>CM075070.1:35745000-38332500 GCA_037428765.1 Rubia yunnanensis
TAGAAATAGTTTAACACCATACAACAATCAATTGTTATTAAATTCATATGGGAAAATTAACAATGACATGTTAAAATCCACAAAACTAGCTCTAACATATTTTACAAATGCATGTTATAATATATAATAATACACAAGGTTGATATTAAATTTAAACATTAAAGGTATTGAACCAGCATATTGTATACGCTATAAGGCATTAAAACTGCCATGGCGAGTAGTGAAATGACAAGTCATCCATCTACAATCCATCGGTAACTCTCATTGTCCTATTATACCCAGTGCATAGGAAACAAAATTTATGTTAGAATTGGAAAATCCCAAATTTAAAAAACACATAATATAGTCATACTTAGACGACGTGAATATCAACTTGGAAAAAGAACGGATATGGGTAGAAGCGACGCACATTAAAGTAATTGATGTTGGTAAATCTGACCTAAGTGCAACGTCGGACATTCAAGATATTTCATGATTTTTATTGACATGTGTGTCGTTGGTCTGAATTCGGTTTTACATCGCAAAGGCTGACTAACAGTGACCGACGTCACACATTCATGTCTTGTTCATACAAATAAGTAATTATTGTACACAATCTGCCCTAATCTAAGCATTTTTTCTCATTCCTTACAAACATAGCATCACCTTGGAAATAAAAATAATATACACTATATAACATGTAACATAATCATCATACATTATGAAAAATACAAGCTTTGATCAATGACAAAAATAACATGTAGAAGGTATGGTAATTAAATTGCTAAATTAACATTGAATGTATGGAAAACTATGGTAATTAAATTGCTAAATTAACATTGAATGTATGGAAAACTAACTCAATTAATTTGAACCCGGAGATGCTCCATCATAGGACACTTGTTCATATGTGGGAAAAAACAAATTGATTGAACTCTTGAATTGTTGTATTAATGGTGTGGATGGAGAGGATGGTGTGTTGTAGCTAGGATTTGGAGAAAATGTGTTATAGATGAGAAATGGATAAAGGTGCTGGTATAAATGACTTGAAATTTTAGTTGGGGAGAACTTTTGCTTCAAATTTTTGGCTTAAATTTTCGTTTCCCGCTGAAAATTTCATTATGACCGACGCCGACCATTGTTCGGTCTTGGATCTGCATTTGGCAACATACCCACGATGTCGCACACGAGGGCCAATGGGTAATTTTTGAAAAGTGTCGTAAAATACTCCGTGTTAAGATTGTGCCCCCTTCCAAGAAAATATGAATAAAAAAATGTTATCTACAAATTTGCATTTGGACTTCTACCACTTTCTTTGAGAGACCTAAATGCAGTCATTTAAAAGTTCACCAGTGGTCCCAATTAAACTTGATTCCGATCGTCTAAAAAAGAAATGTTGTCATATCTAGTCGAACTTATGATAACCAAGAGTAACAAATAAGAAACTACTCTTATTCCACATAGTCTTCCACAAGTTCTTTCAACTAACCCCTTTATATACTTATAAGTAACTATCTATAATTTACTCTAGACCACGTACTAGCACTTTCTAAATTTTGATGAGCTCGATTTTATTATTTTTATTTTTATTAAAAACAAGAATAAGAAATTTCATGTGATTTTATGTAGTGGAAATTATCGTCCCCTTAACACTTATCCTAAGGGTATTAATGGAAATACTAATACATATGACGAACGATTACCCCGTTCCATTCATCCAGCCATGCCTAAATCGGAACATCTTGGTCCTGACAATGTGAATTAGATTAAGGTATCTCTAAATTTGCATTTCCACTTCTCCCACATGCGTGGAGGGACCTAAGTACAAAATTTAAAAGTTGACCCTTAGTCCCAAAAGCAATTGGAAACATCCCTGAAGGGACCTTTGCGATCCTCAGTCACACTTATAATCCTCAAAAATGATAAATAAACAAGCATGATCCCATTGAGACTTCCCAGCCAAGATCTTTCAATTAACCTTTGCATACTTATAAGTAACCATCTATAATTTACTCTAGACCACATACTAGCGCTTTCCAAAATTTGATGGACGCAATTTTATTATATTTTATTTTCATCAAAAACCAAGAATAAGAAATTTCATGTGATTCTATGTGGTGGAAATTATCGTTCCCGTAACGCTTATCGTAAGGGTATTAATGGAAATACTAATACGAATGACGGAAGATTACCCCATTCCATTCATCCGATCATGCCTAAACGGAACATCTTGGTCCTAACAATGTGAATTATATTAGGGTAACTCCAAAATTGCTTTTCCACTTCTCCCACATCCATGGAGGGACCTAAGTGCAAAAATTAAAAAGTTGACATGTGGAGATAAAATCGATTCCGATCGAAATAGACATTAATAAAGTTCAAGGACAATTATAAAATTCAAAAATTATTTCAAATATACAATAGAGCATTATTAAGGTCAATTATATATTTTTTGGTCAAACACGGGCCCATTTGATATGCTAGTGGGTTGAAATGGTAAGGCTCGAAATCACACTTTTTGACGTCGGTTATATGCCTGCAATTATGTTGGAAGGGTCGATTATAATGCGACGTTGCACTAACCGAGCGGATTTCACAAGGGCTCTTCACGACTTAATATATGAAGCCAACCTCATAACTCATTTCAAACATTTTAACTTTCCTTTGAATTCCAACAGTCATTCAACCACTTTTCTCAAAAGTATAGTTTCTAGATTATTTAGATGTCTTTCAATTTCGTATTTTTCATAGACAATATCGTTGTGTATATGGTGTGTGAATTATGTGTTCTCTATGTTGTTTATTTCAAAGTTCTCATGGGGTTTAGGGTCTAGGGTTTAGAACCAGTAAGTTCTCAGGTTTTCTAATATTTTTTTTGTTGCCGTTCGATTTTAATGCGACATTGCTTGTCAGTAGTTTCCACTTCGATTTATGCAATTGATGTGCGACGTCGTACATTCATATTTTTGCTCCTCGTTTGTCGCACTCATCTCGACTAACTAATCGGATATAATGATAGTTCTGCGACATCGTATTTACACTTCGACTCAAATGATTAATTGAAATAATTTGAATCGGACCAATTTTTATCTATCATTATACATTTCATTGGCTACAATATGATTTTAAGGAATCATGGCTAGCTGTGAAGGTTCTATAGTCGTGTACCAATTGAGGTGCGATCGATATTTGGTTTAGAATGCAAATTCTTTAATATTCTTATTTAATTATTACTAATTTCATTGACCAAAGAAGATCTGTAGCGATTCGGATAAGGACTGTGTGCAGACTTTAGTCGGCGATATTATACCGCATTTTGTACGTATGTTAACCCAGACAAACTTCGGTTCAATTCCGATTTTGGTAAGTCCTTCATTTTTACACATTTACTTTATTTAAAATTATAAATTTCTCAAATTAATTTTTATATATACTAACTGTGGTTTTATGTTTATAGTTTAGTACATTCCCAGCTAAATCGAGTTTCTTCTACCAAAGTTGAAGATGCCTATTGTCTTGAGGTGTCGTGGAAGAAAGTATCACTTGCTCTACTCGGGGAACATGTGACTAAAAACCATGACCCCACGGGTTTTAACGAGTTCCTTCATGGAGAGGTCCTAGAGGTTGTGCACGCTCTACTTCGAGTTGGTTAATGGTTCTGCGCCCATAGTTTTCAATGTCATCATCTTACCCTATTGGTACTTAGAATTTGTAACAAATTATGACAAACATCTGTAACATTAAAAGTATTTTTTTGAATGCCATGTTTATCTAAATTAATCTTTAATCTAATTGTTGAATGCTATTTTTATGTTATTGAATCATGAATATTTAACCTACCATATGAAACCAAAATTTTATGTTATGATCATACATAATACTATAAAATACTTGTGTGTAAGGATTATTTTGTTTTAACCATTCTTAAAATATAAAATATTTGTCATTGCTAATCTTTTTTAATATATTCAAAATATTTTTAAATATATTTGTCTGCCCACTTAATCCTGCGACGTCGCTATAAAGTTGGTCATTTGTCGACACAAGCGATATCGGTGCGATATTGCACTAACCACGGCGGACAACACAAGGTCCCAAAACAACGTCATTTCAAAACGGCTATAAATAAAGGGTCCCTCAGAATCAATTTAAGCTCTTCATTTCCAAGTTTTCCGCGAGTACCAATAGTTTGCCCTGAACATATTGTTCACTTCATATACATGACTAATGGTTGGTGAAGGATCCTCTAGGCACCCCTTTTTCCAGGTATTTTACCATTTTACGAATATATTTACTAATACATATGCACACTTTATCGAAATTAGTTTTTATTTGTATTAGTTATACAGTTCTCAGCACAAAGGAGAAACTCTGAACCAGTTGTGTTTGAGCTTGAACAACATACAATGGCTCCAAAAAGCCTGTGTTTCCACTGCACTTTGAAGCAGCAAAACTTTGGGAAAAACCCAACTTTGGTAAGGACTAGAACTAGCAAATAATTAAAAGCATGAAATTATTTGATTTTCAGTTAATACTATTTGTTTATAATTGCATATATATATATTCATAATGATTTTTTTCCTGACTGGTACATCCCGATTGAAATTGTACCACTTCTGCCGAATAAGAAGACCCCCTTTATGCTGAGGTGTTGCGGGAAAGAGTGTCGCATGAACTACTGAGGGCAAGAGAAGATCAAGGCCCTATCCCTGAAGGATTTTTCCGAGTTCCTCTCCGGCAACAACCCCGCATTGGGGATACCTTGTTGTTCAAGATCATAGAAGTTGGGGAACCAATTATCTTCAATGTTATCATAATTCGAGCGGATTGAATTTATTGTAATTTCTATTCTAATATTGAGATTGAGGCATTTATTATTAATATTCAAATTATTACGTACTAATTAATCTGTACGGAGATTTTCATGATTAATGTTTTTCTAATAATTTTACTACCTTTTTTGAACAATATGTAATTGACTATATGTGTGATTTGATATGTGCTTGGTTTTTAAAAATATTTCCAACCGTGCAATTCAACACCATTTGACAATTTTTTAATTCAAAAACATTGCAAATACTTTTGTGTAGATGAAATCAATCATTTTCATAAAATAAACTGATGAATATGGGACATTGAGAGGTGAGAGAAATGTCAAACCAGAGAAAAACGTACTATCCCGAATTTCTTTTTTAAATTCCGTTTGTTTCTTTCACCTTCAAAATTCTTTTCATGTTGGTTGTGGTTTTCCATATTATTCAACCATTTTCAATCGTAACAGAATAAAACAGACCTTATTAAATATTAAAATAACAAATCGTAACGTAACAAAACTTAACAAAACTTCTCTTTTTTCAAAGTCAATCCTTCTCAACTTTATCATCTAAAAGTTCTATATGTAATTATCTGCGATGTCGGTGTTCCATCTCACGCTCTGTCTGTGACAACGATAGAATGCGCGATTTCCGCAACAATTTTAATACATCAATGCTACATCGCACGCTCATCAGTAACATTATTTACTTCATTTTTAACATTTTACTTCGGTTCAAATACTAACCAAGGTAAATAATATCTTTGTAAAGTCCAGATTTGGTTAATTGGCAATTTGTGCTAATTATGCAAATATGGTATTATTGAGTTGCAACATCAAAGAAGAAATTTTGGTGAAATAAGGAAAGGTTGAAGACTGAATTCGAGAAGTATACATCTTGTCTAAGTTGTATTTGATTTGGAGAATATATCAGTTCCTATATCAGTGGGATTGGATTAATGTTATGGAATTGGAATATTCAGTTATGGTTAGGATAGGGATGAGATATTCTGGTTATTCTAATTCCTTACTTAAATGGATTAGATTTGGTAATTCTTATCTCCAAGAGATTTGATTGTAACCAGAATATTATGTGGAGAAAGAATTACATTTGCACAAGAATGCATGCGTAAAAGACTTTCCATGTTGAAACAAATGAAAAGGTGAAGCCTAAAAGGATTTAATCATACTAGGTTTATGAAAAATCCCTATAATTGTGGAAAATGATATATGGGATATTTGAGATAAGGAAAATCTTTTATTTATGAGATTTGGATACGCTTCAAAAGCAAATAAGGAACAGGAATATTATGGAGATAATTATGGAGAGTTCCAATCTGCTCATGGACTATATATATAGAGGACATCACGGCTACATTAATATCATGGACTTAATAGAAAAAATATGCATACAAATTTTATATCTTTCGAGAGTATTGCAAGAGCCAGAATTCTATGTTCCAACATACATGACATGCCGTTCAAAGTTCAGAATCATATGCCTTAATTCCTCGGGATACATGACATGTCGTTCAAAGTTCAGAATCATATGCCTTAATTCCTCGGGATACATGACATTCCGTTCAAAGTTCAGAATCATATACCTTAATTCCTCGGGAGGAGGAGATCCAGCATCGATGATTTTTTAGATCAGAGGGAGTCTGATCAAGGTGGATTGGTAGCAATGGGAGCTTGCATGATTCACATTATAGTTAGATAAGATAAGTATAATTGTATGGTGTACTTTGTACTATATCTTTCTTATTAGTGGATTCATTTTGAACTGGGCCAGGCCCCACAGATGTAGGTGATTTCACCGAACTGCGTAACCAAGTTTCGTGTCTTTATGCTTTACTTTATTGCATATTTAGTTAGATATGTTATGTTGGAACACATTAGTGATAACTGAATTAATTAGGTAAAGCCAAATTACAATCTTTTACTTGAAAAAAATATCGATATAAAAGAATTTTTTACCTCCATTTTTTTACGTAAGCCAAAAAACCGAGGTAAAAAGGGGAGCAATAGGTTCAATTTTTTGTATTGTATCAGAGCTCTGATATTAGTTGCTTCAATTGGTATCAGTTGAAGACATGCCCTGCAGAAACTCTACTAATGAAAATCAAAGCTCCTACTAGCCATCACAACCTCAACTGAGTATGTAATACTAAACCTCATGTTTCCAACGGAATACCTCATCGTCGTCTCAATCTCCCTTAACCCAAGACAACTCGGCGGATTTCACGGCAGATTCCACCGCAATGGCATTGCTGCTACAGAGCATCTAACACCAGCAACTGGGAAGATAGAGGCAAAGCTGAGTGATTTGAAAAGAAGGGTTTTAGAGCTTCGGCGGTGGAAACGGGGGAAGGGTTTTAGAACGTCAGTGGCGGAAAAAGCATGAAGGGTTCAAAACGTGCGGAGAGGGAAAATTTTTATTTGTTTTTTACTATGAGATCCTCAAAGTTTTTGTGAGTTTTCTAATAGAGTCTGTCTCTTGAAAGACGATTTTTCACAAGTTATGGAAATACTAATGTTTAAAGTGTAAATTAGAAGAAATGAACATAAAATTTTCGGGCATGAATCGGGTTATAAATTTTATTACATGTTGCATACTAAAATTTTAATATTGCAACTAAGACATTTTACCTTTTATTATTCTAATCAAACCTCATCTTTCCATAAGCCTATAGAAAGACCGTATTTCCCAAGACTTTGCCTTTCTATAGTATTTCCTAGAACTAATCATTATAAATTAACTCCACTGAAAGAGGTTTGCTAGGGGTCTGATCTAATAGTTAATCGATCTAACATGAAACTTTCTCCTTGATTTTACTGTTTTTTATTATCACATTATTCTACACTCATTTTTATTAATATATAAAGTTAAGTGAGGCGACATCGCCCATTCTTATGGCAAGACCGGGAGTATTAAATATGAGAAATGACATGTGGTACTTTCTGTAAATTTCAAAGCTTTACTTATTACTTTGTCTCATCATAACTTATTATGAAATGGCCTCGTATGAATCTTTCTCTTTTATAAATATCATTAATTTTTTTCAACAATAGTTTTGTCCATAAGATGAATATTGAGGTAGCGGAAAATATTAATTTTATTTTTAAACGATTCATCTATAATACTCGTCTATCCCTAATTAAATACTCCCCCGTCTCATTCAATCCGCAAATTAATTATTCACTTAGTTAAAACAGCTCAACTTTAACCCCAAAACTAGAGTGATAAATAAATTAGGATATTGTCGTATGTGATCTTTTTAAATTCGTAATAGCATTTTTTTAAAACATCAATTTTCATAAATTATATTTACACACAATAGATTTCAATGATCAAACTTTTTTTGAGTCAACTTATGAAAGTCAAAGTGTGCAGAATTGATTGGGATGGAGGGAGTATACACTTTGATTTTACGTCATTAATTTAAAAGCTATTTGATCAATAATATTTTCATTATTCGTGATTAAAGTTTGTAAAAAGATGATACAATTGTAGTCTAAGACTTATAAGATGATATTACAAGAATCTACGTTATTTTAAAAATGATATTATGAAATATACTTTACAATAAATTCACTTTACACTTATTTATTCTTCTTGACCAAATAAATATACACCAATTTTAACGTACGGATAGAATTATTTATCAAATATAGGTTTGATTCCATTAGAGAGCAAATGAAGAGAAAATGCCAATGGAGGAGGGGGGGATTAACGTCAGTAACGTGAAACATGTAAAGGGGATAAGATTTGTGAAGAAAAACAAGAATAGAAAATAGGCATGAGATTAGCTGAGTCCATATTTAAAAGTGGGGGCCCTCCCCTAAAAATCTAAAAATAAAACAATGGACGCCTCACTATTATTGCGCGAATTGCTCGCACGTCTCATATTAAATTGCAGCGTTGCCAATCTGTCAACGTGAAACCCCGACTATTAAAACCCCTAATCCTCTACTCCCCCCACTTTACCACACCAACTCCTCCGCCCCACCCCTACCACCGCCAATTCGCATGTGCTGCAAAAGCTCCACCACTTCTTATTTATAATTTATCCATTTCTGTACCGCTATAATGGTTCCCAAGACTGAATTCGTCCATGATCAGCAGGAGGATTCCGCTGAAAATGGGGCCGACTGCTCCGGCGACGAGGCCTACGAGGTCACCGCGCCCACGCCCAAGAAAAGGTTCGGTCTTTTTTTTGTTAACCCGATTTGCTCGCTGCTTTCTGGGTTCTGATCGGAGCGTTGCTGGTTTTTGCAGAAGGGGCTCCCAGAAGAGGGTTATCACGGTGCCCATTGGAGAAGGGGACGGGTCCAGGAGCAGAGGGGAGGTGTACCCGCCCCCGGATTCCTGGTCCTGGAGGAAGTACGGCCAGAAGCCGATCAAAGGGTCGCCTTATCCGAGGTATGATTGCCGAATCTGGGAATTTGCTTGATTTTGGAATGCCGGCTTCACTGTGTGTGTGTGTGCGTGCGTGTTTTTGTGGGGGCGTTCATTTTGAGGTCTTTGGATCTTCTTGTAGTTGCCGCCGGTCAAATTGATTGATGGATAAAATAAAAATAAAATGAAATAGAATAATCCATTATTTCTCTGTTCGTTTGCGTAATACAGTGAAAGAAAGTACAAAGAGGCGGCTCCGGGGTGAGGACTAAACTGTTGTGTGAATTGATTAAGAATAGATGGAGCAGTTGGAATATGCCACTCACTTGTGGGGAGAGTCGCGTGAGCTGCACGCGCCTCCTTCCGGCTGAATTTGCAATTAGGATTTTGGAACATTAGGAATTAGGATTGTGCCTTTCTCTGTGGGTGGGAACCCACTCCATTCATTTCGCTTTGATGCTTCCCCTTTCCTTGTCTTATCCTTTTAATCATTTTCCTCACTTTTTTAGTGCTTCCTTTGTAGTCTCTCCATTCCTCTTTCATTTCTCTTTCTTCTACTAATAACAATTTGTAGAGTGCACTTTGCAACTCTATGTAAATGTGTGTAAATTAGACCCGAATGAGATTGAATCTAGCATTCGGGAGGACTCTTGGGCCGCTTTTCTAGTGATCGCGGACATTACAATTCTTTCGGAGCAAGCCATGTTTGCAAAATTGCAATTTACTAGGAGTGCATTTGTATGATGACATTGTATCAACACGTTCCTCACTCTTGTAACAATTCCACATGGAATAAGTAGAATCTTTCATGCTAACATTGAAACTAGAATAGAATAATGAAAGTGTTGAGATTCAAGCTTGTTGATGGGGTAGGTGAAGGGATTCTGAGAGGATACATTATGGCAAAAACAATGAGCACAAGTGAAGTACTTTTGTTTGTGTGTTCCCCTAATGCAAAAAGGGACCAGCTTTTTACATTCAAAACAGAGTAACATTTGTTTATTACGTGGCTACATTCATTTCTTCTTTTCTCTCTCTTTTCAGAACAAACACATTCCCTCTCTTGAACACCAGAATGTGAAAAGGCTTAAATATATGCTGAATGGGTGAAATTGGTCTAGCCTTGCTATAATTAGAAAGGGTGGTGAATAGGAGGGGAAAAGAAATAAGAATGCTATGATGATAGTAGTAGTTTGTGGTGAAATACATGTGGAATAAGAATACCATGATAATTTGTGCTGAATGACATGTGTTTCATGACAGGGGATACTATCGCTGCAGTAGCTCAAAAGGATGCCCTTCTAGAAAACAAGTGGAGAGGAGCTGCCTGGATCCCACCATGCTCCTCATCACCTACACGTGTGAACACAACCACCCTATCCCCACCTCCAGTAAACACAATCACCACCTCCCGGCCGCCGCCGCAACCACCCGCTCCGCCGCCGCAAAAGCTGCTGCGCCTTCCACTTCCACTGCTTCCACCTCCTCCACTAGTTCCGATATTGTTCCCGTGAAGGAGGAGAAAGTCATGGCCTTCGCCCACCAGCCGGACTTGGATTCCGACAACAGCAGTGGATTCCGGGAGCTCGCCGGCGACATGGGGTGGTTTCTCGACGTGGGGTCCACCATGCTGGACAGTCAGGCCCTGGTGGGGCCGTCATGGATGGATGCCGACTCGTCGGTGACGCTCCCCATCGGAGAGGAGGACCAGTCGATGTTCGGTGATCTGGGGGAGCTGCCGGAATATTCGGTGGTGTTCCGGCGGCGGGAGGTGGAGGGGACCACCTGCTGAGGTGGCGCTGGATGGACAAGTGTGTATAGTTTAGTTCTGTACGTTGAATATTGATGAGTATACCAATAAGAAGATGGGTCCATGGGCTGGGGAACAGAATGCTGAATCCATACACTCCCAATTGCATCTTATTAGGCCCATGCCAGAAGACTGGAGAAAAAGGAAACGTTTTTTCTTCTTGAATTTGTAGCAGTACTGGTAGATTTTGCCCTTTTGTAATCGTCTGTTTTTCATCTTCGTTTGAGAATAGGACTTGGAGGTGTACAAGGAGGAGCTGGCGGCACCTCTATGTTTCTATCGATTTATGGTAGCTCAGCTGCACAAAGTTTACAACAATCAACGTTTTCGTTTATATTGTTCTTGGTCGTTCGTTTTATTTGTTTCGAAATGGCTAGTAAGAAAAATAGCTGGAATGTAAAGTTCTGTTTAAGGACTTCCTATTGGTAAGAAAACAGTGAGCTTGCCACCGCTTACTCGGTGCTTTTCTGCTCGTTAGTTCCAACCAAAGGTACTTTCGTCCTTACTCGAATTGAAATTTATATCTGAAATTTGGTAAATTCATTTCAATTTTTCACTTTTCTTGTCACATCAAGAAGCATAAATGTTGCAGAAAAGAAATAGGATCTTTACACGGAGACAGAGAAAGTATAATCTATCAGCTAATAGTTTGGGTAGGGATATAGTGGGAGGACATGGCTGATGCAAATGCTATTCTCATTGCCTCTACACTGGTGGCCAATGATGATGCTCAAGATCAAGGTATGTATCTTGATTCTATCTTTTTCAATGCTAATGATTTTTTAAACTATGATTCCAGCTCAGTGACAAAAATTGAAAATGAGACAAATAATGTTGAGCCTAATGTCATTTTTGAAGAGCTGAGTAGATCCGCTCGTGTTAGAATTCTTTCCAGCAAGTAATCGCCAATCACTGACCGGGGAGAGCCTCAAAGTTTTCAAGAAGCTATGGAAGATGAGCATAAAAATGAGTGGATAGAAGCCATGGAGGATGAGATGAAATCCCTTCATGAGAGTAGTATATTCGAGCTGGTAAGGCTGCCTAAGGGCAAGTAAGCTTTGAAGAATCGACACTGAGACGGGGACGGGTACCTAAACGGGTGCGGGTACGAGGACGGGAAATGGGAAAATTAAAAAATATCGATACGGGTACGGAAAAGAGACGGATAAAATATAATAATAAAAATATATATAATATTCAATATTTAATATCAAATAAAATAAATATTCATACTCAATTTAATAAGTTGTAAGAAAAATAAAAATAACAATCCAAACTCTATTAAACATTCAAATAAAAACTAAATAAAATATAATATTTGTTAATATTCTCTGATATCAAATTATTCTCCAATTATGGCTCATCTAGTGAGAGATTCGCAAACTTCAAATATCCCCCGTCCTCTAAAGAATCAAATTCATCTCCACCAACATCCCACATTTTCATCTTTATATTGATCGGAGCTCCTCGATAAAAGACGGAGGTGGTTGTGGATGAAAACCAAATCTTCAGCACGGCTTATGCTCAACTCATTCCTCTTGAGTGAGTGAATGAAATTGTATGTACTCCAATTTCGTTCACAACACGAAAAGGAATTAGGTTGACCAAGTAATTTTAAAGCCAACGTTTGGAGCAAAGGAGCTTCTACACCATAATTAGCCCACCAATTCTTAGGATCAGATAAGTACCTCTTTGAAATCGAAGTCAAATAATCAAAAGAGCCTTGCAAGAGTGAGAAGTCTGTGAATTCATCAGTAATTTTATTCAACTTATCACTATTTGAAAACAGTCTACGGAAAGCCTTGTTCCTTTCTTGAGATACTTTTATCCTCAGCAAGCCATTCTTCATTATAAAACCTTCATCGAAATAGTTTAAAGAAAATCACATATATGAAAATAAATTTAAAATAAACAAATAAAAAAGAAAAGCTACTATGTAGAATATATACCTTGGGTTCAATGAATGAACAAGACAATGAAGAGGAGTATAGCTCTTCGTCCAACGAGACACAAGGATATCAATAACATTTTGAAATGGAAGAGTTTCTGTTTTGTCAATCTCCGCCTTCACCTTCTCTATCATTGAGTCCCACATCTCATACACCAGGTGAAGACATGGTCTATCAGTGTCACAAAATCTAATCATGTCATAGATAGGTCTTGTGAAATCAATAATATAATCCACCTTATCCCACCAATCATCATTCACACGTCTATCCTTTACAAAAATTGTCTTTTGCATATCATCATCTCTATATGAAGCCCATTCATCACTTATAACCATTGCTTGAAGACCCTGCCTAATAAGTTTAAACCTCTGAAACACCACAATAACTATGGCAAAACGAGTGTCAGCAACTAAAAGCAATTTAAGAGGAGAAAACCTATTACAAATGGCCAACCTCATGTTGTGATTCATAATGAAGTACTTAATTTGTACATCTTCATAAACATAAGTAATCCACTTGCACAATTCAAAAGTAACCTCATTGCCTCTCGTATTTTTTGGAGCACAAATATTCTTCAAAGCAAGATTCAGTGTATGGACAACACATGGTGTCCAATAAATGTGAGGATACATGCTCTCAATCTCACCAGCCCCTTTACAATTAGTTGCATTATCTGTGATAATCTGCACCACATTTTCATGACCCACCTCAATAATCACTTCCTTCATCAAATCTGCAATGAAAAATTTATCCTTATGTTAACCAAAGCAATTTGTAGCTTTAGAAACATAGGACCTGTTCCACAAGTAGCCATGAAATCAATTAGTGGCTTCCTCGTTGGATCACTCCAACCATCGCTCAAAATTTTCACCCACCTCTCTCTCCTACTCCATTTCAATGGTTGCATTAACCTCTCAACATGACTCTTCTCTTGTTGAAGTAATGTAGTCTGTAACTTTTTATAACCAGGAGGCATATATCCAGCTATGTTATGGCTAGCAGCAAAAGTATAGGACCTCAAGTTATATAGATTCCTTGCCAAATTAAACGACAACCCCCCAGTGTAAAACATTCTTTCAATTTCTTGATCCAATTGAGCACGAGAAGAAATATCCAGTGATTTAGCAATCAGAGACATCTATTCTTCTCTTCTTGGATGAAGATTCTATTACGCAATGACTAGAACCACCTGGCAAAGAAATGTATTTAGGTGCCGAATCTCTCTTTTTTCTTTCAAACTGATCTTCTAACCTCTAAAATTCTGCCGCATCTTTAGAACCCATTTATGTACAAGCAGAGATGTCATGTCCAGGCAATCAAAGTAAATGTGCCTTCACCCTAGAATAACTTCTAGATTGGGTTTCATTACAAAAATTACACTGAGATGTCCAAGTTCCTCCCTATTTTCCATTTTTTTATGTTTGTCACATAATCCCACAAAGGAGGATTATAATCACTTTCCGTTGGTACAGAAGAAGAAACGCCTCCACTTTGATTTTGTGATTCCATAATCTATCATATATAATATTAAAAAATATATATGTTAGAAAGAGAAAATAAAGCAAAAGTAACCAAAAAAATAAAAGTAATCAAAACAATAAACCAAACAAAGCAATAAACCAACTAAAGAAAATAATGCACACGAATAAACTCCATGCAACTTGCATTTGTATTACAAATGTGCACATCATACTACCCAATAAAAAAAGTTCCACTAAACAAATAAATCAATGGACAATGGTTACTTTCACAGAAAACAATAAAGCAACAAGCAAACCAATAAGGCTGCTCACTGGTCATTAGTTAACGTAAGAAAATTTGCAACAAACAGAACACAGAAGAAATAGAGCAAAATAGAGCAACAAAAAGGAAGAAAAAAATAAGGGTATGGAACATGAAGAAAAACCATACTTTGTTCACATGGCGGTGGAGATTTTGGAGAAGATCGCAAGGTGGTGGAGCAAAGTTCAAAATCAAAACATAGAAGGGTTTTGCAGCGTTGGTAAATAGAGGGGTTTTTGGAATTGAAATCAATTTAGGAAACGGAATCGCAAAAATTGGAATACGAATTTGTATATGAAACGTACTCAGTTTTGGGTTAAAGATGGGAGGAAGGGGCTGACTGTTTCCGGTGTTCCAGGGATGTTTCTGAGACATCCCCATGTCATTTACGTCCTAGTCCCCATCCCCAAAGTGTCTCCAACTGGAAACTACATTAGTTCCCTGTTCCCGTGCATTATAGAGAATCGATGAGTGTATCAATTGAAACAATATGAACATACTTATCAACCTCGCTACAAGGCTCGATTGGTTGTGAAGTGTTTTACCCGAAGGAGGGGCATTGACTTTGGAGAGATATTTTCTCTTGTGGTGAAGATGAAATCCATTCAATTGGTTTGTGGTTTGGCTGCTAGTCTTGAACTAGAGGTTGAGGAAATGGATGCGAAGACAACTTTCCTTCATAGAGACCTACATGAAAATATTTACATGGAACAATCGGAGAGATTCCAAGAAAACCGGAAAGAGGGTTATGATTGCAAACTGGTGAAGAGTCTTTATGGCTTGAAGCAAGCTCCAAGGCAATGGTATCAAAAGTTTAACTCGGTAATGGTTAAACATGAGTATGTGATGACTAAGGTCGATCATTATGGCTATGTGAGAAAATTCTTTGATGGTGATTTTAGTATTTGTTTGCTCTATATGGATGACATGTTGATTGTTAGGAAGAACATGTCAACGATTGATGGGTTGAAGAGGACTTTGAGTGATTCCTTTACTATGAAGGATTTGTAATTGGCACGAAAAATCCTTGGTATTCAAATCATTGTGATCGAGAAGAAAAGAAGTTATACTTGAGTCAAGAAAAGTACATTGAAAGGGTCCATAACCGATTCAACATAGACAAAGCAAAAGCGGTAAGTATTCCCCTTGCTTCCCACTTTAAGCTTAGTGTTTTAGAATGTCCATCTATGTATGATGAAAAGTTGAGTATGAAGAGTGTTCCATACTCGTCAGCAGTTGGTAGTTTTATTTATTTTGTGGTTTGTACCAGATCAAATATTGCTCATGCTGTGGTTTTTGTGAGTCATTATCTCTCTAAACCAGGAAGCTGTGAAGTGGATTCTGAGGTATCCTTGGGGAACATCGAATATTCAGCTAATGTTGGGATGTGAGAAGCCTTTGGTTAATGGTACATATTTGGATTTTGCGGGAGCTTGGATGATCGAAAATCTACTTCTGGGTACATGTTTACTTTGTTGGGGGAGATGTGACATAGCAATCTAAATTTCAAAAAGTGTGTTGTCATTTCCATTACTGAAGCTAAATTTATATACGTCTTGGAAGCAACAAAAGAAATGTTATGGCTAAGGAGTTTCACAAATGAATTTGGAGTTAAGCAAGCAAGGTATGTTTTGTATTGTGATAATCAAAGTGGCATACATATTGCAAAGTCTAAGCATATAGATATTCGTTATCATTGGATTCATGACGTGTTAGATATTAAATTGTTGGAACTTGAGAAAATTCACATGGTTGATAAAGGTTCAAATATGTTAACGAAAATATTGCCAAGGGAAAAGTTTCAGTTTTGTCGTGGTACCACAAGATTGACATTACCCTCCAATTAGTCGCTCAAGGGAATTTGTTGGGTTTGACTTTCTAATTGGAGAAAATTTGGATATTGACCGAAATATGTTATTAGGCCCATTATCTTTGAGCTAATTATTACTTGACATAGAGGTATTTAACTTTCCTCTAGAATAATCAAGGATAAAGAGAAAATAATAAAGTGATAGGAGATGAAAAGGGTAAATTAGGGTAACATTCTCCACTGGAAGCCTTTGGTTGGTTAGCATAGAATTAATATTCTCCAATTGAGGGTTTCTTTTTGGGTTAAATACTTTTCTAACCCTACATTTAGGCTAACACTACTGGAAAATGGGTACTTAGGCACCGGTTTGTATCCCGGAGGCCTCCAGAACCAGTGTTGACTTCTTGTATAGCACCTGCATGTAGACATAATTCTACAAAATCAGTGCTGAATTTTATTTCCACCACCTGATTTTTTTCAATCGGTGCCCTAAACCAGTGCCATACATAAGAAATATCACTGGTATCTAATATGGGTGTACATATAACCGGTGGTTGAACTGGGCAACAACTACTCAATAGTATATTTGGCGCCAAAAATAAAAGGAGGGAAACTAATAGCACAGGTATTAATCAGTGTGCCGGTGCCCATGATAATTTGTCACTGGTATCTATAAAACCGGTGCCTGGAAAATGGGGCCCATTTTGGGGGATGAAAATTATTTTGTGGATTCAGCACCGGTTTATTTGAAACAACAAACTGATGCTCAAAATATTCATGTTCGCGAGTACTATTGACGGTTGAGAAATAGAGTATGTGCTCTGTTGCATGTAAGGCACCGGTTTATGTCTTTACATCACCAGTATACGGACCAGTGCTATGTACTTGGATAAAATTTCTCGGATTAGCTCTCGGGTTGGGAAAATTATTTTAAAAAGTCAATCAAGATAGCCATAAGCAGCTATTTTTTTGTTAGCGGCACCGATTTTGATCTATGTCAGCACCGATTTTTCATCCGGTGATGGCCCCTTAGAAATTGTTTTGCAAGTTTGTTCTTGGGTTGGGAGAAAATGCCAAAAAATTAATTCAACGTGACCTCAAGAAGTTGTTTTTACTATTTTTAGCACCGGTTTATGGGCTTCATACCGATGCTAGTAAATTTAACTTCTAAAATGACTAAATTATTTTTTTAGTCCCCTGCATATTCGTCAATACTTTCTTTTGGTTGCCCACTCCAAAACCACGTTTAATCGGCCACTAACATTCTAAAAATGAATCTTTTGGTCCCCTAAGGCAGTTTTCAGGTAAAGTCAATGGTAAAATTGGTTAAAATATGTAAAATTACCATTATACCACTAAGTTTTTAAAAAACAAAGATGCTGCCTGACTAACTCTGTCGCTCCTCCGCTGCCTGACCAAATCCGCCGCTGCCTGACCAACTCCGCTGATTTGTCGGTAAGTAGATCTGAAAATTTTCCGGACTCTATTTGCAAATTTTAATTGAATCCATCTGACAAATTTTAATTGTGCAATTGAAAACTCAATGGCAAGTAGATCCAACTCCTCCTTCTCTTTGACGCCGGTCGGCGCTGGCTTGGAGATGATGACCGGCCACTCGATCTCTTCCAAAGGAAGGCGAGGAAACCTGCGATCACCTCCAGTGAGATTGAAAGGATGAGCTGAACCTAGTTCGCATCTTCCCCCAGGGCTGGAGCTGACTCGATAGATCTGACAAGCTTGAGCTTCGCGCCAATGACCGCCGTCGCTCTGACTCTGCCGCTCTGACTCCAGTGGCAGCGGCAGCGGAATTCCTCTTCTTTGTCCCCACCTGAATTCCTTTTCTTCGTCCCAGTGAACCAGTGGTGGCATCAGAATTTGATCCTGGCGGTGGCAGATAAGTGTGTCAAAGGAAACCCTAAAAGAAAGAGCGGGGACAATGATGTTTTTAAATTTAAAATATTTTAATTAGTAAAATTACTAGAATACCCCTAGCTATATCTGAAAACCATTCTGGTTACCTAAAAACTGCCTCAGAGGACCAAAAGATTCATTTTTAGAATGTTAGTGGCCGATTAAATGGGGTTTTGGAGTGGGGAACCAAAAGAAGGTATTGAAGAATATGTAGGGGACTAAAAATAATTTAGTAATCTAAAATCTATACATATCCACGGCGGGATGTCCTTCCTTTTCTAATTTTTGGAGAGAAAATCTAACCTATCTTCCCCATTGGCTCATACTCCCAAGCTCTCTAAAGGATTGAGGTGAGTTCTCTTTCAAACATTGCTCTTAATTCTATAAGATCATTAATCATGAAAGTTTTGGGAAAAATGACAAAAAAATTCAATGTTGGTTCACTTTGCCCTCCAACTTTGTCCAATGTTGCAATCATGTACATAGTGTTAATGTGTAATAACTACATATATGTATACATTGGATTTGATTGACTCGCATTAAGGGTTTGTTGATGTTCACGAAAACAAGTATTCTATAGGTGTTTTTGGTTGCCTGTAAGATGTTTGTTGAAATGCCGCATTAACATTATAGGATATGGCACCTAAAAATCCCTGCAAGAGGACACACAATGCATCCCCTTCATCTTCGGGGGTGCAATACAATATTCAACAATAGGAGAATAGCTTCATTCCGGAACAGGCAAAGTTAATTGAACAAACGTACAGAACAAGGCGACATTTTCCAGAGAGAGGAATTGAAAATGCTTCCCCCCTTTGTAGAAACTATCTGGGCAATTGGGTGGGAGAAATTGTGTGACATGCCTCCAGTGTTCAACCATAGCATAGTGGGTGAGTTCTATGCTAATTTGGGGTGTGGTGGAAGGTGGGATGATGCATTTTATTGTGGGAAAATGGTGAAATTAACCGAAGTATCTATAAATGGGCTGTACATGTTGCCAAATGTTCCCTCCGAGGATGATGGATTTCTTGCATTCCGCTACTATACCGATAAGGGTTGAGATTTTGATGATCCCATGGGACAGGAGATCGTGAGGACAGTAACTTGAGAGGGAACCGATGTCGATTCTATTGTGAAACCAGGTTGGAAAATATGCCAAAGAAGCTACTCACTCCTGAGATGAATGGACGGTACCACTTCGTAGCATCCAGAATTGACCCCGTCACAGTGAACACTAAGGTTCACAGCATGAGGCTGACAAATTTGTATTCCATTAAAAAAACTCTGATGGAATGTGGGTAGGAAAATAGTGAATGAGTTGAGACATGGTGCAGAGAGAACAGGTTGTTACAGTTTCTGCAGCCTAATTTCCTAACTATGCCCAAAAAAAGGCGTCCCTCACTATCCGCGCAAGATATATGGGTATCCAATGGGTTAGATTACAGCAGACTTTTTTTTCAAATTTCCTTAGGACATTGTGGGTTCTACTTTGGAATCTAGAGTTACGGCATTGGATGTGGGTGTACAAAGTTTGCTGACGAAATCACAATATCAAAGGTCCTAGTGCAATCACATGGGAAATGTTTTCAATACCAGTTTCCGGATGCCACGAAAGTAGTTAGACCTTTCCCCACATTTCCAGGCTCGGGCGTTGGGAAGAGCAATGTTGGAACTAGCTCAGAAGATGCACAAATGTTGTGTGAAAAGCCATTTGCTAGATATTATTCATGAATTTTGATCCTCACTGTCCTCATAATACTATAGTTTTTTCACAAATTATTTTTTGGAGTATGGCTTGAAACAATTCTATGTTATTTTGCAGACAAAATATAATTATTATCCACTACTTCGAGGATTATCATATTCTCACATTTAATTTATGGTATTAAAGAAATATGATTTTTCGTTTATATTTCCAAACTTTTTTTCACAATTTAGTCTAGGACATATACTACTACTTTGAAATTTATACAATAAAAAAAATCCAAAGCAAGAATCAAGTGTTTGAAATCAATGCTTAAGGTGAAACTTAGTTTTGGGCAACACTGCAATTTCAGAAAATGTAGCACTTGTTTTCTATGATCATTTTGAGGATGTTCCATATACCCAATCAAGTTGAAATCGCATAGTTATGATCATACAATACTCAATTGCATGATTGAATTGTCAATTTTGTGTTTTGACGATTCCAAGATTCTTGGAGGGACCTGAGTGCAAAAGGCAAAATCTTCACTTGAACCTCCAAATTCAATTCTGCTCAGATACAATCCTACATTATGGGACTCAAAAGTAAATTCCTAGAACGAATCAGAAAAATATTTCATATATGGTGGAAATAACTGACAAAGAAAACTTCCCGTTTAGACTTCCTAACTTCTAAGTCATCTAGAGTTAGATACTCTAGCACACATACTAGCGCTTTACCAAATTCTATTAAAACATGACATTATTTTTTAAAACATATATTAACCCAAGAATACACAATATGGGGTTATTTGGATACAAAAAATGTGCAGTTGAGTTTTGGGCAACAATGCTAGTTTAACAAAGTTCTGATCGGAGGGATCCATCAGACACAATTTTAAAACACGGGCTCTATTGAATGTTGAATTGAATATTTTTTATTCCAATTGCATATAAAAAACAATGGACAAAACTATCCCCCTCGAGAGGGACTTCAATTGAATATTGCAAAATAGTATAACTGAAAACCATCACCGGTTATGTGTGTTGATGAAACGGTGCTAAGATTTTTGGGTGTACAAGATAAAAAATTGGTCTATTCTTGGGTGGGAAATTAAAATTTTCACCATTTCATTTTTGGCACCAGCTCATCAATTCCTCAGGCACCGGTATCATAAACCGGTGCTGAGATTATACCGCGCATCGAGAGAAGCTGCTTTATCGCTGTGTTGGCACTGGTTTTTCTTAACTAGCACCGGTTAATGGACCGATGCCAGCTCCGAAGTTAGACATAATTTTATATGTCTGCTCACGGGTTGAAAAAAAATAAATTACCCAAGTAGCATCAAGCAGATGCTTTAACAAAAAGATAGCACTAGCTTTCGGTTGAAAAAGCACTGGTCAAATTAATTAATAAAGAGCTCAACTTGGTTTCATCTGAACCATTAATTTCTATGTGTTGATTAATATGAACCATTCCATTTTTTTCTATAAAAAGTAAACTTAAAACCCCAAGTCTAACTCTCCCTCATTGTCCTCCCATCCTCCTACTTCTACCCCATTTCCATCCCCTCCCTCCTACTTCACCACCTCTCCATGACCACCGCATCTGCCTAACACCACCTCTCAATATCCGCTTCCTAACCCCACTTAACACCGCCTTTCCATATCCGCTGCCTACCTACCTAACACCACATCTCCATATCCGCCGCCTAACACCACCTCTCCATATCCAACGACGATAACTCTCTATCCGCCTCCCTGTTGCGCACCATCCCCGAGGTGCAATATCCTCTCTGTGTGGGTACTATATGTGTTGGATTTTGTTGTTTTTCCTATTTTTTGGGTGTGTTGGATTTTGTTCATGTTGTCTTTCAAGGGGTGTGTGAGATTTATTCCATTTTGGTATTTTTGGGGTGTGTGAGATTTTGTTCATTTTGTGATTCAATTGAAAGTGTATTAGATATAGTAATATAGTTCATTGTGTATGGTTTGATGTTTAGGTGTTTGTCCTAAAATATGTTTTGTTCAAGTGTGATATAGATGATTGAGATGTTTAGGTGTTTGTCATAAAATTTGTATCATGTTATAAAATGTTTGACATATTGTTGATTGTGTTATGTTGAAGTGTGATATAGTTGATTGTGTGATTTTCTAGTTTTTGTCTTAGAACTATGGAGAAATAATGGAGGTGAGATATAATGGATCATGTACGATGGTGGATATTTTTTCTAAAATTAATGTGATACAGTTGATTGTGGGATGTTGAAGTGTTTATGATATAGTTTTAATTGCCTAAAATAACTGCAATGTTTTGATTGAATGACGAACTAGATTAAGGTCTACAAGTCTCTTTTGCTTGTTTTGACGATTTCAAGTTGATGTTTAAACTGTGGAGATGTTGCGGCTTATTAGCACCAAGGAAACGTGAGGTGTTTAACATGGTTTGTTTATACACGCCATATTTCCTTCGTACTGAAACACTGCATCATTTCAACATATTAAATCATTTTCTATGACAACTAGTATTGTGCACAAACTTAACGGAAGCAAAACTTTTGCTTGTTTAGATGATTTGAAGTAATGTTTATGCCTAATTTGTGATGAATCTTGATTTTTCTCTGGTGTATTGGTTGTTTTCTATTCATGTAGTGCCCTCTAACTAAGTAATGCTTCTTCCATTATGAAAAGTGTGGCAACATTTGTAGAACTCCAAAATTTAAATTGTGGAGATTTTGTAGTGTATGAGTACCAAGTAGACATAGTGTGTTTATCATTAAGTATTTAACATGGTGGGTTTAACATTAAATCATTGTTAATGTTAAATACATAGTTAAAACGTAGTTATACACATCATGTTTCCTTGGTGTTTAATTGCTGCATCATTTAAATATTTTAAATCACTTTCTTCGACAAATCGTAGTGTGCACAAACTTAATGGAACAACTAAGGTTGAATAGTACCTCTACAGATCTTATTCTGGAGGTTAGTTGACATATTAAAAATTAAATGTTTCTTATTATTACTTATTGATTACTTTCACGTTATTAATCATTGAGTTATTTTGTGCACAATAGATATTTCCCCAACAAGAGGAGCATACAATGGCAATGCGATAATAGATGTCACAAAACAATGTGTGAATCTTGGGTGAACGTGTCTTCCTTACAATCTAAGACTTCGGTGAACTTAGTGTATTTCCACGTGTATTTGATTCGGACACATTTACCTTTTTTCTTAAATTATATCATATGGATGGATTGCTTTTTTCACTTGTTAAGATTCTTACCTATTCAAATGTTCTTGCTTAGCATCAATTTAATTTTCATATTGTGTTCTTGTCTCGTCTGAGTTTCTTCTATAATTTTTCCCCGGGTTTTGATTCTGGGAGGGCCTGGATAAATTTAAAAAGGAAATTGAAAATTGAAAAAAAAGTAAGCACCAGTTTTACAAATATTACTACCGGTGCTTAGACATCCCCCCCAAGCCACCGGAAAATAAAAAACAAACCAGTGCTGGTATTTGTAATTTGTCCAGCTTTAGGCACTGATTTGTGTTCGTACATAAATGCTACGAAAGAACCGATGGTTTATACCGAGCCCAGAGGTTGGGCTACAAGACCAAAGTTGTGACCAATCCCAATACCAGCCCGCAATGCGAGCAGTGATAAGAGCAACCCACAAACCGTGAAAAGCGGAGATCATGGCTAGGCATCAACCACGAACTGTCTTTCTTAGAGCCACGATCAAGCATATGATAGCAAGCTCGAGAAAAGCAGAGCCACGATCAGAGCAGGCTACAAAAGTAACAAAGAGGCCACAGATACAGGTAAGTGTAACTATCTTGAGAAATTCCAATTATTAACAGAGAGAGCCGACTTGATCGTCAGAGTTTTTCTCCCGGAATCACCTTCGGGATTAGTTTTGTAGGTAAAGAAGGTCAAACAGTGAGCAACAAGTGATCCACCTGAATAAACTACCACATCATTCGGCGCCGACTGTGGAATCCAAAAAATTTCTTTTCATTTCAAGTTCATTCAGGTAATCAATGGTATTCACTAGGAGTGAGAAAAACCATAATCATCAACCGCGAGAAAAAACACTCGAACGAGATAGAGGAATGCATCATCATCAGGATCGCGCCCTAAATAGGGAAAACAAGCATAGTAAAGAAGAAACGGAAGAGGAAAAAGAGGAAGCAGAATCCCGGAATAATAACCAGGACAAGGAAAAGAGGGCGTTCGCGGCTTTCTTAGAAGCGAATAGAGAGAGTCTTTACGATTAATTTTTGAAGATGCTTAAGAAAAAAACCCCAAAACCAGAAAAAAGGGTAAACCAGCAGTGTGAGAATCTCAACTATGAAGAAGAATTGCGTGACATCATTGCGGAAGACGATAAAGACAAATAGCCCCTAGCACCACATCCGTGAGATTTTAATATGCCAAAGGACTTCAAACTTCCTTTGCATGTTAAAATCTACGACAGGACCACAGATCTAAAAGATTTCCTACATTCATACAGAAATAGCATGATATTTCGCGATGCAAACATTGAATTAGTTTGCAAGGTGTTTCCCATCTTTTTGTCAGGAACAACGATCACTTGGTGCGAAGACCTTCGAAATGGAAGCATTAAGTATTGGGCACAATTTTAAGACCTATTCTTGGGTTGTTTCTATCAGGAAAAAAAGTTCACTAAAACAATTGCAGATCTTAACAACATAGCCCAACGAAGTGATGAAAGCCTGGTAGAGTATCATAATCAATTTTTCATGGAAAGTCTACAGGTTTGTGACTTATCATTCCAGTCATCATTGTGAGCCTTTACAGGAGACATGCGATTGGGAAAGCTCTACAAAGAACTGACGAAGAATATGCCTGGAAACCCAAGGGAACTACAAAAGACGATTGAACAGCATGTACAAACAGAAGAAGCAAACAACTGCAAGATAGAGCGGGAACGAGGCAAAAAATGAATGATGAAGGATTTGTAGAAGGGATTTATGAAGAAGGGAAGGGGAAACATCCCTTTCAAAGGAAGAGATCCAGGTTCAGAGGCTGCACCATTCCAGGATACAGCTCTAACATGAACAAGGAAAAAAAATATGGCAAGCGAACAAGAAATTATTTTGAGAACCAGCACCTATGCTAGCACCGCCGGAAAGGAGATCCGAGGAGTATTTTGTGCTTTCCACAAGGACCATGGTCATGATATTGAGTATTGCAGAGACCTAAGAAGAAAAACTAAGGAAAATTTGAGGACTGGCTTCTTCGGCCAGTATAGAAAGGAAGGGGGAAGCCAATATGGTGACACTAGCAAAACAGCGAATCCCTTAGCAATGAATCAAGGGATAGCATCTACACTGCCAAAAAATAAAAAACAAATGATTGCGGCAGTTGATTAAAAGGATGATGCGAATGACGAAGTACCAGAAACAATAATTTTGTCCATACACGGATCTACAGAGCTATTTTCCAACAATGCTTGGAAGGCTAGGGCAAGATAATCTCTCCCACAAGAGCTGGTTGATAAGAGACTCAGGTCGAATAAGGCGATCACCTTCAGTAAGGAAGACACAGTGCCTAACGCTTTGCCTCACAACGACCTCATGGTAATTATTGCAAAAATAGGAAATGTTACTGTACACATAGTGTTCACGGATAATGGAAGTGCATTCAAAATACTATTTGTGGATTGGTTCGACAAGTTGGGTTTCAAGCAAACTGATCTAAAAAAATCCACATCCTCGCTAGTTGGGTTCACAGGGCAAGCAAAAATGCCTTTAGGCAATATACAGCTCCCTATCACTATTGGGGAAAGCAGAAGGAATTGCATCATCATGTGGAACTTAGTAGTAATTGATGCTTCAAGTACGTTTAATGCTATCATAGGAAGACCATGGATGAACAAAGCAAAAGCGATATGGTATCCTTACCACCTGGTCATGAAGTTCCCAACTTCGGCCAGAATTGCGGCTAGAAGGGAAAACCAGCAAACAGTGAGGCAATGCGTGGTCATCGCAATGAAAACAAGAAGAGTGAGAGGCAAGGCAAAAATGGTTAACACAATCTCAAATGGTGGATCATAAGATCAGCCAGGTTTATTAGCAGACCTAGGAGAAGAAATAGAGCTAGTTTGCCTAGATGACAAAGATAACTCAAAGTGTGTAAGGGTAGGAAAATGCCATCCAAATATGGATAAGATGAGAGTTATAGAAATTCTGCGAAGCCACAAGGAAACTTTCGCATGGAACGTTCAGAACATGGAAGGAGTAGACCCAGGCATCGCTCCCTACTCCTTGAACATCAGTGACGCGCTCAAACTGGTTAAGCAAAAGCAGCGTTGCTTCACTAGCGATAGGCAGAAAGCAATCGAAGAAAAAGTTTCAGCACTGCTTCAAGCTGGTATACTAAAGGAATTCATATATCCAAAGTGGCTAGCAAACCCAGTCATTGTAAGGAAGTCAGACGCATGCTGGAGAATGTGCATTAATTTTACAGATCCAAACAAGGCATGCCCAAAGGCTAGTTATCCTTTACCAAAAATTGATCAACTAGTTGAAGCGATTCCAGGATAAGAGGTCCTAGCATTTTTAGACGCGTACAAGGGATACCACCAAATATTGATGAATCCGGAAGATGCAGAGAAAATGGATTTATATAACAAGCTTTGGGACATTTTATTACATAAAAATGACGTTCGGGTTGAAAAATACTGGAGCTACATACCAGATATTAGTTGATAACACATTCCGTAATCAAATTGGTTGAAATGTAGAAGTATATGTGATGATATGATTATTAAGAGCAGGAAAGTGGATGGCTTCACTGCAGATTTACAAGAGACTTTGGACACATTACGTGCTCTAGGGATGAAGCTCAACCCGAATAAATGCATATTTTGAGTGGGCACAGTAAATTTTTTTATGATAGCGGGTGTCCTCAGAGGGTATTGAAGCCAACCCAGAGAAAGTCCAGGCCATAGCCAATCTTCCCTAGCCACAAACCGTCAAACAAGTACAAATTCTAATGAGTTCGCTAGCAGCACTTAGTAGGTTTGTCTCGAAAGTGACAGAGAAGCACTTTCCACTATTCAAAGTTCTAAGAAAGCCAAATAAGTTTAGCTGGAATGAAGATTGTCAGGCAGCTTATGATGGTTTAAAGGAACAACTTCTAGCACTGCCTACTCTGAAATCTCCCACCCCTGGAGAAATGTTATACTTGTATTTAGCAATTTCGCAGAATGCATTTAGCTCTATTTTGGTTTGTCTTGAAGACCAGAAATAAGATTTGGTTTATTATATTAGCAGGATATTGTAAAATGCAGAAAAAGCATATATGTCAGTTGAAAAATTAACCATGGCTTTGGTATACTCAGCACGAAGGCTACAAATGTATTTCCACAGTCACCGCATCGTGGTCTACACTGGTTTTCCAATTAAGAACATCATCAACAAGCTTGAATCATCAGGCAGACTAACGAATTGGTCCCTGGAGTTAGGCTAATTTGAAATTCAATTCCAACCGAGAACATCGATCAAAGCCCAAGCACTAGGAAACCTCATTGCAAAGATGACCAGTGAAGAAGTGCAGAAAGCGACTATGTATCAGAGCCTAAGAATCAATAAAGAAAAGTTAAAATGGGAGGAAGTGGCATGGACATTGTTTGTTGATGACACGTCCAACAGAGAGGGTTATGGGGTAGGATTGCTGTTAGTAAACCCAGACGGAGGGGAACACAGATACTCACTACACTTCAATTTCCTGCTCACCAACAACGAAGCAAAATATGAGGCCTTGACTTTTGGATTGGAGCTTACCATCAGAATGGAGGTTAGAAGTGTTCGAGTATCTAGCGATTCACTAATTTTGGTCCAGCAAGTGCGAGGAGACTTTGAAGTACGAGAAGAGCAGTTGGCAAAGTATTTAAGGAAAGTTCAGCAACTTATAGCCCAACTCGAATACTTTGACATGCAGCACGTACCGAGAAGCGAAAAATACAAAGGAGGTGCACCAAAAAAGGGTTTGATTCTCTCAGCGAACATGGATATGTGATAGTAGAAGTCATTCCAGTCAGAAGCACGATATTGACTATTGTGTTGGCAAATCAAACAAATGAAGTAAACTGGATGACGTCACTACTAGATTTCTTCGTGAAGGGAACACTCCCAGAAGATAAGGTGCATGCCAGGAAGTTGGAGTTTGTACAAGAAGGGTTTTTTGTCGCCATGGATAAAATGCGTAGGACCAATATAGGCAGCAAAATTTTTAAAGGAAGTTTACGAACGGTTGTGTGGAACACATCAGGGAGTGAGAACGATAACAAAAAAGATTATCTGAGCTGGATAGTACTGGTCGACTATGTTCAACGATGTGCACAGCTTCGTGCTTAAATGTGGGAGTTGTCAAATCAATGCTTCTCTATTGTATAAGCCATAAGAAGCTTTGGCAGGAGTATATGGAGCCTGGCTGTTCGACAAATGGGGGATTGACTTAGTTGGACCATTCCCAAAAGGCAAGAGCAACGCTAAATTCCTAATGGCAGCAATCGACAACTTTACAAAGTGGGTGGAAGCGAAACCATTAGGATGAGTCACCGCTGAAGTCACTAGGAAATTTGTATGGAAAAACATAGTATATCACTTCGGGGTGGCACATACCATTGTCACGGACAATGGTACGCAGTTCACAAGTGGTGTATTCACAAATTGGTGTTCGAAACTCAAAAATTTCCAGAAGTTTACCTCTGTAGCGCACCCTCAAGCCAAGTACGAAGTGGATGTAATGAACATGACTGTCTTTCAAGGAATCTAGATGCGACTGGAGGGAAATCAAACTGGATGAGTGGATGAATTACCAAACACCCTAAGGTTATATAGAACGACTGTTAGAGAACCAACGGGGAAGACACCATACACTTTGGTTTATGGACACGAAATAGTTATACCAGTGGAAATTTCTAATTCATGCCTTCGAGTATGCGATTACAAGGAGAAAGACAACCCGAATACGATGAGTTTGGAACTGGATGAGCTAAAAGAAAAAAGAGAAATGGCAACGATCATAGAAGCTAAGTATAAAGAAAGAATGGCTAGGGTTTACAATTAAAAGGTAAAAGAAACATGGTTTCAGATTGGCAGTCCAGCTGCATACTCATCACATTAACAATTTCCTCATACCACTTCATTTCAGTCATTAAACCCTGCACTTCACCCTTTAAGCTATGAATATGCGCTCAAACAAACTCAGACAAATTGATCTATTGATCACCGATTCCCATGATGAGATCTCCACGGCTAGTACCTCTGCGAGATGAAGAAGGGAGAGATTGAAGTTTGTCTTTCAACTTAACACATGTTTGCTTGAGGTGGTGCACTAACAAATCAAGCTGATTGCACTCAGCATGAAGTTGCTAATTTTCACTTTGCAGTTCCGTGTATATAACAAACTGCTCATCAAACTTACTTTGCTAACCAAGTGCAAAAGAATTTAAGTGATCCCACTCACCCTGATTTTTCTTCAACTTATCAAACAAGTCATCAATATGAACACATTACTTATCAATGATCAACGTCTTCTGATGTGCATCGCGAGTCTTGCTAGAAGCATAATTCGTAGCCTTTTCATGTTGTTGGAGCATTTTCGTTATAGCTAGCTACTAACTATGGATAAGGCCATTCTGTTGGCTTAAAATTGTACGTAAATTACACAATGCATCATGGGTCTCCTTTACAGTCGTATTCCATTTCCTTTCAAGATCATTAATACCCAAAAGCATATACTTTAAAAGAATTCCCAAACTTATCGCCCACTCTTGGACATGGTTAGGGACATTAAGAGATCGCATGTACTCACCAGCATATTCAAGATCAACTAAATTGTAGACAATGGCCTTGCCAAACGATAAAATTATACCCGTCAAGAATGAAATTGCTGCAAGAACAGGTTCAACACGTAGAAGGAGATGAAGAAGGAACAGAAAATTGCCACCCAAGACAAAAGGGAAGGGATTCCATGCACGAAAGGTGATACGAAGAAACAACCTCTTCATATTCTTTGTTGAAAGATCGAGTGGCACGAAGCAAGCTAAAAGGTTTAGAAAAAGGATCACTACATCCCATAAAGTCAAGTCTTTTCAAGAATTTATGATCAACCAAAATATTGAAGCCCTGCACTTAAGTAAGGGCGATGAGAAATATAAAACATGTAGAATAAGCTAACATTCATAACAGAAATAACATACATAGTACGGACATACACCAAAATATTTTCTTAAGTTCACAATTTAAACATCCTGAAAACTTAGTACTCTAGAAATTAACTAACTTCAGAGGTAGAGGTAGGCGTAGGCTGGACAACGATAGCAGCGGCTTCCTGGCTTGGCTGGTGAGGGAGATTCTCTTCGCTTGGCTGTTGGATTGGAGCTTCAGTTCTTGCATTACCTTCATTAGTCACACTGGCATCAGGGTTCAGAGGTGGAATATTAGCGCTAGGTTTAAATGGAAGGTCTTCAAAATAATCCACCTTACACTCCTTCAGCTCGGCCACAGAAGGAAGACTGGGAAGACTGGTAAGATGCGAGAGCAGGGCATATAGATGTCCCCCATCAACAATTTTTTGGATAAAAGCCCTGTCCAGCTCCATCATCTTCTTCTCCAGGGTCTCAGAACACTTCTTCAAAGAAGGAAAACTCTTTAGATTGCAACTGGGGTTCCACTCGCGTTGATTTTTCACAGCCTCGCAATAACCAACGGTGCGAGCATCTTTAGACACATCCTCAAAGAATTTATAGAATGACTTGGTCTTACAGAATCGATCTACTAGAATTTGGGGTTACTAAGGAGAAGTAGGTCCATTGGTACGTATCTCCTTTAACTCGGAATGAAGTTGAGTCACCTCTACCTCCACGAGCCTGGCACGCTCCGCAGCAGTGCTCACCTTTTCCTCAGCAGCCTTTTCCCTCTCCTCAATGACTTTAATCAAACTTTCTAGAGCTGCGCATCTCGTCCTATGCCTTATACTTCTTCGACAGTGACTCATCCACAGGAGAAAACTTGGAAAGTTGCTCACTCGCAAGGTGAAGGCTTTCACGGACCTTATAAGACAAATAAATAACACAGAACAAAGTTAGTCCACATTTTAAAAACGAGAGATCAAGATATGAAAATGGGTCACTAAAGTTCAACTGCAGACTTACCACGGTCAGTGTTTCAGGTAAAGAGAGGTTGGAAAGGATATCAATTATATTATCCCCTCCACCAAAGGATTCTCAGTTAGTGCTAGAGTTTGCGAACTGGATTGGTTAACATGCCCCTTTTTCTAAGGGGGGAGTGAATGTCCTGAAGGCCCACCACCCCAATCCATTTTTGGTTTTCTTTCTTTTGGCACAACGGGGCGACTCCCACTTATCTCCCCTATTTTAGCATTATTACCCTTATCACCAGGGCCTATCTTATTAACACCTTGTTGGAGGGTGTTCCCCCCAACAACATTATCAATATGAACAGTAGCCTCAGTCGAGTCCTCTTCGTCGCCATCAAAGAGCGATCCATCAATTTCACTTTTAGATAGGTCCATATCTGAAACAAATTGAACATCAATAACCAAACAAGCACATGATTAAAATAAAAAGAAATAATCGTTCGTCAAAATAGTGACGATTACAGATCAATCATACCCAAACAAAAACAAACAAAAAAACTTCAGTATCAGAGTCAACATGTCGAAGATGTTGGGTATGAGCACGACACAATTTCCGTCTCAGCAGTAAAACTGACACTTTGACCAGGAAGCTTAGACTTGGGAACCTTGTAGTTCCAAGAAGGCATAGCCACTTCGGGAGTTTTTTTAAATTTTATGAAAAACTATTTTGTACGCCATAGGCCCACATTACTAGGGAAACCGCTAACAAGCTCAACCCCAGCGACCACAAAATAAAAGGTAAATTCATCTACTATATTTGTTTTACTTTTCGCAGATGATAGAAGTTGCAAAACAACTCAAGCGAGAAAGGAATATCTTCTTTCTTGCAAACCATAAGAAACCCCATTATGATAGCGATGCATTTGGAGTGAAATTTGGACAACACAACCTTGTATGAACGGAGAAGTACAATCACAGGTTCAGGGAGAGGAAAATAAATGCCAAAGTTTAGGTAGGCTAAATAACATGAAATATAGCCAGGCGGAGAAATGCGTAAGCACTCGGAATTTGCAAGAGTGTGAAGCGAGAAGGGAGCTAGAAACGGAAGTAATTCTTCAACTCATCTAAATACGAAGTAGATAGCATACTTTGTATGGTAGATGATCCAGTGATGTGATCGGAATCCTCTTCGGAATGGGCATTTTCTATGGGGGGACTCAACACGGTCAGAGGATGACATATGGATGGGCGAGAGTCCTAGAGGTGGAAGTAACAACCTTAATTAGGGTAAAATACCGCTGACAAGTTTTCAGGGCAAAGATTCACAGAGAACAAATCAGAGAAGATGATCCAAAAATAGTCACAAATACAACCGCTAAAATTACCAGAAATTGAAGTAGAACATCAACATATCAAGTCTAGAAAATGCAGGAAAGAAATTGGAAAATAAATTACTAACAAACTTACTCTTGAAAGGGGTGAAGGGAGATAATACACAAAAAGCATACGAGTGCTCAGATAGGATGGGAGCTTTGGCAAACAGTGGAGAAAGATTGAAAAGTCAATGAGAAAGTAACTTAAATATCAGCAAGGAAAACCAAGATCGAGGAAGACAATCAGTTCAAAAAATGCAATGATGATAATCTGACATAAAAGGCAAGTTACCTTTTGCTTATATCGAGACGGTGATGGTATATTTAAAGACAGTGCACTACATGAGGGCTACACTAAGATATTCGTTTCAAATTCTCCATTTAAGAAGTGCAGCAAGAACAAACAACAGGAAAGTACGGACTGGAATAGCAGTTATTGAGGATCAAATCCCAGCCTTCACAAACGGAATCTCCGCAAATATAGCCTTATCATAAGGAGTTCAAAATTCAAAAATTTAAGTTTGATGGAGGATCGAGAACAAAGATCTTGCCAAAAAGCTAACTTCACTTCTAATTGACGACAAAGATAATATTAAATGATGAGCAATTTCTTAACGAGCAATATCAGTTCGCATTTAAAACAGAAAGCCATGCCAATACTTTTTTTCTGTTACTCTTCATGGCTATAAGGGACTTATGGTGTATACCTAGCCCAAAAGTTGGGCTGCAAGCCCGAAGTTGCAAGCAATCCAAAGACCAGTCTACGAGCAGTGATAGGAGTAACCCACAAACTGTGAAAAATGGAGATCATGGCTAGGCGTCAACCATGAACCATCTCTCTCGAAGCCACGATCAAGCATACGATAGAAAGCCCGAGAAAAGCAGAGCCACAATCAGAGCAGGCTATAAAAGGAACAAAGGGGCCACAGATACAGGTAAGTGTAAATATCTTGAGAAATTTCAATTCTTAACAGAGAGAGCTGACTTGATAGATGGAACTGTTCTCCCGGAATCACTTCTGGGATTAGTTTTGCAGGTAAAGAAGGTCAAAGAGTGAGCAAAAGTGATCCACCTGAACAGACTACCACATCAACAGGTGTCATTATCAATGTGCCTAATTAACGATTCGGTAGTCAGCACCGACATCTTAAATATCGGTGCTGAAAGAAATGTTTTTAGCACCGGTTTTGTGTACCAGTGCTATAGTAACTACGTTTCAACACCATCCTACTTAGGCACCGGTCGACTGAAGGCACGAAATACCGGTGTCATTGACCCCAGCTACCGGTGCCAGGGGGGTGCCTGCAGTAGTGTAAAGTGCCAATATAACCTTATAAAATCAAAAGTGCCAAACTAACCCTAACTTTATGATGAATTGTGCTAATATAACCTTCATGCCACATTCCGGCGTTGACTCGCCAATTGGGCCATTGACTGGGCCTGAAATAACAAATATGCCCTCTGTTATTCACCTTAAAATTTTCCCATTTACCCCTCCCATTGCCGCCAGCCACAAGACCAAGCAAAATATAACCAAACCCAAAACCCTGGTAATAAATAACCGAATCGAATCGAACCGACACCCAAATAGTGAGACCCAATCAATAAATAGAAACCAAAATCACCTAATTGAACCGTACCCAAACTTAAATTGTCAGACCTAATGGGACATGGGAGGTCATCATCGTACCTCTCAAAGTTAATACTTTTAAGCCATGTTGCTTCCTATCTACAATTAAGTAGATAATGGTAAGTCGGGGTCATCCACGAGAAGAGGGATCTTTTCAAGTGTTTAAACATATATAGGAGAAGACATACTAAACATGTACATACACAGATATATATATATATATATATATATATATATATATATATATATATATATATAAGCATGTAAACACTGGGGGGGGGTTTGGTTGGTTTGTTCCTAAGTTATCAAATTGAAATACAACAACTAGCAAAGCAAGAGAACGATGCTAATCATGCAGTACAACTAAAGATAAGATGAAAATAACAATTGACAAAACATTGGGCGCAATTGACTTCCACTTCCAAACCTCTTATCCATCATTGAACATGCAACCTATTTACTACTTTCACTACTGTTGTGAAGGCTAAACTTCTATCCTTCTTGGATAGTAGTTTGCAAGAGTGAATTTGACATCTCTAGTCAAACATCACCAATGACTCCCGTAGTCGAAACATGACTCAAGGAATTCCATTGATGGCATTTACCACGAAGAATCAACAAGCTCGGTAACACTTATAAACACTACACTGTGTCTAATCATTTAACCAATTTATGCATTTACACAAGATTAGTCAAGAACGATCGACAGTCATAGACTTCTCTCATTTGCTACAAGCAACAAACATGACAAAGAGTTCAACATTATCATATTCACCTATAAATTACCAATCCATTAACACAATCAAAAGCTCTAAGTCATACTCTTGGATTCCTATCAAGAAAGGGGGAAATCAACCGATTTCCCCCAAACCCTAACAAGCATATCATACAAGTACTTCATATGCTCAAGTTTTCAATAACATTAATGACATTAACAAACACATTCAATGCTCCATAAATGCATAATAGTAAGAGTAATAAATAGGCTAAAATTTGTTCTTAAGACATGGGTTTGGAAGCCTTATTCAATTTCTCCCAAGAAATAGATTAGCTACAAGAGTTCATGCTAATTAATGCTAAACAACTAATCATAAAACAAGAGAGCTCAAAGATGAAAATGGAAAGAAAAGGGTTCTAAACAGTACCGAAAAATGCATATAATGAAGTGTGTGAATGAGAGGAAAGAGAATGCTATTTATAGTACAAAGAGGATAAGGTGTAATTCTGGGTACCACACGGGCCCGTCGCGACTCGCGGTCTCGTGACGAGGCCATCGCGACTCGCGACGGGTGCTAGAAATTTTCTTTGTTTCCTTTTCTTCTTCTTTTGGTATACAATCACCTTCATAGCAATTCCTCTCATTTTTCAAGTCTTCAATGGCTCCAAAAATGGTGTTCAATGGCCTCCGGTCTTCATGTCTTCAAAGCAAGTGTTCAGAAGTCTTCGAAAATGTGATCTTCAATGGCCTCCGGTATTCATTGCCTCCGTGTTCTTCCCTTGTCACGCAAAATCCACTTAGAAGAGGTAAAAGAGCGTAAAGTTGTTCTTACCCCTCCTAAGAGAATTTTAAGGTTAAACACAAGCTCTCGACAATAAGAGAGCATAAAAGTGACCCAAGATAGTACTAAATTATGCACATAAAATGGACACATCAAGCCTCCCCACACTTAAACCTTACTCGCCCTCGAGTAATGAAAGATCCAAACATACGAAGGAAATGACGTATCCACATCCTAACTATTATTCCTCCAATTCAATACCTCACAAAACTCTCAATATCACACATCCCAATGTTAAGGTCAAATGAGAAGTTTCCCACAACCCCTATTCCTAAATCTACCCAAACCATATCACCCATCAATTCATTGATATCCCTAAAACATCTCCAAATCCCGAATTGATAATCCCAAATCCAATGATAAACGGTGAAGCTAAAGGTATGTATAAAGTTCAAAACACATGCTCCACTTTATATCAATATATCAACCTAAAAACAAAGCATATTAATGATCAAGAATTTCATAACTTACTTTGTCTTTTCCTGCTAAATTTTCCACTCCCAAAAGGTCCTCAAAATGTCAAGCTACCCGATCCATCCGTGTGGTCACCGCAACCTTATGACTCCAACGCTGGCAAATGAGTAAACACTTAACGTTTTTCAATTTCTCTCATTTTCTCTCATTTTGCCTAGGAGCCCTTCCGAATTTTCATCCTAGCCACACATCATGTTTCTTTGGCTTACATCTCACCTTTTTACGCACATTTAGCCTCTTATTTTTGCCTAGGTCCCCCTTTCAGGTTTTTGACCTATCTGGGCCCCCTATGTTGCCTAAGTTGCCCTCTCGGCTTAGCGGGATTCTTCTTATTATTTATTTTTCTTTTATTTTTATTTATTTCTTTCCAGCATTTTTCACGTGTCTCCAGTCCAAAAAGTAGCAATTTGCTTTCCAAATGGTAAGGCTAAGAAAAGTATCAAAACCAACATCTTCCAAGTACATCAAAATAAAAACATCCCAAAACAAAAGGAAGAAAATATCCAAAACAAAACAAAAGAGTTATGCAAAAGTGTCTCCAACCCTAATCACCTCAAAATAGTAGATATCCCTCCCCATACTTAGAACACTAAATTGCCCTCAATGTAGACAATAGGGAAAAAATGTGCAAAGCGAAGTATGGAAAGGGTAAAGATGTGGTGCTCACAAAATCAATGATGTAATGAAGAAGGGCCACCGCCAAAGTAGCGCCGTTGATATTATGCCAGTCACTCTGTGCTCCTCTGCCTCCTCGCTCTCCGCCTCTCCACTCCCGGATCGGGGCCTGAAATACCACCTAACTGGGACTGCAACTCATGGATGCGAGCTGACAAGTGGTCAATCTCCTCATCCATATCAACCGAGGTCTGGGAGACAAATACATTGTGCTCCAATATCATTTTGTCCTATTGGTGGAATCCATCATGCATAGTCTGCATCATTTGCTCGTAGAAGTTCGGTGGAGGCTAGGAATAGTGAGGTGGAGCATCGTCCTCCTGCATGGGCTCTGTCTCTGGTGGAGGCTGCGTGGAGTGTTATTGTTGCTATCGCTCAGAGGGAGGTAGAGTGATATCATCACGCTAGACAGGAGTTGGGCCGAGGTCACGGAGATCGCGCTGGAAATCATCTCTACATGAGGAGTCAGGTGAAATCGCCAAATCTCCCAGAGGTGTGTCAAATTCCAGCTTCGTCTTGCTCTGCTGAGGAAGTGCCATGAATGTGACCTTCGTTGCACCATACAACCAATGGAAGGTTCCTGTGGTCTGTGTGACACTGAGCATCTCAAATATAACTAGCCTCTCAATGGTGATAAGATAGGATGTCCGTCTCCCTAAGCGTGGAAAGTCAGCTGGAGGAACCAATCCCAAGTACTCTGCTAAAAGGCCTATCATGCCTCCAACCATGATCTTCCCCTTGGGTTTTCCTGCCACCTCCACAATTCTCTTCATCCACAATTCTGCCCACATCCCATATTCTGGCCCCTCACTCATTAAGTTCCATAGAAAGTGAATGTCATTGTCTGGACATTCGTCGGCTCCGCGGAGCAAAGTACTGTGCCAGCCAAGAGTTGGTGCACATAACAGAGTGCAGGGTGGATAATAGCGCTACTCTTATCGTGGGAGTTCTTCTGACTCATATTGATGACATTCCAAAAATGCATGTCATCCTCAATTGATCACTCATGGGCCTGTGGGTCCAGCCTGATCCGTATCTCGGAAGTGTCAAATCCAAAGGCATCCTCAATCTGTGAGACGGTCAATTGCCTAGATATATCATCTAAGTGAAAAACAATGTACCTCTCGCAGGGTTGATCACCCCTCATACTGCTCATATGGATCGTGGACAAGAACTCCAGTGTGTACCTCTGGTAAGAGAGCGCACTCTTACTTATAAACCCTTCAATTCCCCCTTTTGCGAGGAGGCATCTCACAGGCTGAGTGAGGCCAAGGGCATCTAATGTGGGCACATCGATAAAGCTTTTCTCCTTGAGTTGGCGCTTCTCCAGGGTCTCCCACCTCTCCGCATAGGACTCGATGATCCGGGTCAAACCCATGTACCTATCCGTAGGGGGAGGTACATGGCTTGATTCCAGAGCCGGTGGAGGTGGAGCGGCGGTGCGCCCACCTTGTGGGGGAGCCCTAGGTCTCTTCGTGGGGGCCATATCTAGCAATCACAACAAACAAGTCAAATGCACAGGAATATGTGTATATGCAATATTGCAAATTCATACTCAATTTTAAACTAGTTCATCATCACAAGCCGAACCAAAATTAAGTCAGCTAGTTCAAGTTCACCACACAATTGCATATACAATTTATACTATGTCCAACAAGCCCATATTCTCAAGTCCATGAAGTTCTCACATAGTTGAAATCAATATGCTTTATCTCAAAACCACAGTAGTACCCAACTAGCTTAGCCACCAATAGTATATTCACAATGTCAACATTCACATCCCATGGCTAAACTACCCTAAGCAAAATAACATTGCAAAGCACAACAACAGTTTATCCAAACAATAACCATGTTGAATCAAGGGCCAACATGCCTCCTATCTAGCATAAGTCACAATCTGTTCTCAGCCACAGTAACACAAATGCATACAATCCCAACTCAAACAAGAAAAATACAATCCAAACCGCAATAATAAAATATGCACACAATACCCATCAAATTGAATTACAGGCACAATTTATTCACCAAAATCAACCACTATCCAACAATTCTATTTCCTAAGGCATCACACATAATCTACACAATATCCATAAAAATAAATAGAGTAGGCATTCGTCATCACAATTCAAGCTCAATAAAGTGAAGAAATATACCACCAAGATGCGTAGGAAGAAGAAAAGAGAAAGTCCGCAATCAATTCGGAATTGAATTGCTCAAAGTGACAAAACCCCAAATTCTAGGGAATGATTTTTTTGTTTTTGATTTGTGGGTGGAGGTTGAGAAGAAAGGATGGGGTCTAGAGTGGTGGTTGTGAGTGATGGGGGCGGCGGCGGTGAGCGACAGTGGCGGTGGTAGTGGTGGCGAGCAGCAGCGGCGAGCGGTGGTGGTGAGTGGTGGCACTTTTGGAGAAGATGGAAGAGTAGTGGGAGAAGATGAAAGATTGTGGATGTATTTGTGGCAAAATAGGTTTAGCGCATCATTTAAAGCAGTTCGTATGACGAGGTCGTCGCGACTCGCGACGTGGTGGTCTCGAGGGGCATCAGGTCTGGCTGGGCTCGAGGATGATAGATGGCACTTCGAGAGCTCGAGGCCTCGAGGATGAAAGATGATACTTTGAGGGTTTGAAACTTCAAGGTCTCAAGAAGCTTGCCTCAAGGGTTAAAGATCACACCTCGAGAGCTCGAGGGGCTCGAGGCTTCGAGGTCTTGAGAAGCAAGCCTCGAGGGTTAAAGATCACACCTCGAGAGCTTGAGGCTTCAAGGTCTTGAGGGGATCGCTACTTCTAGGATGAAAGGGTACACCTCGAGGGCTCGAGGCTTCGAGGACTCGAGAGGCTAGTCTCGAGAGTGAAAGAGCACACCTTGAGGGCTCGAGGCTTCGAGGTCTCGAGAAGCGAGTCTTGAGAGCTGGCCTTGAGAGAATGATGGACTTCCGGTTCAGCTCAAGGGCTCAGGACTTCGAGGTCTCGAGGTGGTGATGTCTCGAAGGGGTGGTGATGCCTCGAAGGGGTCGTCTCGAGTCGAGGCTTTGCTACCTCGAGGGCTTGAGAGGGTAATGTCTCGAAGGAGTGATGATGTCTCAAGGGGGTGGTGATGTCTCGAAAAGCTAGCCTCGAGAATGTGATGGTCATTCAAGTTCTGCTCGAGTCGAGGGCTTACTGCCTCGAGGTCTCGAGGGGGTACACCAATATAAGATTTCTGAGCTCATCGCGACTCGCAACGATGTGGTCGTGAGGTCATCGCGACTTGCGGAAAGTGGCATCCGAGGGCGGAAATCTCACCCAAACTTATTGAGCCCGTCGCGACTCACGAAGATGTGGTCGTGACTCACGACGGGTACTAACCTGGTACTTAGAAATGTTTTTTCTGATTCCTTCTTTTGTCCAAGTATTTCCTTCCTGACTCCAGCATTTCTCCCTTCAAAAGTCCAATGCCTTGGCTTCAAAATTGCTACAAAATCATGGAGAAAGAAACCCGTGAAAAGCATAAAGTGAAACAATGAAGCTTAAGGATAAAATTCAAAACCAAACATCATCAACAGAAAGTCATGAATGACGATCTGGATGATAAAAACCAAGTTTATTTAACGTCATCGGCATAACTTACTCCCCTCCTTGGAGCTTACTCACAAAACCTTTTTCCTCGGTCAGGGTTAAAACAATCGGGATTCGCATTGTCCCCCAACAAAACCTCCTTCAAGTAGCTTAGGTTTTCTTCATGTTCCCTTAACATCTCGAACAATTTACCTTTCTGTTCCATGGTGATCTCAAGCACGTAAGCATTCGGGGGGTAGCTTTCCTTCTCCAAGGAATGAACATTTGAGAGCTTTCGGTGGTGGTTTTCACTCTTCCACCGAAGTCTTCTCAAGAGAAGGAGGGAAAAACACCCTTACTGAGCAAAGGGTCGGATGCTGCGCCTCCAAGAGTGCATTCGCTGTTGCTTTCCTTCAAGTTAGTACTAATAACATTTGAAATCAAATTATCAGTCACAACATCATCTATGGAAACATTTAAGGAACTACCACTTCTGGGCTCAATTTCATCTTGCCCTTCATCATCAATAACATGAACAGTTTGTCAAGAATGATATCTACTAGGGTGATCAATAGAATTATTAGTGCAAATTCTACACTCCGCTTAAATTCCATGGTTAATGTTCCTCTATGCACATCAATTATGGTCCTTGAAGTTTTTAGAAATGGCCTTCCCAAAAGGATAGGTTTTGAGCTACTGTTACCTCCCATCTCAAGAACATAAAAGTCAGTGGGGAATGTTAAAGAATCCACTTTCACCAACACATCCTTCACAATACCTTTTGGGTATATGCTAGAGTGATCAGCTAGTTGGATAACAACCCCCGTTTTGTGCAAAGTGCCTAGATTTAGACTTTCATACAAGGAATATGGGATCACATTGATTGAATCATGTAAGTCTAACATGGCCTTGTTAACACATTTGCCTCCTATCTCACAAGGGATTGCAAACATTCTCGGATCATCACATTTAAGGGGTAACTCATTATCAAACACAGTGGAGACATATTCACTCTGCACACTCTTTTTCTTACTCTTCACTTGTTGTTTCCTATTGACGGTACACAATTATTTAAGAAATTTAGCATACCTAAGAACTTGATTTAGAGTGGTTAAGAGTGGGATATTTACCTCGCATCTACGAAAGACTTCGTAGATATCTTTGGTGTCCTGCTTGGTCCTCTTATCCTTTAGTGCCTCCGAAAACGGTGGTTCTGGCATATAGATAGGGATCTCTGCCCTTCTTGATATCTTGTGAGGTGGGGATGAGGTTTCGGGGTTTGATCCCGGTCTTGGCACAAATGTCTCCACCTCTGTTTCTTCTCCTTGGCTCTCCATGGCCAACTCCTCTGCCTTCTTCTCTTCACTCTCAACCTTCCGCTCAACAACAACCCTTGCTTGGGGCTCCTTCACTTCCCTTTCACTTCTCAATGAGATTGCACTCACATTTTGTCGAGGATTAATTTCCGGTTGGGAGGGAACTTTGCCTTTTTCTCGGGCCTCTATCCGATTCACCACTTGAGCTATTTGGCTCACTTGGGTTTCCAAGTTCTTAATGCTTGCTTTTGCTTCATCTTGGAATTTCTCACTTTTCTCCGCACAAATTCCTAACCGGTGAATGGCTTGCATTACCTCATCCTTTGTTAGCCCCGAGCTCTCCCTTTGGTCTCGGGATTTGTCTTGGAGCCTTTGGAATTGTTGTTGAGGTGGCCTATATTTTTGTTGGTTTTGGATTCCTTGAGAGTTTCCATAACGGAGGTTCGGGTTATACCGATTTCCCAAATTATATGCCCAGTTTTAGTACCCTTGATAACCTTGGTAGCCTTGCCCACCTTGATATCCTTGGTTGCCTTCGTAGCCTTGATAGCCCATGGCACTTATCTCTTCAACATAATCCTCTTGCAAAGTGGGGCAAGTGTTCGTAGGATGCATTAAGTAACAAATTTCACATGATTTAACATGTGGCGCATTTCCTCCGGGCTTTGTCATCAAAGATTTCACCATGGATGTAAGGGCCGAGACTTGATCCTCGAGCTTTCCACTATTTGAAGAGTCACATACATGTATTGGATTCCTCCTTCTCAAATCGGCCCTTAAGCTAAAGTTTCTCGACTCTTTCGCTAGCTCTTCATACAATTGCATAGCCTCGGAGGATGTTTTGTTCCCAAGGGTGCCACCATAAGAACTTCTCACCAACCTTTGATCTTCATCAAGAAGGCCATTGTAGAAGTAATTAACCAAACCCCCCTCCGAGTAACTGTGATAAGGGCAACTTGCAAGAAGCTTCTTGAACCTCTCCCAATAATCGAAGAGAGATTCTTCATGCCATTGGGGGATATTTCTTATGTCCTTCTTCAAGGTGGCGGATCAAGAGGCCGGAAAGTATTTGGCTAGAAACTTTGTTATCATATCTAGCCAACTCTTCATGCTCTTGGGTGGTAGGTACTGGAGCCAATCTCTTGCACCATCCCTCAGTGTGAACGGGAATGCCTTCAATTTATAGAAATATTCATCCACTTCATGGGGGACCGTACCACCACACAAGAAGTGAAACTCGGTGAGGTGCTTGTTAGCATTCTCCCCTTGCCTACCAAAGAAGACGGGTAGCATGTTGATAAACCCGGTCTTTAGCTCAAAATGCCCGTTTGGTCAAACCATGGGATACTCGATACACATCGGTTGTTGATCGAGGTTGGGAGCCTTGATGTCTCTCAACAAAGGTTACCCCAAGGGGATATCTCTTTGGTGGAGAGGGGGATGGTGAGGTTCCCCTCTCGGATGCTCATCTTCGTGCTTGATTCGATGTTCCATTGATGAAGATGTATCCGCAAAATGGTCACTAGGAGGGGTGTTATTCACACTTTCCAAACGAAGCCTCTTAGCCCATCTCAAATTCAACTCCAACTCGGGGTCATAGTGTAGGGGTTCTTGTGAAGAGGATCGCGTGCAAACCATACACCAAGAATTCGAATAATACGTCTCCAAGCCAAGTGGAAATGACAAATCAACAAAGAAATCATAATAAAAACCAAACTAACAAATATTTACAAATAGCATATAATCACACATAATATGCCCAAAAACTTAAAAATAAACGCCTCTTCCCCGACAGCGGCGCCAAAATTTGGGAGGTCGTCAACGTACCTCACAAAGTTAATATTTTTAAGCCATGTTGCTTTCTATCTACAATTAAGTAAATAATGGCAAGTTGGGGTCGTTCACGAGAAGAGGGATCTTTTCAAGTGTTTAAACATATATATGAGAAGACATACTAAACATGTACATACATAGATAGATATATACATAGATATATATATATATATATATATATATATATATATATATATATATAAGCATGTAAACATTGGGGGGGTTTGGTTGGTTTGTTCCTAAGTTATCAAATTGAAATACAAAAACTAGCAAAGCAAGAGAACGATGCTAATCATGCAGTACAACTAAAGATAAGATGAAAATAACAATTGACGGAACCTTGGGCACAATTGCCTTCCACTTCCAAACCTCTTATCCATCATTGAACATGCAACCTATTTACTACTTTCACTACTTGTTGTGAAGGCTAAACTTTTATCCTTCTTAGATAGTATTTTGCAAAAGTGAATTCGACATCTCTTGTCAAACCTCACCAATAACTCCCGTAGTCGAAACATGACTCAAGGTATCCCATTGATGGCATGTAGCACGAAGAATCAACAAGCTCGTTAACACTTATAAACACTACACCGTGTCTAAGAATTTAACCGATTTATGCATTTACACAAGATTAGTCGAGAACGATCGCCATTCATAGACTTCTCTCATTTGCTACAAGCAACAAACATGACAAAGAGTTCAACATTATCATATTCACCTAGTAATTATTAATCCATCAACACAATCAAAAGCTCTAAATCATACTCTTGGATTCCTATCAAGAAAAGGGGAAATCAACCCATTTCCCCCAAACCCTAACAAGCATATCATACAAGTACTTCATATATTCAAGTTTTCAATAACATTAATGACATTAACAAACACATTCAATGCTCCATAAATGCATAATAGTAAGAGTAATAAACAGGCTACAAATTATTCTTAAGACATGGGCTTGGAAGCCTTAGTCAATTGCTCCCTAGAAATAGATTAGCTACAAGAGTTCATGCTAATCAATGCTAAACAACTAATCATAAAACAAGAGAATTCAAAGATGAAAATGGAAAGAAAAGGGTTCTAAACAGTACCAAAAAATGCAGATGATGAATTGTGTGAATGAGAGGAAAGAGAATGCTATTTATAGTACAAAGAGGATGGGGTGTAATTCTAGCCACCCGACGGGCTCATCGCGACTTGTGACGAGGCCATCGCGACTCGTGACGAGGCCATCGCGACTCGTGACGAGGCCATCGCGACTCGCGACGGGTGCCAGAATTTTTCTTTGTTTCCTTTCTTCTTCTTTTGGTATACAATTCAAGTCTTCAATGGCTCCAAAAATGGTCTTCAATGGCCTTCGGTCTTCATGTCTTCGAAGAAAGTCTTCAAAAGTCTTCGAAAATGTGATCTTCAATGGCCTCCAGTCTTCATTGCCTCCGTGTTCTTTCCTTGTCACGCAAAATCCACTTAGTAGAGGTAAAAGAGCGTAAAGTTGCTCTTACCCCTCCAAAGAGAATTTTAAGGTAAACCACAAGCTCTCGATAATAAAAGAGCATAAAAGTGACCCAAGATGGTACTAAATGATGCACATAAAATGGACACATCAGGACACAAACTCGAATAACACCTGAACCCGAATCGAACCTGAACCGAAACCCGAAAAGGACCCGTACTTGGACCGAACCTGGATCCGTACCTGAAAGAAACCTGATCATACCCAACTACTACTCGATTCAAAATGAACCGAATTGATGTTAACCCAAATTTGAAAACATCTGGATTAATGTTAACTCAAACCAAACAAGACATAAATATGATTGAATAGTGTACTGGCTAAAATTTTAACTTGATCAAATTTAGTTGAAAGTAACATTACGATTATAAACAATGTTGATATGTTATTTAATATTAAAATATCACATAGTAAATTAAATTTATAAATTTAAAATGTGTATTAATAGCATAGCTAGATGAAATTCTTTTAAGAATATATTTAAATTTTATGTATTAAATAAAAGAACATTGTAAATTATTAATTTTAATTTATTTAATAAGCTAAAATTAATATTGATTAGTTATTTTATTTATTATTAAAAAAATCATACAATATTAACTTTTCTTTATTTTTATTTCCTTTCGGAAAAATTATTTTCATTAAAATTTTCAAAATATTTTAAATCAATATTTTCAATCATCCAATTCTTTTGTAAGAATATAAAATTACATCTAAAATAATATTTCATTTACGATCTATTTTTCTCTAATGCTTAAATTTAAAATATGATTAATTAGTATAATTACTCCTCTATAGCATATCAAAACATAAGTAGCATGTCATATGATAATATTATTGTTCATATATCTATTCAAATATATGGTTAAAGTTTGACAACTTTGAGTGAAAAAAGATTATGTGCATATTTGAATGAGATGGAGGGAGTAGTAGAAATCTGCAAACTCCGCATTCTGAATTTGAATGAATGATTGTACACAAAATTTAAATATTCGCTAACACAATCCCAACTCAGAAACTCCACGGATTTAGCACATAAATTGCAGTCCTAGTTTGATTATGCTAACCTGATCTTTGTTCAATGTCAATGCTTCTCAATTGTTTTCATGTGGTATGTCCAAACTTCAAGACCAATCTACATGTTTGGTAGAGACGTTAGGCTATTTCTTTGGCTTCAAAACCAATCAACTAATGCCCTGCTTCTCTAACACGCCCAAAACTTTCAACGCTTCCTCAACATTACCCAAGTCGAGGAAATCATCAAGCTCTCGGATTGTACCTTTCAATACATGTCCATCACCACCACCTTGTGATGACTGCTGTGTTGCTTATGATTCACAGTGTTTAGTCAAGAATATTTTACATTGCCAGATAATAGTAATTTGTTTCACATGATATGGAAACACTGCTAGATTACATGCTCTAAAGGCTAGGGCTTTGTCGCGAACAATAGAGGAGAAGACGTTTGGATTATAGAAAAAGTCCGACTTCATTTGCAATTAAACAAGGTTAGAAGTCCTCAGCTCTATTAGTAGGATATGCAACTTCAAAAATTGAATCCACCATCAATATCAAGCTCATGCTTCTTTCTTTTCTACTTTACCAAATATTAAAGTACTCCATCTTGTGCAAACACTAACATGATAAAATGTGCTTAGATGATGAAATGAAACATCACAAGTGCAGCCACACTTTCCATCATGGTACCATTCCATGAACTTGAAATCTTTGTCACCACACTTTTTGTGAAAAAAATCCATCACAAACCATTGATCAAGAATAATAAGTTGTAGATCGATGAGTTGTCTGGGAAATTGAGGCAGCTATTTGAAGTTGCAGCTGCTTAAATCCACTATGACAGACAATTGGGATTCCATATTTCCATCAAACTCTATATTGTTAGCCTCAACTCTAAATATAGGATTGCCAGTACATATTCTTCATGAAGGAAGAATAATCCCCCATCTACTCCCAGTAGGATCTTGAACTTCATTTCCCACTCCATTTTCATCTTGAAATTTCTTGCTATATCTCTCTTAGAATAGAGATTATACAATTCTCCATATACATAACACATAGCAACCCTCTTCCTATTGCTAACTATTCTCTGCAGTTGTAGTAATAAATCAGTTAAACAGATGAGCATATTCTTCCCTAAAACTGAAGCATATGATTCACCGTCCCACCCCAAAAACTATCACCAAACAACACAAATGCAAAGACCAGATTCTTGAACTAACCCTTACACTCCATGAGAAGTTAGAACTGTTCATATTTGAATGTCCCTTCCTATTTCAGATTAGATGAAAGAGTGCAATCAGCTGCACAAGACATCGAATGTGAAACATAGGTCCTCATATATGAAAATACTATCTGCCCTAAAGCATCGACAAAAAACATAAGTCTCAATCATGTATAAACCACTCAATCTCAATAGAGCAGTGACTATCACAAACAAGTAAGAAGAAAAATGAAAGTAAACAAATGCTAAAAGTCACAGCAGCAGAGTCAGTTGAATTAAATAAACTTGTTTCATCCAGTAACTGACTCAGTTTAGTATAAGGCAAACATTAACAACAAAATGGTTTAGCACAACAAGTTTCAACATACTAAATTACAAACCCCACAACTAGCCATTTGTACTTCACTACACTAAACCAAAGGCAAAACATTCATAAAATGTTGCAGAGGCAAAACTCAGACCATCTGTATTATTAGATGCCTAATCTACAATCAAAGAAACCATTAACATGTATCCAGCTCTTATTAACTTAACTGCTCGGGTGAAATGGAACCGCTCAGAGATCTGTTCCAAGATAACTTCTCCACCAGAAACCTTGACTTCTGACGGTGCTTCTTCCAGATTAAACCTTAATTTGACAAGAAAACCTTATTTTACCACAACCAACAAACCACCAGTCTTGCAAAAGCACGGTACCGAATAAACCTGAAAGATTATCAAAGTGCAAATACTTTAAACCTTTTCTCAACAAACTAATATCTTGCAATGACCACATTTTCACATTCTTTCAAAACAGAAAAAACCATAAACTTATATCGAAACTTTAAATGCATGGCTCATAGCCTCATAGTAAATTAAAGCAACCAACATTAGTGGATCGTTCCATTTCACAAAGTAGCTGCAAATTTGCTTCTCCGGCCTAACTATCATTTTAACAAAATCAAATTATTAAGAACCAACTAATTACTTACCAATTACCATAAGATTCCATCATATCCATTCCACGTGACATCCAATAAATTCCTCGTCTCCAAACCTTCATGGGTAACAAAAGAAAAAATTTCAAGTATAAAGAAGAGATGAAACAAAACATGAAAGTTGACCAATAAAAAGCACTTACATTCATAGCCGTGCAACCAACTGCGTCTAGTTATCAAAACATCCACATTTTCGGGAATGAAAGAGCTCCTCCACTTGTTCAAAATTCTACCTCCAATGCTAAATGTTGATTCTGAAGCAACAGTTGTGAGAAGGACAACCAATATATCTCTAGCCATATCAGAAAGCACACCATATTTCTTTTCTTGTTCTCTCCAAAAAATATATAACATCTCGTTCGCCACTCCAGGGAACTCTAGATTCGTCTAAATAAACTTGCAGCATTGTCTTTTCATTAAAAGTATCCATCTCATCCACATCAAAATCCTACGGAAAAAATAAGTTACATATTATAAACTATTTAAAGTACTTAAAAATACAACAAAGCAATAAAATACTGAATATACATATTATTAACCTAAAATATAAGTTAACTAATCATAATTTATTTTAAAAACAACAAACTTACCGCGGAATAGTCGCACTTGCGCTTGCGTCTATCAGTCCCATTAGAGTTGGATCTGCTTTGAAAGTTTGAGGGAGAAGACATTCTACTTGATGGCCTTGAAGAATACTCATTAAAGAGCATCGCCAATTTCAGAGATATGTCACTCATTTTTCTTGCTGCTTTCAGTTTATCACCGTCAAACAACTTCTTATAACAATACTTGAGAAAATGAAGTTTACACCGAGGGTCAAGAATTATTGCAAAAGCAAACATGGTGCAATAATTGTTTTCTTCATTTTCAGCCCAATATTTATCAAATTTACTTTGCATCCCTACTGTCATTCTTCTCAAAACCTCATCTTCACTTTGAACCAAGTCCTTAAACAACATAGCAATAATCCAGACATTCTCAAAGTACAAATTTGTCGTAGGATAGTCACTACCAGAAAATAACTCAGTAATAACATTAAATGGTTCCAAAGCATCTCGAATTTTTGCAATCATGTCCCACTCATAAGGTTCTGAACATTGTTTATATGTCACATCTTCAGTGTGCAAATTATCAAAAGCATCTCTATACAAAAGAGCCCTATCAAGCATCATGTACATATAGTTCCATCTAGTAGCAACATCCAACCACAATGACTTAGTCTCTCGTATTCTGCACAAGTTCATAACTTTCCGAACAAAATTTTTTCTTGCTTAAGAGCCCTTAACATGTTTCACACTCTCCCTAATTTTTACCACATCATTCTCAATCACCTTAAGTTCATCCTTAACAATAAGATTTAGCACATGGGATGCACATCTAACATGAAAGTAATTACCATTATTCAACAAGAATCCCCAATCATTCAGCCTCACCCTCATGTGACTTTGCATTCTATCATTACTAGAGGCATTATCCAATGTCAAAGAAAAAAAACTTATCATCAATGCCCCAATCCTTAACTAATTTTATTATAACCTTGTAAATTTCTAGTCCAGAATGTGGTGGTGGGATATGATATAAGCTTAAAACTTTGCTATTCAATTTCCAATTCTCATCAACAAAATGAGCAGTCAAACACAAATATCCTTCACTTAGGCAAGAAGTCCTTAAATCACTAGTTAAACTTATACGACCTGGTGCACGCTTGAGAATAGCTGTAAGGAGATTTTTTCGAGTGTTATAAATCTTCTTTCAATCTGCTTTTGCAGTATTTCGACTAATACATTTAACCTTATGATTCAAGTACTCGTGAATCTCCCTATTTCCTTCATGTTGAACCCAGGAATAAGAATAACCATGTTTGATAATTGCTTTTGCTACTAAGTCTCGGTAAATGTTTTGATAAAAAAATCTAACCTGATCAACTTCTTTCTTCAAAGTTTGAAGATGAGCTTGATACGCTGAACATTTTTCAAGGTGATTTGTATGATTAGTAGTACCTCTACTGGATTCAGCAATATTTGATCCCACCTTACAATGCTTGCATTGACTCCTCAAATATCCATCATGACTATCGGCTCTACTGAATTGAATAAACTCCTTCCAACCTTTACTCCTGCGACTAGCTCATGCTCCCTTAGATCCCACCTCAAAAGATGGAACCTTATTTCCATCAGCTCTGAGTCCTGTGACTGCATCCATTGCTTCATCATTTTCATCATTTAGTGAGCTCTTAATTCTGTAGAAAGAGAAAGTCACAGTCAACCAGTAAGAATATAAGTATTAAGGTTCAAAAGAGGTTTATTTCAAACTAAACAAGTGAAAAGAACTCGATTTTATCAAAATCAAAACAATTTAAGCAGATTAAACTATCTCCATCTAGTATTCACCATCTTCAATTGATGAACTAATTTAGAACACCTCTCTTTCACACTTATTTTCCCTGAAAGAATATTGAATTATTTGAACTGGATACTCTACTAGATGAAATATAAGATGTATATATATATTCCTTCAAACATGAGATTAGTTGCAGATATGGGGCTGAATTTCGTCGAATTCAGAGATTATTGCAATGGATTAGTGATTACTGATTACCATAACTTTGGGCGCCAAAATCTTAATCTTCAATGTAAAATAAAATGGGAACGAACCTTTGGGCGCCAAGAGCCATGCCTGTGCAATTTCTTTCCGTGCGAAAATACTGGAAGCGGATTGAAATTGATATTCTTCTCCATATTTTTGGGAATCCGTGGTGTGTTGCTGAATCGCTGATAGAAAGAAGAACAGAAAATCTGGAAGTCTGGGAGACTTTTAGCTATTGCTTATTGCTTTTATTTAATAACCTTTTATTTTTTCCCATAGATAATTAGCTATTACTTATTAGTTATTAGTCTTAATTAGCTATTAAAGTCTATTTGTTTTGTTTTGTGGTTTGGTCAATAATATGGTAATAATATTATTAATATGGTAAAATCTTTATTACAAAGATAATTTGAATCGTTTGAATCTGATGGTTGATTAGAAAATTAGAAAAAAAATGAAGATAAAATTTTGGGTTGCATTAATTGGATCATAAACTTTATAACTACAGTACGTTGTAGAATAAATTTTTAATATTGCAATCAAAACATTTTACCATTTCATTATTTTAATTAAACTCATCTTTTCATAGGTCTATGGAAAGACAGTCTTTCCATAGGTCTATGGAAAGACAGTCTTTCCCTAGACTTTGTCTACACTTAAATTGAAAATAAATAATTTTATTTAAAATTTTAAAGTTTAGTCATCTAAGGAAAACTATATGAGATCGTTACAAATAGTTAAATATTGAATACATTAAAATTTTATTATTTTTATAATATTTCATTCAAATTATTTGAAAATTAATTATCTATTTGTTGAGATTTATTTTAAAATTCTATCATACTTATATGTATCTCATTGCAATAAATAAAAGTAAATATCAAATGACCTTATTAGTCTCACTAATTATAAAATGTCCTCATTTAACAATTAGTCGGTCTAAAACAAGATTTTGTCATATATAAATAAATAAATAATATGTATACATATTTCTATGCTGGCAGATTATTAAGCTAGATTTGTTAGAAGTGGTAAATGAATTCATTTCTGGTGCTGAGATACCAAGGGGGATTTCTAGCACCTGGATTACTCTAATTCCAAAAAAACCAACCCCAACTTCATTTGATGACTTTAGACCAATTAGTCTATCTAATGTGTTGAATAAGATTTGCTCTAAAGTCCTTCTAGAGAGACTAAAGCCACATATGGAGAACCTCATATCCTTGAACCAAACAGCATTCATGAAGCATAGGGATATATCTGATAACATTCTATATTTACAAGAGATGATTAGATTTTTGGATAAGAAACATAGAATTCCTAATTGCATCCTTAAGCTTGATCTGAGAAAAGCTTTTGATAGAGTTAGATGGAGTTTTCTCAAACAGATTTTATCTAAGTTTGGTTTTAATGGGAATTTTTTAACAGCTTTAATGAACAATTTGTCTCAAGCCTATTTTTCAGTCATTATCAATGGTAATCCAGTTGGTTTTTTCAGTGCAACAAGAGGAATCAAACAAGGTGACCCTCTATCCCCCTCTCTTTTTAATCTATTCTCAGAGGCTTTTTCTAGGAGTTTGACCTTTATCTTTGTGAATAAATGTCTGTCCTCATACCAGATTCCTGGTTCTGTTCCTGTGGTTTCTCACTTGATGTATGCGGATGATACCATAATTTTTATGCAAGCTTCTAAACCTAACTTAATTAAGATTAAGGCCTTTCTTGAAGTCTTTGAATATTGCTCAGGTCAAAAGTTTAATTTTGAGAAATCAGATTTTTATTTAAGTAAAAAGGCTACTGCTGCAAGAAAGGTTCAAGTTAAAGCAATTTTAAAAATGAAAAAAGGGACTTTTCCATTCAAATACTTAGGATGCCCCATTTTCAAAGGAAGAACTCTGAACAGATACTTTTTCCCACTACTGGCCAATGTTGATGCTAAGCTACAAAATTGGAAAAACTGCTGGTTAAGCTCTGGTGGGAAGATGATCCTCATTAAATCAGTTTTGTATTCTATTCCTCAGCACACTTGGATGGTTACAAATCCCCCAAAAGCTGTAATTAAATCCTTTGAAAAAAAATTGGCTCAATTTTTCTGGGGTAAGACTGAAGGTAAACAGAACAAGATTTGGAAGAAATGGGCTAACATTGCCATACCTACTAATAATGATGGTTTGGGCTTCAGATCAGTTCAAGCCATCATTGATTCTTGTTCGGCCAAACTATGGTGGAAGGGCCAATTGGGAACTTCATTGTGGTCTAAACTTCTTTGGACTCTACCACCATCATACAGGAAATCTGTTACTTGGAGGAGAATTTGTTACATTAATGATTTTGCTGTTAACAATTCCTTAATTATTCATGGTAATGGGAGATGTAATTTTCTTAATGCCAACTGGTGTCCACATGGACCTCTCCTTTCTAAAATCCCTGATTACATTACCTCTACAATGGATGACATTTCTGTGGCTGATTTCATTAACAACAGAAATGCTATTCTGAATCAAATTGCATCTTTTCTCGAACATGACACTGTGCTTTTTCTTCAGGAGGCTGCTCTTACTGAGGACAGGGAGGATAGAATCATCTGGAAGCCAGAACCATCGGGTAAATTTACATTTAAGTCGGCCTATAGAGCTCTAGTTCTACCAACAGGTACCTCTCCTGTCTCTAAGTTCTTATGGAATCCACTGGTACAAAAAAAGATCTCAATCTTTATCTGGAAACTCCTACATGCTTTTCTTCCCTTTGATGATGTTCTTATTGCATGTGGTTACAGCCTAGCTTCAAAGTGCCCTGCTTGTTGTCAATCTGATTCTATCCAACATTACTTCATCTCCTGTCCCTTGGCCCACTCAGTTTGGTTGAAGCTGACTCATTCAATACCTTTTACCATTAATACATCACATTCCATTCCTCAAAGATTCTATCTGTTTTGGGATTGTCAAGATTTATCTAAGTTTTACCAAATATATTGCTTGTTTCTCCCATCTGTGATATGCTGGAGTCTATGGAAAGCTAGGAACAACTATCTATATGACCACAAGCCTTTATCCATGAATGTTATCTGTACTGAGGTGGAGAATTTGATTAAATTGACAATTAGTGGTTGTCCTCCAACAATGTTATCCAAAGTCTCATTACCACAATATTTTCACCATCTCACTCCACTGCTAAGGCCTCCCCCTAAGCCAAATTTAAGGACTATTTGCTGGGAAACACCTAAACAAGGGTCTATAAAAATAAATGTGGATGCAGCCTGGTGCTCTAACAAAGCCACTGTGGGTCTTATAGCTAGGAACTGTCTTGGCTTACCGGTTAGAATTAGTTCGGCAAAAATAACATCTTCATCCCCCCTACATGCCGAAATTGAAGCAATATTATATGCTTCTGAATCCTTTCACCATCTGGAGGGTAGCATTATTGTGGAATCAGATTGTAAGCTTGCTGTTGATATGATACAGAATCCATATGAGGCACAATGGCAAGTTTTTGATAAGGTATACAAAGTGAAATCTTTGCTTGGGAGTGCTGAACTGGTACACACTTTCAGGGAATGCAACTCTGTTGCTCATGCCATAGCTAAACATCACTTTGATGTGAACCAAGGGCTGGATATGACTAATGTTACACCTAGAATCCAGGGACTTATAGATATGGATAGAGGCTGTGTTCCACATATTCGAGTTGCTAAAACTCCCAAATTTTAGAATATGATGCTGCTGAATGTCTTTTATTTGTTCATTTGCAGAACAAGGGAAGCACTACTATGAGGGGGAGATTGCTCAGGCTTTGATTGCTGCTACTATTCTTAACCCGGATATTCCTTCTGATGTTTTGTTGGAAGGGAGTTTGTGTTGGAAGGGAGTTGGTGGATGCAACTCCAGGATACTCCTCTGCTGGTTGCGGAAAGGGAGCTACATCAGGGAGTGAGAATCACTCTTACAGATGCTCAACTTCAAAGCCACAAGACTCAGCATACTTGTGAATATTTTTCTTGTTACGTAGGTTGAAGTTGCCTGGCCATTACAGAGGATTAACACGAGGGGTGGAGATCCTCTAGTTTTGGATCGCAATTTCAACAATTATCACTTCTCTTAGGATAGCTGTATCCACAAGATTATTTTACATCTTTTGGAAGTAACTAAGTTATTTCACTATCCAACTCTAATTGTATATTCGATCATTTGGTACTAGGATTGGGGTTCCTATAATAAAATAACCCTCACCCTCGGGTGTTTCTCATTAAAAAAAAAATATTTCTATCAAAAGTACTCTATCAATGTGACAATGTATAAAAATTTTTGAACATTTTGTTATTTCAGATGATGTGTTTTTTTGGATTTTCTTCAGTAAAATGATATGTATACATATATATATATATATATATATATATATATATTACAATGAGATGTTTATGGTTTTAATTATCTTAAGAAGTTGTATATTTTAACAAGTTATGATTGATTATATGTAGTAAATAATTAAAATCAGTAACATATTATAATATTAGTATGTTATTTTTAGACAACTTGAGTTTAAGTTAGTCAAAATGACTTATTTATCCCGTTGACAGTAACATCCAAACCATTTCTATTATATGGTGTTTGCGATTATCAACTTAAAAGGTAATTAACGTTCAAATAAATAAGATATCATGCATATTCAAAGTAAACTCGATTATAGGAGGATATAAGCAATTAACTAGAACTAGAAAATAAAGATATTCATACAAGTTACACAAGAGCATTACTCGTCATTATAAAATATTAATAAAGCATGTAGTTAAACAATTTCAATTTTTGGGTGTACAATATATCATATAGAGTTAACTCAGTTAAGTCATAACTCATAAGTGTACATAAAATATAATAACTATTAATAAGTGCTTATAGAACTCAAATATGCATGTTAATCAAATTAGTTACGGTGGAATATAACTAAGTAAAATAGTAAGACACAATTATAAAAATAAATGAGAATTAATATTTATTAAAAATCCACTTCGGGGATTGATTATATAAGTCAGCATGGTTATGAAAATATATAACTTAAAAATTAGTATTAAGTCACGAGACTCATAATTTATAATTAGTCAATAGGGGATATTTAATTTCTATATAAAGTTGGTCAAGACTGTTTATGTAAAGTTAAATAGTTCTAAAGGGATTTATTGGTAATATACTAATATTTCACCTAATTAAGAAAAAATGAGCATGTCTTTCTATGAATGTTTTCTTATCTTAATTTAATATGCTATAGTTTTAAAATGTATCGCAAGCAATCATGAATTGTAAGTTTTTTTTTTATAAAATTTAAATATCGTATAAGTTTATGGCAGTTCATGGTGATTTTTACTTTAAATTTTGTAAGTTTTTTTTATAAAATTTAAATATTATATTTTTTAAAGTTAAAACAAGTAATAATATGTATTTGAATGTGAATGTATAAGGTAAAAAATAAGTGGCATGTCCATAAACTTATGGACAAACATCATGTCAGGAGAACTACTGTATATATATATATATATATATATATATATATTTTAATTTGCAAGTTAGGAGTTTTGTGAGTTATGACCGACAACATAAAATAGAAAAAAAATTAAATACAAACTATTCTATTTTGTTCTTACATACTAGTATAATTTTTATGCGGTAATGTATACAGATCAATGATGCAATTTGCAGAAATGTCATATTTTTTACAAGAGAAATAAATTTTCATTTCAAAAAATTGAAAGTATACATTAAAAAAGTGACTAGTAAAATTATATATATATATATATATATATAATAGATTAGTTCAGCGAAAGTATTTTTACAAAATTAATATATTAAAATTTTATGTTCATTACAATGACAATTTGCTATATTTATTTGAACAAGACCCGGATTGAATATATTAGAATCCAACCAAACCCGACTCGAAAGAGGATGTACCCCAAAAGTACCAAAACAAAACTGACTCAAACCAAACCCGATCTGAACCTGATTAAAAAAATGTAAAATCGAATTGTACTTGAAACCGAAACAACCTGAACCAAATTTGATCCGAACCCGATTCAATAAAATGATACCCGAATTGTATTGAAATTGAAACAACTAGAATCAAACCCAACCCGTTCGGATATTTTTCAAAACTACCGAAAGACATCCGAACCTAAACACACCCGATCAAGACCCGATGACAAAACAATCTACCGAATCATACCCGAACCGATTGAGTATCACCTGTATCCAACCGAAGAGACCCGTTTACCAGATTTACTAGCCACCACCACTTGCTGCGAACAATCGCTACTCTTTTCGGCACACTCTCCGCCACCACCACCTGCCACTGGATCAAGTAAAATCTCAAACTCAACGGAACCAACGGAACCAACAAAACAAAAATGCAGCTGGTAGACTCATTCTCATGCCTCATATCACTACTAAGCAAATTCCAAATCTTGTAAAAAATATTTTTAAAAAAGGCTCAAATTACAAGCGGCAAGGTGCGATTTTGAAGTCACCCTGGGATTAAATGGGGCAACACAAAGCCCGTTGGCGAGGCCCAAAAGGCAGCCAATGAGGAGCAGAGCCCACTCCCTCGGGGCAAAATCATCGGGCATTTCCTCCTCCTTGCTAGCGGCATGAACACTCTCGTTATTCTGACCCCTGAGCATTACCGTAACTAATTCCACGATCGGAAAATGAGGGCGACGGGACCAGGTGAAGCGTTCAGATTCGACCGCCGTAGGACCGGGAGAGGCGTTTAGATTCAACAGGGAAACACAAAAAACCCTAAAGACGGAGAGATCACGACGTCTGATGATTCGTCAGCAACGGTAACTGCGCAAGTGTTTGTCGGCGGTGATGACCGGCCAGTCCGACTCACTGAGTTACTGCCTCCTCCACCGCCCGCCGTTGCAAAGTATTCCGACAGCTCCTCCAGCATCCCGGCCTACATTATCTTGCCGGCCTGAAGAAGCAAATAAGCTATGGAAGAAAATAGAGAAAACAGAGATGAAGGAAAAGTTCTGATTCAGTATTTGGTTCTCAAGAGCATGCCAAATGTGCTGCTCCTCTGTGGTTTTTATTCAGCTAACAAAAAACAAAAACAAAATACTGCAATCAATCACTACCGTCCACGTGGGCAAAGCTACAACAGAAAATGGAAGGAAAGTAAAACGACAACAAATCCTACGTTTAACTAAGTTTTGAATTCTCTGGCGCCAGTATTTGAAAACCTGTTGCCAACCGCCAAAAACTCAAAACTGAATCTTCTTCTTCATCCTCCAAACTGAATTCCGAGCTGACACCAAGCTTATGTCAATGGTTTCTTCACCCCCTCCTCAAGCTCAGTTGGGGAAGACCGAAAGCTGAGATTGAAGAGATTAGCAAAGAAGGCAGCTGCAGGAAGAGATTTTGTGAAAATGTCCGCCAGCTGGAAACGAGAAGGAACAAAGGATGGCAGCAAGAACCCCTCCAAATAGTAATCTCGCACCAAATGGAAATCTATTTCAAGATGTTTGGTCCTTTCATGGAACACGGGATTAGCAGTGAGATGCAGAGCTGCTTGATTATCACAAAAAAAAGGAATGGGAAAAGAGACATGAAGGTGAAGATCCCTAATCAAGTAACTTATCCATTTGAGCTCACAAGCAGTCATGGAAAGACTCCTATATTCTGCTTCAGCTGAGGATTTAGAAACTGTTGACTGTTTCTTAGATTTCCAAGAGATCAAGGCTGATCCCAAAAAAATAGCATAACCTGTAACTGACCTCCTGGAAATCTTGCAAGAAGCCCAATCTGCATCACAGTATGAATGAAGCTGAAGATCATTCTGAGAAGAATAAAACAGTCCAAAAGGAAGATGATGATGCAGATACTTCACAATGTGGAGAGCACCAGAGAGATGATGATGAGTTGGTGCTTGAACAAACTGGCTGAGTTGATGCACTGCAAAGGTAACATCAGGTCTAGTATAATTGAGGTAAATGAGCCTTCCAATAAGTCTTCTGAATTGACTTGGATCAGGAAGCAGTGGTGAGGATTCATCATGCACAAGCCAGGAAGAAGGAAGAGGAGTTGCAGTAGGCTTACAGTGTAGTAATCCACAATCGGAAACAATATCAGCAATGTACTTGGTTTGCAGGAGATGAAGGCCAGAATCTGTTCTGTGAAGTTCCAAACCAAGGAAATAGTTAGCTTCACCTAAATCCTTAATAGTGAACTTCTGATGCAAAGAATGTTTAACAGCTACAATAGCATCAAGTGATGTTCCCATAACCAAGACATCATCCACATATACTACTAAGGCCAGCATGTACTGAGAAGTGAACTTCAGAAACAAACAGTGATCATGATGAGATTGATCAAAACCAAGGCTGAGTAAATGCTGTGTAAACTCTTTATTCCACTGCCTGGAAGCTTGCTTGAGTCCATACAAGCTTTTTGTGAGCTTACAAACCAACTGAGAATCAGGAACTGCATAACCATCAGGCAGTTTCATATAAACCTCTTCATCAAGATGCCCATGCAGAAATGCATTGTTAATGTCAAGTTGATGCATATGCCATTTTGATGCAGCTCCAATAGCAAGCAGTAATCTGATGGTAACAGCCTTAGCAACTGGAGAAAACACTTCAGAAAAATCTATTCCCTTTATCTGATTAAAACCTTTTGCAACCAATCTAGCCTTATGCTTTGCTAGAGAACCATCTGCATTATATTTGGTTTTGTACACCCATTTAGATCCTATGGCCTTCTTTCCTGGTGGTAGTTTAACCAAATCCCAAGTATGATTCTGTTCAAGGGCTGCCAATTCCTCATTCATGGCCTGGATCCACTCAGTGGAATGCTTGGCCTGATGATAGTTAGATGGTTCAGGAACCTGTGAAGAAGAAGCCATATATGCAGGGATAATGGACTGAGGCTCAGAAGATAAGAGAACGGAGGAAGAAACAAAATCCTTTGTCCATACAGGTGCCCTGATGACCCTAGTACTATGCCTTAAAGAAGTGTCAGCAGGTGGTGAAGGTATGACTTGATGAGGTTCATGCAGTTGAGGAACAGGAAGAGATGAGTGATGATCATGTGAAAGAGACTCTGAAAAAGGGAGTGGAAAAGAAAATAGATTGGGATCAGAGTATGGAAAAATAGTTTCATGAAACAGGACATCCCTTGAAATGATTACTCTATGATTTTGCAGATCAAAGAGCTTGTATGCTTTCTGGCCTAAGGGATATCCAATGAAGACACAAGGAAATGCTCTCTCAGATAGCTTATCTTTGTGTGGTGTGGTGTTAGTAGCATAAACCAAACACCCAAAGACTCTGAGTGACTGAAAATCTGGGAGTTTGTTAAACAAAAGCTCATAGGGAGAATGCCATGAAAGGACTGGTGTAGGTAATCTATTGATAAGGTATGTTGCTATTAAAACAGCCTCACCCCAGAAATTCTTTGGAAGATGAGATTGGAAAAGCAAAGCTCTAGCAACTTGGAGAATGTGCTGATGCTTCCTTTCCACTACCCCATTTTGTTGGGAAGTGTAAGGACAAGATTTTTTATGAAGGATACCTAGATCAGAAAACAGCAAATCACAATCTTGGTTGACAAATTCACTACCATTATCTGATCTAAAAGACTGTATAGTGGTATGAAACTGATTTTTCACCATACTGAAAAAAGTTCTGAGCAAGGAAGAGATTTGATCCTTTGATTTAACTAGATAAGTCCAAGTACTTCTAGAAAAATCATCCACAATGGTTAAAAAATACTTGCAGCCAGATGTTGAAGGCATTTTGTAAGGCCCCCACAGATCAACATGAATGAGCTCAAACAATTTTGTTGTAAAAGATGAACTAGAATGAAAAGGCAATCTGTGTTGTTTAGCAGCAGGACAAACAGTACAGAAAGTATCTATTTCAGCAGAAAATTTGATTACATTGAGATGCTTCATGACATCACTAGAAGGATGCCCTAGCCTACAATGCCAAGAATGCAAAGGAATATCAATATTCTGCCTAACAGTATTCACTATAGTATCTGTGGAGACTTCATTCTGAAAACTTGACTGAATTCTTTTCTTGATCTCATCTGGCTTGAAAGAATGCTGATCTAAAATGTATAATCCATTCACCTCTCTTACTGCTGCAAGAACTTTTCTAGTCTTGTGGTCCTGCAGCAAGCAGAGATTGGATGTAAAACTGAAAAAGATTGGCATAGTTTTGGAGAGTTTACTCACTGACAGAAGATTGTATTTGAAATCAGGAACTAGGAGATAGTTTTGCAGGATGACTGAGGGAGTAAGAACAACTTCTCCTATGGCTTGAACAAGCTTTGTTGTGTGATCAGGCATGTAAATAGGTGTAGGTGTATTGACTGAAGAAAAAGAACTAAAAACTGACATATCACTGCACATATGCCTTGAAGCTCCACTGTCCACAATCCAACTATTATTAGACAATGCAAAAACACTGAGTGAAAGATTTGTGATCACACTACCTGAGTAGTCATGATAGTGACTATAATCAATTGGTCCTCCATAGTCTTTTATCACCTCTTTCTCCTTCTGTTTCTTCTCAAACTGCATCTCAACCATCTTGGCAATCATTGCATGTAACTTTGCATCTGTGTCATTAATTGGTGTATCCTCTTCTTCTGCTACTGCATGAGCAGCATGTCTATGGAATCCTTGCTGATACTGCTGCCCTCTTGAAGCATTTGGTAAAGGATATTGTGGCCTCTGAGGTCCACTAGGAAGATACTGCTGCCTTGTAACTTGTTGTTGATGAGGAGGTTGTGGTCTTGTTCTAATGTCCCCTCTATTTCCTTCCCACCAGTCAGGGTAGCCCTTTATCTTGAAACAAACATCCTTTGTGTGCCCTAATTTCCCACAATGCTCACATTTTAAATCAGGCCTTCTCACAGTTCTCATCCTCATTGCATCATTCTGCTGATCAGTCATTGCATCTCTATACTGATATGGGACCTTGCTGTCTCTATACACTCTCACAGCCATGGCTGAGTTATGATGATTATCTTGATAACCCTCATGAACAGCCTTCTGTCTTTCCACCTTTGATATCATAGAACATGCCTTATTAACAGTTGGTGCAGGATCCATAAGCAGTATTTGATGACTAATAGCCCCATATTCATCATTTAGTCCCATAAAAAACTGACTCAATTTATCCTCCTCTTCTTCAGCAGCAAGACAATCATAATTAACACATCCTGCACTACACCTTCTTCTAGGTCTTAAACATCTAAATTCATCCCACAGGCTTTTAAGTTGAGTATAATAAACAGACACAGACTCATTCCCTTGCTTCAATTCTGCAATATCTCTCCTAAGCTTATGCAACAAAGGACCATTACTCTCTCCAAAACTCTCCTTAATCTCATTCCACAATGTAAACACATCTTCATAAAACATAAAGCCTCTCGCCAGTTTAACAGTCATCGAATTCAAAATCCAAGAAAGTACAGTAGAATTCACCTTATCCCATTGATCATAAATCTCATCCTCAGGATCTGGAGGTCTGATCTCCCCTGTTAGATATTTCAGCTTCCCTTTAGATCTGATAGCTCTGACCATAGCCTTGCTCCATGTAATGTAGTTGTACTCATTCAGTGGTTCAACAACCAACACCAAGTTATTGTTCTCACCACTTTCAAGCTTATATGGATCATTTCTTTCTTGTTTCCTTCGCAGATTATGGCCAGATCCAGCAATGGATTGTGCCACAGAATTGATAGAATCATCATCAGAAGACATGATTAATGGATCTCAAAATAAAGAGGATTTCAAGAGGAATTCAAAACAGTATTTTCATTGCACGGATCGGGTGCTCTGATACCATGAAGAAGCAAATAAGCTATGGAAGAAAATAGAGAAAACAGAGATGAAGGAAAAGTTCTGATTCAGTATTTGGTTCTCAAGAGCATGCCAAATGTGCTGCTCCTCTGTGGTTTTTATTCAGCTAACAAAAAACAAAAACAAAATACTGCAATCAATCACTACCGTCCACGTGGGCAAAGCTACAACAGAAAATGGAAGGAAAGTAAAACGACAACAAATCCTGCGTTTAACTAAGTTTTGAATTCTCTGGCGCCAGTATTTGAAAACCTGTTGCCAACCGCCAAAAACTCAAAACTGAATCTTCTTCTTCATCCTCCAAACTGAATTCCGAGCTGACACCAAGCTTATATCAATGGTTTCTTCACGGCCCTTCTTTGCTTGGAGCAATAATCCATGGCGGCGCGAAAGATAGGGTTTCGACAAAATCCAAAAACCCACGGTGGTGATGCAGTCTGGCACAGTGGTGGGTTGTTGAATTTCGCTGCCTTAGCCCTTCCTCAATGAGGACATTATGCTCCGGCACAGTGGTGGGTTGTTGAATTTCGCCGCCGTGGGTTGTTGCTCCAAGCTATGGAGAATCAGAAGGAGAAGGTTTAGGGTAATGGTGGCGGAGGCGTAATGGTTGTGTCGATGGGAAGAAGAAGCTGGTGTCGAGGAGTAATGGCGGAGAGGTGGAGAAGAAGAATGGAGCGGCGGAGTGGAAAAAGCAAAAGGATCAATTCATTTTTTCCTCTTTTTAAAGCAGGGGTAAAATTGTCATTTTATTAAAATTCGGCCAATTCCAACATTAAAAATTGGAGTCAATGGCTCTTGGGGTTATATTAACACATATATCATAAAGTTATAGTTATTTTAACACTTTCTAATTTGACAGGATTATATTGACATTTTCAGTTTAAAATCAGATAATTTTGGCACTTTAATTGATTGAGTTTTATAACACTATAACTTGTAAATTCATTTGACTCATTAATATATTTAAGGTCAATTCTATTTGGCCGCTCTACTTCATCTACAATCTTTTTCACATTAGGGGAGATGGAGAACAATAGCTTATTTTAATGAATGTTTTTGTTATAGAAAATAAATGTGAGATTTATCTCTACAAATTGGTTTTGTTCTTCGACCTGATCGATTAGATCGTTGTGTTCATGATGATAACTCGATTTAGTTGTTCACGCTGTGTATTATTCTCGATTTGCTTATACAGATTATGTGTTCGCAATTTTGTTTGTGGTTATATTTTGGGTTTCCGTTAATTTGGGTTCGCTAAATCTGTATTTTTCAATGCCTTTACAGTTTTGACAAGATAGATCGTGGTTGGATCAAGTGTTGTTACAGTTGTAGAAGATCTTTGTTTGACGCAGTGATATAGATGCGTGATACGCTCCTCCCACCCAAATAGTCATGATTTTTACGGGAAGCAAGTTAATATCCCCGAGGGTGATGTTACAGTTTTAATGGATCTCTGATCTGTAATAGTACAGACGATCAGTTTTGTTGATAAGTAATTTAGATATCTTTGCAATGTGTTAATTATTGGTAGAAGTTAGTTAGGTTGGATATCGATTTCACTCATTGTAATTGCATCTGAGCGTTTTTCCCAGTATTTTAGAATGACTAATTTATTTATTTTTTAAAATGTCAATACTAACTAAGGGAACACAAATCAGCCAAGACTTCTGGATTAGGCTTAACCAAGCATATATCCAATTTACAATAATTTCAATTTTTACGTGAGAAAAGTCCTAAAAGTCGCAAGAAAAACATGGGGTAGAGATAAAATGTAGAAAGGAAACGCCAAAGCCCTCTATTGCTGTTGCGGGAGAAAGAAGCTTGCAGGTAAGATTAGCCACGTACGCCTTTTACACACCACAACCGCATCCACTGGTCTACTCCCTTTAAATCCCACAAAATTCCTTCTGCATTTTCCTAGTTCCCAACTTCATCGTTTTGTTTCAGGTAATTTTCCAACTTTCCTACCTCTTGCATTGTTTTGTTGCATATTTAAGCATTTTGCTGCAAAATTGTGTGCAGTGGCAGTGGCTATAAATGGTAGTGTTTTAATATGCTTGCATACAATTTAACATGGATTTTTAGGTGACTGTATACTTCTGTACCATGTTAATTCTGCATATTGGGCTTGTTTATTGGGCGCTGGGATATGGTTTTTAGCTATCTCTTGTCAGGTTCCTGTAGGATGAATCAAAGATTAGATCTTTATTTTATTTTGTATGATATGTTGTCGAGTTAGTTTTTCAATTTGATTGGGTTTATTGAGTTTGTTTCTTGACTAAATTTATGCTTTTCACTTTGTGATTGAATGTATGTAACTGGTAGGATGGTATAACTCTTTATTCTTGAAGAAAATTGGCTTTTGTATTGTGGAAATTGGCTCCGCGGTAGAAGGTATAGCTTAATTCGCGTGATCATATTGCTGTGTCACTTCTAGGGCATGAGAGAATATTACATATCTTTTAGTAATTGCTTGCTGTTGTTATTCTTTCACCTGTGAACTGTGGATTTGTTGCTTTTGTTGATGGTTTCAATGATAGTAAAAGTAGGTTTTAGGTTATAATTCCTGATGCTAATCTTGCAGATGGCAACATCATCAGTATCAATCATAGGAAATGGCTTGTCAGCCTATTCTGGTTTTAGCAAGGAAACAAGTGGGAGTAAGCTTTTCTTATCTTCCAGTCTTCCATCGTTGGACAGAGTGCGGAAGGTAGTATACATCAGGGCATCCAATGACCCAAGTGTAAATGAAGGAAGGAGAGGGTTTCTGAAATTGTTGGGAAATGCTGGAGTTGGTCTGCCAGCGTTGCTTGCTAGTGGAAAAGCATCAGCCGATGATCAGGGGGTTTCGAACTCTAGAATGTCGTACTCTAGGTTTTTGGAATACTTAGACAAGGATCGAGTGAAACGAGTAGATTTATATGAGAATGGAACTATTGCTATTGTGGAAGCAGTCTCTCCAGAATTAGGCAACAGGGTGCAAAGAGTCAGGGTACAGTTACCAGGACTACCGCAAGAGCTTCTTCAAAAATTCAGGGAAAAGAATATTGACTTCGCTGCCCATAATGCTCAAGAAGACTCTGGTTCTTTGCTGTTCAATTTAATAGGGAACTTGGCGTTTCCTCTGATCTTGATTGGGGGTCTCTTCCTTCTTTCAAGACGATCATCTGGAGGAATGGGTGGTCCTGGTGGGCCAGGCTTCCCATTGACTTTTGGCCAATCAAAAGCGAAATTTCAAATGGAACCAAACACTGGTGTAACTTTTGATGATGTTGCTGGAGTGGATGAAGCAAAGCAAGATTTTATGGAGGTAGTGGAGTTCTTGAAGAAGCCTGAGAGATTTACTGCCGTGGGAGCACGTATTCCCAAGGGTGTTCTTCTTGTTGGTCCTCCAGGTACTGGAAAGACATTGCTAGCTAAGGCCATTGCAGGTGAAGCCGGTGTCCCATTTTTCTCAATTTCAGGTTCAGAGTTTGTTGAGATGTTTGTTGGTGTTGGTGCCTCTCGAGTTCGTGATCTTTTCAAGAAAGCAAAGGAGAATGCACCATGCATTGTCTTTGTTGATGAAATTGACGCTGTTGGTCGGCAGAGAGGAACTGGAATTGGGGGAGGGAATGATGAAAGGGAGCAAACCCTTAACCAACTTCTGACTGAAATGGATGGTTTTGAAGGAAACACTGGAGTTATTGTAGTTGCAGCCACTAATCGTGCTGACATTCTTGATTCTGCTTTGTTGAGGCCTGGACGTTTTGATAGACAGGTATGGGACTCTACCATGGATACAAATCCTTTGACTAATGGTGTGTTGGAAATACTATATTGATGCACTCTTTTGCAGGTAAGTGTTGATGTTCCCGATGTACGAGGAAGAACAGAAATTTTAAAGGTTCATGCCGGCAACAAGAAATTTGATCCGGATGTGTCTCTTGAAGTGATAGCCATGCGAACTCCTGGTTTTAGCGGAGCTGATCTTGCAAATTTGTTAAATGAGGCAGCTATACTGGCTGGTCGACGTGGGAAGACGGCAATCGCATCCAAAGAGATTGATGATTCGATTGATAGGATAGTGGCAGGTATGGAAGGGACAGTTATGACTGATGGAAAGAGCAAAAGTTTGGTTGCTTACCACGAAGTTGGGCATGCCATCTGTGGGTGAGACATATTATTTAGTTGAAACATCTCTTTCTAGCTTTGATTTGAAGCCCATCAGTTTGAAATCATGCTACACATTATTTAGTTAATATGGTCTTTTCCTTGTTCATTTATGTGTTTCAAATCTACATGCTAACCTCAAACAGCCTTAAACTTCAGAACATTGACAAAATAAGTTCTCCATGTATGCCTGCAAATGAAACCAACATACTGTGATAATGCGCGGTTGCTGTTGTTGAGCTTTCTGCTTAGGAAAGCTTAAAGCGGTTCTATTTTTTCCCCATTGGATAGCTATATAAACTATTTATGTTTGTGTATTTGTTTTTCAGAACTCTTACTCCAGGGCATGACGCTGTTCAGAAGGTCACCTTGATCCCACGTGGTCAAGCTCGGGGTCTGACCTGGTTTATTCCTGCTGACGATCCCACCTTGATTTCAAAGCAGCAACTATTTGCAAGAATTGTTGGCGGGCTTGGTGGAAGAGCTGCTGAGGAAATCATCTTTGGAGAGGCTGAGGTGACAACTGGTGCCGTTGGTGATTTACAACAGATAACTGGTTTGGCAAAACAGGTATTTGTCCTTTACCTCTCTCTAGCAGTTTTTTGTTGGATCTCGTGTATATAAGTGCATGTTGCAAACTAGAACCAATTAAAAATGTCATCGCAAATCATTTAACAGGTTGCCAAATCTATCTTCCTTGGGGGTTGGAATACCTGGATTTTAGTTTTGAACATAAAACTGTTAACAGAACAGATTTTTAGGATCAGTCTTATCCCACCATCTTTCATGTTAAATGCTTGAAACTTCAGAAAGATGTGCAGAAAATCTTTCGATAACACTCATTTCCTGCCCCACTGTGCGCTCTGAGGTTAATTTTGCTTTCTTTTTTTAGATGGTGGTTGCTTTCGGTATGTCGGACATTGGTCCATGGTCTCTAATGGATGCATCAGCTCAAAGTGGTGATGTTATCATGCGAATGATGGCTAGGAATTCAATGTCTGAAAGGCTAGCTGAAGACATTGATTCTGCCATAAAGAGAATATCCGACAGTGCATATGAGATTGCTCTGTCCCACATCAGGAACAACCGTGAGGCAATGGACAAGATCGTGGAAGTCCTTATCGAAAAGGAGACATTAACAGGAGATGAATTCCGGGCAATTCTGTCTGAATTCACCGAAATACCAGTTGAGAACAGAGTTGCTCCGGCTACTCCAACACCTGTAGGTGTCTAAATTGCACAACCCCAGCCGCATTATTTTACTTATTTATTCTTTTCGAGTGTAAAATACCAACACAATCTTCCTGAAAATGCTTGTAACTCGTAGCTGTAATGTAAGCAGAACTTCCAGACTTGGATTTTTTACTTGTAATATATGTAAACAATGCGATGATATGGCAGTCTTACTTCATATGACATGAGCCTGCTCTAGACTCCATCCTAACTCCTACCTACCCAAATGTTCATATCACATTATGCATGCTGATGTGGCCTAAATTCAGTCAAAGGTGTGGGGATTGAGATGATTTGATCAAATTTCAACTATAAATTTCATTTCAAATAAGGAAATAGTTAAGATGTGTGTACCTTTGGTGGGAACGTACCAAAATGGAAAGTATGAGTTTTTTGGCTGGGACGAATCTAGTACTATTTTACTGTTATAGTACAAGGATTTAGGATGAGAAGAAGAGATGCCTCAGTTTGACTTTAAATAAAGAATAAGTGCATTTATAACTATGCCCCCAGTTCCTTTTTTTTAAAAAGAAAATTGTATCATTAACATTTAGAAGAGTTCACAAAAGGTGGAGATGTACTCCATGAAGAAAGTCTTTTGATATTGTGCCAGTTGGTCCGCAATTGAGTTTTCATATCTAGAAATCCATCTAACTATTGGATCACCAAAGATCAGCATCAATGATTTTGTGTCATTTATAAGCATGCCGAAATCTGATCTATCCTCCTTATGTGATTGGAGAGTCTGGATTACTTATTGAGCATCACCCTTTATGATTGAGGGAAACAGGAGTTTTCCTATGCAACCTTTGATAGCCTCTATGAGTGTCATCACTTATGCTTTGGTGCTGGGTATTTACTCCTTATACGTTTAGATTCACCGTATACCCATTTGTTATCGAATGTTTGAACATGCCATCATAATGCTGATGTAGCTGCATCAAATTGAAGAGTTGCTCCTGATAAAGATTCATCTACAGCTTGGCTTGCTTCAACACTTTGAGGAGGTTCATTCTTGCGCTTTCCACTTTTAATTTCCTCAATCCGGGGCAGAGTCTGTTGAATAATTTGCAATAGGTGTATAAGTCATGTCTTTCCTCGTGCAACAGGTGGTTTCGATGGTACCATAAACCATCTAGCAAGATAACTATAAGTGACATTTTGTCATTGTCTAAGTCAAATATTACGTCCATTAACCAAATGGCTGCTATCGTTTGTTGGTGTGAGTATATCTCATTATGGATGTCTGATGCAAGCCACATTTGATGAGCGAGTGGACAATGGAAAATTATGTGTTTAGCAGACGTATCTTCTAAATCACATGTGATGCAGAATTATTCCACCGAGCATTTTCTTTGGATTAGGTGCTTTGCTGTTGGAATTTGATCTATTCATATCCGCCATATAAAATGACTTATCCTTGGAGGCACTGTTAATTTCCAAATCTTGTTCCAGTGGGTGGGAGGTCCAGCACTGCTACTAGCCAAATATGTCCTCCATTATCCAAATAGTTGGAATTAATAGAAAGTTTGTTACTTGATTTTACAGAGTAATTACCATCATGTGTAGGCTGCCAGGTCCATGTGTCTTCCAGCTGATTTTGTGGTTTAGGCATTGTAAGAAGCAACTCTGCTTCTTCATCAGTAAATGTCTCTTCCCAATCACCCTACAATAGATATTATTTTCTTTCTCTCTGTCAACTGGGGTATTTGAGGTATTTTGACTTCTCTTATTTTTTTAAAACGACATCGTTCCTGGAGGTCTTCTTTATCCATCTTTTGTCACCTTCGTTTCATTCTCCTTTGCCACCTCTGTTTCCTTGGAATTTGAACTCTGCTTTTCTTCGTTGCCCCTTCTTTTTTGCTTCAATCCCTCTCTCTGTCTCCTCCAGCTTACGTCTTTCGGCAACTCACAAAAATCTTCCTCAGCTGAATCAGTGGTGGAATCCCAAAGCAGCGAAGGCAGTGATGATTTCGTATTGGGTTTGGAAACTTCGGCATCGATGCCTGCGCTTCGCCACCCTAACCTCATTCATTCATCGCCGCCGAATTAAACTTCCCCACCACTCACATCAAGAGACTCCCTCACTGCCACACTTCCTTGATAGATTTGATTCCCCCCTGCAACTCGTCAATTTATATAGTATTCTCACTATTGAGTTCCTAGGTTTTCTCTTACTCCATTGTACATTGTAAATTGTTGTGTGCGGTACTGTAGGTCGACGTTGTGCATTTTAAAGGTGATGAATTTTGGCATATGACTAAAGTCCTGAGTAATGTGAACCAAGGGTAAGGCTCTTAACCTTTTGTTTTTATGAAGGTGAATTTTCTGTTTGTTGTGCTCTGTATCTGTAATTGTTACTCCGAATGCATTTTTTACTGTTGTTTACTTGAAATAGTTCTTTTTGCTGTGGAACTTGTTCATTTTTGTTCTTGGAAAACTAGAATATGGTGAGCTGTGAACCTTTTTGTTTTTGATGATATTTTGTTTTGGTTTATTAAGAAGGAAAGCTTTGTATGCTTCTTTGGGGAAGATGGAAGAAGGTTGGATTTTTCTTGCAGTCTTGTTTTACAAACTGTACTATGAATAGTTGTGCATTTATCGATTATGTGACAGATGTAGCCAATGAGCAATGTGTGAATTCATTTTCGAACAAACTTTATCTCTGGTGTTGTTATGGCGGCAGACTTGATGATTCTTGGGATCATTTCTGTGCTGCTGAGGTAATGGGCAAGCTCAATATCTCAAACTTGCATGAATTCCTCCGTATTCAGCAGTAAATTTTATATCTATTCTGAAGAGGATTACGAGGGTGGAAATAGAGTTTTGTTTTCAGAATCAAATACTTTTCCGAATAAAAATGATCATATTCCAAAGGGACTGATTCATTCACATTCATTGCATCAATGTGGTGTGGTAATGTCTCTTTCGTTCCTTAACTTAAAGGGTTGTTCATTATTAGGTTCGAGTAATGGCTAATGTCCGATTTTAAATTCAGGGCGGCAAGCCTTTTGTTTCGTATGAAGGGCTCGAACAGCTCCATCGCTTCTTGTTTGTTCTTGGCCTCACACATGTTCTCTACAGCCCCATCATAGTTGGCTTGGCAATTCATAAGGTGATCTCAATGTTGTTAAAATTTTGTGATTTGATATGTAATCTGCGGAAAGGCTATAAGGGAGAGAATGTAGATATATAGCTGGAGGAAATGGGAAAGCCAAGTAACTTTTAATGCGAATCTGCAAAGTACGCTTCTTCTCATTAGAAATACGTTAGGGTAACACATAGAGAAGATTTCAACACTAACACGTGCAACCTTTTTAGCTTGTTACTTGCAGACCCGAAGAACAAGGTCATGAGGCAATAATCTACCTTTGCTCTATATCACGCATCTCATCCTTGGAGTAGAAATCGAGTTTTGATCTGGATGGTAATGGTCTCTTCTGTATCTCATTAGTTTGTTTTGTTGTGCTTTACTAACCTAAGAAAAACTTGTCGTGAGGATGTGGAACAAATATGGGAAATACAACCTTATGTTTGAGGTATTTTCCCATTTAATACTTTAGTTTTGGGTTTATGGGATTTAGAGCGATGATTATGAATTTACTAGTTTTAATATTGTGTGGTTGGAGTTTTAAAAAGTGAGACCAATAGCCATGTCAACGTTGGGAAAGTGGTGCTAATATTGTTTTGAGAGTATGCAATTTTCCAGCAGTTAAATATTTTAAATATCATGAAAGAATTATGGGTTGTATTGTGTCTTCTGATGAATTTCCTTACAGAATTTCAGTTGCTCTTTCATGAAGTTAGGTGTAAAGTCAAGAGAGTTGCAAGTGAATATTTAATTGGCAATTTTGTGAGAACTTATTTTGAACCGAAAATCTTTCCATGTTGGTACATGCTGTGTTCAGAATATTTACGCCAAGGAGATATGGAAATCGAAGTCAGAATATTGTAGTATTTTGTGATATATGGAATTCGTATATTTGACTAAGTATATCAGGCGTGCGAAGCATAGTTGATTTATGGAAAATCCCTACTTATATGGAGGTGATATATTCGAATATATGGGATAGATTAAAATAAGGTAAATCCCTTTATTTATGGGATTTGGATATGCTTCAAGAAGAAGATTTGGAATAGGAATATTGTGGAGATAATCAAGGAGTATTCCAATCTGTTCGTGGATATAAATTGGGACCAACGCGACTGCAGAACTCACGGATTTAATTGAGCAAAAATCTGCATACATATTTTTGGAGATTTTTGAGATTTTCGAGATTTGCAAAGAGTCAGAATACTGTGTTCCAACATACCTGATCTGCTGCACAAAGTTTAGAATCATAAACCTTAATTCCTCGGGAGGAGGAGATCCTGCGTCGACGAAGTCGAGATCAGAGGGAGTCTGATCAAAGCAGATCGGTAGCTAGGGGAGCTAGCAGAATTCACACATTATAGTTAGTAAAGATAAGTATTTTGTAACCCATACTCTATAATGTATATTTCTAATTAGTGGATCCATTCCGAACTGGGTCAGGCCCCGCAGATGTAGGTGGATTACACTGAACTGCGTAACCAAGTCATGTGTTCTTTACGTTTTACATTATTATGCACTTGGTTAAATTAGTCATATTGGAACACACTAGTAAGGACTAGAAAAAGTGGTAAAACTAAATTTCAATTGGTATCAGAGCTTGGTCACTTATTATTCCCTTGGTTGTTTCAAGGAAAGTGAGATCCAGTTTTACCATGACGACAAGAGAAGGAGCTTCACTCTCTCGACCACCCCTGCTAGAAGGCAACAACTACAACTATTGGAAGGCACACATGAGGGTCTTCATCAATTCATTGGATGAACTTGCATGGTTCTATGTTGAGAATGAATGGAATCATCCTACAGAAGACGCTGATACAAGTTCTAAGACGGTAGAAGGAGAGTCAAGTCAAAGGAAGCAGAAACCCAAAGACAAAGCTAGATGGACTTCAGATGACCTCAAACAATCTCTGGCGAATTCGAAGGCACTTAATGCTATCTTTACTGCAGTTGATGAAAATTAGTTCAAGCTTATATCTACATGTCATCAAGCAAAGAAAGCATGGGATATTCTACAGACTGTTCACAAAGGAACCAGTCGAGTTCGTGAATCGAAACTACAGATGTTGGCTACTAAGTTCGAAGAACTCAAAATGGAGGACGGCACTGTTGCTACATTCAATGGAAAACTCCGGGACATCTCTAACATGGCTTATCAACTTGGAAAGGTGTACAAAGAAATAAAGCTGGTGAAAAAGACCTTGAGATCTCTTCCCAAAAGATTTGCAATGAAAGTAGCAGCAATAGAGGAAGCAAGCATGAGCCTAGATGAACTAATGGGTTCGTTACAGACATATAAGATGACATTCCAACAAGCTACAAAAAGAGTCTCTAAGGAATTGGCGTTTAAACTGTCTCCATCTAAGGACAATCACGAGTCTGACAGCGATGATGAGATTGAAAAACTTGCACTTATCACAAAGAATTTCTCGAGAATGCTAAAGAAGGTGGTCAACAAGAAATCTCAGGAAAGGTTTGGAGGATATAGACAAAGACAATAAGACTCGAGTAATAATCGTGGAATGAGATTTGAATAAGGGAATCCGCAGTTCGGGAGAAATCAGAACAACGAACCAAAATAGACTGGACGAATTCAATGCAGAGAATGTGAAGGATATGGTCATATTCAGGCTGAATGTGCTAACACTCGCAAGAAACAAGGAAAATCATATGTCACCTCTTGGAGTGAAGATGAAGATGATGAGAAGGACGAAGAGGAACTTACCAGTAACTACGTAGCTATTGGAGCAAAGGTTCATGATATATCAGAGGATCAATGTTCCAACACACTGAACAAAGGTAAAACTGTATGTTCCAACATAGATCTGAACGATGCACACAACAATGAAGATGATGATTTGTCTGTAAGTGATGAACAAATCTACAACACCTATGAAAAAATGTATGCTATGTGGGTTCAAGTAGTCGACACGAACAAAGAGCTGAACAAAGAAAAAAGGAAGTTAATGGAAAGCGAAAGAGAATTACGATTCACAATTGCAAAACTTGAAAAGAGTAATAAAGAACTGAATGGAAAACTGATAGCAGTAGTCAAGAGGGCCGAGATGTCTGAAGCAACTATCTTTAAATTAAATTCCAGAAAGGAAAAGCTTGATAATATTCTGGATATGGGAAGAAACTTTGGTGATCGACACGGGATTGGATACGGGAAAGAACCCAAGACTGAATCGCATGAAAAATCAGTAACCCTTAAGGCTAAGATCCGAGAAGTGAAATGGAAGTATGGGATGCTTCATCAAAGAAGGCCACTTATTTGTAGATACTGTACGTATCAAGGATATGCTGAAAAGCAGTGCAGAAGACTGATCAGAGATCAAATGACAGGACGACAATCTCTGCCATGTTCCAACATAGGCAATATTCATAAAGTAAAATTGATTTGAAAGGTATGGATTGTTAAACGATCTAACTCATGTCTGGTTGTACACACTTCTCTCATAGCCTATTCTAGAGATTCATGGTACTTTGTTAGCGGCTGTTCTCGCCACATGACTGGCACTCCAGAATATCTCACGAACATTACTCCATATGATGGCGGATATGTAACCTTTAGTGATGGAAAGAAAAGCAGAGTAATTGGAAAAGGCAAATTGAGAATTGAAGGGTTTCCAGTATTCACAAATGTATTGTTTGTTGAAGATCTAAAGGCAAACTTGTTAAGTATAAGCCAGCTGTGTGACGATAACATGGTGGTGGAATTTCAGAAGGACAAATGTATAGTAAAGCATGGAGAAAACACGGTTCTTTCAGGAATAAGATCTACAGACAATTGTTATCTGCTGGAACAAGGAGTACGGTGCATGATTTTGAAGCAAGATGAAGGAGTTCTGTGGCACAGGAAGCTCGGACATATCAATTACAAAACATTGGTGAAAATCACAAATGTGAAAGCTATACGAGAAATGCCTACCTTAACCAGCAAGGAAGGAATTGTATGTGGACCATGTCAACAAGGTAAACAAATTCGATCTCCTCACTCTTCAGTTCAGTATATTACTACATCTAGAAATCTGAAATTATTGCATATGGATTTGATGGGTCCAGTCAATACACCTAGTATGGTGGAAACAAATATATCTTTGTATGTGTTGATGATTTCTCCAGATTAACATGGGTAGCTTTTTTGAAAGAAAAATATGATACGTTAGAAGTATTTAGAAGCCTTGTAGTGAAGTTACAAACTGAAAAAGGGAATCCAGTAGGGAAGATAATTCAAATTCGAAGTGATCATGGTAGGGAATTTGAGAATGTACAATTCAGTGATTTCTGTGATGAGCTTGGAATCTAGCATGAATTTTCGGCTCCTATCACCCCTCAGCAGAATGGTATTGTAGAACGTAAGAATAGAACCTTGCAGGAGATGGCTCAAGTTATGTTGAGAGAAAAAGATATTCACAAGAAATGGTGGGCAGAAGCAGTTAATACAGCATGTTATACAATCAATCGAGTGTATCTTCGACCATTCACCAGCAAGACATCCTACGAGATTTGGAAGGGCAGGAAACTAAATGTTTCATATTTTCATGTGTTCGGGAGCAAATGCTATATTCTCAGGGATAGAGAATAGTTGGCAAAATTTAATAATCAGAGTGATACAACAATTTTTCTCTGGTATTCCATCAACCGTCGTGCCTATAGAGTTTTTAATCATCGAAACCAACACTCTCATGGAATCAATAAATGTTATTGTGGATTATTCAGAGAAGGAACAACAACCAGAAGGTGTAGATGAAGAACCTAGCAACACATATGTTCCAACACAGACTCGAACTTCTGACAAGGCAGATCCATCAGTCGAATCTGAACTTCACCAGCGTGCTGGAACAACTGAGAAAAATAATCTTAATTGTGCCGAAGCTGACCATGTTGGAACAGTGTCCCCAGCTACTGACCCCCATGTTCCAACACAGGACTAATCGGAATCCACCATGAGGAGTACTCGATCAGTTCCTTGAGTGGATTATCATAGGCTAGCTGGATTGCACTGCTTTGTCTCTCTCATTGAACCCAAGAATTACAAAGAAGCCTTACTTAATGAGTATTGGATTGCTGCAATGCAAGAGGAACTTGATCAGTTTACAAGGAATGATGTTTGGTACCTTACTCCTCGCCCTAAAGGCATTAATGTCATTGGTACGAAGTGGATGTTCAAGAATAAATCAGATGCGGATGGCTTAATCACTCGAAACAAAGCTAGACTTGTCGCTCAAGGCTATACACAAGTGGAAGGTGTCGACTTTGACGAAACATTCGCACCTGTTGCCAGGTTAGAATCTATCCGAATTTTACTAGCTATTGCCTGCTCTTTGAACTTTACTTTGTATCAAATGGATGTCAAGAGTGCTTTTCTAAATGGAGTGGTGAATGAAGAAGTATATGTGGAACAACCTAAAGGATTTGAAGATCCTCATTATCCACATCATGTATATCGCCTTAAGAAGGCTTTATATGGACTAAAGCAAGCACCCAGGGCATGGTATGAACGACTTACTACCTTTCTTCTTCAGAAAGGTTATCGTCGGGGGGGGGGAGTAGATCGCACTTTGTTTGTGCTTGACAAGGCTTCAACGTTTTTAATTGCTCAAATTTATGTGGATGATATAGTATTTGGTTCTACTTCACCATCTATGGTACAGGGCTTTGTTACCATTATGCAAGCTGAATTCAAAATGAGCATGGTTGGAGAGCTCACTTACTTTCTGGGATTGCAAGTCAAGCAAGGAAGGAATGGTCTATTCATAAATCAAAGTAAGTATGCCTTGAATCTAGTTAAGAAATTCGGTCTGAGTAATGCTCGAGCAGTTCGAACTCCTATGAGTGTTTCTGATAAATTGGTGAAGGATGAAAAAGGAGTTGCGGTCGATCAGAAATTATACAGAGGCATGATTGGAAGCTTATTGTATTTAACCGCAAGCAGACCAGCTATATGTTTCAGTGTTGGGATATGTGCAAGATTTCAAGCTGATCCTAAGGAATCTCATCTCACTGCGGTTAAAAGAGTTATTCGGTATGTAAGTGAGACTTCTGAGTATGGTGTTTGGTATTCTAAGAGTCAAGATTTAGAGTTGATTGGGTACAGTGATTCTGATTGGGCTGGTAATGCTGATGACCGAAAAAGTACCACAGGTGGATGTTTCTTTATTGGAACAAATCTGGTGTCTTGGTATAGCAAGAAACAAAACTCGATCTCTCTATCTACTGCAGAAGCAGAGTATCTTGCAGCAGGGGGTTGTTGTGCACAATTATCATGGATGAAACAAATGTTGAAAGATTATGGAATTCATCAAGGATCCTTAAAGATTTTATGTGACAACACAAGTGCCATTGATATTTCGAAGAATCCAGTTCAACATTCGAGAACCAAACATATTGACATACGACATCATTTTATTAGAGATCTGGTTGAAAGAAAGGAAGTCGAAGTAGTCTATGTTCCAACACACGAGCAATTTGCTGATATATTTACAAAGCCGTTGGATGCCACCTCTTTTGAGAGCCTTCGACAACACTTAGGTGTTTGTCAAATCTAAGGTAATTTTTTACCGTAATTATTTTTCCTTCTGTAAATATTTTGGTTATTGTTTTTTAGAAAACTGAAAAAGAACAAAAAAAATAGAAGGTAGCAAAGTTGTACAAAAATAGGAGATGGTGTCTATGGTATGTTGGAAGTTATTTTCGAATTGACAACTTGATTTGACAAGAGGGAAAAGTATCATCATTACAAGCTTGGGAAATCTAAAAAGGGTTTTGCGGGAAAAGAGGTGAAAATATGAAGAGTCAAAGTTGGTTTCAAACTTTCCCAAGATCCTCTCATATTCCTCTACAATCGGCCACTCCTTCCTTTGTCAAATCTTTGCCGAAATTTTTTCTCTCTTCACAACTCTTCTCCACCGCAACATTGTGCTAGAGAATGTCAACCCCAAACTCTCCCACACGTGAAGCAGAGGTGCCAGAAATTAATCAACCAGTGGAAGTTATGGAGGAAGACCAATGTTCAACCAATTTGGAATTGGTTTTGCTTGATGGAAATAGAAATTCTACTGACCAAGCTAGAGGAGAACCAGATAAAGAATCTGATCAAATTGAAGAACAAGGGGAAGAGGAAGAGGCACTTGGCAATGATATAAAGAATGGGGAATCTGGTGTTGAACCCGATGCTCAAGAAAATTCCTCTGGCGCCAAGAAGAAGAACCGCACGGTAATTGGTCCTGATCCTACTCCATTAGAATTCATGGGCATAGAATGTAAGAGTATTGATGAAATTTTTGAATGGTTGGAAGCAAACAGAGTTGCCATAGATTTAACCAAGATTAAAAGCATAACAGGGAAATATCTTAATGTTAAGGTTAAGGAGCTAGTGACGGGTAGCATAGGTGGAATAAGGAGGCTTGAAAATTATGATGTGAAATTTCTGTTGGGGAGATATGCTGAATTTAGAAAAAAAGACAAATTGTATGTGTATTTCCATATTCCCTTGCCGAGTTATGTTTCGTTAAGAGAGATAAATGAAAGTGAAGTGGCTGGAAGGGAAGTTGTTAGGAATGGAGACAAACTGCAGGTTAGATTCTATGACTTGAATTCTGCCAAAAGGATGGAAGAATTAAGAAAGCCTGTAATAATTGTTCTGTCAGACAGTGATGAGGATGACATTGTTCCAACACAGGAGGGTGAACATGTTGATTATATGGATTTGGATTCGGATGCTGATCTGGGGGGTGCAGATAATGATATGCATAATAATCTGAATAATGAGTCACCAGATGAAGATGTTTCTAACCAGAAGGATATCCCTGAGGGTGGTGAAGAAGCTGATGAGGATGTGAATCAAGATAATCAGGCTGAAGGAGAATCTGAGAAGGAGAATGATGCTGAAGGTTCAGGGAGTGTTCCAACACAGGAAATTCTTGATTTAGCATACTCAAGCGATGAGGTGCTTGACGAATTCTATCAGATAGCTAAAGGCAAGAGAAAGGTCGTCAAAGCTAAGGCTTCTGCTCAAGCAAAAAGGAGCAAGAAAAGTCATGAATGCAAGGAGAAGAAAGTCCTACCTCCCCCCTCTGTGAGCAAGGCATATTCCTTTTTATATTTTGATTCAAAAGGTGAAGAGATGGGAGATTTTTTCTCTGAGAGGAAGTTCATTGCTGAAAGACCTGTTGATTTAAAAGCTTACAAGAGTGGTTTCCCGGATTATCTGAAGATGATTGGGATGACAACTGCAGCAACGGTCCAACTACAGTACAATAGGCAAGTTCTACTTGAGGTATATTCTAACCTCATAACTGGAAACTTGGAAATAAGTTCTCCATGGTATGGCAGGGTTTACGTGTGAGGGAAGATCATTGATGTGTCTACTGTAAGAGTTAACAAAGTGCTTGGTCTCAAGACACCTGAGATAGAGGGAGTTTTTCCTGGAGATTTAAGAGTTTCTGATAATGAAATATTAGCTACTATCTCGGGTGGGTATAAGGTTGAGTGGCCAGCAACGGGGTATTCACAAGCTTCTTGCTTGACCTCGAGATTGTTTGGTTTATATCAGGTTGTTGTACATTGTTGGTTGCCCTCAACTAATACCACTGCCTTGACTAGAGAGATGGCCAAATTACTGTACTGTGTTGGAACACAGAAGGATGTTAATCTTGAGCTCCTCATTCAGCAACATTTGGTCAGACAAGCTACTGCCCCAAGGTTAATGATGCCATTATTTATCCAGCTCTGATCTCTGCACTAGCCAAAAGTACGAAAGTGAAGGGAAAAGCTTCAGATGTGATTATTGACACAGAATTTCTTAGGCCTAACAAGAAGACGTTCGGGTTAAGGCATGTGCATGATCTCCCATGGAATCCAGATGGATCGACTTCTACATCCGCAGCAGCAGAAAAGGAGGCTAGGCTGATTATTCTGAATGCTAAGCTTGGTGCTTTGGTTATTCAAATGGCTGCGTTGGAGGCAGAGAAAACTAGTCTGGAAGAAGAGAAGGCCCGGTTGGAAGCTTGAATTTTATTCTTGCTTTTGTATTCTGATGTCTGATGCAGGGAGAGCAAACTGTTTTGCTGATTTTGTTATCTTTGGCCTCTATGTGTTCCTAGTGGGAGTAATTTTAGGATTTTGGATGTTTTTGTTCAATTTGGCTGTAATGACATTTAGGTTTTGGATTTCCTGGATTTCTGGTTTTCGGATTTCGATATTCATGTTCTGGGAATTCTGGTATTATGTTCTGGTATTATGATTGTTATTCTGCTATTCGTTGTAAATTACATGTCCAAAATATTATGGGTCCACAAAATGCCAAAGGGGGAGATTGTAAAGTCAAGAGAGTTGCAAATGAATATTTAATTGGCAATTTGTGTGAAATTATTTTGAACCGAAAATCTTTCCATGTTGGAACATGTTGTGTTCAGAATATTTACGCCAAGGAGATATGGAAATCGAAGTCAGAATATTGTAGTATTTTGTGATATATGGAATTCGTATATTTGACTAAGTATATCAGGCGTGTGAAGCATAATTAATTTATGGAAAATCCCTACTTATATGGAGGTGATATATTCGTATATATGGGATAGATTAATATAAGGTAAATCCCTTTATTTATGGGATTTGGATATCGCAATCATTTCTATCATTCTTTTGGAAGCAACGATGGTTGCTTCAAGAGCTGTATGCTCAACTTTGTATATCCTAACTAAGCTACGGCTTCATCTATCTCTCTGTTGCACAAGTTTCTTATTTTTACGGCTTGGGAAGGCCAATACAATTTCCCCCATCTATGGATGATTTAATCTAAAAATAAGGATATGCTTCAAGAAGCAGATTTGGAATAGGAATATTGTGGAGATAATCAAGGAGTATTCCAATCTATTCGTGGATATAAATTGGGACCAACGCGACTGCAGAACTCACAGACTTAATTGAGCAAAAATCTGCATACAGATTTTTGGAGATTTTCGAGATTTGCAAAGAGTCAGAATACTGTGTTCCAACATACCTGACCTGCTGTACAAATTTCAGAATCATAAACCTTAATTCCTCGGGAGGAGGAGATCCTGCGTCGACGGAGTTCGAGATCAGAGGGAGTCTGATCAAAGCGGATCGGTAGCTAGGGGAGCTAGCAGAATTCACACATTATAGTTAGTAAAGATAAGTATTTTGTAACCTATACTCTATACTGTATCTTTCTAATTAGTGGATTCATTCTGAACTGGGCCAGGCCCCGCAGATGTAGGTGGATTACACCGAACTGCGTAACCAAGTCATGTGTTCTTTACGTTTTACGTTATTATGCACTTGGTTAAATTAGTCATGTTGGAACACACTAGTAAGGACTAGAAAAAGTGGTAAAACTAAATTTCATTAGGCACCGTATTTCATCGGAGCTATCAACACTAAGCAAAATGTTATAATAATGCTGAGACTCTGAATTATAGGAATGGGTCATAGATCCTCCATTTATAATTTGAAGTTTGTGCACAGCTTCTTGGAGGTTTAATGGCATTGGGTTACACAATAGCAGCTATACTTAAGAGAACCAGCCATGCTTTAAATGATGAAAAAGTTTGTGTGAAAATTGATTAGTTGGAGCAAATCAATCGTGAATATGTCCAGGTATAGTACCTTTCAATCTCCTATTGGTTACTGATCCTACTTATGTAATATCACCAAGGAGTAATAGTGAACAAATAAATGGAAAATGCGGCATGGACACGGTAAACCAGTATCCATGTCGACACGGGTACGCTTAAGTAAAACTTTTTTGATGAGCTTGCATCATTTTAACAAAGGTAAATTCATTTTTCTGTCATCATTTATTATGTTACACTATTTTATGTTTGGTCAGAACATGGTACCTTAATCTACATATGTAATATTGCAGGTTTGGGGGAACATGATGAGTTCATTCAAAGAGAGGGGAAAAGAATTCATCGACGCTAATGTTATCACATGAGATGACATGTTCGGTTGGTTGAGGGCTAAAATGGCGGTGATGATCATAGACTCTGGATTATGTACTCCATTGATGTGGGTTTTGATGATTTACCTCCTTCCGGATGGCCAGGAGATTACTCATCTAAATCAACCCCAGGGGTTTAGGAATAATGATACTTGATGGTTGAGAAAGTATTTTCTTCATTGCTCCAACTTTTGTGTATGTAGTCAAGTTTGGAACTTGTTTCCTGGGTATTCCGCTCGAGTCTCAGAAGATGATGTTTGCACTTTCAACATTCAAAGTACTACAAATATGTTGCATACAGAGTCAATCCCAGGAAAAAAAATATAGTTATACAGTATGCTGCATACAAATTTGAAGTACTACAACATTAAAATTGTCAACATATTCCTTTTATATATATATATATTTAGTAATTTTGAGCCAAATATGTTGCATACATGTTGCTATGAGTAAAATATAATATGTCCTTAATTCTACATTTAGTTATTAGGGAATGAATTCCAATTTTTGTTCAAGAATAAATTTCGATACTAATATAAATATATGTAATATTGAATTATTAATAATATTGAGGTGGTTAAGATGAGGTACTAGGAAGAAGTAATTATGTTGCTATGGTTTTAACTTAGTAATGTATCAACAAATTTCATATCTATCCCAACTATTATGAATATTAAATGATAGTTTTATCAGACTTATTGCAGAATATATTGTGGGATTTCCACACATTTCAATATAGATATGATTTATATAGTTATTCCCAGAGGAAAAAACATTATTCTTAGTTTTTATTTTTAATTTAAATGTGAAACAAAAATATTACACATTAATTAAACTAAAATTTTTAATTAAAAACCTCGCGCAACGCGCAGTATACTCCCGCTTGTTTGTTAAAACGGAGTTTCATTTAGTCTCACTTGCTTCCAATAGCTTATCCACCATTACATCTTCTGGATAATCCTGAGATAGGAAAGTTGGTTTTGCTGCCCCAATTCTCGAAAACCATAAATCAGACTTTACTTTTATAGCTTTTCCCTTTCTGATTCTTTTCCTGATCCCCTGCAGTAATAGATCCCATCATTCCGTGATAGATTTCCAAGCATGTGATGGTTGATAACCAATATTCGCTTCTAGGATAGAGGTTCTTGGGTGATATTGTGCCTTTATTAGCAATGTAATTGTAGAAGTGGGATTAGATAATAATCGCCATGCATGTTTCTCTAGCATTACTTTGCTAAAATAATGTGTCAAATCCTTAAATCCCAGCCCTCTCATTCCCTCGGGAGTACACATAGAAATCCACTTTTCCTAGTGAACTTTCTTCTTATCATCTGTGCTAACCCACCAATATTTTGCATATGATTGGTGAAATGCGTCTGTTAAAGTATCTGGCAATTTGAAGTAGGGCATGGTGTATGTGTGTATAACTTGAAAGACTACTTTAATAAGCACTTCTTTCCCACCTTTGATAGATGTTTGTGTTCCCAACTTTGGACTTTTGAGCAAAGTTTTGTCCTTATATGTTCTAGGGATGGTAGTTTTGAACGTCCAAACGTGGTTGGCTGTCCTAAGTATTTTTTTCGGCCCAATAGATTCCACCATACCCATAGTTGCCAAAATATTTGATCTGGTACTATGATCAATATTTGGGCTGAAGAATATGGAAGACTTGTCAAAATTTACGTTCTGTCCTGAGATTTCCTCATAGTCCTGAAGAATCTGCTTCAATTTGGTGGCTTCCCTTTCTGTGGCTTCTCCAAAAATTAGGTTTCATCAGCAAAGAGTAAATTCTATATGATTAAAGTAGTCCTTGCCATTTTCAAACCCAATATATGCCTATCCTTTAGCTTTTCTTGCAACATATGTGATAGAGCTTCCCCACAAATAATGAATAAGTATGGAGATAAAGGATCACCTTGTCTAATACCCCTTGTTGGCTTTAGGTCTCCAATTTTTTTTCCATTTAGCATAAAGGAGAACTTCACTGAAGAGATACAACTTTCTATAAGGGATATAAATTGTGATTTGAATCTCATTCTCTCTAATACCTTAAGCAGAAAGGGTCATTCGATCCAATCAAACGCTTTACTCATATCCAATTTGATTGACATGTATCCCCTTTTTCTCAATGTCTTCCCTTTGATGCAGTGGTAATATTTTTCGAGATTAGCCTATTTTTCACGAATGCACTCTAGGATTCGTAGATGATTGACCCTATGACATTACAAAAGCTTATCAGCCTGAATTGAGAAACTTCAGTCGGTTTCTCAATCTTTGGAATTAAGACAATTGTAGTTTCATTTATAGTGTCCATTGGTATTTCTTGGTTCAACAACTTTGGTGCATATGACAATACCTTCCGGCCTTCTATGTGCCAATACTTATGGAAAAATGATGGTGGCATACCATCTGGTCTCGGTGACTTATTTGGGGCCATTTTCTTTAATGCTTCAAAAAACCATTATCGCATATATGGCAAACATAGCACTGAGTTCATTGGTGGAGATACTTTTGGTTCAATGCTTGAAGTCTGTAGCTGTATGGCATTTGGGTCCGGGTTTCTTGAAGAAAATAGCTCCTAGAAATGGTGAACGATAATATTTTCCATTTCTACGCTTTCTGTACACCATTTTCCCAACATGTCCTTCAAACCATGGAAAGCATTTCTTCTTTTCCTTTTATTTGCAAAGGAATGATAATTTTTAGTATTAATGTCTCTTGTTGGAGCCAATGTTGATTTGCTTCTTGCTTCCATTTAGTATCCGCAATGGCTATAAATTATTCGATCTCTCTTTCTGGAGGAGATTTTTAACTGAACCTCTTCACCTATGACACCTTCCTATATTCTCTGCAATTCTATTGATAAAGATTCTGATTTCTTTTCATGATCCTTGAATTCCACTTTGGCCCATCTTTGCAATTGATTTGCACAAAATTTTATAGTAGATAAGAGTTCTCCCTCTCATTCATTCCAGTTTCTTTGAATCATTAGCTCATAGTTTGGTGATTGCATCCAAAAATTTTGAAGCGAAAGAATCTCTTTTGTTTTGTTAGACAAACATTGTCTCTCCAAATATGTAAAAGAATGGGAACATGATCTAATTTGTGGCTGAAGAGATGTAATCTAGATGTCAGATACATGTTTAGCCAATTTGGCGAGGCCACTGCTCTGTCTAACCTTGCTCTGATTGTGTGTGTATTTCTCAAATTTCTGCACCATGTAAACTTATTTCCTGTGTATCCAAGATAATTGAGATTACACTCATTTAGTGCATTACGGAAAACTTCATTCGGCCACTTTGGTCTTCTGTGTTCACTTTCCATCTCCGTCTGGTGCAATATTTCATTAAAATCCCCAATGCACAACCATGACATTTGTGAATTTGTACGGAGGTTTGGAAAACTTTCCCAGAATTGTTTACGTTTGCCCGTATCAAGTTCACCATAAACACTTGTACAACGCCAAATTGTAAGAGTAACTAGATCTTTTATAGTGAAATCTATAAAATTAAAAGAGTAATACAAAATAGTAATCTCTACGTCTTTATTCCAAAATAATGCCAGACTGCCTGAATTTCCAATAGAATCTACAAAAACTCCATGGAGAACCAGCTGATCTTTTATTTTTGACAATTCAAATGACGAATATTTAGTTTCAGAAAGAAAAATAAAGTTCAGCTTAAACTTAAGAGAGAAACTTTTGAAATGTCTTACTACACGAGAATTGGATAATCTCTGGCAGTTCCAACTAAGACAATTCATTTTCCTCGGCGGCACTGACCTTTCATAGTAGCCGCCGTTGGTCCTTTTATGGGTGTCCCCGCACTGAAATTCAATCTCAAAGGAAAGAAGAATTGCTATGCATTCTTGAGTTTCTTCTTATCAACCTCCTTACTAATCTTATTCAACTCAACCTTCCTCTTCATTGATTCTCCCGGGAAAAAACCTTCCTTGCCCTGCCCCGAACAATTTTTCCAAAATCAGTCATTTTTGTAACTTTGACACTAGTCACAGTAGTCACTTTTGTAATAATAACTCCAGTTCCATCAAGTCAGTTCGATCCTCTGTGACCAATTTCTCCTGTGACCCTGTGACCCCTATGAAATGACGTTGTTTCAGTTTTATCCCCAAGCTCTGTGATTCAATCGGCTTCAGCCAAGCCAACCTAAGCCGTCTATCTTCTTTCTCTTCTTCACCTGTTCTTTTTCCATTTCTATTTCACTGCTTCGGCCGGCGCTAAACGACGCCACCGCGAAACAATTTCCGCCGGTAACTTCTTTCTGTTGTGTCTCCGCCAAGCCAAAATGGACGTGATTATATCTCCACCAGAGTGGTAATCGAGCACAGTTGCATGAAATTATCCAACTTCTTCTCGTAGACAATATTGAATCGACGTACACGAACTGCCGGTTTCCCTCACCGTATTCACCCAATAAGCATGTGGGCATTTGTAAATTGTTGATATTGTGTTAAAAACTCCAATAAAAGAAAAGGTATCAGGGGTCTGTGAAGGGAATGCATACCCTTTTTGGGTGTTACTTCTCCTTAATGTTGTCAAAGAAATGTATGACGATTTAATGCCAGACTATTGCAACTTTGCAAATCATCCATCTGCAAGCATTGGAATGGGTTGTCATTATGTTGGTTTTTCAGTCACGAAAAATAAAGTAGGTGCCGAGTTGTTTCTGAAGTTTTGGTTGTGGACTTGTTAGTTAGGGATTTAGGTAGAGCTTTGAGCTATATTTTAGAGGCAAAGGAAGTGATCTCTGTTCATTGACCTCATAAACCAGGCTAACCAGCTCCATCTGCCATGGTTCATAACAGAGACGGAACCACCTTTAAGCGGGGGCAGGCGCGCGCCTGCCCTGAGCTCCGTCGGCCAGGCGGGAGCTACTGTTCCCGGCCGACAGATCGGTGGTCTTCGCCTACGGCGGCGTAGGAGCGCCGCCCGATCGCCGGAGGAAGCTGCTGCTTCCCTTTTTTTACCCCAATCACGACGTCAAACGACGTCGTTTGATTAAAATGTTTTTTAAATTTTACAGATGTATGGGTGAGTTTTAAAAAAAACTTATAAAACCCAAACAAAGTCAAACGGCCCAACGCCCAAGCCATGACCCAAAGCCAAAGTCCCAATTCCCAAACCCGCCACTGCTCTCTTCTTCACTTCTTCAGCTCCCTCTCCCAGTCTCCCTCTCGGCTCCTCTCTTAGACCGCCGTGCCGCCGCCGCCAGTCGTCCGCCACCCGCCACCGCCGTCCGCCACCACCGGCACCGGCCACACCGCCAAGATCCACCGCCATTTAGGTATTTTAAAAATTCTAATTTCAATTTCAATTTAATTCAAACTCTTGAACTAAAATTGAAAGATTCAAAACATGAATTTAATTGTTTCTAGTTCAATTCCTTTTCAATTTTGATTTTAGTTATGCAATATTGTTTTTATTCAATTCATTTTAATTTTCGTTTGAATTGTGATTTGTGAGATTTTGAAGAATTTGTGAATTGTGATTGTGAGGTTATTTAAATTCATTGTAATTTTCGTTTGAATTGTGATTTGTGAGGTTATTTAAATTCATTGTGAATTTGTGATTGTGAGATTTTCGTTTTTATTCAATTCATTGTGATTTTCGTTTGAATTGTGATTTGTGGGATTTTGTGAATTAATAATTTAGGGTTTATCATGTATTCATGTTGATTTGATTTAGTAATAATTTAGGCTTTATCATGTATTCATGTTGTAATATTCATATACTCTTGTAGATTTTATAATGAGTTGAATTTGGTGTTTGATAGGTTATGAAGAATTTAGTGCAACGGAGTATAGGATTTCCACCTTTGAAGAAGAGAGCTCTTGAATGTGATGAAGGTACCCAAGATAAGCATAATGAGGAGGGTGGTAGTGGTAGTAAGCAATCTCGTTTACAATTTTGTGCCAATGATGTTATAAGTGATCCCGCCTTAAGAAAACCTGTAAATGAGTATGATGCTTCTATTATAGATAATGTGAGGTGTGAATATGTGAAAAGAGGGCCTTGTCAACCTAGGAACCATAATTTTCCCAAAACATTTTATTCAAGCGAATATAGAAAGTTTCAAAAGAATTGGTTTGATATGTTTCCTTGGTTGGAGTATAGTGTGTCAAATGATGCCACATATTGTTTTCCTTGCTATCTTTTTAAGGATCCCACAAGTAATGATGACTATAGTGTGGATGGGGTGAAAACTTGGAAAAATGCCCTAAACTCTTTTAGGAAGCATCAAAAACATGTGGATGGTAAGCATCATATTGCCAATGGGAAATTGTCGGACTTTAGTAATCCAAATCAAAGAATCCCACATTTTTTGGAGGTTCATGGGCGTGAAGTAGAAGAGGCATACCGCATCCGTTTGAGTGGGATTTTGAATGTGATAAGATTCTTGTTAAAGCAAGGTTTGGCTTTCCGTGGTCGTGACGAGAGTATTGATTCTCTCAACAAAGGTAATTTTCTTGAATTGGTTGATTGGTATTGCGATCGAAGTGAGGATATTGCTAAGGTAATGCATGATGCTCCGGGAAATAACAAGTTGACATCCCCCTTAATTAAAAAACAACTCTCACATGCTTGTGCCGAAGAGGTAAGTGATGCTATCATTGATGACATTGGAGATGGTGTATTTTCTATTCTTGTTGATGAGGCTAGAGATTGTTCAATAAAAGAGCAAATGGGAGTTGTTTTGCGATATGTTAACAAACAAGGATGTGTTCTTGAGCGTTTTCTTAGTCTTGTGCATGTGAATGATACTAAGTCTACCACTTTGTTTCTTGCTCTCAAGACACTTATTGGAAATAAGAAATTGTCGTTGTCAAGGTGTAGGGGGCAAGGATATGATGGGGCTTCAAACATGCGAGGAGAGTTTAATGGGTTGAAAGCTTTGATGTTGAAAGAAAACTCTTCGGCAAGGTACATCCATTGCTTTTCTCACCAACTTCAATTGGTTGTTGTTAGTGTTGCAAATAGTACTCTATCAGTGTGAATTTTTTTCGTATCTTGTTGACATCGTGAATCTAGTTGGGGGTTCTTGTGTTAGAAAAGATATGCTTAATCGTTTAGAACATGATAGACTTGCGGAGGCACTGGAAAAAGGAGATAATGTTAGTGGAAGAGGCAAAAATCAGGAAATGAGTTTGAGACGGCCTGGTGATACCCGTTGGGGATCACACTACACTACTATTCTTCGTTTCGAGGTTATGTGGTCTTCCATTGATCAAGTGCTTCTTAATATATGTGAGTATGGCAATTCAGCTGAAAATGCCTCTAAAGCAAAGGGTTTGATGGATAGAATGGAGAGCTATGAATTTGTATTTTGTATGTTTTTGATGAAACATTTGTTGGGAGTTACAAGTCAGTTGTCTCTTGCCTTGCAACAAAGAGATCAAAATATTGTACAAGCCGTGCATTTGATGAATACAATGAAGCTTGAACTGAGAGAATTCAGAGCTGGGGGTTTCGAGGTATTGTTGAATAAAGTCGAGACCTTTTGTAAGAAACATGAGATCACAGTATGCCAGATGGAAGATCAACGGAAAATTCGTCACCGTTCTAGACGTCGTGGACAGATGGAAACCAATGGTGACTTTTATCGCGATGACATTTTTCTTCAGGTAAACTTTAAAATTTATATACTTTAATATATTTTTTTAGACTATTTTACATGTATTTTTTATCTTGTTGATGTTTTTTTTTTTTTCTAGACCGTGGATAATATGATTGTTGAAATGAATTATCGATTTTCTGAAGCAAGCTCAGAGTTACTCACTTGTATTGCATGCCTTGATCCGAGAGATTCATTTTCCAGCTTTGATGTTGGTAAGTTGGTTCGCCTTGGTGAACTATATCCGAATGACTTCTCTCGAATTGATTGTCTTCAACTTGAGCAAGAACTTAACACTTTCATTCGTGATGTGAGACATAATAATGCTTCTTGGCCAGTGATCAATGATCTAGGACGTTTTGCTCAGCATATGGTTGAATCACGTAGCCATGTCATTTTTCCATTGCTATATCGTCTTATTCAGTTGGCATTAGTTCTACCCGTTGCAACTGCTTCAGTTGAACGAGTTTTTTCTGCTATGAAAAAAATCAAGACTGATCTACGTAATAGAATGGGAGATGAATGGTTGAATGATATTATGAGGGTTTATGTTGAGAAAGGGGTTTTCGTTAAGATTGAGAATGAAGCAATCATGCAACGTTTTTAAAGCTCGGAGCCTCGTAGGATTAAATTGCCTCCACTTCCTAAATCTGCTTCTAGCATTAGAATGTAGTTTTTTTAGTAGTGAATTTGTAGGACTTATTGTATTGTACTCATCTTATTATATTATGTTAATCGATCATTTGTTTTTGAGTTGTACAAAAAAAAATTTTAAGTACAGTGCAATTTCAGCCTACCCTCGCATTTTTTCCTGGTTCCGCCACTGGTTCATATCCACCAATTTGCAATACTAGATTTCTATTGTACTTTTAATAAATAATGAACAAATATGTATTTTTATACATGTAGTAAAAGATATCTCCATTCGTAATTGTTTGTTTCAGAGGTTCTGGCTTGCTGGAAACTCCCAAAACCAGGGCCAGCAAGAGCAAGGGCAACTTTTCCAGATTGGAGACATTTTATACGATCACTATTATATATCTACTCCATTTATTAAGAAATTGTATGTGCAGCAGGAGCCTTACTCTGTTCATGATTAAATTTTCTTTTTAATTAAATGAGTGATTCGGTCTTCTGCATTTAACTTTCTCTATTTTTTTTCGTCACTTGAAGTTGCAGATTTATTTAATAAAATGAAAAGCCCAATTTCTTCTTTTCCTGCTTCAAGTTGCATATGTACACAGCTGTATATGTATTAATGTGCAATATTAGAAGACCAACAAGGGAATGCTATGCATAAAGAGCACCAATAAATTGGACCACTGAGCTAGAGGCTTGCATTTACGCCTCCATAATTGATACAATGTTAAGCTGTACACAAAAAATACTAGATTATAGAACTTGTTTATTCAGCTGTATTACAAATAGAGAAAGTGTGTGCTATTTCTATGTCGAGTTTATCATATGCTACAACGTAAACCCATAATAAATGGTGCTCGAAGTTGGAGTTATGTATGTAAGTAGAGCACACGCTCGAGAAAGAAAATACATGAAGTGGCGAAGTTTGAACACTAGGTCCTACTGGCACCCTCAATTTATAACTCGAGGGCAGAGGTCTCAGGAAGAATAATCCTTCCTTCTGGGAAAGTTGTTTGGAAACCTTCATAGGAACCTGGCACTGGTCGAGAACTACTGATCCAAGCGACAACAAGAAACTGGAAATCCACATGTTAGCTTAACATGTTTTTCTCTTAAGATTTTATAGAGAAACATCCCAACAAACAACATGCATAGCCTCCGATTGTTAAGCCGGCAGTTTGCCTTGTAGCAAGTCGTGCCATCACTCTGCAGCATCAACCACCTAAGGAAATGGGCTACCAGGAGCAAAATGGAGCAGAAAGTGATGAGCTTGTAACTCAGCCCAACCCCAACTTTCGCGCCAATCACGTACTTTACAGCACTTATCATCATGCTTTCCCTGCATTTGCATCGCAATTTGACAATTTTTCTTATGAAAAACTCCAAGGAAACCTAATTGTAGCACAATGTTATCTGAATATGGAACTGAAAAAACTTAAGACCTGTCATACATGGAAGAAGCACATAATATCAATTTCTAATTTCTGCCATCAAAGTATAAGATATGCATCCATGCGGACAAATAGACAATTATATAGTTTCATGCAATTGAAGTACACAATTGATTTCTTCAATTTAATTTTATATGATTTAAATATTGAGGTTCACGGTGGAACTCTCATACAAACATAATGTCATTTGCTTTCACAGATGATAGAAGTTAAGCCCAAGAAGGCCATTGGACCGAAGATGTGGCGGCCCAGCTAGGAGAATATTTAATACCCTAACGTAATTGTCGCATTCGTGGGTTATTAAGGATGATAATTAAGGAGAACGTTATTTAGGACACGAATTATAAAGACAAGGTACGCATTTACTAATAATTCATTCTGTCTTAATCATATTAAATGCTTGGACTAACTTAGGCATCAGAGTGTTGACCCCTAGAACCACCAGGGACAGTTTTATTGCAGGTTGTTCGAGACACATCAAGTGGCACCGTCTGTGGGACAACTAAGCCAGATCAAGGGTTTTGAGAGTTTATGTCCACGGTTATTCGAAGGAGTGAAAGGTTAAGGTTGACAAGTACAAGGGCTGGGACTCTACAAAGGTTAAGAATGGAGAATTCAAGAGTAGGAAACGATGCCCATGTCGAGGACATCGATATGGCTAACCTCCAAATGCCAGGAATGGAGTTGTGTGAAGAGTCAGTTATGGTTGCCCCCATGAAGGGGGGAAAACCTCAGTGGCATTTGTTACAGATACCCTGGAACCAATTTAGAATGATGCGCTGGGGCCTTCGAGGATATCGGTAATGACGGGAGAGCAAGAACAAAGAAACCCCAACTCCTTGCTTGAAGGGGCAGCTGATCCGATGGATGGACGATATACAGATGTTTTGGGAGATTCACATATGGAAGCCTATGACCAGCACATGCAAGGAAATCAGAATGCGAGGAGAGAGACCTTGAATCAAGATGTAGAACGAGCAGCTCAGGTCCTGGCTGCGGCCAGCTATCGAGTTACCCCTTCTCCGAGGGATGACATGCTCACACACTAAGTATTTCCACCCTCACCTGTAGGAATAACTATGAGGTGGGACTCTCAACCTGCAATATCCTATCCTTATCACTCATATGCTGGAGAACCATTGCAGGCTAGGCCTCAGCCTTCTATTCCTGGTTACTCACAAGGCCCGATATATTCGTTACCTCTGCTGCTCCCACCCTTGACCTGGCCAGTCCATGAGCGGAATATGGAATGATGGCCTCTTTTGCCATGAAAGGATACTGAAGTATGGGAATTCATGGAACGATGATTAGTCAGGAGCTTTACAATCCCTATGTACAACCACCACTGCCACCAGCTTACTCGAGTTTTGGACATCCTTAGATGAACCCCTGATATAGAGTGACTCAACCTCCTTATCTGCCACAACTGGGTGGTCACGAAAGGGGACTGAACCTGCTAGGGGGTACCAGGAACCCCCCTCGGATGCAAGTGAATCGTAAAGAAGGGAATTTGATAGGTTGATTAGACTCTTTGGCCAGGCTGCGAGGTCTCCTTCCAGCTCGGTGATCACCAGGGTTCGATGGCCAATAGAAATGAAGCCTTCGAAAGGACTTCCCACATACAGTGGTGAGACTGACCCTCGAGAGTTCATCCAGACATTCCTGGGATTGATGATTTCGAGGAATTTCAATGAGAAATTGACATGCAAGCTGGTAGGAAGCTACCTACGAGGAAAAGCACAAGAGTAGTTCAATAAGTTGCCAAGAGGCTCGCTCTGATCGTACCGAGACTTCTGCAAAGCCTTGTTGAGCCAGTACGCACAGAAGAAGAAGTTTACGAAAACTTTGTTAGAACTCTACCCAACAAAGCAAAAGACATGGGAAAGCATGGAAGCGTTCTATCATCGGTATGTAGACGAGAGCTTGGGAGTGATAGAAACAACAGAGAACAAGGTAGCTAAGGGTACCTGATGAGGATGTAGGACTTACAATTATACAAAAAGCTAAGTAACAACACCACTAAGACCTTGCAAAAACTTCAGGAGGTGGTAGAGCAGTACTCGAAGGTAGAGGAAACAACTATAAGGAAAATAGATAGCCTTACAGAGAAAATGGGAAGAAATGTAGAGCATAGAGGAAAAAGGCGGTCAAACCTATAAGAACACCATTCGAGAGGTATACTTTGTTCCCACAAACACTCGGAGGGAGATCTCCTGCACAGATCTTAAGTATACATAGAGGGTTGTTTCGAGCACCCCCAACCTTGTAGAGTTCGCACAACTCAGTTATGGTCCAGAGGTCAACAAATATACATTGTGATCATCACAGGGATTACGGCCATGAAACAAATGATTGCATGCACTTAAGGATGGAGATCGATAGGGGTGAGCGGGAAGAACACTTTTGAGGGCAAGGACACAGGAACTAGGCTTCCCCTTCGAGGCCTCGAGTGACCAATGGAAACCTTACAGAAGGAACAATAAAAACAATGGGGGGAAGATGAGATAGAAGACCTCGAGAATAGGTGGCTCGAGACATGGGATAGAAAGGAAGGCATGACAAACCCCAGGAACAACAGGAGGGAAATCAAGATAACCAAAATAGGGAAAACCCACCCGTGCAAAGGGTAATTTATGTCATCAATGGCATGGTGGGGGAGAGATCTTCAAATGATGTGCTAAGAGTAGAAGCTTGAAAGGTCCCTACAGAAGAGCCCAGTCACAAGAGGTTCCGACCGGACGAGACGGTCACTTTCTCGGAAGTAGATGTTGTACCAGACCAAACACCTCGTGCAGATTCTATGGTAATTTCAGCCATTATTGGAATGTCTTTGATACGAATGGTATTTGTGGATGATGGAAGTGGGGTAGAAGTGATTTTTTATGAGTGTTTTGACCATTTGGATATAGGGCGTGACAACTTGAAAAAGTCATCTTCCCCTTTATCCAAATTCATAGGAAACCTAATATTCCCGATAGGAGGGATAACCCCGCCCGTTCGCGTAGTGGATGGCGACAAAGGGGTGACACTATCAGGTGTAATTTTGCTATCATGGATGCCCCTTCCCCTTATAATGTGATTTTAAGGACTATGGATGTGCCAGGCTCGAGCGGTCTGGTTACCCTATCACCTGATGACGAAGTTCTCAACTAAAAATGGGTGGCATCCATTCGAGGAGATCAAACAGTGGCTCAAAAATGCAACCTTAAGGCAGTACGAGAAGCGAGAAAGCAAAGAGATGTAGCAACGGTACGCGCAGATTTGAGATTGGCTGATACAATACAGATGCCTATTCGGGATATGGGATCAGTAGCTGTGGGAAAGCTAATTCCTGAAGATGTCAAGGAGAGACTGAGAGACTTATTGGGGGAGACGTGTTCTCGTGGGATACTTCTGACTTAATGAGAGTCCCTTTGAGTCTCACACTGCATAGGCTGAATATTGACCCCTCGATTAAGCCAGTTAGGCAGTAGAGAAGGGTGTTTGCTCCCCGAAAGAGCTGAAGAAATTAAAGAAGAGGTGGAGAAGTCGTTGAGGCCAGACGTCATTGAGGAGGTGTTCTACCCTGAATGGATTACTAACCCAGTCATGGTTCCAAAGCATGATAAGGCCTGGAGAATGTGTATAGACTTTACCGATTTAAATAAATGTTGCCCCAAAGATAGTTGCCCATTGCCACCAATCGAAAAATTAGTGGAAGCCATCATTGGATATCAGATTTTGGCTTTCTTTGACGTGCATAAGGGGTATCACCAAATACTCATGGCGGAGGAAGACAAGAAAAAAACATCATTTATTATGGATGTAGGCACGTACTGCTATAAGAAGATGCCCTTTGGCTTAAAAAATGTTGGAGCTACTTACTAGAGGCTAGTTGATAGGCTGTTCAGGGGGCAGATTGGGAAGAACATGAAAATATATGTGGATGACATGGTTGTCAAAAGTAAAAGTCATGAAGAGTTCTTAAAGGACCTGGAGGAAATATTCAGTAGGCTTCGAGGGGCTAATTTGAAATTGAACCCATCTAAGTGTGTTATGGGTGTGGGGGTGGGGAAGTTCCTCGGATTCATGGTCTTGGAGAGGGGTATTTATGTAAAATTCGAAAAAGGTTGAAGCTTTGAAGACAATAAAAACCCCACAATCAATAAAGGATGTTCAAAAGCTTACATGGTCTCTAGCAGCATTGAGCATGTTCTTATCGAAAGGGGTGGGGAAGCACCCACCCTTCTTCGATGTCCTTCGAAGGGCAAAGAAATTTGAGTGGAATGGAAAGTGTGAAGAGGCCTTCAAGCAGTTGAAGGAACACTTGGGGACACTACCTACCTTGATGAAACCAAATAAGGATGAGACGTTATACTTATACATTCTTGCATCGTTGTTGGCAATCAGTGCTGCCCTAATAAAAGAGAAAGAAAAGGTTCAGCATTCAATTTACTTTGTCAGACGTACCTTGCAAGGGCCGGTGACGAGGTATACTGTCCTTGAGAGGTTGATTCTAGCCCTCGTACATGCAGCCGGAAGATTGAGACCTTACTTCCAGGGACACAAAATGTGCTGCTCACGAACCGCCCCATCCGACAGATTCTGCTAAAGACAGAGATTTCAGGAAGAATGCTAAAGTGGGCAGTGAAATTGGGAGAGCATGATATCTAACATCAACCACGAGTTGCGATTAAGGGTCAAGCATTAGCAGACTTCATAGTGGAAACTATAGAGCCCCTTGAGGTGTGTTTGGATCCCATTCGAAAAGTGGGAGTGAGCCAAAAGGAGGTATGGAAGTTGTATGTGGATGGTTCGTCACATTCAGGAGGAAGTGAAGCTAGGGTTCTGTTAACTAGCCCAAATGGCAAAGATTACCCTTATGCGTTGAACTTCGCATTCAAAGCAACCAACAATGAGGCTGAGTAAAAAGCGTTGATCACTGGATTGTGCCTTGCAGGGGAGCTGCAGGTGGAGGCACTGGATATTTTTCAGTGACTCTCAAATTTTGATTCAGCAGGTGAATGGAGAATACGAGGCCAGCGAGCATAACCTACAAAGATACCTTGAGGTAGTGAAGAACCTATTTAAAAACTTTTAAATCTTACACTTTAACACAGGTTCCGAGGGAAAAAATCATAAAGCAGACGCTCTAAGCAAGCTCACTTCTTTGGATTTGGGAACCCAATCCCAGAAGCAACTACTCATGGAAACAGTGAGCAAACGAAGTTTCAAAGAACTTGTGGTTATGGCGGTGGAAGCAAAAGACTCCTGGATGATACCATTCGTGGCATATCTTCGAGGGGGTGTCCTGCTAGAAAATGAAGTGGATGCCAGAAAGATAAGTTTGAAAGCTCTAATGTATGTGTTGCAAGAAGAAGTGTTGTACATAAGGGGTCATTTGCAGTCATTGCTTCGACGCATTAACACTCATGAGACTGATTATCTCATAAGGGAAGTCCATGAGGGGGTATGCAGCAGCCGCTAGGGAGCCAGATCTGTGGCGAGGATGCTTATTCGAGCGGTATTTTGTGGACCAACAATGTTTGAGGATGTGAATCGATACATCCAGGCTTGCCACTAGTGTCAGAGACATGCCCCTATAACAAATGTTCCCTAGGAAGAGATGAAAGACATCTATAGTTCGTCGCTATTTGATAAGTGGGGGATCGATCTGGTGGGCCCTTTTCTGAAAGCACCAGGAAAATTCAAATACCTAATAGTGGCCATTGATTATTTCATGAATTGGGTAGAGGTTGAGCCCCTGACGAACATAAGAGGAAAAAAAGTCATTTCCTTCTGCTGGAAGAATATTGTGTGCCGTTTTGGAATCCCAAGGACAATCATTACGGACAACAAAACACAGTTTGCTCAGGATCCCTTCAAGAAGTGGTGCGAGGAATATCAGATTAAGCAAAAGATGAAATCAGTGTACCACCCCCAAGCCAATGGACAAATGGAAGTGACCAATAGAACAATAGTAAATGGAATACGAGCACGCCTCGAGGGGGTGGAAGGTAATTGGGTATGGGAATTACACAATGTGTTGTGGGCGTATAGGACAGCTGAGTCTTGTACTACTGGTGAAATGCCTTATAGCCTAGTATATGGCTCAGAGGCAGTAATTCCTGCGGAAATAGGTGTGTTCCTAGCCCAAGGATGATGGCTGCTGCAGATGAGACAAGCAATCAGTAGAACCGATGTCTGGATTTGGATATGGTGGAAGAAAAGAGAGAGTTAGCTTATTTCCATGATTCTAAAATCAAAGAACGGGTCAGAAGATACCATGACAGAAGGGTAAAGAAGGTGTTGTTTAATCCTGGGGACTTGGTAATGAGGAAAAATGATAAAATCATAAAGGAACCTAAAGGGAAGTTAGCTGCAAATTAGGAAGGACCCTATAGGGTGATCGAATTGCACCCGGGAGGAAACTATGTTCTCGAAGAGATGAATGGGATTCGAGTGCCAAGGAGGTGGAACATCACCAACCTGAGAAGGTACTACCAGCTATGATGAGTGGGTTGCTTTTAAGCGCACTCTAGATGATGTTCGGTGGTTTTCTTTTAAGCGGCACTCTAATTGATGTTCGAGCGGGCTGCTCTTAAGTGGAGCTCTAGATAATATTTCCAGCTATGGCTGATGTTTGAGTGGTTTGCTCTTATGCGGCACTCTAGATGATGTTCTAGTGGTTTGCTCTTAAGCGGCACTCTAGATGATATTCGAGTGGTTTTCTCTTAAGCGGCACTCTAGTTTTAAGCAGCACTCTAGTTGATGTTTGAGCAGGTTGCTCTTAAGTGGCGCTCTAGATAATATTTTGAGCTATGGTTGATGTTCGAGTCGTTTGCTCTTAAGCGCACTCTAGATGATGTACAAGTGGTTTTCTCTTAGGCACTCTAGATGATGTACGAGTGGGTTGCTCTTAAGCGGCACTCTAGATGATGTACGAATGGTTTGCTCTTAAGCGGCACTCTAGTTGATGTTCGAGCGGGTTGCTCTTAAGCGGTGCTCTAAATGATATTTCCAGCTATGGATGAGGTTCGGGTGGTATGCTTTTAAGCGAAACTCGTGGGCTAGTTTTTTAATCTTGGAATGATGGACTAGTGGACAAAATTGGCAGGATGTAAGTAGAAACACCGAACCTGGGTAAAATGCGTGTGTCTCTGAACTGCTTAATTCCTACTAATCAAAGATATTCATACTATATTTTCCTAAGGAAGTTGCATGTGGCACTCATATTCAAGGGGTAAAATTTTTGAAGAAGTATAGGCACGAGCAACGTGAATTCTGTTACAATTCCTTAACCCCACTGGCGCTAATAACAAGGGTTTGAGAAATCCGATATGCGTTTTCTAAAGAGTGAGAGTAACACAAGTTATTTATTCAAACTTCGTCAATAAATAGAAGTGCAATTTTCATACTCAAAATTAAATAAACTTGTTCGTCTAAATGCATTCATCTAAATGTGGGAAACCCGGCCCAAAACAAATCTTCGGTGGAAAGAGCTAGCCCATTCACCTTTGCTTCTATCTCTTCGAGCTCTTCAAGATTTATACCAGCGGCTCTTCACCTTTGCTTCAATTTTTTATGCGGAAATGATATACGTAGCTAGAGATATTGACAGTCAAATATGATCATTGAATACCGTAAAAAAGCAAACATGTTATTACTGTTGGGACGGAGGGAGTATAACATAAAAAAATATTTTCCAAATTTCTAATTTAGTATGTAATTTAAGAAATGCATTATATAAGGTAAAAAATTAACGGTATGTCCATAATCATATGAGAGATGGTATCCTGTAAGGCGGCCTAAACTTTAGGTAGAGGCCTTTATGCAATTCTAACAATATTCTAGCTCCAGGGACCTATCTCCAATAATTTTATAGGGACCTATCTCCAATTATTTTACATGGACCTATTGCTAATAACTTTCTAGGATATTTTTTGTCCAATTTCTTCCCATCATTTTTCTGCCATCTGCAGTCTGCAAAAAAAATCAAAAAACTATTTTAAAAATGTTTAAAAACTGTAAAAAACAATATGATTAGCGAACTGAAAATTATAAACATCAACAAAATATAGTAGAACATCAAAAAAATAAATTATAAAACACCAACTAAATTCTGCAATAAAAATATTAAAAAATCAAAAATAGCCAAAAATATTAAAAAATAAAAAATAGCCAAAAATATATAATCCAAATAAAATCAACAAAAAATTGAAAAACACCTCGACTACAACAGCAAATCAACTGAAAATCATAAAAAACATCAACAACGTTAAATTATAATTTAAATTTTTTTTTACAAACATCAACCTATATCACTCAAAGTTAAAAAAACATTAATTATTATCATCTAAACTTCACCCGAAAAATGAAACGTCAACATAAGGGAAAAAAACACTACAAAACATCGACCATATCACCAAAAAAAGTATAAAACGCCAACCCATACACTTGAAATTCATCTAGAAAATGAAAAACATCAACATGAAAGAAAAAAAAACTAAAAAACATCAACAAAAAAACTACAATACCTCAAGGATATAAATTATTCACTCTGAAAATCATAAAACATCAACATTTTTTTATTAAAAAAACTACAAATATCAACATATATCACTCAAAAGCTAAAAACGTCAACTTTTAACACCTGAACCTCATTTGAAAAATGAAAAACATCAACATAAGAAAAAAGACACTACAAACATCAACTGCTATTACCAAAACCTCAGTCGGAAAATGAAAAACATCAACATGAGAAAATTAAAGAAACTACACATATCAATCCTTACCCAAAAAAAATTACAAAACCTCAACTCATATCAATTACAACTCACCCGAATAATGAAAAACATCAACATAAGAGGAAAAAAAGAAGAAGCTAAAACATCCATAAAAAACTACAATACCTTAAGAATAAAAATTCTTCAAAATAAAAAAAAACCTAGTGGGATTTGAATCCAGGTCTCTAACCTCAGAGCCTAGAATAATACAACTACACCAAAGACTCTTATTGAAAATTAACTCAGTCAAATAATACTAAACCTCAGTATATACATCAAGACCATTATTTCTTCAAATAAAGGTCATAGTGAGACTCAGACTTTAGACCTCTAACCTCAACAACAAGAGTACTGACCACTAGACCAAACAATTATTGATGATATTAGCTCAGTCAGCAACATACTAAACCTCGACAAGTATTTGAAAAAAGTAAAAATAAAATAATATATATATGGGATAAGTGTCAATGTAACTCTATCTACTTGAGTAAGTGTCAATATAACCCTATGATAATTTTTAGTGCAAAAATAACCCTAACTAGTTAATGAAAGTGTCAATATAACCCTCAGACCCCATTTCTGGCATTGACCTCAATTTTTTGGCGTTGACTATGTAAATTGACCAAAATACCCTTTGGGCTAACTCTGAAATTAGGTGGACAATTTTACCCTCATATTTCACCGGATCGCCGCCGGACCGCCGTCGTAATAGGTAGGGTTATATCAGCACATTATGAAATCTTATTGGGTTATATGAGCACATTCCTAATGTTTCTAAGGTTATATCAGCATATTCTTAGAACTTATATGGTTATATCAACACATATTATAAATATAAAGTATGTGGTACTCGGTTGGCCTTAACAAGCGACCACATCACCATATACATCATTATAACATCATAACAATATTTTATACAACATAAAATTTGACATCATGGCACCATCATTAATGTTAAAAACCATTATCACATATCATAACCTTATTTCAAAACTTATCAACATTAAAACCCCTAGGTTGAATAACACACCAAAATAACAATCACACACAACACCAAAGGTCATCAAATAATCAATCCGGATTGAACACAATAAAATAAATAAAATATCATTAAAATCCCTATAGTCTATAGTATGTGCTGATATGACCCTACATTTTTTTACTAATGTGCTTAACCCTATAAATTTTAGGAATGTGCTGATTTAACCCTACCAGTTTTCATAATGTGCTGATATAAAACTACTGGCGGTCCGACGGCGGTAGTATTGATGAGTCTAAGGGTAATAACATCATTTCCTTTTTTTGTATTTTAATTTTTTTTAAGAAGGGAAAGCATGTAATTTTATAAAATTCCAGTTAAAAATTGTCGGAGAGGGTTATATTGGCACTTTCACTGACTAGATAGGGTTATATTGGCACTTTCAAATATTGAAAGGTTAAATTGACAATTATGTCAACTAGGTAGAGTTATAAAAGCATTTTTTTCAAAAAAATATTAAACCTCACCTCAGGAAGCAGAACCTCAGTTTGCCACTACCGTCACCGTCTTTCACCGCCTCAGGTCGTCGTCATCATCTTAAACGCGTGTGAAGTCATGCGCGCCTTCTTCTTCAGGCGCGTGCATCTCACACGCCATCTTCTTCTGGCAAGTCTGCTTCCTCTTCATTGCTTCCATCTCCAGCGAGTCTGCTTTCTCCGCTTGGCGCCTCCGCCGTCGTGCCATCGACTCCACCAGGCGCCTCCACGTCAACTCTGCCAAGCGCCTCTGGACGCAACGCCGTTATTGAGCTCACCGCAGCGCCATCGCAGAGCACGTCACAACGCCATCACATAGCTTCTCCGTTGTGAGCTCGTCCCACCACCGTCATCGCTGTCGATCAAGCGCCATCGTCGTCGTCTCCTCCTCCTCCAATCGTATCCGATTTGCGGCGAGGCGAAGTTTTAGATATGATTCGTGGCGGAGCGGGAAGGTTGCACGATGGAGAATTGCAGAGCTGGGGTTTTCGCGGCAGAGCAGAGAGGTTGCACGGCAGTCTCCGAGAACAGGTGACAAGAAATTCCTGTGAGATTCTGGCGGAAACCGATGGTAACCGCCGTCGGAGGCGGTTTCCGATCGGGATCTGAAAAGGATCTGAAAAGGATGAAAATGAAAATTTTGAATATTTTTTATATATATTTTGATAATTACACAATTGATCCCTATATTTATTAGTATATTTAAAAAAACCTTCATCCCAAATAAAGCTTCTTATAATTGCATAATAATCTCTAGACTAAAGTTTAAGCGGACTAACAAAAAGAGTTTGTGGCAAAAGGCGATACCCTCGCCCTCATGGCCCCGGCCGCACCGACACCATAGCCAACACCGAGGAGGTAAATCACGGTAACCCAGCACCAGGACCCGTGGATCGGAACACTATCTTGGTGAGCACCAGGGATCTGTACAAGCACAAACTCCCCACACGACCTCTGCCAAGACTACAAAAAGAGTTTGTGATCTCATGGACAAGTCGGCTTCACACTCTAATTTCCAGTCTATTTGGGTCCCCCTTCAATTATTTCCCTCAAAGCACGCAGGAAATACACGCACAAGTTGAGTGTTGAATCCAGATGTATGGGAAAATCAGCTGTAAGCTTCTTGAGTCCAATCACTCGCCTTTCCCGCCATTCTTTCTCCACGAAATCATTAGCCGCTGCAGAAGCAGAGCTCTCAAACCTCTGCTCTCGCGGCCATGTCAGAGAGGCCTTCACAAACTTCACCTCCCTGATACGGTCCCACCCGCCGCTCTTCTCTCATCTCCTCAAAGCATGCATCCAATTCCACTCCCTCTCCCTCTCCAAACAGCTCCACTCCCTCATCATAACCGCCGGCTGCTTCCGCGACAAGTTCGTGCGCAACCACCTCCTCAACGCCTACTCAAAGCTCGGCCACCTCGAAGCCGCCGCCTCGGTGTTCGACGCAATGCCCAAGAGAAACACAATGACTTACAACATCCTCATTGGCGGCTTCGTTCAGAAGGGCGACTTTGGTGCCGCGTTCAAGCTGTTTAATGAGATGGAGGACCGCAACTTGGCCTCCTGGAACGCCATGATCGTCGGGCTGGTTCAGTACGAGTTTAATGAAGACGGGCTCAGTTTGTTTTTGCAGATGCACCAGTTGGGGTTCTTGCCTGATGCTTTCACTCTTGGGAGTGTTTTTCGGGGCTGTGCCGGTTTACAGGATTTGAATAAGGGGAGGCAGGGACATGCGTACGTGGTTAAGTCAGGTTTCGAATGTCATTTGATTGTTGGAGGTTCGTTGGCTCATATGTATATGAGGTCTGGAAGTTTGAGAGAAGGGGAGATGGTGATCAGGCTGATGCCAGTTTTTAGCGTGGCGACTTGTAACACTCTTATCGCAGGGAGGGCGCAGAATGGATGTTCGGAGGGTGCTATGGATATATACAGTGTTATGAAAAGAGCGGGGTTCAAGCCTGATAAGATCACGTTTGTGAGCGTGATCTGTTCGTGTTCTGAGCTTGCTACGCTTTCACAGGGCCAGCAGGTTCATTCTGATGTGGTGAAAGTTGGTGCATTGGCAGATGTTCCGGTTGCTAGTTCATTGGTTAGCATGTACTCCAAGAGCGGTTGCTTGAACGATGCTGTGAAGGTATTTCACGATAGAGTGGAAGCTGATGCTGTTTTGTGGAGCTCCATGATTGCTGCTTATGGCTTCCATGGCAGGGGGGAGGAAGCTATTGAGTTGTTTGATGAGATGGAGAAGGAGGGTTTGGAGGCAACTGATGTTACTTTCTTGAGCTTGCTTTACGCTTGCAGTCATTGTGGGTTAAAGGACAAGGGACTTGAGCTAATCAAGTTGATGGGGGGAAAATACGGATTGGAGCCTCGGTTGGAGCATTACACTTGCATTGTAGATCTTCTTGCTAGATTAGGACGTTTAGATGAAGCGGAGGGCTATATTAGATCAATGCCGGTCAAGCCTGATGCGGTTATATGGATAACTTTACTGTCGGGCTGTAAAATTCACAAGAATTCAGATATGGCAAAAAGGATAGCAGAAGAAGTCTTAAAAATTGATCCCGGCTACTCACCGTCGTATGTTCTCCTAGCAAATATTCAAGCCTCCAACAGAAGTTGGCAAGATGTTTCAGAGATGCGAAAAACAATGAGAGACAAAAATGTGAAGAAGGAACCGGGCATAAGCTGGTTGGAGTTGAAGAACCATATTCATCAGTTCGTTAAGAGTGACAAATCGCATCCGCAGTCAGAGGAGATTGAGAAGTACTTGCTGGAACTGATTGAAGAAATAAAACTAGAGGGCTATGTCCCTGATATTGGTTCTGTGCTGCATGACATGAATGAGGAAGAAAGAGAGTTTAACTTGGTGCGCCATAGCGAGAAGATTGCCATTGCCTTTGCTCTGATGAACACTCCTCACAGCTTTCCTATCAGAGTGATGAAGAACTTGCGGGTCTGCAATGATTGTCACATTGCTATCAAGTACATATCAAAGGTGAAGAAGAGAGAAATCATTGTTAGAGATACTACTAGGTTTCATCATTTCAAAGATGGTTCATGCTCATGTGGAGATTATTGGTGACCAAAGCAGCACAAGACCTAGACCTTGCTCTTAGTTTGTCCTTGATCATATTTTCTTCTGTAATACTCCCTCTGTCCCAGCTATTTTTGCACTTGTCACTGTTTATTTAGTCAAACTTTGTTACTTAGAAAAGTAAATTTCAAGTAATGTATAAAATAATATATTATCATATATGATATCATTAGAATCGTGTTAACATCTATTTTTATAATATTATTTTTTCATATTTTTAAATATGCATAATTAAAGATATTACTGGTCAAAATTAGTTCTGGTCAATTTGAAAAAGTCAAAATTTGCAGAAATAGCTGGGACAGAGGGAGTACTTTCCAAACGTGATTATTCCAAGAATGAGAACCGATAAAATTTGCTCACTCCTTCCGAAATACCTGAGAGTTCCTCACATTTTTGCTTGAAAAACTGATATCGGTAACCAGGTAGTATTTTAGCAGTTATACTTCATAGCATAATAGCTGAGAGTTCCTCACATTTTTGCTTGAAAAACTGATATCAATAACCAGGTAGTATTTTAGCAGTTATACTTCATAGCATAATAGCTGAGATTTCCTCTCATTTTTGCTTGAAAAACTGAGATCAGTAACCAGGTAGTTAGTTGTACTTCATAGTATTTGATGATGATAAACATATTGTTGTTGTGGGATACTCAATTGTAGTTTGGGAAAATGTAAATGTTTAAGGGATGATGGCTATTGGCTGCAGTAACCAATTTTGGAGGTAAAATGAAACACAGATATGGATGAATTCCAATCATTTCCTCTTCTGCAAACAAGTACATAGAAAATGACAGTTTTCCCAGCTTCCTCAATACTCCAAACAACTGAGAATCATCTCACTGAAACCGCACAAGTGGCAGAACAAGAAACAGAGGAAATGAATGAGTACATTACACGGTCAAAAACACACAATAGCAAGGCAAAGGGAAAGAGCAAAGTCACAACATGAATATGACTCTCAACCCTTTCATATCACAACAAATCAGAATCTAAAACCCCAGCAGAACTATTTAAGGAGCTACTGCCACACAAAAAACATAAAAACAAGGTGGAATCTGGTTTAACGGTCAATATTGATGCACAACTTTAATCAGGCTACATACTAGATGAATCAACATAAACCAGCATGAAAATCAGAAACAAAAGGGAAACACTACATAGAAATGAGAAACTAGACAATGTCATTCATGCACACGGAGATTATTCGCTCCTGAGTAGCCAGTCTGTCAGTAGTATATATACACACGCACACTATGAATGTTTATCATTAAAGACAGACTCAATGACCAATTCAAGGTAAGAAATCTCTATCTAGCTAGCAGAATTACATGTATCATTAACACTACTACTGCACAATTTCAATCTTCACCATGCAAACAGCATCAGCCCAGCCACTCCTTTCCTCCTATGTGAAGCTGAGCAAACACAGAAAGTATTACTTCCCTTGATTTCACATAGTTCTGCAATATTTCCTGCTTCAGTAGTTTAGGGAGTAGGTCATGCTTCATATACAAGTAACTTTGCTAGCTATCCCTGGGTTATACAACAAGGGCATCAGGGTTCAACTCCTGAGTGAAATCCAATGTTCCACTACTTGATCTAACATGTGAAGTTCAAGCCAGTGTCATTCCAGTATCATATTATTTCAGAAACCCAAATGCCATTTTATAACCATGATATACAAAAACTGATCACTGACACTCACATAAGCCTTAGTATAACTCACTCACATATCCAGTGAACTCAACATTGACCACACAGTGAAGAACCTTTCCCCGCTTACAATTCATCACCATGCTCCCAGTTTATTTCTTACACATTCACCCAACAAAGAGGTCTGCACCAAACAAATTTTCACCTTTTCCTAGCCTGATTTGGGTCTTATCCCGGAGAGGTACTAAAGAATGAAAGTAAAAAGGAAAAAATAAACACAAAAAAAAACAATAAAAAAACCCGCTAGTTGTGACTCCCTGCACCTACACCTAATGTCCTTCCATGCATACATGCATCACCAAATGAGGAACTCCAATCATAATAACAAGGAACCTAATGATCCTTCTTCTAGGATGTATCATCTGACTCATATTCAGAGACAACAGGAGAATCAGTGACATCCGCCAGAGAATCAAGCATGTTTATCACTTCCATGGTGTCATCCAAATAATATTTTGCTTTACTTGGCTTCTGCCCAACTGTACAGGCAAATACTTCAGTTTTGTAGGAAATAATATTTCTTGACATTGCAGAGCCAATAATTTCGAACATGTCCTCATCAGATCTGTCATCGCCGATGCAAAGAACAAAATCAAACTGTTTTCCCTTCTCTGCCATCGAGGTAAATATTCTTTCCGCAACAGCACCTTTGCTGACACCCTGAAACCAAACTTTATAGTGAGAACAATTGCATTTCGTGAACATTTGCGTCATAGTAAAGAAATAACCCAGTAAGCCCCATCATTTCTCATAACATTTTTTAAAACTAATACAGACATGATACTTGATTTCCTAAAACCAAACTTTATAATGAGGACAATTGCGTTTTGTGAACTGTTGCATCATAGCAGTAAATAAATAACCCAGCAAGAAATAATACCATTATCAAGAAATGAATGTCACAGAAATTATATGTTTTAGCTTGTTATTCAGGTATATAGTCTAAGAATTCCCTAACACCGGAACTCTAAAGAGCATATTGTACAAATGGATCAAAACAAAATTCCTAAAAGTGCTACTGGAGGGAACGAATCTCAATAGAATCTTATAAATACTACTAAAACAAAAGCCACCTGTCCATGTGGCTTCGGGATGGATTGCTTTCTTGTCTAAGAGCATGGCTACACCACCTTGTGGCTTAAGTTGTCACTTCAACTTTCTAGCGGGATGGCTTTCATTCATTTTCTCTTTTACTACCCTTCCTTATTGGTAAGATAGGATACTTATAGAGCTTAATAATTATTAGATAAGTTGAGGGGTATGAATAGCCAGCGGGTGAGTTACACCATCAGATCAAATCCTTATGTAGAACCACCCAGGCACCCACTTTCAAATTTTTAATAAGTTAAGGGATGCAAATAGTTGAGTCACACCACTCAATTAAATTCTTAGTTGGAACACACCCCCTTTGTGCGTATGCACACAGAGTTTTACTCACCCTCTTTGTGTGTATGCACACAGAGTTTTACTCACCCTCTTTGTGTGTATGCACACAGAGTTTTACTCACCCTCTTTGTGTGCAGTGCGGAAAGCTTTATTTTTTGGCATTTGTAACAAGTACGAGTGAAAAAGTCATTTCACTCTCCAAGCGGATAGTAAAAGAAAATGATAATATCAAGGGTAAAATACAAATTCAAAATCTAATTGGGTACAAAAATAATTTATTTTCTACTCTCCAGACTTACGCAACCACCATCACCTCCGTCATTTAGGCAGCCACCTCAACAGCATTTAACTCTGTTCCACACTAACCAAGGTAATTTGAGATAATATTTGTTAAAATTAACTATACAATTGGGTTAAATTAGATAATATAAATAACTACTTATCAATCTATATCTAATTTACATTTACTAAAGTGATAATTAGATGAGGTAACTTGCACACTACCCACTCTCATCAATTTTATTGTTGTCGATCTTTTGGGTATGCTACTGAACAAGAACATGAACACACACAAACAAACAAATACAAAATCAAAATACCAAGAGTGAGACATTTAACTGCCTTGTAATGATTCAATCCGCCATAAGGGAAAGAAATTGATAGTAACAAAAGTAAAGATAGCTAACTTGTAAATCAGAAGACATAATACTTGCCTGTGGTTTGACTTCTACAATATGCTGGCCACTCTTCACAGCAACAGGCTCGTTAGCTAAAACACTCTCAAGATGATCCAATATCTCCTTTGCCTGAGAATACCCAAAGTCTGAATCTGCATCACCGTATTGCCACACCAAAGAACTTTCTTTCATCTCGATGCAAGAACCATCTGTTGCCTCTGTATATGATTGCATGACAGGTTCGGCAAGCTGCATCCATCCAAAATCAGAACCCTGACTGTGTACCTCCCACTCTTGATCTTGCGACCACCTGCCAGTTTGCAGAAAAGTAGAACAATCCGATAAAGAAAAGGGGTTAAGATTTGCGAAATTAGATTAATCCTTATTCTACATTAGAGACTCCATAATATAAGAATGCACACCTTATAAAATATCCATGTTCAGCAGCAAGTCCTAGCTTCTTGCATGGAGAAAACCACCGACTTAAGTTGGATCTCCCCCTTCCGCTAACTATAAACACTACATTATTCACACCCCCACAAAGAGTGTTCAAGATTGATATAACTTCTGCACTTGGAGTTTTGTTGATAGAATTTTGAGGCATAACGGTCCCATCATAGTCCAACAATATTGCCCGGTATTGAGCCTTAGTATAAGCTGACACAATATCATTGATAGAAAGTTTCCTAAAGTTAGGATCCAGTGCCACAACTCTAAATCCAAACCCTAAACCAATTCCATAGGACCTCTTCCTAAAATGGTCGGAACAGGACCTCTCCATGTCTTGCAAAAAGCTTCTTGCCCAATACGACACATCGTGGGTACTTACATATCTGTAGTGCTTCTCATGGCGCATTTCTTTATCTTCGTCAGATGCTGATATAGCTGCATGCATTGCCTCACCAGTTGATTCAACATTCCAGGGGTTGACACGTATAGCTCCACTAAGTGAAGGAGAGCATCCAATAAACTCTGAAAGAACCAGCATGCTTCTTTTGGGTCTACTGAACTGTGAGCCTACTTCTGCACCAGCTATTCCCTGTCGACAAACAATGTATTCATATGGAGTCAAGTTCAGCCCATCCCTCACTGCAGTGACAACAATGCACTCAGCTATGCTATAATAAGCCATTCTTTCAGGGATAGAAACAGGCCTTTCAATTAGAACTACAGGAATGTATCCAGGCTTCCCAAATTGACTATTGACTCTGTTGGAGCTTTCCTGTATTTCAGCCTGGATTTCGGCCAAACCAATCCCTTTCCCTCGAGTGGGATTGATAATCTGAACCAGCACTGCTCTTCCTAGCCAGTCAGGATGTAGCTTTAGCATTTCTTCCATAGCCAGGATCTTCAAGTTTATACCTTTAAAGATATCCATATCATCAACTCCAAGTAAAACAGTTTTCCCCTCAAATTGTTTTTTCAGCTCCTCATACTTCATTTCCTTATCAGCAACCTTCATTGAGGATTCAACATGGCCCATATGTATTCCAACTGGCATTATTTTAATGCCTACAGTTCTACCATAGTATTCCAACCCTATGTAACCCCTCTTTGATTGATACTCCAGGCCCATCATGCGACTACAACAAGAGAGGAAATGCCGGGCATAATCAAAAGTGTGAAAACCAATAAGGTCACAATTAAGAAGGGCCTTCAGAATTTCCTCTCTGACAGGGAGTGTCCTGTAAATCTCTGATGAAGGAAATGGGCTGTGGAGGAAGAACCCCATCTTCAATTTAACAAAGCGTCTCCTTAAGAAAGTAGGTAACACCATTAAATGGTAATCATGAATCCAGACAAAATCATCTTCAGGATTTAGCACCTCAATAACCTTTTGAGAATATATCTTGTTGGTAGCCACGTAAACTTCCCACGCTGAACGATCAAACCTACCACCACTATCAGCAGAAAATGGCAGCATATAGTGAAAGAGAGGCCAAAGCTGCTTCTTGCAAAACAGATCATAATACTTCTCCACCATATTCGGGGGAATAAATGTCGGCACACATTTATATCTTTCCAAAAGAATGGCGGCAACATCATCTTGCTCTAACGGGTCGACATCAACAGTCAAAGACCCTACATACACCACTTCCATATCTTCTGGCAAGCCATCTTTGATCCTCAACTGCAGAGAATCCTCGTTCCAGCTAAAACTCCATCCCTTATTATCAGGCCTTCTCTTGGCTTTCAAAGGCAACTGGTTCGCCACTATTATCATTCTATCACCAGCTAAGGACGACGGATTATCAGATGAAACACTTTGAGCCTGATCATCATCAAACTCAGTGATACTCCCCGGAACAGTCATAACCCTCGGAAACCTCTTCCTTTCCTTCTCTCTACCCCCTGTTGCCGCGGGAAAATTCCCAGAAGCTAAATCTAAAAGATTGGTATATGATCTTGACAACATTTTCCCAAAGATTCAGTACTGTGGCTCCTTGTCACTCAAGAATCTGCAAGCCAAGTGCTTTATTATTCACATTAAAGAATTAAACAGAAAAACAGTCTACTGCCCCACAAACACACACATATTCACACCAAGAAAATCAAGAAACTGTAGCAGAAAATGACCAATTGACCAATGGAACAGAAATTACAGAACCCTTAAAAGCCAACTACGATACTAGTAATCTAAGAAAAAACCACAAGAAGGAAACAGCGAGAAAGAATCAGACACCAAATTCGCATATAATATGAAATGACATAAGCCCTAAATTAGCAAAGCCCTAAATTACAAAGAGGGGAAAAGATTAACCTGAAATGGACTGTGATTGAATATTGGAGTGTTTATCGGTGATAGCACCGATCTTTGATCTGGGAATTGAGCTCAAGAATGGGGTTTTGATTATTAAAACAAAAAACACAAAATATCTATCTTTGAAATGAAAGCAAACGGGACGCATTCATTATATTGTATCCGTAGCAGTGTGTGTGCCAGATCAGAGAGAGTATTTGGACAGAAATATTTTGGCGTCAATTTGCTGGTAATTACAATTTCTTTTTGACTAAAAATGAAATAAGTAATATCCGGTGGCTGCAACAAAACGTGGAAACAAATAAAAGTATAACTCACTCGCTAGTGTCAAGCTTATGTCACAGACCAATCCGATTGCTAGTTGAGTTGACTTGTGGGGCCCGATTATTTGAGCAATTTTGCGTTTATTTTGTCTTTTTTCCTTTTACGTCTGTGTCGTCATTTTCATTTCTTTAATTTTCCTTTTTTGTGGAGAACGACACCTTTGAATTTTAGTTTTTCTTTAATTAAATTATTTTTTTTGGTCCCCGTACATTATCTTATACCATATTTTGGTCCTCATTTGCAAATCAACCCTCAGATGGTACCCAACAAATTCAAAACAATTTGTTTGGTCCCCAAACCTAGTTTCCAGCCTGTTTTCTGGTTTTCTGACGCACGTGCGGGGCACGTGATTTTTTTCCCGGTAAGGTCAGGGGTAATTTAATAATTTAGTAACTTTTCTTCACCAGCCATTATACCCTGAAGCTTCCTCCTCGCCGCCATCTCCACCGTCGCCGGTCGTCGCCATTGACAAAACCATCGCCGGTCGTTTTGTCACTGTCGCCGGCTGGAGGTCCCTTTCTTCCCCAATCTATTGCTCCCTGATTTGCTCTCCTCCGATTTCCCCAATCTGACCCATCATCCTCCGATTTGCGACCGATTTTCTCTCTTCCAATAACCCGCCGGAGCTTAGGCGAAGGCTTTGCCGACTGAAGCTACGCTGCTGAGCTGATTGTTGTGTCCTCTCAGAGTGTTGCACAGTCTGTCGGGCGTTGAGTTGAAGCAATCCCTCGAATCTAGTCAACGCGGGGGTCCTCCGCTGCCGCCGCTGGAAGCCCTTCGCTCATCACCACTGGCCTTAAGATAGCTCGAATGTTTGGATGAATCAGACTACTAATTTACCCTAACATTGAAGTTCCTCGCAAGCTCAACCCTTTAGATCGCCGTAGCCTTTCATTGCCTCTAGATTGAGCCGGTGCCCTCGTCGAGTCCACTGAGTTAACTCACCGAATCCACTGAGTTAACTCGTCGAGTCCACTGAGTTAACTCGCCGAGTCCACTGAGTTAACTCGCCGAGTCCACTGAGTTAACTCGCCGAGTCCACTGAGCTAACTCGCCAAGTCCACTGAGTTAGCTCGTTAAGTCCAATGAGTTAACTCGCTGAGCCGGCGTTGCCTTCGAGTTAGTCGCCGCCAGCGTTACCTTCGAGATGTGCCTTCCGCCCAGTGCCTCGAAAAGTAGAGGTGGCAAAATAGATGTGCCTTCGAGATGTGCCTTCGAGAAGTAGATGTGCCTTCGAGAAGTAGATGTGCCTTCGAGATGTGCTTCGAAAAGCTCCACCATTGGCTTCTTAGAGCTCCATCATCGGCCTCTCGAGTTCAAGCCCCGCCGGCGGAGCCTCCTTTGAACATGCTGCACTGAGCCTCCTTCGAACTTGTCGTCGATTGCCCTTCGAATCCACCGCTGCCTTCGAGTCCGCCGCTTGTAGTTGGTGTCTCTCGAGCCCAAGGGTTGCCCATTCGAAATCTCGGTGGTGCTCCATCAAAATCTACTGGTGGTGCCCTTCCGAATTGACCGGTAGTTGTGATGGCTTCAAAAAAGCACCAATGGTGGTGCCTTCGAAATAGCCGCCGGTAGTGATGGGTTCGAATTGCCGGTGGTGGCCTCCGAAATTCGGTGGGGGTTGCTTCGGCTTGCCACTGGTGGCGGTCTCGAAATCCACCGGTGGTGGAATTTCAAACCCGATGACTTCGAATCAGCCTCTGGTGAAGAAAGTCATGGCATCGCCGCCTAGGGTGAAGTAAAAAAGGAGTAAATGTATTTAATTTGTAAAATTACTAAATTACCCCTGGCCTTACCGGAAAAAAGTCACGTGCCCGACACGTGCATAGGAAAACCAGAAAACATGTCAAAAATTGGGTTTGGGGATCAAACAAATTGTTTTGAATTTGTTGGGTACCGTCTGAGGGTTGATTTGCAAATATGGACCAAAATATGGTATAAGATGTTTTGTAGGGTACCAAAAAAATAATTTAGTTTTTTTCTTTTCCCGATCATAATATCTCGAATTATCTTACTATATAGTGGGGATAATTTGCCAAAATTTGAGATTAGATATGAGTGAGAGAGACCTTCATAGTATTGTTAATCTTGCTTGTGCAGAATTGTATTACCGGTACTCTAATTTATAGTTCCTTTTAAATTTTTGAATCAAAAGTGTATATTTTTAACTATAAGATTTTGGTAAATTCTTGAGAAAGACGGACTTTCCATATGCTTATGGAAAGACGTGATTTAATTAGAATAATAAAAGGTAAAAAGTCTAAGTTGCAATATTAAAAATTTATCATGCAACGTGTAGTAGTAATGAAGTTTATAACCCGATTCATGCAACTCAAAAATTTTATTTTCATTTCTTCTAATTTACACTTTAAACCTTGGTCTTTCCATGACTTATGGAAAGACAGTCTTTCAAAGACGGAATCTAAAATTTTATTAATATATAAAATAAAAATAATAAAGTGTATGAACCTTTTGGCTATGAAATTTGGTCTTACCGAATTATCTTAATTATTACTACTATGTTCCAACATAACATATCTTACCAAGTATGCAATAAAGTAAAGTATAAAGACACAAGATTTGGTTACGCAGATCGGTGAAATTCACCTACATCTGCGAGGCCTGACCCAGTTCAGAATGAATCCACTAATTAGAAAGATAATACAAAGTACATCATACAAGATACTTATCTTTTCTAATTAAACACGTGAATTCTACTAGCTCCCCAAGTTACTAATCCACCTTGATCAGACTCCCTCCCCCCTGAACTCAAAACTCGTCGACGCTGGATCTCTCATCCCGAGGAATTAAGCTATACGATTCTGAACTTGATTAACATGTTATGATATGTTGGAACATATGTACTTCCTCCATCCCAGCTCTACTTTCATGGAATCTTTTTCACTGTTATCAAGAAACATGTTTGACCATTAATATGTTTATCTACGTATAATAACGGCAAACAAAAAATTACTTTTGGGAAACTACTTGATGACGAATCCAACCATATAACATATGATGATATTATTGTTTATATATCTATTCAAATATGTGGTCAAAGTTGGACATTGAATAGTGACATAAAGCGAAGTAGGAAGTTTGAGCTAGGACGAAGGGAATATGATGGTTCTCGCAGTACTCTCGGAAAGATAGAAAATCCGAGTGCAGATTTTCTCAATTAAGTTTGTAAGTTATTGCAGCCGTGATGTTCTCTTTATATAGTCCATTGAGCAGATCGAAACTCTCCATGATTATCTCCATAATATTCCTATTCACTATCTGCTTCTGAAACATATCTAAATCCCATAAATAAAGTGATTTTTCTTAGCTCAAATATCTCATAATATTCCATAAATCCAATTCCATATTTATAGGAATTTTCCATAAACTCATTATACTTCTACTACACGCATAAAATACCATATTGCGAAATATACATCATTCCATAAGTCTAACACCGTAATATTCTATTTACCGATTATGCCAACTAAATATTCAATAAAATCCATGTGAAATCCCCCCCTCCCTTTGGCATTTTGTGGACCCAACCATTTTGGACTAAAGAGCTTCAAAGAAAAAACTTTCAATCTCATCACATAAGTCTTCCAGAAATCCACCTATGTTGGAACATATGCTAAATACTGAATCTGAAGTCATAAGAAAACTAGAAATTCAGAGCATAAATAATTCAGATTACAACACCAAAAATTATTATCCAAAATACTCCAAAATATTCTCCCCTAGGGCCATGAATATGCCAAAAGCAAGAAAAACACAGAAAGAGCCATAAATATCAATAAAATATGCTCTCCCTGAACTCAACACCTGATCTGTGTTGGAACATAGTTGGTTCAGATCTTCAATTCTGTTCAGGAGCAGGAACATGTGCTTCCAACCGAGCCTTCTTAGCTTCAATCTTTGCCTTTTCTGCTTCCAGGGTAGCAACCTGAATAGCAATAGCTCCCAACCTTGCATTCATAGCCACCAGCCTGGTCTTTGTCTTATCATCAGCTGAACTAGAGGCCTCGGGATTCCAAGGTAGGTCATGCACTTGTCTTATCCCAAAAGTTTTCTTATTAAGCCTGAGAGACTCCGCCTGCACTATCTCATCATTAGCCTTAGCTTTCACTCTTTCACTCCTAACCAACGCAGAATAAGACATGGATAAACCAGGGCATGCTTAGCTTTAGGAGCAATTGCATGTCTCACTATGCTCTACTGTATGAGCAATCCCATATTGATTGACTTCTGTGTTCCAACACAGTACAATAGTTTGGCCATTTCCCTTGTAAGAGCAGTGGTGTTGGTTGAAGGAATCCAATAGTGAACAACAAACTGATACAAGTAAAAAAAATCTTGAAGACAAGCAAGAGGCTTGGTAGTATCTAGTAGCTGGCCACTGAGTATTAACTCCTCCAAAAATCTCTAACAAAATATAGTCATTAGTGACCTTTAACTCCACAAAAAACACCCCACCAAACTTTAAAGTTTTCAGACCCATCACCCTGTTAATTTTCTCAGTAGAAAAATTGATTATCTTGCCTCTCACAAACACCTTGTTGCACCAGGAAGAACCATCCTCTAAGTTTCCAGCCATTAGGTTTGAGTAAACATCACACACCAACTGCTTGTTGTAATCTTGGTACATAGTGGCAGCCTTCTTCATTCCAATACCTTCTAGAAAATCATAAAATCCACTTTCTCTGTATGCAACAAGATCAAAAGACCTCTCAGAAATAATCTTTCTTTGCAATAATACCTTTCCCATCTCCTCACAGTCATCATCATAGTAAATATCATAAAAAACATCACTTACTAGAGGGGGTGGCAGTACAAACTTCTTCTTTGGTGTAGCAAGGGTCTTATTCTTGAACTTCTTGGCTGGTGGAGATGGCTGAGTTACAGGCTCCTTCCTCTTGGCCTTCCTTAATCTGGTCTGGATAAACTCATCCAAGACCTCGTCACTTGAGTAGGTCAGGTTTGGTTCCTGTGTTGGAACCTGCTCTGACTGCTCAGCCACTTCATTATCAAGCTCAGTTTCTGTTGGTGCTGCATCCTGTGTTGGAACATGCTCTGACTGCTCAAGCATTAGATCATCTACCCATGTCTCTCCTACCTCAGAGTACTTCACATCATCATAAGCACTGCATGTGTGATTATCAAACCCCTGATCTTGACCACCCATATCGGTATCTATGGACCCCAGTATTGGTTCATCAATCTCCATGTCTTTTGCAGCTTCTGACTCTGCTCTTTGTGTTAGAACATACCCAACACTCCAATCATCCTCACTGTCTGACAACACAATCATTGTAGGTCTCACTTCCCTAAGTTCTTTATTCCCCTGAGCTACTCTAGGATCATAGAATCCCAATGGCATCATACAAGTTGATTTGACCACTTCAAATCCCTCAGCCTCAGAATCATCAATCTCCTCAATGCAAACATAGCTAGAACCAGGGGCATAACAATAAACATGAAACATATCTATTTCATCAATATCTCCTATATCCCTAGTAAAAAACTCCTTGACATCCACATCTAGTACTTCCCCTTTTGGGTTTTTCAACTTAGTTAAATATAGGGATACTCTGTTTGCTTGTGCTCATTCAAAGAGTTCATCTAGGGAATTAAATTCCATACCATGCACAGTAAGGGGGGGGAGCATTGGGACCAGTTACCTTTTGATAGGAAGAGTTGCCCTTGATCGGAGCTACATCATTCTTCTCTTTGCCGTTGACGGTGATCTTTGGAAGACGATAATTCTCTTGGTTCTTACGTTTATCCATTGTTAATATTTGAGCTTGAAAGAGTTCGGAAAGAAGGATTTGAGTGAGGTAGATTTTTTGTTTCAACACAACTTAGTCTTCCCAAGAGTTGGTGAGGATAAATCCTAAGGTTTTCAAGGCAAGAATATCTCAACAAGAGTTTCTAAAATGACTAAATTATTTTTTTGGTCCCCTAAATAGCATCTTATATATTTTGGTCCCCGAGGCCAATACCACATTTGTTTAGCAACCAACAAATACAAAATGAGGTAGTTTTTAGGTAAAGTCAATGGTAAAATTGTTCAAAACCAGTGAAATGACCATGATACCCCTGAGTTTAAAAAAATTTAAAAAGAAAAAAAAACCTTCTGTGTTTGGGTCACACGCAAAGGGATTTTTTTTCCAAATTGAGCACATGAATATCATGCGCTCATCTTCCTCCTCAGCGTCAGTCATCTTCCTTATCTTCAATTACCATCGGTCTAAACTCCGCCACCTGCATCTCCACCTGTGGACTTTGCCGCCTCCTACTCCACCGCAACTCTGCACCAATTACTAACTCTGCCAGCTCTATCTTCACCCATGGACTCGACCTGTAAACCCTAACTCCAAATCTGCAAACCCAACTCGACCACCATTTAAATTCCAACTCGAACTCTGCCTCTGCCCCTAGCTTGAGCTCGTAGGAGATCCAGCAGCATCGAAGATCCAGCAGCGCAAAGCAAGACAAAGATGATGCCCTCATTTTTTTTAAGACGAGGCCCTTTGTTTGAGTTCGAAGAAGAAGAAGGCGCTGGAAAGTGAAGGCGCCACTGGGCAAATGGTGGAAAGTGTCAACAACGGAGGTGGTCGGTGCACTAGTGGAGCGGTTTCTACTAAAAGTGACAATGGAAGGCAGTTGTAAAAATCCGACTAGACCCGCCTTTAATTGAGCTCAGAAACTATTTTTGAGTTCGAAAATAGCTCTTAGGTCACTCCTTTCCATTTAAAGGAAATTCTAATTAATTAAAGGTGGTTCCACCTTTAATTGCGATCAATTAAAGGCGATTCCCCCTTTAAAATCAAATTTTAGAGTTTGGAAACTAGGTACGGAAGCATTTCCGAGTTTGGATACTAGGTACGGAAGCATTTCCGAGTTCGGAAATTGTTTCTTAGCTCACCTTTTTATTTTAAAGCCGATTCTAAAGGCAGAATCACCTTTAATGGGCTAAAACGCAATAGTTTTTATTCCAAACTCATGTCTTATTTTCTCCCTTGCACCAATACTTATTAGTTCATTTTGGAATTTCAGTAAAAGCCTTCAGTAGTCCATTTTGCGAGAACCCTATTTTCATCTCTTTTGCGTCACAGTACCTCCACTGCCTATGCCAATCAGCATCTGCCTCACGCCACCATCTGACGTTTGCCTCAGGTTCTCTATGTCGCCGCTAGCCAAAGACGGTGGAGGAGACGCTAGCCCCGCCCGCCTCAGGCTCTCTCTCCCACTGCTAGTCAAAGACGGATCCGCCATTTAGCGTGAAACCAGAGATCGATCTGCCGTGAAGCCAGAGCCATCCACCGTTCGCCTCTCGTTGTTTGCCATTTTTCGCTCACCATTCACCGTGAAGCCAGAAGCCCTATTGTTTCCACCACTTCCCCCTGAAAGCCTCCACCATTGTTTGCATTTTTATTTTGTTGGTATTGTTATTTTTTATCAATTGTATTAATGTTATGTTCTTCGTTGTTGTTCTGTTCTTCGTTGTTGTTCTGTTCTTAGTTGTTGTTCTGGAAGTTTTCTGAGATGGATCTGGCTTTCAAAAGCTGATTGGCTTCTGGGAGAAACTTTTTTGAAGGTCAGAATGAGTTTCCAAACTCGAAAAATATTTAAAAGCAGTTTTATTATCTTTTTAAAGGCGATTTTTAACCGCCTTTGTTTTCATTTTTTAAAGGAAGTTCTTGGAACCGCCTTGTATTGATGGACATTGGAAGGCAGGGCCAGAGAAGGCACAATGAGTCCGATATAACCGCCTTTAGTAGAGGCATCTCCACTAGTGGTGATGGTGGTGGTCGGCGTAATAAAGTTTCAAAGGAAAAGGGTTAAAAGAAAAAATTAAATGAAAAGTAAAGGAAATTAAAATGTTTTCAATTGGTAAAGGTTTTCAAGGAATGAAAATGTTTTCAAGGAATGTTTTCAATGTTTTAAAAGTAATGTTTTCAAGGAATGTTTTCAAAGTAATGAAAATGAAAATGTTTTCAAGGAAAGTAAAGTAAAGGAAAAGACCATACAATCCCTTCTTGGGTCGATACACATGATGAGGATAATGAAGATCCTCAAATTCTTTAGGTTTTTCAACATATACTTCTTCACTAACCACACCATTTAGAAAAGTACTTTTGACATCCATTTGATATAGAGTAAAATTCATAGTGCAGGTAGTAGCAAGTAAAATTTGAATTGACTCTAGCCTGGCAGCTGGTGCGAATGTCTCATCAAAATCAACTCCTTCAACCTGAGTATATCCTTGAGCAACCAGCCTTGCTTTATTTCGAGTGATTTGGCCATCAACATCAGATTTGTTCTTGAAAATCCACTTGGTTCCAATAACATTTACACCTTTAGGGCAAGGAGTAAGATACCATACATCATTGCGTTCAAACTGATCAAGTTCTTCTTGAATTGCCGCAATCCAATATTCATCAAGTAAAGCTTCCTTGTAGTTCTTGGGTTCAATAAGAGAGATGAAACATTGTAATCCTGCTAGTTCTCTGTAATTTACTCGAGGGATTGATCGAGTTTTCCTTATGCTTGGTTCTGGTTGCAAGTGTATTGGAACATGGGGTGGTAGAGTGGGGGAAGATGTTCCAACATACTCAACTTTCTTAGGTTCATCATGATTTTATGTATGTTCTAGTGTTCCAACATAGTCTGGTTCATCAGGTTGACTGCTTTTATGTTGGAACATGGTCTTCTTCTGGTTCATTGTCTCTATCACTCGCTACTAGCTGGTCGTCAGAATCATCCACAATGACATTTATGGACTCCATAAGATCATTTTTACTAAGATTGAAGACACGATAAGTCCGGCTATTCACAGAATAACCAAGAAAAATCCCAACATCACTATGGTTGTCAAATTTTGCCAATTACTCTTTATCTCTGAGAATATTACACTTGCATCCAAACACATGAAAGTATGAGACATTTGGCTTCCTGGCCTTCCAAATCTCATATGATGTTTTACTTGTGAATGGACAAAGATACACACGATTTATCGTATAGCAAACTGTATTAATGGCTTCTGCCAACCACTTTTTGTGGATCTATTTCTTGGCTAACATGACTCGAGTCATCTCCTGAAGATTCCCGTTCTTCCTTTCAATAATGTCCTTCTTATGAGAAGTGATTGGAGCAGAGAATTCATGTTGAATACCAAGTTTATCGCAGAAATCACTGAACTGAGAATTTTCAAATTCCATGCTATAATTACAACGAATTCTGAAAATATTTTCCCACTGGACTTCCATTTTTTGTCTGCAATTTTATCACCGGGCTTATAAAAACATCCACAGCATCAAAATTTCTTTTAGAAAAGCTACCCAAGTGTATCTAGAATATCATCAACACATACAAAGATATACTTCTTGTCACTCACACTAGGCATATTGTCTGGACCCATCAAACCATATGCAGTAATTCAAGATTCCTTAAGGTAGTGATGTACTAAACTAAGGAGTAGGGAGATCGAATTTATTTACCTTGTTGACATGGTTCGCACACAATTCCATTTTTGCTTGTAAGCGAAGGCATTCCTTGTACAATCGTTACATTAGCAATTTTCACTAGGGTTTTGTATTTGATATGGCCAAGCTTTCTATTCCATGAGGTTCCTTCATCTTGTTTTAAACTTAGGCACTTCACTTCCTGTTCTAACAGATAACAGTTGTCTGGTGATCGAATGTCAGAAAAAACTTTATCTTCACTATGTTTAACTATGAATTTGTCTTTATGAAATTCTACTATCATATTGTCATCACACAATTGACCGATGCTCAACAGATTCACTGTTAGGTCTTCAACGAATAGAACACTAGTGAACACTAGGAATCCTTCAAATCTGCATTTCACTTTTTCCAACCACTTGACTCTTTTTTCCATCCCCAAAAGTAACAAACCGCCATCATATGGTTTGATGTTTGTCAAAAATTTCTGAGTCCCAGTCATGTGGCGAAAGAAGAGAAGGAATGTCAGCATTCTTGAGAAATTATTAAGGAATATCACATGACTGAGACTCATATGAAATTCTTATTTACAACCTTCTTCAGCATTCTTGAGAAATTCTTCATGATAAGAGAACATTTTTCAAATTAATCATCACTGTTCGATTCATGATTGACCTTTGATGATGATATTTTTTAGGCTAACTCTTTCTGGACTTTCTTTGCAGCCTGTTGCAATGTCATCTCATAGGTTTGTAAAGATCTCATTAGTTCATCTAAAGTCATGGTGGCTACATCTCCCGCTTTTTCTATTACTGCAACTTTCATGACAAACCTTTTAGGAAGTGATCTCAAAGTCTTTTTCACCAATTTTTCCTCATTGTAAACTTTCCCAAGTTGATATGCCATATTGGAGATGCCTCTGAGTTTCCAGTTGAATATAACAATAGTTTCATCCTCCTCCATCTTTAGTTCCTAGAACTTTGTAGCCAACATCTGCAGTTTGGATTCACATACACAACTTATTCCTTCATGAACAATCTGCAAGATATCCCAAGCTTTCTTTGCATGATAGAATGTTGAGTTGAGTTTAAACTAATTTTTGTCCACCGATGTGAAGATAGCATCCAACGCACTTGAATTTTCCAATGAAGCCTTCAGTTCATCTGAAGTCCAAGTAGACTTTTCTTTGAGTATCTGCTTCTTACTTGTTTCTCTTTCTTTCTCCTTTGAGCTAGTTTCAGCATCTTCAGTAGGATGACTCCATTCAGTTTCAACAAAGCGCCACGCTAGTTCATCCAGGGAGTTTATGAAGACTCTCACGCATGCCTTCCAATAATTATAGTCGGTTCCTTCCAGTAGAGGTGACCGAGACACCAAAGCTCCTTCTTTGATCGCCATGGTAAAACTGGATCACACTTTCCTTGACACAACCAAGGCAAGAATAAGTTACTTAGATATGATACCGATTGAAATTCAATTTTGTCAAGTTATCTTAATTATTACTACTATGCTCTAACATAACCTATCTAACCAAGTCTGCAATAACGTAAAGCATAAAGACACAAGACCTGGTTACGTAATTCAGTGAAATTCACCTACATCTGCAGGACCTGACCCAGTTTAGAATAAATTCACTAATCAGAAAAATAATACAAAGTACACCATACAAGAGACTTATCTTTTCTAATTAAACACGTGAATTCTACTAGCTCCCCTAGTTACCGATCCGCCTTGATCAAAATTCCTCTGACCTTGAAACTCGTCGACGCTGGATCTCCACCTCTCGAGGAATTAAGGGATACAATTCTGAACTTGATCATCAGGTTACGGTAAGTTAGAACATATGTATGCTGGCTCTCGGAGTACTCTCGGAAAGAAAATCTGAGTGCAGATTTTTGCAATTAAGTTTGTAAGTTATTGCAGTAGTGATGTCCTCTTCATATATTCAATAGAGCATATCAGAACTCTCCATAATTATCTCCATAAAATCCATATTCCTTATTTGCTTCTGAAGCATATTTAAATTCCATAAATAAAGGGATTTTCCTTATCTTAAATATCCCATAATATTCCAAAAATCTAATTTCATATTTATAGAGATGTTCCATAAACCCAGTATGCTTCTACTACACACCTAAAATACCATATTGCGAAATATACATCCTTTCATAAGTTTAACACCGCAATATTATGTTTACCAATTAAACTATATTAGGCTATATCTTTCTGTGTGTTCCAACATGGAAAATTTTTCTTTTCCAAATCAGTTCACAAATGCCAACTAATATTCAATGAAATCCATATGACTTTACAGACTGGAACAGAGGGAATACTTGATTTGTCGTCTTTTGTCCTTATTTATAGAGGTTAGATCGTGCGATCGTGGTCCACATATCGTGCCCCTCCATCTTATATAGTGGTCTAATTGAGGGTGTTTTTTGTGAGTGGTGCTTGTCCACTGCTCCTGGGGTTAATTACTATCAAGCGAGGTGTCATGCATGCTTAGCGAGCAGATTTGTTCCTGCCAGTGATTATTCTAATGCTAGACTGAGCTTGACTGAGACTGAGTAAGAGTGGTATATCTCATAAGTCTCTCAGCTACAGAGTTATGTAAGTGACAAATTTTAAAAAATTGAATGAAGTGAATAATTGAGCGAAGCTTGGAGACCGAGTGTAGTTTTACTTGTCAATTTAACAAAAAAATGGGTGCAAAGTTGAAAATGGCTTTGTGGCAAAAAAAACGTAAGAAAATGAAATTGCATGTAAATATTCCTTTAAATTCGTGCAGTGGTTACTAGTGACCCAAAAATCGAGGGAGAATTTTAAATTATAAATTAAACGACATGTGAACTAAATATTACCAATGATTTAAAAGTTGTGCTTTTGACATTCCTGATTTTGGACTGACAAGGAAATTGTGTGTTGAAAAGTAACTTTTTTTGCCGTTGATATATTTTGCTTATATATGATCAATTTCTTGTTATGTATATTTACTATGTACATGTTGCATTATCAGGAGACTTCGGTAGTCATCAATTTCCAGGGAAAGGGAAGGGGAAGGGGAGAGGAGGAGAGGGGGGTGGTTTGCTGTGTGGGAAGTAAATTATATTTTATAAGATTACTAGGTAAATTATCATTTAAGTTCACTTGAAGAAGCTAAATGTTTATATTTATGTAATTATTCATACTATAGTGGGGAAGAAGAATAACATATATGGAATTTTTTTACTATTAAGACATTAGTTATTTCAATAGGATTGAATAGATATTTTACATTGTTTGTAGCGTGTCATAAATTGCAGAGTACAGTAGCTTGTAACCGGTAAGAAAAGACAAAACTAAATTGATAGAATACATGTAGAGAACAGGAAAATTTAAAAAGAATTAAATAAATTTTGAAATATGTGATTGCCAGAGGAGATGGCAAAATTGTAGGGTAAATATTTGTGTAGCGAACAGTTTGTGTATGACGTAGGTTTTTTACGAAGATAGAATAGGAGAGAAAATTTCTTTGTATATGCTCAGTTTGTAAATATATGTCATAAAGGTGTTAGATGGTAATTAATTAATCATATTCAGCCGCTATGTATATCTCTTTATAAACTACATTTCTTGTGATGTTTTGAGTGGTGGTGTTTGTTTTCTGTGGTCCAATTAGCACTTTAAAAATTTTAAGTTTTAGCTCTAGAAAGAGCTACATATAGATGCTTGTGTGAGAATACTAGTTCTTTTAAATGTAGTCGTACGTATTCTACTGTTTAGTCTTGAGCTTTCTTTATTGTTAATGCAAAACATAAACAGACTGGAAATTGTACGTGTTTAAATGGAATAAATACATCTTCGTCGGAATATTTTCTTGGAATGTATGGTATGAAAACTTCTTTGCCTACATGTGAACTGAAGAATATCCTAGCGTGAATATTGTTCGTGAATTTGATGTATGCTAAATGTCTTCCATTCCAAAGACCATATGTTGGGATTAAATTTTGTAAAAGCATTATAGGGCAATTTTCTTTTAAAGTTATGAGGTGAGGAAGTAAAATTGGAGGATTGCGAGTTTGTAACAAGTCTTCATAATGTGCTCTATCTTTTATACCAATAATTATTTTTATGATGGAAAATGTATTTTCAGTTCTGGGAAACCTATGGATCATAAGTTCATTTATCTGATCAACGTATTCATTTGTTGTTGTTAACAGTTCTCTATTTGCAACTGATTCTGGGGCCATTAGGAATGTATTTAGATTAGGGTACACAAAATTGATGAGTGAATGAAGTGGATTTGGATTTTCTTGTTGATTGAAAGACAATGTCACCCGGCAATATGATTCTGTTGTCATCGAACGTAGGTTCTTCCCCATTGCCAATATTTAGTAGAAAATTGGTATAAGCATGATTGATTCGACCTCTCATATTTAGAGATAAATCTAGGCATTCAAATGTTGGCCATAAACTGATAATGTTTGAGAACCACAACTAGTATTGTTAGATGACTTAATTGGTATTTTTCTAGTTAGATAAAAGTACACGGGAAAAAAAATGAAATTACTGTAATTATAACTGACTGGATCAAAGCATCATAACATAAATGTCAAAGTTGAAAAGTAGTATATATATTAAGTAGAAGAACGACATAAGAAAGATAACTTAATTACTATAGTATTAGTTTCATATGTGAACTAAATGGACACATAATCTGACATTTTTTTGATATTTTTGTGCTGCTGTGAAATGTCCGTAGTAGCATATTTTTAATCATTCAAGTTGAATGTCAGGTAAGGGCATAATTCCTAACTATGTTGCTACTCCTGAAAACCTTTTAGATATGTAAACTAAAGATAAAACTTGAAAGTGTGAAGGGATAATTAATTTGAACTCCATAATTTGTGCACGATGTTATCTTTGGATAATTATCAAGTTCTTCAATTTTCTTTGTTTCTTGTATCAAGTTTCTTTAGGAGTGACCTCAACACAATTAGATATGTTATAATGCAATGCTTTATCAACTTACTGAGCATAGCTTTTCATATTGACGATAAATTGAAAGGAATGCTCCCTGAAACAGGCTTTCAAAATGGTGGGTTTCGAAGGTAAGTATCAGCTAGGCTCTCTTGATTATAAACATGTCTTAATTAGGTTTGAGCAAATTAATGATTACCAAAGATGTTGGATGAAATGTGTTTGGAATTTTAATGGCATCTCTCTCAAGGTACTTAAATGGACCCCTGAATTTTCAACTCATATAGAATCATCTATTGTTCCTATCTGGTGTACTATTAGGGAAGTTCCCTTATACTACTATAACTCTGCTTCTATTGAGGCAATTGGGAATAGCATAGGCAGTTTTATTAAAAATGATATAGCCACGGACATGCTTACAAGGCCATCAACAATTAAAATCTGTGTGGAAATAGACTTGCAAAAACCTTTGAATCAGTACATAAGGCTAGGTTCTGTATCCAATAACAGAAAATATCAAATTGAGTATGAGGATGTTCCTCTATACTGTGATAACTGTGCAAAACTAGGTCACTCCTTGTCTCAGTGTAGAGTCAGTCCTGGGACTAACAATGGAAAAACTCAGGATACTAATTTATCTCTAAGTTTACCCCAACCACACTGGCAGGATACTGGAAAGAAATTTGACAAACCCCCTTTAATCCTAGAATCTCTGGATGATCTCCCCCCCCCCCCCCCTGAGACAGATAAGAATGTAGGAACCTCTATAAACATTAACCATAGTCTACCTTCACCTGCTAAGATTATTAAGACTACTCACAGAGTCCCTACTACAGATACTCAACCTCAGGTGAGTCCAGAAAACTCTATCTCCAGATTACTAAATGATACAGCAATATCTAGACCAACTCTACTGGCATATGCTAAAGATGATATTCAAATTGGATCTTTTTCTCTTCCTTTGTATAGCCCAAATCACAACTCTGCACTTTCCCAACCTGGAAAGATAGCAAACCGATTTTCAGTTTTGCAGTGTCTGGATAATTGCTCTATGGAACATGAGTATCTGACAGGGGATCTGACTGAGCCTGGGTTAAAGAAGGAGGCCAGTTCTAGCCATCAAAATCTTAACACTTCATCTCCTTCAGGTAATCAGCAAGGTAAGTCCAAACCCAAGAAAAATAACTATCTAAGCCAATTAAACAGAATGATGCTTAGATCAGCCACAAAAAGTAATAAATCTAGTGAACAATGATAGTGAACTGTAATGTAAATTTCTTAGTGTGGAATCTTAGAGGCATGGACACTTCAATGCTTAGGCTTACAAATTTATGCAAACTCAAGAAAATACAGTTATTATGTATTATTGAACCTATGCATGATAATTCTTCCTGTCAGGACTACATGGAAAAACTCTCTTTCTCCTATAATTTGACTTTATATAATGGGAAAATCTGGTTAATGTGGTCTAATTCTTTGTCTATCTCTTTGCTATCTTATCATGAACAATTCATGCATGTCATTATTATACATCATCAACTTAATTGGAACATGGAAGCAGTTTTAATTTATGCTCTTAGGAATAGGGAGGGTAGACAGGCCTTATGGAATGAGCTGCAGCCTATCTCGAAAGGCAATACTATTTTTATTGGAGATTTTAACTCGATTACCTCCCTGTCCGAATACAGAGGTCCTAGTTCACCTGGCTTAGGTAGCATCAGTGATTTTAACTCTTGGATTAATTTGAATGGTATACAAGAAATCAACATAGTGGGTAACCTTTTCACTTGGTGCAATTCTAGGCTTAGAAACCCAACTTCTAAAAGATTAGACAGAGGACTTAGTACTGTTTCATGGAACTCCAAATTCTCAGCTTCTTCGATTCAAATCCTCAATAGACAGACATCTGATCATGCACCACTTCTCCTCCAAGTCTCCACTTTGACCTGCTCCGGTCCTAAGCCTTTTAGATTCATTGATGCCTGGTTTCAGAGACATGGGTTTATGGGATTAATTAATGATTGCTGGAATCTTCCTATAACTGGAAATGGCATGCTCAGATTTTACCTTAAACTAATTAGGCTTAAGAAAACTCTTAAAATCTGGAATAGAGATACTTTTGGTAACATTGATCTAAATGTCAAAAATGCGGAGGAAGCCTTAAGAACTCAGGAAATTAAATTTGATCTGCTTCCCTATACCACTGAGCGTGTTAAACTTAATGAGAAAAATGCTTTACTACTAAAAGCTTTAAAAGAAAAGGAAAAATATTGGAAGCAGAAAGCCAGACTAAAATGGCACAAACTAGGAGATAATAACACCTCCTTCTTTCATAAAGTGGTGCCGGAAAGAAACTGCAAATTGCAAATAACAAAAAAAAATGGAGCTGGTCAATGGATAAATTCTCAGTTGGGAATTCAAAATGAAGCAATCGCTTATTTTTCTGAATTACTAACTGAACCTTCTCTGATCAATGATGAAACTTACTACCCTCAATTCCTAGGTCAAATACCTGAGATTATTAAAGATAGGGATAACCAAGAGTTAGCCTCCCTGGTCTCTGAATCTGAATTATTTAGTGTGATCAAAGGTTTGAAGAAGAATAGTAGTCCTAGTCCTGGCGGTTTCTCTCCTAAATTTTATACTAAATGTTGGCCTACCATAAATTTGGATCTAATCTCTGCAGTGAATGATTTCTTAGCCGGTTCTGAAATGCCTAGGGATATCTCCAGTACCTGGATTACTCTAATTCCAAAAAAGGCTACCCCAAGCTCATTTGATGATTTTAGGCCAATTAGCCTTTCCAATGTGTTAAATAAAATCTGCTCTAAAGTGCTAATGGAAAGGTTGAAACCTTACATGGATAATCTGATCTCTCCAAATCAAACAACCTTCATAAAAAATAGAGATATCTCAGATAATATCCTTTACTTACAGGAAATGATTAGATTTCTGGATAAAAAAAATAGGATTCCAAACTGCATTCTTAAACTTGATCTAAGAAAGGCTTTTGATAGAATTAACTGGAATTTTCTTAGACAAATTTTGTTGAAGTTTGGCTTTAATGGGAAGTTTTTAAATGCTGTAATGAATAATTTGTCCCAAGCCTATTTTTCTATACTTGTTAATGGTAATCCTGTAGGCTTTTTCAGGGCTACAAGGGGAATTAAACAAGGTGATCCTCTCTCACCTTTCCTTTTTAACATATTTTTTGAAGCTTTCTCTAGGAGTCTATCATTTATATTCTTTAATCGTAGTCTGGCTAGCTATAAAATTCCGGCCTCAATCCCAGTGGTTTCCCACCTTATGTATGCAGATGATACGATTATTTTTATGCAAGCATCTAGGCAGAACCTTATTAAGATCAAAGTCTTCCTTGAAATATTTGAATATACCTCAGGACAAAAGTTTAACTTTGACAAATCTGATTTTTATTAAGTAAAAGAGCTTCACCAGCTAGACTTAATCATGTCAAAGCTATTCTAAAAATGAAAAAAGGATCATTTCCTTTTAAATATTTAGGTTGTCCAATTTTTCGAGGAAGAACTTTAAAGAGATATTTTCACCCTATGTTGGCTAACGTTGATCATAAACTTCAAAACTGGAAAAATAAATGGCTAAGTGGAGGAGGTAAAATGATCTTAATAAAGTCTTGTTTGTACTTTATTCCTCAACATATTTGGTCTGTCACTAACCCCCCTAAAGGAATAACAAAATTATTTGAGAAGAAAATGTCTCATTTTTTCTGGGGAAAAACTGAGGATAAAAATAATAGAGTCTGGAAAAGATGGGCAAAAATTGCTAAACCAACTCACCTGGACGGGTTAGGTTTCAGATCACTAACAGCAATTATAGACTCCTGTTCAGTTAAGCTGTGGTGGAAGAGCCAACTAGGTATATCCATGTGGGCTAAATTGTTATGGGCTCTCCCACCATCCCACAGGAAATCAGGGACATGGAAAAGAATTTGTGCTATAAATTCGTTTGCAGAAAATAACTCGATTATTATCCATGGCAAAGGAAGTTGTAATTTTTGGTCGGCCAATTGGTGTCCAAATGGACATCTTCTTAACCATGTTCCTGACAGTATCATCTCTGCAATGTCTAACATCTCTGTGGCTGATTTCATCAGTAGTAGAAACTCCATTGTAAACCTGATTTAGCCCTTTTTGGAACATGATACGCTTTCTTTTTTGCAGGGTGCTCAACTGACACTAGACAGAGATGATAGACTAGTTTGGAAACCTGAAATCTCGGGTAATTTCTCCTTTAAGTCAGCCTATAGGGCTCTGACTTCATCATCATGTAATTTCCCTGCAAATAAATCTCTATGGAAAATTCCATTGCAAAAAAAGATCACCATTTTTACATAGAAACTGCTGCACTCTTTTCTCCCTTTTGATGATGTGCTGACTACTTGTGGGTTTAGTTTAGCTTCAAAATGCCTGGTTTGCTGTCATTCGGATTCTATCCAGCATTTTTTCATTCCATGTCAATTGGCTCATGCTGTTTGGTCTAACCTGACCTCTGTGCTCCATTTTAACCTAAATGATCAGCATTCCATTCCTCATAGATTTCGCATTTTTTGGAATTGTATTGATCTCCCTGTTTCAGCAAATCTACTGTGCAATTCTACCTTCTCTGGTGTGTTGGTCCCTTTGGAAAGCCAGGAATAACTTTCTATTTGAAAATAGGCCTTTTTCTGTTAATCTGATCTGTAAGGAGGTCAACGAACTGATTAAATTAACACTACATGTATGCCCCCCAAATGCTATCCTCTGTAAAAATCCTAGCATCACTTACGCATCTATCCCCTTTCCTTAGACCTCCCCTTAAGCTAAATATATCGATGGTCCTGTGGGAAAGGCCCAAGTTTGGATTCACAAAAATTAATGTGGATGCATCCTGGACCCTTAACAAAGCTTATGTTGGTCTGATTGCTAGGAATTCCTCTGGTTGTCCAATTCTGATCAGTTTTGCAGTCTCCTCTGCTGAGTCTCCTTTACATGCTGAAATTGAAGCCATTTTGTATGCTTGTCAGATTTACCCTCATCTTGATCATACTTTCATAATTGAATCTGACTCTAAACTTGCGGTTAACATGATCAATGACCCATATTCTGCTCATTGGAAAATTTTTGACATGGCTTTCAAAGTGAAATCATTGCTGAGTAGAGCTGAACTCAAACATGTTTTTAGGGAATGTAATAGTGTGGCGGATGCGATTGCCAAACATCATCTCAAATATAATCAAGACCTGCATCTATCTAATATCCCTGTGCATATTAGAGGCCTTATTCTTTTGGACAAACAACTTACACCACACATTCGGGTTTTCAAAACTTTTGATGGTTTGAATAGATACTGCTGATGGTTTTTCGGTTTGTTTTTCAGGCCCTGCTGCTACAACCTGTCTGCCTGTCTAATTTCCTTTTCTGGGATCTGAAATGTTTGGAGGATGTGTTTCACAACCTGCTTCTCGGAATTAATCTGGTGTCACACCTTTTCCACTCTAACACATCAAAGGCCTCCTCATACTGATGCAAATACTCATTTTGGTGTTGCAGTACTTAATACTTCTCTAACTTGACTTACAAACATTTCAGTTTTAGCTTCTTGACTTCAATGTCATTGGAGTTGCCTGGCCAAAGGAGAGAATTAACACTAGGGGTGGAGATTCTCTCTTCTGGATCGCAACTTCAATCTAGATTTTGTTTTTTCCATTACGGAATATGTTCATATATCCTAGTTATAGATAGCTTTAGGACTTTTGGGGGCAACCGTGTTGCCTCACTGCTCTTGATGAACTTGCTCTACTCAATGTAATTACTTAAGATCTGTGCTTAGGTTTGGGGAACCTAATACATATCTCCCCCACCTTCGGGTGTTCTTATTAAAAAAAAAAGAAAGGAATGCTCCTATACTGGAACCGAGTGTGGGAAACATGAGAAACTTGACAACTCCCAATGTAGTACATCTCTAAAACCTTCAAGTGACGGCTCTTTTTTTTAATGCACCCTGAGGTGGGGGATATTTATTAGGTTCCCCAAACCTATTTAGAACCAAAAGATGTACAATGATGTTTTTGAAATATTACATCGATAAGGCAACCTCGTTGCCCTCAAAAAAATACTAGTGGACTAGTGGTTCAGAAGGAGAGGAAGTAGTATTTGGTAGCTCAAGGTCTCGAGGGGTCGAGGCTCGATGGTTCGAGGTTCGAGTGCTTGAGTGCTCGATGGTTCGAGTGCCTGATGGCTCGAGGGCGGCAGGGCTTGGGAGTTTGAGTGTTCGAGGGATCCAGGGCTCAAGGCCTCCTATGCTCGAGGGCTCGAGAGGTTGAGTATTCGAGGTATCCAGTGAAATGGAGGCTCCACGGCTCGATGGTACTAGGGCTTGAGGGCTTGGGTGCTCGAGGGCTCGAGTAAGGACTCCAGTGCTCGATGGCTCTAGTGTTCGAAGGCTCTAGTGTTCGAAGGCTCCAGTGCTCGAGGACTCCAGTTCGAGGGCTCCAGTTCGAGGGCTCCAGTGGTCGATGGCTCCGGTGCTCGATGGCTCCGGTGCTCGAGGACTCCGGTGCTCGAGAGCTCCAGTGCTCAAGGGCTCTAGTGCTCGAGGGCTCCGGTGCTCGAGGGCTCTAGTGCTCGAGTAGGGCTTCAGTGCTCAAGAGCTCCAGTGCTCGGGGGCTCGAGGGTTTCAGAGTTCGAGGGCTCCAGTGCTCGAGGGCTCCAGTGCTCAAGGGCTCCGGTGCTCGAAGGCTCTAGTGCTCGAGGGCTCTAGTGCTCGAGAACTCCAGTGTTCTAGGGCTTCGGTGCTCAAGGGCTCCGGTGCTCGAGGGCTCCAGTGCTCGAGAGATCCAGTGTTCAAGGGCTCCAGTGCTCGGGGGCTCCATTGCTCGAGGGCTCCAGTGCTCAAGGGCTCCAGTGCTCGGTGGCTCCATTGCTCGAGGGCTCTAGTGCTCAAGGGCTCGAGGTATCCAGTGTTTGAAACTCGACGGTTCGAGGGTTGATGGTTCGAGTGTCTGATGGCTCGAGGGTGGCAGAGCTCGAGAGCTTGAGTGCTCGAGTGGGTCCAGTGCTTGAGGCCTCCTACGCTCGAGACCTTGAGAGCTCGAGAGCTTGAGGTCTTCAGTGCTCGAGGTTTGAGAAAGGATTGGTGCCCAAATGGTAGCTTGGAAGCCTTTAAATGAACCTGCAGGGAATAAGAAAACTTTGTCAGCAGTATCAATCCTATGAAGAGCCATTTTTATGCATTCTAATATAGGGAGTATGCTCCTTATCTAAGGAAATTAGGCCTTTGATATGTATTGGAACATTAGACAGGCTAAGGCTCTGATTATGAGTAGAGTGATGTTTGGCAATTGCATTGGCCACTGAATTGCATTCTCTTAAAAGATGTTTAAACTCAGCATTCCTTAAGAGGGAATGTATTTTCGAGGTTAGATCAAACAGGGGCCAATTTACAGTATAGGGATCCTTAACCATTTTAACTGCCAACATAGAGTCAGATTCGATTGTGAAAGTTTGATCAAGTTGCGGAAAGGTTTGGTAGGCAAATAGTATGGCTAAGATTTCAGCTTGGACTGGGGAGGAAGCAGTAACTGTTGTTGATTTAATCAGGAGTGGTGATCCAGAACTATTCCTTGCAATTAGCCCTGCTGCAGCATTGTTAGGGTACCAAGATGCATCTACGTTGATTTTTATGGAACCCAATTTAGGCCTTTCCCAGAAAACAGTAGAAATATTTGGCTTTGGGGTGGTCTAATGTATGGAGCCAGATGCCTAAGGCTTGTTGGAGAAGCTGGAAGGGAGACTAGGTGGGAAGATTTAGCATAGAGGGACAGTTTAATTTGATCATGAACATCCTTACATACAAGGTCTGAAGAAAAAAGCTTCTGATCAAATAAGAACCTATTCCGTGCTTTCCAAAGACACCAGCAAATCAGAGGAGGGAGAATATTACAAATCAGTTGGTTCCATTTAGGTAGATCATGACTATTCCAGAAGAGAAAGAATCTATCAATGATGGAATGTTGATGATTAAGATGAAAGTCCAGTAAAGCTGCCAAGTTATTTCATACAATTTGAGCAAGAGGAGAGGATATGAAGAAATGTTGAATGATATCTGAATGACAACATGCTGGACATTTAGAAGCAAGGCTAAAGCCACACTTAATTAGCACATCATCGAATGGTAGAAAAGAGTGTAGCATTTTCCAAGTGAATATAGAGACCTTTTTCTGTAATGCAGTGTTCTAGATAAGCTTGGAAGCTGGAAAATTACCTGATTTGAGTGTGAGTTCCTTATAAGCTGACTTGAAAGTGATGGCCCCTAACTTTTCTGGTTTCCATATCAACCTATCCTTCCTGTCTTGTGTAATTTTAGCTTCTTGAAGAAAGGAAAGAGTATCATGTTCTAGGTATGGCAAAATCTGGGCTAAAATGGAAGCTTTGTTACTAATGAATTCTGCCACAGACAATAGATCAGTGCAGGAGAGATGTGACTGGGGATATAGTTAGAGAGAGGGCCATTGGGACACCAGTTAGCAGTTAAAAGATTGCAATTGCCTTTGCCATGGATGATGAGAGTCTTATTTTCAGCAAAAGGGTTTATAGAACAGATTCTTCTCCAAGTTATTGATTTTCTATGTGATTGTGGTAAGCCCCGTAAGAATTTTGCCCACATTGTAATACCTAACTGGCTCTTCCACCACAATTTGAGGGAGCAGGAATCAATAATGGCTCGGATTGATCTAAAACCTAGGCCGTTCTGAGCTATTGGTACAGCTAAATCAGACCATTTTTTCCAACTCTTGTTCTTTTTACCATCTGTTTCTCCCCGGAAAAATCTAGCCATTTTTCTCTCAAGTGTCTTTATAATGTGGTTTGGGGGTTTGGTAACAGTCCATAAATGCTGAGGCATGGAGTATAAACAAGAATTGATTAGAGTCAATTTACCCCCTGAACTTAGCCATTTATTTTTCCAGTTTTGTAACTTTTTATCAAAATTTTCCATCAAAGGTTGGAAGTATCTATTTAAAGTTCTGCCTTTGAAGATAGGGCAACCTAAGTATTTAAAGGGAAAGGATCCTTTTTTTCATTTTCAAGATCATCTTCACCTGATTCCATTTAGCTACTGTGGCCCTTTTACTTATGTAGAAATTAGATTTGTCAAAATTAAAATTTTGACCTGAGGTACATTCAAAGATCTCTAGGAAAGCTTTAATCTTAATGAGGTTAGTCTTAGAGGCTTGCATGAAAATGATTGTATCATCAACATACATTAAATGAGAGGCAGCTGGAACTGAAACAGGCAGTTGAAACTATGAGAGGCTCTTATTCCAAAAAATAAAGGAGAGGCTCCTAGAAAAGGCCTCTGAGATAATATTGAAGAGGAATGGAGAGAGGGGATCACCTTTGATGCCTCTAGTGGCTCTGAAGAAGCCCACTGGATTGTCATTGATAAGGACTGAGGAATGAGCTTGTGTAAGATTGTTCATTACAACATTTAAGAAATTACCACTAAATCCAAACCTAGTCAAAACATTCCTAAGGAAATCCCAGTTTACTCTGTCAAAGGCCTTCCTAAGATCCAATTTGAGTATACAATTCGGGACTCTACTTCTTTTGTCTAGAAATCTTATCATTTCCTGCAAATAGAGAATGTTGTTTGAAATGTCTCTATCTTTCATAAAGGCATATTGATTTGGGGAGATTAGTTTATCCATGTGAGGCCTTAATCTTTCCATTAATATCTTTGAGCAGATTTTATTTATAACATTAGATAAACTAATTGGTCTGAAATAATCAAAGGATCAAGGTGTAGCCTTCTTTGGATTAGGGTTATCCAGGTACTAGCTACACCCCTTGGCATATTTACACCTAAAATAAATTCATTCACGGCTTCAATTAGATCCTTTTTTATAATATTCCAGCACTTACAATAGAATTTATTTGAAAAACCATCTGGACCTGGACTACTATTTTTATTCAAACCCTTAATCACAGACTCCAGTTCTGCTTCTGAGACTGATGTGGATAAAGCCTGATTGTCCTGGTCAGTGATGATACTTGGGATATGACTGAGAAAGTGAGGATAATAGGTATCATTTGCTGTTTGGTTAGGTTCAGTTAACAGATCAGAAAAATAGGCAATAGCTTCCTTTTGAATGTCTGAATTTGAGTTTAGCCACTGCCCTTCCATGTTTTTAATCTTAATGATCTGAAGCTTACAGTTTCTCTCTTGAACAGTCATGTGGAAAATTGGGTGTTATTATCTCCTAGCTTATGCCATTTAGATCTTGCTTTTTGCTTCCAAAATTATTCCTTCTCTTTAAGGGCTCTAAGCAGTAAAGCTTTTTTCTCATTTAATTTGATAAGTTCAGAGTCTGAGGGGGTCGAATCAAAGACAAGTTCCTGAAGTCTTAAAGTTTCCTCTGCTGAAATTACATTAGCATCTATATTTCCAAAGCAATCTCTATTCCATATTTTTAACACCTTCTTAAGTCTAACTAATTTTAGATAGAATCTAAGCATTCCAGACTCAGAAAGTGGTTTTTCCCAGTTTTCCTTAATTAGATTTGTAAATTCTGGCCTATTAAACCAAGTATTTATAAATCTAAAGGGTTTTGGGTGGGAATTAGTCAAGGTAGATACCTGAAGTAGAAGAGGGGAGTGATATGAGGTTTGCCTATTCAGGATTTGGATAGAGGATGAAGGGAATTTATAGTTCCATGACATTGTGCAAAGGCCTCTATCAAGTCTTTTGGATGTAGGATTCCTAAGTCTCGAATTGCACCATATGAAAAGATTTCCGACTGTGTTGATTTCCTGAACTCCGGAGGAACTAATCCAGTTATTAAAGTCTCTATACTTCCTAAAGAAGGGGAGCTAGGGCCTCTATACTCTGAGAGTGTGGTGATGGTATTGAATTCACCTATAAATATGGTTTCTCCTCTTGTGATGCTAGTCAGGTCTTTCCATAAACACTTCCTACCCTTTCTGTTTCTAAGTGCATATAAAAAACTGCCTCCATATATAACTGTAGAGATTGGTGTGCTATTTTAACATGTAGAAACTGTTCATGGTGAGAGATGAGTGTGACAGAAACTGAATTAGTCCACATAAGCCATATTTTTCCATTACGGAGAGTCAAATTATGAGAGAACTTAAGCTTATCCATATATGTATGACATTGAGTGTTATCATGCATTGGTTCAATTATACAAAGAAGTTAAATTTTCTTAAGCTTAATTAGCCTTAGCATAGAAGATTCCATACCCCTAAGATTCCAGACTAAAAATTTGACAGTTAAAGTATGTGTCATTGTTCACCAGATTTATGATTCTTTGTAGCTGATCTGAGCATCATCTTATTCAGCTGGCTAAAGTAATTATTCTTTTTAATCTTAGTCTTACCTTGTTGGGAATTCTTACCATTGAGCTTCATCGCATGAGAAGCTGTAATGTCAGGGTGACTGACAGTAGCCTCATCATCAGAATCCAGCACTTCCAGTTCTTTATTTCCCTGTGGGTGATTATCTAGATCCTGCAAAACAGAAAACCTATTTTTCATTTGATCCTGTAGGGAAAATGGGGGGTTATTAGTGGGGGATTGGTTCAGGCTTAGCCTGAGTGAGCCAATTTGGATATCGTCCTTTGTATAGGCAATGGGGGTAGATTTAGACAGTTCCATATCATTTAAAAGCTTTGAGATGGAGTTATCAGGGCCTTCATGAGGTTGGATTTTGGGTAACTGAGCAGGTGATTGTAAGCAGTTATTTCTAGGCACTCTGTTGACCCCTGGGGAGGAGTTGGTGTCAAGGTTTAGGGGGGAGATTGTTGTAGCTCTCTGGTTAACTACTCTATCATTTTTCTAGGAGGATGAGTCAACCTGATTACCTAAGGAGATCAGAGGAGGATTGCTAAACTTGTTGCCAGTAGCCTGCCACTGGGAATGAATTTGGCTCTGGGCTATGTGATTTTCCACTGATTTACCATTAGTATTTTCCACTGATTTGCCATTAGTATTCCGTGGGATAGCTATACATTGACTTAGAGAATGTCCTAACTTAGCACAGTGATCACAATAGAGGGTGACATCTTCAAATTCTATAGGATATTTCCTATTGTTTGAAACTGAACCCAGTCTAATGTAGTTACACATAGGCTTCTGAAGATCAATTTCGAAACAAAATTTAATTGCAGATGGCCTAGTGAGCATATCAGTGGCTAAGTTATTCTTAATAAAGCTACCTATGCTATTCCCAATTGGTTCAATAGATGCTGAATTGTAATAGTATAAGGGTACTTCCCTGATCGTACAACAAATGGGTACAATTGGGGATTCTCTATGTGTTGAGAAATCTGGAGACCATTTAAGCATCTTAAGGAGGATACCATTGAAATTCCAGATTCCTTTCATCCAACATCTTTGGTAATCATTGACAAGCTCAAACCTAATTGGAACATGTTTGTAATATAAGGAACCTAATTGATATGTACCTGCAAAACCAACCGTTTTAAAGGCCACTTCCAGATGCTCCATTGTGAGTCTCCCTTTTGTGAACTTTCCGACCAGAGCATTCGCATAGTGTGCTGAGAGTTTGGCAATTTGATCGTCGGAATAGAGACAAGCTGGATCGCCTAGATGTTCTTATTTAGAGATTAGTTCAGGGTTACTGGGCAGTGATTTCGACAGGGGAGGGGATTTGTTTTGGAGAACAGCAGCAAAGGATTTGGGTGCATCAATTGGGATTGGTGTTGGGTTGGCGTTGCTGGCGTTGCTTACCACCACAGCGAGCAGTTTAGCGGTGGCCATATCTGTCGTGAATTTTCAGCAGTAGGGTTAGCCGTTAATGGCGGGAATTAGCCGTTACCGGCGAGCAGGAAATGAGAGAAAAGAGGAAGATCATTTTTAACACTGTAGCAGTAGAGAGGATCGAGTTCTCGAATCTAGCAGTTCGCTTCAAGCGATGGCTCAAATGCTTTAGATCATGACTGTAAATTGAAGTCTGCATTATTTTTTTCTATACGAAGAAAAAACTCAGTTCAAACTCCTATCTGTAGCTAAAATGCAAAGACAAAAACTGTAAATGTAACCCACATCCCTATCGAAAAATAGGAGAGTACGGGGCTCTCCTGAACATCCAACATAGAGCAAAATGACTTTTTCAAACCATTTGTAACTATTAGGAGTTAAACTCTTCAAACTTACACATCTATCCTCCATAGTTACAAATTCATAACAAGGAAAAATAAATTAAGAGCAGCTTGAAATATCAGCAAACAATAAAAAGAAAAAAAAAGACCAGAAATGTATAAATGATATGAGCTCAACAAATTCAAACCAATTTATAGTGCCTGGTGATAATGTCTTACGTTAGTCAAATGTTAGGAAAATAGCATGCATGTTGAACATGATAAAATATAATCCACCAATGAAAATGTTGAACTTTCGATTCTTTTTGTAAAAGAAGCAGTAAGCCAAAGATAACAAAAGACAACTAGGATATCAACTTTATTAATATCTGCAATAAATGATGCAACATACTGTACAGTTCAGTAGTAATCAACATGCACAATTCATGCAAAAATGGATTAAATCAAAGGTAACTTACAAAAAGTAAACCAAAGACAACAAAAGTAAACCATGATCTAAACTTTATTAATAAAACAAATAAGAAATGCAGCCTAAGGTACAGTTCAACAGTAATCAGCATGCACAACTCATGCAAAAATGGTATAAATCAAAGGTTACTAATAAAAATTAAACGCATACAATAAAAGTAAGCGTGTACCTAAACTTTATTAATATAACATAAAATGAATGCAGTTTAAGGTACAGATCAGGAGTAATCAACATGCACAAGTCATCCAAAAATGGTATAAATCAAGAGCAACCAAAGTATTTAGCAATGTTTTACTTATGAATGTAATTGCATGTGAAGGCTAATCATGTATCACATTACATGTTAAATAGAACAAAATTTATAATAAGTAGTTAACTGAAACACAATCATCATGATCAAAAACTCATAATTCAAAGGTAAAGCTTACATATCCTCTTTGTCTGCAGCTCCATAGCAAACCTACACATAAAAGAAAGCAACAAAAGTAAATCAGTAAGTGAGGCATTGATTCCAACAATTTCATAACAGAATGGAGCATTGTTGTAACCTATTCGAGAATAGAAGATTGTAACTAAAAAGTTAAAAATCAGGATAATCGAGCAATGGAACAACCTTGAAGATGATAAATGGTTTGGAAGTGAAAAGTTATGAAACTACACACATATGGAGGATGCATAACAGGGTATATATAAGGATATCTGGAAAACAACTAATGGAATCCACATGTAAGTCACGCAGGTGAAAATGACATATATTGATTATATCATGCGAAAAATCAAATAATAAAAATTGAATGAGCAATTAACAAATGCAAGAATAATACAATTTTATTAATTATTCAAGCATACAATCGAAAAGCTGAAATTACAAATAATCAAAGCATGAATCACGTTTCAAGTAATCACAAATTGATGGAGTCACGAGTAACACTCGCTGCCCTTGAAACGAATGAGTCCCGTCGTGGACATCGTTCCCTAGGATAAAACCATCGCATGCAACAATTAACATTTAAGAGTTACCTGAGATTCACGCAAGGCCCGAAGGACTATCACCGACAGAGACAGAAAGAAGTGATACTCAAGTTTAGAATAAATGAGGAACTTGAGAATGGTGCGAGATTTCTGACTGACTTAGAGGCTCTATTTATACTACTCTAAGAGACCCTAATCATGGAAACAATGTATTCTGATTTTCTGTAATTAGAGAAGAATATTCTCCAATCACCAACTCACCAAATCCGAGATATTCCATGAATACTCGAATCAAATCTGTTGGAAAAGGAAGAAATATTTGTACAAATATTCTTCATCATATTAACCATGGTAAACCGCATATTTATTTAAGACAAGATATCTCACAAAATATGGAAGTATTTTGTTATTATCTCTTAAGAATTACACACAAGCAATTCCATATATACTATGCGGTTGGGTCTCCCAGAGACTTCCATACGGTCCATACGCATTTTGAACAGTCCAGAGAAAATTACCTGGGCCAATTTTCGCCCATTTTTCCTCTTTCAAGAGTGATATTTAAAACATTCATATCTCATTCACCCTTGATCCGTTTTGAGAGTTTAAATAGTCAATTTTATAGTACTCGCGGAGGAGAACCCATAAATGACATCCATTGACCCAAAATCCGCTCGGGTCCCACTCTAAACGAAGCCCAAAAAGTTGACAAATTTCAACCTTTTAACCATCATTTTCCAACAATCCCCCACATGAATAGATATTGATGTAGGAATCAGAACAATCACGTCAGACACAGAGTTTGACTTGGTGATAGATTCATTTCGATGGCATAGATGCTGCATAGGATAAGTAGGTGTCACCCTTTGAACTTTCCCTTGAGAGAGTACACTTAGCCCACTGGTTAGGAAGTAGACGCGATGCCCTTGAACTTCCCCTACCGCTTGTGTGAACGACAATGCCCTTCCCACATACATCTTTCCTAGCCCTTGCGCTTTCCTCGGTTGTGTCCATTAATCAGGCCATGGCACATGCCTAGTTCTGTAAGGTTTCTAAATAATTGCATCCCAACAATTCCCTTTCGAAGTGGCCACACTTCTCGCTTACATAGGTGATTCTTGGCGTAAGAGCAGTTCCAGAGACTATGCGCTCTTTCAAGTACTACACACTTGATGCCATGAACCATTAAAAGCAACCTAATGCTTAACCTCCATTCACATCACTGTTTCTTCATCATAGGAATAAGATAGGAGGTATGAAACCCCCACAGTGATCGCAATGGGTCTTTGCAGTTTAGTTGTCCCTTTGAACCTAGATCTTGGGATCTCCAGTCACATAGGTTGGGTGTCCACGTACGTAACCCATCATTTAATGGACTTCAGTCTCATTCCTCTCGATGATGCTTCAACTACCTCTCGATTCAACCCTTTAGTCAAGGGATCGGCTATGTTGTCCTTCGACCTTACATAGTCAATTGTGATCACTCCAGTTGAGAGAAATTGTCTTATGGAACTATGTCTCCGTCGAATATGACGATACTTCCCATTATAGAGCATATTCTGAGCCTTTCCAATAGCAGATACACTATCACAATGTATACATATGGCAGGCACAGGCTTCGGCGATCTAGGAATGTCCTCTACGAATTGAAGGAGCCATTCGGCCTCCTCACCCGCCTTGTCTAAGGCAACAAACTCAGATTCCATCGTGGATCAAGTAATAACCATTTGTTTAGAGGCTTCCACGAGACTGCTCCTCCACCTAGTGTAAATACATACCCACTAGTGGATTTCAGATCCTTTATATCGTGTATCCAGTTTGCATCACTGTATCCTTCAACTACAGCTGGATAACTCGAATAATGTAGATCATAACCACGAGTATAACGTAGATATCTCAATACTCCAGTTATTGCTTTCCAGTGAGTCATACTGGGGTTACTCATGTATCTACTCAACCTACTTACAGTGTAGGCAATGTCTGGTCTAGTACAACTCATCAAGTACATCAGACTCCCAATGACTCTCGAGTACTCCACCTGATTAATAACCTCTAATTTGTTCTTTCGTAGATGCAAATTCGGATCTATTGGAGTCATCGCCACCTCTGAGTCATTCTTGTTGAATTTCTCAAGGATTTTATCTACATAATGAGACTGGGTTAAGGTGATACCATCAGAGCTTCAGATGATCTTTATCCCCAAGATCACATCTGCCAGTCCCATATCCTTCATGTCAAAACGAGAATTCAACATGTCCTTGGTAGATTTGATCATCTTTTCATTACTACCCACAAAGAGCAAGTCATCTACATATAAACATAGGATTACATATCCATTTTCCGTGTCTTTCACATAGATGCACTTATCACACTCATTGATTTTGAAACCATTGGCAAGGACGACATGGTCAAACTTCTCATGCCATTGCTTTGGTGCTTGTTTGAGACCATACAATGATTTCACCAACTTGCAGACTTTTCCTCCTTGACCGGGAGCCGTAAACCCCTCAGGTTGCTCCATGTAGATTTCTTCCTCTAAATCTCCATTCAAGAAGGCAGTCTTCACATCCATTTGATGAACCTCAAGCTTACGCAGCGCGGAGATAACAAGTATCATTCTAATGGAGCTTATTCTCATGGCTGGAGAATAAGTATCAAAGTAGTCAAGACCTTCCTTTTGTCTATAACCTTTGATTACAAGTCTGGCTTTATACTTGTCAATCGAGCCATCTGCTCTCATCTTCTTCTTGAAGATCCATTTATAGCCCAGTGGTTTACACCTCGGGGGTAAGTCCACTAGCCCCCAAGTATGATTATGTAGAATCGAGTCGATTTTGCTTTTATTCGCTTCTTTCCACATAGGCCCCTCAGACGAATTCACAGCTTCTTTATAGCTTTGTGGTTCACTTTCAAGCATAAACGTTAGATAATCAGGACCAAATGATTTTTCGGTCCTAATCCATTTACTTCGTCTAGGTTCATCCACTTCCTCCTCTTGATCCTCGAGATCGTCAGGAATTACTACGCCTTCGTCTAATGACTCAATGGTCATTTTCGACGATTCGGCCCTTTCCTTGGCAGGGAACACATCCTCAAAGAAATTTGCATTTCCTGATTCCATGATCGTGTTCTTGTGAATCTCGGGATGATGAGATTCATGTACAAGGAAGCGATAAGCACTACTCTCATGTGCATATCCTATAAAGATACAGTCAACCGTTTTAGGTCCGATCTTTAACTTCTTGGGGGGTGGGATTAATACCTTCGCAAGACACCCCTACCTTCGCAAGGCACCCCCACATTCGTAAGTACGTAAAGGATGGCTTCGTGCCTTTCCACAACTCATGAGAAGTTACTTTCTCATCCTTACGGGGTATCTTATTCAAAAGATTATTGGCCGTCAAAATAGCCTCCCCCCACATGCTCTGTGGCAACCCAGAACTTATCAACATCGCATTCATCATCTCTTTAAGAGTGCAATTTTTACGTTCAGCCACACCATTAGATCGAGGCTAGTAGGGGGCAGTGACCTCGTGAATAATGCCATGTTCATAACAATAGTCCCTAAATGGCTCTACATATTCACCTTCACGGTCACTTCTAATCACCTTGATCTTCTTATCAATTTGATTTTCAACTTCCGTTTTGTAGAGAACAAATTTCTCAATTGCCTCATCTTTGCTTTTCAGCAAGTACACATAACAGTATTTCGTACAATCATCCACGAAAGTGATGAAATACTTGTTACCTCCTCTTGTTTGCACGAACTTGAGATCACGTATATCGGTATGTATCAACTCAAGAGGTTTTGTGTTTCGTTTAACTTGTTTGAAAGGTGTTTGAGTCATCTTAGCTTCAACACAAGTTTCACACTTATGATTTGCATCAATTTCCATGTTAGGTATGTTCTCCATTTTAATTAATCTTCTTATCGAATCATAATTAACGTGTCCTAGTCTACCATGCCACAAATTGGAAGACTCAATCATGTAAGCAGAAGAAGAAGCATTCATTTCATCTTTCTTAGGAGGTACAACCATGGTGTTCAACTTGAACATACCATATAGCTCATAACCTTTGCCTACGAACATACCTTGCTTTGATAAGACTAACTTATCAGGCTCAAACATTAGCTTAAAGCCATGCTTGATCAACATAGAACCGGACACAAGGTTCTTGCGAATGTCTGGCACATACAAAACATTCTTCAAAGTCAACTCCTTCCAAGACGTCATCTTCAGCACCACAGTGCCACAGCCTTTCACCATGGAAGTTGCAGAGTTGCCCATGTAGATGGTCTCTCCATCTTCAATTGCCTTGAAGTTTGAGAATACTTCCTTGACAGAGCAGATGTGCTTCGTAGCACCAGTGTCAATCCACCATTCCTTTGGATTGGAGTCCACCATGCTGACTTCAGAAATCACAGCACACAGATCGATGTTATTCACATCTCGTGCAAGATTTTCAACTATGTTGGCCTCATTCTTGGCATTCTTTGGCTTTTTACACTCGAAGGACTTGTGGCCAGCGAGGTTGCAGTTGTAGCACTTGCCAGTGAACTTCGACTTCTTCGAAACTCCACCTTTAGCTCCCAACTTGGATCCATTCTTTGCCTTGGGCTTCTTTGACTTGGAGCTCCCACCAACCTCCATGAGATTGGCCCTTGCCACAGGCACAGATCCATTCATCCTCTTTTCAGAGATGCGATTATCCTCCTCAACACGAAGCTTTTGGATCAGATCCCTCATGGTCATCACCTTTCGCTTGTGTTTCAGATAACTCTTGAAGTCCTTCCAACTTGGAGGCAGCTTCTCAATGATGCAATAGACTTGGAGAGTCTCGCACATTGTCATCTTCTCGACTATCAGCTCATTGATCATCATTTGAAGCTCTTGAGCTTGACTGACCACAGACTTGGCATCAACCATCTTGTAGTCGAGGAACTTGCCGACGACCCACTTCTTGGATCCAACTTCCTCACCCATGTACTCTTGGTCAAGAGTTTCCCACAACACCTTAGAAGGCTCCTTCACCTCATACACATTCTAAATGGCATCGTGAAGGCTATTCAAAAGGATGTTGCGGCAGACATACTCCTTAGAGTTCCACTCCACTGCAGCATCTTGAACTTCCTTAGCGCTTTTCTCATCCACAACGGGACGATCTTCGTGAACGTAACGTTCCTAACCCATAGTGGACAAGTAGAAGAGCATCTTCTGTTGCCAAATCTTGAAGTTCATACCATTATTGAACTTCTCGGGTTTCTCAGCATGAGGAACAGCCACAAGAGGCATCACCCCAGGGGTAGTCTTCACAGCATCATTGCTCGACATGGTTCTGGGATTCACGATGTGTACATAAAACATTATTCACCATTAAATATAAGTACACATCAAATATCGTAGTATAATATTTTTAAACAATTATACATAAAAAATTGCTCAATCTGTTATTGTTATAAATAACCAAAACCATTAGCATGCATATTTTTGAAACATACAATTTCCATAAAGCATGCAATCACTGCTTTTCAATGCGTATGTGTGGCATGCAAAATATGTGGACACCATGCAGATTAATCAATCAATCCGTGTTTCGTGTATCACAAAAATTAATTAAGGCATGCACTTACTCACAGCATGTAAATTTCCACACGTAACCATGCTATTTAATATGGCAATGCATTGTTTATTGTTTCCAAACAAATATGGTAAACTGTTTTGATGAAAGCAATATGCAATTTTGCATGCCATGTCCGTATGCAGAATATTTCGTTTGCAAACTTTTGGAATCAATATAATTCAACAAAAATCATTCGTTTCAAGACTGTTGGACATATATTGATTATATCATGGGAAAAATCAAATAACAAAAATTGAATGAGCAATTAACAAATGCAAGAATAATACAATTTTATTAATTATTCAAGCATACAATCGAAAAGCTGAAATTACAAATAATCAAAGCATGAATCACGTTTCAAGTAATCACAAATTGATGGAGTCACGAGTAACACTCGCTGCCCTTGAAACGAATGAGTCCCGTCGTGGACATCGTTCCCTAGGATAAAACCATCGCATGCAACAATTAACATTTAAGAGTTACCTGAGATTCACGCAAGGCCCGAATGACTATCACCGACAGAGACAGAAAGAAGTGATACTCAAGTTTAGAATAAATGAGGAACTTGAGAATGGTGCGAGATTTCTGACTGACTTAGAGGCTCTATTTATACTACTCTAAGAGACCCTAATCATGGAAACAATGTATTCTGATTTTCTGTAATTAGATAAGAATATTCTCCAATCACCAACTCACCAAATCCGAGACATTCCATGAATACTCGAATCAAATCTGCTGGAAAAGGAAGAAATATTTGTACAAATATTCTTCATCATATTAACCATGGTAAACCGCATATTTATTTAAGACAAGATATCTCACAAAATATGGAAGTATTTTATTATTATCTCTTAAGAATTACACACAAGCAATTCCATATATACTATGCGGTTGGGCCTTCCAGAGACTTCCATACGGTCCATACGCATTTTGAACAGTCCAGAGAAATTTACCTGGGCCAATTTTCGCCCATTTTTTCCTCTTTCAAGAGTGATATTTAAAACATTCATATCTCATTCACCATTGATTCGTTTTGAGAGTTTAAGTAGTCGATTTTATAGTACTCGCGGAGGAGAACCCAAAAATGACATCCATTGACCCAAAATCCGTTCGGGTCCCACTCTAAACGAATCCCAAAAAGTTGTCAAATTTCAACAGAATTCCAACAATTTCATAACTGAATGGAGCATTGTTGTAACCTATTAGAGAATAGAAGATTGTAACTAAAAAGTTAAAAATCAGGATAATCGAGCAATGGAACAACCTTGAAGATGATAAAAGGTTTGGAAGTGAAAAGTTATGAAACTACACACATATGGAGGATGCATAACAGGGTATATATAAGGATATCTGGAAAACAACTAATGGAATCCACATGTAAGTCACGCAGGTGAAAATCAACATACAATTTGATACGAATTAACCATGTGAGGAAAGCAAATAGTCAATTACAAAGAATCTTCTGAGCACAGAATGCTAACTTGAGGGAATAAAGGAATAGAAAGGTTAAACTTGTTTTCTAAACATAAAGAACGATAAACATGGTTTGAGTAAAAAAAGAAGGTACAAAAGAAACCACTACGTGTGTCCAAATCTGAAAAACCACGAAACCATTTCTGTAAAACCATGAAACCACCAAAGGAAAGATAACTTATGGAATCAAAATTGTAGAAAAAGAGAGAGAAAAGTAAATAGGAAGCCATCGTTGTGTTTCTCAAAGATAGTATTTATATGCCATAATTGCGGCTAACTGAAAGAAAGTATCTAGTGGCAAGTCGGGGTCGTCCACGAAGAAAGGGAGGTTTTATCGAGTGTTAAACGTAGTTAAAAAGCACACAAAGATGTTACTCTAAGTGTGTTTGGGAAAAAACACTATGCTTACTTTAAGCTACTAAATTCACAAACCATTATAAAGAACAATGCAAATACGATTACACTAGCACAAAAGATGGAATTATGATTATGACGAATCTTGGACGCAATTGGTTTACATTTCTAGTCATCTTTTGATCATCGACTAATTATCCTATTTTTATGCATTAACCACATATTGTAGAGAACTTGTCAATGCATTTCAAGTGAAGACATTTCTCGACTCTCCTCGGTTATAGTTAGAGTGAGCGACTGACACCACACAATAACTCTTGCCCTTAGGTCACTCTGATCGGCGTCATAGAATTTCCCAAAAATAGCAATACACATGGAGACCCAACACAACTACCACAATTTCCTACCAGCGAGAACCATGTAGATAGCATAAGTATATCTACTAATAACGACTACAAGGATCGGCCTTCATGACAGTCATTATTAGTAAGCCACATTGATATTTTATCAAACCGTTCAAATTCATATTAAATCTAAGCAATTTCATTGATCAATAATTATAATTAGTTGTCACACCCAATTATAACATAACATTGACTAACGATAATCACATCGACAAAATGTTAAAGTCTTTCATGTTTGACCAAAAATGTAGCAAATAACTAACCCACAATCATCAACTAGTTGATCATCCTAGTCTAAATCATGCATGAATCACACAAGAAAGCACAAAATATACTTGATAATCAAAGCACAAAATAGGATAAATCAAATCTCACAAATTCATACTAAAATGCTTACCAATTGCTCCCAAGAGTACATTTAGCCTAGATAACTAAAACCCATAACAAAATAGAAACAATCCGTGGTAAACATAGAGTAAGTGAGAAGAAATAAATGCAAAACTAGGCTTCTTGAGGAAAGTTTCTCGTGGAATAAAGAAGAGAGAGAGAGATCTAAAGGTGAGGAGAATTAAAGGCTATCAATCCCATCTTCGCGGGTCGCGCTTTATGTCGCGGCCCTCAACGACTTCTCTATCCGAATCCATTTACTGCATTATTACCATGGCGAGTCATGATATATGCCGTGGCCCGCTAAGGCCTTCCTGCCTAGTTTCTACCAATTGTCCAATAAATTGGCCTTTTCTTCCAAATATTCTCATTGCTTCAATTCTTCTTCCAGAACTCAAACTCTTCAAAACTCGAACACTTCAATTGATCTAAATTAAATACTTCATAAATTAAAGAATTAGAATATAAAACATGTGAATTCATCCTAACCCTCTAATTGATAAAATGTCAATTTCGATCCAATTAAATCCCTAATATATTACAAAATTACATTTCGAATGTGTTAAAAATTGGATAAAAATTGAGCACATCAAACACCCCACACTTAGACCTTTACTCATCCTCAAGTAAAGATGATAAAGGCCTAAGGTGATTCCTAGATTTTTCTATCCCATAACACACTCAAAACCTTCACCTTGAGAATTCTTTTAACCTTAAACATGAGAGACTACCCATCCCTATATTTGTGCCTATATTCTGCCCAAAAAATTTTCCAAAATAATATTGCATCCAAGTGAGGTGTTCATCATCCAAAAATAAGGTGAAAGAAGTTAAATATATCCAAAAGTTTCCAAAGTGGCAAAATGAGCCTTCAATTTTTTTTTCACTTATCTCATTTTGCCTAGGAGCCCTTTCATGTTTTCATCCTATATTTTCATTCTTTTTACCTCACGCATCACCTTTTTCCACACAATTTATGACTCTCATTTTTTTTATAAATTGCCCTTTGGATTTTTTATTTATCTGGGCCCCTCATTTTTGCTTAAGTTGCTCGCAGGGGGTTTTCAACTTAGCGAGATTAACTTTTTAAATTCTTTTTTTAAACCTCCTAAGAAGTTATTAATTACAAAGGAAAATTAGCACTGCCATATCAAGCACGTGCTAGTAATGAGCTTAACTAATTCTCCTTCCCACACTTAAAATCTAGCATTATCTCCAATGCATACAAACGATCAAAGCATAAATGTGAAATAGAGTGAAAAAAGTGCTTACAACTAGGACCACGAGGGTCTTGCTCCTCCTTGACGGAGAGCCTGCTTACGGGCCCTCTCCTCCTGTCTGGGAGCGCAGTGAACCTCCGGGTTAACAGAAGGGGCAATTATACGCAGGAATGCATTAGGGTAATATTGGTGTCAACGACCTCCTCCAATCCACCTTATCAATGGTCAGCTATCTCCCACTCGATCATGTACTGATGATGGCATTGATGGATTTGCTGGAACTTTTAGCTGACATCCTACTGAAACTGGTTAAATCGACCCTCGAAATGAGCAAGCTTGTCAAATACCATGGGGGTCGAGATGGGAATGGTCTTCGTGGTCATCCGGCTAGTCCTTAGGTGTGGGCGATGGAGGTGCGAGACGGGATGAAGGGGGGGGGGTCTCGGAGTCCGCGGTTGCCAGCATTATATGCCAGCCAGAAATGCTTGGTGAACTGTGGGTATGGGTTGATCCACAAATTGTGCACTAGTGTGGACTGAGTAACGACTGTGTGTGCCTGTGGTAGCACCATGAACACGACATCCTATAGCCCTCCATACATCCAAATGAATGAACCAGAAGTTTCGTGCAATAGTTTGGTACGAATGAGCTCCTAAATGTTATAGACGTAGTTGCCCGAGAGATATTGGACTGCGTTCATTGTGTTTTGTGTGGGGACATTCAAGTGCCCCCCAATGAGAGATATTATCAAGCCCATGCTAATTTTCCCCTTCTCGGACCGGGAAGTAACGATGCAATGTGTCACCCAAGTGTCCATCCAATCCTGGTGGCCTTGCCTCTCTAAAGTCATGGCTCAAAGGCACTTCAAATCGTGGCTGGGGATCTGAGTCTGCTCACTGTGGCATAAGATCAGCATGGATATAGTCTGTGAGAAAAATGAAGGGATGGGTGGATAATGATCAAACTCTTGTCCTTGTTGTGCCTTGGTCTTCCAGTGATGGCTGCCCAGAAAGTGATCTCACTATAGCCGGGGCTCGTGGCATAATCTCTGCCCCCAGTACCCAGCTCCTATCCAAAAATGCGGCCAAGTCCATATATCTTAGCTCATAGCTCATGTCATCGAGGTGGAATATGACACACATGCCATCCTCGCACTTTACCTTCGTCAGTGTGGCGAGAAACTCCAGGGTGATACGAGCATATGTCCAACTGAATGTGGTAAAAAAATGCTCTAGCCCTACCTTGCTAAACAACACTAACACTGACTCCCATAGCCCCATCCTTTCTAATGTGTCCCTGTGGGCAAACCGGGTTGTATGCATGGTCCTCTTAGGGGCAACTAGGTTCGACCATCTAGGATTTGGGTCAAACCCATATAGTCAAAGGCTAGAGGACGGGATGAATTGACACCACCAGTTTTCCTAATTCTTTTAGGGGCCATGGCTAATCTAATAGCACCAATACACTCAAAATCAATCAAAAGGACAACATGCCACAATGTGTCACAAGACATCAAAATTGTCACAACATGTGTCAAAACAATTCACAAAGTGTCACAAAATTCCACAAAGTGTCACTAACATGTGTCACAATTTCAACTTCCCAAAATTCCACCCCCAATATGTTACTAACTCACCAACAACTCAACGAACACCCAAAAATTCACTACCATATCAAAAAGTGTCGCAAAATTTTTAAAAAAAATCACAACATGTGTTAAGAGTTCAATCTACCCAAAATTTAACCTCCAATATTGACCCGCCTCAACCTGGGATCGTTAACACAATCGTAGCAGCGCAATCAATTAACCTGAGTCGATGCGCTAGTCCCATGAGATGGTCAAAGATAAGATTTATATTCTGTACCTGCACCCATTCTCATTGGTAATACTACCAAAGGGTAGTAAGCGGCAAGCCCTGGGTTTGTCCACAGATATGCTAGGGTTCAAGTAAAGTTAAAACATAGTCTCGTGCGGGTCAACAATTCGCACGAATGAAAGAAATAACTACTAATGTAAACATGCAAACTGGGGGGGTTGGTATTTTCAACTAATAACTACAAGCATGAAATAAACAAACGAGTAAACTATTTATATAAGGCACTTGGGAATAATTTAACAACATGGTAGTTCTAATGCTTCAATTCTTGATTCATTCACATGTAGACATACAAAAGACCTATCAGTGTGTTCACAATACGTGGTGTGGCCAATGGCATACACTTTTCCATCCCTGTCACGGTGGGTGCGCTTGTAACCCTCTATCGACACCGCCATCGTAATTAGGGGAGCACAACAAGGTCCGACCGTTATTGTGGTTCTATTTTTCCCCCGTGCTATTATGTCCTAAGCTTCCACCACAAATGCACTAATTCCCAGTGGTCCTCTATATGCGAGGCCTTAGGTTCATAGGCGCCTTATCTGTGATACTAGGGTTTCAACACAACACCTAGCTTTCTACTATCAACTATATCTACCCATAACCTATCAAAAATGGTTAATTAATCAACTAAGAATGGTGCGATGGTATGCAGATTAGGTTCACCTAGAATCTCTTGTGCACAAACTCACGCGGAATCATTCCCCTCCACCCATTCATACATCTAGGTTTCTCTTCTCAAAGGGGGCATCAATGTGTGCACCATACATGAACATAGCCCAAAGTGCGTGCTCATATTTGGTGTAGTGTTTATGCATTTGTCACATTCAAGAACAATCACAATAATATCATAAATACAAAGATAGATGGAATTAAGGAATCTCATAAAGTATCAAACGCTACACATATGCCAAATATATCCCAAGCTTAATCTAACTACTCCCTAGACATGAAATTCAAATATAGATTTGAATTCCACATCTTTGGGATGAAACGTGAAGAAAAAAATGGAAAAAAGTACAAAACCTTTTAAGGAACTCCTTCCTTCTCCCAAATGCTTACCAAGTTACAAGATATGAATTCTCTCTCCTAATGTATATGAAAATGAGTAGACTAAGGTCCTATATATATTAGTACGAGATTAGGCCTAAAAATAGGCCCAAAATAGGACAAAAGTGCCAAAACCCTAGGTCAGCCGCCTAGTTTTCATGGACTTACTCGGATGCCATGGTCAGTGAAGCCTTCAAGCACGAATCGCCAGATCTGGTGCGGTCCGTGAACATTCATAGGCGCACGAAGCCACGATCCATGGAGATTTTCATGGACTATTAGCAGCACCATGACTTCCACTTAGTAGTTTTCACGGTCTGTTCCCCTTTCACGAACCGCAAGCAGCATGGGTGTTTGCTCAGAACTCTCATCATGGTCCTTGAAGATTTTCACAGACTGGCTTCCATACTTAGCCAAATTTCTCATCCATGCTTCGTGGCCCAGCTTCAATGTCATTGGCCAGCATTGTTGCTTTATGTAGGGTGAGCCGTGTGCATCTTCAGGGGCCGTTGATGCTTCGTGTAGCGTGGGCTGTTACGGGCAGCTGGTCTTCCATTAACTGAACTTCGTTTGCTTGCCACGGGTGAACCGTTAGTCTGAATTGGGAGTTCTAGTAGTTGATTTTATAGTACTCAAGAAGAAAAATCCAATAGAACCCCCCTTGAAGGCTAATTATTATTAGGTCATTCCCGGACTAAGGAAACACTCCTCGGACCACGATTCACCATTTCCACCTTTTGTTGTCTTGAACTTAGAAGCCGCCTATCCTTGGCTTCAATCTCGTTCTACCACGCATTGATGCTCGTGGCTTTCATCTACTACCATTCAATGTGAATGACCTTCAAATCTTCTACCGTTAACGGCCTTCGCAAGAATGTGATGTAACAAATAGCATTCACTGGCGACCTACTAAAGGTACTTATATTGAAGATCAAGGAGCCCGTAAACACGATATGTGAATAATCACTAATTAAGTGTACAAAACGTGGGATTTAGAATAGAAAATTTAACATGGTTTTCTAAACCTCTTGTCATGTAAACTCAACTAATGTTGCCAAACCACCAACCAAAAGTAAATAAAAACAATGTCAAATGCATTGGTTAAAACATGCATAATGGTGCAGATTAGACTCCCCACACTTAAACCTTTACTCGTCCTCGAGTAAATAAAATCAAAGAAAAAGGTTTAAGCGACGTGAAGCATGTGAAAATAGCCAATGCATCCAAATTATTCCCAAGCTACCCAAGTTCTCCCAAGAAGATGAAAATCTCACAACTCTCACACTCCCCAGAGAACCTAAAGCAACCAAACCACCAAAGCAAGTAAATGTGTATGGAAAAAGATAAGTGATAAAAGATCGGAAAGCTTACTTTCCCCAAAGAAGTCCCAAAAGCAATTAAAGATCAATCCTCAAGTAAAAAAAATCCACGAATGAAATCCAAAAGTCGTCGACTTGCTTGCAACATAGGGATAAATCTAGATTCTCGACCCAGTCTCAAACAAGGGGTCCAATGTATCGTCAGCCTAGTTACTTGCTTCTTTTTATTTTCTTTTTTCTCACAATTTCTCTCATTTTCCCTAGGAGCCCTTTTGGATTTTCACCTAGCGTTATCCCACAAAATGTGCTCACCCCTCACCTTTTCCCACACGGCCTCTCATTTTTGCCTAGACTCGTAAGTCTAGCCAGGTTAAATCTCTCACTTTTACCTCGTCCTTTCGACCTATCCGAGTTTTTCCTAATGTTACCCAAGTCGCCCTTTTGGGTTTTCGACTTGCCCAGGTTTTGATCTTTTTTCATTTTTTCAAACTTTCAAAAAGTGCCCCAAAAGTGGGCTCAATACTACAAAGATAGCCAAACACATAAAAATACTCCACCAATAACTAATACATCCTACCCCATGCAAACTAGGAAACCTAGCATAACATGTCATTTCCCCAACTGTTCATCCAAAATCATCCCCAACAAACAAGAACTAAAACTACCAACAATCAAGAAAAAACAAACAAAACATGCATGCACGAAAAAAAATCTAAGAATGAGAATTCCTGAGTGCTCACTACTCCTTCCCCACTCTTTGCGGATGCAAAGTATCCAATGCACAAAAAAGAATGTCAAAACATAAGTGAGGAAGGGAGATTGGTGATACCTACGCTTCCAGCCCCGAAGGGCCGGCCTCTTCGTGGCTAGTGAAACACCTCTCTATGAACCCTGTCACTTGGACTGTGGCTTTAAGGCAATCCACCCCCGTGTTGAGCTCCTCCGCCTGTGCCTTCAATCCTCTAATTACTTTAACTATCCCTTGAATAACTTTGGAAAAACTTGAGAGTTTCTCCTCAAGTAGGTGTAGTTGATCCATAATGGTCATGGAAAGATGATATCGGCTCACAAGTGCTCTTGAAGATGTCTCCCATTTGGCCTCTTCTAGGTCTAACTCTTGGTTGGCCATAACGTTGTAGGTTTCCCTCTCAAACTTTTGGTCCGAAAAATAAGTAGGTCATCCAAAAACGTGTTGTGGTCAATGAAAGTGCGCTCTGTTTGTGGAAGAATCATGAAGCTACACGTGTTCGCACCGCCATAGAGTCATACATATCTACCCTTCGATGTTGTCGGTCTCACCATAGATGCCTTAGCTAACATCTCAATATTTTACCTTGTGCCCAATCTTCCTAAGTTAGCTAGAGCCCTTTGTGTGATCAGGTGACCTAGATAATCCACCAAAAGATCAACCATGCCTCCCATGGAGATTTTCCCACTATCCTACTCTCCCATCGCCGTGCATTCTTGAACAAAGAAACTAACCAAGTTCGGGTAGATGTTCCCCTCTAGTGTCATCACCTAAAGAAGGTGTACATCGAAGGCCAAAAAATATGTCAATTCACTGTGGCATAGAACGCCCATAGAAAGGAGTCGATGAATATAATGGATCGCGGGGTGGACTATAGCCGTGCTCTTGCTCAGATTATTCCTGTCAGTCTCGTTAGTTGTACCCAAAAGTGCCCAAGAGAGAATGGCATTCCTTGGCGATGAGTGTATGGAATGTCTCGGCCGGTCTTCCACCCAAAAGCTAGTGCCACCTCTCTATAGGTCATTTGGTGCTCCTTGTCATCCAAGTTGAACTTAATTGCCTTGCGACCCTCCTCGTCTGTGACCTTCCAAATGGTAGCTAGAAACTGTAAGGTCCACATTATGTAGGTTTTTGAGTGCACATTGATAAAACATTTTAGGCCTACCTGACCCAAAAGAAAGGTCACGGGTTCAAGTAAACCTAGAGCCATCAAGGTGCTCTTGCAAGAAAAACTAGTCTCCAAAATTATCCTCTTTGGTTCCCTGAAATTCCTCCATCTCCGGGCTGCAGTTCCGGTGTTGTTGGTTAATTCTAAAAAATCATCGGCCACATGCTTAGGGTTTCAAGGAATGGGAGTTTTTAGTTTAGGGTTTACACCCTTAACCGGTTTCTTTCGCTTCTCACCCCTTGACGACTTCTCTTTCTTCGAAGTACTTTTCTTTGGAGCCATCCTAACACATTGAGAGACAGAAGAATGGTAATGTCACAATAAACAATGCATGGCCCATGATATCATTCAACAAAAAACATTCTCCCAAAATGACCACACATTCAAAGCATGATGGTCTAAGCATAAAGGCCATTTAAAACAAGAATATTCCTCATCAGTCAACAACATCATGTATGCCTTTCACCAACCATCAATAGATTCATGCAAACAAGATTCATGCTCCCTCAAATCACCAAACACATGAAGAACACATCACTGAATATCAATGGCACATTTAAAACATCCCTAATCTCATCATCACAAGATTGATTACACAAACCCAAACAACATCACGACAACACATGCTCATTCATAAATCATGTTTTTATAACAAAAACACAATGTCAATCAAGAATATTGACAAAGAGATCAAAAGATTACTCCAAATTTGAAGCCTAGAAGTGTAAGATCCACACAAGAAGAAGCAAAAATTGCTAATTTTTTGAAGGAAAAGCTTCAATTTTTGTGTTCACCCAAGGGTGTGTGTGAGAGAGTGTTTGTTGAGAGGAAAGAATGTATAAATGATGAAATTAGGTGAAGAGTGGTACTATGAGAATAAAATTTTAGCATAGGTGAAAAAGAGAGAGATGTACCATTTGGATAAAGATGGAATAGGGGACAAGTAGTACAATCAATTAACATGGGAAGTACTTTTTGCATAAATAATCCTAAGGAAATAGGAAATCTCACTTCTTGAACCAAAAATGCATTTTAAACTTTGAAATCCAAACTTTCTTTTTGAAAATTGCATTTTTGAAACAAGTTGGGGGATGGAAAATTGAAATTTGATTAAAAAAAATGATATCTGCCTAGTTTTTCCATCTTCACAAGGAAGAGTCTTGTGCCTATCATCACGACACGAGACCTACCCTTCGTGACAACCATTGTCACGAGGCTAACCTCAGATTTTCCCTATTCCTTGGTTTTTCTCAACTTTTTAAAGAAAACTACGCCATCCATCAAAATCTATCCATCTACACATAATCACACATCTTCACATTTAGATTTTCAAATCAAGCAAGAATTTCATTCAATGGATCATTTATTTCAAGCATGACATGAAAAATATACCAAGTAACTACTCAAAACAAGCAAACAAAAAGATCCACGTATGATTATTGTCATCATCACGACTTATTACCTTTTCATGCATTCAACTTTCAAGCACTTACCGGTGGGTCTCCGGAATTGCCATCGGCGACTCGGCCCACGATAACCTTAGTGTGGAGAGGTCTCTACAACGAGCTATCTTTGCCTTTGTACCCCTTGTCGGTACCTAGAAATGTTTCTCCTTTTCTTGCCAACATTGACTCCTTAAATGTAGCCTTGGGGTTATGGGGGGGGGGGGGTAGTCAAGGAGGTATTAATTCCTCAACACTTTCCTTTTCCCGCTACAAATTTGTTAGTATAGAAAAAAAATATAACACGGACATATCATTGATCAAATAATGCAATCCATCTGGGTCCTCAACAAATGCATCATCAAGAGATTCATATTCATTTGCAACACAAGAAGGTTCAAGATTATCATGCTCATCAAAAAGTGCCACACCTTTGCACATAAGAGAAGGTTTTGTTGAATCATGTCTATATTATAAATGTCAAATTCCACCTTATCTAAGTCATCTTCTAGATTCAAGATCCTCGTGTGGACATCAATTTTAGTCCTATACGTTTTTAGAAAAGGTCTCCCCAAAAGGATTGGGGGTGCACTACCATCATGCGCTACGTCTAGGACATGAAAGTCCACCGGAAAAACCAACTTTCCCACTCGCACCATCACATTCTTCACTAGCCCTTGAGGGCTAGCTTGGGAATGATCGATGAGTTGAACAATAACTTTAGTCTCCTTTAGTCACTAATTTCAAGACATTCACATAGACTAAAGTGAATCACATTGATAGAAGCTTCTAAATCTATCATGGCATGTTCAAAAAGTGTCCCACATAAAGAAATCGAGATAGAAAACATTCTGGGCTCATCACATTTCTTAGGCAAATTCTTATGATTCAAAATTGCGACTTCCCTAAATCTTAGCTTCCCTAACTTCTTAGCTGGTCTACACCTTTTCCTAGTACATGAAACCTTAATAAATTTAGTATATGAAGACACATTGTCAATCAATTCCAAGATAGGGATAGATACCTCTACTTTTTTGAAGACTTTCCGAATGTTGGCCTCATTTGTCTCCACCTTTGGCCTTCCCCTCAAAGCACTTGGAAACGGATGTGGGATAACGAATTGAGCTTTGGGTGGTGGAAGCTTCTAGGAGGGTTCTTCCTTGACAACCATCTCTTCTTCTTCGAACTTTGCTTTGGTAGCCTCCACCAACTCATCATCTTCTTGTGTCATTTTCTCCTCGGTTTCGTGAACCTCCTTCCCACTTCTCAGCTTGAGTGCGGTAACATTTCTCGGATTCACCTCCAGTTGGGAAGGTAGCTTCCTGTACTCTTTTTCTTCAAGTTAGCTCACTGAGGTGGTGAGTTGTCCAACTTGAATCTCAAGGTTCTTGATACTTAAGAAGGATTTATTACCAAGGTCTTCAATTTCTCTCATTATCCTTTCTGCGAAGATCTCATTTTCTTCCCCAATTGTCCGATGGCATCCAATATCTCCTCCCTATCCAACTTGTAAAATGTGGTATGGTTGTTGGATAGGTTAGGGTTAAGGCGGTGCTTGTCCACCCCTATACCCATGAGGTTGATTGTCATCCCTCTATCGAAAGCTGGGATGATCCCTATACCTCAGATTGAATAAGTTTGCATAAGGGTTCGGCCTTGCCTTGCCTTGGTTCCCCCAGAACCCTTGTTGTTGACCCCTAGCAAATTGAGATCTCTCCCGGTTATTGTAGGCCACGACATTCACCTCTTGCATATCACCAACAATCTCGGGTATTTCTCGGAGTGGTGATCAAGGTTGCAAACCCCACACATCTTAACTTAGTGAACTTTTCCTCACAAAAGCTCTTTTATCATAGATGCTAGAGCTTGGACTTGCTCCTCCCACTTCGGTGTGTATGTGGGTTTATCTAAGACCTTAACCTTCGACCTTGTACCGAATTGCCTCATCCCATTTGCCATCTCTTCAAAAAGTGCTATAGCATGTTTTGGGCTCTTGTTGGTGATAGAACCATTGCATGTGGCATTAACCATCCTCATGTCCTCATTACACAAGCCCTCAAAGAAGTAATAGACCAAATCGCCTTCCTTGGAGGGATGATAGGGAAAACTTGTGAGAAGCCTCTTGAATCTCTCCCAGTACACATATAAGCTCTTGGTCACTCCTTGAGTGATGTTGGAAAACCGTTTCTTCAAACCGGCAGACTTTGAGACCAAAAAATATTTCTCCAAAAACCGCCGCTTCATATCCATACATGACCCTATGCACCCCGGTGGAAAATAATATAAGCAATCTTTTGCTCCATCTTCTAGTGAAAAGGAGAAGACTCTCTAGTTGTAGTCATCTTCCCACACTCGTGACGACTTCATGTTTGTGCATGCCAAATGGAATTTTGACCAATGTTTGTTTGGATCCTTTCCGGCCAAACCGTGGAATATAGGAAGGCAGAGTATCATCCCACTTTTCAGCTCACAAGTCACATTCAGAGGCAAATGTGGGTATGTGATACATAGTGGTTGATTCTCCAAGTTAGGAGCCATAAGCTTTCTCAAAGTGCGGTTGTCCTCCACCATTTTGTGTGGTAATTCCTCAAAACTCAAACCTCTAAATTGATCCTCTGATCTAACTCTCTTCCTCCTTCTCCTCCGCTTACCTGTGGAATTAGTCAGAGAATGCAAAACACCTAGATTCGTGGTACGAGTATGTACCAAAAACTAGGGTCGCACTATTCTTCCAGCAACATAATAGCAAACAGGATCAAATTAATAAGAAAACTATAACCAAAGCTCAACTCACAACAAACAAAACAAATGAAAGACAAAATAAGACACTACTAACTACTCTACTATCACTCTATGCTAAACTAATACTTGAACTGAAAAGTATCCTCGACAATGGCACCAAAATTTGACTCGCCTTGACCCAGGATCGTTAACACAATCGCAGCAGCATAATCAATTAACCCGAGCTGAGACGCTAATCCTGTGGGATGGTAAAAAATAAGATTTATATTCTGCACCCGTTCTCGCTACTAATGCTACCAAAGGGTAGTAAGAGAAAAGCTCTGGGTTTGTCAACAGAGATGATAGGGTTCAAGTAAAAGTTAAAACACAGCCTTGTGCAGGTCGTCAATCCGCACGAGTGAAAGGAATAGCTACTAATGTAAACATGCAAACTGGGGGTTGGTATTTTAAACTAACAAAAACACACATGAAATAAGCAAACAAGTAAAATATTTATACTATGCACTTGGGACTAATTTAGCAACATGGTGGTTCTAATGCTGCAATCCTCGATTCGTTCACATATAGACATACAAAAGACATATCAGTGTGTTCACAACACATGGTGCGGCCGATGGCTTACACTTCCACATCTTTGTCACGGTGGGTGCGCTCGCAACCCTCCATCGACACCGGCATTGTAATTAGGGGAGCACAACAAGGTTCAACTATTGTTGTGGTTATGTTTCTCCCCCGTGCTATTACATCTCGAGCTTCCACCATGAATGCACTAATTCCTAGTGGTCCTCTATACACGAGGCCTTAGGTTCATATGCACAGTATCTGTGATAAGGGTTTCAACACAACACCTAGCTTACTACTATCAACTTTCTCAACCCGTAACCTATCGAAAAATGGTTAAGTAATCAGCTAAGACTGGTGCGATGGTATGCTGATTAGGGTTACCTCGAATCTCCCGTGCACACACTCATGCAGAATCATCCCCCTCCACCCATTCAAACATCCAAGCTTCTCTTCCCTATGGGGCATCAATAAGTGCACCATACATGAACATAGGCCAAATTGTGTGCTCACATGTGGTGCAGTGTTCATGCATTTGTCACATTCAAGAACAATGACAATAATATCATAAACACAAAGATAGATGGAATTCAAAAGCTACACATGTGTCAAATATGTCCCAAGCGTAATCTAACTCCTCCCTAGATATGGAATTCAAATATAGATTTGAAAACCACATCTCTAGGATGAAATGAGAAGAAAAGAAAAGCAAAAAGTACAAAACCTACTAAGGGACTCCTTCCTTCTCCCAAATGATCTCCAAATTACAAGATATGAATTCTCTCTCCTAATGTATATGAAAATGAGTAGACAAGGATCCTATATATTGTAGTAGGAGACTGGGACTAAAAATATGCCCAAAATAGGACAAAAGTACCAAAACCCTAGGTCATCCACCTAGTTTTCATGGATCGGCTCGGATGCCACGGTCCGTGAAGCCTTCAAGCACGGACCGCCAGATCTGGTGCGGTCTGTGAACATTCATAGCCACAGGAAGCCACGACCCATGAAGTTAGGATCGTGCCACAGCCCATGAAGGTTTTCACGGACCGCGAGTACCACCACGGTTTCCACTCAGTAGTTTTCATGGGTCGGCCTCCTTTTCACGGACCACAAGCACCGTGGGTGTTTGCTCAGAACTCCCATCACGGTTCGTGAAGGTTTTCACTGACCGGCTTCCATACTTAGCCCAATTTCTCATCCATTCTCCATGCCCTGCTTCATTGTCATGGACCGGCATTGTTGCTTTGTGTAGGGTGGACCGTGGGCATCTTCAGGGGCCATTGATGCTTCGTGTAGCGCAGGCTATCACAGACCATTTGTCTTTTGTTGGCTGAACTTCGTTTGCTTGCCACGGGTGAACCGTTAGATCGAATTGGGAGTTCTAGTAGTCAATTTTGTAATACTCGAGAAGATGAATCCAATGGAACCAGCCTTGAAGGATAATTATTCTTGGATCGTTACCGTACTAAGGCAACACTCCTCCGACCACGATTCACCGCTTCCACCTTTTGCCGTTTTGAACTTTGAAACCAACCGCCTATCCTTGGCTTCAATCTACTTCTACAATGTATTGATGCTAGTGGCCTTCATCTACTACCATTCAATGTGAATAGCCTTCAAATCTTCTACCGTTAAAAGCAAACGGCCTTCGCAAGAATGTAATGTAACAAATAGCATTCACAGGCAACCTAATAAAGGTACTTATAATGAAGACCAAGAAGCCAGTGAACGCGATACGTCAATAATTACTAACTAAGTGTACAAAATGTGATATTTAGAACAGAAAACCGAACATGGTTGTCTAAATCCCATGTCCTGTAAACTCAACTAATGTTGTCAAACCGCCAGCCAAAAATAAATAAAACCTACGTCAAATGCATTGGTTAAAGCATGCACAATGGTGCAGATCAAGTATGCTACTAACCACCAACAACTCAACAAACACCCAAAACATCCCTACTATTTATCACAAATGGTGGCACACAATCCCAAACTACAACATTAACCAAAATTTCAAGAACACCCAATTTCAACACACTTTAAATTCAACAAGAAAGTGAGAAGTGTTATCATGGGAGTGATGGAGAGAGTGTGGAAAACACCAAATGCGAAATGCAAGCAAGAAGAGTTGAATCTGACCAAAAATTCAAGAACCCCCAATTTCTAGGGTTCTTGAATTTTCAATTAAAATTTTGGGAGAAATAGCATGTAATAGGTGGTTGGAATATGGGAGAGTGGAAAGAGGGTGGTGAAAGGGGGAGAATTTATGTGGAAATGGGTGGTGGAAGTGAGAAGAACGGTGGCGGACAAAGCAATGTAAAGGGAAGGCTTGAGAATTGTGTGTGATGGGATCTTTACAAAGGCTAGAATTTTTTACCTTTGTGGCCCGCATTATATGTCGCTGGCCCACGATAACCTCACTGTCCATCTGAATTAACTGTACTCACCTCGTTGAGGGCCGCAATATGTGTCGCAGCTTGCGAAGCTGCTTCTGTCCGCCTTCTTGGTTTCATCATTTTCCTTCCCGGGCCGCGATATATGTTGTGGCTCGTGAAGGTCCTTATGCCCAACTCATCATTTTTCTTCAAAAATTGCCATTTTTTCCTCCAAAATTCCTCAAGAGCACTTTATTTCTACAAAAACACAAAAAATGCAAACCTAGCATAATATTGCTCCAAAACCAAATTAGAAAATTTATTATAATATTGACATAAAAAAGTTACGTAAAACTTATACTTAAACTAAGAGGAAATAACACTTGCATTGACGGAATATCCCGGATGATCAAAGCCAAGTTTATTTAACGTTGTCGGCACAACTTATTCACACGCAAGAAAAATGAAGCTATATCAATGGAATTGCACAAATGGCATCCAGATGATTAAAAACAAGTTTATTTAACATTGTTGACATGAGGTATTCACATTCCTAAGCCTCTACTCAGTAACTGGATCATTGAGAAGGGTTTTCTCAACTAGTTCCGGTTGGAAATTTTTCATAATAAGTGTTCAAGCGGTGACCATTTACTTTGAAGACTTCAGAAGTATTCTCACTCATAATTTCTACCACTCCATGTGGAAAAACTTTCACCACCACAAAAGGTCCAATCCACTTTTACTACAATTTGCCCGGACACAACCAAAGCCGTGATTGGAATAGAAGTAATTTTTGCCCAAGCCAAAGTCCTTTCTAGTGATCAAACTATCATGTCTGGCCTTGGTATTTTCCTTGTAAATTGCCTAGTTTTCATAGGAATCATTCTGAATCTCCTCAAGCTCTTGCAATTGAAACTTTTTGTGCACACCGATTTCATCCAAATTCATATTGAAGCTTTTTACGACCCAATATGCTTTGTGTTCAAGCTCAACCGGTAAGTGACACAGCTTCCCAAAAATGTCCGTGTATGAAGACATTCCAATCGATGTATTATAGGCCGTTCCTTACACCTACAAAGAATTATCTAGCCGAATGCTCCAATCCTTACAATGTGGGTTAACCATTTTCTCAAGGATAGATTCATCTCTCAATTGGAGACCTTGGCTTGGCCATTTGATTGTGGATGATAGGTCGTGGAGTTTTTATGGGTTACCTCATACTTCTTCATCAAAGCCTCGATTGTGAGATTGCAAAAGTGGGTTCCTCTGTTACTAATCACGGCTCGGGGGATCCAGAACTGGGGAAAGATGCTTTCAAGAATTCTGCCACCACTTTTGAATCATTGTTCCTAGCGGCCTTTGCCTCGACCATCTTGGACATATAATTAATGGAAAGTAAAATATATGTGCAACCAAAAGAGTTTGGGAAGGTTCCCGTGAAGTCAATCTGTCACACATAAAAAATCTCATAATACAAGATGCTTGTTTGTGGAATTTCATTCCTTTGGGAAATGTTTCCGGTTCTTTGACACTTGTCAAAAAATTAACAAAATCTATATGAATGCTTCATCATGTGAGGCCAATAGAGACCACTTTCTACCACCTTCAAAGTGGTTCTCTTGGCACCAAAATGCCCACCACATGGAAGAAAGTGACAAATATTAAAATAATGAACTCACTTCACTCTCTGGAACACATCTCCAGATCATTTGATCCGATCAACGTTTCCATAAATATGGAGCATTCCACACATAGTATTTAGCCTCACTTTTCAACCTATCCCTTTGGGCCTTGGAGAAATTTGGGGGAAATTGGCAGGAGACAAGAAAATTAACTAGATTGGCATACCAAGGGTGAGCTTCTCTAGTTGCAAACAAGTATTCATTGGGGAATTCTTCCTGGATGGTCTCCCTCATAGGATTTTTTATAGCGCTCTCCAAATCATTAGTCGATGTTAATCAACTTAGATGGTCGGCCACTACAATTTCACTTTCCTTTTATTCCTCACCTTAAAGTCAAATTCACTCAAGAGAAGTATCCATCCAATCAACCTTGGCTTGACTTCCTTCTTGGTCATTAAGTGGTGAAGAGCTGCATGGTCCGTGAAGACAATGACCTTTGTACCAAGTAGGTACGGCCTAAATTTCTGAAGAGCAAATACTACTGCCAATAACTCTTTCTCCGTGGTGGAGTGACTGCATTGTGCATTTTTAAGAGTTATTAAGGCATAGTATATAGCATGAGGGATCCTCCCTACCCTTTGACCTAAAACTGCACCAACGGCATAGTCACTAGCATCACACATAATCTCAAAAGAGAAGCTCTCAATTAGAGGGTTGGATAATGGGGGCAGAAACAAGCATTGCCTTCAAAGTGTCAAAGACACTTTAGCATTTTAGGTCAACCACAAAATCCGCCTCTTTGTGTAACAATTTTCACAAAGGGGAGACAATCTTAGAAAGGTCCTAAATGAAACACTGGTAAAAACCTGTGTGGCCTAGAAATGACCTAACTTCTCTAACACTCGTGGGGTATGGTAGGGATTGGATCGCTTCAACCTTAGCTTTTGCTACTTCAAAACCTTGGGAAGAGACCACATGACCCAATACAATGCCTCTTTTCCACCATCAAGTGGCATTTTTCAGAGACCTTTACGAAAGAATCTCCATGAACGGTGATATCATCCATGAAGACCTTTACAAAGTGTTCAACAAACTCCAAAAATATACTAACCATGCACCTTTGGAATGTGCTGGGAGCATTGCATAGACCGAAAGGCATGTGCTTATAGGAAAAAGTGCCAAAAAGATATGTGAAGGTGGTCTTCTCTTAGTCTTCCGGGGCTATGAAAATTTGGAAATACCCAGAATACCCATCTAGGAAACAATAGAAAAATCACCCGGCAAGCCTCTCAAGCATTTGATCAATAAAGGGTAGAGGGAAATGGTTCTTCCTAGTTACCGCATTCAACCTATGGTAGTAAATAAACACCCTCCACCCGTTTTGCACATGAGTGGGAACCAACTCTCTCTCTTGGTTCTCTATCATGGTTACACCACTCTTCTTAGGCACTACTTGGGTGAGGCTTACCCACTTGCTATTAGAGATGGGATAAATCATTCCGGCTTGGAGCAATTTAATAATCTCACTCTTCACTACCTCCATCATCGGTGGATTAAGCCGACGTTGGGGTTCCCTCACCGGTTTGGTCCCATCATCTAACAAGATACGATGCATATAAGTGGAGGGGATAATCCCCTTGGTATCATCAATGGTTCACCCAATCACCTCTTCATAGCTTCTAAGAACCTCCATCCACCTCCCCTCTTGTTACTTAGTGAGTTTATCATGGGTAGAGTATGTCTTTTACCCAGGAACACATTATTCAAATTTTGGGGTAGTTGCTTCAATTCTATTATCAGTGCCTTCTCAAGAGACGTGGGGATTCCCACATCTTGAGGTGCATCGAGAACTTCACTGAGGAGGTTGAGAGGTAGCTTATCAACAAAAGTAAGTCTTTCTATAGTCTTAAGCAAATTTATCCTCAAAGAATAATCATGCAATAATCATGCAAGACTATTTCCTAGTGACCTTTAAACAATCCATGCCGTCAATCAAAACACACATCTTGCACATAATAATCAAAAATATCAACAATATCAATAGCATGGCAAGAATGACCCTCACTAGAAAATTTCATTGCATCATAGATGTTAAACTTCAAAATTTCCCAATTAAATTCTATTGTGAAACATCTACTATGCACATCGATTTAGTTTTAGATGTATTGAAAAATGACCTCCCTAACAAGATAGGTGCGGCACGTTTGTTATTCTCCATACTATAATAGAGAAATCGGCAGGGAAAATTAATTTAACAACCTTAACCAAAACATCTTCCGAAATTCCCATAGGGTAGGCATTAGAACGGTTGGCCGATTGGATTACTACCCCGACTTGATGCAATTTTCCAAGATCTAAGGATTCACATAAGGAGTATGGAATCACATTGATTGACACTCCTAGATCTAACATGAAGTTTTGGAAATACTTACCACATACTATCTCCGTCCCAGCTCATTTTGCTTAATTTGACTTTTGGCAGTCAAATTTAGCCAACTTCGACCATTAAATTCTATTATTGTATGTGTAAAATTATTATCACGTTATATGTTGTTGGATTCATCGTAACGTATATTTTTAAGTTGTTATTTTTTCAGAATTTTTTACACATATAAATAAAGATATTAATATTTAAAAATTGAAAAAGTTGACTGCCAAAAGTCAAATTAAGAAAAATGAGCTGGGACGAAGGGACTATGATACAAAGAATGGTAAACATGCTAGGATCATCGCATTTAGGGAAGATTTTATTTTGAAAGAGGGCCGAAACTTGACCACCAATTTTTATCTTTTTGCTATTTTTCAAGTTTTTGTTTCTCCTAGGGGTACATAATTCTTTAAGGAATTTTGCAAACCTAGGCACTTGATAAATGACATAAAAAAGAGGAATATTTACCTCGCGCTTACAGAAGACTTCAAAAAGTGCTTTGTTCTCATCCTTGCGATTCTTGTCCCACAAAGCTGCTGAAGGATCTTCTCGAGTTCATGCTTCTCCAATGGTTGAGTGGCCACCTCCTCGACCTCTTTGTCCTTCACCCCTAGCTCTTCTTCTATCTCCTTCCCGATCTTCACAATTTTCCAAGGGTCCTTGGTCTTGTTCCCACTCCTCAAGGTTATGGCACTAGCATTAAGAGGTCGGGGGTTTAACTCCAGGTGTGATGGAAGTTTTCCTTAATCCCTATCTTCCAATCGGGTCACGGAGGATGCTATTTGACTAATTTGGATTTCCAAACTCTTGAATATCGCGGAAGAGTGGTCCTCCACGTTTATGATTCTAGACACAGTTTGGTCTTTCAAGTCAGTGACCATATTTGTTATAGCATGCATGGGCTCCTCATACGCAAACCTTGGATTTCCTTCTCAAGGTTTAGATGACCCTTCATCCCTTGGGTAAGGTTGTTGTAGCACCCAATTGTGCCCTTGATTTCCTTGGTATTGAGGTTGTCCCCCTTGACGATTTGGTTGATACACACCTTATCCACCTTGATAACCACATTGGGGATTTAATTGTCCAGATTGATCATCTCTCCACCTAAAGTTTGGATGGTCCATCCACCAGGGATTGTAATTCTTGGAGTATGGATCATACTTCTTGTTATTTCTGTATCCCCTTTGGAAACCTTGACCACCTTGGTAGCCTCTATTCCCTTGGAAACCTTGGTCTTGCCATCCTTGATAACCCATTGTCTTAGCCTCATAAAATTCTTCATCTTGGATTTGAGGGCATACATCAGTGAGATGTTTCAATGAACACACCCCACAAACCTTGACTTAATGCACCCTCACTTTCATTAGCTCCTTCATCATGGAAGCTAAGGCTTGAACTTGCTTCTCAAGTTTGGGGGTTTTCGGATTTGGAGACTTTTGCACCCTTGCCCTTTCACTTATACCAAATTGTCTAGTACCATTGACCATGTCTTCAAATAATGTCATGACGTCTTTAGGGCTCTTGTTGCCAATCGACCCAATACAAGCGGCGTTGACCATCCTTATGTCTTCAATGGACAACTCATCAAAGAAATAGCATACAAGGTCTCCTTCCTTGTATGCGTGGTAGGGAAAACTAGCTAGCAACCTCTTGAACCTCTCCCAACATTCATATAAAGATTCATCCGAATATTGGGAGGTATTTCTTAGCTCCTTCTTCAAACCCGTCGACTTGGATGCCGGGAAGAAATTCTCTTAAGAACTTCTGCTTCATGTGTACCAATGATGTTATACTTCCCGTGGGGAGATAGTATAACCAATCTTTGGCTGCATCCTTCAAAGATAATGGGTACACCCTTAGAGAGAAATTATCCTTTGAAACTCCAGTTGGCTTCACATTCATGCTCACAAGGTGGAACTTGAACAAGTGCTTGTTTTCATCCTTCTCACTCATCCCATAGAAAGATGGTAGACAATGAATCATCCAGGACTTGAGCTCACAAGTTACATTTTCTGGAAGAGGAGGGAAAATGATGCAAAGTGGTTGACTCTTTAGGTTAGGAGCCATGAGCTTCCTCCAGGTTCTAGTATCATCCGTCATAGTTGGTGTAACTACTTTGGGTGATACTTGAGTAGCTTGGTTAGCAAATCGAGCTAGTCTCCTTGCTCTCTGGAGTGTTCCTAAAAGATCGGGATCGTAGTGCAAGAGTTCTTCTCTATTGGTATTAGTATCAACCTTAAATCAAGAACTAGAGCAATACAGCCTTATCCCAAGTAACAATAACAAAAGCAAGCAAATGTCAACAACAAAGTGAAAACACAAAACACACAAATAACTACACTAACACTTTAATAAAGTACGCCTTTCTCCCCAGCAGTGCTCCAAAATTTGGGAGGTCGTCATCGTGCCTTTCAAAGATAGTATTTATAGGACCTAATTGTGGCTAACTACTAGAAAATAGCTAGTGGCAAGTCGGGGTCATCCACGAGGAAAATGAGGTTTTATCGAGTGTTAAACGTATTTAAAAAATACACAAAGATGTTACTCTAAATGTGTGGTAACAAAGTTGGGGATTTTGGTTTTGGAAAAACACTACGCTTACTTTAAGCTACCAAATTAACAAACTGTTATAAAGAACAATGCAAATACGATCACACTAGCACAAAATATAGAATTAAGAGATGCCAAGTCTTGGGCGCAATTAGTTTACATTTATAGTCATCCTTTGATCATCGGCTAATTATCCTTTTTTCATGCATTAACCACACACTGTGGAGAACCTTTCAACACATTTCAAGTGAAGACATTTCTCGCCTCTTTCCGGTTATAGTTAGGGTGAGCGATTGACGCCAAACAATGACCCTTACCCTCAGGTCACTTTGGATGATCGATATCATAGACTTCCTCAAAAATTGCAATACACATGGAGACCCAACCCAACTACCACAATGTTCAACAAGCGAGAAGCATATAGATAGCACAAGTATATCTACTAATAACGATTAGGAAGATCGGACTCCGTGCTAATCGTTATTAGTGAGCCACATTGATAATTAATCAACCTGTTCATACTCATCTTAAATCTAAGCAATTTCATCAATCAATAATCATAATTAGTTGCCACACCCAATTATAACCTAACATTGACTAACAATAATCACATCGACAAAAAGTCAAAGTCTTCTAGGTTTGACCAAAAACCTAGAAAATAACTTACCTACAATCATCAACTAGTTGATCATCCTAGTCTAAATCATGCATTAATCACAAAAGAAAGCACACAATATACTTGATAATCAAAGCACAAAATAGGATAAATCAAATCTCACAAGTTCATTATAAATGGAGGATAGAAATGGAGGATCAGGAAGGTTTTCACTAGCAATGAGTTTTCCCGATATTTCTGAGGATCCTTGTCAAGCAAGTCTGAAGATTGAGCATGTTTGGGTCACTCCTTGGATGCGACGGATGGGGATTTGTTAAGCAAGCAGAATATAAAGCGCTCGTCGGTTACCATGAGCAAGTTGAACCTTGTAAACCTCTACGGGGAGAGACAAATCATTATTCACAGCAGCAACCCCTTATTGTTCCACAAGGCAGGAGGCAGAACTGCAAATGGGTGATGATGCATACCGGACAACATCTAGAGTTCGGCATCCTTTTAGTCGTTGATCAAGGGGTGGGTGTTGTAAAATATAGCAGGCTTAAATTGGAATGAAAGAGAAGTTGAGGACCACAACTACATCAGAGTACATCAACGCTAACATTTGAAGTAAAAATTGTATTTCAGCAGAAGTGTATGAGAAAAGTATGGGTAGCGAAGAATCTTGGGAAATTGATGGCTCTAGGGACGCTAGCCAAATCAAGTGAAAAATTATGTTATGAGGTCATGCTCATCATCCAACCTCAATGCAACCTCATGCATGTATGCACACTCCAAACATGATTATAGCCCTAAACCACGCTACACAAGCATATGGGTCATCCATTGTCACCTAACCACTCTCGGCCCGTGTCATCCCCCTTGTGCCTGCATCGTACTATGCATAATTCTCAAACCGTTCATGCCAGTGCTCGTGTGCACGTCGCCTGGCTGCCTGCTAGGCCAACGCACTTAGTGGTGCCGAGTCACGACCCAAGAACACTCGTCCCTAACTCCTCGTAATAAATAGTCTTCTCTTTTGCTTATACATTACTTAGCTAGTATTTTCCTAAAGGTCCAGGTTTGCGTGCCTTTGTTTTCTTTGACATTCTTTTGTTCTTATAGTTGTCACATGGAATTACTTCCGTACAACATATATGTGGATTGTTAGATTTATCTACCTTTACACCCCGTTACATATTTGCAATATATTGAAACGAGCAATTATTTGTTCACCAAGTTGTATGGACTAATAATGCACGCATTTCTCGATTGGGAACACTAATTCTAAACTCGTGTGTATACCCTTGCGAACTTGTCCACGTCCCTCAAGGGATTGGTGTACTGCGAGCAACCTCATTAATACGATGTACGTGGGAATCAGGTGATAGTCATTATAATCTAGCACATATATAGTTCACGGTTAACCCCAACAAGGGTGACTAGTGACACAGTGAGGTGGCAGGTGGGTATTGGGTTCTCCGTTGTGGTGGGGGTTCTCCACAGTAGTTTGGATCTGCTGGGGGTTAGGGCTGGGATCTCCACCAGTAGGAATTTTTCTGGGATAGGTGGATTCTGCTGGGGATGGGGAGATTTTTGCCAACGGTGGTGAAATTGAGATGTGGGATTTAAAAGAAAATGTATTGTACATATTTACAGGATCTGATTTAGCGCACCCTTTTATTTCTATACCTTCATTTAAATTATTTCAATGAATCATTTCTTATTTTCTCCCTCATGTTTTTGTTTTTGTAGTTAGTGCATTCTTATTACTCCCTCCGACCCATTCTAAATTGCTTATTTACTTTTTCACGGTATTCAATAAGCATGTTTGACCGTAAATATCTCTAGTTACATCTGATGATGGTGCCTAAAAAGTTGATATTTAGAATATAGATGTGAAGATAAATCTAATCACATCTAGCATAATATACTTATTATTTATATATTTATATATATTTAGAGTCAAAATTTTTAAAATTTAACTTCCAAAACGTAAATAATAATTTCGGCAAAAGGCAATCAATCCGCTCGCCCTCAGCGGCCCATACCAGCCCATCGTATGAGAGGTAAATCACGGTAGTCCAGCACCAGGACCCATGGGCTTGGCATTGCCTCGGTGCGCACAAGGGAGCCTTGCAAAGCAAGAACTCCCCACACTGCCGCTGCCGAGGATCGAACCTGGAATTATTGGCTTATCCACCCATGTTCCAACCACTGGGGTACACTCGTGGGTGTATAAATAATAATTTCGAGTTTGACAGATGTGTGTCGTTAAAAATTCGTTTGTCTTATTTTCGACAAATACTGTAAAAATTTACTTACTGGGCAGGAAAACAAGCAGTGTTATACACCACCATGTCTATTTTCAGTCCCACTTCAACTCGTCCCTCTTCAAAAGGCAAAAGCCTTACCCAATAATAGTAGTAGAAGAAGAAGAAGAAGATATGGCTGGTTACAGGGCTGAAGATGAGTATGATTATCTGTTCAAGCTTGTACTGATTGGGGATTCTGGGGTGGGCAAGTCCAACCTACTTTCCAGGTTTACAAGAAATGAGTTCAATCTTGAATCCAAGTCTACTATTGGTGTTGAGTTTGCCACCCGAAGTCTTACCATAGATTCCAAAGTTATCAAAGCTCAGATTTGGGATACTGCAGGCCAAGAAAGGTTCCTTCGATCTTCTTTTGATGCGGGTTCTTTGTTATTCATGTGATTCAGCTCACCCACCCCACAATTAAAATTATCATCTTTGCTATATTGTTTTTGGATATATAGTTTCATTTGGGTTTTGGTCCTCAATTTATTAGCCACTGACTTCTTTGAGGTTAGCTTTGTGTTGGTGAATTCTGAAGGCCTTGTACGTTGATCCATGGTTAATGGTATGATGGAGTTTTAATGTAATTTTTACTGAATATAATCATAATTTATTCGTTGCATTTGTGCTTAAGCCTTTTTAAATAGGAGTATTCGTTGTGGATGCCATGTTCTGCTAAGAAGCTGCCCCTGATTTTCTTAGCAATCTGTTCTTAGATGGTTGATGGCATTTCATATTTTATAGCAGAAGAGTTGCAATTGATTAGTCTTTTGTGTTCTTTCTTCTTCTTTTTTCTGGGTTGTTGGTGCTAAGTTATGGTGCCCTTGTTTATAATCTTAGCGTTATATTTCTTGACTAGCATTTGGTCTATCCTTTCATGTCCTGGTGTTCGTGGCTGCTAATCTTTCTGTGTTTCTAATTATGATGAAACCGAGTTTCTAACTTGTTAGTTGTTATAAATTGGATGCTGTAGTTTAATTTCCTTATGAGGACTTTATCGGCCATGTTACAGACACATTTCAAATCTTAGAAGTAGGCATTGACATATATGCTCGAGAAGAGACTAAAGAGACAACTCTGCTAATAAAGGAGTAAAGTTGTTGTCGGATGGTAATTGTTTGTTGTATTCAACAATTGTCGGATGGTAATTGTTTGTTGTATTCAACAATTACTGACTGCTTTTGATAATGACTGGAGTGTATCAGTTTTCTGCTTCAATACCTTCTTTTCTTAGAACTGCAAGTTGGAGGTTTTAACCATTCCTATCTGTTACGTGTTACATTGATATTTGAGTTGGATCCAAGATGTGTATATTTTGATTTGTTATGAACTTCTGTGCTTGATAACTTATTGTTGAGAATCCCTTGTGGGTGCTTCGGTTTGTACCTATATACAATCGGGTATTTTACCCGCTGAGAGAAGAACATTTACTCCAATCCCCATCTACGTGTAATTCTTTTTTCTATATGTGCATGGTTTCTTTCTGCTTCTGCTTTTACGTTAACTTTCTTTGATATCTCTTCCCTGTTGGGCATGTTGTTTCTTTTCTTTCTTCCTTGGAAATGATTGGGAAATCCATTTCCTTTTTAACATTTGTGCTGAACTTTGAAAGGAATAATATTTATCATGCTTTTTAATGATGAGTATAACTCCTGTCGGGACTGGAAATCCAAACTATGTTTATGTTCTGTATTAACACTCTCACCTTATCATCATTTAGGTACCGTGCTATAACGAGTGCTTACTATAGAGGTGCTGTTGGTGCTTTGCTTGTGTATGACGTCACCCGACATTCTACTTTTGAGAATGTAGAGAGGTGGTTGAGGGAGTTGAGAAATCATACAGACCCCAACATTGTTGTCATGCTCATCGGCAACAAATCAGATCTTCGACATCTTGTAGCTGTCACAACCGAGGATGGTAAGGATTTTGCTGAGAGGGAGGGCCTCTATTTCATGGAGACTTCAGCATTGGAAGCAGTCAATGTTGAAAATGCATTCGCTGAGCTACTCACACAGATATATGGTATTGTGAGCAAAAAATCAGTTGAAGCCAATGATGAAAGTGCTACTTCATCCATTCCGATAGGAGAGACAATCAATGTCAAAGACGACGGCTCTACCTGGAAGAGATTTGGGTGCTGTTCAAGCTAGTCTCACAAGGGAAAAGTTCCAGGACAGTTGTTACTGTTGCAGTTGGCTTGTATATTATTTTGCTCCGATTAATGATGATCTTGTTTCCTTGATTTTTGTCCGTGTGTTGGATGCTATACAATGACTCTATTCTGGGATAGATATATAGTTGTCATTTAGTACTTTGCCTTGAGAAATAGTAAAGAATTTGCATCAGCATCTTCTGTTTTTGCTTGGGGGCGTTAGCTGATGAAGGTCCTTTTCAGTTTAATATGCCTTTTTAGTTTTAGTTTTTCATTTTTGAGGAAAAGTTTTATTGATATCTTTCGTGCGTCAGAAAACAGGAAAACATGAGGCTAATGACAGTGCAACACGATCGACATTTGAAAAGGTGAAACATTGCTTGGAGAATTTCTCTTGCTTTTGCGGCTTGTACTGTCTTTATATCTACTGCTTATAGAGTCAGTGTGATTTAGGGGTATTTGGCTAGAGGGAGTTATGCTAGGGAGGCCTTTTTCATCTGTTTATGTTGGTGACACTGCTTCGTGGTAGATTCGAAACTTTGACCTCCAGCAACAAGATTACTTCAGGTAGCCCGGTTTGGGTTGGAACTTCTCACATTTGTTGCAACTGCAACTCTCCGAACTTAAGTATTTCATTTCTTACTATGTTATACAACTGGATCACTGATACTACACATTTCCTTCACTTACATTGTTGTTTTACGAGAAAATCATCATTCTACCAACTGAACAGCAGCTATAAGTGGTATCTTCTCCCTCAGTTTTTGAGTTAGTGCTACTCGGACAGTCATCACCCCGGCTGCAGGGCCGCTTAGCCGAACTTTGACAACATAATCGTTAATCTCAACGAGCTCTAGCACACCACCTCCCGTACCAGCAAGATATGGCCTGATCTCTGATAACAGCTGCATCGAATTGTGAAGTTCAAACACACAAACCAACCAACATGTACTCGATACACGATAGCAACATATGATTCATGTTTGAGCCTTTTGGCACTTACCTTCTCGACATTCTCCTCGTTTAATTCCAGACCAGTTTCTGTGTCCTGAATCTGTTCAACTTCCAGTATCTCGGGAATCTTATCGCGAAGCCGGGTTTCGATTCCCATCCTCAGAGTCATGGCTGAACTGGGACAAGAGCCACAGGCCCCTTGAAGTTTTAGTATCACAAGAAGACCATCAATCTCATGTAAGGCTACATTGCCTCCATCAGCCATTAGTCCCGGCCTCACCTCATCCAATACTTTCTCAACATTTTCCTCCGTAAGCGGCAGTACACAGCTAGGGGAAACCACTCTCCCTGCAAACATCAATTTCATCTATAATCTCAGCTAACGAAAACCAAATTCCAGTTTTTGAAGGATTGGGATTCACCTGAATGGATTTTGCGTTTTCGGGGCGAATTCGATCCAAGAAAGTGCCCTGTTTTGAATTGCCCTCTGAGAAATGAACCATGTTTCGATGCAAATGAACAGCTCTCTAAACTGGGATTCTTCGTAGTAGCAGAAAAGACAGGAAGGATTACATACATTTCCAAGAATTTAATCAAATGGTGAATATGAAAGTAGAATCAATACCTTTAAATGTGGAGGAGATGATTGTTGGAAGGAGTTGTTAATTGCAGGGTGGAGCCGTTGCATGTGGGGAGAGAGCACACCCATTATGAACGAACTTCCTTTTTCAGTGTACAGATCCCATGTTGTCAATTCACAGAACCGAAGTACTATAATTACTATGAACCCAGTCTTACATTGATGGATTTCCAAACGTTCGAGCTGGTAAACAAAGATTGAAGATCGAAAGCTGTAATTATCGCACCTTTTTGTGGATAGAATCTGAGCTTAAACTTGGGGATCAGGAAAAGCCACGTCAAGGCAGCGAATGTGAGAAAGCCAAAATCTTTATATTTCTTTCATAAATACCATAAACGCATGATGGGGGTGCAAAACAAATTTTTTTATATATATAAAAAAAATCTAATCGTACCTTGATAAATAGAAGTTATTTTATATTTCTAAGATAAAGAGGCGACATAATCGAGCACGTGACAAGATATGTTTCCTCAGCCACACTTCTGCAACATATGATGATTCGCGTGAGCAATTCTGCATACTAGGATAAACGCTTAGTTGTATATGTATACATGAACATTCAAATCTCAAAGAAACAATCCTATTAATTACTAGTATTTCATATCTAAAGCTACAGATGGGATGTCTTGTATTCCATTTCTGACACCTTGAATATTTCCAAGGTCAGTTCATCCGTCTCATAGTTTCTGAGAGAAACGCTTGTTCCATGGCTCTCATAGCCATAACTTCCCTTTCAAATGCCATATCTTCACTGCCAAACGGATCATCGGCAACAATGTTTCTCGAGGGTGGTGCGCTCTCTATCAACTTGTCGTGTATTGTGAACCGGCAGACGGGGCATTGGCCCTGGCTCTTCACCCATGGAACTATACATTCTTCGTGAAACATATGGTTGCAGGGTGTGACTGTGACCACCACTTTAGGCTCAAAATCCTCCAAGCAAATCGCGCACCTTTTTCCATCATCATCTTTGTCATTGTCTGTTTCTCTGGGACTGTGGATTGGATTATCTCTGTAGTACAGGCTTGGTCTTCTTTTTAGCCATTTTGGTGTTGGATTGTAGATTTCTTTCTTCAGCTTCTCCAACACTCTTTTCTGTTCGTTCCTAGTCAGTTTGGATTCTTCTTCCGGAGCATGCACATTCCACTGACCATATGGAACAGGATCTGCAGCAGGGTGCCGTACAGTTGGGGTTCTTGCTGCACCATAGTCTGGGATCTGATTCTGATTGCTGAGATATGGAGAGACTGGAAAACTGCAAGCATCTTCATTTAGTTTTATGATGCAATACATTATACTCCACACTTGTTTAATAGATAAACATTTTGTTCCAGTTCATTTCATAGTGAAAATATAGGAACCTGTTCATGATTACAGGTGCACCGAGAATTCTTTCCCTCAACAGCCGCCATGGATACTGATCTCCCTCTCTAGGATCCTGTAAGAAAAAGATGGTTAGTTGCTTGTACAGTTCTAGATCTGTCTCTTAATCAGAGTCACGATTCTATTACAAAAATTTTCAGGAGAAGTTTGCTGGGACTAACCAGAGGACCCCCTAGAGCTGTATAAGGAGGAAATCTGGAAGCCGTCCTCAGGGCATGATACGGCCCATGATCTGGCCCTCTTCTCCAGTTGTCTTGTGGTGGGAAGCCATTGTTGTTTCTGCTCATGGAGTTGGTTTGTGCGCCAATTCAATAAAGAAATGGCTATTTCGGCAAGGGTGAATTTCGACTGTGTCCACCCCTCTTCTTGATCAGAGCCAGAATGCAGATGAATATGTCTAAACATTATTCTCAGGAAGATGGTAAAGAGTAGTTCTTTTTTTGTGCATTGATGCTTTTGGAATTCGTGGCCTGTTGGACACTAAAATTGATAGAAAGCAAAGAATCCAATTCTTTCACTATCTTTTCTTGTCTTAATGGGATCTTGGTTTGTAAAGCAACAACAGGCTCACGAATGGTATACACATACGCTAACCCACACTAAAAAGAGCTTACAATATGCTTATCCATCTAATAGCCTCATGCTTCCCCTCCTCAAAACCTTTCTTTCACTTTGCAACTGGTGACTGCCGATGTAATTTCATCTCATTCAGAAATTAAGTTAGCTAGTACCATTTGTTATATAAAAGAAATGTCCCGCAATCCATGAAATTTTCAGGAGCATACTCAAGTATAAACTGTATATTGGAGTTCATTCTCTGTAGGACTAAAAATGACACGAACTTGGGAAGATAGGCTGAAGGATATGAATATCATAATCCCTTACCACCATAGAGGAGAAAATAAATGAAAGACTAAGGATTGTTCAAAGGAATCTGCTACCAACTTTCTGCTACCATCTTGTTGATCAAACACTGCTAGACTAGGATGGTATTCATATGACTGAACTCTTGTCAATAGTTTTCAACTTGGTCTACCTCATTCCCAGCTTTTCAATTGTTCCAACTTAAAACAAAAAGTCTTGTCTGCAGAGGTCATTTATTCATCGTTGAAGACAGGTAGAAATTCCAGAATATAGCTCCAGTAGACATGAAAGCCACACGAGCTGGAAGAGGAACCAACCTGCACATTTTGCCACAGAAATTTGCCATGTCATTCACACTAATAAATCTCATCATTTACATTACCAAGTACCAGGTAAGTTTTGCAAATGAAACATAGCAAATTCTGCAAATAAATGGTAACTTCTGTAACATGGAAGGAAGTAACAAAGAATACACAGTGATACATTTTTGAATTCTCACAATTTAAATTTAACTCAATGTTTTCTGTTGAATAAACTATAAACGCAGAAGACAATCAAATCATCAGCACAATAAAATTAGAACATCAATGATACTAATTACTAGGAGTGATAGAACATATGCTATTTAGAATTACTAGTCAGATATCCATATTCCTGTTAAAGAGTGCCTTCATGGAAATGGAAAGAGATTCCAAATTTCCAATAACTTAAAAGGTATGTTGTTCTGATGAATAAGAAATCTTAACTACATCAAGCAAACCTAGGCGACCACCAGCACCGAAATTAACATTACTACATGACTCAATTGCATAAACAGGTCTATACATAGTTTGCCAGTACATTGACTACACTAATGGGTAAAATAGCTGAAGCAGCATACAATATGAAGACACTAGTAAATTGATACGAGCATGACGATTCTGTTACATAATAGACACTAAATTGTATAGAGCAAATTCAGTAACAACTCGGGTCTTTATACCAAAATGTAAAACAGAAGCCTTGCAACATGCAAAGATCAAATACCAAACTTCTTCATGTAACTATAAAACTTGGTGTGTGGCAGTATGCTATCCTTGACAAGCATCATGTACTAAGCTAGATTTATGGACCTATATTTCATACTAAATTAATAACCAGCCATAGATAATTCAATAGCTTCATTAAAGAGAACTCAAATTTTACCTAAAAATATATGCAAGCAAAATAAACTAAAAGAATGCCAAAGACGTACCAGAAGTTCAACACAGATACTGGAATCCAGAACCTAAATCCTGCAAGAAAATTCAAAAAATTCATTGGTATATACATGTATACATATGAAATGCATAGAATATATATTGAGAGGTTAGAATGAGATTTATACCAAAGAGCAAAGTAGGAAGGGCATCTCTTTGGTACTTATTAGGAAGTTCTGAAAGTTTCCCTAGCCATAAATTGTTCCAAGCAAAAATAACAGCAATTACAGCTGGACCAAGTACAATTTGGTTCAACGTAACCTGCAAAAGTGCCAAGGTCTCAGGATTTTCAATGCAAATGTTACTCTACATTTCTGGAACTCAAATATTCAAAATCAACCTTAGCTAGCACGTTACCAACTGTTTGCTCTGGCATCCTGCAATCCAAGAATTTGTACCAAGCATATGAGCCAGGGCCGTAGAGTAGAAAGGCATAAGTAGTCATCCTAAGAGAGCGTATCCAATCATGCTCAGAAAGAAGAACCTCCAAAACATCCTGATACAGAGACTCTTCTAAAGTTCATGATTTGAAGTAAAGTCGAAAATGCCACAAAAAGCACTCCCAAATGAACTCGATAGACTATACATACAAAAGCAAGCAATGACCTTCTTCGGTAGACATCATCAGTGATAGCTACTACAACAGGATTTTCTATATAGAACAATGCTGGAGACAACGAGACCTAAAGGCAAACTGATGCAGATAGATGAGTAAAGAAATTGTGAGAAACAAAGTCTAAAAGCTTTGCATAGCAATGAAGTGGTATTCTTTTGGCCTAATGATGTGAAAAGAAATCCCTTCAAAAGTATATCCCCAATAAATACAATGTCCAGTCATTCGCAGAAGTAAGACAAAGAAAATTAGTCTCCAAGTTAGACCAGAAAGACTGAGAACAAGAAACAGTAACGCAAAATAATCCAAAGGCTTTTGTACAGTTAAAGGGATTTCCAAGGTAAGCGTGTCGCCCTCCAGTATACCATAGTCAAATCCACAAATTTAACGAGCTGATAAACTGCAAGACATGTTATGAATCATACAGCTCTCTCACATTTTCAGTACCAATGTTTCAACTGAACGAGTCTACCAGGATTACAAATTTGAAAAACTAATTCTTAGTTATTCCGTACCAGAGTAAGAAGTGAATATATTTCACTATCAATTTTCAAGGCCAAACCAATCCCATAAGCCATGTCATCCACACAATCCCATTACAAGAATAAAGAGATAAACCAACAGCATGTATGCTACTTATTTCCAGTAAAAATGGGGGAAAAAATTGTCTTTTTCCAGAAGCTTTAAAAGAGCTAACACAATAGAGTGTTAGCAAACCTTGGGGTTATGATCGCCGGAGACAGCGTACTTTGTCTGTGCCCACCGTTGCCTGAACTGGGCAATGGTGTCCCCTGTAAGAGCTAGTGCGGCGGAGGTCACTGCTTGCTTCAATGGGAAACGGAAACCATTTCCGGCGATGGAGTCGCCAGAATTCCCCGGTTTGGAGCCTCCCCTGCCGTTCCTTCTCCGTTGCCTACGCCCGTTGAATTCATGAAAATTATGTGGGCCAGTTCCGAAGGGTCCCCAGTTGCCACCCCCAGCCACTGAACCCATTTTCACAGCCTCAGCTCTGATTTCAAATGGGGGATTTTAAAGTTATAATGTCCGAGGCAAAATTTGAATTATCAATAAAATCCTTCCTCATCAAAGCTTATTAATATTATACTTCATCCATAAATTATTATAAGTACTTAAAGTGTTTTAGTTAACTATTCATCCATAAATTTGATAGTTCTTAGATTGTAAAAATATATGGATATATAAATGTGTAAATTATCATGTGAAATCTTATTACATATGTTTTCATATACTTAAGGAGGAGTAGGTCTCCTGACAAGCGGTCTGTCCATAAGTTTATGGAAAGGGAGGGACTTGTGTTGCAAATAATGTAAAGTTAAACAAAAAAAAACACGAATAATAAACCAAAATTTCACGCGATGAAATTCACACAGAAACACACACCACTCTGTGTTTCTTCTCCACGGGCTCCTCCGTCGTTCTTTTACTGCTTGTGGTTACGGATCGGCTGCTGCCGTGCAGCTGGATTACTACGACTGCAATCGCTACGGCTTGGATTCGGAATCGGAGAGTTGGGGTTCCAACAATAACAAAGCCATAGAAGCCGCCGCTGACATCCACAGTACCTCACAAATCTAGAAACACAAGTCGTTTAGATGAATTTGTTATCTACTCAATTGAAATTTGAGTGTTGATTTGTTGGATGATGAGCTGCGCTGGAGTTGATTCCACCGCCGCCAATATGGAGGAGTAGCGGTTAACGGTGGTCGGAGAGATATACGTGGTGGCACTTCAGTTTCTCAAAATGCTCAGGTTGTGATTTGGAATTCCATTCATCCCCATCAGGAGTTTAATGCAGCATGATCCATTACTTGTTAGGATTGGTTGTGCGAATCATTTTCCCCATTTATCTTGTTAATTGCTGATGTGTTTGTATAATGAAGTTTGACTAAATCTGTCATATTGTGCTGAGCTTGCATGTTGACGATCTTTGTGCGTTTTGGTAAAACTTGATGCATTTATGCTCTTTGCTTCAATTCTTTAACAGTGTGCTGGTTCATAGTGGCGGAGTTCATGGTGGACACTACTATGCATATATCAAGCCAACACTCTCAGATCAATGGTACGAGTTGTTATAACATTAGCTTTGTCTTGTGTCTATTTGTGTCTATTTGTTACTGTTCAGATCAATGGTATAAGTTGTTGTAACATTAGCTCAGTTATGAAATTGACGACTTTGGAATCGGGTTACCTTGAACTGCGAAGTGTTTAAAAAAAAGTGATATATGTTTTTGAAGGGATTCTACAGGAAAAAAACAAGAAACTAGTTGCGGGTATAAGAAAATCACATATCAATGCCATTACTGAAAGGGCTAGACTGGATTTTCTTGTTTGAAAATTAGGCTTTGGTTTGTGAAAGTTACTTAATCAGAAAGGTCTTCTTCTTGTTTATTTTTCTGTTCTTAGGGGTGGGGGTTGGATTCCCTAATAGTTACAATAGTTTAGACTTTTAGAGTCCAATCGGAAATCTTGATTTCATAGCATAGCTAACATAAAGAACTCTGGGCTCTAATGCAGGTAAGTTCAATGGGATAATTTTGTATTGCTAGTGTGTATTGGTGATTCAAAATGCTGGTTGAAATGTTGCCGATTCATTACTCACCAATTAAGAAAAACATATGATCATTGTAGGCTGCTTAGTGACCAACCTATGGACTCATTGTTAACTTCCGCCTGAATTCCTTAGATTTTCTTACCTTGTAGTGCCAATGTTTTGGACTTGTTTGACATTGACTTTTTTGACTGAATACAGGAAAGTTTGGATTTAAGAAAACTTGAGCTGCGGGCACTACCTTCGCTCAACATAGCTATACCTATGAATGTGTTTGAGGGGTCTTCCGAAGATCACCCTGCTAGGTATAATGATGGGGAAAGTGTGAACCAACAGATGAGGCAGCAGAAGTAACAAAGAGGTTCAAGTGAAGGTTTTGGTGAGACGGGGCCACAAGCAACAAACGAAACACATGTACATTACTAGGGATTGTTCTCTTGTGCAGAGTACGGAAAAAAAGGAAGCAGCTGAGCTTGAGAGAAATAAGACATCAAACATATTGTTTTGGAATACAATGACATAGAAGAAGGGTAGCTCAATGGCCTGGGTATCGCACCAGCCGGTTGGGTCGAAAATGGTGGCAGTAGAGCTGCCGGTAGGGGCCAAGGATAAGATGGCGATGGTAAGGGCAGTGGATCAAGCCACCGGCAGCAATATCACCACGTGCATCATTCCGGTGCATGATTATACTACAACAGAAGGAGATAAAAATGCATACACATTGCAGATGCATTTTTTCATGATCCTACTCGTGCACTAATTACTCTGGTTTGTGATGGTGAACATCACTGCCTTCTAATATCATTCAGCTTCTTCATGTAGATAACTTGAACTAGGCTCTAGTATGATACTGCTAGATGAAATTGTACTGTCAATTCAATTATTGGCTGTGTTATGAAATCTTGTGTGGCATTATGTTGTCTGATATAATATTTTCCCTTTATGTGATTTTATACGCTTCTATTTGGTTGATGATATTGCATTTGATCATATTAACTCTGCATTAATTACTTTACAACATATTTTATTTAAAACACGCATATGATTTTTAAATTATCAGTTCCTTTTATGAATAGAAAAAACTATGAGCTAGTGCATAATTTACCTTATGAATCGTTTATGTTTTGTTAAAACATGCATATGTTAGCCTACAATTAGTACTCTCTTATAGTATGCATAAAACTAAGAAGTACATACTTGGTCCATACCGAGCCCAAAGGAGTAGAAGACCCTGAACACTAGCAAAATCGTATAGGCTGAGCGAAAAGCAGAAGAAGATGGGTAATAGCCCACAAACCAATAATGAAGGAAACCCTTATCAGCCATGGCTCACAAATTAGGTTTATAGGATGAATGATCATACACAACGGGGATGACGGGCCCATGATTATACATATGACACAAACTCCGGATAAAGCGGAGCCATAACCATTACATATTATAAAAGGAAGAGGAGAAGATAGAAAAAGGTAAGTGCAGCTGGACTATAGCAAGTTAATTGGAAAAGTATAATACTGACTTGAGCGTCAGAGTGTCTTCCTGGGAACCCATTCCTGGACTCCTTTTGCAGGTGCATTCTGGTGATCGCAGTCAGCTAGCCGGGCAAAGGAATACCACAACATTGGCGCCGTCTGTGGGGATGAAATTTTCTTTTCAGTTAATCATTCCCAATGGAGTTGATAGTGGTGTTCACTAGAAGTGAAATGAGTCATAATCATCACACACAGGAGCAACTAGTGGGGAAATATAGAAGCACGCATCCCCACAAGAGTTAAGAGTTCACACCAAACAATGAGCAACGACACATCAATCATAACACAGAGGAGGAAGAAGAAGCAGAGTCTCCTAATATGAACATGGAAAAAGAAAAAGGAGCACTCACATCCTTTTTAGAAGCGAATAAGGAGCAATTTTATAACCAGTTCCTAGCAACTATTAAGCCGACACTCCCAAAGGTAAATTATAAAGCTGCTCAAAACAACGACGACCTTAAATATAGGAAGGAATTGAGAGACATAGTCTCGGAAGACGATGCAGATAAATCGCCGCTCGCACTACATCTTCTTAACTTCAAGATGCCCAAAGGCTTCAGCTGCCATTGCATGTCAAAATTTCTGATGGGACAATCGACCAAAAAGAATTTTTACATTCATATCGAAACAGTATGAGATTCCGCGATGTCAAAGTTGAGTTGGTCTGCAAAGCGTTCCCCATATTCTTATCAAGAACGACAATCACATGGTATGAGGACTTACCAAACGGAAGCATCACGTCCTGGGCACAACTCTCAGACTTTTTCTTAGGTCATTTATACCAGAAACAAGGTTCATAAAGACAAATGTATATTTGAACAATATAGCGCAGCGAAGTGATGAAAGTTTGGCAGAATATCACAGCAGGCTTGTTATAGAAAACTTGCAGGTTCAAGATCTATCTTTCCAATCCTCTTTAGGCACGTTCACGGGAGATGTGTGATTTGGGGAGTTTTACAAAGAGCTAACCAAAAACATGCCGAGAAACCCGAGAGACCTACAGAGAATGATAGAATAATATGTGTCAACCGAGGAAGCCAATAATTTCAAAATTAAGAGAGAGCGAGGTGAGAAAAGGGCGATAGATGACTCTTAGAGAAGCTTCGCTAAGAAAGGAAAAAGGAAATTTTACCTTAAGGGAAGAGAAACAGGAGTGCAAAGTATCTTATCTCAGGGGACTCCACTAACAAAATCACGGAAAGAGATTTGGCTGGCGAACAAAGAGCCATTTCGCCAACTAGTGCCAATGGCAGCACCTCTAAAAAAAAGATCAAGAGAGTACTATTTTTTTTCCACAAAGACCTTGGCCATGATATTGAGTACTGTAGAGATTTTATGAAGGCAGATAGAGGGAAATCTAAGAAATGGATACCTCAGACAATACAAAAAAGAAGAAAGTGTTCAGGGCAAGGTATGGAGCTCTATGCCTAAGGCCTAGCCTACAGCGACCGTTCTGGGCAGAAATCAGAAGATGACAGTTGTTGTAGACTATGAAGATGACATGCTCAATGAAGCTTATGAAAAAGTGGTCTTCTCTATACATGGATCAACAAAATCCCTATCAAATAATGCTTGGGAAGCTAAGGCCAAATACTCGCCTCCGCAGGAGCCTCTGGATAAAAGACTGCGCATGGAGGAAACAATCACGTTTAGTGATGGTGATGTGTCCCTAATGCTTCACTGCACAATGACCCTATGGTCAGTATTGCTAAAATTCGGAATGCAACTGTTCATAGAGTCTTTGTGGACGATGGAAGCGCAGTGGAAATCCTCTTTGTATATTGCTTTGACAAATTAGGATCCAAGAGAGCTCTTTTGAAAAAATCCACATCTACGCTCATGGTATTCATATGTAGGGCAGAAACTCCACTGGGCAACATTTAGCTCCCCGTCACAATTGGTGAGAATGGGAAGAATTGCACCATAATATGTGACTTCGTGGTCATGGATTCCCCAGCTTCATTTAATGCCATCATAGGTAGACCATGGATGAATAGAGCAAAGGAAATATGGCCTCCATATCACCTGGTCATGAAATTCCCAACCCCACATGGAATTGCAACGGTAAGGGGAAACTAGCAGACTAACAGGCAATGCATGGTCATTGCCATGAAGACAGGTAGAATAGTGGAACAACCAAAGATGGTTAGCACCATTACCAGTGGGGACTCACTAAACCAGGTCTACCATCCATTAGAAATTGGTGAAGAAATCGAAGATGTCATTCTAGATGACGACGATGAGTCCAAGTGAATCAAGATAGGAAAATATCTCCCAGAGGAGGAAAGGAAGAGAGTGATAAAGATCATGAGAGAACACAAAGACACGTTCGCATGAAGTGTGTAAAACATGGGAGGTGTCGACCCAAGCATATCAACTCATCCCTTAAACATCACTGAATTAATCAAACCAGTCAAGAAGAAGCAAAGAAGTTTTTCCAGTGATAGACAAAAAACTATTGAGGATGAAGTAAAGGCATTGTTACAAGTAGGGATAATAAGGGAGGTGATATATCCGACGTGGTTGGCAAACCCAATAATGGTAAGAAAGGGAGACTCGGGTTGGATAATATGTATAGACTTCACCAACCTAAACAAAGCATGCCCAAAATATTGTTACCCCCTACCGAAGATCGACCAACTCGTAGAAGCAATCTCAGGGTTCAAAATCCTTACATTTTTTATGCTTATAAAGGCTATCATCAAATATTGATGAACTCAGTAGATGCAGAAAAGACAGCTTTTATAACGAGCTTTGGGATATTCAACTATGAAAAGATGCCGTTTGGGTTAAAAAATGCGGGAGCAATATACCAGAGAGTAGTCGATCACACATTCCGTAGCCAGATTGGACGTGATATGGAAGTAGACGATATGGTTATCAAGAGTAAGCGAGCATGAGACTCCGTGGATGACTTAAAGGAAACACTTGATACATTGAGTGGAATTGGAACGAAGTTGAATCCTAAGAGGTGTGCAATAGAGGTAGGGGCAGGTAAATTCCTCGAATATAAATTATCCTCAAAGGGGATCGAAGCTAACCCAGAAAAGATACAAGTGATCGTCAACCTTGCCCAACGGCGAACAGTGAAGGAAGTCCAAGTCTTAATGGGATCACTTGCCGCACTCAGTATATTTGTCTCTAAAGCAGCAGAAAGACACTTCCCCCTTTTTGAAATTCTCAGAAAGGCTAGGAAGTATAGTTGAAGCGAAGAATGCCAAACATCGTATGAATCGTTGAAAAGTAAACTTCAGGAACTCCCGACACTTAAACCGCCAATTCAAGGAGAAACAATAAACATGTATTTGGCAGTTTCAATTAACGCTGTAAGCTCAATATTGGTAAGACAAGAAAGCCAGAAATAGATACCGGTATTTTACACCAGCAGAATACTGCAACAGGTGGAAATGGCATACCTCCCCATTGAAAGGTTAACCTTGGTGTTGACATATTCAGCTAAGAGTCTTAGAACCTATTTCCAGAGTTATACAATCATTGTTTATATGGATTATCCAATCAAGAACATCTTAAGCAAGCTGTAGTCGTCTGGGGGAATGACCAAATGGGCCCTGGAATTAGGGCAGTTCGAGATTCACTTTAAACCACGAACATCGATCAAAGCGCAAACGCTAGCAGACTTCATTGTTGAGATGGTTAGCGTGGGAGAGCAGTAGGAAAATTCACCACAAATTTTGGAAAATGATAAAGGCAAGGCTAAGTGGGAAGACGTTGCATGGAAACTATTCATATACGAGGTATCATGCAAGGACGGTTGCGGAATGGGGCATCATGCAAGGACGGTTGCAAAGCGGGACTATTATTAATCAACCCAAATGGGAGAGAATACAAATATTCATTTCGCTTTGACTTATTACTCACAAATAAAGAAGCTGAATATGAAGCATTGATATGCGGTCTAGATCTCACAACAAGTCTGAAAGTAAAGAGTGTACAAGCATTCAGTGAATCACAAATAGTGGTGCAACAAGTCTATGGTGATTACGAAGTATGAGAGAAATAATTGATGAAATACCTTGCTAAGGTGCGACAATTTATAGCTAGTCTTGAATATTTAAACATCCAACACATCCTAAGAAGTGAAAACACGAAGGCAAATGCTCTAAGAAAATTAGCAACAACGGGGTTTGAATTACAAGTTGAACACAAGGAGGTTAAGGCGGAGGTCATTCCAATTAGCAGTATGGCAAGGGCAATGGTGTCAGCAGTTCAAGAGCAAAACGAAAATTAGATGACACCGCTTATTCAATACTTTGACAAAGGAAAGCTACCGGTAGACAAGGTTCAAGCAAGGAAGTTAGAGATATGGTCCCACAATTATGCCTTTGAGGATGGGAATTTGTACAAAAAAAAGGATACTTATCACCATGGATAAAGTGTTTAGGAACGATGCAGGCAGTCAAAATCTTAAAGGAAGTACACGAAGGATTGTGCGGCTCGCACCAAGGGTCTTGAACGATCACAAAGAAGATTATTCGAGCTGGATATTATTGGCCAACCATGTTCAATGATGCGTACAACTTTGTCCTTAAATGCAAAACCTGTCAGATGAATTCCCCAATGTCCCACAAGCCACAGACGGTATTAAAAAGGACTATACAGACCTTGGCCTTTTGATAAATGGGGAATTAACCTCGTTAGCTCATTTCCAAAAGGACTGGTAGCTCAAAGTTTCTTATCGTAGTGGTTGATTATTTCACAAAGTGGGTAGAAGAAAAACCTCTAGGTAGAGTGACAATATAGGTAGCAAGGAAGTTCGTATGTCAGAACATAGTTTTTCGCTTTGGGGTACCACAAACCACCGTTACTAATAGTGGCACTTAGTTTACAAGTGGAATTTTCATAGAATGGTGTTCCAAGCTAGGAATCACATAGAAGTTCACTTCGGTAGCTCATCCTCAAGCGAACGGCCAGGTGGAAGTCACTAACAGAATGATTGTTTAGGCCATTCAGAGAAGGCTGGAGGGAAAGCAAACATGATGGGTCAACGAAGCACCTAACACTTTATGGGCGTACAGAACTACAGTTAGAGAGCCAACTGGAGAAACACCATACAACTTAGTATATGGGCACGAAGCGGTAATATTAGTTAAAATTGGACAAGAAGGCCATCGAGTTGAGTGGTACAATGAAGATGCTAACTCAGACAAATTAAACCTAAATCTGGATGAGCTCGAAGAAAAGAGAGACAGAGTGGTGATCAAAGAAGCTAGGTACAAAGAGAAGATGACTAAAGCTTATAATCACAGGTGAAGGAAATGTGATTCTAGATCGGTGACCTTGTGCTAAGAAAGAACGAAGCTAGCTTAGCGCAAGAATGTGGAAAATTATGCCCAAAGTGGGAAGGGCCATACAAAATAAAGAAGGCACACAGGTCAAACTGCTATGAGTTGGAAAGAATGGATGGTAACAGTGTTCCAAACACCCGGCACATAGTTAACTTAAGGAAGTTTTATGTGTAAAAAAGCTGAAGTAATAGGATAAGCTAGCCTTCATGTACATAAACCATGAAATTAAAATGGTTGGTGTTTGTTCCAGCATTTTGTTATAAAGGCGATATTATCGCAGCTTGAAGTAAAATCTTTTTTCACAAAGCTTCTTTTTGCATTTTCATATTTCAATCTCGGTTACGAAGTGTTAGTAGAATAAATACCGTTAACTACATGGCTCCAAAGGAAACCTATGTTTAAACAAGTCTTGAATTTGTGAACAAGGCAGATATGCTCACAAGCGAAGTGAAAACGAGCTATAGATCTAGCAAGCAAAATAAATGACAAGCTATAGATCTTGTTATTAGGAAAATTTACCTACAACAAAGCGACAAAAGCAAGCTATAGATTTTTTGGCTTCCCACATTACTCAAAAAAAGCAAGATATAGACCTTGCTCTAAGGCAAATATGCCTGCAATAATGGTGACTAAAACAAGCTATAGATCTAGCTAGTATGCAATAAACATGTCTTTCATATTAGAAGATAACAAAAAAAATCTTATTAAAAAAACAGGGTACATATCATCCAAAAAGTTTAGATAGTCATATCAAACATTGAAAAAGACACTGTTGATCAAAGAACAAAAACAACGTACACTATCTACGCCTGAAGCTTCACAATGGTCTAGAAGAGGAAGAACCACGACGACGATGACTATGCTCAGCATCGTAAGAGGAACGCTCTGCCTCTACGACATCTTTCCTTAGCTTCACACTCCTCGCTGATTAAATGTTCATGCCTCCATTTCACGTGCAGATAAGAGGAATGTCGAGTCATGCCTCTTCGCTCCATAAGATCAAGATACCTAGCCTAGTATGCTTTAAAATTGGCCATCAGACCGAATTTCTCGTGGTCTAACTGCAGGCTCATAACATTAACAATTTCTTCATACTGTTCCATTCAAGCCTTTAAATCCTGCACTTCCTCTTCTAGATAACGAATGTGCGAGTGGACAACATCAGATAACCTGATTCTTAGTCCACAAACTCTCGCAGTCAAATCCTCATGACTGGCAGATCGACGCGAAGACAAAGGAAAAACTTGTAGCCTATCTTTGTAATCTGCACGAGATTGTTCCAATTAATGTACAAACAAGTCAAGGCGATTGCATTCAGTACAAATTTTGTCATTCTCACCACACAACTGCATGTTTATTGCCAACTGTTTGTCGAACTTAGTTTGCCAACCGCAGCAGAAATTGAAAAGTGATCACATTCGTCTTGCTTCTTCATGAGCTTAACCAGTAAATCATCAATGAGAGCATATTTCTTGTCGATAATCAACGTCTTCTGATGAGCTTCATAAGTCTTTCTCACGTATACTCTCTGGCCTCGACTTGGAGAAGCATCTTCACCAGGTTCAGTTGTGCCGTTGAATAAGACTATTATGCTCATTCAGAATCCTATGTAAATCCTTTACAGCTTCTTGGGTGTCCTTTACAATGATGTTCCACTTCCTCTCAAGTCATTAATACCCACGAGCATGTATTTAAAAAACAATACTTAGGTATAAAGCCCACTCTTCAACACACATAGGAAGATTAAGTGTTCATAAATACTTGCCAATAGATTCAAGATCAACTAAGCCACGAACAATGTCTTAGCCTAGCGACTCCACATTATACCCATCAGGGATAAGCTTCCTGCAAAGACAACTGCTAGACAAAGAAGAAGACGAAGCCGGAATAGGAACTTGCCACCCGATAGATAAAGGAAGTGATTCAAGATGCGAATATAGATGCGAATATAGATCGGAGAAAACAACCTTCTCACACTCTTTGACAAAGAATTGAGCAGTGAAAACCAAATTAATGGGCTCATAAAGAGGATTATGCCTCATAAAATCAAAGATTTTCAAAAATCTATGATCAACCCGAATATTGAAGCCATGCATACAAGATAAGGAAATGAGAAGTACGAATAAAAGGAAGTAAATGGATGTTCATGGCCAAAATACATTAACAATACAGACATACACCAATACTTTATTTTAGGTTTACAATCTAGACCCATAGAAACCAAATATACTAAAGATTTAACTAACTTCAGTGTTCGGTTAGGGCTAAGCAGCAATCGCAGAGGTATCCTGGCTTGGGGGCTCGCTGCGGACTTCATTGCTCGGCTGCAGAGCAAGGGTCTCAGTGTTCGCATTTACCACAGTGACCACACCAGCATCAAAATTTGGAGTTGAGCTATCGGTACCAGGTCTGAGCGACATATCGCCCAGATCATCCACCTCCCATTTTTGCAACTCGCTCATGGAAGGAAGTCTAAGAAAGCTAGCGAGATGGGTTAGCAGATCAAAGGGATGACCCCCCATCAACAATCTTGGCGGTGAACACCTTGTTCAACTCCTCTCTCTTCTTCGTTAGAGTCTCGATGCAAGTCTTCATTGAAGGGATACTCTTCAAAGTACAACTAGGGTTCCATTCGCACTGATCCTTCACAGCCTCACAATAGCCAACTGTGGGAGCATTCTTGCAGACATCTTAAAAAAATGTGTAGAACGACTTGGTTTTCAACAGTAGATCTACAACAAAGTACCCGGGGTGTGCAGGCCCATTCATGTGTAGTTCATCCAACTCATGACAAAGTTGAGTCATCTCTCCCGCGAAAGCCTTAGCGCGATCAGCAACATCGATTGCCCTATTCTCAGCATCAGTGGCTCTTTTTTTCTGTAGCTGCCACCTTGTCCTCAGCGATCTTCAACGAAGTTTCCAACTCTGTACATTTTGTTTCCTAGGTTCTACATTTCTCTTCCAGTGCCTCATCAATGGGGGACAGATTAGAAAGCCTCTCACGTGCAAGTTGAAGGCTCTCACTGACCTTATAGCACAAAGTACAAATAGATTGAAGCTAATAAACAAATTACACACAAGAAGCCAACATAAAGGATAACAAAAAGTCAATGAAATCCCACTTCGATACTTACCACGCCCAATGTGTTAGGCATGGAGAGGTTTGAGAAGATGTCAGCAATCATCCCCTCCATAGCGGAACCCTCTGCTCATATGATGGTTTGCTAACTAGACTGGCTATCGCACCCCTTTTTATGGGGAGGAAGCAAATGACCCAAAGCCCCTTCAACCTACCCCTTTTGTGCTTAGGCTTCTGCGCATTAGTAGGGTAAGGCCCACCACCCTACCCCTCCCCCACTTTAGCCTTACCTTTATCAGGAGGGCCAACTTGCTTACCACCAGCCCCCTTCAGGGATGGTACTAGTAGCGATGTCATTTGCCTGAACAATGACTTCAGCCATCTCCTTATCGTCGCCTTCAAGGAATGTGCTAACGATATTGTGATATTACCTTTCAACAAGTCCATGTCTGGAACATAAGAGTTATCATAAGTTAAATGAACACAAAGAAGAAATACAGTGCTTCACAAAAATAACAATGGTTGCAAAACAAGCACATCAAAACAAAGGCAAACAGAACACCTTTAGTATGAGGGTTAGCGTGACGGAGGTGTTGCGCATAACCACGAAGTGTAACCACGATGTCCACGTCTTCGGTAAAACACACATTCAACCCAGGAAGTCTAACTTTGGGAACCCTATTGTTCCAGGATGGCATAACAACCCAGGATTTTGTTTCAACTTTATGAAGAAGTATTTGGTATGCCATGGACAAACGTTACTAGGGAAACCCTTCATGAGCTCAACCCCAGCGATTACAGGGTAAAACGTAAATTGGTCTACAGTGTTTTTCACTTTCCAAAGATGATAAAAATTACCGAACAACTCAAGAGTAAAAGGTACGTTTGCTGCATCGCACATTTAAAGAAACCCCATTATGATAGCAATACCCTTAGGGTGGAATTGGGATAGTGCTATTTTTTACGAACACAGACTATCTATCACAGGATGTGGAAGAGGTAAGTAAAGGCCAAAATTCAGATAGGATACATAGCACGATGTATAGACAAGAGAGGGAGTACGAACACACTTATTGTTTGCAGGAGCGCGGATCTTGAAAGGGCTTAGAAACGGGAAGTACTTCTTTAACTCATCCACATGAAACCCAGTAAGCACACTGTATATGAAAGAGGGTCCGATGGCTGGGCTAGATTTCCCCCGGAATGATTATTAGATTGGGGAGATTCAATATGATCATAGGAATACATGGCGATAAATAATAAGCCTAGGTTAATTGAAAACAACAATAGGTTAATAAGGTGAATAAATAGTACGTAATAGTCCGCTGGAATAAAGCCTCAGAGGGAGTTCGACGGAGTAGATGACTAGAAGGTTACACAGCACAAACGGAGAAACTACTACTACGATGATAAAAAAGATATGCTTCCAAGTTCAGAGCATATAGAGATAAGGTGGAAGGCGGAAACAAACCTTGCTCTCCAAAAGCGTAAGGAAAATTGATGAACATGAAGCTAAAAGTCGGTCGGAGAACTGGAGAAGACGACGACTTTGGCTATTAAATAGAGGAGTAACTGAGGAAGAGAGGAAATCTTAGTATTTATACGCAAAGAAAAAGGAAGGAGATATATTGGAAGACAAACAGTTGTGAAAACACAATGATGAAACCTTTCACAGATTTCAAAGTGGCAGTGGAAGATGAAAAGACAGCTCACTAAAAAATAAAATGCGTTTATAATACCTATTTGTGAGATGAATTAATTGCAGCCTTTAGGGAAATATGGAAACGACCAGAAATTTTTTTTGATAAGATATCACATCTTTTGAGCATGTCTTACGCTATCAATCACAACAAGAATTCGAAAATTCAAATTTTGAAAACGAGGGACTTAGCGGACAAAAAATCTAACAGCCACGAAGCTACTACCACTTTGCAGTCCCTTCAATGACGAACGAAACTCTTATAATAGATCGTTTGGTATTCAATTATTTCGACATGTTCTGCTCCATGCCACTTAGTCTTCGTGGCTAGGGGGGGGAGGGCTTATGGTCCATACCGAGCCCAAAAGAGTAGAAGGCCCAGAACACTAGCAAAATTGTATGGGTTGAGCGAAAAGTAGAAGAAGGTGGGTAACATCCCACAAACCAATAATGAAGGAAACCCTTATCAGTCGTGGCTCACAAACCGGGTTTATAGGACGCACGATCATACACAACAGGGATGGAGGGCACACAATTATACACATGACACAAACTCCAGATAAAGCGGAGCCACAACCATTGTGTATTATAAAAGGAAGAGGAGAAGGTGGAAAAAGGTAAGTGCAGATGAACTATAGCAAGTTAATTGGAAAAGTACAATACTGACTAGAGCGTCGGAGTGTCTTCCCCGGAACCCATTCTGGGACTCCTTTTGTAGTTGCATTCTGCTGATCGCAGTTAGCTAGCCGGGCGAGGGAATACCACAATACTGGATACTAACAGATGCAATACATAAGTAAACTGGTGCAGTTCCTAATTCAAAATAAACAGCCAACAACATTTTTTTCAAAACAAAAAAGTCAAACACAACACAACTAACAAGTACACACTGGATACTAACAGATGCAACATATAAGTAAGCAGGTTCAACTCATTATTCAAAACATACAACTAACAACAAATGAAAATAAAAGGTCATACACATTACAACTAACAAGTACACATTGAATGCTAACATGTGCAACATATAAGGAAACAGATGCAACTTGGAATTCAAAAACGTACAACTAACAACAAATTAAAACAAAAGTTCATAGACAATACAACTAACAAGTACATGCTGAATACTAACAAGTGCAACATATAGGTAAACAGATGCAGTTCGTGATTCAAAACGAATGATCAACAAAAAACAGAAGAAAAAAAAGTCATTCACAAAAGGTCATAGACAGTACAACTAACAAGTATACATTAAATACTAACATGTGCAACATATAAGTAAACACATGCAACTGGTAATTAAAAACGAACAAACAACTACAAAATGGAAAAGAAAAATTCATACTCATTACAACTAATTTGTACACATTGATACTAAATAATGCAACATATAACTAAATAATTGCAGTTCCTAATTCAAAACGAAAAATAAAAAATAAATGAAAATAAAATATCATACACAATAAAACTAATTATTACACACTAAATACTAACAATTGCAACAAATAGCTAAACACATGCATACTATAAACGTCTCAACCACCGAACATCAGCATCTTGGTTGCTCATCCGTCAATCCTTTTTCAGGATTGGGTGCTCATTAAATTCAACCATGTTACTACTGAATGAATCCAAGGAGTGGGATTCAATCATGCTTGTTTTAAGAGCCATCTTTCTGCTACCGCTTCACCTGTGTATGTAAAATGGCCTCCCAATATCAATAGAGCTTTGACACACTGCTCCTGTACTCTCTCATTAAGCACTCCACAGTCCAATACTTTCACAATTTCATCTACAACTTCTTCTCTGTAAACACTTCATTCCTGTCCTAGCAGATTGCGATCTCCCTTCATATCGAAATGATAATACTAATTCTAAGCATTTAAGGAAATAGTAAAACAACATTAAATGAACTATCTGATAGAAAATAACTAGAAGTTGGCATTACCAAAACATCCAGTTATAATAACAGTGTTGCAACCAAAGGGCGTTCTTGAGGGTGAGCCCTCTGAAGGTAGACTAAAAGAATATGCATCGCATTCATCCCTTCCCATCCTCTTATGAGTTCGTTAAGAAATGTTGTTCTTTTATTGTGCCTAGTGTAACAACAATGTGAATTGAGTGCTAGAAAATGAAACTTCTTGGCAATGTAGTATAACTATTACTCAGGCAGTGGGGATTGACATCAGTATAAAAGTTTTTGTTTTCTAAACTATGTAATTTTCATACAAATGTACAATTATTTATCTTGACTGTAATGCAATTTCAATGATTAATCTCAAACATCTAAAAGACAGTAAATTAAAACGTTTACATATAGCAAACAAAACCTTTAAACTGAAAAGGATTAGTAATCAAACCTGAACGTCGTCATAGGTCCACCGGTTGAAGAGCATGACATCGGAGTGACCGGTCTTCACGGTCTCGGAAACTGGTGCAACCACTGCCGGTGCAACCTCTTCCATAGCTGATTTGGGCTCCGAAACACCGGGCTGGGCTCAGAAGAGAAATACAAACAACAAGAATTACTCAGAGAAACACGAACAATAATTAATTCTACTTAATCTGCTTCATTCTGTAAGAATTACTCAGAGAAACACATATCAAAACTAAAAAAACACACACATACAACACACACACGCTCATGATCCTCCGCCTTCAAATTAATTTTTTACCTGGAGATGAGGACTCGGCGAAGGAGGAGGAGGAGCATTGGACCACCGTTTGAGCACGAACAACAATGCCGGAGGAACTACGGCCGCCGCAACGGGGAATCTGTACGGTCGTTGGCGAGCAAAAATGGAGAAGAACGATGAGAGAGAGAGGAGACTAAAAATTGAAGAAGAATAAAGGGTTCATGAGACTTTCTAATTAGTACCTAATTTTTTATTAATTACAAACTGAACCCATTTTTAAAAATAGTCTTTGACCTATCCATGAGTTTATGGACATGTCGTCTTTCCTGATAATTTTCCTTTTTATTATACATAATTTAATATACTCCCTTTGAGCCAACTAATTCTGCACACTTTTCTTTTTTGATTGCCCAATGCAATGCTGCACACTTTGAAAAATTGTCTTACTTTGTTAAAAATTAACCTAGAAATTTTCACACTACCCTTACTCACTTTTGAGTTTTACACAAAGCCCTACCATTACAACCCAAATCAGCCCAAAATTAAAGCACTTAACCCAAATCTACTCCAACCTAAACCCAAATCAATATCCTAATATCTGAAACTACCAACCAACATTCTCATTCAAAATTTACGTGACTTGGCCATTTGGATTCCACAACCGACAGTTTTGGCCATTCAATTCATCTTGGGCAGGTGGAAATCTGATTTCTTCACATGCACTTTGATCATTCAAACGCTCACATTCAATTCGTTCTTATCCTCTCATCTCACTTTTTCTCTTCATCTTCCCTCATATGCTCCCCTGCCTCTCCAAACCCTGTTTGTTATCTTTGCATTTCTCCTCAATTATCTTCTCCGATTGACCCACTATTTTGTCGATTCACCATCCCTGGTTGCAAAAATCGTGTTAAATGGTATTTTCCTTGTATTCCTCTGAGGATTCTTGCCCTATATGTTCCCTATGTTATGTTTCCAACACTTATAGTTGGTCAGAATATGTTCCGGAGACGGAAGCGGAGGATGCCACCTCCACCTGGAGGCCCGGCACCACTCTCGTGGAAGCGGAACTACTAGAGCCCCGTCTATGCTCTGAAGTCCAAGATCTGGCTGAAAATAACGGCGTCGTCGGTGAGTATTGTGTACAACCGCCGCCTGGTGTCTTGCATGTTGATATTCAACAAATGAAATGTGTAGGTAAACAATAATCGGGTGTTAAAACCCTACAGTGTCACCGACACTCGATCCCCGATGTTAAATTTCAAGGTATGTTAGATTGATGGTGCTGCGATCTGGGCATGAGACTCCGACAGTGAGGTGGTGATGCCGACAGGATCTATGGAAGAGGCTGATGTTGGAGTTGCTTCAAACGCGAACTGGTCTTCAAAAAAATTAGCATCCTGACTGTTAAAGATGATATGGGATTCCAGGTCAAAAAGGCGATAGCCTCTCTTTTCAGCAGGATAACCAAGAAACAAACATCGCCGACTTCTTGGTGGAAACTTGTTGCGGTATCTGGGAACATGAGCAACAAAACACAAGCATCCAAATACCTTTAAAGATGAGTAATGAAATTTGGTTTTACCAAAATTTTCTAATTCTTACTAGTATGTTCCAACATAATCTATCTAACCAAGTATGCAATAAATTAAAGCATTAACAACACAAGACTTGGTTACGCAGTTCGGTGAAATACACCTACATCTGTGGGGCCTGACCGAGTTCCGAATGAATCCACTAATTAGAAAGATACAGTACAAAGTACATCATACAAAATACTTATCGTTACTAACTTTAACGTGTGAATTCGGCTAGCTCCCCTAGCTATCAATCCTTCTTGATCAGAATCCCTCTGACCTCGAAACTCATTAACGCTAGATCTCCTCCTCCCAAGGAATTAAGGTATACGATTCTAAACTTTGAACGGCAGGTCACATATGTTGGAACATAGAATTCTGGCTCTTTGCAATTCTCTCGGAAGATTGAAAATCTGTGTGCAAATTTTCTCTGATTAAAACCGTAGTGAATGCATCCATGGTTGTCCCCTTTTATAGCCATGAGCAGATTGGAACTCTCCATGACTATCTCCATAATATTCCTTTCCTTATCTGCTTCTTGAAGCATATCCAAATCCCATAAATAAATAATTTTGTTTATCACAATATCTCTCATATATTCGAGAATATCTACACCATAGTTGTAGGGATTTTCCATAAATCAACTATGCTTCTATACGCCTGATATATAGCAGAATATTCAGATTTCCATATCTCACAAATATCACAATATTCTGACTTCTTTCTTTGCGAAATCCAATCGGCATATATATAATAATCCGCACGTTCCAACATAGAAAGTTTTCGTTTCCAAGCCAATTAAATATTTTGTGCCAATTAAAGAATTCAATGCATATCACTTGACTTTACAATCTCCCTCTTTGGCATTTTGCGGACCCAAAACTTTTTGGCCATTAATCTCACAACGAAAAACTTGTAATCAAACACATAGGTCTTCCTAACTCCACCTATGTTGGAACATATGCACAATACTGAATCTGATCAGAATATTGAATACTAGAATTCCATGGGAATATGAATACCAGAACCGAGTACCAGAATTCCAGAAATTCCAAAATATAAACTTCAGATTACAACACCAAATCATCCAAAATTCTCCTCCTGGGGCAATAAATATGCCAAAGGAAAATAAAACCAAAAGAAATAAGCAGAAAGTAGGCTCCCCCTGACTGTTACATCCATGTTGGAACATAGAGAAACAATCTTGTTCAGGTGCAGACCTCCAGCTGCGCTTTTCCAATCTCCAGTTTCGCCTTTTCTGCTTCAAGTGCTACCATTTGAATGGCTATTACCCCCACTCTTGCATTCAGGACCACCAGTTTAGCCATATTTTCAACAGTTGAAGAAGTAGACCCAGAAGGACTCCACGGTAGATCAATGACATGCCTCAACCCAAATGTCTTCTTATTCGGCCTTAGGAATTTCGTGTCTATAATCATATCTTTTGCCTTCCCCTTTACCTTGGCACTCTTAGCCAACGCTGAAATCAAACAGGGATAGACAATGGCATGTTTTACTTTGGGAGCTGTGGCTTGCCTCACCAGGTTCTGCTGAATAAACAGTCCAAGATTGACTGGCTTCTATGTTCCAACACAGTACAGTAACTTGGCAATTTCTCTTGGCAGGGCAGTCGTGTTCGAGGATGGCATCCAACAGTTAACTGCTATCTGATATAGGCCAAAGAATCTTGATGAAAAATATAAAGCTTGTGAATACCCTACTTCAAGCCACTTAGCCTTGTATCCTCCTGAGATTGTCTCAAGTATTTGATCATCTGTTACTCCTAAATCCTCAGGAAACACCCCCTGAAACTCTGGTGTTTGCATCCCCAAAACCTTATTTATTCTGGCAGCTGAGAGATCCATAATCCTTCCTCGCCCATACACCCTTCCAAACCAGGGAGAGTCAACTTCCAAATTTTCAGCCATCAAGTTGGCATAAACCTCAATGACCACTTACCTATTATACTGAAGCTGGACAGTGGCCGCCCCTTTCATTCCTATTAAATCCAGAAAATCCAAAAAACCACTATTCATGTATGCCTTCAGGTCTACAGGTCTCTTAGGAATAAACTTCCTCTCAGCAAAAACTTCTCCCATCTCTTCACTTTTTAAATCAAAGTATGAGAAAGAAGGTGCATCACTTACAGGGAGGGGAGGAAGCACTTTCCTCTTGGTAGATTCCTGATTCTTCTTGGCCCTTTTTGTTGGTGGAGAATCTTATGTTGCAGCCACCTTTCTCTTGCCCTTGACCGACTGTAAGAACTCATCCGGCACTTCATCACTCGAATAGTTCATCTCAGGATGTTCCTGTGTTGGAACATACTAAGTATCCTCTGCTCCTTCAGTTCCAGCAGTCTGTGTTCCAATATTCTGCACTTCCTCTGATTCACTTGGTTCTGCGACTAGTTCTTCACTATGAGCTTCTTCCTTGTCATCATGTACATCACCAGTTATCTTAAACTGGTCTTCTCCTCCCATATCTTTATCATCAACGTCCATCTCTACACTATTTTCATCCTCAGCCTACTGTGTTGGAACATAAGAAGCGTGTTCCTCCTTCTCACTATTAGAGACTACAATAATTATTGGTTTCCTCAGCTCTTCTAATCTCTGAGCTGCCATCAAATAAAAAAATCCTACATGCAACCTATCTGTAGACCAAATCACTTCTTGTCCTGCAGCCTCCTCATCACTCATTTCTCTTATAACAGCACAGCTCGGACGAGGGATAGATGAATAAATATAAAACTTGTCATTCCCTCTGTACTTATCATACCTCCCCCTCAGGAATTTCACTTTATAGTTTTCGACATTCCACAAATCTCCAATATTCACGGTCACAAATTCTTTGACCTTAACATTCAAGAATTCACCCTCTATACTCTTAATCTATGTCAAGCCCATTGTCACTCCATTTGCTTCCAGCCATTCAAATATATCGTTTATAGTCTTGAATTCCATCCCATGAATTTTAAGAGTTGGAGGATCGGGGTTAGTTACCTTTTGAAACAACCATTTTCTTTGTTACTGGGGCTTCCATCCTGATCACCAGCACCCGACCAGAGTCATCGACTTTGAATTCTTCTCTTCTCTATTCAGCATTGTCAACTTTTGGAAGTTAGAGAGATTCGTGTGTTTTGGATTCGACCGAGGGAGAGTTTTTGGTTAAAGACATTTTCTAACATGAAGTTGTTGTGGGAGAAAGATCGTGGGGGAGATTTTGCAATACAACTTCGAAGAAAACCAAGAAGAATGAGAGTGTGGCCGGAAAGAGAGGGATTTGGAAAGACTTGGACAACTTTGAATCCAACACAAACTTTTCAACTCTCTTCCTTGGTTGCCATGAAACCTTTTTCTTTTTTCGAGATGAGTAATGATGTGGCTTTTCTCTCTTGTCAACTCAAGAAATCAACTCAAAAAATACCAACTTCTAACATATCATAACTTCTAACTATCCAACTATTCTTCTTCTATCTTTGCACAACTTTTCTTCTTTTCATATATTTTTTTTGTTTTTCTGAATATTTTGATAGAAAATAATAAACAAATAAAATATTTACATTTAACTAAAGGCAAGGATTACCTCAAATTTGACATACACCGAAGTGTTGTCTGAGAGTTTCAAAAGTGGAAATGTCCAACGGTTTTGTAAAAATATCAGTAAATTGCTCTTGTGTTGGAACATAGGCTACCACAACTTCCTTCCTTTCAACAAGATCTCTAATAAAATGATGCCTTATATCAATATGCTTAGTTCGAGAGTGCTGGACTGGATTTTTTGAAATATCAATAGCACTTGTGTTATCGCATAAGATCTTAAACGGGCCTTGATGAATTCCATAGTCGTTCATCATTTGCTTCATCTATAACAATTGCGCACAACAACTTCCAGTAGCAAGATATTCAGCTTCTGCGGTAGATAAAGAGATTGAATTTTATTTCTTACTATACAAAAAAACTAGATTCGTGCCAATAAAGAAACATCCACCTGAAGTGCTTTTTCGATCATCAACATTACCAGTCCAATCAGAATCACTGTACCCAATCAACTCAGAACTTGATTCTTATAATACCAGACACCATACTTAGAAGTCCCACTTACATATCGAATAACTCTTTTGACTGCCGTGAGATGAGACTCTTTTGGATCAGCCTGAAATCTTGCACATATTCCAATGCTAAGACATATATCTAGTCTACTTGCTGTTAAATACAATAGACTCCCAATCATTCCCCTGTATAACGTTTGATCAACTGCAACTCCTTTCTCATCCTTGACTAGTTTGTCAGAAACCCCCACAGGTGTTCAAATTTCTCGGGCATTACTTAAACCAAATATCTTTACGAGATTCAATGCATACTTACTTTGATTTATGAACGGGCCATGTTTTCCTTGCTTAACTTGCAGTCCTAGAAAGTATGTGAGCTATCAAACCATGCTCATTTCAAACTCAGCCTGCATAACCGTGAAAAACTCATGTACCATAGATGGTGAAGTAGAGCCAATACTATATCATCCATATAAATTTGTGCAATCAAAATTTTTGATGACTTATCAAGCACAAATAAAGTGCGATCTACTCCCCCTCGACGTTAACCTTTCTTAAGAAGAAAGTTAGTAAGTCATTCATACCATTCCCTAGGTGCTTGCTTTAAACCATATAAGGCCTTCTTAAGGCGATATACATGATGAGGATAATAAGGATCCTCAAATCCTTTAGGTTGTTCCACATAAACTTCTTCATTTACCACACCATTTAGAAATGCAGAGTCTTGACATCCATTTGATACAGAGTAAAGTTCATAGAGCAGGCAATAGCAAGTAAAATTCGAATTGACTCTAACCTGGAAACTAGTGCGAATGTCTCATCAAAGTCAACACCTTCAACTTATGTGTATCCTTGAGCGACCAGTCTAGCTTTGTTTCGAGTAACATGTCCGTCAGCATCAGATTTATTCTTGAAAATCCATTTTGTGCTGATGACATTAACACCCTTAGGGCGAGGAGTGAGATACCATACATCGTTTCTCGCAAACTGACCTAGCTCTTCTTGTATTGCAGCAATCCATTATTCGTCTAGTAATGCCTCCTTGTAATTCTTTGGTTCAACGAGAGAGATGAAGCATTGTAATCCAACCAACTTCCTATATTCCACCCGAGGAACTGGTCGAGTACTCCGTGCCATTGATTCAGGTTGATCCTATGTTGGAACATAGGATACGACAGTGGGAGATGATGTTCCAACATGCTTAGTGTCAACTGGTTCAACATCAGTCTGCTCAGATGTTCCAACATGTGATGAATCTTCCTTGTCAGGTTGACGAAGCTTTGTTGGAACATGAGTGTTACCAGGTTCTTCTTCTTCGACATCTGAGTTGTGTCCTTCTTCAGAATCTTCCACAATAACATTGATAGACTCCATAAGTGTGTTGGTCCGATTGTTATAAACACGATAAGCATGGGTGTTGACAGAATACCCAAGAAATATTCTAGTATCACTACGATTATCAAATTTTGGCAATTACTCTATGTCTCTGAGGATATACCACTTGCTTTCGAACACTTGAAAGTATGGGACATTTGGTTTCCTGCCCTTCCAAATCTCGTAAGATGTTTTGCTGATGAATGAACGCAGATATACTCGATTAATCGTATAACTAGTTATGTTAATAGCTTATGCCCACCATTTTTTGTGAATTTCTTTCTCGGCTAACATAACTTGAGCCATCTCCTGCAAGGTTCTATTTTTCCGTTCTACAGCACCATTCTGCTAAGGAGTTATTGGTGCAGAAAACTCATGTTGAATACCAAGCTCATCACAGAAATCTCTAAATTGATAATTTTCAAATTCTCTAACATGATCACTATGAATTCGAATAATCTTTCCAACAGGACTTCCTTTTTCAGTCTGTAGCTTTATCACCAGACTTCTGAATACTTCCACCGTATCAAATTTTTCTTTAAGAAAAGCTACCCACATATATCTGGAGAAATCATCAATACATACAAAGATATATTTCTTTCCACCTATACCAGGGGTATAGACTGGACCCATCAAAGCCATATGCAATAATTATAGATTTCTTGAGGTGGTTATACATTGAACTGAGGAGTGGGGAGATCAAATTTGTTTAACTTGTTAACATGGTCAACACACAATTCCGTCCTTGCTTGTTAAGGTAGGCATACCTCGTACAGCTTTTGCATTTGTAATTTTCACCAAGGTTTTGTAATTGATGTGACTGAGCTTCCTGTGCCACAAAAATCCTTCATCTTGCTCCGAGATCATACATCGTACTTCTTGTTCCAATAGATAGCAATTATCTGATGATCGTATGCCTGAAAGAACCTTGGCTTCTCTGTGTTTCACTATGCATTTGTCTTTCTGAAATTCCACAATCATATTATCATCACACAATTGACTTATTCTCAGTAGATTGGCCTTCAGGTCTTCCACGAGCAGCACACTAGTGAATACTGGAAATCCTTCAATTTGTACTTCACCTTTTCCAATCACTCTACTCTTTTTTCCATCACCAAATGTAACATAACCACCATTGAAAGGTGTGATATTTGTAAGGAATTCTTGAGTTCCAATCATATGGCGAGAGCATCCACTATCAAAGTACCACGAATCTCTAGAATATGATATAAGCGAATTATGTGCAACAAGGCATGTATTAGATCTTTTGACAACCCATACCTTTCTGAACGTTATGGTTTTCTGGACTTCGCCTATGTTGAAACATACAACGAGTTAACGTCCTGCCATTTGATCTCTGAATAGTTTCTGACATTTATTCTCAAAATGACCTTGGTATGAACAGTAGCTGCAGATGAGAAATTTCCTTTGATAGGGGTTGCCGAACTTTCTCCTTACCTCTCGAAGCTTTGTCTTGAGATTCGCTGGATTCTAGAGTAACTCGTGTGCCTTAGGCTTGAGTTTGCCTGTGTTATACCCAATTCCGTGTCAATCTCTAAAATTGTTTCCCATATCCAGAATATCATCAAGCTTAGCTTTTCCTGAATTCCGTTTAGAAATTACTGCTTCAGAAGTCTCAGCTCTCTTGGTTGCTAATATTAGCTTTTCATTTAATTCTTCATTTTTCTTTCTGAGTTCAGCAACTTTTACATGTAATTCTCTTTCTGCTTCCATCAACTGCACTTTTTCTTCCTTCAATTCTTTGTTTGTGTCAACCACTTGGATCCACATGGCTTACATCATTTCATAAGTGCTGTAGATTTCTTCATCATTCATCGCAAGTCCATCGTCTTCATCACTGGATGCTTCATACTGGTCTATGTTGGAACATACAGTTTCAACTTTATCCAGTAAGTTGGAACATCCGTCCTTCGATGCATCATAATGTTTTGCTCCAAATGCCACATAGTTGCTTACAAGTTCCTCTTCGTCTTTCTCTTCTTCTTTGTCTTCACTCCACGAGGTGACATAAGATTTTCCTTGTTTCTTCCGAGCATTTGCACATTCAAACTGAATATGACCATATCCTTCACATGCCCTGCATTGAATTCGTCCAGGCTATTTTGGTTCACTATGATTTCTGGAGAACTGCTGATTTCCTTGCTTAAATCCTTTTCCACGATTGTTACCAAAATCCTGTGGCCTTGGTCTATTTCCTCCAAACCTCTTCTGAGATTTCTTGTTTACTACTATCTTCAGCATTCTTGAGAAATTCTTCGTGATACGTGCAAGCCTTTCAAATTCATCATCATTGTCAGATTTGTGATTTTCCTTTGATGAAGATATTCTGAATGCCAACTCCTTTTGGACCCTTTTTGTAGCTGATTGAATTATCATCTCATATATCTGTAATGATCTCATTAATTCATCTAAGCTCATGGTGGCTACATCTCTTGCTTCTTCTATTGCCCCAACCTTCATCGCAAACCTTTTAGGAAGTGATCTCAAGGTCTTTTTCACTAGCTTTGCCTTTTTGTAGACTTTTCCAAATTGGTATGCCATATTGGAGATGTCCCTGAGTTTTCCGTTGAATATAGCAATGGTGTCATCCTCCTCCATCTTGAGTTCCTCAAACATAGTAAACAGCATTTGTAGTTTAGATTCTCGAACTCGACTGGTTCCTTCATGAACAGTTTGCATAATATCCCATGCTTTCTTGGCTTGATGACATGTAGAGATGAGTTTGAACTAGTTTTCATCAACCGCAGTGAAGATTGCATTTAGTGCCTTTGAATTCGCCAGAGATGCCTTGAGGTCATCAGGAGTCCAACTAGCTTTGTCTTTGAGTTTCTGCTCCCTTTGACTTGACTCTCCTTCTTCCGCCTTAGAGCTTGTATCGGCATCTTCAGTAGGGTGATTCCACTCATTCTCAACATAGAACCACACAAGTTCATCAAGTGAATTGATGAAAACTCTCATGCGTGCCTTCCAATAATTATAGTTGTTGTCTTCTAGCAGAGGTGGCCGAGACACCGAACCTTCTTCTTTAGTTGCCATGGTAAAACCATATCACACTTTCCTTGATACAACCAAGGGAAAAATAAGTGACAAAGCTCTGATACCAAATGAAATTTGGTTTTACCGAATTTTTCTAATTCTTACTAGCATGTTCTAACATAACCTATCTAACCAAATATGCAATAAATTAAAGCATTAATGACAGAAGACTTGGTTACGCAGTTCGGTGAAATTCACCTACATCTGCGGGGCCTGACCCAGTTCAAAATAAATCCACTAATTAGAAAGATGCAGTACAAAGTACATCATACATAATACTTATCTTTACTAACTATAACGTGTGAATTCTGCTAGCTCCCCTAGCTACTGATCCACCTTGATCAGAATCCCTCTGACCTCGAAACTCATCGATGCTGGATCTCCTCCTCTCGAGGAATTAAGTTATATGATTCTAAACTTTGAACGGTAGGTCACGAATGTTGGAACATAGAATTCTGGATCTTTGCAATTCTCTCGGAAGATTGAAAATCTGTGTGCAAATTTTCTCTAATTAAAACCGTATTGAATGCAGCCGTGGTTGTCCCCTTTTAGAGCCATGAGCAGATCAGAACTCTCCATGATTATCTCCATAATATTCCTTTCCTTATCTGCTTCTTGAAGCATATCCAAATCCCATAAATAAAGTGATTTTCTTTATCACAATATCTCCCATATATTCGAGAATATCAACACCATATTTGTGGGGATTCCATAAATCAACTATGCTTCTATACGCCTGATATATAGCAGAATATTCAGATTTTTATATCTCACAAATATTATAATATTTTGACTTCTTTCTTTGCGAAATCCGATCAGCATATATATGATAATCCGCATGTTCCAACATGGAAAGTTTTTCGTTTCCAAATATGTTCACAAAAACTGCCAATTAAATATTCTCTGCCAATTAAAGTATTCAATGCATATCACTTGACTTTATAAGTAATTTGGAGCGTCTCCATATAGCATCTCAGAGGGAGTGCGACCATTGAGATGTTTCTTTGGTGTCCGGTTAATCAGATAAGCAGCAGTAAGAACACATTCTCTCCAAAACTCAATTGGAAGACTGGCTTGAAACAGTAAGGCACGTACCACGTTGAGTAAATAGCGATGCTTTCGTTCAATTCTACCATTCTGCTGTGGTGTATCAACCATATACGTCTAAGAAATGATCCTAGATGCAGTAAAATGAGATCTCAAAGGCAAAATTTTGGTCCCGTTGTCATCCCGGACACGCAGTATAGTTCAACCCCATTGATTCTTGACTAGAGCACAAAATTTCAAAAATCTAGAAGCTACTTTTGACTTAGCCACTGATAACTAAGCCCAAACAACTCGGGAATAATCATCAACTATTGTAAAAATAAAATAAAATGCACCACTATAAGATGGTGTTCTATAAGGACCCCAAACATCACAATGTACTAATTCAAACAATGCAGCAGCATTTGTAAAACTCAATGAAAAACTATGTCTAGTCTGTTTTGCTCTATAACATACAGAGAAATGTATAGTAGTATTATTTGTGATAAAATCAAGAGTATGAATAGAAGACAACATCGTAGATAATGGATGACCAAAATGTTGATGCCATAAATCAGATGAAGAAACCGAAACAACTGTCAGAATAGACTGCAGGAGATGAGGACAAACACGAGTATCCAAGAGACGAAGCCAATAAACTCCCCCTTGCTGTTCACCCACGCCAATCACAGTTCTCGTACTGATTTTCTGTAAAATGCAGTAATTTTCAATAAACAAGGCTAGACATTTTAAGGCAGATAACAATCTAGATTATAATAATAAATTGCATAGCAAAGTAGGTATATAGAGCACATAAGTAAGGGTGACATCACCAAAACAAATAGACTCATATTATGTAGCAGACGACACGGATCCATCAGGCAGTATAACATTCATAGAATTGGTAGCAGTAGTAATATCAGTAAGAGAACCCTTGTCACCAGTCATGTGATATGAGGCTCACGAATCAAGAATCCAGGGTAAAGTAGACTTACCTGACCTATGGTCAGATATGAATGAAACTGATTAAATAAATGTATGGTCGTACTCCATTGGTCGTCAAACAGAGCAGGGCCGAAATCAGATCGTGTAGGTAAGCTAGAGGAGGCGGCCACCGCAAACCCTTACGGCAACGTCACTACGCCGGTGAAAAGAGCCATAACACAAATGGCAAGTACAATCAAAGTAAGGGAAGAAAACAAATTTTGCTGAACCAACGCCAAATGAAGCAAGTAACGCGCACCTCCTGTGTAGCGCGTGGAAAACACGCGCTCTGAAGAGACAACTGCGCGTCTGGTGCACTCGCACGTGGACACACGTGCTTCTGGAAGATCGCATGCGTGAATCTCATGCTTGCCTCTTTTTGTCTGAAGCCGGGTGGAGTAGATGCCTCCGGAGGGAGTAGATGGAAGCCAGACGGAGCTGATGGAAGCTGGACGGAGTCGAGAGTGGAGCAGACCAGATGGAGAAGAGCAGGAGAAGGCTGGTCGGAGCAAAAGAGAGCCGGGCTGAGTCGGGAGCGGGAGCGGGCCGGATGAAGCTGATGGAAACTGGACAGAGTTGGGAGCGGAGCAGACCGGATGGAGCGGAGCAGGAGAAGGCCAGACGGAGTTGGGAGCCGAACCGGCGGCTGTGGTGAGCAAGGTTGCGGTGAACTGAAGAGGAAAAAAAACCTTTTTATGGCAGAAAGGTAGTCCGAATCGGCTGCTCGTAGAAGTCACGCACGGATGACGTTGGAAAATTTAAGACGGTATTTTAAGGTCTTAGGTTTCAGGATTTTAGGCTCTGATACCATGTTAAATTTCAAGGTATCTTGGGCTTCCATCTTAAAACCAATTAATACTAAGTGGAGATGATCCAAGGCCTTATATGTAAGTCATTTAGTTATTAAGAAACTGATATGAGATATATCTTTCAACACCTGAGCCCAATTGGCGAGGCATCGCTGGTGGTGGACGACTCGGGTACCGGTAGCGACCCAGAGAGCTAAGCACATTGACATTGACTACCATTTTGTGCGGGAGTTGGTGGCTGCTGGTCCAAGCTTCGCGTCTCGGTCAATCCGACGCTCCGCTTGAGGGGGGGTATGACAATAGAAAGTTTGGAAGATGATTAGTCTTTTATAATTAGTCTTTTGTAAGTTTGGAAGCTGATTAGTCTTTTGTAATTAGTCTTTTGTAAGTTTGGAAGATGATTAGTCCTTTGTATAGGGTCTCACTTGTACTATATATAGTCATGTAAATCCTAATACAAAGTAGAAGAAGAAATTCAGTTGATAGTGGCGGACGACTCTGGTACAGGTAGCGACTGAGATTCACACCAACCATGGTAGCTTATTTGTTGCTTCCTCATCTGAGGGAGATTCGAGATGCAAAACATATGAAAAAATAGATCCACTCCATAAAGTTATGTTCTCATTCCTTAGGGTTTTGTTAATTTATTGAATTCCAGTGGCTATTTGTGACTTGATTCCATATTTTTTGTTTGAAAGCGCGGTCCTAAGGTGAATGCTACACAACGATGATGGTGTTGTACCCAAAAGAAGTGGTGTCGTTCCTGCACCATTCCAATTATGTGACTTACTGGCACATAGGGGGGAATCAAGGGTGCCTGGTCGTGCAAACATTTTTTTATATGGCATTTTGTATATTTCTTGTGTTTTATTTGTATTTTAGTGGTAAAATAAAGGTTGTGCCCCCCTCCAAAATAACACTTATCGCATAATATACGCAGAATACTGAAGAAACGCAGTACAAAATCAGATTTAAAAAGAAAGTAGTTTAAAAATGTTAGAAATCTTTATTTTTAATTGTTGAGTTTGACAAGGGATAGCATTTCTTTAAATCTAATTTTATCTTTAATATTAATCCTAATTATACTTGAAAAATGTATCAAAAAATAAAAAAAACTGATTCCAATACTGTTAGAAATTAGCCAAAAAAAATGCTAGGAATTAGAAACATGAAGAGCTCAAGGTACTGTTGCTTGCATACACAGGCTTGAAACTGACCTCGATCTAATTATTTAACTACGAAAAAACACAGTTTGGCCTGTAGGTTTCATCAATTTGAACGCTATGGGGTTAACAAACTAGAACGATTTTTTGGTAAGAATGTTGAGATGAACCTTCTTTTAAAAAAAAGCGAAACATAAGTTAAAACATGATAGTAAACACTGCATCCAAGAGTATATCGCAACATTAGAAACACATCATCAGCATCATTCTAATATCTTAGAAAAGAGTATGTGTGTCTTCAACCACTGAAGAAAGATGAATGAACAACATTCCGTTGAGAAGTTACCGTAAATTACATACAGAGGGTCCTAATGTACAAAGAAATGAATCAATACAAAACTTCGGTCAGAATTGGTCCAGCTGTGTGACCATAATCTATGCAAAATGAATGCGAAGTCTTGGAATGAGCTGAGTTCTTGATTTTAGTATAGCAAATATTTGAAACTTGGCATCAAATACGGTGGGTTCTGAGGTTGGCTGATAATATAGAGGACGCATTTAGTAAATGCGTCCTCTCGAAAATGCTTTTTTTTTTGTTTTGAGCCGATGGAATTTTTTTTTCGGCATAATGATTAGAGGACGCATTTACAAAATGCGTCCTCTAGGAAAATAAATTTTTTTTTCAGTGGAATAAATAGAGGACGCATTTACAAAATGCGTCCTCTTGGAAAATAATTTTTTTCCATTTTTTCTGGCAAGTTGAGTATAAAAATAAAATATAAATAAAGATAAATATACATACAGATAAATATAAAAATAAAAATGAAAATAAATAAAGATATATAAATATGCACACACGTAAATGTGTGGATGTACACACACGTCAATGTGTGGATGTACACACACGTCAATGTGTACAAATATATACGTAAATATAAATATAAATATATACACATATATAAATATAAATAAAGACACATACATAAATATAAACATATATATAAACATAAATGAAGATATACATATATATATATATATAAATGTATATAAATATAAAAAATATATGTAAATATAAAAATATACGTACATATAAATGTAAAAATAAATATAAATATAAATATGAATAAAGATATATGAATATGCACACACGTAAATGTGTGGATGTACACACGCAAATGTGTGGATGTACACACACGTCAATGTGTACAAATATATACGTAAATGTAAATATAAATATGTACACATATATAAATATAAATAAAGACACATACATAAATATAAATAAAGATATATATATATATATATATATATAAACATAAATATAAATATAAATGAAGATATACATATATATATAAATATAAAAAATATATGGAAATATGAAAATATACGTACATATAAATATAAAAATAAAAATATAAATAAATATAAATAAAGATATATAAATATGCACACACGTAAATGTGTGGATGTACACACACGTCAATGTGTGGATGTACACACACGTCAATGTGTGGATGTACACACACGTCAATGTGTGCAAATATATACGTAAATATAAATATAAATATATACACATATATAAATATAAATAAAGACACATACATAAATATAAATAAAGATATATATATATATATAAACATAAATATAAATATAAATGAAGATATACATATATATATAAATATAAAAAATATATGGAAATATGAAAATATACGTACATATAAATATAAAAATAATAATATAAATAAATATAAATAAAGATATATAAATATGCACACACGTAAATGTGTGAATGTACACACACGCAGATGTGTGGATGTACACACACGTCAATGTGTGGATGTACATACACGTCAATGTGTGCAAATATATACGTAAATATAAATATAAATATATACACATATATAAATATAAATAAAGACACATACATAAATATAAATAAAGATATATATATATATAAACATAAATATAAATATAAATGAAGATATACATATATATATAAATATAAAAAATATATGGAAATATAAAAATATACATACATATAAATATAAAAATAAATATAAAAATAAATATAAATATAAATATAAATATAAATAAAGATATATATAAACTCTAATATATATAGAAGCCACGCATTTTAAAGGTAGTATAAAAAAATCGGTAATGTAATAGTATTTTTTGTAGCTTTAAATAATGGAAGACGCATTTGGAAAATTAATTGTTCGGTAGACCGGGTGTCGGCATCGGCCGGAGAATTTTAATTATTGGGCGAAATGGTTATTCTCGTGTTTGTCTGATTGTATGTTGTGAACTAGTCGAACGATAAATTAGGACAGCGTGAGTTGCTGTTTGGTAACTAGTCCTGAATAAGGGTGCCGGAATGAAGTATTGCATAGTTAGAATGAGTATGAATTAGCATAAATGTACAATAGCCGAACAGTACGTGCGAAATGTAATGCAAATCAGTGTTTAGTGGCATGCTCTGTCCTAGTGACGATGACGATCCCTGCAAAGCTTTCCGCCCGTTCCACACGGTGGAGGGCGTACGGTCCTAGATGTCCGTCGAGGAACAGCCATCTGTGTAGGCACGTGCACTTCCTGAAGTGGAACTCCCTCTGGTATTTCGTCCTCCATTTCGTCTCCCGTATCCTCACGATAGGCATGTGGAACACTACCCGTATGTGACTGAGGATCAGGTGACATGAATTGATGACTCGATGTTGGAGTGACATATGCAGTGTGTTCCGATGGAGTCATACCGTAATGTGAAGGTTCACCGTGCGATGGGCCGGCAATCGGTGGACTCGCATGTGATGGGCCAGCTTGTGATGGTCCAACGTGTTCCTCCCGGCCCCTAGGACGCCGCCTCCGACCTCCCTGTCGAGCTGGTGGAGCCTGGCGGTCGCTTCTGAGGTCTGCATATCTGACACCAGGGGGAGGATCTGCACGGTGCACAAGCGGCTGATAGTACTGTAGCCTGGAGGCCTGATGCGCGTGTTGTAGACCCCGTGTGACAACTTCATGGATTCCGCGGAGAGCGGCCGCGAATGGTGGGGGACATCCATCCAACGGAATGTTCGACATGTTGTACACCTCAGTGACTATCTGCAACTATAGAATCGAGATACATATGTTAGTTATGCAATATAGGGGAAAGCCGTAGCATTATTTCTTGAGAATGTTATGATTGTAGGAAATACCAAGTACTCTGCAGTTGCACTGTCTCCATGGAAACCCTCTGTAGCCGTGGTAGGCCGTCCTGGCTGATCAATCATGCTCACCGTCTTGCGGAAGTACCACTCCATGTATTCACGGCTGGGACAATATGGATCTGCATACCCAAGTGGGTGTACTTGTCGACCAGATCGTTGCTCCCACTCAACGAGAAATCTTCTTAGTTCGGCACGCCAATCAGTGCCGGACCTGCCGCGACGGTCTATATCATGAAGCAGTTTATACTCTTCCCTACTGACCAGCTGGGTGGGTATTGGCTGGATCAGGCCGAACTGCCTGAGAACCCGATGTGCGTGGTGGAACTCCACTACATGCCAGCAGATGAGGTCGACGCACAGCAGCCAGTTGTTACTACTAGCAGTACAGTACCACGGGAGTTGGGCCACGATGTCCGGCGTGTATGGCTCCCAGATAAACTGAAAGAACATCATAGTGGTCCCTTTAGGTCTTGAATACCATTTTTCGCACGAAATCAGGAGATTGTAATCCAAGATGGCCCATACCTGATTCTGAGTGAGAGATGTGATTTGATCGCGATACACTTTCAAAACATGCATCGGTGAGTGTGATAAATCGTGAGGGGCTCTCCACCTACGGGCGGTGATGAGTGAACTATATTAGCAAATATATGGAATTGACCACAGTTTCAAAAAGTGACTGCTAGTGTTATTCGGCACCTACCGGGACCCAACAGCATTCATCGGCGCCGATATGGGTAGAGCTCCTGCGGGTCGGATGGATGGGATGCGCTCCCATGCCCACAACTGTTCCACAAATTAAATTACATGTAATACAAAGTAACAGAGAGGACATTATGTACGAATGAGTGGAGTGACAAATTACTTTACCTGTAGCAGGACAAGGGGGCCAGAAATGGATTTTACTTGTGGGATTGCAGCGTCACATAAGCACCGGTACAAGTGTGCAAGAATGGCACTCCCCCAACTGTAGTGACGTGCTGCACCTAGGTCCATCAGTATCGACAGGTAGAGCAGTGGAATTAGACTACCCAATGTGTCTGACATGAGCATTCCCCCAACCAGCAGCAGAATGAAAACTCTCGCCCGCTGTTGACACTGGACCTCAGTAGGGTGAGTAGGGAACGGACTGCCCAACAAATCTCCCAACCAGCTCGCCCTAATGCGACCCCCTCGGATAACTCCGGGGTCAGGTGTAGCACCTAGGTAGTCCGTACAAACTACCATCCATTCCTCAGTACGCCTACGGGTATCGATCCCTGTGACTGGGATCCCATCGATCGGAAGACCCCATAGCATCCCCACATCCTGCAGCGTGACCGTAGCCTCCCCCACCGGGAGGTGAAATGTGTGCGTCTCGGGCCGCCACCGCTCCACTAGGGCAGTGATTAGTGAATGGTCAATCCGTATCGATGCAGAATCAAGGAGTCCCTGGAATCCTACGTCACGCACGTAGCTCAGAACTGGGTCAGGCACATCTGCGGTCCAGCATGCCCCATCACAGCGCCGGACCTGCATTGCCTCATCTTGTAACTGTCTGTTGTACACTGCCCGGGCACGATGCTCCTCGTGCAGGTACAACAAATCGTCCTCCATGGGTCCTGGGTGGCAATGGTCCATCGTGTTGCCCCTGTACACAATTACGACATATGAAAATTAGTTACTGAAGCGATTAGAGTGGCAAACATATTTGGCAAATAAAAGCAATAACATCACAAGTAACAAGCTATAATATTCCGATGGACTACACAATTACGACATATGAAAATTAGTTACTGAAGCGATTAGAGTGGCAAACATATTTGGCAAATAAAAGCAATAACATCACAAGTAACAAGCTATAATATTCCGATGGACGAAAGTACATGTGCAAGTAACATATGACCGAGGTACCATTACAGACACTACACGACAACATGACACTAATTATGGCCACGCCTACGGCGGCCCCTGGATTCAACCGGCACCCGCTCGTCCATCTGATTCCTTATCCTTCTCTCCGCAAACTGTCCACGACGCCTACTGCGGAACTTCTCCCCATCAGGAACCAACCTCCATTCAGCACGTTGCCAGAGCGATGGATCTCTTACAGGCATGAAACCCTGACTATATTGTTGCACATATGTGGTCGTGAGATACACCCTGTCACATAGAGTAGCCGGATCGTCACGCCTATGCCGACAGACGGCCAAGGCATGGGAACAAGGGAAACGGAAAATCTGCCACTCACGACAAGTACACTCTCTTCTTCGGTATTTGACCGTGTACTGCCGGTCACTGATGCCCCCATCGATGTTCCTAACCACAACCCTATAAGTCTGCGATGCATGACCGAACACGGTCACGATATGCCCCTGCGCCAACCGCTCCTGCTTCTGAAACTTTTTCCAGATCCTGCTGGGAAACACGGACCTGGACAAACGGGCAACATTTTAGAATACATGAACTGTTTCGCAAACACTCAGAAAAGGGATACGTAAGTGACAAATTACCTCCAATTCGTGGCGTCCATAAACCTCTGGGCAAACATTTCAACTGTTCGCTCCAACGTCGCTTTGACACAAGCTGTGATCGGCAGATGGCGTGCGCGGCGCAAACAGTTGTTGTAACTCTCAGACAAATTCGTCGTCAGAATTCCCCAACGTCGATCACCCACATCGAATGCAAGACACCACTTACTCCTATCTAGCCGTTCCAGCCAAGCCCAAGCAGATGGATCTGTACTCTCTAGCTCCTCCTTGTACCCCCTCCACTTGCTCACTCGCCTAGCAGAACCAAGCTGCCACACCAGAGTCTTCAAAAGCGCATTCTTGAACTTCCCGTTATCATATGATAGGAAGTTGGATTGAAAATGCCGCAGGCAAATTCGATGGTATCCAGCCGGTTCCATCCACTCCTCCATATGCGTCATCGCATTTATGAGTCCAGCATGCCTATCGGATATGACACAGATTGGCGTGTTAGCACCACCAACGACGTGTTAGCACCACCATCAAGTTCACCCTCGACATCATCGTCTTCGCCACCGTCATCCCTACCAACAAGGTCACGAACGTGTCCCACATAATCATCATCCAAGACATTCTGCTCGTCACGGGCCATACCATACATACCACCACTTGTGGACGGCTGAGCACAATCCACGGGAGCATACCCAGAAGCAGAAGGTTGGCTGGACTCACCAATTTCTAAACCCCGGCTACGAACGTGTGGCGGTCCGCATGGTGCATCAGCCAAGTTCTGGAAGTTGCTCAACAACGACATGAACGTCATTGGCCGTGGCCAATCATTAGTGCTTGCCAACTGTTCCATAACAACGTAAAAATCCGCGGACGACAACGACAATCGATCAACAATGTTGAAGAAGAACGTCGTTGAGTCATCATCTTCCAAATTATAACACCGATAGTATACAGCCGAACCAATCAGTTCAGGACATCGGTAATATATTTTCAACATATACCCCTCACTCGCAATGCCAAGCCTCGTGACAATTACATCAACTAATTCTGAGTGGTTCAACCTCCTCTCGAGAGTCAGAACTCGCTCCGGTATTGGAGGATCATAATACACACCCACGGTCAAATCGAACTTGATCTGACCGCCTCTATACATATACACAGTCAAAAACATCGCACGACTGCAATACACGAATACATAACTTTCAGTTCATTTTCATTCTACATTCATTTCATTGCACCCTCAAACACGTACATGCACTCCACTAGACCACATCAACAGCACTATTAACACAGACATAATACATTAACAAGTAAACGATTATGCAAAGACATCACTTCTATTTTATTCTCACCCGACATTCCTTCCCGTAGTATCCTCAAAAGTCATTATTATTGCTACAAACTAAATACATTTATCAGTCAACAATTCACTTCGTCACTTCATTTCATCACGCATGAGCATTAAACGCTATAACAGCATCGGACCAAACTTAATCGCTAAAACCACACACAATCATACAACACATCCGAATTAACTACAATATTTCCGTAGCTCCCCAACTTATAACAAAAATATCAGAAACTTTCTTCGTGGAACACATTCGTGGAACACATTCGTAACCTTATTTAGGGTTCAATTAACATCAACAAAATGAAAAAAGAGGGGGGTGGAAGTCTAACACTCACAAACAAGGAGTCAACGTGGAAGTCAACGGAGGTCAACGGCGGGTCAACGATGGGTCAAGTCCGGTCAACGCCACGAACTTCACGCCGTTTCAGATATCTACAACCACAAATCCGTTGCAAATTTTACTCATACAAAATCTTGACAAAATAAAACAAGAGCAAAATGTGGGATTTTTTCATAAGTCATTATTATTGCTACAAACTAAATACATTTATCAGTCAACAATTCACTTCGTCACTTCATTTCATCACGCATGAGCATTAAACGCTATAACAGCATCGGACCAAACTTAATCGCTAAAACCACACACAATCATACAACACATCCGAATTAACTACAATATTTCCGTAGCTCCCCAACTTATAACAAAAATATCAGAAACTTTCTTCGTGGAACACATTCGTGGAACACATTCGTAACCTTATTTAGGGTTCAATTAACATCAACAAAATGAAAAAAGAGGGGGGTGGAAGTCTAACACTCACAAACAAGGAGTCAACGTGGAAGTCAACGGAGGTCAACGGCGGGTCAACGACGGGTCAACGCCACGAACTTCACGCCGTTTCAGATATCTACAACCACAAATCCGTTGCAAATTTTACTCATACAAAATCTTGACAAAATAAAACAAGAGCAAAATGTAGGATTCTTCAAAACATAAAAATACATTACCGATAACGTGAACAGGCGGAAAGGCGTAGAACAACCGGCGCAATGACGGAAAGGAAGATGGGAGAAATGGAGAAAATTTTCGGCCAAGGAAATGGGAGAAATGGGAGAAATTTTCGGCAAAGCTTTCAGCAAAAACAAACAAGGGAAGAAGAAATGGTAAGAAAAAAAGAGGAGAGGAGAGTTTGCTAAATAGGCAATGAAGGGGGAGTGCGATTGAATCAATCCGCATGTTGTCATCTTGAAATCCACTGATGAAAGGATGTCCAAGCAGCCACTTTGCAGTTGCCCGGTTCTTCACCATTCTCCTGAGACACGATTGGAGGAAACTCTTGGCCATTGGTGACAAGTCTTTGGGAACTTTAGGGAGGCAAGCCGCTTTCTGAATCTTGCGGATGATCTTTTCGGCATCAGTCCCGGATCCTTCTTCCAAATCCCACGCAGGCCGCCCAGTTAGCATCTCCAGTACAATAATTCCGAGGGACCAAATGTCGGCAGGGGTTTCTTGCAGCCCCTCCTTAACCGCCTCGGGTGCTAAATACCAAGGCGTTCCTTTCCATGTCCTATCTAACCTCCTCTTTTGCCTGTCTTCTTTTACCCCTTTGGCAAGCCCGAAATCGCAAATCTTCGCCCGGAGGTTGAAATGTTGTCCCTTTTGATCTGTGGAGAAGAGTAGAATATTCTCCGGCTTCAAATCGCAATGGACGAAACCAGCTTCATGAATCTTTATCAGCCCTTCAACGATTGACCTGGTGTACCACCTGACCTCCGACTCCGGCAGCCCTCTACTTCTGGTTCTTTCAATCTTGTCTTCTAAAGTTCCTCCGGAGGCGTATTCGAGTAGCAGGTTATAAACCCCAGATCCATCTCTCTTGCGAGTTATTTCTGCTCCAAAGCACTGGACTACACTAGAACAATCCACCAAACGACTCAACACGCTCCTCTCGTGCCTCAGTGATTCTGCGCACGGAATCTCTGCGGATTTCACAGCCATCACGTTCGGACATTGCAGAAATCTTGAACACGAACCTTTGGAGGTTGCAACAAAGACTGCCCCGAAACCTCCTTCTCCCAACAATCGACCTCTGGTCCATAACCCTCCGTCGCCGTAGTTCTCGATCACGTCATCGTCTTCGACATTAACGACCTCCATTGCCTTGACACAGGACTATGATGATCACAAACGATTCTATATTTCTAGGGTTTTTATTGCTCTAGGGAATGATGGTGATCGAAGTCAACCAGAATCAAGAAACGAACAACAAAATAGCGTCAGATATGAAAGCTAATCCATTCGCGTTTCGGAAATATATAGTTTCATTCCGCGCAAGTTAATCCGTTCGAGTTTAGGAAATAATTTCATTCCGCGTAAGTTTCCGTTGGTGTTCACAATCCTTTCGTGTTTTAAATGTATGTCTACTTCTTCTTTTTTTCCAAATTCAAATGTATCTCTACTTAATCCTAATCCATCTGTTCTAATAAATTACTTGTCTACTTTCACACCATGCAGTGTCATTTTTCAAAATACCGTATATTTATTTTAGTAAATTGTTTTTAATTTTGTTAACAATTTATGAAATAGATAATGAAATGAACAAACCAAAGTGAATCATCAACTGGTGCACCAAGCTACAAGTAATAATAATACTCAGAATGATGAGATTGTTAAACACATAAATCTGATGAATTCATTGAAATAAATGCAGGAGATCCTCCACTTTTAACGTCTGGAAACAAGAAAAATAAAAGATTGGAATGGCTTAGTAACGAAACACATAATAAAGAAACTAACAATCAAGAAACAGACACCAACGTGTCTGATATAATTGCTGACCTAAAAGAATCCCAGGCAAAGTTTAACTGCCTGCTAAAGAATAATCCTGAAGTGAACACAGAAGACAAGTTAAAAACCAGGAAATATAACAAAAAAGTTTACACTTCAACTCCAAAAACGGTGGTAAACTTTGGAAAGCAATCTATAATTTACAAAATGAACCAATATGCTTAAATGGGGACTTCAATGTGATTGAAAAGCACTACTGCGGGAAAAGGGCAATAGCACCGGTAATATACCTCTATAGCGCTGATAGTTTGGCCCCCAAAAATACCGGTGCGTAAGAATAGCGGTGTAAAAATTAACTTATTAGCACCAGTATTTTCAACCAGTGTAAAAACGTAGTATGTACCGTTATTTTCAATCGATGTAGAATTTTGAAAGGGTAGGGGGCACAATGTATTTGCACCGGTATGTTGACAGAATCCAGTGCAAATAGTTTGCACCAGTAGTTATAAATTTAGACTGGTTTAAATGTATAACAGATGCACTTGCACCAGTATGTTCAATCGGTGTAGAATTGGCACATAGTATTTGCACCAGTATGTGGACAAAAGCTGGTGTAAACTGTTTGCACCGGTAGATATAAATTCACAATGGTTTAAATGTAAAACAACAGTAATTTATGCACCGGTATTACAAATTACACTGGTATGATAAACCACACCGGTATAATAAATTTTCTGCAATGCTGGTGTAATTTTGTTTTCCAATATAAAATAAATAATTCAAATTGTACTCGTTTTTCACATCGGTATTTATAGTTTATACCAGTGTATGATATGGGAAAATTAGCTATGGCCAATTTATTTTCCGGTGGTCCCTCCTGGATCATTTATGGGGCAACGACACCCAGGAATACTTGAATCGAAACTATGATAAATTTAAAACCTCAAAAATTGTAAGAAAGATGAAACACCTAAATTTGTTGAAACGATGAATAGAAAAAGTATCTTCAGCATGAATGGAAATAGACCAAAAAACCACACAAGTTTATCATGACCAAACATCTACAACTGAATTTTAATATGATCAACCACAGAAAATCAATTATCAAACTATTATGTTGTTTTTATCATCCAGAAGTTGCAATGAAGTGTTCGCCTGATGCTGGTACTCATCGAGCCATGCCCCGCACCATTGCTCTACAACAGCTTGGATTTCGTAAACATGGTACGACCCTTAGCCCTCTGGGAAGATCTGTCAATTTCAAACTTACAATGTTAGTGAAGAATGTTGTGTGTAAAAGATTTTTAGAATAACTACTTTTGAGATCTAATGTTTACCTCCAATATATTGTTTGTCTCCGGGTGATTAACAAATTGATCTAATGAAGAGCATGATGGAGTATCCTCATGGCCACGAACCATTCTGTGTTTGATACAGCACATGGATGATATATGTCATTACCAATTTTTAACCTAATAAATGGTGTGGATGAAATGACAGAATGATTGACCTTAATGTTCTTTATTTTCCAAGTGTAGTCGGGTTCTGGCTCCGTCTTTCTCTTTTCCCTTTGGTATGCGCATGCAAGCCCGTAAAGAAAGTAAATGAAAATTGTTAGTTCTTCTTGTATATTACTAAACTAGGACTTATTATTTGATTGATTGTAATACCTGAAAATGACCCTGAGTTCGCACAAGTTTGTTGGTTTGATACCCCTCGACAAAGAGTCCAGCGTGAAAATCTCTTCCGTTCTAGGATGGATAATAATGAGGTACAATGATTGCTAGTAAAAAAAATTAGGGTAATTATTGACAGAAATGAAAGTGGTTTGAAATCTAAAAGGTTAAACTGGGAAAAAGTAAAAATATTCTAATGCAGGGCACAACGTAGAACTCAGCATCTGTTTCCTTCATTGTTGCCCAGATAAGGCTGAAACGTTGTTCTACAGCCTGCTCAAAGTTGGACAAGTTTCCACAGTTGCAAGGGCAGAATTGGATGACCTGCATTATTTTCCCATATTTTCTCACATAGGTGCCTGTACCGATAACGATACTAAAAATGAAATCCTAATTAATTAAAAATACAAAAAAAGGATGTAAGGTTTGAAACTCACCTCATCCACACATCGATCTGTGCATTATTAATCCAGGTCATCGAATGCATGTTCCTGAGTCTCCTCCCGAACTGACCAGAACATCTATTCCCACATCGATGGTGTAATTGCTTGCGAGGGTCGATGATTGAAATACTAGGAAGAACATGCAGTCCTTGCTCTTTATCATTTCTCGGATAGCTGCATTGGCTTCCCGGATGAATCTCTCTCCATAATCCGTCAGGTCCCATCTATTGATAATCTTTAGAGGCAAAATTACGAGAAATTCTCACTTAAGTATGTAGAAATGAACTGTCATAGGCCTTGAATAATAAACGTTTTCGATTTAGTGAAGCACCTGTTTTTGTAGCCTCTTGAATCATGGTCTCGCTGACAGGCGGTTACTAGTGCTCAAGTGGGATTTCTTCTCGGCACCAACATGTTAAAAGGATTAATGAATATGGACATGTCAATGTAATTTGTGTGAAATGAAAGTTAAGGTGTTACAAGAATGTACCTCATCGTCGGTGGTGAGAATCATAACCTCCTCGTTCTCGTCGTCCATTTTCATGCCTGCAACGTCCTCATCGATGTCACTTGGTTGCTCACATCTCTTCCTTATCAAAGACAAGGGACAATCCATGACGCTATTCAAGGATCCTCTAATGTTATCAAACTGGTGGTCCGCCGAGAACAATCCCGCCCTAGGATGGTCGACTGGCTCGCATTCTCTCACGCGAGCCACACTGCCTTTTTGGGCATCCTTCCGACTAGGTATTTGTTGCAACCCATGCACAACCATTTTCTTCTTACCAATAAGGTTCCTTCATGTACAGAGTCACTCGTTCTCCATCATGTTCATTAAAAAGTGAAATAAAATGATAAAATGGTTATAGAGATTTTATGATGTTTAATTAAATTTAAAGAAAATGCATGTATTTATGTAGGTGTACCTCCTCATCACCTTCCCCATTGCTGGGTTCATCACTTGACTTTGTAGCACCCGCAGCAATGTCATCCATTGCCTTCTCGATAAAATTCTTGGGATTGTCAAGGCCTGGTGAGATCTCAACACCGCTTGCAGATGCGATGCCCCTCACCAACTACTCAAGGTATGATACCATGGCTTTCATGACTGGTTAATCATTAGATGATCTCCTCTGTGGGGTTTGCTTACTTGAGGAACTGCTACCGCACTTGTTGTGGGAAAGGTGAGGAATAGCCATCGATGTGGATAAACGTGTCTGAGTTTCACTGTACCTGCCCGGGTGATTCTTCTTCTTTGTAACCTTTATGAGGATGTCTTCACCCAACTGCAGTACCAATGTTCCTTTTTCTTTCAACTCTTTCATTTTCAACTGTATTAATATCATAAAGAAAATTTGTATAAGAATAATGTAGAAACGACGTACAAATTAATTTAAGTTGGAGATTTTTGTGTAACTTACAACGTCTGGTGCAATCTTCTTAACCTCTTAAGATATGTATAACCCTTTCTTATCCTTGTTTGCTTCTCAGTAGACAAGAGATCTGTTCGGTGTGAACTCCTTCTTACTGAGTTGTTGCTCAATCTCCTCATCAGTGAATTCCTCAACGGTCAACCTAGTTCTCTCCTTTTCCTTTAGCTCATCAGTCCGTTTGTGGAGGACGTATCAATTACCTTTTCTCCCAGTGTATTCCTTGCCCTCGTTGTACTGAATATTTATCTCTCGAGGCACTTGGTATCGGTTTCATAAATTTAAATTTAGTTTAACAGAATTTATGGGCAATATAGTTAATAACATTACTTATATTTTATCATACATGAAATTCTGGCGTTCAACGCCTCCGCTCAAACAAATGCCATTATTCTTCATCCATCCATTTATACTTCTCTTATGGTTTCACTTTTAGTTTATCGATGCCTTTGTCCACGTTGTGGATGAACTTGTTTACCACCTTTGTCTTCCAGTTCCTGTGCTGGTCTCTTGCCTTGTCCATCCAATCCTTCTTAAACATTTCACGTTGAGCATTGGTCAATGTGTTTTCAATTGTGAAGCTTGCCTGCAACAAAACATATGAACATGCAGACATTAATTATGTTTTCACTATGAAAAAATTGAACAAAATTTTTTTGCACTTCAAGTATCAAATAGCTTACCAAAACATCCTTCCACGACTCCTCCTTTATATTTTCCAGCACATCGCACCAGTGACTGCAAGCGCCAAATCTGATGCGGCACTGGAACACGTAATTTTCGTAAGCGTGCCACACTGTCCAATTCTTAGTGCAAACAACTTGTTTCCCACGGGACTCAAACTCCACAGGGACGGGCTTGTTATGCTTTGCCAACATCACAGACTGACACGTGCTAGTTCCATGTCTCCTCATATAACTTTTGATCTCAAACTTGTCAAATCCCTCTCCATGTTTGCCTCCAGCCTTTGACAAGTCGTTGTCTGCTTCATCAATAGCTAGTCTTGATTTGATGGTGCTCTTCCCTTTTCCCTTGCCAATCGGTGGTTGGGCCACCACTTCACCCTCATCTTCTCCCTCAACATCCCCTTCATTCCCATCTCCATGTGGGGTGGGTTATTCTTTTTTTGCACTAGTCGATTCATTTTTTTGCGTCACTTCTTCCTAAAATTGTGATTGCAATGGGATCCTTTTTGGAGGCAGCTCTTTTTCAGCCTTATCGACCTCATTATCGACCACATCGACCCCTTCTTTCTTCTTTGCAATAGGTCACTTCCTCTTTGGGTTTAACTTCCTCCTTTTCGGCGGCATCTACGACAGTATAATAGATATATATTAATCCAATAAGCATGGAACCCTTTGATCTCACAAAGTTATACCAAACAATATTTAATTGATGATCACCATTGATAGAACATTGGTAGAACTTGAACAAGAAACTGATAAATCTTGATAAACATGTTTTAAAAATTGAACAACTCAATAATAAAACTTGAAAGAACAATGCATAGAACTTGATATAGCATGACATAGAACTTGATAGAACATGGCATAGAACTTCCCAAAATGATGCCAACTACAAGTTAACAAATGATAATACTTGAACAACAACATAAGTTGCACACAAGCAACCCTTATGGGATTGAAAAAATGGCGTAGAACCGAGATGTACAATCTCCTCTAACGTACTATCAACATTATAACAAACCAAAAAAGTCTTATAACCAAACATATTTCCATGAAAAAACTTAAATCTCAATATCCACGCATTTAATGGTATGATTATAACCAAACATAATCGTACCATTCAATGCTATCATTTCAAGTTTTCTTCATTAACTTGTTTTTGTTCATTGAGGCATTTTGTCGAACATGTGTTGGGAATATGGGTATCAATGATTCTTTCACATGAAATTCAGATGGAAACCCATTGATACATAAAATAAAAATACTTACCTTGACCGATGCAACGAAAATGGGAAAACTTCCTCTATTTGAAGCCTCAAAAAATTGAAATTGGTGAAGCTAGCGAAGTTCTTCTTCCTCTTGTACTTGGCCAAGGATTGTGTGTTGTTCAACCTTTTATAGCAAAGTAAGGGGATGCTATGGGGAGTTATAATGATTGATGAGGAGTTATGATGGTTAATTGTAGTGGAAATTGAAGGGATGAAGAGTGGAGGGCGGTTTTGGAGAGAAATTGATGGAGTTTGATGATGAGATGCGGTTATGGGAGTTTGAATGGTCTTTTTGTATATAACCGCAACATTTACACTGGTAATACGTATAATACTGGCATGTATTTATAAACCATGGCATAAGTTGATGGTTTAAAATTTTCTAAGTATGCTGCACCGGTACAAATACCGGTGCAAAAAGTAATGTACGGGTGTAAAAATTAATATTTTGGTTACCCGAGAGTAACATGATGAAATTGTTTCTAAGTATCCTCACCGGTATGGATACCGGTGCTAATAATATCTATACCGGTGTAAAAGAACGAGAAAAGCAGTTGTGCACGACTGCATTTAATAATTTCAGGGCCAAAAATAACTGAACCTGATGGGAATGTCTCAAAATATTTTCTAAGTGTTCAGCACCGGTACATGTACCGGTGCTATCGGCACCACTACCGGTGTAAAAATTTCCCACCTTTGAAAAAAAATGAAAAATCAAACAAAATTTCATATACACAGGTATATCTTAAACAACTACCGGTGCATATACAAAGTGACTACATTACAATTTTTTTACTCTTTCATTTACCTCCCACATATTTTATTAACAAATCAATTTATAAAAATTGAAGTTAAATTTATTTAATTAGACATCCTACGAGTCATTTCAACCTTATTTTGACTAAGCATGGGCCCCGTCCATTCAAAATAATAAGCATTGTTATATTTTATAGAAGTCTCACGTTGACCCTTTTTTTATTCACCCCGTCGACCACTACTAATTAAATCCAAATACGATTCTATAATTCACCCTACTTAATATGGACAGTTTCTAGACCTCCTAGGTTAGTACGACTCTAAAAATTGTTGATATTCGTTTCTTGCAATCAGGTCCCCAGAATCGGGCAAGCGAATACGACACGTTGGGAAACTATATGAATTACCAAATTTAATATTCTTGGATTAAATCATAACTGCAACATAATTGTGTCCGGGTTGTGCATTTACCGAAAGTGCTAGTACATGTTCTAGAGTAAACGGTAAAGGTTTTCTTCGAAGTTTCAATGTGTAACTCGATTATCTCCCGAACTCAATATATGGTCTGAACCAGTCCATTTCCCAACTGTGCAGCTTGGAAATGCAATATGGATGATTGGAGTACCATTTAGTTCAAGCAGATTTCAATTTTGATGTACGAGTAAACTTTTTACTTTTTGCACTTTAGTCCCTCTAAGAATCTTGGAAGTGCCAAAATAAAAAATTGGCACCATATAAATGCAAATCAATACAATACGATCATGTTCATGCATTTCATACACGCAACAGGAGGGCGGAAGGACCTGTAATACCAACAGCGAATGATTGCACTATATTTCCAAAAATTGCACCATTGCCCCAAAATTTATGTGGGGAACCTCCATAGCTCATAATTGTACATTTTTTTGTTATTCTACCCATTCATGTAATATAATGAAGCTTTCATACACGTTGCTGATTTTAGCATGGCGACCAACTACATTTGGCCTATAATTTGTGTTCGGGTGTAATTTTAAACAAAAAATGATAGGACACAACCGGCCCATCATTGCTCAAGTTATTTAAAATGAAATGAATTAGATTCTAATCAATACTCCAAGTGTTAGAAAGTCTAAGTGCAACAAACTATGAGGTTGGTATGGAATTAAAATTTTGAACTACTACAAGTTTTCTACAAATAGTAACGAGAATGGTTTGACGTCATCATCTTCTCCTGTATCATCACTGTCACGGGTACTTGTACCAATATCCATGTCCTCCACATCACATTTGTGGAAGGTAGGAAAATTTCCATCAGCTTTCACGGCGTTAGGAAATTGATAGGTCATAACCTTGGTCATGTGGTCAAACTAAGATCTTTGATACTTTGATTCTTCAAGCAAGTTGTCTACACCGACCGCAGTAACTCTTGATTCAATAGTAGGGATAGGCATGTTGGATGGTTGTCTGTAGAAAGATTCCACACAAATCTTACCCATTGATTTCCCTTAAATGTCATATGGACGGGCATTAACTCCCGCTCTTGAACAAAGGGCCAAGATGATACTGCAAATAGCATATGATCCATTCTTATCCCGTTCTGCCTTCAACATGATACAAATTTGACAACCAACATTCCACCAAAGTTTCTTCTTTATTGCGTACAAGAATCCAAGTCAAATTTTGTTGACTTCTGTGTTCATAGTTACCGGGTCAATCCTAGATGCCACGAAGTGATACCACCCATTCATTTCTGGAGTTAAAGTCTTCTTCGGTATTTTGCTCCAACTAGGTTTGACCAGCTCATCAATGTCCGTACCTTGCCTAGTCATAGTCCCAACGATCTTCTTCCCAATTGGATATTGCAAATAATAGTCGCCGCTACCGTCAACATAGAGTGCAAGGAACTCATTCTCATCGTTTGGAACATCGGGCAATCCAAACAAAGCATTTATAGCTTTTGGTGTGACAGGGACAGTTTTTCCTCTACAGTACTCCTGACTAAGGTTCAGGCCGCATCTCATGTTTGCATAAAACTCATATAATTTTTCCCACCTAACGCAACTTCTTCGGGCTACATTAAAGGAAATTGTTTTTACATTTTTGACCCGAGAGTAATAAGCTAAGAATTTTTCAAAGTATCCTGCACCGGTATGTATACCGGTGTATTAGTTTAAGATACCGGTGCGTATGTTAAAAAAAGAGCGTCTCCTCTATTTTCTTACACCGGTATTTTACTAATATACTGGTGTATATGTACAGAGTCACAAAAAATAAGAACATATTACACTAATTATTCGATTTCCATACCATTCAAATAGCTTCCAATGAAATTACGGATCATACCAAGAAATACTAAAACAAAGAGCAGTCCACATACATTTCATGCTAATTCACATCATAAAGGGATAAGTATTACAGAAAACATTGATAGAAATACCAATGGCTAGAAAATTACTATCTACCGCTTCCGCTTCAACACATTGCCACCACCCACTATTTCAACATTCTCATCAACCCATATGCCATCACCATACGCCGTCCCACCACGGCTCCCCAAACATCCTCCAAACCAGGAGATACTGATGGAAACTCTGGACTATTAATTATGACTAGTTGATCAATTTCCTCTTCAAAGTAAAACTTCTTCCCATGTAGCACCACATGAAACTTCTCATTTGAAGGGTCTTTGATTTAAAAAAAACTGTCTAGCTTGGGCAGCTAAGATGAATTTGTCAACTTCATATCCTATGCGATTCAAGTTGACCAACGTAAAGCCCATTGGATTTTCGACTATAACACCGGAACCGTGCTCCACCCAACGACACTTGAACACAACAAATTCGAACCCCACATAGTCCAACTCCCAAATTTCCTTCATCGCCCCATAGAAAGGCATCACGGTGACAACCGGATGTTTATCTCGTTTTCTTGCCTGCCACATGGATTCCGATTCAATATGAACACCACTGTTTTGCATCGTGCTCTTCTTATCCTTCTCCAATGTTGATAAATTGAAATCATTAATGCCACAACCTCAGTAACGTCTCACTGTGCAGATTGGCATGCTTACAAACACCCGTAGCTTACTTGGCATTCATTCCACATTGCAACAGTTGTAAAACAAGTTAACAAACCTTGAAGAATGCTCTACCTGTATTTTATTCAAGGGCCCATCTGGATGAATCTCTTCCAACATAGAAACATGCTCTTGAACATATATTGCGATCCCTCTACTCTTACGTAAAACATACATGTGAACTGTCATTAACTCAGCGTGCAACAATGAGAATGAGAAATCGAGTAAAAACAAGAATGAGAAATTGTTACAGATTGCAAACCAATTCAACTATGATGAGCAGATTCTGATTTCGATCAATTCCATACTGGCTTTCTATCTCGATCCTTGATGCAAAGATGACTTTAAATGCATGCACACAAACTGGTTATAGTTGCAAGCAACCAATCTTTCCTTACCTTGTCGATAATCAGGAGGATGTCCCACCAACTATTTCTCTAACTAACATATAAACTAAGAGACGCTCTATAGATTTAATATGCTAGCAGCATTAAGAATGAGAAAGACCCAATTCATAACCAACAAACTCGGACGCAGGATTGTTAAATTAAGACTGTTGTTCCCTACCACTGATTGAACTGAAATCACAATTACGGATGATTGGTTCAATTGGCATCAAATTAACTAACATGCTATCAAATATTGGCCATTACTCAATAACATGAAGGCAATTATAAACATTATAATCAAGAACAGCATATGCAAGCATGCAATCAAAGTATTAAAACTAGTTAGATCTCACGAGAATCGATACAAGTACTTCCTTGATCTTTACCGGAAAGGAAGAATTTAGCTAGAATACATAATTAAATTAACAATCAAAAGCATAAAAATAAATGATGAAAATTGTCTGAATAAAATACTGAAAACCTAAATCGTAAAATGCTGTTCTGCACAGATGGACTGTGCGTACGTATTCTATCATTGTCTTCTCTTTCTACGCCTATGCGCATATATCAAAATAAATAGTCTCCAAAAATATTACTACAACCAAAAGATAGATAAGGAATAAAATATGTCTTTCCTTATCTAATTAGAACTCAAAAAGATAAACACAATATTCTCTCATAACATTTAGGAGTCTTCAAATCAATCCCGATTCTTCTCCCCCCACATTTGTAATTGCCATAATTCAGCACCAAATATCTCCATTATTATTCTTCCATCTCCAAGCACAAATGACCATAACTGCAACAACTTGCCAATTCAGCCTCTAAATCTTTAAACTGCAAGAACATTACAAATAACATAAATGTCCAAGGATTCAATCAATCGTTCAACTCAATAATCAACCCAAAATATATGGTAAAATCAACCCCATCACCAAACCACAAACATAAAATCATCTGGAAAGTAACTGAAGATGGAAATTTTACAGTGCAATTAACCTATAATTTAGTTAGACCTAGAAAGATTAAAAGTCCCATCCTTTAAACACTCGTGGTCTAACCTACTACCCCCAAAAATCAGTTTTCTCAATTAGATAATTTTGAATAGGCTGGTAGCACTGGCACATGTATTGGAATACTTTTCTTTCAACCTGCCATCAACATGTTTCTTTTGTAGATCAGATTATGAGAATCTATATCACATATTCAGTAATTGTACATTTATCCAAAAGCGTTGGGCTAAAATAGATTCTATATTGAACATCACACCACAAAACCACTTCTTCCTTTAGGATAGGTACTTCATTTACTGGACTCAGAACTTTCACCACATATCATTCACGGAAATTATTAGAATTCTGCCATGCATTGTGGTTTGGTTTATCTGGTGTGCAAGAAACTATTTCATTTTTTATGAACAAAAACCTAACATAGATACATTAACATGGCAAATTCTACTGATGGAAAATGACATACTCCTAGAAAAGAAAATTCAAGAAATATGGAATATGAACTCAGACCCTCCTCAACAAATCAAAATTAAACTTCATAAGTCTCCTCAGAAAAAACAAATAACATCATGGAAGCCATCACATGAATCATTTAAACTTAACATAGATGGTTCATCTTTGATTAATGACAATTTTGGAGTAGGTTTAATTATAAGGGATACAAAAGGTGTGCATTTTATCTCCGCCGCTAAGTTTTTAGGAAAAGTTACAAGCTTGGAGGCTGAAGCTCTAGCACTGCTACACGGACTGGAATTAGCAAAACAGAAAGGCATTTTGAAGCATGAAATAGAGAGGGACTCACTGATACTACTAAAAATGATTTGTCAACAGTTCAAGATCCCTTGGAGGTGCAGCACAATAAAGAGGTACATACACACAAAGATAGAAGATTTTGAATACTTAGTTGTCCACATATCAAGAGAAGCCAATTGTGTTGCAGACTCCCTAGCAAAGATACTGAGCTCAAAAATGGTAAGTGTTTCATATGTTTTGCCGGTCTGCCAGAAACTATCAAGATAATGATCAAGCTTGATGCAAAATCCTTCCCATACATTAGATAGCTTAGTCATTTGGATTATTGTATGTTGTATTTATTCGACGTTTAGTTTAATTTTCAGCTTTATAGACATATCAGACATCTTGTAAATGCTGATGATTTATTTCTTCTCGAGATAAGGTATTAAATCCCCTCTTTATTGGTACCTTTTAAATTTATTTAATAAAGTTAAATAAAAGATAATGAGACATAAAAAGTGATTTTATTTTATTAAAGATAATTAGATTTAGGGACGAAATTTTATACTAACATTGAATTAGTATTTGTTTGTAAATATTTATTATGACATCAATAATATTACACAGTTTTGTTTTGAACTGACTAACTGTTAAACAAGATCATTTTATAATTGACGGAACTAATGAGGCAATTTGATGTTTGTTTTTTATTTATTGTAGTTTCTAAATATCAACTTTTTATTTATTGTTATCATACTTAGGTACACATATTATTTGTCAAACATGTTTCTTGAACAACGTGTTAATGGTTGTGCTGTAATTTCAGCTGGGACGGAGGGATTAGATTGAAAAGTACCACCCAATCCTAAAGTTTTTCGTTGGCATCGAAAGAAAGGCCGCCACAACTTTGACGACCTCCCATACCAACCGTTGAGGCTCTTCTCCTCAAGGTGTCTTGCATGTTGATATTCAAAAAATGAAATGTGGCGGTAAACAATGTTCGGGTGTTGAAACCCTACAGAGACACTGACACCGTTGTATTAGTTCAAGATACCGGTGCGTATGTAAGAAATAGAGCATCTCCTCTGTATTATGACTGGTTGATCAATTTCCTCTTCAAAGTAAAACATCTTCCCATGTAGCACCACATGAAACTTCTCATTTGAAGGGTCTTTGATTTAAAAAACCTGTCTAGCTTGGGCAGCTAAGATGAATTTGTCATCTTCATATCCTATACAATTCAAGTTGACCAACGTAAAGCCCATTGGCTTTTCGACTATAACACTGGAACCATGCTCCACCCAACGGCACTTGAACACAAAAAAATTGAACTCCACATAGTCCAACTCCCACATTATCTCAATTGCCCCATAGAATGGCATCACGGCGACAACCGGATGTTTATCTCGTTTTCTTGCCTGCCACATGGATTCAGATTCAATATGAACACCACTGCTTTGCGTCGTGCTCTTCTTATCCTTCTCCAATGTTGAGAAATCGAAACCATTAATGCCACAACCTCGGTAATGTCTCACTGTGCAGTTTGCCATGCTTGCAAACACCCGTAGCATACTGGGCATCCATTCCACATTGCAACGGTTGTAAAACTAGTTAACAAACCTTGAAGAATGCTCTATCTGTATTTTATTGGAGGGACCATCTGGATGAATCTCTCCCAACATAGAAACATGATCTTGAACATATATTGCAATCTCGCTACTCTTCCGTAAAACATACAAGTGAACTGTCATTAACTCAGCGTGCAACAATGTATGAAGCGTACCCTTAGACCATGGAGTCTTATTCTGCCTTCTGTAGCGTGGTCCACCAAAAACACCAACCGCTCTTTTTCTAACCAAGTTCGATGTAAAGTACCCGATGATCTCCTCAATGAAGCGCCTTTAAACAATAGAGGCATTAGGCCGACTACGATTATGAACATAACCCTTGAAAACAGCCATATGACGCTCAAATGGGTACATCTAATGCATTATAATAGGCCTGCATATACGTATCTCCCAAACCAAGTGCACCACTAAGTGCACCATGATGTCAAAGAATGACTTAGGAAAGTACTTCTCCAAATGGCATAAAACAACAACATCCTCCTGTTCCAATTGATCTAGTTGTTGTTTGCTAAGACTTTTCCTACATATCGAGTTGAAGAAGAAACACAAGTGCATAATCGAAAATCTAGCTTCCTCATCCAAACACCCTCGGATCACAACGGGCAAAAGTTGTTGCATAAGGACATGACACTTGTGTGATTTCAAAGCATTAAGATGATATTCATCATTCATAAACCGACTAACATTAGATGGGTAACCAGGCGGTACCTTCATTCCTTGGATGCTCTCACACACCTATCTCCACACTGCAACTGACAGATTGTAAGGAGCAAGAGGCTGGTACTATTCGCTTACCTCTTACCTCCGGTGCCAGATGCAACCAAATACCAAGGCCACTAAATCTTTCCTCGAATTTAAGCTATCCTTTGTCTTCCCAAGAATATTTAGAAGCATTCTAATCAGACTCTAACAAACATTCTTTTTGATATACATGACATCCAAACAATGGCGAAATTCCAAATTCTCCCAGTACGACAGATCAAAGAAAATTGACCTTTTCTTCCACAGTTCGTCTACAACATCACCACCCTTTGATAACTTCTTACCAAGAACAACACTCAATTTCTTCACCTTGTTGTGAATAGATACACTAGTCAATGGTTTTTGAGCCTTTGTTCTCTCCTTTCCACCAACGAATGCAACAGTGTTATCTGGCAACTTGTGCTTCAAAGGCAGGAATTTACGGTGACCCAAATAAATAGTTTTACGCCCATTTTTCAGCTGTTGGTAATCTGTCTCATCCTCAAAAATAGGGAAAGCCTTGTGATCCTTTACTACATACCTAGAAAGATTACCATATGCTGGGGAAATCATTTATGGTACAAAAAAACATTGCCTTCAATGTAAACTCTTTGCCACAAAAACTATCAAACATTAAGGTGCAAACCAACCATAGAACCTTCAAATCTTCCATCAAAGGGAAAAGATAAGTGTCTATGTCATTTCCAGGCTGTTTCAGCACTGAAATCATGATGGCCATCAAGAGATACTTCCTCTTCATGCACAAGTACGGGGGGAGACTGTAAATGGAAAGCATAATCAGCCATGAATTGTGTTTCGAGGACATATTACCAAACAGGTTCATACCATCAGTACACAAACTCATACTCAAATTTCTACGTTTGGATGCAAACTTTGGATACATCTTATCAAATTTCTTTCACTGGTCCACATTAGCTGGGTGTCGAATCATATCATCATCTTTGCAACCTCCCTTATCCATGAACCATGTCAAGTTATTGCCATCTTTAGCAAACCTTCTCAGCCTCGGAATAATTGGAAGGTACCACATACATTTGGCGGGCACTCGCCTCCTCACCAACACAACATGCTCTCTACCAATAGCAACAGTTCTCTTTTTTTTCTAATAATACGACACATTACTTACTGGAACAACAATCTTATCCTTTAGGTCACCCCTATAAAAGACACAATCGTTTAGACAAGCATGTATCTTTTCATTCTCAGATCCCATTGGAAACAAAATTCTCTTAGCTTCGTAAAGGTTATCCGGAACACCGTTACCGGATTGAAGCTTCTCATCAAAAAACTTAAGCAATTTATTCGAGCTAGTATCACTCCATGGCCCAAGACTTTTCAAATTAAACAACTCCATCAAACATGAAATGACAGTGTCATTCTTCTTGCAGCCGGGATACAATGGTCTATCCTTCTCACCTAGAAAGTTAGCCAAAACCTCGGGCCCCCCTCTAAATTCATTAACTACCTCCTCACACATGTCATCCAATTTAGCATCCCCAAACCACTTTCCCTCACTACTAACTATCACCTTCGGTGGTGATTTTTCCCACGAAACTTCCACACAACATAACCTTTCGCAAACCCCCGGGTATACAAATAGAGTTTCAGCATGTTCTTGTTATCAGTACGATTTCGATTTCTACAATCACGAAAAGGACACAATATTCACTTCTCACAACTAAAAGCATGGTCCAAGAACTCATCCACGAAGACAATGTATTCACCGCTCACCCTACTAACATTGGCATACACATGCTTACGCCTCTTGATGGCACAATACAACTCTACATATCAATAAATTTCCAAAAAGAAAACTTCAACACATTTATTACAATAGAATTTCATGACAACATCCAAATCATGCAAGATCATTAATGCACAATATAAAAATCAATAGCCATAGCATTGTAACTACATCAACGTTGAGAACAAATCACAAGCTAATATCAATAATTCTACCTCAATCACCATGAAATGATCAAACACACAAGATGTATATCTCTACCAACTAAAACTATCAATGAGATCATTAATATCCATAAATATATAAATAAATGGTACCTTCAAGGGTCTTCATTGTGGATCATTCAATTCTTTCATCCACAAAAAATACCATTAATGAACTCCTTCTCCCAAAAACCCTAGTTTTAACCTGCCAAAAAAAAGGTGGGTAAGCATTAAATGCACCTTTTTACACTGGTAAAAAGACCAATGCCGATGTGTATGTATGTTTTTTTCTTAAGTAAACATTTTCTACATCGGTATATCATGGAACTGGTGTACAATTTCCGCCATTTTCCCGCAATTATTTTACACCGGTAAAACATATAACCAGTTTAAAAACAAAAACTTTTGGCACTAAAATAAAAAAAGTACACCATGTTTATACAACGGTATATTCCTATCGGTGTCATAGTAAACAATAGCACCGGTCGTTACCACCCCTATAGATATAAATGGTGCAAAAATTAGGAAATCATACACTGGTTGACATTGTACCGGTGCGCATGTATTCAAATGCACCGGTACTTTTTTAACATGAGTTATACCGGTGCAATTGTGTACTTGTGCACTGGTATCATGTTCTCATAATTTTTTACCGGTGCGTATGAACCTATTTACCAGTAGTGAAAGGAGAAGAATACTTAGGACCTTCTAATCCAAACCCAAAACATATACAGAATTTTCAAAAATTGTTATCCAAAACCAATATGAGCATCATACCTACCTCTGGAACAATCTACACGTGGACAAGCATGAGGCCTAAGGGTAGGGTATGGAAAAGATTGGACATGGACATCTCAAACAATAAGTGGTGGATCAATTTTTTAAATTCTATCATCAAAACTTTACCCAGAGAAGTCTTTGATCACACACCATTACTATTTCAAATAGCTAATCAGCAAGATAGATCAGGCCCTAAAAGCTTAAATTTTTAATTGTTGGGTAAACCGTCCAACATTTAAAGAACTGGGTTACTGTGCATGAAACATACAAACAAATCTGACAGGAATGCAAAGAGTTGCATTCAAACTTAGAAGTTTAAAAGCTGCTATGAAAATCTGGAATAAAAAAACTTTTGGAAACATTTTTGGAAAAGTTTCCTCATCTGAAGGGGCTTTGTTAAAGGATGAAAAAGACATGCAATGAAAATGACAACACATTAAAAGCTTTTAGAACAAAGTGCATATATAACCCTATATAACTGATGAAAGTGCAGATATAACCCTGCGATAATTGAAAGTGCAAATATAACCTAGATATTTAGGTTATGTGCAAATATAACATTTTTCAGTAGTTTAAGGCTAGAATTCAGTGAAAAGACTATTTTTCCCCTATGTTAAAAAAGTAAAATAAAATTGAAGTTACATTCCTACCCCTAAAGCCCTCTTCTTCATTTCTCTCTTTTCCCAAATCATTTTCTCTCCGTCGTTTCTCTTCTCCTCATCTTCATCCACACATGTTTTCATTTCCTTTTATCAAAAATCTTTGCCAAAATATTGGACCCAAAGTGAAGATCGTCACGAAGCTTCCAAATACTCGCAACAATTGGCGACCATTTATTCTCCAATCTCATCTTCATTTTCATTCTCTGTTTTCCTAATTTTCTAGTGAGGCAAGGGCTAATAACAACGATGACTGAGCGGCGCCATCTTCTTTGGTGGGATTGGGGGAATGGACGAGCAGGTGGTGGTGGAGTAGGGGCTGGTACCGAAGGTGGCGATCACTGGTGAGATTGGGGGAATGGATGAGCGGGTGGTAATGGAGCTTGGCGGGTGGTGGGGGAGCCTGGCTTCTAGTGGTGGCGGCCTGGCAGTGGCAGTGGCAGTGAATATGGAGCCAGGCGGGTGGGGAGTGGTAATGGTGCTTGGCGGAGAGGGCAGAATTGTCCTTCTCATTTAAGGCTAGGGAAGAAGGGTATTTTAGTCTTTTCAAGTGGGTGAATGGCCAGAATTCATTAGTCAACACCGAAATCATGGTCGAAGGGTTATATTTGCACTTGCATTCAATAGTCAGGGTTGTTTTGCACGAAAAAATGAATGAGGGTTATATATGAACTTTCTTCAACATAGAGGATTATATTTGCATATTACCCAAAGCTTTTAATGTAGCCAGTAGACACAAGCTCTTGCTAACCAAGACAATTATTGGAAACAAAATTCTCGGCTAAAGTGGTTAAATGAAGGAGACATAAACTCAAAAGTTTTCCAACAATCAGTAAAGACAAAACATAGACATCAAAGAATAATTAACAATAAAAATTCAAATGGAATTTAGATCAACTCACGGGAGGAAATCCAAAAGGAAGGCTTTTTGAAAATCTGCTGAAAGAGGAAAATATGGATAACTCAGGTATAAATACAGTAGTACTTCTGGAAAATATACCAAAACTTCTTAAAACGGAACACAACGAGATGATCTCAAAAGATGTAACTATTGAAGAATTATCCAAAATTCTCAAAAGTATGGATGGAACTTCAGCACTAGGACCTGATGGATTCTCTAGTTTCTTTTACAAGGAATGCTGAGAAATCATCAAAGATGATCTCCTTCTGGCAGTAAAATATTTTTTGAACAAATCTCCATTCCCAAATTTATATCCTCAACCCTAATAATTTTAATTCCCCGGAAAGAAATATGTTCTTCATTTAAAGACTATAGATCAATTAGTCTGTGTAATTTTGTAATTAAAATTTTCACAAAACTAATTTCTACGATACTGAAACCTATTTTAAATGAGATCATATCCTCTGAACTAACATTTTTTGTATCAGGAAGCGAACTAGCAGATAATGTCCTAGTAATGAAAGAATTTACTTACTTTTTACACAACAAAACTAATGGATACAACATAATATTTAAACTAGACATGATGAAGGCATTTGACAGAGTCTCTTGGGAATTCCTATCCAAACTTTTATCTAAAATAGAATTTCCAACTAAACTAAAAGATATCATACTGGAAAATATGAGAGCAGCTTACTTGTTTTAGTACTAATAAATGGTATCCCTTGTGGTTTCTTCAAGCCATCAAGGGGTTTAAAGCAAGGTGACCATTTATCCCCTTTGCCTTTTATCCTAATATCTGAGGCATTCACAAGAAATATCAACTTCTTGTTTCAGTATGCTGAAATAGGCTACTACAAACTCCCAAAACCAATGCTTAGTGTATCATGTGCTGATAACACAACAATCTTGATGAACTACTATAAACAAGGTATTAAAAAACTAATGGGCTTTCTTAAAATCTATGAAAAAGCTACAAGACAAAAGATAAACTTTGAAAATCATCCTTCTTTATGTCCAATAAGGTTGAACCAAGATTCACAACTACTAGTAAATCTGAAACTCAGATGATGGCAGGTTGTCTGCCATTTAAATACTTTGGATGCCAAATTTTTACTGGTAGAAATTAAAAAAAAAGCTTATACTAAGGAATTTTGAACTTAATAACCCTAGGAATAAACTCTTGGGTAAAGCAAATCTCTCCCTCATGCTGACAGATTAATTTTAATCAAACATGTCCTAGCCACAATTCCAGTCCATATACTGATAGTAATTAAACCACCATAAGGTACCATAGACATGCTACATAAAAGTTTTAGTAAGTTTCTATAGAATCCATCGATTCCAAACCATCAAAATAGAAGAACATAGAAAACCTTTAAGAAATAAAGCTATACAAAAGAGGAAAATGGACTGGGATTAACAAATCATCATATAATGACACAAAGCTTCTCCATCAAACTTTGGTGAAAATTGTAGTAAAATCAATCACTTTGGGCACAAATAATATGGTCAATGCCTGAAAAATCAAAAACATCAAGAACATGGAAAATAGTTAAGGAAGTACATGAAATAGCCATGGAAAATTCCTTATTCGGATTGGTAATGGTTCTTCATCCTTTAGGCATGCAAATTGGACCAAAACTGGTCCATTAAGTCAATGGATAGATGAAGAACCCGAAACACCATTCCTGGACTTAAAAATTTTAGAATTTGCAAATATCCAAAATGCATTTGTGGAAGCACTTAAAGAAAGCATCCCCTCTGAAGTAATAAGCATTATCAAATCAAGCATTAAGCGGTACCCAAACCACAAACATAAAATCATATGAAAAGTAACTGAAGATCGAAATTTTACAGTTCAATCAACCTATGATTTAGTTGGACCTAGAAATATTAGATGTGTCATCCTTTAAACACTCGTAGTCTAACCTACTACCCCCAAAAATCAGTTTTCTCAATTAGAGAATTTTATATAGGCTGGTAGCACTGGCAGATGTATTGGAAGACTTTTCTTTCAACCTACTATCAACATGTTTCTTTTGTAGATCAGATTCTGAGAATCTAAATCACATATTCAATAATTGTACATTTATCTAAAAGCTTTGGGCTAAAATAGATTCTACATTTAACATCACACCACAAAACCACTTCTTTCTTTAGGATAGGTACTTCATTTACTGGAATCAGAACTTTCACCACACATCATTCACGGAAATGTTTAGAATTCTGCCATGCATTGTGGTTTGGTTAATCTGGTGTGCAAGAAACGGTTTCATTTTTTACGAACAAAAACCTAGCTTAGATAGATTAACATGGAAAATTCTACTGATGGTATATGATATACTCCTAGCAAAGAAAATTCAAGAAATATGGAACATGAACTCAGACCCCCCTCAACAAATCAAAATTAAACTTCATAAGTTTCCTCAGAAAAAACAAATAACACCATGGAAGCCATCACATGAATAATTTAAATTTAATATAGATGGTTCATCTTTGATTAATGGCAATTTTGGAGCAGGTTTGATTATAAGGGATACAAAAGGTGTGCATTTTATCTCCGCCGCTAAGTTTTTAGGAAAATGTATAAGCTTGGAGGCTGAAGCTCTAGCACTGCTGCGCGGACTGGAAGTAGGAAAACAAAAAGGAATTTTGAAGCATGAAATAGAGAGGGACTCATTGATACTACTGGAAATGATTCGTCAACAGTTCAAGATCCCTTGGAGGTGCAGTACAATAAGGAGGGACATACACACAAAGATAGAAGATTTTCAATCCTCAATTGTCCACATTTCAAGAGAAGCCAATTGTGTTGCACACTCCCTAGCAAAGATACTGAGCTCAAAAATGGTAAATGTTTCATATGTTTTTTCCGGTCTGCCAGAAACTATCAAGATAACGATCAAGCTTGATGCAAAATCCTTCCCATACATTAGATAGCTTAGTCATTTGGATTATTGTATATTGTATTTATTCGACGTTTAGTTTAATTTTCAGCTTTATATACATATCAGACATCTTGTAAATGATGATGATTTATTTCTTCTCGAGGTAAGGTATTAATTCCCCTCTTCATTGGTACATTTTAACTTTATTTAATAAACGGGTAGGGGTCTGCCATATCCCCCACCATAACAAGTGATATTTTATTTTTTAAAGATAATGAGATTTAGGGACGAAATTTTATACTAACATTGAATTTTTATTTGTTTGCAAATATTTATTATGACATCAATAATATTTCACAAAGTTTTGTTTTGAACTGACTAACTGTTAAACAAGATCATTTTATAATTGACGCAATTAATGAGACAATTTGATGTTTATTTTTAATTATTGCAACAAAGTTCTTAGGCAAAAGTCTTGGGAAAAACCGTATTTCAATAAGTTTATAGAAAGACGAAGTTTAATTATAATAATAAAAAGGTAAAAGTTTATAGTTACAATATTAAAAAAATATTATGCAACGTGCAATAGTTTTAAAGTTTATGATCCGATTAATGGAACCAAATATTTTTATCTTCATTCTTCTAATTTGCAGCTTAAACCTTGATCTTTCCATGACTTATGAAAATACCGTCTTTTCCAGAGACGGACTCAAGTTCTAATGACTTCGAAAAACTTTTAGAGTGTACAAATAATTACAATTTCACCCTAATAATAATTAAAATAAGTTTTTCATGATTGGTCTAACAGCTAGTCGGTTTGGCAGGAGACTTTCTCATAATATTATTAATATTTATTTTATTCATAATTGTTACTCCCCCTGTCTCTACTAAAAATGCACCCCTTTTTTGACACTATTCTATATCAAAGTTTGACCACATATTTGAACAGGTATGAATGAAAACATTATCGTATATGATATTGTTCAATTCGTAGTAAGATGTAGCTTCTAAATTCAACTTTTTATTTATTGTTATCATACGTATGTACACATATTATTTGTCAAATATGCTTCTTGACCAACGTGTTAATGATTGCACTGTAACTTCAGCTTGGATAGAGAGAGTAGATTGAAAAGAACCTCCCAATCCTAAAGTTTTTCGTTGGCATCGAAAGAAAGACCGCCACAACTTTGACGACCTCCCACACCACCCGTTGAGGCTCTTCTCCTCAAGGTGTCTTGCCTGTTGATATTCGACAAATGAAATGTGGCGGTAAACAATGTTCGGGTGTTGAAACCCTACAGAGTCACTGACACTCGATCCCCGAGCCCATTCGGCGAGGCGTCACTGGTGGCTATGACAATAGAAAGTTTGGAAGATGATTAGTCTTTTATAATTAGTCTTTTGTAAGTTTGGAAGCTGATTAGTCTTTTGTAATTAGTCTTTTGTAAGTTTGGAAGATGATTAGTCCTTTGTATAGGGCCTCACTTGTACTATATATAGCCATGTAAATCCTAATACAAAGTAGAAGAAGAAATTCAGTTGATATGGTATCAGAGCATTGACCGATTCTGAGACTTTTTTTTTCCAGTACCTTGGCTGCTCTTTTCTCCCTCAAATTTCTTCCTATTTTGCTCAGCATTATTGCACAGCATTGCAACTGATTCATTTTTCAGTACCTTGCTTTCCTCCCTCGCTTTTGTCCTCCTTCCCGAATATATCAATTGGCATTATTTGGCTTCCATTCAATATATCACCAGTGCCACTTTTTGGCATCAGCATTAACACACTGAAACTGAAGGCAATTATTTGGCATCAGCGATCGACTTGCCGCTGACATCCCCTCTCTTCATAAAAAATCCAAACCGAAGGCAATTTTTTTTCCTTTCTTTTATTGTTTCATCATGGCTGACAACAAGCATTCATATTGGCTTTCTCTCAACACCATGATCCATCTTCTCAACACGAAGTTGGATGCTACGACATATTTGCAATGGAAGCAGCAGGTGCAATATGTGTTCCGACTGCAGGGTCTGTTTGGCCACCTTGATGGCTCTTCTCCATGTCCGGCATTTCTGGTGATGCAGACACCAGAATCCTCCTCCTCCACTCCACCGGATGATGATGCTCTCCTCAGGGCCAAGGAGGCTTTTGATCAGGCCAAGCGCACTTTTGATGATTGGGTTGCTGATGATCAATGAGTTTGTAGTGTACTTTACTCCTCTCTCTCTTCTGATGCCAAGAATGAGATCTCTCAATGCACCACCGCGAAGGATATGTGGGATGCTTTCGCCACTGCCTATCAACATAACACTGCGATTGCAGCGTTCAACCTCCGTCAACAGGCTTCTGTGATTCGCAAAACTGGTACGGTCCAAGATCTCTATCTCTCTTTCATGAAAATCATTGATCAATTATCTGTTATGGGTGATCCTGCTACCAATCGTGAGAAGATATTATGGTTTCTTACTGCTTTGGGTCCTGAATTTAAAGATTTTAGTGCTCCTATTGCTGCCCGTGATCCCCATCCTGCTTATATGAATGTTGTTGATGAAGCGAAGGGGTATGAAGCTTTTGTGCTTAGTATAGAGAAAACCCCATTGCCAAGTGTTCAGGGACACTTAAATTCAGGGCCGGTGATTTTTATGGCTTCTGAACAGACGCAGCAGGTCGCTGGTACTGACCAGCAGCCCACAGGAGGCGGCGCGTGGTCTCACGCGCCGCAGAAACCCATGCGTAGTGGTGGTGCGTGGGCCCCACGTGCGGCCGGGATTGGCCGCTCCGGTGGTCACCGAGGTGGTCGTGGCTCCTGGAGGTCCTCTGGTCGTGGTTCCTGGTCCAGAACTTCTGCAAATGGCTCTCCGATTCAGTGCTTTACCTGTGAGGGTTTCGGGCATATTTCCAGTCAGTGCCCTTCGAACTATCCTCGTCCTATGACTCTGGCTCCTCTGCCTCATGTCCAGCCGCAATACCCATCTTATGGTGGTCATGTTCCTCAGACTGTTCAGGCCCATCTTGTTCAGCAATATCAGCCGTATGCTCCTCCGATGCTTCAGGCTCCTCCAGCTCCACCTGGTTTTGTGACACCTCTGTCTCATGCTCCTCAGTATTTGACCTATCCCACTCAGCCATCAATTGCTCCTACTCCGAGTGTTGCTCCATCGGTTACTGCCTCTGACTGGTTTCTTGACACAGGTGCAACCAATCACATGAGCTCCTCTGTCTCAAACCTGTCGAGTGTCACTCCTTACAATGGCAACGCTCTTGTCTCTGTCGGTAATGGTGCGTCTATTCCTATTGCTGGTATTGGTGATGCTAGCATTAGTCCCTCTTTGCATTTATCTGATGTACTGCTTGTGCCTGCCATTGCTAAGAATCTGTTTCGATTAGCAAGCTTACTCGTGATCTTTGTGCTGTTGTTACCTTTGATGATCGATCCTTTGTCATTCAGCACAAGGTCACCAAGGCAACTCTGGGGCGGGGATACATTGAGGATGGTCTCTATATGCTGGACCGTGGTGACGAAGCACTCGTTTCATTTGTGAAACATCAGAATAATAGAGCATCTTTTGAGATTTGGCATACTCGATTAGGACATGTGTCCTCTCGTATTGTTTCTTTGTTGAACAAGAATGGTTATTTATCTCTTACTTCTGTACTTCCTAAACCTGGTATTTGTGAGCCATGTGCTATGGCAAAGGGACAAAAGTTATCATTTGTTGAGAATCCTAAGCTTGCTGCTCATGTTCTAGATTTACTACACTGTGACTTATGGGGTCCTTCTCCGATTTTGTCTGGAACTGGTCTTGCATATTATGCGGTATTTGTGGATGATCACTCGTGATTTACCTAGTTTTATCCTCTTTGTCGTAAATCCGACTTCGTTGACATCTATTTTCAGTTTGAGGCATTCGTATAGAATCAGTTTTCAACCCACATCAAAGTCTTTCGAAGCGACAGGGGCACTGAATTTGTCAACAACAGGTTACAGTCACACTTTAGTACTCGGGGCATCCACCATCAGGTGTCTTGTCCATACACTCCGGAACAAAATGGTAGGGCTGAACGGAAGCATCGCCATATCACAGAGATGGGTCTATCTATGCTTCTGCATTCTCACTTGCCTCTCTCGCACTGGGATGACGCTTTTAGTGCTGCAGTATTTACCAATAATCGTCTGCCAACTCCAGCTCTTGGTAACATATCTCCCTTTGAGGTTCTGTTTGGTCAGCCTCCTACGTACTCCAACTTTCATCCTTTTGGGTGTAGAGTTTTTCCTTATGTTTGACCCACTGCAGCCCACAAACTTGCTCCTCGTAGCCTTCCATGTGTCTTTATTGGTTACAGTGCTCACTACAAAGGATTTCGATGCTTAGACATGGTTTCTGGACGCATTTACATGACTCTCCATGCTCGTTTTGATGAGTCTCACTTTCCCTTTGCTACTGGATCTTCAGAGGCTCAGTTCACCTCCCTTGATGTGTTGTCATTTTTGGACCCTACCGATCCGGACACATCAATCACCATCCCTGATCCTGCTCCAGCTTCACAGGAATCTCCTTGTTCGGCTTGTTCTGAATCCTCACCTGAGGTCACAACACTACCAGTTGTTCCAGATGAAGATGAGGTTGTTACACCACCTAGATCGTCTGTGTCTTTGAGCTCATCTCCAGCTTCTTCTAGTGGTTCGGCTGGGTCCTCCAGTCCTAGCTCTAGTTCCTCGGGCCATGTCTCTCTGACTCCTCCAGTGCCTCATACTCATCCTATGACCACTCATCTTCAGGATGGGACACGTGTTGCTCGAGATCTTGGACCTGATTTTGTGGCAACAGGGTTACTTGCTGAGCTTCTAGCTCAAAGAGAGCCACATAATTATTGTGCTGCTGTGAAGGATTCTATGTGGATCGCTGCTATGGATGAGGAAATAACTGCTCTTAGCCATTAGCAGACATGGGACTTGGTGCCTTGTCCTCCGAACGTCAATGTTGTTGGCTCCAAGTGGATTTATCGGCTGAAGTATCGTCAAGATGGATCTGTTGATCGCTATAAGGCTCGTCTGGTGGCCCAGGGATATTCTCAAATCCCAGGATTTGATTTTGATCATACCTTCAGTCCGGTGATCAAGGCTGCCACTGTTCGCAGTGTACTTGCCATTGCCACTATGAGGAAGTGGCCCCTCCATCAGTTGGATGTCAAGAATGATTTCCTCAATGGTGTTCTTGACACTCCTGTTTTCATGGCTCAGCCGGCAGGTTACCAGGATCCTGATCGTCCTAATTATGTGTGTCGCTTACGAAAAGTCATCTATGGTCTCAAGCACGCACCCAGGGCATGGTTTGACCGGTTCAGTGCATTTGTTCGGCAGCTCGATTTTGTTGGTAGTCTATCAGATCCATCACTGTTTGTGTTCTCTCGTGACACTGTTGTTCTCTACCTTCTTGTCTATGTTGATGATATAATCCTCACAGGAAATAACAGTGTTGCTATTCGCCAGTTCATTGCCCGTGCTGATCGTGAGTTTTCGGTCAAGGATCTGGGTTTTCTGTGCTATTTTCTTGGCTTGGAGGTTACTCCTACCGCTACAGGATTGTTTTTGGGACAGGCTAAGTACGCCAGAGATATCCTTCAGCGAGCTGGCATGTTGAAAGCTTCTTCGGTCTCTACACCATTCTTGCCTTTGTCTCAACTTCAAAGCAGTACGAGTGGACCATTTCACAATCCTAGGCTGTACCGTTCCCTTGTTGGCGCTCTCCAGTATCTTACCATTACTCGACCCGACTTGTCCTTTGCGGTCAATTCGGCCAGTCAGTTTCTTCAGGATCCGCGTGACGACCACTTTTCCGCTGTTACTCGAATACTCCGATATGTTCGTGGCACCATGCATTATGGATTAACCTTTGGGTTTGGAGGTGTTCCGGAGGTTCTTGCCTATTCAGATGCGGACTGGGCACGTTGCCTGGAGACGCGTCGGTCCACTTACGGCTATGCGGTTTTCCTTGGTGGCAACTTGGTTTCTTGGAGTGCAAAGAAATAGCCTACGGTCTCTCGTTCGAGCTCGGAATCTGAGTATAGGGCTCTTGCTAACACTGCTTCGGAGGTTGTTTGGTTGTTACATATTCTCCGTGATCTTCAGTTTCCATTGCAGGGCTCGCCTGTGCTCCTTTGTGACAATAATATTGCTATCTTTCTTGCTGAGAACCCTGTTGCTCACAAGAGGGCTAAGCACATTGACATTGACTACCATTTTGTGCGGGAGTTGGTGGCTGCTGGTCCAAGCTTCGCGTCTCGGTCAATCCGACGCTCCGCTTGAGGGGGGTATGACAATAGAAAGTTTGGAAGATGATTAGTCTTTTATAATTAGTCTTTTGTAAGTTTGGAAGCTAATTAGTCTTTTGTAATTAGTCTTTTGTAAGTTTGGAAGATGATTAGTCCTTTGTATAGGGCCTCACTTGTACTATATATAGTCATGTAAATCCTAATACAAAGTAGAAGAAGAAATTCAGTTGATAGTGGCGGACGACTCTGGTACAGGTAGCGACTGAGATTCACACCAACCATGGTAGCTTATTTGTTGCTTCCTCATCTGAGGGAGATTCGAGATGCAAAACATATGAAAAAATAGATCCACTCCATAAAGTTTATGTTCTCATTCCTTAGGGTTTTGTTAATTTATTGAATTCCAGTGGCTATTTGTGACTTGATTCCATATTTTTTGTTTGAAAGCGCGGTCCTAAGGTGAATGCTACACAACGATGATGGTGTTGTACCCAAAAGAAGTGGTGTCGTTCCTGCACCATTCCAATTATGTGACTTACTGGCACATATGGGGGAATCAAGGGTGCCTGGTCGTGCAAACATTTTTTTATATGGCATTTTGTATATTTCTTGTGTTTTATTTGTATTTTAGTAGTAAAATAAAGGTTGTGCCCCCCTCCAAAGTAACACTTATCGCATAATATACGCAGAATACTGAAGAAACGCAGTACAAAATCAGATTTAAAAAGAAAGTAGTTTAAAAATGTTAGAAATCTTTATTTTTAATTGTTGAGTTTGACAAGGGATAGCATTTCTTTAAATCTAATTTTATCTTTAATATTAATCCTAAGTATACTTGAAAAATGTATCAAAAAATAAAAAAAACTGATTCCAATACTGTTAGAAATTAGCCAAAAAAAATGCTAGGAATTAGAAACATAAAGAGCTCAAGGTACTGTTGCTTGCATACACAGGCTTGAAACTGACCTCGATCTAATTATTTAACTACGAAAAAACACAGTTTGGCCTGTAGGTTTCATCAATTTGAACGCTATGGGGTTAACAAACTAGAACGATTTTTTGGTAAGAATGTTGAGATGAACCTTCTTTTAAAAAAAAGCGAAACATAAGTTAAAACATGATAGTAAACACTGCATCCAAGAGTATATCGCAACATTAGAAACACATCATCAGCATCATTCTAATATCTTAGAAAAGAGTATGTGTGTCTTCAACCACTGAAGAAAGATGAATGAACAACATTCCGTTGAGAAGTTACCGTAAATTACATACAGAGGGTCCTAATGTACAAAGAAATGAATCAATACAAAACTTCGGTCAGAATTGGTCCAGCTGTGTGACCATAATCTATGCAAAATGAATGCGAAGTCTTGGAATGAGCTCAGGATTGAAGCGTGAAGGGATGCAATATCTTGTCGAATCCACGGTGATTGAATCAATCCGCATGTTGTCATCTTGAAATCCACTGATGAAAGGATGTCCAAGCAGCCACTTTGCAGTTGCCCGGTTCTTCACCATTCTCCTGAGACACGATTGGAGGAAACTCTTGGCCATTGGTGACAAGTCTTTGGGAACTTTAGGGAGGCAAGCCGCTTTCTGAATCTTGCGGATGATCTTTTCGGCATCAGTCCCGGATCCTTCTTCCAAATCCCACGCAGGCCGCCCAGTTAGCATCTCCAGTACAATAATTCCGAGGGACCAAATGTCGGCAGGGGTTTCTTGCAGCCCCTCCTTAACCGCCTCGGGTGCTAAATACCAAGGCGTTCCTTTCCATGTCCTATCTAACCTCCTCTTTTGCCTGTCTTCTTTTACCCCTTTGGCAAGCCCGAAATCGCAAATCTTCGCCCGGAGGTTGAAATGTTGTCCCTTTTGATCTGTGGAGAAGAGTAGAATATTCTCCGGCTTCAAATCGCAATGGACGAAACCAGCTTCATGAATCTTTATCAGCCCTTCAACGATTGACCTGGTGTACCACCTGACCTCCGACTCCGGCAGCCCTCTACTTCTGGTTCTTTCAATCTTGTCTTCTAAAGTTCCTCCGGAGGCGTATTCGAGTAGCAGGTTATAAACCCCAGATCCATCTCTCTTGCGAGTTATTTCTGCTCCAAAGCACTGGACTACACTAGAACAATCCACCAAACGACTCAACACGCTCCTCTCGTGCCTCAGTGATTCTGCGCACGGAATCTCTGCGGATTTCACAGCCATCACGTTCGGACATTGCAGAAATCTTGAACACGAACCTTTGGAGGTTGCAACAAAGACTGCCCCGAAACCTCCTTCTCCCAACAATCGACCTCTGGTCCATAACCCTCCGTCGCCGTAGTTCTCGATCACGTCATCGTCTTCGACATTAACGACCTCCATTGCCTTGACACAGGACTATGATGATCACAAACGATTCTATATTTCTAGGGTTTTTATTGCTCTAGGGAATGATGGTGATCGAAGTCAACCAGAATCAAGAAACGAACAACAAAATAGCGTCAGATATGAAAGCTAATCCATTCGCGTTTCGGAAATATATAGTTTCATTCCGCGCAAGTTAATCCGTTCGAGTTTAGGAAATAATTTCATTCCGCGTAAGTTTCCGTTGGTGTTCACAATCCTTTCGTGTTTTAAATGTATGTCTACTTCTTCTTTTTTTCCAAATTCAAATGTATCTCTACTTAATCCTAATCCATCTGTTCTAATAAATTACTTGTCTACTTTCACACCATGCAGTGTCATTTTTCAAAATACCGTATATTTATTTTAGTAAATTGTTTTTAATTTTGTTAACAATTTATGAAATAGATAATGAAATGAACAAACCAAAGTGAATCATCAACTGGTGCACCAAGCTACAAGTAATAATAATACTCAGAATGATGAGATTGTTAAACACATAAATCTGATGAATTCATTGAAATAAATGCAGGAGATCCTCCACTTTTAACGTCTGGAAACAAGAAAAATAAAAGATTGGAATGGCTTAGTAACGAAACACATAATAAAGAAACTAACAATCAAGAAACAGACACCAACGTGTCTGATATAATTGCTGACCTAAAAGAATCCCAGGCAAAGTTTAACTGCCTGCTAAAGAATAATCCTGAAGTGAACACAGAAGACAAGTTAAAAACCAGGAAATATAACAAAAAAGTTTACACTTCAACTCCAAAAACGGTGGTAAACTTTGGAAAGCAATCTATAATTTACAAAATGAACCAATATGCTTAAATGGGGACTTCAATGTGATTGAAAAGCACTACTGCGGGAAAAGGGCAATAGCACCGGTAATATACCTCTATAGCGCTGATAGTTTGGCCCCCAAAAATACCGGTGCGTAAGAATAGCGGTGTAAAAATTAACTTATTAGCACCAGTATTTTCAACCAGTGTAAAAACGTAGTATGTACCGTTATTTTCAATCGATGTAGAATTTTGAAAGGGTAGGGGGCACAATGTATTTGCACCGGTATGTTGACAGAATCCAGTGCAAATAGTTTGCACCAGTAGTTATAAATTTAGACTGTTTTAAATGTATAACATATGCACTTGCACCAGTATGTTCAATCGGTGTAGAATTGGCACATAGTATTTGCACCAGTATGTGGACAAAAGCTGGTGTAAACTGTTTGCACCGGTAGATATAAATTCACAATGGTTTAAATGTAAAACAACTGTAATTTATGCACCGGTATTACAAATTACACTGGTATGATAAACCACACCGGTATAATAAATTTTCTGCAATGCTGGTGTAATTTTGTTTTCCAATATAAAATAAATAATTCAAATTGTACTCGTTTTTCACATCGGTATTTATAGTTTATACCAGTGTATGATATGGGAAAATTAGCTATGGCCAATTTATTTTCCGGTGGTCCCTCCTGGATCATTTATGGGGCAACGACACCCAGGAATACTTGAATCGAAACTATGATAAATTTAAAACCTCAAAAATTGTAAGAAAGATGAAACACCTAAATTTGTTGAAACGATGAATAGAAAAAGTATCTTCAGCATGAATGGAAATAGACCAAAAAACCACACAAGTTTATCATGACCAAACATCTACAACTGAATTTTAATATGATCAACCACAGAAAATCAATTATCAACCTATTATGTTGTTTTTATCATCCAGAAGTTGCAATGAAGTGTTCGCCTGATGCTGGTACTCATCGAGCCATGCCCCGCACCATTGCTCTACAACAGCTTGGATTTCGTAAACATGGTACGACCCTTAGCCCTCTGGGAAGATCTGTCAATTTCAAACTTACAATGTTAGTGAAGAATGTTGTGTGTAAAAGATTTTTAGAATAACTACTTTTGAGATCTAATGTTTACCTCCAATATATTGTTTGTCTCCGGGTGATTAACAAATTGATCTAATGAAGAGCATGATGGAGCATCCTCATTGCCACGAACCATTCTGTGTTTGATACAGCACATGAATGATATATGTCATTACCAATTTTTAACCTAATAAATAGTGTGGATGAAATGACAGAATGATTGACCTTAATGTTCTTTATTTTCCAAGTGTAGTCGGGTTCTGGCTCCGTCTCTCTCTTTTCCCTTTGGTATGCGCATGCAAGCTTGTAAAGAAAGTAAATGAAAATTGTTAGTTCTTCTTGTATATTACTAAACTAGGACTTATTATTTGATTGATTGTAAAACCTGGAAATGACCCTGAGTTCGCACAAGATTGTTGGTTTGATACCCCTCGACAAAGAGTCCTACGTGAAAACCTCTTTCGTTCGGGGATGGATAATTATGAGGTACCAATTATCGCTAGCAAAAAATAGGGCAATTAATGATAGAAATGGAAGTGGTTTCAAATCTAAAATTTTAAACTGGAAAAAGTAATAACATTCTAATGCAGGGCACAATGTAGAACTCAGCATCCGTTTCCTTCATTGTTGCCCAGATAAGGTTGAAATGTTGTTCTACAGCCTGCTCAAAGTTGGACAAGTTTCCACAGTTGTAAGGGAAGAATTGGATGGCCTACATTATTTTTCCATATTTTCTCACATAGGTGCCTGTACCGATAACGATACTAAAAATGAAATCCTAATTAATTAAAAATACAAAATAAGGAAGTAAGGTTTAAAACTCACCTCATCAACACATCGATCTGTGCATTATCAATCCAGGTCATCGAATGCATGTTCCTGAGTCTCCTCCCGAACTTAACCAGAACATCCATTCCCACATCGCTGGTGTAATTGCTTGCGAAGGTCGATGATTGAAATACTCGGAAGAACATGCAGTCCTTGCTCTTTATCATTTCTAGGATAGCTGCATTGGCTTCCCGGATGAATCATCTCCATAACGGGCCAATTTGTCAGGTCTCATCTATTGATAACCTCTAGAGGCAAAATACTGAGAAATGCTCACTTAAGTATGTGGAAATAAACTGTCGTAGGCTTTGAATAATAAAGGTTTTCAGTTTAGTAAAGCACCTGTTTTGGTAGCCTCTTGAATCTTGGTCTCGCTGACAGGCGGTAACTAGATCTCCAGTGGGATTTCTTCTCGGCACCAACCTGTTAAAAGTATTAATGAATATGGACATGTCAATGTAATTTGTGTGAAACAAAAGTTAAGGTGTTACAAGAATGTACCTCATTGTCGGTGGTGAGAATCATAACCTTCTCGTTCTCATCGTCCATTTTCATGCCTGCAATGTCCTCATCGATGTCACTTGGTTGCTCATATCTCTTGCTTATAAAAGACACAGGCCAATCCACGATACTATTCAAGGCTTCTCCAATGTTATCGAATTGGTGGTCAGCCGAGGACAATCCCGCCCTAGGATGGTAGACTGGCTCGCATTCTCTCAAGCGAGCCACACTGGCTTGTTGGGCATCCTGACAATGAGGTATTTGTCGCAACCCATGCACAACTATTTTCCTCTTACCGACAAGTTTCTTCAAGTACAAAGTCGCCTGTTCTCCATCCTGTTCATTACAAAGTGAAATAAAATGATAAAATGGTTATGGAGATTTAATTATGTGTAATTCAATTTAAAGAAAATGCATATATTTATGTAGGTGTACTTGTTCATCACCTTCCCCATCACTGGGTTTATCACCTGCTTTGTAGCACCCACACTAATGCCATCCATCGCCTTCTCCATAAACTTCTTGGGATTGTCAAGGCCTAGCTGGATCTCAACACCGCCTGAAGATGTGATGCCCTTCACCCACTACTCAAGGTATGATACCATGGCTTTCATGACTGGTTGATATTAGATTATCTCCTCTGCGGGGTTTGCTTACTTGAGGAATAGCCATCGATGTGGGTAAACGTAACTGAGTTTCCTTGTACCTGCCCGGGTGTTCTTTCTTCTTTGTAACCTTTATGAGGAGGTCTTCATCCAACTGCAGTACCAATGTTCCTTTTTCTTTCAGATCTTTCATTTTCAACTGTATCGATATCAGAAAGCAAATTTATATAAGAATAATGTAGAAACGTCGTACAAATTAATTTAGGTTGGAGATTTTTGTGTAACTTACAACGTCTTATGCTATCTTATTAACCCTTTAAGATATGTATAACCTTTTCCTGTCCTTGTTTTCTTCCAGGTAGACAAGAGATCTATCCGATTTGAACTCCTTCTAATTGAGTTGTTTCTCAATCTACTCATCGGTGAATTCCTCAGTGGTCAACCTAGTTCTCTCCTTTTCCTTAGCTCCTCAGTCAGTTTGTGGTGGACGTATTGATTACCTTTTCTCCCAGTGTATTCCTTTCCCTCGTTGTGATGAATATTTGTCTCTCGGGATGCCTGATATCGGTCTCACAAATTTAAATTTAGTTTAACAGAATTTATGGGAAACATAGTTAATAACAATAATTATATTTTATCATACATGAAATTATGGTGTCCTGTTTGCCACCTTCGTCTTCCAGTTCCTGTGCTGGTCTCTTGCCCTGTCCGTCCAATCTTTCTTCAACACTTCACATTGAGCATCGGTCAACTTGTTTTCAATTGTGAAGCTCACCTGCAACAAAACATATGAACATGCAGACATTAATCATGTTTTCACTATGACAAAGTTAAACAAAAAATATTTGCACTTCAAGTATCGAATAGTTTACCAAAACATTCTTCCACGACTCCTCCTTTACATCTTCCGACACATCGCACCAGTGATTGCAAGCGCCAAATCTGATGCGGAACTGGAATGCGTAATTATCGTAAGCATGCCATGCTATCCAATTCTTAGTGCAAACAACTTGTTTCCCACGGAACTCAAACGCCACAGGGACGGGCTTGTTATGCTTTGCCAACATCACAGACTGGCACGTGCTAGTTTCATGTCTCCTCATATAACTTTTGATCCCAAACTTGTCAAATCCCTCTCTATGTTTGCCTCTAACCTTTGACAAGTCGTTGTCTGCTTCGTCAAAAGTCAGTCTTGATTTGAGGGTGCTCTTCCCCTTTCCCTTGCCAACTGGTGGTTTGGCCACTACTTCACCCTCAACATCCCCTTCATTCCCATCTCCATGTGGGGAGGGTTCTTCTTTCTTTGCACTAGTCAATTCATTTTTTTGCATCACTTCTTCCTCAAGTTGTAATTGCAATGGGATCCTTTTTGGAGGTGGCTCTTTTTCAGCCTTCTCATTTAAGGCTAGGGCAGAAGGGTATTTGAGTCTTTTTAAGTGGGTGAATGGCCAGAATTCGTTAGTCAACACCGAAATCATGTTCGAAGGGTTATATTTGCACTTGCATTCAATAGTCAGGGTTGTTTTGCACTAAAAATGAATGAGGGTTATATATGAACTTTCTTCAACATATAGGATTATATTTGCATATTACCCAAAGCTTTTAACATAGCCAGTAGACACAAGCTCTTGCTAACCAAGACAATTATTGGAAACAAAATTCTCGGCTAAAGTGGTTAAATGAAGGAGACATAAACTCAAAAGTTTTCCAACAATCAGTAAAGACAAAACATAGACATCAAAGAATAATTAACAATAAAAATTCAAATGGAATTTAGATCAACTCACGGGAGGAAATCCAAAAGGAAGGCTTTTTGAAAATCTGCTGAAAGAGGAAAATGTGGATAACTTAGGTATAAATACAGTAGTACTTCTGGAAAATATACCAAAACTCCTTAAAACAGAACACAAAGAGATGATCTCAAAAGATGTAACTATTGAAGAATTATCCAAAATTTTCAAAAGTATGGATGGAACTTCAGCACTAGGACCTGATGGATTCTCTAGTTTCTTTTACAAGGAATGCTGAGAAATCATCAAAGATGATATCCTTCTGGCAGTAAAAGATTTTTTGAACAGATCTCCATTCCCAAATTTATATCCTCAACCCTAATAATTCTACTTCCCCGGAAAGAAATATGTTCTACATTTAAAGAGTATAGATCAATTAGTCTGTGTAATTTTGTAAATAAAATTTTCACAAAACTAATTGCTACGAGACTGAAACCTATTTTAAATGAGATCATATCCCCTGAACAAACAATTTTTGTATCAGGAAGCGAACTAGCAGATAATGTCCTATTAATGAAGGAATTAACTAACTTTTTACACAACAAAACTAATGGATACAACATGATATTTAAACTAGACATAATGAAGGCTTTTGACAGAGTCTCTTGGGAATTCCTATCCAAACTTTTATCTAAAATAGAATTTCCAACTAAACTAAAAGATATCATACTAGAAGATATCAGAGCTGCTTATTTTTTTAGTACTAATAAATGGTATCCCATGTGGTTTCTTCAAGGCATCAAGGGGTTTAAAGCAAGGAGACCATTTATCCCCTTTGCCTTTTATCCTAATATCTGAGGCATTCACGAGAAATATCAACTTCTTGTTTCAGTATGCTGAAATACGGTACTACAAACTCCCAAAACCAATGCTAGTGTGACTCATTTATCATTTGCTGATAACACAACAATCTTAATGAACTACTATAAACAAGGTATTAGAAAACTAATGGGATTTCTTAAAATCTATGAAAAAGCTACAATTTTAATCAAAGATGTCCTAGCCACAATTCCAGTCCATATAATAACAGTAATTAAACCACCATCAGGTACCATAGACATGCTACATAAAAATTTTAGTAAGTTTCTATAGAATCCATCGACTCCAAACTATCAAAACAAAAGAACATGGGAAACCTTTAAGAAATTAAGCTATCCAAAAGAGGAAAATGGACTGGGATTAACAAATCATCATATAATGACACAAAGCTTCTCCATCAAACTTTAGTGAAAATTGTAGTAAAATTAATTACTTTGGGCACAAATAATGTGGTCAATGCCTGAAAACTCAAAAATATCAAGAACATGGGGAAAAAATTAAGGAAGTACATGAAATAACCATGGAAAATTCCTTTATTCAGATTGATAATGGTTCCTTATCCTTTTGGCATGCAAATTGGACCAAAACTGGTCCATTAAGTCAATGGATAGATGAGGAACCCGAAACACATTCATGGACTTAACAATTTTAGAGTTTGCAAATAACCAAAATGCATTTGTGGAAGCACTTAAAGAAAGCCTCCGCTATTAAATAATAAGCATTATCAAATCAAGCATTAAGCGGTACCCAGACCACAAACATAAAATCATCTGGAAACTAACTGAAGATGAAAATTTTACAGTGCAAGCAACCTATGATTTAGTTAGACCTAGAAAGATTAAAAGTGTCATCCTTTAAACACTTGTGGTTTAACCTACTACCCCCAAAAATCAGTTTTCTCAATTAGAGAATTTTGAATAGGCTGGTAGCACTGGCAGAAGTATTGGATGACTTTTCTTTCAACCTACTATCAACATGCTGCTTTTGTATATCAGATTCTGAGAATCTACATCACGTATTCAGTAATTGTACATTTATCCAAAAGCTTTGGGCTATAACAGATTTTACATTGCACATCACACCACAAAACCACTTCTTTCTTTAGGATAGGTACTTCATTTACTGGAATCAGAACTTTCACCACACATCATTCACGGAAATGATTAGAATTTTTCCATGCATTGTGGTTTGGTTTATCTGGTGTGCAAGAAACAATTTCATTTTTTATGAACAAAAACCTAGATTAGATAGATTAACATGGCAAATTCTACTGATGGTAAATGATATACTCCTAGCAAAGAAAATTCAAGAAATATGGAACATGAACTCAGACCCCCCCTTAACAAATCAAAATTAATCTTCATTAGTCTCCTCAGAAAAAACAAATAACATCATGGAAGCCATCACATGATCATTTAAACTTAACATAGATGGTTCATCTTTGATTAGTGGCAATTTTGGAGCAGGTTTAATTATAAGGGATACAAAAGGTGTGCATTTTATCTTCGCTGCTAAGTTTTTAGGAAAATGTACAAGCTTGGAGGCTGAAGCTCTAGCACTGCTGCACGGACTGGAAGTAGCAAAATAGAAAGGCATTTTGAAGCTTGAAATAGAGACAGACTCACTGATACTAATAAAAAATGGTTCGTCAACAGTTCAAGATCCCTAGGAGGTGCAACACAATAAGGAGGGACATACACGCAAAGATAAAATATTTTTCAATACTCAATTGTCCACATTTCAAGAGAAGCCAATTGTGTTTCAAACTCCTTAGCAAAGATAATGATCTCAAAAAAGGTAAAGGTTTCATATGTTTTTGCCAGTTTGCCAGCAACTATCAAGATAATGATCAAGCTTGATGCAAAATCCTTCCCATACATTAGATAGCTTAGTCATTTGGATTATTGTTATTGTATTTATTCCACGTTTAGTTTAATCTTCATATTTATAGACATATCGGACATCTTGTAAATACTGATGATTTATTTCTTCTCGAGATAAGGTATTAAGTCCCCTCATTATTGGTACATTTTAACTTTATTTAATAAACGGGTAGGGGTCTACCAACCCCCCACCATAACAAGTGATATTTATTTTTTAAAAAAAAGATAATGAGATTTAGGGACGGAATTTTATACATTATTATTTGTTTGCAAATATTTATTATGACATCAATAATATTACACAAAAGTTTTGTTTTGAACTGACTAACTGTTAAACAAGATCATTTTATAATTGACGTAACTAATGAGACAATTTGATGTTTGTTTTTATTTATTGCAACAAAGTTCTTAGGAAAAAGTCTTGGGAAAAACCGTATTTCCATAAGTTTATAGAAAGACGAAGTTTAATTATAATAATAAAAAGGTAAAAGTTTATAATTGCAATATTAAAAAATTATTATACAACGTGCAATAGTTTTAAAGTTTATGATCCGATTAATGGAACCAAATATTTTTATCTTCATTTCTTCTAATTTGTAATTTAAACCTTGGAATTCTCATGACTTGTGGAAATACCGTCTTTTCCAGAAACTGACTCAAGTTCCTATGACTTCGAAAAACTTTTAGAGTGTACAAATAATTATAATTTCACCCTAATAATAATTAAAATAAGGTTTTCATGATTGGTCTAACAGCTAGTCGGTTTGGCAGGAGACTTTCTAATAATATTATTAATATTTGTTTTATTCATAATTGTTACTCCCCATATCCTAATTGAAAATGCACCCCTTTTTTGGACACTATTCTATATCAAAGATTGACCGCATATTTGAACAGATATGAATGAAAACATTATCGTATATGATATTGTTCAATTCGTTGTAACATGTAGTTTCTAAATATCAACTTTTTATTTATTAATATCATACGTAGGTACACATACTATTTGTCAAACATGTTTTTTGAACAAGGTGTTAATGATTGCACAGTAATTTTAGCTGGGACAGAGGGAGTAGATTGAAAAGAACCTCCCAATCCTAAAGCTTTTCGTTGGCATCGAAAGAAAGACCGCCACAACTGTGACGACCTCCCACACCACCCCTCAAAGCTCTTCTCCTCAGCCTAGCCTAATACTATCACCTCTCTGATCCCACCTCCAACCAACCAGCGGATTAGATTTCACCGCTCAACTTGTTGGTTACCCTCAACCGCATTGACTCTTCTTTCCCTCCTAGATCTTCGACCTTGCAGCATCGTGGCCGGCTACTACCACGACAGCCATGTGGTGACCATAATAGAGATCTCATACGTCCAAACCTTTAGTCGACTACGGGAACTACACCGTTGCGGGAAGTGGTGGAACCAGGACATTATGTAAGGGGGGCTGAATAAGAGAGGAAAATTTTTTTTGCCAGGCGAGCGTATAGCGCGGAGGACTGGGAGGGTTTGATTTGGGAATTTTTGGAAAGGAATAATTGGGTAGGAGATGGAGAGGAAGAGTAATTGAGATGGGATTTTCTGAAAGGAGAGGGCTGGGTACGGCCGGCGCGGGAGTAATTGGGCCAATTAAGCCAATTTATCATATTTCTATTTTTTTCCCTTGACGAAAACAAAACGACGTCGCCTCACTTATACAAAAATGACGTTTTTTTAAATGAAGAAACAAAAAAAAACAAAAAATGGGCATCGTCTTCCTTAGAGCTCGCTGTAAGGAGAGCTGAAACTTAGATTTAGGGGGGGCAAAATCCATGAATTCCGGTGGTGCCTAGACCTAAAATCCAGATCACCAAATCCTATGGGTGGCCTTGGCACTCCCTCGCCCCTTGGTTCCACCCGTGGTTGCTGGTACCTTTCTCTGGTTTCCAGCGAGTCAAAAGGGTGTGAAACGTAGATCTTCCCACATCGGAGTGCACGGATCAACACCAGATATGTTGGCCTTGGTTTACTTTCTTCACTGTTGGCAATGCTCGCGCTGAACAATGCCAGCTCTGACATCTACTCGAATCACATGGATGCTCGCAACAATCACCTCACCGGAACATGATCTCCAACGGGAAAAAAAGTTATGGGTTAAGGATGGTAATGGGAAAGGTCGGTGCGCATGGGTTATTTTTATTTTTTGTTATTTCGTTTCTTTAGTATGGCTTTTAGTTTTTCGTTTTGTTTAGTTTTTAGTTTTAGTTTTTCGTTTTTCTTTTTTTTCTCCTGTTACGTTTTTTTTATTTTTTTTGTTTTGAGCATTAGATCCAAAAGTCTTTTCCATATATATTTTTATGCCAATCTTTAATGTACCCAATAAAACCCTGTTAGTTTCATATTTACTCTCCAATTTGGTTCAAAAGAAATCCAAAAATCGATTTAATACTAATATTTTGGCGATTCTTTCTGAGATAACATACTCCCTCTATCCTAAATGAGTCCATCTCTTGAAAGATGGTTTTTCCATAAGCCATGAAAAGATCAGCTTATGGAAAGACCAAGGTTTAAAAAGTAAATTTAAAGAAATTAATAAAACAAATTTGGGTTGCATGAATCGGGTTATAAACTTTATAACCACGACATGTTGCTTAATAAACTTTTAATATTACAATTAAAACCTTTCACATTTTATTATTCTAATTAAAGCTCGTATTTCCATAATTCTATAGAAAAACGGTATTTCCTAAGAATTTGCCATCCTAAATTGCCAAAAGGGAGAAAAATTGCTCCAAAATTTCAATAGGAAAATGAAACATGCTAGGATGTGACTTTTGACTACTTACTCTACATTAAAAATCTAACCCAAAATTTAAAACGCCATTACACATTGAAATTTCCTACAAATTTAATCAAATTAAAACCACTAACACCAAGTACAAAAACACAAAACCAACTATGAACCCCGAATTTTCAGTAATCCTTCTTCATCCTATGTTCAATGATTCAGATTCTTTTGAGTGGCGGGAAGAATTTCCTATAACAAACGTTCATGACCCATAAAAATGATAAACTTACATTAAATATATTGAAGAATAAATAAATTAGCAATCATAATTCTCCAAAGGCAAAGTGAAAGACCATCTTTCCATAAGTTTATGGAAAGACGTGCTTAAATTAAAATAATAAATGGTAAAAGGTATTAGCTGAAATATTAAAAATTTATTATGCAACATGTTATAGTTATAAAGTTCATAACCCGATTCATGCAATCCAAAAATTTTATCTTCATATATTCTAATTTACACTTTAAACATTAATCTTTCTATGAATTATGGAACTATGAATTATGGAACGACCGTCTTCAAAGAAACAAACTCTTCTCCAAATCATTGATACCGAAAAAGGGTAAAAAAAACACCTACCCACTACAGAATTCGGTCAGAAAGCGGTTGACTCGCCACTGACTCGGTAAATCTAAAAGATGACGGATGAATACCCACGGGTGTACTCCAGCGGTTGGGACAAGTTGATTCAGGGGGAACCCCGAGTTCGAGGCTCGCAAGCGACCTTGTGGGATGTCCTTGCTCAAAACATGGCCTTCTGGGCCATGTGACGGGTGGGCTCCTGGTGCGCGGTGAGTACGGGCTCCAGCTTGGGTCCTGGCATTGGACTACTGTGACTTACCTCTCACATATTTACTGTGATGTCAACTAATGTGGACGGCTCAGGACTAACCGAAATAGCTTTTAGAAGATGACGGATGAAACTTTTCCCTTTAGCCGTTCTCCAACCCCATCTATAACACATAAACCTCCGTCTCGAATATACTTGGATAAACAAATAACTCAAATCCAAAAATGCTTTTGAGTCAAACTTTTCGCTTTTGAGGTTATATATATTCGAACTAAAGCAAGATTGTGAACTAAAAATATTTATTTTTTCCAAAAACTGATCAGCAACACCAAAATCAGATTTGAACAAAGAAGTTTAAAAAAAACGGAAGAGGAGGAATAGGAACATCGCTTGGAATATTGGGAGAATAGAAAGAGAGAAATGAAAGAGAGAAATGAAAGAGAGAAATGAAAGAGGTGCTAGGATTTTTGGATGAAGAAAATGAGAGGAAGGGAAAGGGTTTTGCACAGAACGGTGAGAGCTCAATGAGGAAGAAGAAAGCCTAAACATCAAACCCAAATTATCATTAGCTCCTTAATTATTTGGTTTTTTTGAAATTTTCAAATTCAACTAAGGGCATAACCATCATTCTCCATCAGTAAGACTAGCTGGAAAAAAAAGGGTAAGGGTGCAGGTTAAGTTTGAACAATCCAAAGTGGAAAGGACCGGTGCAGTTTGAACTAGGATGGAAAGAGTAGTAGAATTGTAGACTCCAATTGGTTTGGATGGTTTATGCTACTTTGATCGATTTGTTTCAGTTTAGTTGCCTCTAGACTAATTCATTTCGGTTGGTCAACGTGGTACACTTAGATATTTTTGTACGCACAAATTAATCAATCAGATTCTATGTGGTTGTCATATCTTTTGAGCAAACATGCAACTTGTGATAAAGAAATGTAAGTCTACTACTTGCTGTTGTGACTGCTATAAGTTGGGATGCCGGCTCCAATTAGTACATTGTTAGCTAGTTTTAGATTGAGTTTGTTGAACGATTTCACAATAGAGGAAGACCACTTCATCGTACGACCCACCTCTTCTTTAGAATTTGAACTTTACTACCTTAGTGTAACTGGGCCTATCACATATTAAATTGTGTCAGATCCTCATGTCATTCAAATTTTATATAGGGTTTGATGTATAAACATCCTTATTACCGGCGGTGGAAATAGGGTAGCGAGGGGATGCGCCAGCCATCCTTATGGTTCACCGGACAAAGGAATATGACTAATGATATTCTGACGAAAAGTTTATAAACACCCTCTCAGCCCCTCATTTTTTGTGCCGAAAATTTCAGTGCTTGAGGAAGATCGAATTCGAAAGACAAAGTCCAGTCCTCATCCATGGTAGCTGCGAGGAAGACGAAGTACAGTACTGAGCCTTTCATTTTTATTTTACTTTTTTGTTTTGGGGATTTCGGAAAAACACTACGAGTCCATCTCTTGAAACACAGACACTCCATAGCTTATGGAAAGACCAAGGTTTAAAGTACAAATTAGAAGAAATGAAGATAAAAATTTTGGGTTGCATGAATCTGGTTATAAACTTTATAACTACTACATGTATAATAAATTTTAATATTGCAATTAAAATCTTTTACTTTTTATTACTCCCTCTGTCCCAAGTTATTTTTCAGAAACAGAAATTTTGGGGACAAAAAGGAACAGTAAAAATAGTAATGAAGTGATTGACAAAAGCTGAAACTGGAAGCATAAAAATTGAAGAAAATACTGTTTGAACAGTATAGTGGGAAAGGGTGTAACCCTGTTTACAATAGATTCTTAAGATTAAAATTTCCCACCAAAACTCATCTTTGGCTCCAAAATTTTAAATTTTGGAGCTAAAATACAACTTTTTTCTACTGCTTACAACTGCTCCAAAATTCACACCAGCTCCTATAAATACATCATTTATTACACCATACATTTCAAAGCCTAATAAACCCAAAAAAAAGGCTCTCGGAAAAACATTTGGCCAGTTCTTGAAGAACTGGCCAGGATCCTAACCCTCTTCATTTGTTTTTTCATCCTTGAGCTTGGGGCTGTGATGGTGGGCAGAAATTTGACAGATGAGCAGAGGCAAGAGGTTGCCCATTTTCTTCTCCAAAACATAAAAAATGGGCAAATAAAACACAATTTGCAAGTTGAGGCAGTAGAAAGGTGGGTTGTGTCACTTAGAACCATCAGCACCATTTGGTCACGAGTGAAGCAACAACTGGTTAAGGTAAACCAGTGAACGCCCGTTCAAGAAGACACGGGCGGTGTGGCCCAAACAAGAAGCCGATCAATCTTGAAGCCTTAATGGCGCTGTCATTGAGGGATAGGAGAACCTGCAGGAGCACAGCAGAAGGTTTACATGTGGGTAAGAGCACAATCCAAAGATCAATAGCAAACAAAGAAATACGGAGCCACACCAACGTTGTTCATCCATGCTTGACACAAGCATGCAAGGAAACAAGGTTAGAATGGTGCCTAACCAAGCTGAAATGCAACATGATGTTCAAGGGCATGCACAATGTCATCCACATTGACGAAAAGTAGTTCTATATCACAAAGGCAACAACCAAGTTTATTCTAGCCCCTAATGAACTAGAACCATACACAGTTGTTCAAAGTAAGCATTATATTCTGAAGCTAATGTTTATGTGTGCTGTGTATAGACCAGTAATAGATATGCATGGTAATGTTCTTTTCAATGGTAAAAAGGGGATCTTTCCATATATGGAGTACATAGTAGCAAAGTACACCACATTGAATAGGCCTAAGGGTACACTGGTTCGAACACGCATTCAGTCAATCAATAGAGACACCATTAGGCATAAACTGATTTATGAACTCATACCAGCCATAAAAGCAAAATGGCCACCTTGGGCAAGTAAACAGATATTCATACAACAAGATAATGCCCATCCCCTATTTATGCTAATGACCCTGAATTTTTAGCTACAGCCACCTCAGACGGGTTTTGTATCCAATTAGTGTGCCAACCTACCAAGTCGCCCGACCTAAATATTCTGGACTTAGTCGTTTTTTCCTCAATACAAAGCCTCCAATACCAGAACCCTAGTACAACGTTAGAGGGTTTATTAGATGTGGTGAATGATACTTTCGAAAGAGAGGACCCTAAAGTAATAGACAAGATTTTCCTGAGTTTACAATGTGTCATGGTAGAAATCATGATGTGCATGGGTGGGAATGAATTCAAACTGCCACACATGGGAAAAGATCGTCTAAGGAGGTTGGGATTACTTCCAGAAAACTTAATTATGGATTCAGAGCTGGTTAAGAGTTGTTTACAGCATTTGATTGGGATTGGAAGGACTGGGAATGTTAGGGATCTGATCCTAAGTATGGAACTAGCTCAATGAAGGTAGGTTCATCTTATTTTTGTAGGGTTGTGCTTCTAGAATTAGTTCTAGAGTAAACATACAACGTATTTTGTGAACGTGTGTTTATATGGCAACCTTGTAAAGGCTTGGATGGCTGAAACCCCTTTTGAATACAAGCTTTATTTAAAAGACTAAGGATGATGTGAGGCAAAAAATGGAGCATGTCTAGAAGTAATAAACAATGGCAGGTAAGGCACATACAATCAATTTTAACAAACGTGGAACAAACAGCATAGGCTAACATCTTAATGTTTTTAACAAAACATGGTTGCACCCTAAGTGTTTAGTTATAATTAATGTCCTCATAGGTGACTGTGAACTAGGTAGGATCACAAACTCAAATAATTTCAGCGCTATTTGTAATCACAATCATGCCCCGCCAAGTTTCAGATCAGTTCATAGACTAATAAGCATGGATGCATGTAATATTCATTCATCACAGCTTCATCATCAATAAGGGACAATCATCACATACGCAACACATATTTCACATGCAAACTGTGACTTATAAAATAGAATCACATGTTATTGCTCAATTCACAGCCCCAAATCACAAACATGCCAAGCCAGGTTCAGTGCAAATTAACACATATAAGCAATGCTGCATATTTAAATCAGAAACATGCCAAGCTAGGTTAAGTGCAAAATAAACACCCATAAGCAACGCTGCATATTTAAATCAGAAATATGCCAAGCCAGGTTAAGTGCAAAATAAACACACATAAGCAAGGCTGCATATTTAGATATTCTGTATAAAACATAATTGCTGCCTCAACATCAAACATCACCATCATGCACACCAAAACACACGGAGTAAGCATAATGATTCATGAAACAGAAAAAAAAATTAACGAAACAGGAGGGACACAACCTGATTACAGTGATGGAAATGGCAAGAGAACAACACATTAGCACAGTTTAGACCCACGATCATTTTTCCCCTTATTTGCGGACTCATGCCCAGCTTCAGCCAAATATTTTTTCATCCCTCTTCACTATGGCATACATTTCATGTCGCACGGCTATAGTTGCCTAATCCATGGTGTTTCAGGTGGTTTACATTTAGGCCAATTACCGAGGTATAAGGCTGCACCCGTTTCAAAGAATCCTGGTTCCCCATACTTGGAAAACTCATTTCCTTTGAAGTAAACAGAAGGGTGTGAGTCAAACTCAGAATCAGACTGTGAGTCACTGCCTGAGAGGGAATGTAACTTAGGGTTGGGATTCCCAGATGCAGAACTGGGACCTAAATGGGGCTGTGACTCAGCATTTTGTAACTCGGAATTAGATTCTAGGTGTGGCTGGAACTGTGACTCCGAAATGGCATGTACATATTCTGATTCTTCATCAGACAGGGGTTGTGACTCAGTCCAGTCAATGTGTGATAAATTAACAGGACTGAAATGCGTAGCTATGGACCAGTCCTCCGATCATGTTTCATAATTGGTCCAAGACAAAGGATCGTTTTCCTGAACATGATCCAGTGAGGGCTGTGATTTAATAAAACTGGGATTGAGAGTAGGACTGGGAACTGTTAGTGCGTTAGAGTCAACATCATTCAAGGGTTGGCTGGGGGCTAAAGGTTCCCACCCCTCCAAATCCCTGTCCCTATGTGTCATCTTTAAACGCACAAATAGATGAACACTGTAGAACAATGAATGATCAACAGAGGAAAATAGAGGCTATTGACAGAAATTGATGAATATAGGAGAACACAGGCTATTGACAACTACAGAGACTTAGAAACTACAATGAGCGAGCAGGCTAGCAATTATTGTGCAAAACACAGATCTGGAACAGAGGAGTAATGAAATGTAGCCAAGTTTCATAGATCTACAACGAAGCACAAGTAGACCATGAAATGTATGGGGAAAACAACAGATCCCGGAACATAGATGAACATGCACAACTGTAGAATGACAAATACGGGGATTAAAACTTGGTTGACTAGAAAATGTAGTAACCAGACGATAACCCTAACAAATCTCAAAGATTACAGCCTAAAAATGGACATAAAATGCACAGTTAACAATTAAATCTAACTTTAAAACATCAACGGAAGACAAAATCATGCATGAAACAATCAACCTCTACACATTCTTTGTAAACAATGGCAACGAAAGTTCGATTCAGGTAAAATTTAAAAATCCCCAAATTAGAAAAACATTAAACCTAATTTTTGGAAGCAGAAACCACAGATCCGAGATGACTTTTCAATTATTAAGCAAAAACATGAGCAACAGTCACTGAAACCCTAATCCACAAACACAAAACAATGAAGAACGAACACAATATTATGAAGAACAACACAAAAAGAGGTGAGAAACCCATTTCACAAAATGTAAAACAACAGATCCTGAAAATTTCCACGAGTTTATGAAACCCAACAACAAAAAACGATTAAGACCTAATCGATAAACACCAAATACTGAAGAACACGTTGAATAACAGCAAGATGAATATAAACAGAGGCGAAATGAGGTAAAAAAAATGAAACGAAATAAGAAAGAAGCGGCTAGGGTTTGAGGGATTGGGAGAGAAAGGGGAGGAACGTTATGGAATAAATGAGAGATCTCAGTTGGTTGAGAACGAAAAATGAGAGAGCAAGCCTAATGGTTGAGAGCAATAATGGAGCAACGGGAAGAGTGAAAGACAAACACATGTGATACTGTCAGATGTGAGCTCATTTTTTCAAAACGAATTCACATGCCTCCAGCCCAAATACCAAGACTAGTAAATGGAGATAATCTCTCCTTAATTAATCAGCCATCAAGGCTGTAAATATGTATTGGCTTAGGGGCAATTTTGTCTTTTCATTAGGAGTCAATTTGGCTAAATTTGGTAAAAGCTGATCTTGTACAATTTAAATAGGGACAACTCAAAATAAAAAGTATGCAATTTAACATATGACAGAGAAAGTATTGTATTAAACTCTATATTTCCATAATCATGTATAAAGACGGTCTTTCCAATAATTTGTCAAACACTACTCACGAGGTTTTATTCTCCGCTTCCTTTCTTAATTTCTCTGGAGCATTTTGTTTAATTATTCTCCATTAATGCTCTCTTGTTTCTTTTTTGGAAATTACTTCCTTTCATAATGCCACACAAACATCTCACATTTGCTCCATTTTTCATCCCCATTTTACTGTATTTAGTATCTTAATCTTTTCATAAAATTTTAGTTTTTAGTTTATTTAATTTGAACTGCAAATAAGTGACTATAATAAATATAATTAATATGAAAAAAAATTGAGTGTTGAAATCTTAATTTCAAATGTTAAATAAATCTCTTAGAGAATCATCAATTTTTAAGTGATTGTAACTATAATAGTTAAATAGATGTAAACATTCTATTAATCCCACTCCCAAGAAGGTCACAGAAATAACAGATTCTTCCCTCTACTTGATGTCCTACAACAAGGGATAGATGGGGATGAGGAGGAGCAGGATGCAAAGTCTTCAGAAGTAAGTGCTGCTGCAGATATTGAGGAGCATACTGAAGAGCTCTTATCCTCCCAAGCCACTAAAAAACAAAACACTGACAGTAATGAAAAGGTAGACACAGCAAAGGTATGTAGTCCTAAAAATACTCACAATATGCAAGATCTTAATGAGTCTAGGAAAAATAATTTTTTCACTCAGCTCAATAAGATAATGTCCCCTGGTAAACAATTTAGTCCCAACAAGATCATCACTAGATCTTCAAAAGGCTTTAAAAAAGGTTTTAAATGATTAGTACAACCATTAAAATCAACTTCATGGTCTGGAATATTAGAGGCATGAAAAAATCACTCTGTAGATTACAAGATCTGGTTAAAAAACACAAAATGCAATTATTATGCCTTATCGAACCATGGCATAATAATGATAAATGTGGAAAATACATGAAAGATCTACACTTCACGAACTGCATGCAGGCTTCAAATGGTGAAATATGGTTAATGTGGAATGATCAAATTAATGTTACTCTGTTAGTCGATCATTTGCAATTTCTGTCAGTTAACATTCACAGTCATAAACTAAATACCTCAATGGAAGGAATTTTTGTTTATGCACTTAGAACAGTTGCTGGGAGAAAAATGCTGTGGAAAGATTTGAGTGACAGAAATATGAATGATACCCTACTCATTGGGGATTTTAACACAATATCTTCGGTCAATGAGTATAAAGGTCCCTCGTTTCCAAAAAAATCCAGCATGGATGATTTTAATAGGTTCATTGAAGATAATGCACTCTATAATATCAACACTGTTGGAAATAATTTTACTTGGTCAAATGGTAGACTTAAAAACCCTACCATTCAGAGGTTAGATAGGGGACTTAGTACCCTTCATTGGAGTACAAAATTTCCTTCTTCTTCTATCCAAGTACTTAATAAAGGTGCCTCTGATCACTCCCCTTTCCTTCTTACTGTTGGCATCTCTATTCCCTCATCTCCTAAATCATTTAGATTTATCAATGCATGGTTTAACAGGCCTGGATTTTTATCACTGATAAAGAATGATTGGGAAACACCTCTGTCTGAAACTGGAATGTTTGGTTTTTTCTTAAAACTACAGAGGTTAAAAAACAAAATTAAGGTTTGGAACAAAATAGTTTTTGGAAATATTCAGGATAATGTTACAAAGGCAGAGGAGGAGTTGAGAATTCAGGAAATCATTTATGACTTAAATAGTTCAGAAACTGAATTGATTAAGCTTAAAAATGCTTAGGCTCAACTCCTAAGGTCCCTAAAAGAACAGGAAAAATTCTGGAAACAAAAGTCCAGAATTAAATGGCTCAAAGATGGTGATGAGAACACTAAATTTTTCCATAACTCTGTTAAAGAAAGTAGGTCAAGACTCAGTATTTCTAAGATAAAAAAACTCACATGGAGTTTGGATTGAGGATATTCATGAAATTGAAACTGAGGCTATTAATTATTATTCAGATCTTCTTTCTGAACCGTTAACATATTCAAATGGTGAATTCATGAGTCAAATTCCTAAAATCGTTACTGATCAGGATAATGCTTCGCTTATTAGGCCTGCTACCATAGAGGAGCTTAGATTGGTTGTCTTTGGTTTAAATAAAAATAGTAGTCCAGGGCCTGATGGTTTCTCATCAAAATTTTTCACAAAAAGCTGGGAAATAATATGCCAGGATCTGTTGATAGTTGTTAATGATTTTCTTTCTGGTTCTCCCATTCCTAGAGGAATTGCGGCAACATGGATCACTATAATTCCTAAAAAGAATCTCCATCTTCTTTTGATGATTACAGGCCTATTAGTTTGTCGAATTTCATTAACAAGATTTTTTCAAAACTGTTAACGGAGAGGTTAAAACTGATTATGCCTAAACTCATATCCCCACATCAGTCAGCTTTTATGAGCCACGGGGATAGCTCTGACAATGTCATTTATCTCAAAGAGATGCTGAGATTCTTGGATAAGAAGAATAGAGATCCAAATTGTGTCATTAAATTAGATTTAACAAAGGCATTTGATAGGGTTAGTTGGGCTTTTCTTAATAGTATTCTGTTAAAGTTCGGATTGCATGGTAAATTTGTTCACTATGTCATGAAAAACATCACCCAGGCTTGGTTTTCTGTGTTGATTAATGGTAAGCCGGTAGGTTTCTTCAAATCTTCCAGAGGTATTAAACAAGGTGATCCTCTATCCCCTTTTCTTTTTAATATCTTTACTGAGGCTTTCACAAGAAGCTTAGCTTATGTGTTTAATTCAGGTAAACTCAAATTTTTTGATCTTCCTCAAGGGGCAATCCCAATTTCTCATCTTAGTTATGCAGATGATACTGTAATCTTCTTGAAAGCTAGTAAATTGAACTTAATTAGGTTGAAAGCTTTCCTTGTGGTTTTTAGGAACACCACAGGGCAAAAAGTGAATTTTGAAAAAAGTGACTTTTACTTGGGTAAGGGGGCGACTGTGGCTAAAATGAGACGGGTAAAAGAGATTTTAGGAATGAAGCAGGGCAATTTTCCATTTAAATATTTGGGATGCCCCATTTTTAAAGGTAGAGTGCTTAATGCTCATTTTCAGCCCCTTTTAGAAATGGTTAATAGAAAGTTGCAAAACTGGAAAAATAGATGGCTAAGTACAGGGGGTAAAATGATTTTAATTAAATCTTGTATCTATTCTATCCCTCAGCACATTTGGACTGTTATGAAGCCTACAGTTCATGTTGTCAAAAGTTTAGAAAAAATGATGTCTAAGTTCTTCTGGGGTGAGACTGATCTGGGTCAAAAAAGAGTTTGGAGGAGGTGGAGGTGGAGTAATTTGTGCTACCCATTGGACCAGAATGGTCTTGCATTCAGATCAATCCCCACAATTATAAGAGCATGTTCTCTTAAATTGTGGTGGAAATTTCAGCTTGGACAGGCACCGTGGGCACGATTTATCTGGTCTTTACCACCTACTGCTAGGAAATCCCAAACATGGAACATGATTCAATCAGTTAATTCTTTAGCTGAGAGAAATTCTAGGGTTATTATTGGTGAGGGGATATGTAATTTCTGGACATCAAACTGGACAGGCAAAGGTCCATTGATGGATCACTGCGCTCATGAACTTACCAACATTCCTTTTGACTGCACTGTTAGCTATTTCCTGAGAAACAAGGCAAGTTTTTCTGTCTCTATTTATCCACTGCTAATTCCTGAAATTTGTCATGTTATGCAGGAAACTAAAATCTGGGAGGAGAGAGCGGATAGACTCATTTGGATGCCTGACATAGCAGGGAAGTTCTCCTTCAAATCAGCTTATAAGCTACTCCAATCCAACAGAGGTACCTCTGTTACTCTTAGTAAGTTATGGTTTCCAAGAGCTCAGAAAAAGATATCCATCTTTATGTGGAAACTTTTTAATACATTTCTTCCTTTTGATGATGTCCTCAGAGTTTTTGGATTTCAGCTTCCTTCTAAATGCTTGTTCTGTAACAACACTGATGGCATCCAACACTTTTTTTAATGACTGTTCTTTTGCTACTCTTATCTGGAATGAAATTCACCGCATTATAGGGATAACTCCTCCGCATTTTTCAACTCTCTGGAATAGATTATCATACTACCTCACAAATCCAGTTCAAACTACACTACATTCATGCCTACTTAGACTTTTACCTATGGTGGTATGCTGGTTCCTAGGAAAGCTAGGTGTGAAAAAATGTTCGAGAATACAAACCCTAATATTCAACTTATGATAACAAGGATTAGGGAGTATATTTTCAACATCTTTCATGCTAGGCCATTGTTCACTAACTGTGATGATACCAGACTGTTGACACAGTCAGGCTTACTACCAAAATGGCCAACAAAACCACCACCTCATCTAGCTATTGTTAAGTGGAACAAACCGGAAGTAGGATGTAAGCTAAATGTAGATGCAGCCTGGAAAACTGATAAGTCTACTAGTTTAGGTCTTGTTCTCAGAGATGAAAATGGTGGGGGTAATTACTATGGCTACCTATTCGACGGAGGCACACAGTGCTGTAGAGGCTGAGATTTTGGCAGTTCAAAAAGGAATCTATCTCTTACAGCTAGCCTCTCATAACAGTGTAATTGAATCTGATAGTTCACAAGCTATATTGCATATCATAGATCCATATAAAGCTCCATGGCCCTTGTTTGATTTATGTTATGAAACTAAATTGAGCCTTGGAAATATCAAGCTTGTGCATACACTTAGACAAGGTAATACAGTGGCAGATGCTCTGGCCAAAATAGCTGTTCATAGGCAAAATGGTCAGTTTCAATTGGATTCAGCTTCAAATGAAATCAGGGCTCTGATTATACTGGATGCAGCTGGGATACCATGTATACGAATTAATGCCTAGAATCGGTTGTTACTGATTTACCTAAATAAATAAGGGGCTTCATTCATCTTGATGCTTGCAGTTCTCCTTACATTAGATCCTGATATTCTCTCTATGTTAGCTATTGGAATAGACAACTGCTGCTATTTTCTCTTATGGCAGGCACATGATGGCATCAGTCAAGTAATATGGAGCAATTTACGCTCATCTCGAGGGGGCTTTGAGTCCTCGAGGTGGTTTCAACTCCTCAAGGGGGCGTCGAGTCCTCGACGGGGCTCTGAATCCTCCAGGGTGATTCGAGTCCTCGACGGGGCAGAGTGTCCTCGAGGGGGTTTCGAGTCATCGAGGGGCTTAGAGTCCTCGAGGTGGATCCGAGAGGGGGCTCTGAGTCTTCGAGGGGGCTTCATGTCCCCAAGGGGGCTTCAACTTCTCAAGGGGGCTTCGAGTCCTCCAAGGGGCTTTGAGTCCTAGAGGGGGCTTCGAGTTCTCGAGGAAGGCTCGGGACACCGAGGGGGCTTCAAGTCCTCGATGGGGCTCTGAGTTCTCGAGGTGGGTTTGGGTCACCGAGGGGGCTTCGAGTCCTCGACGGTGCCTTGATTAATCGAGAGAGCTTCGAGTTCTCGAGGGGACTTCGAGTCCCCGAGGGGGCTTCGAGTCCTAGACCGTGCTTCAAGTCCTCGATGAGGTTCGGGTATCTGAGGGGGCTTCGAGTACTCGAGGGGGTTTCGAGGGCTCGCGGGGGCCTCGAGTCCTCGTGGGGGCCTTGAGTCCTCGAGGGGGCCTCGAGTCCTCGAGGGGGCGTCAGGTCCTCGAAGGGGCTTCGAGTCCTCGAGGAGAGTTTGGGTACCAACGAAGCATTCGAGTCCTGAAGGGTGCTTCGACCACTTGAGGATGCTTCCAGTCCTAGAGGCGTCTTCCAGTCCTCGATGGGGCGTCGACTCCACCCGCCGCTCAACATCACCAGAACAACACACTGAACAATGGATTTTGGAGCATTACTAGTTCTTTGGGACTTATATACAAAGTCCCCTGCTGGATCATCGGTGTACTTTAAACACCACTTTTGGAAGCAAGTGCTATTTTGCTTCAAGAGCTTCTTAGGGTTCTTGAATCATCAATTCGGGTGATCTTATGTGTACTGAACTATGCCGTCGAGGCCACTTCTTTTTATGTTCTTTCGGTTCGGGGAGCCTAATATATTCCCTCCATCCTTGGATGGTTTCAATTAAAAAAAATGTAAACATTCTATTGGTTTTATAATGAATAATGAGTGCCTAAATAATTTTATGTTTAACCAATAACATTAATTCATCCTACAAATTCATGTTCAATTAATATGTTGATGTGTATAAATTATGTTGTTTATTTTATTAGGATTCACAGTGATTTTACGGGATTAATGTACATTTTAGGTGTTTTATTTGTTATGGATCACAGTGTTTGAGCTTGAGAGAAATTTGAAGGAAAGTAAGGAGCATTTGACAATTATGGCAAGAAGAAGCCATCAAAATATTGCAGAATCAATTCGGCTGGCATAACCATGGAGTATTTTTGGAGCAATTCTGGAGCTGATTTGGAAATATATTGGGCTGATTTAAAGAGATATTTTTTGAGATATTATAGAAATTTGATTAGACCTTATCTTTTCAAAATCAAAATTTAAATTAGGAAAAGATTGTAATTTGATTGGGAGTGTGGCTTATACGCACGCAGACGCAAGACTGAAGTTGGACATCAGTTTTAGTACTCCCTCTGTCCTAGGGGAACCTGCAGGGGGAGAAAGTGCTTCTCAAAATTTCAACCATTTGAAAAGATTGAAATGCCCCTGGGTTCAAGTCTTGCCCTTCCGCCACCTCTCAGCCTTCGCTGCCACCTCTCACCACCTCTTCCCCTACGACTCTGCTACTTCCCCTGTCTCTCACCACCCCCGCCGCCTCTCACCACCTTCGACTCCACCTCTACCTCTCTCCCTCCACATCTCTCAGCCCAGATCTGTCTTTCCCTTCCGCTCTCCACCACCACCACCGCACCACCACCACCACCACCACCACACCACCCATCTCCTGATCTTCACCACCACTACCCATCCCCTCCTCCTCCATCTCCCGATCTCCACCACCACCACCCTCCTCTTTCATCTCCTGATTCCATTTCTGCCGACTCCATTTCCGTTGACCCGTTTCCCAACTCTGTTTCCACCGACCCGCCTCCGTCAACCCATCTCCTCCTTTAATCGCATCGCCGCCACCTCCTTCTTCGATCGTCGTGAGAATTTGAGCAGAAGGAGGGTGAAGAAATTTGGAGAAGGAGAGAGATCCGCCTCTTCTCTCCTTCGATCTGCCTCCTTCATTTCTTTCCCCACCATCCCTATCCTCTCCTCACGTCGATGTCGACGTCGAGGTCGATGTCATCCCACCACATCACCACAAAACACAACATATTCAATCGCAAGCCAGCCAACACCATGTGTCTCCCCTGTCCACCCCACCGGCCCAAGAACTTTAAACTTTTTTGCCCAGGAACTTGAATCTGAAAAAGCTTAACATTTGGAAGAGAAAAGGATTGAAGAGAAAAATTGGTATTTTGGAAGAGAAACGTTGAAAGGGAAGAGAGAGGGTGAGAAAGAGAAAGTTGCAGAAGTCTTGAAAAGGGAATAAGAAATTGGAAAGTGTTCAATTGTGAAATGAAAAGGAATAAAGTGGGAAAGAAACTGAAAAAAGTTTTAATTTTAAAGGGTAATTGAGTTTTATGGTATGGTGAATTTTTCTAAAAAAATGAAAATGTGCAAATTTACCAAAGATAGAAAGAAAAGAAGAAGGAAAGTGTGCATATTTGAGTGGGACAGATAGAGTAGTAGCTTTAGTCTAGTTTCATTATTTTTCGGGGATCTGCGACAGAGTTCTTTTTCTGTGGTTTTCGGTTTTTGTTCCACAGAGACATTAGTTTGGAGTATATTATATTACTTCTTCAAGGTTTTAGTTTGTTTGGAAAGTAGACTGCGGATGCAAACTCTGGAAATTGGGATTTCTTGATGAAAGCTAGCTCGCCTCGGTTTCCGAGCGCAGTTTGGTTTGCATGCAATTGATCGCATACCTGGTTTGACTAATTAGTTTGCTTTTTACATTGCTTATCTATTATGTTATTAGTTTATTTAATTCAATTATCATGGTAGATAATTCATATATTGAAAGAGAACAATATTTAATTTAAGTATCTAATTTCTGCCAATAGGATGATATTAGTAAGTATGAACTAGGTACCTCTTTGTGGAAGTGTCAACTAGGTACCTCTTTGTGGTCTAAACTGTTATGGGCACTTCCTCCATCCCACAGAAAATCTGTAACATGGAAAAGAATTTGCTTTATTAACTCCTTTGCCGAAAATAACTCCACCATAATTCATGGCAAAGGGAGTTGTAGTTTTTGGTTGGCCAACTGGTGTCCACATGGCCCCCTGATAAACCATATTCCAGAGAGTATTATTTCACTTATGCCTAACATTACTGTGGCTGAATTCATCACTAATAGAAACTCTGTCATGGATCAGATTTCTTCTTTCTTGGAACATGATACGCTTTTGTTTTTGCAGGGGGCTGAAATAACATTGGAAAGGGATGACAGAATGATTTGGAAACCAGACTGCTCAGGTAATTTTACTTTTAAGTCAGCCTACATGGCCTTAACCTCATCATCAGGTAACTCTCTTGCAAATATTTCTCTTTGGAAGATTCCTTTGCAGAAAAAGATCATTATCTTTACATGGAAATTACTGCATTCTTTTCTTCCTTTTGATGATGTGCTCATTACTTGTGGATTTAGTTTAGCATCAAAATGCCCTGTTTGCTATCATTCTGACTCGATTCAGCATTTCTTCATATCTTGTCATATGGCTCATGCTGTGTGGTCATATTTTGCATCTCTGCTCCACTTTAATCTAAATGCTCTTCATTCCATTCCACAAAGGTTTTATCTATTCTGGAACCGTAGTGATCTACCAAAATTTGAGCGCTTGTATTGTAAGATCTTGCCTTCTCTGATATGTTGGGGACTCTGGAAAGCTAGAAATGGCTTCTTATTTGATAATAAGCCCCTCTTAGTAAATTCTATCTGCAAAGAGGTGCAGGATCTGATCATATTGACATTATATGTGTGCCCCCCTAAATTGTATCCTTCTGATTCTATCCCAGCCTCATTCAGGCATCTAGCACCTCTGCTTAGACCACCTCCTAAGCCAAATATATCTAAGATTTTTTGGAAAAGGCCTAATCCGGGTTTCATAAAAATAAATGTGGATGCTTCTTGGTATTTCAACAAAGCTTCTGTTGGTCTTATTGCTAGAGATACCTTTGGTTGCCCAATTCTGATAAGTTCTGCTGCCTCTTCTGTTGTTTCACCGCAACTAGCAGAAATTGATGCCATTTGCATGCTTGTCACATTTTCCCTCAGCTTGACCACACTTTCATAATTGAATCTGACTCAAAACTTGCGGTCAATATGATAAATGACCCCTATGCTGCTCATTGGGAATTTTTTGACAAAACCTATAAGGTGAAGGCTTTGCTTGGTAGATATGTTCTTCAACATGTTTTAAGAGAGGGTAATTCTGTAGCTGAGGCTATTGCTAAGTACCATTCTGATTCAGATCATGGCCTTTCTATATCTAATATCCCTAGGCATATAAGTGGCCTCATTACTTTAGACAAAGAATCCATACCTTACATTCGAGTTCTCTGAAATGATAATGGATTCGAATAGATACTACTAAGTTACGTTTGTTCTTATATGCAGGACTTGCTTGTGGACAAGTCTGGATTGAAGTTGCTGCTCACTCAATGGATGACATTTTGGCTTTGGCAGTTTCAGTTATGCCATACTGAGGATTTGGATGATGCCATTCTTTTGGTGCAGTCCATATCATCTTTACTCACTTCTGGATTAGAAAAGTTTTAGTTTATATACTACTTAGATTTTGAAGTTGCCTGGCCAAGGGAGAGAATTAACACAGGGGGTGGAGTTTCTCTCCTTTGGATCGTAACTTCTTCACAGACTGTGCTGCCCTGTATAGCTGTTCATATCGATAGTCTTAGTACTTTTGGAGGCAATAATGTTGCCTCAATGTCTAGGGATCTAGATATACTTATGTATCAACTGTTAATCTTGATATAGGGCCTGGGGAACCTAATACATAACTCCCTCACCTTCGGGTGTTTTCATTAAAAAAATATTAGTAAGTATCACTGTCTTGTGAAAAATAATTAACTAGCTAAGATTATAATAGCAAACTACGAAATAATTGAGTGTACGTTGTTATTTGCTTTTACTTTGGCAATTGTTATATCGGGTTCTTTTAATACTTAATGCTATCAAAATGTGTTTTAAACCACTTTCTGGGGACATTTTGGTAAGGAAGCAGTTAATTAATCATAATTGGTTGACTGTCAATAAGGTAAGATAAGGTAAGAAATAATTGGGGGTTAAGCGTACCTACTTCCATATAACATATAGATGTGTAAGAATTATCATTATTGCGCCTGTGATAATAAATAGCATGAGTTATTCTTATCCGATATCATTCATCCATAGATTATTTCCTCATTTTTAGTGTCATCATTTGCATTTTTAGTATTAATAAAATCACTGAATTTAAGGCGTGGTCATCACCGAAACAATTTTCTAAATTAATAGGAGAATTAATTATTATTTATAATTTTTACTGCTCATGGAATCAACCCTATTTACTAATTATTAACTATAGTTAATCTGAGTTTACACATTATTTGTCGAGTTAAACGACGCTAACCAAATTGGCGCCGGGGTACGAACCCAAGTCACCCGCATGACAGGCGGGAATACTTACCAATATTCAAACGGAAATTTTTATGTCCATATTTATTGTGTATTCAAACTAAAAATTTTGTCAATAACATTACATTGGTGTAATATTCTTTTAGGAAAAAGTGTTTTTATAATCTTATCGATTTGACATAAGTGCCAACATAACCTTTTAATATTTGAAAGTGCTAATATAATCATATTTAGTCAGTGAAAGTGCCAATATAACCCTCTCCGGCAACTTTTAGCTGGAAATTTATAAAATTACATGTTTGCCCTTCTGGAAAAAAATTAAAATACTAAAAAAATGGAAATGGACGTTATTACCCTTAGACTCATCGATACTCCAATATCGCGACCGCCGCCGTATTAGGTAGGGTTATATTAGCTCATTATGAAAATTGGTAGGGTTAAATCAACACATTCCTAAAATTTATAGGGTTATATGAACACATTAGTAAAAAAAATGTAGGGTCATATCACCACATGCTATAGAATATAAAGGTTTTGATGATATTTTGTTTATTTTGTTTTGTTTAGTCCGGATTGATGATTGGATGACCTTTGGTGTTGTGTTTGATTGTTATATTGTTGTGTTCTTCGACATAGAGTTTTTAATGTTGATAAGTTTTGAAATGAAGTTATGATATGTGATATTGATGTTTAATAATATTAATAATGGTCTCATGATGTCAAATTTTATGTTCTATAAGATATTGTTATGATGTTATAATGGTGTATATGATAATGTGGTCGTCTGTTAAGGCCAATCGAGCACCACACACTTAATATTTATAATATGTGCTAATATATTAACCCTATAAGTGTTTAGAATGTGCTGATATAACCCTACAAACATTAGAAATGTGCTGATATAACCCTACAAACATTATGAACGTGCTGATATAACCTTACAAACATTAGGAATGTGCTGATATAACCTTACAAACATTAGGAATGTGCTGATATAACCCAATATAATTTCATAATGTGCTAATATAACCCTACCTGTTACGGCGGCGGTCTGGTGGTGGTCCAGTGGCGGTCCGGCGAATTATGAGGGTAGAATTATCCACCTAATTTCAGAGTTAGCCAAAGGGTATTTTGGTCAATTTACATAGAGTCAATGTCGAAAAATTGAGGTTAATGCCTAAAATGAGGTCTGAGGGTTATATTGGCACTTTCATTAACTGGTTAGGCTTATTTTTGCACTAAAAATCATCATAGAATTACATTGACACTTATTCAATTAGGTAGGGTTATATTGACAGTTAACATTAGTGCCTTATATTTAAGTCTCGTTCCGCTACTACATATCACTAACCATTTTTTATTAGAAAAAACATCGAAGTAAGTACATTTAGATGGAAGTATGAAAGGTATCCCATCCTGGTCCATTTGAAAATACTTACAAGTTACAAGTTCGACAAAAACGAATGTGTGATATTGCGCCTAGCCAGAATGCTCATTTTTGTAGCTACACTAAAAGATTTCCGTAACGATTATTACATTCCAATAACTGAATTAAGAAAGACCCAAGAAGCAGCCCGTAAAATTGTTGTCGCCAGATTTCACTTATTCATGGAGGTAGATAGGTAGAAATTCCAGAAAATGTTTCCAGTGCACATATAGGCGATACGGAATTGAAGAGGAATCAACCTGAAAATGACACAATATTTGTGAGTTTCTACAGTGCCTTAAATTCATGAACAGTAATTGGCAAAAGAGTAGTCTCTGTCAATCCTGACAGAGGCTGTCTCCAAAAGTTTATGGACAAACCACTTATTTCTTACCTTTTATACTGCATTTGTTAAATTACATACAAAATTTAAAGAGTCCGTCTCTTGAAAGACGGTCTTTCTATAAGTTATGGAAAGACCAAGGTTTAAAGTGTAAATTAGAAAAAATTAAGATAAAATTTTTGGGTTGCATAAACCGAGTTATAAATTTTATAACTTGTACATGTCGCATACTAAAATTTTAATATTTCAACTAAGACCTTTTACCTTTTAATATTCTAATTAAACCCCGTCTTTCCATAAGCTTATGGAAAGACCGTCTTTCCATAGACTTTGCCAAATTTAAAACTTTTGAAAATATTTTTTTTATATTTTATATCATACATTTTTATATTTTCATCTTCAAATACATATTATTACTTATTTTTACTTATAAAATATAGTATTTAAATTTTATAAAAAATATAGGCAAAGTCTTGGGAAAGACGGTCTTTCCATAGGCTTATGGAAAGACGGGGTTTAATTAGAATAATAAAAGGTAAAAGGTCATAGTTGCAATATTAAAGTTTTAGTATGAAACATGTGTAGTTATAAAATTTATAACCTGGTTCATGGAACCCAAAAATTTTATCTTAATTTCTTCTAATTTACACTTTAAACCTTGGTCTTTCCATAACTTATGGAAAGACCGTCTTTCAAGAGACGGACTCAAAAATATAACATTTAAAGTAAATGTCCTTGTGAACGGTCCATATTCTTATGGAAATGCTACATTTGCTCAAACTTTCCCTTGGCAAAATAAGGTTATAAGACAAAAGAAAACAGAGAGGAAATTGAGTGACATACCAAAAACTGACTACGGTCACTGGGATCCAGAATCTATAACCTGCACGCACATTAATTACAAAGATCAGATACATATTCATGTATAATCGAAGATTTGTTAAGTAAAAGAGAGGCTGATTATTATTTACCAAAGAGGAGAGCAGGAATTGCATCATTTCTGTAAATCTCTGGAAGCTGTTTAATTTTGCCTTGCCATAAACTGTTCCATGCGAAAACAATTGAAGTAACAGTTGGACCAAGGAAGATCTGGTTCATCATAACCTGCGACAAAACAAATGTCTCAGCATGTCTGATATTCGTTCGTTAGACCCTGTCTTTACAACCGAACCGAACCGAACCGAACCGAATTACAATGGGTACCCGTGGCAGATGTACTAGCTCTAATACGGGAACAGATTAGGAAAAAACAAAAACTTCCTATCAGCCCCCCGCCCAACATATTTCCTAGCTCCGCCCCTGCTCGGTATCCTTTAGAAGTACTAAAACTTAAGAGCTTAATTGAACTGAAGTCGACTTAAGTCCGAAAGGAAGGACAGGGCATATAGATCAAGATACCTTGGTTACTAAGTTCTGAGCTGTTTTGGCAGGCATTATGCTATCCAAAAACTGGTACCATGCGTATGAACCAGGAGCATAGATCAAGAAAGCGTAAGATGTCAGCCTAAGAGCCCGGACCCAATCATGCTCCGATATCAAAGTCGTCGCGAGATCCTAACGATGCATAAAACAATCATCAACATTTATTCAATCAAATCAAAAAGGGATCCAAAACTCTAAAGACAAGACAGAGCAGTGGCTAACCAATGGGTTCTCAGGGAGAGTGTCTTTGTTCTTGACCATCCGCTGCCTGACCTGCGCGATGGTATCGCCGGTGAGCGCAAGAGATCCGGCAGTGATGGCTTGCTTCAACGGGAACTTGTAGCCGGTTCCGGCGGCTATCTCCCCGGAGCTAGAAGCTTTTGGGTCTCTGTTATTTCTTCTTCGCCGGCGGCTATTGAAATCGTTGAAGTTGGAGCCCATTCCAAAAGGTCCCCATTTGCCTCCTAATGATCCCATTTTCGCAACCAACTAATTCTGCTATCAATCGTTTTGTTTCAATAAACGATTGAAGCATGTACAGAGCGTTGCACCGTCTCTTATTTTCAGTGTGTGTTTTTTATTTTTATAAGCAGTTTTCGTGGCAGCCGTCGTTGTAGACAAAAGAATTATTTTACTAGTATTGAAATCACAAATTTAGTATTCTATTATTTTGGGGGTTGAGTCTTGGTTGGCTGAAATGTCAAATTGGTAATTTCAAGTGCCACTCCACCATGGAGATCTAGTTTACAGTAGGAGTCAAGCCAACTGGGTTAGACTGTCCAAATATTCAAACAGCAAACTCTCCATCCAATCTATTATGTACAGAATTATTTTTATGGTATTCAATAAATATATTTGATTGTAAATATGTGTAAGCATGAATAAATAACATATAAAATTTAATATTTAAAAATTATATATTTTAACAATCTAATTATATCTCATACAATAAAATTATTGTTCATATACCTATATTTTGGTCAAAATTTTATATTTTTAACCAAAATTTTTTTTAAGCGCACAGTAAGTTGGGAAGAAGAGTATATTTGTTTACGATACTGAGAGTTGGTACCTACGTACCTGGTGGGTGTTGGAATATTTTAGAATTTTAGTTGAGTTGCCAAAGTTGAAGTCTTGCTCATTTTCCTTTAAACAATAAACTTGGATGTTCACGGATTTTTATTTTTAAAAAGGCAAATAAGGCGGAAAAGCCAATTTCAAGAACGTGGTGAATCACGATGTTTTGTTTAAACAACTTTTTTTTTTCCCATCTCTATTTGCTAGAGGGGAAGGGAGAGGTTTTTTTTTACTTTAAATTATAGAGTGGGTCTCCTGACAGGCGGTCTGTTCATAAGTTTATGGACAGGGAAGGGCCACTTTGCAAATAAGGCAAAGTTAAACAAAATTATAACGCAAAACCACAAACACAATTTTCACACACTAACACATAGTACTATGTTCTTCTCCGAAAAGCTCTCAACGCATTTTTCGATCTTCTTGCCAGCACGTTTTCGATCTCTCATCAACAACGCCTTTCCGATGTACTTCGACGACAACAACCAGTGAGATTACGACTCTTTTTGTCCTCCAGAATCCTCTCAACGCCGATAAATTCTTCCTCACCAGTCCGCCGATGTGTTTTCAATTCCTCTCGTCCAATCCGTTGACGGTGCATTTCCGATGTCCTCCGACAACAACAACTGCTCTGATTCCGACGGAATTGAACGATAAAATCTGTCGCTAGATCCTATTGAAGCAGATGAAATTTCAGATGCTTTAATCGTAACAACTACTGCTATCGAATTGGAATCTGCAAGAGAAAACACGATTCTAAACGCCAGGATTCAAATTCAAGGAGAAGAAATTCAATTGCAAGAAGCTGAAATACTACTCAATTCCTATGAAGGTATGACTTTCTCTCATCAAACTGAAATTATTGTGTTCAAATGCAATCGATATGAATATAGTTGTTTTTTAAATTTCTGGACACTGATATTCGACTGCTATGAACATGTATGAACATGTGGAAACATTAGCAATTTAAACTACATGCTGCACAAAAATTTAGTATAATTTATGCATTTGTTAACATAAATCACGTATATGTTACAAATAAACATGCATTAGATTAAAATGAACAAAACACAGAAAATGCATTTGTCAATTCCAACTTTTAAGAAACTTGTGCGTTGTTCAGATTATAACATGTAAAAAATACACTACACTCTGCATATGTTACACTACAAGTAGTATTTCTTATGCTTATCAGAACAGAGCTTACATTAGAAATTGTATTCTTTATTATTACAGATACAAATTTTCCAAATTTAAATGATATTGATGCCACTGAAAATCTTACTGGCGTAAAAGCAAAAACATTGGAAGCACTTCATGCTATGTACAAGAAGCATGCAAATGCTATTAGTTTCAGCTACAGGAAGGACTGCCAACGTCGAAATAGCAAAGGCCAAATTCGTGAAAAGTACTACAAGTGCTCTGCTGGAGGCCAATTGAAAAGATTAAAAACCAGTACTACCAGCCCTGTTCTTTGCATGGATAATGAAAATCATTCTGAAAAGAAGAAGAAGAGGAAGAGAAAGGACCTGATTACAAAAACAAGATGCCTAGCTGAAATTAGAGTGAAGCTAGAGCAGGATTATTACATAGTGGCATATCACAATACCGTACACAATCATGAGTTAACAAGACCAGCCTAGCAGTATCTTAGTAGGAGTGAACGAAGGATAACAGAAGACAAAGGAAAAGCCATCAGAACAATGGAACAAGCAGGTTTAAGACCTACTATAGGATATAAATACATGTCTTTTGAAGCTGGTGGAGAAGAGAATCTAGGGCATACAATGAAAGACCACCTCAACTTTGTGTGTCGACTTCGGATGAAAGAAATAGAAAGTGGAGATGCTCAGAAACTTGTTGACACACTCATGGAAATCAATGCCAAGGACAAAGATTTCTTCTTCAAAGTCAAGTTCGACGAGGAAACAAAACTATCAGCAGTGTTTTGGAGGAATTGAATGATGCTGGAGGACTACAAACTCTATGGAGATGTCACCATATTTGACACTACATACAGAACAAACAAGTATAACTTGACTTGTGCGCCAATAGTTGGAATCAACAATCACTGGAACATAACAATGTTTGCTTGTGCTTTTATAGCAAATGAGTTGGCTGAAACTTTTGTGTGGCTCCTCAACACTTTCAGAAAATCAATGGAAGGAAAGGAACCTATCACAATATTCACAGATCAAGATCCTGCAATGGGCAAAGCAATAAATGAGGTATGTTTTGAAAATTTGTTGCATACAGTTCTGATCACTGAATATGCACTGGTAGACATTGAACCTCTTACCTTACAATATGCATTACATAGATTATAAGTTGCATTTGTTACTTTAGAAATCAGGTTTTCTGAAAATGATGCAACTTCAGAAATTCCATTTCTTAGACCTGAAACTGAGTAGGAAATGTTAGCTTCTGCACATGTCAGCTTACAATATGTATACTGATCAACATCCATTTCTTGTTGCAACTCCCAGGTCTTCCAAAACACAAAACACAGGTTGTGCCTGTGGCACATAAAACAAAATGCAATACAACATTATGGGAGATTAAAGAAAGATGAATCCTTCAAAAACGATCTAGACTACTGTATGAAATATGTCATAATCCTATAGAATTTGAAGAAAAATGGACTTCCATGATCGGCACATACAAGCTGGAAACTAGCACCTGGTTTCAACGCTTGTACAACATCCGTGAAAAATGGAGCACGACATTCAGCAAAGATATTTTCTCAGCAGGCATCTTATCATCACAACGAAGTGAAAGCACAAACCACGCACTATGCTTCAATGCAAACAAAACAACAACACTGACACACTTCTATGAGCTCTTCAATCAAACAATCAGAAAGTGGAGGAGAGATGAAGCAGAAAAGGAAAATGCATGTACAAAAGCAAAGCCAAATTATCAAAACAAAGCAGGTATGTTCACATTTGAAAATATGTATTACTTAGTCTAGAACACGAATTTGTTAACTTACAGTATGCATTTATATCCCACTACTGGACTTGTACATGTTTGGTAAAATATGCTGCTCAAGTTTACACACTTGCATTGTACAAAGGATTAAAAAAGGAATTTTCCCTAGCAATGGCAACTAAGGTCAAGGAACTTTTCTCAGAACCACCGACAAAAAAAATATGAGGTCAGCCTAGAACATGATGAATCCAAATACGAGATAGTTGAGTTAAAAAATGAAGATGGGCTGGTTGAAGTGCAATGCACATGCAAGTCCTTCGAGGTGTCAGATATGCTTTGCTTTCATACCCTCAGGATATTGCACCTTCATTCCATCACAGAAATACCTGCAAAGTACATCCTCAAAAGGTGGACAAAAAAGGCCAAAACAGAAGTTTGGGACAGGATTCTTGGCCAAGAAAAACATCAATCAGAAAGCATCAACAGTGTACTCTCATGGAGGAACCATATGTCCAGCAGATTCTACAATCTGGTTCTAAAGAGCGAAGGAAACTCAGAAGCTAGAAGCGCTCTTCAAGAGATGTTTGACACCTGCTAGGTAAGAATAGAAGACTTGTTGGCATAAAAAATAAATGCCATTGAACAATCAACCACAAGTAGCCAAAGCAACTCAACCATAACAAGTGTACCTAAGATACTCGATCCAGCCCAAGTGAAGACAAAAGGAAGAGGAAAAAGGCTAAAATCAGGCATAGAAAAGAAAAAACCAAGGAAGAAAACTACTGAATTCGGCACAAAAACACCAGATGTGAAGACACTGTAAAAAGTAGCATTCTTTATCATACAAGTTGCATTTGTTTAGCTATATATTGTATTTGTTTTCCAGGATCATACTGTATGCCACTGATTTTTATATACCTAAGATTTTTATACATTCAATAACATACTATATTTTTTAGCTTCGTATTAATAAGCATACAAATATTACTTCTTAACATTCGACATGAACTTGTTTCCCTAAAAGGGACTTGTATTATATTTCACATAATTTTAGTGATACAAAAACCACTGAATACATGTAGAACTACTTAGCTTACACATGTACTTTATTAACCTACCAATTGCATTTTTTCCCTATAAGCTCAGAAAAACAACACAATCAACCCCATCAAATAATTCAAAAATCAACTTGGAATTAAAAGCATACAAATAGTACTTCTTAAAACTAAACATGCATTTTTTTCATTAAACCTGCAACCTTACAAACAAATCCTAAAACAGCGTCTCAAATGCGCTCAACATATCACCCACAAAACAGTCAGTCACAAATCATCCAAATACACCTTCAACCTTAAAAACAACTCCTAAAACAGCGTTTCAATTGCGCTTAACATACCACCAACCAAAAAATCAGTCACAAAATAAGCTGATTATAGATCATCCAAAAATAATCCAAAGATGCTAAAGCTACAAATCATCAAGTCCTTCAATCCCAAGGGAGAATGAAGGAATCATAGAACGAGCTTTCCTCATGTATTCTTCAACTATCTTATCAACCCACTCATGTGTGGCTGGGTCTTCCATAATTTCTTGTGTTGTCTTCACATGAACAGCATCCTCATTGGCTGTGGTTGTTCCTTCTTCCTGAGGTTCTGATTATGGCTGCGGCTGCGGCTGCGGTTGTGGTCGCACAATCGGGCTAGCATTTGCCCTCTCAAGGTTTTGAACCAATACACATGTAATGACCTCCATGTCTCATTTGAAAACGAGGCAAGCCCTATTAAGAGGCTGACACAGAAGAACAAATATCAGTTCAATAAAAAAATCAGAATCTATCTAAAAAGGAAATATGAACTACAAACTGCATTAGATTAACTAACATCTGCATTAGTTTTAAAACAAAATGCACTAATTTTTACAAAATATATAAAAAACAAGACAAAAAATACTTACATTGTTGGTAGCTTTGTCAATGTCTTCATTTCTCATCACACCGTTAGGTATTTGATAAGAAATAAATCCTGGCTCCTGAGCAATACCATCACATGCAGCAGTAGGTGTATGAAGCCCGTCGTGGCTATTACGAGTTCCCTTAGATTGCTGTTGGCTACTTGTGTTATCTTTAACCCTCCCATCCTTTGTCAAAGGAAAACCAACAAATACCATAACACCCTTATCATAACCCATTTTTTTTTCAGATGATGAGCCCTGTCGAGCAAAGATTTGTTCGACCAATGCATGTATGAGGGAAGTCTGGTAGGGTCAGGCTGACCTCTAAAGGGAAACCTATAAATATAAGCTAGCAGCAATACAAACACACAACCGCCAACACAAGACACATCTCTTTTACCTGAATCAGATTTGAAACTCCTAACACCCTCACAGAGACGATCAAGCACTAAGCCACACCAATCAAGACTCTTGATGGCCCCAACATTTTCTAAAGCACTAACCAGCTTAAAATCAACCAAATATCTTGTAGTTGGCGCCAAAAAAGTACACATGACATACATAACAAAAAATCTCTTAAAGCGCTCACCACCATCACTTAGTCTACCCAGCTCCTCAAAAAGATTAACATGAGAAATATTACCATATTTATCAGCACCCAACTCTTCTCTCCAATTATTCCTAATGTCCACATCTCTTGACAAACCCCTACCATTATTCCTAACCAAACCAACGGCACAGCCTGGAATCCTAGGGATACAGAATATATCAAACACATCATCAGGTGTAATAATGTACCTTGAGCTTGATATTTCTTGCACACAGCCAACAGGATCAAACCTAAAACAAAACAAAAAAAAGTCAGCCTAGAACAATTTGTAGTCAGCATTAAACAATATGAAATCAGCCCACATAATCAAACCTGTCAACCGGCCAAGGCACAATTCCAATAGGAATGGATAAGATGTCAAACGCAAGAAGTCTACCAAAACCTATATCTTCCACATCAATCTTTTGGGCGGGAGTGAGTGAGGCAATTAACGATTTCAGCTTCGAAGGACAACAACTGGTTGAGAATTTCTTAGAAAACCTAAAATAAAATAAAATATGAAGATTGTAAGTTTATTTGAGACTGTGAATAACAAATGAACACTGAATCTTATCAAATGCAGCATCTTATGAATTAAGTACAGTTTATAACACATTAAAATACACTTACGTGTTACCCTCCTCATCAGTACGTTGAACCACCTGCTTCTTCTGACGGTTGCGCTGTTGTTTCGCAGCTCCTTCTTCACCAGCAACCATTTTTCCTGACCCAGAAGCTTCACCAACAGTACTGTCCGCTTTCCTCTTCAAACCAATTTTTTTGGCCACTTCAACAACTTTCTTCACCTTCTCAGCAGACTCCTTCAAACCAGTTTCTTTCACTACTTCAACAACTTCCTTCACCTTCTCTACAGACTCCTTCAAAACCCCACCAAATTTCTTCGCCTTCACAGCACCTTTCTTCACAACAACTTTTTTAGTCTTTGTCTTCATCACCTTCTCAACAGGCGACTTTGCAGCAAGTTCTCCTGCCTTCCTTTTATTCTGTCCAGTAGAAGTCTCACATTGTTTACCCTTCTCCTTGCTCAACAAACAAGGTGACGAACTCTCCTTCTCTCCTTCAAATGAGACCACCACAGTAGGTCGAGCTTCAACACTCTCCCCCAATTCCACATCAGCTTCACCACCCTCACTTTCCCTCTCACACGCAGCCGCAGCAGCTTGCGCCGCCTCCGCCTTTGCAACTGCACCCAAAATCCACTGATTTTCATTAATATAGTCTTTAATCATATTGTCCGTGCTGTCACCATCATCACTGGACCCACCTTCACCATTATTCTCAATAGGTACAGCTTCATCAACACCAGGTACAGCTTCCTCCCTAACAGATTCAGTCTCTTTCCCCTCAGTAGACCTAATAACTCCATCAATTCGTGCTGAACCATCCTTAGAATCCATGGCTTCATCAACACCAGATACTTCTCTACTCATTCTAACAACATCATTCACCAGTGTGTCATAATCAAAATCTTCATGTGATCCACCTTCACCCGCAGCTGATTCGCCTTCACCATCTTTCAACTGCTTAACAACCACATTCATCTGTTTCTTCTTTCTCGGCTTAGGAACAACAGGAACTGAAATCTGTGGAGTACCACCACCACCAATCCTGGCAGACCTACATGCCAATACAACTACTACACAAAAAAATGAAAAACAAAAAACTGTATAAGCACATATTTAAAAAATAAACACAATCACACAAATAAAATGCAACATGTAAAAAAAAACCTCCAGAAGCATAAGACTCCAAAAGAAGAAGGCTGACACAACTTCTCAGCTTTAGAAAAACATATTTTAATGCATACTCTGACAGCCAATAAGAAACCTAATCTAGGAAAACAACAGTATAACTAACTATTTAATAGGCTATACTAATATATGTAACTTGTAATGAAACAAAATGCATACATAGTCTGACAGTCAGTAAACAACATAATCTGACATACACATTCTAACTAACTTATGCATATAGTAAACTAACATAAGCAACTTGTAATGAAACAAAATACATACTAGCAAATTAGAAAGAATAACAATAACTAACTAACAATCAGTGAAACTAAAACACAACCTAAGTAACTAATACATAAGTTATATTAACATTTGAACATTCTAAGAAAACAAGTACACAATATAACAATCAGTCAACAACAAAAAGTAAATCGAAAAACACATTACCTAACTTCTAAGAGAATGCGGACCTGACATACAAATCAAAAGAATAGGATGACTAACTAATACAGCTGTTAACCTAACATATGCAACTCCTAAGAAAAAAATACACATTATAACTAATAACATGCTGGAAAAAAATAGAGCAACTAACTAGTACATATCTTACAATAACAAATGCAACTTCTAAACAATCAAATGCATGTTATATAAAAGACTCAAAACATACAGATCTGACTAACAAAAAAGTCAACATCAACAACTCATATGCAGATCTGACTTACGAATAAAATTCTAAAAAAAGTCAACATCAACAAGACTGAAAAAACACATACACACACAACAAGAACAAAAAAAGTGCAAAACTACAAATATTCAAAACAGAAAACAGGAAGAATACGAACCAGGAAAAGAAGAAGGCTGAGACAACTTCTCAGCTTCAGGAAGAACAACTTTCCCCTTCGCCCTACCCATCACTAGGTCAAATACACAAAAAAACCTCAAAATCATATTCGCGTACAACTATAAAGCAAAAATGGAAAAGAACAGCAACGAAATTTCAAAACCTAGAATATCAACATCAACAACTCATATGCAGATCTGACTTACGAAGAAAATTCTTAAAAAAAGTCAACATCAACAACACTGAAAAAAACACATACACACACAATAATAACAAAAAAAAGTGCAAAACTACATATATTCAAAACAGAAAATAGGAAGAATGCGAACCAGGAGAAGAAGAAGGCTGAGACAACTTCTCAGCTTCAGGAAGAAAAGCTTTCCCCTTCGCCTACCCATCACTAGGTCAAATACACAAAAAAAACCTCACATCAGAATCGCGTACAACTATAAAGCAAAAAAGGAAAAGAACAGCAATGAAATTTCAAAACCTAGAATATCAATCTTACCGAATCCAGGCAATTCCGGTGCAACCTTTAGCAACACGATTCCGGCAAAATTTCGTGTGATAAAGGAGAAGGAAGAGCGAATTTGAAAAAACTAAAATCAAATTACAGTGAAATTGAAAAACGAAGAGAGAAGAAGAGAGGGCAAAACAAGCGCAAAGAATGAGACCCTGTGAATAACGCATGATAAATGATTACACTTTTCAAAAATTACACTGATGATTAGGCAAAATTGATGATTCGGCACAAATAATTTTTAGGCACCCCATTTTTAAAATAATTATAATATGACCCCATTTTACATATTAGTCCCTGGCCTATCCATAAGCTTATGGACATGCCGCCTTTCCTGAGACTTTCTCTAAATTATATAATGAGTTAGGATGATATGGCAGTGGAGTTGGGCTATTACTTTTGAGGCTGGTTAGTTAGTTTGGCATAAAATTTCAAACAAATAGAGATCAATCAAATTAAAATAATGGGTAAAGTTTGTTAAACAAAGAAATAAAGTGTAGAGTGTAAATTCAGTTGGAACGTCCCAAATAGGAAAGAGTGAAATAGAGTTGAGATTAAGGGAGTAAGTAAAACACTCATAGAATCTCGCAAGTATACCTCTGGTTTCCTAACAATGACCCAATTTTTCTAATATTTTTTCAAGTTATGTTTGACAACCTATAACTTTAGTTATATATGATAACAAACCATAAAATTTTACTTTTCAAAAAATATACCTTACAGACATCTCACATAATATTTGATATTGTATAAAATAAAAGTTATCGATAGTCAAACATGATATGAAAAATTTATAGTTAAAAGGGACCATTGTTAGATGACCATTGTTAAAGGGAGTATACAAGTTTCTACAGATACGGAATGCCAAAAATGGATGAAATCAGTGGCGGAACCAGAAAAAAAAATTTAGGGGAGGCTGATGGCGGCGGCGGGATGACGGCAGCTTCCGGCGGAGACCTGGTGGCTGGTGGTGGCGCCAGTGGCGGAGACCTGGTGGCTTGCTGCTAGTGCTTCCTCTCTTCCCGCTTTCCAAATTTGGGAAGAAACGGATTATGGATTGGGTATTGGATTGGGATTTCCTTTTTAGCCCAATCCAATACATAAGCCCATGATTCGTTTTTATTTTTTTTCGCATACTACAAGTGAAACGACGTCGTTTCACTAACGTGAAAACGACGTCATTTTACTACTTCAATAGCAAAAAAAGAGAAGGCCGCGAAGCGGCCTTCTTCTCCGAGCTTCTCACCGGAAAACGTGCGGCGCTGCGGCGGAAGAAGCGCTGGAGGCCCGGACTGATTCCTTCTCCCTGCTGTCGGCGATTGAGGTAGGGCTGGAGCCCTACCTCGCGTACCATTGGTTCCGCCACTGAATGAAATTAGGAAACTGTTCAGGGGGCTGGGTTTTAGGGGACAAGTGAAATTGGAGTTAAATCGATTCTCGGTATATCATGATGGGATTTGAACAGATGGAGGATTACAACTACTGCTGGATAAAATCGAGGTGGCAAATAGGAAAATTCTATATGGGAATCTGTTAAGTCGCATGAATTTCATTGATTATTTTGTTGCCCATTTGTGAACTTATTTGGAAAGACTTTTTGATACAATGTCAAAATATAATTTATTTATCATTTTCTTAGTTTAGTATTTTTAGTAGGATAACACTATATTTTTTTAATTAATTTTTTAATGAGGTATTGTGATCATTTGTTTTATTTTAGAATAAGACCCTTAATTCACGATGTTGGCCTTGGAAGAATTAATGTTTAGGTCATGCATTTATTTTAGGTGTTAGAATATTCAGTTCTAAGTTGATTAGAATTAGATTTGGTAAGATTAGATAAGACAATATTCATTCAAGATTTATCTTGAAGAATATAGTCATTATTTTAGGTAGTGTAGTTAAATATAGTTTTAGCTTCTTAAAGCTGTCATAATCCTTTTCAGTTTCTTATTTGTATTTTTTGAAGACCGTACCTATGTACTATAAATAGGGGTGGTATTCAACATTATTTTAACAACACCATTTTTATCAATCAAAATACAACCTTTTGAGTTCATACTCTTTGCTTGCGAGCTATTCCATTGTTGCTTAACCTCGAGGGCTAGTAAACTGTCAATAAACCTTGTAATCTGATCCTGAGGGCTAGTTAGAGAGCAAGTCAAAATTGAGTGTACCCCGAGTGATGGACATGCCATGACGACTACCACTATAAATGAAGATATTCCACGATTTGATCAAACATTTAAAGGATATGTTCGAGATCCTCTAAGTGACATGGCGGGACATATGACTAGGTCAAGGACTAAGCTTAGGGATACTACTTTAAATGCTTTCATTGATCGCATGTATGATGAAGAATTGAAGGAGTCACCATCGACATCTTGGATTCATTATTCAAGATTGTCGACGAACTAAAGATACCATAAAGAATACTATACTTTTTCCCCCTGGGTTTTTTTAATGAGGTAGTGTGATCAATGTAAAATATTGTAAAATTATTTCAATTTTGGGTTTATTGGACTGATAGCTAGGCCATGTGGGCTTTGAAGAGCTGAATTTTGAAAATACAGTCCATTAGAGTTTAGTATATTCAGTTTTATTCCGATTAGAATTAGATTTGGTAAGATTAGATAAGGTAATATTCTTCAAGGTTACTTCTTGAAGAATTCAACTAGATTACCTTAGATTACCATTTATTTTATGTATTTTAGTTAGATTTGGTTTTAGCTTCTTAAAGCTGTCATACGTCAATTCAGTTTCCAGTTATGATTAGGGTTTGAGGCAAGATTGTAACCCTATAAATAGGGAGGCCTTATGGACAAATTTGACACCATTTTTATCAATCAAAATACAACCTTTTGAGTTCATACTCTTTGCTTGTGAGCTATTCCATTGTTGTTTAACCCAGATGCCTAGTTAAGTATCAATAAATCTTATAATATGATCCGGAGGGCTAGTTAGAGAGTAAGTCGAAGTTAGGCGTACCCCGAGGGCTAGACTCCTGAATTTTGTGCGAGATAGTGGGGGTTTGAAGATCCCTTCACTAGATCAAAGGTATTAATTCCGCAAATTGTGAGTTTTCGCAAGGAGATTCATATCAGTTGGTATCAGAGCAAAGCAAAAGATCTACTGAGGCCGGAAAAAAAAAGGTTTCGAGTTTTTGTAGCATTTATTTTTTATTTTTAAAAAAATTATAAACTCTTCTGTATCGTATTTTAACTGTGTTTGTTTGATCTTTTTTACCAGAAGGATTGAATCTAGAGTCAAAGGACGTCGAAGGGTCCGAGAGTTAGAATACTTCGGTATTACTATCCGCCTTCACCTTCATCAATCGAGTCAGAAGGACGTCGAAGGGTCTGAGCGTTAACAAGTATTATCTGCCTTCACCTCCCGGTCAATTTCATAGTTTTTAGGTACTTTAAACAGTTTATGTGCTTGTGGTATTTTCGTCAATTCTTCTGAAAATTATTGCATGCTCATAATCCTAGTTGTTTTCTTTATCGTCCTTTGATTCCGTGATCTTGAATTGTTCTTTGATTCTTGATTACACCTTATTAAAAAAAATATTCTCGTGTCGTTTCCCATATATATAGTGTCATATTCTTGATCCTTACGATCTTTAATACCTCGAAGTTCATTTGAATCAAGAGGAAGTTGTCGCAGTTTTCTTATTCTAAGTTTTGTATAGGCGATTTTTGTTCCTAAACTTTTCAAAAATAAAAAACAAAAGGTAGCAGTTTTTGGGTTTCAAAATCGGAATTTAGGATTTGAAATCTTAAATTGAGGCATATTTTCAATTTTCAAAAGTTTGGGGGTAGATTTACAATTTCCAAAAAAAATGGTAATTGTGACCGGAAATTTTTCTTGGGGAATAAAATTCTGGTTGTGAGTTTTATAGTAAAAAAAAAGAAAAAATGAGTTGTGGCTGGAAAAAATGGAAAGAAAAAGGAAATCCGGTTTGAAAAAGGAAAAGAAAAGTCAAAATCCTAATCGGAAGAGAAAAATGAAATAAAAGACAATTGGGAGAGGGGTTTTGATATGAATTTTTGACTTGGGGACAAGTAAGTCATTAAAATCCTTTCCCTTAAGGGATTTGGATTTGAGTTCCCATTCCCATTTGTTTTCGGAAAGTTTCTTGAATTTTCGGAACCTATTTGACGCCTATATAAAGCAATCTTGTTTTGGTCATAATTCATTCAATACAGCTCCAATTCGTTCCATTCAAATTGTGTTTTGTTCCTTATTTTTTTGTAGAATTTGGAATCTCAGATTGTAAAGACAAATTGTAAGTTTATATGTTTTTAAATTTCTAAATAAGTTCTGCAGTACTCATCTCCATAGTTTGCTTTGAATTATGGTGAATTGATCAGTTGCCATCGCATTAGCCTTCGCCTTGTGAGTTATGAGAGTGGTATACACTTGGTGAGTGACCTAACTAAACAAAGGGAAGGGGAAACGATTTTTTAACTAACCGTTTGATTTTCTTAGCAGTTTAGTGAAGATGGGGGACGAAAATCCATTAGTCCCGCCTTTTGTTAGCAATCCTAGCAATTTTCCATTGAGAAACACCTCTAATAGCGGGCGTGGTAGTCATCCACATGAAGAGGCTCTAGATAGTTGGGAGCAACATTGAATTAATCCAAATGAAGCCAATGATCCCGATCGGTTTGGTGTCGCAATAAATGCACTTATGAGTAAGGTGCAAAGGTTGGCGAGAAAGGTTGACAGCATGGCACCACCTACACCTACATCATCGGCCAAGAGGGAAAAAACTAAGAAATATGTCTGTCAATTCAATGGTTCTGGAAGTTCAGATGATTATTCTGATGATGGATCGGAAAAGAGATCACACCGAGGATCTTCTAGAAGGCATCGCAACAGTAAACCTCATTCCCGAAGGAGAGTGAAGAGTAATTCAGGATTTGAGTCGGGTTCTGATAAAGCTCGAGACATCAAGGGTTTAAAATATGACATCCCTCGATTTGATGGTTAACACAATCCAGTGAAGTATCTTGATTAGGAGCGACAGATTGAGAATCTATTTGATCTCAACAATTATCGGGAGAAGGAGAAAGTCAAAGTGGTATAGTATTCTTTCACTCACTTATGGCTGAATGGTGGAAAATAAAAAGGAGTCGCGATATCTTTCCGGAAAGAAACCTATCTCCACATGGGAGAGATTGAGATTCGAGCTTCGCCAATATCATGTTCCGCCTACTTACTTGATGGAACAACATTCTTATCTATCCAACATGAAGCAAGGAAATTGTACAGTTGATGAATATTGGCAAGATCTTAAGTTGACCATGAGAAGGGTTGGAATGAAAGAAGATGACGCATTCATCAAAAATTGATTCATTGAAGGCTTGCGTGAAAACCTTCAAATGCCAGTCAAGCTTCAATATCACATATCCATGAATGATTTATTGGTTAAGGCAAGGTTGGTTGAGAGTACCCTGCGACCAAGGAGGCCACAACCCAGTTTTCCAAGTCAATGACCAGGGTTTGACTCCGGAAACCCTAGTTATGGCCGCAGTAGGGGCACACCAATGGGAGGACGAGGATCGGTTTAGACTTATTCAAATCCGACTTATAGTCCTACTGAGAGGAGGGTGACACCACCAACCCAACAGGTTTAAAAAATTCTAGGTAAGTCCACTACTTCTTCATCAAATTCGGTTTCTGTTAACTCTCCTACTTGTTTTAATTGTAAAGAAAGAGGACATGTCCGCAATAACTATCCTCGTGCACGAGTGCTAACAACACTTGAGGAAGGAAATGAAGAAGATTAATATGCTGATATGCCACCATTGTATGAAAGTGGTGAAGAACATGCAGATGAAGAGATCATCATAAATGATCATGGTGAACAAGGTCCAGAAACACAAGGTAACTTCGTGTCATTAAGATTTCTAAAATCTCAAATGGCTAAAACACAGATACAAAGGATTAACATTTTTCATACCCGTTGCCTTGTGAAAGATAAGAATTGTTTACTGATTATTGATGGTGGTTCTTGTGCTAATACTGTGTCTAATCTTCTTGTTAAATCACTGTCTTTGCCTGTGACTACTCATCCATCACCATATAAACTTATTTGGTTAAATGGTAGTGGTGAAATTAGGGTTAACAAACAATGCATGATTAACTTTAAGATTGGAAAATTCCATGATTCTATCTTATGTGATGTTATACCTATGGAAGCTAGTCATATTTTGTTAGGGAGACCTTGGCAGTTTGATCATAAATCCATGCATGATGGTTATACTAACAAAATTACTGTGATTAAGGATAGAACAAGGTATACTTTGGTTCCATTATCTCCAGTGGAAGTTTTAGAGGCACATAGACGCATGAGAGTCGATAAAAAGAAGTTTGCGACTGATGTGCAAATGGCCGACCAAAAGCCTAGCAAGGGCTTGAAGGAGATCAGCCACAAGGTGAAAAATGGAGGCAAAAACCTTGATAATTTCGACCAAATATCAAGGGAGGCCTTCCCAAGTAAGCCATGTAAGTTTAAGAATGATTATGATAAGTCGCATAAAATCCTAGCTTCACATCTTAATCCTTTGCCATCAATTTACATGATGAGACATGAACTTCCTAATGCCTCTGGTAGATCTTTTTATGCATCGATTAGGGATGTGAATCGTGCTTTTGCTAATCATTCTTATGTGCTTATCATGCATTTTAAAGAGAGCTACTTTGCCAGTGATGATATTCCTATGCATGTTCCTCCACAGTTTGCTCAGATGTTACAGGAATTTGAGGATGTCTTTCCGGAAGCCTTACCCGCAGGTTTACCACCTTTGTGAGGTATTGAGCACCAAATTGACTTGATTCCGAGTTCAGTTATCCCAAACCGTCCGGTGTATAAAGAAAATCTTGAGGAGACAAAGGAACTACATCGACAAGTCAAGGAGTTACTTTAAAAAGGTTGTGTGTGAGAATCCCTATCTCCCTGTGTTATGCCTGTCATTTTAGTTCCTAAGAAAGATAAAACTTGGCGTATGTGCATTGATTGTCGTGCTATTAACAAGATTACCATTAAGTATTGCCATCATATCCCTAGGTTAGATTATATGCTTGAAGATTTGCATGGATCTATAATTTATACTAAAATTGATTTGACTCAGGGTTATCATCAGATTCAAATTAATGAGGGGGATGAATGGAAAAATGCGTTTAAGACTAAGTTCGGGTTGTATGAATGGATTGTTATGCCTTTCGATTTAACTAATGCACCTAGTACTTTTATGCGGTTGATGAATCATGTCTTAAGAAAGTTTATTGGTCGGTTTGTTGTGGTCTATTTTGATGATATATTGATTTATTCTAAGTCGACTGATGAACATATTGAGCATGTTAAAATGGTTCTTGTTGCACTCCATGAGTCTTGTTTGTATGCGAACATTAAGAAGTGCACATTTTGCGCTTCAGAAGTGGTGTTTCTCGATTTTGTGGTCTCTAAGGAGGGCATAAAAGTCGACGAAACTAAAATTGAGGCCATTAAGACCTGGCCGAGACCTACTAATGCTAACCAGGTACGTTCTTTTCATGGTTTAGCTAGTTTTTATAGACGGTTTGTGCGTGATTTCTCATCTATTGCTGCACCTCTAAATGAACTAGTTCAAAAGGATGTGAAATTTGTTTGGACTGAGAGTCAAGAGAATGCATTTAATGAATTGAAAGTACGATTATGTAATGCTCCTGTTCTTGCTTTACCTTATTTTAATGGTACTTTTGAGATTCATTGTAATACTTCTGGTGTTGGTATTGGTGCTGTTTTGATGCAAGAGAATCGACCTATAGCTTACTTCAGTGAAAAGCTAAAGGGAAGTGCTTTAAACTAGCCCGTGTATAATAAAGAATTTTATGCAATTGTGCATGCATTAGAAACTTGGCAACATTATTTATTGCATAAATAATTTGTTATTCATAGTGAACATAAATCCGTGAAATACTTGAAGAGTCAGATGAAGTTGAATAAGCGTCATGCTAAATGGTCTAGTTTCATTGAATCTTTTCCTTTTGCGTTACAAAATGGGTAAAGAAAATGTTGTTGTTGATGCTTTGAGTCGTAGACATATTTTACTTACACGATTGGAATGCATTATGTTAGGTTTTTCATTCATGCGAGATTTATATGCGTCTGATTCTAATTTTTCATCTATTTATGCTGCATGCGAAAATAGTGCTTATGAGAAGTTTTTTCGGCATGATGGTTTCTTGTTTATGAATAATAGGTTATGTATTCCTCAATGTTCTATGCATGAATTACTTGTTAGAGAAGCTCATTCAGGTGGTTTAATGGGCCATTTTGGTGCATTTAAAACTTTTAATTTGTTACGAGAACACTTCTATTGATTGAAAATGGCACTTGCTATTGACAGGGTTTGTAGGAATTGTCTTGATTGCTTGAAGGCTAAGTCTAAAACTAAGCCTCATGGTCTATATACTCCATTACTTGTTCCTACACATCCTTGGGTTGATATTTCCATGGATTTTGTCCTAGGTTTGCCACGATCTCAGTCGGGTAATGATTCTATCTTTGTGGTTGTGGATAAATTTTTGAAAATGGCACATTTTATTCCTTGTAGGAAGACAGATGATGCAAAGCATGTTGCGGATATATTTTTGAAGGAAATAGTTCGGTTAGATGGAATTCATGCATCCATTGTCTCTGATCGCGATGTTAAATTTTTATCCTACTTTTGGAATACCTTATGGCGCAAGTTAGGGACAAAGTTGCTATTTTTTACTGCCAGCCATCCTCAAACTGATGGACAAATAGAAGTGACCAATTGAACCCTAGGGGCTCTCTTGCGTGCACTAGTTCAGAAGAACTTAAAGAATTTGGAAAAATGCATTCTGATTGCAGAGTTTGCTTACAATCGCACTATTCATTCTACTACTTCTTTATCTCCATTTGAAATTGTTTATGGTTTTCTACCTATTACACCTCTTGATCTATTTCCTTTGAATTTTAAACACGTTAAAAACCTTGATGGAGAAAAGAAAACTGATTTTGTGAAGAAAATCCATGAGAAGGTGCGCATGAAAATTGAACGGACAAATGCACATAATGCTTATAAAGCTAATCAAAGCCGCAAGTTGATAAGGTTCAACGTGGGAGATTATGTTTGGATTCATGTGCGGAAAGAGAGGTTTCCAAATGTTCGGAAATCTAAGTTGAGTCCACGTGGAGATGGTTCTTTTGAGTTTTGAATCGTGTGAACGACAATGCTTACAAAATTGAGTTACCAGATCATTATGGTGTAAGTATGACCTTCAATGTTGCTGATTTATCTCCATTTACATTTGAAGACAATTCAGTTTTGAGGGCAAAACCTTTTGACCACGGAGGGAATAATGGAGATGCCATGATGACTACCACCATAAATGAAGACATTCCACGACTTGATCAAACATTTAAAGGATATGTTCGGGATCCTCTAAGTGACATGGTGGGACCTATGACTAGGTCAAGGACTAAGCTTAGGAATACTGCTTTAAATACTTTGATTGATCGCCTATATGATGAAGAATTGAAGAAGGAGTCACCATCGACATCTTGGATTCATTATTCAAGATTGTCGACGAACTGAAGACATCATGAAGAACTGTATACTCTTATTTCCACTGGGTTTTTTTTAATGAGGTAGTGTGATCAATGTAAAATATTGTAAAATAATTTCATTTTTGGGTTTATTGGACTGATAGCTCGACCATATGGGCTTTAAAGAGATGAATTTCGAAAATACAGTCTATTAGAGTTTAGTATATTCAGTTTTATTCCGATTAGAATTAGATTTGGTAATGTTAGATAAGGTAATATTATTCAAGGTTACTTCTTGAAGAATTCAACTAGATTACCTTAGATACCATTTATTTTAGGTATTTTAGTCAGATTTGGTTTTAACTTTTTAAAGCTGCCATAAGTCAATTCAGTTTCCAGTTATGATTAGGGTTTGAGGCAAGATTGTAACCCTATAAATAGGGAGGCCTTATGGACGAATTTGACACCATTTTTATCAATCAAAATACAAATTTTTGTGTTCATACTCTTTGCTTGCAAGCTATTCCATTGTACCTTAACCCCGAGGGCTAGTTAAGTATCAATAAACCTTGTAATCTGATCCAGAGGGCTAGTTAGAGAGTAAGTCGAAGTTAAGAGTATCCTGAGGGCTAGACTCCTGAATTTTGTGCGAGATAGTGCGGGTTTGCAGATCCCTCCACTAGATCAAAAATATTAATTCTGTAAATCGTGAGTCTTTGCAAGGAGAGTCATATCACCGAGGCTAGACCTTGCATTTCGTGAGGCATTAAAGGGTTTGTGAGCTCCCTTGTTTTGTCAAAGATCTTAATTCCGCAATCCAGATTATTCGCAAGGGGATTCATATCAGTTGGTATCACAGCAAAGCAAAAGATCCTTGCACGAGTTTTTCAACAGGGATTTCGAGTTTCGTTTGAATTTATTTTTGAAAAAAATCCAAAAGGATAATAAAATATTCAAAAGCAGAATCCACTGCCACCAGGACATCACCGCCACCACCGCTCAGTGTCTCCGACGATTCTGATGATGCACTGCCGTCTTGTTCCGTCTCTGAACGATCTCCGATCTGCTCGCCGCTAGTTCTTCTTTGACCAAGTCCGAACGTTGCTGATCTTCTCCAACATCGAATGACTCAGCTCTGTCGTTCTCCGATCGTCGCCGGCTACTACAGCCATTCAGCGACGTTCGTCTTTAGTTTCTTAGTTCTCCACTCGCTGATCCGCACAACTCCGACGAAGAGAAGGCAGCGCAGAGGGTTCAAAGAAGAAGACAACAGGAGCGTGGCTTTCACGCTCTAGATCCAAACGTGCTCATCCATTCGAAGCGCGGGCTCCTCACGCGCGCTGATTTGGTCCATTATAATATCTCGCGCTTTGGTCATTTTACCGTGAGTTGTTGAATTTATCGAGATTTATTCAATATCCCGCGAGTTGATGTGATTTTTTCCCCAGTTGCTTATTATCTCACGAGTTAAGAGCCACATCAGCACTCAATCACTGCCTAGTCAGCGTCCATTCACCGTACATTAGTAGGTTTTTGTAGGGATGGTGTGAGACGTTTATCTCCATTTATTTTTTAAGATCGTTCATGTTTTGAGGATGAAAATTTTTGACCTCGGAGGGAATTATACGATGTCAAAATATAATTTATCTACAATTTTCTTAGTTTAGTATTTTTAGTAAGATAACACTATACTCTTTTTCCCATTGGATTTTTTTAATGAGGTAGTGTGATCATTTATTTTATTTTAGAATAAGGCCCATTAATTCAACCATATTGGCCTTGCAAGAATTAATGTTTCAGTCATGCATTTATTTTATGTGTTAGAATATTCAGTTCTGATTTGATTAGAATTAGATTTTTGGTAAGATTAGATAAGACAATATTCAATCAATATTTATCTTGAAGAATATAGTCATTTATTTTAGGTAGTCTAGTTAAATATGATATTAGCTTCTTAAAGCTACCATAATCCTTTTCAGTTTCTTATTTGTATTTGTTGAAGACCGTACCTATGTACTATAAATAGGGGTGGTATTCAACATTATTTTAACAACATCATTTTTATCAATCAAAATACAACCTTTTGAGTTCATACTCTTTGCTTGCGAGCTATTCCATTGTTGCTTAACCCCGGGGGCTAGTTAAGTGCCAATAAACCTTGTATTCTGATCCCGAGGGCTCGTTAGAGAGCGAGTCAAAATTGAGTGTACCCCGAGGGCTAGACCTTGAATTTTGTGCGGCATTGAAGGGTTTGCGAGTTCCCTTGTTTTGTCAAAGATCTTAATTCCACAATCTAGATTCTTCGCAAGGGGATTCATATCACTTTCCATGTTGGAACATAGGGAAATGTGAAGGCTAAAAGGATTTTACCGATGACAGAATATTGCGGTGACATTGATTTATGAAATATTGTATATTCGGAAATATTGATTTAGGCGTGTAGTAGAAGCATACATAGTTTATGGAATATCCCTATAAATATGGAAATAGATTTATGGGATATTTGAGATAGGAAAAAACTCTTTATTTACGGAATTTGTATATGCTTTAGAAGCAGATAAGAAATTGGAAGATTGTGGAGAAAATCATGGTTAATTCTTATATCCTCAATGGACTATAAAAAGAGGACATCACAGCGGCATAACTCATTGCGAAAATCTGCACACATATTATCTATCTTTCCGAGAGTACCGTGAGAGCCAGCACATATATGTTCCAACATACGTAACCTTTTGATCAAGTTCAAAATCGTATACCTAAATTTCTAGGGAGGAGGTGATCCAACGTCAATGTGTTTCAAGGCCAGTGGGAGTCTTATCAAGGCCGATTGATAGCTGGAGAAGCTAGCAAAATTCACACGTCATAGCTCTATAGATAAGTATAATTGTATGGTGTACTTTGTACTGTATCTTTCTAATTATTTGATTTATTCTGATCCAGGCCAGACCCCGCAAATGTAGGTGAATTTCAACGAACTGCGTAACCAAGTCTCGTGGCTTTATACTTTACTTTATTACATACTTCGTTGGATATGTTATTTCGGAACACAATAGTAATTATTGAATTAATTAGGTAAAACCAAATTTCAATTGGTGATACAATATCAAAAATGTCATTTATTATAGTTTTTTATTTATTTTTAAATTAGGATTTTTAGGATGATAACACTATACTCTTTTTTCCACTGGATTTTTTAATGAGGTTGTGTGATCATTTGTAATTTATTTTATTTTAGAATAAGACCCATTAACTCAGTCATGTTGGCTTAGAAGAGTTTTGGTATATTTTAATTAGGGTTTAGAATATTTAGTTATGATTTGATTAGAATTAGATTTGGTAAGATTAGATAAGGCAATATTCATTCAAGATTTATCTTGAAGAATATAGTCATTTATTTTAAGTAGTCTAGTTAAATATGGTTTTAGCTTCTTAAACCTGCCATAATCCTTTTCAGTTTCTTGTTTGTATTTTTGAAGACCATACCAATGTACTATAAATAGGGATGATTTTCAACATTATTTTTTCCTTAAATCACTTTAATCAATCAAATATACAACCTTTTGAGTTCACACTCTTTGCTTGCGAGCTTATTCCATTGTTGCTTAACCCCGAGGCTTGTTAAGTATCAATAAATCTTGTAATCTGATCCTGATGGCTAGTTAGAGAGCAAGTCGAAGTTAGGTGTACCCCGAAGGCTAGACTCCTGAATTTCGTGCGAGATAGTGAGGGTTTGCAGATCCATTCACCAGATCAAAGATATTAATTCAGAAATTGTGAGTCTTTGTAAGGAGATTCATATCAGTTGGTATCAGAGCAAAGCGAAAGATTTCCTAGTGACCGAAAATTCAACAGGTATTTCAAGTTTTGTTTGAATTTATTTTCGAAAAAAAATCAAAAAATTTCCACCGCTAGATTCTACTGCCACACATCCTCTCCGCCGGGTATCAGAAATCCATGCCACTACTCCTTTCATCTTCAATAACCTCGCTGCCACATCACCGTTGTTCTTCTCTGTTCCACCTCCCGAGCCTGCTATTCGCCACCGTTCAAAATCACTTCCAATTGCCTTCGTGTTCTGACCGAGCCGTCACCATTGGTCCCATTAATCCACCATTGGTGAATCCGTCGACCAGCCGGATCTTTGTTGCCGTTATCTTGGTCTTCTTCAGGTTCTCCGAAAGCGCATGAGGAAGCCGTTTCCAGATCCACACAACTCCGGCGAAGGGAAGTTCAGCCTGTAGTTTAGCGAGAAAGAAGATCCACGTGGGGTTCTTATGAGAGGATCATACCCGCAGAATACTTGAAGCGTGTATCTGTTACACGCGTGAAACAACTATCCCTTTTCATCTTGCGATATTTTCAATATATCATGATTTGATCCATTTTATCGCAAGTCAGTTTCAGTTTATCGTCAGTTTCTCCTTATCTCGCGAGTTGGAGCAGTCACTGCCTAGACTGCGCACAATTAACATTTATTAGCAGAATTTTGCAGGGATGTCATGAGACGTTTATCTCCATTTATTTTTGAAGACCGTTCACGTTTCGAGGACTAAAATTTTTGACCTCGGAGGGAATGATACAATATCAAAAATTTCATTTATTATAGTTTTTAATTTATTTTAAAATTAGGGTTTTTAGGATGATAACACTATGCTCTTTTTCCCACTGGGTTTTTTAATGAGGTTGTGTGATCATTTGTAATTTATTTTATTTTAGAATATGGCTCATTAACTCAGCCATGTTGGCTTAGAAGAGTTTTGGTATATTTTAATTAAGGTTTAGAACATTTAGTTCTGATTTCATTAGAATTAGATTTGGTAAAATTAGATAAGGCAATATTCATTCAAGATTTATCTTGAAGAATATAGTCATTTATTTTATGTAGTCTAGTTAAATATGGTTTTAGCTTCTTAAACCTGCTATAATCCTTTTCAGTTTCTTGTTTGTATTTTTGAAGACCATACCTATGTACTATAAATAGGGGTGGTTTTCAACATTTATTTTTTCCTTACACCACTTTTATCAATAAAAAATACAACCTTTTGAGTTCATACTCTTTTCTTGCGAGCTTATTCCATTATTGCTTAACCCCGAGGGCTAGTTAAGTATCAATAAACCTTGCAACCTGATCTCGAAGGCTAGTTAGAGAGCAAATCAAAGTTAGGCGTACCCCAAGGGCTAGACTCCTGAATTTCGTGCGAGATAGTGAGGGTTTACAGATCCCTTCACTAGATCAAAGATATTGATTCTGCAATTGCGAGTCTTCGCAAAGAGATTCATATCAATTGGTATTAGAGATAAGTAACTTATTCTTGCCTTGGTTGTGTCAAGGAAAGTGTGATCCAATTTTACTATGGCGACCAAAGAAGGAGCTTCGGTGTCTCGGCCACCACTGCTGGAAGGACCAACTACAATTACTGGAAGGCACGCAAGAGAGTTTTCATCAACTCACTGGATGAACTGGCATGATGCTTTGTTGAAACAGAATGGAGTCATCCTACCAGGGGTGGATTCCGGAATTTTATTTTGGTGGGGCATTTTTTAATATTAAAAATACAATAAAATACAATTAATGAAAAATAATGGCATACAACTAATTTAATAAACGTGCTCATGTCGAGTTTTCATATTTTGAAATTTAGCAACAAAACCATCCACGAAAACATTCAAGAACAAATATTTTCCAAGATAGGTAATTAAACAATCATTAAAATTTGGAAAATAGAAGAATACAGATGAAAATATGATGGGGCAACAGTCAAAATCTTCCGTTGGCCAAGTTAATTTTTTTTAAAAAAAACAAATAGGTAGGGGCGGCTGCCCTGGTTTGCCCAAGGCTAGCTCCGCCACTGCATCCTACTAAAGATGCTGAAACTAGCTTGAAGGAGAAAGAAGGAGAATCAAGTATGAGGAAGCAGAAGCTCACAGATAAGTCTACTTGGCCTCCAAATGAAGTAAAGGCTTCATTGGCAAATTCAAAGACGTTAAATGATATCTTCAAGGCAGTGGATGAAAATCAGTTTAAACTCATCTCTACATGTCACCAGGCAAAGAAAGCTTGGGATATCTTGTAGACTGTTCATGGAGGAATAAGTCGGGTACGTGAATCCAAACTACAAATGTTGACTACAAAGTTCGAGGAACTAAAGATGGAGGAGGATGGTACTATTTTTGTATTTAATGACAAACTCAGAGAAATATCTAATATGGTATATCAACTTGGGAAAGTTTACAAGGAAGCAAAATTGGTGAAAAAGACTTTGAGATCACTTCCAAAAATATTTGCTATGAAAGTTGCTGCAACAGAAGAAGCAAGAGATATAACCACCATGACCTTAGATGAACAAATGAGATCACTACACACCTATGAGATGACACTGCAAGAACCTGCAAAGAAATCCCAGAAGGAGTTGGCCTTCAAAACTGCATCATCATAGGTCAATCATGAATCTGACAGTGATGATGGAATCGAAGAACTTCCTCTTATCACTAGGAATTTCTCAAGAACAATAAAAAAGGCAGTAAATAAGAAATCACAAGAGTGATTTGGTGGAAGTAGACCTCGGGGACAAGACCTTGGTAATAATTGTGGAACAAGATTGGAACAAGGAAATCAGGAGTTCTCTAGAAATCAAAGTTGTGAAGCAAAACAGCCTGGAAGAATTCAATGTAGAGAATGTGAAAGATATGGTCACATCTAGGATTAATGTGCAGATACCCTAAAGAAGAATGGAAAATCATATGTCACCTCATGGAATGAAGATGAAGAAGATGAGAAAGACAAAGAGGAACTTACAAGCAATTATGTGCCATTTGGAACAAAAGTTCACGGTGGATCAGATGATGGTGTATGTTCCAACATGCAAGAGAAAGATGAGGCTGTATGTTCCAACATAGGTTTTTGATGACACTTCCCGTGATGATAAAGGAAAAGTTGTGAGTGATGAAGAGATCTACACTGCATATGATAAAATGTATGGCATGTGGCTTAAAGTGGTTGTACAAACAAATTGTTGAAGGAAGAGAAAAATCATTTGGTTGAGAATGAGAAGGAGTTTCTAGTTCTAGTTATTGAACTCAGAAAAGAGATTGAAGAATTAAAATTGAATCTAAGCTCAACAACTAAGAGAGCCGCGATGGCCAAAGCATCAATTACTAAGTTAAACACTGGTAAGGCACAACTTGATGATATTCTGACCATGAGAAAGAACTTTGGAGACCAACAAGGAATCAGGTATGCAACCCACCGGGCATTACAGTCGATTTCAAGTGAGAGACTCGATAGATAAAGAGAAAGGTTATTAAGACTCGTTAACAGAAACCTCTCATCTGTAGCCTCTGCATATATCAAGGCCATACTGGGGAACAATGCTTGAAATTGCTTAGGGATATTATGACTCGACGAAAACTGTCTACATGTTCCAACATAGACAATGTCGAGCGATCAAGGATGGTCAGAAAGATATGGGTTATTAAATTCACCAGCACTTTCCTTGTTGCTCATACTTCCCTTATTGCACATTCTAGAGACTTGTGATACTTCGATAGTGATTACTCTCTCCACATGATTGGAACTCAGGAATTTCTGACAAACATAAAACAATATGATGATGATTTTGTTACTTTTGGCGATGGAAAGAAGAGTTGAATGGTTGGAAGAGGTGAACTGCATATTGAAGGATTCCCAGTATTTTCTAGTGTTTTGTTCATTGAAGATCTGAACGTGAATCTGTTGAGTATCAAGAAATTGTGTGATGACAATATGACAGTAGAATTTAAGAAAGACAATCCTGATGAACCTAAAGAGGTTAAGTATGTTGGAACATCTTCCCCCACTGTACCACCGCGTGTTCCAATACAGGTGCAACCAGAAACAAGCTTAAGGAGAACTCGATCAATCCCTTAGGTAAACTACAGAGAACTAGCACTATCACATGAACCCCCATTTAGCACCGGCTGTTTTTGTTCTAGCACAGGGTTTTTCGTAAAAAAACCTGGTGCGTAAGTAACCGATGAAACGGTTTCACCGGTTGGACATAAACTCGAGCTAAATTCCTACTTTTAGCACTAGTTTTTTTTGTTAGCACTAGTTTTTAAACCTGTGCTTATATGTACCGTGATAGCACCGGTTTTTAAACTGGTGCTAATTTTAGCACCAATTTTTTCGTTAGGACCAGTTTTTCAATCGATGCTAATTTTAGCAACTGTTTTTTTGTTAGCACCGGTTTTTCAACTGGTGCTAATTTTAGCACCAATTTTTTTTGTTAGAACCGGTTAAAAAACCAGTGCTAAAATATTTACGACGACTAAAAAAATCCCTTCCTCTGAAAGCCACAGCGCGCTGCCACTTTTAGAGGAAGGGAAAAAGACCCAAAATTAACAATTTAGTAGGATGTTGATTTAATAATAAAATTAACTTCACAAAATTGATAATATAGAAATAAAACAAAAAAAAGGTATGATACAAAATTAATAATCTATGGGACTAAACATTGCGGCAGAAACCTTGGAGGGGAATCAATCTCACCACCACAGACCAACAGTCAGCAATTAAGACTCTACATACATGAGAGAATCACAAAAAGACTCTACATACAAAATGACTAAAAGAATTCAGAATATTAACCTGCTATCTTTAGTTTAGCCAGTATCACTATCAACCACAGTTGACTTCACCATTTTAGGATTCGCAAGCTCGATCAAGTACTCACATTCTTCATCAGACTACACGCGTAAACAATAGAGAAAAAGCTTCAATTAGATGCAATTTGCAAGTAATGAAACTAAAAGCAGACAGAGGTAAAATCCTAGCTCTCCATGTTCCCTCTTATTCTAGATAACAAATACATAATAATATAACAAAACCACCAAAAGAAAGAGAACCACCAAAAGATAGCGCACCTGAGAAAGAGTTCACCACAACCGAAACATCTGCCAGCAACCAGAATACTAAGTCTACAATGTAAAAAATGCAACACACATTCGTTATGCATTTAGACCATACTTGGCAAACTGAAAAGTCGCGTGCCTTTGAAGTTGTTAAATATATAACTCAAAGTCCCACTGCAGTCAATATTTAAGATATAGTATCAGCAAACAAGATATGTATTCTGGTGTTATTATAGGACCCACATTTATTATACGTAGGATGATACAGATTTTGCACTTCTTTCTTGTTTATAAGTTGGTAGAGACATCAATACATGATGAAATTATCACAAGCCCGACTAACCTGAAAATGCCTTCAATACGCAATATTTTGTCCCCGGTTTCAAGAAGGCCTCACAAGGTGTTTATGATCGGTAAACCAACCCCAACTGTTGCTTCATAGAAGTAGTGCGTATAGGATCATCGTTGAAGGGCTCTCAATTTCAGGTACTTGCATTTTAAATCATATTTGTAACATCTTTCAAGGATATTGATTTTTAAAATCTCAAGCTAGATAGTACAAAACCAAGCTACCGAATATCAAAATAATGCTTTTAGAAATCTGAAGCTAGATCGAACCAAGTTAATTTATCAAAACAATGAGTTGAAGAGCTTTCAAAACTATGATTTTGAAATCTCGGGCCAGATGGAACCAAGCTAGTGTATCAAGAATGACAAGATTCATCTAAAATACCAATGGTAAGTGAGATAAATAACACTACCATTTGAGATGCTGCAACCAAGTTGCTCAGAAAAATATCTATATAAAAGGGTTCTTAACACGTGAAAGTTGAGCTTCTTAGTTGACTAAAACATATTACTTTTGAAGGAGATCTAAATATTATGGAACTTTCCTGATCAAGTGGTCCAAAATTGGCCTTCTTGTTTGGTGTAATGACATGTATTCCTCTCTGCAACCATTCATAATATGACTAGCGATAAAAGAATCGTTTGTACAGTCGACCAAAACTTTGTTTGGAATGTAATCTTTCCCATGCACGTGTTGAAATAACTTCTCAAGGTCAGCTTCTTCTCCACTCACTCTTTGGAGTTCTCTCCATTGAGACAAATCAATGGCCCTAATATTAATCAGTTTCAAGGTAAGTGCATGACTTTCTAAAGCCATTTAAATACATCATGAAGAAACACACCTGACCATATCAGTAACATGTACATTAAATATTTATATGAAAAATGCACTGCTTGAATTAAAGTGTAACGATATGCAGTGATGCCAGACTTATATGTCACTCAGAAGCATTTTCTTTGATCCAGTGATCCCCTAGGTGCCGCAATGTTTTTGGTTCAACGTCTTTACATTCATCTTCATCTTCCCCTGCAGTTCAAGTATTTTTACTCTATTATACAAAACATCAAACACTTGGAGAGCAATCATAAGAAAACCTTAGCACTCCCATTTCAGGATTTTACAATCGAAAACTACGTAACACCACACAACCTTTAAACATACAAATGGAAAATAGCCTAGCATCTCCAACACCCCGGAAATCACAAGAAAATGAGCAAAATTCTAAAAAGTATAAAAGCCTAAGATTATCACCCACCAAACCCAGATTTTACCCCTAAATCTTAAAGAGGGAATAAGAGAAACTAAATACACGCAATCAGAAAGCAAAAATGAGATATGATAAGGGGAAAAATGCCGAGTTCTTACCATTTGTGGCGAAGCCCTATTTTACCGGCAGTCAGCACCGTCGAATCTCCGTCGCCAGCAATTGGCCGACGACATTCATCTCAGACAGGGGGATAATGGCAACGACGATGGTTCTAAAGGTAGAACCGCCTGTAATGGGCTTGACCCACTTACTTAGTTATATTTGGCCCAAACTTATTTATTCTCCCAAGCCTATTTACGTTCAAACCCTCTTTTCTTCTGCCTTGATTTTCTTCCGCCTTCTATCCCCACCCTTCACCACAACACACCACCACTGCCTCACCCTCCCTGGGCCGCTCAGCCCCGCCTCACGCCAACCTCCGCCCACCTTCAGTTTCCCTCAACCCTTCATCCACCTAAGCGCCGCTATCCCACGCCACCTCTCCACCGCCCCTAGCCTCCAGGCTCCAAGCTTTGACGCTCCGCTAGGGTTCTCTCTGACGCCTCCGCCTAGTGTTTTTTTCCGCCGCTGTGAAGCTCATAGGCCTCCACCTATAGTGTTCTCTCCAACGCCTCAGCCCTAACCTGCTGCCTCTGACGTCTCCTCCCTCTGCCTTAACCCGCAGCATCGTGCCGCCGTGGCTCTTCTATTCTGGTTAACGAATAATTTTATTTTTTATTTTTTCATTTTTTCATATTTTTCTCAAGATCTGTGTGTTCGATGTTTTTTTTAGATTTCTTGTTTTTATATCTCTGTAAATTTGTTGTTATTGCTTATAGTTTTGTCATTGTTATGAATTTTCTTTCTGAGATCGATTTGGATGCCAAAAATTGATTGGTTTCCGGAAACTTTTTGTTTGGAAGGTAAGAAATAGTTTCCAAACTCAGAAACTATTTAAAGGCAGTTTTATCGCCTTTTTATAGGCGATTTTTAACCGCCTTTGTTGGCATTATTAAAATCTATTCTTGGAACTGCTTCTATTAATGGACAATGGAAGGCAAGGCCCACTACTGAAAAATATGTAAATAGGCACCGGTATGTCAGTGATACCGGTGCTAGAAAACAAAAATTCAGCATTGGTATACAAAAAACTGATGCCTATGATTAAATTCAGCACCAGTACACAAAAACACCAGTGCCTACAAATAAATTCAGCACCGGTACATTGAATACCAGTGCTACAAAACCAAAATTCAGCACCGGTACACTAAAAACTGGCGCCTATGAATAAATTCAGCACCGGTAATACAATTTTGGACCGCAGTGTAATTTTCCAAGAATTTATAGAAGCAGTCAATCTTGACTTTTGCGATCCTTCTGTTCACCCACACATTCCCGAATTGCAGAGTTACGATTGTATATTATTGAATTGCATTTTATTTCCGCCAATTTTGTGATTCGAGGACTCCGACTTTCTTGGAGGGACCTAAGTGCAAAAAGTAAAAATTTTACTCGTAACTCCAAATTGAAATTTGCTCAAATGTGATCATACCCTATACACCCCCATTGTATTTTCCATGCATGTAAGGGAATATTTATCAAAAATCAAGCACAAGATTGTATCTGTAATCCTTTCCGATTTCACTTTGTAACTTCCAAGTAATCCATCACAAGTTACTTTAGAACATGTACTAGCGCTTTTCAATATTTCACCCAAAAATCATTTATTTTATATTTCCGTATGTATGCAAGAATAACAAAAATCATGTATTTTGGAGCAATGCATAATGGGGTAACACAATTTTGGATCGAAGTGTAATTTTCCAAGAATTTATAGAAGCAATCAATCTTGACTTTCGAGATCCTTCCATTCACCCATACATTCCCAACTCGTAGAGTTATGATAGTATATTATTGAATTGCATTTTGGTTCCGCCAATTTCGTGATTCAACGACTCCAACTTTCTTGGAGGGACGTAAGTGCAAAAAGTAAAAACTTTACTCGTAACTCCAAATTGAAATCTACTCGAACGTGATCCTACCCGATACACCCCCATTGTATTTTCCATGCATGTAAGAAAATATTTATAAAAAATTGAGCACAAGAACATATCCATAATCCTTTTTGATTTCTCTTTCTTTCTTCTAAGTAATAAGCTCTAGGTTACTGTAGAACATGTAGTAGCGCTTTTCAACTTTTCATTGAAAAAATAATTTATTTTCTATTTCTATAATTATGCAATAATAAATTTTTTTTTATATTTTAGACAGAAGGATAATGTCGTAACAAAATTTTGGGCCATAGCATAATTTTCCAAAAAATTGTTAGAGGCGCTTACGTTCATAGATTGTACCTCAAATTTTAAAGACACAATTGACTCTTATTTAATTGCACTTTGGTGTCTTCAATTTTATGATTTGCCGCCTCCAAATTTCTTTTATGGACCTAATAGTAAAAATTTAAAAGTTAACTTAGAGATCAAATAATAATAGCACCGGTATTGTTTTTCATTCATACCGGTGCTATGTTATGATGGGATAATGGATTTTTTGAATTTTCATTCCAAATTTTAAAGGGAATGTTTGAAGATTTTGAAATTTTAGAATTAGCACCGGTATTAGTAACATAGACACAGTATTTGTACCGGTGCTCCATTCTTAGAAAAATTTTCTTGGGTTTGCTCTCGGGTCCAATATTTTCTTTTAAAAAACCATTCAAAGCAGCTGCATTGAATATGAGCACCAGTATGAGTATTTTGGGCACTAGTATTTGCACCAGTGCTCCATACTTAGAAAATAATTCTTGGGTATGCTCTCTGGTCCAATATATATATATTTTTTAAACCATTCAAAGCAGCCCTAAGCAGCTGCTTTGAATATGAGCACCAGTATGAGCATTTTGGGCACCGGTATTTGTACCGGTGCTCCATACTTAAAAAAAGCTCAACTTGGTTTCATCTGAACCGTTGATTTCTTTTATTGATTGAATCTCAACCATTAAATTTTGTCTATATAAACTAAATCTGAAATCTTAAACCTACCTACCCTCCCATTATCTTGCCTCTACCTCCTCTCCATCTTCTCCTTCCTCCTTCACCACCCCTCCCTATCTGTCGCCGCCTAGCGCCACCTCCACCGATGAAGGTGCACCTCCTCTCTGCTTCAAAATCCAGCAATGCCGCTTTGACGACCCCCTCTCTGCCTTCCCCATGGCGCACAATCCCTGATGCCATCTCCTGAACCAGCCCTGACTCCATCTCCCCACTGTGCACCATCCCTGACGCCATCTCCCTACGCTCTGGTTGCGAGCTCAACCAAAATTGCCGGTTCAGCTCAGATCCATCCTCATCTTCACGGTTCTAGTTCATTAATGTAATTTAGGGTTTATGGAAATTAGGTTCTAGTTTTTATTATAATTGATGTCGTTAATCTATGTTTAGATCTAGTTTGTTCAATGAATTGTGGTTTCTTATGTATTTTCAGATGTATTTAATGAACTTCTGAGATGTAGTTATTAATTTTCCAGTTTTGTTACATGGACTTCTATTTATTTTGTGTTTTGTTCATCATATTTTTCTTTATGAATGTCTAGGTTTCGTATTCCTACTGGCGAGTTTATTCTCACTCATCGGATTTTTTTTATTATTGATCGCCTATTTACTAGCATAGGTATTTCATGCATAAGCACCGATATTTCAAACATTTTCATACCGGTGCCTAAGTTACCCGGTGCAAGAATGCAGTTACACTGGCACCGATAAGTGGTACCGGTGCTGGAATTGATTCTAGTACCGGTACCACTTACCAGTGTCTATGTAACTACATCTTTTGCACCTGGTCACTTAGGCACCGGTATGGAAATGCTCAAAATATCGGTGCCTATGCATTGAAATACCGGTGCATATGGGGGTGTTATCCAGTAGTGGCCAGAGAAGGCACAATGAAAGTGCCTTTAATGGTCCGATATAACTGCCTTTAGTAGAAGATTTTCTACTAGTGAGTAACACGTAAAGGTATCGCTATAGTTATTAGTGACGCCTAGCGAAGTGCCTCTATTCAGCGTGCTACTAAAATATTGTGACGCGTTGAAGTACCATTATATTTTTGTGGAAGTGTCATTAAATTTTGTAACATGAATTGATGTAATAGTTCAGTTTAGTGACATATGCACATGCCAAAAATATTTAGTGATACTCGATGGTGGATCAAATATTGTGATATTTTCTTATTTGTCACAAAATATATATGCCTCACTAGTGTACTTTTTTTTTATCGTGGGAGGGGAAGTATTAAATAAAAAACATAAATATATACAAAAACATAAAGAAAGGATGAGGTCTACTAACAGGTGGGTTGTGTTTAAATTATGGACAGTTGACTGTGTTAATAACTTATAAATTACATTGGTTAAATCAAACATTACAATTTTAAATTTAAATATGATATTTCAAAATGTTAATATTATATTTTTAATAATATTTCTCATATTTTCACATTAAGCACACTTTATTACATGTTTTAACTTGTAAAATACAACATTTAAACATACAAATTTTAGATTTTAAAAAAGTAAAATGACATCGCTCGTGAACCTGCCCTATTTCCTAAGATTTCCCCGAAGAAAGTACCGGTTTGAAAGTAGTATAAGATCCGAAAGGGGCGTACCGCTACGGATTATGAACTCAAGTCATAGAATAACAGATGGATTAGGAATTTAGGATTAAGTAGAGATACATTTAAAATTTGAAAGAATTACGAACTCAATGGAAAACTTATGCGGAATGAAATAATTTCCCAAACACGAACGGATTAACTTACGCGGAATGAAACTATAAATTTCCCAAACGCGAAGAGACTCACTAACATATCTAGACTGCAGTATTATCGGCCGTTTGTGCACTGTGAGGAGCCTCCCTCCGGTGTGAGATGTACTAACCTCATAAGCCACCGTCAGGCTCCACGTGGTCGACAGGGAGGTCAGAGGTCACGTGCTGGGGGCCATACAGAACACATTGGTTCAACGCAAGCTGGACCCTCATATGCGAGTAATCCGATTGGTGGACCATCACACGGTGGACCCTTACAGTACGATATAACTACATCAGATTACACTGCATATGTCACTCCCACAGCTAGTCAAGCATTCATGTCGCCTACCGCTCCATTACATACAGGTAGTGTTCCACATGCCTATTATGATTCGAATGAGGAGGCAGGAGACGAAATAGAGGAGGAAATACCAGAGGGAGCTCCGCGTGAGGAAGTACATGTACCTACCGAGATGGCTGTTCCACGACGGACATCCAGGACCATACGTCCTCCCCCGTGTGGAACGGGTGGAAAGCTTTGCAGACGTCGTCATTAGGACATTACATGCCACTCATCACTGATTAGCATTACATTTCACACGTATTGTTTGGCTATTGTACATTTATGCTAATTTATATTCATTCTAACTATGCAATAATTAGTGCTCTACTCCTATATTAAAAACTCGTTCAAAAATTGGAAATCACACAATCCTAATTTATCAAATTACGCAATCTTCACCAAAAACAATTATATGAAAAATAAGAAGTTATACTTTGCTACAGTAAAAGAGATTTCATTACTTAAATTCACAACGCATTTTTTGAATTCAGGACACGATTTTAAAAAATTCAAGACGCTTCGTCTACCGAATCTACAAAAATTATTTTTTAAAAAACAACGACACTAGATGCATTGCGGATTTTTCTTCATACAATACGGTATTACAATTTTCGCATTTTTTTCACTACAATTCCAACATGACCCATTTAACACAGCTATAATCGACGGAAAAAAATCTTACATTTCTGGGAATCTTAAAAAAATTTCTCGACATAAAAATTTCATGTAACCCAATCAAAAAAATGTGATCAAACTGAGAAAAATATCCTTGAATAAAACAACAATTCAGGACTACATTTTCGGGAAGAAAAATATTCAGCAACAAAAATTATTAACAATATAGAGGACGCATTCATAGAATGTGTCCTCTCCATTTTCACGAAAAAAAATTGGGAAATTAGAATGCGTCCGCATCATTTTAAAATAAAAACAAATTGGCCTAACAGAGGACACATTCTTGTAATGCATCCTCTTTATTTTCCAAACAAAAAAAATGGCATCAAGAGGACGCATTCTAGTAATGCGTCCTCTAAATTTCATGAAAAAAAAATCAGCACGGAGAGGACGCATTCGCAGAATGCGTCCTTCATACTGACGTCCAAATCCCAGCTCATGCACACCTGCATCCAAATTTTAAATAATAAGCATATTAAAATCAAGAACTCCGCTAATTTGTTGTTCGTTTCTTGATTCCAGTTGACTTCGATCACCATCATTCCTTAGGGCTAGAAAAACCCTAGAAATATATAATCGTTTGTGATCATCATAGTTCTGTGTCAAGGCAATGGAGGTCTCCCTTCTCTCTAAACCAATTATTATTTACGCAATTTTGTACTGTTCCGTCCCGTTTATATCCGTTCTGTCAACATAACGGTCCCAAACATCTACTGTTCTCCACCGCGCCATGGCAGCGCCTCCGCTGAAATGCGGTGGCACCAATCCGGATAGGAGTTTCCTTCAAGCCCTCACTAATCGACCACCTCCACTCTATGCCTCTTTGCCATCAAACCCAGAAATCACACCAAAGACCACTTACAAGGGTGACATAGCATGTATTGTTACTCGAAAGGAAGCTAAGATTCTCGCCGGCCACTATAGCAACGCTCTAGTTGGTAAATTCATAAGGGGAAAGCCGACCATGGAGCAACTTAATGAAGCTTTCAAGTCAGTTGGATTCAAAGGGAAATTTCAACTGGGTTCGATTAATTACCGTCATGTGCTGATTAGGTTTGAGGAAAAGGAGGATTATCAGAGGATGTGGCTAAAGGGGCAGTGGAACTTTCTTGGGGCATTAATGAAGGTACTCAACTGGTCTTTAGATTTCTCTCGAGATACTGAGTCATCTATTGTCCCGGTATGGATTACCATTAAAAAAGTGCCTATTTTTTTCTATAATGAAACCATGATTCGGAGTATGGGCAACCAGATAGGCCAATTCATAAAAATGGACGCTGCAACTGTAGGAGTTACTAGGCCATCTGCTGTGAAACTATGTGTAGAAGTGGACCTTAGGAAAAAACTCCCTGCGTTCATTAGGGTAGGTATTGAAGATGATGGAATTTAATATAAGGTTCTAAAGCTCCCTATTGAGTTTGAAGACTTACCATTATACTGCGACCATTGCCAGTCTATTAGACATAACGACTCTACATGTATTTATCTGCATCCTGAACTCAAAAGAAGTAGATATAAACCAGCTGGTCAGAAAATTAACCAAGAAGCTAAGGATACCAATCTTGGTTTAAACCCTGATGCTATGGCTGGTTGTACTACTGATGAAGTGATAGGAAACACTGGCAACAGAGTTGATGGAAAAGGTACAAGCTCTGGGGATCCAGTGATTATTCAGGAAGGTGCATCTGGATTGTCAACAGTGGAAAAAGACAAGGTTTTTAAAACTCAGCAGAAGAAAAGTTACTATGTTCCGAGGGGTAAGACAAAATCCCCTGGTGCTGACAATTCAAACATCCTTAAAAAAGCCCAATTCTCAACTGAGCTCCCCCTCTCTAGCTCAAACACCCAACACTCATCCGAGTTTCTCCACTTGACCTCTAACAATGAGAATATAGAGGTTCAAAATGGTAGTAGGGATAGAGCTTCCTCTCCTGCCCCTGAAATGATCTCCTTTACACCCAACCCTGTCTATAGGAAGAACTATTCCAAGGATGATCTCTGGACTGATAAAAAGAAGATCGGAAGGAGATCTTCTCCAGCAAAGATTTTCCACTCCAAAGAAGGTCACAGGAATAACAGATTCTTCCCTCTACTTGATGTCCTTCAAAATGGGGTAGATGGGAACGAGGAGGATCAGGATGCAGAATCTTCTGATGTAAGTGCTGCTGCAGATACTGAGGAGCATACTGAAGAGCTCTTATTCTCCCAAGCCACTGTTGAACAAAACATTGTCCGTAATGAAGAGGTAGACACAGCAAAGGTATGTAGTCCTAAAAATACTCATAATATGCAAGATCGTAAGGAGTCTAGAAAAAAATAATTTTTTCACTCAGCTCAATAAGATAATGTCCCCTGGAAAACAACCCAGTCCCAACAAGATCATCACTAGATCTTCAAAAGGTTTTAATAAAAAGGTTTTAATGATTAGTACAACCATTAAAATCAATTTTATGGTCTGGAATATTAGAGGCATGAAAAAATCACTCTGTAGATTACATGATCTTGTAAAGACACACAAAATCCAATTATTATGCCTTATTGAACCATGACATAATAATGAAAAATGTGGTAAATACATGAAAGATCTACACTTCACTAAATGCATGCAGGCTTCAAATGGTGAAATATGGTTAATGTGGAATGATCAAATTAATGTCACTCTGTTAGTCGATCATTTGCAATTTCTGTCAGTTAACATTCACAGTCTTAAAATAAATACCTCAATGGCGGGGATTTTTGTTTATACACTCAGAACAATTGCTGGGAGAAAATTGTTGTGGAAAGCTTTGAGTGACAGAAATATGAATGATACCCTACTCATTGGGGGATTTTAACACAATATCTTCGTCAATGAGTATAAAGGTCCCTCGTTTCCAAAAAAAATCCAGTATGGATGACTTTAATAGGTTCATTGATGATAATGCACTCTATAACATCAACACTGTTGGAAACATCTTTACTTGGCCAAATGGTAGACTTAAAAACCCTACCAGTCAGAGGTTAGATAGGGGACTTTGTACCCTCCAATGGTGTATAAAATTTCCTTCTTCTATCCAAGTACTTAATAAAGGTGCCTCTGATCACTCCCCTCTTCTTCTTATTGTTGGTAGCTCTATTCCCTCATCCCCTAAATCATTTAGATTTATCAATGCTTGGTTTAATAGGCCTGGATTTTTAACACTGATAAAGAATGATTGGGAATTGCCTCTGGCTGAAACTGGAATGCTTGGTTTTTTCTTAAAACTTCAGAGGTTAAAAAACAAAATTAAGGTTTGGAATAAAACTGTTTTTGGTAATATTCAGGATAATGTTACAAAGGCAGAGGAGGATTTGAGAATTCAGGAAATCATTTATGACTTAAATAGTTCAGAAATTGAATTGATTAAGCTTAAACAGGCTCAGGCTCTACTCCTAAGGTCCCTCAAAGAACAGGAAAAATTCTGGAAACAAAAGTCCAGAATTAAATGGCTCAAAGATGGGGATGAGAACACTAAAATTTTCCATAACTCTGTTAAAGAAAGTAGGTCAAGACTCAGTATTTCTAAGATAAAAAACTCACATGGGGTCTGGATTGAGGATATTCATGAAATTGAAACTGAGGCTATTAATTATTATTCCGATGTTCTTTCTGAACCTTCAACTGATTCAAATGGTGAGTTCTTCTCTCACTTTCTGAGTCAAATTCCTAAAATTGTAATAGATCAGGATAATGCTTTGCTTATTAGGCCTGCTATCTTAGATGAGCTTAGTTTGGTTGTTTTTGGTCAAAATAAAAATAGTAGTCCAGGGCCTGATGGTTTCTCATCAAATTTTTTCACAAAAAGCTGGGAAATAATATGCCAGGATCTGTTGATAGCTGTAAATGATTTTCTTTCTGGTTCTCCCATTCCTAGAGGAATTGCAGCAACATGGATCACTATTATTCCTAAAAAAGAATCTCCATCTTCTTTTCATGATTACAGGCCTATTAGTTTGTCCAATTTCATTAACAAGATTTTTTCAAAACTGTTAATGGAGAGGTTAAAACTGATTATGCCTAAACTCATATCCCCACATCAGTCAGCTTTTATGACCAACAGGGACATCTTTGACAATGTTATTTATCTCAAAGAGATGCTGAGATTCTTGGACAGGAAGAACAGAGATCCAAATTGTGTTATTAAACTGGATTTAACAAAGGCTTTTGATAGGGTCAGTTGGGCTTTTCTTAATAGTATTTTGTTAAAATTTGGACTCCATGGTAAATTTGTTCATTCGGTTATGAAAAATATCACCCAGGCTTGGTTTTCTGTGTTGATTAATGGTAAGCCGGTAGGTTTCTTCAAATCTTCTAGAGGTATAAAACAAGGTGACCCCCTATCCCCTTTTCTTTTCAATATCTTTACTGAGGCTTTCACAAGAATTTTAGTATATGTGTTTAATTCTGGTAAATTGCAATTTTTTGATCTTCCTCAAGGGGCAATCCCAATTTCCCATCTTAGTTATGCAGATGATACTATTATCTTCTTGAAAGCTAGTAAATTGAACCTAATTCGGATGAAAGCTTTCCTAGTGGTTTTTGAAAACACTACTGGGCAAAAAGTGAATTTCGAAAAGAGTGATTTTTACTAGGGTAAAGGGGCTACTGTGGAAAAAACAAGGCAGGTTAAAGAGATTTTAGGAATGAAGCAGGGCACTTTTCCATTTAAATATTTGGGATGTCCCATTTTTAAGGGTAGCGTGCTAAATGCTCATTTTCAGCCCCTTTTAGAAATGGTGGACAGAAGGTTGCAAAACTGGAAAAATAGATGGCTAAGTACTGGGGGTAAAATGATTTTAATTAAATCTTGTATCTATTCTATCCCTCAACACATTTGGACTGTTATGAAGCCTACAGTTCATGTTGTCAAAAGTATGGAAAGAATGATGTCTAAGTTTTTTTGGGGAGAGACTGATCTGGGTCCAAAAAAGGTTTGGAGGAGGTGGAGTAATCTGTGCTACCCACTGGACCAGAATGGTCTTGCATTCAGATCAATCCCCACAATCATAAGAGCATGTTCTCTTAAATTGTGGTGGAAATTTCAGCTTGGAAAGGCTCCATGGGCACAATTTATCTGGTCTTTATCCCCTTCTGCTAGAAAATCCTGAACTTGGAACAGGATTCAATCAGTTAATTCTTTAGCCGAGGGAAATTCCAGGGTTATTATTGGGGATGGGAAATGTAACTTCTGGACATCAAACTGGATAGGCAAAGGTCCATTGATGGATCATTGTGCTCATGATCTTACTAACATTCCTTTTAACTGCACCGTTAGCCACTTCATGCTAAATAATGCAAGTTTCTCTGTCTCTATTTATCCATTGCTAATTCTTGAAATTTGTCTTGTCATGCAGGACACCAAAATCCAGGAAGACCGAGCGGATAGACTCATATGGATGCCTGACATAGCAGGGAATTTCTCTTTCAAATCAGCTTATAAGCTACTCCAACCTAACAGAGGTACCTCTATTACTCTTAGTAAGTTATGGTTTCCAAGAGCTCAGAAAAAGATATCCATCTTTATGTGGAAACTTTTCAATGCATTTCTTCCTTTTGATGATGTCCTCAGAGTTTTTGGATTTCAATTTCCTTCTAAATGCTTGTTCTGTAACAACACTGATGGCATCCAACACTTTTTCAATGAATGTTCCTTTGCTACTCTTATCTGGAAAGAAATTCACCGGATTATAGGGATAACTCCTCCACATTTTTCAACTCTCTGGAATAGATTATCATATTACCTCACAAATCCAGTTCTAACTAAATTGCATTCTTGCTTATTTAGACTTTTACCTATGGTGGTTTGCTGGTTCTTATGGAAAGCAAGGTGTGAAAAAATGTTTGATATTACAACCCCTAATATTCAAATTACTATTACAAGGATTAGGGAGTATATTTTCAACATTTTTTATGCAAGGCCATTGTTCACTAACTGTGATGATACCAGACTGTTGACACAGTCAGGTTTATTACCAAAATGGCCAACAAAACCATTACCTCATATAGCTACTGTAAAGTGGAACAAACCGGAACTAGGTAGTAAGCTAAATGTGGATGCAGCTTGGAAGACTGATAATTCTGCTGGTTTAGGCCTCATTCTCAGAGATGACAATGGTAGGGTAATTACCATGGCTAGCTATTCTACGGAGGCACGCAGTTCTGTAGAGGCTGAGATCTTGGCAATCCAAAAAGGAATTTATCTCTTACAGCTAGCCTCGCATAACAGTGTAATTGAATCAGATAATTCACAAGCTATACTGCATATCATGGATCCATATAAAGCTCCATGGCCCTTATTTGATTTATGTTATGAATCTAAATTTAGCCTTGGAAATATCAAACTTGTGCATACACTTAGACAAGGTAATGTAGTGGTAGATGCGCTGGCCAAAACTGCAGTTCATAGGCAAAATGGTCATTTTCACTTGGATTCTGCTTCCAATGAAATCAGGGGTTTGATTTTACTAGATGCAGCTGGGATACCAAATATAAGAATTAATGACTAGAATCAGTTGTTTCTGATTTACCTAAAAAAATCAGTAATTCACCGTGATGCTTGCAATTTTCCTTACATTAAATCCAGTTATTCTCCCTATGTTAGCTATTGGAATAGACTACTGCTGCTATTTTCTCTTATGGAAGGTACACGACAACACCATTGAACTCAAATGCATGCTTCGTATGGCAGTTTTTCAAGCAACGGTCCAACAGGATTTCGACCAACTTGGAGGGACCGCATGTCCTCGAGGGGGCTTCGTGTCCTCGAGGGGGCTTTGAGTCCTCCTCGGGGTTTCGAGTCTCTACGGGGCTTCGAGTCCTCAAGGGAGCTTCATGTTCTCGAGGGGGCTTCGAGTCCTTGAGAAGGCTTCGAGTCCAACAGGGGGGTTTGTGTCCTTTAGGGGATCTCGAGTCTTCGAAGGGACTTCAAGTCTTCGAGAGGGCTTCGAGTTTTCTTCAGGTGGTCGAGCTCACGAGGGGGCTTCCAGTCTAAGATGGGGGCTAGTGTCCTTGAGGGGGTGCTTTGAGTTCTCAAGGGGGCTTCGAGTCCTCGAAGGGGCCTCCAGTCCTCGAGGGGCCTTCGAGTCCTCCAGGGTGCTTCATGTCCTCGAGGGGGTTTTGATTCCTACAGAAGGCTTCGAGTCCATGAGGGGGCTTCGAGTCCTCGAGGGGGGCCCGAGTCCTCGAGGGGGCTTCGAGTCCTTGAGAAGGCTTCGAGTCCAACAGGGGGGTTCGTGTCCTTTAGGGGGTCTCGAGTCTTCGAAGGGACTTCAAGTCTTCGAGGGGGCTTCGAGTATTCTTTAGGTCGTCGAGTTCACGAGGGGGCTTCCAGTCTGCGATGGGGGCTAGTGTCCTCGAGGGGGTGCTTCGAGTTCTCAAGGGGGCTTCGAGTCCTCGAAGGGGCCTCCAGTCCTCGAGGGGCCTTCGAGTCTCCAAGGGAGCTTCGTGTCCTTGATGGGGTTTCGATTCCTCCAAAAGGCTTCGAGTCCATGAGGGGGCTTCGAGTCCTCGAGGGGGGCCCGAGTCCTCGAGGGGGTCTCGAGTCTTCCAGAGGACTTCGAGTCTCGAGGATACTTCGAGTCCTTGGGGTTTTCGAGTCCTGGACGGGGATTCGAGCATTTCAAACTGCCATGGGTTTTTCACCAGGACGACATACTGAACATGGTTTTTGGAGCTTTATTTGTTCCTTGGGACTCACCATCAAATACCATCTGGTTTTGTGCGCTCGAACACCTAATGGACTTCCAACTTAGTTTGCTGCAAACAATACATCTGTGGCTGATAAGAAGAAATCTCAAGTCTTTTTTGCTAGGTTTGGATTTTCTTCAGATTAATCTTTGTAATTTTGGATTGAAGTTGCCTGGCCAAAGGGAAGAATTAACACAAGGGGTGGAGATTCTTTCTTCTGGAATCGCAATTTCAATAACTATCCTCTACTTGTTTGGATAGCTTTGACACATACTACTCTGTAGCTAGTTAGGGCTTTTGGAGACAACTATGTCGCCTCAATGCTCCTTATGAACAAGCTAAACATCATGTACATTTTATTGATCTTGGTCTTAGGTTTGGGGAACCTTAATATATCATCCCCCACCCTCGGGTGCTTTAATTTTAAAAAAAAGGCAATAGAGGTCGTTAATATCGAAGACGATAACGTGATCGAGATCTATGGCGATAGAGGATTATGGTTCAAGATTTCTACCGTGTCCGAGCGTCATGGCTGTGAAATCTGCAGAGATTTCGTACGTAAAATCACTGAGGCCCAAGAGGAGCGTGTTGAGTTGTTTGGTTGATTGATCCAGTGTAGTCCAATGCATTGGAGGAGAAATAACACGCAAGAGTGATGGATCCGGGGTTTATAACTGTTAGAACCTAAAATAAAATTAGCTGAACAATTAGTTATAAAATAAGAGTCTATCTCTTGAAAGACGGTCTTTTCATAAGCAATGGAAAGACCTTAAAGTGCAAATTAGAAGAAATGAAGATAAAATTTTTGTGTCACATGAATCGGGTTATAAACTTTATAACTACTACACGTTGCATTGTAAAATTTAATATTGCAACTAAGACCTTTTACCTTTTATTATTCTAATTAAACATCACCTTTCCATTATGGAAAGACGGTCTTTTCCAAGACTTTGTCATAAAATAAATAACAGAATTAAGTAAACAAAAAAAAGAAGAGACCGTCTCTTAAAAGACGAACTTTCTATAAGTCATGGAAAGACCAAGGTTTAAACTGCAAATTAGAAGAAATTAAGATAAAATTTTTGGGTTGCATTAACGGGTAATGAATTTTATAACTGTTGCACGTTATATAATAAAATTTTAATATTGCAACTAAATCCTTTTACCTTTTTATTATTCTAGTTAGACCCCGTCTTTCCATAAGGTTGTGGAAAGATGATCTTTCCCAAGACTTTGCCAAAAAAGAAAAGAGAATTATACCAACGGATGCAAATGGTTGAATTTGATGCAGAGGCGAGGTGATGATCTCTATCCTTAATTCTGAAAGTGCCCCACAGTGTGTGACAGTTCGATAGCATTCGAAATTCCATGATACAACTATTGCACTTTCTACTCTGCACAACTCAGCAGCAGAAATTGGCGAACCAATTCAGTGCATTACTCTCAGACTCAAAGACCGTGAAGAACTCGAAGAACATGAAGAACAAAGAGAACAAAGGGATGAGAGGAGAGGAGGGGAGGATTGTATTCTTGGTGTATTTTAGAATGAAGGTAGAGGCATCCTTTTATAGACAAATGTTCACTAACGGCTAGGAGGGAATTGTGGAGCAATCCATGCCTCTTCAATTTTGAAGAAAACAATCCACTCGATGCAATGAAAGGGGAGGAAGACAATGAGAGCATTTTACGCCCCTAAAATTAGGAGGGTTGACCGGTTCAAAAATCAAATTCTAAAATAATTTTCTTGAACAGAACATTCTTGAGACGTGAGACCTGACCTGATCACGGGCTCCTAAACTACTAGTTGATATTCCTAGTGTTTTCATATTAGCATTTGTACTAGCCATATTTCCTTCCCATCTCCAATGTGGTATTTCTAATATACTACAAACCCAAAATATTACTCTTAAAGTAATCAATTTTGTGTCCTCATTTTTCATTCAAACGAAACCCAGAAAATTTGGTTCTGACAATCCCCCACATGAATAGAAATGACTCCTATTACACATGCGTGGTCTTGACAGATGGACTTTTGAGAGTAAGAGTGAAGAATCACTGTATTTATAAAGGTAGCATTTCTCAGCCTTGAACCACCCATAATGAATAGTTATCATCTTTACTCGACCAGGTAGTGAACATGATTTCTTGAACCACTCGGGCTTTTGTGTAAATCTAGACAATGACTATCACACAGTTTCATCTTCTCACAGAACTAGGTTCTCTGACTGTGTTCATTTTGGCCTTGAACATTCTTGGTTATTCATGAGAAAACTTGGAGAATTCAACCACTCTTAATTCTCCTAGAAACAGCCTCATTTCACACTCATAAGGTGATTGGCCATAAAGGGTATCATGTCATACCCCACTTTATTTCAAAGCTATGGAATTATTAAAAGCCAAGCTTTACCTTAACTTGCACATGTAGCACTTCTGTCATCATAGGAACTGGGAAGAGAATGAAATCTCAAAGTGCTTTCATTAATTCAACTTGATTTTGTTTGCCCCTTGAACCTATTTCTTGGGATCTCCAATCACTTAGGTTGGGTTACCATCAAGCTTCCTCTGTAGTCATAGGCTTTAAACCCGTTCCTCTAGATGAATTAACAACTTGATCTCATGACAGACCTTTAGTAAATGGATCTGCTAGGTTGTCAGCCAATTTTATGTAATCTATAGAGATCACACTTGTTGATATCAATTAACTTATGGTTTTATGCCATATTCTTATGTGACGATATTTACCATTGTATATGGAACTCAGTGCCCGAAGTATGGCCGATTGACTATCACTTTGTACACTTAATGCTGGCATTAGTTTTTCCCATTGTGGAATATGCTCCTTAAATTTCCAAAGTCATTCTGCTTCTTCAGTTGCTTTATCTAAAGAAATGAACTTAGATTCCATTGTGGATCTGGAAAACATCGTTTGTTTCAAGGAGTTCCATGGTACGGCTGCACCACCAAGAGTAAATACATAACCATGGATTTTATCTTTTCTGAATCCGATATCCAGTTAGCATCGCTATAATCTTCTAGAAGGACTGGATATCTTCCATAGTGAAACCCATAACTTTGAGCATGTCTCAAATATTTCAAAACTCTAGTTATCCCTTTCCAGTGACTGTGTACTGGATTGCTTGTATAATGACTTAATACGTTAATAACGATTGCTAAATCAGGTCCTGTACAATTTTTTAGATACATAATACTCTCGATCACTTGGGCATATTATAATTGTGATATCCCATTACCTGAGTTTTTCATCATCTTGAGGTGAGGGTCCTCAGGACGTTTAGCTATCCCACTTGAATAGTTCTTAAATCTATCAAGTACGTTCTTGGTGTAATGTCCCTGTGACAAAACTATTCCTTAAGTGTGTCTAAAGATTTTTATCCCTAAGATCACATCTGTTGGTCCCAAGTATTTTATGTCAAATTTTCCTTTAAGCAAGTTCTTGGTTTGTTTGATCATGTGTTTATTGCTACCTATTATGAGCATATCATCCACATATAGGCACAACAAATGTATCCATTTGGAGTATCTTTGACATAGATGGACTTGTCACATTCGTTTATTTTGAAACTATTTGACATCATTACATTGTCAATTTTTTTGTGCCACTATTTAGGTGTTTGTTTTAAACTATGTAGGGATTTCACAAGTCTATACACTTTGTGTTCTTGTCCAAGGACAACATAACCCTCATGTTGTTTCATATACATTTCCTCTTCAAGCTCTCCATTAGAAAAACTGTTTTTACATCCATTTGATGTATTTCTAAATTGCGTATAGCCGCAAATGCTATTAGCATTCTAATTGAAGTTATTCTGATAATAGGAGAATAGGTATCAAAGAAACCCAAGCCATTTTTTTGCCTAAATCCTTGCACAATAAGCCTAGCCTTGTACTTCTCTATTGAGCCATCTGTTTTGTATTTTCTTTTGAAAATTCACTTCCTCCCCCGGGCTTTTGAACCCGATGAAAAATCTGTTAACTCTCATGTAAGGTATTGCATAATGGAGTAAATTTCACTGTTCACCGCTTCCTTCCATGAAGGTGCATCTGGTGTAGACGTGGCTTCCTTAAATGTTCTAGGATTTTTTTTCTAATAGATAAGCCATTTCAAAACCACGACCAAATGATTTCTCCTTTCTAGCTCTCTTGCTACGTCTAGGTTCATCACTGCCCTCTTTTGTTTTTTGACCAGAAGTACTTACTTCTCCTTCTTCACGAGTTCGTTTATGACTTACTTTGTCCTTACACAGGAACACGTTTTCTAAGAAGGATGCATTTCTTGATTCTATTACTGTATTTGTGTATATATCTGGTACATCATAGGTGTACACTCAAAAATGGATAAGCACTACTATTATGTGCATACCCGATGAAAATACAGTCAACGGTTCTAGGTCCAATTGCGACCTTTTTAGGAGGTGGTACTGCCACTTTTGCTAGGCACCCCAACACTTTCAGGTATTTTTACGAAGGTACATTATCTTTCCATAACTCATAAGGCGTCTTTCCAGTCACCTTATGTTGTATCTTGTTAAGAATGCAGTTAGAGGTTAGTATAGCCACCCCCACATATTCTTGGATAACCCTGATTCTTGCAACATTGCATTCATCATCTCTTTGAGAGTTCGGTTCTTTCATTCCACAACTCCGTTAGATTTAGGTGAGTAGGGAGTGGTAGTTTGATGAACAATACCATGTTCTCTACAGAATGCATTGAATGGTTTATTATACTCACCTCCCCTATCACTTTGGATAATTTTAATTGGCTTACTAAGTTGGTTCTCAACTTTCAACTTGTACTCTTTGAACTTTTCCAAAGCTTCGTATTTGCTGCATAATAGATACACATAACAATATCTTGTGCTATCGTCTATGAAAGTCACAAAATACTTTTTATCGCCTCTAGTTTGCACAAAATTTAAATCATATAGATTTGTGTTAATTAAGCTTAGAGGTTAGGTTGTCCTCTCCACAAATGGGGGATGGTGTTTTCGTGAGTTTTTCCTGTACACAGACATCACATTTATCATTACTTGTTTTGCATTTTGGAATCATGTTCATGATCATTATTCTATTAATAGATTTATGATTCACATGTCCCAATCTTTCATGCAAAATGTTAAAAGACTCAATGACATAAGCAAGAACATTATTCTTATTCATTTTGACTAATCCATCCTTCACATGCCCCTTTCCCACATATACCCCATTCTTAGACATGACTAACATGTCAGACACGAGTTTGATCATAAACCCGTTCTTGGAGAGGAGAATTCTTGAGATTAGATTCTTGCGAATGTCTAGCACATGCAGGATATTGTTGAGTGTTATCTCATTTTCAGAAGTCATCTTTAGCACGACCTTCCCTTGACCTTCAGTTGTTGAAGTGGAGGAGTTGCCCATGGAGATTTTCTCTTCAATTTGGCTCTTCTGATATGTTGTGAACATACCCTTATCTGAGAAGATGTGTCTTGTGGCACCTGTATCCTACCACCACTCCTTTGGATTACTCCCAACCATATTTACTTCAGTCATCACATCACACAGATCTAAATCCGAGAGCAGTACAACCTTTCCATTCCTTAAGTAGACCTTGTGGTGACCTTCGTCCGCCTTGTGCCCAATATTGTGACACTTGTGGCATTTCCCATTGAACTTCTTGGCGGGTTGCTTCTCGAAGTTGCTCGAGTTTTGGGGTTGAAACTTTCTTTTCTCCCCCTTATCCTCTACCAGATTTACTTTCTGCTCACCCTGCACCTCATCGGCCTTTCAGTTGGATGACTCAATTCAAAGCTTGACAATTAAGTCCTCGATTTTCATTGCCTTCTGTTTGTGCAACAGATAATGCTTGAAGTCCTCCCACTTTGGAGGAAGCTTCTCAATGAAGGTTTCACAGATTTTCATGCCTTCAGCAATGACCTCATGGGTGATAAGTTTCAACTCTTTCACTTGATCCATGATCGGCCTTGAGTCTACCATTTTCTAGTTCAGAAACTTTGACATTGCATGCTTCTTTGTCTCTGCATCTTCAGACTTATATTTCTTGTGCAGGGCCAGCCATAAATCTTTACTCATTTTCTCAGTAATGTACACATTGTACAACGAGTCAATCATTCGTTCTGTTATGTAACCCGTGCACATATAGTCCCCTTGAATCCAATTGTCAAGGCTTGCTTGAGCATACACATCAGTGTTAACCAGAGAAATAACAGGGTTGTCCTCCTGGAGGTGCTTGTCCTGATTCAACGTGGCCAGGAAGAAGTGCATCTTTTGACTCCACATTTTGAATCTCGTTCCATCAAACTTGTCGAGCAAAATTCCCGCATGTTGAGCATTTGGCAATACCGACATCATGTGCTTGATTTGATGAACCTCTTTCTCCACCGTAGTAGGTATGACAATCTCGGTCTGAACTACCTGGGATGGACCCACTGGAAAATCCAGCGGTGGTAGACCACTCCCAAACTGAATTTGGGGGGTCGACTCACCAAGGTTTCCATCAATGACATCCTCATTTTCCATTGTTCACAAATCTATTTTCAAAACAATTAAACAAATTATTAATAGTTTTATAACAGATTTAATACACCTTTTTAGAATTTCCTCAAAATTCTCAGGAAAGGCTTGTGGTGGGACACAATGTCTCCTTAAAAACGCCAGTTATCTTAAACATAATTTTTGTTGGTTATTCAGTAAAAGTTGCTTTAAAATATTTTTAAAAGAATTTCCTTAATTTTGGAATACAAATGTTCAATTTCCATTTTTTCCAAAATTTGAAATTCCAGTATTCTAGCAATAATTAATCGTAATTAATTGTCCTTATTTCAAAACCGTTACAAAATTCCAAAATAATTTCAACTTTCAAGTTTTAATCTTAAGATTTGAAATTAATTAAAATGTTATGAATTAGTCTTTAATTAGAATCATAAATGATCAGTTTATTTTGAAAAATTGACCAAATTAATTGTCATTAAGTGAAAGAATGTTACAAAGTTATGAATTAATTAGAACATTAAAAAATTAATTTCTACTAATTAGAATTAGTTGTAATCACAATTAATTTAGAATTAATAATGCTGTAATGTTGGAATTAAATTCAGTTTAAGCAAAATTAAACTTGAACACAGCCAGTTCGATAATATAAGAAATGATTATGAGATGGCACTGAATAAAATTTTCTTATCTAATGCAAATAAGCAATGAGTTAGTTCAATATGTCAATATATAAGAACTGAAACAATCAAACTTGTTCCTTTTCGAATGCAGAATAGTTCTGGAGAATGCTACCAAGTTCATAAACTTCTTAGGCTATATTTATTAAATAGTATTATTTTAAACTTCTTAGAATTATTTTATGAATATGTCAATAAATTGGAATCAATTATATATATATATATATATATATATGTATATACACACAACTTGGACATTACAGATCTTCAAGTTCATTGCAAAGCTTTTGAAGGTTAAAACAACATAGATAAATTTGTACTACTAATTCTATTATGAATTTCAATACTAGATTGATTAGTTGTGAGGATTATAGGTAAAATTTATTTTTTAGAATTAAGATTGTTAGAACATAAAATCCAATTAGCTAAACAATTAATTATAAAATAAATAACATAATTAAGTAAACAAAAAAAGAGAATTATACCAACAAAGGCAAATGATTGAATTTGATGCAGCGGCGAGATGATGATCTCTATCCTTAATTCTGAAAATGCCCCGTAGTGTGTGACGGTTCGATAGCGTTCCGAATCCCAGGATACAACTGCTACATTTTCTACTTTGCACAACTCAGCGACAGAAATTGACAAACCAATTCAATGCCTTACTCTCAAACTCGAAGAATGTGAAGAATACGAAGAACTCAAAGAACACGAAGAACAAAGAGAACAAAGGGAGGAAAGGAGAGGAGTATTGTATTCTTGGTGTGTTTTAGAATGAAGCTAGAGACATCCTTTTATAGGCAAATGTGCACTAACAGCTAGGAGGGAATCGTGGAGCAATCCACGCTTCTTCAATTTTGAAGAGAGCAATCCACTCCATGCAATAAAAGGGGAGGAAGACAAGGAGAGCATTTTACGTCTCTGCAATTAGGAAGGTTGACCGATTCAAAAATCAAATTCTAAAATGATTTTCTTGAACTGAAAATTCCTAAGACCTGAGACCTGACCCGATCACGGTCTCCTAAACTACTAATTGATATTCCAAGTATTTTCATACTCGCCTTTGTATTAGCCATATTTCTTTCCAATTTCCAATGCGGTATTTCTAATAATCCACAAACCCAAAATATTACTCTTTAAGTAATCAATTTTGCGTCCTCATTTCTCATTCAAACGGAACCCGGCAAATTCGGTTCCAACAATAACCTGCTACTCGAATACGCCTACGGAAGAACTTTAGAAGAGATTGTTGAAGGGCTGATCAAGAATCATGAAGCTGGTTTTATCCATTGCGATTTGAAGCCGGAGAATATTCTTCTTTTCTCCACAGATCAAAAGGGATAACATTTCAACTTCCTGGCAAAGATTTGCTATTTCGGGCTGGCCAAAGGGGTAAAAGAAGACAGGCAAAAGAGGAGGTTAGATAGGACGTGGAAAGGAACGCCTTGGTATTTAGCACCCGAAGCGGTTAAGGGCGGGCTGCAAGAAGCCCTCACCGACATTTGGTCCCTCGGAATTATCGTACTGGAGATGTTAACTGGACGGTCTGTGTGGGATTTGGAAGAAGGATCCGGGACTGATGCCAAAAAGATCATCCGCAAGATTCAGAAAGCGGCTTGTCTCCCTAAAATTCCTAAACATTTGTCACTGAAGGCCAAAAGTTTCCTCCAATCATGTCTCAGGAGAATGGTGAAGAACCGGGCAACTGCAAAGTGGCTGCTTGGACATCCTTTCATCAGTGGATTTCAAGATGACAACATGCGGATTGATTCAATCATCTTGGATTCGACAAGATATTGCATCCCTTCACGATTCAATCCTGAGCTTATTCCAAGACTTCGCATTCATTTTGCATAGATTATGGTCACACAGCTGGACCAATTCTGACTGAAGTTTTGTATTGATTCATTTCTTTGTACATTAGGACCCTTTGTATGTAATTTGCAGTGTAACTTCTCAACGTTTAGAACTATATTTGCTATAATTACTTCTCCACGTTATATATATAGTTCATTCATCTTTCCACAATGTTTGAAGATACACATACTCTTGTCCTTTTTGAAAATATAATTAGAAGCATGCTGATGACATGTTTCTAATTCCTAGCTTCTTAATTTTGGCCAGCTTTCTTATACTCTTGGATCAGTGTTTAGTTTGTTTCATAATCATATTTGTTAAGGAAATAGAAACTCCTTCCTTGTAGGAAAGGTTATAAATGATAGTAGAATTAGTTTCTTTATAGAATTAGCTATATATGATAATTTCTTATAGACTTAGAATTCTATTCATGTTAGATTTTGGTTGTATCTCTATGTATTGTAATCCTCATGATAGATGAGATGTGTCATTGATTAATATCAGTGCACCATAATAGAGTCTTTTATATTTTATCATGGTATCAGAGCCTAAAATCTTGAAACACTAAGAAAATACTCCAATGCCTTTTTTCGAGCCACCAACGCCGCTGTCAAGTCGCGCGTCGATCCACGTGCCGCCTCATAGCTACTTCCGTCTACTCCGTTCCGCCGCTCGCTGATCGCCACCGCCACCGCCACCGTCTGGCCGTGGTAATCAGTGCGCCGTCTCTCCTGAACCGATCAATCCGTGCGTTAAGACACAAGCGCCGATCCCGATGCTCACATGCTGCCGCGTTCACATCATGCATCGCCGCCAATCCGATCTGCCGCTGGTTGCTGCACCTGCTGCTCATCCGTACCTTATTTTACACTATGTTTGCCTCCGGAATTAATCCTGAAGAACATGCTCGTACTGATGTTGGTTTTGAGGCTACTGCGCTTCAGAACATGAATGACTATGAGGTCATTGTGACTTTACTGAAACAGTTGCAGTTGCAATCTGGCCCTAAGATACATGTACATGTTGGTCGTTTGTCGACTAACCCCTACTTCATTGGCTCTTCTGACGAACCTGGTTTGGTTATTGTACCCACCAACCTGAAGTGTCAAGAGAATTACCTTGAATGGTCTCCTAAAAATACTGCTCTTACTGAATTTGAATACTGCTCTATCAGCTGCTACTGTTGCTGTTGTTACTGCTACTTCTACCCATACTGTGATATTTATTTTAAAAAAATTTTAATGATTAAAAATTTCATAATCTTCTTTGCAAGTTGGGCATTCTTGTCATCATGCTCCAATTTGAGGGAGGGTGTTAAGGAAATAAAAATATTTTCCTTGTAGGAAATGTTATAAATAGTAGTAAAATTAGTTTCCGTATAGAATTAGCTATAGATGATAATTTCTTATAGACTTAGAATTATATTCTTGTTAGATTTTGATTTGTTGCATTCCTATATATTGTAATCCTCATGATTGATGAGCTGTGTCATTGATTAATATCAGTACACCATAAAAAAATCGTTTATATTTTATCAATATTTAACTTGTATTTTGGCTTTTCTTTGTAAAGAAATTTCAGCTTAGCATTCTTACAAAAAAATCGTTTTGGTTTGATAATCCGTAGAGTTCAAATTGATGATACATATATACATGCCAAATTGTTCCCATCATACCTACTTTTGAACGACAACATGTTGCCTTTTGTTTCTCTCTCTCTCTCTAATGTTCAATTCATATCTGTAATTTTTGTAATCATACTATAATTATTATTATTTTGATGGATATACACTACTAAAAAAGAGTCCATTAGTAAGACAATTTTAGTTACACATAAGAAAAGTGTAGGAAAATTAAATACATTCTCAAGTGTAGTAAAATTTATTACACTTCTTATATCATTCACTACACCTAAACATCATTATAAGTTGTAGTACATTAATACAATAAAAAGTGTAATCAAAATTTACTACACCTCTTACATCATTACTACATCTAGACATGTAATTATAACTTTACTGCCCTACATTTTTCAGTAGAGTTTGTTCGACCAATTTTACTAAGAAGTAAATATTGGAGTTTTTTTTTTAATGGAAACACCCTAAGGTGGGGGTTATATATTGGTGCCCCAAACCATGAAAAGTAGCCCTCAAAGGTGGCTTGAGTTTGTACAAAAGGCAAGAGACTTACCCCGAGCTACGTTAGGCTATAACAGTGAATATCCATGAGTTGCGATTCCAAAGCGACGAATCTCCACACCCCGTGTTAATTCGTTCTTTGGCCAGGCAACTCAATAGATATCCTAGCCAATACTAGTAAAGAAAGAGAAGTTAGTTTACAGACATAGTAAGTACTCCAGCCGGGAAATATGCAAGTAGTTGGAGACTGAAGCAAACTTAGAGGATTGACTAGTTGCAAGAGGGAGCAGTTGCAGAAGTCCATGCACATCGGATCAGTAGCCAAAAAACATTGCAGCCAGGTTACCACATTAGTAAATGCAGCAGTACTCAGTAGAAACGAGTTAGACTTCGGATTGGAGTGGGAAAGATCCATAATCAGGTAGATGGCAATTCGGCTACCCAAAACAAAGTCCACCAAGTTTGTTTATCCAAACAGCAGATCAATAACCTGCAGGAATAGAAAACATCTATCAGCAGTATCAATCCTATCATGAATCCTGAGCAGAAGTTCTAATTTGAGGTGTATGGGATCTATCCAGGGCAATGAGACCCTGAATATGCAGAGGCAGGTTATTAAGGTCCCATGATATGTTATCTGAAGTATGATGATGTTTTGCAACTGCATCCGCCACCAAATTTCCCTCCCTAGGAACATATAGAAGAGTAGCACCACACAGGAGCATATTAATTTTGTAAACCACATCAAAATATGTCCAATGAGCAGAATATGGTTCACAAATCATCTTAACAGCAAGGTAAGAGTCAGACTCAATTATCACCAGATCATTCATAGTACAGGATTGACAAGCAAACTTAATTGCAAGTATTTCAGCATATAAGGATGAATCGGCTGAGACAGACATCGAATTAACCAGTGAAGGTGTTCCCATGCAATTCCTAATAATTATCCCAACAGAAGCTCTATCTGGGAACCATGATGCATCAGTGTTAATCTTCTTGTGATATTGTGGTGGTCTATCCCAGGAGATTAGTCTAATGATAGGTTTGGGGGGGAGGTCGTGATTGTGGGCAAAGGTTTCTTAGAAACTGAGGCGTGGTACATGAAGATTTCAGACAGGAAGGATTAGCAAGCATAGCAAGCCTGATAGTGTCTATAGACTCCTTAATGATATAGTCAGCAGATATAGGGATCTGATCATAGAGGAATCTGTTCCTGGATTTCCAAAGACACCAGCAAGTGATGGTGGGGATGATATGACAAAGTAGCTGACTGGCCTTTGGCAGGTCACTAGTATTCCAAAAGGTGAAGAATGTTCGGATTAAAGTATGGGGTTCAGGTAGCTGAAACTTTACCAGAGAGGACATATTCCTCCAAACAGTTTTAGCCAGAGAACACTGTATAAAGAAATGTTCAAGGGAGTCTATATGGCAGCAGCATGGACATTTGGAGGCAAGACTAACACCCCATTTCATGAGAACATTATCAAAAGGGAGGAGAGATTGAAGCATCCTCCAAACAAAAATAGATATCTTTTTGGGTAGAACTCTATGCCATATCAGTTTAACAATCAGAGAGTTACCTGTTGGACCAGTTATAGCATGGTATGCAGATTTCGAAGTAAAATTACCAATTGGGTCTGGTTTCCAAATGAGTCTGTCCTCCCTTGATTCTTCAATTTGTCCTTCCTGTAAAAAGGAAAGAGTATCATTTTCTAAATAAGGAGCAATCAGAGGCAGAAAATTAGACTTATTAGAGATGAACTCGGTCACAGAGAGCTGCATAATTGGATCAGAAATATGTTGAGGGACATGACCAACCAGTGGTCCAATCTTGCACCAGTTTGCAGTCCAAAAATTACATAGCCCTTTACCATGAATTACTAAGGAATTTTGTTCAGCAAAATGATTAACTGCACAAATCCTTTTCCAAGTACTAGATTTTTTATATGACTCCGGAAGGGACCACAACAGTTTTGCCCATAAAGTATTACCAATTTGGCATTTCCACCACAACTTAAGAGAGCATACCTCTAGAATATCACAGATTGATCTGAAGCCTAAACCACATCTTGAAGTAGGAGAAGCTAAGAAGGACCATTTTTTCCAGACTTTATTCCTTTTTCCATCTGTCTCACCCCACATAAACCTAGAGAATCTTTTTTCTAGGTTCTTGATTACTGATTTAGGTGGTTTAGTTACATTCCAAAGATGCTGAGGCATGGAGTACAAACAGGATTGAATCAGTACTAATTTACCTCCAGGACTGAGCCATTGATTTTTCCAGTTATGAAGTTTATTATCAATTTTCTCCATTAATGGTTGGAAGTATCTATTAAGGGTTCTTCCTGTAAAGATTGGGCATCCTAGGTACTGGAAAGGGAAAGAGCCCTGCTTCATTTTCAGAATGTTCCTCATCTGATTTATTTTTCCAAGTGAAGCCCTATTACTAATATAGAAGTCAGACTTATTAAAATTAATTTTCTGACCAGAAGTAAATTCAAACACATCTAGGAAAGCCTTAATTCTGACTAAATTAGATTTAGAAGCCTGCAAAAGAATGATGGTGTCATCTGCATAACTAAGGTGAGTCACTGCAGAAACAGAAGAAGGGATCTGATAATATGAAAGTTTCTGATTCTGAAAAATGAATGCTAAAGACCTGGAGAATGCTTCAGAAAATATATTAAACAGTGAGGGAGATAGAGGATCACCTTGCTTAATCCCTCTAGTAGCCCTAAAAAAACCAACCAGATTTCCATTGATGAGTATGGAAAAATAAGCTTGGGAAAGGTTAGACATAACAGCATGAAGAAATTTACCTTGAAAACCAAATTTCAGTAAAATGCTTCTCAAAAAATGCCAGTTCACTCTATCAAATGCTTTCTGCAAGTCTAATTTGAGAATACAATTTGGAATCCTGTTTTTCTTATTTAAAAAACGAATCATTTCCTGCAGATAAATGATATTGTCTGATATATCCCTATTTTTCATGAAAGCAGATTGGTTAGGGGAAATCAGTTTATCCATATATGGCCTAAGTCTTTCCATTAACACCTTGGAGCATATTTTATTAAGAACATTGAACAAACTTATAGGCCTGAAGTCATTAAAAGAACTAGGAGTGGGTTTTTTGGGAATTAGTGTAATCCAAGTACTAGATATTCCTTTGGGCAGAGGGGTTCCATCTAAAAAATCATTTACAGCCAAAATTAAATCAGTTTTAATGATAGGCCAGCACTTCTGATAAAATTTAGATGAGAAGCCATCTGGGCCCGGACTGCTTTTTTTATTCAAGCCTTTTATAACAGCTTCAACTTCAGATTCAGTAACAGTCTTAGCTAGATCCTTATTATCAGCTTCTGAGATCATTAGGGGTATGTGATTCAGAAAATGTGGGTAATATGTATCATTGGGTTCAGCATTAGGTTCCTGTAACAGATTTGTAAAGAAAGAAATGGCTTCAGAGTTTATTTCAGTTTGAGAGTTAAGCCATTGACCTTCTGAATTTTTAATCTTACTTATCTGCAGTCTACAATTTTTCTCTTGAACCACTCTGTGAAAATACTGCGTATTATTATCCCCCATTTTGTACCATTTTAGCCTAGCTTTTTGTTTCCACAGCTTTTCTTTTTCTTTTTGAGCTCGTAACAATAAAGCTCTAAGTCTATTTAACTCCATGAGTTCAGTGTCCGAGGGATTAAAATCAAATCTAGCTTCCTGGAGTCTAAGGGATTCTTCAGCATTTAACAAATTAATGTCTATGTTCCCGAAACACTCCCTATTCCAAATTTTTATCTCTTTTTTAAGCCTGATCAGTTTGAGGTAGAAACGGAGCAAACCCTTAGCATTCAATTGTTTATCCCAATTAGCTTGGATTAGGGGGATAAAGTCCTGTCGATTAAACCAGACATTTATAAACCTAAAAGGTTTAGGATTTGTGATGATTAAGTCAGATATTTGCAGCAACAGTGGTGAATGATCAGAGGTTTGCCTGTTCAGAATCTGAATTGATGAGGAGGGGAATTTGAGATTCCAGGAAATAGTAGCTAAACCCCTATCTAACCTTTTGGATGTGGAATTCCTAAGTCTAGAGTTGCACCAAGAGAATAAGTTGCCAACCGTATTAATTTCCTGCAAACCCGAGGAATTTATCCATGCATTGAAATCCCTGATACTACCTAAAGATGGTGTACATGGACCCCTATACTCAGAAATGGAGGTGATGGTATTGAAATCACCAATGAAAATAGTATCTCCATTGGAGATGGGGGCCAGATCTTCCCATAAAATTTTCCTACCTTCTCTACTCCTAAGAGCATAAACAAAGACCGCATTCATCTGAAAATTGAAGGAAAGATGCTCTATATGCACATACAAAAATTGTTCATGTGAGGCCAGTAAAGAGACTGAGATAGAGTTAGACCACATGATCCATATCTTACTGTTAAACAAAGTCATGCCATTTTGGTAATTCAGTTTTTCCTTATAAGAGTGAAATGTAGTGAGATCATACATAGGCTCGATAATACAGAGCAATTGAATCTTTTTCAGTGAAATAAGATTAATTAATCTTAACATCGAAGTTTCCATGCCCCTGATATTCCAAACTAAAAAATTTACTGAGGGAGGACTATTCATTGTTCACCAGACTTACTACTTTTATTAGATGATCTAAGCATCATTTTGTTAATTTGAGAGAAATAGTTAGTCTTTTTACCTTTGGACTTACCTTGCAAAGTATCTTGACTGAGGCTGGATGGAGTAACAGATATGGCCTGAGCAGGGGATTGATGAGCCTCCGCCACATTATCCTGAGGAGATGATCTAACAGATATGCTCACATTATCCTGAAAATCAGTAGAGTCCTCCTGTTGATCTTGATCCTGTAAAATAGCAAATCTATTTCCCTCTAGACCATGGGGAGAGTTAGTAGTAAAACTCTGTAAGTTCAAAGGTAGATTATGTTTCCCCAACTGAATATCATCTCTAGCATAAATCTTAGGATTAAAATTAATGAGAGCAGTATCATTAAGCAGCTTCTTCAATGAGTTATCTAAACTGTCATTAGGACTAGGAGCTGAGGTTTTTTCTGGTGTGATGGGAATCTGTGAATGAGATAAATCAATGTTAGGTGTAGACTGAGGATTTTGGGATGAGGATGGTATTACCACAGGCACAAAGATCTTATCCATTTCCGTGGGGATTGGATCAAGCTGTTCTTCCGTAGATATCAGAGGAGGAGTATCAAATATTTTTCCAGTTGGCTTCCACATAGCCTGATTAGCTACACTAACTTCTTCTTGAAGTATAACAGAATTGTTAGGGGGAAAAGATCTACATTGGGCCATAGAATGGCCTAGTTTCGAGCAGTGGTCACAGTACATTGGGATGTCCTCGTATTCAATTAGGAATTTCTTATTGTTAGTGACAGATCCCAAGCGGATATGATGACATAATGGTTTTTGCAAATCAATTTCGACACATAACTTAATGGCCAAAGGCCTTGTGAGCATGTCAGTAGCCATGTCAGTTTTTATAAAACTACCAATACTGTTGCCTATTGATTCAATTGAGGCAGAATTATAGTAGTATAGGGGAACCTCTCTAATGATGCACCAAACAGGAACGATTGGTGATTCCTTATGAATTGAGAATTCGGGGGTCCATTTTAGGAGTTTTAGCAAAATGCCACTAAAATTCCATACTCCTTTCATCCAGCAACGCTGGTAGTCATTCAGCAATTCAAATCGAATAAGAACATGCTTGTAATCTAAAGAACCGAGTTGGTACTTACCTGAGAAACCAACAGTTCTGAAGAAGTGTTCAAGCTGTTCCATGGAGCATCTAGCTTTCGTGAATTTACCGACCAGTGCGTTTGCATAGTGTGAAGATAGTGTAGCGATCTGATCATCAGAGTATAGACATGCTACATCTCCGAGGTGTTGGGATTTGGGTATTATCTCAGGATTGCTAGGAAGGATCTTGTTCAAGGGAGGTGATTTGTTCTGAAGAGCAGCGGCAAAGGTTTGCTGGATTGGAGGAGTTTGGATTGGGTTATTACTGTCGAGGATGGGTGGAAAAGGAGCAGCCATGGCTACCCCCCAGCACCTTCAGGACCGGCCGAACGCCGAAGAATAATCAAAACCAAGATTGTACGCCTCGGATTTGGGGATGATGAACTGGAGATTGATTGAGGAAGGAGGGTCAGAAGAGAACAGTAGTTAATCGCACCGTTGTCGCACCAAAATCGCACAGAGAAACAGTAAATAATTCCGTTGTTGAATCGAAAACAAAAATTTTCCAATATTGGAGTTTGTTCATGCTGCATCCGAAATGCACCGTGGAAATGCCGTGCTTCCGCCTTGACTCTACATATTTTCTGTAACCAATATATTTTTTGGTTTATACATTTTGTTTATTAAACTAAATTAATCACTAAATTTTAAATAAAGTGTTTTAAATTTAATATTGTACATTTTATATTATATTTTTATATTTTCACATTCAAACATATCTTATTACATATTTTAACTTATAAAATGTAATTTAAAAAATAAAAATAAAATACAGTTTTAAATAATCTGTCCGTAAAATAACTTATAAAATATATGCCACTTTTTTCTTTGACTTTCTTCTTTGAGTTTCTCAAACCTTTTTATGACAATGGACTTGTTTATAACTAACTTTCGAATAACACATAAATTTATAAGTAAAAGACTTATAAATCAGGCAAAGTTTTGGAAAAGACTGTCTTTCCATAGACTTATGGAAAGAAAGAGTTTAAATAGAATTATAAAAGGCAAAAGATTTTAGTTACAATATTAAAAATTTATTATACGACGTGTAGTAGTTATAAATTTTATAACCCGATTCATGCAACTCAAAAATTTTATCTTCATTTCTTTAAATTTGGACTTTAAATCTTGGTATTTCAATGACTTATGAAAATACTGTATTTAAAAAACACGGACTCTATAAATCAAGTTAGAGATGAGAAATACAGCCTGACCATATAAAATTACCAAATAAGGAGAACCTCAATAGTAGTGTAGTCTTTCAATACCAACCCATCAACTTCCTCTTTGATCTCATCACATTCCCTGCGTTCACCTTGCAAGCATGCATGGTAGTCCCACACAGCCAAACAGTCCCAATGCCAAGCACCGAGCCTCAACCAAACTAATCATACACCCCACAAAGAAACAAATTCACGTGGAAAACAAAAAATAAATAAATTCCACACACAATTCAAACATCATATCCCCACAAATTCAACCAAAACCATAGATAATACGTTCACAACCGTCTTTGTTAACACAAAAGCACCATAGAAAGGTAAATCCAAAAGTCAGAAACAACATGAACAACTATGTGTCAGCCGGAAAGAGATTCAGAGGAAACATGGCTAGTACAATTAAGGAAGAGCACTGGTCAGAAGGGTCTCGTGATGGCTCGGAAAACTCGGAGGAGCGAAGAGATGTCCTCTTCAAGGATGAACTCAACAGAGTGACTCACCTGCCACCCAGAAGGGGAGTCATTTTCACACCAAAAGAGGAGGAATACCAAAGGGGGCAGAGTCTACTTGAGGATAGTCTATTAGGGTATTTCCTCAACTATCACCACTTTGCCCAAACAAGAATGCAACTCCTCATATCAGACTATCGGGGAGAAGGTGTACATGTCATCGTGAAGAATGGGAAATTCTATGCTATCCAATTTCAACAGCGATTCAAGCTCTTAGCAGTACTATATGAGGGTCTTGTGAACATCGTTGATGGTCTATTGGCTTACCACAGACTAGTCCCTGAGATGGCTCTATCACACATAATAGTCACCAAAGTTCTCATCTGGATCCGCATTTATGGGCTACAATGGAATAGTTTTTCAGGAGTACCATACAAAAGTTTGCCTCCGTGGTTGGAAATGTTGAAGAAGTGGATTTTGGAGGAAGGCTATTACAACACACTGAGTATGTAAGTGCCCGGGTGTGGATGCCGGTCCAGAAAGCACTGATATCTGGGTTTTGGCTAAAACTGCGAAGGGGTGGAATGGTTTGGATAACCATTGGATAGAAAACTCGGAGGAGCAAAGAGATGTCCTCTTTGAGGATGAACTCAATAGAGTGACTCACCTGCCACCCAGAAGGGGAGTCATTTTCACACCGGAAAAGGAGGAATACCAAAGGGGCCAGAATCTACTTGAAGATAGTCTAGTAGAGTATTTCCTCAACTATCGCCAATTTGCCCTAACAAGAATGCAACTTCTCATATCAGACTATTGGGGAGAAGGTGTACATGTTATCACGAAGAATGGGAAATTCTATGCTATCCAATTTCAACAGCGATTCAAGCTCTTAGCAGTACTATACAAGGATCTTGTGAACATCGTTGATGGTCTATTGGTTTACCACAGACTAGTCCCTGCGATGGCTCTGTCACACATAATAGTCACCAAAGTTCTCATATGGATCCGCATTTATGGGATAAGATGGAATAGTTTGGCAGGAGCACCATACAAAAGTTTGCCTCCGTGGTTGGCAATGCTGAATAGGTGGATTTCGGAGGAAGGCTGCTAAAACACACTGAGTATGTAAGTGTTCGGGTGTGGATGCCGGTCCAGAAAGCACTGATATCTGGGTTTTGGCTAAAACTGCGAAGGGGTGGAATGGTTTGGATAACCATTGTATATGAAAGAGTTCACAAAATGTGCCAACGATGCGGAGCTCTAGTTCATACCTACCCACAGTGCCATTGGTAGAATATGGAGGCTGTTGAACGACATATCGATGAATGATATGCAACACTCGGGTTGGACCTACAACTGGAGATTTATAGAGACCTCTCAGAGCAACTCTACCCACCCACCGTCCGGGTTCATAGGCACATGCCGACAAGAAGGTTCACAAGATTTCCCCCTTACTTTTTCTATACAAATGAACAAATGTTTCAGCATATGGTAGATGTAGCATTTCTAGACGGTTTTAAGTATGAAGAAGAAATTTACCGCACACCAGAAGAACTGAGGGAGGTAGATGAGTACAATCTGGAAAACAGGCAAACGTTAAACCTAGCGGAGGAATACTCAGAGGATGACCCGGAAGAAGACCCGGAAGAAGAACCAGATGAGCTAACCCTAGAGGAGGCTGCTCGAAGGAATGACGTTAATCAAATTTACCTACAGAGCCTTGTAGAAGCACGTGAGAGGTTACTAAACCTCCCAGAAGTACCTGATTTCTGGGAAGAAGTAGGACAAGGTTTCATTTCACAGAATAACCACTTCGACGTGGAAATGCAGGAGCTCAACCCACCAACATCCCCACAACAAACCTACTAGCAACAACAACCAAATATGGAGAGTCCAATGGTCCGTACAAGACAAGTGGAGGGTGAAGCCAGTGAGATCGTAACTGAAGAGTACATGATCTCAGATGGGAGAAGATATATCTTTTCCGAAGTAGGAGCAACAGCGTGTCTCCTAGCAAACAAGATGGAGTTCAAACAATTCACCTTGCCAAATGGAACAGTAACCAAACCTTTTTTCACCCACGGGGTATTTTCGAAAGATCATAATTTTGGTGTTGACTCTGACCAAAGCAGTGAGGAGCTCAAGTTTGATATGGATCTTACCATTAACTTTGGTGATCTAGGCAACAAGATGGATGTCATCATGAGTATCCAGAGTGCATTCAAAGGTAGTCTAGCTACTACCGTCAATTCAGATTAAAGGGGGAAAGATGCTGAGCTAGAGAAAGGCAAGTCCAAGATGGTCAAAACTCTTAAGAGAATAGAAAGGAGCAAGGTGTGGCCTCGACGTCGCAATATTGGTGTTCAAATTAATGAACCCAATAGCACATCACTTATACAGTCCCTAAGCTCAGACTCAGAGCTAGAGCCAGATGAATTTGACACAAACGAGCCCCAAACTAGACATAGCGGAGAATCAAGCGGCTCGAGAATATAGCCACACCTACACTTAGAGGATAATGATGAAAGGAGAGGTATGGTTGGCAAGAAAAGGTGTGCGGAGTTAAGTAGACATGATGGGAGGAAAAAATGGACATGAAGGGAGATGTGACCGATCATGGAAAGCAAATGAACTTAAAGGGGAAAGCTGTGAAAATTCAATGCAAGCAGGTGGAGCACTTAAACAAGGCAACAGTCCAATACAGAACATACCTAACCATAGTGACCCAGGTAATAATCCAACTCTCCATTTATGCTCTATTGGGTCAAGTCATTCTTTAGGCATACCAAACAGCCCACAACAACCAAGCCAACAACATTCCTTAGCCCAAAATAAAACAAATCAAAGCTCAATCCCTGACAACCAAATAACCCACCTATCCATCTTATTCTCAACAAGGCAATCCAGCCCCCACCATCACCAAAGACCCAAACAAAAAAACAAAATGTGAGACCAAGTACCACAACCCGATCATATGCACAACACAAACCCAAACATCCCATCACACACAGCCCGCTAACTGTCAAACATACCAGACCATCAATGAAAAGAAGAGTCCAAGTCAGGAAAGAACAGTACTTGCACAGCAAAAGCCTAGCCTGATCCAACAGATTACCATTGTGACACCAACACTGGAAAATAGAGTTGATCGGAATGAAAGTGAAAGTAGCACCAGCACTGTGGAGGTGGGTTGGGTAGAACCTAATGACAAGGATGATCAATCTCTACCATCACTAAACAATAGAGAATCACCGAGAAATTTTTTGGTCATCGGTGACGGTAAAATGATGGTGACACTGGGAGATAAATAGCCACTAATCAATGGCGGAGATGACAAAGATGACCAAGTGTCTCCACTCGGTGGCAGAGATGACAAAGATGACCAAGTCACCAGTGCTGGAATGAATCAGCCTCAATAGACAGCGGAAAGAGCAAACAATAGCGGTGGCACCAGTGGTGGAGCTACCAGAGACAACATACCTATGGTGGGACAAAAACAATCAATGGTACGACACTATTGGTACAGAGCAATGGTAGGACACTGGCGGAGGGAGATCTGGACCAGGGAGATGACCGTAGCGTCAATAGGAAACACTTCCCGACTCTCATGTCATTCTTGGGAACCGAGAGAGAGGTTCATGGAGGAACGATCTGTGAGAGGATAACCTAGGAAAAAATTATGGTCAATGGGTTGATGGTGTGTGGCCAAGATGAGGGGAGAAGATTGGGAAAACAACCAGTTTTGGGTGAAGTTTCAGAATTGGGCCAGAAAGCACACACACAAAATGTGCATAACAATAATAGAATACTTCGAACCGAAGTAAAATTGAAAGAAAAATTTTGAACAGTTACCCGCAGTACAGTCAGAAGAGGGAAAATTAGTCTCGCCCCAACCAGATCAATGATGGCCACCAGAATTCTCATTCAAAATAATATGAAAAGAGTAAGGAAGCTGAAAAATAGTGAAGATGAGTTACAAGGAAATGTGGGGACCAGTTGTGGTCCGACAATCTGGCAAAAATAATAGCCACACATGATCTAGTGGTGCAAAAGGTGAATGTTGACCTTGGTCAGATCAACACACAGAAGAAGGCTATTTTCTGGGGAATGACAGAATATATGCCAGTGGTAAAAGGGCTGGGAGTTAAAAGGAAAAGTCACCCCGAGGAGGATATAGGTGGCATTTCTTTTTAATAAAAGAATATGCACAGAGGACCAGGAGCAGGAGCTTTTGCATTGGTCGCTATCCGAGTTCCCAAACATTGATCTAGCACTTGGTGAGAAACAAGGCAAGCATGGTATAGTCACAACAAGAATATTTGATTCAGTGATACAAACAGTGTTGCAAGGTGAGGGAGATGAAAGCTGTGGTATTTCGGTGGTTGGTCCAGAACAATCACCCAGAAGTACATGAATCTACTCAGTTGGTACTGCAGGAGACTGTCGCATCCTCTGACAGTAAATTTCTTAAACAACACCATAAATCAGTATAACCCCAATATTGTTTTTTTAATGGAAAGTAAGTGTGATTATAGTAAAATTAGCAAGTGGCTAGGTAGAACTTATTTCACTAGCTGGGAAGTGGTAGATTCAGTAGGATCAAGTGGAGGGCTCTGTGTAGCCTGGTCGGCAGAGATCCTAGTATTGGTAGTTAAAAACTGCCAAAATTTTGTACCTTGTAAAATCACAACCATCAAGGGCGAGGAATGGACGTTGATCCTTGTGTATGTGTATCCAGACCGACCACAAAGGAAACAAGTGTGAGACTTCCTACATGTGGTCCTACAAGTTACCCAACTACTGGTTCTAATCATAGGTGATTTTAATCAAGGCCTAGACAGGAAAGACAAATATGGTGGTCGGCCGGTCCTATTCAAGGAAACAAGGGACCTTAATGAACTACTGAAGAAAGCTAACCTAAGTGGACTTATGCACAAGGGGCAGTGGTATACTTGGTCCAATAGTAGAGGAGGTAGTGACCTGATACTAGAACGACTAGACAGAGCGTTTGCAAATGCTAAGTGGATGTCTCCATTCTAGAAATACAGCCTAACAAACCATACAATCATAAGATTTGACCATGGGGCACTCACCATTAACACACACCATAGTGTTTGGGCACTAGACAAACCCACTGTAAGAAAGTTTGAGTCTTTCTGGGTAAGATATAACCATACAAATGAGCTGGTAAAATGCATTTGGAGGCCCGTCCATCGTATGGAAAGCCAACCAGGAGACACAACCACTACTTCTATACCCAATACCACAACATGTTTCAATAGGAAGCTGCATGAAACTGCAACAAGATTGCACTCCTGGGCTAAAAAGAGTGTTGGTAAGCTGGAGTTCAAAATTAGAAGGGTGAAACAACAGCTTGGCGCAAAGCAAAGACAGTAGGATGCAGATGGTATGCGCAATAAGATAATAGAACTGGAGGGACTCCTCACTATGCAGGAAGACTACTGGAGACAGAGAGCCAAGTCCCTGTGGCTTAAAGAAGGAGATAGAAACACAAAAGTCTTCCACAAATGGGTGCAAAAAAGGAAAGGGAGAAACTACATAACCTGACTCAAGGACGAAGCAGGAGCATGGATATCAAAGCAAGATGACCTTCAACAGCTAGTCTACAATCATGTGAGCTCTGTCTTTCTCACAGATTCTATAATGCCGAAAGAAGCCTTTGGACAGTCTACTATGCAGACATCCTAAACCTCATAGTCAAATGGGTCAATCATAGTTAACAGATGGCACTCGAGAGTCCAGTAACCACACATGAAATAAAAGCAGCCATTTTTCAAATGGGCAAATGGAAAACACCAGGGCCAGATGGCCTACTGCTAGGATTCTACCAACAGTACTGGTCTGAACTGGGGGAGGAGGTTACAAATGCGATTCAAAATTTTTTCTCTACCTCCTCTATGCCAACAGAGTGGAATCACACTACTCTGGTCCTTATCCCAAAGAAGAGATGTCCAAAGGAACCAGCAGACCTACGACCAATAAACCTATGCAATGTCACATACAAAATCATTTCGAAGATCCTAGCAAACAGAATAAAAAAAATCATGGGGGTCCTGATCTCAGGAAATCAATCAAATTTTGTTCAAGGAAGATCCATTGTTGAAAACTCACTTATAGCGCATGAAATCATTGAATTCATACGCAAGAAGAAGTCAGGAAAACATCCAATGGCAGCAATGAAAATAGACATGAGCAAGGCCTATGATCGGGTCTCATGGGAATTCCTGGGGAAAATGATGGAACATATGGGCTTTCCTCGGAAATGGATAGGGTGGATCATGGCATGTGTCACCACCGTCTCCTACTCCATTAAGCTCAACAGAAGGATCTCAACGACATTCCAACCAAAATGGGGACTAGGGCAAGGTTGTCCTATCTCGCCATTCCTATTCATCCTTTGTTAGGAAGCATTCTCATCGATGATAGCATCTGAGGGTTTCCAAAGTGTCTGCCCAGGCGTAAAAAATGGCCAATACGTCCAACCTGTCTCATATTTGATGTTTGCAGATGATTGTATCCTTTCCTTTAACATTTTAGAAAGAGGCTAAAAAAAACTCACACAAACACTAAATCTCTTCACAGCCTACTCGGGCCAAAGAATAAACTTTCAGAAGTCTGCATACTTAGTCAGCCCAAACACACAACCAACGACAAATGATCGACTCAGCCAGACATTTAGAATATTTGCAGACCTACTCAAGGAAAAATTCCTTGGCCATGACATGGATTTCAACGGCCCTAAAGTGGGAATGTTCAGCAAATTATTCCAAAGAGTAAAGGCGAAAACCTCCATATGGAAAACTGGGGACATCTCGGTCATGGGAAGGATCACCTTGACTAAACACGTACTAGCCTCAACAACCCAGATTCATTTGGGTTGCTAAGAAAATCGATAGCTAAGAAAATCGATAACATCTACGGTTGCTAAGAAAATCGATAGCTAAGAACATCGAATAACATCTACGGTTGCTAAGAAAATCGATAGCCACCTCGCCAGATTCATTTGGGTAGGGGCACAGATGGAAGATGGATACACTGGAAGTCGTGGAAATTGATGTGCCAATCAAAATGGCAGGGATGACTGGGGATGCGCTCTACACGATGGATGAACCATGCCTTGCTAGGAAAGCTAGCATGGAAGCTGGTTACAGAAAAACACTCATTTTTCTCAAAATCTTCCTCAGCAAGTACTGCAGCAAAGAGGAATTCTACAAGGACAAACTGAAACAAGGCTCAACGTGGGGTTGGAGGGGCATAATGTTGGGAAGAGACCTCATCAAAAGTGTTCTAAAATGGCAGGTGGTCGATGGGCACGAAAGTAACATCCAAGATGAGTGGATTCCAAACCACAACAACCCAATCAGGTATGAAAGATAACTCTTTCCACAACTTGGCTTCAAGGTGAGTGACTTGATCGATAGCGCTAAGTAGTGGTGTATGCCTCTATTGAGACTATTCTTTAGCCCATAAATTATCAACCACATCGCAGGAATACACATTCCATACGCCCTACTGGGACAGAAGGACTTCCAATTGAATGACAAGGACTGACTCATAAAGTACACAGTCAAAAGTGGCTACCATGAGGCATGGAACAAGGCGACCAACCAGATTCTATCCTCCTCCAATTTGGCACCAGCCATGCAGGGAGATCAACACCATTGGAAGACACTATGGCATTTGAACATACCAGAGAAAGATAAGTTCCTCGTCTGGACACTGGTAAGCAATGCAGTACCGACAGACCCGATGCTCAGAACCAAAAAGATAGAGGTATCACCATACTACCAAATGTGCCATACACAGGTGGAGACAACGTCTTATATGATCCTCGAGTATGACATTGCACGAAGGGTATGGAGAACATCCTGGCTGTGGTTTGATATTGGTTAAGGAACTCCACTGCAACTGGAACTATAACTTCGACAATGGTTCAAGACTGGGCCGGAAAAAAGGGCATAAACCTCACGTACATCATTATATGGGCGATTTGACGTGCAAGAAATAAGGCAACAATAGAACAAGAAGCGCCAACAGTTGAGATGATTCTAGCAATTATCAGGGCAACCCACGAGGATGACCTGGGCGGCGCTCAGTCAAGACAGAGAACTATAGCCAACCCTAACTATCACAAAAGACACTGGAACACATGGTGAACTAGACCCAACCAGCCAAACCAAAGGAGGCACAAGTGGGAGACATACGACTACTATGGTACGCAGAAGAAAGTCACCAGAACCAGGAGTATGAGGGCTGGATGTGCATCAATACAGACACAACATTCTGGAAGCAGGATGGCAAGGCAGTTGCGGCATGGTGCGCTGCACAAGGATCACCCACTTCTAGCTGCCATTGATATCGCGTCATACAAGCAGCATCGGCAACACAAGCAGAGCTCATAGCCATATACGAAGCAATGACACATGCTAGTAATATGGGTGCTACTCATATCTGCATCCGCACAGACTGCGAAATGGCCCTCACCCACACCAGTAATTTTTCGTCCGTCCCACCTGGTCTGAAGGGATTAGTTAGGAGCATCATAATGTTAGCAATGGTTTTCAACAATATATATGTCATGAAAGTGCCTAGATCTGTAGTAATGAATGCCTATAATGTGAACCAAGATGTAATCAGAAATATGCTTAATATAAGTGCATGTTTTCGCTGCTTCAGAAAAAAAAGGTGTGATGGTTTAAACCCCGAGGAGTCGCTCTTATGTACACTAGTCGGGAAAAATAGTGCAAACCCTAAAGGCATGGGCAGTGGTGGTCTCTTAAAATTAAAAGACCGCTCTAGAGGCCGAAACCACCACAATGATGGTCTCTAGAGTGGTCTCTTAACAAGAGACCACTCAAGAGTCTCTTAACAAGAGACCAAACAAGAGACCGGATGTGGGGCCCATGGCCTGACCACATCACATGGAGCAAGGGCCGCTGAAAAGTGGCTCATTTTTTTTGTACTTAAGGGACACGTGTCGCTCCCTCATTGGGCCACGTGTCCCACTAAGTTCATGCAATTTTTAAAAAATTGTGAATGGGACACGTGTCCCATTCTGGTGACGACACGTGTCCCACTCATTTTTGGTTTTTTTTGAATTTTGAATGGGACACGTGTCCCATTCTGGTGGCGACACGTGTCCCCACCGTATTTTTTAATTTTTTAAAAAATTTGTTCTGAATTTTAAATTTAATTTGTTATTCCATCTTCCTCCAATTTTTGCCTATAAATATAGATGATTTTAACTCATTTCATCGCACTACTTCTAATTCCAATACTTCCACCTCACTAATTCATCTTCTACATTGTAATCCATTTTTTGTGATGGATCCACGAAGAATGTCGAAGGGCAAAGATAAGGTAATTCCAAATTCTTTCAATTTGGAAAATTCTTTGCAAAATCCGAATTATCGTCCATTTTCAAATTCAAAATTTGGTATTTTCTGTAATTTTTATAGTTGTTATAATTGGTTTTTGCAATTTTAATGCCTTTTATATAAATTTTTAAAAAATGGAATTCTCTTATTATTTATTTTTTAAATTTCGTTTTAATAATTTCTTTTAAAAAATTGAAATTAAATTTATTTTTTTACACCGAATCACGATATTGACAAGAACGAGAAAAACAAATTATTTAACATATTTTAAAAAAACAAAATTATATTTTAAATATTAAAACATATTATTAAATTTCACAGTTAACTTATTTTGGATGGAAAAATTTATTTAAAATAAAATTTAATGATTAAATTAAGAGTGCGCCTCTTGAAAGACGGTCTTTCCATACGTCATGGAAAGATCAAGGTTTAAAGTGTAAATTAGAAGAAATGAAGATAAAAGTTTTGGGTTGCATGAACCGGGTTATAAATTTTATAACTACTACATGTTGCATACTAAATTTTTAATGTTACAACTAAGACTTTTTACCTTTTATTATTAAAATTAAACTCCGTCTTTCCATAAGCTTATGGAAAGACCGTCTTTCCCAAGACTTTGTCATAAATTAATGAGTAGGATAGAGAAAATCAAGTGGGATTCATGAATAGTAAAGAGTGGTCTACTACCATTATAAAGAAAAAAAAGATTATCTCTTAAGTGGTTTCTTCAAGTAAGATGAAAAGGAGAAAGAGATAAAAATAATATATTTAATTGGTAAGGGACGGCGGTCTTTACCACTACATGACTTCTAACGCCCTCGTTTACAACTCGGATAAACTTCCATGACCTTCGATTTCAGAATAAAAAAAAATTCCACGACCTTCACTCATAGCGGTAAACCACCACACCTTCAAATTCCCCAGAGAAGAACAAAACTCTTGCGATGGCGAGTAACCGTCACAATCGGTCGAACCCAGCGGTAGAAAAGTCGAGCGCAGGTGGAGAAGAAAGATCGCAGCTAAGTGTTTCTGATCGGATTGATAAAGCTCAAACAAGGAATCTGAAGGTAAGAATTAAACTGACCACCGTCGTCGCCCTTGGTCTGCTGTTTTAGCCTACCAGATTCAATGCGCTTGCGTTTTGACAATTTTTTTACTGTTATAGTCTTTTTGTTAGGGCAACGGACTCCGGTGTCCGTCTCCGTCGGCGGTTCTGGCGGCCCTGCTTTGTCAGAGAGCCAAACTTCAAGAATAACTTCGTAGCATCGAGAATCAGGTCTTGTATTTCCTCTTTTAGAAGATATATTCGTAACAAGGCTTTTTCACTCGTGTTATGATTATGAATCTACTGTGCTGGATTAGAGCTCAGTCTGTGCAGAGTGAGGATTGAATCAGAGTTTAATTTCGAGAGGTTTTTTATTCGGTTAGAGTTTTCGAAACTTCGTATTCTCCACATTTTGAAGAATTGAGAACTTTCTGTGTGTTCATCAGTTTGAAGTTCGTCAGTATGATTATTCAAATTCAATTTTCTGAAACATTTTCTAGTGCCTACATTTCACCGGCAGTTACTAATTCTAGCTCTGATGCATATTTTGTGGATTGTAGAAGTGATCAATTCATCCTTTAGGACTTCATTTTTGGAGAATTGTGATTGGCTGTTACATGCCTTCAGATTTTCGAGAATTGTGATCGAATTTAGATATGAGATTAGCTTGTCAAATGTGTTGCTCTAGCGCGCAGAGCTGTTAAGCTTGCGGTGATGGATTGTTTTTTGGTGCTAAGTATAGTTTGTGATAGTTTCATTTGTGATAATTTCATTTGGTGCTAAGTACTTGGCTCATTTTCGACTTGGAATGACTGAAATTCTGAATCATGAATTTGGTGGAAGCAATGGGGAGAGTAAGGTTTGTTCTACTCGTGCTTTCACTATCTTTGATCTTTTGTTTATAAATTTTGTTGACTTTGCAAAATTTTATATGCTTGTGATTTATCTGTTGTCTGTAGTTCTGTTCCGTGCCTAAATTTGAGGTTTATGCTTTAACCAGACTTCACTGGCTCCATAAAAGATAGTCTTTCTGAGAATGGGAGGGTTAGGCACAACAGTAATAGTTGTTGAGTTCAATTTCCCACTTTTGTTTTCACAATCTTAATTTTTTTCAAATTCAATTTACTTTAAAGGTTTCATCTGGTTGCGAAATATCTTGCTAGTGTACTCTGTGAGATGACTAAAATCCCAAATCTATTGATTGTTGTAGCTCTGTAGTAAGATTTGAGGTTCATGCTTTGACTAGGCTCCATGATGGAGAGTACTAATTTTTTTAGTCAGAATTAGACCAGTCTGGTAGTAGTTCCAACAATCATTTGTTCCATTGTTGGTAATTTTATACTCAGTTATGTCAACATTTTTTGTGCATGTCAAATCTACTGTTTTATCACTATGACGATTTCCATATTTGGTTTGTTGTAGGTGCCGCTAGAATTGATTAGGTTTCTATATTGTTCGGTTGTGGAATTGATCCACGACTATTTTGGTGGTGAATTCATTTACCTGTCTTGATATTTAGGTTGATGTGCGTTGTGAATCGTATGTTTTTGGATGCAAATTCAGGGATATGGATTTTTGTTTTGCAGGGATGTATATCATTGTCCGTATTGCAATTTATGTTGCGTGAGGAAGGTCTCATCACTAGTAGACTAGCCTATCAAAAGGCGGCGTTAGAAAGCGGTTATGGCAAAAAAATGCGGAATCGACTTATTTCTTGTGTTCCGAACTCGGAACCTTTGGCCGGACCCGCCGAAAATGTTTCAAAGGCGGTTTATCAATGAAAGGCAGTTTTTTATTAACCGCCTTTAATTAAGGCTAATTAAAGGCGGTTAAACGTATAACCGCCTTTAATAAATCCTAATTAAAGGCGGTTTTGTTTAACCGCCTTTGACTGAGGCAGGTTCAGAGTTCGAAAATTGGGGAAGAGTGGATTCCGAGTCTGAAACACCATGTTAGTTTCAGTATTGAAGAGAACATAGCTCTTTCGAGTTCAGAAGGTCAATTCAGATGTACATTACGAACTCGGAACGATTATCTTCGCTTTGATATTTTTTGAATGTGGGTTCCGAACTCGGAACCCACCCTGTATAATAAAAAAAAATGCGTCCAATTATATGAGTGTTCACAATCAATCAAATTTGAAGGGTTTTTCCCCTATCCTAGTCCATTGAAGGGGATTTCATTCATTGGAGAAGGTAAGTTTTCTAAAACTGTATGTAATTATTATTGGCTTGACATGTATTGGATTAGGGTTTGTTTTTAGGTTACCTATATTTTAGGGTTATCTCTATTGTTGTTAGAACGCTAATGGATTGCATTTTAATTAACTTATAGGATAATGGAACGAGATGAACTCATTGGTAATGATCTTAGAAAATCACCCAATTACATGTCATTAATTGAAACATTTCTTACAATAGCATTTGATGATGCCTCTAAAAATGGTGTTGTGCGAGCTTGGTGCCCGTGTAAAAATTGTAGAAGTGATGTGTATTTAGTGAGAAAGAAGTTGCAGGGACATCTAATAATGACGGGGTCTCAAACTTCGTACACTCGTTAGGTATGGCATGGTGAAGTTGGGGAATCGGCCTGGACGAATGATTTGAGTGACACTAATGAGGAACATGAATTAGATGGGAATGCAGAATTTGATGAAATGGTTGAGGATATTGCAAGAGAGTTCCACGGTAAACTCGAGGCATTACAAGCTTTAATTGATGACAAATATGCGCCATTATATCTTGGTTTAAAACATTCAGTACTTAGTGCGACTCTAAAGCTAATGAATTTGATGGCCAAATTTGGGTGGACCGATAAGTTGATAATAGAAACTCTAGAATTGGCTAGGGAATTGCTCTCGGGAGGTAACATGATGCTAAATAGGTTGTACGTCGCAAAAAAAGTTCTTTGCCCAATGAGATTGAAATTGAAAAACTACATGTTTGCCCTAATTATTGTATGTTATATTGGGGGAAAGAAGATGAAAATTTAGAAATATGCCAGGTATAGGGTGAGTCTCGGTAAAAATTGAAAATGAAGGCAACTATGGTGGGTGCATAAGTGTTAACTAAAATAAAGAAAAAAAACACTGGCAAAAGTGATGTGTTATCTCCCAATCGTTCCTAGATTGCAGAAATTATTTGCGCGTAAGAAAGATGCAAAATTGTTGTGATGACACACAAAGAGGGATCGACCTGTGGATGATGTAATTAGATGTACATAAGATGGTGATCAATAGAAAAAATTGATGCTCTTTACCCCGATTTTGGAAAAGAACCTTGGTATTTGAGGTTCGACCTATGTACCGATGGAATGAACCCATTTGGTGATATGAGTAGTATACACAGTTCTTGGCTAGTTATGTTGGTTATTTAGAATCGTTCTCCATGGTTGACAATGAAACGTAAGTATGTGCTATTATTTGTGATGATTTCCATTCCCAAGCAACCAGGTAATGATATCCCCTATAGGGACATTGCGATCAATCCACGTCCCAGCTCCCAAACCTAATGCTTCAACCCGAAGTAGTTTGCATTGCAGTACTTAGGCTGGATCTTCGCTTTTGATTTGATGGGAATCTTCTTTTTCTCCAGTATGGCGGTGATGATGTTACCGTAGGAGAGTGTCCGATACTTCGTGGAGAGAACGACTTGATGCATCTCATGGATGATGGTGTACCCGAGGTCGACTACATTCTTCTCCGCAAAGTTGTAGTACATAACGGTTTTGTTGATCGTGCACTCCGTAGGATGTTTGGCTGGGATAAGTACTTATACAATTATGTTGAACATCATTATCCCCTGAAGGATGAGAACACCAAGCTTGATCTGCTTTAATGAGATGAGTCTTTTCCCTACTTTAATTTTGAAGTACTTCTCCTCCATTCAATTGGGGTCAAGCACCCTGGATGGGTCATTCTCGTCGACCCATTTTGGCCAATTGTCCCGACAGTAAAGTTGTAGAGGCTCAACCTTTGGCTGATCCTTCCCTCCGATTGTGCAGCCAATCACCTTATTAATGAGCTCTTTTGATATCTCCAAGTCATCCCATTCACTCTTGTTTTACTGGAGGTTATTGTTTCCATTCTGAAATTGGCGTGGAACTCCTTGACATCCGTATCATACGTTGCTTTATCTAAGTATATTAAACCCTCCATTCGTGACAGTTTGAAGGGTTCGAGGAAAACATCGAGGTGTAGGCGTTCCACATCCTCGGGCTTCATCACCCTGACCTCTTTAATCCTATAGCCCTAGATCTTTTCAAAATGCTTCACTGCCTCCTTCTTGACGAAGCGTAATTTTTCCCACGTTGGCGATGAAGGGGTGGTCATTGTCTTTGCCTTCTTCGTGCACGATGGAGCTGCCCCCTTGCTGTCTTCCCTTCTCGTCCTGGCTGTCTGCTTCATTCGAGCCATCTAAGAATCAAAGGGATGTTACTCAGTCAATGCAAAAGTTAAGAACTTAATGATGTCAATGTGTTTTAGCCGAGTTCAAATTCATGTCGCAAACACTTCGTCTAGACCGACGTGATGTATGCAATGTGACATACTCATGTTCTTGAATATGCAACATCGCAGTGCAATCGGCTAATCCGAAACAGTATTCGACTAGAACACGAATGGTCCTAAAACACCTATAATCTCAACTAAAACATCACAAAGTAAACAACTAACATGCCACGATTGAATAACCAAGCAATGGGCAACTAAAGAAGTATATGAAACCCGAGAAACCAACATCAAATTTCATCCAAAAATCCTTACCCTGTTAGGGTTTGTTGCTCTTCAAAGTTGGAGAAATCCACCAATGCGCAATGTCCAAAGCAATTGAATGTTGGTTTTGGTGCTACTGTGATATGTGACCAACTGATTCCATTTGGATTAGATTGTTTTTCGACCGTTTTTTTAGGTGGGGGGTTTTGGTGCGATGTCTTTGGTTGGGAATGTGAAGGGGTAGGGTGGTTTTATACCCACAGTGAAACGCTCCCATTTTGTGCACTTCGTAGGTGTGTCGCATAGGACGAATAAGACAAGGACAATAGTGCAAAGTCGCAGGTCTTAGGTTTTGGGCCCAACATAAGAGGCCAAACATTTTTTGGATTGGGCCTGTACCATAGGTAATCGCAATATATAGCGACATCGCGATTACAATTGCTCCATACGAGATAGAACTGAAGCCACCCAGATATCGTACATAATAAACATTGGGCCGTATTAGAGTAGCGGCCCAATCAAAAAATAACTACGGCCTTGGTCAGTGGTGAACGAAAAAACACATTTATGCGATGTCGCTTTAATGTCTTTGCCATCGACTCCAAACCGACCCTAAACCAACATTGCATTAATGAATTTTATGCATACTATTCATTAATACCGTAGCGATAAGTGTTATAGGAACTAACATTTCCGCCAAATATATCACATGAAATTTCATAGGGTAATATGCAAATATAACCCTATATGTTGAGGAAAGTGCAGATATAACTCTCAATTGTTTTTAGTGCAAATATAACCTTGACTATTAATGAAAGTGAAAATATAACCCTCCGACCATGATTTCGGCTTTGACTAACAAATTTTGGCCATTGACCTACTTGCAAAGACTAAAATACCCTTATGACCCAAGCCTTAAACTGGAAGGACAATTATACCCTTATTAACGTCGGGCCACCACCACCACTCACTTGGTGGAGCTACCACACACTCTACTCCAACAATGATAACCACCAGTACATGGCGGCGATTGACCAGAGAAGTGGGTTCTGCAAGTCCAACTCCTCCTTCTAAAACAAGCGCCCACTGATCTCGTCCTCACCGCACCCCGCCGTCGAACTCCATCTTCCCGGTGGTCTGCCTCGCTGTGATCTCCCTCGGTGCCGTCATCATTACGACCAATCTTCTCAACACTACCGGTGAAATCTCAAAGCATCTCCTTTTACTGAAACTCGTCATCGCCTTCCTAGTGAAGATCCAGACCGCGCCCCTCCCCCTCCCCGTCACCTCCATTGCCACTAATCCACACCCCTAATAGACGCCACCTCCACCTAGCCCTAATCCCCACCACCCAGCCCACTACCAGTCTCGCCACCCAACCCTATTCGACGCAACATAACCCCTCCACTACCCAGCCCCACCCCCATTGGCATTCCTAGGTTTTTTTTGAAAAGATAACTGTAATAAAATTCCATCCTTCAATTTTCACAAAGCGCCAGTATGTGGTCTAGAGTAAATTGTTGATGATCTTGTGGTCGTATGATCTTGTGGAAATCTATGGGGAAATATAATATTACTATCGGTTATTATAAGTTAGACTGCATATGGGCGACTCTGCTTCTTTTTGGGACAATCAGAATTGGGGTTAGGATCGCACGTTGTCATTTTTTTAGCACTTAGGTCCCTCCAAGAAACTGGGAGATGTCGAAATGCCAAATTGGACGTACGCTTATGTAATTCATATTGTCCAGGACCACCATCTTCAAATTTGGCCATGAACTAGTCATTGGAACGGGCCCAAATTATTCACAAACAGTGTATTACGAAACTCCAGGCAAATTACATAATGGCCCAAACTTCCGTGGTTGTTGATGTGTGTTAATAGACATTCACCCGAACAAAACAAAAAATGTTTCATATGGAAATTAACCGCGGCGGATAACAAAAGGTCCCAAAATGATGTCATTTCAAAACAACTATAAATAAATGGTCCCCCAGAATCAGTTTAAGCTCCTCATTTCTAGGTTTCCCACATATACCAAGAGTTTCTCCACCCCTTTCCTCATCTCCTTTGACAAAGGTATGGATTTCTACTCATGTAGTGCATATTTGTTTTGTAATTGTTACCTCAAATTGTTTACTTAATCTATGCTTCTGTATTAGTTGTATTTTTGGTTATCTAGTTCTTACTTAGATTTGTTAGAGTGAGAAGTTTTCGTACATGTGAATCTAGGATACGTTGTTCTTGTTTGTGTTTGGACGTTTTCGTGTAATTTTGTCTTCTTAATGCATGTTTTTTTGGATGGGTTTATGTATTTTACATCTTGCTGTCTTCGACCCATGCAAACTTGGTCTCCAGTCGCACATAATTCGATATATGATTGCGAGGTCACACATTCTTATCCGAATTTGTTGCATTAGCCGTCATAGTTGTGCGTATTTATACGTCGATATTGCCGATGTCTTAGCGACTTTGCTTGTGGGAATTTTACTTGACTTTTTATCCATTTTTTTAAGTCGGTTTAATGTCGGTCATGGTATCGTTCTTTCCGACTAAGCATCGACCTCGCTAGAACATGTCGATGCTACCGCTGGTTGAAACCAATATGTTTTAGCGACACAATGCCGACTTCACACATTTTTCTTATAAGGATGGTAAACATATATTTTACTTCATATACAGGTATAATGGCTGGTGAAGGATCCTCCAGGTGCCCATTTTTTGAGGTATTTTACCATTTGATATCATATATTTACTAATATACTTGCACAATACTGTATCTAAATTAATTTTAATTTGTATTAATTATACAGTTCTCCGCGCAAAGGAGAAACCCCGAACCTGTTGTCTTCAACATTGAAGACCATACCATGGCTCCGGAAAACCCGCTTTTCCATTGCATCTTGAAGCAACAAAAAGTTGGGAAAAACCCAAGTTTGGTAAGGATTGAAACTTTCCAATAATTAAAATTGTTAAATTATTTTATTTTCAGTGAATACTATTTGTTTATAATTGCATATAGTTGTTCATAATGACTTTTTTCCTGATTAGTACATCCCGATTGAAATTGTACCACTTCTGCCGAAGGCAAAGACCCTCATTGTGATAAGGTGTTACGGGAAAGAGTGGCGCATGACCTACTCGGGCCAAGGGAAGATCAAGGCCCTGTCCCCAAAGGGTTTTCCAAGTTCCTATCCGGCAACAACCTACGTATTGGAGACACCTTATTCTTCGAGATCCTAGAAGTTGGGGGACCGATTGTCTTCAAGTTTATCATAACTTGAGAGGCTTGATTTTCTTATAATCTATATTCTTATAATGGTATTCAAACATGTATTATTAATACTCGAGTGATTTTGTACTAATTGATTTGTAAGGAGGTTATCGTGAACAATATTTTTCTAACAATTTTACTACCTTTTTTTAACAATATGTTATTCTCTTTGTGTCATTTTGAAAATAATTTCAACTGTATCTTTCAAAATGTTTTCATGGTGGTTGTAGTTTCCCTATTAATTATACAATGATTTTCAATTGTAACATAACAAAACAGATCTTTTAAAATTTTTGAATAACAAAACTTAACAAACTCCTTGTTTTTCCTTCTCAACTTAAACTTCTAAATGTTCTAAATTTAATTATATGCGACATCGGTCTTCCATCTCACGCTCGGTCGGTGGCATCGACAGAACACGTGAGTTTAGTGACAATTTAAATACCTGAACTCGATGTGGCACACACATTTGTAAGATTATTTACCTCATTTTTAAACCTTTTACTTCAGTTAAAATTATGACCGAGGTAAAAACCACTTTTTACCTCAGTTTTTTTATAGCCGAGGTAATTAATATCTTTTACTTAAAAAATAGGTAAGGGAACTTTTTACCTCGGTTTTTTGAGCTAAACCAAAAAACTGAGATAAAGGGTGAAGTAATAGGTTTATTTTCTTGTATTGGTTTGTGGACATATGACGGGAGTGTTGAAGATTATTTTACATTGGAAGCGATGTTTTTTTGTACTATCAATAATTTTCCCACCTACGGTAATTTTTTTGGTTACTCAGTGAAAGACCACTTTGCATGCCTTGTGTGTGAGAAGGACACTGATCACCATCAGTTGAATCATGGTTGTAAAACTGCATATCAAGGTTATCGTAGGTTTCTTCCTGCAGATCATCCTTGGCGTTTGGCAAATAAATCGTTCAAGGGGGAAGTAGAGGCTAGAGAATCTCTAGTTGCACGAATAGGCACGCAGATATTTGAAACCTTGAAGAATTTGGCAAATGACTTTGGGAAAAAGAAACGTAAAGTGCCCTTGGATGGGAGTTTGAAAAAATGCTCCATTTTCTTTAGATTTCCTTATTTGAAGTATTTTGATGTTAGACGTTGTCTACATGTCATGCATATTGACAAGAATGTCTGTGATTCTTTGGTTGGGACCTTGTTGAATACCCTGGGGAAAAACAAGGGCGGACTTAAGGCTAGGTTAGATTTGGTCAAGATGGGAATTAAGAAGAACCTAGTCCAAGTGAGTTCCGGGAAAAAATGTTTCTTGCCTCCTGCTTGTCATTCTATGTCTCAAGCGGAGAAAAAAGACTTCCGTGAGACCCAAAAAGGTGTTAAGGTCCCGGCTGCCTATTCTTCGAACATCATTACTTGTGTGTCACTTGAGAAGTTGAAGCTAGTGGGGTTGAAGTCTCATGATTGTTTCAATCTAATGCAGGAATTAAACGTCATTGTGAATCGATCGGCATTGCCATCCCACGTAAGAATATGCATTACAAATTTTTGTATAGTTTTCAAGTCCATTTGTAGCAAAACATTAGTGTGTCGAAGTTGGGTCGTCTGCAGTCAATGGTTGTTGAAGTTTTGTGCCGGATGGAAATGTATTTTCCATCATCATTCTTTGACATTATGGTCCACTTGTGTGTTCATCTAGTCTGGGAGATAAAGCTTTGTGGTTCTGTATTTCTTAGGTGGATGTACCCATTTGAAAGGTACATGAAAATATTCAAACATTTTGTGAAGAATCGGAACAAGCTCAATGAAAGTATTCTACAAAGGTATGTGGCAAAGAAGGTCATCGATTTTTCTACCGATTATTTGAAGGAGGTCAATTAGGGTCCCAACTCATAGATATGAGAGACGTTTGAAAGGTCATGGGGTTAGGTAGGGGAAACTATTAATCCCAAGTGCGGAAAATTTGTGCATGGTCCACCTTTATGTTCTTCGCACTCATGAAGATGTTTTCTCATACATAGAGATTCACATAGATGCCATTAGAGTCACGAACCCTAATTTTAATGAAGCCCAGGTCTTGCAATTACACAGTGGTACTTTTTTGTCATGGTTGTGTGAACACATAGCCGTGGAAGACCATTCTATTTTAGTGAAATGGTTGGCTCATAGACCACTCGGTACTGTTCTATCTTACGGAGGATATGATGTCAATGGTTTTGCGTTCACAACAAAATCAGTGGATGATAAGGGTGTGTCTTGGAACAGTAGAGTCTCCTTAGTTTCTGAAGCTTTTCATGTCGGTAGGAGAAGTGATAATAAAAAAATGTACGCTCATCAGTGTTATGTTGGCACAATTTAGGATATCTGAGAGCTGGACTATGTCACTATGCGAGTTGCTATTTTTAAATATCAGTGGGTGGATTTCAACAATGGACAACGTATTGAGGATTTTGGTTTTACACTTGTTGACAAGAGTCGAATCGGTTGGTGGGAAGATCCTTTCATCATAGCATCCCAAGCGCATAAGGTTTTCTATGTGAGGGACCCTTCTGATCCTAGATGGTAGATAGTGGTGGAAGGGAAACGAGCATTTGTGGAAGATTATGAAGTCAAAGAAATTGTGAGATTTGGTCCAAGTTCCCCCATTGTTGTTATCGATGATGCTATCTCCCTTCAGGAGGACGATATGAGTTTGAATAGTTTCATGGGACTTAGCGATCACGATGAGGGAATCTGGGTTGATGTCCGTGGAGAGGTAACTTGTTAGAAGAGGATGTCCAAGAAGGTTCCAAAGAAAAGAAAACATAATAAGTAGCATCCTTAACATTCTTGATTGTACTTGTACTTAGAAGAAGTAGCTGGAATATAACATGCTAATCGAATTATAAATCCACAGTTCAAACTATTCTTAGAGTATTGAAGATAACCATAATCAACATCCAAATTACAACTTAGAAATTAGCAAGTCAATTCCAATCATCTAGCACAATGGGAAAAAAGAGCAACAAATTAAGAAAATTCTATGGAATTTGCGACTCCAAGTCATCCAATTGAACGCTCGCAAATGTGGATTGGTTAAGACGAGGTTGGTACGTTGATGCGAGATGGCGTTTGTATGCTCTTTGTCTTTTCTCCTATTTCAAAATTCTCCCATTCATCGCGGAAAAATGCTTGTGAACCCATTTTTAGCAATCTCTTATACCTTTGAGATAGGTCTTCTTGGATTCTACAAAAGTTAAACATACAAATATTACAATGCATCGATACAATGTACATAAGTCAAATATTAAAAGACAATTTGGCGCAACTTGTTCAACTCTTGGTCTCTTGCTCGATTCCCCTCTTTGCTTGGGCTTATCGCACCACTTACCATCAATCAATATCCATCCCCTATTTTGGAAGTAATTTTTTTCGAAAAACTTCAGTGGTTTCTCTTCACTAGCAACCTCCAACCCTTTATCCTTTTTCAATATAGTGGTGATCGAACTCCCGTATGGAAGACTTGTCACAACTCTTGTTGCAGTGGCAATATGGAGCATGTGTTTAAAGATCGCCACCCTGGGCTTGATCTTTCTACCCTCCATTATCAAATATAACATCATCAAGCAAGCATAGTTGGGCTCGGTGACGTGTCCAGAGGATAGAATCAAACAACTTGCAATAATTTCAAAAACGATACGATCGTCGTTTGATAGTAGAGGGAGATAAAAGGTGCCGGGCTTCCCCAAATTAGCCGCATCCCGTTGGAAATACCTAACACTAAGTTGTACTGGGTCTACGTAAGGGGGGATCAACACGTTCAGACCATTTTTCCCTATGATAACAATCATCCAGCGGACCCTCGGTGTTTCTGGGTAAATGCTCTCGGGGTTCCCATAAGGGCACTCTATGGTTCATTCAAAATCCATTTATCAAGCAGAATATCAAATCCCCCTACCCTAGTGGAGTAACCCTCATTTGGGAGCTCATGTAGATTACTATAGAATTGACAAACAAGTTCAAAATGGGAGGTTTCGGTGCAAGAAAGCAAATTTTCAACACATTGGTCCTTAAATTTTTCTAAGGGATCCACTAAACCTATTCTCATAATCTAATTGAAGTTAATGACATAACAATAAATCAATTTCCCTTTAGAACGTAATAGTTCATACCTCTTTTCCTCACCTTGTGAAACAAATTTCACATTGTCATACCCGGGATTGTTTTCGATCGATCTACCGTGAGCTTTGCATGATGAACCTCCCCTAGCCATTGAACATTTGATGAAGCCTTAGGCGTTGAGTGGATGAAAGGAGTTTTTACTCCGAGGTCGAAAATGGGCAATGTTTGGTTTCAAATCGACAAAATAAGGGTTTTGAGTCAATTTGGGGTTTTTTTCCTTAAACACAGGGGAGGTTCTGAGTTCGGAACCCGTTCGTCCCAATGTATCAAAGGGATGAATTACTGTTTCTGAATTCGAAAATGATAATTAGTCCCTTTGATATATGGGGATGAACAGGTTCCGGACTCCGAAGTAGATTAGTATAGAAAAAATAAACAACATTTTCAATCAATTTAGGGATGAATTTAGGACATTAATTCAGAACCTAAATTTCCCCACATAACAAAGAGACGAATTACTGGTTCCGAGTTTGGAAAAGATAATTCGTCCCTTTGTAACATGGGGATGATCAGGTTTCAGACTAGGAAGTGGATTAGTATTGAAAAAAAACAATATTTTAAATTAGTTTAGGGACGGATTTAGGACACGAATTTGGAACCTGATTTAAGCCACATAACAAAGGGACATAGTGCTGGTTTTGAGTTCGGAAAATATAATTCGTCCCTTTGTAATAAGGGGACGATAGTTCCGGACTCAGAACCTCCCATGTATTTAAGAAAAAAAGACATCATTTTCATAGTTAAATTATCATAGCCATTTTCATAATCAAAATACTTTCCTTTTTTCATAGCTAGACTTTACTCACATAATTTACTAAAATATATACTAAAATATTCCTACAAATTCTTGAATTATAGAATTTTAAGAAATCAAATATTGAACACATCCCAACACTTGCATAAAAACATATTCAAGCATACTAAAATCCAACACATGAAAAATCAAGACAAAATATCAAGGTATTTTTTACTCATTCTCCCTAACAAACTAGTTTGTATTATCTATGTCTTCAACGAAGTTCCCTTCCTCTTGGTTTGGATTTTCCCCTGTCTCCTCACCGCTCTCTGAAAAAATTATCTCAAAGTTAGGTGATTCTTCATCCTCGCTTAGTACAAGAGTTATTCCTTGGGATTCCAAGAAATGTTGTTGCTGGGCCTCCACTCTAGTCAACATCTCGTGGGATTTCTCTATATCGCCACAAATGCAATTCAAGTACTGGGCTATTCGGCTTTTACAACCACTTTGCGAACCTATTAACACAAGGAAATTACAAACACATTGTTACACAATAAAAACATATAATAATTGGACATAATATAATTTCAATCTGTAATATTAAAAATAAAAAACATACGAGAAGATGATCCTTCCACTCTATCAACATCCTCATCCCTAGCCCTTTTTGCATTCTTTGCGGCTAGACTAGAAATCAAGCGTTACTCCCATCTACCATCAACTCCGCCTTGCAAGTTCTTATGTTGGAACCACGCGTTATCATAGTACTCCAATCTTTGAGGATGATCTTAAGTCACACCTCCATCTTTCTTAATCATGGCTATAATTAATCCTTCGTAGGGTAGATCCTTCTTCTTCGGATTCGCAGCCTTCAGCATGTACATAAGTATGGTGTACCTGGATTTTATCTTCCCACCCTCTATCATGTAGTAAAAGAGCATCAAATTACCGATCGTAGGCTCATATGTGTACCCATCCGTGGGCAACACATTCAAGCAAACCCACTCATAAACTAGGCATTGCTCAACAGATAGAACCCCAATGTCATAACTATCCCCTGGCCCCGACGTAGCTCGCCTTCGGCAAAACTATATTCTATCCATTTCTAAGGGGCTTAATGGGGTGTACTCGGTGACAGATGGCCAACATTTTTGATGATATATTAGGGGGACAATGGGGATCGATTTTGGTTATCAATTTCTCGGGTGAGGCATAGGTTAATCTTGGGGCTTCATTGATTGTATACTTGTTAATCGTTATGATTTTCCCATTCACCTTTGTACTATCCATATCTCTAAAGCGTTGACCTATATTGGCATAAAATTGAACCACCTCATCGTGGTGCACACTTTCTTCTAAGCACATCAAGTTTTCAAGGTGTTGAACCTTGAATCTATCTAACAAATAGTGCAATCCTAATTCACCAATAGACGAAACCTTAATAACCTTGGAATTAATGGCTTTACGCTTTAGAAAGTCCACATAACTTTCCTCCGCCTTGGCAAAGAAAAACCGTTCTGACGCCCTAATTTGTGGAACGGGGTGGTGGCTACAGTCACTCGCCGCCCCGGTGCTTTTCTTTAGGGTATTCTTGCTGGACATTGTTGTGGGTTGGACGAATTGATCTTGATTGTAAGGGTTGGGGTTTTAGGAGAGCTCAATTTGGGGTTCTAGTGCATGAAAACGATTGAAATGTTTTTTACATTTTTTTGTGTACTAGCTCAGGTTTCGAGTTCCGAACCTGTTCCAAGGGTTTCCATGAAAGGCAGAATAACTTTCGAGTTCAGAAGCTCTTTCAGACGGGGAAAAAACATTAAAGGCAGTTTGTCAAAAGGGTATTAAATACCCCTATGAAATCCACCATTTCCCCTTATTTCCCACCACAACAAAACCTATCCATCTTCTACTCCATTTCTTCCATCCTTTAATCTCTATTTCGCTTTATCTTTAAATCAAATGTCAGAGTTCTATGATTGATACACCAACTTTCCTCTTCATTTTTGTAAATTTTGACTTCATTTTCTTCTTTTCTATTGAGTTTGAGCTTATTTGCTACACTACTTGTAGGTGGCCAATCTTTGAGTGAGATGAAGCTCTGATTTGTTTGATGTAAAGGTTGGTGTTTCTAAACCCTAGATTTCTTGATTATGAGAGAGATGTTTTCTTTCATTGTTGGGTTTCCTTAGGGCTAAAGTTAATAATGCTAGTTTAATCTTATATTTAAGGATCCTACCTAATGAATATGATTTAGGTAGCACTTGGAGTTATTACATCTTGTATGTTATATAGTGAGGGTTGTTGGTTCACCTAGGGACAATTTTAGGGTATTGAAATTCACTAACTGTGCTAGAAGGAAGTTAGTTTCATAAATTATTGACGAATTTGTTAATGTATGGGTTAATAATGTCTAAAAAGCAGTCTCGTGATGATCCATCATGTTCGCAGAATTCCCAACCCTCGCAATTGGGATGTAGGTGCGATGACGATGATGTGTCCGGGGAGAGAGGAATAGCCAAGACTCATTGTAGAGCACTAGAGCTAGGATGGCTCAGAAAGAGTTGACTACATTGGTTTTCAAAAAGCTGGCCAAGTGTTTGTCCAAAGAATAAGCAAAGTGGTATAGTTGGGTTGCAAAGATAGGATGAAAAAGGGTCGACATCAAGTACGATAGTTGGCATAAGGTTCCAAAGGACTATAAGGAGACCCTATGGATGTAATGCAAGGTACCCTTACTGGCCATAGTGTTCTTCGCATCTCTTATTGAGCATATTAACTTTCCTCTTATTTTAACTCCCATCATTCTAAACCCTCTTAGAAACCTTTCACAATTGATTGCCCGGATATGGAATTTCTAAGAAAGAATGCAATGGCCATGATGGGAAAGAGTTGGCAGGAACACAAATATACTTTTTCTAGAGACCACTTTTTTTTCTTCAGAGAAGGGTGATTGGCCGTGGATAACGTACGCATACATTCAACCAAAGAGTTGGGATATCCACAAGAGAAGGGCATTGGAGAACGATTCTAATGTTAGTAATCAAAGTTTTAATTTAAAAATTTATTCCTTGGAAGTGTATTTAGTGTTGACTTACCTCTAACATAGGGTACGCGGAAAGAAAAACAAAGCTTATCTTGTTTGAATGTAGTTCCTCATCGTTTAAGCTACAGGGGGTATGAAATGGCGGCAATGCAATTCGTGGAAGAAAATCTTGAAAAAGATGTCCAAATTGCAATCGAGGCTGGGATGACTGTAGAAGAGGCAAGGGCAAGTGTAAGACCAATGGATGTGAATGATATTGATCGGTGTGATTTTTTCCTCAAAGGTCGACAAAACAATGAGGGTATGTACGAGAAGCCAGAGGGAAAAGAAATTACATAACGAGTGGAATACAATCATGTCCTTTATTGTTTCTTCTCTATACCCCATTTTCCTTTTATATTAGCTAATCAATTCCAATAATTGTAATAGTTAGGGAAAAAAATAAAGAATGACAAATTTGAGGGAAAATTCATACCCACATTTAAGAAAGACATACTTATTGAGGCTACACAAAAACTCGACATGCGGGACGTATCAGGGGGAGTGAGAGGGTTCATAACCCCAAGAGAGGCATTTAGGATTAATCGATACTATAAGGGTGCATAACCATCGCAGATACACACTTTTCTAAAACAAGCCCTTCAACAAGAGAAACAGATTGAGCAATAAGACATTCTAATTTGAAAGTTGATCCAACACACGAGCCTTGCTATTCCTGATAACTTAGATGATTTGACACCCGATTGGAAACCAATATCAAGAAGATCACACCATTTTTCCAAGGATATTGAGGTAAATTAAAAGGAAATCATTCAAACTCCTAATAATGATGATGCTGACAACCCCGACAAGGCCATCCTCAGAAGTGATAAAAAGTTACACAATTAACTTTTAGATAACATTCACCCAAATGTTTTTGGAACTATTGACAAATGTAATTTGTGCAATGTAGGGTTCTCATGTGTGTGAATTATACACTGATCTAGAAATAGAAGGCAGACCACTCCTCTTAGCCAACGTGTTGGTGAAGGGTGCTCCATTGCCTATTCCGGCCGGCGAATACAAAAATGTTAGGGCAGCATTATGAATGTTTATTTTCTGGCCACGATGACTTGTTTATGCCAATCCTATAAAGGATCAGAATTTGAAAGTCACACGTCTAATAACACCTAAAGAAGTCCAAGCTACACAAAAATTGGTCCACAAAACATCCAAACCACTCCAAACAACATCGGATAAAATTAGACAACCGATTCAAATAGACAAGTTCTAAAAGACTCACCTCGCCGGGTACGAGTACTTAACAACTTGCTTCAACCACATGAATGGAACTTGAACTGCCTTCCCCTGGGGTAGTTAATCATAGCTAATTAACCCAGGTGGAGGCTAGGGGTCAGAAGATAAGAATTTGTAGTTCTGCACCCTATTCTCACTGTTACGCTACCTAGAGGGTAGTTAGTGGTAAGCCTTGGGTTTTTCCACAGATATTTTAGGTCTAATGTACCAATCAAAACACAACCCCATACAGGTCATCAATCCATACATGTGAAAGGAATAACTAGTAAAGCAAACATGCAAAGGGGGGTTTTTGGCTTTTCAATCTAGAAACTACTAAGCATAAAAGTAAAATGCAAGGTACACTAATAAAACTAAGCACTTGGGGAATCATTGAAAAACATGGCCAATTTTATGCTTCTATCCTTGATTCATTCACATAGATAATTAGGAAAACCTAATAGAGTGTCCATAATACGTGATGTGGCCGATGGCATACACTTCCCCATTCCTGTCACGGCGGGTGCTCTCACAACCCTCCATTGACACCACCATCATAATTAGGGGAGTACAACAAGGTCCGACTGTTGTTGTAGGTATGTTTCTCCCCCGTGCGATTACATCCCGGGCTTCCACCATGAATGCACTACTTCCCTTGGATCCTATCAATTAGGCCCAAGGGTCATTGGCACCTTATCAATGATCTAAGGTATTTCACAACCCTAGTTCGCTACTATTATCTATCCAAACTCGGAACCTCCCAGAATACTTTACAAAGTTAGCTAAGACTGGTGTGATGGAAAGTAAGTCAGAGCATTCTTAAATCCCCCGTGCACACACCCACGCAGGTGCGTTCTCCCTTATTCATTCTAACAACCAGGTTTCTCTTCCCAAGGGGGCATCGATATTTGCACCATACATGAATGTAGCCCAAAGTGTGTGCTTATGTGTGGTGTGATATTTATGCATTTCAAATAATCAAGCACAATCATAATAATATCATGAACAAAAAATTAGGAAGAACTAAAGAATCTCAAAAAGCATATAGATTTAGACTATGCTACAACAATTTATCTCCAAGCTATAGAAACTACTACCTAGACATGGAATTCAAATAAATATTTGAATTCCACATATTAGGATCAAAGCAAAAGAAAGAAAGGAAAAAGAGAGAGTTCTCTTCCAACTACAAAGATAAAACTACTAATGATAAAGTGTCCAAGCTACTCTTGTATATAAGATATGAAAAACTAGTAGACGAAGGTTCTATTTATAGTAGCAGGAGATTGGACCTAAAAATAGGCCCAAAATAGGGTAAACCCTAGCTCAGCCGCCACTGGGCGTGGGACATCACGGGTGGTGCAGCCCTTAGAGTGTCCATGGCATGGACGCGAGGCCCGGTGCGGAGCACGTCCATTCATATGGCACGGGGCACCGGATTTAGTGCATGACGCAAATCTTCAAGAGTTGTAGGGGTGCAAAGCTTAGTGCGGGCCGTATTTACCCCCTGGTGCGGGCAGCGACGTCTGGTGTGGGGTGCCATCAGGGTGCTGAAAATGAAGGTTTTGATCCGCGCTTGTGGCCGTTGGCACGACCGTGGTCATGAAGGGTGCTCACTCAAAAACTTTGGTGTGGACCATGTGATTTCCCACACCGTGCTAGCTGGTCTTGGCTTATTGAGCTTGGAACAGTGCGAGACATAAAAAATGGGACGTCTCGTACCCATACTTGGCATAGTGCTGGCAGCCCGTGGCATCTGGCATCGGTCACACCGTAGCCTCGTGCTGGTCTTCTTGGCACGAGGTTTCCCCTTTTACGCGGGCCGTTGGTGCCAAACCATAAATGGCATGTGCCGACCCATTTATACCTCATCCGATTGAACTAGTTTCCTTGGCTACGGGTGAACCATTAGTCCGATTTGAGATTTTTAGCTGTCAATTTTGTATTTCTCGAGAAGACAAATCCAATAAGACCAGCCTTGAAGGCTAATTCTTCTTGGATCGTTCTGACTTAAGCAAACTCGTCAGGCCATGATTCTCCATTTCTTCGTTGGCCGCTTTGAACTCCGTTGCTGCCTATCTTTGGCTTCAATCTCCGTCTACCATGCATTGATGCTCATGGCCTTCGTCTACTGTCATTCTACTGTGAATGACCTTCGTCTCAACAACCATCCTTGCGAATGGCCTTCAATATCTTGTACCGCCCTTACAAACGGTCTTCACATAGAATGTAAACAAAAAGCACCCACAAGTGACCTACTAAAGATGATCACAAGGAGGATCAAAGAGCCCGTGGATACAAAATATTCATTAGTACCAATTAAGTCTATAAAATGAGGGATTAAGACAAGAAAACCAAACATGGTCGTTTAAACCCCTTTACACATAAACTCAATTAATAATAGAAATCCACCAAATAAAACTAGCTAAAAAGTATGCCAAATGCAATGTATAATGTACGAATAATGAAGCAGATCAGAACTCGACTTACTCTTTTTTGGGTGACGATTGCGTATTTGGTGCGAAACGAGTTATCATCGTACTGTGGAGTGATTTCGAAGACTTATGGAAATGTCAACAAGTTTATCAAATGCTAATATCAATATACATCTAGTAAGTTACATTTGTTTATATATACATTTATTTCTTGATCACTATTTATTGATGTCACATTGTATACAACTAATGTAAAAATTTTCATATTTGCAAGGTACTTTTATTTTATGCACAATCAAAAGAAGGCATGGGTCGGATACATGTGCCCAGTGATGACTCAAGAAATTGGATGTACAAAGCAAGAGAGAATAAACTACATTCGCAAAAATCTTAGGAGGAGGGATAAGAAATTGGTCATTGTGCCCTACATTGAAAGGTCATATCAACAATCAAAATTATATTTACAAACACAATTTAAGCTTTATTAACATTCTTTTAATTTTTTTGATTAGAGATCATTGGCGATTGATCATGATTGTTCTGGAAAAGAAACGGGTGTATTGGATGAACCCATTGCACATCCAACCATCGGAAGCATTCGTCAACATTTTGGAATCTGCTATGAAGGAAACTTGTGTAGTTGGTGGAATGAAATTTGAGGTGGAGGAAATCAAGGTATAAATTAGTACAATTTCTTTTCTTTTTCCAAAGTGATTTATTTAGGTATTTCCATACATTACAAGTTAATGTGGTTTTTACTCAGTACAAGAAACAAGCTCAAACATGGGAATGCGGCTATTACACAATTGAGTGCATAGAAGGTGTAAATGATGTTTTTCTTGAAATTGACTAGGTAATTTTACATTTGCTTCTCCTAAGCATTAATAGTTTCTCAATGTCCAATTTGTATTTTCTAGTATCTTCAAACTCTAAGATTCTTCCGAAGGCAATGAGACCCTATTCAAAAGAAGAGATCAACAACGCAAGGAATTGTTTGGCAAGGCATCTCATTATCAACCACTCTCACTCTCTTGGAAACCCCAACTTGGTACAATAACACAATTTAGATACATTAGTATGTAGTGATAGTCCGGAATAGAATTGTGTTCATGTCTATTCCTATCCATAGAACATTGCTTAGTAACAATTTTCTCTAGATTTTGTGACCAAGTACAGTATATTCATATATTATGTTACAATTCTGTCTTAAAATGGAGCCTATTTTAAGCAGGGGATTTGAATGATGATATATTTTTCTGATTGTGATTTGTGTGGGTTTGGAGTTCGTAACGAAATTTGGGCCCATGATATTTGTGTAGTCTAACGAGCTTCCAAACTCAGAAGTAAATTTCAAAAATATAATTGCGTTTATTAAAAAAATATTTGGACCGAAATGAAGGGCTGATCTAGAAACTACGACCTCATAGGGCTGAGAATAGACACAAATTTCTTTCCGAACTCGGAACCAAAAGTATAGGCCCAAAGAATTTGAACGGTTTCTGAGCTCAAAAATCGGCTAAGTCGGTCCAACCAAGCATTTAAAGGCGGTTATTAACTGCCTTGAACGGGGGTTCCGAGTTTGGAACATCTCCCAAGGCCAAAGGAAACTAGCCACTTTCCGAGTTTTGAACCTATTAAAGGTGGTTCTTCCCATCTTTCAAAGGCAATTTAGAACCGCCTTTAATTATCATTTTAAGGCGGTTTTTGGAACCGCCTTTAATTGGCGACAATCAAAGGCGCGACCAGAGAAGACAGTTTGAAAGTGCCATCTCTGGTCCCATAAAATCGCCTTTAATGACCCCTCCCTCCATTAGTGCATGGTCTTAAATATTTATTCTGTTCTTTGACACTTATATTTGTTTCTTTTGCATAAGTTGTGTTTGTGTTTATTATGATATGGTTTAATCATTGTGTCTCATGACGTTATTTGACATTTCTAGGCATATACTTTATGTTAGAATAAATCAGATTACTAATTAGATTTTATGATTAGTTTGATAAGAGTTCTTTCCTTATTTTACCTCTATTATATCCCTTTATATATTCAATCATCAATAATACAATTTCTTACAAAAACTACATCTTATCATGGTATCAGAGCCTCTTCTGATCTAATACCTAAAATCCTAGCCTCTCTAAAATTTTTGGCCGCACCCCTCTCTCCAAAAATTTCTAGCGGCCATCTCTCCTCTCTGATCCAAAATTCTAACAATCCCCTCTCCCTCTATCATAACTCAAGAAAAACTCTCCTATAATACTCTGCTCCAGATGATGCAGATTGAACTCACTACATCCAACTATCTTCTCTGGAAGTGTCAAGCAGGTTATGTCCTTTATCCTCAGGGTATGTATGATTTCATTGATTGCACAAAATATCGTCCCACTCTTCCTCCGACGCCGTCGCAACTCTCCTTTGCATCCTCAATATCAACTCCTCCAGGCGGTAGCATTGTTGATTCCAAGGCTGCTTATCAGTAGGGAAAAGAAGAGTATGATCAATTGGTTGATGAAGATCAACGTGTCTACAGTCTACTGTTTTCCTCTCTCGCCATTGAAGTTCTCGCAGAACTCCCAGATTGTGCCACACCAAAGAAATCTGGGACAATCTTGCTCTAATCAATTAGAACAACAGTGCCTCCACCATTCTCCGTCTTCGCGCATATGCACATGGTATTCGTAAGTCTGGTACAATTCATAAACTTTATCTCAAATTTAAGGAGATTTTTGACAACCATATGTCTTGGGAAATCCAGTTTCAAATGTTGATCAAATTGTATGTTTTTTTTACTGCTCTTGGTCCTGAGTATAAGGATTTTTCTACTCCTTTGATTAATGTTGTACCCAATCCGTTATATTTGGATGTTCTTGCCAATGCCAAAAATCACAAGGCTTTTTGATGAATTTACAAGGACAACCAGGACCAGCCACCAAACCAGTGACACACCCTAAGCCGGTGGTGCGTGGGATCACATGCTGACTCAAGGCGACCACGCATGGCCTTCATGAGCCGGTCATTGAGGTTATTTCGGTGGTAGGCCCAGTGGCCGGCAACCTTGGTCAGGTTCTCATGCGGCTGGTCCAGTCCCTGGTCGTGGTCGTCCTCACTGCTCCTGGTGTGGATAGCTCGGTCATTACGCTGTGACATGTTATCAGATGTAGGCCCAGATAGGTCATCCAATGAGTACTCATTTTGGCAGAAAATTATCACTCATCTTAGCAGTCAGAGCCTTCTTCTCGAGTGTCAGACTGGTACATTGATTCTGGAACAACCAGTCATATGGCGTCATCTGCTTTAGACATAGACAATGTCACTCTTTATACTGGTAAATCTCATGTTCTTATTGGTAATGTTGCGCCTATCATGATCTCCTATATTGGTGATTCTAGTGTTTCTGAGAATTTACATTTGTATGATGTTCTAGTTGTGTCTGATATTACTAAGAATTTATTTTCTATTAGTAAGTTAACCAGAGATATGGGTGTATTGATTACATTCGATGATTAGGACTTTGTGATTCTATACAAAGTAACCAAGGCCATCATGGGCCGGGGTCATAGTGGGGATGGAATGTATGTTTTGGACCGAGGAGATGTAGTAATTATTTTAGTTTTATAGTAGAATAAGAGTCGAGCTTCATATGAGTTGTGGTGCCTAGGTCATGTTCCGAGTGCAGTTATTTCTAGTTTAAATATTCTGGTTTGCTTTCAATTTCATCTTTGTTTCCTAAGCCAAATACGTGCGCCCCTTGTGTTATGGAAAAATGTCAATGATTGGCTTTTGTTGAGAACCCTAAACGTGCTGAGCATGTTCTTGATTTGATACATTGTAATTTGTGGGGTCTCTCTCCAGTTTTATCTGGGAATGGTTTTGCTTATTATGCATTATTTATGGATAATTTTTCGAGATTCACTTGGTTATATCATGTTCATCGCCAATCAAATTTTGTTGACACTTACTTGCAGTTTGAGGCCCTTGTTGAAAACCAATTTTCAGCAAAAATTAAAGTTTTTGAAAGTGATGGTGGCATTGAATTTTTTAACACTAGACTCAGATCTCATTTTGCAGCAAAGTGAATACATGATAAGGCTTCGTGTCCATCTACTCCAGAGCAAAATGGGGGTGCAGAGCATCACCATGTGATAGAAATAGGCCATACGATGTTGTTTCACTCACATCTGTTGATTTCATGATGGGATGATGTGTTCACAGAGGCTGTCTTACCGTCTGTCCACTCTAATCCAGCAGGGATCGGTGCCTTATGGTCTTCTTTTTCATCGGGATCCCATTCACGGTAACTTTCATATATTTGGTTGTTAGGTTTTTCCTTTTGTCCATCCATTTGCTGATCATAAGTTGTCTCCCTGTAGTATTCCGTGCATTTTTATTGGCTACAGTTCGTAGTAGAAGGGGTTTCAGTTCCTTGACTCTTCTACTGGCAAGGTTCATGTTACTCACCATGCACAGTTTGACGAGACTTATTCTCCTCTTGCTCCAGCATCAGGAACTGGTTCTCCTTCTTCAGGGTTGAATGTCTCGGTGTTTATTGATCAAGATTCCGTGATAGTGCTACCAGCCTCTTTGCCGGACTCGGTCCCTCCCAACGACAAGCCAAACCAATCGGCTGCTCCTCGAGCCGACCAGTTTCCTCCACACGGCAGCCAGTCTCCGACGGTCATCTTTCCTGGCCGTGCCATATCTCCGCCCAGTCCTGCATCTACGCCGGGCTTGCCTCGGGCTGGCACACTGGAAGCGTCTCGAGTTGGCACCTCTCCCGTGCCTCAAAATGGTGCCTCAGCCGCATCTTAGGATGGTGCCTCGGCCATGCCTCAGCCGGTGTCTCGATTCCACTGCCGCTGCAGTCTTCTTGTATGGTTACTTAGTCTTCTACTGGTGTTATTCGGCGACATGATTATTTAGACATTCATGCTCATAGTTTTCTTGTTGCTTTTCTTGCCCATACAAAGCTTTCTGATTATCATTCTGCACTTTAGGATCTTTCTTGGGTCTCTTCCATGGATTTGTAGATGGTAGCTCTTCGTAGTCAGCATAATTGGGATCTTGTTCCACGCTCTTCGGACGTCAACATTGTTGGGTTTAAATGGATTTATCGACTGAAGCATAAATCAGATGGTTCAGTTGATTACAATAAGGCATGCTTTGTAGCTCAGGGTTTCTCTTAGATTCCCGGTTTTGACTTTGGCCACACATTCAGCCGTATGGTTAAAGCGTCCGCAGTTCAGACAGTTCTAGCTATTGCAACCATACGAGCATGGCCTCTTCATCAGTTGGACGTCAGGAATACTTTTCTCAATGATGCTCTTGATTATTCAATTTTTACGGCTCAACCTGTTGACTACAAGGATCCAGTTCATCCCGATTATGTTTTTCGTCTGCGTAAGGCCATTTATAGACTGAAGCAGGTGCCCAGAGCACGGTTTCAGCGTTTCAGTGCCTATCTGTCCTAGCTTGGTTTTCATTGCAGTTCTTCTGATACGTCATTATTTGTGTTATCTCATGGTTCTTCGCTGCTTTATCTGTTGGTATATGTTAATGACATCATCTTGACTTGGAATGACTCTACACTTATTTGGCAGCTTATTGATTGCACCCATCAGGAGTTTGTCATCAAGGATCTTAGTGCGTTACACTACTTTCTTATCCTGGACTCATGCCTATTGCCTCAGGATTTCTTCTGGGTCAAGCAAAGTATGCTCAGGATATTCTCTCTAGGGCTGGTATATCATATGCAGCGCCAGTCTCTACTCCATTTCTGCTGAATTCTCAGCTTCACAGCAGTACAAGTTCTCAGTTCAAGAATCCGATGCTGTATCGATCTTTGGTCGGTGCTCTCCACTATCTGACCATTACTCGTCTAGATTTAGCCTTTGCAGTTAATTTTGTCAGTAAGTATCTTCAGGGCCCTTGGAAGGATAATTTTTTTGCTGTCACTTGAATTCTCCGCTATGTTTGAGGGACTTTGCACTCCGGTCTCAGTTTTCGTGCTGCTTCTTTACCTGAGGTGCTGGGTTATTCAAATGTTGATTGGGCCAGATGTTTAGAAACTCGTCGTTCTACTTATGGATATGCTGTCTTCTTAGGTAGAAATTTGGTTTATTTGAGTGCGAAGAAGCAGCCCACAATTTCTAGGTCCAGCACTGAGTCAGAGTATCGGGCTCTGGCTAATACTGCTTCTGAGGTTGTCTGGTTAACTCATTTGCTGCGTGATCTTCATGTTCCTTTGTCCGGTGCGCCTCTTCTGCTCTGTGACAACAACAGTGCAATTTTCATGGCTCAGAACCCGATGGCTCACAAGTATGCGAAGCACATCGACATGGATTACCATTTTGTTCGCGAGTTAGTCTCTTCTGGCAAGCTACACATTTCTCATGTTCCCACTTCTCTCCAGATAGCAGTCATCTTCACCAATGGTCTCTCTCGTCCGTTGTTTGAGTTCTTCAGGTCCAAGCTTTGCATCTCTGAGAATTCGACGCTTCGGTTGAAAGGGGGGGGGGGAGTGTGTTAGGATAACTCAGATTTGATTTGATTATGATTAGTATGATTAGAGTTTTTCCATTATTTTACCTCTATTGTATTACTTTATATACACTCTTCATGAATACAATTACTTATGACAAATACATCTTATCACTTGCAGTATATTAAAAATTGTGTAGATATAGTCTTAGGTCAGAAATTGTTTCACATTACTAATTTCAATTTCCTCTCCCGGTATAACTGCTAAAGATTCAGTCTACAAGTAGCAGGTTGAGGAAATAGCTGATGTGTTTTATTCCAGAGCTTTATTGATTTTGGTAAATTGTTTTAGAAATTGTTGTGATACAATTTTGGGTATAGCAGCTACTTGAAATTTGATTTCTAGGAATTTTTGTTGTTTTTTATAGGCACGCCTGCTTTTGTTATGTTCTGCATTGGGGGGTTTCTGATTTTCAATCGTTTGATGCTTTCTTTGCTCAGCATGCATAATTTTGAAAATGGGTTTCACTTCAATCTTGAATATCTTTTGTTCCCTTTTCCTTTTTGTTTCATTTTATGTTGTATGGAATGTGATAAATTGATTGTGTAAAGTTCAAAATGTTTTAATTGGCAATTTGTGACTATGTTGTAACATTAAAGAAGGAGTCATGATGGAAGAAGGTCATTGTGAAAGTATGAATCTGAGGAGGATGAATCTCGCCCAAAAGTAGTCGATTCGCTGAATATTTCATCTCCCATATTTACGGGATTGGAATAAGATCTATAAAGTTGGAAGAAGGAAGGAGATTTGGTTATGGAAAAGGATTGGGACGAAATATTCTAAATTCCTTACTTCAAGGGATTAGATTGGCTAAACCCTATCTTCATCAAGATTTGAATATACGAAAATATTATGAAGATAATGTTTTATTCGCACAAGGAAACGATGATGTGCGGAAGGGCTATATATGGTGGACATTACATTCTAAGCTACTTACGGAATCAAAGAGAGAAATCCGCAATCAGTTTGTGTTTTCATAAGAGTAGTGCAGAGCTGTTCATTGGTGTTCCAACATGATCTACATTGGTCGATTTCAAAGTTCAGAGCGAAAGCCTTAATTCCTCGGGAGGAGGATATCCAGCGTCGACGGAGATCGAGGTCAGAGGGAGTTTGATCAAGGCGGATCGGCAACTAGGGGAGCCAGTAGAACTCCCGAGTTGAATTAGAAAAGATAAGTATTTGTATGATGCATCTTGTACTATCTTTCTAATTAATTGATTTATTCTGAACTGGGCCAGACCTCGCAGATGTAGGTGATTCTCACCGAACTGCATAACCAATTTTGTGTCTTTAAATTTTTACTTTACCTGCAAACTTGGTTAATCAGATGGTGTTGGAACACAATAACCTCAATTGAAGTAATTAGGTAAAACTAAATTTCAGATTGTATGAGGTACAACAGTAAAATAATAGTATCACCCGGCTTACATTATGACTAGTTTTTTCATAAAGTCCAGCCTTGTGTATATATAATGCAGTTTAAAACTGTAATATTCTCAATGATGTTTTCGATTGTGACAGTAAAACATGTAATATTTTCAGATTGGAGTACTTGAGGACACGAATATTACGCCTCGTGGCATATTACATGTTCAAAGTTGCTTTGGAGGTCACCAAGCTCGGTGCTATATGAGGGAGCTGAGAAGAGGAATAGCAACTGTCCAGTCATGTATAATTTCTTAACTACTTCTACTCTAGTGAGTGTTTGGCATGATGACAATCTTTTCTTAAATTATTTATCTTTTTTGTAGTCATTTGCGCTGAGAAAATTAGGAAAGAGTATGCCATTCTGTTGGAGAGACACAGAGCAGCTGTGTGCATACAAAATAAATTGAAAGCCAGAATTCAAATGAAAAGATTTGAAAAAGTCACTGATGCATCAGAGTAAGCCCGTCAAATGGGTTAATTGGATAAACCCGTTATCCAAACCCAATAGATCATTATTCAATGGATCATTATCCAATTAACCCGTTTATTAAATAGGTTATAATGAGTTGGGTCATAAATGAGTTGGGTCATTAAATGGATAATCCATTGGATAACCCATGAGATATTCATATGACCCAATGGGTTAAAATATATTATCCAATAAGTCATTATCCAATAAATTATTATATAATTAACCCAATAAGTTATCATTAAACATTTTCTATCAATTTGGGTTACAAGTTGTCATTATCCAATGTGATCAGGTATTAAATGCTCATTAGTTTTTGGGATTGAGCGGGATGAATATAATTGTGTTAATGGAAAATTTTGATCTCCATGGGTTCCAGATTATGTTAATTCAATAAGAACGTAACAAATACCCAATAAATATCCAAAATTACCCAATTAAATGCATGTGTAATATTTAACATAAATATTCACTATAATTCACAAATTATACGAATTATAATTCACAAATTATTCAAGGTCAATCTCGTACAATATTCGAGTTCGTACAGTATTCGATCTCGTACAGTATTCGAACTCAATCTCGTACAGTATTCGAGTTCGTACAATATTCGAGTTCAATCTCGTACAGTATTCGAGTTCATACAGTATTCGAGTTCAATCTCATACAGCATTCGAGTTCGTACAGTATTTGAGCTCAATCTCGTACAGTATTCGAGTTCATACAGTATTCGAGCTTAATCTCGTACAGTATTCGAGTTCATAGAGTATTCGAGTTCGTACAGTATTCGAGCTCAATCTCATACAGTATTCGAGTTCATACAGTATTCGAGCTCAATCTCGTACAGTATTCAAGTTCATACAGTATTCAATCTCAATGTCGTACAGTATTCGAGTTCGTACAGTATTCGAGTTCAATCTCGTACAGTATTCGAGTTTGTACAGTGTTCGAGCTCAATCTCGTACAGTATTCGAGTTTGTACAGTATTCGAGTTCAATCTCGTACAGTATTTGAGTTCGTACAATATTCGAGTTCGTACAGTATTTGAGCTCGAGCTCGATCCCAAGTAATATTGTTCGTTAGTTTCGTCGAGTTTACAAAGCCAACATGGTATATATTTTTTATTTTTATTAAATATAATATAATATAATGTACATAATATTATATTACATAATATAATATTATGAACTCGAATATGAACAAAACGCAGACTGATTGATGAACAAAACGCAGACTGATGAAACAAAACGCAGTCTGGAAAGTGAGAACTGAGAACTGAGAAAGAATGCGAACTTGATGGGTAATTCACGTTTCACCCAAATAAATGACATATACCCAATTGGTCATTTAGTTCGACCCAATGGATAATTAGTATAGACCCAATGGATAATTAGTATAGACCCAATGGATAATTCAGTATATACTCAATGGATAATTCATTATATACTCAATGGATAATTGGTGTTTTCAACCATTTAAACTTTAAATGGATAAGCCACGTAATATTTTACTTGGAGTGAAAAATTACGATTAACCATAATCATTCTTTGATGTAGGCTGAATCGTGTACATAACTACAAAAAAAAGAAATATTTATTCGAGTGGCCAAATGTGGGAATTTCATTTATTATTTTCTTATGTTCAATAAAAGAAAATATTTTTAAAAATCTTCATATTTCGAGATTTTTCAAATTTAGTAAAAGTTTCTTAAATACTACTTCTACTTCTTTCGTCAAGATCATTTATCAAATTTTAATTGGTTCAAATTAAAATTGATTAAAACATGAACCGAAATCGACAAATATAATGAATCGAGAATTTGATCGTTTCTAAGTTGATTATATGTTTTAGGGAAAAATTAAATTATTCGTAATCAAATTTGTGAAAATTTTGTTATCTTATGATATGAAATTATCCACGGGTCACCCGTTATCCAACCCAACTCGGCCCATCCAAAATTATCCAACGGATAACCAATTGTCCAATCAAACTAAACCCAATAACTATAACCCAATTATATCCATTAATCCAATGGGTCATTATCCAATAAATCTTATCCAATAAGTGAAATTAGTATATGGGTAACGGTTATCCAACGGGTGACCCAACCAGTTTGACGGGCCTACATCAGAGATCCAGTCAGGTAAATGTCAGGATTAGCTCAAGGTATAATGATTGTCTAGTTATAAAAATTGGCGAGTAATCGTCCCTTATAAATTTCTCATCTTATTGCACCTGAGAGATTTGATTGGAGCGTTTTGTGTAGGGCCTGGTGGTTAGTTGGCATGCCTGGATAACATAGTTGTAAATGAGGTTGTGTATGTTTGGACTTGCTGGACAGATTACATCTGATTTTGGCACTGTTTGTCGGAACATATGTTCTAGTTTGGGGATTGCGAACAAGTTCCCTTCTCACCTCTTGATCGAGGATTATTATCAGACTGTGTTTCTAAGTCCAAAAATTGATAAATATGGTTATAGAGCTGTTCACTTTCTCTTAGTTTTTCTTCGCAAATAAGGTCTATTGTGATCCAGGAACCTTTGCACGCTTTGTGATAATAGTGATGAGAATCTTTATAAGTTGCTGCGCATTAGGAGTATTGCTTAGCTTGTCCTTGATTTCTTCTCATCAAGGCTACACTATTGCAGAATAGCTATTTTCAACCATATTGACGGGCGTGTGGTAAGGTTACATCTATGGTTCGCTGGCAGAAAAAAAGGCTGATGCACGAGATGTTGGCGGGTAAGTGCTTAACATTTTGGGGGTTTCATTTTAAGCTAATCCTAAATCTCCGATGTGATTTGATTATGTATAGTTATCGTTTTTTAGTGTGTGCGTGTACCGGAATGCAGTCCACTATGTAGTACCAAAGTTGTGCTTCATAGGCTCGTTAGTGCTCAGGCTAAGCATAGAGGGCGAAGAGCCATAGAGGTATGTGGGAATGTGGAACTGGATGTCTGTGTTTCAGCCGTAGAGGGTTAGATATTTGTACCATGCATTTTAGTTGTTATTTTTTTATTTAAACTTTACCTCATTTTTATGTTTTCTTTGGTTTCATTCGTTTAAAGTGTGAACTAGAACTTGAACTAATTTGCAATAACTAGCAGTAATGCAGGTGTGCACTACTGCTGATTTGCAATACCTAGATGGAATGTAATTGAAGAAGCCAGATTCCTTGCAGGTGTGCATTTATAATCTGTTTCTTACACTGCACTCTTGGCTAGAACAATTACGACTGTCTCTGGTAGTACTCTTATTGGTGATGCACACAGACTCAGTATCACTGATGGTGCTATAGAGGGTCATTATCCAGAACTAATTTTTTTCTCTGTACTTCGAAAGTGGATGTTAGAGATTTGGCACCCCTCCTCCCAACCCCCATAGAAATGAAGGGATATGATGTAATTGTTGGAAAATGTTATTTAATTTCCACATGTTTTATCAATATACGTTCAACAGTAAGGTGCTTGGGATACTCTGTGATTGTCTGAGTAATGATTTTGCAGGTTTTAATGCTCTTGCCGTTCAGAGAGCTGAGAATATAGAGGGAGTGCATTTATAATCTGTTTCTTACACTGCACTCTTGGCTAGAACAATTACGCCTGTCTCTGGTAGTACTCTTATTGGTGACGCACACAGACTCAGTATCACTGATGGTGCTATAGAGGGTAATTATCCGGAACTAATTTTTTCTCTGTACTTCGAAAGTGGATGTTAGAGATTTGGCACCCCTCCTCCCAACCCCCACAGAAATGAAGGGATATGATGTAATTGTTGGAAAATGTTATTTAATTTCCACATGTTTTATCAATATACGTTCAACAGTAAGGTGCTTGGGATACTCTGTGATTGTCTGAGTAATGATTTTGCAGGTTTTAATGCTCTTACCGTTCTGAGACCTGAGAATATAGAGGGAGTGTGCATTTATAATATGTTTCTTACACTGCACTCTTGGCTAGAACAATTACGACTGTCTCTGGTAGTACTCTTATTGGTGATCCACACAGACTCAGTATCACTAATGGTGCTGTAAAGTTAGGAGATTTGCATTGAATATTTAATTGGTAGTTTTTGTGAAAATATTTAGAATCGAAAAACTTTCCATGTTGGAACAAGTGAAAACATCATATTTACGCCAAGGATTTTTATGGAAAAAGAAGACAGAATATTGTGGTATTTATGAGTTATGGAAATCTGTATATTCTGCTATATATCAGGCGTATGGAAGCATAGTTGATTTATGAAAAATCCCTACATATATGGAGATGAGATTTGCGAATATATGAGATATATAGTAATAAGGAAAAGCCCTTTATTTATGGGATTTGGAGATGCTTCAAGAAGTAGATTTGGAATCGGAATATTGTGGAGATAATCAAGGAGTATTCCGATCTGCTCATGGATATAAAAGGGGACAAACACGGCTGCATGGTTTACGGATTTAATAGAGAAAAATCTGCATACAGATTTTTATACTTTCGAGAGGATTGCAAAGAGCCAAATTTCTATGTTCCAACACACTTGACCTGCTGTTCAAAGTTAAGAATCATATGCCTTAATTCCTCGGGAGGAGGAGATCCAGCGTCGATCTGCTCATGGATATAAAAGGGGACAAACACGGCTGCATGGTTTACGGATTTAATAGAGAAAAATCTGCATACAGATTTTTATACTTTCGAGAGGATTGCAAAGAGCCAAATTTCTATGTTCCAACACACTTGACCTGCTGTTCAAAGTTCAGAATCATATGCCTTAATTCCCCGGGAGGAGGAGATCCAGCGTCGACGAGTTTCGAGGTCAGAGGGAGTCTGATCAAGGCGGATCGGTAGCAAGGGGAGCTTGTAGAATTCACACGTTATAGTTAGTAAAGATAAGTATTTTGTATTCTGTATGATGTACTGTGTACTGTATCTTTCTAATTAGTGGATTCATTCTGAACTGGGCCAGGCCCCGCAGATATAGGTGGATTTCACCGAACTGCGTAACCAAGTCCTATGTCGTTAATGCTTTAATTTATTGCATACTTGGTTAAATAGGTCATGTTGGAACATGCTAATAAGGATTAGTTAAAATTCGATAAAACCAAATTTCAATTGGTATCAGAGCTTGGTCACTTATTATTCCCTTGGTTGTGTCAAGGAAAGTGTGGTCCGGCTTTACCATGGCAACGAAAGAAGGAGCTTCGGTGTCTCGGCCACCTCTGCTAGAAAGCAACAACTACAACTATTGGAAGGCACACATGAGAGTTTTCATCAACTCACTGGATGAACTTGCGTGGTTCTGTGTTGAGAATGAGTGGAATCACCTTACAGAAGGTACAAGCTCTAAGGCGAGAGAAGGTTAGTCAAGTCAAAAGGAGTAGAAACTCAAAGACAAAGTTAGTTGGACTCCTGATGACCTCAAGGCATCTCTGGAAAATTCAAAGGCACTGAATGCAATCTTCAATGCGGTTGATGAAAACCATTCAAACTCATCTCCACATGTCATCAAGCCAAGAGAGCATGGGATATTCTACAAACTGTTCATGAAGGAACTAGTCGAGTTCGTGAGTCTAAACTACAGATGTTGGCTACAAAGTTTGAGGAACTCAAGATGGAGGAGGATGACACTATTTCTATATTCAACGGAAAACTCAGGGTCATCTCCAACATGGCTTATCAACTTGGAAAGGTTTACAAAGAGACGAAGTTGGTGAAAAAGACCTTGAGATCACTTCTTAAGAGATTTGCAATGAAGGTTGCGGCAATAGAAGAAACAAGAGATGTAGCCACCATGAGCCTAGATGAACTAGTGGGATCATTACAGACATATGAGATGACGTTTTAACAAGCTACAAAAAGAGTCCCTAAGGAACTGGCATTCAAAACATCTTCATCAAAGGACAATCACGAGTCTGACAGTGATGATGAATTTGAAAAACTTGCACTTATCACGAAGAACTTCTTAGGGATGCTGAAGAAGGTAGTTAACAAGAAATCTCAGGAGAGGTTTTGTGGAAATAGACCAAGGCCACAGGATTTTGGAAATAATCGTGGAACGAGGTTTGTGCAGGGAAATCAGCAGTTCTTCAGAAATCAAAGTAGTGAACCAAAATAGCCTGGACGAATTCAATGCAGAGAATGCAAAGGATATGGCCATATTTAGGCTGAATGTGCAAATACCCGGAAGAAACAGGGAAAATCATATGTCACATTATGGAGTGAAGATGAAGAAGATGAGAAAGACGAAGAGGAACTTACAAGCAACTATGTGGCATTTGGAGAAAAAATCCATGATGTATCAAATAATAGATGTGCCAACACACTGGACAAAGTCGAAGCTGTATGTTCCAACATAGATCCGTATGAAGCACCCAGTGATGAAGACAATGGAGTTTCTGTAAGTGATAAAGAAATCTGCAACACTTATGAGAAGATGTACGCTATGTGGGTTCAAGTAATTGACACAAACAAAGAGTTGAAAGAAGAAAAGATGAAGTTGTTGGAAATAGAAAGAGAATTGCGTATGAAAGTTGCTGAACTTGCAAAGCAGAATGAAGAAATAAATAGGAAACTGATATTAGTAATTAAGAGAGCTGAGACTTCTGAAGCAACAATTTCAAAGCTAAATGCTGGAAAAGCAAAGCTTGACAATATTTTGGACATGGGAAGGAACTTTGGTGATCGACATGGTATTGGGTATTGCAACACACACAAGGCTGAAACACACGAGATACTTAAGAATCCAGTAACCCTCAAGACCAAGAGTCGAGAAGTAAAATGGAAGTTTGGCAAGCCTCACCAAAGAAAACCGCTCATCTGCAGCTACTGCACATATCAAGGTCATTCAGAGGAACAATGTAGGAAACTGATCAGAGACCAAATGTCAGGACGAAAACTCTTGGTATGTTTCAACATAGGCAAGGTCCAGAAAATAAAATTGGTCAAAAAGGTATGGGTTGTCAAACGATCTGGCACATGTCTGGTTGCACACACTTCGCTTATATCATATTCCAGAGATTCGTGGTAATTTGATAGTGGCTGTTCTCCCCACATGACTGGCACTCCAGAATTTCTCACAAATGTCACACCATACGATGACGGGTATGTGACTTTTGGTGATGGAAAGAAGAGTAGAGTCATTGGAAAAGGTAAATTGAAGATTAAAGGTTTTCCAGTATTCACCAGTGTGCTGTTTGTTGAAGATTTGAAGGCAAATCTGTTGAGTATAAGTCAGTTGTGTGATGACAATATGACGGTGAAATTTCAGAAGGATAAATGCGTTGTAAGACACTGAGAAACCAAGGTTCTTTCAGGCATAAGATCATCAGATAATTGCTATTTGTTGAAGCAAGAAGTACGATGTATGATCTCGAAGCAAGAAGAAGGAGTTCTGTGGCACAAGAAACTCGGTCACATCAATTATAAAACATTGGTGAAAATTGCGAATGTGAAAGCTGTACGAGGTATACCTATCTTAACCAGCAAGGACGGAATTGTTTGTGGACCATGTTAACAGGGTAAACAAATTCGATCTCCACACTCTTCAGTTCAGTACATAACCACCTTTAGAAATATGGAATTATTGCATATGGATTTGATGGGTCCAGTCAATACACTTAGCATAGGTGGAAATAAATATATCTTTGTATGTGTTGATGAATTCTCCAGATTTACGTGGGTGGCCTTTTTGAAAGATAAATCTGATACGTTGGAAGTATTTAGAAGTCTGGTAGTAAAGTTACAAACTGAAAAGGGAAGTCCAGATGGAAAGTTTAAGAATTCTCAATTTAGTGACTTTTCTGACAAGCTCGAGATTCAACATGAATTTTCTGAACCTATCACCCCTTAGCAGAATGGTATTGTAGAACGGAAAAATAAAACCTTGCAGGAGATGGCTCGATTCATGTTAACTGAGAAAGAAATTCACAAGAAATGATGGGCAGAAACTATTAATACAGCTTGTTTTACAATTAATCGAGTATACCTGCAGTCATTTACTAGCAAAAAATCCTACAAGATTTGGAAGGGCAGGAAACCAAATGTCTCATATTTTCATGTGTTTGGAAGCAAGCGCTACATTCTCAGAGACAGAGAGCAGTTGGCAAAATTTGACAATCGGAGTGATACAGGAATTTTTCTTGGGTATTCTATCAACAGACATGCCTGAAGAGTTATTAATCATCGAACCAACACTCTCATGGATTTTATAAATTTTATTTTGGATGATTCAGAGGAAGAACAAAAGTTAGATGTTGTAGAAGAAGAACCCGGTAATACTCATGTTCCAACACAGCCGCATCAACCTGACAAGGTAGATCCATTAGTTGAAGCTGAACCTCATCAACATGCTGGAACAACTGAGCAGATTTGTGTTGATCCTGTCGAAGTTGAGTATGTTGGAACATCGTCCCCCGCTACCGAACCCTATGTTCCCACACAGGACAAACCTGAATCCACCATAAGAAGTACTCGATCGGTTCCTCGAGTGGATTACCGAAGGCTAGCTGGATTGCATTGCTTTGTTTCTCTCATTGAACCTAAGAAATACAAAGAAGCCTTGCTGGATGAGTATTGAATTGCTACTATGTAAGAAGAACTAAGTCAGTTTGCACAAAATGACGTCTGGTATCTTACTCCTCGCCCAAAAGGCATTAATGTCATTGGCATGAAGTGGATTTTCAAGAATAAGTCTGATGCTGATGGTCTAGTTACTTGAAATAAGGCTAAACTAGTAGCTCAAGGATATACACAAGTGGAAGGGATCGACTTTGACGAGACATTCACACCAGTTGCTAGGTTAGAGTCAATTCGAATATTACTTGCTATTGCTTGCTCTATGAGCTTTATGTTGTATGAAATGGATGTCAAGAGTGCGTTTCTAAATGGAGTGGTGAATGAAGAGTTCTATGTTGAACAACCTAAAGGCTTTGAGGATCTTCATTATCCACACCATGTGTATCGCCTCAAGAAGGCTCTATATGGTCTAAAGCAAGCACCCAGGGCGTGGTATGAACCACTTACTAACTTTCTTCTTCAGAAAGGCTATCGTCGAGGGGGAGTAGATCGCACTTTATTTGTGCTTGAAAAGTCATCAAAATTTCTGATTGCTCAAATTTATGTTGATGATATAGTATTTGGATCCACTTCATCTTCTATGGTATAGGATTTTGTCACCATCATGCAAGCTGAATTTGAAATGAGCATGGTTGGAGAGCTTACATACTTTTTTGGATTTCAAGTCAAGCAAGGAAGGAATGGTTTGTTCATAAATCAGAGTAAGTATGCCTTGAATCTAGTTAAGAGGTTCGGTTTGAGCAATGCACGAGCAGTTCGAACTCCTATGGGTGTGTCTGGCAAACTGGTAAAGGATGAGAAAGGAGTCACAGTTGATCAGAAATTATACAGAGGCATGATTGGAAGTTTATTGTATTTAACAGCTAGTAGACCAGATATATACTTCAGTGTTGGGATTTGTGTAAGGTTTCAGGCTGATCCAAAGGAGTCGCATATCACCGCAATTAAAAGAGTTATTCAATATGTAAGTGGGACTTCTGAGTATAGTGCCTGGTATTCTAAGAATCAAGATTTTGAGTTGATTTGTTACAGTGATTCTGATTGGGCTGGTAATGTTGGTGATCGAAAAAGTGCAACAGGTGGATGTTTCTTTATTGTTATGAACTTAGTGTCTTGGTATAGTAAGAAATAGAACTCGATCTACTTGTCTACTGCAGAAGCTGAGTATCTTGCAGCAGGAAGCTGTTGTGCACAACTATTATGGATGAAATAAATGTTGAAAGACTATGGAATTCATCAAGGCACATTGAAGATTTTATGTGACAACACAAGTGCTATTGATATCTAAAAAAATCTAGTTCAGCACTCGAGAACCAAACATATTGACATAAGGCATTACTTTATTAGAGATCTAGTTGAAAGGAAGGAAGTGGATGTAGTCTATGTTCCAACATACGAGCAATTCGCTGATATCTTTACAAAGCCGTTGAACACTGCTACTTTTGAAAGTCTCAGACAACACTTAGGTGTTTGTCAAATTTGAGGTATTTCTTGCCATAATTTTACTATAATTATTCTGTTTATTTTTGTTTAAAAAATTGAAAAAGAACAAAAAAATTGAAAAGAAGAAAAGTTTACAATAATAGAAGTTGGAAGTTATGGTATGTTGGAAGTTGGTAGTCTTGAAGTGATAATCATTGCAAGTCTTGGAAAAGGAAAAAGGTTTTACGCGGCAAATGAGGAAGTAAGTGAAGAGTTGGTGTTGGTTTCTAAGTTGTCCAAAATCCTTCCAAATCCCTTCTTTTCGGATATCTTTGAATTCATCTCAAATTCACATTGAAAATCACCAGTCAAACTACTACTCATCGAATCCCTGCTGAATGATGGCTTCCATCCCTAACTCTCCCACACGAGAATAGGAACTTCCAGGAACTTCTAAATCTTCAGAGGGCATGGAGGATGAATCAATGACGGACCAAATTGGGCCGAAGCACTTCCCGAAGAAAATAATGGTCAATGTGAAGAGAATGTTGAAGCAGAGATAACAGATGGCGGTGAAAAGCCCAGTGGTTCTGGCATCAATGGCGGCGGACGTGAAGAACTCACCAGTGCTAAAAGAAAGGGCCCGTATGGAAAGGTAACTGGTCCTGATCCCCCCTCTTTAACACTGATGAGTATGGATTTTAAGAGCATAGATGAAATGTTTGAATGGCTAGAGGCAAATAGATTCACCATTGATTTAACCAAAATCAAAAGTATAGAAGGTGAATACTGGTCTGTTAAAGTTAAAGAACTAGTAACGGGTGATATAGGTTAAATGTGGAGCATTGAGAATTGGAAGGTAAAATTCTGAGAGGTAAATATAAGGAGTATAGAGGGAAGGACAAATTCCATGTGTATTGTCGGATGCCCTATCCAAGTTATATATTTTTGAGGGAGATAAGTAATGAAGAAGTTGCAGGAAATGAGATTTTAAAGTATACAAACAGATTACAGGTTGGGTTCTTTGATTCAAATGTTGCCCAGAAAATGGAAGAGCTTAGGAAGGCAGTGATAATTGAGTTGTCTGATAGTGATGAAGAAGACAGGGCGGTGTATGTTTCAATACAACAGGTAAGATCAGAAAATACTGAAGAGATGGATGAGGACATGGGTGGAGAAGATCTAATGGCTAGTGTTACTGAGTAACCTAGAGAGCCAATGTCTGGACAAAATGATTCAAATTAAGACCAACACTGTGGGACACAATCAGAGAAAGAAGAAAAAGCTGATAGTCCTGAGTATGTTCCAACACAGGAACTTCCTGATATGAACTACTCGAGTGATGAGGTTCTTGATGAGTTTTTCCAGATGGCAAACAAGAGGAAGGTGACTACTTGAAAGGTTTCTCCACCAGCAAAAAGGGTCAAGACATATCAGAAAGATCCCAAGAAGAAAGCACTGCCACCTTTACCTGTAAGTGATGCTTTGTCATTCACTTATTTTGATTTAAAATGTGAGGAGATGGGTGAAGTGTTTGCTGAGAGGAGGTTTATCTCGGAGAGACCCATATACTTAGAAGCTTATAGGGCAAGTGGTTTTTCTGATTATTTGGAGCAAATTGGAATGAAGAGAGCTACAACCATACAACTTCAGTATAATAGACAGGTTGTGATAGAGGTCTATGTAAATTTGATGACCGAGAATCTGGAAATTGAATCTACCTGGTTTGGAAGAGTTTATTTGAGAGGAAAGATTGTGGATTTCTCGGCTGCCAGGATAAACAAAATTTTGGGATTGCAAACACCAGATTTTGAGGGATATTTCATGGTGATTTAGGAGTAACTGATGATCAAGTCCTGGAAACCATCTCGGGTGGATACAAAGCCAAGTGGCCTGAAACAGGGTATTCACAAGCTTCATGTTTGTCTTCTAGATTTTTTTTGGCCTGTATCAAATTACTATTAATTACTGGATGCCATCTTCAAACACAACTGCTCTGACCAGGTAAATGGCAAAGCTACTATTATGTGTGGGAACACAGAAGCCAGTAAATCTTGGCTTGTTCATTCAGCAAAACTTGGTGAGGCAGACTACATCTCCCAAGGCTAAACATGCCATAGTATATCCCTGCTTGATCTCAGTGATGGCTAAAAGTGCAAAGGTGAAGGGAAAGACAAAAGACTTGATCATAGATATAGAGTTCCTGAAGCCAAATAAGAAAATTTTTGGAATGAGGCATATCCATGACTTACCCTGGAATCCAGAATGCTCTACATCAGTAGTAGTAGAAAAGAAGGCTAAGCTTGGGGTTCTGAATGCAAGATTGGGAGCCATAGTCATTCAAACGACAGCTCTAGAGGCAGCGAAAGCAAAATTGGAGGAAGAGAAAGCGCGGTTGAAGGCCCGTTCCTGGACTGAATTTCTTCTCTATGGTCCAACATAGAGGTCAAATCAGGGGGAGCATACTGGATGCTTGTGTTTTTGGTTTTTTTCCTTCGGCATATATGTGGTCCCAGGGGGAGAATTTTGAAGTTTAATAATGTGACTCTGTAATCTGAAGTTTATCTTGTGGTGGAATTCTTGGTTTTCAGGCATTCGGTTTTCAAATTTCATGTTTTATGAGAATTCTAGTATTCAAAATTTTGTTCAAATTCAGTAGTATGCATATTGTGCATATGTTCCAACATAGGTGGAGTTTTGAAGACCTATGCGTATGATGACAAGTTTTTTCGTTGTGTAATTAATGGTCAAAAAGTTATGGGTCCACAAAATGCCAAAGGGAGAGATTGTAAAGTCAGGAGCTTTGCATTGATTATTTAATTGGCAGTTTTTATGAACATATTTAGAAACGAAAAACTTTCCATGTTTGAACATTCGAAAACAACATATTTACGCCAAGGATTTTTATGGAAAAAGAAGACAGAATATTATAGTATTTATGAGTTATGGAAATCCGTATATTCTGCTATATATCAGGCGTATGGAAGCATAGTTGATTTATGGAAAATCCCTACATATATGAAGATGAGATTTACGAATATATGGGATATATAGTGATAAGGAAAATCCCTTTATTTATGGGATTTGGATATGCTCCAAGAAGCAGATTTGGAATAGGAATATTGTGGAGATAATCAAGGAGTATTCCGATCTGCTCATGGATATAAAAGGGGACAAACACGGCTGCATGGTTTACGGATTTAATAGAGAAAAATTTGCACACAGATTTTTATACTTTCGAGAGAATTGCAAAGAGCCAAAATTCTATGTTCCAACATACTTGACCTACTGTTCAAAGTTCAGAATCATATGTCTTAATTCCTCGGGAGGAGGAGATCCAGCATCGACGAGTTTCGAGGTCAAAGGGAGTCTGATCAAGGCGGATCAGTAGCAATGGGAGCTTGCAGAATTCACACGTTATAGTTAGTAAAGATAAGTATTCTGTATAATGTACTTTGTACTGTATCTTTTCTAATTAGTGGATTCATTCTGAACTGTGCCCCGCAGATGCAGGTGGATTTCACCGAACTGCATAACCAAGTCTTGTGTCGTTAATACTTTAATTTATTACATACTTAGTTAAATAGGTCATGTTGGAACATGCTAATAAGGATTAGTTAAAATTTGGTAAAACCAAATTTCAGGTGCTATAGAGGGTAATTATCTAGAACTAATTTTTTCTCTATACTCCGAAAGTGGATGTTAGACATTTGGCACTCCTCCTCCCAACCCCCACAGAAATTAAGGGATATGATGTAATTGTTGGAAAATGTTATTTAATTTCCACACGTTTTATCAATATACGTTCAACAGTAAGGTGCTTGGGATACTCTGTGATTGTCCGAGTAATGATTTTGAAGGTTTTAATGCTCTTGCCGTTCAGAGACCTGAGAATGTAGAGGGAGTGTATTCTATTATTCTGTTGGAACGTAATGATAAAACGGAAATAGGTACCGTTCAAGATTTTCTGGTGTGTCGTTTCTATTAGAATCATGGGCTTCTATCATAAAACCAATTGGTACTATGTAGAGGTGACCCATGATCTTATATACTGAGTTATATGAATGTCGACCACCAATGTGGGACTAACTCTAACACGCCCCCTCACGTGCAGCGGCATGAATCAGTGCGCAAACGTGACAGAATGGGGGTAACGGGCCAACCTTGGGCTCTGATACCATATTAGAATCATGGGCTTCTATCATAAAACCAATTGGTACTATGTAGAGGTGACCCATGATCTTATATACTGAGTTATATGAATGTCAACCACCAATGTGGGACTAACTCTAACAGTTTCATTGTTCTTGTCTGATTTCGTCTCAAAACTAATCTGGTAAATGTTTTAAACCTTTTCCAGAATCAAGATGCAAAAACCCATGTGTGGGTGTGATGCAGCAGATTTATTGCTTAGGATAATGGGGTGTTGAACCACTCCCAGTACAGGAGACAAGAGGTGCAAATATCAACTCAGAATATGGTTGCATCTGGTGCTAACTTATTGGAAACACTTGGGGAAGAGGTACATCTTTACTTCACTTCTTCTGTTGTATAGTTTTTTGTTTTCTGTCGCAAAGTTCTGGATTGGGACGACGCATAATTTAGTAATCTTAAAGACATAAATTACTGATTTAGGAGTTTATAACCTTCAGTGTGATGCGTTTTAAAAAAATATTGATGTTTACTTTTTGGATTTACTGAATGCAACTAGCTTTAGATATTAAATTGGTTCAATAAGCTAGATATTAAATTACTGAATGCAATTTTGCATTGCATATGATCAGTCGTTGTATCAGCATTGTAATTGATGCTTTTAATGTGGTTCAGTTGCATGTTTTCTTGCTTCTATGTGCATATTTTCTTTTTAATTACTTCATAATTTTCTAGGTTTAAACATAATTATTAGAATTTTGTGGGTTTGAAATGTGATTGTTAGAGCTGCGTGGGTTGAAATGTGATTATTAGAGCTACGTGGGTAGAAATGTGATTATTAGAACTGCGTGGGTTTAATTGTAATATTTTTTTAAAAAAAATCTGCATTTTTGTAATACACTTTTAGGTGTAGTAATATTTTCTACCCTTTCAGAAGTAGCCTTCGTTCTTTGAGCTGTAGAAATCATTTACTACACTTCCAGATGTAGCCAGCCTTGTTTGAATACACTTTAAGGTTTAAAAATGATTTGCTACGCCTTTAAGAGTAAGGTTGTTGTTTCGTGACACCCACAACTACTACACGCTTTTGAAGTGTAGGGAAAATTATTAACTACACTTGTTGATGTCACTATTGGGACCCTTAAAGTGTAGCAACTAGAGTGATTTGTTGTAGTGGGGATCCAACCCCTCCCATTCATAGGGAAATTTCTATTAGTACGGCTACAGTAGCTGTGCATGGCAACATTTGTGGAGAACGCATTCGACGAATGCGCTCTCTATTTTCACAGAATTTTTTTAAAATATTACTTGAGGACGCATTTAGTTTAGTTAGAAAAAGTGAATGCGTCCTCTCCTTTTTTTTCTTTTTTTTTGTTTTTTGTTAATTTCTTGAATTTTCCTATAGGTATTTACACGTGGATGAGGACTCACCAATCCCTGTTAAAAATCAGAATTTTTCTCCCAGCCTCGTCATAATACTTTTATAATTGTACAATATGCCCTGTATTTATTAGCAAATTTTAAAAAAAAAACTCTATCCCAATTTCGAATTTATAATAATAACAGAATAAACTCTTGCCTAAATTTTAGACTACCTAAAGTAAACTTTGTGTTAAGTATTTTGATTTAAAATGATATTACTAACAATATTCTCAATCTTGATAATTAAATTTCATCTATTTTAGTTATTTTGATTTAAAGAATAATTAATAAATTATATGTTTTACTGATTAAAATTCCTTATTTTATATTGAGGTCTTAATTAATAAAATGTGGGACTACAAAAAAATTATATGTACATATATATGTGTGTGTGTTAAATTCAATACCCATTTTCAAGAAATTATAGAATTCAAACAGTATTTTAAAAAAATCAATATAAATTAAGAAAAATTAAAAATTAAAAATAATAAAAAAATCCGAGGACGCATTCTAAACGATCTAATTTTTAAAAAAATAAAAAATTATGAGGATGCATTCAGTGAATGCGTCCTCCACCTTTGTGTCCATCACCCTGCACATGCATATATTGCATCCAAAAATTTACTGTTCAGCACCAAAGAATTAAGAACTCCCCATTCATATGGGTTTTAACTTTAAAAAGAAGAAGTGTTTTTAAGTAATTAGATCTAAGTCAGTTTCAAAGGTTGACATATTAGAAACCCTCAGGTCTGTGTATACAAGCGCCAAGCAACAATTGAGATCTTTATGTTCCAAATTCCTACTACCATCTTTTGGCTAATTTTCTAATAGTATTGGATGCATCATTTGCTTTGTTTTAATTTCACAATGTTATAACGAAAACTTTTTTGCGCATGATATTGCAATTGATCATACGAAAGATTATACTTCTAACTGATGTATAGACAAAGTTCATCTCTAAGATGCATTTGTTACATGTATGGTCAATCGGCAATGAAAGCGTGAAATGTGAGCACGTTCACAAAATGAAAGACCATATTAACAATTTGGTAGTATCATCTCTTGCTTCACAACTCAAGGGGGTTATAGTATATCATCTTGGAGCTCTTTTTCTTTCTCGCATTTTTAGTACGCATGGGGTGTGGAGCAACCAAATTGCCGAACCAGCGGAAATATATGCAAAGTGCTTGACACCAGCTAGTGCAACGGAAGCTGAACTGTGGTGTCGTATGCAGACATGAAAAATTACATTTTCTTGTTACTTCTTGTGGTTTCATTTCTCGCGGTTGTAAGAAAACAATATATACAACATTTTGAGTTAAGTGGTAAAGTGACCATGACTTTATGCTGAAAGTGCCAATATAATCCTGCAATCTCAAAAAGTGAAAAAATAACCTTTAACTCTGCTGTTTTAGTCGATGTTTGTTTGGTCGGATTCTAGTGAAAAGACAATTTTGCAGGAGAAGAAGCCATCACCGGTGCCGAAGAAGCGAAATCCCAGAATCAGATAGATGCAATATTCACCGCAGCCGGCGGAAAGAATAGGAAGAAATCAAATAATGGCAAGGAAATGTCGTTTTCTAAGAACTCCTGTGTGATAGATGGCGGCAAAAGGGCCGAGAAGGTATCATGAATTAATAAGCCAGTTACCGCGAAGAAGAAAGAGAATAAAAGGAGGGGATGGCCGAGGAAGAAGACGAGTGATGGACTGGCAATTTATACGGTGGAGGAATTGGGTATAAGGAAGAAGTGCTGGAGGAACTGCTCTCTGTCCCTACGATTGCGACTGTTGCTTTTGAAACCATTCAGCTATGTGTTGGGTTTCTCAATCATGAAATTTGAAGAATGGAATATGACTGAATTGATTGGCACTGTGTTGTACTAGTACTCTAATTGAACTTTTCCTGCTATTGAAAAAAAAGAAGAAGGTATGGATGAAGTTTCCATCGACGGAGCACGGCGACGGCAGTGTTAGGTTTCGAAGAAGAAAGATAGGTTTGTCATAAGGGTATTTTGGTCATTTTATTTTCTTGTGATGCTTGGATTTATTTGGTTAGTGCCGGAATTAGGGAGTTTGACTATATTGGCACAATTTTTTTGAAAGTTGGGGTTGAATTGACACATACAGTAATTAGTTAAGGTTAAATTGACACTTTTTTAGATTGCATGGTTATATTGGCACTTTCATCCTAAAGTTAGGGTTATAAATTTATTTATCTCATATATTTTTCATTTCTTTTTTTAAAAATAAAGGTAAAAGAACTTTTAACCTTGATTTTCTGTATTATTCAAAATAATCGAGGTGCAAGGGATGAAGAAATAGATTTTTTTATTCTTGCAGATCACGTTCGAGGATTGATTGTGTATCAACAATGTCTTAGACGCATCATGATCAACAATAGATTGAGGCAGGACCGTCTTAAAAAATTTGGAGGCATTGTGCTAAATAAAAATTGAGGCCTAAAAAAGTAAAATATAACTATTATTATTAAAAGACAAAGTCTTGTGCGAGACGGTCTCACAGCGAGACCGGGGGTTAAATTATAAATAATATATACTTAATTTGGGATGGGCTATTAATTATAGTTTTCATATTGTTAGGGATTAAATTGTAATTACGGTAAATATGAGCATACATTTACTGTATCTCTTCCTCTTCCCCTCATTCTTTACCTTTTGTTTTTCTCTCTCGAAAACCGCTTCTGTATTCTTCCGTCCTTCTCTTTTCCCCTCTTTTCTGGCGACCTAGGTTTTCTATTTCCGTCGCGGTTTCTGTACTTTCTTCTATTTTTGTTGCTTAATACGCATTATATCGTGTTTTGACGTGAGTGTAATCGGTTGTTCTGGTCCGATTTTTGGAGTTTCTTGCAATTTTGCTTGATAATTGGTTCGGCTCTTCATCAAGTAACTCTGACGACTTAGATTTGTTCTTCTAGCCGATAATCATTGTTTTTTAGTCGTTTTATTGTATGGTAAGCTTTTTGTTGTTGAGCTCTGAGGTTTCTGTACTTTTTTTACGATTATTACTCTATTCTATTTTGAGGTTGTTATCGTAAATGAAGAGGATATTGCGAAGCTGAATGTTTTTACATGCATGTTGTTTATTGATGTCGATCTTTTTTAACTCTATTATTTTTCATGTTAATCGTTTTGTAGATGTCAAAGAAAGGAGATCTTGTTGATTCCGGTTGTATAGACGATGCTGTGATTAAAATTGCAAAGTTATACTCCCAGCCTTCCGTTTCTTCGAAAGCTGCTATAAAGCAGAAGAGGAAGACTTCTTCTCAAGGTTTGTTGCTTTTTTTTAATTTGTTTGGCGGGAATATTTGAATTTATTACTATATTTGATCATTTCTTTCCGTCTAGGGTTTTACATGATGTTTTACTGTTTGATTATGATGTTTCAAGGTTTTCATTTGACTTTATTTTCTGTTTATGAGATGTTTCTATTGGAAAGGTGTTATGTATGTTGTTCTTATTATATGTGTGTTTTACTGTCAATATTGTATGATTTTTAAATTACAGTGATTCTATCATAATTTTCAGTAAGAGTGATGATGTAAGTATATCAGTTGATGTTTTCATTATATATATATATATATTTTTATTTGATGCTTTACAGTTCTGATTTGATGATACAAGTATTCCATTTGACTTTACTGTTCTTGTACTGATGTTTCTTTGTACTGTTTGGTTTAATGTGTTATGATGATGCTAGTGTTTATTAGTTTGATGATACAAGTATTCCACTTGACTTTAATGTTCTGATGCTTTACAGTTCTGATTTGAAGTATATCAGTTGATGTTTTCATTATATATGTTTTTATTTGATGCTTTTACAGTTCTGATTTGATGATACAAGTATTCCATTTGACTTTACTGTTCCGATTTGAAGTATATTAGTTAATGTTTTCATTATATATGTTTTATTTGATGCTTTACAGCTCTTATTTGATGATACAAGTATTCCATTTGACTTTACTAGTTCTGATGCTTTACAGTTCTAATTTGAAGTATATTAGTTGATGTTTTCATTATATATGTTTTTATTTGATGCTTTACAGTTCTGATTTGATGATACAAGTATTTCATTTGACTTTACTAGTTCTGATGCTTTACAATTCTGATTTGATATATATCAGTTGGTGTTTTCATTATATATGTTATTTATGCTATACATATTTTTTCTTTTGTTTTAGATTGTGGTGTTCCTGTACGAAAATCTGATAGGATTCGTGGTTTGACGACACCTACATTTACTGCAGGTATATGTTTATCTATATAATTTTGTTGTATGTTTTTAATTTTTATTAATATTTTAGTTTTCCTCCAGCTTTGAATCCAAGGAATGTGAAAAAGAAGAAAGTGGCTGAGGTGTCCATCCCATCATCTCCAATTCCTGATTCATCCATCCCTAAAGAAATTGTCCGGAAGAGGTGTGTAAAACAAGTTGTTGTTAAACGAGTCAAATTGATTAACGGTAAGGTTCTTGCTAATCGTGATAGCTATTCTGATGCTGAAGGTATTATTCAAATTATAATATTATTTTTTATTATGTGCTTTGATACTTTCTATTTTAAATTTTTCATGATGTTTTATGTTTTTTAGAGGAGGGTGCCAGTAAGATTCATTCCAGCCAACTTGCTTCTGTTTTAGCTGAGAACGCAACTGGTAATATTTATAATTTTGATTTATTTTTCATTTTATATTTTATGAATTTCTCTGTACCATTTAACAATATGGTTTGATGTTTGATATAATTTAGATGAGGGTATCAGGCAAGGTTATTCTGAGTCTGGAAAAAAATCTGCTAAAGAATGTAAACATTATTTTTCTCTAATACTTCTTTTTCTGATTTTTGATTTTTTATTCATTACTCTTTACCCTTTACCAATATGGTTTGATGTTTTATGTAATTCAGGTGATCGTATCAGGTTAGCATCTGCTGGGGCTGGAAAAAATTCTGCTAAAAAAGGTAAACATTATTTTTAATACTTCTTTTCTGATTTTGATTTTAATCCATTACTCTTTACCCTTTACCAATATGGTTTGATATTTATTTAATTCAGGTGATGGTGTTAGTCAAGGTTCTGCTCTGGCTGGAAAAAAAATCTGCTAAAAAGGGTAAAGATAGTTTTCCTTTTAAATTCTTCTTTTTTCTGATTTTTATTTTTTTTATTAATTACTCTATACCATTTACCACTATGGTTGTATGTTTCACATTATTCAAATGAGGGTGTCAGCCATGTTTCTTCTTCTGACCTTGGAAAAAAATCTGCTAAAAAGGGTAAAAATAGTTTTTCTTTCCAATACTTTCATACTTTTGTTTTTTATTATTTATTATCCTTTACCAAATAGGACTATGTTTTGATGTTTCAGCTTCTTATCTGCCTGGAAAAAAATCTGCTACAAAAGGTACAATATTTCTGTTTTTTTATGTTTCAGTTATTACCTTTTACCTTTTATTACTATGGTTTGATGTTTTATATGTGGTAATGCTGTAAGTTTGGATGCTGGAGTTGCTGATATCCTATCTAGTAAATCATATGTTTTAACCTTGCTGTTTTAAATTTTCAATTCATATGATATTTTTTGTTACCCATTATTTGACTGTATTTAATATTTTTGTTTGCAGAGGAGATCTTCAGTACTGCTCCTTCTCAATCTCACGGACTTGATGCTACCATTGATGAAACTGGTCATGCAGATCAGGCTAGTGGTGATGATGATAAAATGGAGACAAGTGATGGCTCAGAATCTGATGACAGTTCTGACGATGAAGGTGAGAAGCCAAATGATGTTAAGGAAGATGGAGAGGCTGAAGAGGAATCTGAGAAGGAGGGAGGGGATGAAAATGAAGACAATTCTGATAAAGGTGAAGAATCTGACAAGGGGGAGGATTCTGAAAATGTTGTTGATGTTTCAAAACAAGTTGGTGATGATATTGGTAGTAAGTCTGACAGTGAGGAGGATTCTGACAATGGTGATGAGAATAAATTAGTGAGTGGGGAGAAACATGATAATTCTAATGAAAATGAGGATGATGATGAAGATAGATGTGATGTGAAGGAGGATGACTCTGATGATTCTGATGAAGTGTTTGATGATGCTGGTAGAGAGTCTGATGATTCAGATGAGGAAGGTGGCAAAGGTGTTACTGTAGGTAAAACAGCTTCTGTTGGTAAAGGGAAATATGTTGTGAAGAAGAATGTTAGAGAGAAGAGTGGGGGAGTTGTGAAGTCAAAAAATCTAAAGGGTGTCAATGATTCATCCAGGTATGCATTAATGACTAACAGTTTTATGATATGTTTCATATTTCAGTGTTGCTTATCATTTTTTTAAAAAAAATTTGCAGCTCGAAAAGGGGCTACTCTATGAGGTGTAGCCCTGGTAAGATTGTAAAGCTTGTGAAATCATTGACTGATGGGCAGATCAGGTCAATTATTGATATAGGATTTGAAGGATTATTGAAGATAAATTTTGGTGTCTTGCCCAAAAATGTGATTCAAAATCTAATATCTAACTTCAACCCAATTAGTCGCTTGCAGCGAATAGGTAGTGATAAGTATTATATAACTAGGGATGATGTTTATAATTTCATGTGTCTGCCTATAAGTGATGTTGAGGTTGTAGAGGTTAATAACTCGGGTAAGGGGCAGAATAGGGATATGGAGTTGAGGCTTAAGTGGAAGATGGATTTAGGGGCTGATAAACATGACAATATTCCTTGTGATAGGTTGCTATGTAAGATGTCATTATTGACTGAGGGAGGTGATCTTTTTAAGAAGTATTTTCTAATGTATGTGCTGTGTACTTTCCTTGCTCCCACATCTAGAAGTACTGTTGATTTTAAGCTTTTGAGGGTTGTGGAAAGTGTGAATGAAATCAGGAATATGGATTGGTGTGGGTATGTGTTGAAAAAATTTTGTGTTGAGAGGTACAACAAAGGTCCATTTGATGCTGTAAATGGTTGTGTATTTCTACCTTTGATGTGATATCTTTATAGATTTCCATTTCAAGGAATCTCATTGCCTACTTCCCTCCCCTTAGTCCAACATTTTAATGACAGTAAGGTTAAGGTAATTTGTAAGTCCATAGTGAGTGCTGGGTTTGATGCTTGTGTGATGAGCGGCAATGGTTTTCCTTTGACTTCAATGGGAAAATTAAAGTTAGGTTTAGGGCCAGGTAATGACACTGCCCACAGTACCTCTTGCTTTGTAGTGTTGGAAATTCCTGACGATTTACCCGCCGACGAGAAAATTCTTGCTGAAGCTCCTTCTGTAAGTTTTTTTATTTATCTTATGTTTGTTGTTTTTTATATGATGTTTCAAATTATGAGTAATAAATTTTTTTTGTAGGATGCTGTTGAGCTCTCAATGCGATTTGCTAGGAATATTGAAATTGTTACCAGATCCTATGTAGCTGAGATGATGAAGCTTGGTGAAAAAGCTCCAGCTACTGCACAAGATAGTGTTCCTCCAGTTCATATTCCTATTTATTCACAGGATTATTTTTCTGATGGTTTTTTTATCATATTGAAGAAATCATTAAGAAGTCAGTGAAGAAGTGCACTCCTGAAGTTCCAATATTGAAGACTGGACCTGAACCATCTTTTAGTATTGGGATTGAGAGCTTGGAAGATATTGGACGAGTTGCAGGTTCTCCTACTGTTGTACGTGAAAAGAAGGGGTCTACAGTTGCTTAGAAGAAGGGAGGACAAGTGGGAAAGTCATCAAAGGGATTGAAGAAGAAATAAATTTTTTTAATGATGTGATGAACTTGTGTTTGAGAATGATGTTTTTAAGTACTACTGTTGGATGGTTTTTAGCATTGTTGGTTTTGGATGTGATGAACTTAAGTTTGTGGATGATGTTTCAAGTATTTTGGATTGTTGTTTAGGTGATTCTCATAATTCTTGTTTGAATTTGACATTTTAAAGTAATGCAGTGATATTTCATGAGTAGGTCTTGATGTTTTATGGTGTTGATAGTAAATCTTATTTTTATACTTTATTTGTAGAGTTTTTTTTTTACATTAATGATTATGTTTGAAAGATTATGTTTTAAAATTAGGTTCTCACATTTTAGGTGTTGTCTAGTTTATTTATAAAAAAGTGTGACATATTTCTAGTTGTAACTTTTGGTATATGTAAAAATCCAGTAAACTTTAAATGCTCAGTACATATCTGTAAGTTATCACACATTTAAGTTAAAAGGTCACGTTCCTGAACATTAAATTTCAGTACTCAAACAAGAAACTTATAGAGACTAGTAAACTCTAGAATGATTCCCATAATAAAAGCATATGTATTCTACTAAGTTGAGTAGTAATTTTAATTCAAAGTCCTCACTTTTGAAAAATGTAACATCCAATGAAAGTCTTAAAATGTCAAATGAAAGTATTGAAACATCAAATTTGTTCTGCAATTTCAGAATTCACCCTTCATCAACTTTGGTCTTCCCTAATTCAGATGATTTGGGCTTTTGGAGTCTTTGACCCAAATTCCTTCTTTTGTGGCTTCTTCCTTTCTAGCTTTCCTTTCAACCTCTTACTTCTTCCCTTTGTTTTTGCTCTTTTTGGATCTAGGACTTCGGGAGCACTTTTTGTTGGTGAGTCTTTGACATTGTTTGTCGCTGAATGTTCAGTTTTGTCTTGATCTTTAAATGAAAGCAGCTGACCTACTGTAGTCGAATCCATGTTCAAACCATCCTCAAGTGTTCTACGAGTATCTTTGTCATCTTCACATTTCAACACTAAATTGTAGTATTTTCTGAGCATCTCATGGCACCATGGTATCTTACCTTTCATCTCACTGTAGTTTTCGCTATTTTGTGTTGATGCACCTCCAAGTACTCGATTCCATATTTCCTTCTTTGCCATCTTTGTCCATCTCTTTAGTATATAATCTTCAGGTATTGTTGTGATGTTGCGCAAGTGGAGCACACGAAGGCTGTGGAAGCACAACAACCCAACTTCTTCAAAGTATTTACATGAACACTTGATCTCCACTTTACCTTCCCTGAGTGTATAATAAACCTTTTCTACCTTTGTTTCATTAGTTTCTGGGCTGACTTTGTAAATATCTTCATAGCCAATGTTGAATATTTTCTCCACTTTACTCGTCATTACTAACTTCCACTCTGTTTCGAAGTCCTTGAAAATTTTAAGAGTGTATATCTCCCCAGCTTGCTTCGGTAATCTGGGCCCTTCTACAGCTGCCCTTGGTTTTCCTATTGAATCGTTCTATTCCCTGCTTGTCTCTGTGCTTCTCCAACTTTTGACAGTTTTTCCAATATTGCAAAAAACTGTGTCAAGTTGTTTGTTTTTGAAGCATTGAAGCTGAATACTTTGTTGGTACTTTGACTACGTTGTGATGACAAAGTTCCAGCTGAGAAGAAATCCTTGCTTAGTGCAGTGCACCATTTATCTCGGAGTTCGTACAAGCGCTTGAACCAATCTTTTTCTTGCAGCTGGTATGTTTCTATCATGGAATTCTAGCATTTTTCAAATTCTTCTTCATTTGCACAACCTTTCAAACAGTGTTCGAATGCCATTCCAAATTCTCATCACTTTTTACTTTACCGTAATGACTAATTGCATTATGTTTCAGGTGCCACAAATAGAGTCTATGTTTTCTTTCTTTGAATACCTATGAAACAACAATTTCAGTAAATGCATCATCAAATTATTTCTTAAAAAAGTCATATGCTGCTAATGTATCATCAATTGTAAATGTAGGATGCTCATGTTGCAATGTCAAAACCAAGAGAAATTGTATACATGTCCATAATGAGTTCTCAGATGTTCTAAAATAGGTTGTGGTGATGATTTAAAAATTAAATTATTGACGTCACAAGTAAGATAATTAGAAGCATTGTTCTAAAATATATATTTAGAACATCAACTGTATAACATAACAGGTTAGACCTTTTTGATGAAACATCAACTAAATAATATAATAGGTTACACTAGTTCAAAACTTCAACTGAAGGAATATTTAAAACATCATAATAAATATTTAAAAGGTTAAACACATAACTTGAAACATCAATCGTCAGATAGAGTTTAGAAATACCTCTTTAATTGCCTTTGCCATAGCCAAATCCTGGCCAGTGAATATAGTCACTGGTTGTTTTCCCCCCATTGATTTTTTAAATACCTCCAGCAGCCATACAAAAGTTTCAGCCTTTTCATCTCCAATAAAAGCACACCCAAACATTGCATTGTTCCAATGATTGTTTATCCCGACAATCAGAGCACAAATGAGATTATACTTGTTTGTCCGATAAGTGGTGTCAAAAATCACAACATCACCATATAACATGTAATCTTCTTTCATCATCGAGTCTCTCCAAAAGAGTGCAGTTAGTTTTCCTTCATCATCCAGCTTGACTCTAAAAAAAGTAGTCTTCCTCGGTAGCAGCAATCTGATAAAGATCATCTATGACATTTTGAGCATTCCCTCCTTCTATAGTGTTCATTCTGTACCTATTCACATAATTAATGTGGTCTCTCATAGTGTGCCCAACATTTTCTTCTCCTTAGGCACATGTTAAATATTTGTAACTTGCTGCTGGGTTGAGACCTGCCTTTTCCATTGCTTCGATTGCTCTTGCTTTCTCATTTTCGATTCTTCTTTCACTACGTTGCAGGTAATGCCATTCTGATCTTGTGCACTCATGGTTATGCTCTACAAAGTGGTGCTTGATTTCATAGAACTTTTCATCAACAAGCTTGATCCTGATCTGAGCTTTGCATCCTGTTCTTATCACTAGAAAATCTTTTGATTTTCTTTTTCTCTTCCTTTTTGGCTGTAGAGTAGGTGTGGTTTAAGTTCTTGAAATGGACTTTACTTCACATGAGCATGTGAAATATTTTTCTCTAATTACTCCATGGTTTGACTGCCTTGTTGTTGACTTCCTTACACAAAATCCAATCATAGTTGCATGTGCTCGATACAGTTTTTCAATCTCTTCCCAAGTTCTTGCTCTCACTTCTTGCAAACACTCCCTTGCATCTATCTCCAATAGATTAGGAAAATCATCTGGTAGATCTGTCATTTAAATCAAACATCACTCAGCTTGTTTATAAAATGATATATTAATTCTATCAGTTTCAGTTACAGTTGACATCAGGTGCAGAAAAATCAAACACCTTTATTAAAACATCAATATATATATGATAGAAACATCACATACCAGTATATGCAGGTCAGTTTCTGAATTAGGTGCAGAAGCATCAAACATTTTTCTTAAAACATCAATCCATATAATAGAAACATCACATGTCAGTATATGCATGTATGTCTTTGAATCAGAATTCCAAGATTTGTTACCCATGCTAGAACTGAGCATTTAGTTTTATCAATGAGAATAATGAAATCACTCATTCTATTTATAATATGATACACTAGTTACAGCAGCCAGTATTCAATAACAATTGGCACCAGATAAACAAGTATCGGTCACTTTCATTAACACATCAATCTCTATATCAGTAACATCACATAATAGTTTATTGTGGTTAACTTAATATAGATCTACAACATTATTTTTACATACTGGTACAGAGTATTAATTTTGAACATTAAAACACTCTGAAGCTTTTTGAGCTGAAAGATCAGTCTGCATCAAAATATTCACAAGCTTTATGAGCTGAAACATTCGCAAGCAGATTAAATCAGGTTTTATATGATGATTCCAGTTTTTCATACTCACCTTTTACAAAAAAAAATTTCGATTTCATTGATTGTGTCGTTCACCACAGCAAGTTGTTGTTCATTGTTCAAAAGGCTTGTTGATGAAGCTTCGGTTTTGCTATCATCTTCTTCGCACATCAATTGATGGTCCGATTTACAAAATAAATGAAATTTTACATAATCTAATTGTACAATGTTCAACAATCTGATTTGATTATGTAGTTTTGAATAAAAAACCTGATTTCTTGTTGATCGTCGTTGTTCATTGTTATTCGCAGAAGTTGGGGATTTGATCTTTGAAGGTTTGGGATCGATGGATTGCAGTGGTTGAGATCGATTGAACTTGTGAGAATGTTTACGTAAAGCGTGTTTTTCCGTTTGCGCCTTCTATAAACGCGACTTCTTCTCAGAATTCTTTCCATATTTTTTATATTTGCAGGTTAGTCCTCCTATTTTTTCGTGCATTTTAAATGGGCACCGAAAATAAAGTAATTATGCCAGGACCCCCAATTTTTTTTGCATTTTACCTTAAATTACTGCAAGTCCCTGGTCTTACAGTAAGACAGTCTCGCAGGAGACGGACTCAATTTGGAGGCATTGTGCTAAGTAAAAATAGAGGCCTAAAAAAAGTAAAATATAACTATTATTATTAAAAATATTGCGCCCAACAATAAAATTAATATGATTTTTGTATAAATTTAAAATTTTATTTTGAGGCCCCAATTTTTTGCACAGGAGAAAATAAGTGAAGTATAATTCGTATACAATATCCCAATACAATAAGAACGGTATAAAAGTAATAAAAATTAATTGGATTCAGATTTAAATTTAAAAGATAAAAAATTATATCCCACCTTTTGTGAGATTTATAACTATATAGCAATTGTGCATAAAAGTATTCCCCCGGTACGATATAATTTGTTTACAATGTTTATCTGAGTTATATATTACACGATAACGATTAAAATAAATTTGGACTCCAATAATTTTGTTAATTTTGTTTACATATTTGAAAAAAAACTACTAGAGATTAATTATCACGTGAATTTTTATAGCACTAGAGATGGCAATGTGGAAGGTAGACTTATAAATAGTACACCACCATGGTACATCGTTATCCTATAAACCATTATGTAAGGTAAACGTGCAAATTACTATACACAAATAGTTCATCATCATTATCCTATAAACAAATTACACAATTATTCACGGTAAAATTGATTTATTTTTAAAAATTATATAGTAAAAATAAAAAAAAATATTTTGGAGCCCCCAAAATTATGGAGCCCTGTGATGGAGAACCTATTAAATCGCCTCATTGATGGCCCTGGATTAAGGGGGGGGGGGGAAATGGGGAAAAATAAATGAAGTTTATTTGCATGAACCATCATACAAACATGTGTTATATAGGTACGCATTTCCAGTAAGAATATCGGATAAGAGAGAGAAATACTGGAATCTGGTTGTAGAAGAAGGGAGAAGAGCAGGAGACGAATGATCTCGATAGAAGAGAGAAAAAAAGAGTTAGAATTTTATCTTTTTTCTTAATAGGAAATATTCTTGAAAGTTGGTTTTACCTAATTAACTCAATAATTACTACCGTGTTCCAACATAACGTATTTAACTAAATATGCAGTAAAGTAAAACATGAATACACAATACTTGGTTACATAGTTCGATGAAATCCACTTCCATCTGCGAGACATGACCCAGTTTACAATGAATTCACTAACAAGAAAGATACAATGCAAAGTATGCCACATATACAATTATACTTATCTTATCTAGTTATAACGTGTGAATTCTGCAAGCTCCCCTTGCGACCGATCCGCCTTGATCAAACTCCCTTTGATCTCGAAACTCGTTGATGGTGAATCTCTTCCTCCCAAGGAAACAAGGTATGCAAATCTGAACTTGATCAAATGGTTATGATCATGTTGGAACACAAACGAAAACTCTTGAGCACTTCTTGGAATGTCGGAAACTTGGATGCAGATTTTCTTCAATTAAAAGCGTAAGTAGCTCAGCCAGAATGCCTTCTATGTATATCGCTGAATGCATCGATTTCTATGCACAAATAATTCCTGCTCAATCTCAAATTTTGATTACAATCCAATCACTTAGAGGTAGAAATTATCAAATCTAATCCCTTAAGTAAAGGAATTAAAATATATTGCGGCCAAATCCTTTTCGAAAGAGATATTATCAAATCAATTCCACTTTTCATAAATCCAAACCAATCACTCAAATATAGGAGTTAATCTATTCTTCAATCACAACTCTTGAACGGAAATATTTCCTCTCGGAATACATCTCCAAATTCCTTATATCACCAGAATTTCCTTCTTTGATGTTTCAACACAAACTATATATTCCATATTTGCATAATTTCCACAAATTTCCAATTAAATAAATTCAGACTTTACAATCTCCCCCTTTGGCATTTTGTGGACCCGTCAATCTTTTGGGCTTTCAGCACGCAAATGATGCAAATAGAGGAATCAAAACAACTCTACTCTGGATTGGAACACGAGCTTAAAATTTAACTCCCCCTGAATTATATAGCTCCAAAAACAAAAGCACCTCAATATCCATGTTGGAACATCAAACAGATAATCAATACTGCTAACATTATGTGATGACATCCAGAATACCATGTTGGAACACCAATCCCACAGTACAAATAAATATTATAAATAAGAGAAATCCAACTCCAAAAAGAACCCCAAATGTCCTGAAATCCAAAATTACTTCCCCTTGGGGCTATAATATGTGGCCAAGTATGAACCAAAATAAAATACATAATAAAATCAATCAAAGAAAGCAATCAATTAGACTTCATCCGCAGTATCCAACTGGGTCAACTCTGCTTCAAGGGCTGTAATTTGAACTTTGAGCACAACAATCTTGGCCTTAAAAGCCAGGTTCTTAGCTTCTTTGACTTTCTAAGCAGCATCTGATGAAGTTCCAGCCTCTGATGGTTTCAAGGGGGATCTTTAACTATCCTCAACTGAAAAATGTTCTTGTTTAGTTTGAGAGGAACACCAGACACCACCACATCACTCTCTCCTGCCTTCACCTTTTCTCCTTTCAGTACAACCGAAATAATACAAGGATATAGCAAAGAGTTCTTAGCCAGAGATGAAACAACATGCTCAACAATGCTTTCCTAGATAAAGCGACCAAGATTCATAAGAGTCTTAGTTCCAATGCAGCATAACAACTAAGACATATCTCGGGTCAAGGCAGTGGTGTTAATGGAAGGAATCCAACAATTAATGGCTACTGGGAATAAGCAAAGGTACCTGGTACTCCCACTAGATGCAGCAACATTTCCTTGAGATAGCCACTCAAACTGATGCCCTTGTGTAATTTCTGACAGGATCTGATCATAGTTCACTTCAAAATCCTTTGGATATGTTGTTTCAAACTCAGGTGTGAATAGACCAAGCACCTTGTTAATCCTCTCACCAAAAACTCTGACCACATTCCCTCTAATGTAAACCCATTTGTACCATACCTAGTCTGAATCCAGGTTTCCTTCCATCAATTTTGAGTAAATATCTTGCACGATGTCCTGATTATACTCATTGTTAACTAAAGCAGCAGATTTAAATCAGAGAGATACTCTAGATAATCAGTGAACCCACAACTCTTGTTGCAGTCATGCTAGCTTGCTTCTCTACTATAATCCTCTTCTGACAAATAGCTTTGCAACTTTCCAAACATCCCTCATCAAAAAATTCAAAGCTTAGTGGCTCTTTACCAGAAGGGCAGCTTTAGAACGTTGACCAGCTTTAGAACTTTCACATTTCTTCTTTTGTGCTGGCTTTGGAGACTCGGGGACTGATGCTTTCCTCTTAGATCTCCTTGAGCGTGTCTAAATGAATTCATCTAAAATTTCATCACATGTATAGACAAGATATTTTGAGTGTATTTCCTGTGTTGGAACATCAGTTTCAATCTCCACGCACTTCATCAATTCCTTCAGTCTGCACTGATGTTGTAACACCATCAACTCCAGCACTCTGATTTCCTGATATTGGAACATCATCAATGAATGTCCTTGCAACTTCATCATCTTCTCCCCCTATCTCCATCTTGGGGGTTAAAATATGAACCTCCTTAGCTATATCATCCTGCTCCATAGGTTGCTCTTCTTCTGTTGTAGAAACAAGTGCAGTTCCACCTCCCAGATCATAATATTTTCACCAACAAACTCTGCTATTTTAACATTAGCTTCTTCAGTAGCCTCTTCACCAATCTCTATCTCTACACAGTCTCCCCCTACATCCTCAGTCCGTGTTGGAACATCACCAGTATCCCTAGCTTCCAACTCTTCACCATCTGAAATAAGAATCATAGGTGGGGGAATATTCTCAAGTTTTTCATACTCCTTAGATAGCTCAGGATCAAAGAGCTGAATAACTTTTAAATCTAAGGACTTTACCATGCTAAACCTAGAAGGTCATTCTTCCATTCTTCTCAATTTGAGCCTTCTAGGTCCAGAAGCTCTAATGTATATACACAAACACTTTTTACCCTCATATTTTATGCAAGCTACCTCTGTCATCTTTAGGTTCAAATATCCCTTATAATTCCTTTAAGTAAATAGCTTAGATCAATATCCATTAATCTTCCCAGACAAAGATTTATAAGCTCTTAAAATCTACCACCTTATCATACTTCAGATGCGATTCTATGCAATCGTCAAAAGACTTGAACCACTAACCATCAAAAGTAATGGATTTTTCTTTATAGTACTTTACTAAAGATGATGATGAGGCATGCCCTAGCCACATTGTTGAAACCACCTCTACTCCTGATTGTGGAATGCCGTCAAAAGGTTCCAACTTTGAGCTCTTTGTGAGATTTAGCTTCTTCTCAATCTCACCGAACAATTTCTTGAAATCCTTGATCTTCTCCATGTTGAATGTTGATGGTACGCTTTGACTAGCAAGAATAGCCTCAACTTCAGACTTCTGATTTCTTCTAAACTCCTCTCCAAAGGGTTTTGTTGCAAAAAATCTGAGCCAGAGATCTTCAAATTTCACTAGTGCGAAGTAATAGAGGGAAGTGGTTGTGAAAGTAAGGAAGGAGAAGGAATATAAAAGCGAAAGAATTTGAAAAAAAAAAATACTTTCCTTTTCCTCTATAACTGCACCCCTATTTTTTTTTCTTTCCAAGATCATGATTGCCTCTTTTTACTCGCCAACCGTTATATCACCATAAGTTCAACAATTCTCCAACTTCCAACATGCACACTTCTTCTATATTTTTGTTCTTTTTTCTGCTTTCTAATTTGTTTTTTATTTTTATGAATTTTTATACACAAAACAAAATAAAAATACTAAAGCTAAATAAAAGCTATAATAAATACCTCAAACATGACATACACCTAAGTGTTGTCTGAGAAATTCAAACGTAGCAATGTCCAACAATTAGTAAAAGTACTTGCAAACTAATCAGATGTTGGAACATAGGCAACCACCACTTCCTTTCTTTGAACCAAATCTCGAATAGAGTGGTGCCTTACATCAATGTGCTTCGTTCGAGAATGTTGAACTAGATTTTTTGATATATCAATTGCAATTTTGTTGTCACATAACACCTTAAGATGCCCTTCTTGAATCCATAATCATTCATCATTTGTTTCATCCACAATAATTGTGCACAACAACTTCCAGCAGCAAGATACTCAGCTTCAACAAGACACCAAATTCGTACTATACCAAGATACCAAATCCATACCAGTAAAGAAACATCCACCAGTGATGCTTTTACGATCATCTGCATTACCAGCCCAATCAAAATCACTATAGCCAATCATATGAGAGTCTTGATTATTAGAATACCATATTCCATACTTATAAGTCTCACTGACATAATGAATTATTCTTTTTACAGCAGTCAAGTGAGATTCCTTAGGATCTGCTTGAAATCTTGCACATACTCCTACTTTGAAACATATAATTGGTCGACTTGCTGTCAGGTATAATAGACACCCTATCATTCTCCTGCATAATTTTTTATCTACTCCAATTCCTTTCTTATCTTTCACCAATTTGTCAATAGCCCTCATTCGTGTCCGAACATATCGAGAATTACTCAATCCAAATCTCTTTAGTAAATTCAAGGTATACTTACTCTAATTTATAAATAGGCCGTTCTTTTCTTGCTTCACCTGAAGTCCTAGAAAATATGTGAGTTATCCAATCATACTCATCTCAAACTTGACCTGCATCACAGTTACAAAATTATATACCATAGATGGTGAAGTAGAGCCAAACAATATCATTAACATAAATTTGAGCAATTAATTTTTCTGATGATTTGTTGAACACAAATAAAGTGCGATCTACTCCCCCTCGATGATAACCTTTCTTAATAAGAAAGATTGTAAGTCGCTCATACCACGCCCTCCGTGTTTTTTTAAGACCATACAATGCCTTCTTGAGTCGATACAAATGATGGGGATAGTGAAGATCCTCAAATCCTTTAGGTTATTCAACATACAGTTCTTCATTAATCACACCATTAAGAAAAAGTACTTTTGACGTCCATCTGGTACAACTTGAAATTCATAGTGCAAGCAGTATCAAGTAAAATCCAAATAGATTCCAACCTGGCAACTGTTGGGAATGTATAATCAAAATGAACTCCTTCAGCAGTCATTATACCCTTGAGCAACATACCTTGCTTTATTCCAAGTAATCTGGCCATCATCATCTGATTTGTTCTTGAAAATCCACTTTGTGCCAATAACATTTATCCCTTTGGGACGAGAGTGAGATACCATACATCATTGCATTCAATTCCCAAGTTCTTCTTGCATTTTCGTAATTAAATACTCATCTAGCAGAGCTTCTTTTTAATTTTTTTGTTCAATTAGAGAGATGAAACATTGTAATCATGTATGTTCTCTATAGTTTACCCATTGTAGTGTACAAGTTCTGGTTCAAGTTGCACATGTGTTGGAGCATGAGATGGTGAAGTGGGATTGGATGTTCCAACATGATCAACTTCTTCAAGTTCAACAGGATTTTCTGAATACTCTGATGTTCCAACATCAACTGGTTGGTCAGGCAGACTACTCTGTGTTGGAACATGGTCTGAGTCTGGTTCATCTTCTCCTTCTCCTGATATTTGTTTATCATAATCATGTACGATGACATTAATAGATTCCATAAGAGAATGTGTACAGATATTGTCACCCTATAAGCATGCTTGTTCATAGAATATCCAAGAAAAAATCCAATATCACTGCGGCTGTCAAACTTGGCCAGTTGCTCTCAATCTTTGGGATATAGCACTTGATACCAAACACATGAAAATATGAGACGTTTGGCTTCCTGCCCTTCCAGATTTCATTTGAAGTTTTGTCTGTAAATAGACGAAGATAGACTCAATTTATGGTACAACAAATTGTATTAATGGCTTCTGCCCACCATTTCTTATGAATTACTCGTGTCATTTCCCGTAGAGTCGTATTCTTTCTTTCAACAATGCCATTATGCTGGGGGCGATTGGATAAGAGAATTCATATTGAATGTCAAGTTCATCATAGAAGTCACTTAACTAGGAATTTTTGAATTCCCTGTCATGTTCACTATGAATTCTGACAAGCTTTCCAACTGGACTTCCTTTCTCCGTATATTATTTAATCACTAAACTTCTGAACACATCCACAGTATCAGACTTTTCTTTAAGAAATGCCACCTATGTGTTTATGGAAATCTCATCAACACACACAAAGATATATTTCTTTCCACTCACACTAGATGTATTAAATGGAACCATCAAATCCATATGTAGTACTTTGATATTTCTTGAGGTGGTGATATACTAAAGTGATGAGTGAGGTGATCGAATTTTTTTACCTTGTTGGCATGGTTCGCATATAATTCCCTTTTTGTTGGTGAGTACATGCATACCTCGTACTGCTTTTAAGTTTGCAATTTTCACCAAGGTTTTGTAGTTGATATGTCCAAGTTTCCTGTGCCACAAAGTTTCTTCATCACCCTTAGAGATTAAACATCTCACTTCTTGTTCTAGCAAGTAAAAATTGTCTGAAGACCGAATTCCAGAGAGTACTTTATCTTGACCATGTTTCACAATGCATTTGTTTTTATGAAAATTCATTTTCATAATGTCATTGCACAACTAACTGTACTTATAATTAGCCTTCAAGTCTTCTACAAGAAGAACACTTGTGAAAATTGGAAATCCCTCGATTTGCAATTAACATTTTTAAACTAGTCGACTTTTCTTCCCATCACCAAATGTAACAAAACCACCGTTATATGGTTTAATATTTGTCAAATATTCCTAAGTTCCAGGCATATATCAAGAACATCCACTATCAAAGTACCACAAGTCTCTAGAGTGTGCAATATGAAAAGTGTGAGCAACAAGATAAGCATTGTTGTGCTTAGGAACACCTTTGATCGTTGAACATCATCCATGTTGGATTATGCAGACAATTTTTGTCCATTCATGGTGTATCTGAGTAGCTTAAACCATTGCTCATGTATATGGCCTTGATAGGTGCAGTAGTGACAAACAATAGATATCTGCAGTATTGCTCGATGGCTTATCATAGCCTATCCCTTGTTTGTTTCCAAAGTTCTTCCCCACAGTCAATATATCATCAAGCTTTTCCTTTCCAGTGTTCAACTTGATAATTGCTACCTCAGCCATTTCAACCCTCTTTGTTGAACTTAGATTCAGTTTCAATTGTTTAATCTCTTCTCTGAGTCTTATAACAAGACTTAACAACTCATTCTCTTTCTCAGCAAGTTGGTTTTTCTCTGTCTTCAAAGCTTTATTTGTGTCAACTTTCAACACATATCATACATGTTTTTATATGAATTGTAGATATCTTCATCACTCACAGTCTGTCATTCGTCGTCACTAGAGAAGTCGTCAAAACTTGATTTATCTATGTTGGAACATACAGTCGTATATGTCTTTACTATGTTGGAACATGAATTATTAGTTTCTGATAGATCATGAATTTTTTATCCAAATACTACATAATTGCTTGTAAGTTCCTCTTCATCTTTCTCATCTTCTTCATCTTCACTCGATGAAGTTACATATGTGATCTTCCTTGCTTCTTTCAAGTATTAGCATATTCAGCCTGGATGTACCTGTATCCCTCACATTCTCTAAATTGAATACTTCTTGGCTACTTTGTTTCACCACTCTAATTTCTTAAGAACTACTGATTGGTTTGTTCCATTTGTGTTCATCAATTGTTACTAAGATCTTGTAATTGAGATCTATGACTTCCGAACCTATCTTGTGATTTTTTATTCACCACTTTCTTCAGTATTTTTGAGAAATTCATAGTGATAAGTGCAAGTTCTTCAATATCATCGTCATTATCATCTTCCTGAAGATTCCTTGGTGACAAAGTTTGAAAGCCAACTCCTTTTGCACTTTCTTTGTGGCCTGTCCCAATGTTATCTTATAGGTTTGCAAGGATCCCATTAATTCATGTGAAGACATGGTGGCCATATATCTTTCTCCTTCTATTGCCACATATTTCATAGAAAATCTTTGGGGTTGAGATCTCAAAGTCTTTTTCAGCAGTTTGGATTGCTTGTATGTTTTGCCAAGTTGATACGCCATATTTGAGATGTCTCTTAGCTTTCAATTAAACACAACAATAGTATCATCCTCCTCCATCTTCAATTCTTTGAACCTTGTGGCTAACATTTATAGTTTAGATTCTCGTAGATGACTTGTTCCTTCATGTACTATCTGCAAAATATCCCATATGTTCTTTATCTGATGACTTGTAGAGATAAGTTTAAACTTATTTTCATCCACTGCTATGAAGATAGCATTTAATGCTTTGGAATTTTCCATTGAAGCCTTTAGTTCATCAGGAATCCATGTTGACTTAGCCTTGTGTTTAAGTTTCTTTGAACTCGATTCTCTTTCCTTTGAACTAGGTACTTCTTCCTCGGCTGGTGGATTCCATTCTGCTTCAACAAAATGCCAAGGAAGTTCATCCAGTGAGTTTATGAAAACTCTCATGTGTGTTTTCCAGTAGTTGTAGTTTCCTCCTTTCAGCAGTGGTGGCCGAGACACGGAAAACTCCTTCTTTGGTTAGCATTGGTAAAACTATATCACACTTAACTTGACAAAACCAAGGTAAGAATAAGTAACATGGCTCTGATACCAATTGAAAGTTGGCTTTACCTAATTAACTCTATAATTACTACCGTGTTCCAACATAAACTATTTAACCAAATATGCAATAAAGTAAAACATGAACACACACAAGACTTGGTTACTCAGTTAAGTGAAATCCACCTACATGTATGGGGCCTTTCCCAGTTCAGAATGAATCCATTAATCAGTAATATATAGTACAACGTACACCATACAATTATACATATCTTATCTAATTATAACTTGTGAATTCTGTAAGCTCCCCTTGCTACAGATCCACCTTGATCAGACTCCCTCTGACCTTAAAACTCGTTAATGCTGGATCGCCTCCTCCTGTGAAATTAAGGTATACGATTATGAATTTGATGAAACAGTTATGATCATGTTGGAACATAGACAAAAAGCTCTTGAGCACTTCTCGGAATGTCGAAAACCTGGATGCAGATTTTCTTCAATTAAAAGCGTAAGTAGCTCAGCCAGAATGTCTTCTATATATACCGTTGCACGTATAGATTCCTATGCACAAATAATTCCTTATCTATCTCAAATTATGATTATAATCAAATCACTTGGGTGAAGTATCAAATCTAATCCCTTAAATAAAGGAATTAAAAATATTCCGTCCAAATCCATTTCGAAAATGATATTATCAAATCAATTAAATTTCCTTAAATCCAAACCAATCACTTAAATATAGGAGTTGATATATTCTTCAATCACAACTCTTGAACAGAAATATTGCTTCTCAGAATACATCTCCAAATTCCTTATATCACCCGAATTCCCTTCTTTGATGTTATAACACAAACTATTCCATATTTGCATAATTTCCACAAATTGCCGATTAAATGAATATGGACTTTACAATTCTATCACTAGTGGAGAAGCCTTGATTAAAGGAAGCAACCAAAGGAGGTTCTTAATGAACCGCCTTTAATGAGGACCCAATGGAGGTTTTGAATTTGGAACTCCCTCATATGTCACACTGGAAATTTTAAAGGCACTTTTTAATCGATTAAAATCAACTCTTCAAGAACGACCTTTAATAGAGTATCTTTGTTTCCCAAGTATATATATAGCATCTACGGTTTCTTCTCCCCTTAGTTTATTTTCCTAAAACATAACTCCTCCCCGGCTCATTCTAGTTATTACTGATCCCTTTGCTTATTCTCTCTTTCTCACCCTCACACTTGCCTCCCTCCACTGTTGCCTTCTCTTCACGATGCAACTACCTCCTCCTCCTGACGCCGCGCGTAACTTCCGCCGCACCTATCCTCCCCCGTGCTTGGGCTCCACCGCCCCTATCCTCCCCCGTGCCTGATCACCGTGTGTCGCCCCCTACCCTTCTGCCGTGCCTTACCACCGTACGCCCCTTGCCTTTCTGTCGTTCCAGGCCACCGTGCCCCCTGCTCCCCTGCCACACGTCGTCCCTCCTGTTTTCTCTTCTGATGCACACCATGTCCTTCGCTGCTGAAGTCCTTGGCCAAGAGAGCTGCGTCGCTGGGTGCCCGACGTTGATGGCTTCTCCGCGATAGAGTTTTCTTCCAGATCTGCTGTATTTCTTTTTTGGACTAGTTGTGTTTATTGTGTACGTAGTTTGCATTTGCATTTTGTTGTTCGTACTGATGTTTGTTGTTACTGTATTTCTGTTCCGGGCAGATCTAGGTTTTTGGTGAACGTCGTTTCACTCACCAAAATAATCTGTAAACTCTAATGATGAAATTAGTACAGTAGCAAGCAGAGTCGATCCCACGAGGAACGGAGCAAAAACTATAATAAAATTCCTACTAATATAGAACACTTTTGGTGAAGCCACCACACCTTATTTTTCAGATTTATCTAACAACTAATAATGCGACTAACTAATATAAAATAATAATGCAACTAACAAATATAAATGTCTATAAAATATATGAATAAGGTAATCGGCTCGGAATAACTCACATTAGTTAAACATCGATCATAGGCGCAAAGATAAATCAATTCATATGCATCTATCAGTTATAGGAAAGTAGGTACGCTTAACCTCCCCAATTCTTTCGTACGTTATCGACAATTAACCAATTATAATTAACTAATTGTTTCTCTTACCAAGATGGCCCCGGAAAGTATTCGCTGAACTAGATACACACCTCGATATCATTAAAAATGAAAAGAACCCGATATAGCAATTCCCAAAGTAAAAATAAATAGTAACGCACACTTAATTGTTCCCCATCTTGCTATTACAGTCTTAGCTAGTTAGCTGTTTTTCACAAGAACTTGCTACTTACTAACCCTTTCCAACGATTACGTATTGGTGGAATTAGATAGCAGTATCCCAATAATGTTCAAGTTGATCAGACTTAAACACATCAGAAATAAATTTAACCAAGAACAATCAAGAACACAACGAAATAAACTAATGCTTGTTATTCCATGCCGATATATAAATTAGCTACTCATAATGATTAAACTAAACAAATATATAATATAAAAACCAAACATAATCAACGAAATAAATAATTACGCAAAGCGTGAGGCTACTGTGCGAACTCCAGTGCTAATGTAATTCTTGCTTCCAATTAACAAAAGCATGCAGATCACGCAATTGCCATACATTAAATCTAACTAAAACTCAAAGTAAGTCTGCCGCACACTACTAATGTCTATGTCTTTTTGTATGTATCTCTACCGCAAAGCATTAGGTATTTATATACCTTTGCTCGGCCACTAATAAAACAAATCGGATTCTTCTTCCGAACATAAATCAAATTCTATTATAACTCTAATTAACTAATTCTAAAATTAAGGAATTTCAAATGAAAGGAGATAATACAATCCTTATTAATATGGGAAGTGAATATCTTTATTTTCTTCAAATCCACATCTCTTCAATAATTCACTTTTTATCCCATAACTTCAGCAATTCTGCTTTTGCCTCTCTTCCTTCATCCCTGGAAAAATGTCTTATGAAATAAGAACGTTTTCCATTGGAGCACATCGCCTCATTAAAAACCTTAACCTGGAAAACCCAGTGGGAAAAAACCGTTGGTTAAGGGAGAAAGAGTACAATGTATAGCTCCCTCTCAATTCTCCGCAATCAATGAATTCCTGCACCAAAAACACCTTAAAGTGCAAATTATATCTTAATAAAATCATAATAATCCCACAAAATATGAACACAATATAACACACATCAAATATCCTCACACTTGAATAATGCTTGCCCTCAAGTGTTCATAAGTACTCATTCCCTCATAAGACTCTATCTAAAATGACCTTATAAAAAGAAAAGGTAAGATAGAAACACAAATCACACAACGAGACAAACAAAAATTCAACATTTAAAAACTCTAGCTTCTACTCTTATAACGATAAATTTTCCCCTACCAAGGATAAAGGATCACCTTAACGCACTTGGAAAATCATCAATCCTTAAAGTAATTGGAATAAAATGTTCAAGATCGGGAAATCTAATCATCAATTCAGTCAAAATCGGACAAGCAATGAATATTTTCTCACGGTTTCACTCAATCACTCTCAATATATGAAGGACAATCACTCAAATAATTCACAAGTTATAACATAGAGAAGTTAATATGCAAATCAGGAAGGTCTTTCTCAAGGGTTGTAACGGGGATAGGGACCATTCAGATTGGTGAGATCCTAAGGGTTCTAAGCTCAAACAATATCGATCAAAATATTATGCATGTTTTTTCCTTCAACCATCATCCACGTATAGTAGACATTCACCAACAATCTTCATCTCATGGCTATTAAGAGAAAGCCAAGTAATATCACATCAAATGTAGGTGCTATTTTTTTTCTTGTTTTTCTTTTTCCTTTTTTCCCTTTTTTTCTTTTTTTTCCCAGCACCATTCTTCTTCAATACAGTCCAAAACTGGTACTTTTTGAGAGAAAAATCGCAACATAACAATAAGATTTTTTCTCTTTTTTTCACAGTTACACCCCTCCAGTTTGGCGAAACGGAACCCCAGTGTCACTGATCATAATAAAATTCAGCCTTCAATTTTCGAAACCATTCAGTCTGGACAAACTGGACACATACTCAGTAATGTCATCAAATCAAGAGAACACAATGGATGAATTCATTAACACCAACTTCAAGAACATGCATAATAGGGCCAAAAGAAAAGATAAAACAAGGCTTTGGCTGAATATATAGTAACTCATATCAAAAAACATATTCAAAGCTTCAAAGTGTTTCACTAGGGGTTAATGTAATTGGTGGGCAATTTAAGCTGTGTGGTTCATCCTAGTGCCTTCCATCACTTTCACACATAACAACTCCAATTATAACAATGTGATCTCTCAGAACAAAGATTGATGTAGAGAGTGCTCTACTCTAGCTCAAACCTCACTTTAGTAGGCTAAAATATTCAATTAAACTCATCCTTTTTCGTCATCCCAAAAATCATACCCATCAAATTTCACAAATCATTGAAAATCTCATTCAATAACTTCAAGGCATATTAGATTTACCAAGTTTGTTACAATGAAGTTTACAACCGGAAGGGTACTTTTATCAAGAGCCACTAGAATATTTTCATGTCAAATTATCGACTCAAACAACACAAAAGAACACATGTTTAACTGTAAAAAAAATTGAAGTAAATTTGTTTTTTATTTTCCAAAAATACAAAACAAAACACACAAGAAACCTTCTCACACTTAAACTCTGCTTGCCCTCAAGCAAATAATGCAAAGCTCTTATGAGAAAAGGTTTAACACATAGTCAACATCATAAAAAAATGACAAAGGAAGAGGGAACTTATAGTGGTGGGTTTCGGAGAAATTTCCTGATCAAGCGGAGAGCATTGGATCAAAATCAGATTCTGCCGCTGGCCTCCCGTTTGGCCAAACGGAACCCTGCAAGTCCAGCTTTCCAAATGTGTGAATTCTCCATGGTGCAAATTCAAGTACTTCAAATCTATAGATCAAGAACTGAGATCAGATGAAAAACTGAAATTCCTAAAAATAAATAAAAAACTTAAAAAAGAAAAAAAACTAAGAAAATTGGGTTGCCTCCCAATTAGCGCTTTTGTTTATAGTCTTTGGCTAGACTTCCAGATGCCGTTAATTAATATTTTTTGGGCACAATGGAATTTCTTCCATTAATGCCACCTGAGAATTATCATAGTACGGATTAAGGTGATGACTATCGACGTGGAATGCCCTTTTTGCATCCATGCTTATAATCTCTACCATCCCATCAGGCCAAACATAAGCCACTTCGAATGGTCTAGTCCATTTAGACTTGAATTTCCATGACATATGTCGAAGTTTGACTCAGATATAAGAACTATCTACCCAACCACAAATTTCTTAGGCTTCAAATCTCTGTCATGCCACAACTTATTGAGCTCCTTGTACCGCATAGCTTAATCAAACCCTTTCAATCTTAGATCTCTCAATTCTTTGAGTTGGAACTTTGTTTCTTCCTCACACTTGAGCGACTCTATACGCACTGGAAGAGTATCATCATCTTCTTGATAATCATGCTTTAGATCGGGTGGTAACGCCTTCAACTCAAAATCTGAGGTTTTCATATCCGATAAGACTAGTCTGGCGGATGGGTCCCATTTGGTCAAACCGGACCCTGTACGTACTTCAAAAATTTTCAAAATACCCGGTTCGGACTGAGTCAAGTTGGGAATTCCTTGATTTATTTCAGTTCTGGGCACCATTTTCTGAGAGTGCACTAAACATACCAATTTACGGATTTCCTTATCACTTGAGACTTGAACATTTTCCTCTTTTGGACTTGTAGGCATTTGAATTCCCAACTTATCCTGCAAAACTTTAGTCTTAAGAGAATCTTGGACAAATGGGTCAGTATGATCAATTGCATTCACATTCTCAGCATCTATAGATTTCTGCATGGGTTTATCAATATTGAGTGTGTACTTATCACCAAAATAATCAAGTGAAATAGTTCCATTCCCAACATTAATAATGGTGTTTGCAGTTTTCAAGAATGGACGACCCAACAATACCCCTTGTGTTCCCTTATCATTGGTATGATTCATTTTTACCACATAAAAATCTGCTGGGTACACAAAGTTATTGACTCGCACAAGCACATTTTCCAACAACCCTTCAAGACATACACAAGATTTATCTGCCAATTGAATTACCACTCCAGTGTCTACCATTTCAGCTCCATTCAAAGTTTGATACGCAGATAATGACATGACATTAATTGAAGCTCCTAAATCACACATGGCAGCATTGATCTTCTTATCTCCTATATAACAAGGTAAGGAAAACATACCTGGGTCCTTGCACTTTTGAGGCATTTTCTTTTGGATCACAGCTAACACAGATTCACTCATCATGATCTTGCTCAAATCCTTTGGCTTTCCTGCAATAAAATATTTCAAGAACTTTCTTACTAGTGGTAACCTTATTGCCTGCAAGAACGGAAGATTAATTTCCATTTTCCCAAAAATTGTTACAAAATCCATAGGTTCTTCCTTTTTCTTTTCTAATCTACGAGGGAAAGGAGGCAAAATTTTAAGTGAAGGATCATGTAAACTCAACCTCTTACTTACCTCAGCTGGTACCTTGGATTTACCTTTATCTCGGGTCTCAGTAGGCTCAGGAATCTCAGAGTTTGTGGTGGTTTCATCGTCCTTTTCCTCCGTTACTTGATTCTGAATTTCTGCTGCAGGGTTCGGTTTCCTCCGTTACTTGATTCTGAATTTCTGCTGCAGGGTTCGGTTTGGCCAAACCGGACCCTCCGTCAGTGAACTCCTTCGCTTCTTTGCTTGCGGATTTCAATGGTAACGCACCAAATTCTTCTTCACTTCTGAGTGTGACTTGATTTACTGTCTCATGAGGGTTCAATTGGACCTGAGAAGGTAACCCTGGTTGTTTCATTCTGAGTTCATTCATGGAATTCGATAAATTGGTGATTTATCGCGTATGCTCCTCTAAAGTTGTTTCAATCTTCTCAAACCTTTGGCGTTGCTTTTGCATCATGTCCATCTTATCATTCAAACATTTCTCTTGACCACCTTGATGGGTCTGAGGAAAAACCAAAGCTTCTCGTTGCATTGGTAGAACATAGGGTCGTTGGTAATGCTGAGGCTGCTGCGGAGGGAGGCCTTGTTCTCTCCACTGGAAGTTAGGGTGATCCATATACCTTAGATTGAAATTATGGGGATATGGTCCACCTTTTTCCTTCCTCTCATTGAAATTTCCCATAGCATTTGCTTAGACAGGTATCTTTCTCATGGTAAGAATGCTTTGCGACGTCGTATGGTTCACTGTTCCACACGTATCGCAAGGCCCTTCTTGTACAGACACAACTTTATCAACAACCTTGGATAGCATTTTCTCCATTCTTTCCATCCTTTCCTTGATCTCATCTTTTTTGGGAGTGGATGTTTGTGCCACCTTCTTCAAGATTCGTACTTCCTGCTGATCATACTCCTTCTTAGAGTCCACCAACCTCTTGATGATCTCTCTAGCTTCATTCACTCGAAGGTGAGAAAATCCACCACTACTGGAAGAGTTCACCAAGTCCTTGTTACTGGATGTCATCCCTTGATAGAAGCATTGAAGCAACTGGCCTTCCATCATTCGGTGATTAGGGCAACTGTCTACCAACTTTCTGAACCTCAGCCAATACATACTCAATGGTTCATCATATTCTTGCTTGATTCTTGTGATCTCCTTCTTCAAGGCATCTGTTCTTGTGGCTGGAAAGTAGTACTCCAAGAACAATATCTTCAATTCTGCCCATGTCGCAATGGAGTTAGGGGGCAAGCTCGAAAACCACTGATTTGCTGCTTCTGTCAAACTGAATGGGAATGCCACCAATTTGAATTGATCTTTCGTCATGGTAGATGACCTCTTCTGAACCTTACAAATCTTGATAAATTCACTCAGAAAATTGTAAGGGTCTTCAGTGCTTCTCATGTGGAACTTGGGGAGTACGTTCAGGAATGCCAACTTGATCTCAATAGGATTTTCGGTCTCTGGCAGCTGAATAGGAGTAGGGGGATCATCTTCACTATGACCAGTGAGTTCCCACATGTATGGATTGTCTGGGATCTGCCCAGGATTCAGATTTTGGTCGGCTCCGTCCATCTCGATGTCAGTTCCTGAATCCAAGGTAGTTGCTGAAATCGCGATAGGTTCGGTTTGGCCAAACTGAAGTGTCTCGGCAGAAATTAATTTCTGCACCTTTGTTCACTTTCTGTTCTGCTTGGCTATTTTCTCAACTTCCGGGTCGAATATTAAATTCGGCCTGGATGATCTGCTCATAAACCAAGCACAGTAACACACAGATTGTAGAAAACAATTTATAGAAATTGACTTACCGTTCCCCGGCAACGGCGCCAATTTGGTGAACGTCGTTTCACTCACCAAAATAATCTGCAAACTCTAGTGATGAAATTAGTACAGTAGCAAGCAGAGTCGATCCCACGAGGAACAGAGCAAAAACTATAATAAAATTCCTACTAATATAGAACACTTTTGGTATAGCCACCACACCTTAATTTTTAGATTTATCTAACAACTAATAATGCGACTAACTAATATAAAATAATAATGCAACTAACAGATATAAATGTCTATAAAATATATGAATAAGGTAATCGGCTCGGAATAACTCACATTAGTTAAACATCGATCATAGGCGCAAAGATAAATCAATTCATATGCATCTATCGACGTGAATAGGTAAATAATATAGACGGTGGAACCCATGGTAGAGGCTGAAAAGAGCCCTACCAAATACAAAACAACATCCAGCCTTAGATTACGTAGGTAACCGAAGGAGCAAAGTCGAGAGAGGGGGGGAGTGTTGGAGTGAAAATCCAAAGGATAACACTCCTCCACCCCCCCTTTAGTCTAAATTAAATAAATACCAACCCTAAGAAAGACGAACGAGCAAAGGGAGTACAAAACAACCTAGAAAAACATAGGCTATAAAACACAAGAAAAAATGAGGTGAGAACAAACTCACTACCCATAACCAAAATAATCCGCTTCTACCCCTAACAAATGGGGCCTTCTTCATTTGAATTCCATAATGCAGCCGAGAATTGTGAGACTCAGGTCTTGAGCTAATGTTGTTGCTGGAATGTTAATGAAGGTACTAAAATCCAACGTCAAGTGATTTGAATATCCTAATGCAGCCGAGCGTCCGTCTTGGTCTTGGATGTCGCATAAAAAATGAAGCCGATGATCCGAATTGCACCTTATTGGCACGAATGAATATCTGCTTCTACCATGTACACCCTAAGGTGGAGATAGAGGAATGTTATTAGCCTTCAAGCATTCTCTTGTTGGCGCCGAGAGTGATTTAGTGGGCAAAGATATAATGAGGCCGTGCCTCCAACCTTTGTAAATCCCAGTCAAATCAACCTCCCGAAAATGTGAGAATGGATACACTTGTACCGCGTGTATCAAGCGTGGCGATTATGTAATCGCCCACTCCATTTTGAGCAAATGGACAACTTTATGCTAATTTAACACAAAGTGTAGCGCGAGCATAGAGCGCATAAATAACCGTTAATTCATAAGTAATATCTAGGCTTAGGAGAGGAGCATTAGAGTGTAAATCCATACTCTTAAACCTATTGCCTCAACCTTAATTCCGAGTTGCTATTGCCAGAAGAAATTCGAGATTGACTCCATCGAGCTCCAACAACTCCAACTTGGCCCGGGATATAGCACCAAGCAGCACCAAGCAGCGCCAAGCAGCGCCTGGTCATGATGCCCAGATCCAGCTCCTAGTCCCCATAAAAACCTCTCCATGCTAGTTGCCCCGTTGCCAAGAACCATTGCTGCGTTTATCAGTCTAGTGCAGCGTCTGGCGCCCAGTACAGAGCGCCAGACACCTAGTCCCATCGCCCACAAGATGCAGCACCCAGTGTATAACAACCAGCACCACCCAACACCCTTCCATCAGCCACTCCATCCGAGGTACTAAAACAAGTGTTCATCCGGGAATAGCCTATTCATCACCATGTAACAATCCTTCATAATTAACTTGACCACTCGATCGGAACTAGGGGAGGCGCCATTCATAACCACATTATTACGCTCTCTCCAAATACGATAAATTGTAATTATCAAGGCTAGGATACCGAATTTCTAGCTAACTTTGGAACCCTTGACTTGCCTTTTAACCCAATTCATTGAACTTGATATCGCATTTGTTCTTCTCCTTAGTCCCATCCAATTCCGTATTCGACCCCACACCACCTCCGAAAATTCGTATTTAAAAAATAAATGCTCGTTAGTCTCAACCTCTAGGTGGCACAAAGAACAAATTTTATCCGAACTATCCACTCCCTCAGAACGTATTTTGTCTTTAGTATAGAGCCTTCCAATTGCTGCAAGCCATGAATTCATATGCATCTATCAGTTATAGGAAAGTAGGTACGCTTAACCTCCCCAATTCTTTCGTACTTTATCGACAATTAACCAATTATAATTAACTAATTGTTTCTCTTACCAAGATGGCCCTGGAAAGTATTCGCTGAACCAGATACACACCTCGATAGCATTAAGAATGAAAAGAACCCGATACAGCAATTACCAAAGTAAAAGCAAATAGTAACGCACACTTAATTGTTCCCCATCTTGCTATTACAGTCTTAGCTAGATAGCTGTTTTTCACAAGAACTCGCTACTTACTAACCCTTTCCAACGATTACGTATTGGTGGAATTAGATAGAACTATCCCAATAATATTCAAGTTGATCAGACTTAAACACATCAGAAATAAATTTAACCAAGAACAATCAAGAACACAAAAGAATCAATTATAAAACAATTAGGCCTCACGATTCATAAACTAATGCTTGTTATTCCATGCCGATATATAAATTAGCTACTCATAATGATTAAACTAAACAAATATATAATATAAAAACCAAAAATAATCAACGAAATAAATAATTACGCAAACCGTGAGGCTACTGTGCGAACTCCAGTGCTAATGTAATTCTTGCTTCCAATTAACAAAAGCATGCAGATCACGCAATTGCCATACATTAAATCTAACTAAAACTCAAAGTAAGTCTGCCGCACACTACTAATGTCTATGTCTTTTTGTATGTATCTCTACCGCAAAGCATTAGGTATTTATATACCTTTGCTCGGCCACTAATAAAAAAATTGGATTCTTCTTCCGAAAATAAATCAAATTCTATTCTAAATCTAATTAACTAATTCTAAAATTAAGGAATTTCAAATGGAAGGAGATAATACAATCCTTATCAATATGGGAAGTGAATATCTTTATTTTCTTCAAATCCACATCTCTTCAATAATTCACTTTTTATCCCATAACTTCAGCAATTCTGCTTTTGCCTCTCTTCCTTCATCCCTGGAAAAATGTCTTATAAAATAAGAACGTTTTCCATTGGAGCACATTGCCTCATTAAAAACCTTAACCTGGAAAACCCAGTGGGAAAAAACCGTTGGTTAAGGGAAAAAGAGTACAATGTATAGCTCCCTCTCAATTCTCCGCAATCAATGAATTCCTGCATCAAAAACACCTTAAAGTGCAAATTATATCCTAATAAAATCATAATAATCCCACAAAATATGAACACAATATAATACACATCAATTTTTTTTCTCACTGCCAGAAACCTCAGTTTTTCGACAACCTTTTTTTTTACCTCATAAATAGGTTCAGAATTCGGTACCTATTTCGGACCCAATAAAAGGAGATTTGAAAACCGCCTTTAATTAAAGCTTGTCCCACTAGTGTATTTATAACGTGCTCGGACTTAACATTATTTGCATAACAATATTGATACTCCCTCTAGTCTCTTAACACCGGTTCCATTTTTTCTGAAATATTTTAGAGGTATATTTGATCACCTATAACTTTAATTTCATACAATAATAAAATTATGTGTTTCAGAGAATCCAAAGACACCTCACACGACGTTCGCTATTGTATGTAGTTAAAGTTATTAATGGTCAAACATGGCTTGAAAAATTTTGCAGTAAAACAAAGCCAATGTTAGAAAACCGGAGGGAGTATTCGATAAGTTTAAGAAAGATGGGGTTTAATTAGAACAATAAAAGGTAAAAGGTCTTAGTTGCAATATTAAAATTTTATTATACAACATGTAGTAGTTATAAAGTTTATAACCCGATTTATGCAACCCGAAAATTTTATGTTCATTTCTTCTAATTTACACTTTAAACCTTGGTCTTTTCATAACTTATGAAAAGACCGTCTTTCAAGAGATGGACTCATATATTATCATTTATTTATTTATTTATTGCAATCAGTATTCGGGTCGATTTTCAGATTGAGTTTCAATATCCAAAACCAAACTAAAAACTATATTTAAGAATCGGTTTACTCAATTCAATTATCCAAAAACTGTATTTCAGATTTGGTTTGATTATGTTGGTATGCCTTGAATACTGTAATAGCCGCTTCTGCGACCCTTCCTGGGGGTCCGGGGGGGCGGCAGTCGCCCCTGGGAAACAAACGGGGGTCTCGCTGTTGATTTGGGCCGAATTGTGCTTTTGGCCCAGTTTGTTAGGGTTTAGTTGAGACAACATATAAAGTGTCTCTCTTCTCTCTGTAAACCAACTCTAATTCCATTCCGTACAACAGATTATTTCAAATTCGAATTATTCGATTTTGAGTTCGATTTTCAATTTTTTTTACCCACCCCTAAGAAGTGCATGCATTCCCGCCCCACCAGGTGTCTCACGAATCCTATTTATAATACTCTATCTTCTTAACATTCAACATTTTGTCATACCACTTGTAAAAAAAATCATCCGGCCGGGAATCGGCTGAGGGCTTCTGAATCGTATTGATCGAATTCAATCTGCACAGGAGTGCAAATCCATTGGCGATTTTCAGGCTCTTGGATTTGTCGTCCCGTTCACCTTGCGGATTTTGGTTCGAATGAATTCTGTACGAAAAATGTAGAGGTCGTTGGTCATTTCCGCGGTTGCGGTCTTCATGACGCTCGTTTTATCATCCCGGGGAGGCGATTTTTCGCAGGATGTCATCGTTGGTTTTGGCAAGAATCAGACCAGTATATCTAATGGATGACAACAAATTAGCTTGTCCATGGACCGAAGTTTCGGGTTCGAGTTTATGTCGAAGAATGAGTTTTTGTATCAAGCTTGCCCCTGATAATTCAGCAGGCACAGTCACAACATTTTATGTGAGAGCCTAATCTTAAATTTTTTCCTTTTTTTTGGGTTCATAATATCTAATGCTACACCGTACATTCAAATCTGCACACTTTTTGATCAATTTTTTTAAACCATGTTTGACCATCAATAACTTTAGTTAAGTATACCAATGGTGTTATAAAATTTAATATTTAGAAAATACATGATGTAATAAATTTAACGATATCTCAGATGAAGATATTGACATGTATATGCTAGTTGAAATTTAGGGTCAAAAGTGCATTAAGAAAATTGATCAAACAGATATTCGTATTACCTTTTTACATTAACAATTATGAATGTTGATATGATAGGAAAATAGGAGGATTAGAATTAGCTGACCAAATTTTGGTTGTTTTTGGGGCTGATATATTGTCTTGTGTGGATATACATAGTTATCGTCACCAACAGGAAAAACACATGATGAGTGATTTTGAGTTGTTGGCGAATAGAACTGGGCAAACATACACTCCAAACCAAAGTTTACTCTCAAGGAAAAGGGAACAGAGAACAACAGTTTCGGCTATGGTTTGATCCCACCAAGTCTTTCCACACATACTCAATTGTGTTGAACCCTCAAAACATCACGTTAGCGTTAACTAAATATTGAAAAAAAGTTTCATTAAATTCAAAACAACAGTACCTAAGGTAATACATGTAAAAGTATTGCAATGCCAATATGTTCAATTTAACATTTTTAATATCTAAAATAATATTTTCAAAGTGTTACATTAGGCTCATTCCTCCTAAACAACCACAATATGACAATTCATATCATCTCAACTCAAAAATCATGTACTTCCCCCTCACTTAAATCATCACAAACTTATTCAATCATATACCACATGCTTCCCAAAAAAACATCAAAATTTCGAAATCAAAACTTCCCAGCACAACCCATTCATGCTAAACAAAGTCATTAAACATAAAGTTCAAAGAGTTACACGAAATTTGAAGCTAAGAGCAAAAATTACTCTTCCCTTAGAGAAAAGCTTCAAAATTTTGAGTTTCCCAAAGGTGAAGTGAGAGTGAGTGTTTTGAAAAACTTGCAATGGGTTAAAGGACTCTCATGGATAAGAAGGGTGTACTATGATTCTAATTTCAGCAAATCATGCTTATCCAAAATGGGTTATTTAGGAGGGAGGTACAAGGGAAATAGTGATGGTTTATGGAAAAAAATATAAACTTAAGGGGACAAAAATGTCACTTAATTAATGCTCAAGGGAGGTGGCGATGTTTAGCATTGTACTATTTGAATCACCAATCCTAGGGAATATTAGATTTGCTGAATTAATGAGCCAAAAGTACATGTTTTGGTTAAAAACTTGTATTTTTTAAAATTTGCACTTTTACCCCATTTTCAGCCTAGCACGAGGCAGTGGCACGAACGTGCTACATGGAGCCTTGTGTTGATGCCCTCCAGCACGAGACAAGCCTCGTGTTGATCGTTTTTGGCACGAGTCGTGCTGTAGCACGAACGTGCTCCCTTGATCTCTCCCTTTTTCTTTTGAAAAACCTTTTTCACCCACAAATTCCTATTTCCTAATAGTACAAAACACAAGGCTCGATCATATATTTACAAACAACAAGATTTCACGCCAAGATCCATTGTCAAACACCATGCAAAATCTATCTATCTACCGAAAAACATCAAATTAAAGTAAGAAAGAGCAGCATATTTTTATTGTCATCCTCACGACTTATTTTCTCATGAATTTCAATTAAAAATAACTCAAGCTATCAACTAATGCAACGTACCATTTTCTCACCTCTCGAACCCTCCACTCGAATTCTCACCGCTCGAACCCTCCACTCGAACCTTCACCTCTCGAACCTCAACTTGAACTCTCACCTCTTGAATTCTCCACTGGAACCTTTACCTCTCGAACCTCCAATAGAACATTCATCTCTCGAATCTGTACCTCTCAAACCCCTCCAATGGAACCCCTCCGCTTGAACCCTCTGTATCTCAACCTTCACCTCTCGAATCAGTACCTTTAGAATCCCTCCAATGGAACACCCCGCTTGAACCCTCTCCACCTGAACCTTCACCTCTTGAATAGGTACCTCTCAAACCCCTCCAATGGAACCCCTAACCTTCACATCTCGAATTTTTTCAATGGAACCTTCACCTCTCAAACCCCCCACTCGAACTCTCACCTCTCGAACCTCCACTGGAACCTTCACCTCTCGACCCTCCAATGGAACCTTCATCACTCGAATTCGTACCTCTCAAACCTACAGCTCTCGAACCTCCACTGTAACCTTCACCTCTCTAACCATTACCTCTCGAACCCCCAACTCAAACTCGAACCTGTCGAACCTCCACTGGAACCTTCAACTTGAACCCTCTCCACCTCAACCTTCACATCTCGAATCGGTACCTCTCGAACCCCTCCAATGGAACCCCTCAACTTGAACCCTCTCCACCTGAACCTTCACCTCTCGAATGGGTAACTCTCGAACCCCTCCAATGGAATCCCTAAACTTCACCTCTCGAACTATCCAATGGAATCCCTATCCTTCACCTCTTGAATTGTCCAATGGAACTTTCACCTCTCGAACCCCTCACTAGAACTCTCACCTCTTGAACCCCCTACTAGAACTCACTTCTCGAATCTCCAATGGAACCTTCACCTCTCGAATTCGTACCTCTCGAACCCCTCCACTCGAACCCTCTCCACCTGAACCTTCACCTCTCAAAATTAGTACCTCTCAAACCCCTCCACTTGAACCTCTGTACTTGAACCTTCACCTCTCGAATCGGTACCTCTCGAACCCCTCCAATGGAACCCCTCCACTTCAACCCTCTCGATCTGAACCTCCACCTCTCAAATTGTCCAATGAAACCTTCACCTCTCGAATCCCCCCTCGAACTCTCACCTCTCGAACCTCCATCACAACCTTCACCTCTCGAACTCCAATGGAACCTTTACCCCTCGAATTTGTACCTCTCGAACCACCACTGAAACCTTCACCTCTCGAACCATTACCTCTCGAATCCCCACTCGAACTCTCACCTCTCAAATCTCTCACTGGAACCTTCACCTCCGGAACCTCCAATGGAACCTTCCCCACTCAAATCTGTACCTCTCGAACCCTCTACTCGAACCCACTACCTCTCGAACCCACTACCTCTCGAACCTCCACTGGAACCTTCAGCTCTTAAACCTCTAATAGAACCTTCACCTCTCGAATCGAAATCTCTCGAACCCTCCAATGGAACCCGTCCACTTGAACCCTCTTAACATGAACCTTCACCTATCCAATCGGCACCTCTCGAACCCCTCCACTTGAATCCTCTGTACCTCAACCTTCACCTCTCAAATCGGTACATCTCAAACCCCTCCAATGGAACCCTTAACCTTCACCTCTTGAACCTCTCACCTCTTGAACCTCCACTGGAACCTACACCTCTCGAACCTCCACTGGAAGATTCACCTCTCGAATCGGTACCTCTCGAACCCCTCAAATGGAACCCCTCCACTTGAACACTCTCCACCTAAATCTTCACCTCTCGAATGGGAATCTCTCGAACCCCTCCAATCGAGCCCCTAACCTTCACCTCTTGAATTTTCCAATGGAACCCTTACCTCTTGAACCCGTACCTCTCGAACCAGTAACACTCGAACCAACTGCCTCTCGAACCTGCATTGGAACCTGCACTTCTCGAACCTCCAACATAACCTACACCTCTCGAATCTGTACCTCTCGAACCCCTCCAATGGAACCCTTCCACTTGAACCCTCTTCACCTGAACATTCACCTCGCGAACCATTACCTCTCGAACTCCCACTCGAACTCTCACCTCTTGAACCTCCACTGGAACCTTCACCTCTCAAACCTCCAATGGAACCTTCTCCACTCAAATCCGTACCTCTCGAACCCCTCCAATGGAACCCCTAACCTTCACCTCTCAAATTTTGCAATGGAACCTTCACATCTCGAAACTCTCACCTCTCAAACCCTTTCAATGGAACCCTAACATTCACCTCTCGAATTGTCCAATGGAACCTTGACCTCTCGAACCTCCACTGGAACATTCCTCTCTCGAACCTCCACTGAAACCCTCACTTCTCGAACCTCCACTTGAACCTTCACCTCTCGAACTTCCAATATAACCTTCAGCTCTCGAACCTCTCACCTCTCAAATCCCTCCAATGGAGCCCTTCCACTTGAACCCTCTCCACTTGAACCCTCTCCACTTGAACCTTCATTTCTCCAACCCCTTCACTGGAACCCCTCCACTTGAACCCTCGGTACCTCAACCTTCACCTCTTGAATCGGTACCTCTCTAACCCCTCCAACCGAACCCCTAACCTTCACCTCTCGAATTATCCAATGAAACCTTCACCTCTCGAACCCGTACCTCTCGAACCTCCACTGGAACCTTCACGCCTCGAACCTCCAATAGAAGCTTCACCTCTCGAATCATTACCTCTCAAACTTCTCCAATGGAACCCCTCCACTTGAACCCTCTCCACCTGAATCTTCACCTCTCGAATAGGCACCTCTCGAACCCTTCAAATCGAACCCCTAACCTTCACCTCTCGAATTGTCCAATGCAACCTTCACCTCTCAAACCCATACCTCTCGAACCTGTACCACTCGAACCCACTGCCTCTCGAACATCCACTGGAACCTTCACCTCTCGAACCTCCAATAGAACCTTCACCTCTCGAATCCATACCTCTCGAAACCCTCCAATGGAACCCTTCCACTTGAACCCCTCCACCTGAATATTCACCACTCGAACCATTACCTCTCGAACCCCCCACTCTAACTCTTACCTCTCGAACCTCCACTGGAACCTTGACCTCTCGAACCTCCAATGGAACCTTCGCCACTCAAATTCGTACCTCTCAAACCTTCACCTCTGTAACTTCTACTCTAACATTCACCTCCCGAACCTCCAATAGAACTTTTACCTCTCGAATCAATACCTCTCAAGCCCCTTCACTTGAACCCTCTCCACCAGAACTTTCACCTATCGAATCAGTACCTCTTCAACCCCTCCACTTGAACCCTTTGTACCTCAACCTTCACCTCTCGAATTGGTACCTCTCGAACCCCTCCAATGGAACCCCTAACCTTCACCTATCAAATTTTCCAATGGAACCTTCACCTCTCGAACCTCTCACCTCTCGAACCCCTCCAATGGAACCCCTAACCTTCACCTCTCGAATTGTCCAATGGAACCTTCACCTCTAGAACCTCAACTGGAACCTTCACCTCTAGAACCTCAACTGGAACCTTCACCTCTAGAACCTCAACTGGAACCTTCACCTCTCGAACTTCCAATAGAACCTTCACCTCTCGAATTTATACCTCTCAAACTCCTCCAATGGAACCTCTCCACTTGAACCCTCTCCACCTGAACCTTCATTTCTCGAACACCTCCACTTGAACCCTCTGTACCTCAAACTTCACCTCTCGAGTCGGTACCTCTCGAACCCCTCCAAATGAACCCCTCCACTTGAACCATCTCCACCTAAATCTTCACCTCTCGAATGGGAACCTCTCGAACCCCTCCAATCGAACCCCTAACCTTCACCTCTCGAATTGTCCAATGGAACCTTCACCTCTCGAACCCGTACCCCTCGAACCAGTACCACTCGAACTCACTGCCTCTCGAACCTCCACTGGAACCTTCACCTCTCGAACCGTCCAATGGTATATTATTATTGTTTTTTTAAATGCCCAAAACTACGTCGTTTTGGGCAGCCACTTGACAGCACCTGTAGACGCACATGGTTGTGCAACTTTTTTTTTAAAATGCCCAAAAAGACATCATTTTGGGCAGCCACTTGACAGCACCTACATGGTTAGGCAGCCATGTGCGTCAACTTGTGCATGGGAATTTACCCTTCTACCCCTGACGATGATTTGTGTCAACCATGCGGTTGGCAGGATTTCTTTTATATAGTACCCTAAGATGAATGTTTTACATTCACAACATTCTTTTTTTTTCTCGTGCGTGGCATTTCACGAGTTTGATACTATTGTATAAACTCGACCATCTTTCTTGTAGGTAAACAAGTTGAAGGAAGAATTAAGAAACACAGACAGAAAGGAAAGGCGAGAAGGAGCGGATTTGACATACCTAAGAAACGTCATCGTAAAACTTTTGGAGACATGTTAGTTTCTTTTTGTGAAGCAACTATATTAAATTTATTTTCACTCCTCTTTCTCTTTCATGAACTATAAGTTTGAATTAAATGAAGCAGAGGCACTCTTGTTTGTGGTCGCAATGCTCCTCCAAAAGGCGATCAAACAGCTCGCCCTCATCTGCCCTGGCCGCATCGACACCACGGCCATAATCGGAGAGGTAAATCATAACACTCCCATAGCCAAGGACAAGGCCCTCGACTGTACTCGGTGCGCATAAGAGATCACTCCTACAGGAGAAATCCCTACACTGCCGCAGCCGAGAGTCGAACTCGTGATCCAAAGAGCGTAAACCATGCCCCTAACCACTTGGGCGATCGTGTGGGTGTTGCAATGCTCCTCCAATTTAGCCCCAACGAGGTAATCTTTCTTGCCTTGATTGAAAAGTGAACCAAAACTACAAGAAACTAGACCTTTTACTTTGCCCCTTTTATCTCGGGTTTTTTCTTAACCTCAAAAAATCAAGATAAAATGTTCTTTTACTTCAGTTGATTTTTTCCAAAGTAAAAATATTTTTTACCCTAGTAAAAAAATTGAGGTTAAAAGTACACTTTGTACTGTGATTTTTTTAAAAAAATGAAGTACAAAGTCTGCATGGCCGACATCGCATGACTTACTTATGTCGGTTGTTTTTGTGACCGAGGTCGCACATACCAATCCTAGACACATATGACCCGATGTTGCACGCATGTCAGACTTACCTACGTCGGTTGTTTTTGTGGCCGTGGTCAAACATACCTATCCCAGACATATATGACCGGCGTCGCACGCATGTCTGACTTACTTACATTGGTTGTTTTTGTGGCCGAAGTCGCACATACCTATCCCAGACACGACGTCGCACACGTGTCTAGCTTACCTACGTTGGATGTTTATGTGACCGAGGTCGCACATACCTATCCCAGACACATATGACTGATGTCGCACACATGTCTTGTTTACCTACGTCATTTTTGTGACCGACGTCGCATGTACCTCTCGCAGATACCCTTGTGAGCACGATTTAAAATAATTGAATATATATATTAATAATATAATTTTTTTAACAAAAAAATATTATTTTTAAAAAAATTTATGCAAATTCTTTCCATTTTAAATTTTAAAAGATTTATAATTGTACATTTAACTATGACTTTATGTTTATATTTTTTTAAATGAAATAATTTAAATGTAGTGTTTGAGTAACACATGATTAAAATTTTAATGGTAAAATTTAATGTCAAACAAAACTAAAATATAATTTTGTAAACTTTTTATACTACATTTCTTTTAAACTTTTAAAATATTTTATAATTATACTTTTAATTATGACTTTATGTTTATATTTTTTAAATGAAATAAATTAAATGTAATATATAAAATAAGTGGTATAAAATTTGGTTGTTATGAGGCACCAGTATCAGTTACTCAAGAACATGTACTAGTGCTTTCTAACATTTCACCAAAAAATAATATATTTTATATATCTATATTTAGGAAAGAATAATAAAATCATGTATTTTGGAGCAATAGATAATGGGGCAACACAATTTTAGGCAATAGTGTAATTTTTCAAGATCATGTAGAAGTAATCAATGTTAACTTTCGAGGTTCTTTTGCTAATCTATACATGGCTAAATTTGGAAACCGCAATTGTATGTTATTGAATTGCATTTTGGTGTCGCTAATTTTGTGATTCGACAACTCCAACTTTCTTGTAGGGACCTAAGTGCAAAAAATAAAAACTTTACTCGTAACTCCAAATTGAAATCTGCTCGGACGCGATGGTACCCTATACACCCCAAGTGTATTTTCCAAGTTTATAACATAGTATTTATCTATAAACACGCACAAGAATATATCTGTAATTTTTTACGATTTACCTTTCTTACTTCGATGTAACCAACTCTAACTTACTCTAGAACATGTACTAGCGCTTTGTAACATTTCACCAAAAAAATTCACCTATTTAATATTTCTATATTTATGCAAGAATAACAAAGATCAAGTGTTTTGGAGTGATGGATTATAGGGTAACACAATTTTGGGTCATAGTGTAATTTTTTAAAATTGTGTAAAAGCAATCAATGTTGACTTTTGAGGTCCTTCCGTTCGCCCATACATGCTCAAATTACAAAATTGCAACTTTATATTATTGAATAGAATTTTGATGTTGCCAATTTCGTGATTCGATAATTCTAATTTTCTTCGAGGGACCTAAATGCAAAAGGTAAAATTTTTACTCGTAACTCCAAATTGAAATGCGCTCGAACGTGATGCTACTCTATACACCCCAATTGTATTTTCCATGCCCATAACATAGTATTTATCAATAAATATGCACCAGAATATGTTTGTAATCTTTTCTGATTTCCCTTTCTTACTTCTATGTAATCAACTATAAGTTACTCTAGAACATGTACTAGTGTTTCACCAAAAACTTCATCCATTTAGTATTTTTATATTTATGCAAGAATAGCAAAAATCATGTATTTTAGAGCGATTGATTATAGGGTAACACAATTTCAGGCCATAATGTAATTTTTCAAGATTGTATAGAAGTAATCAATGTTGACTTTCAAGGCCCTTCCGTTCACCCATACATGCCCAAATTGCAAATTCACAATCTTATTTTATTGAATTTCATTTTGGTGTCGCCAATTTCATGATTCGACAACTCCAATTTTCTTGGAAGGACCTAAGTGCAAAATGTAAAAACTTTAATCCTAACTCCAAATTGAAATCCGCTCAAACGTGATGCTACCATATACACACTCATTTTATTTTCCAAATTTGTCACGGAATATTTATTAACAATCGGGCAGAAGAACATATCCGTAATCCTTTCCAACATTTTACCAAAGTTTTTTTATATTTCTTTTTTTTTTAAATAAACCATCATAGATGGGGGAAATTATATTGGCCTTCCCAAGCCGTAATAAAACAAAAATAAAGAAGCCAAAAGGCTAAGTTACTGTACAGTCTGAGCGGATTGCTCTTGAAGCAGCCATAAATTGCTTCCAAAAGAATGAACTAGAGTATTAGGATGCTATAAGATGAACTCTCGAACTTCTTAGTGAATCGACATCGAGACACAGGTCAGTCAGAGAGAATAACCATAAGCATAACCTCTTAATTTGCAAAACAAAAGAAAACTAGCAGATTGTAAGGGAAAGAAGAAAACTGAGGTGAGCTTTCTTATTGCCCTACTCCAAATTGGATGATCAGTAATGTCCATAGCAAGCTCATTCAAGAGCTTGTTACTTGAGAATCTTGAAGGCCGTGTGTAGTCTGTTGAAGCGAATAGGAGGCAATTATGCAGCATAGACTTGAAAACTGCAATCAAGAGTGAGAATGAGTAGCATCCGAACTAAAAGATTCGTAGAGCAGGGATGCCAAATTGATCTAGTCTGATTAGCCCCCTAACCGTGTTCGGAAGTTCAGATAAATCAATAAAAGATGAATCACATTCTAATTGTAAACAAAGTTTAGCAAGTGTATGGGCCACAAGGTTAGCCTGCCTATATATATGTACCAGATTGATGTCATTAAGTGATTGATGGATCTCATCAGCTAGTGAAAAGCATTTCCAGTGACAACGGAGTGGTTCAGTAGAAAAGAGAACCGCAAAAAGACAATCAGATTCCATATGAAGGGGGCCAGTTAAATCCTGGGAAGACTGGATGGCAAACTTAATAGCCTTCAGTTCAGCTTCTAAAGGTGAAAGGGCCTCAGTAAATAGAGTGTAAGCTCCCACGAAAGCCCCTGAAATGTCTCTAATGATCACTCCAATCCCACACTTCACAGTATTGCATGACCAGGAGGCATCAACATTAATCTTAAAACCTGATGTAGGCCTAGTCCAAGCAATTTTCCAGATTTTTGGCTTTGGTGAAAGTTTAAGAAGTGGTAGAAAGGAATGATCAGCAATACTCAAATCTAGAGGAGATGATATGTGAACCGGATTTGCACTAAAGGAGAAAAAAATCTGATCTCTAATGAGATGGAGCACTAGGGTGTGGGAAGGCTTGGTAGATTCAAATAAGTATCTGTTTCTCATCTTCCAAATATTCCAAAAGGTGAAGATGGCAGCAGTACGAATCATTGTAGCATGTAAGGAGGTTAGAGCTGGCAAAGTCAAGTAGTATGAAATCCTTTCCCAAACCGAAAGGAATGTTCTATCATGAATACCCATAAACTGATGAATGATTTTCCAAACAGATAGAGAGAAATAACATGAGTTGAAAAAATGCTCTAAAGAGTCCTCATGGTTGTTGCACATACAGCATTTAGAAGCCAGACTGAATCTAAGTTTCCTGAGTATGTTATCAAAAGGCAGCAGAGAATTCACAACTTTCCACATGAAAACAGAGATTTTTTTCTCAAATCTGGGATTCCAAAGAAGTTTAGCAGAGGAAATCAAACCTGAGTGGTTACTTAGCAACTTATACGTGTCTTTGAAGGAGAAGTTTCCAGAGATACCTGGTTTCCAAATTAATCTATCAGCTCTATGGGGGAAAAGTTTTGACTCCTGCAAAAGATTGATAATGTGAGATGGCAGAAATGGCTCAATTTTTGTAATAAGAAGAACTTTATTAGATATGAATTCAGAGACTGAACATTCAGCATCAATATCCACCCTATTGTGGTCACACACATCAATCAGTGCACCTACATCCAGCCAGTTTGAAGTCCAAAAATTACAATCACCTCTCCCTATGATGACTCTAGAATTAGCCTCTGCCCAATTATTAACTGAACAAATTCTCTTCTAGTTAGGAGATGACTCATGGTTGTTTCCATATTTATGCAAGAATAATAAAAAGTAATATATTTTGGAGCAATGTGTAATGGGATAACATAATTTTTGAGTCACAGTGTATCTTAGTTAAAATATTTTAAATCACAAATGTAATATTATCGTTACTACATATTCTCAAGTGGAATTTTTAAAAAGATATTATCACATAATACATATATATATATAAATATTATAACATCAAATATGCTTGTAAATTTATTATAATAAAAAATAGTATTATTTCATTTAAATTCATAAAATAAAAGAACTTTATTTAAATTAAGCTCAAAAGAACAAAAACCTAAACTTGCCCAATCAGCCCAAACCATACTAACCTAGCCCAAAAACCTAACCCAACCCTAACACTATAAAAGAATATAACCCTAATCTAACTTTCCCCTTCTCCAAACACATTCCACCACCACCATTTTTTCTTTTTAAAATCGTTGCCGGATTCCACCGCCACACCACCTCTAGCAACGCAGCTCACGTTGCCACATCACCTCTAGCGACACCGCTCATGCTACCATGCCACTTCCAGTGACGCCGCTCACTTAGCCACATCACCTCTAGCGACACCGCTCACGCTACCATGCATCTTCTAGTGACGCCGCACATACCACTAAGCCACCTCCATCGATGCTGTCGAGCTCCGATCGATGCCACTGTCGAGCTCCGCTACGCCTTTGAGCTCCAGTCTACGCCACCGTCGAGCTCTGCCACGCAAGTCACTCTGTTGACCTCTGCCAGTCGTCGAGCTTAGACAATCGCTACGCCAATCGCACCACCAGATCCGCTTTGACTTCGACAATCTGGCCATCCACGCGTCTTCGACTCCGACCAGCAATGCCACCAGCCACCTGGAACAGATTTAGGTTTGATAAATTTCTAATATAGATACTAGGCTTGAATTTTTGTATACATGAACCCGTGATTAATATATGTTTATATGGAATGTTTATACTCTGAGTTGTACAATTTTTGTTCAAGCTAAATATGCTTTTGTATCTTATTTGGCTGTGAATTAGCCTGAGTACAGTGGCAAAAATTCTGTAATTGGCCAGAATCAGTTATGAACTACCGAAAGATGTCGATTTAGCTTTCGGTAGTTTTTTAAAAAAAATCTCTAAAATTTTTGAAATGGTACGTGCAATGTCACACCATGTTCTCACCTGGTTTTGGTCTTATCGATAGCATGTGCGACGTCGCACCACCTTCTCACCTGGTTTCGGTCATAACCATTTTACCTCAGTTTTTGTGTGACATTGCACTGATGTCAGTTCGATCGAGAGGTGTGCAATGTCGCACGCGACCGAAGTAAAAGATACTTTTTACCTCGGTTTTGAACCGAGGTAAAAAAACCTACTTTTTACTCCGCCCACATTTACCTTAAATTTTTTGGATGAAAAACTGAGGTGAAAACCCCTACAAAATTGAGGTAAAAGGTGATGTCTCTTGTAGTGCAAATACCAATATATTTTTGTAAAGTACAGATTTGTTAATTGACAATTTGTGGTAATTATGCAAATATGGTATTATTGAGTTGAATCATCAAAAAAGGAATTTTGGTGAAATAAGGAAAGGTTGAAGACTGAATCCAAGAAGTGTACAACTCGTCCAAGTTGCATTTGAGTTGGAGAATATATCAGTTTATATATCTGTAAGATTGGATTAATGTTATGGAATTGAAATATTCAGTTATGGTTAGGATAGTGATGGGATATTCAGGTTATTCTAATTCCTTACTTAAAGGGATTAGAGTTGGTAATTCTTATCTCCAAGAGATTTGATTGTAATTAGAATATTATGTGGAGAAGGAATTACATTTGCACAAGACTACATGCGTAAGAAGACTTTCCATGTTGAAACAAATGGAAATGTGAAGCCTAAAAGGATTTAATTAGTTGAAGATATTGCGTAAATATTGAGTTATGGAATATTGGAGATTTCAAAATTTATTATTTTAGGCGTGTGATTGAAGGATATTTAATATTGCTATTTCACAATCTATAATTATGGATTTGTATTTATGTAATATTATGGGATAATTGAGATAAGGAAAATCTCTTTATTTATGGGATTTGAACATATTTCAGAAACAGATTTGGAAATGTAATCTTTTGAAGACAAATGTGGAGAATTTCATTTTGCTCATTATATATATATATATATATATATATATATATATATATTGATGAACATCACATTTGTGCTACTCACAAATTAATTGAAGAAAAATCTGCATCCAGATTTATATCTTTCGAGAGATACTACAGAGCCATTCGTCTGTGTTCCAACATGAACTTAAATTATTGATCAAGTTCATAATCGTATACCTTAATTCCTTGGGAGGAGGATATCCAGCGTTGTCGAATTTCGAGGTTAGAGGGAGTCTGATTAAGGCAGATCGTTAGCCATGGGAGCTTGCAGAATTCACATATTATAATTAGTTAAGATAAGTATATTGTATGGTGTACTTTGTACTGTATCTTTTTTATTAGTGGATTCATTCTGAACTGGCCATGGCCCGCAGATGTAGGTGGGTTTAACTGAACTGCATAACCAAGTCTCGTGTGTTCATACTTTACTTTATTGCATACTTGGTTAGATAGGCTATGTTGGAACACGGTAGTAATTATTGAATTAATTAGGTAAAATCAAATTTCAATTGGTACTATGTTGAAACAAATGGAAACCCCCTATTGTTGGAAGTTTTGAAGGAGAAGAATTTTGTTCTAAAGAGCCAGTAGTTAAGCCGAAAGAGTCATGGACACCAGTTGAAAAAAATGGGCGGCTTGGCAAAATCCAGAGCATTAAATGTCATCTTCACTATTGTAGATGAAGATCAGTTCAAACTCATCTCTACGTGCCAACAATAAAATAAAGCATGGGATATCCTACAAACTGTACATGAGGGGACAAGTCGTGTACGTGAATCAAAGCTACAAATTTTGGCACCAAACTTCGAAGAGCTAAAAATGGAAGAAGATGAAACTATTGCAGTATTCAATGGAAAACTTAGAGACATCACAAATATGGCACATCAATTGGGAAAAACTTACAAAGAGTCAAAGTTGGTGAAGAAGACGCTGAGATCACTTCCCCAAAGATTTTCCATGAAAGTAACAACAATAGAAAAAGAAAGGGACGTGGCCACAATGACTTTAGATGAGTTGATGGGATCACTACAAGCTTATGAAATTACGTTGGAACATCCATCGAAGGAGGATAGCGATGATGAAAATGAAGACTTTGCCTTTATCACAAAGAGTTTCTCAAGGATGCTGAAGAAAGTGGTAAATAATAATTCCCATGAAAGGTTTAATGGGAGCAGATCACGGTTTCAAGACTTTGGCAACAATCATGGATCAAGGATGGAGCAAACCACTCAACAATCCTCAAGAAATCAAAATGGCAAATTGAGGCAGTCAGAAAGGATACAATGCAGAGAATGTGAAGGGTATGGACATATCCAGGCTGAATGTACCCACACTCAGAAGAAGCATGGAAAATCATATGCATCATCATGGAGTGAATATGAATAAGAGAAGAACCATGAAGAGAAACTGACCAGCAATTACATGGCTTTTGAAGCAAAACTTCAAGGAGACTCAAAACGTGGTATTGAATGTTCCAACATCGGACAAGAAGAAGTGGATCGATGTTCCAACACAGAGAAGGTATGTGAAGAATACTCCTCGAGTGATAACAAAGACAAGAGTGTGAATGATGAGGGTGTCTATGCTTCTTATGAAAAGATGTATGAAATGTGGCTGAAAGTTGCTGATGTTAACATACTCTGAAAAAGGGAGAAAAACCTTTCAGCTGAAGAAGAAAGAGAGATGACATCCCTAGTGGAAGGACTAAGAAAGGAAATTAAGGTGTTGGAATTAAATATGAGTTCGATGACAAAGAGGGCATAAGTTGCTGAGACAGCTATTAAAAGATTGAATTATGGAAAAACAAAATTGGATGACATTCTCACCATGGGTCAAAGTTCCAAAAATCGACAAGGGATAGGCTATGAAAAACCATCTACCAGCACTCTGAATGAAATAGTTGATTTTGATGAGACATTCGCACCAGATGCCATGTTAGCATATATTCACATTCTCCTTGCTATGACTTACACTATGAATTTTACTTTGTCAAATAGTCAACAAGAGTGCTCTCCTAAATGGTGTGGTTGATGAGGAAGTATATCATTGACTCAAGAAGGTTTTGTATAGATCAAAACAAGCACCAAGGGCGTGGTATAAGTGACTCACTACCTTTCCTATTCAGAAAGCTTATCGTCGAGGGGGAGAAAATAACACATTTTTTTGTTTTCCGATAATCATCAAATATACTGATTTTTCAAATCTATTTTGATGATATAATATTTGGGTCTACTTCACCATCTGTGGTACAAGATTTTGTGACTTTGATGCAGGCTGAATTTGATATGAGTATGGTGGGAGTATTTGTAAGATTTCAAGCTGATCCTAAAGAATCTCACTTGAATGCAGTCAAAAGGATAATTTGGGTTGAGAGGAAAGAAGTGGTGGTTAACGATGTTCTAACATTGCGACTATTTGTGGATATTTTCACAAAGCCTTTGGACTCTGCAACTTTTGAGCTCCTAAAACAACACTTAGGTGTTTGTTGAATTTGAGGTGTTTATTCTTTTCTCAAGCTTTGTGTGATTTTTTTGTACATACATTAGAAAAATACAAAAAAAAGAGGCGTAGTTGGACATGATGGAAGTTGGTGTTGAAGACCTTATGATGACTAATGAGATGCATAGATTGGAGAGATGACTCCTTATGGTATTCTGGTTTAGTATGATGAGGAGTTGGAAGGAAGTGATGCTGGCCATGTTTCAACACAGAGTATGTAGACAGGTAGAGAAGATGTGGACATGGAAATAGATGAGCTTGGTGTGATTAGAGATTCTAGTGCTCATACATCAGCAAATGTGGCTGGTGAAGATCATGATTTAAATGATGAACAAGCCTATGTTTCAACACTAGACATGGAGATAGGGGGAGAAAGTACTGATAGAGTGAAGGAAGCTGAGCATTGTGATGTTCCAACATTGATACTACTGGAGTTGTTAATTCAAAAGCAATGAAAGGATCCTATTTTCCAACATCAAAGAAAGTGGGTGAAGCTGAGAGCTGCTATGTTCTAACATCAAGGACTGATGTTCCAACACAAGTTGAGCAGATTCTTGAAGGCACTACTTATGAGACAACCATGAGAGATATGATGTTGTGTGTCAGAGAAGGATTTTAGATGAGATGACAAATGATTTGGGTGTATATGGTGAATGTGGATTTATCGCTTACATTGACTATTTAGGCTTCAAGACTACTGCCCCAATCTACAAGGAGTATAACCGAGATATTGTATAATAATTTTATGCAAACTTAATGGGAGGCAACATTGATCCAGATTCTGAGTGATACAACAAAGTTTACATCAGAGGCAATGCAATGAGATTTTCTTGAAAACTGATCAATCAGTGACTTTGACTACTCACCCTCAAGGATTTAGAGACTATTTTTGGTGAAGAATTTACAGTGAAGGACAATAAGATTATGCCATAAATTACTAGAGGATTTCATCCTCAGTGGTCACTCAAGGGAATGCTACTGCATCTAGCTTAACTATAAGGTATTTCTGTCTATTCTAGGTTGTTGTAAAGTGTTAGATTCCCTCTTGAAATAATACGACTCTTACTCGAGAAATGATGATATGAATATCAAAAGACATTGGCATTCAATGTTTGGAGTAAATATGGATGGTGCATATGAATCCTCGACATTGTCATTTTTATCCTAGATATGTGTAAAGAGAACAGTGGGCATGAAGAGAAAAGAGAAAAGCCAAGTATTTGCTTGGAAATGTCTAACTTTCAGGTAAGCCCTTGAAGACTTTGGCCAAGAATACACAATACTCTTTCTCCCAGAGGTTTTCTAATGAGATTGTGTACTCATACAAAAATGAGTGTCTGAGATTGGCAAAAAGAAAAAGAAGAAGACCAGATAAGAAAGAAGCCAAGATTTATAATTTATAAAGTTTATAAATCCTAACATTTGATCACACGGGCCTTGTAATCAATAGATATTCGGCTATGACATTAGAATTGCAGCCGAGATTTACTTTTTTCTTGTTAGGATGAGATTAGGACATTCAATTGTAGTTATTGTAGGACAAAGAAGAAAAATCCTCGTTGAACTAGGTTTCTACAGAATCTTGTCTTCTTTGTTGATTGCCGATTTTCATCCTATAAAAAGGGATGGTGGCCGAGATTTTTACACACCACTTTTATCAATCAAAATACAACCTTTTGAGTTCATACTTTTTGCTTGCGAGTTATTCCATTGTTGCTTAACCCCGAGGGCTCGTTAAGTATCAATAAACCTTGTAATCTGATACTGAGGGCTAGTTAGATTGCAAGTCGAGATTAAGCGTACCCCGAGGGCTTGACACCTGAATTTCATTCGAGATAGTGAGGGTTTGAAAATCCCTTCACTAGATCAAAGATATTAATTCCGCAAATCGTGAGTTTTCGCAAGGAGATTCATATCAGTTGGTATGCAGATTTCTTCACTAGATAAAAGATATTAATTCCGCAAATCGTGAGTCTTCGCAAGGAGGTTCATATCACTTGGTATGCAGATTTCTTCATTAGATCAAAGATATTAATTCCGCAAATCGTGAGTCTTCGCAAGGAGGTTCATAGCAGTTGGTATCAGAGCAAAGCGAAAGATCTACTGAGGCCCAAAAAAAAACAAAAAAGAGGGTTTCGAGTTTTTGTTGAATTTATTTTTGAATTGTATATGTATACTCTTTCGTGTCGTATTTTAACTTTGTTTGTTTGATCTTTCATACCAGGAGAATTGAATCTAGAGTCGAAGGACGTCGAAGGGTTCGAGAGTTAGAATACTTCGGTATTACTATCCGCCTTCACCTTCATCAATCGAGTCAGGAGGACGTTGAAAGGTCTGAGCGTTAACAAGTATTATCAGCCTTCACCTCCTAATCAGTTTTGTAATTTTTAGGTAGCTCAAACAGTTTATGTGCTTGTGATATTTTAATCAACTTTTCTGAAAATTATTGCATGCTCATAATCCTATTTGTTTTCTATATCTTCTGTTGATTCTGTGATCTTGAATTGTTCTTTGATTCTTGATTACACCTTATTAAATAAAAATAAGATTCTTGTGTAGTTTTCCATATATATAGTGTCATATTCTTGATCCTTACGATCTTGAATACATCGAAGTTCATATGAATCAAGAGGAAGTTGTCGCAGTTTTCTTATTCCATGTTCTGCATAGGTAATTTTTCTTACACAACTTTTCGAAAATCAAAAACAAAAGGTAACAGATTTTGGGTTTCAAAATCGGAATTTAGGATTTGAAATCTGAAATTTGGGGTAGATTTGCAATTTTCAAAAGTTTGAGGGCAGATTTTTAATTTCCAAAACTTTGGTAATTGTGACTAGAAATTTTTCCTAGGGAATAATATTCTGGTTGTGAGTTTTATATAACAAAAAAAAAAGAAAAATACGAATTGTGGCTGAAAAAAAATGGAAAGAAAAAGGAAATTCGGTTTGAAAAAGGAAAAGAAAAATCAAAATATATATCGGAAGAGATAAATGAAATAAAAGCCAATTGAGAGAGGGGCTTTGATATGAATTTTCAACTTGGGGGAAAATTAAGTCATTAAAATCCTTTACCACGAGAGATTCGGATTTGAGTTCCTATTCCAATTTGTTTATGAAAAGTTTCATGAATTTTTGGAACATATTTGTCACCTAAATAAAGCAATCTTGTTTTCATCATAATTCATCAATACAGCTCTGATTCGTGCCATTAAAATTGCATTTTATTCCTTATTCTTTGTAGAATTTGGAATTCTAGGTCCTCGAGCCAAATTTTGAGCTTATATATTTTTAAATTTCAAAATAATTTCTGCAGTACTCATCTCCATAGTCTGCTTTGAATTGCGGTAAATTGAACTATTGCCCTTGCATTAGTCTTCACCTTGTGAGTTGTGAGTGTTATCCACTTGGTGAGTGACCTTACTAAACAAAGGGAAAGAGGGACATTTATTACTAACCGTTTGTTTCTTCTTAGCATAGATGGCAGACGATCCATTCGTTGGCAATCCCAACAATAAACCTACAATGAATTCCATGAAGGTCATAAATGCCATAATGAGCGAGGTTCAGAGATTGTCCAGGAAGGTAGGTGAGTTATTAAATCCACCGACACCTCGTTCAGCAAGACAAGTTGAATCTTCCCATGACATCAAAGGTTTCAAGGATTATATTCCTAGATTTGATGGTCGACATAATCCTATGAAATACTTGGATCGGGAGAGGCAGATTGAGAAACTATTTGATCTTTACAACTACTGTGAGAAAGAGAAAACCAAGATCGCACAATATTCTTTCACCCATTATGCCACAGAATGGTGAGGATTTGAAAGAATCAAGACAACTTGCTGGTAAAAGACCTATCTCCACCTGGGAGAGATTGAAAACCAAGCTTCGATTACATCATGTTCCATGAACATATTTGATGGAGCAACATTCGTATCTCAACAATATGAAGCAAGAAAATCACAGTGTAGATGAATACTAGCAAGATCTTGAATTAGCTATGAGAAGAGTTGGCATGAGAGAAAATAATGCCTTTATAAAGAATCAGTTTATTAAAGGTTTAAGAGAAAATCTGCAACTTCCGGTTAAACTCGAGTATTATGTTCCATGCAAGATTTATTATTCAAGGCCAGGTTGGTTGAGCCGATATTAAGGCCCAGTGGAAGCTCTAATTTCGGCTACGACAGTCAAAGGCAATTCTCTGATTTCAGAAGCCCAAATTCGACCAGGGGTTGTAGCAATTCGAACATGGGTGGCCAAGGAAAACCTAATTCAACCAAAACCTACTCAAATCCACCATTTGAACCCAGTGATCAAAAACTGATGGCAACCAATCAGTCTCCTGGCCAAAATATAGGTAAATCAGTTTCTACTTCGTCAAATACAGTTTTTTCTAACAATTCTACATATTTTCATTGTAATGAATGAGGACATGTTCACAATAATTGTCCCCATGAAAGAAATATAAAAACATTGGAGGATGAAGAAGATGATGATATGGCTGCACGGAATGACACCGAAAAAGAACAAATAGATGATGAAATCGACATTGTTGACAAAGGTGAGCAAGGTCTTGAAACACAAGATATTTTTTTAGGCGTATTTCACAGATGTTACTGAAATTACTCCCCCAAAAGGAGCAAGTAATTTCGACCAAAATAGTGTCAATTCCGCCAAAATGATAGTAAATATTGCCATAGACAAGTTCCAGGTCGATCCTAAGGCAGGTAAGATAGGTAAGTCGCAGAATGATTCTGAAATGTCGCATAAAGTCTTCTCTTCACATCTTAGTACTTTGCCTTTAGTTTATTTGATGAGTCATGAACTATCTACGGACTCCGGTAAATTGTTTTATGCTTCAATTAGATATGTGAATCATGATTTTACTAATCATTCTTTGGTTATTATATTGTACTTTAAGGAAAGTTACTATGCCAAAGAAGATATTCCTATAAATATGTTTTCACGGTTTGTTAAGTTGTTACAGGAATTCGAGGATTTCTTTTGTGGTTGCATGATTCCAGTTTTGGGGACAAAACTTTTCAATTTGGGAGGGAATGATACGAATATCAAAAGACATTGGCATTCAATGTTTGGAGTAAATATGGATGGTGCATGTGAATCCTCAACATTGTCATTTTAATCCTATATATGTGTAAAGAGAGCAGTGTGCATGAAGAGAAAAGAGAAAAGCCAAGGCTTGGAAACGTCTGACTTTCAGGAAAGCCCTAGAAGACTTTGGCCAAGAATACACAATACTCTTTTTCCCAAAGATTTTTTATTGAGATTGTGTACTCATACGATGCATGTCTGAAATTGGCAAAAAGAAAAAAAAAAAGACTTGAGAAGAAAGATGCTAGGATTTATAAATTATAAAATTTATAAATCCTAACATTTGATCACACGGGCCTTGTAATCTATAGATTTTTTGCTATGGCAATAGAATTGCAGCCGAGATTTACTTTTGTTCTTGTTAGGATTAGATTAGGACATTCAATAATTATTTTAGGACAAAGAAGAAAAAATCTCTTTGAACTAGATTTCTGCAGAATCCTGTCTTCTTTGTTGATTGCCGATTTTCATCCTATAAAAAGGGATGGTGGCCGTCATTTTTATACACCACTTTTATCAATCAAAATATAACATTTTGAGCTCATACTCTTTGCTTGCGAGCTATTCCATTGTTGCTTAACCTCGAGGGCTAGTTAAGTATCAATAAACATTGTAATCTTATCCTAAGGACTAGTTAGAGAGCAAGTCAACATTAGCATACCCCGAGGGCTAGACACCTAAATTTTGTGCCAGATAGTGAGGGTTTGCAGATCCCTTCATTAGATTAAATATATTAATTTCGCAAATCGTGAGTCTTCGCAAGGAAATTCCTATCAGTTGGTATTCAGATTCCTTCACTAAATCAAAGATATTAATTCCACAAATCGTGAGTCTTCGGAAGGGGATTCATATCAAATGACCAAACAAGAGGATCATTATTATGAGATAATTGAGATAAGAAAAATCCCTTTATTTATGGGATTTGGATATGTTTCAGAAACAGATTTGGAAACGTAATTGTTTGAAGAGAAATGTGGAGAATTCCATTCTTCTCATGATATATATATATATATATATATATATATATATATATATATTGATGGACATCACGGTTGTGATACTCACGAATTAATTGAAGAAAAATCAGCATCCAGATTTATATCTTTCGAGAGGTACTGCAGAGTCATTCATCTTTGTTCCAACATGAACTTAAACTGGTTATCAAGTTCAAAATCGTATACCTTAATTCCTTGGGAGAAAGAGATCCAGCGTCAACGAGTTTCGAGGTCAGAGGGAGTCTGATAAAGGCGGATCGGTAGCAAGGGGAACTTGCAGAATTCACATATTATAATTAGTTAAGATAAGTATATTGTATGGTGCAATTCGTGCTTTATCTTTTTTATTAGTGATTCATTCTGAACTGGTCATAGCCCCGCAGATGTAGGTGGATTTCACCGAACTGCGTAACCAAGTTTCGTGTGTTCATACTTTACTTTATTGCATACTTTGTTAGATAGGCTATGTTGGAACACAGTAGTAATTATTGAATTAATTAGGTAAAACCAAATTTCATATTTCTATCTGTTTGGCTCTAAGACTGGGATGTTCAAGGGAAAAAGTGCCTACAAACTAATGTGCATTTAACTCTTTGCAAAAACACTGTGAATGAGAGGCTAACAACTTCTATTCGCAGGCATACATGTCCAGGAACTACTGGGAAGATATCGGAACAATCAAATCTTTGAATGAGATTTTACAACTTACACAACGTATTTACGGTCTCTGTTAGGAATACGAATCCCACGAGATATCTATTAGCCCAAAAAGATGGATAACAAAGACAACGTAAAGAAAATAAAGGAAATAATGGACACAAGTATTTACATGGTTCGGTCAAGTTGACCTACATCCACGGCCGGAGGAGACCGGAAACTTCACTATATGTTGAGAAAGTATTACAAGACTTTGCCTACCACCTATGAAGGAATTATGTGACAAAATATGAAGATGAGGGCTTTGGCTTCTACAACTACAAAAAGAGAGCTAAAGGGAGAAGAAAGCAAGTAGCAAATGAATGCTATGCTTGAAGTCTGTTTGAACTACTAAGTTCATCATTTATACTACTCCAAGTTCACCAATGGCCAAGAGCTTTCAAACAAAACTTATCCCAATATCCCAAGAAATCCTCCTCCTTTTTTTAAAAAAAAATTAAAGATCATCCGAGGATGGGGGGTATTTATTAGGCTCCCCAGGCCAAAGTAAATGAGCCCAATAGGCGCTAAAAGTTGTGGTACGTTACAATTTACAAAAAGATCATCCCTAAGATGATCCCAGAGCTAAATAAGCTCTTGAAGCAATACTAGAAATCCTCCTTCTTGCTTCAAGCATGGGTTGTGAACATTACTTCCAAATGGTTCTTGCCAAAAAACCATGATAGTTGAACCCCAATAGTCAAAGAAATAATGTTTCAACTTGCTAAGCATGGGATGAGAATAGTGTTGCAATTTAATGCTTTGAATTATTGTCTTTTCTATCCTCCAAAGAAGTGAATGTTTATGGACTATTTTGTGAAGACCAAATTTCTTCACGGTTTCATACTCTGTTTTTATTGTAGCTTTAACTTGGTAATCAATAATTGTTTGTGCTTAAGATATTCATCTGCAATCCTGAATAGTTAAACATGTCAAATATTACTACACCGATTCGTTTGCCTGTGATTTGATTATCATTTAAGTATGCACTAAAATTGTCTTTCTGACATATGCTACTAATTGATTTCTTTGTATACAGGTTCATTTGAGCAAATGTACCTCCAAGGGTTGCTTTTTCCTGATGCATTTATGGATGCAACAAGAACTGTTTGCCGCAGTTAAAGAAGGAAATTATGATGAGTTATACAGGTTAGAGAAGGAAGTTAGATATAGGTTAAAGTTTCAATGCTTTAGGGTACTTTAATTGCATCTCCAAGTGCCTACTCCCTCCGTCCCAGCTCAAAATGCACACTTAACTAAATGTTAATATTTACTTTTCAATTTTAACCACATATTTGAATAGATATAAAAATAATATTGTTATATGTTTTATTTTTTATTTTTTTTAAACAAACCACCAATAGGTGGGGGGACTTTATTATGGCTCCCCAAACCTCCAAATTGGGCTTAAATCCCATAGAGTTTATCAGACAGTTAGATACATGAGAGAATTGGACAAAAGTTGGACAAAAGTTGTCACAGTTACAGCAGCATAGGCATATGCCATATACAAAAGAAGCCTGTACAAAAAGAAAGTGGAGAGTGACTCTCCATTCGTGTGTTCAAATCCGGGAACAGGAGGAGCTCTTCTGTTTGTGTAAGACTCCACAACCCCAAGTGTCGACTTACACTCCAGCCTAGCCTAGCCAAACCTGTGTTATGCCCTGATTCTTCTCCAAGAGTGGAGATTATCCATCAAAAGCTTCTCTCTCAGTTGTGGAAAGTGTCTGAGATCAGTGAGATGCCGTGTTTCCCTCCTTTGCTGTCCATACTTTGCTAAAAAATCAGTTGGACCGTTGATTTCTCTGTAGATGTGGAAAGCTCGGATGTTGTTCTGCCTCATCAGATCTGCCACTTGTCTGGCCAATTGAAGACAGTTCCACGGAGGCTTCAATTTGCCATTAATGATGTTCACTGCAGGTTGACTGTCCATCTCCAGTGAGACATTGTTAAAGCCGTGTTCCATTGCCAATTGGATACCCCGAAGGGCTGCTTGGAGCTCCACCTGCAAAGGGGAAACCCCGTGTATTAGATTGTAAAATGCGAACCTGAAACTTCCCCCAGTGTCTCTTATAAGACCCCCAACAGACGAAGAGTTTTGTTTAAAGGATGCATCAACATTCAACTTGAATCCAATATCAGGGGGTTCCCACTTGATGGGGATTAGTCTTGTTGGTGGGGGTGGATTCAGAACAGAGATTAGTCCTCTTTGGATCCATTTGCAATCAGAGGGATTGGCAGAAGCAGGTGGCCTTGCTATGGAGATTAGTCTACTGTTTGCCTTTACCTGATTCCAGGTGTGTAAAGGAGTTTTCTTAACACCCTGGTATAGTACCTGGCCCCTAGCTTTCCACAATTCCCATAAAATTAAACATGGTAGGGAGCAGCACAGGAAAACATGCAGTTTTGACAGATGTGATATACTCCAGTATGATGTTAATCTATCCCATAGATTAACAAAGTGAATCTGTGGTAGTTCTAAGATAGCATGCATTTGTTTCCATATGAGAGAGACATAAGGGCATGTGTTAAAAAAATGTTGCAATGTATCCTCATGCTGACAGAAAGGACATTTTGATACATTAATAATCCCAAAATCTTTAAGCATATCATCCATTGGCATCAAATTATTAAGGATTCTCCAAGTAAGGAAGGTAATCTTCACAGGTAAGTTTAGAGATTGTACCTTCGTCAGTGATGCAGATTCTCTATGCCTGTGTCTCAAGCTTTTATATGCACTTTGAATCGAAAACTTACCTTGCGGATTAGGGGTCCATACCATGATGTCCTTGTCCTCAGTAAAAAAGTGCTCCCTTTGCATCTTCTGTATCATATCAGCAGAAATGTATGGTGCCAAGAAAGCTAATATTGATACCTTATTAGTGTAAAATTCTCTAACTGTCAGGTTATGGTGCAAAGGCCTGATTCCATCTAACTTATCTATCAGCATTCCATCACCAAGCCAGTTTGAGCCCCAAAAACTGCAGGTACCATTTCCTAGAATGATTCTAGTGTGGGATTCTGCAAAGTCAGAAACTGACTTCACTCTCTTCCATACATCAGAAGTTCTTCTGTGGTTTGGAAGAGACCAAAGGAACTTGGTCCAGAGTGCATTGCCCTGCTGCATTTTCCACCAAAGCTTAAGGGAGTATGCATCTATAATGGAGTCTAAGTTTTTAAAACCTATCCCATTTTCTTGTTCTGGAAAGGCCATTCTTTCCCAAGATCTCCAATGCTTATGCTTCCTTCCCTCTGTTTCCCCCCATAGAAAATCTGAGCATAGCATTTCAATTTTCCTAAGAATGAAACTAGTTGGTTGCATCACAGCAAATACATGTTGGGGTATGGAGGAGAGAACATGCTTGATAAGTATTATCCTTCCCCCTCTAGAAATCCATTTAGAGTTCCATGTATTTATTCTAGCACTTATAGATTCTAAAGTTCCATGAAAATGTGCATTAAGTTTTCTACCCTTATATATGGTACAGCCTAGATACTTAAAGGGAACACTACCCTCCTGCATTCCCAAAATTCTCTTAATTTTACTTTTATGTGCTCTACTGCTTTTATCACCTGTGTAGAAGTTGGATTTTTGCATGTTTACTTTTTGCCCAGTTGCCATTTCAAATGAGGTGATAAATGCAGCAAAATTTTTAAGAGACTTATCAGTTGCTTTAAGAAATATACATGTGTCATCAGCATAGATTAGATGTGTAAGTGGTGTAGTGTGCTGTGGCAAATGAAATCTAGCTAATGTACCAGATTCAAATAAGATATGGAGCTTCCTGGACATGAGTTCAGTCAAGATGTTAAACAAAAAGGGAGAAAGAGGGTCACCCTGTTTGAGACCTCTTGATGGTTTAAAAAAACCATAAGAAACTCCATTTATGATAACAGAAAACCATGCAGATGCTATATTAGACATAAGTATTCTGACTAAAGTGCCATGGAATCCCAGTTTGAGCAAAAGTGAATTAAGAGCCGGCCAGGAAACCCTATCAAATGCTTTGGTCATGTCTAATTTGAGGATAAGGTTGAGACATTCTTTATCTTTCTGCAAGAATCTAGTAGACTCTTGCATCAGGATGACATTGTCTGCTATTTCCCTCCCTTGAAGGAATGCTGATTGTTCACTTGATATAAGTGAGGGCATCAGTAGTTTTATCCTTTCCATCAGTATCTTGGAGCAAACTTTATTGCTAAAGTTTGAGAGGCTGATTGGTCTGAACTCACTAAAGGTTGATGGTTGTTGGTTTTTGGGGATAAGGACTATATTTGTGGAGGCCATTGCCCTTGGGATTGGTGTACCAGCTTGAAAATCCCTTACTGCCTCAGTAAAGTCCTGGGCTATGATGTCCCAACTGTTTCTATAAAACAGCCCATGGAAACCATCGGGACCACTTGCACTGTTTTCTCCAAGACTAAAGACAGCAGCTTTGACCTCATCAGTTGTGACTGGTTTCAATAGCTCTGAGTAGGTCTGGGGAGTAATCAAGGAGGGAATATCTGAGAGAAAAAAGGCTAGGTTTTCACCCTGCATGTCTGTATTCTCATCCTGCAGGAGATTTTTAAAAAATCTTTCCCCTGCATTTCCAATAGCATCTTGGTCAGTTAACCAGTTCTGATGCTCATCCTTAATCTTTTGTATGGACAATCTAGAGTGCTTCTGTTTTACAGACTTATGAAAGAACTGACTGTTGCAGTCCCCATCTTTCAGCCATCTAACTCTACTATTTTGTTTCCATAAAATGTCTCTCTCCTTAATTTTGAATAGGAGGTTGGTTCTAGCAGTATTGAGAGCTTCTAGGGTTAAGGGGTTATCAAGATTATCATTCTCAGTTTCCAATCTATCTACCTCCTGTTCTGCTTCTTTTATGTTTTGGAAAACATCTTTGAAAACTTCCCTATTCCACTGTTTAAGAAAAATTTTGAGCCTTTTGAGTTTGTTACAGAATTTTAACATGCCATAACATTCTATAGGCTGCTCCTAGTTATTTCTTAGAACCTGTTGGAATCCTTCTCTCATGTACCACATATTTTGGAACCTAAATGGCTTTGGGTAGATTTTGGCCTGATTAGTAAAGCTTGCTAAGAGGGGGCAATGGTCTGAAGTGGTCCTATTCAGTACATGGATTGAGGTGCTTGGGTAGATTTGCCTAAGTTTCAGGTTGACTAAACCTCTGTCTAGCTTTTTAGAGACTTTTTCTTTAACCTTTATTCCTTTCCCTTTTAATCTGTACCCAGCCCATGTGTAAATGTTCCCAACTGTGTGAGGTTCCTCCAGTTCCATATCATTTATAAAGATATCAAAATCCATTATACTATCAATTTTAGGATTAGAAGAACCATTATATTCAGAAAGAGTTCTAATGACATTGAAATCTCCTACCAGGAAATATGGCAAGGAAGGTAAGTTTAGGATTCTACCATACATCTCTTGTCTTCCTAGCCTAGAGTGTTCAGCATAAACAACAATTAGATACCAGACATTTCCTGGATCCTGGTTTTCAATTTTAGGTACTGTAAAATTTGGGTCATCATGGATTAGTTGGGTGTGTATATTAATGTTCCACAAAATCCATATTTTTCCTGATTTAGATGCTAAGCTAGAGTGAAATTGTAATATCTTAGTAAAGCCATCCAGGGTGTTAATTTTCTGTTTAGGTTCAATAATGGCTAAGATATCAGGCTTATGAACTAAACTTAATTCTTTTATTCTTTCCACAGAGGTGGTTAATCCATTTACATTCCATGTTAAAAGTTTACAATTCATGGGAAATGTTTTGTTTGGCAGCTAGTCTAGAACTGATTCTGTTCGGTTGAGAGAAGAAAGTAGGTTTCTTCTTCTCAACCTTGCCAGTATGTGTCTGCTGATCTACATTGGGTGTATTGGGTACAGCATACTCAGAGGGCACAGAGTGAGCAACAGAAATTTGGGAAGGAACTTGTAAAGAAGTGACAATTGGGGTGGCCACATTATGATTCATGGGCTCCACATCCTCAATGTGCACCACATTTACATCCTGAGCGTCTATATTATCAGTTGCATTCTCAAGCTCTATTTCAGGTATATTGACTGCAGTGATGGAGTTTGATACATTCTCGATCAAATGCGAATCATTTTCTGTTAGCTCAACAGCATTCCCTATATGCTCTAACACTGTCACATTCACATTATCACTAACAATCATATTATCATCCTCGTTCATATCACGTGAAGATTTGAAAGAAGAATTGTTTGTGTTTCTTTTAGAAGAAGAAGGTGGAGGTGGAACCTGGTTGATGAGATTCTTTTCTGCATTGACCAGAGAAACCTCTTTCTGGATGCTTACTTCCATAAGATCCATTTCAAGATCTTCAGCTTGCTCCTCTGCTTGTTCCACATTATCCTGCTCCTTATCCAAAAGTTGAAAGCGATTAGTAGTTTGAAATATAAGTTGACCAGAATTACCTGTTCTCAATGGTGGTGTGAAGTCATCCACAGAACCTCCAATCTTTGATGGACCCGATTTGGCTGATGACTGAAAGGGGGAATCATGAATGATCTTTCCCTTTCCTTTATCTAAAGTTGGTTCCTCCATGGTGATGGCATCCAGGAAAATATCTTCCTCCTCCTCCTGGATAGTGTGAGGGTCTATATCTTCTTTCTTTTTCCAGACCTCCAAAGGTTTCTTTCTTATTTCTTGGTGTTGTTGAGGTTTCTTTGGGGCACCACTGATTATGACTTGGCCTCTTGATACTTGCCCCTTTGCTGAGTTCTTAGTAGCACCAGAGGTTGATTGTGAAGCTGCTTGTATTGTAGCCGAAGTCATCCCATTCCTCATTCTGCAGTTTGACCCATTATGACCCAGTTTCTTGCAATCCTTGCAATAAAGGGGGGGGGGGGTCCTCATAGGTGATATTGTAATACTTATGTTTTCTCAGGGTCCCAAGTCTAACCTTGCCCGGAAGTGGGTTCCTAAGATCAAACTCTACGCTCATTCTGACTGTGGAAGGTCTCGATAAGTTCTCCGTTGGGGTATCAGCATATAGAAACTTACCTAGAGACTCACCAATACCTTCTATGGCGTCAGGGTGGAAGAAGTGCGTCGGCGGTAGCTCAACATTGATCCAAATGGGTGCGAATGGGGGCTCCTCATCGATGTCGAAATCTTTGGTCCACTTTAGGATCCTCATTACAGATCCTCCAAGATTCCATGTGTATCTGCTCCAGCAGCGATGCAGATCTTCATCTAGGTCGAAGGTGATTCTCACATGCCTCGCATCCAAAGCGGTGATTTTGAATTCCCCTTTGAATCCGATTGTCTGGAAATGGTGCCGGAGAAATGGCAATGTTGGCCGGCCTCTGGTAAATTTTCCAACTAGGGCGTCATTGAATGGTTCAGCGATGAGGTCGATTTCTTCCTCCGTGAAGAAGCAGCATGGTTCCCCTTTGTAAGATAGCTGAGGTTTGAGATTCAATTTCTGGAGCTTGGGGTATGGTTTGCCATCAGGGTTTTTCTTTGGTTTGAGGCAGTCGGCGTAGGCCGATTGCGGGCTGCCTCCAGGTGGAGGAGCCGCCATGGAAACAAGAATTCAGGGGCAATTGGATCTAATTCGGACTGATGAAAACCGATCAGAGGTGAGGGGGGAGAAAGAACAGTGAGTGTTGTGTGTGTTTCGCACTAATTTTCGCACATAGATACAGTAATTCTATCCGTTGTTGTATTAATTTGTTATATGTTTTATAATTGGATTCATCGTAACAAGTAGTTTCACAAAATAACTTTTTGTTTGCTGTTATTTTACATAGTTAAATATTTTAACAGTTACACAAATTTTTTGATAAACGTGAAAGATATTTTGTGCAATTTGAGATGGGACAAAGGGAGTAGGTACAAAATGTTCGTGAGGTTTTTTTTTCGTACTCTTGAGAGTAGATAAGTGTTTATACATTTCTATTAGCGACACGGTGAGCTAAACTATGAATGTTCTTCATAGATAAATTTTACATTTATTTTGCCTCCTCGCATAATGCTTCCGACGGGTTATGGAAGGAGTCATGGATGTACTCCCTCCTTCCTATAATAATTGGTGGAATTTAATTTTAGGAAGTCAATTGAATCAATTTTTAATAATTAATATTTTTTAATTATGCGTATAAAATTTCTGAAAAAATAAAATGTAAAATTTATATGGTGTGATGAATCTAAAAATATATAATATGATAATAGTCTACCTATATAATAATTAAATTTAATGGTCGAAGTTAACTCGATTTGAAGTTTAAATATGATAATTATTATGGATGAAGGGAATACTTAATTTACGAATCCCTCCATTTGTGAAGATTGATCTTCTTCGAACAGTATTAACTAAGGGTTTAAATTTAGGTGACCACTCTGCCCTTTCGTTTTCGTCTTAAGTTTAGAAGAACTTTCCCGAGATTAGTTATGTTTGGGGTAGGCGTTCTACTCTAATATCCACCCCCACCTGACAGAAACAAAGGGAATTTTCACGACAGTTTTTTTTTTAAATAATGTATTTCCAGCTTTTCTGGTATTATCGTTTTCACAAAAATAACTTATTCAAAGCTGGGGAATGTGGGTTTCACTAAAATATTAAGCAGCGCAATAGATAAAGAAACCATTTCAAGGCAAAGGTTATTAAGACAAGAGATCATGAATTAGAAGAGTGAAAGATCAAAATTGGCAAGGGAGAAAGGTTGTACTGCAGTTCAACTATTTCAGTATGAATGATTTATCACCTATCTAATTTCACGATTCACTGCAAGTTTATCTATAAGGGTGACGGTGAATATTCATCCCCAACTTCACTTTATCCAGCTTTCTACAAGTCATTTTTGTGTCTTTCAGTTCAGCAAATCCAGTATTCAGAAACCAACAATTATGAATCTTAAACCGCATCTACACGCAAGCCGTGATCAGATTTTAAGCAAGCTGTATCATTCTTTAGTAACTGTCAGATGCATCACAAAACTTACGCCATGAAGGGGCCTAAAAATTAAATATGATTTTATACTCCAAAGTCTCCTAAAGAATATGTTAACTTTAAATATGACAACTCATTAAATTTTAAATCATACTCCAATAAATTACTTGTTTACATTTTAAATTACATTATACCTTAAATTTTTGTTCAGAATCCGTGCTTGGTACGGGTGTTATCTAGTTGATGTCCATTTGGGAACCTTAACTCTAGAAGATGATGTGGACAAAGTGGAGTTTGATGTCTATAAGTATAGGCATGATTCAACTAATTCTTCTTTTATGTGCAAAGATGTGACCCTATGTGATGATCATGATTTCCATGAATCTTCTTGTATTACAAATGAGCATGAATACTTGGATGATTTCCGCGTTGATAACATTGTTGATGATTCCGATGAATTGCATGATTCAAGTGATATTATATCTGTGCTAGACTATTTTTCCATGCTAACTAACTTGCAGCTGGAGAGGAAGAGTGTCGAGGGCTTATAGCCCCATCGACCTCCCCCTAACCCCAAAGTGTCGTTCTCGGACTCAACCTTAGCAAGATGCGTTGATTCATTTTCTATGGCGAACAAAGGGTCTGAAGGTAAGGGTGACACGTTATGGAGACTCCTCCACAAAAAAACGATGTCATTGTGGGTGGAGTCGCCGATGGCAATTCCGGAGGCCCACAGGCAGGTGTTTCTCACTGCAATTGCATGAGAAAGAAATAAGTCATGACGACGACAATAAAAATACGGTGCTTCTTTTTGCTTTGATTTCGTGTTTTGAGTAGTGATTAGATAAGTTTTGCATGATCTTGTTTGTGTTGAGGATTTTTAGATAAAACTCTTGTTTGATTCGTAAATTTGAGTTCGAGTCTCGTGATTGTGTGTGGATGGAATTAGACTTGATGGGTGACTTAGTTTTTTTTCAAAATAGAAAAGGAAAAAACCAAGGAAATAGGTCAAAATTGTAGCAGCCCCAAGCCAAGGCCTAGCACGTTCCGCGCCAGCAGAGCTTGGCACGAGGGGACTCACACTGAAAATTTGGCACGGACCATCGACGCGAGGGGGTCCGTGCTAAGTACTTTCACATGGAGGTATCTGTACCGTTTCCCATTTCCGCTGTCAAATTGTTCCAAAAATGCAAATTTTTGAAAATTCCGAGTTTTGAACTTAAAATACATTTTTGGTTCATAAAATTTGAAATTCCCTAATTCTTTTTTACTTTTGATGCAATTAGTACTTCCAATATTCCTTGGAATTAGTTGATTTGTACTAATATCCCCTAATTTACAATTTTCAAAAATTCCATTCTTATCCTAATTGTACCTCTCTCCCTTATCACCTATACTGAATTTTCTTGACCCATGGTACATTTTCTCACCTTAATGAATCATTTGACACTTTACATCTTTCCAATAAACACTCACTCACACACACACTCTTGGTGAACTTGAAAATTTGAAGCTTTTATCTCAAAAATTAGCAACTTTTGCTTCTTCTTGTGTGGACCTTGCAACTCTTAGATTCAAATTACGGGTAATCCATTGAACTCTTTGTTTATGTGCTTTATTGACATTGCGGTTGTCTTATGAAAAGCAGGATTCTTAAATGAGTGTATGTTGTTGAGATATGTGTTTGGGTTTGTATGCATGATCTTGTGTCGAAGAAAGTTTAGGTGGTTTGATGTACTATTATGCTTGGATGTTCTTCATGTGTTGGGTGATTTAGGAGGAGATGAATATTTATTGCATAATATTATTGACGGGTTGGTTAGAACTTACACGAGATTGTTGTTTAATGAGAATGTTCTTGTTTAAATAGCCTCCATGCTTGGATTATCATGTTTTGAATGGTTGGGCTATTTAGGAGGAATTTACTTGTTAAATGATAATGTGGGTCATTCATTGTTTATGAAATTCCTCACGGGGTGATAAAAGGAAGAAACCGGCCAAGGGTGCAAACCATGAGCCGCTGGCTTCCACTCTTTACAACCCCATGTTCGTGACTAAAGAGTTTATGGGATTGGCCAACATCTTTATGGATGCAGCTCAGAGGTGGAGGAATTTGAGAGAGCCAAAGAGGAGCGTATTAGATGATGGCTTTGCATGCAAGGACACATTAGCAGCTCTAGGCTTACTCGAGCCCGTGTCCCATCTATTGGGTGGGGTAGGCCTAGAGGGGTTCTTAGAGAAACACTCTAAGACCTACGTCAGGTGGACCCTAGAGTTCCTAGCTACTCTATGGCCAGTCGTGGACGAGGATGAACACAAGGCATTCAAATTCAATCTTGATGATAAGAAGTATCAAATGATGCATTGAGAGGTAGCCCACACCTTTGGATGGAGGTACGACAAAGAGATCCCGAGGACACACCATCAAGGGATGCCTTTTTCTCTCGGGAACCTTTTGTAGGCAACTGACAGGGACTGGTTGAAAGAATCTGCGCAAGAGCACTGCCTTGGTTAATCAAGCATTTTGTTACGCTCACTAGTTACTAGCAATGGGAGTTTTCTGACATGGTGAGCTAATGCAATGTCCTAGTTTGGATGTTCATTGCCTCTAGGCAATAACTCCTGAGGGTAATTTCTACCAGAACCCGGTAGGGTCTTTTGAGCAGGAGCGTTTTGTAATAGGGGACATAAAGAGTGGTAAGATCTCTATGGGCGGCATGGTGAGGCTATTGGAAAAGTACTTAGGGCATCTGATTACACAACAAGCATTGGCTAACTTGGGATGATCAAGGACAAAGTACAAAATTGAGAAGTTAGCCAAGGCTTTCATGTTGGGGCCTACGACATCGAAGGATCGGTTTGTGTGGCTTTATGGCAGGGCAATCACCTGTAGCTTCATGGCACTTCCTCAGCCGGAGCGCACCACCATCACCCATGACACATGTTTGGATGACTTATTTATTGAGCCGAACCAACGCTTTGAGAAGGAATTTTACAGAATTGTAGCCACCCCAGAGATAGATGTTGAGGAGGTCGAGGGTGAGACCTTTTTGAGAGCACCTCCTAGTTGCTCTCGCCTATCTACGAACATTATTGAATGGCTACATTCACTTGGGGACCATCTTTTAAGCTCTACACAAGTATTGCAAGAGGTTGTCCAAGCAATAGGAGGTGTGAGGTCACAAATGGAGGAGCTTAGCATGAGGATGGATTCCATCGAGGCCACGATTCAACAACAAGATACATTGAGAGGAGCAACACGACGCACGAGGAGGAAGGCCCTTCGGGGCTGCTAGAGTGAGTGTCACTATTTCTCCTAACCTCACTTATGTTTACATGCACTTAAGGAGTTTTCATTCTTGGGATTCCTTGGTGCAATGTTGTGTTTTTCTTGGTAGTTTTTCCTAGTTGTTTGGTGATTTTGGATTTTGATTTTTGTTGGATGCTTTTGGATGTACACTTTGTGGTTTGGCATACTAGGTAGGGTTCTGAGTTTGCATTGGGTTGGTTGTTTTATGATATTGGTGGTATGGTTTAGTGTTGATCTTATATTTTGTAGTATGAATCCCACTTTCGGGACAATTTGTGCTACACCAAAAAATTGAAAAAAGGAAAAAATAGATATAAAAACCCGGATAAGTTGCAAACCCGAAAGGCCAACTTAGGTAACGTTGGAAAAAGCCTGGATATGTCGAAAGACCTAGGTAAAATTGAAAGGCTAGGCCCGGCTAGGCTTACAGGCCTAGGCAAAAATAAGAGGCCGTGTGGAAAAAGGTGAGAAGTGAGTACCCTTTGAGTGTTAAAGCTATGATGAAAACCTGAAAGAGCTCCTGGGCAAAATGAGAAAAATTGAGAGAAAACAAAAAATTGGGTTGATGATACTTTGGCCTCCTTGCTTGTAACTAGGTTGAGAATCACAAGTTATCCCTATGTTACAACTAAGACGACGACTCTTGGATTTCCTTGGTGGATCATTTTTGGAAGATGACTCTTTGACTACTTTGGGGGATCATTTTGGGAAAAGTAAGCTAGCTTGACAATTTTCTTCTTTGCTTATCTTTTTCCACATTTTTATTTTGGGTTGATAGGTTACTTTAGGATCTTTGGGGAGTGTTAGAGTTGCGAGGATTTTCTCTTCTTTGGGGGGAATTAGGATAGCTTGGGAATAGGTTGAAAGCATTAGCTAATTTATACTTGCATACTACATGTCGCTTAAGCCCTTTCTTGTTTTTTATTTAGTCGAGGACGAGTGAAGGTTTAAGTGTGGGGGCTGATGTGCACCAATACACATGCGTTAACCAATGGCATAATAATTGATTTGTTCTATATGTTGGATTGCTAGTATTAGTTGAGTTTACGTGACAAGGGGTTTAGATGACCATGTTTGGTTTTCTTGTCTAAATCTTGTGTTTCATAGACTTAATTAGTACTAAGGACATCTTGTATCTAAAGGATCCTAGATCTTCCTCTGTGATCATCTTTAGTAGATCGCTCATGGATACTTTTTGTTACATTCTATGTGAAGGCCGTTCACAAGGGCGGTAGAAGATATTGAAGGTCAATCGCAAGAACAGTAGAAGAGATCGAAGGTCATTCACATTAGAATGGTAGTATACGAAGGACACAGACATCAATTCGTGGTAGAAGGTGGTTGGAGCCAAAGATAGGTGTCATTAGAGTTCAAGGCAGCCAATGAAGAAATGGAGAATCGTGGTCCGAGAGAGTTGTGCCAAATTATAGGAATGGCCCATGAAGAATCATCCTTCAAGATTGGTTTCATTGGATTCATCTCCTTAAGAACCATAAAAATGACTACAAGAATTATCAAAATGGATGGAAGGTTCATCTGTAGCAAAGGAAAAAAGTTCAGTCGGCCGAAGTACAAATGGGTCGATATAGACCGCTCATAGATGGCACCAATATCTCGCACCAGACGACATGGTTCACGCCAAATGTCTTTGGCACAGACTATGCCAAGGCCAGGCAAGGACCACGTAAAAATAAATGGGCCATGCGCAGAACTTCTAAGTGTCACTAAAAAATGACTAAGTATGGGCGCAGACCGTCCCGTATTCAACGGTCCTTTCCGTTCCAAGTGAAAAATGCCAAGACCAACCGGTGGGATGTGAAGAATCGAGTGGCTCGTGTCAAATTAGTGAGCAAAAAGAGGTTTATGATGACGGTCTGCGCCAAATGTCATGTTCCATGAATCTGGTCAACAATGAGGACTCTAATGGTAGCCCGCGCCAAATGACGTAGACCGTGTGGACGTAACCTACAGAGTATACATGGACTGCACCACTAAGATGGTCCGCGATAATGGAGTAAGCACAGACCACGCCAGATCCTGCGGCCCACACCAGCATGGATCAAGCGGCCAATGCCAGATCTAGCCCCCGCGCCAGCATAGACCCAGTACACGCTGCGGACCGCGCTATTCGTGATGGTCCGTGCCATCGGCGGCTGAACTAGGGTTTCACACTTTTTGGCCTATTTTGGGCCTATTTTTAGACCCAATCCTCTACTACTATAAATATATCCTTAGTCTACTAGGGTTTTATCCAGAATATTTTATTTTTCATATTCTACTCTTGTAATTAGGAAGAGCATTCTAGAAAGAGAAACATTCTCTCATATTTTATTTATTATCTTTTTATTTTGATTTCATCCTATGATGTGGAATTTAAATCTATATTTGAATTCCATGTCTATGGAGTAGATTAGTAGCTTGGGGTTGTTTGTATTCATGATATGATTATGACCTTTAGAGGTTTATATTCTCCTATCTTTTTGTCTCATGAATATTTGTCCTTGAAATTGTGATTTATAAGATTTATAATTTATGCTATGTCATTATGATGATGCACTCATGCATGTGTGGTAGTATAAAATCGTTCTAGGCTTCATTGCTATCTTGGAAAGTGTTGGAATTGTGGAATAGGTAAAGAGCACCGAGGAGATGGGTGCATTCATGTCCTTTGAGAGATATTCCTTATATGTGTTGTACCATAATTCTATTTTGCTATTTCTGTGAGATATCAACATGTTGGGCGGTCGATTTGGCAAATCCTAACGGGGAAAAATCCATGGCTTAACTCGATAGATTAGGTGTTTGTTTATAGCGAGTAGAATGGTGCCGACTCTAGAGTCATCACAATGTGTATTTTCCCTTGCCTCTCTAGGCCTAGGGATTGAGATCAATAGGGAGTGTCTGAGATTTAATGCATTTCACTACATATCCAATGTTTGCGACCTTCGTGGGGAATTTCCTTTTTAGGCAGACTTTGTATTCCTCTAAGCGGGGGCGTGTTGGCATTGGAAGTTAAGTGATGGGGAATGGTCTGAATTGTAGGTGGACTAGAGAACATTCCCTAATTACGAATATGGTGAGATATAAGCATTGTGGTAAGTACCACGTGTGACAAACAGAGGGAAATACCTGGCTTTCTTCACACTGTGTGACATGTTCATAAGATAGGTTTATAAGTCTATATGTGCATGAATCGAGGATAGAAGTCATTTATCAAGCATGTTACACAAATACCTCCAAGAGCCTGTTTACATATAGTATCCGTAAATTTCATCTTTCATGCTTAGTAGTTGCTAATTGAAAAAACCAAACCCCCTCTCCCCTTGTTTTACAATACAATTTATTCCTAGCAACTCGTATTGATTAACAATCAGGACAAGGTTGTGTTTAATTAATTTTTAGGCTCTAGCATTTATGTGGACATACCCAGAGCTTACTGCTAACTACCCTATTGGTAGCATAGTAGTGAGTTGGGTGCAGAATATAAATTTTAGCTTTGACCTTCTTTTACCAAGGGATAGCCTTCTCTCGGGTTAATTAGCTACAACTAATAACCTCGAATGGAGGCGGGTGAAAAGTCTATAGCTAATAACATTTTACTTATTCCAAATTCCTGATCAGATAAGTTAGGATCTTTACCATTTCAGAGTCCTTAAATATTCGATTATGAAAGTTGCAAAATGCGCTGTTCCATTCCTGAACTTCACGACAGATAATAGTTAACCACGAATAGAAGAAGTGAAGTAAGTACATACCTCTCCCCCCAGGTGTTTGTTGCATGCATTGGATCCTGATAGAGGTTAAGCCCAAGAAGGTCATTGGGCTGAAGATGTGGCATTCCAGCTAAGAGAATATTTAATACCCTAACATAATTACTATATCCGTGGGTAATTAAGGGAGATAATTAAGGAGAACATTATTTAGGACATGGAGTATAAATACATGGCACACATTTACTTATAATTCATTCTATCTTAATCATACTGGACTATTGGACTAACTTAGGCATCAGAGCACTGACCTGAAACCCCCAGGGACAGTGTTATTGCACATTAGAATGAGAAGAACTCAAGCCCACAAACTGATCGGTCGTTCGAGATGCATCAAGTGGCACCGACTGTGGGGAAGACTAAGTCGGATGAAGGGTTTTGAGATTTTATGTCCACGGTTGTTCGAAGGAGAGAAAGGTCAAGGTTAATAGGTATGGGGACTGTATCTCTACTAAGGTTAACAATGGAGAATTCGGGAGTAGAAAACGATGCTCGTGTCAAGGACATCAGAATGGCTAACTTTTAAATTTCAGGAATGGAGTTGCGTGCAGAGCCTGTCGTTAACCACGAAGAGGGGCAAACCTCAGTGGCATTTTTTGCAAATACGCTAGCACTAATCCAGAATGATGTGCCGATGCCCTTGAGGATGTTGGAAATAATGGAAGAGTAAGATCAAAGGAACCCTGAATCCTTGCTCAAAGGGGTAGCCAATATGAGGGATGGAAGGTTTACAGAGGTTTTGGGAGATTCATATATGGAAGCCTATGGCCAACACATGCAAGGAAATTAGAATTTGGGGAGGGAAACCCTGAATTAAGATGTAGAACAAGCAGCTAAGGTCCTGGTTGCAGCTGGCTATCGAGTTACCCCTCCTCCGAGGGATGACTGGGTCACGCACGGAGTGTTGCCACCCTCACCTGTAGGAATACATACAGGGTGGGCCAACTTCCAATAGCCTATCCTTATCATGCATATGCTAGAGAGTCATTGCAAGCTAGGCCCCGACCTTCTATTCCTGGTCACTCACAGGGCCCAGTATATCGTTACCTCCACTAGCCCCATCTGCTCCTACCCTTGACCTGGCCGATCTAGGAGCAGCATATTGGATAATGGCCTATTCTTCCATGCAAACATTCGGAAGTATGGGAATCAACCAAGGGCTTTACGATCCCTATATTTAACCACTACCACCACTAACATACCCAAATTTCGAACAACCTTAGATAAACCCCAGATACGAAGCGACTCAACCTCCTTATCTGCCTCAGTTGGGCAGCCCCAACAGGGGGCTGAACCTGCCAGGGGGCAACAGGAACCCCCCTCGGATGCAAGTGAATCATTAAGAAGGGAATTGGGTAAGTTGATCAGGCTCTTGGGCTAGGCTTCGGGGTCTCCTTTCAGCTCGGTGATAACTGGGGTTTGATGGCAAAATAGAAGTGAAGCCTCTTAAAGGACTTCCCATGTACAGTGGTGAGACTGACCCTTGAGAGTTCATCCAGACGTTCCTGGGCTTGATGAGTTTGAGGGATTTTGATGAGAAATTGACATGAAAGCTGGTAGGAAGCTACCTGTGAGGCAAAAACACAAGAGTGGTTCAATAAGTTGCCAAGAGGCCCACTACGATTGTACTGAGACTTCAGCAGATCATTGTTAAGCCATTATGCATTGAAGAAGAAGTTTACCAAAACTCTGTTAGAACTCTACCAGACGAGGCAAAATATAAAGGAAAGCACGGAAGCCTTCTATCATTGGTGTGTGGACGAGAGCTTGGGAGTGATAGAAATAATAGAGAATGAGGTAATACAGGGTTACTTGCTGGGATGCATGACTTAGAATTATATAAGAATCTGAGTACTAAAACCCCCATGACCTTGCAAAAACTTCAAGAGGTTGTAAAGAAGTACTTGAGGGTAGAGGAGGCAACTAGAAGGAAAAGAGAAAGCCTTAGAGAGAAAACATGAAGAAATATAGAGTACAGAGGAAAAATTCCGGTCAAACCCATAAGAAAACCATTCGAGAGCTACACTTCATTGCCACCAACGCTCGGAGGGAGAACTCCTGCACAGACCTTAAGTATACATAAAGGGTTGTTCCGAAAACCCCCACCCTTATAGAGTTCGGACAACTCGGTAGTGGCTCGGATGGCAAAAAATAAGTATTGCGATCATCACAAGGATTATGGCCATGACACAAACAATTTCATGCAGTTGAGGATGGAGATTGATAGGTGTGAACAGGAAGGACGATTTTGAGGGCAAGAACATAGGAACCAGGCTGTCCCCTCAAGGCCTCGACTGAATCAATGACAGCTTTACAAAAGGAACAATCAAAACAACGGAGGAAGAGGAGATAGAAGACCTCGAGAACAGGTGGTTTGAGACAGAGGACAGGAAGGAAGGCAGAACAGACTCCAGGAACAACAGGGGGGAAATCATGATAACCAAAATAGGGAAAACCCACCCATTCAAAGGATAATTAATGTCATTAATGGCATGATGGGAGAGAGATCTTTGAATGTTTTGATAAGAGCAAAGGCTTAAAGGGTCCCTGCTAAAGAACCTAGTCACAAGAGGTTTCGACCAGACGAAACGGTTACTTTCTCCGAAGCGAATGTTGTACCAGACCAAATGCCTCATGCGGAACCTATGGTAATTTCAGCCATTATTGGAACGTCTTTGATAAGAAGGGTATTCATTGATGACAGAAGCGGGGTAGAAGTGATGTTTGTTGAGTGTTTTGACCAGTTGGACATATGGCTCAAAAACTTGAAAAAGTCAGCCTCCTCCTTATCCAGATTCATGGGAAACCTGATATTCCCCATAGGAGAGATAACCATGCCCGTTTGCGTAGCAGATGGTGACAAAGGGGTGATTATCAGGTGTAATTTTGCTGTCGTGGATGCCCATTCCCCTTATAATTTGATTTTAGGAAGGCCATGGATTTGCCAGGCTCGGACGGTCTAGTCACCCAATCACTTGATAATGAAGTTCCCGATTAAAAAGGGGGTGGCATCCATTCGAGGAGATCAAACCATGGCTCCAAAGCGAGAAGGCAAAGAGATGTAGCGATAATTCATGTAGATGTGGGATTGGTTGATACAATACAAATGCTTATTCAGGATATGGGATTAGTAGTTGTGAGGAAGCTAATTCCCGAGGATGTCAAGGAGTGACTGAGAGACTTCTTGGGAGAGTATGGATACTTGTTCTTGTGAGATACTTCTGACCTTACAGGAGTACCTTCGAGTCTCGCACTTCATAGGTTGAACATTGACCCCTTGATTAAGCCACTGAAGCAGAAGAGAAGGGTGTTTTCTCTAGAAAGAGCTAAACCAATTAAAGAACAAGTGGAGAAGTTGTTGATGGCACATGTCATCAGGGAGGTGTTCTACCCCGAATGGATTGCTAATTCAGTTGTGGTTCCAAATCATGATGGGGCCTGGAGAATGTGCATAGACTTTATCAATTTAAATAAGTGTTACCCCAAAGATAGTTACCGGTTACCACCAATCGACAATTTAGTGGAAACCATCACTGGATATCAAATTATGGCATTCTTTGATGCACATAAGGGGTATCACCAAATCCTCATAGCGGAGGAAGAAAAGGAAAAAAATTGTTTATTACTGATGTAGGCACATACTATTATAAGAAGATGCCCTTTGGTTTAAAAAATGTTGAGGCTACTTACCAGAGGCTGGTTGATAAACTGTTCAGGGGGAAGATAGGTAAGAACATAGAAATATATGTGGATGACATGGTTGTCAAAAGCAAAATTTATGAAGAATTCTTACAGGACTTGGGGGAAACATTTAGTAGGCTTCGAGGGGCAAATTTGAAGTTGAACTCGTCTAAGCGTGTTATTGGTGTAGGGGCAGGAAATTTCCTTGGATTCATGGTCTCGTAGAGGGGGATTGATGTAAACTCGGAAAAGGTTGAAGCTTTGAAGACAATGAAAACCCAACAATCAATAAAGGATATACAAAAGCTTACATGGTCTCTAGAAGCATTGAGCAGGTTCTTATTGAAGGGGGAAGAGAAGCACTTACCCTTTTTTGAGGTCCTTCGAAGGGAAAAGAAATTTGAGTCGAATGGAAAGTACGATGAGGAATTCAAGCAGTTAAAGGAACACTTAGGGACACTACCTACCTTGATGAAACCAAATAGGGGTGAAACACTATACTTGTACATTTCCGCGTCGCCGTTAGCAATTAGTGTGGCTCTAGTAAAAGAGAGAGAAAAGGTTTATCACCTAATTTACTTTGTCATTCATGCCTTGCAGGGGTCGGAGATGAGGTATATTGTCCCCGAGAGACTGATTCTAGCCCTCGTACATTCAGCCAGATGATTGAGACCCTACTTCCTTGGACACAAAATAGTGGTGCTCATGAACCACCCCATTCTACAGATCTTGCTGAAGCTAGAGATTTCAGGAAGAATGATGAAGTGAGCAGTGGAATTGGGAGAGCATGATATCCAATATCAACCTTGAGTTGCAATTAAGGGACATGCGCTGGCAGACTTCATAGTGGAAACTACAGAGCCCCTCAAGGTATGTTTGGATCCCATTCAAAATGTGGGATCGAGCCAACAGGAGGTATGGAAGTTGTATGTGGATGGTTTGTCACAATCAGAAGGAAGTGGAGTAGGGGTTCTGTTAACCAGCCCCAATGGCAGAGATTACCCTTATGTGTTAAACTTCGCATTTAAAGCAACTAACAGTGAGGCTAATTATGAAGCATTGATCATTGGATTGTGCCTCACAAGGGAGCTGCAGGTGGAAGAATTGGAGGTTTTCAGTGATTTTCAAATTTTGGTTCACAGGTGAATAGGGAATACGAAGCCAGAGAATGTAACTCGCAAAGATACCTCGAGGTAGTGAAGAACCTGTTGAAAATTTTCAAATCTTACACTTTAACGCAGGTTTTGAGAGATAGCAATCATAAAGCAGACGCTCTAAGCAAGCTTGCTTCTTTGAATTTGGGAATCTAATCCCAGAAACAACTACTCATGGAAACTTTGAGCAAATGAAGTTCGAAGAACCTGTGGTTATGGCGGTGGAAGCGGATGACTCATAGATGGCAGCATTCATAGCATATCTCTGAGAAGGTGCCCTACCAAAAAATGAAGTGGATGCCATAAATATAAGGTTGAAAGCTCCAATGTATGTGTTGCAGGAATAAGTGTTATACATAAGGGGTCATTTGTAGCCATTGCTTCGATGTGTTAACACTTATGGGGCTGATTATCTTATAAAGGAAGTCCACGGAGGGGTATGTGACAGCCACCAGGGAGCCAGATCCATGGCGAGGATGCTGATTCAAGCGGGATTTTACTGGCCGACAATGTTCGAGAATGCGAATCAATACATCCAGCTTTCCCCCAATGTCAGAGACATGCTCCAATAACATATGTTCCCCAGGAAGAGATGAGAAACATCTATAGTTCGTGGTTATTTGATAAATGGGGGATCGATCTAGTGGGCTCTTTTCAAGAAGCGCTAGACAAATTTAGATACCTAATAGTGGCCATTGATTATTTCACGAAGTGGGTAGAGGCTGAGCCCCTGGAAAACATAAGAGTAAAAACAGTTATCTCCTTTTGCTAGAAGAACATCGTGTGCTGTTTTGGAATCCCAAGGATGATCATTACAGATAACGGAACACAGTTTACTCAGGATCTCTTCAAGAAGTTTTGTGAGGAATATCAGATTAAGCAAAATGTGACATCAGTTTACCACCCCCAAGCCCATGGACACGTGGAAGTGACCAACAGAACGATAGTAAATAGAATACGAGCACACCTCGAGGGGGTAGAAGGTAATTGGATATGGGAATTACCCAATGTGTTGAGGGAGGATATTTGAGTCTTCCACTACTAGTGAAATGCCTTATAGCCTAGTATATGGCTCAAAGGCAGTAATCCCAGCAGAAATAGGTGTTCCTAGCCCAAGACTGATGGCCGCTGCAGATGAGAAAAGCAATTAGCAGAACCGATGTCTGGATTTGGATATGGTGGAGGAAAAGAGAGAGTTAGCTTCTTTACATGAGGCTAAAGTCAAAGAATGGGTCAGAAGATACCATGACAGAAGGGTAAAGAAGGTTTTTTTTAATCCGGGGGACTTGGTAATGAGGAAAAACGAGAAAAGCATAAAGGAACCTGAAGGGAAATTAGCTGCAAATTGGGAAGGACCCTATAAGGTGATCGAATCGAATCGCACTAGGGAGGAAGCTATGTTCTCGAATAGGTGAATGGGGTTCGAGTGCCAAGGAGGTGGAACATCACCAACCTAAGAAAGTGCTACCAGCTATGATGAGTGGATAACTTTTAAGCAGCACTACAACTGATGTTTGAGCGGGTTACTTTAAAGTGGCACTCTATATGGTGTTTCCAGCCACAATTGATGTTTTGAGTGGTTTTCTCTTAAGCGGCACTCTAGATGATGTACGAGTGGTTTGTTCTTAAGAAACACTCTAGATGATATTCGAGTGGTTTGCTCTAAAGCGGCACTCTAGATAATGTATGAGTGGTTTTCTCTAAAGCGACAATCTAGATAATATTCGAGTGGTTTGATCTTAAGCGGCACTCTAGATAATGTACGAGTGGTTTGCTCTTAAGCGGTACTCTAGATGATGTTCGAGTGGTTTTCTCTAAAGTTGCACTCTAGTTGATGTTCGAGCGGGTAGCTATAAGCGGCGCTCTAGACGATATTTCCAGATATGGCTGAGGTTTGAGTGGTATGCTTTAAAGAGGCACTCGAGGGCTACTTTTGTTATCTTGGAATGATGAACTAGTGGACAAGATTTGCAACATGTAGGTGGAAACACTGAACCTGGGTAAAATGCTTGTGTTTATGAACTTCTAAATTCCTACTTACCAAATATATTCATACTATGATAGCCTAAGGAAGTTGCGCATGGCATTTATATTCGAGGGGTAAAATATTTGAGGGAGTATAGGAACGAGCAACGCGAATCCTGATAGAATATCTTAACCTCACTGACGCTAATAATAGGGGTTTGAGAAAACCAATCTGCGTTTTCTAAAAGTGAGAGTAAAAACAGTCTATTTATTCAAACTTCTTCAATTATCATAAGTACAATTTTGATACTAAAAGGTACATGAACTTATTTGTCTAAATGTATTCATCTAATTGGAGGAATTCCTGCCCAAAACAAATCTTCGGTGGAAATAGGTGTTTCTAGCCCCTTCACCTTTGCTTCAAATTCTTCGAGCTCATCAAGCTTTATACCAGCGGCTCTCCAAATATCCTTCATTTGTTTTTCCACGGGATATTAGGAAGGATCAAGGGGAGCAACGGTCTTACACCACTTCTTCATGGTAAGTTTGAATGGGCCATTCGAGGAGGATCCAACGTTCTTGCGGCATTTCGTGGAGGATCCCTCAGTAACTTTGCTTGAGCGGGAAAGATACTTGTTAGATTTTTTAATAGAAGATCTCTGTCACCGAGGAGCAGAACAATAACTCAATGAGGTGAATCCCTTTACCTTCAGCTCTGCCAACTAATCAAGAATAAGGTCAAAAGCCTTTTTCTGCCGAGAAGTTCCATTCTCATGGACGTTAACTTCATCCATCTAGTCTCGAGCAGCTTTGAGTAGAAATTTCAGAAGGTGATCATTGCTGATTAAATATGAGGAAGGGATATCGTGAGAAACATACGGGCATGAAGGCTTACTTCATGTGTAGCAACTTGTTCTTCAAAAATCAGTGATATACCCCTCAACTTCTTTGGCATGTACCTTCTAGGCGTCGATCTCCCCTGCGAGTAATTCGTTCTCAACTAAGAGGGATTCTACCAAAGAACTATCTTCAACCAGGGGGCTCTTGCGAGGGGCTGTATATGGTTCACTTGGAGAATGAGGGTCCTCGCTAGCTATCTTCCAAGCGAGCAATTCTTCTTCAAGGCTAGTTATTTTTCGTTGAGCTACTAGATGTTGCTCAACAAGTACCTCCCTTTGGGCCACTAGCCTGTGATTTTTTCCCATGCAACCAATTAAGCGCCCTTCCACTACTGGAAGCCTAGTCACAGTAGCTATGCATCAGAGAACCAAACTTTAAATATATTTGACACATCAGCTCTTTGAAGTCTCTATCTGCCGGATCACGACCTTTAACCACCTCTAAAGGATATGTACCATTAAATTATTTGCTCAAGGAATCCCTAACAAACCCCTTAATGGTTGGAAGGTCTTTAGACTACCACAACTTCATCTCAGCTTCAAGTTGGTGGAGCTTGTCCTACAAGGATTCCTTATCTTGATTAGAATTAGATAGATTCCGTGTGACCTTTAATAGCTGTTTGTATGTTTCACCCAACTCTTTTTGAGCACTCGAAAGCTTCTCACAAGCACCTTCTAACACTCTATTCAACGAATTAAACTACAAAAAGAGAACAAAGGAAAAATTAATAAGTCATAAAAATGGGAAAAGATATATTCTTATATTGAAGTTTCAAAAGAAAAAAGTTACAATTGGAGGCCCTAATTGGAAAATTTACAATCAAGGACAAACCCTAGAATCATCTTCTTTTGAGGTGGATACAATTATTTCTTCCACTCAGCCGGATGCAAAATTCTGCTCAAGGGAGGCGTCTGTGGCCTCTGAAAGGGGGATCGCTCAAATCCCCTCAAGAGTGAATAACTACCCTTTAGACTTAATGAAATCCATCAGGGCAAAGTGAAGATCGTTGTTCTTGATTTCTTTATCCCATTTTGCATCCACGGTGGCTTTGAGTTCTAGGTTGACTAGATTTTCCACCTGCTTAACAAGATCTTCAAACAAGGAGGCGGACACTTGAGGCTTCAGGAATTCCTCGCCTAATTCGTTACAACTAAGATATTTGGCCACCCCCAACAAATCTACAAAAAAAGGTGAAGCAACTTAGAGTTGTTCAAAAGTTTGTGTTTAAATGCCTTGAGCAGTTCAACCTGCGAGGTTGGATCCTCGGCAATTTGAACCCTTTTCTTGAGGTATCCTTCTCCAGCATCCATTGATGCCTCTCGGCATCAACACTCCGCCTCTCCTTTTCTAGATTTTTTTGTTTATCCTAGAGGAATTTTTTTTGTTTTTCCTCAAGCGCCTTATTCTTCTTCTCGAGTGCTCTCTTCAACTCAAAAATTTTGGCATCCTATTTGCTGAGATTTTCCAAGACCAAAAGCACAAGCGAAGGCAAAAGCTACCATCTTCTCAGTGGCCTCGTGGAAAAATCGGGAGGCCTAGTAAAATAGTTCAGCTTAGATCAATGTTAGGAAAAATGACACTAAAATAATTTTTTCATAGGAACAGATGAAAAGCTCAGGCTTAGAGGCCATTCTCAAGAGATGATGCTCAATCTTGGACATGGATGCTGCATCACTCGAAGGGGGTGCTGACTGTTGATGGGCATTATCACTGCCACGTTCTCTTATTAGTGGAGGGGATGAGGCGTTACCAACATTGTTGCCATCTGCCCTTGTCTTCCGGCGAACATTCCTAGTATGAGGAGGCTGGCCATCAACAATGGTCGGAGTAGGCCTTTCACTAACTACAGTGAGAGGGGATGCCTGATTCGAGGGAGTGGAAGCCAGATTTGAGGGAGTAACAGTCCCTATAGTAGAATCTTGACCCTGCTTCGTGTGCTTCTGTTTTCTTAAGCCGCTAGGGAGACCCACTGAAAAAACCAAAAAGAGAGACCATCAGTAAAAAAACTCAATGATACAACAAATAGGAGAAGTAGAATTCTATTAAGGCACCTTCGGAGGCTTCCGAGTGCCTAAAATCTCTAACGAGGATCTTGAGGAGGGGGGTCTCTTTGGGGCCCTCAAGTTCTCTTCTCCTCTTCCTGGTATTCTTCCGGAGTATTTTATACACATACTCCTCATAGATTTTGGGAGGCAATGCAAAACCACAAATCTGGGAATTAAGATTGTTGAAGCAGTTGTAATCAAGCGAGTTGGACATCAACTTTTGTCTATCCCTCTCGCGAGCATCGGGACACATATACTTCCCAGGTTTGGGAGACTCGACTCGCACGTCCAATTCAACGAGGGAACTTGATACCTCCTACTATCAAATGAGATCCCTCTTTTCCAGCTTCTCCAGTCACCCGAATTACCAGGAACACCAAAAACCTTGTGATGTGCCTCCCGGCTGGTAAAAGTGACAATCATGTCGGTGGATCGCCCACTATAAGACACAAATTACAGCCAGCAAATAAGCTTATACCTTATCTTGATACCAAACTCATCACATCGCGTCAAGAACATTATGGTGATTACTAAGACATTGGGATGAAATTGTGCAGGGCTCACCTGAAATTGTTTAAGAAGTTTGGAAAAAAGTGGCGGAAAGAGAAAGGTGAGCCCGTAGCGAAGATGTCTGAGGGAAATGTCTGATCTTCTCTCGGGGAGTTTATGGAGGGTATCTTACTCTCGAAAGAATTGAAAATCGGATTTTGTGGCTATTCGTTAGCCAAGAGGAATCGAGCCCAACATTGCTGAAATAGCTTTCCCTACTACTAGGGTCGGGGGCTCCTTCACCGAGTCCCTTAGCCTTATCCTTCGATAGGTCCAATTTTCTTTCTTTTGAGATGGTTTAGCCAGAGAAGATACCTAAGGTTCTCTTGATGGTGCTTTCTTCTCCTCGAGGGACGTCCTATCTCTCAAAAGAGACTCATTCTCCTCCTCTTCTATGGCCTTGAGGGACGCTTCCTTGCAGGCCAGAGATGTATTTGACCCCTCTTACAATTTGAGCTCTAGATTTGGAGGAGGGTAGAAGCCAATTTTGCCACTAGTAGGGGATCTCCTTATATAGGGCTTGCCCATGCCTGGTGGCCAGTTCTTAACAGGCTCTCAAGGAGGCGTATTAGTTACTGGAAAAACCCTCTCTTCCTCAGGACTATTAGTAACGTGGTCAGGCATACCTTCTCTGGCATCAGAATCATATTGAAATTCTTTGGAATGAGTGCATCACTAATAGCTCTGCCTGGCGTACTAATCCCCGCCCCTCCGAACATAATCTCATCGGGAAATCTCTCGGAGGTGGAACCCTCAACAGAATAGAGCATGATTATAAGGTGAGGAAATGAAAAGATTAGAATAAGAAGAGAGACGAAGGTACTTGCTAATTTTTGGGGAAAGGCGATGAAAATTAGATCGCTCAAGAGAGAAGTAGAGAAAGAGTACTCATAAGAAGTTCCTGCAAATGAGAAAAGTGAAAGAAGGAAGAGCGGTTAAGGGGTAATAATGGGGGCTGAAATGACGAATAATTGTGACTGCCTTGGAAATATAAAAAGTTATAGAAAGATGCGATTGATTTTCTATATACTAACAACACGCTGTTTGTGGAGCAGTGACATGCGCGGTTGTACGACACGCGCACGCCTTTTGGAATCCTAACACCGAGAGCAGTGACACGCGCGCGCTTTTGGAATCTTACTGCTGAGAGTTGATTAGAAAACCAGGTTCCCTCCCTCGAAGGCAAGAGAAACGGAGTGCAAGGTTCATTTCGATTCTTCAGAGTCCTCGAAATGTCCCATACATTTAAGACCTTGAAGAACCTTTGTACTATACCAGTCTTCTGAGGCTGAGAACTTGCTTTTCCGGGGGTTCTTGATAGAGGTTAAGCCCAAGAAGTCCATTGGACAAAGATGTAGCGGCCCAGCTAAGAGAATATTTAATACCCTAACGTAATTACTGCATTCGTGGATAATTAAGGATGATAATTAAGGAGAACATTATTTAGGACACAGAGTATAAACACAAAGTATGCATTTACTTATCATTCATTATTTTTTTAATCATATTGGACTCTTGGACTAACTTAGGCATCAGAGTGCTGCCCTTGGAACCCCAGGGACAATGTTATTGCAGGTTAGAGCGAGAAGACCTAAGACCCACGAACCGGTTGGTCATTTAAATGCAGCCCTTTGTGATGAAAATAAAAAAGAAAACTAAATAATAGAAAAATGATTAAAAAAAATTATAAAAGTACATAAATTAAAGCCTCCCACCCCGAAAGGGAAAAATTAAAAGTAAAATGATAAAATAAAAGGAAAGAAATACCCATCGTAGCCAGTGTTCGTCAGAAAAAAGCTATTGGTAACCTTTGTAATCTCCGGAAATTCTTGCAACCATATCTGAACCAAGAAATTGTCCCTGCTGCCGTTGAGGATAAAATTGTGGATAACACCGCCGTCGCGCCATTAAAAATACTGAGATATCCAGTCCTGCTGCAAGGAGTGTCTTCTTCAGTAAAAAAATGTTTAGCTTTTAAAGTCCGCTTGTATCCTTGCTGAGTTGACACGACCTGAGTTAACTCAAATCCGAGTTGACTCAGACCCGAATTGACTCAAATCCAAGTTGACTCGACTACGGCCGTGAGTCGATCAGAACATCCACCGTGAGTATGAGATGTTGTTCGTTACGACCCCTTAGGCACCGTAGCAAGTGCATATCTGAGTTATCTTGAGCCAAACTAGATTCGGCTTGAGTCACCAAAAATCTTCCAGATCCACCATGAGTTGGCCAAGCTCTCGGCCGAAGAGCCCAACACTTCAACTCAGATCCAAGATTCTGGAAAAACTAACCCAGAACATGACCCTGCTGTGATGACCCCTCCATCAGATCTTGAACACGAAGATGCCGGTAAGCCTGCAAAACATTGAAAATGCCAGAGAAACTTGCACTCGCCGGCGAGCCTGCACGCTGTCGAATACACTAGCGAAACAACACATCGAAGGAGCCAGTGGATGTGAACCTAAAATCTGAAGATGCATCATTGGCCAAAGCTTTAGTCTCCGGGAGAAGATGGATACAAGGGGTAGGGATGTTGGGGAGGGTGGGATTGAGATAGGGGGCGCCACAAAAAAAGTTGGTCTGCGGCGGCGATGCCCCCAAGAGTTTCTGAAGAAAAAAACTAGGGGTTTTTAGAGAGAGTTGAGAGTGTTTTGAGTTTAGAGTGAGAAAGTTTAAAACTCTCTGTTTGCTGATAACATTGTGGCTAGTTACAAACAATCTCAAATTAGAGTGATATACAAATGAAAAAAATTACTCCCTTCGTTTCACTATATTTGGCATCATAGGTTTAAGTGTTGTTTTTTTTTAAGTTGAAATGTGTGGAGGACATTGAGTGAGAAGGGTAAAACGTTTAATGAGTGGTTGATAATGATGTATTTTTTTCTATAAAAGAAAATGTGATAAACTTAGAAAAATATACAAATATGGTAAGTGTGCCAAAGTTAAGAAAAAAGAGGGAGTATGTGACAGTTTGAAGTTTAAATTAATAAGCAATACACTTTTTTGACAGTTTATATAGGGCTCTTCTTTTTTCTTATAATAATATCACAATGAGCTTTTACTCTTTGATAAAAAAAGTTCAGATTAGTTATTGTTGGTATGCCTTGAATACTGTAATAGCCGCTTCTGCGACCCTGGCCTGGGGGTCCGGGGGTGGCAGACGCCCCCGGCTAAATGGTATAGCTTGTCTCTTTATTGGACTGCTGTTGATTTGGGCCAAATTGCGTTTTAGCCCAGTTTGTTAGGGTTTAGTGGAGACAACATATAAAGTGTCTCTCTCCTCTCTGTAAACACTAATTCTGTTCTGCACTTAGATAGGTAGAAATCTGGCCAATTTCTTGGCGTCTGTAACTTGCTACCTACTATAGTGAATCCGTCTCCCGTGGATGTAGCCAAAATTGGTGAACCATGTAGATCTTGTGCCTTGTTATTTTCGTTCATATTTTCTGTTCTTTCTCCATTCCGCACAACAAACTAGTATCAGAGTGGTTTCTTTTTCCGGTGAGATCTGTAGTGGGTGTATCGGATTCTGGGCTCATCAGATCAGGGCTGATCGGGGAGAAAGATGTCTAGATTGAACGTGAAGATCGACAAGTTTACTGGGAGAAACAGTTTCAGTTTATGGCAGATAAAGATGCGAGCTTTGCTGAAACAGCAAAGTTTATGGGCTCCGCTGATGAAGGATTTCACGAGCAGTTCTGGCGATGTGGCGGGTCTGGAAGAAAAGGCACACTCGACGATTATGCTGTGTCTCACGGATGAAATCGTCACTGAGGTCTCAGATCAGGAGACTGCTGCACAACTGTGGCTGAACTTGGAGAGTTTGTATATGACGAAATCTCTAACCAACAAGCTTCTTCTGAAACAACGCCTTTTCGATCTCCAAATGCAGGAAGGTATGCAACTCAGAGACCATCTAGAGCAATTGAATACTTTGTTATTAGAGTTGCGAAATATAGATGTGAAAATTGAAAATGAAGATGCTGCTTTGATTTTGCTAGTGTCTTTACCGCTTTCGTATGAGAATTTTGTTCAGCCATTTATTGTTGGTAAAGATTCCGTGTCTCTGGAGGAAGTTAGATCCTCTCTCCATAGTAGAGAGTTGCAACATAAGGCAAACAGTACAGGTACATAAAGTCAGGCCTCTGGCTTGTTTGCTAGTGGCGGAAACACAAAGGGCAAGGGAACCGGCAGTAAAAAGAAGGGCAAGAAGTCATTTTCAAAGGGTCCCAAGGCCAATGATGTTTGTAACTACTGTAAGGAGAAGGGGCATTGGAAAAAGGAGTGTCCGAAGAAGGCTAGTAAATCTGGGAGTACATCTAGTACTGCTACTGTGGCTGAAGGGGATTTCAGTTCTGAAGATGATTTTGCTCTAGCTGCTACTGGGCAAAATAATCATCCTAATGCGTGGTTTCTTGATTCTGGGGCATCTTACCATATATACCCAAGGAGAGATTATTTCTCAACTTATGAGCAAGCTGAGGGCATCATTACTACGGAAAATGGTGTTGCGTGCAAGGTAGTTGGGATTGGTTCAATCAAGATCAGGACGCATGATGGTAGTTTCTGTACTTTGAACGATGTCAGGCATGTTCCATCGATGACAAAGAATCTGATTTCTCTTCCTACGTTGGATAGAAAGGGTTTTGTCTATTCAGGGAGTGATGGAGTTTTGTGTGTCTGCAAAGGTTCTAGGCTGGCTCTGAAAGGTGTTCTGCATGGTACTTTGTATTTTCTACAAGGTTCCACGGTTATGGATTCTGTTAATGTTGCAACTTCGGAGGTTCACCAGGATGATATGACTAAGTTATGGCATATGAGGCTTGGTCACATGGGTGAAAGAGGGATGCAAATTCTGTCGAAGAATAATCTTCTTGGTGGCCACAAGGTCAAGAGCTTGGACTTCTGTGAGCATTGTGTTTTTAGGAAGCATCACCGCAGCAAGTTTCCTAAGGCGATTCATAGAAAAAAGGGCACATTGGATTACATCCATTCTGATTGTTGGGAACCTTCCCGAGTTGAGTCACTGGGAGGTCACAAGTACTTTGTTTCTCTGATTGATGATTACTCAAGGATGACTTGGGTTATCATGATGAAACATAAGAGTGAAGCTTTCTCGAAGTTCAAGGAGTGGAAAGCTTTGGTGGAGAATCAGACCGGGAAGAAGATCATGAGGCTTCGAACTGATAATGGGCAGGAATTCTGCTCGTCTGAGTTTGATCAGTTTTATAGGGATGAAGGGATTGCTCGTCATCATACAGTCAGGAATACACCACAGCAGAATGGCGTAGCTGAGCGGATGAATCAGACATTGTTGGCGAGAGCGAGGTGCATGCTCTCTAATGCTGGTTTGGAAAGGAGATTCTAGGCAGAGGCGGTGAGTACAGCTTGTTACTTGATGAACCGCGGGCTTCACACGGGTATAGAGTGCAAAATACCTATGGAGTTGTGGTCAGGTAAAGTTGTTGATTACTCCAAGTTAAAAGTTTTTGGTTGTACATCTTATAATCATGATAGTGATGGTAAGTTAGAGCCCCGAGCTAAGAAGGGTGTCTTTGTGGGTTATGGAGATGGAGTTAAAGACTCCAGGATATGGTCTCCATCTGAGAAGAGGGTTATTCTTAGCAGGGACGTTGTCTTTGATGAAAATTCTTTGCTTAGATCTATGGTGAAGCCCACAGTTGTGCCAGAAACTAGTGGAGTTGATAAACAGGTGGAGCTTGAAGTCACTCAAGGTGAAAATAGATTGGAACAATTTGAGGTGGATCAAGAGCCACAGACAGAATCTGAGATACCAGAATCTCCACCACCAGATCCTCAACCATCAGGAGCTACAGTCCGGTGTTTAACTCGAGACCGACCCAGGAGGGTTGGAGTTGAGGCGCCCAAGAGATATGGGTTTGATGATATAGTAGGTTATGCACTGTCAGTTGCCGAGGAAGTGGATACACAAGAGCCATCAACCTTCAGAGAGGCTACTTCATGTGCTGATGCTGATAAATGGCTTGCTGCAATGGGAGACGAGATGGAGTCTCTTCAGAAAAATCAGACATGGGAATTGGTTAAACAGCCTCAAGGGAGAAAGGTAATCAGTTGCAAATGGGTTTTCAAGAAGAAGGAAGGAATATCACTTGCAGAGGGAGTTAAGTACAAGGCAAGAGTTGTTGCAAGAGGTTTCAGTCAAAGGGAGGGGGTAGACTATCATGAGATCTTCTCACCAGTGGTTAGACACACTTCCATCAGAGTGTTGCTAGCCTTGGTGTCACATCAGGATTTGGAGCTCGAGAAACTTGATGTGAAGACCGCTTTTCTACATGGAGAGTTGGAGGAAGAGTTGTACATGACTCAGCCAGATGGTTTCCAGGTTCCTGGCAAGGAAAAGTATGTTTGCAAGTTGAAGAAGTCTTTGTATGGACTTAAGCAGTCTCCGAGGCAGTGGTACAAGAAATTTGACAGTTACATGCTTCAGTTGGGATACACGAGGTGTGCTTATGACTGTTGTGTCTACTACAGCAGGTTGAGAGATGGGTCATTAATCTATCTGGTGCTTTATGTAGATGACATGTTGATAGCCGCAAAGAGTAAGCATGAGGTTCAGAAGTTGAAAGGACTTATTAGTGTTGAGTTTGAGATGAAGGATCTGGGTGCAGCTCGGAAGATACTAGGAATGGAGATTCTTAGGGATCGAAGTCAGCGTAAGCTTTTCTTGTCACAGAAAGGTTACATTCAGAAAGTGTTGGCTAGGTTTGGCATGTCTACAGCCAAGCCTATAGACACTCCTAGTGCTGAAAATATTCATCTCACCACCATGTTTGCTCCTCAGTCATATGTCTCGGGTTCCTTATGCCAACGCGGTGGGGAGCTTGATGTATGCTATGGTTTGCACGAGGCCAGATTTAGCACAGGCAGTCAGTGTTGTGAGCAGGTTCATGGGGCAACCGGGAAAGGAACATTGGCAAGCTGTGAAGAGGATTTTCAGGTATCTTAGAGGTACGTCTGATGTGGGTCTCATTTATGGAGGTGATACCGAGTGCTTAGTTACAGGCTACTCTGATTCTGATTATGCTGGTGATGTTGACACGAGGAGATCGATGGCTGGTTATGTATTCACTTTGGGAGGTTCTGTGGTTAGCTGGAAGGCGACTTTGCAACCTACAGTGACGTTGTCTACTACGGAAGCAGAGTACATGGCTCTGACAGAGGCTGCAAAGGAGGGAACATGGCTGAAAGGGCTAGTTAGTGATCTTGGTCTACATCATGATCAGGCTACTGTGTACTGCAACAGCTTGAGTACAATCTACCTAGCCAAGGACCAGGTCCATCATGAGAGGACCAAGCATATTGATGTCAGATATCATTTCCTGAGGAGTGAGAGGAGAATCAGGGTGAAGAAAGTGGGAACTGCAGATAACCCCGCTGATATGTTCACCAAACCTGTTCCACATAGCAAGTTTCAACATTGTTTGGACTTGCTGAACATCAGAGCTGATTAGGTGCTCTATGGGCAGTCCCGGGAGTGGAGGGCGAAGTCTACTTATCTGGCACTGTAATGGTGCATCTGGAGTTTTCTACTTTGAGGATTCAAGTCAAGGTGGAGATTTGTTGGTATGCCTTGAATACTGTAATAGCCGCTTCTGCGACCCTGGCCTGGGGGTCCGGGGGCGGCAGACGCCCCCGGCTAAACGGGGATCTCGCTGTAGGTTGTCTCTTTATTGGACTGCTGTTAATTTGGGCCGAATTGCGTTTTAGCCCAGTTTGTTAGGGTTTAGTGGAGACAGCATATAAAGTGTCTCTCTCCTCTCTGTAAACACTAATTCTGTTCTGCACTTAGATAGGTAGAAATCTGGCCAATTTCTTGGCGTCTGTAACTTGCTACCTACTATAGTGAATCCGTCTCCCGTGGATGTAGCCAAAATTGGTGAACCACGTAAATCTTGTGTCTTGATATTTTCGTTCATATTTTCTATTCTTTCTCCATTCCTCACAACAGTTATAACTAATACTTAACCACAAGATTATTTTTGCAGTTGTTCAATAAAAAAATTTGTAACATTCAAAAAGCTACATTTGCCCATGAGCTAAACAAAAGTCCTGGGAAAGCTTCCCTTTTTCACAAAATGACAAGAAGGAAACATATACGAGAATACTTCTGATAAACATGAATCAAACACACGAACAAACACTCAAAAATAATTAACATCATCAAGTGAGAAGGGAAACTGATCAATTTGATCTCCTCGACATCAAAACCTCGGGCTCTTGCATTCGACCGGAACACCTTGAGGGAAACGGCTTAAATCAGAACAGTAGTTGTAGACCATGAATTTCTGTTGGACCCATCTGATTCTGTTTCGACCTTTCGCATCCAGCCCTTGAGTCCGCCAGTTAGCTTTGTCACTCAATGAATCTATGGCGGCAACGCCACAAGGTGAACCGAATGGTGCAGAATTGCAAGCATTAGCATTGAAGTTTCTGTAATAAACCGTGAACGGTGCATTTGCCCAATCTGCCTTCACACGGCCGCCTTGGGTTGCCCAGTCATCTGCATTCCATAAACTGCAGTAGACTCTCATGGGTTGATCCTTTGGGAATGGAACCCCAATGCCTTCATGATTGTTGAACACTCTTATCTGAATGTTATCAACTAAGAAGCTGAAAATAGCAACAAATTAAATAACATCAATTTTACATTTTTTTTATTGAATTGTGATGCATTAGTAAAAGCCTAAATATGAACTTAGATGAAGCCGAAATCCATATATTTACTCATGGCTCGCAGTCAGCTTTGGAAATGTATACTCCAAACAACTTACATAATGCGTTGAGGATTCCAAACAATTGAGTAAGTGTGAAAAGTGGCTGTAGGATCAAACCAAAGGTGAAATTGTTGCTCTTTGCCACCTTTTCCTTGAGCAAAAACATTGGTGTGGACAGTGTACGGTTGCCCAGACGCATTGCCCAAGAACTCGAAATCAATCTCGTCATGTGCCAATCCTTGAGATGATAACTACGCATATAAAAAAAAAAGTTAATTAACAAAATTTCTATAAACTGAACTAGTAAAAATTCGGTGCTTGAGTGGGGGAGAAACAAATTAAGTAATTAACTCACGTAAAATGTGGTTACAGTTCCGGCTGAATTGCCAGGGACAAGCTTCATTTGCATGTCAAATCTTCCAAATACGTACTCACTGTAGGACTGGAAACCTGAACCGGATAATTGATCGAGTGACAAACTGAGAAGCTGTCCATCCTCGGTTATCTTAGCTCGTTGATCGGTGCCGAAAGTTACGGAAACATCCCGGTAAAAGTTACCGGAGGAAGCCATCACCAGAGCCATGAACACCGAAAGAAAAGTGATGTATGACTTCATGTTCAGTGCATGTAAGGTGGGAACCAAGAGGAAGTAGAGAGGTTTTGATTTGTGTTTTTGTGGTCTCTAAGATTTAGATTGTGAAGAGTTTATATAGTGACAAGGTAGCCTAGTTATTACGACATTCTATAATTATTGTTTGTTGGAGAATTTAATGATCCGTAATAGCTATACGATCTGAACATATATATTAAACTGTATTAGTTTCAGTTTAACTGCATTTTGTTTCAATTCACAACATTTTAGTTAACTTTATATCAATTTCGTTTAATTTGTTTAATTTATTTTTCTCATCATTTTAATTAATTTTCATTCAGTTGAATTAATGAAAAATGGAGGAAAAATGGAGCATATTACAGCCTTATATTTGAAAGACAAGTTGAGTTAAGTAACATTAGAGACCTGGCAAATGAAAATTCCATGTACTTTTTGTCTTTTCATGCATGATTTGCGAGAGAGATCACGCGTCACCGCGGAGGCGGGGTGGTGGACAATATTGTTGAAAAACTTGTTAGTGTTTCATATTTTTGTTGGAAATTATATGGGAAAACTTTCGTCTCATTCATATTAATTTTGGATCAAGATCAAAAAATATTTTTTGGATAGAATAAATAGAGGAATGATTTTTTTTTAAAGAAATTTGTATCAATAATCACGTGAAAGGGTCGTAAAATCTGGAGTTGTGCTCCAATATAAAAAAAGTCCGAAGGACTTGATTTAAGAAATTTTGCCAATTTATGGGCTATCAAATTTTCCCACCTAGCTATCCATTTCGGAATCGGATTTCGTACAATAGTTAGCTCGGATTGTATGTCCTCTATAAGTAGATCAAAATCTTACCTATATTTCTCTATATTGTTCACATCGTGAATAACTACTTGCGCATCTCCCATGATTATGTCTGGGGGTAGATTATGGGCATCACAACCCTTTTAAGGCAGCGGTTAACGCCAATGCTTCTTCAATTTTTGTAGAATACGACTTTTTTAGTCTTATAGACTCCCTATAAATCCATTCATTTTCTTCTAACTGAACATACCATCCCAGATATGTAAACCTTGAATATGTAGCCGCATAAAAGATAATGTTCTTCCTGATGCACTTGTTTCCAGTGCTTGCCCCACTTCATTTCTTTCCTCTATCATAGCAATGGGATTGTTTTTTTTTTACCTTCTTTAATGTCTTCTATCGGTTTTAGCGCATATTGGACAGCTTAAGAAGGCACCAAGATATGACTTATACCATAAAATAACTCATATCTATGATACCATGATTGGTCGAGTAATATGGCAATTAAGGACATGACTAAATTATTTTTTTGGTCCCCTTCAAAGTATCTTATACTATCTTTTGGTCCCCATTGCAAAACAACCCTCAGAAAGTAGGGAGGCCATCGTCGTGCCTCTCAAAATTAATATTTATAAGCCCTAAATGCTTACTATCTACAACTAAGTAGATAGCGGCAAGTCGGAGTCGTCCACGAAGAAGGGGGATTTTATTAAGCGTTTAAGCACAAAAGGTTGCTATTAGGCTAGAAGTATATATATATATATACACATATAAAAGCATGTAAAATGGGGGCTTGGTTGTTTGGTGGTCCTAAGTTATGAAAGTTAAAAGACAAGACAACTAGCAAAGTCAAAAAACTATGCTAAATCATCAAACAAAACTAAAAAAGGGGTTTAAAACTACAAAAGATAAAGCCCTGGGGGCAATCGATATCCAATTCCAAACCTAATGTAGATCATTGAACCATTCACTCATTCTATCATAATTGTTACCTATGGGGAATGCCAATAGAAGATCAACATTCATTCCTTCTTAATAGTAATTTGCAAAGACAAACAACGACCATTTGCAAACCTCTTTGATGATCACCCTAAACAAACAACGACCATAGGGGTATTTCATCAATGGCATTATACACGAAGGACCATAGATTTGACAACAACAAGCCTTCTACCAAAGGCATAGCCATTTAACCAAACATAGCATTCATTAGGCTAAACCTAGAACAAACCACATTCAAGGTTCAACCTTTCATTGCATCTATAGGATAAATATGAGAACAATCCACATTAACATACTTATCTAGCCAGAGTTACAACACATTATGCACAAGAAGTTCTAAGTTCTTGTTCTTAGATTTTCATGCAAAGGAGTTAAGGAATTCCTCACTTTCCTAACTCCCTAACACTTAAATCATGAAAACACTTCCTATTCTCAAACAAAACATGGAATAGATGAAGTAAAACACAACATTAAGAACACATGAATGCTAAATAACAAAGGCTTCAAGAACGAGTGAAACAATTTATTCACTACTTTGACTACTTGTTGTGAAGATAAATCTTCCATCCTTCTTAGATAGTAGTTTGCAAGAGTGAATTCGACATCTCTTGTCAAACCTCACCAATGACTCCCTTAGTACTAAGAGTATCCATTGATGGCATTTAGCACGAAGAATCAAAAAGCTTGGCAACACTTATAAACACTACACTGTGTCTAAGCATTTAACCAATTCATGCATTTACACAAGATTAGTCAAGACAATCGACATTCATAGACTTCTCTCATTTGCTACCTAAAACAAAAATGTGACGACGAGTTCAACATCATCACATTCATCTAGCAATTATCAACACACCAACATCATTTAAGAAGCTCTAACTCATGCTCTTGGATTCCGCATTAAAAGAGGGAAGAATTAGCTACTTTCTCCCAACCTTAACAAGTAATCATACATGCAATTCATATACTCAAGCTCCCAACAACATCAATGCCATTAACAATTCACATTCAAAGCTCAATAAATGCACAATAGCAAGAGCACCAAATAGATATGTATATGGTTCTTACTACGTAGAAATGGAAGCTTCAATCCATTGCTCCCAAGATAAAACTAAGCTAGATAATTAAAAGATATGATTAACCTACAAAAACTAAGAAAAGAAAGAAAGAAAAAATGGGGTTTGAACCCAGAAAAATGCAAGAAAAAGAGGCTAGATTAATGTTTTTGAAGAGGATACGATAAGGTGAGTATTTATAGTACAAAAAGCAAAAAGATTTTTTGGCCATTCGTCCGTCGCAAGTCGCAACGGGCTCGCGATGACCTCGCGACAGATTCCAGTTCCAGTTCTTCAATTCTCCTTTTTGTTTCATAACTTCCTCTTCTCTTCAGTTCTTCAATTTTTCAAATCTTCAAAGGTATTCTTCAAAGTCTTCAAAGTCTTTGAACAAATTACCTTTTCACACAAAATTCTCTAGAAAAGTAATAAAAGCGTAAAAGCCGCTTTTATCCCTCTTTAGAGAATTTCAAGGCAAAATGTTACATTTAGAGCACAAAAGTGTACAAAAGTGAATCCTAAAAGTCCTAATATAACAGTATAAAATGGGCACATCTACGGTACCCAACAAATTCAAAATATTTTGTTTGGTCCCCAAACCCAGTTTTCGGCCTGGTTTCTGGTTTTTTGACGCACGTGCCTTACACGTGCCTTTTTCTGGTAAGGTCAGGGGTAATTTAGTAATTTCACAAATTAAACACAGTTACTCATTTTTTACTTCACCCTAACCCTTCGAATTACCCTTAACTAGTTCATCTTATACCCAAACCCAACGTTCTGTTTCCCAGTTCATCAATCTTCAAAATTTACTCAGAATCTCACCGGCCCAAAATTGCGACCTTGGAGATTGGTGGTCTCCATTCATGTTTAATCTGGTCATACGACGTTTGTTCTCTTGACCAGTGTCAACCTGGGCATACCCGTAGAGTCGACGACAGTGTTGAGTCGTTACTCGGCCGTTTGCAATGGAACCGTAGGTATTTCCAAATGCTTTTTTTTCTTTCTCTGTTTAGGTTCAGTTATTTTCCATCTACGTTGTTTGTTTGATAGTGTTATGCTTATGGGTTGGCTTGTGCGAGTGTATGTCACAATGGACTCGAATAAGAGGTTGTTGCTGCTAGAAGATTGTTGTTGTTTTGGTGGGGGAAATAGAGCTCCTAACATAGGTATGTAACCTTTAAGAATGCAGAGATATGTGTTGATGATTGTCCCCACTGGTAGTTGTATAGTTAATAATCTGGCCAACCTTTTGAATGTAGTGGTCCCCTATTTTGTTATTGATGGTTGAAAACCAGTTAGAATAGGATCATGTTTGTCCCCACAATTAGTTAATGCATAGGATTGTTAGTGATAATCTGATTAGTTCTGATTTTGGATAAGATATGGTGTGGGATGAGAGTAATATATTGTTGGTGGGGGATAATATATTGTGTAGGCCCCATTACATAACTTATTAATTTAATTTTGGTAGGGTTGTGGTTCTTCATTTATAGTAATCCATGTTTATTTTTCAGTTCTTGAAACCAACAGCTTCTATATTAGAATACATTGTCATGGGAACCTGGTCTGGGAACCGTTTCCTATGTATGTTGGTGGATCTATGTAAATGGTTGATTATTATGAAGCTGAGGGTTTCAACTTGGGTAGGCTGGATTATGCATATAACTATTTGGGTTATAGGGGCATGGTATCTGGTGTGTTTTTGGAGCCCAGTATGATGTTCAGTTCTGTAGAGGTAGACCATTTGCTGTGTTTCCTAAGCAGTCAAAGGTACTAGCTAGCATAGGGCTAAAGAATTGAGTGGTTGATGTTTATTTCTGTGGTTACTATTGGAATTCTCTAAGTTAGCCCACTGGTGAGAAGGAAATGAAAGCTGGTGTCAGGTTGTTAGGGAAATAAGGGGATTGTGGTTATGAGAATGTGGAGCAGATTGGTTCTGAGATAAAGAAGACTAGTGGTAGGAGACCAGGAAAATGTCTGAAGCACAGAGCTTCGAAAAGGCCAGACAAGGAGAATCTATCCCTGCCCTGAAGAATTGTTACCAAAATGTGTCAAGGTTGTAGATGCAGCATTGTAGAATGTTGAAGAAAAGGGGAATTTATGTTGATCCCCGGACAAGACAAGGTACAAGAGTGGAATTGAAGGAAGTTGACGGGGTGGTAATTATTGATAAACCTGAGAGAATGGATGATGAGGGTCCTATAACACAGCATTCTCAACAGTTTGTAAGCCTTGAAATTGGTCCTGAGGTCACTGAAATTGTGCAAGAAGCCAGAGATGAAGAGGAAATGGCTGAGAATATGTTGAATAATGAAGAAATTAATGGTCAAGAAGCAGATTCTGTAGAAGCAGATGCCATAGAAGGTGGTTTAAGAGATGGTGAAAAAATGGATCAAGAACAAGGGGGTGAAGTTGAGACAGTTGTTAGTGTTGGTGGAAAAAGGGGAAGAGATACAGGAAAAGGTCATCAGGGAGCAGGAAAATAAATGGAAAGAAGGCATCAGGTAACAAAGAAGGTAAGGAAAAAGCTCCACTAGTTGAGCCAGGTGACAAGGATGAAGTTAATGAGAAATTTGTAGACCCGAAATTTGATGTGGATGACGACGATAATTTAGTGGTGACCACGAATGATAGGGAAAAACATTGGGGTGAATTGTCAGGGAAAATTCTTCCTAATGGGGAAACAATCAAGGGAAAAGAGAAGGAGAATATGGCCAAGTTAGACTCAAGTGAAGTTTTTGGTGACCGGGATGACCAAAGTCAGACAAGTTCTGATGAGGAAAATGATGTTAAGAAGCAGCGGATAAGGGTTCACAAAAGGTTCGTGCTGCCAGTTGGTAACAGTGATGTGGAATTCCATCCGGGGTTGACCCCTGTCGCCAGGGACCGGGGTTGACCCCTGTCGCCAGGGACCGGGGTTGACCCCTGTCGCCAGGGACCGGGGTTGACCCCTGTCGCCACGGACCGGGCTTGACCCCTGTCGCCAGGGACCGGGGTTGACCCGTTAAATTCTAGTATTGACCAAACTAAAAATGACCAAAATACCCTATTTTTTATTTTCATTATAATTTTGGATTATTTTACTCCTGAAGTGAGGCCCATCATTTGAACGTAAACAAGAATTCCAGGGTTACATCTGCACTTATTTTATAAAGTGTGAATTGTCTACAACATCATACTTTATAAGTAAATTATGGTCTATAAAAAAAGAACAACTATATAAAGAGTCTGATATATCTACTATATATATCATTAGACAAAATAAATTTCCCATAACTACTATTTCAGAATAATGATGCAACTAACCAACCTAATCATCTAACCCAGGGACCTCTACTGCCAAAACACCTGGGTTTATTCGCTTTCTTAATCGTCGCCATCATCGCCGAAGATGAAAACAGAAACATCTGCTACAATTGGTTTGATATCTCTAGGACTACTATCAACCCCCATTTATGTAGGCATACTCGATTCCTTCCTCACAAATATAACTGCACATAAGATTTGAATATAATCCAAATACAGCACACATAAAATACTAACGATAAAAGGAAAATAATAGCGCATGATCAATTGTGGAATCATAACCGTATTCAATTGTTGCATTCCTATCTAGTTTCCAGTGAAGGGAAAAAATAACATCAAAGAAGCAAATTAGCTCAAAAATACAACACAACCTTGCATCTAAACCTCCAAAGCAAACATGAAATTAAACTAATCACATCCAAATGTGTCAATGAATACAACGCATCATAAAATATCCCCTAACAAAACCTAGATATTCAACGAAAATAGCAAAAATAAAAGCACACAGGTGCGCACTAAAATCAATGGCATAACATTGCAAAATATAATGCTAGCATACGATATAATTAAAGAAGAAAGAAATAAGCAGTGTAAATCGGTTATTCAATGTGTTTCTGTTGCATTTAGACCACATCTGCTCAATTTGAACAAAAAATTCTTCCATGAACTTTGATTTTACGAAGCTTAGCAATGTGTGTGAAGAGATGAAAATTATACGATCGTTATTATAGCAAGTAAGAGAGTGAGTGGAGTATCTTGATAGTAAGGGGCAGTGAGTGAACTAGTAATTGAGTTGCGCGGATATGAGCAGAGACACTATGTCGGTGCCCATGGAGGCCGGAGAGATTGAGCTATAGTAGCATCAGGGCAGCGGTTGGGTGGTGTTGGTCTGTTCTAAAAATGACCAGGGGTGTATTTGCAATTGTTTTTTAAAATGGGGGTTATATTTGCACTTATCAAAGAATTAAGGGGTACAAAAGCACATTTTTTGAAATTATATTAGGCCAAAGTACTTTACATAAAAGGGTTAAATCATTCATCTTATTTTATTTCAGCTTGACTAAAATTTCCAGGTGAGCTTAGGAGGTACATATGCACTTTCAAAAAATAGGGGATCATATTTGCACTTATTAAAAAACTGAGGGGTATAAAAGCACATTTTTTCATTTCACAAAAGTTCACATTCAGTCGAATTCTGCTCCAAAATATTTTTTATAAAATGGCACCAACGGGCCAAATTCTAGAGCAGTACACCACAAGGTTAACAAAAATCACTATCTCAAAACATGAAATATTTTGTATGTAATGTATTATTAACCTACACATAAATAAGGGACTGGATATCACTGAGAAAACTCTGCCATAACAAATAGGACCAGTTCCATGCGACTGGAAAAAAAAGCTTATATGCTTTATTATGCTTGCGTGAACCGTTACATTCAATGTAATAACTGACTTGTTTTATTTGTTGGATTGCTAGCTAATATAAGTTGAGTTTACGTAACAATGGGTTTAGATGGCCATGTTTAGTTTTTTTTCGTCTAAATTATGTATTTTGTAGACTTAATTGGTACTAATGGACACCTTGTACCAACGAGCACCTAAATCTTCCTTTGTGATCGTCCTTAGTAGGTCACTAGTGGGTACTTTTTGTTACATTCTCGATGCATCTTCGACCACCGACCGGTTCGTGGGCTTGGGTTCTCCTCGGACTAACCTGCAATCAAACTGTCCCTGGGTTCTAGGGGTCAGCACTCTGATGTTTATGTTAGTCCAAGCATTTTATATGATTAAGACAGAGTGAATGATAAGTAAATGTGTACCTTTTATTTATACTCTGTGTTCTAAATAACATACTCCTTAATTATCTCCCTTAATTACCCACAAATGCGGTAATTAAGTTAGAGTATTAAATATTCCCCTAATCGGACTGCCATACCTGCGGCCCAATGGCCTTCTTGGGCCTAACCTCTATCAAAAGCCCCCAGAAAAGCAAGTTCTCGACCTTTGAAAGCTGGAACGTCATGAAGGTCTTTGAGGTCTTGAATGCATGGGACAATTTGAGAACTTAGAAGGGTCAAAATGAACCTTGCACGTTGCGTTACTGCCTTCGAGGATGATAACCTGGTTTTCTAATCAACTTCGTTGTTTAAGATTCCGAAAGGGCGCACACGTGCTAGACAACCGCACGTGTCACTGCCCCCCAAAACACTGCGCCGTCAGAAGAGGAAGAGGCGATCACGTCTTTCTATAACTTTTTATATTTCCAATGCTGAAATAATTACCTGTCACTTCAGCCTCCATATTTACCCCTCATCTACTTTTCCTCATTTACTTTTCTCATTTGCAGGCGTCTTCTTACAAGATTATTTTTCCTATATTTCTCTCACGAGCAATCCAAACTCCATCACCTTTTCTAGGAATCAGTAAGTTCTTTCATCCCTATTCTCTTTCTAATCTTCTCGTTTCCCCCTTTTCCATCATGGCCCGCTCTAATGAGGGTTCCGTCTCCGAGAAATTTTCCGGTGAAATTAGGGTAGTTGAGTAAGGGGTTAGTAAGCTGGAGAGAAACATTAGCGACCAGAAACATACCCCTTCCGAAGAACTTCAGCACAACATTGATGTTGGAGAGGGAATATCTAATAATCCTGGGGAAGAGCGGATCTTTCCCAAAACTGATATGCCTTCTCAAGAAGTTGTTGAAAATTGGCCGCCAGGCATGGGCAAAACCTATATTAGGAGTTCCCCCATGAATAGCAAGATTGGCTTTTACCTTCCCCCAAATCCAGAGCTCGAATCCATAAGGGAGGAGGAAGAAGTACTTCCTTTGAGGAAGAAGGCAATCCTCGATGGGGGGGGAAGCACCCTCGAGTGGAACTCCGGAATCTTCTCTGGCTGAGACCTTTCAAGAGAAGAAAAAAGGGACACACCCAAGATTTAGGCTAAAGAACTCAGGGAGGGATCCCCCAGTTCTAATAACGGGAGCCAATATTTCCAAAATTTTGGACTCGATCCCTCCTGGCCAAGAGTAGCTCTAAATGTTTATTTCCAACCCTTTTGAGAAGGTGACTGACCCCATAACCTTCCCGAAGGAAGATCTTCTATCTCTCTCCAACACCTTTGTTGCGAGCTTTCAATTCCCTTTCCGCCCCTTTTTTCCAAACTTCTTAGGCAATTTAAGGGAGCCTTTTGTAAGTCCACCCCAACGTTCTGGTGATATCACGATGTTCTTTACCATATGTGATGAATTCAGTATTAAACCTAGTTATAAGCTACTTCGCTCACTCTACTTTGTGTCCTATAGTGGGCGGTCAACTGATATGAACGTCACGTTTTCCCATCAAGAAATACATCATCAATTTTTTGGTGTTCCTGGCAATCCGAGTGATTGGAAATGCTAGAAAAAAGGTATCTCATTCGATAGCAGGAGGTATCGAGTCTCTTCGTGGAATTGGGCCATGCAAGTTGAATCTCTCAAACCAGGGGAATACATATGCCTTGATGCCCTTGAGAGGGACAGACAAAATTGCTGTCCAGCTCCCTCAACTATAGCCTCTTCAACAACCCTAACCCCCAAATTGGCAGCTTTTCATTCCCGCCCAGAATCTACGAAGGAAATGTGTATAACACACTTCACAAAGATACAAGAAAAAGGCGAAGAGAACGTGAGGGCCCCAGAGATAGCCCTCCCCTCGAGGTCATTGTTAATGACCCTAGGCATTTGAGGCCTTCCAAAGATGCCTTAATAGAAATCTACTTCTCTTATTTGCTGTGTTATTATATTCATCACTATTGACTATCTCTCATTCTTTTTCCATTTTCAGTGTGTTTCGCTAAGGGTTTAAAGAAGTAGAAGCCCTTGAAGTAGGATCAGGCTCGCTCCGAGGGGATTATTAATTCCCTGAATCAGGCTTCCATTCCCCCGACCCCGGTGTCTCCCCTCTCGAATCAGGCCTCCCCTCCTACAGCAGGCTTCTAGAGGCCTATCTCCACCGGTGATGATGAGCAATCACCTCACCTTGGAACGTTCGCCGAAAGACAAGGGCGAACAACAAAACTATCAGCTCCTCCTCACCAGGGCCTCTTATGGGAACACATGGCAGTGAAAATGTTCAACAACAATCAACGCCCCCTTCAAGTGATGTGGTGCCCACATTTTCCAGCATCACCTTTCAAAGATTGGCTTTAATCCTTAGATACTTTTCTATTCTCTTTTCTCTCTTCCTCTCCTTTTTTGTTAATGTTAATCTGAGCCAAATTGTTTGATCAGGCTTCTAAAATATATCACGAGGCCACCGCGATAATAGGGGAACTCTATTCCCTTTGCTATGCTAGCAAGGATAGCCTTCGTGAGGAGCTCAGCAAAAAAGATGATGAGTTTTACGGCTAAGGGAATCTCTTGAAGGTCGTCAGCAGGTCCTCGAAGGGAAAGACAAAATGCTCGAGGAGAAGGACAGGGCGCTTGAAGATTCTGCGGGGGCTCTTCAAGAAAAGAAAAAGCTTTGGGACAGTGAGAAACATGGTATGGATGCTGAGAGGCGCCAATGGTTGCTAGAGAGGGATGCCCTTACTAAGAGGGTTCAAGCTACAGAAGATCCGGCCAAGAAGGTGTGACTGCTCGAGGCCTTCAAACACAAGCTATTGAATAGCCTTGAGCTTGCTGAATTTTTCCTGGATCTTCTAAGGGTGGCCAAGGAGATTAGTTGCAGCAAACTAGCCAAGGAATTTTTGAAGCCACAAGTGTTTGCCTCTCTTTTTGAATATTTGGCCAAATTGGTGAACGAACTGGTTAATCCATAGGTCGAAGCCACCATGGATGCAAAATGGGATGTGGCCATAAAAAAGGATGGCCTTTGCTTTGCCTTACTGGACTTCATCAAGGCCAAATGAGAGTTCTTTACTGCCGAGGGGATCCCCCTTCAAGAGGCTACAGGTGCCTCTCCTGGGTAAGACTACCCCATCAATCAGGTGGAAGAAATGATTGTTTCCACGTTAAATGAGGATGATTCCAGGGTTGGTCCCTGATTGTAAAATTTTCATCTTCTCTGTTTTTTTACATAGGGCCCCTTAATTGTAACCCTATTTTTTTTAGACTCAATGAAAATAAATATTTTTTCTTTTTTCTTTGACTTATTAATTTTACATTTGCTCTCTTTTCGTAGTATAATTTGCTGAAAATGGTGCAAGAAGGCGCTTGTAAGGAACTTTCTAGTGCCAAAAAAGAACTAAATGAGACAAATAAATAGTTACTGATTGCCCTTCAAGATTTTTCTAAATTCAACCAAGAGAAAGACTCCTTGAAGGACAAGCTCCACAACCTTGAGGCCGAGATAAAGTTGTGGCAATCTAAAGATCATTCTACATTCAAGGGGTTTGTCGAAGATTTCCTTAGCAAGGAATTTAATGGTACCTATCCTTTAGAGGTGGTTAAGGGTCGCGATCATGCTGATAAAGAACTAAAAGAAATGATGCAGAAAATTTATTTGAAGTTCGGTTCTCTGAAGTCCTACCTTGCTGCTACAACTAGGCTCTCAATAGTGGAAGGGCGCCTAATCAGCTGCTTGGGCAAAAATCGCAGACTGGTGGCCCAAGGGAATTAATTTCCAAACAACATTTGTTATCTAAGCGCAGAGTGGCTTGCCTGGAGGAAGCTTACTGGTCTGGAAGATGGTAGCTAACGAGGACCCCCCTTTGGCAAGCGAACAACTTCGGCCCCCAACCCCCTCGAGAGAGCCCCCCAATTGAAGATAGCTCTTTGGTGGAATCCCTTTTACCAGAAAAATGCAAAACTCACTAGGGAGATTGAGGTCTGGAAGGTACAATCTACAGAAATGGAGCAGCATGTCGCTTAGCATGAAGAAACAATCGCCTCACATGAAGTAAGCCTTCGTGCCCACATTCTTTCTCATGGCATTCCTTCCTCTTACTTAATCAACAACGATCATCTTCCAAAGTTTCTATTAAATGATACCCAATACTGGATGGAAGAGGTCAACATCCATGAGAATGGGACTCCACGGCAGAAGAAGGCTTTTGACCTCATTCTCGATTGGCTAGCAGAACTGTAGGTAAAGGGATTTACCCCCTCGAGTTTTCGCTCTGGCCCTCGGTCATAGAAGTCTTCCGTGAAAGATGTTGAATGACACCTTCTCCCGTTAAGCAAAACTAACCAAGGGCCTTCATTAAAATGCCACAAAAGTGCCGGGTCACCCTCAAAGGCCCCATTCGAACCTTCCACAAAGAGATAGTGTAGGACCGTCACTGTCACTCCCTCAGAATATCCTGTAGAGGAGAAAATGAAGGATATCCGAAAGGCAGCCGGTATAAATTTGGAAGAACTTGAAGGAATAGAGGCAAATGAAAAGAAGCTAGGAAGCCTAAGTCCATTGAAGAATTGTTTCAAATGGGATTTCCTCCCAGTGAATGAGTATACGTAGATGGATTAACTTGGATAACTGTTAGTGTGAATATTGTATCCTTAGTATTTGTTAAAATTTGAATGAATAATTAATATTCTTTCCGTCTCTGTTATTTTACCCCTCGAACAGTGGCGCCTTGTGCATGTTGTTAAATAGAAATTGAGCAACTTGGAGACAAGCATTTTACCCAGGTTCGGTGTTTCCACATACATCCTATCAATGTCCCCTACTAGCTTATAATTTCAAGATTACAATTTTTCTTTCGAGTGCCACTTTAGAGCCAACCACTCGAACATCATCTAGAGTGCCCCTTTAGAGCCAACCACTCGAACATCATCTAGAGTGCTGCTTTAGAGCCAACCACTCGAACACTAACCAGAGTGTTGCTTTAAAGCCAACCACTCGAACATATCTAGAGCGCCACTTTAAAGCCACCCACTGGAACACTAGGAGGTATTCGTCGTACCTCTTAAAGTTATAATTTATAGGCCCTTTATGCTTATTAAATACAACTAACTAGATAGTGGCAAATCGGGGTTGTCCATGAAGAAGAGGAATTTTCTTAAGCATTTAGACATTTAAGGTTTATATTAGGCTAGAAGTAGATATATAAAAGCAAGTAAATGGGGGGGGGGGGTTGTTGGTTGTGGTCCTAAGTTATGAAATTAAAAAAAACGATAACTAGCAAAGTCAAGTAACTATTGCTAATCCCCAAAAAAACTAAGAAAATGGATTAAAACTACAAAAGACAAAGTCTTGGGGGCAATTAATATCCACTTCCAAACCTAATGTAGATCATTGAACCATTCACTCATTCTATCACATTAGTTACCTATGGGGAATGCTAAAACTTCTCAATTGAAGATCAACATTCATTTCTTCTTAAGAGTAATTCACAAAGACAAACAGCGACCATTTGCAAACCTCATTCATAATCACTTTAGGAAAACCACACCATAAAGGTATTTCATCAATGGCATTATACACGAAGGACCGTAGATTTGATAACAGCAAGCCTTCTACCAAAGACATAGCCATTTAACCAAACATAGCATTCATTAGGCTAAACCTAGAATAAACCATATTCAAGATTAAACCTTTCATTGCATCTATAGGATAAATATGAGAACAATCCACATTAACATACTTATCTAGCAAGTTCCCCGAGTCGGGCTTGGGCAAAAAGGGTAGAAGGGGGGACTATTTATAGTCTAATTTGGCCAAGAAAAACCAAAAAATGCAGCAGGCTCCCGCCCAGGAGGAAATGGCATCGCCCAGGCGGCGGAGGTTTCGGCCCAAAAATTCAGAAATGGCCTCTCCTGGGCTTCTTGTTTTGCTTCCCACGGGTAAACCGTTGATCCGTTTTGGGAGTTCTTGTATTCTATTTTATAGTACTCGAGAAGAAAAATCCAATGATACCAACTTTAGGGATGATTCTTCTTGGAAAATTCTAAGAACTCTGCTTCAAAACATAGATTATTCTTCACCTTTTGCTTTGCTCTCCTTTCTTCACTTTATCTTCTACCACTTTGTGAGTGGCCTTCAATCTTCTTCCATCCTTTTGAATGAACTTCACTAAACCACTCCTAAGTGCTCATAAGAAATCTACAAATAAAGTTCACAAAATGGAATCTAGATGCTTATGAGGATGAAATATCCACGACTAAACATATGTTACAAAATGAAGGATTTAGCTATAAAAACCAAAAATGGTCATCTAAACCCCTTATTATGTAAACCTAAGTAAATCTAGCAATCTTACAACAAAAATATGACAAAAATGGTGTTAAATGCTTTGGAAAATACATGCATTTGACGTCTCATCAAATACAAACTAGAGTGCCCCTTTGGAGCAAACCACTCGAACATATCTAGAGCGCCGCTTTAAAGCCACCCGCTCGAATAAAAACTAGAGTGCCTCTTTAGAGCAAACCACTAGAAAATATATAGAGTGCCTCTTTAAAGCCACCCGCTTGAATACAAACTAGAGTGTCGCTTTAGAGCAAACCACTTGAACATATCTAGAGTGCCGCTTTAAAGCCACCTGCTCTAATGCAAACTAGAGTACCACTTTAAAGTAAACCGCTCGAACATCATCCGTAGCTAGAAACATCATCTAGAGCACCTCTTTAAAGCAACTCGCTCGAATACCAACTAGAGTGCCGCTTTAGAGTAAACCACTCGATCATCATAGCTGGTAGTATTTTTTTCAAGTTACTAATGTTCCACCTTCTTGGTACTCAAAATCCATTCATCTGTTCCAGAACATAACATCCCCCCGGATGCGATTCCATCACTTTGTAAGGTCCTTCCCAATTCGTAGCCCCCTCAGGCTCCTTTCTACTTCTCTTGTTTTTCCTCATTACCAAGTCTCCCAGATTGAAGAACACCTTCTTTACCCTTCTTTCATGATATCTTCTAACCCATTCCTTGACCTTAGCCTCGTGTAGAGAAGCTAGATCTCTCTTTTCCTCCATCATATCCAGAAGCATACATCTATTTTACTGATTCGTCGTCTCATATGCAGCAGCCATAATCCTTGGGCTAGGAACTCCTATTTCCGCAGAAATTACTGCTTCTGAGCCATATACCAGACTATAAGGCATTTCTCCAGTAGTAGAAGACTCAGCTATCCGATATGCCCACATCACATTTGGTAATTCCCATATCCAGTTACCTTCTGCCCCCTTGAGGCATGCTCGTATTCTATTTACTATTGTTCTGTTGGTCACTTCCACTTACCCATTGGCTTGGGCATGGTAAACAGATGTCACTTTCTGCTTGATCTTATACTCCTCACACCATTTCTTGAAGGGATCCTGGGCAAACTTTGTTCCATTGTCTGTAATAATTGTCCTTGGGATTCCAAAATGGTACACAATGTTCCTCCAGCAAAAGGAGATAACCATTTTCCCCTTATATTATCAATGGCTCAGCCTCTACCCACTTGGTGAAATAATCAATAGCCACTATTAGATATCTAAATTTTCCTGGCGCTTTCGGAAAATGGCCCACCAATTCAATTCCCCATTTTTTGAATGACCACGACCTATAGATACTTCTCATTTCTTCTTGTGGAATCTGTTTTATAGGTGCATGTCTCTGACACTGATGACAAGCCTGAATATACCGATTCGCATCCTCGGACATTGTCGGCCAGTAAAATCCTACTCGAATGAGCCTCCTCGCCATGGACCTGGCCCCCTGATGGCTGCCACCTACCCCTTCTTGGGCCTTCCTTACTAGGTAATCCACCTCGTGAGAGTCAACACATTGAAGTAATAGCTGCAAATGGCCTCTTCTATATAACCCTTCATCTTGCAACACATACATTGGAGCCTTCAACCTTATCTTTCTGGCATCCACTTCATTTTCTGGCAGGACTCCCTCTCAAAGATATGCCACAAACGGTGTCATCCAGAAGTCTGCCACATCAACTGCCATCACTACAGGCTCTTCAAAAGTTCACTTGCTCAAAGTTTCCACGAGGAGTTGCTGCTGGGATTGGGTTCCCAAATCTGAAGAAGCGAGCTTACTTAGAGCATCTGCTTTATGATTGTTTTCCCTTGGAACCTGTGTCAATGTATAAAAGTTGGAAATTTTTAACAAGTTCTTTACTACCTCGAGGTATCTCTGCAGATTATGCTCTCTGGCCTCATATTCTCCATTCACCTGTTGAACCGCAATTTGAGAATTGCTGAAAACCTCCAGTTCCTCCACTTGCAGATCCTTCGCAAGGCATAATTCAATGATTAATGCCTCATATTCAGCTTCATGGTTAGTTGCTTTAAATGCAAGTTCAATGCATAAGGATAATCTCTGCCCTTGGGGCTAGTAATTAGGACCCCCGCTCCACTTCCTCTTGAATATGATGAACCATCCACATACATCTTCCATATCTTTCATTTCCTTATGTCTTCATTCTAGATGGGCTCCAAACACACTTCAAGGGATTCTATAGTTTCCATGATAAAATCTGCCAGTGCCTCCCCTTAATCGCAACTCGAGGATGATACTGGATATCATGCTCTCCCAACTCCATTGCCCACTTCATCATTCTTCCAGAAGTATCTGGCTTCAGCAGGATTTGCCGAATTGGGTGGTTCATGAGCACCACTATCCTATATCCCTGGAAGTAGGGTCTCAATCTTCGGGCTTCATGCATGAGAGCTAGAATCAATCTTTTGAGAACCGTATGCCTTTTCTCTGGTCCCTGTAAGGCACACCTAATGAAGTAGATCAGGTGCTGAACCTTTTCCTTTTCTTTAACCAAAGCTGCGCTAATTGCTAGCGATGATGCAGAAATATACGAGTACAACGTCTCATCCTTGTCTAATTTCATCAAGTAGGCAATGTCCTCAAATTCTCTTTCAACTGCTCAAATGCCTCTTCGTACTTACCATTCCACTCGAACTTCTTTGCCCTTTGAAGAACATCAAAGAAAAGCAAGTGCTTCTCTGCCCCCTTCGATAAGAACCTGCTTAATGCTGCCAAAGTGTAAGATTCTGCACATCCTTTATCGATTGTGGGGTTTCGGAGCTTTGACCATTTCTGGGTTTACATCAATCCCCCTCTCTGAGACAATGAATATGAGGAGCTTCCCTCCTCCTATGCCAATGACACATTTACACGGGTTCAACTTCAAATTAACTTCCTGAAGCTTACCGAATGTTTCTTCCAAGTCTTTCTAAAAATATTGATAACTCTTGCTTTTGACCACCATGTCATCCACATATATCTCCATGTTTTCCCTATCTGTTCCTTGAACAGTCTATCGACCAGCCTCTGATAAGTAGTCTCAGCATTCTTCAACCCAAAGGGCATCTTCTTATAGCAGTACGTGTCCACATCTGTAATGAGCGATGTTTTTTACCTATCTTCCTTTGCCATGAGAATTTGGTGATACCCCTTATGTGCGTCAAAGAATGCTGAAATTCGGTATCCGGTGATAGATTCCACAAACTTATCGATTGGTGGTAATGGGTAACTGTCTTTGGGGAAACATTTATTTAGGTCCGTAAAATCTATGCACATCCTTCATGCTTCATCATGCTTTGGAATCATAACTGGGTTGGCAATCCAATCTAGATAGAATACATCCTCGATGACATCCACCTTCAATAATTTTTTCACCTCCTCTTTAATTGCCTCAACTTGTTCGGGAGCGAACACTCTTCTCTTCTGCTTCACTGGCTTAATCAAAGGATTGATGTTTAGCCTATGTAATGGGAGACTCGAATGGACCCCCGTCAAGTCAGATGTATCCCATGAGAACACATCTCCATACCTTTCTAACAAGTCATGCAATCCTCTTTTCACATCTTCAGGAATTAGTTTCCCAATAGCTACTGATCCTTTATCCTGAATGGGCATTTGTATTGTATCAGCTAGTCCTGCTTCTGCGTGTACTGCCGCTACATCCCTCTATTTCCTCGCATCTTGCACTTCCATTAGGTTACATTTTTGTGCCACATTCTGATCCCCTCGTATGGATGCCACCCCCTTTTCAGTTGGTAACTTCCTCATCAGGTGGTAAGGTGACCAAACTGCCCGAGCCTGGCACATCCATGGCCTTCCTAAGATCACATTATAAGGGGAAGGTGTTTTCACGGCACCGAAAATACACTTGATCGTCACTTCCTTGTCGTCATTTACCACTCAAACAGGTAATGTTATTTCTCCTTTTGGAAATATTGGGTTTCCTGTGAAACCTGATAAAGGGGAAGCAGATTTTTTCAAGTTCCAGCGCCCTGTGTGTAACTGGTCAAAACACTCAGCAAACATCACTTCTATCCCGCTTCCATCATCAACGAACACCTTTCTAATCAATGATGTTCCAATAATGGCTGAAATTACCATAAGGTCTGCATGGGACATTTGGTCTGGCACAACATCCGCTTTCGAGAAAGTGACGGTCTCATCCGGCTGCAACCTCTTATGACTAGGCTCTTCTGCGAGGACCTTTTGAGCCTCAGCCCTTAAAATAGCATTCGAGGATCTCTCTCCCACCATTCCATTGATGAATTTAATTACCCTTCGGACGGGTGGGTTTTCTCCATTTTGGTTTCCCTGATTTCCCCCGTGTTGTTCCTGGGGTCTATCCTAACTTCCTTCCTGCCCCCTATCTCGAACCACTTGTTCGTGAGGCATTTTATCTTCTCTACCTCCATTGTTTTTATTGTTTCTTTAGTAAGGCTGCCATTGATTCATCCGGGGCCTCGGTGGGGTAGCCTGGTTCCTGTGTCCTTGTCCTCAAAGTCGTCCTTCCCACTCACACCTATCAATCTCCATCCTTAACTACATGTAATCTTTTGTGTCATGACCATAATCCATGTGATAATCACAGTACTGATTCGTTGCTCTCTAGGTTGCAACCAAGTTTTGCGAACTCTGCAAGGGTGGAGGTGTCCGAAACATACATCTATGTATGCTTAAAATCTGTGTAGAGGTTCTTCCTCCAAGCGTTGGGGCAATAGATTATACCTCTCGAATGGCGTTCTTATGGGTTCGAGCGGCCTCTTACCTCTATGGTCCACATTTCTTCCTGCTTTCTCAGCAAGGCTATCTCTTTTTCTTCTAGTTGCCTCCTCTAGTCTCGAATATTGCTCCACGGCCTCCTAAAGTTTTTGCAATGTCTTAGGAGTATTGGTACTCAGCTTCTTGTATAGTTCCAGGTCCTGCATCCCCAACAGGTACCCATGGATTACCTCATTCTTCGTCATTTCTATCACCCTCAAACTCTCATCCACATATCGATGGTAGAAGGTTTTCGTGCTTTCGACCAGGTTTTGTTTCATCTGGTAGAGTTCTAATAAACGTTTTGGTAAACTTCTTCTTCTGCACGTACTGGCTCAACAATGCTCCGCTGAAGTCCCGATACGATTGGAGTGAGCCCCTTGGAAACTTATTAAACCACTCATGTGCCTTTCCCCGCAAGTAGCTGCCTACCAGTTTGAATGTCAATTTCTCATCAAAATCCCTTGAAGTCATCAAGCCCAGGAATGTCTGAATGAACTCTCGAGGTTCAGTTTCACCACTATATGTGGGAAGTCCTTCTGGGGGTTTCACTTCTATCGGCCATCGAACCCCTGTGATCACTGAGCTGAAAGGAGACCCCGCTGCCTAGCCCAATGGGGTAAATCAACCTATCCAATTCCTTACTTAACGATTCACATGCGTCCAAGGGGGATTCGTGCTGACCCACTGGTATGTTCAACCCCCTATTGTGACCACACGACTGTGGCATATAGAGAGGTTGGGTCCCTCCGTATCCTGGGTTTATCCAGTGCGGCCTGAGGTTCGGGTATGCTGGTGGTAGTAGCGGTTGAACATAAGGATTGCACAGCCCCTGAGTGATTTCCATACTCCCATATCCTTGCCACTACCACAGATACCCCCTTCTAGCACCAGCTTGTTTCCGTTCTAGCACTGGTTTTTCGTTAAAAAATTGGTGCCTAAGTAACCGATGAAACGGTTTCACCGGTTGGAAAAAAACCGGTGCTAAATTCTTCCTTTTATCAATGGTTTTTTTTGTTATCACTGGTTTTTAAACCGGTGTTAAATAGCACCAGTTTTTTTTGTTAGCACCAGTTTTTTTGTTAGCATGCTAAACTATTTACGAAGATGAAAAAATCCCTTCCTCTGAAAGTGGCAGCGCGCTGCCGATTTCAGAGGAAGGGAAAAAGACCCAAAATTAACAATTTATTTCCACATTAATTTAATAATAAAATAAAATTCACAAAATTGATAATATAGAAATAAAACCAAAAAAAGTTATGATACAAAATTAATAATCAATGGGACTAAACATAACTATCACAAACATAACTATCTACGGGACTAAACATAACTTTAGCTTGAACTAGCAAATGAATCATGTGGCGTATACACATCAAATCACAAGGCTAAGTCACACAGCTAATCTTCAATCTATGATACTTAAAAATACTCAGATGTACCGTTCCATATGCATCTACAAGACCATACAACTACAAACTTCAATTTAGTTTGCAAAAATGGTAGGGGGAAAGGTAAATGTAACTAAATCAGTAAATCTTACCTTGGAATGGTCATTGTATGTTTAGAAGCTAATGCCTGGAACATACATAAGATAAATTAGAAATCCTCTGTGTATTCAAACAGACAAAGGAATGAAACATACACAAAAAGGGGCTACGTAGTTTAGATATAAATAAACATGGAGAAAAAAATGAGTAATCAAAACTCCACTCAGCACACAAGTCTATCTCATTATGTTTTACCTTACGATTTGAAAATAATGACACAAGCAACATATATAAATAAGAAAAGGTTTAGTGAATGCCTATTGACTAGCTTTGCCAAGTCAAATCACCCTATGTTTAGCAATACCCAAATATTTAGCAATTAAACTCAATGCGTTCAACAATAACAAAACAATGATGGTGTGATACTGCCTTTGATTTCTCATATGCAGTTTCAAGCTATTTAAGGGCTTCTTCATTTGCCTGAGCAATACTTTTATACTGACATAATAAATAGGAAAAATTAGCATATGCTTGATTCATGCTATAACGATAAAGTCATTCGGTACCTGAAGCATGTGATCTTTATTCATTTGTGCCTCATCCACCAACTTTGCAATTTCTTTGTTCGATTGAGTAACTACATAGTTCACAATGAAACCGAGAATTAATAGTACTGTGAACTATTTAGCCTAAACGTAATATGAATCACAAATATAAGTATATGTTTAAATTCAAAGCTTCTCTAATGCGTAAAAAGTGACACACGTATCATGTATAGTCTACTAGCACTATTGTTATAAGTTAGAAAGAATAAGCTTCTATATAGATGCTCTGAACCAATGCCGGAGTTGTTCAAGCAAGTCTTTAGTTATATCTATTGTCCATCCTACTACCAAATACAATACTATGCATGAACAATCACAAGGGGAAAATAGGAAAGGTTCATTCAGTATTATTGACTTTACTAATACCTTTATTGCTTTACTCAAGACTAAGAAGGGTTCACAATTTGAAGTGACATCCAATTTACCAACTAAATAGAATGCTAACCTTCCACCAGGTCTAATGTATGCATCCCATGCTCTTTGAACCTGCATACAAATGGAAAAAAGTCAGTGATCAACTGGAAAAATCTTAGCCATCTTGCTCTGCCGAAGCTTTCTCGCCTAGTTTTTAGAGATGATGCTCACTAGAACATTGAAATTTATTCAAGCTTTCTCAGCACATTATACAACAAAAAGAATGCTTGAAGGAGTGCCCATATTGGCAATTTCCGTTGATGGATTTGACTATTGAATTGACAACCAGAAACATATCAAGAATAGGGGAGATTGGCAATTTCGTAGTTCTTGCAATTTTTCCACAATCAGCATTACCTCAAGTTGAACGTCAAATCAAATGAGCATTACAAGCTAGGGATAGGACATTGACAACATGAGCACAAATAAATACCACTTACATCAGATCCTAATATTTTATTTTCCTCTTTGGCCTTGTGTTTTGATATTCGCTTCATGTCTTCCACCTGAATGCAAGACCAACAGATTAGCCAGAAGCTATATTCAGTTTCCAACTATATGCGAAAAAATTCCAAGTGACAAGGAATAAAATAAAAGTTACACTTCTTGGCATGGATAAGTTAGAAGCTCGTATAAGCTATAACTTACCAGGCATGAATGTATTCATTGGCGCGTGTAGCCACAATGTAAGATGTCGTTCATCTTTAGTTGATTTCAAGGCATTATTCATGCCTCTTTCCCAGCTCCGCCACCTCCTAGCTCTGCCCTAGCTCTGCCCTAGCTTTGCCAAAAACCCACGCCACCAATCTACAGAAAGAACCGTGCCCCTATATCCGCCCTAGCTCCGCTAGAAACCCACAACACCAGCCACCAGAAAGAACCTAGCTCTGCCACCGCTGCCCTAGCTCCACCACCCCCTACCTCCACCAGAAACTCTATCCCCCGCAGCACCACACAGCTTTGCCGCCGCTACTCCACAACTGCTCCAATCGAACCACTATCGCACCGCTGCTGAATCATCTCCAATCGAACCACCGCACCCACACCGATCAAACCACCGTCGATCATTGATTATTCAAGAAGCGGCGAGGAAAATATGAAGGATGAATTTTGGGAAGAAAGAAAATGGAGAAATAAGGGCAGGGTTTCCTTTTTTATTTTTTCACAGGGGTATAATAGACATTTCACTTATTTCCAGCCAGTTTTTTATTTGTATTTATATATATTAATTCAAATGAAGTTTGACCGTAGATTAGTTAAATTCAACATAGCTATTAGCGTTTAAATATTGAAAATTGAGTAAAGCTTGACCCTTGATTAGTTAAAGTCAGCTTAGTTACTAGTCGAAGGTAATGGTAAATAAAAAGAACTGGGACTGTGTACAGGAGTGGGGACAATGTCCCACTCCCTTAATACATGATACCTAATAAAACTACCCCTAGTGTAGATGCTACTAGCAGGTGGCAAAGAAATACTAAACCCTTCATAGTGACAGGGGTCTGTAGAAACCATCTGTGAGAGAGAAATGCTAACCCATCTGTGGTGATAGGGGTCTATAGTAACCATCCATGAAAATACCGAGGGGCATGAGAAAGAACTCACTAGCCCTCACTCCATACAACATCCATGCAACCAGTAGTGTGAACCGGCCCTTTCGTCGTGGTTTGCTCCCCACGGGTTTCTCCTAAACCGAGAGTGGTCTCGGCCTTCAAATGAAGTAGTATGTCATCTCCTCCTGGAAGAGCTGCCACACCACTTCTACTGTGTACACCTCTAAGATGAAGATGAAGTGGTGTTATTGGGCTTCGCTAATGGTCTCTGGATGAGGGCCAAGGATTTCTCTTTGGGGTTGGGAGCAGATTGACCATAGTCTATTGTGCTCCCGGGTGTTCCCCGTAGATAGACCTCCTAGTGATAAGAGACCGGGTATGACTTCTACCGTGCACACCCCACGTGACAGTTTTGTAATTGTTCTCTCCATTTTAGGCAAATGGACAGCCTGATGCCATTTTACACTTTTCAGTGCAACGCAGGCAAATAGTGCAACCGTTAAATCCAGTGATACTTAGCAAGGGGTTAATTAATTTGCGTACGCAGAATTAATTTACCCCCTACCCAACCTACAAGGCCCAGCAACTACCATAGGAAATCCTTTCAGCCATATGAAGAGATACTGCTGAGAAATGTTTTTTTTCTTTTTCCGAGTAGTAGCCACCCCTGGAGAGCCTTTCCACTAATCTCCACTCGAGGGCAATCCATCACTCGAGGGCACTCGACGAGGCACCCCTCAAGGACAAACGGAGCATCCCTCGACCATACCTCGAGGGCAAATGAACCCCCCCTCGAGGGTAAACACATCATCCCTGGAGGGCTGTTCTCAAGCCCCCCCCCCTTGAGGGCAAGCAAAACCTTCCCTCGAACCATTTCTCCAGCACTCGGATGCCCCCCTCGAGCACTCAAACACCTCTAACACTCGAATGCCCCCCTCGAGTACTCAAACACCTCGGAGACAACCATCTCTCCAGCACTCGAATGCCCCTCTCGAGCACTCGAACACCTCAAACACTCAAAAGCCCCCCTCGAGTACTCGAACACCTCAGATACTCAAATGCCCCCTTGAGTACTCAAGCACCTCGGACAAAACCATCCCCCCAGCACTCGAATGCCCCCCTCGAGCACTCAAACACCTCTAACACTCGAATGACCCCCTCGAGTACTTGAACACCTCGGACACTTGAATGCCCCCTCGAGTACTCGAACACCTCGGACACAACCATCCTTCCAGCACTCGAATGCCCCCCTCAAGCACTTGAACACCTCTAACACTCGAATGCCCCCTCGAGTACTCGAACACCTTGGACACTCGAATGTCCCCTCGAGCACTCGAACACCTCGGACACTCGAATGCCTTATCGAGCACCCCGAACACCTGTAGCACTCGAATGCTCCTCTCGAGTACTCAAATGCCAATAGTACTTGAATGCCTCATTCCAACTATCCCTCAAACCACCATTCTGACCAACTACCCTCGAGGCCCTCGAAATACCCTTCGAGAGTCATTCCAGCTCTCCTCGAACCATCCTTAGAAGCACCATACTCCTCGAACCACCATAGCGAGGGTCGAGGTGTTTTGAAGCCCTGAATCCTCGAACCACCCAAAGCTTCGGACCACCTACTCTTCAAGCCTTGGACCAGCTAACCTTCGAGTTTCGAGGGTCGGAGAATGAGGGTCGAGGTGTAAATCCCCCCCCCCCTTTTCCACGAGGAGGCCATCCATGCGTTCCCAGTCCTGCAAAAAATAGGGTGGGTTGACACCTCCATGCCACTTCTGCAAAAAGATGAAGTGGTGTAGACTGGTTCTACCATATACACCTATATGGATTGGGGTGTTGTTGGCCTTCCAAAACGATCTCCGGGTAATTAGGAGGTCCACCGTATGACCCTCGACTCCACCGTATAGAGGTCCACCCTTGTAATTACCTGCAAAGAAATTTTTACCTCCCGGATGGGCCTCCGAATTTTACCAATGAGCTTTCCTGCAAGAAACTTTTGAGAAAATATTCAACCAAAAATTGGCCACATTTGTGCCTACTATTAGTGATTGATCCCTGTTTAGAACAGCAATTCACGAGGGAATAATCTTTTGAGGATGAGGTAGCAGTCTTTTTGTATAAGCTTGAATGCCTTTGTTGAATCCGGTCGAAGTCCTTTCTTGAGAAATTTGTTCCTCTCACTCCATATGTAGTAGTTACTAATACCAGCGGTCCCATTTTTCTTTTCAGTTTCAATCCTCGTAATTATCTTCTGATCCATTTGTCTTAGGCGACAATGGAATTTGTGGCTCTTCTCAATCCAATCCAGATTTGCACCTTATCCCATACAGTTTGGACGAAATCACATTGGAAGAATAAGTGTTCGTGTGTCTCTAGCTCCGAACGACATAGGGAGCAGATATGATCTGTGGGTACATCTTTACCTCCGTGGTACCTGGCTTTGGTTTGTAATCAACCAAGAGAAGCAAGCTAGGTAATGAATGAGAACTGGGGGGTATGGATCCACACCAAATTGATTTGTAGAATCTGGCCTTTGGAAGGGTGGGTATATCATATAAGTGGGGATAGGTAGACCTGTGTAAATGATCATGAGCCATCACCGTGAATTTACCAAATCCTGCCCAAACCCCCAGCATGTCCCTGAGAGAGTCAGTTGAGCCACCGGATATGATGACCAGTTTGTCCCAGAGTTCACATAGATTCATGAAGTAGAGTGAAAACTTCTCCGAGATTCTGCCACATGGGGCCCTTGGGTGTACAAGCCATATACTGCCCGTGCTCAAGAATTGTGAATGGACCCATCGGATCCAGAGTGATTCCTTCTTTGAGTGTATGTCCCATAGGTGATGTGCGATGACGGCCATATTCCATATCTTGAAGTTCCAAATTCCCAGACCCCCATTACTTCTTGGAGTACAAAGCCTCTTCCAAGATACCTTGTTCTGTTTCTTTTCTCCCCATAGGAAATGTTTGCATTTTTGTTCAAGTGCTTCCATGACATTACCATGTATGATGAAGTGCTATATCCAAAAACCAATAATGCCCTCGACCACGGACTTGATGAGTTCCAGTTTTCCCGCATATGATAACGTTTGCCCTTTGAATTTTGCAATTTCATTATCGACACTGTCAAGGAGTGTATGAAACTGAGGGACCTTCAATTTACTGGAGTCCAGTGGGATGCCCAAGTATATGACTAGAAAGGTAGCCCACGGTATACCTGTGAAGCTTAAGTCATCTTTAATACCCACCCCGGAGAATTGTGGCTTTGCGGCATTGATGGCCAAGTAGGAGGTTTGTTGGAAATCATTGAGTACAGACATGAGGGTATGAATAGAGTTCTAATCCACCTTCGAGAAGAGCATTAAGTTATCAGCAAAAGCTAGATGGGTGATTTTCATATTTTGGCATCTGGGGTGATATGAGAACATAGTGGATCGTCTTTCTTTTCAACAGCCTCGAGAGGTATTCTATGCAAATGACAAAGAGTAGAGGGGAGAGCGGGTCACCCTGACAAACACCTCATTTTCCTTTGAAAATGTCACATAATTTTCCATTGATCGTAATGGAGAAAGTCGATGTTGTTACGCATTCCATAATTCTGTCAACCAATAAGTGCAGAAAGCCCAGGCTGGTTAGTACCTCTTGTAGGAAGTCCCGGGAAACCGTGTCAAATTCCTTTGTGTGGTCGACCATAATCATATAGTGGGGGGATGATCTGGACTTGCCGTAGCCTCTTACTATCTCTTGGGACAATATGACATTATCTGATAGCTGCCGCCCTTTCACAAATGCTGCTTGGCAGAGGTCAATAAGACTGGGGAGAAAAGGTTCGATTCAGTTGGCGATGATTTTGGAGATGACTTTATAAATGATGTTGCAGCAGGAGATGGGTCTAAAGTTGCCCACCCTTAGATTGTGTTCTTTCTTGGGTATGAGCGCGATGGTTGTATGGTTGAGTCTCAGCTAATGACTAAGTTGACTTTAAATACTAAAATCATCGCCGTCAAAGACTAGTAACTAAGCTGAGCTGTGAGTCAAGTAAAGTTTGACTGTTAATTAGTTAAAGTCAACTTAGTCACTTGTACTTATATATAGAAAGTCAAGTAAGGTTTGACCGTCGATTAGACAAAGTCAAACATTATTATTAGTACTTAATATAACTAATTCAAATAAATTTTAACCGTTAATTAGTTAAAGTCAACTTTTTTATTAGTTTTTATTTATTGAAAGTCATGTAAAGCTTGACTATTAATTAGACAAAGTCAACCTAGTTGTTAGTGATTAAATATTGAGAGTCTAGTAAAGTTTGACCATTGATTAGTTAAAGTCAGCTTAGTCAATAGTATTTCTATATAGGGAGAGAGTCAAGTAAAGTTTTACCATTGTTTAGACAAAGTCAACCTAGCTATAAGTGTTTATATATTGAAAGTCGAGTATAGTTTGACCATTGATTAGTTAAAGTCTGCCTAGTCACTAGTCGAAGGTAATGGTAAATAAAAAGGAATCGTGAGAGTCTACGGGAGTGGGAACATTATGCCACTCCCGTTATACAATGAAACCTACTAAACTACCCCTGATCTAGATGGTACAATCAGGTGGCCCCAAAAAATGCCGTGGGAATGTACGGGAGTGGGGACATTGTCCCACTCCCTTAATGCATGTTACCTAAAATACTATCCCTGATCTAAATGTTTCAACCAGGTGACAAAAAGAAGCTAGTCCCGTCGTGATGACTGGGGCCTGTGGGAACCATCCATGAAAATCTTACAACCCGTCGTGGTGACCGGGACCTATATGAGCCATCCCTTCAACAGAGTCCTGTCGTGGTGACCGGGGCCTGTATAAGCCATCCCTGAAAAGACAAAGAGGTAGGAAAAAAAACTCACTAGCCTCCTCGCTCCATGTTACATCCATGCTACCGGTGGTGTGAACCGGCTCTTGCGCCGTGGTTTGCTCCCCACGGGTGTCTTCAACTCCGAGAGTGGTCTCGGTCTTCCAATGAGTGAAGTAGTATGACCTATCTTCCTAAAAGGGCTTGCACACCGCTTCTACCATGTACACCTCTAAGATGAAGATAAAGAGGTGTTATTGGCCTTCGATAACGGTCTCTGGATGAGGGCCGAGGCTTTCTCTGTGGGGTTGGGAGCAGTTTGACCGTAGTCTGTTGTGCTCCCAAGTGTTCCCCATGGATAGACCTCTTTGGAATAAGAGATCGAGCATGACTTCTACCGCGCACGCCCCGCGTAACGGTTTTGTAACCGTTCTTTCCATTTTAGGCAAATGGACAGCCTGATGCCATTCTGCACTTTCAGTACAGCGCAGGCAGATAGCGCAACCATTTAATCCAAGTGATACCTAGCTAGGGGTTAATTAATTTGCGTACGCAGAATAAATTTACCCCCTACCTAACCTACATGGCCATGCTGCTACCATGGGAAATCATGTCAACCATCTGGAGAGAAGCTGCTGGGTTTTTTTTTCAGCTTAGTCACTAGTGTTTCTATATAGAGAGAGTCAAGTAAAGTTTGACCGTTGATTAGACAAAGTCAAATATTTTTATTAGTATTTATTATGTACTAATTCAAATAAAGTATGACCGTTAATCAGTGAAAGTTGACTTTGTTATTAGTGTTTATTTATTGAAAGTCAAGTAAAGTTTGACCGTTGATTAGACAAAGTCGACCTATTTATCAGTGTTTATATATTAAAAGTCGAGCAAAAATTGATTGTTGATTAGTCAAAGTCAGCCTAGTCACTAGTGTTTCTATTTATAGAGAGTCAAGTAAAGTTTAACCATTGTTTAGTTAAAGTTAGCTCAGTCACTAGTGTTTCTATATAGTGATGGTCAAGTAAAGTTTGACTGTTGATTAGTTAAAGTCAACTTAGTCACTAGTATTTATATATAGAAAGTCAAGTAAGGTTTGACCATTGATTAGACAAAGTCAAACATTTTTATTAGTATTTATTATATACTAATTCAAATAAGTTTGACCGTCAATTAGTTAAAGTCAACTTTGTTATTAGCGTTTATTTATTGAAAGTCAAGTAAAGCTTGACTGTTGATTAGACAAAGTCAACCTAGTTATTAGTGTTTATATATTGAAAGTCGAGTAAAGTTTGACCGTTGATTAGTTAAAGTCAACTTAGTCACTGGCATTTATATATATAGTCAAATAGGGAGGTTCGAGGGATCGAGAGCTCGAGGGTTCGAGGGATCGAGGGTTCGAGGGATCGAGAGCTCGAGGGTTCGAGGGATCGAGAGCTCGAGGGTTCGAGGGATCGAGAGCTCGAGGGTTCGAGGGCTCGAAATAGGAGGTTCGAGGGCTCGATGCTTGAGGTTCGAGGGCTCGAGCGTGAAGTGGTCAAAAATCCTCACATTCGGGATCAAGGCTCGAGGCAGGAGGTTTGAGGGCTCGAGGGTCGAGGTTCGAGGGCGCGAGGCAGGAGGTTCGAGGACGCGAGGCAGGAGGTTCAAGGGCTCGAGACAAGAGGTTCGAGGGCTCGAGGCAGGAGGTTCGAGGGCTCGAGGCAGGAGGGCCAAGGGCTCAAGCATGAAGTTGTCAAAAATCTAAAAAATATTAAATTAAGATTTTTTTAATTGTAAATATTTGCTCATTAGTAAAATTACCATTATACCCCTGACTATACCGGAAAACCATTTAGTCTTACCTGAAAACCACCTTTGGGAACCAAACAAATTGTTTTGAATTTGTTGGGTACCGTCTAAGGGTTGATTTGCAAATGGGTACCAAAACATGGTAAAAGATACTTTGTAAGGGACTAAAAAAATAATATAGTCTTGTATTTATGTATTAAATCAATTAAACAAATTTTATTCTTATTTGTATATATTAGGTCAATAAAGGTTGATCGTTGATTAATTTAACCTAACATAGTTATTAGTTAAAATCAACAAAAGAAGTGAACGATTTTGAAAGTTACAAAAAAATAGCTTATAGCAGCTGCGCAGAGGCTCCTAGCTCATGAAATTTTGGGGAATATTATTTGAAATTTTAGGTGAATTTTTCGAATTCTTTGGCAGGAAAATTGAACTTAAAAATATTTCGACGAATATTTAGAATATTTTGGCGGGATGATTGAATTTTAAAATTTTTTGGCGATTTCTTTGTTGGGAAATATTTTTGGCGATTTCTTTGGTGGGAAAATTTTTAAAATTTAAAATATTTTAGCAGCGGTTTAAAATGGTGCTATTTTAAATTTTTAGCACCAATTTTTAAAACATATGCTATTTTAAAATTTTTGAATATTTCTTTGGAGGGAAAATGAATTTTGAAAATTTTAAGCACAGGTTTTTAAAAACCGGTGCTATTTTTTAAAAAACCGGGGCTATTTCTTTATTTTAGCACCGGTTTTTAAAACAAGTGCTATTTATTACAAAAACTGGTGCTATGTTTTCATTTTTAGCACCGGTTTTAAAAACTAGTCCTATTTTTTAAATTTTTAGAATTTTTTGGCAGGAAGATGGAATTTTACATAATTTTAGTAACGATTTTAAAAATCAGTGCTAATATTTCTAAAACCGGTGCTATTTTAAATTTTTTGGATATTTCTTTGGCGGGAAAAATGATATTTTCAAATTTTTAGCATCGGTTTTTAAAAACCGGTGCTAATGTTTTCCAAAACCGGTGCTATTGTAAAATTTAGCACCGTTTTTTAAAAAACCGGTGTTAAATTAACACAAATTTTAAAAATTGGTGTTAAAATTAAAAAAATCGGTGCTATTAGATTTTTAGTACCAGTTTTAAAAATCGGTGCTAAAAAACCTGTGCTAAAGGGGGGTCTCTGTGGTAGTGTGCGTTCCAGAAGAAGTTATCAGTCCATATGCCGCTTCTGGACCAACCAGGTTGATGGTAGTAGCAGATGGGGCTAGCGGAGGTAGCGCATATACAGGACCTTGGGAATAACCAGGAATGGAAGGCGGGGGCCTAGCCTGTAGCGGCTCTCAAATATATCCCTAATAAGGATAGGCTATCGAGGGTTAGGGTTGAGAGGCCCAACCTGTAGTTATTCCCAAAGGCGAGGGTGGTACTTCCCCTACCGTGACTCTATCATCCCTCGGAGAAGGGGTGATCCGGTAACCGACCGCAGCCAGGACCCGAGCTTCTCGTTCCACCTCTTGATTAAGGGTTATCCTCTCCGCATTCTGATTTCCTTTCCCATGTTAGCCATAGGCTTCCATATACAAGTCTCCCGAAACCTCCCTAAGCCTTCCATCTCTTGAATCGACCACCCTCTCGAGCAGGGAATCTGTATTTCCATGTCTTTGCTCTCCCATTACTTCCAGGGTCCTTGAGGGCCCCGGCATATCATGTTGTATTGGTACCCGGGTGTTTGCACTAACCAGCACTAAGGTTTGTCCCCCATCGTGACCTACGCCCGTATGAAGTTCAACTTGCACCTCCACTCCCATCGTTTCAGTATTAGCCATGTCACTGCCCTCTATGCGAGTGTTGTTTCCTCCTTCTGGATTCTCCAATGTTAACCTTGGTGGAGATCCAGCCCCCACACCTATTGACCTCAATCGTTCACTCTTTTGAGCTACCTTGGACATAAACTCTCCAAACCCTTGATCTGGCTTAGTCGTCCCCACAGTCGGCGCCACTTGATGCATCTTCGACCACCGACTAGTTCGTGGGCTTGGGTTCTCCTCGAACTAACCTGCAATCAAACTGTCCATGGGGTTCCGATGGTCAGCACTCCAATGTTTAAGTTAGTCCAAGCGTTTTATATGATTAAGACATAATGAATGATAACTAAATGTGTACCTTGTATTTATACTCTGTGTCCTAAATAACGTACTCCTTATTCTCGTCCTTAATTACCCACGAATGTGGTAATTAAGTTAAAGTATTAAATATTCCCTAACCGAGCTGCCATACTTGTGAATCAATGGACTTCTTGGGACTAACCTCTATCAATTCTATTGAAGGTCGTTCGCAAGGATGGTGGAAGATATTGAAGGTCATTCGCAAGGACGGTAGAAGAGGTCAAAGGCCAGTCACATTAGAATGGTAGTAGATTAAAGGCACATACATCAAATCATGGTAGTAGAAGGATTGAGCCAAAGATAGGCGGCATTGAAGTTCAAAACAACCAAGGAAGAATGGAGAATCATGGTCCGAGAGTTGCGCTGAATTCTGAGAATGATCTGAAAAGAATCAGCCTTTAAGGTTGGTTTCATTGAATTTGTCTCTTTGAAAACAATAAAATCAACTGCAAGAACTCTCAAAAAAGACTAACAGTTCATCCGTAGCGAAGGAAAAAAGTTAAGTCGGTCGAAGCATCAACGGGTTGGTGCAGACCACTCATGGTTGGCACCAACGGGCCACCCCACATTATATGGCCCGCACTATGGGTATCTGGAACAAACCGTGCCAAAACCCAGTGTGGGCTGAGCCAATCCCAGGGCCTGCGTGCTCAAGTGCAATTTTTTACGGTATGCACTGTTTCAAGTGCAAAAGGTCAAGACTAGCTAATGGGATGTGAAGAATTGAGCGACACATGCCAAAAGACTGATCAAATGAGGATTCTAATGAAGGCCCACGTCAAATTACACGGACCGTGGATCAAAAGTGCAAAAATTACTATCCTGATGACAGGCCGCGCCAAACAACGTAGACCGCACCCGACACATCCCACACCAAAAGCCACAGCCTATGCCAAGAAGGCAGCACAGCCCGTACCAGATCGCGCGGGCCTTGCCAGCACATATCAAATGGGTCGCACTAGATCTGGCGCCCTGAACCGGCACGAGGCAAAGAGGTGGTACAGACAGCGCCATCCATGCCAGTGGTGGCTGAACTGGGGTTCACATTATTTTGGCCAATTTTGGGCCTATTTTTAGGCCTAATACCCTACTACTATAAATATAGCCTTATTGTACTAGGGCTAGATGTCTTGGATTATTTTTCATTAGTTCATTTTTAATTTGGAGAGCATCCTAGAGAGAGAAACATTCTCTATTCTTTCTTTCTTTCCTTTTTATTTTGTTTTGATCCTGGGATATGGAATTCATATCTATATTTGAATTCCATGGCTAGGGAGTAGTTTCTATAACTTGGGGATAATTGTATTCATATGTTGATTTATTCTTTTGTGAGATTCTTAGTTCATTCTAATTATTGTGCTTATGATATTATTATAACTACTTCTTAAATGTTATAATTGCATGAATGGTACACTCCATTAGAACACACTCTAGTCTACATTCATGTTGGTGCAAATATTGATACCCTGTAGGGAAGAGAAACCATGGATGTGATATCGGTAGCAGGGTCCAGGTCCATGTGGGTGTGTTCACATAGGTCTTTTCCAAGTTTTACTGTTACGATGCTAGCACACCAGTCTTAGCTGACTATTTAGTCTGAATGGTTAAGGGTAGAGATAGCACAAAGTAGCAAGCTAGGGTTGTAAGAGGTCCTAGTGTCATAGATAAGGTTCCTACCTCCCTTTGCCTCATTTATAGGCCTAGGGAGTAGAGAATCTGTGGTGGAGTGTCCAAGACGTAATCGTACGAGGGAGAAACAGACCTACAAAAATGGTCAGACCTTGTTGTACTCCCCTAGTTATGAAAGCGGTGCCAATGGAAGATTGCAAAAGCGCCGGACATGACATGTACGGGGAAGTGCTGACCATTGACCACACTACGTGTTATGAACACTAGAGTAGGTTGTTGACATCTTACATGTGAATGAATTAAGGATCGAAGCATTAAATCAACCATGTTACACAAACAATCCCCAAGTGTCTACCAACAATTTACAGGCTTTTTACTTTCGTGTTTGTAGTTGTTAATTGAAAAACCAACCCCCCACCCCCCATGTTTACTATATTGTCTACCCCTAACAACACTGACAGATTGACAACCCTAGCATCTCTATGGACATACCCAAGGCTTGTCGTTAACTACCGTATCGGTAGCATAGTAGTGAGTTGGGTGCAAAATATAAATATAAATTTGATGATCCTTTGATCCAACACATTCGCTCGGTTTTAACGACCCCGAGTGGATGCGGGTTATGAACCATGTTTTGGTGATTTTTCACTAGACATGAGGAAAATATTACGTCAATTTCAATTTCAACAATTCATATCACTAGTGGAGAACAAGCCTATTAAAGGAGGTTCCTTCGGACCAAACTTCTCTTTAGAGTGACTTCTCTAGTCATGCCTTTGATCCTCCATGATCAAAGGCGGTTCTGGGAACCCCCATTGAAAATCTACCATTAAAGGAGGTTATGAATTGATGTTGTTCGTTGATCTGGAACTGTCTTTGATTAGTTTAGATCTCGGAACTGTTGATCTGAGACTTGGACTCCATATGCAGTTCCGAGTGTAGAAGTGATTATCCGAGTTTTGGACTCCCTATAGAGTTCCAAGCACGGAACTCTTGATCTGAAACTCGCAAGTGAAATGCAGTTACGAACTCAGAACTTTGTACATTTTACAAATCAGGAACATCGTTCTGGGCTTCCAAATATGTTTCTCCATTCGCGTCAATTCTGGACATGCATGTGTATTTTTTTGCCAGGGAATGCCATTTTTTGCCTTACTAGTTCCGAGTTTGGAAATTGTTTCTGTTCGGGAGGTTCCAATAGAGTAAATTTAAACCCTGTCTATGTTAAATTTTGATAGAGAGGGCCAAAATTGTGTTCCGCATTCAAAAGTGTTCGGACAATATGGTTAAATCAGCCTATTTCATTATAAATCGGCTTCTAAAAAGCCTCATAAAATCGATCTAGATTGTACAAAATACAAGAGGAGATGACTCTAGATATAAAAAATCTATAGACTATGCTAGGAAATCAACAATCTATAGATAGGAATACAAGTCACCGAAAATCAATTCCACACAACTATGTCATCATATACTAGTTTCTCATAATACCACATTTGGATTCCCAATTGAAGAGGAATGGGAGTACACAAGATACCAAGCCATAAATTTCTTGCACTGTTGATATCATCTTGTGAATGCAGCTAGAGAACGTTTTTAAAAATCTGTGAAACAAAAATAGTAACATAACTAGAAATGGGACGACATGTTACGTTGCTTATATAAATTCTCGAAAATGTACTCAATTAGTCAATTTCTAGGTAATCCTCACACACATGTTGGACACATTCCGTTGCGTATAGCATTATGTAATAGCTGCATTCCCATGTCGTTGCTTGTTTCTTGTACTAATAAATAAATTTTAATTTAGTAACAAATAATTACAATAAGTGATGACTAAATAGTATTTCGCAACATGAAAAGAGAATCACACCTTGATTTTTATTAGGTCCAAACCCTAATTACCATTACTCTCTGGACCATTAATAGAGTCACCATAAATTTTAACGAATGACTCGGACGGTTGGAAGTGAAGATGATTTATCCAGTAAATGTGCTTCTTGTTGGAGACAGTAAATATTAATCTCCAATGGTATCTACAACATATATAAAAATATTAAAAATAATAATGCATTAATGGATTAGCTAAAATGACATGAGTGTGTATCATGGCGAGTGTTGTAATCCTCTAGATGGTGGCGCCCAAATGGATGTCAAATCATCCAAATTCTCAGGTAGCGGGAGCCTGGTGTGCTCAATCAACTTTCAAACCAATAGTTCTTGCTGCTCTATCTACTTTTCTATTGCAACACGTGGCTCTTAATGGTTTAGCCCGATCGTAGGATCACACAATCTAAAATGCCTCTCTCTGGGACAAAAATAATCCCACTCTTTTGGCATGACCCTGGTGGTTGGGTTTACTTGTAGCCTCATCAAGAATGTTGTACTTACCTGATGGAATGAATCAACCCTCCAATTGGTCTTGCTTTAACTTTGCCTACGCACGAAATACAGTTCCATGAACAATAATTAAAGAAAAAAATAAACCTGATTAAAATTAGAAGTAATAAATATGGTCTTACCACTCGTTCTGCGACTTCAATAATTGGAGTTTTATCGCATCCACCCTTTTTGTTTTTCCGACTCTTCAATAAGATATCACAACTATCAATCTCATCCACATGGATTGTTGTAACCAACAACCTCGCCTCATCCTCGATCATCCGACCATTGGTTTAGGTCTGTTTCTCCCCCGTGTGATTACGTCTCAGGCTTCTACCACGAATGCATTACTTCCATCAGGTCCTATCAATTAGGCGCAAGGGTCAATTAAACCTTATTTATGATCTAAGGTATCTCACAACCATAGTTTGCTACTATTCACTATCCCTACCCGAAACCTCTCGGAAAACTTTACGAAGTCAGATAAGACTAGTGCAATGGAGCATTATCGAATCTCCCGTGCACACACCCACGCGGACGAGTTCTCCCTTACCCATTCTAACAACCAGGTTTCTCTTCCCAAGTGTGTGCTTAAATGTGGTGTACTATTCATGCATTTCAAATAATCAAGTATAATCATAATAATATCATGAACACAAAATTAGGAAGAACTCAAAAATCTCAAAAGGCATGTAGATTTAGACCAAGCTACTACAATTTATCCCCAAGCTATAAATCTACTCTTAAAAAGATAGATCCATGGAAAATATTAGGTAAGATTCCATTGATCTAAGAAAATAAGACTAAAGGGAAAAGAAAATCAAAAGAGAAGGAAGAAGAAGAAGTACTCTCCTCTTCCTTCCATATAAACTAGAGAAAGGAAAAATCTACATTATGACTACCTGTGGTTTACTAGACGACTAAAGCTCCTATATATAGTAGTAGAGGATTGGGCCTAAAGATAGGCCCACAATATATCAAAATTAGATCAAAACCCTAATCTCCTTTCCCTTTAGCCGCTGAAATTTTCTCTAATAAAATGCTCAAATCCGTGAACCTTCAGGGGCTGAATTATAATACATTGGATAGAGCTCAGAATGATGAAGATTTTGATAAATGGTAGAGGTAAATCAGATAAAAATTGAGAGAGTTATGGCCAAAATAGCAAGAAATTGCCGCTTGGCGCGGGCCACCATAGATGATGTAGCCCGTAGCGTGTCCGAGGCGCTATATCTGGCGTAGGGTATGGATCTTTATGTCCCATGGGGTGGAATTTATTTTTTTGGGAACTGACCTTCATGTCGCATGGGACGAGAGGCTTTGCGTGGGACGTGTCATAGTCCTGGCAGTGGACGTCGTGTGGTACAGGTAGGGGGCTGGAAATGTGCTCGCTCAAAAACTTTGGCATGCGTTGTGTGATTCTCAACACCCAGTTAGCTGGTCTTGGAAAATTGAGCTTGAAATGGCATGGGACGTTGAAAACGAGACGTCCCGAGCCCATACTTAGCCATTTGGAGTGGGATTTGAACCTCATAGTGGTGGCCCATGGCGTTTGGCACAGGATGCACGTTAGCCTCATGTGGAACATTATGGTAAAAACCTTGGCCTTGTGCCATGGCCTCGTGCTAATCAACTTTTCCTGGGGAAGCTCTTTTGGTGCGGGCCATTGGTGTCATCCATGAATGGCATGAGCTGGCCCGCTTGTGTCTCGGTATGCCGAACTTGTTTCCTTCACAGGTGAACCATTGGTCTGATTTGAGATTTTTATTAGTCAATTTATAGTGCTCGAGAACAATAATCCAATGGAATCAACCTTGAAGGATGATGCTTCTCGGATCGTTCTCAGACTTTAGCGCAATTCATCGGACCATTTCTCCCTTGGCCATTTTGAACTCCAATGCCGCCTATCTTTGGCTTCATCTTTCTACTACCACGATTTGATGTCTGTGGCCTTAATCTTCTACCATTTTAAAGGTGAATTTCTTTCTATCTCTTCTACCATCCTTGTGAATTGCCTTCAATATCTTCTACCGCCCTTACAAACGGCATTTACATAGAATGTAACCAAAAAGTACCCACGAGTGACCTACTAAATATGATCACAAGGAAGATCAAGGGGCTCGTGGATACAAGATGTCCGTTAGTACCAATTAAGTCTACAAAATCCCAGATTTAAACAAGAAAACCAAACATGACCGTCTAAACCCCTAGTCACGTAAAGTCAACTAATACTAGCTATCCCCCCAAATAAAATTAGATAAAACCTATACCAAATGCAATGGTTAACGCACGCAAAATGAAGTAGATCAAGCGACCTAATAATGATGATCACAAGGGAAAATCCAAGTGCCCATGGATACGAGGTGTCCATTAGTACTAATTAAGTCTAAAAAATGCGGGAGTTAAACAAGAAAATCAAACATGGCCGTCTAAACCCCTTGTCATGTAAACTCAATTAATACTCACATGGTAACATAGTCAAGCTCCTAGATATCTAAAATTGTTCCAAAGTAACAATGATGAGCGTACATAGGATTATTAGCACTTCTACTATCGATATGCAAAGCTTCAGACACAAGGGAAACTCCACTATTCTGAGACACGCCCTTATCATCCATTGATTTTGTGGCAAAGGTAAAACCATTAACGCCATACACTCTATAAGAAAGTAAGGTACCATGTGGTCTATGAGCCAACCACTTAACTATCAATGGATGATCCCCCATGGAGATGTAATCAAGCAACCACGATGCAAAAGGTCTACTGTTTAATTGTAGGACTTGCGCTTCATTGATATTGGGGTTAGCCACTCTGATTGCATCCGTGTGAATCTCTATATATGGAATAATGTCTTCATGATTGCGAAGAACATATAGATGGGAAATACATAATTCTTCAGCACTCGGATGCAACAGTTTCCACTGCCTAATCCCTTGACCTTCGAACTGTCTCTCATGTCTATGAGTTGGAACCCCAACTTAATCGACTTCATTCATGGTATCAGTAAAAAACTCGATGGTCTCCTCTGCTACATACCTTTGTACAATACTTGCATTGAGCATGTAGCGATTCTTCACTAAATGCTTGAATATTTTCATGTACCTTTCGAATGGGTACATCCACCTAAGAAACACTTAACCACAAAGCTTTATCTCAGGCACAAGATGAACATATAAATTGACCACTATGTTGAAGAATGATGCGGGAAAATACATTTTCAACAATCTTTGTCTGCAAACAGTCCAACTTCGACACGCTAATGTTTTTGCATTAAATGAACTTGAAAAACAAACATAGCTTCGTAATAAAGTCTTGCATAGGATGGCAACGATCCTCAAATTGCAATCACATTCAATTCCTGCATCAGATTGTGACAATCATGGGACTACAAACTAGCCAACCTCAACTCCTCCACAAAATTATATTGGAAGAATATGTGGCTAGGACCTTAAAACTTTCAAGGGTCTCACGGTATGATTTCTTATCACTTTATGACATAGAATAGCAAGCAGGTGGCAAGTAAACACTGTCACCTAAACACACTAGCCCTAAGTTCTTCTTAATTCCCATCTCAACAAAATCTAGCCTAGCCTTCAGCTCATCCTTTGTTATCCCAGGGGTATTCAACAAGGTCCCAATCAAAGAATTGAACACATTGTTCTCAATGTGCATGACATCAAGACAGTGTCTGACATCTAAATGCTCCCAATAAGGAAATCTAAAGAAAATTGAGCATTTCTTCCAACTCCCATCCACCGTCACTTTATGCTCCCTCTTAGCAAAGTCATTGGGAAAATTCTTCACAGTTTCAAATACCTAAGTGCCAGTTCGTACCACCAGTGCTTGTCTACTCTCTACCTGCCCATTGAACCATGTTTTAGCCAATCGCCATGGATGATCATCTGGAAGAAACCTACGATGACCTTAGTATACATATTTACAACCATGCTTCAATTGGTGGTAATCAGTCTCTTTCTCACAGACAGGACAAGCAAAGTGACCTTTAACTGAGTAGCCGGACAAATTACCGTATATTGGAAAATCATTAACGGTGCAAAATAACAGTGCTTTCAACGTAAAGTAATCGTTGATACTTCCATCGTATATCCAAACACCCTCATTGAATAGGGTCAATAAATCCTCGACAAGAGTAGCAAGATACACATCTATGTCATTACCCGGTTGCTTGGGGCCCAAAATCATCACAGATAGCACAATGTACTTACGTTTTATTGTCAGCCATGATGGAAGATTGTAGATAATCATCAAAATAGGCCAAGAACTGTGTGTACTACTCATATATGAAATGGATTCATTCTATCGGTGCATAGGCCGAACCTCAAATGTCAGGGTTCTTCACCAAACTCGGGTAAAGAGCATTGATTTTTTTTCCACTGCTCACCATCCGACGTATATCTAATGACATCATCGGCCGGTTGATCCCTCTCTGCATGCCAACGCATCAATTTCACATCTTCCTTACACACAAACAACTTTTGCAACCGTGGAACTATAGGGAGGTGTCTTTTGCCGGTGTCTTTTTCTTTGTTTTAGTTACCACTTCCACACCCACTGCAATTGCACCCCTTTTCAATTTGTAATGAGTCTCACCACATACCCTACATGTTCCTCGATTTTCATCTTCTGTCCCCCTGTACAACATACAATCATTCGGGTAAGCATGATTTTTTTTAATTCCAATCTCATCGGACAAAGAACTTTCTTCGCCACATACAACCTATCCGGCATCATGTTACCTTGGGGAGTAAATCAGTAAGAAATTCTAGAGTTTCGTTCATCGACTTATCGGTCCACCCAAATTTAGCTTTCAAATACATTATCTTAAGAGTCACACTAAGTACCGAATGTTTAGACCGTTGTACAATGGTGTCTCTTTATCGTCAAGTAACGCTTGTAATACTTTGTGTTTACCTTTAAACTCTCTTGAAATATCCTCCACCATTTCGTTAAATCACGCATTCCCATCTAATTCATCTTCCACATTCGTGTTACTCAAATCATTCATCCTATCCATTTCTCCAACTTTCCCATGCCAGGCCCAAGAATAGCTAGTTTTAAACCCCTTTATTATGAGATGTCCCCGCAACTTTTTCTTCCCTAGATACACATTGTTTTTACAATATGTACATGGACACCAAGCTCGCACAACACCATTCTTTGAGGCATCCTCAAACGCAAAAGTGACAAATGTTTCAAACAATGACATGTAATTGGGTGACTTTCTAAGATCATTATCAATGAGTTCAATGCGATCCATTGTCCTACAAGTCACTTACAATGGAACCCGTTAGCATTATTGCAACATTGATCATAACCCACCCCTACTTTACCTAAATACAAACCTTAATTCAAAATTTTAATATGAAAACCCATAAATTCAAGGTAATTTCCAACAATATATTTTTTTAAAAAATTGTACCTTCTTAAATGGAAAATGATGCTCTTCGATGTATATATTGAGTTTACTTATTCATCAACGGATGGTGAGAGGGAGCAAAACCTTAACAATGTTTTTGTTTTCTTGAGTTCAAATAAATGGCCGTGTTTTTTGTATAAACATAACTGGTTCCGAGCTCGAAACCCAACTTCATTAAACCCTTACCCCTCTCAAACTTGTTTCGAGTTCGGAATAGGCCCTCCGATCAAATTCCAAGTTCCAAAAGGCAATTGTCTTTTCAGAAGCGTAGGATGGAGCCGTTTCCAAACTTTGAAGGCCGATCATCCCCTGTTAAAAACTCGGAACCAGCCCATTTTAAAGGCGGTTAGACACAACCACATTTAATTTAGGCTAATTAAAGGCAGTTTTTCCAGAACTGCCTTAAAATATATAAACAAACTGCCTTGAATGGGATTTTCCTGGACCGGATTGAGGGTTCTAAGTTTGGTACCTCTTGACCAAGGTAGTTTCGCATTTTTTTTCCATAAAATGCCTTTAATAGACGTCTTTAATTAGCTTTCCTCTACTAGTGAGTTACGCATTTGCATGCAAAAGATGAGTTAGAAGAATCATACTTACACTTATAGATGCCAAATCCAACCTTATCCATATCATCTTCTAGGGTTAGGGTTCCCAAATGGACATTAATTTTAGTCCATGATGTTTTAAGGAACGGTCTTCCAAATAATATTGAGGATGCACTTCCTTCGTGCGCAACGTCAAGGGCATAAAAGTCCGCCAGAAACACCAATTTTCCAACCCGAACCATCACATCCTTCACTCGCCCACGAGGGCTAGCTTGGGAGTAATCAGCTATGTTTAGGCATTCATATAGACTATATGGGATCACATTTATGGATGCTCCTAAGTCTATCATGGAATTTTCAACTAGTTTTCCATATAAGGAGATAGGAATATAGAACATCCCGAGGTCGTCGCATTTCTTAGGCAAATTTTGTGGTTCAAAATGGTGACTCCCCCCATTTTTAAATGTCCTACCTTCTTAGTTGGTCTACTTATTTTTTTGTGCATGCAACTTTAAGAAACTTAGCATACGATTACACATGTTCAATTAGCTCTAAGATAGGGATTGTTACCTCGACCTTTTCAAAGATTTTTTGAATACTTGCATCATTGGTTGCCACCTTTCACCTTCCCCTCAAAGCATTTGGAAATGGCGGTGTGATAGTCATTTGTGTCTCGGGTGGTGGAAACTCCTAAGAAGGCGCTTCCTCAACAACAATTTCATTTTCCCTGAAATTTTCCTTGTTAGCCTCCAATACCTTATCATCTTCTTGCAACACCCCCTTCTCATACTCACGAACATCCTTCCCACTTCTCAACTTGAGTGCACTCACTTTCCTTGGATAGACCTCCAGTTGGGAAGGGAGTTTTTCGGACTCTTTGGCCTCAAATCGTCTCACCGAGGTGGCGAGTTACCCTACTTGGACTTGAAGATTTTTTATACTTAAAAAGGCCATATTGCCAAGATCTTAAATTTTGGGCATTGTCCTCTCCTCAAACACTTCATGTTTATTTCCCAATTGACCGCTTGCCAATAACCTCTTGAAATGCTCCCAGTAGTCATAAAGTGATTCAGTAGCTCCCTGGCTAATATTATATAGTTGTTTCTTCAGTCCAAAAGATTTGAATGCTGGAAAGTACTTTTTCAGAAATATTTTCTTCATATCCATCCAAGAGCTTATAAAATTGGGGGTAAATAGTACAGCCCATCTTGTAAAGGGAATGGAAATGCCCTCAGTATATAGTCATCCTCTGAAACACCCGGAGGCTTCATACTTGTGCAAAAAAGGTGGAACTTCGAAAAGTGTTTGTTGGGATCTTCCTATGCCATACCGTGGAAAGTAGGAAGATAGTGTATCATCTCATTCTTCTGTTCACAATTCACGTTCGGTGGAGGGAAAGTGATGCATAGTGGTTGGCTCTCCAAATTTGGGGCCATGAACTCTTTCAGTGTTCTTTTATCTTCTTCCATCTCTACCGGCTCTTCTACCACAAAAACTGATCTAGGTTTAACCCCTAATTTAGCTCTCCGCTCCCTTCGTCTCCTACTACCTGTGTTTTCAGTCGGGTAGGGTAAAACTCCTAAGTTTGTGATACGAGTATGTACTATAAACTAGGGGTTAACAATACCCTACCAGAGCAAATAGATTAAAGGTAACAAGAGTACTACAACAAACGGTTCAATCAACACAAACAACCAAAACAAACAAAGAAAAACAAAAGTAATACTAACTACTCAACTAAATCGTCATGCAAATTGACAATTAAACTTTACACTAGCATCCCCGACAGTGGCACAAAAATTTAACCCTCCTCCACTCGGGGTCATTAAAAGTTGGTTTGTAGCTAACCCGGGCGAAGGCACTCCAAACAAGCAAACTAAAAGAGGGATGCAATGGGGTTGGTCAAAGATAAATTTTATATTATGCACCCAGCTCACTACTAAGCTAACTATAGGGTAGTTAGTGGCAAGTCTAGGTTTGTCCATAGATATGCTAGAGTCTAATAACCAATTAAACACAACCACAAATGGGTTTTCGATCTGTTGTGTGCTAGGAATAGTTACTATAGCCAAATAGAGGGTTTTTGGGTTTTCCAACTAACAACTACTAACATAAAAGATAAAACTCAAGTAAGCTATATAAACAAACACTTTGGGAATATTTCTGTAACATGGTAGATTAAAATTTCTGATCCTCGATCCAATCACATGTAAGACTTCAACAAGCTAATCTAGTGCTCATAACATGTGGTGTGTTCGATGGTCAGCACTTCCCCATCCTTGTCACGTAGGGTGCTCTTATAATCTTCCATTAGCACCGCCTCCGTAATTAGGGGAGAGCAACAATAGGCTGGTTGTTGCACAGATCTTTTTCTCCCCCTACGATTACGTCCCAGGTACTACACCACGGATGCTCTACCCCTAGGCCTATAAAGAGGCAAAGAGAGGTAGGAAACTTATCGATAACACTAGGACCTCTAACAACCCTAGCTTGCTACTATATGCTATCTCTACCAGTAACCCTTCAGACCAACTCACGAGCTAAGACTAGTGTGCTGCCAACGTAACGGTGAAACTCGAAAAAGACCTACGTGCACACACCCACATGAACCTGGACCCCGGTACTCATATCACATCTGGGTTTCTCTTCCCCGAGGGGTATTAATATTTGCACAAACATGAATGTAGAATAGAGTGTGTGCTAATGGAGTGTATTGTTTATGCAATTATAACATTCAAGAACAAGCCATCATAATATCACAGGCATATAGAATTAGGAAGATCTAATGAATCACAAAAACATTAATCAATACATTAATACAAAATTATCCCCACGCTAAAAAACTACTCCCTAGACATGGAATTCAAGTATTTTATTAAATTTCACATCTTTGGGCAAAAGCAAAATAAAAAGGAAAAGGAGAAAGAAACTAGAGATAAGAGAGAGTGTTTCTCTCTCTAAGTTGCTCTTCAAAATACTCTAAGATATGGAAAGGTCTCTAACCCTTGTAGAGTAAAGCTATATTTATAGTAGTAGGGGATTGGGCTTAAAAATAGGCCCAAAATAGGACAAACCCCCTAATCAGCCGCCGCTCACACGGACCGCTACGGATGGCATGACTCATGGCGCTAACGTGGCCTCGTGCTGGCACGGGGCGCGGGATTTGGCACGACCATGCTGGGCGTGGTCCACTTCATCTAGTGTGACTATTCTTCTAGAGCTTTAATTTTGTACCTCTAACAGTGGTCCATTTTGTTTGGCAGGGCCGTCGACCGACTCTTTTTGTAGTCGATTTCATAGATCTCGAGAAGACGAATCCAATGGAACCAACCCCAAGGGCTGACTCTTCTTGGATCTCTCCTCCATTTCTTCCTTAACCGTTTTGAACTTTAATGTCGCCTATCTTTAGCTCAACCCTTCTACTATTACGATGTTGTGTCTGTGGCCTTCATTTACTACCATTATAATGTGAATGGTCTTCTATATTTTCTACATTCCTTGCGAACGGTCTCAATATAAAATGTGATGAAAAGTACCCACGAACGACCTAATAATGATGATCACAAGGGAAGATCTTGGTGCATGTGGGTACAAGGTGTCCATTAGTACCAATTAAGTCTACAAAATGCGGGATTTAGACAAGAAAACTAAACATGGTTGTGCAAACCCCTTGTCACGTAAAATTAACTAATGCTAGTATTCCAACATGAAAACAAGCCAATTGTTATGATGAATGCATCTTTTAACGCATGTGTAATGATGCACATCAGTCGAGGCTTATCGTCCATTCATAATGTCTCTAAGTAGCTTGAACATTGCTCCTGTATATGTTCTTGATAGGGGTAGTAGTGGCACACAATAGGTTTTCGTTACCGAGTTCTCATCACTTTCTTCTTCATGTTTTGTATTTCTACTTTGAAATCTGCAGTGCTGCTAGATGGTTTATCATAGCCTATACCCTTTCTGAAATTCTTTCCCATATCATCTAGTTTTGCCTTTCCAGTATTTAACTTGATGATTACAGCTTTAGCCATCTCAACTCTCTTAGCTGTTAAACTCAGATTAAGTTTCAACTGATCAATCTCATCTTTGAGTTTTTCAATCATATCCAACAATTCCTTCTTCTTCTCAGCAAGTTGGTTTTTCTCCGTTTTCAAAGTTGTGTTAGCATCAACAACTTTCAACCACATCTTATAAATATTCTCATATGAATCGTAGATGTCTTCATCATTCACCTCCTGACTGTTATTATCACTAAAGAAATCATACACGGTGGATTTCTCTATGTTGGAACATGCATATTTTTCATCTTTCGCAGTGTTGGAACAAGCACCATCAATGTCGGACATATCATGGATTTTTCCCCAAAAGCAACATGATTGCTGGTAAGTTCCTCTTCTTCTTCCGCTTCTTCATCTTCACTCCATGATGTTACATACAATCTTCCTTGCTTCTTTCAAGTGTTAGCACATTCAACCTGGATATGTCCATAACCTTCTAGCTGCTTTGTCTCACCACTCTGATTTCTTAAGAGCTGCTGATTGGTTCGTTCCATTCGTGCTCCACGATTATTTCCAAACTCTTGTGCCCAAGGTATAGTTCCATTAGATCTCTCTTGTGATTTTTAATTCACCTCCTTTTTAATTATTCTTGAGAAATTCTTAGTGATATATGCAAGTTCTTCAATACCATCATCACTGTCATTCTCATGATCGTTCTTTGATGACGAAGCTTTAAAAGTCAACTCTTTGTGCATTTTCTTTACGGGTTGTTCCAATGTCATCTCATATGTTTGCAGTGATCCCATCAATTCATCTAATGTCATGATTGACATATCTCTTGCTTCTTCAATAGCTGCAAATTTCATAGAGAATCTTTGAGGAAGAGATCTCAAGATTTTCTTTACCAATTTGGCTTCCTTGTAGGTTTTGCCAAGTCGATAAGCCATGTTAGAGATATCTCTTAGCTTTCCATTCAACACCGCAACGGTCTCATCTTCCTCCATCTTTAGTTCTTCGAATTTTGTGGCCAACATATGTAGTTTGGATTCACGTACTCAACTTGTTCCTTCATTCATTGTTTGCAGAATATCTCATGCTTTCTTCATTTGATAACAAGTTGAGATGAGTTTGAACTGACTTACATCTATTGTTGTGAAAATTTCATTTAATGCTTTGGAGTTTTCCATTGAGGTCTTCAGTTTATCTGGAGTCCAAGTTGACTTATCTTTGAGTTTCTGTTTCTTCGAACTTGATTCCCCCACTTTCTCTTTTAAGCTAGATTCAGCATCCTTAGTTGGGTGACTCCATTCAGTTTCAACAAAATGCCATGCTAGTTCATCAAGTGAGTTAATAAAAACTTTCATGCATGTCTTCCAATAGTTGTAGTTCATTCCTTCAATCAGTGGAGGCCGAGACACCGAAATTCCTTCTTTGGTCACCATGGTAAAACTGGATCACACTTTCCTTGACACAACCAAGGCAAGAGTAACTCAGCTCTGATACCAATTGAAATTTGGTTTTACCTAATTAATTCAATTATTACTACCGTGTACCTATATAGTCTAACTAACTAAGTGAGCAATAAAGCAAAACAAAAAGACACGCGATTTGGTTACGCAGATCGGTGAAATCCACCTACATCTACGGGGTCTGGCTCAATTCAAAATGAATTCACTAATTAAAAATACACAGTACAAAGCACACTATACAATTATACTTATCTTATCTAATTGTAACACGTGAATTCTCTAAGGTCCCATTGCTATCGATCCACCTTGATCAGGCTCCATCTGACCTCGAAACTCGTCAAAGTTGGATCTCCTCCCCCCGAGGAATTAAGGTATATGATTCTGAACTTGATCAAACAGTTATGATCATGTTGGAACATAGACGCAAAGCTCTCAGCTACTTCTCTGAATCTCGAAAACTTGGATGCAGATTTTCTTCAATTAAAAGCGTAAGTAGCTTAGCCAGAAAGTCCTCTATTTATACCATCACACGCATCAAACTATGTGCGATTATAATTCTTTCTCCACACATTATTCTGATTACAATCAAATGCCTTGAACATAAGAATTACTAAATCTAATCCTTTAAAGAAAAGAATTAGCATATATTATGTCCAAATCCTTTTCGAGAAAGATAATATCAAATCAATTCAAATTTTCATAAATCCAAACTAATCATTTAAATATAGGAATTGATATATTCTCCAATCAAGGCTCATGGACGAAGTATACTTCTTCATGAAGCCTGGAGTACATTCTGAGTTTGAGTTTCACGTGCCTTCAAATCTTCGGAAGCTTACACTGAAAGGCTTTGAGATGCCTCAGACCGCAATCTCCGCAGTTGCAAAATTACCAAATCTTGAGTCTCAAAATGCTCAATGTAGACTTCTGCGGAGCAACATTTGAAACGGAGGAAGATAGAGATTTTTCAAATCTCAGATATTTGAAATTGACTGACTCAAATATTGTAGGGTGGAATACTTTGGATGATTGTTGTTTAGAGGAACTTCAAACGCTGATACTGCAAGGATGTGTGCGTGAAAGATATTCCCTGCGAATTTTTTGGGTGCATGGATACACTTAAAGCCATTGATGTGTTGGATTGTTCTCCATATGTTGAACGCCAAGTGAAACAAATACAAGAAAACCAGAGGGAGCACGGAAATGAATATCTGAAGATCATTATTTCACGCGGAAGAACTAGGAAGGATCTGCAGCGATCATCACTTGGCTTTTCACAACTTTTGTTTGGACATCTTTGTAATTCTCTATTCATGTATGCACCAACTTTTATAAGCAAACTTTGGAGAGTATTCAAGAAATCAAAGCTATTGAATACCTTCCTACATTTCTGAGATGTTCTCACAATTCTCTATTCATGCCAACATGTACTAAGGAGTGGAGATTAGATCTATTAATTTATTCATCAGTTTACAAACAGGCTGGAAGAGATTGGATCTATAGTGTTCTCTTGGTAAATTTACTTCCTTTCATAAGCTCCACTAAGGAGGGGAGAGGCTGAGGTACTGAAACATTCATGGACCTGTAAAAGCTTCTCAAATTGTCACTAAAGCTTTTTGGTGATCCAACGCACAAACTATAACCCCGTTTCCTTCCCTCCAGTGACTTGCATTCAGTTTTGCCCTCCTCGATTGACTTCACGAATTCTTCCCTAACAACTTCAGCTACAGACAGCTGAGCAACTTTAGTTTGTCTACCTGAGGAACTATCAGTGTTTTTCGATGCTAGTTCCATCTCAAGCTTTTCGACAGAATCTTGAGGGCCAATTCTAGCTTTTCCAAATAATGTGATCGATGCCTTTCTTCTCATGGGTGATCCATTGAAGAACTCTTTCTGGGTGGTTGACAGAGACAAAGGCTTAAAATCATTTTTCATGGCTGTTTTGGAGAGCGGTGAATGGCTCAACGATTCCATCAATACCTCTGGAAGAGAAGGATCCTCCCCACTAATGTTCAGAAGCTTCCAGAGGAAATCATCCGAAGTACATTGAGTCCTCAAGCAATGGTTCTTTACATAATCCAGCTCCATTGCCCTGCAACTAGGAGTCGTTGAAATAACCCATCTGGGGGCCAGAAGAAGCAATGCCCACTCTAGCTCTTCCCTTGACGAGTGCATTGAGCAACAGACATGCCAAATACCAAACATATCTTTAACTGCTTGATTACAGTCTCCTTTCCTTCGGTTTTCAGTCTCTAAAAGCCTATCCTCCTCGCATGCATACCACTGCGCTGAAGGACGAATAATGAGAGGATCAAGTTGAAACTTAGCATGATCCCCAGCAATCTTAGCTTCTGCTCTTTCATATAATCTAGGAAACCCATCAAACAGCTGGAACCGAGAAGATGAATCTGGCGTCAAAACGTCTGGAACTATAACTTCAAGAGCTTGATAATATTCAGGATTCTTAACTTTATCAACATATATTTTAGAGCCAAATGTTTTTGACACATCTGCCAGTATGTCTTCCTGGCCGAGGAGGTCACAAGTTACATATACTCTAGGCGCATCAGGATGCTTCCATATGCAATTTATAACCTGCTTCAATAATACAAAACGTCAGAAATTTGACATGTTACAGTGCAACAACACAAGGGACTGCAGTTTGATACACATTTTAGTTTAGAACTGAATTTTGAGTGGAACCCACAAAAAACAGCCCCAAAGAAAAAAGTGTATCTTTTACACAGTAAAACTAGCATCAGCTCATTCAGTTAATGGGTTTCATTTTCAACAGATTCATGAAAAAACAAGAGAAAAGGATGGGGGTTCCCACTATCTAATGAAGCTCAACTGCCATGTTTATCTGAGTGAATCACCCCATAAGACTTTAGTCCAGATGAATACTTCACATAGTGGAATGTGCATAGATATACTGAATGTTTCTAGTTGTAAAGAAAAGCATTCTCATAATTCAGCTGACAGTATAAAATATGTCTGGCAACAAAGAATCAACTATAGTCATCCAGCCTTATAGAATGAGATGTTTTAATTTTCCCTCAGGCTAAACTTAAAAGCTGTTCTTGTGTAGGTTTTGGAAGAGATTTTGCATGGGTAGGAAAAATTTCTTTTGGAGGGTCTTTTTGTGAGAAATTTTACATTGGAGAGAAAGGAAAAGTGCTTTGGAGGTAAATTTGAGGAAACACTCTAGGGAGGTATTTGGAGGGAGCTAAAATCTGAATATGAATGAGAAAGACAAGATATTTTTAATAAGTAAAACAAAGTTAAATTTCAATGGGAAAATAATCACCAAGCATAATTGAGTTCCCCTTGAGATATTACAGCTTTCCCAACTCTTTTGCATAGCTCAATAGCCACATTCATTTGTTCTCTAACTTCTAAAATTACATAGAACTTCAAGTTTCAACTTTTATTCTTGAAACTGTTTATATTTTCCAAACTAGGATGCCAATTGAGAACATCGTGAAATTGTGTAAGAGACTATACTCTGACCTAAAATGCTTATGAGTCCATATCCAATTGAATTAGTAAAAAATATGCATGGAAGGCGGTAAGATGTCCTCTAATTCAGTGAAAATAATATGCATCTTCCAAAATGGTCCATACAGATATAAGTAGAGGATTATATGTTAGTCACTAAGGAATAAGATTAGAGTAGCAGAAAAAGGAACCTGCTGAATTGCTGATTGCTTGCTAGGCATTTCCAATGGAGAGCTACCAAACGTACAATCCAAGAAGACATAATCAAGTTGACACCTGGGAATTTTCCCTCCCCTGCCTATGTACTTCTCTGGTAATCTTTACAAACACTCAGGAGTAAGCCTGCAGTCTCCTGTGTGTAGAATGTTACCAAAACTTCCTTCATATAGAAACATCACAGCTCCTGATTTCACAGATCACATTAAGAAGTTATTTTAATGATGAAAAGATTGTAAGCATAATAAAGTCCCAGTGAAGAAAACTGAAAGGAAATGGAGTTATCAAGCCACTCTAGGACAAAGCAACCACAACTTAAAAAGCACATGGACACACCACATAAGCTCAAGTCCAGCTCCAATTAGTTTAATTAAGCCCAAACTCAAAGTAGTTTCTACTTGAGTTGGTGACTATGTAGCACCGAGATGGATGTGGGAACGAGTACAGGATGATATACAGAAAAATCAAGCGGTTGAAGAAAACATCCAGGAAAGTAATCCTTCCAGCTTTCTCAAATCTAAACCTGGTCGGTACCTTTCGACTGTAATTTTAAAATGGTGTTCAAGAAACATGGTATAACAATAACTCATAAGCATAAGCATAAGTGGAAGTCCATTAGTCACACACTTTTCTGTGTTAATAGTTGCTCATCCAATTTCAATAGGGCTCCTTGCTTATGCAAGAATCTTCATATGGAGAATCAGGAGAGTCTCTTTGTGGCTGGGTTTTTTTTAATTCAGGAAAAGTAAAGCATTTTACCCTTAATGCTTTGAGAGCTGTGACTTGTCTTTTCCTATAACCCTGTTGAGCCAGAATATGTAGTGCATCATAGACTTCAGTATTTCTAAAAGAAGCTTGACACTGAATAATAACAGAACTCACAATATGGAATAACATCATCGAGTATTCACGTGTATAATTTCCGCACAGCACATCTCCCTACCTGAGTTAATAACTCAGATTTTGCAAAAGGCGGTTTCATTATTCTGTCATACTTTTGAACTCATATGTATTACCTTTGCACACTAGTAAACTAAACCTTGTTTTATGAAAACAAAATATGAATTTGTATTCTTATGCCATGAAATTAGACCACTTTCTGATCAATCACCATTCACCTCAGACAGAGCAGTAGATTACTCCTTATTAATATTTTCAACTGATCTTGTGAAACAATCAAAAGAATCATTTCCTCGATCAGGAGGCAATATTTAACCTTGAAATGACTCACTTATCTTGCCAAAATTACACTGCAATGAATAATTAGTACGGTAACACTAGTATATGACTCGATTACCTGGGCAATGATTTGCATCAAAAGCAGTGACGGTGAAATCGCCGTAAGGATCATTTATGACCAGTGTTTGCCCCACTTCTATTCCCACGAAAATCCCTTCATCAAGCTGCCGACAATTTCAAGGAGAATTTAACACGCACAATCTGAAACACACAATAAAAAAGTTGAAAAAAGGGTTTTGGTACCTTTGGATAGTAGTTGAGGACGAGGGTTTTGGTGAGACGAGTGCAATAGAGAGGATAGGAAGCATACTTCAATCCCTAGGGAATGGTCTTTGTGGGCATGAGTGAGGAAACGGTGCCGTTTGTTCTTGGAGTCGACCGACCATGTATCCACCGAAAATGGAAGCCCTTTCGGCATCGCGATCGGCATCTTTGGGATTTCTGTGCTCGATTTCACACACAGTCACGCATCAGTGTGTGTTGGGGGCAGGGGAGAGAGAGAGAGAAGGGGTAAAGGGGGGAGATTTGATAATTTGAAAGTGGAAAAAGATTTGGGTGGGAAAATTGTCCGGCAAGTTTGGCTAAAATGAATTATTTTTTAGAGATAAGTGTCAATATAACTCTATCTAATTGAATAAGTGTCAATATAAGCTGAGCTAATTTTTAGTGCAAAAATAACTCTAACTAGTTCATGAAAGTGCCAATATAACCCTCAAACCCCACTTCTGACATTGACTTTTATTTTTCGGCGTTGACTCTATGTAAATTGACCAAAATACCTTCTGGACAAAATCTGAAATTAGGTGGATAATTTACCCTTATAGTTCATCGGAACACCGTCGGACCGCCGTCCGAACAGGTAGGGTTATATCAGCACATTATGAAAACTAATAGAATTATATCAGCACAATCCTAAAACTTGTAAGGTTATATCAGAACATTATGAAAACTGATAGGGTTATATCAACACAATCCTAAAACCTGTAGGGTTATATTAGCACACTCCTAAAACTTATAGGGTTATATCAGCACATATTATAAAAGTTAAGTGTGGTAATCGAGTGGTCTTAAGGGGCGACCACATCATCATATTCGTCATTATCACACCACAACAATATCTTATACATGACGGGCGGGCGGTCGTCGCGCCCGCCGTGCAAAAGATAATTTATAAGCCCTAAATGCTTACTTTCTACAACTAGGTAGATAGTGGCAAATCGGGGTCGTCCAAAGAGAAGAGGGATCTTCCTAAGCGTCTAAGCACACAATGGTTGATACTAGGCTAGGAGTAACTATATTTACACACACTTAAAAGCAAGTAAAAGGAGGGGGGGTTGGTTGGTTGGTTTCCTAAGTTAACAAAGGTAAAAAGACAAGATAACTAGCAAGGTCAAGTGACTATGCTAATCATCAAACAAAACTAAAGAAAAGGGGTTTTAAACTACAAAGATAAAATGCCTTGGGGGCAACGGATATCCACTTCCACATCTAATGTAGTTCATCGAATCATTCACACATTCCATCATATAGCATTCAGGACCTAACACTCACACACCCATCTAGCAAGTACCACAACACACACATCACAAGGAGTTCTAAGTTCATGCTCATAGATCTTCATGCAAAGGCGCTACGGAATTCGTCACGTTCCTACACCTAAACAATTCAATCACACAAGCACTACCTATGCTCAAACAACTCATGGCACACATGCAGTGAAACACACCGTCAAGAATACATACACGCTAAATAACAAATGCTTCAAGAATGAATTTAAATCATCTATTCAATACTTCAACTACTTGTCGTGGAGACTAAACTCCTATCCTTCTTAGTTCGTAGTTTGCGAGAGTGAGTTCCACATCTCTCGTCAAACCTCACCAATGACTCCCGAGTCGCGACCACGACTCAAGGTGTCATTGGTGGCATTTAGCACGAAGGACCAACAAGCTTGGCAATGCCTATGACCACTACACCGTGACTAAGCATTTAACCAATTCATGCAATTACACGAGATTGGATGAACGTGCAACGCACATTCATCCACGAGCATATGACTCTCTCGTTTGCTACACAAAACAAATATGACGAAGAGTTCAACATCAATCACATTCGTCTAGCACATTGTCAACACACTAACACAATCAAAAGCTCTAATTCATACTCTCACATTACTAACAAGAACAGGGGGGAAATTAACCCAAATCCCCCAAACCCTAGCTAGCAATTGATCCAAGCATTTCATATCATCAAGCTCTCAACAACATTAATAGAATCAACAATTAACATTCAAAGCACAATAAAAGCACAATAAAAGCACAATAGCAAAAACACCAAATAGATAGATAGAAATGGTTCTCAATACATAGAAGTGGAAGCTTCAATCCTTGCTCCCAAGTACAAAAACTACTCTAGAACAAGAAAACACATAGAAACTAAGAAAACAAGAGAGAAAAAGCTAGGGTTTTGGCCCAAAACCAGGGGCCAAAAGCTCTGGAATGAAGGGGGTGAAGAGGTATTTATAGGGGGGAGAAAAAGGGAGAAAAATGCTGCTGCAGGGCTGACTGGATGCTGTCGTCGCGACTCGCGACCAAATCAGTAACTCAGCCTTGCTGTTTTGTTTTGCTTCCTCCGGGTGAACCGTTGATCCGTTTCGGGAGTTCTTGTAGTCGATTTTATAGTGCTCGAGAAGAGGAATCCAATGGTGCCACTCTTGAAGGCTGATTCTTCTCGGAAAATGCTGAGAACCCCGGACCATCTTTCACCCGTTGCTTTGCTCTCCTTTCTTCACCTCTTCACTTCTTCATATCTTCAAAAAGCTCAAATGTAAAGGTCTTCAAATCTTCAAATCTTCAAAGATAAATCTTCAAAGTCTTCAAATCTTCAAAGTCTTCAAAGTCTTCAAACAAATCACCTTGTCACACAAAATCATCTAAAAAGTGATAAAAACGTCAAAGCCGCCTTTATCCCTCCTTAGATGATTTCAAGGAAAAATGTCACATGTAGAGCACAAAATTGCACAAAACCTAATCCTAAAAAGCCTAAAATAACCATCTAAAATGGACACATCAATACACCATAAAATTCGACATCATGACACCATCATTCATATTAAACACCATTATCATATATCATAGCCTCATTTCAAAACTAATCAACCTTAAAAACCCTAGGTCGAAGAACGCGGTAAAATAATAACCACACACAACACCAAACGTCATCCAATAATCAATCCGGACTAAACACAACAAAATACACAAAATGTCATTAAAACTTCTATATTCTATAGTGTGTGCAGATATAACTCTACACTTTTTACTAATGTAAATGTACTGATTTAACCCTATAAGTTCTACGAATGTGCTGATTAAACCCTATGAGTTTTCATAATGTACTGATATAGTTCAGCGGTAACGTCATTTCCTTTTTTTGTATTTTAATTTTTTTCAGAAAGGGCAAAAATGTATTTTTATAAAATTCTGATTAAAATATTTTTGGAGAGGGTTATAATGTCACTTACACTAACTATCTAGGGTTATATTGGCACTTTCAAACATTGGAATGTTATTTTGACACTTATGTCAACTAGGTAGGGTTATAGAAACACTTTTCTCTTATTTTTATTTTAGAGAAAAGTGCAAATATAACCCTATGTAATTGATGAAAGTGCAGATATAACCCTGCGCTATTCGAAAGTGCAAGTATAACCCTATCTATTCTGGTTATGTACAAATATAACCTTTTCAGCCGGTTTTGGGCCGAAATTTGATGAAATGGCCGATTTTCCCCTGACATTTTTTTGTAATTAAAACCTGAAAAAACATCCATTTCTCAAATGACAATATTACCCCCCATTAGCATTATTATCCCTTATGTGCCTTCCATTCCCGCCCTAACTTGACTTCTCGTCTTCTCCACTCTTCTCAGTGCGAAAGAACCCGAACCCAGACCCGCTCAACCTGTTCTACTCATTCCTGCCGGTCGTGGCCGATCTTCATTTGCAGTCCGGCGACGACGTAGGTCACCCACTAAGGTCGACGTATGGAGCTCGGATGTGCATGTCGCGATGGGAAGGAAACCAAGAATTGCTACAGTAGAACCCTCAAAAAAATGGTAAGCCTTTATAAAATCCGTTGGAATGCGCGGATTATTGATGTTCTAGAGTCTATTTTTTGTCTATTTAACTTTTGGGGCCCTTGAATATAGAAAGAATGCATAGTTGTTATGAAACCAGGGTTTTCAAACCCTTATTGTTCGATTTTGTTATGTATCATCTGAATATGTTTAGTGTTGTGCGTGTGGCTGTTGTTGTGCTCTGTTTCTATACCTAGGGTTTAAAATGGTGATAGTGGTTAAGTTGTTAAAGGGGTACTATGTAGTGGGTTTCATGATGTAAATTTTGTTTTGTATTGTGCTAGATTGCATGTTGAATGTGTGGAAATGCATTGTTGTGGATGATGTTGAACATGTTTGTGATATATCACTCTTTGTGATTATTCTTTGGGTGTGTGTGATAATTTTGAATGTTTGTTGGCTAATTGTCGTGTTGTGTATATGGAGTGGGTGGTTTGGTCTAAGTTTGTGAACTAGATTTAAGAATATATTGATTGTTGTAGATGGAAAACCTGGTGAAGTTATGTAACCAAATGATGTTACTGAACCTGGACATCAATGTTTCTGTGATGTTACTGAACCTGGACATTAGGCCTTCTTGTTGGGTAACCAAACACTGATAACAAGTTTGGTGAATCTGCTCTTTGTAAATTATTTCCTATTAGTGCAAAAATAACTATGTTTGTTGTTTTTATGTGCATATATAACCTTGTATGTTCAAGATATGTGCATATATGACCCTGTCTATTTCTGATATGTGCATATATAACCCTAGAAAATTAAATGAAGTGCAGTTATAACCCTGGCTGTTTCCTCATTTTGCATATATTACTATGTGTATATCTTATATGTTCATATAGCACCCTGAATATATTTATATGTGTAGAAACAACCCTTAGATTATATTTGTGTATTTTAAATTTTGGATTATTTTTACAATGTTGTAGGATGAAGTATACACAATTATCCCCCGTAATGGTACCTGTTGGAAGAGGCTTGACGGTATTGATCCCAAAAGATACTCTCTCGTGGTCTTGAAGTCAGATTGCACTGAGCATTTCTTTGGGGACGCTGAGGCATGGAAATCAGTGGAATTAACATTGAGTTATGGTGATGACCGGGTCATCTTGCAATCAGAAGAGGATGTCACCCAAATGTTTGCATCCTGCGGAGGAAATAATTTGGAGGTATACTGTGAGGTCCTTAACCCTCCTGAAGGTGGTTCTCGAGGTGAGAGCAGTAAAATGGGGAATTTGGAAAAATCAAGGAAGAAAGACAGTGAAGAAGGTGATGTGGCCGAGGGTTTGGTGGAAGAACACAGCTCCGAAGATGAAGATTATGGGCAACCTAATCTTGAAGAAGACCACGAACAACAAGACCGGGATTGGTATCATCGGTACATTGAGGCAGGTTCCGAGATTGAGTCGGATGGGAATGGTGGCAGTGATACAGGGCGGGATTTGGACGAAGACACTGATTTGGAAGATGATCCCATGAAGAACTGCACCAACATGGATAAGTTTAAAATCAAAGATGCGGACAAAATTAAACTGTCAACAGGGATGGATTTTCAGACCCAATAAGATTTCAAGGCTGCTTTGCTCGACCACTCGGTGCAGGAAGAGCGAGAAGAGTAGAGTAACAGTGACTTGTGCAGCGTATAATTGTGGATGGAGGCTCCATAGCTCGACACTCCCCGACGGCCATACATTTAGAATTCGTTCAGTGGAAGGGAAACACACCTGTAGGAAAGAGGTGAAGGCGCCGTGGGGATGGATATCAAAGAGGCTTGTTAAAATGCTTCAGGCTGATCGGCAGGTGTCCAATAAGGTGTTGTTGGAACACCTGAAATCTTTTGGTGTTCAGCCTAGCCTCGCCGAGTTACCGTCACTCCTTGTTCAGATACAAATTATGAAGTAGTGCATTTTATGTTCATTTCAGGGTGAGACTTGATAAGAGGTCATGCGACTGTGGTGTTTGGGATCACACGGGGGTACCATGTAGACATGCGACGACGATATTATTGTACAAAAGACACCCCCTCCACGAATCATGTGATCCCATGCTATCTAAAGACACGTTTTTGAAAGCTTATTCCTATATGATCGAGCCCTTACCTCACAGGGCATTCTAGCCGAAAATCTCAACTGCCTAGCAGTCCCAACCTCCAGAATTACATCGTCGGATTTGGAGACCAAGGACAAAGAGAATAAAAGAGGGTTGGGAGGGAGAGAGAAGCATCAAGAAAAGGAAGTGTAGCAAATGTGGATAGTTTGGTTATAATAAGAGGATGTCAAGGTGGACCGACGGCCAAAGAAAGAAAGGCGGCTGAAACGGCTAAATCTGTTGCCGCATCCCAGGTATTTATAACAAGTTCATTTTAAAAATATTTAAAACTCTTGTACATAGGCCATCTCATTTTAAAAATATTTTGTAAATGGGCTACAGGTTGTGGATGTCAGTTCACAGGTCACTACAAAAGACACTTCACAGGCCAATAGAGAAGGTACTTCATAAGCTACACAACATGCTGGAATCAAGAGAGATAGACCAGTGGCCAGACAGGTCTCTAAGCAACCGCCTAAGTGGACAAGAGCTGCAAAGGGTTCAGATTCAAGCCAAGCATTAAAGCGAGGGAAAACAACTGCTAGTTCGAAAAAAACAAAGAAAGGTAGAATTATGTTCATTTTTGGCACAATCTTGTTAGTTTATGTTCATTTTGTGGTTGTCCATCATCTAAATTTCGTTGTGAAGGTCTAAGGACGTGGTGATCCAGAAGTTCAAAATTAGAACAGGGACGAGTCTCCAAAAAATGGTAACCATGTTGTTGATGATACATGGTTGCCATTTGATACGGAGATGCAATTCCCACCATGTTTGAACGAAACAGAAGTAAACTCCGATGAACTTTTTTTGCGTTTTGAATCAAAGTCGTCTTACTAATATGGCTATATTCTTTTGCAGATAATGGATATTATGCCAATCATTCAACAAATGGAGAGTGAAATCGCTCTACCGGAGCCAGAACCAAAGAATGTGCAAAAATGCAGGATGACTAAGTAGAGGGTTAAGCATAACATAGTAGAGGATGCTACTGACAATGAGGTAAGACAATATTTTCTAAATCAAAATCAGGCAATTCTAATCAATGGACTGAAATTATAACTGCCACCCGTCGTCAGGAGCAAGATGAGTTTCAGGGTAAGGATGGGGGTGAAATGATGATGCTAGAAACACTAGATGCTGTGGAGCAGGAGTTCAGCATCCAAGAAGTGACTACTACATCCAATGTCCATGACAGGAAGGGGATTCCAGTGCAAATTATTGTGGAGGAGACGCCAGTGGTGATGGAACAACCCCCGCTCGAGGTTTCGGCCCAGGTTGTGGGAGACAGTGCTTTGGAACGACAGCCTTTGTTGGAGGACCAGGTTGCGGGGGAGATTGTTGTGGATGAGCTTCAAAAAAAGTGGACCAATATTCGTACTTGGTCAAGGATCCAATAACCGGGGACCATGTATCAGTGGATGCGGACACTGGCAAGAATGAGGGTCCAACACCAAGTGCTGGGACTCGGGCACGTTTACCACGCCAGTTCAGTGCCGAGGTATTATGATTTTCCATGTTTATATTTCTTCATCAAACAATGTTTACAGATCATAGTTAGAGCATTAAAATTCATTCCATCAATTTTTACTATGCTTAGGATCCCCCCCCATCGGAGGCGTATATCGTATTTCACACAATACCGGGTAACACTGTGATCGAAACTGTCAACCATCTGGATCCATCTGACCCACAGGTAATTTTCGTATACAGGGCCATAATTGCCCTGACATGCGATAAGATAGGGTTACATATGCACATATTAATATTATGTAGGGTTATATCTGCACATATTGATATTATGTAGGGTTATATATGCACATATTGATATTGTGTAGGGTTACATCCACAATTTATACAATTGATATCAGCATCACCTTCTATTTTCAGCTATCTGGGCTCCCACCACCAACAGAGTTCCCTATATTTGGTACAAAAGTGGTGGCTACCCACAACAGAATTTGGGGAAGGACTTTTCTATACAGTTCGAGGACAGCAAGGATGCTCAGCACAACTTTAGCTCCGTCAGTGAATACCACCCCCAGTGCTGATGTCCCACATTCCAGCTCACAACCACCTCTTCCTGTCCCACTCGACCTAGACAGCGGAAGAACAAGTTCAAGAAGAGGTGCATCACAACCACCACCAGATGAACGCTCTTGACCTTTTGAACGCACTTGACAATGTACTGTTTCAATTTGTGCACTTACTTGTAGCACTACGACTGTTGTAGGGCATCTTCTTTTGGCTATTTTGCAAGCTTTGCTGCCTTCAACAGACGTTTATAGGAACTATGTGGCACATTATACATTGGGTGTGGTCCACTTCCATTGTCATACATTTGAACCTATATTCATGTAGTGTGATGTTTGTTGTTCGGAATGTTTTTCAAATAATCTACTAAACATGTGTTGATAATTATTAAAAGTGGACAGATCAGTTTTGTTCGTATAAACAAAATACCTGAACCGAGATTTATAATAGGAATCAGCCAACAAGTTCAAGTGCTTGTGCACCTCGAATAAATTGAAGACAAACATTAAACAAGTCTAAACCCAGTCAAAGTAGTAACAAAATGCAAACCAAAACAACAAGTACAGAATATTTGAGCAATATCAAGAACTATTGAAGCCCCCAACATTCACTTTCCAAGCAACCCTAACAAGAATATGGTCATGTTCGCACCAAGCAAAACTAAATTTATTACGATCAAAGCCTTAAGAATGAATGAGCAGTTGCAACCATTTTGCAGTGCAACATAACCTTCACCTGGCACAACCACCACTTCTTCGACCTCAACATGGCTAGCAGTATTGCCTCTTGGACCTTAACAACAAAACTCGTGTTGCGGTAACTAACTTCCCGAATCAAACATATCGGACACAACCCAGCCCTGAAATCCGTGATTGTGAGGGCATCGATAATAAGGTCTCCCTGGATTCTTGGCCGACCGAGACACACAAACAATCGTTCCCTTCTTACAAACCCGGCATTCAAATCCTTCACAATGCACACCATTCATAATGTAACTTGACGAAGCCATTCTAATCTCTCGCCAAGAACAGAGAAACAACAACTTCATTAACACAACACTCTAATCATCATATCCACCGCAGTTTAATCTACGGTGGTCGAAAAATCGATTTTCCCCAAATTCAAATCTAGGGTTCAACACTAAAAATTACTTACCTTTAGCAGAGAAAGGACGATCTGAATCTCCGGGAAGGGATGCGAGGTTGCTATTGACACCAGTTTTACTAGGGAACCGCTGAGGCAAACACTGGCGGATGAACGCGGTAGTGCGGCCACCTCGGCTTCTCTGCACTGATGGGAGAAGAAACGGCCAGTTTTTTTTAAAACAAAGGAAGTTAACATATGGTTTTTTGTGGGCCCAATGGTAATAAAAAATTTTCCTTCCAGGTCAAGGGTTCAACTATAAGGGTATTTTAGTCATTGCGAGCAGGTCAATGGTCGGATTCTGATGGTCAATGCCGGAATCATGGCTGGAGGGTTATATTTGCACTTTCATTCAACAGTCAGGATTATATCTGCACTAAAAAATAACTAAGGGTTATATTTGCAGTTTTCTCAATATATAGGGTTATATCTGCATATTACCTTTTATTTTATTACTCGGTGGCAGAGAGGCTGGCAAGTTTTTAATCAATGTTCGACATAATCAGTGTCTCATCCTTTCAAATTTCTTTACTCCATGTATTGGAAAAAATTACTCCCTTCGATTTTTTTATATTGGTTCACTTTCCTTTTTTAGCAAATCATTGGTTATTTTCATTCATTAAATTTACTATTTACTCTCCCAATACAATATCCTTCACACATTTTATTTTCCAAAAAAAATGTGCCCATTGACATGGTGCTAATATAATGAGCCATAAGGAGTAAAAACAATAGAGATTGTGCAAGTTTTCTGCATTGCATACGAAAACTAAAGATGATAGACATCTTATATACTCCAGAATCAGTTATAAGCTACAAGTTGGCTACTCCAGAATCAGTTAAGAAGCAACAAGAAACTAACTGGAGTTTATTGATTCTAACTCTGGCTAATTCAGCAATAAATAAATAAATATCTGAATTACATTTACAATTGAAACTAAATATCAATCAAGAGGTGATGATCAAGTCTGGAATCTTCTAGGCCGTTCTCCAATGTTAATCAGCTTCTGGATTAGTTTGAATCTTCAACTGCATCCGGAATAATTGACAGAAAACTGATCCTTAGGGTTTTCCACCTGTACCTTAACCAGCTCAGTTTTCTGATTCTTTGAACTGATAAGGTCCAAGAGTTTTAGTGAAGAAATCTGGCAATTGTAACTTGGATGGAAGGAACTGAGGTTTCAGAAATCCTTTCAAGAACTGATTTCTGACAACATGACAATCAAACTCAATATGTTTGGTTCGTTCATGGAAAATGGGAACGGGCCGTCTGATTATTACACCATAGAGGAATAGGCTGTGATATGGGAACTGAGCGATCCTTGAGCATGTAGGAAATCCATTGCAATTCTCTGATCAGTGCTGCCATACTCTTGTATTCTGCTTTCGCTGAACTGCAAGGAGTTGTACTTTGATTCTTTGTTTTCCAAGAGATCAATGTTGATCCTAGGAACACACAGTAGCCAGTAATAGACCTCCTCGTCATTCAACGTGCCGCCCAATCTGCATCTGAGAATCTTTGCAATCTAATTCTGAACTATATAGAACAATCCAATTGATGACCTCCCGGCTATATATTTAACACAGTAGCTCAAGTGTTGTACCGCATGGCTTATGTCAGGCCTCATAAAGTTCAAATAAAGCAAATATCCAACCAACCTTCTATAGCTTGAAGGATCTACAAGCAAAGGAGTTTTGTCTTCAATCAACTGAGTTCTAGATGGTAGAGGAGTTAGAGGCTGCTTTAGATTTCATAACACCAAATTGTTGTAACAAGTCCTGAATATATTTGTTTTGATGAACATGTTGTTGGAAAATGATTGTAAAACAAGTTGAATTTCGTCAACTTTTGGGCTTCGTTTTTGAGTTGGGTTCGAACTGAATTAGAGTCAGTGGGTGTCGTTTTTGGATTCTCCTCTGCGAGTACTATAAAATCGACTATTTAAACTCTCAAAACGGATAAAGGGTGAATGAGATATGGATGCTCAAAGAGTCACTCTGAGAATGGAAACTTAGGCGGAAATTCATCCGTACGTACTAAGTATTCTGTAATTTTTTGACTGTCTAAAATGCGTTTGGATCGCGTGGAAGTCTCCGAAAGCCCAAACCGCGTAACAAATATTCTAAGAATCACGTGTGGAATATCTGAGATTTGATACGCGGTTAATCATGATAAGGAATATGATATTCTTATCTTTCCAGAATCTATTCAAATATTTGTAAAATATTTGGTGGTTAGAGAATATTTTCTCTGATTATGGAAATCAGATCTTCCACGCATCTTCTCATATGGATTCTTAGACGTCTATAAATAGAGCCTTTATGTCAGACAGAAAACTTGCACCATTCTCAAGTTCCTCCCTACTTCTAAACTTGAGTCTTATCTTCTTACTCTGTCTTTGTCGGTGATAGTCCTTCGGGCTTTGTGTGACTGCGAGGTAATTTACTTGTTAAATTACCTTCGATGGTTTTATCCTAGAGAACGATGTCCACGACGGGACTCATTCGTTTCAAGGACAGCGAGTGTACTCGTCAGGGCCGTCTCTGACAATTTGGAGGCCCTGTTCTAAATGAAAAATGAGGCCCTTCATTACATCAAAAACTATACTTTTCCCTCCTCCTTTTCCGGGCTGGGGACCGGCAGTGTACATAACACAGGCGGAGTTAAAAAGTGTTTTATTTTTTCTACCTGTTATCTAAAATATTTTTCTACATAATCTTACTTAAATCGAATAATCCTCCTAACATTCTTAGATGCAAAATCATCAATTATATCTTCATAATCAATTGTTTCCAAAACATCATTCTTAATTGCCATCAATGCCAAACCGTTAAGTCTTTCTTGTGCCATTGTGGATCGCAAATACGACTTCAACAATTTCAGTTTGGAAAAACTTCTCTCAGCAGATGCAACTGTCACAGGAATAGTCAATAAAATTCTATATGCAACAACAGTGTTAGGCAAATAATCATGACTCTTTAAAAACTTTAAAATATCTAATGGTCCCAAGTTTCCGGGAGGCAAAGATTCTCTAAGTAGTTTTAACTCAATAAAAAATTCATTTCCATCAATATCAGATTGTCCCTTATTCTGAAGTGCAACTTCAAATTGAGTACAAGAATGTTTCAAGCTTGCATCATCAAGTGATTTTAACTTATAAGAAGTAAATAAAAAGCCAAATATTTTTTCATATTCTTTGAATTGCTCAAATCGACTCTTAAGGGAACTAACAGCTTGATCAACAATGTATAAAAAATAATTAACTCTAAAAGATTCCTCTCCAGATTGTTGAACTGCTGCCCTATTTGAATCCTCATCAAAAAAACGCTTTCTTCGAATTTCACGTCTTTGAGGAAAAATGGGGTCAATGTTCATCTCTAAAGCAATTTCTTTTGCTGTTTCTAAAGCATTTTGAAAACCAGTAGCTCTAAATTTCTCAAAAAAAGTAGTTAAATCCTTTATTTTTTTGATAGCTTCATCAATTAGCACATCATTCGATTGCAAATTCTTACTAACCGAGTTAACAGCAAAAAGTACTTCAAACCAAATAACTATAGCCACCAAAAATTCAAAATCACCAAGTTCATTGTTTGCTAAGGAATTAGCTTCACTTCTTATTTTAGAATCAAGATCAGTTTCTCCTACTTGAAGTAAAGCCTCACGTACATCAACCATTTGAAATCGTATGGCTTTAACACTTTCAACACGACTTTCCCAACGAGTAGATGATAATGATTTAAGAGTCAATCCTTTAACATTATCCATCAAAATTTTCCACCTTTTAGTAGAGTGTGAAAATATAGTATAAATTCTCTGGATGACTCCAAAAAAATCCCTAGCTTTACCACACGTATTAGCCATGTCACATAACAACAAATTAAGACTATGACAACCACAAGGAGTATAAAAAGCTCTAGGATTTAGATCTAAAAGTCTCTTTTGTACTCCTTGATGTTTTCCTTTCATATTTGCTCCATTATCATAACCTTGTCCTCGAACATTATCAATGTCAAGATCAAGATCATTCAACTCTTTTTGTAAAACATCAAAAAGCCCTTGACCAGTTGTATCATTCACATTTAAAAATCCTAAAAAAGACTCCTCAACAATCACAGGTTTTGAAGAAAAATCAACATACCTCACTATCAAAGTCATTTGCTCTTGATGGCTAACATCAGGAGTACAATCAAGTATAACTGAAAAATACTTAGCTCGTTTTATTTTCATGAGAATTTCAGATTTGATTGCATTTCCAAGCATCAATATTAACTCATTTTGAATGTTGTGACCAAGATAATGAACATGAATAGCATCATTAGTAATACGTCGAATATGCTCTTGGATAACAGGATCAAACTCGGCACACATTTCAATTAAACCTAAGAAATTTCCATTACCACTTTCATATAATCGCTCATGTGTACCACGGAATGCTAAACTATGTTTTCCAAGAAATTTCACAATGGATAAAATTCTAAGTAAAACTTTCTTCCAATGATCTTTTTCTTTTTCAAATTCTTTTTGTGCAACTTTATCAATGGTCTCATTCTTTTGCAACCTTAAACGCCAATTATACCAAATTTCCATGTTGTTAAAATGTTCCATACTAATTTCATGTTCTTTTAGTCGTCGACTAAAATGTGACCAATCTCCAAAACCCTCATTGGCTAATTGACCTTTTAAAAAACTCTTTTTAAACAATTTACAGCAAAAACAAAAAGCTTTATCAAGCTCTTTAGAATAAACAAGCCAATCTCTATCACACTTTTCTCCATTTGGTAAAATTCTACTATATAAAGTTGCCGAAAAACGTTTAGAATGCCTATCTTTCGGACCTTTAACAAAAGATAAATCACGTTTAGGACCTTTAACGGCTAAAATATCAATCATTTTAGAATCAAGAGCATCCCAATTCCGAGGATCAAAAATATCAACAGTGTAAGACGGTTCAGATTTATTTAATTCTCTCATATTATCATCATCTTCATTACTCTTCCTATCATCATGGCCCTGCTCATCATCACTATTGTCTAAAGACACATCATTAACATCAACAGTAACACTATTTTCATTTAAAATATCATTACCAAGGTTATCATCTAAAGGCACATGTACAGGCACAGTATTCCCATCTAATGGCACATCAATAAGATCAACATTAACAATATTTTCATCACCATTGTTATCATCAACATTGTTATTTTCATTCTCTAATGATAAATCTGGTTTCTTTGAAAGAAATTTATCAAGAGCTCCTTTTTGAGATTGAATTAATTGTTCAATTCTTTGTCTCTTTTTACGCTTATCAGAGCCAGATTCATGCTTTCTAAACATAATTCAATATGAAATTAAGCTAAAATTCAATTGTAAATAACAATTAAAATATGCCACCAAAGATCAAATTATCCAATTATCCAAACAACAAATAGTGATTATACCAATTACCAAGTTACCAACTAGAAATTAAAGTAATCAAGAAGATAGATATAACCTGGTTACTTGAATAAGCAAAAAATAGTAGAAAAAGGGCTAAACAACAGAGCTTCTTGAGTTCCCGTCACCGCCTCCTCGAGCACAAGATCAACCGCACAAGAGCAGCCAAATTTTGTCAACTAGCACGACCGCGTTTGATGATTGAGCAATAACACAATTGAAAGAGAAGAACAAATCAGCAAAGTAAATTGTAACTGAGCGATTGAATTAATCAATTGATACTTCAAGAAACTGAACCTTGCTATAAATAGGGGAAAATTTGACCGTTGAACAAAACCCCAAGTTTCTGTGGCTCCTATTCCGACGAGGTTAGTCGAACGGTTGACAACGTTCTTCATTGGAAAACTGAATCCTAGAGTAATTTTAGGGGGAGATAAGAATTTTAATGGGTTTTGGAAACTGAAAGAAAATAAAAGAAATTGAAAGGAGAAAATTTTGGGGAGTGGAAGAGTTGAAGGCGATAAATTGGGAATCAGGCGAGAGGTTTCTGCCTTTTTGGCTTTTGCGCAGGAAGGAAAACTGATTCTACATTCTGAATTTATTTTTTTCCTAATATATATAATACACATGCATATTATTTTGGGGCCCCAAAAATTTTGGGGCCCGGTTCTGTAGGGCTGTTTGGGCTTGCCCACAACCGGCCCTGGTACTCGTGACTCCATCAATGTGTGATATATGTGATTGCTTGAAACGTGATTATTAATTGTACGTGTGAATAATTAGTAATATTTGATTATTAATTAGCAATATTTCATTATTGTTACTGATGTTAAATTGTTCATTAGTAATATTCCAAATTTGTTACTGATGTTAAATTGTTTGCATACTTCCGACATGTTTGTTTTCAATATACGATCAACAGTCTTGAAACGAATGAAATTTGTTGGGTTATATAGAAAAAAAAAATTTTTACACGTCATATATATTAATGCTTATGCGAATTATATGCCTTGTGTAGATATACATACATGTCAAATGTGCAATACATGTCGTATGCAAATTATATGCATGTGCAATACATGTCGTATGCAAATTATATGAATGTGCAATACATGTCGTATGCAAATTATATGCATGTGCAATACATGTCATATGCAAATTATATGCATGTGCAATACATGTCGTATGCAAATTATATGCCTATGCGATACATGTCGTACGCAAATATGCAATACATGTCGTATGCGAATTATATGCCTAGTGTGGATTAATAGTATATATGTAGTATACTTCGTAAGTAATTAGAATTTCGAAATTTATGTATGCTTACGTGATTAGATGATTAATCTGCATCAATATTGCATGCCTTACATTACCATATTTTGCATGGTTCGCATACGCATGCGTAAGGTTCTACATTACTTGCATGATTTAATATATTCCATATATGTGACTTCATGCTTTATGCAAATTGTAAGTTTGGAAAGATATGCATGCTACTAATATGCATGTGGTTTTGCAAGTCTGCGAAAATATTTGATTGCATGCTTTATGGAAATTGTATACATGCTAATTAATTGGTTTTGGTTGTTTACAACAGAACCATGTCGAGCGATGAGACTATCCATGAGGCGACGCCTCTTGTGACTGTTCAGGCTAAGACTACCCCAGGGGTGACGCCTCTTATGGCTGTTCCTCATGCTGAGAAACCCGAGAAGTTCAATAATGGTATGAACTTCAAGATGTGGCGACAGAAGATGCTCTTCTACTTGTCCACTATGGGTTTGGAGCGCTATGTTCGCGAAGATCGTCCATTTGCAGATGAGACTAGCAATGTGGAAGTCCAAAATACTGCGGTGGAATGGAACTCTAAGGAGTATATCTGTCGCAACCTCATTTTGAATAGCCTTCACGAAGCCATTTGGAGTGTGTATCAAGTGAAAGAGCCTTCTAAGGTGCTGTGGGAAACTCTTGACCAAGAGTACAGGGGTGAGGAGGTTGGATCCAAGAAGTGGGTCGTCGGCAAGTTCCTCGACTACAAGATGGTTGATGCCAAGTCTGTGGTCAGTCAAGCTCAAGAGCTTCAAATGATGATCAATGAGCTGATAGCCGAGAAGATGACAATGTGTGAGACTCTCCAAGTTTATTGCATCATCAAGAAGCTGCCTCCAAGTTGGAAGGACTTCAAGAGTTATCTGAAACACAAGCGAAAGGTGATGACCATGAGGGATCTGATGCAAAAGCTTCGTGTTGAGGAGGATAACCGCATCTCTGAAAAGAGGATGAATGGATATGTGCCTGTGGCAAGGGCCAATCTCGTGGAGGTTGGTGGGAGCTCCAAGTCAAAGAAGGCCAAGGCAAAGAAGGGATCCAAGTTAGGAGCTAAGGGTGGAGTTTCGAAGAAGTCGAAGTTCACTGGAAAGTGCTACAATTGCAACCTCGTTGGCCATAAGTCCTCTGAATGTAGGAAGCCAAGGAATGCCAAGAACGAGGCCAATATGGTTGAAAATCTTGCACTAGATGTGAATAACATCGATTTGTGTGCTGTGATTTCTGAAGTCAACATGGTGGACTCCAATCCAAAGGAATGGTGGATTGATACTGGTGCTACTAAGCACATTTGCTCTGTCAAGGAAGTGTTCTCAAACTTCAAGGCAATTGAAGATGGAGAGACCATCTACATGGGCAACTCTGCAACTTCTATTGTGAAAGGACGTGGCACAGTGGTACTGAAGATGACGTCTGGGAAGGAGTTGACTTTGAAGAATGTTTTGTATGTGCCAGACATTCGCAAGAACCTTGTGTCCGGTTCTATGTTGATCAAGCATGGCTTTAAGCTAGTGTTTGAGTCTGCTAAGTTAGTCTTGTCAAAGCAAGGTATGTTTGTAGGCAAAGGTTATGAGCTAGATGGTATGTTCAAGTTGAACACCATGGTTGTACCTCCTAAGAAAGATGAAATGAATGCTTCTTCTTCTGCTTACATGATTGAGTCTTCCAATTTATGGCATGGTAGACTAGGACACGTTAATTATGATTCGATAAGAAGATTAATTAAAATGGAAAACATACCTAACATGGAAATTGATGCAAATCATAAATGTGAAACTTGTGTTGAAGCTAAGATGACTCGAACGTCTTTCAAACAAGTTAAACGAAACACGAAACCTCTTGAGTTGATACATACCGATATCTGTGATCTCAAGTTCGTGCAAACAAGAGGAGGTAACAAGTATTTCATCACTTTCGTGGATGATTGTACGAAATACTGTTATGTGTACTTGCTAAAAAGCAAAGATGAGGCAATTGAGAAATTTGTTCTCTACAAAACGGAAGTTGAAAATCAACTTGATAAGAAAATCAAGGTGATTAGAAGTGATCGTGGAGGTGAATATGTAGAGCCATTTGGGGACTATGGTTCTAAACACGGCATTATTCACGAGGTCACTGCCCCCTACTCGCCTCAATCTAATGGTGTGGCTGAACGTAAAAATCGCACTCTTAAAGAGATGATGAATGCGATGTTGATAAGTTCTGGGTTGCCACAGAGCATGTGGGGGGAGGCTATTTTGATAGCCAATTATCTTTTGAATAAGATACCCCGTAAGGATGAGAAAGCAACTCCTCATGAGCTGTGGAAAGGCACGAAGCCATCCTTTACGTACTTGCGAATGTGGGGGTGCCTTGCGAAGGTATTAATCCCACCCCCCAAGAAGTTAAAGATTGGACCTAAAACAGTTGACTGTATCTTTATAGGATATGCACATGAGAGTAGTGCTTATCGCTTCCTTGTACATGAATCTCATCATCCAGAGATTCACAAGAACACAATCATGGAATCAAGAAATGCAAATTTCTTTGAGGATGTGTTCCCTGCCAAGGAAAGGTCTGAATCGTCGAAGAGGACCGTTGAGTCACTGGACGAAGGCGTAGTACTTCCGGACGATCTCGAGGATCAAGAGGAGGAAGTGGATGAACCTAGACGAAGTAAACGGATTAGAACCGAAAAATCATTTGGTCCTGATTATCTAACGTTTATGCTTGAAAGTGAGCCACAAAGTTATAAAGAAGCTGTGAATTCGTCGGAGGGGCCTATGTGGAAAGAAGCGATTAAAAGTGAAATCGACTCGATTCTATTTAATCATACTTGGGAGCTAGTGGACTTACCTCCGAGGTGTAAACCACTGGGCTACAAATGGATCTTCAAGAAGAAGATGAGAGTAGATGGCTCGATTGACAAGTATAAAGTAAGACTTGTAATCAAAGGTTATAGACAAAAGGAAGGTCTTGACTACTTTGATACTTATTCTCCAGTCACGAGAATAAGCTCCATTAGAATGATACTTGCTATCGCCGCGTTGCGTAAGCTTGAGGTTCATCAAATGGATGTGAAGACTGCCTTCTTGAATGGAGATTTAGAGGAAGAAATCTATATGGAGCAACCTGAGGGGTTTACCGCTCCCGGACAAGGAGGAAAAGTCTGCAAGTTGGTGAAATCATTGTATGGTCTCAAACAAGCACCAAAGAAATGGCATGAGAAGTTTGATCATATCGTCCTTGCCAATGGTTTCAAAATCAATGAGTGTGATAAGTGCATCTACGTGAAAGACACGGAAAAGGGATATGTAATCCTATGTTTATATGTAGATGACTTGCTCATTGTGGGTAGTAATGAAAAGATGATCAAATCTACCAAGGACATGTTGAATTCTCGTTTTGACATGAAGGATATGGGACTGGCGGATGTGATCTTGGGAATAAAGATCATCCGAAGCTCTGATGGTATCACATTAACCCAGTCCCATTATGTAGATAAAATCCTTGAGAAATTCAACAAGAATGACTTAGAGGTGGCAATGACTCCAATAGATCCAAATTTGCATCTACGAAAGAACAAATTGGAGGCTATTAATCAGGTGGAGTACTCGAGAGTCATTGGGAGTCTGATGTACTTGATGAGTTGTACTAGACCAGACATTGCCTACACTGTAAGTAGGTTGAGTAGATACACGAGTAATCCCAGTATGACTCACTGGAAAGCAATAACTAGAGTATTGAGATATCTACGTTTCACTCGTGATTATGGTCTACATTATTCGAGTTATCCAGCTGTAGTTGAAGGATACAGTGATGCAAACTGGATACACGATATAAAGGATCTGAAATCCACTAGTGGGTATGTATTTACACTAGGTGGAGGAGCAGTCTCGTGGAAGTCCTCTAAACAAACGGTTATTACTCGATCCACAATGGAATCCGAGTTTGTTGCCTTAGACAAGGCAGGTGAGGAGGCCGAATGGCTCCTTCAATTTGTAGAGGACATTCCTAGATGGCCGAAGCCTGTGCCAGCCATATGTATACATTGTGATAGTGTATCTGCTATTGGAAAGGCTCAGAATATGCTCTATAATGGAAAGTCTCGTCATATTCGACAGAGACATAGTTCTATAAGACAACTTCTCTCAACTGGAGTGATCACAATTGACTATGTAAGGTCTAAGGACAACATAGCTGATCCCTTGACTAAGGGGTTGAATCGAGAGGTAGTTGAAACATCATCGAGAGGAATGAGACTGAAGTCCATTAAATGATGGGTTACGTACGTGGACACCCAACCTATGTGACTGGAGATCCCAAGATCTAGGTTCAAAGGGACAACTAAACTGCAAAGACCCATCACGATCACTGTGGGGGGTTCATACCTCCTGTCTTATTTCCTATGATGAAGAAACGGTGAAGTGAGTGGAGGTTAAGCATTTAATTGCTTTTAATGATTCACGGCATCAAGTGTATGATACTTGAAAGAGCGCATAGTTTGCAGAACTGCTCTTACGCTAAGAATCACCTATGTAAGCGAGAAGTGTGGCCGCTTCGAAAGGGTATTGTTGGGACGCAATTCCTTAGAAACCTTACAGAACTAGGCGTGTGCCATGGCCTGATTAATGGACCCAACCGAGGAAAGCACAAAGGCTAGGAAAGATGTCTGTGGGAAGCATATTGTCGTTCACACAAGCGGTCGGGGAAGTTCAAGGACATCGGGTCTACTTCCTAACCAGTGGGCTAAGTGTACTCTCTCAAGGGAAAGTTCAAAGGGTGACACCTACTTATCCTATGCAGCATCTATGCCGTCGAAATGAATCTATCACCAAGTCAAACTCCGTGTCTGGCGTGATTGTTCTGATTCCACATCAATATCTATTCATGTGGGGGATTGTTGGAAAATGATTGTAAAACAAGTTGAATTTCGTCAACTTTTGGGCTTCGTTTTTGAGTTGGGTTCGAACTGAATTAGAGTCAGTGGGTGTCGTTTTTGGATTCTCCTCTGCGAGTACTATAAAATCGACTGTTTAAACTCTCAAAACGGATAAAGGGTGAATGAGATATGGATGCTCAAAGAGTCACTCTGAGAATGGAAACTTAGGCGGAAATTCATCCGTACGTACTAAGTATTCTGTAATTTTTTGACTGTCTAAAATGCGTTTGGATCGCATGGAAGTCTCCGAAAGCCCAAACCGCGTAACAAATATTCTAAGAATCACGTGTGGAATATCTGAGATTTGATACGCGGTTAATCATGATAAGGAATATGATATTCTTATCTTTCCAGAATCTATTCAAATATTTGTAAAATATTTGGTGGTTAGAGAATATTTTCTCTGATTATGGAAATCAGATCTTCCACGTATCTTCTCATATGGATTCTTAGACGTCTATAAATAGAGCCTTTATGTCAGACAGAAAACTTGCACCATTCTCAAGTTCCTCCCTACTTCTAAACTTGAGTCTTATCTTCTTACTCTGTCTTTGTTGGTGATAGTCCTTCGGGCTTTGTGTGACTCCGAGGTAATTTACTTGTTAAATTACCTTCGATAGTTTTATCCTAGGGAACGATGTCCACGACGGGACTCATTCGTTTCAAGGACAGCGAGTGTACTCGTGACTCCATCAATATGTGATATATGTGATTGCTTGAAACGTGATTATTAATTTTGTACGTGTGAATAATTAGTAATATTTGATTATTCATTAGCAATATTTCATTATTGTTACTGATGTTAAATTGTTCATTAGTAATATTCCAAATTTGTTACTGATGTTAAATTGTTTGCATACTTCCGACATGTTTGTTTTCAATATACGATCAACACATGTATCCCATTCTTTGTCCCGCTAATTTCAACCCCAAGGAAAACCTTTTTAATTTAAGATACCTTTTTACATCACTAATGATATCCTCAGAGTCTCCATTGATCAGAAGATCATCAACATACACAACGAGAAAAATAGTATGCCCAGATTGATAAAGCACAAAAAGACACGGATCATGAGCACACTGCTAAACCATAGGCACACAAAGCACCAGTAAATGAATGATTCCATTGCCCACTTGCTTGTTTAAGACCATAAAGTGCTCTTTTCAACAAACATACCTTCTGGTCAGCCTTTGTGGTATAACCAGGTGGTGCCTTCATGTAAACTACTTCATCCAAAGTTCCATGAAAAAAGGCACTATTTACATCCAGCTGGTGTATGGGCCAATACTCTGCTGCTACAACACAAAGGAGCAATATCACCGTAACCAGTTTAGCAACTAGTGAAAATACTTCTGAATAATCCACCCCTTGTGTCTGATTGTAGCCATTTGCCACAAGTTTGGCCCTGTATCTTTCAATTGTTCCACGTGGCAAAGTGTTACCAGCAAAACATAAATATCCAGAGTGTGACAATAGAAGATCGTGATTGATCGTGATTGATTGTGATTGATTGATTGTGATTGATTGATTGTGATTGATTGATTGTGATTGATCTTGATTAATTTCTAATTAATCAAGATTTATCTTGTCTTATATAGAACTAGTCCAGATTCATTGTATCATTCATATGTAAACACCTATATATTAATTTGTAAATGGTAATAGAAAATCAAGTTGGAAATTCCTTTCATGGTATCAGAGCGTTGCTGATCCTCTCTCCCTACAGTTTCAATTTTTTTCGACCTCCCCTATTTCTTCTTCATTCGGCCGCGCCTCTCCCTTCTTCTTCTTCAATCGAATTTTTTTTTCTCAATCATGGCTGACAACAAGTATTCAGACAGGTTGTCCCTCAACACCATGATCCATTTACTCAATACGAAGTTGGACGCTAACACATACCTGCAATGGAAGCAGCAGGTTCAATAGGTGTTTAGACCGCAGGGATTGTATGGTCATCTTGATGGTTCTAGTCCCTGCCCAAATTTCCCAGTGATGCAGACACCGGTTTCCTCCTCCTCTTCTCCGCCTGATGATGCTGCGTTTCTCAAAGCTAGAGAGGTCTTTGATAAGACCAAGGCTGTCTATGATGATTGGGTTGCTGATGATCAACGAGTCTGCAGTGTGCTTTATTCTTCTCTCTCTTCCGATGCCAAGAACGAAATCTCACAGTGCACCACCGCGAAGGAGATGTGTGATGCCTTCGCCACGGCATATCAACACAGTACTGCCATTGCAGCCTTCAGTCTCCGCCAACAGGCCGGCATCATCCGGAAAAATGGTATTGTTCATGAGCTTCACCTTTCCTTCGTGAAAATTTTTGATCAATTATCTGTCATGGGTGAACCAGCTAGTAATCGTGAGAAATTGATTTGGTTTCTTTATGCTTTGGGGGATGACTTTAAGCATTTTAGTGCACATATTGCTGCCCGTAAGCCTCTTCCTAATTATATGACTGTGGTTGATGAGGCTAAGGGATATGAATCTTTTATTGTTAATGTGGAGAAAACACAGTTGAATAGTGTCCAGGGGCAAGTAAATTCTGGTCCAATTGCTTTTGTGGCTTCTGTACAGCAGCAGGGAGAAGCTGGTTCAGACCAGCAACCAGCTGTGGGCGGCGCGTGGCCTCACGCGCTGGCAGAACCCGCTCGTGGCAGTGGCGCGTGGGCCCCACGCACGGCTGGAAATGGCCGTCCCGGTGGCCGACGTGGTGGCAGAGGCTCCTGGAAGGGTTCTGGCTGTGGGTCCTAGTCTAGATCTGCTGCATATGGGTCTCCAATTCAGTGTTATACCTGTGAGGGTTTCGGTCACATTGCTAGTCAGTGTCCTTCGGCCAATCCTCGCACTATGGCTTTGGCTCCTCAGCCTTATGTTCAGCAGTAGTACTCGCCTTATGTTGGTCATGCTCCTCAGGCAGTTCAGGCTCATCTTGTTCAGCACTATCCGCAGTATGCTCCCCCGATGCTTCAGGCGCTTCCCACACCACCAGGTTTTGCAGCACCTCAGTATTCTGCTCCTTCAGCATATCCCACTCAGCCATCTATTGCTTCTGCCCCGAGCGTTGCTTCATCGATCCCTGACTGGCATATGGATTCAGGAGCGACTAATCATATAAGCTCTTCTGCTTCCAATCTATCGAGTGTCACCTATGGCTATACGGTCTTTCTTGGTGGCAACTTGGTCTCGTGGAGTGCCAAGAAGCAACCTACAGTCTCTCGCTCAAGCTCAGAATCCGAATATCGAGCTCTTGCTAACACAGCCTCGGAGGTGGTTTGGTTGTTGCATATTCTTCGCGATCTTCAGTTTCCGCTGCAGGGTTCGCCTCTGCTTCTATGTGACAATAACAGTGCTATCTTTCTTGCTGAGAATCCTGTTGCTCATAAACGGGCCAAGGATATTGATATTGACTATCATTTTGTACGGGATTTGGTGGCTGCTGGAAAACTTCGTGTTGGTCATGTCTCCACTTCGCTGCAAGTTGCGGACATTTTCACCAAAGGGCTGAATCATGCATTGTTTGACTTCTTCAGGTCCAAGTTTTGCGTCTCAGTCAACCCGACACTTCGCTTGAGGGGGGGTGTGACAATAGAAGATCGTGATTGATCGTGATTGATCGTGATTGATTGTGATTGATTGTGATTGATTGTGATTGATTGTGATTGATTGTGATTGATCTTGATTAATTTATAATTAATCAAGATTTATCTTGTCTATATTTAGAACTAGTCCAGATTCATTGTATCATTCATATGTAAACACCTATATATTACTTTGTAAATGGTAATAGAAAATCAAGTTGGAAAATTCCTTTCACAGAGACTCTCAGATGTGTAAGATCAAGAACTGAACCATAAAGAATTTCATAGGGTTGTGTTACATGCGACACAACGCACGTCAAAATTTGGCCGAGTAACGTAAATGTGGGTGTCAGAAGAAGGGGAAACGGATGACTTTGAAAACCGTGGACACTTATTTGTTTATCTTTTTAATTAATTGACTTGTTTCTAGATTCTAGGTAATTACGTAAAACTAATGAGTTTGGATACAAAATGTGTTCAAATTTATTAGTTTGACTTAACTTCCTAAATCTAAAAACAAATCAATGTATTGGAAGAAAAGATAAACGTCCAGATAAACTTCTTTGACTTCCATACTCACGTCAATATACACAAAGCCATGGTAGGTGTGTTGGAATATCTTTTGCGATACTTTATATGGTAGACACGTCAAAAAAAACAATCAAGACACACAGTTGACCGAGTTGGTGTGTCGATTAATATATCAAATTTGACTGTCATCGTATCAGATTCCTACTCGGACACAACACTTAATGCGAGTTTGGGTAACATAGTCATAGGTGTTTCCAAGATATCACAGGTGATGAAAGCATCTTAATCAGATAAGTTGTTAGAATGGATTCCCCCAAAAATTTTAGGGGTAAACCTGATTGGAACATCAAAGATCTTTCCATCTCCAAGATATGTTTGTGTTTCCTCTCCAGTACTCCATTGTCCTGAGGGGTATACACACAGGTTCTTTGATGCTGGATCCCATTATCTATAAATAGTTTCATACAAGACTGACTCAGAAACTTTGAGCCATTGACACTTCTGACCTTCTTTACACTGATATTAAACTGAGTTTGAATCAAGCTTGTAAGAATATCAAATGCCCCATCCTTAGAAGCCATCAAGAATGTCCAAGTACACCTAGTAGAATCATCAACAAGAGTAAAAAAAAATACAAAGCACCAGCTAGAGTTCTTTGTTTATAAGGACCCCGGACATCCATATGAATCAAATCAAACGGCTTCAAAACACTGTCCTTTCTGTTTGTGAACTTTAATCTCTTTTTCCTAGCTAAGGGACAAAATTCACATACATGGTCTTTAAATGAATTAACATTTTTAATTGGCAAATGCCTCATTGCACTGAAATATTGATACCCCATCCTTTGATGCTATAAAACCTTCCTAGTGACACTAATCATTACAATGATGAGCTACCATATTGCTTCCTCTTATTGTCATCAGAAATTCATTCACCCTGTCCAAGCCCTCTGTAAAGTCAAGGGATTTGCAAGTGAATATTTGATTGGCAATTTTGTGAACAAGAAAACATTCCATGTTGGAACATGCTGATACAAAATATTCACGCCAAGGTTTTATGGAAATCAAAGCCGAAATATTGGAGTATTTTATAACTTATGGAAGTCGTATATTTGGCTATGTATATCAGGCGTGTGAAGCATAATTGATTTATGGAAAATCCCTACTTATAAGGAGATGCAAAAATCTACATACAGATTTTTGAGACTTTCGAGAATTGCAAAGAGTCAGACTACTGTGTTCCAACACACCTGACCTATCGCACAAAGTTTAGAATCAGAAACCTTAATTCCTCAGGAGGAGGAGATCTAGCGTCGACGGAGTTCGAGGTCAGAGGGAGTCTGATCAAGGCGGATCGGTAGCTAGGGGAGCTAGCAGAATTCACACGTTATAGTTAGCAAAGATAAGTATTTTGTAAACTGTAATATGTACTGTATCTTTCTAATTAGTGGATTCATTCTGAACTGGGCCAGGCCCCACAGATGTAGGTGGATTACACCGAACTGCGTAACCAAGTCATGTGTCTTTTACGTTTTACGTTATTATGCACTTGGTTAGATTAGTCATGTTGGAACACGCTAGTAAGTACTAGAAAAAGTGGTAAAACTAAAATTCAATTGGTATCAGAGCCTCGTCACTTATTATTCCCTTGGTTGTTTTAAGGAAAGTGAGATCCAGTTTTACCATGACGACAAGAGAAGGAGCTTCAGTCTCTCGACCACCCCTGCTAGAAGGCAACAACTACAACTATTGGAAGGCACACATGAGGTTTTTCATCAATTCACTGGACAAACTTGCATGGTTTTATGTTGAGAATCAATGGAATCATCCTGCAGAAGATGCTGATATAAGTTCTAAGGCGGTAGAAGGAGAGTCAAGCCAAAGGAAGCAGAAACCCAAAGACAAGGCTAGATGGACTCCACATAACCTCAAAGAATCTCTGGTGAATTCGAAGGCACTTGATGCAATCTTCACTGCAGTCGATGAAAATCAGTTCAAGCTTATCTCTACATGTCACCAAGCAAAGAAAGCATGGGATATTTTACAGACTGTGCATGAAGGAACCAATCGAGTTTGTGAATCCAAATTGCAGATGCTGGCTACAACGTTTGAGGAACTCAAAATGGATGAAGATGACACCATTACTACATTCAATGGAAAGCTCAGGGACATCTCCAACATGGCTTATCAACTTGGAAAGGTGTACAAAGAAACAAAACTGGTGAAAAAGACCCTGAGATCACTTCCCAAAAGATTTACAATGAAAGTAGCAACAATAGAGGAAGCAAGAGACGTTGCCACCATGAGCCTAGATGAACTAATGGGTTTATTACAGACATATGAGATGACATTTCAACAAGCTACAAAAAGAGTCTCTAAGGAATTGGCGTTCAAAGTGTCTCCACCTAAGGATAATCACGAGTCTGACAGCGATGATGAGATTGAAAACTTGCACTGATCACGAAGAATTTCTTGAGAATGCTAAAGAAGGTGGTCAACAAGAAATCTCAGGAAAGGTTTGGTGGAAATAGACAAAGACAACAAGACTCAGGTAATAATCGTGGAATGAGATTTGAACCATGGAATCCACAGTTCGGGAGAAATCAGAACAAATCAAAACAGGCTAGATGAATTCAGTGCAGAGAGTGTGAAGGATATGGTCATATTCAGGCTGAATGTGCTAACACTCGCAAGAAACAAGGAAAATCATATGCCACCTCTTGGAGTGAAGATGAAGATGATGAGAAGGACGAAGAGGAACTCACCAGCACTTAAAGAGGACCAATGTTCCAACACACTGAACAAAGGTAAAACTGTTTGTTCTAACATAGATCTGGACGACTCACACAACAATGAAGATGATGATTTGTCTATAAGTGATGAGGAAATCTACAACACCTATGAAAAAATGTATGCTATGTGGGTCCAAGTAGCTGACACAAACAAAGAGCTGAACAAAGAAAAAAGGAAGTTAATGGAAAGTGAAAGAGAATTATGGTTCATGATTGCAAAACTTGAAAAGAGTAGTGAAGAATTGAATGGAAAACTGATAGCAGCAGTCAAGAGGACTGAGATGTCTGAAGAAACTATTGTTAAATTAAATACCGGAAAGGCAAAGCTTGATGATATTCTGGATATGGGAAGAAACTTTGGTGATCGACATGGGATTGGATACGGGAAAGAACCCAAGACTGAATCACATGAAAAACCAGTAACCCTCAAGGCTAAGATCCGAGAAGTAAAATGAAAGTATGGGATGCCACATCAGAGAAAGCCACTAATATGTAAATACTGTACGTATCAAGGACATACTGAAAAGCAGTGCAGAAGACTGATCAGAGATCAAATGACAGGAAGACAATATCTGCTGTGTTCTAACATAGGCGATATTCATATAGTAAAATCAATCAGAAAGGTATGGATTGTTAAAAAATCTAGTACATGTCTGGTGGCACACACTTCTCTAACAGCCTATTCCAGTGATTCGTGGTACTTTGATAGCGGTTGTTCTCGCCACATCACTGGCACTCCAGAATATCTCACGAACATTACCCCATATGATGGCGGATATGTAACCTTTGGTGATGGAAAGAGAAGCAGAGTAATTGGCAAGGGCGAATTCAAAATTGAAGGGTTTAAAGTATTCACAAGTGTATTATTTGTTGAAGATCTAAAGGCAAACTTGCTAAGTATAAGCCAGCTGTGTGATGACAATATGGTAGTGGAATTCCAGAAGGACAAATGTATAGTGAAGCATGGAGAAAACAAGGTTCTTTCAGGAATAAGATCATCAGACAATTGCTATCTGCTAGAATAAGGAGTTCGGTGTATGATCTCAAAGCAAGCTGAAGGAATTCTTTGGCACAGGTAGCTCGGCCACATCAATTATAAAACATTTGTGAGAATCGTAAATGTGAAAGCTATACGAGGAATGCCTACCTTAACCAGCAGACTGGAGTTGTATGTGGACCATGACAACAAGGTAAACAAATTCGACCTCCTCACTCTTCAGTTCAGTATATTACTACATATAGAAATCTGGAATTATTGCATATGGATTTGATGGGTCCGGTTAATACACCTAGTATAGGTGGAAAGAAATATATCTTTGTATGTGTTGATGACTTCTCCAGATTTACATAGGTAGCCTATTTGAAAGAAAAATCTGATACGATAGAAGTATTTAGAAGCCTTGTAGTGAAGTTACAAACTGAAAAGGGGAGTCCAGTAGGGAAGATAATTCAAATTCGAAGTGATCATGGTAGAGAATTTGAGAATGAACAATTCAGTTCCTTCTGCGATGAGCTTGGAATCCAATACGAGTTCTCGGCTCCTATCACCCCTCAACAGAATGGTATCGTAGAACGAAAGAACAAAACTCTACAAGAGATGGCTCGAGTTATGTTGGCAGAGAAAGATATTCACAAGAAATGGTGGGCAGAAGTGATCAATACATCATGTTATACAATCAATAGAGTGTATCTTCGACCATTCACTAGCAAGACATCCTACGAGATTTGGAAGGGCAGGAAACCAAATGTCTCATATTTTCATGTGTTCGGGAGCATATGCTATATTCTCAGAGATAGAGAACAGTTGGCAAAATTTGATAATCAGAGTGATACAGGAATTTTTCTCGAGTATTCCATCAACAGCCGTGCCTATAGAGTTTTTAATCATCAAACCAACACTCTCATGGAATCCATAAATGTTATTGTGAATGATTCAGAGAAGGAACAACAACCAGAAGGTGTTGAGGAAGAACCTAGCAATACTCATGTTCCAACACAGTCTCAAAACTCAGACAAGGAAAATTCATTAGTCGACTCTGACCTTCACCAACGTGCTGGAACAACTGAGCAAAAGAATCCTAACTCTGCCGAAGCTGACCATGTTGGAACACTGTCCCCCGCTACTGACGCCCATGTTCCAACACATAACCAACCCGGTTCCACCATGAGAAGTACTCGATCAGTGCCTCGAGTTGATTATCGACGACTGGCTGGACTACACTGTTTTATTTCTCTAATTGAACCCAAGAACTACAAATAAGCCTTACTTGATGAGTATTGGATTGCTGCAATGCAAGATGAACTTGGTCAGTTTACAAGGAATGATGTTTTGTATCTTACTCCTCGCCCCAAAGGCATTAATGTCATTGGTACGAAGTGGATCTTCAAGAATAAATCAGATGCAGACGGCTTAGTCACCCGAAACAAAGCTAGACTTGTTGCTCAAGGTTATACACAAGTTGAAGGTGTTGATTTTGATAAAACCTTTGCGCCAGTTGCCAGATTAGAATCTATCCGAATTCTACTAGCTATTGCCTGCTCTTTGAACTTTACTTTGTATCAAATGGATGTTAAGAGTGCCTTTTTAAATGGAGTGGTGAATAAAGAAGTATATGTGGAACAACCTAAAGGCTTTGAAGATCCTCATTATCCATATCATGTATATCATCTCAAGAAGGCTTTATATGGACTAAAGCAGGCACCCAGGGCATGGTATGAATGACTTACTACCTTTCTTCTTCAGAAAAGTTATCGTCGAGGGGGAGTAGATCGCACGTTGTTCGTGCTTGACAAGGCTTCAATGTTTCTGATTGCTCAAATTTATGTTGATGACATAGTTTTTGGTTCCACTTCACCATCTATGGTACATGATTTTGTCACCATTATGCAATCTGAATTAGAAATGAGCATGGTTAGAGAGTTGACTTACTTTCTGGGATTGCAAGTCAAACAAGGACAGAATGGTCTATTCATAAATAAAAGTAAGTATGCCTTGAATTTGATTAAAAAATTCGGTCTGAGTAACGCTCGAGCAGTTCGAACCCCAATGGGTGTTTCTGATAAATTGGTGAAGGATGAAAAGGGAGTTGCGGTCAATCAGGAATTATACATAGGTATGATTGGAAGCTTATTGTATTTAACCGCAAGCAGACCAGATATATGTTTCAGTGTTGGGACATGTGCGAGGTTTCAAGCTGATCCTAAGGAATCTCATCTCACTGCAGTGAAAAGAGTTATTTGATATGTAAGTGGGACTTCTGAGTATGGTATTTGGTATTCTAAGAGTCAAGATTCTGAGTTGTTTGGGTATAGTGATTCTGATTGGGCTGGTAATGCTGATGATCGAAAAAGTACCACAAGTTGATGTTTCTTTATTGGAACAAATTTGGTGTCTTGGTATAGTAAGAAACAGAACTCGATCTCTCTATCTACTGCAGAAGCGGAGTATCTTGCAGCAGGGAGTTGTTGTGCACAATTATTATGGATGAAACAAATGTTGAAAGATTATGGAATTCATCAAGGCCCCTTGAAGATTCTATGTGACAACACAAGTGCTATTGATATCTCAAAAAATCCAGTTCAGCACTCAAGAACCAAATACATTGACATAAGGCATCACTTTATAAGAGATCTGGTTGAAAGGAAGGAAGTGGAAGTAGTCTATTTTCCAACACACGAGCAATTTGCTGATATATTTACAAAGCCGTTGGATGCCACCACTTTTAAAAGCCTTCGACAACACTTAGGTGTTTGTCAAATACGAGGTAATTTTTACCGTAATTATTCTTTTTTGTAACTATTTCTTTCAGTATGGTTAAGGAAGATTAGTGAGGAAGAAGTTGTTGGAAGGGAGATTGTGAAGTATGGAGATAGGTTACAGGTGAGTTTTTATGATTCAACTGCTGCCAAAAGGATGGAAGAACTCAGGGAACCTGTGATCATCGAACTGTCAGACAGTGATGAGGAAGACAGTGTTCCAACACAGCAGTGTGGACATGCAAATTCTATGGATATGGATTCTGATGCTGATCTGGGAGGTCAAGACCAGAATGATATGTATGAATGTGATGTGGAATCTGATGAGGATATGACTGAACCAAAGGACATGGATCAAGATGAGATGTATGAAAAAGAATCTGAGAAGGAGGATGAAGCTGGAGGCTCAGGGAATGTTCCAACACATGACATTCCTGATGTGGCATACTCAAGCGATGAAGTGCTTGATGAATTCTATCAGCTGGCTAAAGGCAAGAGGAAGGCCATCAATGCTGAGGCTTCTGCTCAATCAAAGAGGAGCAAGAGAAGGCATGACAACATGAAGAAGAAAGTACTACCTTCCCTCTCTGTAAGCAAGGCTTATTCTGTTTTATACTTTGACTCAAAGGGTGAAGAGATGGGAGAATTTTTCTCAGAGAAGAAGGTCATTGCTGAAAGACCTGTTGATTTAAGAGCTTACAAGGAGAGTGGCTTTTCAGACTATCTAAAAGCAATTGGCATGACTACTGCAGCCACGGTCCATGGTATGGTAGGGTATATGTACGGGGGAAGATCATAGATATTTCCGCTACTAGGATTAACAAATTTCTGGGTCTTAAGACACCTGAGACAGAGGGAGTTTTTCTTGAAGACCTGGGAGTTTCTGATAATGAAATATTAGCATATATCTCTGGTGGGTATAAGGTTGAATGGCCAGCAACTGGATATTCACAAGCATCCTGTTTGTCTTCAAGATTCTTTAGATTATATCAAGTGGCTGTACGTTGTTGGTTGCACTCTACTAATACCATAGCCTTGACAAGGGAAATGGCTAAATGGCTATACTGTGTTGGAACACAGAAGAATGTTAACCTTGGACTACTGATTCAACAGCATTTAGTCACACAAGCTACTGCTCCCAAGGTCAATGATGCCATCATTTACCCTGCTCTGATCTCTGCACTAGCCAAGAGTGCAAAAGTAAAAGGGAAGGCCTTGGATGTTGTGATTGATACAGAGTTTCTGAGGCCCAACAAGAAGACGTTCGGGCTAAGGCATGTGCAGGATCTTCCGTGGAAACCATCTGGATCAACTTCTTCATCAGCAGCAGAAAAGGAGGCTAGGCTGATGGTTCTGAATGCCCGAATTGGTGCTATAAGTATACAAATGGCTGCTTTGGAGGCGGAGAAAACAAGTCTGGAGGCAGAGAAGTCCCGATTGGAAGATTGATTTTTATGACTAATGCAGGGGGAGCATTACTGATTGCTGCTGGTTGCTGTTGTTTTTTGATGTTGTCTTTGGCCATATGTGTGGTCCCAGGGGGAGTGATTTTGGATGTTGGTTTTAAATTTGAATGTTTTATTCAATATAGCTGTAATTTTGGGTGTATGTTTTGGATGACCTGGATTTCTAGATTCTGGTTTTCGGCTTTCATGCTTAAGAGAATTATGGTATTATGTTGATTATTATTCTGCTATTCTGATGCAAGCTTATGATATTGATGGAAGTTTTCGTTGGAAATTACATGTCCAAAATATTATGGGTCCACAAAAATGCCAAAAGGGGGAGATCTCCTCTATGAAATTCTTCTCAAAAGATCTTCCATCCATCACATATAGTCCCCTCAGTTTCCTTCCAAGTCCAATTACTTCTTTAGTCACTAGGTCCTAAATGCAGCAAACATCAGGATAAAAGATAAAAGTGAGCAGAAAAACTAATGTTAGCTTGCTAAATGATAACAGGTTATACTTAAAGCCAGGAAAATGCAAGCAATCAATAAGCACAATCATGTCACTTAATTTTGTACTTCCTTAACTAATCCATCACACAAGTAAATTAATGTGTATTGTTTTTAGTGAAAATTGGTCAGCAAAGCCAAATCTACTAAAGCACTTGAATCAATAATCCATGATTTTAACATCTCTGATCTTGATACACTGAATGCATGAGAGGGTAACATACCTGCAAAATCCTCAAAGTGTGCAAAATTTACAATTGTATAGTCTTCATTTTCTTTTCCCTTCATCATCTTGATCAGTTTTTCTTGGATCAAAGACCTGATATCCATTCCAGAACCTTCAGACGAACTGACCTCTCATCCTCATTCACCTCAATCTGATTAGCATAGTTCATTCCTGATGTTTTGACTTTCATATCCCTTGATCTCTTCCACCAAAATGGCTATCCCTTCAGTTTGAAACAGGTATCCCAAGTGTGATCAACACCTTAAAAATAATCACACTTGAGATTCGCTTTACTTGCATTATCCTCTTCCTGAAAATACTCTTTGTAGTTCTTGCTTTTGGCTATCTAGTGCAGTTTGCAATTCCCCATCCTCCCCACACCCCTCACCCTCCTTCTTCTCAATCTGCAACATCATTGAGAAAATTTTGCTAATTGGAAGCACGAGAAAATTCTACTGTAGTGGTTACAGTAGCGTGTACGGGATGCATGGGTGGAGATGCCTCATTACTATTGGCAAATGTTGATGCCCCATCCTAAACTGGAAGCACGAGAAATATTGATGCCCCATCCTTTGATACTATTTGTTTAAAATGTAAAAATTGTTGTTAGTATTTAGGGTTAAAAAACAAATTATGAAAATAATAGTGATTTGAAATAATATTTAAAATAAAGATTTAAAATAATATTGAGGACGCAATCAAAGAATGCGTCCTCTACATGAAAATACAGAAAAAAAACTCTAAAAGGGGCTAAAAAAAAGCATAACGAGGACGCATTCGGCGAATGCATCCTCTAAATGAGGCGTGAAAAAAAGAATTAAATGGAAGAGGACGCATTCGGAGAATGCATCCTTTACAAAGGTGCCCAATTTCCAGAGGCAATGCAGTTGCATCCAACTTTAGTGGATGCTGCACTATGAAAGAAATCACTCTTGGAAGCACTGGATCCATAACTAGTACATGATTTTCTTTACTTTTTTAAAACAAAACACCAAGGGAGAGATTACTTGTGTTCTGTTTTCCACTCTGAATCTCTCTTGCAATTCTCTCCAAATTTTAGCTAAGCTTCCAGTAAACAAAATGCCATCTACAATGTCACCTGAGAGAGTTTAAGATCTACGATGTCACCATAGCATCCATTTTTTTCCGCTGATCATAATCCTCAGATGTCTCACCCAGTTTTGGTACCTTCCCTTCCACAAAGTTGAGCTCCATCTTTGCCTCTAAAGTCCTATGCCAAGCTGGGAAGTTCATCTCTGTAAGAAGATCCATCACCAACTTGAGGCTAGGATTATCTGAGATATTCCAGTACAGAGGATCTGTAATCTCATATCCTCCATTCTTGCATACTGATATTGCATTCCTGTTTCCTCTCTCATTGTTCGCAATCCTGCTTCCCAAGATTTGACCATTTGTTGTTCTCTGCTGATTCCTCCACTGTGATCACTCTCTAACAATCAAATCACAAATGAAAGAGAATAATAGAACGAGAAAGACGCAATGCTCAAATGAAAAGAATAAGATTTCACTGATAGAATCTGTATGATTCAATCACACAAGAGCAACTTGCATTAATATTATATTAAAAGAATGGAAAATAGTAGATATTGTGGAAGTTTTCTGTATTGCATACGGAAATTGAAGATGATGAACAAGAAACAAGAATGAGTTAAGAAGCAACAAGAAACTAACTGCAGCTAACTGATTCTAACTCTAGCTAATTCAGTTTTAAATAATTCAGTTTGAAGATGATGAACAAGAAACAAGAATGAGTTAAGAAGCAACAAGAAACTAACTGCAGCTAACTGATTCTAACTCTAGCTAATTCAGTTTTAAATAATTATCCAACTATATTTACAACTGATACTAACTATCAATCAAGAGCTGATGATCAAGTATGGAATCTTCTCGGCCGTTGATCTGCACCTAAAATCATATGTTAACCAATACATTTGACATGTTTATTAGTATGTTGTGGTTGGTTGATTACTAGTTTTAGTTAGGTTTACATTACAAAGGGTTTATTTTTTTTAAATAAAATCACCCGAAGGTGGGGGTACTATATTAGAGGTTCCCCACTCCTCATCTGAAACACTTTTACATAGGTAAACCAAAGTTTGTGATGAGGCAACAAAATTGCCCTCCAAAAGTCCTACTAATCCTATACCGAGTTCTTATATTATAAGCAAACTATCCTAGCAAAAGGATAGATGATGAAGTTGCAATCCGAAGGTGGAAATCTCCACCCCTCGTGTTAATTTACACCTCCGGCCAGGCAACCTCAGTACCCAAATTAGACTAGAGATATACAGTAATCCTAGATTATGCAAAAGTGAAATCAGTAACATGTCATCCTTCCAGCAGAAGGCCGGGAGAGCATCCAAGTGCTGAAGAAATTTGCCTTTGGTTCCGAAGACAGAACATCATCCTGTTTCCAAGGAAGAGAAGAGGACAGTGCATCATTGCAAGACTGGAGGTGCAGAGGCTGAAGAAGACCAGTTTGAGATGGATCGTGATCTGCAAACAAACAGGAGAACTAATTAGCAGTATCAGTCTCTAAGTGAGAAACTAGTGAGCTCTAACATGGGGAACATGAGCCTTGTCCAGCACAATGAGGCCCTTGATATGATGGGGAATGTTATTAGGCTGGATACTTTGAAGATGACAAGTATGATACCTCGCAATCGCCATTGTTGGTTTTCTTTTTTATATCCTTAGTTTTGTAGACTTAATTAGTGAAATTTGGTTTTACCAATTTTTCTAGTCCTTAACCAAGTGCATAATAAAGTAAAGCATAAAGAATGCACGACTTGGTTACGCAGTTCGGTGAAATCCACCTACATCTGCAGGCCCTGGCCCAGTTCAGAATGAATCCACTAATTAGAAAGATACAGTACAGAGTGCAGTTTACAAAACACTTATCTTTACTAACTATAACGTGTGAATTCTGCTAGCTCCCCTAACTACCAATCCGCCTTGATCAGACTCCCTCTGACCTCGAACCTCGTCGACGCTGGATCACCTCCTCCCGAGGGATTAAGGTTTATGATTCTGAACTTTGTGCAGCGGGTTAGGTATGTTGGAACATATGAAACTGGCTCTTAGCACAACTCGAAAGTCTCAAAAATCTGTGTGCAGATTTTTGCTCTATTAAATCCATAAGTATGCAGCAGTGTTGGTCCCAATTTATATCCGCGAGCAGATTGGAGTTCTTCATAATTATCTCCACAATATTCCTATTCCAAATCTGCTTCTTGAAGCATATCCAAATCCCATAAATAAATGGATTTTCCTTATCACAATATATCCCATATATTCGCAAATATCAACTCTATATATTTAGGGATTTTCCATAAATCAACTATGCTTCATACACCTACTATACAACAGAATATAACAATTTCCATAAGTCACAAATACCATAATATTCTGTCTTTTTTTTCACGAAGAGCATTGGCGTAAATATACTCCTGTCGAGTGTTTCAACATAGAAAGTTTTTCGTTTCCAAATATATTCACAAACACTGCCAACTAAATATTCAATGCAAATCTCTCTGACTTTACAATCTCCCCCTTTGGCATTTTGTGAACCCATACCATTTTGATCATGAATCTTGCAACGAAAAAACTTATCACACACATAGGTCTTCCAGATTTTCACCGATGTTGGAATCACACAACAACATGAACACTACCAAATCTGAAAACAAATTAACATCAGAATTCCAGAATTCCCACAAGACATGAATACCAAATAATCTAGAAATCCAAGAATACCAACAAAAGACAAAATCATTCAGATTACAGAGCCATAAAAAAATGAATATCCAAAATATCTCCCCCTGGGATTACACCGATGCCAAAGACAAAACCAATCATATGCCAAAGGCAATAATCAAGCATCAGTAAACTCCCCCTGAGTTCAAGCCTCTAATTTTGCTTTCTCTTTCGCTAGATTGGCCTTCTATGCCTCCAGCGCTGCCATTTGAACAGCAATGGCTCCCAATCTTGCATTCAGAGATACTATCTTGGCCTTCTTTTCTGCTTCAGCTGATGTAGAACATTTCGGTTTCCATGGTAGATCATGAATGTGCCTCAAACCAAAGGTCTTCTTATTTGGCCTTAAGAACTCTGTCTTAATCACCACATCAGTTGACTTTCCTTTCACTCTAGCACTCTTTGCTAGTGCAGAAATTAGTGCAGGATAGATAATTGCATCATTAACCTTGGGGGCAGTAGCTTGTCTGACCAAATTTTGCTGAATGAATAACCCAAGGTTGACAGGCTTCTGTGTTCCAACACAGTATAGCAATTTGGCCATTTCCCTTGTCAATGTAGTGGTATTAGTTGAAGGCATCCAACAGTGAAAAGCAATCTGATATAAACCAAAAAAATCTTGAGGACAAGCAAGATGCTTGTGAATACCCCGTTGTTGGCCACTCAACCTTATATCCACATGAGATAGTAGCTAAAATCTGATCATCAGAAACTCCCAAATCTTCCAAAAAAAAAAACTCCACCTATCTCTGGTTTCTTAAGACCAAACAATCTGTTAATTCTAGCTGCAGACAAGTCAATTATCTTTCCCCTCACATAAACTCTCCCACACCAAGGGGAATCAATCTCCAAATTTCCAGTCACGAGGTTAGAGTATACCTCAATCACAATCTACCGATTATACTGCAGTTGTACCGTGGCAGCCTTTGTCATCCCAACTACTTTCAGAGATTATGAAAATCCACTCTCCTTGTATGCTACCAAATCCACTGATCTCTCAGGAATAAATTTCCTTTCAGAAAAGACCTCTCCCATTTCCTTCCCTTTTAAATCAAAATAGGACGATGACAAAGCTTTACTTACAGAGGGGGGAGGAAGTATCTTCTTCTCCTTGCATTCCTACCTTTTCTTGCTCCTTTTTGCTTGAGAAGATACATTGGCATCAACAGCCTTCCTCTTGCTTTTAGCTATCTGATAAAACTCATCAAGGACTTCATCACTCGAGTATGCCAAATCAGGAATGTCCTGTGTTGGAACATTCTCTGAATCTCCAGCTTCATTCCCCTTCTCAGATTCTTTTCCAGATAGCTCATCTTGATCAAAGTCCTGTGGGTCAGTCAAATCTTCTTCAGGTGCCTCATCATTCAAATTATCATGCATGTCATTCTGGTCTTCACCCCCCCAGATCAGTATCAGAATCCAAATCCATATAATCTTCATGTCCACACTTCTGTGTTGGAACACTGTCCTCCTCATCGCTGTCCGACAGTTCAATTATCACAGGCTTCCTTAATTCTTCCATCATTTTAGCAGCATTCAAATCATAGAAGCCAACCTGTAATTTGTCTCCATACTTCACAACTTTTCTTCCAGCACCCTCTCCCTCACTAATCTCTTTTAAAACTACATAGCTTGGAAAGGGAATACGACAAAACACATGGAATTTATCCTTTTCTCTGTATTCTGCATATTTTCCCAACAGAAATTGCACATTCAAATTCTCAATCCTCTTTATTTCACCTATATTACCTATCAAAAGCTCCTTGACCTTAACAGTCAGGTATTCACCTTTTATGCTTTTAATCTTTGTTAAATCTATGACAACTCTGTTTGTCTCTAGCCATTCGAAGATTTCATCTACACTCTTAACTTCCACGCCTATCAATTTCAAAGGAGAAGGGTCAGGGCCAGTTACCTTTCGGTTCTTCCTCTTGGCAGCAATGAGCTTTTCTTGTTCATTAAGTTCAACATTAGAGCCCCCATCCTTTTTACCCTCACCAGATGCCTCTTCCTCTACCCCAAGTTCTTCAGCTTGACCAAGTTTTCCACCAGAAAGTTCTTCGACCCCAACTTGATCTGAGTTTCCTTCACATTGATCTTGATTTTCTTCCAGTACTAGTTCGAACCCAGCTTGGTCGGTACATTGTCCATTCCCTTCGACCAATACCAACTCCAAATTAATCGAACTTTGATCTTCCTCCATAACTTCTAATGGTAGAGATAATTCTTGAAAATCTAATTCTTGTGGGGGAACGGTAGGGCTGGAAGCCATTGTTTTAGCAAGGATTCAGAGAGTAAGGACTTTGATTTGAGATACTTTCGAAATCGGCCGAAAAGAGAGAATATGGAAGGATTTTGGACAACTAGAAACCCAAACAAACTCTTCAACTCACCTCCTCTTTTCCCGCGAGACTCCTTTTTTTATTTCCAAGGCTTATAATGATGGCCTTTTTTCTTATCAACTCGAGATGTCCCATCAGAAATAACTTCCAACATACCATACAATTCATCTTCTTTTTTTTGTACATTTTGTCTTCTTTCTAATTTTTTTGTTCTTTTTCAATTTTCTAAACAAAAATAAACAAAATATTTACATTAAAAATTTAGGTAAATTACCTCAAATTTGACAAACACCTAAGTGTTGTCGAAGGCTTTCAAAAGTGGCAGAATCCAACGGCTTTGTAAAGATATCAGCAAATTGCTCGTGTGTTGGAACATAGACTACCTCCACTTCCTTCCTTTCAACCAGGTCTCTGATAAAATGATGCCTTATATCAATATTTTTGGTTCTCGAGTGTTGGAATATATTTTTTGATATATCAATCGCACTTGTGTTGTCACACAAAATCTTCAAAGGGCTTTGATTAAGTCCATAATCTTTCAACATTTGTTTCATCCACAACAATTGTGCACAACAGCTTCTTACTGCAAGATTCTCAGCTTCTGTAGTGGACAAGGAAATCAAATTCCATTTCTTACTATACCAAGACACCAAATTCGTACCAACAATGAAACATCCACCCGTGGTACTTTTTCGATCATCAGCATTGCCAGCCCAATCAGAGTCACTATACCCAATCAATTCAGAATCCTGACTCTTAGAGTACCAGACACCATATTCAGAAGTCCCACTTACATATCGAATAACTCGTTTAACTGCAGTGAGATGAGACTCTTTTGGATCAGCCTGAAATCTTGCACAAATCCCAACACTAAAGCATATATCTGGTCTACTAGCAGTTAAATATAGTAAGCTTCCAATCATGCCTCAGTATAGTTTCTAATCAACTGAAACTCCTTTCTCATCCTTTACGAGTTTGTCAGAAACACCCATAGGAGTTTGAACAGCTTGAGCATTGCTTAGGCCGAACCTCTTTACTATATTTAAAGTATACTTACTCTGAACAGACACTCCTTCCTTGCTGGACTTGCAATCCCAGAAAGTATGTGAGTTCTCCAACCATGCTCATCTCAAATTCAGATTGCATAATGGTGACAAAATCCTGTACCATAGAGGATGAAGTAGAGCCAAGTACAATATCATCAACATAAATTTGAGCAATCAGAAATTTGGAAGCCTTTTCGAGCACAAATAAAGTGCGATCTACTCCCCCTCGACGATAACCTTTCTTCAGAAGAAAGTTAGTAAGTCGTTCATACTATGCTCTGGGTGCTTGTTTCAGACCGTATAGAGCCTTCTTGAGACGATACACATAATGTGGATAATGAGGATCCTCAAAGCCTTTTGGTTGTTCAACATATACCTCTTCATTCACCACTCCATTTAGAAACGCACTTTTGACATCCATTTGATACAGCATAAAATTCATAGAGCAGGCAATAGCAAGTAAAATTTGAATGGACTCTAACCTGGCAACTGGTGCGAATGTCTCATCAAAGTCAACTCCTTCCACTTGTGTATATCCTTGAGCTACTAATCTGGCCTTATTTCGAGTAACCTGGCCATGAGCATCAGATTTATTCTTGAAAATCCACTTTGTACCAATGACATTAATGTCTTTGGGGCGAGGAGTAAGGTACCACACATCATTCCGTGCAAATTGACTCAGTTCTTCTTGCATAGAAGCAATCCAATACTTATCAAGCAAGGCTTCTTTGTAGTTCTTAGGTTCAATGAGAGACACAAAATAATGCAGTCCAGCTAGCCTACGATAATCCACTCGAGGAACCGATTGAGTACTTCTCATGGTAGATTCAGGTTGATCCTGTGTTAGAACATGGGGTTCATTTGGGGACAATGTTCCAACATGGTCAGCTTCGGCAGGTTGGGAATTACCCTGCTCAGTTGTTCCAGCATGTTGGTGAAGTTCAGCGTCAACTGATGGATCTGTCTTGTCAGTTTTACAAGGATGTGTTGGAACATGAATGTTGCTGGGTTCTTCTTCTACAACTTCTGGTTGTCATTCCTCCTCTGAATCATCCACAATAACATTTATGGATTCCATGAGAGTGTTGGTTCGATGATTAAAAACTCTATAGGCATGGCTGTTAATAGAATACCCGAGAAAAATTCCTATATCACTCCAATTGTCAAATTTTGCTGAGGAGTGATGGGTGCCGAAAATTCATGTTGGATTCCAAGCTCATCACAAAAATCACTGAATTGTGCATTCTCAAACTCTCTACCATGATCACTTTGAATTCGAACTATCTTTCCAACTGGACTTCCCTTTTCAGTTTGTAACTTTACTACCAGACTTCTGAATACTTCTAACGTATCATATTTTTCTTTCAAAAAGGCTACCCACGTAAATATGGAGAAATCATCAACACATACAAAGATATATTTCTTTCCACCTATACTAGGCATTTTAACTGGACCCATCAAATCCATATGCAATAATTCTAGATTTCTAGATGTGGTAATATACTGAACTGAAGAGTGAGGAGATCGAATTTTCTTACCTTGTTGACATGGTCCACATACTATTCCTTCCTTGCTGGTTAACGTAGGCATTCCTCGTACAGCTTTCACATTTGCGATTTTCACCAATGTTTTATAATTTATGTGGCCTAGCTTCCTGTGCCACAGAACTCCTTCATCTTGCTTCGAAACATGCATTGTACTTCTTGTTCCAACAGATAGCAATTGTCTGATGATCTTATCCCTGAAAGAACCTTGTTTCCTCCGTGCTTCACTACACATTTGTCCTTATGAAATTCTACTACCATATTGTCGTCACACAACTGACTTATACTCAACAAGTTTCCCTTTAGATCTTCAACTAATAATACACTTGTGAAAACTGGAAAACCTTCAATTTTAAATTCGCCTTTTCCAATTACTCTGCTCTTCTTTTCATCACCGAAGGTCACATATCCGCCATCATATGGAGTAATATTCATGAGATATTCTAGAGTGCCAGTCATATGGCGAGAACAACCACTATCAAAGTACCATGAATCTCTGGAATAAGCTATGAGAGAAGTGTATGCCACCAGACACGTGCTAGATTGTTTGACAATCCATACTTTTCTGATCGATTTTACTTTCTGGATATTGCCTATGTTGGAACATGCCAGAAGTTGTCGTCCTGACATTTGATCTCTGATCAGTTTTCTGCACTGTTTTTCAGCATGTCCTTGAACGTACAGTATCTACAGATGAGTGGCTTTCGTTGATAGGGCATACCAAACTTCCATTTCACTTCTCGGATCTTAGTCTTGAGGGTTACTGACTTTTCATGTGATTCAGTCTTGTGTAAATTCCCATATCCAATCCCGTGTCGATCTCCAAAGTTTCTTCCCATATCCAGAATATCTTCAAGCTTTGCCTTTCAAGAATTTAGTTTAGAAATTGTTGCTTCAGACATCTCAGCCCTCATGACTGCTGCTATCAGTTTTCCATTCAATTCTTCATTAATAGTTTCAAGTTCTGCAATCGTGATTCGTAATTCTCTTTCACTTTCCATTAACTTCCTTTTTTCTTCGTTCAGTTCTTTGTTTGTGTCAGCTACTTGGACCCACATAGCATACATTTTTTCATAGGTACTGTAGATTTCTTCATCACTTATAGAAAGATCATCATCTTCATTGCTGTGTGGTTCGTCCAGATCTATGTTGGAACATACAGCTTTGCCTTTGTTCTGTGTTTTGGAACATCCATCCTCCGGTGTATCATGAAACTTTGCACCAAACGCTACATAGTTACTGATAAGTTCCTCTTTGTCCTTCTCATCTTCTTCATCTTCACTCCAAGAGGTGACATATGATTTTCCTTGTTTCTTTCGGGTGTTAGCACATTCAGCTTGAATATGACCATATCCTTCACATTCTCTGCACTGAATTTGTCCAGACTATTTTGGTTCATTGTTTTGATTTCTAAAGAACTGCTGATTTTCTTGTTCAAACCTCATTCCATGATTATTACCCAAGTCTTGTTGTCTTTGTCTATTCCCACCAAACCTTTCCTGAGATATCTTGTTAACCACCTTCTTTAGCTTTCTCGAGAAATTCTTTGTGATAAGTGCAAGTTTTTCAATTTCATCATCACTGTCAGACTTGTAATTGTCCTTTGATGAAGTCGTTTTGAACGCCAATTCCTTAGAGACCCTTTTAGTAGCTTGTTGGAATGTCATCTCATATGTCTGTAATGAACCCATTAGTTCATCTAGGCTCATGGTGGCTACGTCTCGTGCTTCCTCTATTGCCGCAACTTTCATTGTAAATCTCTTAGGAAGAGATCTCAAGGTTTTTTTTACCAACTTTGTTTCTTTGTAAACCTTTCCAAGTTGATATGCCATGTTGGAGATGTCCTTGAGTTTTCCGTTGAATCATAGCAATAGTGTCATCCTCCTCCATCTTGAGTTCCTCGAACTTAGTAGCCAGCATCTGTAGTTTAGATTCACGAACTCGACTAGTTCCTTCGTGAACAGTTTGTAGAATATCTCATGCTTTCTTGGTTTGATGACATGTAGAGATAAGTTTGAACTGTTCTTCATCAACTGTAGTGAAGATTGTATTGAGTGCCTTTGAATTCGCCAGAGATGCCTTAAGGTCGCCTAGAGTCCATCTAGCTTTGTCTTTGGGTTTTTGCTTCCTTTGACTTGACTCTCCTTCTACTACTTTAGAACTTGTATCAGCATCTTCTGTAGGGTGAGTCCATTCATTCTCAACATGGAACCATGCAAGTTCATCCAGTGAATTGATGAAGAATCTCATGCGTGTCTTCCAATAGTTGTAGTTGCTGCCTTCTAGCAGGGGTGGTCAAGAAACTGAAGCTCCTTCTTTCGTCGTCATGGTAAAACCGGATCTCACTTTCCTTGACAACCAAGGGAATGATAAGTGACCAAGCTGTGATACCAAATGGAATTTGGTTTTACCAATTTTTCTAGTCTTTACTAGTATGTTCCAGCATGACTAATTTAACCAAGTGCATAATAAAGTAAAGCATAAAGAACGCACGACTTGGTTACGCAGTTTGGTGAAATCCACCTACATCTGCGGGGCCTGGCCCAGTTCAGAATGAATCCACTAATTAGAAAGATACAGTACAGAGTGCAGTTTACAAAATACTTATCTTTACTAACTATAACGTGTGAATTCTTCTAGCTCCCCTAGCTACCGATCCGCCTTGATCAGACTCCCTCTGACCTCGAACCTTAACGATGCTGGATCTCCTCCTCCCAAGGAATTAAGGTTTATGATTCTGAACTTTGTGTAGCAGGTCAGGTATGTTGGAATATATGAAACTGGCTCTTAGCACAACTCGAAAGTCTCAAAAATCCGTGTGCAGATTTTTTCTCTATTAAATCCGTAAGTATGCAGCCGTGTTAGTCCCAATTTATAACCGCGAGCAGATTGGAGTTCTTCATAATTATCTCCACAATATTCCTATTCCAAATCTGCTTCTTGAAGCATATCCAAATTCCATAAATAAAGGGATTTTCCTTATCACAATATATCCCATATATTCGCAAATATCAACTCCATATATTTTGGGAATTTCCATAAATCAACTATGCTTCATATGCCTACTATATAACAAAATATAACAATTTCCATAAGTCACAAATACCATAATATTCTGTCTTCTTTTTCACGAAGAGCTTTGACGTAAATATACTCCTGTCGAGTGTTCCAACATAGAAAGTTTTTCATTTCCAAATATGTTCACAAACACTGCCAACTAAATATTCAATACTTTTGACATGTTTATTAGTATGTTTTGGTTGGTTGATTACTAGTTTTAGTCAGGTTTACATTACAAAGGGTTTAGATGACCATTGTTGGTTTTCTTTTTTATATCCTTAGTTTTGTAGACTTAATTAGATATAATGGACACTATGTCCTTACGAGTGTCCATATCTTGTTTAGTGAGCTTATTGATAGATTGCTCGTATAGAGTTCTTGGAACGATCCAAGAAGGATCAGCATCCATGAATGGTAACGTTGGATTTTTCTTCTTGAGCACTATAAAATTAACTACAAGAACTCTCAAATAGGATAAGAGATTCAGCCGTAGTGGTGCAAACAAGTTGAAGGAAAAGTCAAGTTTTGGAAAAGTCGAAGCCGGCACAAACCGTGCTAGAGTAGCTCAGCACGACCCATTTTGGCTTACACGACTAATTTGGCTAACACGACCAGTGCCAGAGAAGCTCAGCACAACCTATTTTCGCTTACACGGCCTATTAAACTTAAACGGCCTGTGCTAAAAAGTCTCGACACGGACCGTGTGCTTTTCCATGGCTCGTGTGCTAAAGTGTTGAAGATCCAAACCTCCAGTCCGCTCCCCGTGAAGTTTTGCACGGTCGCCCCATCAGAAGGCCAAGATATCGACTCCCAGCCGGTGTCCTGCAAGTATACACGGTCTGTGCCATTCAGAAAAGGAAATTACGCTCGTGTGCCAAAGTGTTGAAGTTCCGGACCTCCAGTCCACGCCCTGTGACATTTCGCACGGTCACACCACCAGAAGGCCAAGAAATTGACTCCCAGCCGACGTCCCGTAAGTATATACACGACCTGTACTATTCAAAAAAGGAAATCACATATCTAACCGGCGGCCTGTGAAGATCTACACGGCCCGTGTTATTCAAATGCTCAGAAAGGAGTCCCTAACCGGGGGCCCATGCTGAATTAAATGGGTCATGCCAAACTGAGCCAACACGGGCTGTGTGCTTTTACACGGCCCGTGCCACGACTCAGGCTGATATGGCACTAGTGGGGACCTAGGATTTCACTGGTGGGAGCATTAGGGTTTCTTCAAAATTTGGGCCTTTAGAGACACATTTATATTCTCCTATATAAAGAGCCTTTAGTCTCCTAGGGTTGACTAAGTAGGCATAATATAGATTTATTTTCTTGGTAGGTAGGAAGGAAGAAAAGAGCTCTCTCTCTAGGTAGGTAGGGTCATTGTTGCACTTCCCTAATTACGAAGGTGGTGCCGACAGAAGAATATATGTGTACCCTCATCAATGACATCATACACAAAGAACCATAAATTTGACAACAACTACAAGTATTCTACCAAATGCCTAGTCATTTAACCAGACAAAGCAATTATTAGGTTTAACCTAGAACAAACACCATTCAAGATTATACCTTTAGTGCTACTTTAGGATAAATATGTTAACAAATCTCTTTAACATACTCATATAGCAAGATTAACAACACTTAAACAACAAGAATTTCTAATTCCATGTTCTTGGATTTTCATGCCAAAGAGCTAAGAAATTGTGTACATCTCTACCTTTTAACACTTAATCATACAAACACTTCATATTGTCAAACAACCCATAGCATAAATAAAGTAAACATACACATTAATGACACAATAAATGCTAAATAATAAATGCTTCAAGAAGGAGTGAAATAGAGATTCTCACTACATGGGTTTGGAAGCTTCAATCAATTGCTCCTAAGAAATTAACTTAGCTACTACAATCCATACTAATAATCATCATCAAACTAAACATAATCCAAAGTGAAATAAGATGAAAAATAAGGAGAAACTAGGGTTGTTAAGAGAGGAAAGTCAGCCAAGAGAAGAAGATAAGAAATGGGTGGCCGGAAATGCCTTTTATAGTACAAGAGAGAGGAAAAGAAAGACAAAAAGAAAAAGTACAGCAAGATCCCGCCCGGGCGAAAATGGGCCTGCTCGGGCGGGCTTCCAATTTTCACCCTTTCTTGTGTTGATTCCTCTTTTGTTTGTCACCATGCCTTCTTTCCTTCAAATCATTGATTAATCTTGTCTTCAATCTTCAATATCTTTTGTTGATGGCTTCAATCTTCACTATCTTTCCTTGTCACACAGAACTACCTAGAAAAGTTATAAGAGTGCAAAAGTTGCTCTTAACTCTCCTAGGAGAATCTTAAGGCAAAACTCAAGATCTAGAGCACAAGAGTATACAAAAGTGAGTCCAAAATGTCCTATAACTACTACATAAAATCAACACATCAAACCTTGTAGTTTCAAGAGAAGGCCAAGTCATGCATAAAAAATTTGGAGAATCAAGTGAGTCAAATGGCTCAAATCTTAAACCGAATGGAGTCGAGAGATTTGGTTAAACTTCCTTCCTAATCGGAGCTTAACCCTTGACCAAATATGAGTGTCATCTCAATTAGGAGCGACAAGAAGGTGAAGAAACCTGAGGTCGAAGTTGTTGTTGAGCCGGTGCTTGAGAAATATAAAGATTTTGAGAAAGAGACCGAGGAGTTGGCCAAGGAGAAGGTGAGGAATTCCTATCTATGTTCTGGAACCACCATTTGGAGACTTTGAAGGATAGGAGAAAGAAGGAGGATAACAAGGACATCTACAAAGTCATTCGTAGATGCGAGGTAAACATTGCACTCTTGAATGCTATAAATCAAATTCCTAGGTATGCTAAATTTCTTAAGGAATTGTGTGTTGTCCATAGGCAACAAACAATGAATAGCAAGAGTAAGAGTGGAAAGAGTGAGCATGTCTCCGCCATGTTTAATGATGAATTGCTCCTTAAATGTGATGATCCGGGAATGTTTACCATCCCTTGTGTGATAGGAGGAAAACATGTTAAAAAGATCATGCTAGATTTATGTGCTTCGATTAATGTGCACTACAAGATACATGACCTTTTACCTCGGTTCTACAAAATTTTTTACCTCGTTTTTAGTCCTAAAAAATTGAGGTAAATAATGCTGTAGTAAAAAGTATATTTTTTTACCTCGGTTCAGAACCAAGGTAAAAAAAGTACTTTTTACCTCAGTTTTGGATCGACGTCGATAAGTTTATGACCAACGTTGGTCTAAGAAAGAAGGCCGATAATACGGGACCGTAGCTGTGACATCGTTTTGATTGACATTAGAATTCATAAGTAGCAACGTCGGTGAAAGCAAGTAGACAGTCAATGGGACTTGAATTGCTGCGACATCATAAAGGGCGACGTCACAGATAAAAGACAGCAACGTCGTAGACAATGGTATCGTGACATCTCCAGCTCTAGTGAACCATCGCCGTGTGCCTGCTAACGTGGTACGATGCCATTTTGAATGGTCAAAGTTGCAAAAAAATGCCACCGTTCTATGCGACCTCGGTAGGGTGTTGTCTCTTCACCGATTAGTGTGACCTTGCGGATTACACGTAGAGACATCAGTTCTCATACAATATTATAACATTTAATATTTTATTACACAAACAATTGTTTGTCGATAACTGCTACATGTTATTTAATATTCTGTAACTCGTGAAATAGTTGAACATCATACAACAATCAATTGTTGTTCAATTAATGTCGGAAATAATGACAATGCAAGGAACCCACAAAACTAGAACATATATTACAAATACATGTTAGAATATATTAAAATACATGAGGTTGATATGAAATTGAAACATTAGTTGTATTGAACCTCCATTGTTAACGTTACACGTTGAAAGCCCATCGATAACTCTCTTTGCCCTATTAAAACCAATAAACATGAAACAAAATTGATGTTAGATTGGAAAGTCCCCAAATGATGCACACATAATATAGTCATGCGTAGACGGCATTAATTTCAACACGAATAAAGTACCTGATCTACATAAAAGTGACGTTGCATACAGGAATCATCTGCACATAATCTTAACCTCAAATGCCGAGAATCTTTCCCAAAATTGGGGTATAGAGTATCAATTTTATTCCATTGCTCCCCGTCCGAAGTATGTCTAATCACATTATCCGTGGGTCGGTCCCTATCTATATGCCAATGCAATAATTTTGCATGTTCCCTACACGCATACAGCTTCTTCAAATAGGGAATGATTGTGATGTACCATAACACTTATGTCAGTGTCTGTTTCCTTGGTTTTAATGGAACTTCTGCACCCACTGCAATCTCACCTCTGTTCAACTTGTGTAACACCCTGGCCCAAAATTTCAAGGGACCAATTATTACAATGATAAATTCTTAAAAATTATTCTTGTCTACAGTGGAAGCAGGAAAATTTAAACAATGAATGCTAACTGTATAAACAAAAAATTTGTCTTCAAACATAATAAATTAAACTAAGTGGTGTAGGGCCTCATGCGTCTTCCACTCATTACTTGTCATGCTGGTACCTTACCTAACGCTTAACCAAAAAATATTTTATAAAGATTAGGGGTGAGCTTTCTCACGTGAGGGTTCCAAGTTTGTAACCATTGTTCGTGATACGATCGGGATGCTATGCACATGCAGTTTAAGGAAAACATTTTATCAATTTGAAATAGTAAGAGGGAAAGCATGCCATGCATGATCATTCAAAAGTAATATCGCATACAAATTATTTCTCAAGAAATAATATCAGGAAGTATATCACTTAGCAAGATAGTTACATCACATGAAAAGGATACAGGTCTGGTGAGATGTTATCGAGGTGTTCTACTCGCGGCTTTTGAACGGGATCCCAGATAATCAATCCATGCTCTGCTAGAAACTCCAATGGCTATAAGGCCAGCACAGTTTGACTCTAAGGCCAACCCGATTTGGCTATAAGGCCAACACGATTTGGCTATAAGGCTAACACGATATGTCTATAAGGTCAACACGATACGGCTATAAGGCTAACATGATACGACTATAAGGCCAACAGGAATTATCTCGAGATAATTGAAAATACCTATAGAAGCCTAGCCAAGCGATCAGGCCATGTGTCGACCTTGCAAGGTTTTCATTACCAAGTAGGGTTTGGGATAAGTATAAACAGTACAGTAATACAGTCAGGCTATGGGCGATAAAGTACACCCATAGTTATCAGACAAAAAGTCAAGAGAAAATCAGGCCATGGGAGATAAACTACACCTACAGTAACATGTAAACAGTTAAGCACAATTCAAGCTATGGGCGATAAGGTACACCAATAGTTAACAAGTACACAATCAATATCAAGATATGCATATGCAATGCAGAAAACTGGCTCGGGTAACTTTATTTAAAATAACGCGATTCGATAACATATAGATCAATGGATTTTAAAACATTTGGTTTTAAAATGACAGGAATTTTCTTTAAAAACAATTGTAAAATATACTTGTTTCCAAAATATTTTCTTGAAAAGGTTTTGAAAAGTTTTGATTCTAAAATGGTTTTGATAGTTTTTGAAAAGGTAGAAACCCTTACCTTTCTTGCAACTTAAGGACTATGATTCTCGGTGAAACCTGCGAATGTGATATATCGCGAACTCATTAAAATCTATTTCAAATTCTACATTACACAAGGAACTGTAAAATTGATCAGAAACTAAAGGATTCACTGCTGATTAGTACTCACGAAAATGGCCATAACTCAATACACATCATCCCAAAAATTACGAATCTTAAATCCTTAAAAACTAGACTTCTATTGATTTCTTTTGACATTTTTACTTTAAATTTCATACACCATTTCCTCTTACACAAATTGCTATAACACAGACTGAGACTGATTAAGTTAAAACTGATCAGTAGTCACGATAACAGTCATGACTCATCACAAGTTATTACTAAAATTATGAAATTAAAACCCTTAAAAAGAAGAACAGATAGCTTCTAGTAGACATATCAAACATTCAATTCCATACACGATTGACCATCATACAATTCACTTTATTAGGGAATGGAACTGGAGAGATTACTGATGACCAGTTCTCAAGAAAATTATCATATTGAATCCTTATTTCAATAATTCTGAAATTAAACTCTTAAGAAAAATACTCAATTAGCTTTCAGTAGACAATTTACACATCTAAATCCATACTCTATTGATCCTCAAACAATTCCCTTTATCATGCACTGGAATCAAACTGATTAAGAAAAATACTCAATTAGCTTTCAGTAGAAAATTTATACATTTAAATCCATACTCGATTGATCCTCTAACAGTTCCCTATATCATGCATTGGAATCAAAATGATTACTGGTTGACCTCTCCATACTAAATCAACCATAACTTCTTACTCAGACATCTTGAAAATACAAATCATATATCATTAAAAACTAGATTTTGAGACTTTTCATTCAGTATATAATAAATAAATTTTAGTTACTTATTTCCCATTCAAATCTCTAGTACAAAGTGATTGCAGAACTAATCACATACTGCAATTTGGACAGATTACTAGTTGACCTCTTAGTAAATCGTACATAACTTTCTACCGGATATCATAAAAATACAAATAATATATCATTAGAAACTAGAATTCAAGATCATTCATTCAGGATATCATACATAAATTTTAATTTCATGTTACTCATTAAAAACCCTAATACAACATGACTGCATAACTAAATCCAAACTGACAAACACATATACTCTTGCACACACGTCACTCACAATTTCATACGAGTTTCCTATGTTAACCTAATCATGACTTGTTAAAGAAAAAGAATAACTCAGGATTCATCTATTGATCAAGGATTAATTCAAAAGCCTCCACAATTGCCTTGCCGTCTTCTCATTTTAGAGTAGCAACAACTCACTCTATGGTTTCCTCCAATGCTTGCTATTACCGTGTAAAGTTAGAATAAAAACAACGATGAATAGGTGAGTGAGATAGAGCTGGTGTTTATGATGTACACAGAGTGTTGGAAGGAAGAGTTATAGTTGTATTCATTCTCTTGAAATCAGCTGGTAGTTAAATTGGAATGCCTTAATATATGGAGATTTATTTGGTCTTGTATACTATCCTTTCTTTTCTTTATATTTTAATTTATTTTTAAAACACTTTGAAATTTCACTAAAGCATTACTATATGGCAACTTTTAATGTACATAATGAGATGTATTAGTTATGCTACATCTACCCGCAGTTTCAAAACTTAATATGTTAGTGCTCATGCTCTCTACAACAATAAAGCACACCATAATATTTAATTATGGATTTAACATGTTAATCCCTATAAATTCCATTAACTTTAAATGTACTCTATTAAAATTATATCTTAGGTAGTAAACTATCCAAGAATTTCATAGAACTATTACAAGAAAAGAGAGAAAAAATAATATAAATTATTTTGGATTTAAATTTATGATTCTAAAACTTAAACAAAATTTTGGGGCATCACAACTTGTACCGTGGTCAAGGAATTTTATTTGTTTACCCTGCTTTCTAGCATTTGTTTCAAATTTATGAGGGTGTGAACTTTCCTTGACTTTGAGCATTGGTACTATGTTTTGGTATGTCTCTCAAGGTGTTTTTGTTTTATTTCATGTACATGAAGCTTCATTTTTTTCGGTTTGATATGTTTCTTCCCGTAGCAACCTGTGATATCTGCGAAGTCGGTTGTTTATCTGACATAGTTTGGTTCGTCTGATAGATTAGCAACCTCGCTAAATTACTTTTTCAAATTGATAATTGTTCATTTTATGTCGTTGGATGTATCTCGAAATGACATTTTGTTTTTCCCAAATGTTACCGTCCCTACATTATTGCCTCTAAGTTTACATTGGATTTCCCCCTAAGACACATGCATTGTGTCGGTATACAATTTGGTTTATCCAACTCACAACCGAGATGGCATTGGAAGGCTGACCAAGTCACTGCTTAATACCGAGATGGCCTGTGATGCTGGTTGCGATGTCGCACATGGTATTCCATTGTGTGGTTCATCATTTCACATTTTCACTTTTGATGCAGGACTAATGGATGGCAAAAGATTATCTCACTAGTGTAGGAATGACCTATCTAAGGCGGTTCTATCGGTATTTTAAAGGCACTCTTTAGGTGTCTTTAATGGTTCTGCCTTAAAAATAAGGCGGTTCGCGGAACTACCTTCAAAATGACCATTTTAAGGCAGTTTTAAACCGCCTTAAAATTGACAATGGAACCGCCTTAAAGTGTTTCCAAACTTTGAATCTATAGTCAGGCCATTGTACGTAGCACACTATTTTCTAACTTGGAAACATTATTTTTACGAGGTCGGAGAGTTTGATTTATGTGTCGCGTGTTGATAGAATTTATAAGGTCATAATATTTTATCATTTTTGTCTCTTTGGTGATGTTGATTTCAATTTCCAAAATCTTGTGCCATTTCCGTTCCCTTACTATAAAATGGAAGGCGTACAATTTTTTAAAGTCAATTTTTTTCCGAGCTCGGAAACTTTTATGGCAATTTTGTTTCTGAGTTCGTAATTGTATTCTGACCTATGAACAAATGCATTCCCGGATGTGAGATGATTTCCGGTTTTGAAAATACCCTCTGGTCTTTTTGCCAAAAATGTGTTTCATTAACTATTCATGCTCCAAAAAAGCCACGATTCACATCCACAATGTTAAAACAATACACGATAATATGTTCTACCTTAACAAAAATCTGTAGATAACACTAACCAAGCAATAATATATAGATAGGAATAGACGTGACCACAAATCTATTCCGCCATTTCTAAGCCATAATATTTATCTAAGTTGCACTAACCTACCAATAGCAGGATTCCCCAGAGAATGGGACCGATTGAGAATTAGCTGCTTTCCCAAAAAATTCCGCGAATTGTTGATTTCAACTAGCGAGTAGGGCGTCAAATCCTTTTTAAAAATATATTAACAAAAATATGGCACACCATTAATATTTAGGAAAGGTTATATAAAAAACTGACTACAAACAATTGCAGAATTACCTTGTCAAGTTCAAGTGCATGTTCCTCAATTTTCTCGATGCACTTAGTCGCGTAGAACATGACATAAAACCCACACTCCCACGTTTGTGCCCGTTTCTTGTACTAATTGTGAAAAATATAAATTTTTAGCTACGTTGCACCAATAGTGTATATTAAAATAAAAATAAAATTATTGGAAGACCACCTTGATGTTGATTAACTGCATCACATTTTTAGTTTACTCGCTTGGTTCCTTCATTGCAGATTTCAAAATGTGAATGAATGCATCTGGCGGGGGAAAGTGCATAGGATTCAGCCAATACACCCGCTTATTTGTAGGTGCTATCAATATCAATCTCCAATGGTCGCTAAAAACAAAATTTTAAATTATGGTATAAATGACAATGTAATGATTTTGGAAAAGAAAATGAATGCAGTAGATAACCTCTTGATGTATGGGGCAACAAAAAGCTTTTTATCCTTTTGGTCTAGGCATTTTTTAATGTAGTTGATCCTCTCTTGTTTCGTACAACCAACTTATTGCATCATAACCGGGCACATGTATCCAATCCATCCTCTTTTTTTATTTGTGGTGAATAACATGTACCTCAAAAATTACAATTTAGTCTTTATTAGAAATAATGCTTAGTGCATTAAAATTAGACTTTATAAATGAATTTTCAAACATCACTCACTAGGTGTAGATCAACATCATTGCTTGATTAACTTGGTCACATATCCACAGGTCTTCAAAATCACTCCATAACACCATGATTTCACGTTTGCATCCAAATACACATTCATTTCCTAAGAATGCATATGTTGAATTTCGATCATGTGGGTGTAGCACATTATAAAGCACCCATAAAAAGTGAGGTGAGTCTCGTAGGGCTTGTGTCCTTCCCAATGGAGCTCTAACCCCAGTTGGTGTTTTTGGGATGGATTTGGAGGTTGCTTTTACCGGTCTTGGTGTATTATTTTCCGGTTTAGGTGATGTGGGCCTTGTTTCATTCAAATGTCAATCCTTGATGGGATCGGCGTAAATAAGTCTTCGGGGCCAAGTAAGGAACATTCCCCTGGCAGGGCCATATTTCTTGCATTCTTCGCCTGGGATTGGCAAATGTGTGCCCATCACCAAAGGATTCTCCAATGGAACCCTCGAAAGACGATCAACAATAGGCACGAAGTGATGATGTCTCATTAACTCATGAAAAACTTTATTGGCAACATGAAGCGGCTTACCTTCTATGTCTTGATCAATGTACAATTCACACAAACATGATTTCTACGGACATGTATAACATATATATTAAACTCGATACATATTCATTGAGTGATAATCATTAGAGGAATTATGTACATTTTTCTCATTTGCAAGTATGGCATTGTCGAGGTTGTCGGCTTTGAACAATTGCCCATCGATTCTTGAATTCCGAAGTATTGGCTCGCAATTGACCTCTACATCTGTAGGAGAATGTCGTGAACCCCTTGACAGTGGTGTCCAATTGGGCGTCAAGTCCTCCAAATTGTCTAGAAGAATGAGCCCGGTGTGTTGGACCGATCTCCGGATTAGGATGTCTTGTTGCTCGATTCATTTTTTTGTTCTTGTGCTTTCTTTTCCAAAATTTGGATTCCCAAGGGTTCCGCTCCATTGTAGGACCGTAAAATGCCAAATACCTCCCGTTGGGTCAAGAAACCACCAACGACTCTTGCACGGCCCGTGTGGTTATATTTTTTTGTGGCTTCACAAAGTATGTTGTGTTTTCCAGTGGGAATGAACGGCCTAATTGATTGATCCCTCTTCAATTTTTCCTAAGTAAAAACATAAATAGATAAATGAAAGTTAGTTTGTTATACCCTAATCAGTCTGCAACCTTAATAATAGATTAACTTACACATTTTCATACAACTTTTTCTGCCAGTTCTTTCACTAGTTCATCTACGTATATACATTCTTGTTTCGTCGAACTCGAAGAAAAATATCACACCTCTCAATTCCCTTCACATAAATTGGTTAACGAAACTCTTGCCTCATCCTCTGTATTCCCGCTCTCTTCTGCATTTTGAACGTCTTATTCTAGTCATTCTTTTAATATCTCCCATTCTGCAAACACAAAACCCCCCCGACTCAATTGGTGAGGAATCTTATTCTCCCCAGCAACACGTTTTTCTTTCCTAGTACCCTAAGTTAAAGGTTAAGTTAGTGTAATCACCAAAGATATTTTAATCAAATAAAGCTTTAGAATATATTACTTTAGTAACGTTTTCATTATTCTCTAATGCCCTTTTATTGTGAATCTCTCAGCTCTCCGGTTGAATGTGCATTTATGTTAGCCATGGCCAATCACCTTTCTTGTAGCCAAATATGTAGTCTTTGGACAATTGGTTCTTATGTTCATGCCAACACTTACACATCATGAGCACAGCCTTCTTCCGCAAAGCAATCACATCCGGTGCTTCGATTTCAAAATGTCTCATGGGATTATCAAAAGAACATGGATTGAATTATGGGTTGACACTAGTAGGTAAAAGTTTGTACTATAAATTACATGGAAATTGATTGACAAAACACTACCTTACATTCTAGCCAATATGTTTCCTTGTAATCTCTCGGCACTTCATGGAAACTATAGTAGCAGATATCTACCCTTGTTCTACCTACCTTCGCAACCCAACTAGACCATTTAGCACGTTGCTTCGAGACACAATTTCCCAACTTGTCGAAACTAGCCGATATGGACTATTTCCTAGCCATTCTACGTTCTAAAGCTCTACAATGAGTTCTTGGTATTCCCACATCACCCAATCCTTCATCCTCATCCCATGTCTTGCCCGTTGATGGGGGTTTAACATTGCCTGATAGTGACTCATCATCACAATTCCTTTTCTTAGATGTCATTATTTACTCTACAATTAAAAAATACAATTTAACCTTGTACAAACAAATTCACTAGTTTAAACAAAATATTATCTAACCGAGTATTTGAAGCACTCTAATACCTTATTCATTCAATATATCCACCTATTGCAGAAAAAAAATTTCCTCATTATATAGCATCATATAATCATCCAACAAAATTTTGGCCTCAAAAAAAAAAACTAATTGTGTTACATGGCAAACTCAATGTACAAATACTCATAATAAGACTCATAATATGTAAACCCTAGCCATATTGGAAACAAATATTTGGCTATGGTCATTTTTTGTTCCTAAATCATAAACCCTATCTAATGAATCAAAAGAGAGATTTAACTTTTGGAGAAATCAAAGGACTTGAAATACTCCACCATGTACTCTACCCGTTAGAAGTTACAAAAACGTTAAGCAAATAAAAAAAATTCCATGAGAAGGGGGATTGGAATAGATTATGGATTGGAAAATAACCTCTTACCATCTTGAGAAGAATCTTGAACTTTGGATGTGAGGAAATGAAATTGAGATTGAGGGAGGGTTTTGGGAGATGGAAATGGTGGAAAATCCTTCTTTTTTCAAATGGGTATTAAATGCCCATTTGAAACCCACTTTAAAGGGTTTTTTTGGCACAAGAATGGGTTTATGAACTCGGAAACCCTGTTAAATGACTTTACAAACTCAAAAACCCACAGTTCCTCCTAAAAAGAAGGCCATACTACTTTTCAAACATGGAAAGTTTTTTGAAATTTAAGAAACGGGAAACATGGTTTCAAATAAACCCCTAATTTGAAACCTTTGATTTAAAAACATTACGATCAAACAATTCCTCAATCTGTTTTCACCCATTCCATTCGCAATGAAAAGTAAGCTCACTACGAAACAGGTCAGGCTAGCGACAGGAGTCACCGCCCATTCAAGGAGATTTCCCCCTCCAAAAAATTCTTTGGGGAAGCCGTGGAGAAAAGGTATGTCGAATTTTGTAAGAGAAGGGTAATCAATTCGAATTTTATTTTAGAATCCGATATTCCCAAATTATTGCTTGAATACTTGCTCGCACACTTCAAAACTCAACATCTTGAAAATATAATGTGTATGGATGAGCATGTCTATATCGATGACGTTAAACAATTCTATGCGAATTTGGGGCAAATTAATACCAATTGTGAGGTTACTAGGGTGAATGGGAAAATGGTGCATGTGACCAAGTATACTATTAATGCTTCCCAAGAGTGCCCTTACATCTCCCCTAAAAAATTAAGGCCAGATGACCCCAATGGACCCCTACAAATTTACCACACACATGTTTAGCGATGCAACCCCACTATGTCCGATAGAAATGGCTAGGAAGTATTTTAAGAGATGAGGGACCGATGCGTAGAAAGTGGAGAGTATTGACGTCGGTATATTGACTGTAGAGCACCATCTATTCTATGAGTGGATGTGTCTCAACTTGTTTCCCACTGGTTGTCAAGAAACCACCAATGCCTCTTGCACGACCTGCGTGGTCATATTTTTCTGTGGCTTCACAAAGTATGTCAGGTTTTCCAGTGGGAATGAATTACCTGATCGATTTATACCTCTTCAATTTTTCGTAAGTAAAAACATAAATAGATAAATGAAAGTTAGTTTGTAAAACCCTAAACTGTCTACAACCTTAATAATAGATAAACTTACACTTTTTCATACAACTTTTTCCACCAGTTCTTTCGCTTTACTTCATCTACGTATATACCATCCTTGTTTTTCCGACCTCGGAGAAGACAATCACACCTTTCAATGTCATTCACATTAATCGGTTGCACTAAAACTCTTGCCTTATCCTCTGTCTTCCCACCCTCCATTGCAATTTGCATGTCTTCTTCTAGTCATTCTTTCACTATCTCCAATTTTGCACACATATAACACCCTCAATTCAATTGGTGAGGAATCTTATTCTCCCCGGAAACGCTTTTTTCTTTCCTTGTACCCTAAGTTAAAGGTTAAGTTAGTGTAATCACCAAAGATATTTAAATCTAATTAAGCTCTATAATATATTACTTTACTAACATTTTCATTATTCTCTAATGCCCTTTTCTTGTGAATCACCCAGCTCTCTGGTTAAATGTGTCCTTACGTTAGCCATGGCCGATCACTTTTCTTGTTTCCAAATATGTAGTCTTTGGACAATTGGTTCTTATGTTCATGCCAACTCTTGCACATCATGAGCATTCCTTCTTCCAAAAAGCACCCACATCCGGTGCTTCATGGATTGAATTACGGGGTTGACACTAGTAGGTTAAAGTTTGTAAGATAAATTATATGGAAATTGATTGACAAAACACTACCTTGCATTCTAGCCACAATGTTTCCTTGTAATCTCTCAGCACTTCATGCCAACTATCGTAGCGGATATCTACCCTTGTTCTACTCACCTTCGTAACCCAACTAGACCAATTAGCACGTTGCTCCGAGATACAATTTCCCTACTTGTCGTAACTCACCAATATGGACTATTTCCTAGCCATTCTACGTTCTAAAGATCTACAATGAGTTCTTGGTATTCCCACATCACCCAATCCATCATACTCATCCCATGTCGTGCCCGTTGATGGGGGATTAACATTGCCCGATAGTGACACATCATCACGATTCCTTTTCTTAGATGTCATTATGTACTCGATAATTAAAAAATATACTTTAACCTTGTACAAAAAAGTTCAGTAATTTAAACAAAATATTATCTAACCAAGTATTTGAAGCACTCTAACTTATTCATTCAATATATCTACCTATTGCAAAAACAAATTCCTTCATTACATAGCTTCATTTTACCATCCAACAACATTTTGGCCCTCAAATAAAATAAAAAAACACTAATTGTGATACATAACAAACTCAATGCACAAATACTCATAATAAGACTCATAAAATATAAACCCTAGCCATATTGAAAACAAATATTGGCTATGGTTATTTTTTTTGTTCCTAAATCATAAACCCTAGCTAATGAATATAAAGAAAGATTTACCTTTTGGAGAAATTAAAGGACATGAAATATTCCACAATGTACTCACCTATTAGAAGTTACAAAAACATTAAGCAAATAAAAAAAATTCTATGAGAAGGGAGATTGCAATAGATTATGGATTGGAAAAATAACCTCTTAACATCTTGTGGAGGGTCTTGAACTTTAGATGAGAGGAAATGAAGTTGAGATTGAGTGAGGGTTTTGGGAGATGGAAATAATGGGAAAATCCCACTTTTTTCAAATGGGTATTAAATGCTCATTTGAAATCCACTTTAAGGGTTTTTTTTCGCACAAGAAGGGGTTTCTGAATTGGAAACTTTTTTAAATGACTTTACGAACTTGGAAACCTCCAGTGCCTTCAAAAAAGAAGGCCAGACTACTTTCCAAACATGGAAATGTTTTTAAAATATAAAAAAATGGAAAGTAATATTTACCTATTCCATTCGCAATGAAAAGTAACCTCACTGTGAAACAAGGTCAGGCTAGCGACATGAGTCACCGCCCATTCAAGGAGATTGCCCCCTCCAAAACATTATTTGGGGAAACCAAGAGAAAAGGTATGTCTACTTTTGCAAGAGAAGGGTAATCAATTCAAAGGTAATTTTAGAATTCGATATCCCCAAATTATCGCTTGAATACTTGCTATTACACTTCAAAACTCTAATGTGTATGGATGAGCATGTCTATATCGATGAAGTTATACAATTCTAAGAAAACTAGGGGCAAATTAATAACAACCATGAGGTTACTAGGGTGAATGGGAAAATGGTGCATGTGACCAAGTATACGATTAATGCTGCCCTAGAATGCTCTTACACTTCCCCCAAAATATTAAGGCCGGATGACCCCAATGGATCCCTAGAAATTCACCACACACATTTTTAGCAATGCAAGGCCATTGTGTGCGATAGAAATGGCTAGGAAGTACTTTAATAGATTAGGGACCGATGCAGGGAAAGCAGAGAGTTTTGACACCAGTGTATTGACCATAGAGCAGCGTCTAGTCTATGAGTGGATGTGTCTCAGCGTGTTTCCCACTGGTGGCCACACTTGTGAGCCTACAATAGCTAACCTCATGATGTTTTAATACATTATGGAGGGGGTCAAGGTCAACCCTGAATTTGCCATCATCTCGTTTATGCTAAAGGCCGCAAAGAATAAGAAGAAAGATCTCCCTTATGGTGGTCCAATAAGCGCTACGTTGAAGAAGGCGGGAGTGATTCCTTAAGACATGGATAACCGCTTGGAATACAATGATGAAGCATGATTTTCACACAAACAACTGATACTTGGGTTGGACAACAAGTGGGAGATACAGCCAAAACTAGGTCAAAAGCAAATAGTGCGAAGAGAGATTGTGAAGCAGCTGAAGATAGAGAGGTAGCATCAAGCTCACGTACGTTTACATAGGAATTATCTTATACACATTCAGTTTTATCTTATACAAATTATTGTTAATGTCTAAACATTTTTCGATCTTGTTTTGTAGGTGATAGAAGCAGATGGAAGGAGCGGTTGAGAAAATACTTCGAGTGCTTGTGTGTGGACATGACCAAGGCACACGAGGTGTTGACCCATCCACATTCCCATCACGTTGCATTCATGGAATCTCAAGGCCTCGACTTGGAATCGAGTGAAGATGATGACCCACCCACCTTCGAGCCTATCTTCTTGGAAAGTGAAGTTGATGATGATGATAATGGTGAACATGGTGGGGATGATGGAGATGTCAGTCAAGGCGGGGTTGAAAACCTAAAGGCAGAAGATACTGATTCCGAGATTGATAGAATGCTGGAATAGACAAACTTGTTTGACTAGCCTTTGAATATGTTTATTTTGTTAAATTGATTGTTAAAACTAATTTGAATCCAATCGACCTAGGATTTGATTGCTATGGATTTTTCTTGAATTACTTTATTCGAATATTCAGCTAAAATCAGTTCTTGTGACTCCTGGAATGAAAGTGTGGTAGTTAATGGGGATTAGAGCATTTGACAAAGTTTTTTGTATAGTATTTGACCAAAAGCGAGGATTAGTTTCCGAAAACTGATCTTGCTTGTGTAATTAAAGGCAAATCATTTTATGAATTTAGAAACATTGGGGTGATCAGGGCATAAATAGACAAGACACTTTCTGAACTCTGAAACATAGTTTATGAGCTCGGAAACAATAATCACTGATGAGATGAATTCATATGCTAACTAGTTTCCGAGTTCGAAAACTAGTTTATGAGGTAGTGGAACAATTCCATTCCCTCTCGGGTTGAAACTGCGCTCTAATTTAATTCATGTAAAAATGTTTCCCAGACTAGAAACTTATCTTGTAATTATTACAAAGGCATGATTTTAGGTTTCTAAACTTGGAAAATACCCGCCCTTATAAAAAAATAGAGAAAATGGTTCATAACACAAAATTCACCCTCAAAATTATAAAAAAACCTAGCTACAATCCAACATCGCAATCTCCACTCCATTCATAAAATTCGACCTAATATTCAAGGCTTTAGACATGGCTCAACAAGGTTTAAGCCAGAGAGTTCAAAGATCTCATTCAACCGGGCATACTCCAAGCTACGATTCTCAAAGGTTCGTTTCTCAGTTTTTGCAAGATCGATATGTTGCACTAAATGAGAGGGAAAAATTGCTAGATACTTATCTTGTAGATTTTAGCAAGTACTTTAACCAAGGATTGGCCAAAATGCTTAAATTCTTCTCCGAGCAACATGTTGAGCATTTGCTTCCGTGTAAAGAGAAGTCTTTTTTTGATAGCACTTGTCAATTTTATGCTAATTTGCGTGAGGTGGGTAATGGGGATTACTCGACTAGGGTTAGAGTGATCGAAATCCCATTAGCCCATGGGTTATTAATAAGTTATTAGATTGTCCTTACCTACACCCAAACTTTTTTCCCTGAGGGTTTAGATGGCCTGTTGGATGATTGCTACCATAGGGAGAAGTGGCTGATACAAGTAGATTACACCTACATTGATTTTGTAGAATTTAGTGAGAGATACGTTGGTCGGGATAGATAGAATTTGGGTAGACCCCAAACCTTTAACCTAGAACTACTTCATATAGACCAACATATTGTGTATGAGACCACATATTGAGAAAGGTTAGTCAATAATGAGTTTACGTGATCGAAAGTTTGTTTGTTGTACTTCACGCTATGGTTTTCTACATTGTTTAATTAATTGTAATATTGATTGATATATATTTTAGGTAATCAAAAGTCTTACTTGAAAGGTTTCAAGGATTGTTACAAGTGGATGTGCTAGGAATTTTGCGCTTGATGGTAAAAATTAGGTTCATGGAAAAATCTCAACGAGCTTATGAGTGCGACCTCGCATCAACATCCCGACCATGGCTTGACTGATCTACTTTGACAGGCGACATTGAATATGAGATTGAGTGATATTTCTAGACTAGACTTAGAAACTTTTATTTGATTTTATTGTGGCATTATTAGGATGTCTTTGTTTAAGTACCAAGTTGTAAACTTTTCCAATTGTTCAACTTTATTGAGTTGTAGGAAACTAATTTGAATGTTTATCACGTTTGGGTTTAAATGATTTCTAGATCCAAATATGAATGATTTGTTGTTGACTAATGTTTTTTATAATAAACCTACGAATTATAATAGATGCATGTGAATAATTCAAATAACATATCTTAACAAAATATATCAAAATGTTGCACTTGAATGTGGAAAACTTCTTATGTTTCCTTTTCTTGATCACCTTCTTCAATTTACATTTTCTACGTGTGATCTTCCCCTTACCGTCAATCCACACTACTTCATCATGGTTGCTATGGCCTATGAAGTTTTGAAGACTCCGATCATCCTCTTCAAGCAACATAACATTATCAGATCCGCAGACCGATGTATGGCATCTTAATCCAATTACTTCCTCTACCTTATTTTCTTTGACAAAAGAACGTTTCCCCTCTCTAACAACCTCCCACCAAGGACCAAAAGAATCCTTGACATAGAAAACTGATGCGTCTGATTTTCCAGTATGAAAAGATCATTCCTCCATCCAACGCGACTTTTGTCTACTAGGGTGAACCCCAAATCTTCGGTGCGTTGTCCATTGTCAATATCGACCCACTGGCATTTAAACATAGGGACATGCATACTGACACAGTCAAGCTCTCAAATTTATGAAATTGTACCAAAGAAGCATTTCATGGCGTACAAAAGATTGTCATCACCCCCACTTCCAACGTGCAATGCTTCAGAGACAAGAGACACTGCATTGTTCTGAGTAACACTGTTATCTTCAGCTATGTATCACTGCACAATATTAGCATCTGGCCTGTACCAATTTTTCATAAAGTGCTTGAAAATTTTCATGTACTTCTCTAATGGATACATCCATCGTAGAAAAATCGGACCACAAAGTTTTATCTCATGCACCAAATGGACAAACAAGTGGACCATAATGTAAAAAAATGATGGTGGGAAATACATCTCCATACAGCAAAAAACTTCAACAATCATCACTTGCAACCTATCTAACCTTGATAGACTTATACTTTTACGAAAAATGGATTTGAAAAACAAACATAGTTTCATAATGCACAATCTTACAAGAGAAGGGAATGTAGCTCGAATGGCAATGACATACAGTTCTTGCATTAAGTTGTGACAATCATGGGACTTCAACCCTCCCAACTTCAACTCAACTGACACACAAGTGCTAATGTTGGACGAGTATGCACCAGGTACTTTTACACTGCTAAGGGCCTCACAAAAGGATTTCTTCTCCGACTGCGACATAGATTAACGAGCAAGGGGAAAATAAAATTCTTCACCGGTAGTCATTGGCCCCAGATTCTTCGGAATAACCAACTCAACCAAATCGCGCCCAGACTTCAATCCATCCTTGGTCTTACCTAGAGTATTTAACAACATCCCAACTAAGAAATCACAAACATTATTCTAAATGTGCATAACGTCAACTAAATGTCAAACATCCAAATGCTCCCAATATGGTAGCTTAAAGAAGATTAAACATTTCTTCCAACTTCTTTCAACGATAGCTTTTCTTTTCTTCTTAACGATGTCGTTGGGAAAAATTTTAACACTTTCATGAATTTGTGTACCTTTGCGTGACAACGGTGCTTCTCTTTCCTCTACTTTCCCATTGAACCATTTTTGGTCAATCTCCAGGGATGCCCCTCGTAAAGAAACCGCCTATGGCTCTAATAAATGGTCTAACAACCATGTTTCAACTGACAAAACTTAGTGTCTTTCTCACAAACGGGACAATCCAAGTGCCCTTTCACAGAATAGCCAATCAAATTCCCATATGCAAGAAAATCATTAATTGTGCAATACAGCAACGCCTTAACAGTGAAATAATCTTCCACCAATCCATCATAAATTTGAACACCATCTTTAAACAAAGACAAAAAATCCTCAACTAGAGGAGCAAGATACATATCAATATCATTACCGGGTTTCTTCGAACCTGATATCATTAAAGACAACAAAACATACTTAAGTTTCATCATCAATCACGATGGAAAGTTGTAAATGACCAACATAATGGGCCAAGATCTATGCGTACTACTCATATTACCCAAAGGAGGCATACCTTCTATACATAATCTTAACCTCAAATGCTGAGAATCTTTCCAAAAATAGGGGTACAAAGCATTGATTTTCTTCCATTGCTCCCCGTCCAAAGTATGTCTAATCACATCATCCATGGGTCAGTCCCTATCCGCATTCCAATGCAACAATGCATCTTCCCTACATGCATACAACTTTTTAAACGGGGAATGATCGGGAGACACCATAACACTTTTACAGGTGTCTGATTCCTTGATTTTAATGGAACTTCTGCACCCAGCGCAATCCCACCTCTTTTCAACTTGTGTAACACCCCGGCCCAAAATTGCAAGGGATAGTATATTACAATGATAAATTCTAAACGATTATTTTTGTCTACAGTGGAAGCAAGAAACTTTAAACAATAAATGCTAACTGTATAAACCAAAAGCATGTCTTCAAACGAAATAAATTAAACTAAGAGTGTAGGGCCGCAGGCATCCTCCACTCGTTACTTGTCACACTTGTACCTTACCTAACACTTAACTAGAAAAGATTTTAAAAAGATTGGGGGTGAGCTTTCGCCCGTGAGGGTTCCAAGTTTAAACCATTTTTCGTGATACAATCGGGGTGCTATGCATGCATACCGTTTAAGGAAATCATTTAATCAATTTGAAATAGTAAGCGAGAAAGCATGCTATGCATGATCATTCACAACTAATATCACATACAAATAATTTCTCGATAAACAATATCAGGTAGTATATCACTTAGCAAGATAGTTACATCACATAAAAAGAATACATGTCCAGTGGGAGGTTATCAGGGGCATTCTACTTGTCACTTTTGAATGGGATCCCAGATAATCACTCCATGCTTTGGTGGAAACTCCAATGGCTATAAGGCCAACACGATTCGATTATAATTCCAATACGATTTGACTATAAGGCAAACATGATATGGTTCTATGGCCAACATGACACGGCTATAAGGCCAACATGAATTATCTCGAGATAACTGAAAATACCTACAGAAGCCTAGCTAAGCGATCAGGCCATGTGTCGACCTCGCAAGGTTTCAGTTATCAAGTAGGGTTTGGGATCCCAGGGCAGGCACTATAAACAGTACAATAATACAGTCAGGCTATGGGTGATAAAGTACACCCATAGTTATTAGATAAAAAGTCAAGAGAAAATCAGGCTATAAGCGTTAAAGTACACTCACAGTAACAAGTAAACAGTTAAGCACAATTCAGGCTATAGGCAATAAGGTACATCCATAGTTAACAAGCACACAATCAATATCAAGATATGCATATGCAATGCAGAAAACTGGCTCGGGTAACTTTGTTTAAAATAACATGATTCGATAACATAATTAGATAAATGGATTTTAAAACATTTGGTTTTAAAACGATAGGAATTTTCTTTAAAACGATTGTAAAATATACTTGTTTCCAAAATAATTTCTTGAAAAGGTTTGGAAAAGTTTTGATTCTAAAATGGTTTTGTTAGTATTTGAAAAGGTAGAAACCCTCACCTTCCATGCAACTTAAGGACTATGATTCTCGGTGAAACCTATGAATGTTATATATCACGAACTCATTAAAATCTATTTCAAATTCTACATAACACAAAGAACTGTAAAACTGATATGAAACTAAAGGATTCACTGCTGACTAGTACTAAAAAATACGACCATAACTCTCTACACATCATCCCAAAAATTATGAATCTTAAATCCTTAAAAACTAGACTTCTATAGCTTTCTTTTGACATTTTTCCTTTAAACTCTATACACCATTGTCTCTTACACAAATTGTTATAGCACGGACCAGAACCGATTAAGTTAAAATTGACCAGTACTCACGATAACAGTCATGACTCATCACAAATTATTCCTAAAGTTATGAAACCAAAACCCTTAAGAACAAGACGCAGTTAGCTTTTAGTTGACAGATTACACATTCAATTCACACACGATTGACCCTCAAACATTTCACTTTATTATGGACTGGAACCGGAAAGATTACTGATGACCAGTACTCACGAAAATTATCATATTTAATCCAAATTTATTTCGATAATTCTGAAATTAAACTCTTAAGAAAAATAATCAATTAACTTTCAGTAGAAAATTCACACATCTAAATCCATACTCGATTGATCCTCCAACAGCTCCATTTCTCATGCACTGGAATCAAACTAATTACTGGTTGACCTTTCAATACTAAATAAACCATGACTTCCTACTCAAACATCTTTAAAATACCAATAATATATCATTAAAAACTCAATTTCAAGATATTTCATTCTGTACATATTACATAAATTTTAATTGCTTATTTCCCATTCAAATCACTAATACAAAGTGACTGTCGGACTAATCACTGCAATCGGACAGATTACGGACTAAACACTCAGTACTAAATCAACCATAACTTTCTACTCAGATATAACAAAAATATAAATCATATATCATTAGAAACCATATTCCAAAATATGTATTCGGTATATCATACATAAATTTTAATTACTTATTTTCCGTTCAAATCTATAGTACAAAGTGACTGCAGAACTTATCACATGCTGCAATTCGAATAGTTACTAGTTGACCTCTCAGTATTAAATCGACCATAACTTTCTACTTGGATATCATTAGAAAGTAGACTTCAAGATCTTTCATTCAGTATATCATACATAAATTTTAATTTCCTATTACCCGTTCAAATCCCTAATACAACATGACTGCAGAACTAAATCCGAATTGACAACCTCATATACTATTTCACACACGCCACTCACAATTTCAGACGAGTTTTCTACATTAGTAACCTAATAGTGACTTGTTAAATAAGAATAATAACTTACAATTTATCTATGGACCAAGGATCAACGCAAAAGCCTCCACAATTGCCTTGCCTTCTTTTCGTTTTAGAGTAGCAGCAACTCATTCTAGGGTTTCCTCCAAGAAAAATAGCGATGAATGGAAACTCAACTCTCTCTCACTCACTCTAGGCTTGTTATTACCGTGTAAAGTTAGAAGAAAAATAACGATGAATAGGTGAGTGAGATAGAGCTGGTGTTTGTGATGTATACGAAGCTTGGGAAAGAAGAGTTATAGCTGTATTCATTCTCTTGAAATCAGCTGGTAGTTGAATTGGAATGACTTAATATGTGGAGATTTATTTGGTCTTGTATACTATCCGTTCTTTTCTTTATATTTTATTTTATTTTTAAAACACTTTGAAAGTTCACTAAAGCATTACTATATGGGAACTTTTAATGTACGTAATGAGATGCACTAGTTATGCTACATCTACCGGCAGTTTCAAAGATTAATATGTTAGTTCTCATGGTCTTCACAATAATAAAGCACACCATAAGATTTAACTATGGATTTAATATGTTATTCCCTATAAATTCTATTAACTTTAAATGTACTCTATTAAAATTATATCTTAGTAAACTATCCAAGGATTTCTTAGAATTATTACAAGAAAAGAGAGAAAAACTAATATAAATTATTCCAGATTTAAATATACGATCCAAAAATGTAAATAAAATTTGGGGGTGTCACAACTTGTACCGTATGTGGTCTGTGATTTTGTTTTGTTTACCCTGCTTTCTAGCATTTGTTTCAAATTTATGAGAGTATGATCTTTCCTTGACTTTGAGCATTGGTACTATGTTTTGGTATCTCTCCCAAGGGGTTTTTGTTTTATTTCAAGTACATGAAGCTTCAATTTTTATGATTCGATATTTTTCTTCAGGTAGCAACCTGTGATATTTGTGAAATCAGTTGTCTATCTGACATAGTTTGGTTCCTCCGATAGATTTGCGACCTCACTAAATTATTTTTTCAAGTTGATAATTGTTCATTTTAGGTCATCGGATGTATCTCGGTATGACATTCTGTTTTCCCAGAATGTTACCAACTTTGCATTATGGCCTCTAAGTTTACATTGGATTTCCCCACGAGACATTGGTATTGTGTCGGTATACAATTCCATAATGTGACGCTAGTTGGAAGGCCGACCAAGTCACTACTTCATACCGAGATGCACCTGTGACGCTAGTTCCAACGTCGCACATGGCATTCCTTAATGTGGTTCATCACTTCACATTTTCACTTCTAATGAAGGACTAATTGATGGCGAATGATTTTCTCACTAGTGTAGTCATGGCCTATCTAAGGCGGTTCTATCGTCATTTTAAAGGCACTTTTTAGGTGCCTTTAATGGTTCCGCCTTAAAAATAAGGCAGTGCACCAACTTCAAAATGACCGTTTTAAGGCAGTTTTAAACTACCTTAAAATTGACGATGGAACCGCCTTAAAGTGTTTTTGAACTCCAAATCTATAGTCAGGTCATTGTGCGTAGCACTCTATTTTCGAACTCGGAAACATTATTTTTACAAAGTCAGAGAGTTTGATTTATGTGTCGTGTGTTAATAGAATTTCCGAGGTCAGAATAATTTTTCAGTTTTGTCTCTTTGGTGATGTTGATTTCAATTTCCAAAATCCTTTTCCATTTCCATTCCCTTACTGTAAAATGGAAGGCATAAAATATTTAAAACCAAATTGTTTTCGAACTCGAAAACTTCTAAGGCGGTTTTGTTTCTGAGTTCGTAATTGTATTCTGACCTATGCACAAATACATTCTTGGATACAAGATGATTTCTGGTTTCGGAAACATCCTCTGGTCTTTTTGCCAACAATGTGTTTCATTAACTATTCATGCTCCAAAAAAGCCACGATTTACAGCCACAGTGTTAAAATAATACACGATGGTATGTTCTACCTTAACAAAAATCTATAGATAACGCTAACCAAGCAATAATCTACAGATAGGAATAGATGTGACTACAAATCTATTCTGGCATTTCTAAGCAACACTATTTATCTATGTTGCACTACCCTACCAATAGCAGGATTCCCCAGAGAAAGTAACCGATTGAGAATTAGATGCTTTTCCAAATAATTCTGCGCATTGTTGATTTCAACCAGAGAGTAGGGCGTTGAATCCTTTTTGAAAATATATTAACAACAATATGGTACACCATTAGCATTTAGGAAAGGTTATATGAAAAGATGACTACAAACAATTACAGAATTACCTTGTCAAGTTCAAGCGCATGTTCCTTGATTTTCTCTATGCACTCAGTCGCATATAACATAACGTAATACCCACACTTCCACGTTTGTTCCTGTTTCTTGTACTTATTGTGAAAAACATAAATTTTTAGCTATGTTGCACCAATAGTGTATATTAAAATAAAAATAAAATTATCGGTAGCCACCTTGATGTTGATCAAGTTAAACAAAATTTTAGTTTGTTCGCTTGTTTCCTTCATTGGGGATTTTAAAATGTGAATGAATGCATCCGACGATGGAAAGTGCATGGGATCCAGCCAATACACCCGCTTATTTGCGGGCACTATCAATTTCAATCTCCAATGGTCGCTAAATTTATTTTTTAAATTATGATATGACTGACAATGTAATGATTTTGGAATATAAAATGAATTCAATAGATAACCTCTCAATGTATGGTGCAACGAAAAGCTTTTTATCCTTTCAGTCAAAGCATTTTCAAATGTAGTCGACCCTCTCTTGTTTTGTATAGCAAACTTCTTGTATCATGACCGGGCACATTTATCCAATCCATCCCTTTTTTTGATCAGTGGTGAAAAATATGTACCTCCAAAATTACAATTTAGTCTTCATAGCAATAATTCTTAGTGAATTAAAATTAGACTTTATAAATGAATTTTCAAAAATCACTCACAAGGTGTAGATCGACGTCATTGCTTGATTAACTTGGTCACATCTCCAGAGCTCTTCAAAATAACTCCATAACGCCATGATTTCATGTTTGCATCCTAATACACATTCATTTCCTAAGAATGCGTATGTTGAGTTTTGGTCATGCAGGTGTAGTAAATTATAAAGCACCCATACAAAGTGAGGTGAGTCTCATAGGGTTTTTGCCATTTCCAATGGTGCTCTAACTCTAGTTGGTGTTGTTGGGATGGATTTCGGGATTGCTTTGACTAGTATTGGTGTAGTCTTCATCGGTTTAGGTGATGCGGGCCTTGTTTCATTCAATTGTTGACCAGTCTTGCTTTGACCAGTCTCGCTCTAACTCTAACTTTCTCGTATTCTCCATTCAGGATTGGGAAAGGGGCACCCATCACCAAAGGATTCTCCAATGAAATTCTCAAAAGACCATTAACAATAGGCATGGAGTGATGATGTCTCATTAACTCATGCAAAATTCCATCGACAACATGAAGCGGCGTACCTTCTATGTCTTGATCAATATAAAGTTCACAGACATGATTTCTATGGACATGTATAAAATATATATTAAACTCGATACATATTCATAGAGTGATAATCATTAGAAGGAATTATGTACATTTTTCTCATTTGCAAGAATGACATTGTCGAGGTTGTCAGCTTTGAACAATTTCTCATCGATTCTTGAATTTTGAAGTATTTGCTCGTGATTAACCTCTACATCTGCAGGAGAATTTTGTGAATCCATCGACAGTGGTGTCCAATTGGGTGTCCAGTCCTCCAAATTATCGGAAAGAACGAGCCCGGTGTGTTGGACCGATCTCCGGATTAGGATGTCTTCTTGCTCGATTCATTTTTTAGTTCTTGTGCTTTCCTTTTCAAACTATAAATTTCCAAGGGTTCCGCTCCATTGTAGGACCGTAAAATGCCAAATATCTCCTGTTGGGTTAAGAAACCACCAACTCTTGCATGGCCCACGTGGTCATATTTTTCCGTGGCTTCACAAAGTATGTCGTGTTTGCCAGTGGGAATGAATTTCCCGATCGATTGATCCCTCTTCAATTTTTCCTAAGTAAAAACATAAATAGATAAATGAAAGTTAGTTTGTTATACCCTAAACAGTTTGCAACCTTAATAATAGATTAGCTTACACATTTTCATACAACTTTTTCCGCCAGTTCTTTCACTTGTTCATATACGTATATACATCCTTGTTTCGCTAAACTCAGAGAAAAAGATCACACCTTTCAATGCCATTCACATTAATTAGTTGCAGTGAAACTCTTGCCTCATCTTCTATCTTCCCGCCATCCATTGCAATTTGCATGCTTCTTCTAGTCATTCTTTCACTATCTCCAATGCCACAAACACATAACCCCCTCGACTCAGTCAGTGAGGAATCTTATTCTCCCCGGTAAAGCATTTTTCTTTCCTAGTACCCGAAGTTAAAGGTTAAGTTAGTGTAATCACCAAAGGTATTTTAATCTAATTAAGATTTAGAATATATTACTTTACTAACATTTTCATTATTCTCTAATGCCATTTTCTTGTGATTCTTATAGCTGTCCTGTTGAATGTGCATGTACGTTAGCCATGGCCGATCACCTTTCTTGTTGCCAAATATGTAGTCTGTGGAAAATTGATACTTATGTTCATGCCAACTATTGCACATCATAAACATAGACTTCTTCAGCAAAGCACCCACATCCGGTGCTTTGATTTCAAAAGGTCTCTAAGGGGATTATCATTAGAACATGGATTGAATTATGGGGTTGACACTAGTAGGTTAAAGTTTGTAAGATAAATTATATGGAAATTCATTGACAAAACACTACCTTGCATTCGAGCCACAATGTTTCCTTGCAATCTCTCAGCACTTCATGCCAACTATCGTAGTGAATATCTACCCCTATTCTACCCAGCTTCGCAACCCAACTAGACCAATTAGCACGTTGCTCCGAGACACAATTTCCCAACATTTTGAAACTCACTGATGTGGACTCTTTCCTAGCCATTCTACGTTCTGAAGCTCTACAATGAGTTCTTGGTATTCCCATATCACCCAATCCGTCATCCTCATCCCATATCGTGCCCGTTGACAGGGGATTAACATTGCCAAATAGTGACACTTTGCCACGATTCCTTTTCTTAGATGTCATTATGTACTCTACATTTAAAAAAATACAATTTAACCTTGTACAAACAAAGTACCTAGTTTAAACAAAATATTATCTAACCAAGTATTTGAAGCACTCTAATACCTTATTCATTCAATATATCCACCTATTGCAAAAACAAATTTCCTCATTACATAGCATTATTTTACCATCCAACAACATATTGGCCCCCAAATAAAAATTAAAAACACTAACTGTGTTACATAACAAACTCAATGTACTAATACTCATAATAAGACTCATAAAATGTAAATCCTAGCCATATTGGAAAAAAGAATTTTGGCTATGGTCATTTTTTGTTCCTAAATCATAAACCCTAGCTAATGAATCAATAGAAAGATTTACCTTTTAGATAAATCAAAGGACATGAAATACTCCACCATGTACTCTACCTATTAGAAGTAACAAAAACATTAAGCCAATCAAAAAATTGCCATGAGAAGGGGGATTGGAATAGATTATGGATTGGAAAATAACCTCTTAACATCTTGTAGAGGATTTTGAACTTTAGATGAGAGGAAATGAAGTTGAGATTGAGGGAGGGTTTTGGGAGATGGAAATGGAAGGAAAATCCCACTTTTTTCAAATGGGTATTAAATGCCTATTTGAAACCCACTGTAAGGGTTTTTTTCGCACAAGAAGGGGTTTCTGAACTTGAAAACCATGTTAAATTACTTCAAGAACTCGGAAACCTATAGTGCCATTGAGAAAGAAGGACAGACTACTTTCCAAACTTGGAAAGTTTTTTAAAATATAAAAAAAATGGAAACGGGTTTTCAATAAAACCCTAAATCAAAAGTTTGTGATTTCAAAACACTATAATCAAACAATTCCTCAATATTTTTTTACCCATTCCATTCACATTGAAATGTAACCGCACTGTGAATCAAGGTCAGGCTAGCGACAGGAGTCACTGCCCACTCAAGGAGATTGCCCCCTCCAAAATATTCTTTGGGAAAGCAGAGGATAAAAGGTATGTCAACTTTTGTAAGAGAAGGGTAATCAATTTGAAGGTAATTTTAGAATCCGATATCCCCAAATTATTGCTTGAATACTTTCTAGCACACTTCAAAACTCAACATCTTGAAAAACTAATGTGTATCGATGAGAATGTCTATATTGATGAAGTTATACAATTCTATGCAAATTTGGTGCAAATTAATAACAACCGTGATGTTACTAGGGTGAATGGGAAAGCGGTGCATGTGACCAAGTATACTATTAATGCTGCCCTAGAATGCCCTTACACTTCCCCCAAAAAATTAAGGTCGGGTGACCAATAGACCCCTAGAAATTTACCACACACATGTTTAGCGATGCATCCCCACCGTGTTTGATAGAAATGGCTAGGATGTATTTTAAGTGATGAGGGACCGATGCGGGGAAAGTGAAAAGTTTTGACATCGGTGTATTGACCATAGAGCAGCATCTAGTCTATGAATGGATGTGTCTCAACGTGTTTCCCACTGGTGGTCAAGAAACTACCAATGCCTCTTGCACGGGCCGTGTTTCCATGGCTTCACAAAGTATGTTGTGTTTGCCAATGGGAATGAATTGCCCTACATTTAAAAAAAGTATGTTGTCTTCAATGATAACTCACTGATGTGGACTCTTTCCTAGCCATTCTACATTCTAAGGTTCTACAATGAGTTCTTGGTATTCCCACATCACCCAATCCATCATCCTCATCACATGCCATGCCTGTTGATGGGGGATTAACATTTCCTGATAGTGACACATCATCACAATTCCTTTTCTTAGATGTCATTACGTACTCTACAATTGAAAAATATAACTTAACCTTGTACAAACTAATTCACTAGTTTAAAAAGAATTTATCTAACCAAGTATTTAAAGCAGTCTAATACCTTATTCATTCAATATTTACACCTAATGCAAAAATAAATTTTCTCATTGCATAGCATTTTTTTACCATCCAACAACATTTTGGCCCACAAATAAAATATAAAAACACTATTTGTGTTACATAACAAACTCAATGTACAAATACAGATAATAAGACTCATAAAGTGTAAACTCTAGCCATACTAGAAACAAATATTTGGCTATGGTCATTTTTTGTTCCTAGATCATAAACCCTGGCTAATAAATCAATAGAAAGATTTACCTTTTGGAGAAATCAAAGGACATGAAATACTCCACATGTACTCTGCCTATTAGAAGTTACAAAAACATTAAGAAAATCAAAAAATTCCCTGAGAAGGGGGATTGGAATAGATTATGGATTGGAAAATAACCTCTTAACATTTTGTGGAGGATCTTGAACTCTAGATGAGAGGAAATGAAGTTGAGATTGAGGGAGGGTTTTGGGAGATGGAAATGGTGGGAAAATCCCACTTTTTCAAATGGGTATTAAATGACCATTTGAAACTTACTTCATGGGGTTTCTTTCACGCAAAAGGGGTTTCTGAACTCGGAAACCTTGTTAAATGACTTTATAAACTCAGAAACCTACAGTGCCTTCAAAAAAGTAGCCGAGACTACTTTCTGAAGTCGGAAAGTTTTTTAAAATATAAAAAAATGGAAACGGGGTTTCAATAAAACCCTAAATCAGAAGCCCTTTATTTCAAAACACTACAATCAAACAATTCCTCAATCTGTTTTCACCCATTCCATTCGCAATGAAAATTAAGCTCACTGTGAAATAAGTTCGGGCTTGCGACAGGAATCACCGCCCATACAAGGAGATCACTCCCTCCAAAAAATCTTTGGGGAAGCCGCGGAGAAAAGGTATGTCAACTTTTGTAAGAGAAGGGTAATCAATTCGAAGGTAATTTTAGAATCCGATATCCCCAAATTATCGCTTGAATACTTGTAGCACACTTCAAAACTCAACATCTTGAAAAACTAATGTGTATGGATGAGCATGTCTATATCGATGAAGTTATACAATTCTATGAAAATTTGGGGCAAATTAATAACAATCGTGAGGTTACTAGGGTGAATGGGAAAATGGTGCATGTGACCAAGTGGGAGATACGGCCAAAACCAAGTCAAAAACAAAATAGTGCAATGAGAGATCGTGAAGCGGCTGAAGATTGAGAGGCAGCATTGAGCTCACGTACGTTTACATAGGAATTATCTTATACACATTTAGTTTTATCTTATACAAATTATTGCTAACGGGTTAACATTTTTTGTTCTTGTTTTGCAGGTGCTGGGAGCAGATGGAAGGAGCGGTTGAGCAAATACTTCGCCTGCTTGTGTGTGAACATGACCGAGACGCACGAGATGTTGACCCGTGCACATACCCAACACGTTTCATTCATGGAATCCCAAGGCCTCGACTGGGAATTGAGTGAAGATGATGACCCACCCAACTTCGAGTCTGTCTTCTCGGAGAGTGAAGTTGATGATGACGATGATGGTGAACATGGTGGGAATTATGGAGATGTAGGTCAAAGTGGGGTTGAAAACCAAGTGTGAGAAGATACTGATTCCGAGATTGATAGAGTGATGGAATAGACAAACTTTTTTTACTAGTCTTTGAATATGTTTATATTGTTAAATTGATTGTCAAAACTAATTTGAATCATGTAGACCTAGGATTTGATTGCTATGGATTTTTCGTACACTACTTTATTTAAATATTCAGCTAAAATTAGTTCTTGTAACTCTTGGAATGAAAGTGTGGTAGTTAATGGGGATTAGAGCATTTGACAAAGTGTTTTGTATAGTATTTGACCAAAAGGCAGGATTAGTTTCCGAGTTAAAAAACTGATCTTGTCTATGTATTTAAAGGACAGATCATTTTACGAATTCGGAAACGTAGGGGTGATCAAGGCATGAATAGATGAGACAATTTCTGAAATATAAAACATAGTTTACGAGCTCGGAAAAAATAATTACAAAAGAGACGAATTCATGCGCTAACTAGTTTTCGAGTTCGGAAACTAGTTTTCGAGGTAGTGGAACAATTTTGTTCCTTCTCGGGTTGAAACTGCGCTCTAATTTAATTCATGTAAAAATGTTTCCGAGACTGGAAACCTATCTTGTCATTAATACAAAGGCACGATTTTGGGTTTCTAGACTTGGAAATTGCCTTCCCTTATCAAAAAAACAGAGCAAACGGTTCATAACACAATATTCACCCCCAAAATTGAAAAAACCTAGCTACAATCCAAACTCGCAACCTTCACTCCATCCATCAAATTTGACTTAATATTCAAGGATTTAGACATGGTTTAAGAAGGTTCAAGCTGGCGAGTTCAAATATCTCATTCCACTAGGCATACTCTGATCTACAATTCTCAAAGGTTCGTTTCTCAATTTGCGCAAGATCGATATCTTGCACTAAGGGAAAGGGTAAAGTTGCTAGATACTTATCTTGTCAATTTTAGCGAGTACTTTAACCTAGGATTGGTCGAACTGCTTAAATTCTTCTCCGAACAACATGTTGAGCATTTTCTTTCATGTAATGAGAAGTCATTTTTTGTAGCACTTGTCAATTTTATGCTAATTTTCGTGAGGTTGGTAATGGGGATTACTCAACTAGGGTTGGAGGGATCAAAATACCCATTACCCCATGGATTATTAATAAGTTATTAGATTTTCCTTACCTATACCTGGAATTTTTTTCCCTGAGGATTTAGATGGTCCGTTGGATGATTGTTACCATAGGGATAAGTTTCCTCCACAAATTGATTACCCCTACATTGATTTCGTAGAATGGAGTGAGAGGTACTTTGGTCAGGATAGATTGAATTTTGATAGACCTTAAACCTTTTGACCTAGAGCTACTTCCTATAGACCAACTTATTGTGTATGAGATCGGTAACAGGAGTTTTCTCCCCTAAGGCGGAAACTTGATCGAGCCTAATTATCCCTGCCTTGTGTTATTCTATTTAATAGTTAAGGGTAGAAGAATCAATCATGTGGCAGATATTTATAGGCACATGGTGCACTTTGTGACCTCGAAGAAGTTGTTGACACACTTACCTTATTGGAGTTTCATTACTCACATTTTAAAAAGTGTCGAGGGGGTGGTTTTAGAAGGGGTGGAGAAAGGTCCTAAGTATTATGATCGCACGTACATTGCTAACAAGGGTTGAGTGTTGGTAGATCGTAAATGGTATCATAAACCAGAGGTGAATCACGTGATGAGCAAGGCACCACACATTAAGGAAGGTTGGTCAATAATGAGTTTACGTAATCGAAAGTTCGTTTGTAGTACTTCACGCTATGGTTTTCTACATTTTTTAATTAATTGTAATATTAATTGATATACATTTTAGGTAATCAAAATTCTTACTTGAAAGGCTTCAAGGATTGTTACAAGTGGATGCGCAAGGACTTTTGCGCCTTGAAGGCAAAACTAGGTTCATGGAAAATTCTCAACGAGCTTATGAGTACGATCTTGCATCGACATCTCGACCAAGGCTTAACCGATCAACTTCGATGGGCGACATTGAAAATGAGATTCAATGATATTTCTAGACTAGACTCAGAAACTTTTATTTGATGTTATTGTGGAATTATTAGGATGTCTTTGTTTAAGTACCATGTTGTAAACTTTTCCAATTGTTCAACTTTAAGTACTTGTAGGAAACTAATTTGAATTTTTATCATGTTTGGGTTTGAATGATTTCTAGATCCGAATGTGAATGATTTGTTGTCAACTAATGTTTTTTATAATAAACCTATGAATTATAATAGATGCATGTGAATAATTCAAATGACATCACTTAAAAAAATACATCAACATGTTGCACTTGAATGTGGAAAACTTCTTATGTTTCCTTTTCTTGATCACCTTCTTTGATTTACATTTTCTAAGTGTGATCTTCCCCTTACCGTTAATCCACACACCTTTGTTATGTTCGCTACAACCTATGAAGTTTTGAAGACTCATATCATCCTCTTCAAGCAATATAACATCATCAGATCCAGAGATCGATGTATGGCATCTGAATTCAATTACTTCCTCTTCCTCATTTTATTCGACAAAAGCACATTTCCCCTCTAAAACCTCCCACCCAGGATCAACACGATCCCTGACATAGAAAATGTGGTGCGCCTGATTTTCCGGTATGAAATGATCATTCCTCCATCCAATACAACTTTTGTCTACTAGAGTGAACCCCAATTCTTTGGTGCGTTGTCAGTTGTTAATATTGATCCACTAGAAAACTTACATAGTCAAGCTCCCAAATTTATGAAATTGTGCCAGAGTATCATTTCGCCGATATGTACATGACCCCACAACCAAGATGCAAAAGTCGAAGGGTGCAATTGGAGAATCTGAGCCTCATTGAAATTAGGGTGCTCCACTCGTAGCACATCCATATGAATCTCGATGAATGGAACTACATCCTTGTGGTTGTGCAAGACATAAATGTGAGAAGCGTATAAATCTTCCGCACTCGGGCTAAATAATTTCCCCTGTCTCACCCCTACACCTTCTAAGCTCCCTTCATGTCTACTAATTGGAACACAACAGATTCAACTTCCTCTATATAATCAGTACAAAACACAATGGCTTCTTCAGTCACGTATCGCTATACAATACTAGCATCTAGCCTGTACTGATTTTTGGCAAAGTGCTTGAAAATTTTCATGTACCTCTCTAATAGATACATCCATCGTAGAAAAAATGGACCACAAATTTTTATCTCACACACCAAATGAACGATCAAGTGAACCATAATGTCAAAAAATGATTGTGGGAAATACATCTGTATACGGCACAAAACTTCAACAATCATCACTTGCAACCTATCAACCTGGATACACTCATACTTTTACGACAAATGGATTTGAAAAAAAAATAGAGTTTTTTAATGCACAGTCTTACATGAGAAGGTAGTGTAGCTCGAAAGGCAATGACATTTAGTTCCTGCTTCAGGTTGTGACAATCATGTGACTTCAACCCTTCCAACTTCAACTCCTCGACTGACACAAGAGTGCTAATGTTGGACGAGTATGAACCGGGTACTTTGGCACTACTAAGGGCTCACAAAAGGATTTCTTCTTTGACATCGACATAGAATAACAAGCAGGGGGAAAATTACATTCTTCACCGGTAGTCATTGACCACGGATTCTTCCAAATACCCAACTTAACTAAATCGAGCCTAGAATTCAATCCATCCTTGGGCTTACCTGGAGTATTTAACAATGTCCCAACCAAGGAATCACAAACATTCTTCTCAATATGCATAAGGTTAATGCAATGTTTAACATCCAAATGCTCCTAATATGGTAGCTTAAAGAAGATTGAACATTTGTTCAAAATTCCTTCAACGATATCTTTTCTTTTCTTCTTACCGAAGTTGTTGGGAAAATTTTTAACACTTTCATGAAATCGTGTACCTTTGCATGAAAATGGTGCTCCGCTTTCCTCCATTTTCCCATTGAACCAATTTTGGCCAATCTCCAGGGATGCCCCTCAGGAAGAAACTGCCTATGGCACTAATAAATGGTCTTACAACCGTATTTCAACTGACAAAAATCAATGTCGTTCACATAGATGGGTCAAACCACGTGCCCTTTCACAGAATAGCCAGAAAAATTCTCATATGCAGAAAAATAATTAATTGTACAAAACTGCAATGCCTTAACAGTGAAATAATCTTCCACCAACCCATCATAAATTTGAACACCATCTGTAAACAAAGCCAACAAATCCTCAACTAGAGAAGCAAGATACATATCAATATCATTACCAGGTTGCTTCAAACCTGATATTATCAAAGATAATAAAACATACTTACGTTTCATCATCAACCCCAACGGAAGGTTGTAAATGACCAACATAACGGCCCAAGAGCTATGTGTACTACTCATATTACCAAAAGGATTCATACCGTCTGTACACAGTCCTAACCTCAAATGCTGAGAGTTTTTCCCAGAATCGGGGCATAGAGCATTTATTTTCTTCCATTGCTCCCCGTCCAAAGTATGTCTAATCACATCATCCACATGTCGGTCCTTATCCGAGTGAAAACACAACAATTTTGCATTTTCCCTGCACGCATACAACTTCTTCAAACAGGGAATGATCGGGAGGTACCATAACACTTTAGCCGGTGTCCTTTTCCTTGATTTTAATGGAACTTCTCCACCCACCACAATCCCACCTCTCTTCAACTTATGTAACACCCCGGCCCAAAATTGCAAGGGACAGTTTATTACAATGATAAATTCTTAACAATTATTCATTTCTGCAGCGGAAGCGGGAAAATTTAAATAAATACTAACTATATAAACCAAAAATGTGACTTCAAATGAAATAAATTAAACTAAGGGTGTAGGGCCACAGGCGTCCTTCACTCGTTACTCGTCGCAGTGGTACCTTACCTAACACTTAACCTAAAAATATTTTTAAAAGAGTGGGGGTGAGTTTTCACCCGTGAGGGTTCCAAGTATGCAACCATTTTTTGTGATACGGTCGGGATGCTATGCATGCATGCAGTTTAAGAAAATCATTTTATCTATTTGAAATAGTAAGCGGGAAAGCATGCCATGCATGATCATTCCCAAGTAATATCACATACACATCATTTCTCAAGAAACAATATCAAGTAGTATATCACTTTGCAAGATAGTTACATCACATGAAAAGGATACACGTTTGGTGGGAGGTTATCGGGGTATTCTACTCGTGGATTTCGAATGGGATCCCAGATAAATACTCCATGCTCTGCTGGAAACTCCAATGGCTATAAGGCCAACACAATTTGGCTATAAGGCCAACACAATTTGGCTATAAGGCCAACACGATTAAGCTATAAGTCCAACACGATTCGTGTATAAGGCCAACACGTTAAGGCTATGAGGCCAACACGATACAGCTATAAGGCCAACATGAATTATCTCGAGATAACTGAAAATACCTATAAAAGCCTAGCCTAGCGATCAGGCCATGTGTCGACCTTGCAAGGTTTTGGTTATTAAGTAGTGTTTGGGATCCTAGGGAAGGCAGTACAAACAGTACAGTAATACAGTCAGACTATGGGCGATAAAGTACACCCATAGTTATCAGATAAAAATTCAAGAGAAAATCAAGCTATGGGCAACAAAGTACACCAACAGTAACAGGTAAATAGTTAAGCACAATTCAGGCTATGGGCGATAAGGCACACCCATAGTTAACAAGTACACAATCAATATCAAGATATGGATATGCAATGCAGAAAAATGGCTCGGGTAACATTATTTAAAATAACACGATTCGATAACATAATTAGATCAATGGATTTTAAAACATTTTGTTTTAAAACGATAGGAATTTTCTTTAAAAAACTATTGTAAAATATACTTGTTTCAAAAATAGTTTCTTGAAAAGGTTTGGAAAAGTTTTGATTCTAAAATGGTTTTGATAGTTTTTGAAAAGGTAGAAACCCTCATCTTTCTTGAAACTTAAGGACTATGATTCTCGGTGAAACCTGCGAATGTGATATGTCACGAACTCATTATAATCTATTTCAAATTCTACATAACACAAGGAACTGTAAAATCAATCTAAAACTAAAAGATTTACTACTGACTAGTACTCACGAAAACGACCATAACTCTCTACACATCATCTCAAAAATTACGAATTTCAAATTCTTAAAAACTAGACTTATGTAGCTTTCTTTTCACATTTTAAACTTTTAATTACATATACCATTGCCTCTTACACAAATCGCTATAACACGGACTGGAACCGATTAAGTTAAAACTGACCAGTACTTACGATAACAGTCATGACTCATCACAAATTATTCCTAAAATTATGAAAGAAAAACCCCTAAAAACAAGACTCAGATATCATTTTGTAGATAGATCACACATTCAATTTCATACACGATTGACCCTCAAGCAATTCACTTTATTACGGACTGGAATCGAAAAGAATACTGATGACAAGTACTTACTGATGACAAGTACTCACAAAAACTATCATATTTAATCCTAATTTATTTATATAATTCTAAAATTATACTCTTAAAAATAATACTCAATTAACTTTCAGTAGACAATTCACACATCTAAATCCATACTCGATTGATCCTCAAACAGTTCCCTTTATCATGCACTGGAATCAAACTGATTACTGGTTGACCTCTCAATACTATATCAACCATAACTTCTTACTCGGACATCTTAAAAATACGATTCATATATCAATAAAAACTAGACTTTGATACGTTCCATTAGGTATATATTAAATTAATTTTAATTAATTATTTACTATTAAAATACCTAATACAAAGTGACTGTTGGACTAATCACTGCAATTCAAAGAGATTACAAATTAAATACTCAGTACTAAATCGACCATAACTTTCTACTCAGATATCATAAAATTACAAATAATATATCACTATAAACTAGATTCCAAGATATTTCATTCCTATATCATTTATAAATTTTAATTACTTATTATCCATTCAAATCTATAGTACAAAGTGACTGCAGAACTAATCACACACTGCAATTTGGACAGATTACTGGTTGACCTCTCAGTATTAAATCGACCATAACCTTCTACTCAGATATCTTAAAAATACAAATAATTTATTATTAGAAACTGGACTTCAAGATCTTCATTTAGTATAGCATACATAAATTTTGATTATCTATTACCCATTCTCATCCCTAATACAACATGACTGCAGAACTAAATCCAAACTGACAAACTCATATACTCTTGCATACACGTCACTCACAATTTCAAACGAGTTTCCTACGTTAGTAACCTAATCATGACTTGATAAAGAAGAAGAATAATTTACAATTCACCTATGGATCAATGATCAACGCAACATCCTCCACAATCGCCTTGCCTTCTTCTCGTTCTAGAGCAGCAGCAACTCACTCTAGGGTTTCCTCCAATGCTTGTTATTACCGTGTAAAATTAGAAAAAAATAATGATGAACAGGTGAGTGAGAGAGAGCTGGTGTTTGTGATGTATACAAAGTGTGGGAAGGAAGATTTATAGTTGTATTCATTCTCTTGAAATCAGCTGGTAGTTGAATTGGAATGCCGTAATATGTGGAGATTTATTTGGTCTTGTATACTATCCTTTCTTCTCTTTATATTTTATTTTATTTTTAAAACACTTTGAAAGTTCACTAAAGCATTACTATATGGGAACTTTTAATGTACGTAATGAGATGCACTAGTTATGCTACATCTACTTGCGGTTCCAAAGCTTAATATGTTTGTTCTCATGGTCTCCACAATAATAAAGCACACCATAAGATTTAACTATGGATTTAATATGTTAATCCCTACAAATTTCATTAACTTTAAATGTACTCTACTAAAATTATATCTTAGTAAACTATCCAAGGATTTCTTAGAATTATTACAAGAAAAGAGAGAAAATTTAATATAAATTATTCCGGATTTAAATTTACGATCCTAAAACTTAAATAAAATTTTTGGGCATCATAACTTGTACCGTGACTCGCCACATACACAACAAGTTTTTTTATTTTTATCTATTTCTTCCTATACAACATACAATCGTTTGGGCATGCATGGATTTTTTGTAACTCCAATCTCGTCGGGCAAAGTATTTTTTTCATAGGATACAACCTGTCGGGCATTAAATTACCTTCTGGAAGCAAATCCTGAAACAACTCGAGAGTCTTCGTCATCGACTTATCTATCCATCCAAAATTTTCCTTCAAGTTCAATATCCGTAGGGTCGCACTCAAAATCAAGTATTTCGAACCATTGTACAAGGGGGTGCCTTTGTCGATCATCAAAGCTTGTAACGACTCTGGTTTACCTATGAACTCGTGTGCAATATCTTCCACCATTTCATCAAACTCCATGGTCCCATCTAGTCCATCACCCACCACCGAGTCCGCCAATTCATTCGTTGTAGAGGCTTCCACAACTTCACCATGCGATATCCAACAAGTGTAGCTTGTTTGGAACCCCTTCATTATGAGATGTTCCCGCAACTTCTTCCCCATCACATTTAAATCATTTCTAAAATCTTTACACAGGCATCGTGCCCGGGATGAACCATTTTTGGAAGCATGTTCAAATCCAAATGTAATAAATGATTAAACCAATGGCATGTACTCGGGTGATTTTTTAAGATTATTACCAATGAGCTCATCTTGAATCATTATCCTAAAAAATTAATTACAATGCAACACATGAGGATGCATTCAACAATAATCATAATCCTATCTAATCTCAACCCTTAATTTTACCATCTTACATATAAAGCATTAAATACACCTTTGAATATTTCAAGATCACTTGGAACATAATATGGATGAAACTAACCTTCACCAATGGCAAATGATGAAATCACAAGTACAACACCTTTTCTTCAATGGAGGGAAAGGAAAAATAGTATTTTGATGCAATAAATTCAATTTGGTGCTTTTTTTTTACTTATGCTTGGTGTGTTTTCCGAGTTCGGAAATATTTTTACAAACTCGGAAAGTTGTCTTCCTTTTGTAATATGCTAGCTCAGTTTATTTTGATCTCAGAAATACCTTACGTACCCTAGTCCCGAGCTTGGAAACTATCATTTTTTAAGGCAGGTGTGACTAACCACCATAATTTTGAGTCATTTTAAGGTGGTTTTTGAACCACCTTAAAATGGCCCAAAACTAAGGCGGTTTTTGAAAAACTGCCTTAAATCATTCAAAAACCAACTTTAATTGAACAAAGGGGCTACGACAGGCTGTTTTCGAGTTCAGAAATGGGTTTTTAAGGCGGTTCCTTGTAACTGCCTTCCATTGCTGCCTTTAATAGAAAGCTCTCCACTAGTGTCTAATCCACCCTTTTTTCAGGTATTATTTAACCTATTTACACACAAACACACATATATACATATACATATATAAATATATATATATATATATATATGTATATATATGTATATATACTCCCTCTGTCCCACTATAAATTGTTTATTTACTTTCTCACGGTTTTCAATGAGCATGTTTGACTGTAAATATCTTTAGATGCCTACAATAATGCCTCATAAAAATTCTATAGTTAAAAAATAAATGTTAAGACAAATCTAACATCCCACATGATATTTTTATTATTTATATATTAATTTATATTTAGGGTCAAAGTTCTTAAAGTTCGACTCTTAAAAAGTAAATAAGCAATGTATAGTGGGACGGAGGGAGTATATATTTCTAATCAATATTTGTTACGGTGACTTAGTACATCCCATTTGAGATTGTACCTGTTCTACTGACTAAGAAGACCCCCGTAGTTCTGAGGTGCAACCGGAACGAGTTTCATATGAACTTCTCGGGGGGTGGGAGGGTCAAGGCCCTATCCCTAAGGGGTTTTGGCGAGTTCATTAGGGGTAACAACCTACACATTGGGGACATCTTGTTCTTCGAGGTGATAAAAGCTAGTAGGACAATCATCATCAAGGTCATCATTGTCCGAGCTGATTGAGTGTATGCTAATGTGTGTTATGTTGGAACTAAGAAAGTTCTTGTTTGAATTAAATTATGTACTATATAATTGTAAGGATATTTTCATGACCGTTGTTGTTCTAATTATTTGACTATCTTATTTGAACATTGAACAAATGGGGTACTGATTATGTTCAAATGTAGAGTGCTTGTAGCACAATGATTGCTAGCAACTGTTGTGCCTAACTTATAACCTCAATTTTACATTCCCCCAAATTAATCGTGATGACGGGATATTGGAGGAGAAAGACGCCAAAGATAATGGAAAAAAGCGCACGACCTCCATTTGATTGTATTTTTTTTTCTTCCCTCACTGTGAAATTCTTTACTTTAACTTATCTGTTATATATATGTGACTTCGCTAATCATTTGCAATACCTCTCGGTATCAATGACGTATCTAGCGAAGTCGGGAAACTTTTTCAAAGAACATATGCGACATCGCACATTATTCGTAACATTATATACTTCATTTTTTAACCTTTTATTTCCGTTCAAATAATAATCAATGTAAAAAATCAATTATTTAGTTCGGTTTTTTTATAACCAATGTAAATAATATCTTTTACTTTGAAAAAAATCGAGGTCAAAGAACTTTTTACCTTGGTTATTTGGTGTTGACAAAAAAATTGAGGTAAAAGGGGCAAAGTAATAGGTCTCATTTCTTGTAGTGTGTATTGCTTTGGTTTGAATTGCAAGTTGGGGAAAATTTTAAGGACATTGTAGTGAGAAACAATACATTGGGAAGTGATTATTGCCTATTGTTTTATTTCCCCTTCTATTTCATATCATGTTATTTATTTGCGGAGGATGCACTTTTTAAGTATGGGGAGGAAAATATGTCTCATTGCATTGTATTGTACACATTGATTATTTTTCTGTGTGTTTTTTGGTCTATGTTTTGTTTTCAAACACTATCACGCTTGGTGTGGATGATTGTTTTGCAGGATGTTTTAGGTTTTGGATAAAGAGGAGCAATGAAGAAAGGCGAGCAATCGAGCCTAAGGGAAGTCCAATTCTCAGACCGTGTGGATCTGGGATGCTCAAATTTGTGGACAAGGAGATCAATCAAACCCCAACTCGTGAGTCGTGTAGACATGCAAGGTCTACAACGCTAACACATTCCCCTAGATCCAAATTACCAAATTCCTTCCCTACCACCCCCAAACACCACGCGAACCTATTCACACACAAACCACTTAGAGTATACACTTCGAAACCAAAGAGGTATCCCTTCCCACCATTGCAATTTCAATTCTCGACTCGATTTGTTGAGCATAAGAGTTATGGTGATTGTACTTTCTTGATTTCTGGGAAAAGTATATGGTGGTTGTGGTAGTTTGTCTACTAGATTTTATAATTGTGCTACAAAGCGTGGTTTTGGTGTTCGATCCTCGCTGTGAATGTTATCTCATTTCCTTTCCTTGACACTCGATTCAAACTGTTTATATATGTGTGTGTGTGTGTGTGTGGCAATGCATGCTTTAAGTGTGTGGGGGAGGGGAATTGAATTATACTTATGATTATATGGTTGTTTTAATTGTAGCAAAGAGCTCCTTTGAGTGCATTTTTTTTGAAAAAAAATTAAAAATTGAAAAGAAATGAAAAAAGAGAATAAAGATAAACTCGCTAAGGTGAAAACCCCAAAGGGCAACTTAGGCAACATTGGGGGGGTATAGATCGAAAACCCAAAAGGTTGACCTATGAAAAAAATGAGAGGCCTTAATCTTGAGGTAAAAGGTGAGGTGTGAGGATTGAAAGGAATGAGATGCTAGAATGAAAACCTAAGAAAGCTCCTAGGCAATTCGAGAGAAAATTAAATATGTGAAGGGTCATTTTATCACTTTGGTGAACTCTTAGGGAGATTAAGTCTCTTCTTTAATTTTTTTTACTTCTGATATTTTATACTTCTTTTTTTTATCATAATTAATTTTTTTTATTAAAATCAAAGCGAACATAATCACAATATTCTTCCTCACTCTAGAACTATAAGAAAATTCTATTACTTAAGGGGTAACAAACTATGGTTTACTTCACATTGCAAGAACATGCTAACTTTATAGTCCTAAGCCTATTTTAGTAGGCCATTTTTGTTAAACACCCACTGCAGTAAACCTTTACAATTTTATAAGCCTTAACTCCTCATGCTTTTCGGCCCAGTTCACACCCTTAGTTTTATAAATACTTTCCAATCCATCAATACATATCTATTCCTTCCTCCTTCATCTCCTTATCTGCCTTCTACATCCATCTGTTTTACATCTCCCCATATCAGCCTATAATCTTTAACAATCTTCCTCCTTAATATTCCAAATTCATACTTTCATTATGAAATATCCTGATGTTCCTCTACTCCCAAATGTGATATAAAGCAGTAACATATAATCCAAACCTGCCCATTTTTCTCCACATCACCATAAACTTCATAACTTTCTTCATTTATCTTAAATCCTGAATTACTAGCAGTCTCAGTTCCCGTATCAGAGACATTACAAAATGACAGTTTGCAAACAGGTGTTTAGCATCCTCCTGCTCCTTATAACATAGGCTACAAAGTTGTTGAGTGGAGATAATATTAAAGTTTTGTAATCTGTCAACTGTAGCTAGTTTACCTTTCAAAAGCAGTCATAGAAAGAAACTGAATTTAGGTATCAGTTTAGTCTCCCAGATCAATCTAGCAGCAAAATCTATGTCATCTCAGTATCTTATAAGCTTTAGAAATTCTGAATTCACAAGTTTTGGTTATGCATTTTTTTCATTTGATCCCCCATTCTTCCTTTCAGCCTATTCAGGTACTTCCAAATCCAACTATGTCATTGTTGAACCTTATGTGACTCAAGATTTTTCCCTTTCATATAGTATACCTGCAAACATTTCACCCCGATCCTTTTTTTTTCATGTACACTCCAAATATGCTTGCAAAGAGAGGTCTTATTCCACAAAGACAAATCTCTCAAGACCAAACCTCCTGTCTGTTTACTTCTGCAAAGAGTATCCCATAAGACGGCTCTGTTTTGTTTTGTAATCTCCGCGTGCACTCCTTCAGGCACTTTTAAGACACTTGACTGAAAACCTGCAATACTCATAAGCACAATGTTAATTAGTTAATCCTTTCCAATATGAGAAAGCTTTCTTGAGTCCCAACTATTTAATCTGCTACATATTTTATCCAACAATATTGAACATGATTTTTTATCCTATATGAATGTTGATAAAGGAAGTCCTAAATATTTTATAGGTAAAGTTCCATTTAAAATGGATGTCAAAGCCTCATGTTCTATATCCTCCATTACGGAGAAATATATAGTAGAATTGTTTTCATTTATAGTCAACCCTGATACTTAAAAATCCTTTAAAGTCACTTGAGTCCCCCTGATGGATTTTTCATTTACCTCACAAAAGATGAGTAGACAAACTGCAAAAAACAAGCTATGGATGCCAACTCTTCAGCATCTTTGATGATAGTCAATCCTTTCCTCCTTATATCTCCTTGATAGTAATCTGGCCAAGTACTCCATACTCAATAAAAATAGCAAGGGAGAGTGGGAGACAGAGGGTCTCACTGCTCCACTCCATTCCTTCCTCTGAAAGTATCTGTGAAATGATCATTCAAAGAAAAACGGAAATTTGAAGAACAAACACATCTTTCAACCCAAGAAATTCTTTCATCCAGCTAAAATGAAATTTCCAACTTATGGTGTCAAATGCTTTTCCAATGTCCACCTTTATCACAAAACAAGATTTTAAACCCTTCAATATATACTTATGAATCAATTCCTGGGCAATAAGGATATTATGTCCTATTATAAGAAGCCTATTGATTTAGTCTAATTATACAAGGTAGAATTCATACTTTCACCATAGTATTAAGTGATCGACTTTGTCAATTGAGTCAGCCTTTGTATATATTCCATATCCCTTCCTTATAGCTATAGAAATAGTATTCTGCTGTACTTTCCTCCATTAGACTAGGAATTATAGTTGTACCAGTCTGCTTTAGACTAGGATATCTGTTGTATCCTTTGGCTATTTAAGCCACTCGTCCATAATGAATACAGTAACAAATTCTACCATATTAATCACACTTTTATATGGTATCAGATTAAACAGCCACGGTTCATTACCCATGGCCTCTGATAATTCCCAACTCACGTCTTCCGCAACCCAAATCTTGTTTATCGCATCTGGTGGCGCTGCGGCCAATTTGCAGTTCCCTGCCCTTGCGGTTCGCCTTGATCGGACTAATTACTCCCTATGGAGAAGCAATGTCCGTTCTGCCCTCGAAGCATATGAGCTCGAGACTTTTCTCATCGCCGGCGGTGCCCCTACTGCCCGCCTTTCACCTGGTGCCGAAGCGAGCGTCGGTAATCCGAACCCGGCGTTTGCAACATGGCGGCGCAAGGACCACCTTGTCCTCTTGTGGCTTCGTTCCACCCTGTCCACGCCGATGCTCGGCCATGTTTCCTGGGCAACTACCACGGCGGAAGTGTGGTCTCTGCTCGAACAGACCTTCCAGTCTCAATCACGGGCTCGCCACATGCATTTGAAGCAGCAGCTTCAAACCTTAACCAAGGGCAGCCTGTCCGTTCTGGAATATGTTGAACGGAAACGAGCCCTCTCCGACGCGCTGGCAGAATGTATAGTTGTTGTCTCCGACGATGATCTCGTTTCCTACATTTTGTATAGCCTTGGACCAGATTTTGCTGCATTCCGGACTGCCGTTAGTATGCGTCTGGAGCCCATGTCCTCAAACGAGCTTCTCGGTCTCCTACTTCAGGAGGAGCAACGAATCCTTGATTCATATGTGGACACCACTGGCCCGTCCGCTCATGTTGTTCAGCGGCATTCTTCCGGTCGGCAGTCACCACCGGAATCCATGCTCCTGGCCGCTAGCGAACCAAGTGTCAAATATGTGACAAGCTTGGCCATGATGGTAAAAATTTCCATGGTCGGCTCGACCTTGATGCGTTCCCGCCCACCAACCGGCGTGCTGCTGGCCGTCTCCGTTAATCCGCCACCAATAAGCAGGCATTTGCAGCCTATGCCGAGAGCCCATCCGCCATCTCCGACCCTTGGATAGTTGACTCCGGTGCCACAAACCATGTCACAGCTGACATCTCCGGGCTCAATCTCTCTGCTCAGTATGATGGCACAGACAACCTCGTCGTTGCAAATGGTCAGTCCCTCCCCATTACGCATACAGGGAATCTTAATTTAATTGCAGATCATGTTGCTAAACCTCTTGCCCTAAATGATATTCTTGTTGTTCCTAGGGTTTCTAAAAATCTTATTAGTGTCCGTCAATTGTGTCATGATAACAATGTATTTGTAGAACTTCATGCTAATCATTGTTATGTTAAGACATTACAGGGCAAAATGGTTCTCAAGGGAATCGTTGAGAATGGTTTATATCGTCTTCCAGTTCGTTCTCCTGGTCCTCGTGTCTTTGTTGGTGAACGAGCTTCTGTGGCCTGTTGGCATCACCGTTTTGCACATCCTCATGAGTCTGTGTTGCGTCGTCAACTTGCTGCTTTTGATTTACCTGTTTATGCAAATAAGTCATTACCTCTATGTAGTGCATGTCAGTTAGGCAAGAGTCATAGAAATCATCTTTCTTCTTGTCATACTGTTTCTGAAAAACCTTTTGATCTTGTTTATTCGGATGTTTGGGGCCCTGCCTCTGTACCTTCATTGAATGGTAATCGATATTTTGTGTTTTTTATTGATGATTGCAAAAAATTTGTCTGGATATACTTTCTTGCTGCCAAATCTCAGGTTTTATCAGCATTTCAATCATTTAAAATAATGGTTGAAACTCAGTTTAGAACTAAAATCAAAGCTTTCCAGTCTGATTGGGGGGTGAGTTCCGCAATGTCTCGACCTTTCTTGAAGCAAATGGCATCCTTCATCGGGTTTCCTGTCCGCACACCCCGGAGAAAAATGGTGCGGCTGAACGTCGAAATCGAGTTGTCGTCAAAAAAGGTTTAGCTCTTCTAGCCCACTCCAACCTCCCTATTACTTTTTGGGAACAGGCCTTTCATACTTCCATTTACTTGAGCAATAGAACCATTACCTCTGCTCTTGGTCACCAGTTCCCCTATGCCTGTTTGTATAATCGTCAACCCGATTATCACTTTCTAAAATCTTTTGGTTGTTTGTGCTTTCCATATCTTCGCCCTTATAACAGCAGCAAATTGGAATTCCGCTCTGTCGCATGCATCTTTCTTGGGTACAGTGCCAAACATAAGGGGTATCTCTGCTATCATGTTCCATCTTCCCGGACTTATATAGCTCGACACGTTGTGTTTGATGAATCTTCCTTTCCTTATCCTGAGCATCACTCTCAGTCTAGTCAGTTTGATTCATCAAACGTTGAGCTCTCTTTGTCGCCGCTCGAGGATGCGATTCGGTCTCAACCATTGGCCAATCCTACACCGGCAGCCCCAACGTCTCCTTCTGGCCCTATGCCACCCACTCCTCCTGTGTTACCACCTTTCCCGACACCAGTCTCTTCAGCTATCATTCCTTATCCTCAAGCCCCGTCATACTTTCGTCCATCTGACACTTCAGTCCATGGTATGGTAACTCGAGCTGCTACTCGTTCCCTTAAGCCCAATGCCCATACTGCTACCAAACACCCTATCTCTTGCAACTCTTCTGACTTTAAACTGAAAACTTTTCTCCAGGCCAAAAAGAACCCTAACTGGCAACATGCTATGCAATTAGAATTTGATGCTTTACTTGCTAATGGGACTTGGGACTTGGTTCCTAGGCCCCCCACTTCTAATATCGTTGGCTGTAAATGGGTTTTTAGGATCAAGAAGAAGCCGGATGGGTCCGTTGACAGGTACAAAGCACGCTTGGTAGCTAAGGGCTATAATCAGGAGGAAGGGGTTGACTACTTCGACACTTTCAGCCCTGTCATCAAACCCACCACCATTTGAGTGGTTCTTAGCCTCGCTGTTACTCAGAGTTGGCCTTTACAGTAGGTTGACATCAATAATGCCTTTCTCAATGGCGACTTGGCTGAAACCGTCTTCATGGAACAGGCTCCAAGCTTTGTCTCCTCTGCTCATCCTTCACATGTTTGCAGACTCAAGAAAGCACTCTATGGCCTCAAACAAGCCTCTCGAGCCTGGTTTCAGAAACTGCATCAGGCTCTTCTTCGTCATGGCTTTAAGCAATGTATCTCGGATTCCTCACTGTTCATCAAGCATCACGGCTCTGATGTTGTCTATGTGCTTGTTTATGTTGATGACTTGATCATCACTGGTTCCAACTCTACTTTCATTGATGACTTTGTCAAGTACCTCAACTCGGTCTTTTCTCTGAAGGACTTAGGTGCCCTCAACTTCTTCTTGGGCATCGAAGTACACCGCAGTTCCTCTGGTATTTTGCTCTCTCAATGGAAGTACATTTTGGATCTTCTCGACTGCAGCAAGATGATGGGTGCCAAGCCTATTGCCTCTCCAGCTATTCCAAGTTCTCGGCTCATTTCTGGTGGTGATCCCTTCTCTGATGTTCACATGTACCGAAGCATTGTTAGCGCTCTCCAGTATGCTACCATCACTCGACCTGAGATTTCCTACTCAGTTAATCGAGTTTGTCAGTTTATGCATCAGCCATCCGAGCATCATTGGGCTGCAGTCAAGAGGATTCTTCGCTATCTCAAAGGTTCTCTTGATACAGGTCTCTTTTTCTATCCAGCTCGTGATTCTCGCCTCGTTTGTTTCACTGATGCTGGCTGGGCTTCTGATCCGGAGGATTGCCGCTCTCAGCATGGATTTTCCATCTATCTTGGGGGAAACTTGGTCAGTTGGTCTTCTCGCAAGCAGAATGTTGTTGCCCGTTCCAGCACTGAAGCAGAATACAAAGTCATTGCTTTTGCTGCAGCTGAACTCATTTGGCTCCAACAACTTCTCCAGGAAATGGCTGCTCCCTCACATGGTCCTCCCATTCTCCTTTGTGACAATCTTAGTGCTACATTCCTCACGGCCAACCCGGTCTTCCATCAGAGATCAAAGCACATCAAGATTGACTTTCATTTTGTCAGAGAGCAGGTTCAAGCAGGGGAGCTGATCGTTCGTCATGTCAAGTCTGTCGATCAAATTGCTGACATCTTCACCAAGGCAGTTGGTACCTCTCGGTTTCAAACTTTGCGGACCATGCTTCTTGTTTGTTCCCGATCATGAGCTTGCGGGAGGGTATTAAGTGATTGACTTTGTCAATTGAGTCAGCCTTCGTATATATTCCATATCCCTTCCTTATAGCTATAGAAATAGTATTCTGCTGTACTTTCCTCCATTAGACTAGGAATTATAGTTGTACCAGTCTGCTTTAGACTAGGATATCTGTTGTATCCTTTGGCTATTTAAGCCACTCGTCCATAATGAATACAGTAACAAATTCTACCATATTAATCACACTTTTATACATAGTATCTTAGGTATCACTGTATAAGGGATAGAACAACAAGAAATAGACCTTAAGTCAGTTGGGAGTTTAGGTTGACTTACCTTGGGAATTAAGGCTAGGACTAGCCTGTTCAGTTCCTAAGGTAATTCTTCTCCTGTAAAGAAGCTCTTAATTGCACTTGTGAAGTCTCCCTAGCTCTGGTGGAGTTAATACCTTTAAGTATTCTACGTATCTCATCCTTGATCATTTTTTCTTTCAGCTTAAACTGTCTATGTATATCTAACATTGCTCCCCTTTTTCAGAATCAGAATCTAGTTGTACAGTTTTTCCCTTATATCCTCCAAGTTGAGACTTAAAAAATCTATTATGTACATCTCCAACTCTCGATTCTCCATAATCAAATCCTTTTTTTAAGCTCAATGATATGATTTATACACTGTTTTTCCATTAGCTTTGCATAAAATAGCATAGTTGGTCTGTCTCCAATTTTTTTCCATTTGATCTTAGAAATGGTTGAATATATCTATATTTAGCATCTTCAAATATTGGTGCCTCTTGTCTTTTCTCCCTTTCAGTTTCTTATTTCTTTTTAGAGGTTGGATCCCTGTGCATTTCTTTAGTTGCCTCCTCCCACTTCATTCTTTCTTTTTCTGCTCTCATTTCCACCAATGAGAATTCTTTCTTATGTAGCTCAAATAGAGGGTGTTTTAAGCTTTGTAAATTTTCATACAGATCTTTCATGTTGCTTTTACATTTACTTCTCCATACTACCTACAGAATGGGACTGAACTGTTCTAACTATAACCACATATTTAAAAACCCAAAAGGTTTCTTCCCCAGTTTAATGCCCTTCATTACCTTTATCTTTAGTGGGAAATGATCAGTCAATCTGTTGATTATAATCATGCAAAATGAAGCTTTAAATTCAGCGATCCATTTCTGATTGACAAATCCCCTGTCAATATTACTCAATATCCTGCTTCATGCCACTCTTCCGCTTTCCTATGTGCATCTTGTCCCTAAGGTTTTTAACTCCAACAATTCTAATTTAAACAGCATCTTGAAAATCCTCTTCTATTGTAGTCAAAAAACTTCCCCCGATTCTATCCTCCAGTGTTAATGGATAACTAACCATGGTCTGACATTTACATAATCAACACTCTCTAAGAATTTCCATACCTACAATCCCTCCTCCATACTATTAGAGCCATATACCATTGTAACATATCTTCTTCTTTTTTTATCTCATGCCTCCAATCTCCATGTCCATTCCCCAGGTATTTTTAAAAGTATTTACAACTGTAATAATATTTAACCACCATCCAGCCCATCTTCTTCCTTCCTTAATCAATTTTCCTTTTGAAACAAATTTCCATTCCTGACCAAAACCTTCCCAACATTCCTTTTTCTTCTCAATTGGCACTTTGGTTTCTAAAACAATTAACATCCCCACCTGATTTTTATGCAAACTCCCTACATTTTTTGAAGAGAAAAATGCTTTATTATTTACATCCCTTACATTCCAAACTATAATGTCTTCATTCATCATTTATCTGGAGGATCGGCTTGATGAACATACCTTGTACTACATTCCCCTGTAGCAATCTGCTTAGACTTCATCATTCCTTTTTATTTTTGTGTTGTCACCATCTTCTCTCCTTCATGTAATCTATCATTTGGCTCTTTCCCATCTTCCTATATCTTTTTTCCCCATCATTCATCTTGGTTGCAGTAATTTTGCTAACGGCCTTGTTTCCATCATTCTCCTGTGTCCCATTTTCATACATGTCTTTGATCTCAACTTTCTTGCGAGTGCCTACTTTAGAAATATAAACTTTGCTGATGTGCCAATTACTCATTTTCTCTGTGACAATCTTATTCCTATAAATATCTTCACAGTGGCCAATTAAAGTTCATTTATTGCAGACAACTAGTAACCATTCAAATTCAATTTCTTCATTTTGTATCACATCCTTCTCGGCAATATATGCGCCAGACTTAGGATTATCTTTCCCTATCTCCACTTCCACTTGGATTCTGGCATAGTTCAACTTATCCATCTCCTTTGTAGCTTTATCTAATCTCAGGGGATTCTAACCACATACACAATTCTACTAAAAATGCTTGGTTTCCAGTACACAGTTTATAAATTAGGAAGACTAATCCATATTGAGGCTAATTTAGAATTTCTCAGATCAAAATTTTGTGTCCATTCAGCGGTTAATACTGGTTTACCATCAAACAATATCATTCCTTTTTTATCACTTAATCTTTTTGTTCTACTGTTTTAAATCTTATCAAGATATCCTCATTTTCACCCTTCAAATCCTCTTAACTCTATTTCCCCATATTCTTAAGGAAAATCCTACTGCAATCTTAAATGGAGGAAATCTTACCATAAACCCCCAGACTACATTAGACTCTCGCAATATAACACTATCATTCACCTTATCAATAGAAAATTTTTCCATTTTAATACCATTGATCTCAGAGGGAGTTGTGCATGTATCCTCATCCTTGTCTTCAAATAGCGTACTCCACTTTTTTTTCTTCCTCCACTTTGTCAGCCCAACTTAGTTTCCTTCTTGCCTCCATCGATTTGGCCGCTGTTGTCTCCATCTGCACAGCTTGAATCACAATACTTATTTCTTCCTCCTTCTGAAATTTCTCGTTATGTGGCATCCGGGGTGTTTGTGTATTCCAGACAGGTCTAACATCTTTGTTGATTTCCACTTCATCTCTGTTAATCTCATATTCCACTCAATTAGCCTCTATTTCCACCCGCATCTCCAATTCCTCCCTTACCTCAAGATCTTCAATCACTTTTTCCATTTTATGTTCTATTTTCAACTTCCTCTCCAAATCCTTCTTCTCCTTCGTTGTTGCCCTTTGAGACTGCCTTCTTTTGCCTCCCGATTTACCCATGTCAGATCACCTGGGAAATTCTTCAACTAAGAAGCTCATAACTTTTTTCTCACGGTGACAATATATTCACCCATAGTGAAGCGAGAAAATTATTTTTAGAATTGATTTTACGTCAGTTTTAGAAATGCCTCATTTTTCTTTAATGTGCTTTTGTTTATTATTGGTGGTTAAAATTCCTTAGGTCGGAATATGAAGGTTGGTGATCCTTAGTCTTTTGGGTTAAAGTAATTCAAGGAATAAGGGTGGTCACTTATGTTATGGGATGGAGTCTAGGAAACCAACTAAGAATGTTATTGGTTCTAGCTCGAGGATGAGTAAAGGTTTAAGTGTGGGGGATTTGATGAGACACAAATATGCTATCTTTTAAACACAATTGACAATCACTTTTGCTATGTTTTGTAGGTGGTTAGCAAGAAAATTATATATTTTACCAATTAGGGGGTCATAATCACCTTGTGTGATCATTCGCCCTAAATTTCCTATTTTGTAAGCATACGTGCAGTTTTCGTGAAGGCTAGAAGAAGGAAGTTGGGGAATCCCAATCCAAGAGTAAGACTAGAGAATCACGATATATCCAAATGGAAGAATTGTAAAGCCAAAAATAGGGAAAGGGAATGATAAGAAACCCAAACCAAACACTAACTCAGGGATTCAAGATCTCAAAATCCCTTTCCCTTTCCTGATTCACCCCAACCAAAGCTCCCTTAGTTGACTACTGTTTTTGCCTCTACAATTTGATCATTATTAGGAGATTTTGTGTGCTCGTCGGGAATCAATCATCAGAAAAGGCTATTTGCAAGGATGGAAGAAGATGAAGAAGGTGAGTTTCAAGAATGGTAGAAGAAGGAAGGCCACTTATAAAGTCGTAGAAGATAGATTGAAAAAGAATGAAGAGAAGGAAAAGTAGCAGGTCGAGAATGATCTAAGTTTTGAAGCAGAGTTCTGAGAATGATCCAAGAAAAATTGGTGTATATGGATGGAATAGTTGGATTTGTCTATGTGAGTACCATAAAAACAATTACAAGTAAACCTGAATTGGTTCAATAGTTCACTTGAAGCGGTGAATAGAAGATGCAACCAATATCATTTTGAAAAGTAGAGACTGTGTAAATTTACATGGACCATATTTTTTAGAACGCTCTGGAAGGCCAAATTCAAGGCCACGAGGAATGGACCGTGCATTTTTCCACAACCCATCTCAAACTTTTCGACACGCACTACATTTTTGGGCACAAATCGTGCTAGAAATATGGGCACTAATTGTGCCATGTGGCACAGACCGTGATAGTTACTTTTGACTAGGGTTTGACTAGCTAACTTTTTCTCTCACTTCCACCTAAATAGCCTCCTTATTCCTCATTTTCACTTTAAGCTCGACTCTTGAGATTATTGAGATTATTGCTTGATTATAAGGATGTGATACATTATTTGTGTTTAATGCTAATGATAATTAAGCATTAAACACAAATTTTATGGTTTATTCATCTAATGAATGCATTAATTCTTATAATTAGTGTTAAGCCCTAATTGAGATTATTGGATGATTTAGCACTAGGCTCGGGAATTAACCCATGATAATTTTGTCTTTTTGTCAGTTTGGTTAAAGGTTAATGTGAAGGTAGAGTTTAGAAGTGACAATTATGCATGATTGTTGGTTCTTTGGTTAGATTACACTTGAATGTGTTATTGGGTTAGTCTATGGATGATGGGTGAGCTACGAGCAATAGGGTCGGTAATATCCTATCACTTGTCATCGATTAATCCCAAGGGTTATATTCTGTGTTTGTGGCAAACTAGGTAGGTTGAATCCCTCACAGGGTAATCGTGAGATATTGGTACTTTGGGTTGTACATTATGATTTTTAGAGTGGGTGTCCAGAGTGAGTTTTAGTGAGCCATACTACTCTAGGATTTGATTTACTGTGCATTATTGGGTTTATTAAACCCGAGAGTAAGGGCTAGTTAAGAGAGTGTAAAGCACATTGCTAGCTATATACATGGGAGGTTAGAGATGATGAGGGAACATAATCAGGAAGTGACATTTCGTGGGAGTTTCCAGTGAATCAAACTCTCCACATCGTGTGATCACACCTAGATTAGGAATTATTTATAATATGTGAATAGGAATCAAGGATCAAATTTTAATACTAAACATGTGATGCAAATGTCCCAAGGAATTTTATTATCGTACTTACACATGTATTGAGATTTGCATGATAGTTCTCTTGTTAGTCTATACTTGTAGCTTTTAGTTGTTTACTCAACCCCCTTTTGGTGACTAGCACACACTTGGTGACACTTGTGTGTGTGTTGCTACGTGAACCTGTCACTTAAACCCCTTTTTCCCTGAGGAAGACATTCGACTTATTACTGTCTACTTTTTAGTATTCGGCAGTAATATGTCAGCAACATAAATCTTTATCTTTGACCATTGTGCCCATGTTTTCAATGATTTCAGGGTGCACTACACCTCGTGCTTTACTCAGGCACAAATTTCACCTGGAACTTGTTGCTTTCCAGAACAACCGTCAAAAGTTTATGATCTATCCAACTTTGTTTGTAGTATTCTAATGCTACACTACATTCTTCCTTATCAGTGTTGTAACCAATCATCTATGTGGAAACTCTTTTGTATTGATACCAGAGGCTTTCTTCATGTATCCAATTCTAGGTTGTGAATTCGGGACATGAATCACAACTTTGTACTTAATGAGGGAAACATTGAATCAACAACAGTTCAACCGCCGTTAATTAGTTTAAATGTCATTTAACGTCATACTTTGTGCCAAGAATTTTAAAATGCATTCTCCATCATCCAAACTCTCCCCTTATTTCAAAACTCTCATTATTTTCTTAATCAACCAAATATTTCCATCCTAAATAACCCTAACCCATTCTAATAGAGAATAAATACCTGTGACGCCAATATTGTGTTATCCTTCATATGATAGTGGGTTTTTAAAACATTGTAATGTAAAGATAGGTTCAAAGTATTGTACTTCATCGGTTTAATCATTATCAATTGATATGAATCCCCTTGCGAATAATTTGGATTGCGGAATTAAGATCTTTGACAAAATAAGGGAACTCGCAAACCCTTCAATGCCACACGAAATTCAAGGTCTAGCCATCGGGGTACACTCAATTTCGACTCGCTCTCTAACTAGCCCTCAAGATCAGATTACAAGGTTTATTAATACTTAACTAGCCCTCGGGGTTAAACAACAATGGAATAACTCGCAAGTAAAGAGTATGAACTCAAAATGTTGTATATTTGATTGATGAAAAGTTGTAAGGTAAAAATTAATGTTGAAAGACACCCCTATATAGAGTACATAGGTATGGTCTTCAAAAATACAAACAAGAAACTGAAAAGGATTATGACAGATTTAAGAAACTAAAACCATATTTAACTAGACTACCTAAAATAAATGACTATATTCTTCAAGATAAATCTTGAATGGATATTGTCTTATCTAATCTTACCAAATATAATTCTAATCAAATCAGAACTAATATTCTAACACCTAAATTAAATGCATGACCGAAACATTAATTTTCTAAGGCCAACATGGCTGAATTAATGTGCCTTATTCTAAAATAAAATAAATGATCACACTACCTCATTAAAAAATCCAATGGAAAAAAGAGTGTACTGTTATCCTACTAAAAATACTAAACTAAGAAAACTGTAAATAAATGATATTTTGATATCGTATCATCAATATACTTTACTCTTTCTACCACATAGTAGTTACTCCCTCAGCCCCAGATTAAATTACACAGAATATTTTTCACAGCCTCCAGCACACACGTTTGACCATTAATATATTTAACTACGTATAATATCGGTAAACAAAAAGTTACTTTCTAGAAACTATTTGTTATGACGAATCTAACGATATCACATACAACAATATTATTGCTTATATATCTGTTCAAATATCTAGTCAAAGTTTTCTTAGTTTGACTGAATATTTAATTTTGTGTAATTTAATCTGAGATGGAGGGAGTAATGGAATTCGCTTCATGTGGTTTGTCCCTCTACATCCCAAAGTTATTTTCTTCTTTATGTGTATGGGAGATATGATGAAAACCTGTTTGATCTTCCAAATGCATACTATAGGTTGTTGTTTAGGATTCCACATCCCATTGTTGTGTTTCAAGAGTTAAATTTGTGACGAGGATAGGGTTGTGAGGTTTGAATCATTTTTTTTTTGTATTTTTCGGTAAGAGTTTCTATTTTAGCATGTCCTCGCAAGAGCTTAACACATTTTGTCACCGTAGAAAGTTGCAAAAAAACAATAATACGTCAATCAATGAAGGATCCGGATCTTCCATTTTGCAAGGGGATGTTATACACCTAGCATGGGTGACTAGAATTCATTGTATTTTTTTAAAAAAATTAAACCATCCAAGGATGGGGGGAATATATTAGGCTCCCCGAACCAAACGGGAATAAAAGAAAAGGCGCGAAATGTCTTAGTTCTATGCAAAAAGATCATCCATTTGATGATCCAAGAGCCAAAATAAGCTCTTGAGGCAAGGTAACTTGCTTCCAAAAGCGGTGTATCCACCAATTCTAAACTAATACAAGCTAATGATCATCGATGATCCAACGTTGGACTTTCTTTATATACCATCCAGCTGAGATACCATGAACAGGTCGGCGAATCGAATTGTCGAAACCCCTGTTTGTCCAATGGAATCCCAGCCGAATGGAATGAAAGGACCCAAAAAAATCAGTGGAAATCCAGGATGCAAATATCAGGGAAGGAGCTGTGTTTGTTTGGAGCAAAGATTTCCTGCATGTTGAGATCTTTGTTGCGCACAATGTAGAGGGATGGCAATCCTTGTCCTTAGCTTCCTGCAGGAACTCCATGAAACTCCAAATAGGAGATCTCAGCAGCATCAGAGAAGGTTCAGCATCAGACCTGCAAAGCATAGAAGAAGAAGCAGAAGTTTCTGTACTAATCTGAAAGGAAGTTTTTATATGATTTGCCTAATGTTAACCCATAACAGAGAGAGTAGAAATGATGTAGCAGCTATAACATACTCAAACACACCTATTTTAATTCCAAACTGTTATCCATAGAAACTCCTATTCTAATCCCAGGATAACCTTTGCTGTCAAGAAACAAGAGACCCCTAAGGAAGAGGGGGATTGACTGGATATCTAAATCACCCTGTATATTATTTTCCAAAGAAAATTTTTCCAAGAAATCAGCAACAGAGTTAGCTTCCCTAGGAGTATGTTGGATTGGATGTACGAGGTGTTTTAAGGTGAGATCACTGCAAATAGTGAAAGTTCTCCATGGGCATATCATTGGATTGTGAATACCCTTAACAGCCAATAGACAATCAGATTCAATCACACAATTATGTAGTGCTAGTTCTAAGCAAACTTCATAGGCACTTTGAATGGATAAAAGTTCAGCATGTAGGGGCGAAGGAGACTGGAAAGTATTTACTCTCATTTTGACCACAGTCCCATTCGAATTCCTTACTATGACAACAGATGAAGATAGTCCACCAGTTTTCCATGTAGCATCAGTATTAATTTTTTATCCAATTAGTGGTTTATTCCAGTTCACCGCAATAACAGGTTTTTTCTTCTTTTGAAGGATATGAGGAATGATTTTTGCCTGGATCCAATGCTTATGCTTATCTGGATTACCTTTCAAATGATGAGCCGTGAATATTTGGTATATCATATCTTTTATATCATGAAAGTATGCATCTGTAGAAAAAGACTTATTTTCAAAAATGATTTTATTCCTACTGATCCATAGAAACCATGTTGTGACTAATAGGGCAGCAGTTATCAGGTTTGACTGTATCTTGGATTCAGCCATAAAAGATAGATAGTATTCCACTCTGCTCTTTAAACTCCCAAAAATTGATTGTTGAAGCTGTAAAATGTTATTAATTCTTTGCCATACAGCAGTAGAAGAGGGACAAGAGTTAAAAAATAGTCCAAGGTATCAGAATGATTCATGCATAGAAAGCATTTAGAAGCTAGGGAGACTCCTGACCTACATAGAATATTATCAAAAGGAAGGATACCATTGAGGGCTCTCCACATAAGAACAGCCATCTTTTTAGGAATGAAAGGAGACCAAACCTTGTTTAAATGTCTGATTTTAGATCTTTTTTGTCTGAACATCCTGTAAGCAGAGCTAATTGAGAAATTCCCATCTATGGTTGGTGTCCAGACTAGCTTATCTTCATGAGAGTATGCCAGTTTAACTTCCTGCAAGATAGTGAAAGTATTGGTAGCCAAATGAGGCTCCAGATTTGGGAGGATATCAGCTTTGTTAATTATGAACGACCTTAGGGAGGTATCCACGAAGGGAATATCCATCTCCTGAGGCCATTTATAACACAAGGCTCCATCTCCTATCCAGTTAGCATTCCAAAATGGACAATCACCAATACCATGAATAACCCTAGAAAAGCTGTTGGCCTTAGCAGTGATTTTACATATTCTAGACCAAGTGTGAGATTTTTTGTAAGAGGCAGGGAGTGACCATAAATGAGATGACCATTGGGTATTATTTTTTTGCAGTTTCCACCATAGTTTACAAGAGAAAGCATCAACTATGGCATTAAAATCCCTGAAACCTACACCATTTTCCTCTACGGGGAAGCTCATTTTTTTTCCAGGGTCGCCACTTTTTTCTTTCTGTGTTGTCACATTTCCCCCAAAATAGACTAGAAGCAATTTTTTCCATTTTTTTAAGACTATCTTTGGAGGCTTTAAAACTTCAAAAATATGCGTGGGAATTGAAAGAAAACAATGATTAATCAGTATGATTTTACCAGCCGTAGTTAGCCATCTATTCTTCCAATTATTAATAGCTTTCTCCATTCTTTCCAGGATAGGTTGATAATGAGCCTGTAAATTACGTCCTAAAAAGATAGGGACTCCTAAATATTTAAAGGGAAGGAGCCTTTCACCATTCCCAGAATCCTTTTAACAGATTGGACTCTTGCTAAAGATGTATTGGGGGCAACAAAAAATTCTGATTTTGCAAAATTAACCTTTTGACCTGATGTTTGCTCATATGCATTCAGAAAATGTTTAAACCTCTTCAAATTTTTGGGGTTGGTGTTCAAAAAAACAGCTGTATCATCAGCATACATCAGATGGGAAATGGGGGGAACAGGAATTTGGAAGACTGAAATATTGTAAGTATCCGATGTTGAACAGTTTCTTTAGACCTCTGGAGAAAGCCTCAGACAATAAATTGTACAAAAAAGGAGAAAGTGGATCTCCTTGTTTAATACCCCTAGAGGATGCAAAGAAGCCTGAAGTAAATCCATTGACTAAGACTGAAAAGTGAGCAGCAGCAATATTATGCATGATGATTCTAACAAATTGACCATGAAAACCAAAATGCAGGAGGATGGAATTCAGAAATGACCATGAAACCCTATCAAAAGCCTTTTGCATATCTAATTTAACTATCAAATTTGAAGCCTTCGATTTTCTAGACATCATTCTGGTCATCTCTTGCATTTGAATGACATTATCAGAGATATCCCTTCCTTTAATGAAAGCACCCTGCTCAGGGGAGATCAGTAATGACATCAGTGGTTTGATCCTTCCCATAAGCATTTTTTAGAATACTTTGTTCACAAAATTTGATAGGCTGATAGGTCTGAAATCAGAAAAGGTGATTGGAATTGGTTTTTTGGGGATTAAGGTAAGCCAAGTACTAGAGATGGCTTTTGGGATATTGTCATTACTTAAGAAGTCATTTGCAGCTTCTAAAAGGTCATCTTTAATGGTATCCCAGAAAGAGGTGTAAAATTCTCCTGAGAAACCATCTGAACCTGGAGCACTAGATTTATTTAATTCAAAAACTGCACTTTTGAGTTCCTGGATATTAAATGGTTGCATCAGGAGGAGATTTTGTTGGTCAGTGATAACTGAAGGAATTTCTTTTAGAAAATGTTGTAAGTAAGTTCCCATTTTTTGAGGGGCATCCTCATTAAGTAGTTCCTTAAAAAATCTAACTCCTTCTTCTTTAATCAATTGTGGTTCTGATATCCAATTCCCACTACCATCCTTAATTTTACTAATTCTAGACCTTGCTCTCCTTTCCCTAATGGTGTGGTGGAAGTAACTAGTGTTTGCATCCCTATGTTTTATCCAGTTTAACCTAGCCTTTTGCTTCAAAAAAAATATTTCTTTCTTTCTGAGATCTCAGAAGCAAGGCTTTTGACCTATTAAGTTCAGCTAGGACTGTTTCATCTTGAGTTTGCTGGAATTTTATTTCCAAATCATTGACTTTTGTCTCAGATTGTAAAAGATTTTGATTAACATTACCAAAGTTAGATTTGTTCCATTCTTTAATTTCAATCTTGAGCCTCTTCAGTTTGAAAACTAATTTATGGATCCCACGGAAGGGGGATATTAAATTCCAGTTAGAGACTACTAAAGCTTGAAAATCTTGTCTATTTGACCACATTTCTTGATATCTAAAAGGCCTTGGTACCTGTTCTTCAGCAGATTGAACAGATAGAAATAAAGGGGAATGGTCCGAGGTCATTCTATTTAGCACATGTATGGAGCTATTAGGAAAGAGTTCTATCCATTCTAAATTGGCAATGCCCCTGTCAAATCTTTGAAACATTAAGTCCTTGCATTTATCCCTATATCTATTATTACTCCAAGTGAAAGAGTTTCCTACTGTAGGGATATCATGTAGGCCCAAATTATTTATAAATTCATTAAACTGTTTCATACTTTTTTTGGGTATTGATTTCCTTCCTTTGTATTCAGTAACAGAAGCGACAGTATTGAAATCCCCTATATATATAGATGGTTCAGGGGTTGGAGTTTGTAAATCATTCCATAAAGCTTCCCTCGATTGTCTACTGACACTAGCATAGATGAAAAAACAGTTCCAACTAACATCTGTGGCATTTTCAGAAATTCTATCTTGTAAAAATTGATCTGATTCCCTTAAATTGATTATACTAAAAACATGGTTCCATAAGATCCAAATTTTAGCATGCTGTGCAGGGAGGGCATATTTGTAACCAAGTTCATGCATCAAAGTGTTTAAATTCTGTTTATCATGCCAAGGTTCTATTAAACATAAAATGTCAATCTTGTGTTTAAATTTGAGGGCCTTTAATCTGTCCAGTGATGTTCCATATCCTCTAACATTCCAGACTAATATATTCCCCATAATGTTGTGTTTTATCATTTAAAAACTATAGGGGTTGCTTTTTGTGAAGATCTTAGTTTTCTGAGTTTCGTATCAGAGACCTTACTTTTGTTACCAATCTTGCCCTCTCTTTTCTCCTTATTATCTAGAGTAGATATCTGTTCAGGATTACTTACCTTTGCCTGATTGATGTGCTCTTCATTTGTGCTCTATTTTGTTGTGAAAATTTCACCTACCTGCACGTCCTCAGGGGTAGACAGTCTTACTGCTGGTGTTGCCATCTTGTCATCAGATGTATGGTGCACAACGTCTTCCTGTGATTCCAAAGACTCATGGAAAATCTCGACTACTTCACCTTCCTGGTCATCATCCCATAAGTCATCTAAGGTTTGGAAAGCATTTGATATTGTGACCGTTTTATTTTTAGTTAAATCTTCCCGGATAGGAGAGAGTTCAGCTTGTTGATTCTTTTTTCTCCAAAAATGTGTGGTTATTGGTTTAGAGATGTCATCCAGAGAGTAGAAAGGAACATTTCTTTTCGTATGACTTACATTGAAGGAGTTAAAATTATTATCATGCTGTAAACCTATTTTCTTTTTTTGAGTTTGAAAAACAATTTCTTTTTGAGAAACAGACAGAGTTGAGGATCCTTCAATATCTATTGTTTCTATGAGGGGTGACTCTACAACTTTCTGAGTATCAACATGTTCTGGGACTTTTCTATCCTTATTCTCATTGACTTCAGACTTATTATTAATCTTTTTTCTCAATTCTGGATGCAGGAAGTTGCAATTTGCCTGGCTATGACCAATTATCCTACAGTGGGTACAGTATGATGGCAGTTCCTCATATTCTATAGGGTAGTCTGCTACTTTGTTGCCTATTCCTACCACAATAGTAGAAGGGAGCTGAGCTAATAAATCAACCTCTACACATACTTTAATGGTTGAGGGTCTAGTCAGGGCATTTGTGGCTGCATCCATTTTGAGAAATCTACCTATCTGGCTACTAATACCAATAATTGCCAAAGTATTATAAAAGTGTATAGGTAGTTTGTGAATTGTTACCCAGGCTGGAACAATGGAGGATTCAGCAGCTGGAGAGAAGTCAGGAGACCACTTCTGCACCTTCATGATCGTACCTTGAATCATCCATTGGCCCTTCATCCAGCATCTCTGGTAATCCTCGCTGTCCTGAAAACGAATTAGAACATGGCGATAATCAATAGAGCCTAATTGGAATTTGGAATTGAAACCGATTGATTTGAAAGCAGATTGTAAAGTCTCCATATTTGGTTTCCCTCTGTTGAACTTCTCAACAAGGGCATTTTGATAATGTAAAGCTAGAAGATCGCCTTCTTCTAGAGGAAGGATATAGGCAATCTTGCCCTTGTACTCAGTGATGGGATGCAAATTAGGCGTATCGGGTAGAGTAGAGAAGAGCAGGGAAGGTTTCGTATTCAGAGCTTGAAGGAAGCTTTTGTTATTAGGATGGGAAGTATTAGGCGTTGGGTTTGGCATTAGCGCCGCCATAATCGGCGGCAAGGACAGTGAAAGTAACCGTTATCAGAGTAGATGGAGATAGAGGAAGAAGAAAGGATGTTCAGTGTGTGTTTCACATTTTTAATCGCACACAGGTACAGTAACTAGTCGTTCCGAAATGATACTAGAATTCATTGTAGACTCTTACAATGGAGGATGAGTCAAAACGAACTCACATACACGTGTTTTGATAAATTTGGGAATTTAGTTTCAGAGGAGCGGTGTCAATTATCAAGTTGGATAGGTAAGGTTTTTAGAACTTTTGTAGATATCTAGTGTGAGAGTTGGCACGGTGTTCCTCAAGATTAGAACAACACACTTTGGGTGGAGTGCAAGTTAATTTGTCTTTCACTCTAGACAAATTATTTTACGTACATAACATAAATTTAATTTGGTAGTTGGTTCAGAGAGATTCTTTGAAATAGATGCACTCAACATAAATCAAGTGAAAAAGAAACCCAAATGATGGCCAAATGTTTTTTTTAATTTAAACCATCCTAAGATGGGGGGAATATATTGGCTCCCCAAACCGATAAAATGAGCCAAATAGGCACTAATTGTTACATTACATCGATAATTAACCAACAGTCATTCCAAGGAATGTATATTCAAAGTAAAGTTCACTTATATCTAATAGGTATGTGAATATCATCACTAAACCAAAAAATGGCTTAAAGAGCCCCAATGTACCCTAAAATTGAAGCAGAAACATCACAAACAGGTCGAAGAATCGTACAAAAACGAGACTCCTATTTGTCGATAATGTTCCTGCCAAACAGAAGGGTCTTTGTAATGTAAAATTTCCTATGATATCATAGAACTTAGAGAAGAAGCCTCAGATAGTAAGCCTCAATGTATCTTCCTCGCTTGATTCTCTTTGAGTTGAGATATAATCCTTCCTAACAAGCTGTTTTTCCATTTCCACTGATCAGTTTGTAACCTTCCTAAGCTGTGTATATTCATGGCCAAATGCTACTGGGACCACTTGAGTAAGTTTGCGAAATATTGCATCTTTTTAAGTAATAAATTGAGTGCCCTGGATTGGTGTACACGGATATTCTACCAGAGAGTTGGCATATATTCAAAAGGCGATCACTGCTCGCCCTCAGCAGTCCATACTAGCCGACACCACAACCATCATATGAGAGGTAAGTCACGGTAACCAGTCCCCAGGACCCGCATGCGGGCCCGTACTCACCGCCTACGAGGAGCCCACCCGCCACGTGGCCCGTGAAGGCCACGCTTTGAGTAAGGTCATCCCACATCGCGGCTTGCGAGCCTCGAACCCGGGGTTCCCCCTGGAAGACATGCGTCCCAACCAACTGGGTACACACGTGGGTATGAGTTGGCATATATTCAAGGCAAAACGTTTGGAACTTCGAGAAAATTTAAGTTACGATGGTTTCTTCTGTTATTCATATCATTTATCGTCATAACCTTTGCAAATAAAAGAAACATTGGGAATGAGGGAGGCGAAGAGTAGGACAGCACACTTAAACAAAACTCCTCATCCAATGAGTAGGTGAATATCCATTAGAGGAAGCAATAATCATCAACGAACGGATTGAGGAAAAGTTCAAGTGTTGATAAAAGTTGGTATGACGAAGGAGGTGGCAAGGCAACAAGCTCAACCCCTTAAAACTTGACCAATTAAAGGGGTGTGAGCTATTCATGAAGGGACGTGAGAAGGGTGGTCTAGGTTATGAAAATAATGAAACAAGGGAGGTTGCTACAGATGTACTCCCTCCGTTTCACTAAAAGTGTCACATTTGCTTTATTGGGATGCTTATTTTTAAATGGAACACTTTCCATTTTTGGCAACATTCCTACAATTTCATCCACTCATTCTACATTTTACTTTCTACACTCAATTTCAACCTCTTATTTTCTTCACATTAATCCAAGAGCCTAAACCTAGTGTGTCACTCTTAGTGAGACGGTGGGAGTAAGTTAAAAAGAAAACATATTTACTCCACTAAACTCAATACACATTTATTCTCGAGAAAAATACTTTAATAACCCTACTTAATTTACATAAGTGTCAATATAACTTTCACGTGTTCGAAAGTGCCCATATAACCTTAGATGATTAGTGAAAGTGCCAATATAATCCCCTCTGGCAAATTTTAGCCAAAAATTTCTAAAAATACATTTCTAAAAAAAATAAAAATACTAAAAAAAAAAGGAAATGACATTATTACCCTTAGAGTTATTAATACCCTAAATATTACTGCCAAGCCGTTTTTGGACCACTGTTGCACTGTCGCCTTAACATGTAGAGTTATATCAGTACATTATAAAAACTGAGAGGGTTAAATTATCAAATTCCTAAAACTTATAGGGTAAAATTAGCCCATTCATAAAAAGTGTAGGGTTATATATGCACATACTATAATCTATATGGGTTTTGATGATATTTTGTTGTGTTTAGTCCTGATTGATGATTTGATGACCTTTGGTGTATGTGTGCAGTTGTTATTTTGTTGTGTTCTTCGACCTAGGGTTTTTAATGTTGATAAGTTTTAAAATGAGGCTATGATATGTGATAGTGGTGTTTAATATGAATGACGGTGTTATGATACCGAATTTTATGGAGTGTAAGATATTGTTATGATGTAATAATGGTGTATATGATGATATGGTCCCGTTAAGGCCAACCGAGTACCACACACTTAACTTTTATAACATTTGTTAATATAACCTTACACTTTTTTACAAATGTGCTGCTATAACCCTACAAGTTTTAGAAATGTACTGATATAATCCTACAAGTTTCAGGAATGTACTAATATAACCCTATTAGTTTTCATAATGTGCTGATATAACCCAACATCTTATGGCGGTGGTGCAGTAGTGGTCCGCCGGTGGTTCGCCGGTGTTCTGGCGGCAGTCCGGTGAACTATAAAGGTAAAATTGTCCACTCAATTTTAGATTTTTCCACAAAGTACATTTTGGTCAATTTACATAGAGTTTACGCTAGAAATTCAAATTCAATGCCAGAAATGGGGATCTGGGGGTTATATTGGCACTTTCATTAACTAGTTAAGGTTGTTTTTGCACTAAAAATTATCTGATGGTTATATTAGCACTTACTCCAGTAGATAGGGTTATGTTGGTATATATCCCTTTATTCTTTTCCCAAGCACCATATAGTAGAAATAGTTTGCTTTTGGATAGTGCTATCAACCGGGGTTACTGAAGTCATTTTGACTAACCTAAATCAAAGTTGTCTAAAAATATCATACTAATATTATAATATGTTACAGATTTTAATTATTTATTATATATAATCAATCATAACTTCTTAAAATCTATAACTTCTAAGATATATAAATATATATATACTGAAGAAAATCCAAAGAAACACATAATCTGAAATAATAAAATGTTCATATTTTTATATACATTGGTAAAATACTTTTGATAGAAATATGTATACATATTATATATTTAAATATACAAAGCCTTATTTTAGATCGACTAACTATTGAATGAGGACATTTTATAATTACTGAGACTAATGAGGTCATTTGATATTTACTTTTATTTATTGCAATGAGATACATATAATTATGAATCTTAACATATAAATAATTAATTTTTAAATAATTTGATGAAATATTATAATAATAATCAAATTTTATTGTATTCAATATGTAATGATTTCTAACTATCTCATATAGTTTTCATTAGATGACTAAACCATAAAATTTTAAATAAAATCCTTTGTTTTCAATTTAAATGTAAGACGCAACGTGTATATAAAACTTATCCCAAAATTTTAATTAATCATACCACGCAGCGTACGATGGTACTCTGCTAGTATGGTATAATAAAATCTCATAATTTGTTCATTACAACTAGGAAGAAGTGAAGAGAAATCCACAACATGGTGTGTTGACTCCAACAAAAAAAAAGATGTATTGTGCAAGGCAACTGGTGTTGATGACCACCCAAGAAGAGTAAGGGTATATGGTGTGCACATGTCTCAACCGGATGTCTTTTAATGGTGTGCGTCTTCCCACAACCAAATATCAACCAAAATAAGGAAGTGTGAATTGGATCTTCAAATGACAAGGAAGAAATTAGAGAAAAAAAAACATTATGAATGCTATATTGACACAACAAATGGGACTAAACATCCCCAATCGATATCGTGGTGAATGGATAATAGGGTTCTCCAACACCTACCATTCTTTCGAGTAGAGACATTTTAATTATACACATTAAGGATGTTGAGTCCAGCGTGTGTATATATATATATATATATGAGAATATCTGTGAATGTTATTCATATATATATATGAGGATATCTGTGGATGTTATTTTGGTAGACGATGTGAACATACTTGTTGAAGGGAAATACAAGAAAGTGTTGCTCATGTGGGCCGGTCGACTTATCATGATAGTAAGTAGGGACGTGAGCCAATCAAAAAATATAACACCTCCAACAATTAGCAAAGTCTCCAAAACCCATCTAATGACAACTAGGTGGCGACAAACCTCCTCACCATTCATTTTCATACTCTTCGTGCTTAATTAAGGTGTCCCAGTCATTTAGAATAACCAAAAAAAGGTCATTAATCAATTTCATACTCTTCGTGGTTAATCAAGGTGTCCCCGTCTTTTAGCAGAAATAAATTAATTAGTTACACTTACCAGGTTACACTGAAGGGGAAGAAATTAGCCATGTTCCCACAAAAGCTTCTCTAAATTTGTCCTGTATGACAGTATTTTCACAAAAGTATCACTGAAATGAGCCCCACGCACATATAAAATTTTGACACGTAACCGCACACTGAGAACCAAAATATATAAATATTTTGGTGTATTATTTAGGTGCACCTATCACATGGCTCGAACTAGACTTCAACTGTGTTGAATGGATACGATAATAATTGAGATTTTGGTGACATTGTATGCTATATTAATAAAATCATTCAACACACTAAACGGAAAAAAACAAAACATGGTCGTTGTTTCGACGAAAACAACAACTACATCAAATTAGAGCGGTCAATCTCTGACCCAAATTGAAAACTCAACACGGACTGAAACGATTGATTCAATCCAAATACAAATTTAACCTGTGAGATATCAACCCGAACCTAACCCGACACGACCGAACTCAACCTGAAACCTGATTATAATCCGAGAAAGATCGACCCAACATGAACCCGATACGACCGAGTTCAATCCGAAACCCGATTCCGATCTGAGAGATATCAACCCGAACTCGAACCCGACACAACCAGACTTAACTCGAACCCGATACGACCAGACTTAACCCGAACCCGACACGACCAGACTTAAACCGCTCCCAAACCCGACACGGTCATACTCAACCCAAAACCCGATCGAAACCTGAACACGATTCAACCTGGCCCACAATCAACCTGAACAATATTCAACCCGATAAATCAACTATATAACCCTACATGTAATCAACGCAAAATACTTTTGATTTTTTAATTGACCCAATTCGTACGATAAAAAATTCCATTTACCTCAACGTTAATATCTTTATAATTAATTGGTAACCTGAAATATTTATGTGCATAAACCCAAATGTTAATATTGTTATTATTCCTAGTTGTATCATTCAAACATGTTTCTTGATAACCGTAAAAATTACACCACAACATAAATAGGCTATTAGGACGCTTCCATTGATATGAACCTTTTGAAAAGCGTCCCATAAACGATCCGTTATCGTGAGTCTCTATAGATCATGGGTCGTTATATTAAGCGACACTATTGATAAGATTTAGGGTTGTTTTCATGCGTCCTATTATATACTTTTGGATCGCTTTTTTACATCCTAAAATTAACATATTGGGTTGCTTTTTTGCATCCTAAAATTAACATATTGAGATATTTTTTTGCATCCTAAATTAACATATTAGGTTGCTTTTTGCATTCTAAAATTAACATATTAGAACACTTTTTTGTATCCTAAAATTAACATATTGGGATGCTTTTCTATGATTTAAAATTATATATAATGTCGCTTTTATGTATGCTGAATTTAACTAATGGGTCGCTTTTTTGTGATGTATAATTGTATATTGGATTTTTTTTTTGCATTTTAAATTGAACATATTTAGTCATTTTTTTGTGATTGAGAATTGTATATTGGATCACTTTTTTGAACAGGTAAGAATTGACAGCAGGACGCGTATCTAGGATGATGCACGAACCAAATAAGTATAATTATTGGAAAACTAACAGTTCAGATATATCCTCCCTTATGAACATACACAATCTCACGCAGGATCACATAAGGCATGGTTGGAAACCAATCAAGTGATCAGTGAAGGAAATTCTTTTTGAAGGAATCAACTCACTATACAAAAACAAAGATAAAATGTGATCTCCTCAACACAACCTTGAAATTTTGGAAATAATTAGTGGATCCAAATGACTTCCTGGATTCTGGTGCATACACACTGAAACAAAAAAGGCATCCAAACAAAAGTCTTAGTAACTATACAACTAAATTTAAACTAGCCTTTCTTTCTCAGTTTCAACAGTTTTAGAGTTGCACTCTTTTTTCTTGAAGCAGCAAAGCAGGATCCAAAGCAAAGGTTTCTTGCCTCTAATGGATTCTTTCCTTGGTAGTAAACTCCTTTTTCACCATGGTAGTAAATTCAACTTCACATAAAAAGTGAAAATACGGTTAATTAAGGCAGAACTAAAAGCCAAATTACTTGAAACATGGATAAAAACCATTAACTAATTCACATAGCAAGTAGTTAAATTCACACATCCATTCATATTAATAAGGCAACCTTCAAAACTTTGGAATTAATAAATGTAAATAATGAACAATCATTAATTAACTAAACCTGAAAAAAAGCAAGGACACATGAGTATATCAAAGAATTCAAACGCTGTGTCAACACCTGAGCATAGCAAAGAATTCTCGGACCCTTTACCACCGCAGAACTCATCAATGACCCCCAATAGCCCACAATTTCACCTACGAAAACAAGAAAGAAAATTTATAGTAGACAACAAATTAATAATGACTAATTTTAGTAGTTTAATATGAAGCTCTCAGATCCGGCAATTAACCATAAGAAAAATTTTCTAGGTTTATTACGAGAATGTTCATCATTGAGTTCTTAGTTAACAATTTGCAAATATAGAAGCCATCACCAGCAAATACAATATGGGCATCACTTCACATGGAAGAGTCACCATCACATGTAAGGGCAATAACATCAAATAAATTGCAAATGACAACATATTAGTAATCTTTGCACAAGAGACCTACCAAACCACCCACCATTAGTTGTCACTACGCAGATAAGTCATCGCCAGCAAATACAATATGGGCATCAACTTCAAAATGAAGTGTCACCATCACATGTAAGGGAAATAACTTCAAATAAATTGCAAATGACAACATAGATCAAGATTCAAGCAGACTCATTTTCAAGCTCATTCCCTATTTCGAGAACATTCTCTTCAATTTCCTCATATCCATGCAGCCAATTTTGAGTTGTAACCAAAATTTCCACATTCTTCGGTAAGAGAGAAAATCTATATTTGTTCAAAGTACGTGCACCCATACTAAAAGCTGACTCGGAAGCAATGGAAGTAATCGGAATAGTCAAAACATCTCTAGCTAAAATAGCAAGTACGGGATAACTAACAAGTTAATTTTGCCAATATTTAAGGACGTCATAATCATCATTATCAACATCAACATGTTTAGGCTCAAGTGGAGTTAACAAATAACACTCAATTTCATATTGAGAGGTTCTCATTGCGGCTGAACTATTTTGAAATTCCTAGTAGCAACAACAAAATGTTAATTAACAAAGTACATGGTACAAAACCTAAACCTAGACAAATAATATAGAAGGAAAAACTTAAAGCTATAGCATGTTAGCCCTTTTAAAGGGTCGAGAAGAACTTATCGTTGCATTTGTTGGAGAAGTAGATGAATCTTGACAAGAAGAATTAGAAGTGGATGATAGAGATGAATAATAATCATACAAATCCTTTAAAGCTAGCCTAACTTGATTTACCTTTAATTGACACTCTGAGTCAACATAAAGATGACTATACATAGAAGCAACAAATTGTAACTTGTAACGAGGATCAAGAACAACAGCAACAGAAAGAATTACAGAATAACTATCCCAATAAGATTGAAATTTATCAAGCATGGTTTTAGCCATTTCATTAATTTTTGGATTCAAGTGCCCTCGCATTAAATTTTCTTCAATCATAATTATGTTCAAGAAATACTGATTTGCAGTAGGATATAAGGAGCTAGAAAATAAATTAGTTATAAAAGAAAAAGGTTCAAGAAACTCACAAATACTTCCAACAATTTCCCATTTCTCATCATCCAATCTATCCCTAACATTCATTTTCTGAACAACAAAATAGTTTAATGGTTCCTTGGCTTGTAAAGCTTTAGAAAGCATTGAAAATGTAGAATTCCATCGAGTTGACACATCAAGTATTAATTTACATGAAAAATTAGATCCAACTTCAGCCACATCTCGTTCAAATGATGTAATCCTAGAATCAGACCCATCAATAAATTTCACAATATTACGTAATTTACAAACACTAGAATCAACACACTTCAAACAAAATTGAACAATAAGATTCAATCATGAGCACAAAAACGAATATGAAATTTGTTTCCACCACAAGGTAGAGGTGATGTATTATTCAATTCAGTTTTCAAAGAGTTGACCATGTTATCCATACACCGGGCATTGTCTAGTGTCATAGATAGAATTTTTTCTTAAAGTTTCAATTCTTTTAATAAATCAAGCACACAATTTTTAATATTGGCAGCACAATGAGGAGGCTCAAATATCTAAAATTCAGTATTTTAGACCTAAGAATCCATTTTTTATCGACATAATGAGCGGTACGAGTGAGATAACCACGACTAGTGCAAGCAGTCCATAAATCACATGTAAAACTAATCTTACCGGGAACATCCGTAGCAAAGTCTTAAGCAACTCACATTTGAACTTTTCATGTTCTGAAATACAATATTTAAGCATCTTATTATGAGACAAGTGTATCACACTGGGGTTCAAATAAGTAAGCATTTTCCTAAGGTGTTCATGCTCGACTATTCTCAATGGATATGCATGACAAATAATGGCTCGTGCAAATAATTCACAAAAGATTTTTTGATCAAATGCAGCTGAATTTGAACACACTTTTTCAGTTAATAAACCTTTACCTTTGCAAACCTATATATGCTTTCTTGGATTTCCAATACCATCTTTACCTTCAGCGGGGTATGTCATACATCATAACTTACATCGAGCACGCAATAGAGTTACCCCATCTTTAACTTCTTTATAAAAATTATAGTGGGCCCATACCTCTGAAAGCTTTAGTAAAATCTTCCGATCACTGTCATCAACTGGTATTTCCTCCACAACGTTGTTACCTACTTGGGAATTTAAGTCCACGAAACTTTCAGCATTAACTTCAAAGGATCTAGAAGTTTCATCCATCGCCACTTGCAGAAACAAACATTCAGTATTACAACAATAAACATTCAATACCAAGAACGGTAAAGGACATTTGAAGTATAGAACTGAAACAAGGACTAGCAGCATCACACAACAGAGAGACTAAACTCACTAAACAGGAGAGACAAACATAACTAGGGACCAATAGAGACATGGCACATGTAAATAAATGCATATGAATAATCCAGAATGATGCATATCAGCAGATTTACAGTCATAGGATCAACATAATCATGATAAGTTTTAAGAAAACCATATGTATAAGACAGAAATAAGGACCAACAGATTTAGAAATTAATGAGACAATAACTAAAAGCTTAGGCATAATAGTGCACCAAGGACCAACATGACGACACAGTATGAAGTGAACCTTTAGCATGACATAACACAAGGCAGTAGAATTCACTAAACTTGAAAAAAACAGTAGAATTCACTAAACTAAGAAACGGCATAATCATGACACAAGTTAAATATCACAAGCATACGAATGAACTAAGAACCAATTTGTGGCATATCCCGCTAATAGCATGGGTTAAATCCTAACAAGAACACATTTAGAGTGCTATTACAGTAACATTAAACAACAAAACAACAGCCTCCAACTCGGTACAAAAGATCAAATTCTGATTCAAGTTTCACAGAATAACACAACACTACAGAAATTCCTAAACAAACACCTAGTAAAAAACTAAATGTTTCAAAAATCCAAACCCCATAAGAAGCAATTTCCACCAACATAAACAAAACTCAAATATTTTGCAAACCCAAGATTCTATTCAATCAGAACAAGCGATATAGCAAATCAGAACCATTAAAAGGCAATAAAAATCATTCCTTTCCCTACACAAACACACAAACGAATGCATAAGAACCACAATTGTAATAGGTTCCAACAAAAACCTTATGACATTACCTCTAAATCAACCAAATTTTCAGATCTGATATCTACACGCGTGAGCTGGCAGTGGAAGATTGATAAGAGAAAGACGAGGGAGTGGCAAAAATAAAATCAACAAGCACAAATAGCACAAAGCGAGCAATAGCACAAAACAAAAAAGAAAAGAAAATTAGTGAGCGCAGTTGGAGAGAGCACGGAGGGAGAGCAGACGCAGAGGGGGATCGATAAAGAAAGACGAGAACAGAGCACAGACGAGAGGCACAGAGCAGACGGGAGAGATACAAATAGGGTTTTAGGGGGAGACACAAACATCCAAAAGCTTTTATACTAAGGGCCTAAAGCATTAACGCTACAGTTTAACCCTAGTTGAAATCAACGGCTGAGATTATTTTGCTCTACTTTGTGTTAAATACCTTTTCCATCTAATTTAATTTCTTTTATTTTTAATTTTTTTTCTAATTAATCCAGCCTTTTATCTTTCTTTTTTTCTAAATTATTTAAGCCTTGTTATGAATTCTCAATCATAAATTTATGTAATTAATTACATGCTAAAATGTAAAAATTGAAATAAAGTATTATTTAATTTATTTGTGAAATATCAACTAATGATTAACTAATTAGTGCCAAACTAGTTATAAATGGAAATGTTTATAAAACAAAGGTATAAAGGATAATCAGTGTAGATATAAATGTAGTTATTCAAATTCAATCAACTTCTCATGTAAGAATGCAGCTAAATGATTAAGAATGCTAATTAGAATTGTAACATCTATACCTTATGTCATTGCATTATTGCATTACAATCATAACATCTAGTTCAAATGAAAATCATATCTATACCTTATATGTACTTATAATGCCCCTACTCTTAATCACCGTGTATGTTACCTTTAAATCGATTTTTCACTTATTAAGACAATAGTAGTCATAAAAAGTTACATTAATTATTATTATATGTGAATGTAATAATCATTAGACCTATGTACAAATGTAAAAGACAACAGATGCATATAAACCATTTTATATGTTATTACAAAAAGTCATAATTAAATGTTTATTTTAAATTAGATATTAAATGTAAATTAGTGTCTATACAAATGAAACTTGTGCTTTGTTAGATAAAATATATAGTTATGCGAAAAATAAGATATATATAAAACCAAGTGTTGATTTGTGATTCCTGTTAGTTATACACAATTTATATATTTATATAGGGGTGCAGTTTAGTGTGTAAAACTCATTAACAATGTAACTAAATAAAGTCTACTGACATTAATATGGAACTAAATAAACTTGGTTATATGTAAGGCTAATAAATTGGTTAGCATATTTATGAGAATAAAGTGAGATTTATGTTTATTAAAAATCTACAAATATAATTACATAAATTCATCTCATCATAAATTTTAGTGCACAAGGTTAAGTTTAAAATGCAAAATTATGGTTACGTTTATAAAGTTAATGAAGAATATTAAGATAAAGAGCAGTGTTTAATCATAATCATGATTCTGAGTAAGTAATATAGAAGATCGACTAAATATTGATTTTAATAAATTGTAAATAAAAATTACATGTTACAATGAAACATAAATCAATAATATTGTAACTATAAGAATGTGAATCAACCTAAATTTTGTCTAGTAGTATAATGACTTGATCCAAAATGAACCAATCCAAAATAAACCCAAATCCAATATGACATTTAATAAACTGACATGACCGAACTCGAATAAAACTCCAGTACAAAACCCTACAAGAAAATGACCAGACCTGAAAATAACCCGACATGATCCAACTCGACTTGAATATAACCCGAACATACCAAGCCCGACAGTAATCTGACCTAACCCGACCTAACCCGAGTAAAGAAATTATACGATAGTAACCCGACACGAGTGCAATCGCCCGACACGACCCGATCCAAAAAAAATCTAACACATTTTACCCCAACACGATAGGATCCCATCTCAACCCGACCTGATCCGAAAAATAAATATAACATGTTATAACCCGACCTGTTTTAACACGAACTATTTTCAACCCGATCCCAACCCGACACGATGACCCGAATTGACACCACTAGACTCAACCCGACCTAACCCGAGTAAAGAAATTACACGATAGTAACCGGACACGAGTGTAATCGAACCCGACACGACCCGAGAAAAAAAATCTGACACGTTTTACCCCAACACGATAGGACCCGACTCAACCCGACCCGATCCAAAAATAAATATAATACGTTATAACTCGGCCTATTTTAACACGAACTATTTTCAACCCGACCCGAATCCGACACGATGACCTGAATTGACACCACTACATCAAATGCATGACAATACGGGGCAAATATATTTCAAGATTTATAATGCATCAGATATGCATAATGCAATCTTATTTCATTTATTATTTTATTGCCAAAGTTCACTGTTTCTCTGTGCGATTTTGGTGCGACAACGGTGCGATTCACCTATCAACCTTTCAACGGCTTTCTCTGGTCTCAACGTTTCCAACTGATAACGGCTTTCTCTGGTCTCGATCTGATACCTCTCTACCGCCGCTATGGCGGCTCCGCCATCTGGTAGCGGTGGCTACGGTGGAGGAAAATCCTTCCTCCAGGCCCTAGCAAACCGCCCCCCGCCCCTTCACGACTCCCTTCCCTCGAATCCGGAGATTATACCCAAAGTCCAGTACAAAGGGGAGATCGCATGCCTTGTCAGTCGCAAGGATGCTGATACCCTCGCCTCTCATTACCGCAATGCTTTGATAGGTAAGTTTGCCAGAGGGAAGCCTACGATGGTTCAACTAAACGATGCTTTTAATTCTGTAGGTTTCAAAGGCAAGTTCCAAATTGGCTCGATTGACTTCGGGCACATCCTCATTCGCTTCCAGGAAAAAGAAGATTACCAAAGGTTCTGGCTCAAAGGACAATGGAGTTTTAACAACTCTCAAATGAAGGTTCTCAAATGGACCCCTGACTTTTCACCGGAGGTAGAATCGTCCATTGTTCCGGTATGGGTATCAATCCCTCAAGTTCTTGTTTATTTTTACAATTCCTCTATGCTAGAAGTTATTGGAAACCAAATTGGGAATTACATTAAAGTTGATGCTGCTACTGCGGCTCTGTCTAGGCCTTCTTGTGTCAAAATGTGTGTGGAAATTGACTTGAAAAAAAAACTGCCAACTCATATCAGAGTGGGAATTGAAGAGGAAGGAAATGAATTTAATGTGCATAAACTCCCTCTAGAATTTGAGGATATCCCACCCTATTGTTTCCACTGTAAATGTATAGGCCATGAAGATAATTATTGTGTCTACTTACATCCTGAACTTAAGAGAACTTGGAATAAAAAACCAGAGCTCAATCTAAAGAAAGCTACTGATTCTCAACAAAAAGCTCCTGCTGCTCAGTCTAATGTGACTACTAATTTGAATCAGATTGACTTCCTTAAAGCAGGGAGCTCAGGGGTGTCAATAATGGAAAAACAGAGAAATTTCCAAACTCAGAAATTTAGATATGTTCCTAAGAAACCCTCAAATATTGAACAAGGCACTAATAAGATCAATCAATGTGACACTGATTCCCTAGAGATTTCACTGATTCCACTGATTCCTGAGGTTGTGTCTAATGATTTGCCAGTACATACTGATAGGAATCCACTGATAACTGGAAAAGACTCTGAGAATGCTATAATGAACCCACTGACTGCTGAGGATGAGCTTGTCCCTCTTTATGACATGGTAGTTAAAGAAAAAAATCTTAACACCTGTAACAACCAAAATGCTCCTCTAGACTTAGGAAGTGATCATTTCTCCCAGTTTTTGGAAGAGGGCACCTTAGAGTCCAATTCTCCCCTCCCTGTTCTCCCCTCTGGTCATAGTCCATCAGTACAATTGACTAGGATATCTCAATCTGATCCTTCTAATTTTAGAAAAGTTTTTGCTAAGGATGACTTGCATGGTAAGCGTGGAAGATCCTTTTCCCCTTTTAGTTCCATTATTTTTGCAAAAAACTTCATTTTCTCTCAGCAGAAACATAAGGAGAACAGGTTCTCACTTCTTGCTGATGAGGAGACATCAACTGGAGAACCTCACCTAACTGAAGATCCTATCCAATCTGACATTCTGGACGGTGAGAATTTGGTAAACAAGGTTAGTCCCTCTCCCCCTCATCTAGACAAGCTGAGGACTGGTAAGTTTGAAGGGAAACATACTAAAAAGAGAAATGATTCTTTTTTCTCACAGAAGAATGTCATCATGACTAGATCAAAAAGCTCTTCAAACGTCTCCACATGAATAGTACATCTAATAAGCTTAAAATGTTGGTTTGGAATATTAGGGGCATGGACACATCCATACTAAGGCTCAGTAATCTTATACATAGGCATAAATTTGATCTTATTTGCCTAATAGAGCCTAAACATGATAACTCTCAATGTGATTCCTATAGACAGAGACTGAAATATGATCACTACCTCCCAGCCAATAATGGCCAAATCTGGTTGTTCTGGTCATCAAGCTTAACACTTACGGTTAATAATGATAATCTGCAGTTTCTTGCAGTAAACTTGAGCAGTGTTAATTTTAATAAATCAATGGATGCCTTTTTCATCTATGGTCTCAGGACTAGAACTGGTAGGCTTCCTCTTTGGTCAGATCTTAGCTCCTATAATCACTCTGAATCCCTTTTTATTGGAGATTTTAATTCTATTACATATATTAATGAATACAAGGGTCCATCCTCTCCAAATTTAGGTAGCATCAGAGATTTTAATGGTTTCATTAATGGTTTGTCTCTGGAAGAAATTAACACATATGGGAATTTGTTCACCTGGTCAAATAACAGACTTAGATCTCCTACAGTTAAGAGATTGGATAGAGGATTGTGCACTCCATCCTGGTCATCATGTTTTCCTGCATCTTCTATTCAGATTCTAAACAGAGCTAGTTCAGATCATAGTCCCATGTTGTTAACTGTAGGCAGTTACTCTCCTTCCTGTCCTAAGCCTTTTAGATTTCTAAATACATGGTATAAGAGAAAGGAACTTAATGAAGTCATTAAACAAAACTGGGAAATCCCTGTACATAATACTGGTATGTTAGCTTTCTATCTAAAGCTTGTTAGACTTAAAAAGGTTCTTAAAATTTGGAACAAAGATAAATTTGGCAACATTCATGATAATGTGATTCAAGCTGAATTGGCATTACAGGCCCAAGAATCTCTAACAGATCTCTCAGACTCTTTGACTGATCAGGTTAAACTTAAGAAGGCTAGGGCTAGGTTAGTTAAGGCTTTGTCTGAACAGAAAAATTATTGGAAACACAAGGCAAAAAAAAAATGGTTGCAAGAGGGAGATAACAACACAGTTTTCTTCCATAATTCTGTTAAGGAAAGAAATAATAGATTGAAGATTACAAAGATTAAGAGTAAAAGTGGACAGTGGCTAGACAATATTCAGGATATTGAAATGGAGGCTATTAATTACTATCAGGATCTTCTGAGTGAAGATATCTCCACTTTTAGTTCTCCTTTTCAGTATCATTTTTTAAATCATATCCCGAGTTTGGTCACTGAGGAAGATAATGATAAACTCCTGCAACCAGTTTCAATTGAGGAACTTAAAAAGATTGTCCATAGTTTGAATAAGTCTAGCAGCCCTGGTCCAGATGGTTTTACTGCTAAATTTTACATTAAGTCTTGGGACATTATAGCAAAATATTTGCTAATTGCTGTTCAGGATTTTTTATCTTCATCTAATATGCCTAGGGGTATTGGCAGCACATGGATTACCATAATTCCAAAAAAGAAAACTCCAACTTCTTTTGATGATTATAGACCTATAAGTCTTTCTAATGTGATTAATAAGATTTGTTCTAAAGTGCTTATGGAAAGACTTAAAGCTATAATGCCTAAGATTATCTCCCCTAACCAAACAGCCTTCCTACATGGTAGGGACATTTCAGATAATGTCATTTATTTACAGGAAATGATTAGGCTGCTTAATAGGAAGAGAAGGGACCCAAATTGCATTGTAAAATTAGATCTCAAAAAGGCTTTTGATAGGGTTAGATGGTTTTTTCTATATAAAGTACTAGCTAAATTTGGTTTTCATCCAAAATTCATTTTTTCAATCATGAAAAATCTTTCCCAGGCCTGGTTCTCTGTTCTTATTAATGGTAAGCCATGTGGTTTTTTCCAATTGTCTAGGGGAATTAAGCAGGGGGATCCTCTATCTCCATTTTTGTTTAATATTTTCTCTGAGTCATTTTCCAGGAGTCTGGCTTTCATATTTCACAGTGGTAAGCTTTCATTCTATGACCTGCCAGGTAATCCTCCAAGAATCTCACACTTATCATATGCTGATGATACTGTTATTTTCTTCAAAGCTACTGAGTTGACTCTGGTTAGATTAAAGGCCTTTTTATCTACCTTTGAAGATGTCACTGGTCAATCTATAAACTATAGTAAGAGTGACATCTTCATAGGTAAGCATGCTACAGCTCAAAGAGTTAATCACATTAAGAGAACTTTAGGAATGAAAATTGGTGCTTTTCCATTTCTATATCTAGGGGTTCCTATTTTTACTGGTGCTGCAAAAAAGATTTACTTCCAACCTCTCTTTGAGCAAATTGATGGTAGGATTGGTAATTGGAAAAATAGGTGGATAACTACTGGGGGTAAACTTATATTGATTGAGTCTTGTATCTACTCCATACCCCAACATATCTGGCAAGTAATTAAACCTAAAAAAGTGATTGTTTCCACCATTGAAAAAAAATTAAGCAGATTCTTTTGGGGGGGATAATGAGCATAAATAAAAAAGAGCATGGAGAAATTGGCATGCTCTTTGTACACCTACTAATCAAAATGGTTTGGGCTTTAGATGTATAAATACAATAATCGAAACCTGTTCTGTAAAGCTGTGGTGGAAATTCCAACTGGCAGAAACTCTATGGTCTCATTTGTTGGCAGGTCTTCCTTCCTCTTACAGAACCTCCCCAAACTGGAAAAGAATTTGCTCAGTAAACTCTTGGGCAGAAGCTAACTCTAGAGTTATAATTGGAAAAGGGGAGTGTAATTTCTGGACAGCTAATTGGCTTGGGATAGGGATTTTATCAGATTTGTGTAATCAAAATGGGGTTGACATTGATGTAAATTGCACTGTTTCTGAATTCATATCCAATAAATCTAGTCTTATTCCACAAATTGAACCATTTCTGCATCCTGATATTATTGCTCTTTTGCAGGATTCAAAAACATCACCCCATAGACCTGATAGATTAATATGGAAGCCAGGTGCAGATGGTAACTTTTCATTCAGAGCAACTTATTTGTTACTTTGCAACAACTCAGGTCAGACTGCTTCTTCTCTTCATTTTTGGAACTCCAGATTTGAAAAAAAAATCTCAGTGTTTATGTGGAAAGTAACAAATTCCTATCTACCATTTGACAACATCCTTAAAAAACTGAGATTTTGCTTGGCCTCTAAATGCTGTATGTGTAATTTGCATGAAGATGATCTAGATCATTTCTTTAACTCATGTGAGTTTTCTTTGAATGTTTGGAAATCAATACATCAGTTCATGGGTATTAGGGATAGGGAATTCCATTCTGTTTGGGACAGATTATCATGCTACTTAACTCTTCCCACTATGTCTACATTACATTCTACTATAGTTAGAACTGCAGCAATCTTTACCTTTTGGAATCTATGGAAGATGAGGAATAGATTCATTTATGATTCTGTCAAGCCCTCCCCTACCATTGTGCTTCAGCAGATTAGAGATCAAATCTTCTATTCATTCTGTGCTAAACCTATATATATAGTCTCTTCCCTTGATCTCAGTATTTCTAACCACTCCTACCTGCCTCTCATTAAACGACCCTCAAAGCCTAAAATCTGGAAAATTGCATGGGATAGGCCAAAACTGGGCTTTAAGGTAAATGTGGATGCTGCTTGGTGCTGTAATACCAATATGTGTGGGCTTAGTATGATTATTAGGGATAGTAGAGGGAGCTTTAAGGAGGCTTATACTTCATATACTAATGCTATATCTCCTTTAGAAGCTGAGCTAAAAGTAATTCTGTTTGCTATCCAACTTTCCACTTCTTTGACTTTCACTGTTTGTATGGAATCAGATTGCATTAGTGCTGTGCTATATGCTAATGATCCACTTAGATCTCCTTGGAAAATGTTTTGCTTAGCAGATGAGATCCACCATTCTTTGGGGGACATACATATTGTGCACATATATAGAGAAGCAAATCAGGTTGCTCATTCTCTAGCAAAATCATGTCTGCTTCAAAAATGTAATTTAGCTTTTCCCACATTTTCTTTGCTTCCTAACTTAGTCCAGGGTTTAGTTAGACTGGATCAAATGAGTACTCCTTCTCTACGGATTGCTACCTAGTTCGGATGCTACTGATTAATTTGTTTCATGCAGATCACATGCTGATATCCCGCTTCATGCTATCATGGAATCTTGCTGCCTCTGGCCTTGTTTTGGTGATGGATTTGTCTAAGATGGACTTTTGTTGCCTTAAGCGATTCAGACCTGGATGGCTGGTTACTCCTTCTGCACATACTGGACTTTTGTTTTTTTAGCTAGGATGGAGAGCCATATGCAAATAGATAGGTCTTTTTGACATTTACTTCCGGTATGAGATGGAGGTATTCTCTTTATTTATGTGGAGAGGGTTTCGACTGCCTTGTGTTTCTCCCCGGATTCACTAATAAGTTTCGATTCTCTCCACCATAGATAAAGAGGCCTTCTCCTCCGACTTGCTGCTCATATGTATCTTTCATTCTTTTGGGAGCAACAAGCGTCGCTCCAATAGCCAGTGATCATCCCTGTATATCTCACTTTTGCTACGGCTTTTATTTATGTCTTTTTTACGGCTCGGGAAGGCCTAATAGAATTTCCCCCATCTACGGATGGTTTTATTTTAAAAAAAAAGATATGCATAATGGAAGGAGAGTTTCATCTAATTCTCTGTGTTGTTACATCCTATCAATTTAAAAAAGTTAACTTTCCAAGAATAAAATTTCATAAACTATTGTAAAAATGTTTTCCGTAAGAAACTTATATCTACCGATTAAGTTTAGTAAATGAAGAAAAGTTGGTGGATTTTTATTGTTGGTGTAAAATTGTCTAAGGATTCTTAAAAGATAGAATGATTTCATTCATCATATCAACTAATATTTACACTACAAAAAATATTTCAGTAGTAACGCATATTTTGTGACAGGTAAGGAAATATTATAATATTTGCTCTACTTTCAAGTGTCACTAAATATTTGTGAGATGTAAACATGACACTAAACCGAATCCATGTCACAAAATTTAATGACACTTCTAAATTGAACTGCATCTTAAAGCATCACAAAAAAAATATAATTGTGACACTTTGTGAAGTGGCCATATTCAGCCTGTCACTAAAATATTGTGACGCATTGAAGTATCATAATAGTTTTTTGTGACGCTTTAAAATGCAGTTCAATTTAGAAGTGTCAATAAATTTTTTTGACATGGATTCAGTTTATTGGCATGTGTATATCTCACAAATATTTAGTGACACCTGAAGGTGAAGTGAATATTGTGATATTTCCTTACTTGTCACAAAATATGCATCATTACTGGAATAATTTTTTGTGTGTTATACAGGCCTACTTAGAGAATAAGCAAAGCTATGGAAACCTAATCATATACAAATACATATTTACCAATAAGACACAGTATACTCTAATAGCCCCCACAAGCTCATTAAGGTGGAGCGGCGTGAATCTTGGACTGTGGAATACCAAAACGCGCAGTGCCAACAACTTTCGTAAAAACGTCAGCAATCTCATCAAGAGAACGAATATGCCGAACAACAAGGGAACCATCCTCAACCGACTCACAAAAAAATGATAATTAATCTTGATATACTTATACCTCTGATGAAAGACAGGATTAGCAGACATAAAGGTAGCACTCAGATTATTGCAGAGAAGTGTGGGCGGAGGCGACAAAGGAGCTTGACGCTCAAGTAATAACTGTAGAATCCATATCATCTCAATCGATGCAAACGAAATAGCCTTATACTCGGCTTTAGAGCCGGACTTGGCTACCACATGTTGCTTCTTCGACGACCAACTAATAATATTACCACCATAACAAATGGAAAAACTATGTTGAGAATGACAGTCATCACCATCAGAAGCCCAACCAGCATTAGAAAAGGATAAAAGATGATGATCTATACAAGGTCGAAGAGGAAGACCATATCCAAGGACCCCTTCAAATAACGCAGAATGCATTTGAAAACAGACCAATGCAGCTCAGTCGGATTGTGTATAAACTGACAAACACGATTAACTGCATAAGAAATTTTAGGACGAGTTATCGTGGCACACTGTAAAGCACCAACAATGTTGTGTTAATGATGAGGATCTTGCGCAGGATCCTTAACCTAGGCTAGCCGCAACGTAAGCTCAGCTGGTGAGGCCATTGGCTAGGCATCCAGCATCTTGCTGCGCTCCAATAAATCATGAATATACTTCTGCTGAGAAAGAACAATGGTCGCCTTGGAACGAGTAAGCTCAATCCCCAGAAAATAATGCAAAGGCCCAAGATCAGGATGTGAAAAAGCATAATTTAATTTGCCAATAAACTCCGTAATGAGTGCAGTAGACAAACCAATAACAATGAGATCATCAACATACACCAACATATACAAAACCTGCTTGCCATGTCTAAGGATGAACAAAGTAGTATCAGACTTACAGGGAGCAAAGCCAAGAGCCTGAAGAAAGAGTCTGAGCTTCGTAACTAAGCCCGAGGTGTCTGTTTACGACCATACAGTTCTTTCCAAAGAAGATAGACATGCGAGGACCGAGAACCATCAACAAAACCAGAAGGTTGCGCCATATATACAGTCTCAGAAAGATCATTGTTCAAAATGCATTATTAATGTCAACTTGATGCAAAGGCCAATCAAGCTTAAGAGAAATAGACAAAACAAACCGAATGGTAGTAGGCTTGACAACCAGACTGAATGTATCAACATAATCAACACCATCCTCTTGATTGAACCCCTTGGCCACAAGTTGCGGTTTATAGCGCTAAATAGATCTATCTGCTTTACTCCTTATCTTGTACACCCACTTCCAACCAATAATGTTAGCATTACGGGAAGGAAGAACTAAGGTTCACGTCCCATTATGCATAAGGGCATCATATTCAAGTTGCACTGCATTTTGCCATTCAGGTAACTTGGAAGTCTGAGAAAATGTTTTGGGTTTGGACAAAGTTGTTTGAGAGGGAGGAAGTCAGTGAAAAATAGAGACATAAGCTTTAGATTTGAGATTATTGGTTTTTGAACGAGTGCCCATAGAATGTTAAGTGTTATCAACATGATAAAAATAAGAGGGAAAAGATTGGGTAGGAATAGCCACAGGAGTGCCCGTGACCGCAGGCTGGTAGCTGGAAATAGGGGTGGCCAGCGGGCTATCCACTTGAACTGGAGGCGCCAGCGGACTGGGTAAGGAAGGGGCATATCAGCCGCAACTTGAGGCATTGGACTGGACGTGGATGACAGCATCCGAGTGGACGCGCCAGAAGTAGCTGACTTGAGTTGGCTGAGCTGACGGGAGACGACCGATCGAGTGAAGGCCGAGGTGGCAGGACAGGATTAAAGACATGAGTAGAGGTGGCTAATTTCAGTAAAGAGATAGGTACAAAATCAGAGTCAGAAGACGGAGTAAATGATATAAGAGCTGAGTGATCAGGATAAGGGAATGTTGATTCATAAAAAACAACATGATTGGCAATATATACACAATTGGATGGAACATGCAAGCAAGATAACCTTTATGGTGAGAACTGCACCCAATAAATACACATGGAGAAGATTGATACTCAAGTTTGTTTGATCGATATGGACGAAGAAAGGGATAACACAAGTAAGCAAAAATGTTAAAAGTTCATAATCATGGATTCAATCAAAGAGTGACTCATATGGAGATTTATGACTGGGTGTAGAAGATAAGGTATGGTTATGTAGATAGATAGAGGTGTGAAAAATATGTTCCCAAAAGATGGTGGGAAGTCTCGCACATGACAATAGAGAAAGGCCCTTCTCAACAATCGTACGATTACGACGTTCAGCAGCACCATTTTGAGATTGTGTATGAGAACAAGAGACTCTGTGAGAGATGCCTTCATTTTGAAGATAAGATGATACAAAATGATATTCACCCCCCCAGTCTGATTGAAATTGTTTAATTTTAGTGCCGAATTGAGTTTCAATACTCTTTAGAAAAAGATAAAACTGAGGAAGAACGTGTGATTTTTGTGCAAGAATGTATATCAACACAAATTTTGTGCAATCATCGACAAAAGTCAAGAAATAACAATTTCCATTAAATGAAGAAACATGGGCAGGGCCCCAAACATCTGAATGATCAAGATCAAAAGGAGCCTTACTAGACTCTTGAATATGAGAAATAGGTAATCTGTGGCTCTTACCGAGCTGACACACTCACAAATGTTTTGTTAACTATTTAAAGACACTGGAAGCTTAAAGCAGGAAACCAAATGATGAAGAGATGACTCATGAGGATAACCAAGATGCTCGTTCCAGGTTTGTAAGCTAGTACACGTGCCAAGAAGAGCACAAAAAAGGGTTGTGGATGACTGAGGTGGTGGGCTAAGGCGATAGAGACCATTTTCAACGGTTCCAGTTAGAAGTGTCTGACCTTGCTGATCCTTCACATAAAAATGAGTAGGGAAAAAGAGCATAAAAGAATCATTATTTTTAGTCATTCAAAAAACACTAAGAAGGTTTTTGCAGACACCAGGAACAAAAAGAATATTATGTAAGTGAACATGCTAGTTAACAGATGGTAAAATAGAGTAGCCCAAATGCATTATAGGAAGAAACGTACTGTTGCCAACCTGTAAGCCATCATTACCACTGTAAATTGGAATGAACCGACCTGTTGGAGAAATCAGAAGTGACATGGTTGGTAGCACAAGAATAAAAGAACCATGTCAAATCATGTAGATGTAGGGCAAAAGGCGGCCCCAGATTGGCTGCAGCATAGGCCTGGTGAGGCAGACCCAATGACTGTTGGGAGCGAGGCAGGTTGTCACGACACTGTTGGTTGGACTGATTTGGACGTAGATGAGTCGCTGGGAATTCTGTAGTGTTTTATCGCTTTTAGCAGTTGAGACCATCATGACCAGATCGATAACAAATCTAGCACTGCAAATCTGGCCGCGTGGAATTGTCGGACACTGGAGCAGATGAATGGACTACTGCATTAACCACAAATTGAAAAGATTTACCGTGCATGTCCTGCATGCGTGCTTCTTCTTCCAATAACATACCCAAAAATTGATGTGAAGAGATTGCCCCTGTACGAAGATTCAAGGCAGTGCAAAATGCAGAGTAAGTCGTATCGAGGCCATGAAGGATGCACTCAGTAATTTCATCATTGGACACAAAGTGAGAGCACTCAGTTAGAGAATCAGAGAACGCGCATTTTTTCTCCACATACTCAAGGATGGAGAGAGAACCTTTCAGAAAGGTCTGAAGTTGGTGCTTGAGACACATCAGATTTGAACGAGTTTGCACATGGAACATCTGTTCCAAAAAACCCAGGCCTCAGATGTGGTGACAGCACGAAGAACATAAGGAAGCTTCATGGCCTCGAATGGTTGACTGGATCCAAAGGATAACCAAACGATCATTCTTTTTCCAAGGGGAAAACTTTGGAGTAGTGGAATCTTGCACGTTGGAAGGATCAGATGAAGGTGGAAGAACCTCAGACTGGGCCGATCCCATAACCAAAAATGAATCCAAATCATAAGAAACAAGAGCAAACTTGATGGACTAGCGCCATATAGAGTAATTATGGCAATCAAGGCAAAACTGAAGAGTAGGTAATTTGAATGATGGAGTGGCATCAAAAGACGTGAGATCAAGCGGATCTGTGGTGGTGGGAGTTGTAATGTTTGGTGAACCGGCAAAGGAAAATGGAAGGCAGGCAGCGGTTGGCAGCAAAGAGGGTTAGGGTTAGGGTTTGATGGAAATGAAAAAATAGATAGAGAGGATCGGTTAGACTGATACCATGTAATATTTTATAAGGATTCTATATACCCGAATTGATTTCATTCATCACATTAACATGTATTTATACAAGGGCTTGCTTAGAGAATAAGCAAAGCTAAACCTAATCATATAAAAATATAGATTTACCAAAAATACAGATTTACCAAAAATACATAATATGCTCTAATAGTTTGTGGGTTTAAAATAAAAATATATATTAAATCATGTATTTTTGTATGAATGCTCTCCGTGAATCCACCCTATCTGCAAGTTATCTTTTACCATTTAAAATGGTCGTTTTGACTATTACTTTCATCACAAAATGACGGTGCCACTGCTAGCACGTGTGTCACGGTCAAGGGTTGACTGTGTGGCCTAACCGTGTGAAAATGCAATGATTATTGTCTGATTTCCACGTATGTCGCACTTAGTTTGGTTGCTCCCAACGCACAAAGTCTTTTAAGGGACATGGACAATTATGCATCAAAATACACACGAGTTTAGAATTGGAGCACGAGCGCACAAACGAGGGACAGATGCATTATAAGCCCACACAAGCTTGGGAGTAAAATACTCATTTTCAATATATTGCAAAAGGTAACTGGATGTTGGTAGCTCAGTACTCCACATATATGGTGTACGAAAGTAATTACATGCAACAACTACAAGAACAAAAGAAGGTCAAAGAAAATATGGCACGTAGGCCCAGATCTTCAAAATGAAAGGAACCTAACTAACTAGCTAAGTAATTGTATAGGGAAAAGAAAAGACTATCCGTGACAAGGATCCGTGGACAAGTTTTCGTGTGCTGTGAAGCAACACTAAGAGTGCTAGTCTGGTTGGCAACTGACTGTTGCACGCATGGTGCTGTGCACGAACAACTCTAGCATTGTGCACTACGCGATGTGGGCGTAGGGGGGATGGCATGGGCTAAGAGCGGCTAGCAGCACGACACTAGATGACCCAAAATTACAACAAATTACCTTTGGCAATCCCAATCATAGTTTACAGTCCAGATTTGTATATCGAGCACGATGAAAAATCTTTCATTAATCACCTTGTGTCGTGTTACATTTACAGAACACTTTTTAGTGACCAAAATTACCAAGGCCATCTCATACTTTCTATAAATGATCTCAATTTAATGGAGATGGAACAAATCTTTCACTTCAGGAGTTGTTCATTTTTGTTTTGGTTGCTTTAGAGGTTGATTAGTACAGTGTATTGGAAACTCTGTGAGGAGGTGGCTAATATTTGAATACCGTGATCAGCTTCCAGTGTTTCGAGCCAAACTCGTTAGAAGTATACTAAGTATTTGACAATTTATCTTACAATATACCCATGTCTATTTGTTTATACATAAAGGCCACAAAGTTGTAATTTGATTTTTAACGCCTTTAAAGTACCCCTTTGGGGAAATTGATGTAGCCTTTGGGAAACTGTTATAAGCCTCCTGGCAACTAATGTAAGCCTTCGGGCAATATAAGATGAGTTTTTGGAAACATATGGGGTTCATGAAAAGGGAAGGAAATCCTCCAAACCCCTTCTACGATAGTTTGAATTAAACAAAATACAATTTAATAGTGATTTAAAAAAATAAAAATAAAAACTCACCAATGGTAAGGGGATTTTTATTAGGTTCCCCGAACCCTGAATAAAACATGTTACATTGTTTGCGAATTGAATCTAGTGAAAACAAACTAGATGTGGGCATAACAATTGCCACAATAGAAAGTCAAACCCCCTATTCAATTTGCCTCCACCCTTATGATAGCAAAATAATAGGCCTAATCCCCATGCCAAGGTCTAGTACAACCTTCCACTTTCTTTCCTCCACACCCCATGTCGACAAGAAGAAGTGGTTCTCGTGCTAGCCTCTTGCACATTACTCCCCCATGACTAATGCACTTTAACTCTTTGAAGTTAAGTGTAAGAAAAGTGATCAAATCATAATCCAAGACTTGCTTTCGCGAGAATACTGAGCAAGCCATGTGTTAGACCAATTCTATAACTAAAATAGGAGCTCGAAGTCTAGATCATCCAATGCTTGATAATTCAGCTTCCTTTCCATCCTTCTGTCTTGATAAGCCAGCCTCCATATCCTTTGTCATTTTGACTAGCCTTCCCTTTCATGAAGCATCTTATACTCCATTCAAACTCTGAAACTATCAAAGAAAAATAATCAGCAGTAGTATCTCGTCCATAAAATAATAGTTTCTACTATCTTATAAAGCTCTAATATATGGGAATTCTCTAGAATCGAGAAGGAACTTTCTGAGGCAATGTAGCCAGCTGGAAAATATAATTAGCATTTGTAGAACTAGCTAACTTTACTAAAGCATCCGCTACAGAGTTTGATTCCCTAAAAATACGTGAAAAGGTAACGGATAGCTCGCCTGAGAGATTCCATATAGCTCTGATCAGATTACTAAAACTCTATGGTATGGTGAACTCCCTCCTTATCATCTTTAGAAGAATGAGGGAATCCACTTCTACTTGAATATTAGTGAAACCAGTGAAGAAGGCTATTTCTATTCCCAAAATTAAAGCTATGGATTCTGCCTCTAAGCTGTCCATATTCCGACGATATAGAGCTTTTGCTATGAGGACCTCTCCCGATAAAGAAGGGACTTGATATTTTTTTGTCTAATCAGATCATAAGATGAGCTCAGTGAAAAATACAAGTACTTTCAGATTTACATATCAAGGTGTCCTAGTAATTTTCAAAAGGTGGAAACTCCGTTGTTATAGAATCATGGTATTCAATTGGAAGACCAGATTAAAAGATATTGCAATAAAAATCCCTATTGCAGAAGAAATCAGATATTGTCAAATCAGGATATGGAAGATCCATATGAATTCCATACATCAATTAAAGCCTCACAATCTAACCAATTAATATTCCAAAAGGATAATTTACCTTCTCCAATCCGAAGTGCTGAATTTTCAGGAGCAATATCACTAATCCCCTTTATTCTTTTCCAAGTTTTAGAATTCTTTAGATAATCTGGAACTGAACACATGAACAAGGTCCATAGATTGTTTCTAGTTTGCATTTCCACTAGAGTTTAATTGAAAAACTCTTAATGACACGATGAAAATTTTTAACATTCAGACCAATTTTCAAAACAGGATAACTTAGATTAGACCAAGAATGCCAAGTTTTCCTCTGACCATATTCAGAAGTGCCCCTAAAAGGTTTTTCAAATAAAACATGTAATCTATCAATAATTCCTACTGTATGTTTTATCACTACTAAAATGTGCAAAGGAATTGCTAATAGAACATGTTTAATCAATATCAATCTACCTGCGTGATTAAGCTATTTATTTTGCCACATTAAAATCCTAGCTGCCATCTTTTCAAAGATACATTGAAAATACTTATGCTTTATCCTTCCCATAAAAATAGGTCATCCACAGTATTGGAGGGGAAAAGATCCGGCATCAATGCTAATTAAGCTAGGAATCAAATTCCTATGGAAAGGCTTAGCATGCTTAGACAAATAAAATGAACACTTCCCAAAGTTTATTTTTTGACCAATTGCTCTCTCATAAACATTAAGAATTTTTTAAGATTCTATAATCTAGTTTTATTTGCTTCAGTAAATACCACAGTATCATCAGAAAGCTGAGATGAGTGGTATTATTTACTGAATTTGGTAACTTGAAAAAAACTTATTCTTGACTAATTAAACAGTAAACTAAAGTTTCTAGAAAAATCTTCAGTAAGCATTATAAACAAATATGGAAATAGATGATCCCCTTGTTTAATGCCTCTTGATGCTTTAAAGAAACCAAAATGTTTACCATTCACAAGAACTGAGAAATTTGTTCCAGCTATATTGCCCATAGTATTTTTTACTATTAAACCATGAAAACCCATTTTTAATAGCAATGTGATAAAAAAAGACCATGAAACCCTATCAAAGTCTTTCATTATATCCAATTTAAACATAACATTAAATCCTCTTGATTTGTTATTTAGAAAATTGTCATTTCTTGCATTAATAACACATTGTCAGCCAATTCTCTACCTTGAACAAAGATAGATTGTTCATGAGATATGAGAGAAGGAATTATGGGTTTAAGTATCTCAGTGTATACTCTAGAAAATATTTTGTTTAAAAAGTTTGAGAGACTTATTGGCCTAAAATCACTGAAAGAAGAGCATAATTGCATTTTAGGAATTAAAACAACAAATGCAACAACAATAGCTCTAGGTATAGGCACACCAGCAGGAAATTCATTTAAAGCATTTATAAGTTCATTTTCAATGATGTCCCAATATTCAATATAGAACTTACTAAGGAATCCATCCGGTCCAGGGGTTGCATCTCCATCCATTTCAAAAACCAACTTCTTGATAGAATCCAAACTTATTTCCTCCATAATATTTTCATTCATATGATATGTAATAAGACTTATAATATTTTTGTAATAAACATTAGGTAGCTACACCCTCTAGATTACTATTTACATAAGTAAGAAGATCGGAGAAAAATGTATAGCCCCGGCTCCAATCTTATCAAGATTTTTAATCCATTGACCTTGGCTGCTCTTAATCTCTATCATAGACTGCCTAGCATGTTTTGACTTAATAGAGGCATGGAAAAATTTATAATTAGAGTCTTCTTCTGTTAACCATTTTACCCTTGACTTGTGTTTCCAAAAATTTCATCCCTAGTTAGTGCAAGCATGAGTTCTGCTTTAGCTTTATTAAGTTCAGATCTGGTGATTTCATTTCTAAGCTGCCGATGTTCCATTTCTTTTTGTAAAACCTAGCCTCTTTAACTTTATCTTGTATATTACCAAAAAATATTTATTCCATTCTTTTATAAAACCTTTTAGCCTTCTGAGCTTGAGTGAAAACCTCAGCATACCAAAACCATCACACGGAAAACTCCAATCAGATAAAAATTTTATATTTGAAATCATTGTGTGTGATCCAACAATTTTTTAACTTGAAATATTTAGGACCTGAAGAATAATTTTAAATTAGTTACAGTGACCAGTAAAAGAGAATGGTATGAGGGGTGTCTAGCATGAGCTCTAATGCTTGTGTTAGGGAACAAGTTTTAAAAAGATTCATCAACAAGGCCTCTAAAAATTACTACTACTTACACTAGCCCATGTAAAATGATTACAAGTAGTGGGTAATTCTACAAGCTGGTTCTCCTTTATAAACACGTAATTCTATAAGCTCGTTTTCCTTTATAAACAAGTTACTCTAGCCTATAGCTGACATCCTTGGGCTGTAATCCTAGCCCAGAGAATAAATACAGATAAGGCAAATGAAGTGATAAAGATGGAGTCTGGTCTGAACCATACGATCGCGAACTAATAAATGCAAAGACATGATCAAGCCACAATTGGGAATTTTTGCCATGAACCAGAGTTATGGGGATTTGGTACAACTTATGTTCTCAGATGAGAAAAATATGAAACCACGATGGTGACCTATTATAAATACAAAAAAAGAAACACTGAAGAGGGTAACCATTACTATACCGAGGAATTCTAATTCTCTAAGAAGGAGACTGACTTGTTTGTCGGAACCTTTTCCCTGGAATCATTTCGGGATCTGTTTTGTGGGAAGAAGAATATATGAGGTGAACAGTAGTGTTTACTTGACGAAGCAACTACATCATTTGGCGTTGTTTGTGAGGAACAAAAAAATTTCTTGGTTCTAAGATCCTTCAGATAAACAATGGTGTTCACCAGAAGTGAGAAGAGCCACAACCATTAGACCTAAGAACACAGCTGGGTATAACAAAACTACACAAGACCGGGAGTATCCCTAGTAGAGAGAGAGAGAACAAAATAGGGAAGATACAGAAAACAAGGAGAAGAAGAATTTCCTAACGCAAACCAGGAGAAAAAATGGATGACGTTCGCAGCATATTTGGAAGATAATAGAGAGAGCCTCTATAATCAGTTTTTGAAAACCCTCAAGCCCAAATCGCAGGGAATGAATAAGAAAATAAGTAACAATCGCAAAAGTCTTAAGTATGAGGAGGATTTACGAGACATAGTGGCAGATGATGATGCAGAAAAGTCACCCTAGCACCGCATCTTCGAGATTACAAAATGACTGAGGATTTCAAGCTCCCTCTCTATGTTAAAATTTATGATGGGGCAAGAGATCCAAAAGAGTTCCTACACTCTTGTTGAAATAGTATGAGGTTTTGAGATGCGAACGTCGGGCTAGTTTGCAAGGCATTTCCCATTTTCTTATCAGGAATGACAATCGCATGGTATGAAAACCTGCCAAATGGAAGCATCAAATCATGGGGGCAATTTTCATATCTATTTTTAGGATGTTTATACCAGAAACAAAAATTCACAAAAAGCAATTGCAGATTTGAACAACATAGCTCAGCGAAGTGATGAAACTCTAGCGGAGTATCATAATAGGTTCAACACCGAGAGCTTGCAAGTTTGGGATCTATCATTTCAATTGTTATCGGGAGCATTCACATGATGCATGCGATCTGTAGAATTCTATAAATATTTAACAAAGAACATGCAAGAAAACCTAAGAGAGTTACAAAAAATGATAGAGCAGTATGTTCGGGCGGAAAAGGTGAATAATCACAAAATATAGAGAGAGAGCGAGAAGAAAAAAGAAAGATTGAAGACTCACATAAGGGGTTCGTGAAGAAGGGAAAGGGCAACATCCCTTTTAAAGGAAGAGAAATGGGGATGCAAGAAGCATCAAGCCAAGTAACTCCTCTGACAAAGTCAAGAAATGAAATATGGCAGGCGAATAGGGAGCTATTTCATGATCTATCACCAATGATTGCACCCCCAGAGAAAAAGGTTCAGAGAATTCTATTATGCCTTCCACAAAGACCATGGCTATAATATAGCCTATTGTGCGGATTTAGGGAGGCAAATTGAGGAAACCCTAAGGAATGGTTAACTGAGCCAATATAAGAAGGAAGAAGGAGGAAGCGGGTATAGTGAAGCTAACAAAACAGGGAACCAAGTTGCACGAATCCAAGGAACAATGAGCTCACTTTCCAAAAATTAGAAAAATGATGGCAGCAGTAGATTACAGTGACGACATGGCGGATGAAGTTCCAGAAAAAGTCATCCTATCTATACATGGAACAACTGAATCACTATTTAATAATGCTTGGAAGGCTAAGGCTAGATATCCCTCACCCCCACCCCTATAAGAGCATATTGATAAGAGGTTCCGCCTAGGTGAATTAATTATATTTACTGAAGAGGATGCAGTAAACGCTTTGCGACATAATGACCCAATGGTTATTGTCACTAAAATTGGAAATGCAACGGTTCACAGGGTATTTATGGATGATGGAAGCACGGTCGAGATACTCTTCGTTTGTTGCTTCGATGAGTTAGGGTTTAAGCGAATTGACTTAAAGAAGTCCACGGCCCCCTGCTTGGATTTACAGGACGAGTAGAAACACGGTTAGGCAACATACATTTGCTTGTTACCATTAGGGACAACGATCGATATTGTACCTTAATGTGTGAATTTGTGGCCATGGATGCATCAAATAGGTTGAATGTAATCATTGGATGGCCTTGAATGAAAGAAACAAAGGCGATATGGTCCCCATACCACCTAGTAATGAAATTCCCAACTCTGGCTAGAATTGCAACGCTAAGGGGAAATTAAAAAATGGCCAGGAAATGTTTAGTGATTGCGATAAAGACAGGGAAAAGTATAGAGAAAACCAATGTGGTCAACACTGTATCTAAGATGGGATCACTTGGCTACCAGGAACAAAAAATAGATCTGGGAGAGGAAATAGAGCTGCTAACTTTGGATGACCAAGATGATTCCCGATGTATTAAGATAGGAAAAAATCTCCTAGCACTAGAAAAAGAGGGTCATACATTCCTATGAAGTCATAAGGATAAATTTGCATGGAGTGACCAGAACATGGGAGTGGTTGATCCAATAATTGCTACCCACTCCCTGAACATTAATAACTCGGTTAAGCTAGTCAAACAAAAGTAGCAAAACTTTGCTAGTAATAGGCAGAAAGCAATTGAAGAAGAAGTTACAACCTTGCTTCAGGCAGGTATATTGAAGGAGGTTATCTACCTAAGATAGTTAGCGAACCCGGTAATGGTGAAAAAATTAGACACGGAATGGCAAATTTGTATAGATTTCACTGACTTAAACAAAGCATGCCCAAAGAATTGCTACCCTTTGCCCAAGATTGATCAGCTAGTCGAAGCAATATCTTGCTACGAAGTTCTATCCTTTTTGTACACATATAAAAGGTACCACCAAATACTGATGGATCGAGAGGATGCAAAAAAGACAACATTTGTAACAAGCTTCGTAACATTCTGCTAGTTGAAAATAACTTTTGGACTTAAAAACGCAGGAGTAACGTATCATAAGGGTGATCAATAGCATCTTTCGCAATCAAATAGGGTGGAATGTGGAAGCATACGTTGATGATATGGTTATCAAAAGCAAAAGGGCTAGTGACATCGCCGCAGATTTGAAAGAAACTCTAGATACGTTACACAACATCGAGATGAAGCTCAATCCCAAGAATTGTACCACTAGAGTAAGCACGGGAAATAATTTAGGTTGCAGGGTATCTTCCAAAGGGATCAAAGCTAACCAAAAGAAAATTCAGGCTGTAATAAATCTTCCCTAGCCACGAACAATTAAAAAGGTTCAAATATTAATGGGATCTTTAGCAGCACTCGGCATGTTTGTTTTAAAGGCAACTTAGAAACACTTCCCACTCTTCCAAATCTTGAAGGTAAATAAGTTTAGCTTGAACGAAGAGTTTCAAAAAGCATATGAGGCTTTAAAAGACCAGCTCCAAATGCTTCCCACATTGAAGTCACCAGTCTTTGGGGGAACTCTTTATCTCTACTTAGCAGTTTTGCACAATGCAGTAAGTTCAATGTTTGTGGACCAGGAAGGTAAAAAATGAGTGCCAGTCTACTACATCAGTAGAATATTACAAAGTGTAGAAAAAGCGTACTTGACTATTGAAAAACTAACTCTATCATTGGTATACTCAGTAAGAAGGTTGCGAACCTATTTTCATTGGTATCAGATCATTGTTTATATGGATTTTCCAATCAAGAAAATCGTGACCAAACCTGAAGCATCTGGTAGAATGACCAAATAGGCTCTCAAAGTAGGACAACATAAGATCAAAGTCCAGCCAAGGGCATCAATCAAGGCCCAGGGCTTAGAGGATTTCATCGCGGAGATGACGGGCAAAGATGTGCAAGGCGCGACCACATGCAACAATCTTATAGTAGATAAAGGCAAGTCAAAGTGGGTAGATGTCACGTTTAAGCTGTTTGTAGATGAAGCATCCAACAAGGAAGGGTGAGGTGCAGGATTACATCTAGATGACTGAGAAGGTGGGGAGCAAAGATACTCACTCCATTTCAACTTCCCATTGAAGAATAATGAGGAAGAGTATGAGGCGTTAATATGTGGTTTGGATCTTATAGTCAGAATGAAAGTCAAACGCGTTAGAGAATTCAGTGACTCCTAAATAGTAGTTCAACAAGTGTGGGGAGACTACGAAGTGAGAGAAGAACAACTGGTAAAATACTTAAGAAGGGTTCGACAGCTCATTACCCAGCTTGAGTACTTTAACAACCAGCATGTGCCTAGGTCTGAAAACACAAAAACAGATGCATTAAGCATACTAGCAACGGCTGGGTTCGATTCATTGAACGAACACAGAGATATAAGAGTGGAAGTCATTCCAGTCACAAGCATGGAAATCAAAATAGTGTAATTAGTTTAAAAAGATGAAGTAAGCTAGATGGCACCTCTAATAGAGCACCTCACAAAAGGAAAGTTACAAGCGGACACCATCTCACAACTTTGTCTACGAATGTGGAGTCTTATACAAAAAGGGCTTTCTATCCCCTTGGATAAAATGCATAGGACCAGCACATGCAAGGGAAATTTAAGATAAGTACACAAAGAGCTATGTGATGAATTAAGGAGCAAGAACGGTAGCAAAGAATATCACTCGAGCAGGATACTACTGGACAACCATGTTTAACGAGGCCTACAACTTTGTGCTTAAATGTAAAAGTGGCCAGATCAAGGCTTCGCTGTCACATAAGCCACAGGCTGCATTGAGAGGTATATACAGAGCGTGGTCATTCGACAAATGGGGGATTGACCTAGTTGGACCCTTCTCAAAGGGCGAGAGTGATGCCCAGTTTCTTATCATGGCAATCAAAATTTTTACAAAGAAGGAAGAGGTGAAGCCATTATAATGAATCAAAATGGACGTAACAAGAAAATTTGTCTAGCAGCATATTGTGTTTTGCTTTAAGGTTCCACATACTATTGTCACGGACAATGGCACACAATTCATGAGTGGTACCTTCACTGATTGGTGTTCAAAGTTGGGGGTTCTCCAAACGTTTACATATGTAGCGCACCCCCAAGCTAATGGACAAGTAGAAGTAACGAACAGAACCATCGTTCAAGGAATTCAGAAGTGATTGGAGGCAAAGGGGGCTAGATGGGTGGATGAAATACCCAACACACTATAGTTATATAGAACAATTGTTCGAGAACAAACGGGGAAAATGTCACGAAGCAGTGACACCAATGGAAGTTGGTAATTAAATCCTCCACGTATGCGGTTACAGAAAGGAAGACAATTCAGACAGGATGAGGTTGAACTTAGATGAGCAGGAAGAAAATAGAGAATTGGAAGCGATCATGGAAGCTAAATATAATGAAAGAGTGGCTAGAGTTTACAATTAGAAGGTGAAAGAAACGCAGTTTCAGATTGGTAATCTTGTGTTAAGAAAGTATAGGCAAGCCTGGCAGTAGAACGAGGAAAGTTTTGCCCAAAGTGGGAAAGACCTTACAAGGTCACGAAGGCTCACAAATCCAATTGGTACAAGCTAGAAAGGTTAGATGGCAGCATTGTCCCTAATGCGTGGCACGTGATTAATTTGAGAAGATTCTATGTCTAGAGTTGAGGAAACATATAGAAAGCATCTAGGTGTAAAAGAAACCATGAAATGATCATTGGTTCCATCCATTCTTTTATTCGCTAGGCAATATCATCGCAGTCGTATATTATAAGAACCGTCTCTAGGCAAAAATTAAATTTTCAGTTCGCTACTTACAAATTTTAGATGATAACACATCTTTAGCACATTTCCATTAACATGACAAGGCCTTTCAATGGTGAAGGGTTGAACACAATCATATTTGTCATAAAAAACATCAAACTGCAACCTATAGATCTTGTAACTTCGTAAATACTACATCCGTAAATTATAGATCTTGCGCAACTACTAATACTTGCAAGCTTTGGATCTTGAAGTTTCACAAACCTTATGAATTTCAAGATATAGATCTTTTAACTTCACAAATCCTACATCCGCAAACTATACATCTTGTGTAACTACTAATACCTACAAGCTTTGGATCTTGCAATTTTGCGAACCTTACAAAATGCAAGCTATAGATCTTACAACTTCGTAAATCCTACATTCGCAAGTTATAGATCTTGCACAGCTACCAATACTTGCAAGCTTTAGATCTTGTAGTTTTTCAAACCTTACAATCGCAAGCTATAGATCTTGCATAAGGGAATATTTGCTCATAAAAGTTACACAAGCAAACAGTAGATCTTGAATGATGAAGCTCTTAAATATGCAAGCAACATTTTTTGTAACTCCGCTATACTAAACATGGAAGCTATAGATATTGTAAAAAGATAGGAAAGCATAACAAATCAAACATAATTAGAGAGGTACAAGCAAGCTATAGACCCTGCAACTTTGCAAGCTTCATCACAAAACTGACACACTTGGAAAATAATTTCTAGTGCAAGCATTAGTGAAAGACATCTTATTAAGTGATAACAATCGCGCAAGTTTACAAAATCACAACTAAATTATTTAGAGTAGTGAAAGAAAGAATAACTAGGTAAAAAAGAAGATTTATCTACACCTAGATGCTCATGATGATCCAGAAGATGACAAACCACCACAACGTCAATTGTGTTCAGCTTCGCAATAGGACTGGGCAGCCCTTTGCCATTTTTCTTCAGTATCATGCTCCTCACTAACAATGTGGCCTTACCGCCATTTCATGTGTAAATATGCAGGATGGTGTATTAGACCCCCTTCATTCCATATGACTAAGATATTTAGCACAATAAGCCTTGAAGTCAGGGACATGGCCAAACTCCTCGCGATCCATCTTCATACTCATAATGTTAATAGTTTCTTCATATGTTTTTATCTCAGCCCTCAATTTTTGTACTTCCTCTTCTAGGCACCGAAGATGCAATCGAATGGCCTCATGCAAGTTAATCCTCTGCCCACTAATTTCTATAGTATGATCTCCACGACCAGCAGTCGTTTGAGCTGACGAAGGGAGAGCCTGGAGTTTATCGTCATACTCAACACAAGCCTGCTCAAGTTGGTGCATAGACTTATCAAGTCAGCCACACTTAGCATGGAGCTCCTCATATTCACTTCGCAGTTGTGTGTTGATAGCAAACTGTTCATCAAACTTACCCTGCCAACCAATAGCAGAAGATAAAAGATGATCACATTCATCCTACTTTTTCTTCAACCAATCAAACAAATCATCAATGCGAGAACATTGTTTATCAATGACCTGTGTTTTCTGAATGGCTTTTCGAGTCTTACCTGCAGCATAATTTCTAGCCTCCTCCTGTTGGCGACGCATCTTCACCGTGTTCAACCGTTGACGCTGAATAAGACTGTTCTGCTTATCGCAAATCAATCATAAATCACGCACAACATCTAGGGTGTCCTTCAAATTCTTGTCCCACTTTGCTTCAAAATCATTAATACCCAGGAGCATATACTTCAAACAAATGCCTAGAGATAACGCTCGTTCTTGGACATGGGCAGGGAGGTTAAGCAAACGCATGTACACACCAGTAGATTCAAGATCAACCAAACCCCGAACAATATCCTTGCCAAGTGATTCAACATTGTAACCATCGAGGACAAACTAACTGCAAGGACATGTTAGATTAGAAGATGGAAAGGGATTGGAAATAGGAAGTTTCCATGTGATGAATAAAAGGAGAAAATCCACATGAGAGAAGCGATTAGAAGAAACAAGCTCATCGTATTCCTTAGTTAAATACTGAGTAGTTCGAATCAATCTAATAGAGCAGTGAAAGTTAGATGGCAAAAATCTGTAGAAATCATAAAATCGATCAGTAGATCCAAGAAAATCAAGTCGTTTAAAAATATTTATGATCAACCAAAATATCGAAGCCCTCCATATAAGTAAATGTGATGAGATGTAGTAAAAATTGAGGGCCGAACCAAAATTAATATTAATAGCCAAACAAATAGTACAAACATACACTAGAATATTTTCTTAAGTTACAAGTGAAAGCCTAAAAATCAGAATGCTAAAGACCAACTAACATCAGTGGTCGAGGCAGACGAAGGCTGGTTAATGATTGCATCATATTCCTTGTTTTCTTATTGAGGAGAAACTTCAGTGTATGCATTTTGTCCACTCACCGCATGAACATCATGATTCAAAGGTTGCATAACAGTACGAGAACCAAATGGAAGTTCTTCAAAGTAATCAACCTCGCATTGCTTCGGCTCATCCATGGAAGGAAGACTCGGAAGACCAGTGCGATAGGATAATAGAGCATAGGAATTACCACCATCAGCAATGCTGCATATGAAACCTTTGTTGATCTAGGCTTTCGGCTCATCTAATACCACCTCCAGCTTAGGAAATTTTGGAAGACTCTGAACTTTAGTACCTGGGTTTAATTGTTGGAGCTTCAACATAGTTTCACAATATCCAACATTGCAAGCGGTAGAAGAAACCTCCCCAAACAGATTATAATAAGACTTGGTCTTCACTAGCCGATCAACAAGAACCTGGTGTTAGCCAGGTGAAGCGAGTTTTGTGGTCTGCACTTCCTCCAACTCTGATCGCAGCTTGGAAACCTCCCTCTCAGTGGCCAGTGCACACTCTTCAACAACTTTAAGAGAGATAGTCATAGACACACGCTTCTCCTTAGCGAACCGACTATTCTCTACAAGCGAACCATCTTCCTTAGAAAACTGGGCGATCTGTTCACTGACAAGCTGAAGAATCTCCCTAACTTGGGTATAAGTTTTGATAAACGAAAGTTAAAGCACAACAATGGAGCAATATCAAAAAAATTCAAATACACGTCGCATTACAAATAAACATACCACAGCTAGAGTTTCATGGAGAAAGAGTTTAAACAAGGAAGCGGGAATAGTACCCTCTACCATAAGTTTTTGACTCAACGAAGGAAGCTTTGTGTGAGACTACCCAACACGCCCCCATTTCTTTGGATGCTCCATAATGCTTGACGGCTCACCAGTCCGATCTTTCTTCCTCTTCCTTTGAGAACTATTAGATATTTGAAGACTGGCACCATTCCTGCACCATCAACGACCTCGGTAACTAAAGTCTGAAGGTTTGCTACAGTATCATTTTTTGAAGACATGCCGATAGCAGATGAATCATTTGTGTGGGTGACAGTGGCCTTCAGTTCATCATCATCACTGCCAAAAATGATCTCTCCATGGTTGCTTTGGTTAAATCCATGTCTGTAATCCAGCACATAAGGGCGAGTCAAACAAAAGAGGACAAGTATTACAAAAATGAAAAAAATGATGATGAGGAAGTATGACAGACAAGGAGAAGTAACAAGGAAACAATAAACACCTTCGCCCTTGAAATTGGCACGACAAAGAGAGATCGTATGTTGGAAAAGTGTTAACACAACCTTAGATTTAGCATTAAGGTTAATGCCAGCCTTAGGAGTTTAGATTTGGGAACGTTATACTTCCAAACCCGTAGACTCCATTTGCTCTCAGTACGAAGTCTTAAAAAGAAAAACAATTTACCCAACACTCCGCAATTGTTGGGAAACCCACTAACAAACTCAACTTCAAGAATAACTGTATAAAGGGTGAATTAATCAGGGGACATTTTCAACTTGTAGAAGTGGTAAAGGCTACAAAACAAGTCAATCAAAAAAGAAACCTCAGCGGCATCGCAAACATGGTAAAATACAACAAAAATAAAGATGGCCTTAGGATGAAGCTGGGGTAAGGCTACCTGAAAGCGGTTTAATGAATCCATGATATGTGAAGAAAGAGGGAAGACAAGTCTAAATTACATATAATCTAAGTAACAAGAAATGAACCCAGGGGAAGGATTGCGAACACTATCAGAGCGTTCAGGGGCTTTAAGCACTTTAAGCTTGTAAGAGAACAAGAAAGGAAACCAAAATTTCAAATTGTCCACATAGTAGTAAGATATTACTCTACTAACGGTGAAGAAATTGGTGGGATGGTCGAAATCCTCCCCAGAATCAACAGGCACATCTAACACATCCTTCTATTGGGATTCACCATTGGGGATGGATGTGGAAGCAGACATTATTCCTAAAATGCAGATGAGAAGCCTATCAATTAGAGTTGACAGAGCGCACTTGAGTACTCTCCGATAAATATACTACACAAATTCAGCTCACAATCCAAGAAAGAACAAAGCATGAAAAATGAAACAATAGAGGAGCAATGATAGAAGAAATTGTGGACTAAAATTAGGAGAAAAATATTGTTGTAAGGGAAAATCACAATACAAAGCTTATGACACTTGGACATGATTTTCAGAAAATAAACAAAGAAGAGATTGAAGAAGTTGAAGAAAACTTATGGATATTAATGGAGACTAGTTGCTTGGACAAAGAGGAAGATGAAGGAAAGAAGAAGACTCCAAACCAGATATGAGATTTAATATAATGGAGTTAAAAAGTTGAGAGAAGTTAAATCGAAGAAGGAATAATTATTATAGTCAGACAAAAAGTTACTCACCTTTTTGGGAAAACTAGACGCCGATGCAAAAGGGGCTAAAAGGTTTCCACATAATAGTGACGTGTGTTGGATGCATTAAAATATTTATTATAGGGAGATATAACAGCATTGGATGATAATTTAGACCGAAAAAGTTAATATAAAGGAGGGCAATCCAGTTAATATCCATCAAATATTTCAAAATGGTTGCGCAAGACATAAATGTGAGCAGCACATAAATCTTCCGCACTCGGGCTAAATAATTTCCCCTGTCTCACCCCTACTCCTTCTAAGCTCCCTTCGTGTCGACTAATTGGAACACAACAGATTCAACTTCCTCCATATAATCAGTACAAAACATAATGGCTTCTTCAGTCGCGTATCGCTTCACAATACTAGCATCTAGCCTGCACCAATTTTTTGCAAAGTGCTTGAAAATTTCATGCACCTCTCTAATAGATACATCCATCGTAGAAAAACTGGACCACAAATGTTTATCTCACACACCAAATGGATGATCAAGTGAACCATAATGTCAAAAAATGATGGAGGGCAATACATCTCTATACGGAAAAAAAACTTCAACAATCATCACTTGCAACCTATCCAACCTGGATACATTTATACTTTTACGACAAATGGATTTGAAAAAAAATAGAGTTTTTAATGCACTGTCTTACATGAGAAGGTAGTGTAGCTCGAATGGCAATAACATTCAGTTCCTGCTTCAGGTTGTGACAATCGTGTGACTTCAACCCTTCCAACTTCAACTCCTCGACTGAGACACACATCCTAATGTTGGACGAGTATGAACTGGGTACTTTTATACTACTAAGGATCTCACAAAAGGATTTCTTCTTTGACATCGACATAGAATAACAAGCAGGGGGGAAATTACATTCATCACCGATAGTCATTGACCACATATTCTTCCAAATACCCAACTTAACTAAATCGAGCCTAGAATTCAATCCATCCTTGGGCTTACCTGGAGTATTTAACAACGTCTCAACCAAGGAATCACAAACATTCTTCTCAATGTGCATAAGGTTAAGGCAATGTTTAACATCCAAATGCTCCTAATATGGTAGCTTAAAGAAGATTGAACATTTGTTCAAAATTCCTTCAACGATAGCTTTTCTTTTCTTCTTACCGAAGTTGTTGGGAAAATTTTTAACACTTTCATGAAATCGTGTACCTTTGCGTGAAAATGGTGCTCCTCTTTCCTCCTCTTTCCCATTGAACCAACTTTGGCCAATCTCCAGGGATGCCCCTCAGGAAGAAACTGCCTATGGCACTGATAAATGGTCTTACAGCCGTGTTTCAACTGACAAAAATCAATGTCATTCACATAGATGGGTCAAACCATGTGCCCTTTCACAGAATAGCCAGAAAAATTTTCGCATGCAGGAAAATAATTAATTGTACAAAATAGCAACACCTTAACAGTGAAATAATCTTCCACCAACCCATCATAAATTTGAACACCATTTTAAACAAAGCCAACAAATCCTCAACTAGAGAAGCAAGATACATATCAATATCATTACCAGGTTGCTTCAAACCTGATATCATCAAAGATAATAAAACATACTTACATTTCATCATCAACCACGATGGAAGGTTGTAAATGACCAACATAATGGCCTAAGAGCTATGTGTACTACATATTAACAAAAGGATTCATACCGTCTGTACACAGTCCTAACCTCAAATGCCGAGAGTTTTTCCCAAAATTGGGGCATAGAGCATTTATTTTCTTCCATTGCTCCCCGTCCAAAGTATGTCTAATCACATCATCCACAGGTGGGTCCTTATCCGAGTAAAAACACAACAATTTTGCATCTTCCCTACACGCATACAACTTCTTTAAACGGGGAATGATCGGGAGGTTCCATAACACTTTAGCCGGTGTCCTTTTCCTTGATTTTAATGGAACTTCTACACTCACCACAATCCCACCTCTCTTCAACTTGTGTAACACCCCGGCCCAAAATTGCAAGGGATGGTTTATTACAATGATAAATTCTTAACAATTATTCTTTTCTACAGCGGAAATGGGAAAATTTAAACAATAAATGCTAACTGTATAAACCAAAAATGACTTCAAATGAAACAAATTAAACTAAGGGTGTAGGGCCACAGGCGTCCTTCACTCGCTACTCGTCGCGGTGGTACCTTACCTAACGCTTAACCTAAAAATATTTTTAAAAGAGTGGGGGTGAGTTTTCACCCGTGAGGGTTCCAAGTATGCAACTATTTTTTGTGATACGGTCGGGATGCTATGCATGCATGCAGTTTAAGAAAATCATTTTATCTATTTGAAATAGTAAGCGGGAAAGCATGTCATGCATGATCATTCACAAGTAATATCACATACACATCATTTCTCAAGAAATAATATCAAGACGTATATCACTTTGCAAGATAGTTACATCACATGAAAAGGATACACATTTGGTGGGAGGTTATCGGGTTGTTCTACTCGTGGATTTCAAACGGGATCCCAGATAAATACTCCATGCTCTGCTGGAAACTCTAATGGCTATAAGGCCAACACAGTTTGGCTACAAGGCCAACATGATTTGGCTATAAGTCCAACACGATTCGTGTATAAGGCCAACACGTTAAGGCTATGAGGCCAACACGATACGGCTATAAAGCCAACATGAATTATCTCGAGATAACTGAAAATACCTATAAAAGCCTAGCCTAGCGATCAGGCCATGTGTCAACCTTGCAAGGTTTTGGTTATTAAGTAGTGTTTGGGATCCTAAGGCAGGCAGTGCAAACAGTACAGTAATATAGTCAAGCTATGGGCAATAAAGTACACCCATAGTTATCAGATAAAAATTCAAGAGAAAATCAAGCTATGGGCAAAAAAGTACACCAACAGTAATAGGTAAATAGTTAAGCACAATTCAGGCTATGGGCAATAAGGCACACCCATAGTTAAACAAGTACACGATCAATATCAAGATATGGATATGCAATGCAGAAAACTGGCTCGGGTAACATTATTTAAAATAACACGATTCGATAATATAATTATATCAATGGATTTTAAAACATTTTGTTTTAAAACGATAGGAATTTTTTTAAAAAAAACGATTGTAAAATATACTTGTTTCAAAAATAATTTCTTGAAAAGGTTTGGGAAAGTTTTGATTCTAAAATGGTTTTGATAGTTTTTGAAAAGGTAGAAACCCTCATCTTTCTTGAAACTTAAGGACTATGATTCTCGGTGAAACCTGCGAATGTGATATGTCACAAACTCATTATAATCTATTTCAAATTCTACATAACACAAGGAACTGTAAAATCAATCTGAAACAAAAAGATTTACTACTGACTAGTACTCACGAAAACGACCATAACTCTCTACACATCATCTCAAAAATTACGAATTTCAAATTCTTAAAAACTAGACTTGTGTAGCTTTCTTTTCACATTTTAAACTTTTAATTCCATATACCATTGCCTCTTACACAAATCGCTATAACACGGACTGGAACCAATTAAGTTAAAACTGACCAGTACTTACAATAACAGTCATAACTCATCACAAATTATTCCTAAAATTATGAAAGAAAAACCCCTAAAAACAAGACTCAGGTATCATTTTGTAGATAGATCACATATTCAATTCCATACACGATTGACCCTCAAACAATTCACTTTATTACGGACTGGAATCGGAAAGATTACTGATGACCAGTACTCACAAAAACTATCATATTTAATCCTATTTTATTTATATAATTTTAAAATTAAACTCTTAAAAAGAATAATCTATTAACTTTCAGTAGACAATTCACACATCTAAATCCATACTCGATTGATCCTCAAAAGGTTTCCTTTATCATTCATTGGAATCAAACTGATTACTGGTTGACCTCTCCATACTATATCAACCATAACTTCTTACTCAGACATCTTAAAAATACAAATCATGTATCAATAAAAACTAGATTTTGATACCTTTCATTCAGTATATATTAAATTAATTTTAATTAATTATTTCCTATTAAAATACCTAATACAAAGTGACTGTTGGACTAATCATTGCAATACAAACAGATTACAAATTAAATACTCAGTACTAAATCGACCATAACTTTCTACTCAGATATCATAAAAATACAAATCATATATCACTAGAAACTAGATTCCAAGATATTTCATTCCTATATCATTTATAAATTTTAATTACTTATTATCCGTTCAAATCTCTAGTACAAAGTGACTGCAGAACTAATCACACACTGCAATTTGGACAGATTAGTGGTTGACCTCTCAGTATTAAATCGACCATAACCTTCTACTCAGATATCTTAAAAATAAAAATCATTTATCATTAGAAACTAGACTTCAAGATCTTCATTTAGTATAGCATACATAAATTTGAATTATCTATACCCATTCTAATCCCTAATACAACATGACTGCAGAACTAAATCCGAACTGACAAACTCATATACTCTTGCATACACATCACTCACAGTTTCAAACGAGTTTCCTACGTTAGTAACCTAATCATGACTTGTAATCTATTTCTCCCTATACAACATACAATCGTTTAGCATGCATGGATTTTTTGTAACTCCAATCTCATTGGGAAAAGTATTTTTTTCGTAGGATACAACCTGTCGGGCATTAAATTACCTTCTGGAAGCAAATCTTGAAACAACTCGAGAGTCTTCGTCATCGACTTATCTATCCATCCAAAATTTTCCTAGTTCAATATCCGTAGGGTTGCACCCAAAATCAAGTATTTTGAACCATTGTACAAGGGGGTGCCTTTGTCGTTCATCAAAGCTTGTAACGACTCTGGTTTACCTATGAACTCGTGTGCAATATCTTCCACCATTTCATCAAACTCCATGGTCCCATCTAGTTCATCACCCACCACTGAGTCCTTCAATTCATTCATTGTAGAGGCTTCTACAACTTCACCATGCCATATCCAACAAGTGTAGCTTGTTTGGAACCCCTTCATTATGAGATGTTCCCGCAACTTCTTCCTCATCTCTAAGGAGGAGACTGTCTTGATCGTCGGATCCTTTTCCTCGAAATCATTTCTAGGATCTGTTTTACAGGAAGAAGAATATTTGAGGTGAACGACAGTGTTCTACTTGACGGAGCGACCACATCAAAATCCATTATGCAGTTAAGATTGGGATAACACTGGCCTAGGTATTTACTTGGTTCTTTTATAACATTGAAATATCCTATTAACATCACAAGATTATTACAATGACTTTGTGAACCAGACAAAAGTGGAAACCTAACAACTCTATTGTGTCTTCCATAAACAAAAGCCGAGTTCCAAGAGAGTGTAATAGATTTATGTTGTAACTCAGCTGGTACAAGTTGATCATGGACTGATTTCACATTAATATTTAAATCATCAGACCAAAAAATCCATATTTTATCCCCGGGGTCACCATAAAAATGATTATAACCAAGTTTAAAACCGATGGATACTAACTTGTCATATTTTATCAAAGGTTCAATCAAGACAAACAAAGCTACGTTATGCTCCCTCTTTATGTTCTTAACTTTAAGTTGAGGTTTGCCATTCTTAATTCCTCTTACATTCCACACACAAATATTGAATGACACCATTAATTATTCAAAGACTCAATATCAATTTGTGATCTAGTTTTAATTATTTTAGGGAAGCTTGTATAACCTATCTTTTTATACTCCTATAAGTGGCTACCTCATTTTGTGATGTTGTTATATCTATATCTAGATTCATGTCTGCTTCAACTATTAAGCTATTAAACCTGTTTTGGACTTTTCTGTTGACTACTGTTCTCCAGGATTCAAATCTATGTTATCTATTAAATTATATCTTCAGGGGACAGGTTCTTAGAAACATTCTCATTAGCTTTAACTGAGCTTACAAGAAAGGATTCCTTTTGATTCAGTAACATTAATTCTTTCTGATGTGATAGTTATTGAACCACCTGCATCTCTATAATTTTCTCAATGGAAACATTAGGTTCTATATCCATACTAGCTATATGGAGACCATTAGTATCTGGATATTGTTCAGTATAGACATTTCCTATATCCTTATCACAGTCATGAACATTTTCAATGACTATCAAATTTTGATGGACTTTATCATTATTCTCCATATTATCAAAATTAGAGATAGACAATATAGTAGCACTTGTATCATTAATTTCGGGTAATTTATTACTCTTTTCATGTTCAAAATTCACAATGAGAGGAAGAGATTTTGAGACATCTTTAACCTGACCAGTAGCTTCTTCATTACCCGTATTATTTTTTATAGGCTTTAGGAACATAGATTTTCTTTACTTTGGAAGCCCCTATCTATTTGGTGTTCTCCTCATGAATTTGATTAATAAAATAAAATTAAATTTCACAAGAATCGAGTCATTTTCTTCATCAGAAAAACCAGAGGAAGAAGGAGTAAACTTTCTTGAACCCCTTCCATGTTCATCATTAGTTTCAGGACACCATGCTGGCTTTCTTTGTGTCTAATCTGCCTTGTAAGAACTGGAAAGATGGCCTAATTTTAAACATTTAGTGCAATAGTATAGAATACCTTCGTATTCAAAATATTTCTAGAATCATTTGTTTATGAAATGAAGCCAGACTTTTTCTATCAGGAGGCTTAGTTACATCGATTTCCACACAAACCTTGGCCACGTGTGGCCTGGTTCTGTTGAGAGTGGCTTTATCTATCTTGACCGTTTGTCTGTCCAGATTTACTATGGACATCAAGGGTCAAAATATTTTTGGGGAAGCCCAAAGAGCGCCGCCTAGACATGAGCAATTGGAGAATATGCATTTGGATCAAAGTGGGGAACCCATTTCGTTATACGCAGTTAGTAAGAACAAAAATTCCATACCTTATGTATCAAACATCTATAATAATTGTGGGGTAGTGTAAATTGAATGAGAACTTGGTGATTATCCAATAGATTGAGATCAGTGTGCCCTCTAAAACCAACAGTATGAAAGTCTCGTCGGAGTATCTTGGGTTGAGGCCTGCTTCTTGCAAATTTTTTGACGAGTGTCAGTTTGAGTGCAGCCTCTAATTTATCACATTCCTCATCAAAGAAGCTTGGCCCTAGTTTAACTAACTGTTCAATTTTCTTTTTTTGGATTGAAGGGAACTCTATCAGATCTAGTTTCAATGGGCCAATTAGAGGGATTTGATGCAGTTGAAAGTATTTGAGCAGGTTTGTTTTGGAATAGTATCGGTGTTAATCCTAGGCTCCGCTATGATGGCAGCGCTGGGATCTTTGATTGGAAATATAGTTCCTAGAAGTTTGGGGAAGAAGAGAGCAATTGCACCTCAAGTAGATGTTTTTCACCCACGGTAGAAACGTAAACCCTTCTGTAAAGTCGTGCAGTTTTCATTAATTAATTGATTGTCATTTGTGAACTGATTTGGAAAAGAAAAGTATTCCATGTTGGAACATACGAAGAAGTGGAGCCTAAATGGTTTTAACCGAAATCATAATATTGTGATGTTAGACTTATGGAAGGATGTATATTCCGCAATATGATATTTTAGGCATGTAGTAGAAGTATACTGGATTTATGGAAAATTCCTACAAATATGGAGTTGGATTTATGGAATATTATGGGATATTTGAGATAAGGAAAATTCCTTTACTTATAGGATTTGGATATGCTTCAGAAACAGATAAGGAATAGGAATATTATGGAGATAATCATGGAGGGTTCCGACCTGCTCATTAACTATAAAGAGGACATCACAAGTGCATTATACTTACGAACTTAATTGCAAAAATCTGCCCACATATTTTCTATCTTTCCGAGAGTACTGCAAGAGCCATCATATATGTTCCAACATAAGTAATCTGTTGTTCAAATTTCAGAATCATATACCTTAATTCCTCGGGAGAAAGAGATCCAATGTCCACAAGTTCCGAGGTCAGAGGGAGTCTCATCAAGGCGGATCGCTAGCAAGTGCTTGCAAAATTCACACATTATAATTAGATAGATAAGTATAATTGTAAGGTGTACTTTGTACTTTTTCATTCTGATTAGTGTATTCATTCTGAACTGGGCCAGGCCCTGCAGATGTAGGTGATTTTCACTTAACTTCATAACAAAGTCTCGTGTCTTTAAGTTTTTACTTTATTTCATACTTGGTTAAATAGGTTATGTTGGAACATAATAGCAATAACTAAGATAATTCGGTAAAACCAAATTTCATTTGGTATCAGAGCTAAGTCACTTACTCTTGCCTTGGTTGTGTCAAGGAAAGTGTGATTCAATTTTACCATGGTGACCAAAGAAGGAGCTTCAGTGTCTCGACCACCACTGCTGGAGGGTACCATTTATAATTACTAGAAGACAAGCATAAGAGTTTTCATCAACTCACCGGATGAACTAACATGGCATTTTGTTGGAACTGAATGGAATCATGCTACTGAAGATGCTAAAACTAGCTCAAAAGAGAAAGAAGGAGAATCTAGTACAAAGAAGCAGGAACTCAAAGACAAGTCTACTTGGTCTCCAGATGAATTGAAGGCTTCATTGGCAAATTCAAAGGCGTTGAATGCTATCTTCACGACAGTGGATGAAAATCAGTTCAAACTCACCTTAACATGTCATTAGGCAAAGAAAGCTTAGGATATTTTGAAAATTATCCATAAGGGACAAGCCTTGTACGTGAATCCAAACTATAGGTGTTGGCTATGAAGTTAGAGGAATTATAGATGGAGGAGGATGATACTATTGCTGTATTCAACGGGAAGCTCAGAGATATCTCTAATATGGCATATCAACTTGGGAAAGGTTACAAAGAAGAAAAATTGGTGAAGAAGACTATGAGATCACTTCCTAAAAGGTTTGCAATGAAAGTTGCAGCAATAGAAGAAGCAAGAGATGTATCCACCATGACCTTAGATGAATTGAGGGGATCTTTAAAGACCTATGAGATGACATTACAACAACCTGCAAAGAAAGTCCAGAAGGAGTTGGCCTTCAAAACATTGTCGTCAAAGGTCAATCATGAATCTGACAGTGATGATGAATTTGAAAAAATTGCTCTTAACACAAAGAATTTCTCAAGAATGCTGAAGAAGGTAGTAAACAAGAAATCACAAGAGAGATTTGGTAGAAGTAAACCTTGGGCACAAGACCTTAGTAATAATCGTGGGACACGATTGGAACAAGGAAATCAATAGTTCTCTAGAAATCAAAGTGTTGAAGCAAAGCAACCTAGAAGAATTCAATGTAGAGAATGTGAAGGATATGGTCATATTCAGGCTGAATATGAAAATACCAAAAGAAGAAAGGAAAATCATATTTCACCTCATGGAGTGAAGATGAAGAAGATGAGAAAGACAAAAAAGGAACTTACAAGCAATTATGTGGAATTTGGCGCAAAATTTCACGGTGGATCATATGAGGCATGTTCCAAAATTTCAGAGAAAGACGAAGCTGTATGTTCCAACACAGGTTCTGATGACACGTCCAGTGATGATGACAGACTACTTGTGAGTGATGAATAGATCTCCAGGTCATATAAGAAAATGTATGCCATGCGGCTTCAAGTTGTCGATACACACAAATTGCTGAAGGAAGAGAAAAATTATCTGGCTAAGAAGGAGAAGGATTTTGTAGTTCTAGTTTTGAACTTAGAAGAGAGATTGAAAAATTAAATTTGAAACTAATATCAACAACTAAGAGAGGTGAGATGGCCAAAACAGCTATAACCAAGTTAAACACTGGTAAGGCAAATCTTGATGACATACTAACCATGGGAAAGAAATTTGGAGATCGACTCGGAATCAGGTATGACAACCCATCAAGTAGCACAATCAATCTCAAGTCGAAGTTTCAAGAGATAAAAAGAAAGTTTACTAAGACTCATCAAAGGAAACCTCGCACATGAGCTACTGCATGTATCAAGGTCATACAGAGGAACAATGCTGAAAACTGCTCAGGGATATCATAATAGGACGACAACTCTTAGTATGTTCCAACATAGACAATGTCCAACGATCAAGGATGGTCAGAAAGGTATGGGTTTTAAATGTACTAGTACTTGCCTTGTTGCTCATACGTCACTTATTGCACATTCTAGAGACTCGTGGTATTTTGATAGTGGTTGCTCTCATCACATGATTGGAACTAAGGAATTTTTTTATAAATATCCAACCATATGATGGTGATTTTGTTACATTTAACGATGGAAAGAAGAGTAGAGTAGTTGGAAAAAGGAAAACTACATATTGAATGATTTCTAGTATTTACTAGTGTTTTGTTTGTTGAAGACTTGAAGGCAATCTGTTAAGTATCTGTCAAATGTGTGATGACAATATGACACAGTAATTCTTGAAAGATAAATGCATGGTGAAACATGGTAAAGATAAAGTTCTCTCGAGTATTCGATCATCAAACATATGTTATTTTCTAAAACAGGAAGTGAAGTGTCTGAGTTCAAAAAAAGATGAAGGAACCCTGTGGCACAGAAATCTTCGCCATATCAACTACAAAACCTTGGTGAAAATTGCAAATGTAAAGGTGGTACGAGGTATGTCTACACTTATACGCAAAATGGAATTGTGTGCGGTCCATGTCAACAAGGTAAATACATTCGATCTCTCCACCTTTAGTCCAGTATATAACTACCTCAAAAAATGAATAATTTCTCCATTTGGATTTGATGGGTCCAGTCAATACACCATGTGTGAGTGGCAAGAAGTATATATTTGTATGTGTTGATGATTTCTCCAGATACACTTGGGTAGCTTTTCTAAAAGAAAATTCTGATAATGTGGATGTGTTTAGAAGTTTGGTGACAAAAAAAAGGAAGTCTGATAGGAAATATTGTTAGAATTCATAGTGATCAAGGCAGGGAATTTGAAAATTCTCAATTCAGTGATTTCTGTGATGAACTTGGCATTCCACGTGAATTCTCTGCTCCAATCACTCCTCAGCATAATGGTATTGTGGAAAGAAAGAACATGACTCTTTAGGAGATGGCTCAAGTCATGATGTCCGAGAAAGGAATCCACAAAAAATGGTGGGCAGAAGCTATAAATACAGCTTGTTATACGATCAATCATGTGTACCTTCATCCATTCACAAGAAAAATATCATACAATATTTGGAAGAGCATGAAGCCAAATTTCTCATACTGTCATGTGTTTGAAGAAAGTGTTACAATCTCCGATATAGAGACCAATTGGCAAAATTTAACAATCGTAGTGATGTTGGGATTTTTCTTGGTTATTCTGTGAAGAACCGAGCTTATCATGTCAACAATCTTTGGACAAATGCTCTCATGGAATCCATAAATGTCATTGTGGATGATTTTGATTACCGGAAAGTATCAGTTGACAGAGAAGATGAACCAGATGAAGGCCATGTTCCAACATATGGCAGTCAACCTGATGAGCCGGACTATGTTGGAACATTGAAACACATTGACAATCCTGATGAACTTGAAGAAGTCGAGTATGTTGGAACATCTTCCCCAATTGTACCACTGCATGTTCCAACACAGGTGTATCCAGAACAAAGCATACGAAGAACTTGATCAATCCCTCAAGTAAATTACAAAGAACTAGCAGGATTACAATGTTTCATCTCTCTTATTGATCCCAAGAACCACAAGGAAGCTTTGCTTGATGAGTGTTGGATTGTGAAAATGCAAGAAGAACTTGGTCAGTTTGGATGCAATAATGTATGGTATCTCACTCCTCGCCCTAAAGGTGTAAATGTTATTGGCACTAAGTGGATTTCCAAGAACAAATCTGATGCTGATGGTCAAATCAATTGAAATAAAGATAGACTGGTTTCTCAAGGATATACTCAGATTGAAGGAGTTGATTTAGATGAAACATTTGTACCGGTTTCAAGGTTAGAGTCAATTAGAATTTTACCTGATATTCCATGCACTATGAATTTTACTCTATACCAGATGGGTGTCAAAAGTGCTTTTCTGAATGGTGTAGCTAATGAAGAAGTTTATGTTGAACAACGCAAAGGATTTGAGGATCTTCATTACCCCCATCATGTGTATCGACTCGAGAAGGAATTGTATGGTCTGAAACAAGAACCTAAGGCATGGTATGAATGACTTACTAACTTTCTTATTCCGTAAGGTTATCGCCGAAGAGGAATAGATCATACGTTATTTGGGCTTGAAAAATCATCAAAGATTTTTATTTCTCAAATCTATGTTAATGATATTGTGTTTGGCTCTACTTCACCATCTATGGTACATGATTTTGTGACTTTGGTGCAGGCCAAATTTGAGATGAGTATGGTTGGAGAACTCACATATTTTCAAGGGCTTCAAGTCAAGCGAGAAAAGAATGGACTGCTTATAAATCAGAGTAAGTATGCCTTGAATTTAGTTTAGAGATTTGGACTAAGAAATTCTCGAGCGGTCTGAAAACCTATCTTTGATAAATTGGAGAAAGATGAGAAAGGAGTTGGAGTGGATCAAAAATTTTACAGGGGCATGATTGGGAGTCTATTGTATTTGATAGCAAGTAGACCAGATATATGTTTCATTGTTGGAATATGTGCAAGATTTTAGGCCAATCTGAAGGAAACTCACTTGACTGCAGTCAAAAGGATTATTCCATATGTTAGTGGGACTTCTAAGTATGGTATCTGGTATTCCAAGAATCAAGACTCTGATCTGATTGGGCACAATGACTCTGATTAAGCTGGTAATGCAGATGATTGCAAAAGTACCACCAGTGGAAGTTTTTTTATTGGTACAAATCTAGAATCCTGGTATAGTAAGAAATAAAATTCGATCTCACTAACAAATGCTGAAGTTGAATATCTTGCTGCTAAAAGTTGTTGTGCATAATTATTATGGATAAAACAAATGTTGAAAGATTATGTAATTCATCAAGGGCCTCTGAAGACTTTATGTGAAAACACAAGTGCTATTGATATTTCTAAAAATCCAGTCCAGCACTCTCAAACAAAGCACATTGATATAAGACACCATTTTATTCGAGATCTTGTTGAAAGGAAGGAAGTGGTGGTTTCCTATGTTCCAACATCTAGGCAATTTGCAGATATTTTCACAAAACCATTGGACACTTCTACGTTCGAGCTCCTCAGACAATACATAGGCGTTTGTCAGATTTAAGGTATTTCTTTTATAGCTTTTATTTAGCTGTAGCTATAAATTTATTTTGGGGTTTTATTTTGTGTACAGAAAATCTGAAAAAAAATTAGAAAGAAGAAAAAGTGAACAAAAATTGAATTTGTAGAGCTATGTTGGAAGTTCAAGTGGTTATGACATGATTTGACAAGTGGGAAAAGTGAAATCATGCTTCTCTTGGAAAGGGATAAAAGCTTGCACGGTTAATGAGGTGAAAAAGAGGAAGAGTTAATTTTGTTTCATATTTTCCATCCTTCCACCTCCCCTCTATTTTCAGCCACCATACTTCTACTTCTTGGTATTTTTTGGATTTTAGAAGCTTGTGTTGAAACAAAAAAACCTTCTTCACGAGTAAATCCTTCTTGCGGGAATCTGTCAAACTTGACCATCAACAATGGGCGAAATCAAGAACCAAGAGAACACTCATTTCCCAAATATCTCTTTTGGCAGCAAAGAGCAGAAGAATACAGCTCAAAGCAAGAAAACGTCTCCCTACCAAAAAGTAATTGGGAGGCTGTCGCCGTGCCTCTCAATGTTAATATTTATAAGCCTTAAATGCTTACTATCTACAACTAAGTAGATAGCAGTAGGTCGGGTTCATCCACGAAGAAAAGGGATTTTCTTAAGCGTTTAAACATGAAAGGTTGATATTAGGCCAGGAGTAGATATATATACACATATAAAAGCGAGTAAATGGAGGGGGGGTTGGTTGTTTGGTGGTCCTAAGTTATGAAGGTTAAAAGACAGGATAACTAGCAAAGTCAATTAACTATGCTAATTTTCAAACAAACTAAGAAAAATGGGATTTTAAAACTACAAAAACAAAGCCTTGGGGCAATTGATATCCACTTCCAAGATAAAACTAAGCTAGATAATTAACAGATATGACGAACGTACAAAAACTAAGAAAAGAAAGAAGAAAAACTAGGGTTTGAACCCAGAAAAATCGTAGGAAGAAGAAGCTGGATTCGTGTTATGAAGAGGAGAGGATAAGGTGAGTATTTATAGTACAAAAAGCAAGAAGAATTTCTGGCCATACGTCCATCGCAAGTTGCGACGTGCTCGCGACGACCTCGCGACGGTGCCCAGTTCCAGCATTTTGATTTCTTTCTTCTTCTTGTTTCATGTGACTCCTCTTCTCTTCACTCTTCTTCAATTGTTCAAGTCTTAAAAAGCTCAAATACAAGTCTTCAGATTTTCAAATCTTCAAAGGTATTCTTCAACATTTTCAAACAAATTACCTTGTAATACAAAATTCTCTAGAAAAGTAATTAAAGCGTAAAAGTAGCTTTTAACCCTCCTTAGAGAATTTCAAGGAAAAATGTCACATTTAGAGCACAAAAGTGAATCCTAAAAGTCCTAATATAACCGTATAAAATGGGCACATCAAACCTCCCCGCACTTAAATCTTACTAAACACACGAAGGAATTCATATGTCCATATCCTAAACTAATATTCCCCCAATCAAAACCTCACAAAAACTCTCAATATCGTAAATCCCAATATTAAAGCTTAAATGAGATTTTTTCACACACACAACCCTGATTCCTAAATCTAACCAAACCTACCACTTATCAATTCACTGCCTATAAAAGCATTTCAAAATCCCGAATTGATAATCCCAAAGTCCAATGACACAAAATGAAGTTAAAACCATATAGGAGGTTCAAGCACATACTTCACTTTATACCAATATATCAACCAACATCTAATGACACAAAACGAAGTCAAAACCATGGAGGAGGTTTGAACACATACGTCACCCAATGTCAATATATCAACCAAAATGAAGTATAAAAGAATCAAGAATTTTATAACCCTACTTCGTTTTTTACCCACTAAGTTACCCAATCCCAAGAGGTCTAAAGTTGTTGAGCTACCCGATCCATCCATATGACAAACTCAACCTTATGACTCCAACGCCGGCAAATGAGTGAAATCATAACATTTTTTTTCTTTTTCTCTCTTTCTCTCATTTTTCATAGGAGCCCCTTTCGGGTTTTCATCCTAGCCACACATCATATTTCTTTGGCTCACATCTCACCTTTTTCCACACATTTTGTCCTCTCATTTTTGCTACGTCGCCTTTTCGGGCTTTCGACATATCCGGGCCCCCAATGTTGCCTAAGTTGCCCTCTCAGGTTTTCAACTTAGCGGGTTTTCTTTTCTTTCTATTTTTTTTCATTTTATATTTTTTTCAAAATTTTAATTTTTAAATTTTTTCTTTCTTTTTCTCATGTTTTTCCAATCAAAAGTATCAAAAAACATTCCAAATGAAGCTAGCATGCATGTGAGTCCATTAACCCCTCCCCACACTTAAAACATTGCATTGCCCTCAATGTAAACATGTAAGGAAAGAACAATAAAACTCAAGGTAAGAGGTAGAGTGACACCCATTTCTCCGCATAGTTGCCAGTGATATGGTACAATCCAATGTAATTGTATAGAATTGGTCCCAAAATTGGTTTCGGGGCCGGAAGGGGGAGCAAAAGTGTCGTAGAAGAACTCACCCCTCGAGAAAAATGCTGTCTCCTTGGTGCCATTTGATCAAGACAAACACCACAAAGAACAACATCAAACTCACAAGTACATAAGGATTTGTAAAACTAGGTTTAGCATCAAGAGTTAATAACCATAGTATTATCAAAGAACAATCAATCCATCATGCATTCACCACTATCACCACTATAAGATTATCCAATAAAAATATCCAACATATATTGACACATATCCAAGAATCATTATAGAATATAGCAATTAAAGACTCAATGATGTAGTCGGCATACTACAATCAACAAAGATACTATAAAGATGTAAGAATTTTCATATGTCAATAGATGTGAGATGGTGGATGAATGAGTGGATGTGTGGTGGTTCTTGGGAGTATTTGATGGAGAAGAAGGAAGGAGTATGCAGTGTTTAAGATCAGTCGTGACTCGCGACAGCACCGGTCGCGACTCGCAATACATCGTCACGAGTCGAGACAGGTAGGGAAGGCTCGGGTCTGGCTGGGCTTGAGGATGAAAGATGAAGTCTCGAGGGGCTAAAAAGGCTTCAATGGTCTCGAGGACCCGAGGTCTCGAGGGCTTCACCTCGAGTCAAGGAATTGCAGCATCGGGAACCGGGATCTAGAGGGCTTCAGCTTGAGTTGAGGGATTGCAGCCTCGATGACCCGAGGTCTTGAGGGCTTCGGCTTGAGTTGAGGGATTGCAGCCTCGAGGACTCGAGGTCTCTGGGGCTTCAGCTCGAGTCAAGGGATTGCAGCCTCGAGGTCATGATGGGTTCAGCACGAGTCGAGGGATTCCATCCTCGAGGACCCGAGGTCTCGAGGGCTTCAGCTCGAGTCGAGGGATTATAGCCTCGAGGACACAAGGTCTCAAGGGGCTGGTGTCTCAAGGGCTTTAGCTCGACTCGAGGAATAATAGTTTCGAGGGACGATGGTCTTTCAAGTTTGACTCGAGCCAAGGGCTTGCGGCCTCGAAAACCTGAGGTCTCGAGGGGCTGATGTCATGAGGGCTTTGGCTCGACTTGGGGAATGATGGTATCGAGGGATGATGGTCTTTCAGGTTAGGCTCGAGCCAAGGGCTTGCAGTCTCGAGGACCTGAGGTTTCGAGGGATGATGGACTTTCAGGTTCATCTCGAGTTGAGGTCTTACGGGCTCGAGGATGAAAGATGACATCTCGAGGCCAGTCTCGAGGACCCGTTGACCACGACTCACGATGGGCTCTTCGCGACTCGCGAAAAGTGGAGACTGGAAGCTGATTTTTAACACAAAATTTTTTATCGCATCGCGACTCGCGATGACAGGATTTCCCAACACTTAGAAAGAATTAAATCTTTTCTTACCAAAATTCCAAGCTTTCTTCCCTTTCTTATGGATCTCATTCCTTCATCTCCTCCAATGCAATGCACTTCACTTTGTTACAAAATTACAGAAAAACACGCCGTAAAAAGAACAAGACAAAATAACAAAAACTAAACAACAAAAACCAAAATAAAGGTTAGGTTTATTTACACCGTCGGCACAACAAAGCTCCATATTTTTAAGGTCGTCGGCATGACCCTAATGTTATCCATATGGTGAAATCTTGAACCCCTTCACCATGAGTATCCAAAAGTAGAGAGGGGGTAAAAAATTTTCAAGAGGAAAGTCTTGTTGAGGCGGAGATGGTTTAAAGAGAGTTGGGTGGTTAGGAGGCTTGGTGTTGTCTCTTGGCTCCTCTCTTATCTCCCTCAAAACTTCCGAAAATGGTGGAGTTGGTTCAATAGGTAGGGGTAGGGGTGATGATGCTAATGAATGTAGCACAATCACCTCTATCTCCTTTTTATCATCCTCAACAACCAACTTCTCATCCCCTTCAAACTCAAGATTATTTCCCATGGTGACCTCACTCACCAAATCCTTGAGTTCGATTTGGGATGGTGTATTTTTGGAATCACGAGCTTCCATCAGGGCCAACACTTCTAATATACTCCTCACATGCCCCTCAATAGCCTCAACACTAGAGGAGAGCCGAGTGTCCGACTCCTCACTATGAGAATGAATACTCCTCACTTGTATCCATGACTTCCTCACGTGTCAAACTTGAACTTCCTTGTTGGGCTTGGTTTTGGGGTATGGTATAAGGTGGCGATGGCCAACTATTTTGCTCGTATTGTTGGTTTTCCAGCTCATTCTCATACCACCAATCCGGATTACCACTCCATTCCGGATTGTAAGAATTGTGGTATGGATACCATTCTTGAACTTCTTACCCTTGAAAACCAACATCTCCTACCTCTTGGTAGCACTCTTCATAATACCCTTGGTTTTGGAAACTAACGGGTTCTTTCCCTTCATAGTGCTCTTCCCACGACAAATAGCAAGAATCGGTAGGATGGCCAGAATGATACATCCTACAAAACCTTGCTTGTTGAGCCTCTCTTCTCATCATGAGTTCCCTTCAGCCGAGACGCTCCATTTTTTTTATTTTTTAAAATTTTCAAAAGTCTGAAATCATACTGCAAGGATTCTCGATAAAAATTGACCAAGAACTCAAGCAATACCTACTCCGAACAAAAACAACCACTAAGGAGTGGAAAATAAAAACAACTAGCTAATATGCAACCAAATACACCCAAAAACTTAAAAATAAATGTCTCTTCCCCGGAAGCAGTGCCAAACTTTGGGAGGTCGTTGTCGTGTCTCTCAAATTTAATATTTATAAGCCCTAAATGCTTACTATCTACAACTAAGTAGATAGCAGCAAGTCAGGGTCGTCCACGAAGAAAAAGGATTTTCTTAAGCGTTTAAACACAAAAGGTTGATATTAGGCTAGGAGTAGATATATATACACATATAAAAGCGAATAAATGGGGAGGGGGTGTTTGGTTGTTTGGTGGTCCTAAGTTATGATGGTTAAAAGACAAGATAACTAGCAAAGTCAAGGAATTATGCTAATCATCAAACAAACTAAGAAAAAGGAGGCTTTAAAACTACAAAAACAAAGCCTTTGGGGCAATTTATATCCACTTCCAAGATAAAACTAAGCTAGATAATTAAAAGACATGATGAACCTGAAAAAATTAAGAAAAGAAAGAAGAAAAACTAGGGTTTTAACCCAGAAAAATTGCAGGAAGAAGAAGCTGGATTCATGTTATGAAGAGGAGAGGATAAGGTGAGTATTTATAGTACAAAAAGCAAGAAGAATTTCTGGCCATACATCTGTCGCGAGTCGTAACGGACTCGCGATGGTGCCCAGTTCCAGCATTTTGATTTCTTTCTTCTTCTTGTTTCATGTCCTCCTCTTCTCTTCACTTTTCTTCAATTCTTCAAGCCTTTAAAAGCTCAAATACAAGTGTTCTAATCTTCAAAGGTATTCTTCAAAGTCTTCAAACAAATTACCTTGTCACACAAAATTCTCTAGAAAAGTAATAAAATCGTAAAAGTCGCTTTTAACCCTCCTTAGAGAATTTCAAGGCAAAATGTCACATTTAGAGCACAAAAGTGTACAAAAGTGAATCCTAAAAGTTCTAATATAACCGTATAAAATGGGCACATCAGTAATTGGCCATGATACTCCTCATATAATTATGCATGGTAGAGAGTTTGATTCTTTGGATGAGCTTTTTGATTGGGTGAAAGAAAATAGGATTTCTTTAGATTTAACTTAGTTCAAAAAGATGGAAAGAAAGTTCTTAGATGTTGATATTGAAGAATTGTTGACTAGGATATATGGGGATCTTGATGATGTGCTAAACTACAATCCTACATTATTGAAGGGTGCTTAGGTCATGCAAAATGGTACTAACATGTTTCATGTTTATTCCTATGCCCAGGGTCCCAGCTATGTAAGCATTGAGGAGATTGATGATAATGAGGCTAAGGGATTTGAAGTGGTTAAATCCATTGATAGGATGTCATTAGTGGTGTATGATGTTGATGCTGCCAAGAGGATTGAAGAACTTATAAGGCCCCTAGTTATTGTACTAACAGACAATGATGGAGAGGAGAGTGTTAAGTATGTTCCAACACATAGAGTAGAGTCAGGAGTTGCATATGAGATGGAGATTGATGAACCTATTTTAGGGTTTTCAAATGCTGATATGGCATATCAAAATCAACATTTTGATGACTACTGTGGAAGTTCTTATGATGATGTGGTGTATTATGAGGTAGAACAAACAGGGGGAGATGAATAGGTGGATGAGCAGTCGGGTATGTTGGAACACAGGATGATACAGTAGCAGAAACTGAGTTTGGTGATGAAGAAAGTAAGCAGACAAAGTATGTTCCAACACATGAACCAAATCTTACTTACTCTAGTGATAATTTCTTAGATAATTTTATTCAGACCAGAATGAAAAGGGGGAAAAGGAAGGAGACTGTACCAGGGTGTCATTCTAGCCAGCAAAAACGAGCAAGAAAATTACTTCTGAACCTAAGAAGAAAACAGCTCTTCCTGCACCCCCTGTAGGTGATGCTATCTCAACCATGTTTTATGATGTTGGTTGTGAGAAGATGTGAGAGGTATTTTATAAGAGGAAATTTATTCCCGAGAGATCAATTTATTTAGAGGCATACAAGAAGAGAGGCTTTTCCAATTTTGTGGAGCTGATTGGGTTGAAGAAAACTGTCACTTTATTTGAGGAGTATAACAAACAGCTGGTTAGTGAAGTGTACAGAAATTTGATGGATGGAAATCTAGATGATGAATACCCATGGTGTAAGAGGCTGTATGTGAGAGGCAGAATTATCAATTTTTCTGCTAGGAAGATTAATTGATTGGTGGGGCTTAAAACTTCAGATTTGGATTGGGTATTTTCTGACGAGATGAAGGTTATAGATTACCAGATTCTTGCTGAAATTTATGGTGGTTTTAAGACTGAGTGGCCAGCACCTGGGTATTCTCAAGCATCCTGTTTGTCTTCCAAATTTTTTGGTCTCTATCAGATAGCAGTTCACTGCTTGATACCCTCAACAAATATCACTGTCCTCACCAAGGAAATGACTAAATTGTTGTATTGTGTTGAAACACAAAAACTTTTCAACTTGGGGCTGTTTAAACAACAAAGTATTGTGAAACAAGCCATAGCCCCTAATGGCAAGCATGCTCTTGTATGCCCATGTCTTATCACTGCCCTGGCTAGGAGTAAAAAGGTGAAGGATTATTATGAAGATAAGATTAAGAAGGCTGAATTTCTCTAGCTTAACAAGAAGGCATTAAGGATGCGGCAGGTAAAGGATCTCCCTTGGAATCCCGAGGCCTCAGCCTTGACTGTAGATTATAAAAAGACCAGGATTGTTGTCATGAATGCAAAGTTGGACGCATTGGCTATATAGATTGCAACCTTAGAAGTTAAGAAATCTAAAATTGTGGGTGAGAAGGCTGAACTAGAAGCACAGATGCCTACCACGGAACAGGATTTACAGTTCTGAACTAACTATTTTCCAACATAGATTAGATATTGAGTTCAGGGGGAGCATTTCGTTTGTTCTTTTGTTTCCTTTGGCATGTTCATGGCCCCAAGGGGAGAATTTATTTTGGAGGTTTTTTTGGCATTTTCTTAGTGATGTAATCTGAATTATTGGTATTCTAGATTTCTCATTTTCTGGTGGTTTTCATATAAATTCATATTCATCGTGAAACATTTTTTCCACTGTAAGTGGATTTCTGGAAGACTTATGTTCCGAGATTGAAAATTTTCCTTTATGCTCTTAATTCCAAATTGCCAAAGGGGGAGATTGAAAAGTCGTGAAGTTTTCATTGATTAATTGATTGGAATTTATGAACAGATTTGGAAAAGAAAAACGTTCCATGTTGGAACATGCAAAAAGCTGGAGACTAAAAGGTTTTCAAACGAAGATAGAATATTGCGGTGTTGGACTTATGGAAGGATGTATATTCCGCAATATGGTATTTTAGGCGTGTAGTAGAAGCATACTATGTTTATGAAAAATTTCTACAAATATGGAATTCTATTTATGGAATATTATGAAATAAAGAAAATTCCTTTATTTATGGGATTTGTATATGCTCCAGAAGTAGATAAGGAATAAGAATTCTATAGAGATAATTATGGAGGGTTCTGATATGCTCATGGACTATAAAAAGGACATCACAGATGCATTATACTCACAAACTTAATTGCAAAAATCTTAGCACAGATTTTCTATCTTTCCGAGAGTACTGTGAGAGCCAGCATATATATGTTCCAACATACGTAACATGTTGTTCAAAGTTCAGAATCGTATACCATAATTCCTTGAGAGGAGGAGATCCAGTGTCGACGAGTTTCGAGGTCAGAGGGAGTCTGATAAAGGCGGATTGATACCAAGGGGAGCTTGCAGAATTCACATATTATAATTAGATAAATAAGTATATTTGTATGGCGTACTTTGTACTGCTCCTTTCTAATTAGTGGATTCATACTAAATTGGGCCAGGCCCCGTAGATGTAGGTTATTTTCATTGAATTGCATAGTTTTTACTTTATTGCATACTTGGTTAAATATGTTATGTTGGAACATAATAGTAATAATGAAAATAATTCGGTAAAACCAAATTTCAACTTCAAACGGAGGATCGATTTGTTTGGCTATATGGTGGCGCGATAGTGTCCAACTTCATGGTGCTTCTACAACTTGAACGCACGAAAGTCCTCAATTTAATAGTGAAAAATTAGCCATTATTTGAAGAAAATAAAAGTTAAATAAATATAGTAGACTCCATCAGAATAGATGTAATAGAGTGGTAAAAATAATTTTCAAATTTAAAAATGATCTGTCTCACATGAACTATCTATAACAAAGTTCTCTCTAAACACTCTCTAAACGCTTGACTAGTACTGTTCCTGGGTGAGATTCTGAGTGCGAAACACACACTCCAATTACTATTCACAAAACTTCGCTACTGTACTCCTTCCTCGTCTTCTTTTTCTGTTAACGGCTCTTTCCTCAGATTCTGGTTGACGGTCATGGCGTCTCCGACGCCTAACCAAACCACTGAACCCAATCCGTCCATACACAAGAGCTTCTTACAAGCTTTGAATTCAAAACCTTCACCGCTTTTAACCTCCCTCCCAGACATGCCCAATTTACACCCTATCACTGAATATAAGGGCAAATTGGCTTTCATCCTTCCTCCCGAGGAAGGCGAGCTTCTGGCCTCTCATTACCAGAATGCTTTGGTCGAAAAATTCAATAGAGGGAAACCTCCTATGGAGAAACTTGTTTCTGCCTTTAAATCAATAGGGTTTAAAGCTAATTTCCAATTGGGATCTATTGACAATCGACATGTTCTTATTCGATTTCAGGATAGCGAGGATTACCAACGGTGCTGGATGAAAGGCCAATGGATGGTTCATGGAGCGACAATGAAGGTCCAGAAGTGGACTCCGGATTTCTCACCTACTGCTGAATCATCTGTGGTTCCAGCATGGGTAACCATTCATCAATTGCCTTTACACTTTTACAATACTTCGGCTATTATAGGCATTAGTAGCCAAATAGGAAAATTTCTCAAAATGGATGCTGCAACTAATGCTCTAACTAGGCCTTCTGCAATTAAAGTTTGTGTAGAAGTGGACCTTTTATCTCAACTCCCTAATTCAATAGTGGTAGGCATTGGCAATAAAGTAGCAGATTACCCAATTGAATATGACCAGTTGCCTTTGTACTGTACTCACTGTAGGATTATTGGACACAGTCAGGCTAATTGTAACTTCCTGCACCCAGAACTGAGGAAAAGTAGTAAAAACCTAGCTGAAACCAATGTGAACAAGTTTAAACAAGTTACGGTTCTAGATGATATTCAACCTGTTGATACTCAGAAAAACATAGGTTGTGCCTCTAATGTATCAATGGATATGGAAGGACCCTCTAACCTATCGGTTTCCCAAAAAGAAACTGATTTCCAGGTTCAGAACTTGAAATCTGTTTCTCTTCTGGATAATAATTCAAACTCTTTCAGACCTAGTCATGTTAAAAGAAAAAATACTTTCTACTCACTGGATGATATCTCTAAGCCTATCACAAACTTTTTCTGGAGGAAAAAATATCAACAGCCTGAACTCCCTCCTATTCAGGAAGAGGTAACTAAAAAGAATATGGTTACTATATCAAATGCTTTCCACACTGTAATTGACTTATAGGAAGATGACCCTGCTGCCCAAGAGGATGAAGCTGCTGACATTTTCCATGAGTCTTTGGAATCACAGGAAGTAGTGCTAGCTCAGACTGATGCAGAAAAAGTAGAAAACATGGTGATAAATTTGTCCACTCCTGAAGCAGCACTGATGGCTCCAGATGACCAAGCTTCTGAGGCAATGCCGAGTGCTCCTGAAGTGCGAGTACCATGCCCGGTTATCCAAGTTTCAATCACCTCCGAGGACCACAACAGAACTGCAATGCAAGTTGCTCAACCAGAGGTAAGTATCTCTACTGCAGATAATTTGAGGAAAAGTGAAGACAAGAAGGGCAAAAATAGTCATGCCCCAGTGCCTAAACTAAGGAAACTAAGATCATCACAAAAAGCAACCCCCCTAGTTTTAAATGATACAATACACAAAAATAGGGAATATTTTAGTATGGAATGTTAGGGGTTATGGAACTTCTTTGGATAGGCTAAAGGCTCTTAATTTGAAACATAGGATAGACATTCTATGTTTAATTGAACCATGGCATGACAAACAGAATTTAAGCACTCTAAAGCATCAACTTGGTTACAGTAATGCACTCCATGCCCAGCATGCTAAAATTTGGATCTTATGGAATCATGTTTTCAGTTTAGCTATTTTAAATGAATCAGATCAATATTTATCGGCTAAAGTTACAGGCATTGCCACCTCTGTCAATTGGAATGTATTCTTTATTTATGCTAGTGTACACAGACAGTTGAGGGAAGTCCTATGGTCTGATTTAAAAGCATCAACACCTGATCCATCCATATACATAGGAGATTTCAATACTGTAACCTCGGTCTCAGAATATAAAGGCAGGAAGTTAACACCTAGAAAAAGTATGAATCAATTTAATGATTTCTTAACCACCATAGAATTGCATGATATCCCAACTGTAGGCAACTCTTTCACTTGGAGTAACAATAGATTTAGGGACAAATGTAAGGATCTTCAATTCCAAATATTAGACAGAGGTGTTAGTAATCTAGAATGGTTAGATCTCTTTCCAAACAGTTCCATACAGGTTTTAAATAGAATGACTTCTGACCACTCCCCACTATTACTATCTATCCAATCAGCAGTTGAACAGGCTCCAAGACCTTTTAGATATCAGGAAATGTGGACAAACAGAAAATATTTTAAAGAATTAGTGGAATCTAACTGGAACTTATTATCCCCCCTAACTGGAATGTAAAGGTTTGTTCACAAACTAAAGAGACTTAAGATTGTAATTAAGGATTGGAACAAAAATATATTTGGCAATGTCAATAAAAACCTGTTACAATCTGAATCAAAAGTCAATGAATTGGAAATCCTGTTTCAGCAGTCTCATGATGAATCAGTTTTAATGGAACTCATGAAATCTAAAGCTACGCTTCTTAGAGTATAGAAGGAACATAATATTTTCCTGAAACAAAAGGCTAGGTTAAACTGGTTAAAACAAGGAGATACAAACACTAATTACTTCCATCACACCATTAGAGAAAGAAAAGTCAGAGCCAGAATAGGGAAAATAAAAGATGGAAAAGGAATATGGATAACTGATCCAACCCTGATTAAAGAAGAGGGTATTCGATTTTATCAGGAATTACTTACTGAGGATGTCTCACAAAAAAAGGGAACTTATTTTAATAAATTTTTGCTAGAAATCCCAACAGTTTTAAATGAGCAACTAAACATCCAGTTGCTTAATCCTTTTAGCTTTCAGGAATTGAAACATGTTGTTTTTTATCTTAACAAAACAAGTGCACCAGGCTCTGATGGTTACTCAGGTGATTTTTTCACCTCCTTCTGGGAAACCATTAAGGAAGATTTATTAGAAGCTGCAAATGATTTTTTAAATAATGGAACAATCCCTAAAGCCATTTCTAGCACCTGGCTCACTTTAATCCCAAAAAAATCTATTCCGAACACATTTGCAGATTTTAGACCAATTAGTTTATCTAACTTCGTTAATAAAGTTTTCTCAAAACTGTTAATGGAGAGGATCAAACCCCTAATGCAGTTACTCATTTCACCTGAACAAAGTACTTTCATCAAAGGGAGGGACATTTCGGATAATGTGATTTTAATGCAACAAATGACTAGATTATTGTCCAGGAAATCAAAGATTCCTAATCTCATTGTTAAACTTGATATGCAAAAGGCTTTTGATAGGGTTTCTTGGTCTTTTCTTAACTCTATTCTCCTTCGTTTTGGTTTTCATGGGAAATTTGTTAGACTGATTATGCATAATATTGCTTCAGCAAATTTCTCTGTTCTAATAAATGGGGTAACATCAGGCTTCTTTACTTCCACTAGGGGGATCAAGCAAGGAGACCCTCTATCTCCTTTTCTGTACAATATATTATCTAAGGCTTTTTCGAGGGGTCTAAAGAAAATTCGAGGGGTCTAAAGAAAATGTTTACCACTGGATATTTAAGATATTTTAGCCTCCCAAATGTTTTTACATCCCTAACTCAACTTATGTACGCTGATGACACTGCTATTTTTCTGAATACTGAGACTAAAAATTTAAGGCGGTTTCAACGTTTTCTAAATGCTTATGAGGAAACCTCGGGCCAACGAGTTAACTTTTCAAAATATGAATTTTATGTTTCCCATAATACACCTTTACATTATACTCAGTCTGTTAGGAGAATACTGGGGATGGTGAAAGGTTCTTTTCCTTTCAAATACCTTGGTGTTCCTATTTTTATAGGTCGTAATTTAAAGGTGCATTATTTACCTGTAATTGAAAGAATGGAGAAACTGATAAATAATTGGAAAAACGGGTGGTTGAGTTATGCTGGTAAAACCATTTTGATTAATCACTGCTTTCTTTCAATCCCAACACATATTTTTGGAGTATAAAAACCCCCAAGGACAGTTTTAAAAACAATGGAAAAAATGGCTTCGGACCTATTCTGGGGTAAAACTGACTATTCTGAAAGGAAAAGGTGGAGGTCTTGGAAAAGAATGAGTTTTCCGGTGGATGAAAATGGTATAGGCTTTAGGGACCTCAATGCTATAGTAGATGCTTTTTCTAGTAAATTATGGTGGAAGCTACAAACTAACAACACTCAATGGTCAAATCTATTATGGTCACTACCTGTCTCTTACAAAAAATCACACATATGGGGTAGAATCACAAAAATAACTGCTGTGGAAAGTAGTTTATCCAGAGTTATTTATGGTCGGGGTGATTGCTCATTTTGGAATGCGAATTGGACTGGTAACGGTGCACTTTGTTATAACTGGCCAGAGAATATTGATATTCCTTTTGAGAATATCTCTCTCAGGGATTTTATTAACAACAAAACAGCTCTCTTACCAAATCTGGAGCCACATTTGGCTACCAATATCATTCTTATTTTACAGGAGGTAAAGTTGGATTTCAGTCACGAAGACAGGCTGGTATGGACTCCCACAACTGATGGGAAATTCACTGTAAGCTCGGCCTATAATATTCTCAGACAGAGAGGTCCATAGATCCAACATTTTAAAAAGGTTTGGTCCCCGTTCATACCTAGAAAGATGTTTGTGCTACTTTGGAGAGCCCTAAACAATATACTTCCATTTGATAACATTTTAAGTAGGATGGGTTTTTCTGTTGCTTCGATATGCCCTCTATGCATGAACAGTTCAGACATTTTGGATCATTTCTTCAATTCTTGCACCTCTTCATGTGCTGTCTGGCAAAGTGTGCATTCCTTTTTACGGTTACAACACAAAGAATTTAGGGATTTAAAAAGTAGGGTGTTTTTTCTCCTATCATATAGGGCTGATTCTAATATTCACGGAAATTTAATCATTGCTGCTCTATTGGTGACAATTTGGACACTCTGGACCCATAGGAACAAATTTCTTTTCGATCATAGACCATTCTCACATGATGCCCGTGTTGCTGAAATTAAAGATTCGATCTATCAAATATTCACAGCACATAAATTAACAGGTAATAAGGTCAGGCATAAGCAATAGATTTAGGACAACATTGTCCCTAATATATTACAGAAGAAGAAAAAAGTTATCACTAAGGTCCACTGGGAAAAAACCTATACATGGCTACAAAATCAATACTGATGCTTCATGGATCTCTAGTGGTCTTTCATCTGCTGCTGTAATTGTGAGGGATTGGAATGGTAATGTTGTTAAAATGAGAGTCAGAACTTTCCACTGTCCATCACCCTTACATGCAGAATTAATTGCTGTACAAAGTGGATATGACATATGTTCTGAACTAGCTTTAGATAACTGTGTAATTGAATCAGATAGCTTATATGTTGTTAGGGGTATTCAGAACCCATTTTCCTGCCCATGGAGAGTTTTCTCCATGTGCAGTGCACTAAATGTAAGACAAGACACTACACTGATTCAGCATATTCCTAGAGAAGCAAATTTGGCCACTGATTTCTTGGCTAAATATGCTAAGGAAAACCTCCTACAAGGAGATTTAGACTACAGTTCCATTCCACTCTTTCTCAGGGGATTAATAGCACTTGACTGCATGGGTTTTCCAGCTATTCGTATTGGACCACGTATGGATCCATGCTCTAATTAGATATGTAATTTCATTTAGCTACAAAGAGTACCTCTTGCTGTCCACTATTTACTTTTACAGTCTGTTCTCTGTAACTACTCCAAATACTGCTAGTTCTTTCCCCTTTCTTCTTTCAGATTTTCTGGATGCAAGCATAAAGGATGGGGAGCAAATTTTCAGTCACATCTCAACACATTTCTGCCGATTGTTCATGAGGTATTCACAGACATTGGCCACACTCTACAGGAGAATTGCCTAATCTCCTACCTACGAACCGAAAGAGCTTTCTGCAATGCAACCTCAATCTGGAACTAAATTTCCCTCTCGGCTGGTACATCGTTGACAAATAGGAGTCTTGAACTGCTCGATTCTCCGACCTGTTCGTGGGGTACTAGCTAGAAGGTTTTTTTTAGTCCATATTATAAGTTCTAGCTTCCCTTTGTAGTTATAGGAGGAATCACCGCTTTTGGAAGCAACTTGTTTCAGGAGCTTCATCTTAGCTCTGGGATCATCATAGGGATGATCTTTTTGTAAACTGTAACTTACCAAGACTTTTAGCGCCATTTTTGGCTGACTTGATCTGGCCCGGGGAGCCTAATATATTCCCCCCATCCTCGGATGGCCTTTAAATTAAAAAAAAAATTCCAATTTAAATTACTCCCTCCGTCCCAGCCCTTTCTGCAGAGAGTGAAAAGGCTGGGATTTATTTTGGGAATGGGAAAAGTTTAAAATACCCCTCCCACTATCAATTGCAATTGCCCATTATCCTCAGACTTCAACCTAGCATCGTAGACACATTCTTCCAATTTGAAATCGACACCGGCTTCTGAAATTAACAACAACCTAGCACCAGTTTCTCATATCACCCAAGCACAAAACAATAGACTTCCTTTGAATCTGAAATGAAACACTTTACCGGGAGGAAATCGGCCGAATGTGGATGCCAGAAAACCTCTTGAACTCATGGCGAGCTCGATGAAGCGGTGGTGCAGATCCATCGTGGTGAGGACGATGGATTCGCAGTCGTTAGAGCCACGACGGAGATGTAGTCGACGGCATGGTGAGGTTTTTTAGCGAGGAAGAGGCACAATTGACGGTGTGGTGAGGTCGATGGAGCCCCAGTGGATGCGTAGTTGACGGCGTCGTGAGGTCGACGAGGAAGTGGCGCAGTCGACGAGGTGGTGAGGTCGACGAGGAGGTAGCACAGATCCATCGTGGGGCCAACGTGGTGAGGTCGACGGAGGCCCAGCGGAGAAGCGGCAGAGAGAGAGGACGAAGAGGGAGAGAGAGCCAAAGAGGGTGAGAGAGAGATTGGAGGCGGAGAGGGTGAGAGTGAATGAGGAGAGGCGTAGATTATGAGAAAGAGAGGGGAGGGTTTAGGTTTTGTGTAATTTTTAGTTAGATTGAGGGTATTTTTGTCTTATGACACATTGAAAATTTCTAAGTATGGAAAGTGTGCAGATTTTTCTCGAACACTTATAAAAAGAAAGTATGCAGATTCCCTTGGGACAGAGGGAGTATAAAAGTTTGCATTAAATGTAAGAATCTGTGAAAGAGAGAATCTATTGAAATTTTGGCAAAAAAATATAGAGATTATGAGTCCTATATATCTATTTCGAATTTTTTTTGTGAGAATTTGGATCAGTCGAAAACAGGATTATATATATGTACCCCCTCCGTCCCACACTATTCTGTAAAGAAATTTTTTTATCAAAAATGTCAAACTTTGACCACATATTTGAATAGGTTTATGGACAATAATTTTATTATATGAGATATGGTTAGATTCGTCGTAACATGTAATTTCTAAATATCGAATTTTTGTGTGTCACAATTGTTCGTATCTACACATATTTACAGTCAAATATATTTATTGGAGACTATGAAATGATTGTGTGAAGAATAGAATGAGATGGAGGGAGTACCAGAAGTTGGTGCCTATATATAGTGTCACTCACTTTTATTCGTTGCCCTTGATAACAAATTGTGTGAGATTCAGAAGCAACAAAGATGGATGAGTAGAAGCAAGATCATGAGGTACTGGAAGAACCCATGAGCCCAAATAGTCAGTAAATAAGCAGCTCGGTGATATCTTTGACGGTTATAACAGTGCTGGAGACTGAAATCCGAATACAAGCAGATAACTCCTTAATCATTCCAGTGGTTAAGCAGAGTTTCTTGCCCACCAATCTACGGTTTTCTTCAATCATGGTATGCTTCATATGACTCCAGTTTTACCATTAATTGCTTAACATTACCGATCGATTTGCTTAAACAAAACATGTCGAAGAACCATATTCTTGAAGCGATCGTTGTTTGCTGATGAAACATTGAATGTGTTATACTTAGATGCGTCTCGAATGATCGACCAGTCAATGGGCTTGAACACCCCCAATTGACATGCAATAAAACTGTCTCTGGGTCCTAGGGGCCAGTCCTCCAATGGCTAAGGCCAAGAGCAATGGTAGACACCGCTAGTGGTCTCTTACCAATTAAATATATTATTTCTCTCAATTTCTCTTTTTCACTTCATCCTAAGAGATCACTTAAGAGACCACTTTTTTTTTCTTCACATTGGTCAGAGACCATTCTTTAATATTTATGAATCACACTTGATTTTCTCTATCAAATTCTTTTTTTTACATTTAATTTAAATTAATTTTTCCACCCAAAATAAGTTGAATGTAAAATTTAATAGTACATTATAATATTAAAAATTGAATTTTGTCTTTTTAAAAATTAATTAAATAATTCATTTTTTTGTTCTTGTATATATCATCATTCGTTGTAAAAAATAAAATTAATTTCGTTTTTTTTCAAGAAATTATTTTTAAAATTTAAAATTTAAATGAATAATAAGAGAAATTTATTTTTAAAAAATTATAAAAAATTACATTAGCAAAAACCAATTATGGCGACTAGAAAATTTACATAACTTACTTAAATAATAAAATATTGATCTAGTCAGACTAATTTTTACAAAGAAATATTAATCTAGTCTGACCAATTATTACTACCAGAAAACAAGTTAAAAAATAAAGAGGATAAGAGAAGACAAAAACTGGGCTCTTGGGTGGTCTCTTGTAAGAGACCATGGAGTGGTCTCTTATTAAGAGACCGCTCTAGAGACCACCACTTTGAACATTTTCGATCTCTAGAGCGGTCTCTTAAAGTTAAGAGACCACTATTGTCCTTGCTCTAAGTCAGTCAAAGATTCCGTATGAGATTAAGATATAATGAATGAGAAAATGAATGCGTACCTGATATTTATACTGTATGTTTCAACTAACAATCTCCTTAATTATAGTCATCAATTACCTATAAATACGGTAATTATTATAATGCAATGTCTCAGAAAGGCCGTGATTATTATGGCCCAACATACCTCTTGGGTCTGACCTAAATCAAGAGTCCCCAAAAAACTAAATCATTCTTATTCGAGACTCTTGACCGACACATCGTGACCGACACAAAATCTCATAGTTTCTCTGTGATTCGAGATCCTTGAATCATCCTTACTCAAGACCATACGTTCCCAAGGGTATCTCGAGGATGTAGTGGTTAAGGATAAACTTTGTCCATACATTTCCAGGTCTCGAATGAGGGAATGTGCTTTTTTCCTTAATTCTTTTATGAGAATTTCAAGAGACCCGTGTGTTCGGATAACAAAAACCACGCGTGTTTGGAAACTGCATGTGTTCCTATTACCAAAGTGGTGTGCAGAGAGAATACGAAAAGACAGTTGTGTCTTTTCATAACTTTTTAACTTCCCAACGCGGTTATTAATTATTCCACCATTTTAAATCCATTAACTGCTCCTCTTTTCTTCACTTTTCCATTCTTACTCATTTGCAGGAAATTTCACAAGGGAAATTTATCTCAGAGCTATTTCTTTCCTCCATTTTCATCAGCAATCTCATTCTCGTTGTCTCTCTTCCAAAAATAAGTAAGTTTTTCCTTCTTCTCCTTCTGTTATTCTGTTTCTTTCTTCCTTTTGAAATTATGACCGATTCCAATAAGGGTTCCACCGAGATGGGGTTTTCCGGTGAGGTTATGGCGTATCAGGAGTGAGTCTGCTCAACCAATGGAGTAAGCACTATTTCCGAACATGATTATTCTGATGAGCCACAGTGTGATTCCAACATGGGAGGAAATGCGCAAGGCCATACTACCATTGACCCTAAGTTTTTACCCATCACAGATATGCCTTCTGGGGGGGTACACTAAAATCTGGGCCTATGCATGGGTAAAACCTATATGAGAAGGTCGCCATATTTGATTGACAATGATCAGCTGCAAGAGTTTCTTCTCAATGCCTCTTCTTATTGGATGAAGAAGGTCAACGTGTATGAGGATGAGACCCCTCGACAGAAGAAAGACCCCTCAACAGAAGAAAGCTTCCGACCTTATTCTCGAATGGTTAAAGGAATTGCGATTACCTTAGGTTTATCGCACGTCTTCTCGACCAAAGCCATCTCCCAAAAGAGGTGATAAGAATCCTGGGTCCTCGAATTAGGCTGTAAAGAGGTCTTCCAGAAAATGTGGCCAAAACAAGGGGTTTTTGAAGAAGCGAGGTAGAACTATTGCACCGCTTGATCCCTTCGAGTATCCCGAGGAAGAGAAAATGAAGGATATTAAAAAAATCCGTTGGCATTAAGATGGAAGAACTTGAGCTTTTGCAAACAAAGTTGAAGGGTTAGCACCTTCCCTAACAGATCTTTTCGAGAAGGGGTTTCCCCTAACTAAGTACATCAATGTTGTGTCATGTCTTGTACGGAAATTTACTTTTATTTATTAATAAGGATATCGAGATCTTTTTATGAGTCTTCTTCTTTGGAAGACAAGGTATTTTGATTGCAAGTAAAGTCCCTCAAAACATTATTGATGTTAGGGTAGTGCTCAAGGGCTTGAAGAGTTATAACGGGATTTAAGTTGCAAATGTACATATCTCCTCGTGAATTTTAAGTTCCAAATGTCATTACCACTTGCAACTTACCTGTTTAGAAATGCCTCAATTAGCTTTGATGAGTAGAAATTGAAAAATATAAAGACACAAAATGTTTTACCCATGTTTGGTGTTTCAACCAACTATCTGCAAATTTTCTCCACTAGTTCATCATTTTGAGATTACAAATGTACCTCAAGAGTTCCGCTTAAAAGCATACCATTTGATCATCAGGCATAGCTGGAAATATCATCTAGAGTGATGCTTAAGAGAAAACCATTTCCACATCATCATGAGTTTCGCTTAAGAGCAAACCACTCAATCATTAGCCTTAGTTGGAAATATCTTCTAGAGTGCTGCTTAAGAGCAAACCACTCAAACATCATCATGAGTTTCGCTTAAGAGCAAACAACTCAATCATTAGCCTTAGTTGGAAATATCTTCTAGAGTGCTGCTTAAGAGCAAACCACTCAAACATCATCATGAGTGATGCTTAAGAGAAAACCACTTGATCATCAGCCATAGCTGGAAACATCATCTGGAGTGATGCTAAAGAAAACACCACTCGAACATCACCATGAGTGCCGCTTAAGAGCAAACCACTCGATCATCAGCCATAGCTAGAAATATCATCTAGAGTTCCGCTTAAGAGCAAACCACTCGAATACTATCATGAGTGCCGCTTAAGAACAAACCACTCGAATATCATCATGAGTGCCGCTTAAGAGAAAACCACTCGAACACCATCATGAGTGTCGTTTAAGAGAAGAAAACCACTCGAACACCATGATGAGTGCCGCTTAAGAGACAAAAACTCGAACACCATCATGAGTGTTGCTTAAGAGCAAAACACTCGAACATCATCATGAGTGCTACTTAAGAGCAAACCACTCTAATACCATCATGAGTATCGCTTAAGAGCATACCAAAATACTATCACCATGACTGCCGCTTAAGAGAAAACCAATCGAATTCCATCTTGAGTTTCTCTTAAGAGCAAACTACTCAAATTCCATCTTGAGTGCCGCTTAAGAGTAAACCACTCGTTATAGCTGATAATACTTTCTCTGGTTGGTAATGTTCCACCTTCTTGGCACGCTACCACTTGAATGTGATTCAATTACCCTGTAAGGTCCTTCCCAGTTTAGAGCTAACTTTTTTTCGGGTTCCCTTCTTCTTTTCTCATTTTTTCTCATTACCAAATCTCCCGGGTTTAAAAACCCTTATTTACCCTCCTATCTTCTGACATATTCTTTAACCTCAGCTTCATGCAAAGAAGCTAGTTCCCTCTTTTCTTCCACCATGTCAAGATCCAAACACCAATTTTGCTGATTACTTATCTCATCTGCAGCGGCCATCATCTTTGGGCTAGGAACACCTATCTTTATAGTAATTATTGCCTCCGAGCCATATACTAGACTGTAAAGTGTTTCTCCAGTGGAGCAAGACTTGGATGTTCGTGCCCACAAAATATTTGGTAGTTCCCATATCTAGTTACCTAACCCCTTGAGCCTAGCTCAAATGCCATTCACTATCGTCATGTTCGTTACTTCTACATGTCCATTAGCGTTGGGGTGATAAATAGATGTTACCTTCTGTTTAATTTTGTACTCATCACACCACATCTTGAATAGGTCTTAAGCAAACCGGGTTCCATTTTCCGTGATGATTGTCCTTGGAATTCCAAAATGGCAAAAAAAAAAGAAACGACAATCTGAGAATCACTGTAAACCTCCAAGTCTTCCACTTTTAATTCCCTAGCTAACTGTAGTCCCGTTATCAGAGCTCCATACTCTGCCTTATTATTTGTCACTTTAAATACAAAGTTTAATGCATAAGGATAATCTCTGCCACTAGGACTGGTTAACAGAACCCCGACTCCACTCCCTCCTGAATGTGACGAACTATCCACATATAACTTCCATATTTCCTTTTTACGTGCCTCCACCTCTTGAATAGGGTCATGGTACTCAATGGGCTTTAAAGTTTCTACTATGAAGTAGGCTAGTGCCTGGCCTTTAATTGCAACTCGGGGCTGATATCGGATGTCATGTTTCCCCAATTCCACTATTCTTCCAAAATTTATGGTTTCAACAGAATCTTCCGGATTGGGTGATTTGTGAGCACTACTATCATGTGCTTCTGGAAGTAGGGTCGTAATCTTCCGGCTACATGTACAGGGATGGAATCAACCTGTCGAGAGCAATGTATCTCATATCCGACACTTGCAAGGAACGACTGACAAAGTAAATGGAATCTGGCACCCTCTTCTTTTGTTTTACTGGTACCACACTAATAACCAAAGGTGATGCAGAAATTTATAGGTATAACATCTTCTCTTTATCAGACTTCATCAGGGTAGGTAGCTTCCTGGGAGGCCGTTGTCGTACCTCTCAAAGTTAATATTTATAAGCCCTAAATGCTTACTATTTACAACTAAGTAGATAGCGGCAAGTCGGGGTCGTCCATGAAGAAGAGGGATCTTCCTAAGCATTTAGGCACAAAAGGTTGATATTAGGCTAGGAGTAGACATATATACATACATATAAAAGCATGTAAATTGGGGGGGGGGGTTTGGATGGTTTGTGGTCCTAAGTTATGGAATTAAAAAGACAAGATAACTATCAAAGTCAATTAACTAGGCTAATCATCAAACAAAACTAAGAAAAAGGGGTTTAAAACTACAAAGATAAAGCCTTGGGGGCAATTGATATCCACTTCTAAATATAATGTAAATCATTGAACCATTCACTCATTCTATCACATTCATTACTTGACTTAACATTAACATACTTATCTAGCAAGAATCACATCATATTTTTCACAAGAAGTTCTAAGTTCATGCTCATAGATTTTCATGCAAAGGAGCTAAGGAATTCGTCACTTTCCTAACACCCGAACATTTCAATCATAAGAACACTTCCTATTCTCAAACAACCCATGGCATAAATGAAGTGAAACATACCATCAAGAATACATAAATGCTAAATAACAAAGGCTTCAAGAACGAGTGAAACAATCTATTCAATACTTCAACTACTTATTGTGAAGATAAATCTTCCATCCTTCTTAGGTAGTAGTTTGCAAGAGTGAATTCGACATCTCTTATCAAACCTCACCAATGACTCCCTTATTACTAAGAGTATCCCATTGATGGCATTTAGCACAAAGAATCAACAAGCTTAGCAACACTTATAAACACTACACCATGTCTAAGCATTTAACCAATTCATGCATTTACACAAGATTAGTCAAGAACGATCGACATTCATAGACCTCTCTCATTTGCTACCTAAAACAAACATGACAATGAGTTCGACATCATCACATTCATCTACCAATTTTTAACACACCAACATCATTTAAGAAGCTTTAACTCATGCTCTTGGATTCCAAATTAAAACATGGGAGAATTAGCTACTTTCTCCCAACCCTAACAAGTAATCATACAAGCAATTTATATACTCAAGCTTCCAACAACATCAATGCCACTAACAATTAACATTCAAAGCTCAATAAATGCACAATAGAAAAAGTACCAAATAGATAAATATAATGGTTCTTACTACATAGAAATGGAAGCTTCCATCCATTGCTCCCAAGTACAAAACTAAGTTAGATAATCAAAACCCATAACATAGAACAAAGATCTACAAAGAAAGAAGAAGAAATGGAAGAAAATGGTGAAAAACTAGGGTTTTGAAGCCCCCAAGTCGGGCTTAAAGTGTTAGGGAAGAAGTGGGTGAAGAGGTATTTATAGTACAAGAAAAAGGGATGAAAAACGCTGGCTGCAGGGCAGGATCGCGATGCCGTTGCGACTCGCGACTAAGCATCGCGATCGCTACCAGATCAGTAAAATTCAGTCCTGTTTTGTTTTGCTTCCTCCGAGTGAACCGTTGATCCGTTTTGGGAGTTCTTGTAGTCGATTTTATAGTACTCGAGAAGAGGTATCCAATGGTACCACTCTTGGAGGAGGATTCTTCTCGGAAAATTATGAAAACGCTGCTTCAAAACATAGATCATCCTTCACCCATTGCTTTGCTCTCCTTTCTTCACCTCTTCAACTCTTCATATCTTCAAAAAGCTCAAATGAAAGTGTTCAAATCTTCAAAGATATTCTTAAAAGTCTTCAAAGTTTTCAAAGTCTTCAAACAAATTATCTTGTCACCCAAAATTCTCTAAAAAGTGATAAAAACGTCAAAGTCGCTTTTAACCCTCCTTAGATAATTTCAAGGAAAAATGTCACATGTAGAGCACAAAAGTGTACAAAAGTTAATCCCAAAAACCCTAATATAACCATATAAAATGGGCACATCACTTCCCTAAGTTCTCTTTCAACTGCTTGAATGCTTCATCCATTTATCAGTCCACTCAAATTTCTTTGCCCTTCGAAGGACGTCGAAAAAGGGTTGGTGTTTCTCTGCCCCCTTCGAGAGGAACCTGTTCAATGCTGCTAGAGACCCCGTATGTTTTTTCATATCTTTTATCGATTATGGACTTCTCATTCTCATCAATGCTGGGTTCACATCAATACCCCTCTCGGAGACCATGAATCCAAGGAATTTTCTTGCTCCTACACCAATAGCACATTTGGATGAGTTTCACTTCAAGTTAGCCCCCTGAACCCTATCAAAAGCCTCCTCCAAATCTATTATGAATACCTCATAACTCCTGCTTTTTACTACCATATCATCCATATAAATCTTCATATTCCTCCTGATTTGCATCTTGAATAGCTTGTCCACTAACCTTTGATAAGTGGCTGTAATATTCTTTAGCATGAACGACATCTTCTTATAACAATAAGTTCCTAAATCTGTAATAAATGTGTTTTCTCTTTATCCCCTATTTCCATAAGTATTTGATGATATCCCTTGTGTGTGTCAAAGAAGGACAAAATCTGATATCCCGTGATGGCTTCAACTAGCTTATCTATTGGCGGCGCTGTCTTTGGGGCAGCACTTGTTCAAATTGGTGAAATCTATACACATTCGCCAGGTCCCATCATGTTTTGGGACCATAACTAGATTAGCTAACCATTTTGGGGTAGAACACCTCCTCAATAACATCCACCTTCGGCAACTTTTCAACTTCTTCTTTGATTGCCTCAGCTCTCTCAGGCACAAAAACTCTCCTCTTCTGCTTAACCAGATTTATCAAGGGATCTATATTCAACCTATGTAGTGCCAGACTTGAGGGTACTCCCGTGAGGTCAGAAGTATCCCACGAGAACACATCCCCATATTTTCCCAATAGATCCTTTAGTCTTTCCTTAATGTCCTCGGGCACCAGTTTCCCCATGGTTACTAATCCCATGTCTCGAACAGGTATCTGCATGTTATCGGCGAGCCCTACATCCACCTGTACTATTGCTACATCCCTTTGTTTTCTTACCTCTTTCACTGCGGTAAGATTACAACTTCGATCCACAGCCTGATCTCCCGAATGTATGCTATCCCATTCTTGGTTGGAAACTTCATTATAAGGTGGTAAGGTGACCACAATGCTTGAGCTTGGCACATCCACAGTCTTCCTAGAATCACATTATATGGAGACGGGGCATCAAAAACAGCAAAATTGCAACTTATGGTTACCCCATTATTATCTTTTGCCACACAAACTGACAAGGTGATCTCCCCCATGGGAAATATTGGGTTTTGTGTGAAGCAAGATAGGGGAGAGGTCAACTTTTTCAAATTGCCAAGCCCTATGTCTAGCTGGTCAAAACTGTTAATGAACATTACTTCTACCCTGCTTCCATCATCAATGAATACCCTCTTTACCAAAGATGTTCCAATGATCGCTAAAACCACCATGGGGTCAGCATGAGGTGTCTTATTTGGTACTGCATCTTCTTCTGAGAATGTTACGATCTCATCTGGCCAAAACCTTTTATGGCGAGAACTCCTACATGGACCCTTCAAGCTCTGCTCTTATTATGGTTTTTCGAGGATCTTTCTCCAACAACGCCATTGATGACATTAATCACTCTTCGAACATACGGGTTTCCCCATTCCTATTATCCTGATTACCCTCTTGTTGTTCCTGTCGTCCTTCCTACCTTCCCTCATGTGCCCTATCTCGAACCATCTGTTCTCGAGGTCTTCTGTCACCTCAACCCCCATTATTCTGATTATTTCTTCTGTAGGGCTACCATTGATTAACCCAAGGCCTCAAAGAAGCCACCTGATTCCTTGGCCATTACTCTCGAAATCATCCTTATCGCTCACATATCTCAATCTCTGTTCTCAACTGCATGCAATCATTTGTATCATGGCCGTAATCTCTATGGTGATCGCAATATATGTCCATCGCCATCCTGGCCACTATCGCGCTGTGTGAACTCTGCAAAGGTGGGGGCTTTTGAAATAATCGTCAATGTATACTCAAGATTTGTGTGGGGGTTCTTTCCCCTAATGTCAGTGGCATGGAAGCGTATCTCTCGAATGGTGTTCTTATGGGCTCGATCAGTCTTTCCCCTCGAGGATCCATATTTCTTCCAGCCTTCTCTGTGAGGCTATCTCTTTTCTTTCTGGTTGCCTCTTCTACCTTTGAATATTGTTCCACAACCTCCTGAATCTTTTGCAAAGTCTTTGGAGTATTTGTGCTCAAATTCTCGTATAAATCCAAGTCTTGTATCCCCAGCAGATACCCTTGAATCACTTCATTTTCCATAGTCTCTAAGCCTAAACTCTTGTCCATATATCGATGGTAAAAGGCTTCCTTGCTTTCTCCTGATTTTTGCTTTGTTTGATAAAGCTCCAACAAGGTTTTCGTGAAATTCTTATATTGTGTGTGCTAGCTTAATAATGCTCCACTGAAGTCTTGATATGGGTGGAGAGAGTATTTCAATAACTTGTTGAACCATTCTCGAGCTTTTTCTTGGAGATAGCTTCTTACCAGCTTGCACGTCAGCTTTTCATCAAAGTCTCTCGAACATATCAAACCCAGGAATGTTTGAATGAACTCTCGAGGGTCTCTCTCACCACTGTAGGTAGGCAGTCGTTCTATGGGTTTAACTTCCATCAGCAAATGAACCCCTGTTATCAACGCACTGAAAGCTAAACCTGCGGCTCGGCCTAGGGGTCCAAGCAATCTGTCTAACTCCCTTATGCGGGTATCACTTTCCTCAATTCCTAGTTCTTGCTGCCTCTCTGTCAAATTCAAGCCCCTATCAAGGACTCTAAACTGTTAGGGATGAGTAGGATGGGTTCCCATATATCCAGGATTCACCAAAGTTTGCCAAAAATTTGGATACGCCGGCGGCTGCCTATAGGGGTTGTGAGAAACCTATCATTCCCTGTATTCCTGTGTTTGCATATCCCTGAATACCAGAGGAGGTTACCATTCCATATGCTACTTCCATTCTAGGAAACATAATTGTGGAAGTGAATGGGGCTAGTGAGGGCATTGGGTACATTTTACCTTATGGGTATTCTGGGGAAAAAGGCTCCTGTTGTGCCTCTCCTACATACGCCGAGTAAAGGTATGCTACAACAGGCTGAGAAGTTAACCCTATAGTCGCTCCCATCAGTGAGGGTGGCAATACATCATACATGATTCCTAAAGGGGGATGGGGGGTAACTCGATACCCTGCTACCGCGAGAACCTGCGCTGCTCGCTCCACATCCTGACTCGGGCCTATTATCCCTACATTCTAATTTCCTTTTGTATTGAACCCATGAGCTTCCATGTATGAATCCTTGGAAACTTCTGTGAACCTTCCATCCATATCATCCCTCGAACCAGTTGGCCCACCCTGTGCATGTTCAAGGTTCCCTGCATCTTGTCCTGCAGTTAACTCTGGGCATCCTTAACATCCTCTCTCGTGGGTGCGACCGTACTTGGAATGAATCCATTCGGGTTGATATTCCTTTGCTTTCTACAACCCTAGAAAATTCTGCCCTTGATTTAACTACTGGCACTCGAACATCATTTATCGAGGGACCATGCATCTCTTGGGGGTTATCCATGCCTGGCCTTTTGGGTTCCGCTGTACTACCAATTTTTTTGCCCTTCAACCTTAATATTTTACTCCTTTCGAGGGGCTGCTCTGTGTTACTGGCTCCCGTGTCATTTCACCTTAATCTTTAACTCCTCCCTGCAACCGTAGACATAAACACCTGAAAAACCCAAATCTGGCTAATTCATTCCCCACAAACGGCGCCACTTGATATGTCTCGAACGACCGACCAGTCAACGGGCTCAAGCTCCTCAGACCGACCTGCAATAAAACTATCCCTGGGGTCAGTCTTCCAATGGCTTAGTCAGTCAAAGAGTCCGTATGAGATTAAGATAGAATGAATGAGAAATTGAATGCGTACCTAGTATTTATACCATGTGTCTTAACTAAAAAACTCTTTCATTATAGACATTCATTACCCGATAAATACGGCAATTATTATAATGCAATACCTCAGATGGACCGTGATTATTATTGCCCAACATACCTCTTGGGCCTGAACTACATCACACACTTATGGTGCAAGTCGTAGAGAAATTTCTATGTTTGTGGCTACAGTAGCCACGAACAGCACAAAATATGGAGGACGCATTACCTAAATACGTCCTCTCTTGCTGCCTTTTTTATTTTTTAAATTTTATTTCTTAATTTCAGCTGTTGATGTAGGGGGGCTTGGCACGTGGCGAGGATGCATTTACGTAATGCGTCCTCTATAATTTTTTGTTTTTTTTGAAACCCGATCAAAGAACTCAGGCGGGCGAACGGGGAGCTGCCACGTGGCGAGGACGCATTTACATAATGCGTCCTCCGTTTTAAATTTTTTTTTTTTAAATCACGGTCAACGAAATCAGGCGGGAGAACGGGGAGCTGCCATGTGGCGAGGACGCATTTCCATAATGCGTCCTCTGTTTTTATTTTTTTTAAATCACGGTCAACGAAATCAGGCGGCCGAACGGGGAGCTGCCACGTGGCGAGGACGCATTTCCATAATGTGTCCACTTTTTTTTTAAATCACGGTCAACGAAATCAGGTGGCCGAACGGGGAGCTGCCACGTGGCGAGGACGCATTTCCATAATGCGTCCTCCGATCTGCTTTAAGTGCGCACGAAATGGTTTTTCTTCAGCCATTGTTCATCTTCTTCCTCCACCATTTTTCAATTTTCTCCTTCTGTTAGCCCCCATTTCGCCAGTGTTCTGCCATCCAGAGAATTCCCCGCCACTCTTCTCCACCGTTGCGCCTCTTGTTAACCGGCATTCCGCTATTTTCATCCGTAATTCGATTGTTACAAGATCCGGTATGGTTCCCTGTTTTCCATTTTTCTCATGTTATGTTTTGGAATTTTGTTATTTCCGTTAATAATGTTGTAATGGAATTTTGGTTGTAGAGTTTGAATTTGGACTCAATTTTACGCCGTTGACCCGCCGTGGACTACCACTTTTGTCACTCTCTCCGTGAGTCTCAGACTCCCACCCACTTTTTTTTTTCATTTTCTTGTAGTTAATTGAACCCTAAATAATTTTACGAATGTGTGCAACGATTATGTGTGAGGTGCCGTTGAAAGTTTGTTTCTTTTTTGGTTAAATTATAATCCGTGGAGAACCCGAAGTAGTTTACCTAGTTCGATTGTGTTGTATGATTGTGTTGTATGATTGTGTGTACTTTTAATGATTAAGTTTGGTCTGTTGCGTTTAATGATGATGTGAGACGAAATGAAGTAATTGTGTGAATTGTGTAATTATTAATGTGTTAAGTTTGTACCAATAGTAATGACATTTGAGGATACTGTGAAGAAGATTGTTGAATGAGAAGGAAATGAAAGTGATGCCTTTGTATAATCATGTACTGATTAATGTATTGTGTCTATATTAATAATGTTGTTAAAGTGGCCGAGTGGAGTACATGTACATACTTGTGTATTCAATGAAAAGGAATGTCGAATGAATATGAATTAAAAGTTATGTATTTGTGTATTGCAGTTGTATGATGTTTTTGACGGTGTATATGTATAGAGGGGGTCAGATTAAGTTTGATTTGACTGTGGGTGTGTGTTATGATCCTCCAATACCGGAGCGAGTTGTGACTCGAGAGAGAAGGTTGAACCACTCAGAATTAGTTGATTTAATTGTCACGAGACTGGCCATTGTGAGAGAGAGTTATTTTTTGAAAATGTATTACCGATGTCCCAAACTGATTGGTTCGGCGGTATACTATCGGTGTTATAATATCCCGAACTGATTGATGTAAACCCTTCATACACAGTGAAAGATGTACAAGCTCAAGTGAGTGACGAGTTCAATGTCACGATTTCCTACAAGAAGGTCTGGTATGCTCGACAGAAGGCAATTGACATGGTATTTGGAACGTGGGAGGATTCTTTTGAACAGCTCCCAACTTTTGTGGATGAGCTTGTAAGGGCTAATCTGAGCACCGTTGTTGATTGGGCTGACGCACCTGACAGAATACATGGTCCTGGGTGTAGGAAATTTAAATTTATGTTTTGGGCATTTGGTCAGGCAATTGCAGCCTTTCGCCATTGCAGGCCAGTCATTAGCGTAGACGGCACTCATTTGAGAGGTGCATATAAGTCCACAATGCTGGTCGCCGTGACCTATGATTCAAATGATTACATCCTCCCTATCGCTTATGCAATTGTTGATGAGGAAGCGAATGAAAGCTGGAACTGGTTCATGGGGAGACTGTGTCTTCACATTGTTGGTGGTGATAGCAGACCAATCTGTATCATATCAGATAGGCATGCTGGACTTGTAAATGCGATGACACATATGGAGGAGTGGATGGAGCCAGCCGGCTACCATCAGATTTGCATGCGGCATTTTCAATCCAACTTCCTATCACATGATCGCGGGAAGTTCAAGAATGCGCTTATGAAGACTCTGGTGTGGCAGCTTGGCAGTGCCAGGCGAGAGAGCAGGTGGAGGGAGTACAAGGAGGAGCTGGAGAGTATAGATCCATCTGCTTGAACTTGGCTGGAACGGCAAGATAGGAGTATGTGGTGTCTTGTTTTCGATGTTGGTGATCGACGTTGGGGAATTTTGACGACAAATTTATCAGAGAGCTTCAACAACTGTTTACGGCACGTACACCATCTCCCAATAACAGCGTGTGTCAAAGCAACGTTTGAGCGAACGGTTGAAATGTTTGCACAAAGGCTTACGAACCCTACGAATTGGAGGTACTTTGTCACTTAATTACAGTTTCGGATTTGTTTGTACGTCGGTTTGCGGATTCTAAGATATTGCCCATCTATCCAGGTTTGTGTTTCCTAAGAGGAACTGGAAAAAGTTTCAGAAGCAGGATACATTGGCACAGGGACATATCGTCACCTTGTTTGGCCATACGTTGCAGACTTATAGGGTTGTGGTGACGAACATCGATGGGAGCATTAGTGAACGACATTACACGGTCAAATACCGAAGAAGAGAGTGCACTTGTCGCGAATGGCAAATATTTTACTTCCCTTGTTCCTATGCCTTGGTCGTTTATCGACATAGACGTGACGATCCTGCTAGTCTATGTGATAGGGTGTATCACACGACGACATATGTCTAGCAATACAGTCAGGGTTTCATGCCTGTTTGAGATCCATCACTTTGGCAGCGTGCCCGTTGGAGGTTGATTCCTGATGCAGAAAAGTTTTGCGTGGACAGTTTGCGGAGGGGAGGATAAGGAATCAGAAGGATGACAGGGTGCCGGGTGAAACCAAGGGCTTGCGTAGGCATGGCCGTGCTTAGTATCGTGGTGTCATATGGTGTCTGTAATATTACCTCTGTCTTTCATATGGTGCATTGTACATCGGTAGGAGAGGGCATGCTTAGTCTGTTGTTCGTAGTGTGATGTGGTATTACTTGTATTACTTGATATATGTAGCAGATTATGTAGTATTACTTATATTTGGGAAATATGTGTCACATTATGCAGTATTACTTTTATCTGTGCTATTCTTCAAAATATCTAACTCGGGTTGGTATTTGCTCGCAGGGACAATGTATCATCCAGGACCCATTGAGGAGGATTTGTTGTACCTCCATCAGGAGCACCGTGCTCATGCCCTATACAACGGACATTTAGAGGATGAGGCACTGCAGGTGCGTCGGTGCGATGGGGCATGCTGGACCGATCGATTGCCAGTACAAGTTATGAGGTATGTGCGTGAAACAGGATTTCAGGGACTCCTGGATTCTGCACTAATACAAATTGACCATTCTCTCATCACTTCCCTAGTGGAGCGTTGGCATCCGGAGACGTACACATTTCACCTACCGATGGGGGAGGCTACGGTCACTTTGCAGGATATAGGGATCCTGTGGGGTCTACCAATCGATGGCATCCCAGTCACAGGTGTAGACACTATTAGGCATACGGAGGACTGGCAGCTCATTTGCACAGACTACCTGGGAGCTACACCAGACCCCAGTTGTATCAGGGGGGTCGCATTAGGGCCAGGTGGTTGGGAATGCTATTGCACAGTCCATTCCCCACTGATCCCACTGATGTACAATGCCAACAGCGGGCTAGGGTTTCCCTTCTACTGCTTCTTGGGGGAATGCTGATGTCTGACACGTCCGGCCACCTCATCCCATTGCTCTACTTATCCGTACTGATGGATCTAGGTGCAACACATCAGTACAATTGGGGGAGTTCCATTCTTGCATTCTTGTACCGGTCCTTATGTGACGCGGTAATCCCACAAGCTAAATCCATATCTGGGCCACCTGTCTTGCTGCAGGTAAAATTGTTGGTCAATCTAGTCATTTGTACATAACGTGCTTAATATTTATTGGCAGTTCTGTTACATTTATTGGCAGTTGTGGGCATGGGAACACATACCATCCATCCGACCTGCCGGTGCACTACAGGTGAGTGACAATGAGTGCTCTTGGCTCCCGGTACATGTCGAATTCCTCAATATGCAGTCTTTTTAAAACACATGCAATTTCATATTCTGGCTAATGTAATTCACTCAGTTCCTCATAGGTGCAGGGCCCGTTACGATTTATCACAATCACCAATGCACGTTTTGAAAGTGTACCGTGATCAGCTCATATCTCTCAATCACAATCAGGTATAGGAATAATTGGCTTTTAATTTCTGGACTTCGTGGGAAAAATGGTTTCAGTTACCTAACCGCAACACATGCATGTTGTCTCAGTTTATTTGGCAGCCATACACGGAGGATGTCATGGAACAACTCCCGCGGTACTGTACAGATGGTAGAAACAATTGGCTACTTTCCGTTGACCTCATTTGCTGGCATGCCGTAGAGTATCATCATGCACATCGTGTTCTTAGGCAGTTCGGCCTAATCCAGCCAATACCAACCCAGTTGGTCAGTAAGGAAGAGTACAACTTACTTCACACTAGAGACCGTCGAGGAAGGTCTGGCATGGATTGGCATGTCGAACTAAGAAGATATCTCGATGCTTGGGAACATCGATCCGATCAACAAGTACACACACTAGGGAGTGCGGATCCATACTTACCCAGCCGTGATTACTTGGAGTGGTACTTTCGCAAGACGGTGTTCATGATTGATCAGCCAGGACGGCCTCTAACAGCTACGGAGGGTTTCCATGGAGACGGTGCAACTGCGGAGTACTTGGTATTTCCTAAATTTCTAATATTGTTAAGAAAGAATACTTCAAAGCTCCTCAAAATTATATATCTAACATATTCATCTCGATTCTGTAGTTGCAGGCAATGACACAGTTGCATAGCATGTCAGACATTAATTTGGATGGTTGTCCCCCACATTTTGCGGACGTTATAAAGGGAATGCATCGTGTTATCACATGTACTCTACAACATGCGCATCAGCCCTCTAGACCGCAGCACTATTAGCCGTTTGTGCACTGTGAGGAACCTCCCCCTGGTGTGAGATATACTGACCTCAGAAGCCACCGTCAGGCCCCACCTGGTCGTCAAGGAGGTCGGAGGCCTCGTGCTAGGGGGCATACAGAACACATTGGTTCATCACAAGCTGGACCCTCACATGCGAGTCCACCGATTGGCGGACCATCAGCCGGGGAACCCTCACAGTACAACATGAATGCATCAGATTACAGTGCATATGTCACTCCAACATCCAGTCATCCATACATGCGCCTACCGCTCCATTACATACAGGTAGTATTCCACATGCCTATTGTGATTCGAATGAGGAAGCGGGATACGAAATGGAGGAGGACATACCAGGGGGAGCTCCACATGAGGAAGTACATGTACCTGCACAGATGGTTGTACCACGACGGACATCCAGGACCATACGTCCTCCCCCGTGTGGAACGGGTGGAAAGCTATGCAGAGGTCGTCATTAGGACAGTACATGCTATTCAACACTAATTTGCATTACATTTCACTCGTATTGTTTGGCACTGTACATTTATGCTAATTTGTATCCATTCTAACTATGCAATACTTCGTCCGTGCACCTACATTCAAGACTAGTTTAAAAAATGCAAATAACATGACCCTAAATTATCGTTTGACTTTTTTCCAAATTATCATCAAACAAACACAAGTCTACTTATGCGCAATCTTGACCGAAAACAGGTGGATGAGAAATAGTAAGTTACACATTGCAGCAACCCACGATAATTTATTACTTAAATTCACGACTCATTTTGAAGAATACACTCTTGTTGAATTCAGGGTAGGATTTTATAATAAGCTTTCTCCCCAATAAATAAAATTCTCCAAACGCTTAATTTACCAAATTTACCAAAAAATAATAAACATTATTTAATTTACAAATTAAATTAACACCGAAATTAATTACAAATCTCATTTCCAACATTTTCAAAAAAAATGTTAAAACAATACGCATTCCAGGACTCGTTTTGCTAAATAATTTCCCGAGAAATAAAATTATGCAGCTTTTGAGGACTCGTTTAAAAAATGAGTCCTCTACATAATTTCCCGAAGAACTAAATAATGCCAGATTTGAGGACTCTTTTAAAAAATGAGTCCTCTAAATACTTTCGGGAAAAAAAATTTATTGCCAGATTTGAGGACTCGTTTCAAAAACGAGTCCTCTACATAATTTCCGGAAAAAATAAATAATGCCAGCTATGAGGACTCGTTTAAAAAACGAGTCCTCTAAAACATTTCCGGAAAAAAATTTTTATGCCACCTCTGAGGACTCGTTTCCAAAACGAGTCCTCTAAATGATTTTCGGAAAAAAAAATTCCACCTAGAGGATGCATTACCAAAATGCGTCCTCCACCCTCAGCGTCCAGAATATCTAGCAAGCACACCAACGTCCATTTTTTGATTTTCTTGCACACTAAAATCAAGAATTCGCAAGTCGTAAGTGAAAATGGGGAGGAGTTTTGGAGGATAAATGAAGTGATTGTGGAAAACCATATTCATTACCCCGTATTGTCCGAGCATTCAGAACTGTACGATGAATTCTTCCATGATTACTTATCAAAATTAGCGCTGACGCCATTTTCACAAACTCAACCGCCCTGGGAAATCCGTAACATTAAGTACGCCACAAAAGATGCACCTGGGCATGTGGTGTTCAAATTTCACCATGGATTAGATGATGAGAGCTGATGACCCTTCTCTCCCCATAGAGCTTCCTCAAGTTTCATCGGTGACTTCCGGTGGAAGAAGGCATTGCATATTCGAAAAGATTGGTCAGGTTTTCTGGCATTCCCATAGGACATGGGTATTTGCACCGGTAATTAAGGATAATAATACCGATATTTTGACCCCAAAAATATCGGTGTGCATGTACAGCGGTGTAAAAATGGAATATATTTGCACCGGTAAAATCAATCGGTGTAGTAAATTGTTTGCACCGGTATTTTAAACCGGTGTATAAATTTTGAAAAGTTGGGAGCACATAGTATCTGCACCGGTAAGATTTAGAACCCCGGTATAGAAATTTGCACTAGTATATAACATATGAACCGGTGTAAAAATCACATTTTTACACCGGCATTAAATATAACACTGGTATTTCTTTTGTAATAGGAATATTATTTTTTTTCACCGGAATGGTTTTGCACCGGTATTTTTTTTACACCAGTATTATTTAAATAATTTTAAATAAATTATTAAAAGTTTGATTGGTTTTTAAACTGGTACAGTCATTTTCTACCGGTATATGATTTGGATAAAATTTGCAAGGCTCAATTTTTTTTTCAATGGTTCCTTTCGGATTATTTCTGGGGCAACGACAGTCAGAGATACTTGTGAACTATTATAAATTGGAAACCTTTGAATCGGTAAGAAATTTGATCAATTGTTACGAAAATATTGCTCGCAAAACACGCAAATATTATTCAAACTATGATACAGAAGAACTATCTTAAGCATGGATTGAAACAAAGTAAAAAAATCACACAAGTTTACTATAACCAAACACCTTCCATAGAATTCTAATATCATCAACCACTGAAAATCAACCATCAACCTATTATGTCATTCTTATCATCCAAAAGTTGCAATGCAGCGTTCTCCTGCTGCTGGTAGTCTTCCAGCCAAGCCCCACACCATTTCTCTGCTACACCTTGAATTATGTACACATGGTATTGCCCTTTGCCCTCTAGGAAGATCTGTTAATTTCAACCTTACACAGTTAGTCAATAATGTTGCATTTACTAGAAATTAATAATAACAAATTTTGAGATGCAAGGTTTACCTCCAAGATATTGTTTGTCTCCGAGTGATTAACAAATTCTTCCATGAAGAGCATTATGAAGTACCCACTTTGCCACGAACTATTCTGGGTTTGGTACTGCACATGAAAGATAAATGTAATTACTAACCCTAAACATAATAAATTGAGGGATGAAATGACAGAATGACTTACCATGATGTTGTTGATTTTCCAAGTGTGGTCGTGTTCTGGCTCCATCTTTCTCTTCTCTCTTTGGTATGCGCATGCAAGCCTGTCAAGAAAGTAAATTAAAATGGTTACTTCTTCCCGTATATTACCAAACTAGGATATATGATTTGATTGACTGAAATACTTGGAAATGACCTTCAGTTCGATCAAGTTTGTTAGTTTGATACCCCCTAACAATGTGTCTAGAGTGAAAACCTCCTCCGTTCTGGGACGGACAATGATAAGGTACTAAGGATCGCTGTCGAAAACTTATGTTAACAAATTAATGAAATGGAAGTGGTTTGAAATGTAAATGTAATTTCCAGGAAGAAATATGTACATTTTTATGTAGGGGGGCGATGTAGAACTTAACATCTGTTGCCTTAATTGTTTCCCAAATTAGTTCAAAACAGAGTCAGACCTCCTGATTGAAGTTGCTCAAGTTGCCACAATTGAATGGGCAGAATTGGATGCAGCCTGAATTAGTTTCACATATTTTCTCCCATGGGTTCCTGTAACGTTAATGATACTAAAAATTAAATCCTAATCAATTTAAAAAACATTAGGGTTGTATGTTTTGAAACTCATCCCATCCACACATCGACCTACGCATTATCGATCCAGGTGATTAAAAGCATGTTCCCCAATTTCTTTCCGAACTCGACCAGAACTTATATTTCAACACAGCAGGTGTAATAGCATGTGAATGTTGATGGTCGGAACATTGGGAAGAACATACATCCCTTCTTCGTTATCATTTCAAGGATAACGTCATTTGCTTTCTTTATGAATCGCACCATGATGGGCCAATCTACCTGGTCTCATTTGTTGACAATTTGTGAACGTAAAATGATACGAAATGATCACTTAAGTATGTAGTATTGAACTATCATTGTCAATGAATAATAAAGGTACTCGTTTTAGTGCATTACCTGTTTTAGCAGCCTATTTAATCTTGTTCTTGTAGATGGCCAAAAATTAGCCGTTGACTGGGATTTTGACTCGCCAGTATCTTGTTACAAGGATTAATGAATACGGGTATGCAAAATTACTTTGAGGAATTGAAAATTAGTGTGTTACAAGAATGTACCTCATCGCCGGTGGTGAGAACCATAACCTCCTAGTCATCGTAGTCCGTATCATCTCCAGCATAAACATCATCGATGTCACTTGGTTTCCCATCTGCCTTGCCTATTAAAGACATCAAAAATCCACGAAGCTATTGAGGGCCTCTCCAACATTATCAAAGTGATGGTCCACTGAGGGTAATCCTGACCTAGGACGGAGGACTGATTCGTATACTCTCACACGAGCCACACTTCCTTGTTAGGCATCCTGGAGAAGAGATACCTGTCACAACCCATGGGCGACCATTCTCTTCTTCCTGAAAATGTCTTTAATGAAAAGAGTCACACGTTCTTCATCATGTTTGTATAATAGTTTAGTGAATAGATAAAATGATCATGGAGATATTTCATATGTCTAATTCAATGAATAGGACATGCATAGATTCGTGAAGTCGTACCTCTTCATCTCCTTCTCCGTCACTAGGCTCTTAATCGGACTTTGTAGCAGCTGCAGCAATGTCATCCATCGTCTTCTCTATAAACTTCTTAGGATTATTAAAGCCTGGTGAAATCTGAACACCGCTTGCAGATGCTAAGCCCTTCACTAATTTCTTGAGATACGATACCATGACTTTAACGACTGGTTGATCATTAAATGGTCTCCTATGGGCTGTCTGCTTGGTTCAGGAGCTGCTACCACACTTGCTATGGGAAAAATGAGGAAGAACCACAGTTGTGAGTAGACCCGTTTGAGTTTCCCTGTACCTGGGTGATCCTTCTTCTTTGTCACTTTTATGAGGATGTCTTCACCCGGTTGCAGTTCCAATGTTCCTTTTCTCCTTAAGCTCATTTAATTTAAACTGAGAAACACATAGGAATGCAATTGTTTATATAAATTTTGTAAAATACATTTAAAAATTAATTTAAATGGTTGATTTTGGCGTAACTTACAACGTCCGATGCGATCTTCTCAGCCTCTTTCGATGAGTATGCCCCTTTCTTATCTTTGTTTACCTCAAGGTAGACAAGAGATCTCTCAGGTGTGATATCCTTTTGATTGAGTTGTTGCTCAATCTCCTTGTCAGTGAATCCCTCGGAAGTCAACCTAATTTTATCCTTAGTCAATTTTTCACAGATGTATCGATTAGCCTTATGCCCGTGTGGTGCGTGTAATCCCTTCCCTTTTTGCATTCAATATTTGTCTCCTTGCTGATATCGTTGTTATGAATAAAACTTTAGTTGAATATATTTTGTGGGAAACATAGTTCTTGACCAGTCTTAAATTTTTCATCATACCTGAAAATTCGGATTCTAATGCCTCTTTTCAAATAAATGCCATTCATCCACTTGCACTTCTCTCATGCTGGTATTCCTGTTTTATTAATACCTTTGTCCATGTCATGAATAAACTTGTTTTCCACCTTTGTCCTCCAATTCCTATGTTGGTTTTTTGCCTTCTTTGTAAACTCCTTCCTCAGTATTTCTAGTTACTCGTCTATCATAGGTATTTCAATTGTGAAGCTCTCCTGGAACGAATCATATGAAAAGGAATGTCATTAATCATGTCTTCACTAAGACTTTATTATAAATAAAAATTTAAATGAAAATTGTCTAGTGTCTTACCAGAACATCCTTCCATAACTTTTCCTTAACTTCAGTGATATCGCTCCAGTGTTCGTATGCACCAAATTAGATGCGGCACCAGAAAGCGTAATTTCCATAAGCATGCCACGCTAACCAATTCTTAATGCATACTGTTTTATTCCCACGGAACTCAAATGCAACAGGAGTTGCGGTGTTATGCTTTGCCAACATCACAGACTGTCACGTGCTAGTTCCTCCTCTCCTCAAATAACTTTTTAGCTTAAACTTGTCCCATCTTTCTCCATTATTACTTCCAGCCTTTGTCAAGTCATTGTTCGCTTCATCAACAGTTAGCCTTCCTTTAATGGTGCTCTTTCCCTTTCCCTTGCGAACTGGTGTTTTGGCCAACTATTTACCGGCATCTTCTCCTTTAACATCCTCTCTAATCACATCACCATGTTCCATGGTTTCTTCCTTCTCTTCACTAGTTGGGTCATTCGTTTGCTTTGCGTCTTCCTCAAATTTTATCTTCAACGGGATCCTTTTTGGAGGAGGTTCTTGGTCCGCCACATCAACCTACTTATCGACCACATTCTTCACCTCCTCTTCATTCTTTGTAACTTGTTGCCTCCTCTTCGTGTTTAATTTCCCCTTCTTCGGCAGCATTTAAAACAGTAGAATATAAAATTCTCAATCCAAACAATAATAGTACTTAAAGATCAACATGGATAGAATGTGGTGTAGAACTTGAACAACAAATTCATAAAAATTTTGAGCAAAACATGGCATAGAAATTGAACTATACCTAAATAAAACTACATTATGTATGGCATAAAAGTTCATATGACATGACACAGAACTTGAACGAACAAGGCATGGAACTTGATATAAAATGGAATGGAATCTTATAGAAGATGATCGAAAACCGTACCAATCTCTTTGGATTCAAAACATAGGCCTACAACCGAGCAATTATCAATCCCCCTTAACGTGACTATCAATATTATTACCAACCAAAAAACTCTAGTACTACATGATATTTCCACGAAAAATTCAAACTTTTTAACCCCACAATTGTTTAACAATACCATTCAAGTTACCCTTTCAAGTTTTTTTTTTCAATTTACATGTTTTTGTTATAGAGGCATTAGTCGAACATGCGTTGTGCATGATGGTTGGAATGGTTTTTTGAAGAGAAATTGATATGGTAACTCATGCTTACATAAACACCAACACTTACGTTCACCAATGGAACATTTTTGTTGCTTCTCCCTTTGGTTAAACTCGCCAAGAACGGAATGGGATGAACCTTTGCAAGTACTTTCTTCTCTTGTGTTGTTCAAGGGTTAATGAAGGGTTGGTTCTCTTGTGTTGTTTCTCTCGTATTTCTCAAGGGTTTCTCAACCCTTTATAGGAAAGATGATGGAAGTTACAATGAGTGATGAGGAGTTATGGTGGTTCAATTTAGTGTGAATTGAATGGTTGAAGTGGTGGGGGCAGTTTTCAATGAGAATTTGAAGGTGTTTGATCAGGAGAGGCGGAGTTGTGGGAGTTATGTCTGTTTGAAACGGTTGAAAATTATATGGAACCATTTTTTAACACTGGTAATTTGAAGAGTACTAGTGTAATTTTTGTAAAAACCGATTTCGAAAATGGCTAACTGTTTAGCACCGGTAGGGTTATCGGTGTAGAAACCAAAAAAAGTACATGCATGCAGCTACTCTAAATGATAGTGACCAAAGAGCAGCAAACTAGAAATTTGGCTAACAGTTGTACACCGGTATTATTAATGTGTAGAAAATGATGATACGGTGTAAAATCTTACAAAAAGCAGGTGTGTGCGGCTGCTTTAAATATTTTATGGAAAAAATAGGATGAACCCGAGAGGAACTTTAGAAATTTTGGACTGAGTGTTCTCCATTGGTACATGTACCGGTGCAAAATCAAAACACATGCCGGCGTAAAAATTTTTGCGCCTTCGAAAAAAATTGAAACAATTTCAATGCGCGCCAAAACAATTTGACATATACACCGGTATTGTTTAATATTACCGGTGTAGAAATTAGTTTTGTGAATAATTCAAATTCTCTATTATTTCATTTACCTCTCGTGCATTTTTCCAACTCCAATTATTCAAATTGATGCTTAATTATTGTAAATAGACATTGTACTAGTTGTTTCATGCAAATATCGACCAAGTATGGGCCCCGTACGTTGACGTTACAAAACATTGTTTAATTTTATGAAATTTGCATTTTGGCCCCAAATATTTTGTTTCACCCCGTCAACCACTTTTCCATCAGCCCAAATATGATTTTAAGAGGCTCCATATTGAATAAGTAATGTTTCCGTACCTCTATGGTATGGAGGAAACCGAAAAATTGATTATATGCGTTTATTGCAATTAGGTTCCAAAAAATGTGACATGAAATTATGACATGTTAGAACACTATATAGATTACCAAATTTAATATTCTGGGCTGAAATCATAATTGCAACATATTTGTGTCTGGGTGGTGATTTGTCCTAAAGTGCTAGTAGGTGTTGTACAGTAAATGGCAAGGGTTTACTTTATAGCTTCTATGTGTAATCCGAACATCCTCCAAACTAAATACAGAGTCCGAACCTATTCATTTTCCTGCATGTGGAACTTGGAAATATAAAAGGGTTGTTTGGTGGACCATTCGGTTCGATCGGATTTCAATTTTGATTTACGAGTAAACTCTTTACTTTTTGTAATTTAGTTAGTCCCTCCAAGAATCTTGGAAGGGCCGAAATATAAAATTGGCTCCACATATATGCAATGCAATACATTACGATCGTTTTCAGACATTTGTAGACCCTACGGGTGGACGGAAGGCCCTGTAAAACCTATAGTGAATGTTTGCACTATATTTCCCAAAATTATACTATTGCCCACAAATTTACTTGGGGAACCTCCATATCTCCTAATGCTACAATTCTTTTAAATTCTAACCATTATTGAAATATAATTCACAAAATTCGGCGGTCCTGATGTAACCACTTAGGCCAACTACGTGCGTCCTATAATTTTTGTCTTCAAGAGTGTAATGGTCCGAATAATACGTTCCACCTATAAGTTTATGGAAACGATCCATTATCATGCATGTTTATCAAAAGTACAAATGACAAACGGTCTAAGTGCAATACTGTCATTGTTTAGAACAAAATCTACTCTTTCAAACCGCTACTATAAGTTTTCTATGAATAATAACGATAAAATGGTTCAACCCGGCTAGCATGTCCTGTTGCATCACCACCACGGGTACTTGTGCCAACATCCATGTCATCGACATTGCCTTTGCGGATGGTAGGGAAATTTCCATCTACTTTCACGGCGTTAGAAAATTGATACATCATTACCTTCGTCATATGTTTGCACCAGGATCTTTGATATTTTGATTCTTCAAGCAAGTTCGCCACACCGACCTCCAAGGCAGCAACCCTAGATTCAATAGTAGTGACAGGCGTGTAAGATGTCTGTCTGTAGAAAGAGTCTACTAAAATCTTACCCATTGGTTGGCCATAAACTTCATGTGTATGGGCACTAACTCCCGCTCTTGAACAAAGCGCAGAGATGATACTGCATTAGGCATAAGATCCTATCTGATCCCGTTCCCTCTACAACATAGGACAAATTCGATGACCAACATTCCATCGAAGCTCCTTCTTTATTCATACAAGAAGGTGAGGTAAAGTTTGTGGACTTCTATGTTCACAATTATTGGATGGATACTAGACGCCACGAAGTGGTACCACCCATTCATTTCTGGAGTTAGAGTTTTCTTAAGTATTTTTCTCCAATCTGGTTTGACCAACTCATCTATGTCTGTACCTGCCCTAGTTACTATCTCAATGATCTCCTTCTGAATTGGTTGTTGTAGAATATAGTCGCTATCACCTAGAAAATGGAGTGCGAGAAACTTGTCCTCGTCGTTTGGAACATTGGGCAACCCAAACAAGCCATTGATAGATTTTGGTGTGACAGGGACAATTTTACCTCTACAATACACGTAACCGTAGATCAGCCTGCACTTCAAGTTTGCATAAAACTCACTTACAATGGTCAGGTTGAATGGTTGCATAGTCTCGCAAAATTTTTCCCACCCAAGCTTCCAGATAGTTTGTTCGAAATGGGAGAGATGCTTCAATTCCTCTCTCTATGTGATGACGGCATCCTTTGTATGATTCATGGACCAACCTAGCCTCCTTGGACACAAAGGTACCATCCGAGGTAAGTGTGCGACAATACTTTTGGCAATGAATGAGATGATGAATGGCGTCTCCTTTCCAAATTGGATTTGGGAGGCATCTCCTAACAAACACATTAAAACACCTTACATGCAATTCAAGCTATTCATGATATCTGATTCTCAATGATTATATTTCATATGAAATTGTTAATTAATCATACTGATAAGGTATTGAAGTTGTTTACCTGATTATATAGCCACCTATGTAGGATTTGAACAAAGATTGGTAGAGATAGAGACGGTATTGAGTGAGAGATATAAATTTGCTACTGTGAAAATGGGGATCTGAGAGAGTTTTAATAAATTGACCATTTTTATACACCGGTATTCTACATATGCCAGTGTAAAATGAGGCCTAAAGCAGCTGCTCTAGCCTGCTTTAAATTTTAAAAAAAATTCTACCTAATTCGACTTGAGAGTAAAGATCAAAAAAATTTCCTAAGTACCCAGCACCAATACATTTACTGGTGCAAATTCTACAAAAAAAAACAGCTGCTTTAGGTTGCTTTAAATGCCAAAAAAATTTCCATGCTCACACCAGATACGAAAGATCAAAAAATATTTCTAAGTATCTAGCACTGGTACTTCTGCAGGTGCAAATTTTATAAAAAGCAGCTATTTTAGGCTGCGTTAAGTGTAAAAAATTAACATTATCAGACCCGATAGCAAAAAAAAGATTTCTAAGTATTATGCACTAGTAAGAATACCGATGTGTAAGTACAAAACAGAGTACCTCTCATATTTTTCTACACCGGTAATTTATACTTTACTGGTATAAATAAACCGCATCTAGTAAAAATTTTAAGTAAAATTATAACACATGCACTGATTCAATTCATAAACACTCCATTAAAATCATGGATCATACCAATCAATTCATAAAATAGTGTCAATTAAATACATTGCACGCTAATTTACTTAATAATTAGACAGTTTTTCACAAAATATGGTTGGAAAAACAACGGCCAGGAACGACCTATCTATCGCTTCTGCTTAAAGACATCGTCACACCTACTATTCACCTCTCTCATCAACCCATAGCCCATCACCATGAGAACGCCTTCCAACAACGGGTCCCCCAACATCTTCCAAACCAGGAAATACTTATGGAAACTCAGGACTATCTGTTATGGTGGGCTGATCAATCTCCTCATTAAAGTAAAACTTCTTCCCATGCAACACCACATGATACTTCTCATTCAAAGGGTCCTTGATGTTAAAAATATGCCGTGCCTGGGCAGCTAAGATGAACTTGTCATCTTCATATCCTACATAATTCAAGTTGACCAATGTGAACCTCATGGGCTTCTCAACTACAACACCGGAGCCGTGACAAAAACCTTTAACTCTACATAATCCAACTCCAAAATTTCCTCAATCGTCCCATAGAAAGGTTTCACGGCAACAACCAGATGTTTATCTCTCTTGCTTGCCAGCCACATGATTTTGGGTTAAATATAAACACCACTATTTTGAGTTGTGCTCTTCTCATCCTTCGCTAATGTTGGGAAATTAAAGTCATTAATGTCATAACCAAGGTACTGTCTAACGGTGCAGTTTGGCTTCCTTAAAAATGCATGTAGCTTACTGGGCATCCCTTCAACATTACAACGATTGTAAAACTAGTTAACAAACCTTGAAGAATGCTCGACTTGAATTTTATTCGAGGGCCAGTCTGGATGAATCTCTTCCAACGGGGAAACATGCTCTTCAACATATGTTACATTCTCGCTACTATTACGTAATACACAAAGATGACTAGTCATCAACTCAGCATGATAGGGTGTATGAAGCGAACCCTTAGAACGTGGTGTCCCATTCCGCCTTCAGCTGTGGGGTCCATCTGGAACACTGGCCGCTCTTCTTCCAACCAAGTTTAATATACAATTCTTGATAATCTCGTTAATGATGTACCTCTGAACAATGGAGGCATTAGACCATCTACGAATATGAACATAACTATTGAAAACAGCCATGTGATGCTCAAAGGGGTACATTTAATGCATTCCAACAGGCCCACACATACATATCTCCCTAACCAAGTGTACCACTAGGTGCACCAAGATGTCAAAGAATGATGGGGGAAAATACATCTCCAAATGGCATAGAAAATAACAGCCTCTCGATCCAGTTTATCTAGTTGTTGCCAGCTAATATTTTTCCTGCATATTGAGTTGAAGAAGAAACACAAGAGCATAATTGAAAATCTAACTTCTTCTTCCAAACATCCACGGATTTCAACAAGCAAAAGTTGTTGCATAAGGACATGACAATCGTGTGATTTCAAAGAATTAAGACGCAACTCATCATTCACAAACTGACTAACATTAGAGGAGTAACTGGATGGTACATTCATTCCTTGGATGCTCTCACACACCCATCTCCTCTCAGCAACTAACAGATTATAAGGAGTGGGGACAGGTACGTTTGCTTCCCTATTACCTCCTTGTTAGATCTAACTGTATACCAAGGTCCACTAAATCTTTCCTCGCATTCAAGCTATCCTTAGTCTTCCCCTAAATGCTCAAAAGTGTTCCAATTAGACTCTCACAGATGTTATTTTCAATATGCATGGCATCCAAACAATTGGGAACCTCCAAATTTTCCCAGTACGGCAAATCAAAGAAAATGGACCGTTTCTTCAACGGTCCGTCTACAGCGCCACCACCCTTTGATAACTTCTTACCAAGAACAACATTCAATTTCTTCACCTTGTTGTAGATAGCTACACCGGTCAAAGGTTAGGTTGCCTTTCTCCTCTGCTTCACACCTACGAATGCAACCACGTTATCCCGCAACTTGTGCTTCACCGGTAGGAATTTACGATGACCCAAATAAATAGTCTTTCACCCATTTCTTAATTGATGGCAATGTGTCTCATCCTCAAAAATTGGGAAATCCTTGTGACCCTTGACCACATACCCGGAAAGCTTACCATATTCCGGGAAATCATTTAAGGAACAAAAAAAGCATCGTCTTCAATGTAAAATATTCACCACTAAAACCATCAAACATTAAAGTGCCAACTGACCAAAGCACCTTCAAATATTCTATCAAAGGGATAAGATAAGTGTCTATGTCATTTCCAGGTTGTTTCGGGCCTGAAATCATGATGTGCATTAACACATATTCTCTTCATGCACAACTACATGGGAAGATTGTAAATGGCAAGCATAACCGGCCACGAACTGTGTGTCGAGGACATATTCCCAAATGGGTTCATAACATCTAAAGACACAAAGAAAATCTCAAATTCCTAGGTTTGGATGCAAACTCTGGATACATCTTATCAAATTTCTTCCACTGGTCCGCATCAGCCGGGTGTCGAATCATATCATCATCTTTAAAACCTCCCCTATCAACGCACCATGTCAAGTTCTTTGCATCCTTTTCATTCTTAAACAACCTTCTTAGCCTCAGAATAATCGAAAGATACCACATACATTTGGCGGGCACCCTACTCCTCACCGGCACAACATGCTCTCCACCGACTGCCACATTTCTCTTCTTATAGCTCGACACATTACTTATTGGATAAAACATCTTATCCTTAAGGTCGCCCCTAAATAGGACACAATTGTTCAGACATGCGTGTATCTTTCATACTCCAATCCCATTGGACACAAAATTCTCTTAGCTTCATAAAGGTTATCAGGAACCCCGTTATCGGGTGGAAGCTTTTCATTCAAAAATATAAGAAATTTATTCATGCTAGTATCACTCCATGGACCTACACCTTTAAAATTAAACAACTCCATCAAACATGACATAACCGTGTCTTTCTTCTTGCAACCGGGATACAATGGTGTATCAATCTTACCAAGGAAGTTAGCCAAAACCTCGGCCCTCCCTCAAAGCTCATTAACAACCTCCTCACACATATCATCCAACTTAGCATCCCCAAAACACTCTGTCTCACTACTAACTCTCACTTCCGGTGGTGATTTTTACCCATGAAAGATCCATACAACATAATCTTTCGCAAACCCCCGGCTATACAAATGGAGTTTCAGCATGTCCTTCTTATCAGTACGAATTTGATTTCCACAATAACGACATGGACATAATATTTGCTTTTCTCGATGATGAGACGTCAACTGCATGTATTTTCCAAAGAATTTAACATCACTTTTGTCATATTTTTGTTGTAAGATTGCTAGATTTACATAGGTTTACACGATAAGGGGTTTAGATAACCATTTTTGGTTTTTATATCTAAATCCTTCATTTTTTAACCTATGTTTAGTCTAATGGATTTTTGTTCCTTATGAGCATCTAGATTCCTTTTTGTGAGCTTAATTTGTAGATTGCTCGTGACCACTTTGGAGTAGTTTAGTGAAGTCCATTCGAAAGGATGGTAGAAGATGGAAGGCCACTCACAAAGTGGTAGAAAATAAAGTAAAGAAAGGAGAGCAAAGCAAAGGGTGATGAATGATCTATGTTTTGAAGTAGAGTTCTGAGAATTTTTCGAGGAAAATCAGCCTCTAAGAGTGGTACCATTGGATTCCTCTTCTCAAGTACTATAAAATCAACTACAAGAACTCTCAAAATGGATCAACGGTTCACCTCCGGGAAGCAAAACAAGAAGCCGCGGGCGAGGCCATTTCTGAATTTGGGCTGAGACCTCCGCCGCCCAGGTGAGCCCATTTCCGCCCGGGCGACACCTGCTGCATTTTTACCTTCATTTTGATCAACTTGGGCTATAAATAGGCCCCCTTCTTCCCCATTTTCCCAAGCCCGATTTGGGGGTTCCAAAACCCTAGTTTTTCACCATTTTTCTTCCATTTCTTCTTCTTTCTTTGTAGATCTTTGTTCTATGTTATGGGTTTTGATTATCTAGCTTCGTTTTATCTTGGGAGCAATGGATTGAAGCTTCCATATCTATGTAGTAAGAACCATATCTATCTATTTAGTGCTTTTTCTATTGTGCATTTATTGAGCTTTGAATGTGAATTGTTAATTGCATTGATGTTGTTGGAAGCTTGAGTATATGAATTGCTTGTATGATTACTTGTTAGGGTTGGGAGAAAGTAGCTAATTCTCCCCTCTTTTAATGTGGAATCCAAGAGCATGAGTTAGAGCTTCTTAAATGATGTTGGTGTGTTGATAATTGCTAGATGAATGTGATGATGTCGAATTCGTTGCGATGTTTGTTTTAGGTAGCAAATGAGAGAAGTCTATGAATGTCGATTGTTCTTGACTAATCTTGTGTAAATGCATGAATTGGTTAAATGCTTAGATACGGTGCAGTATTTATCAGTATTGACAAGCTTGTTGATTCTTCGTGCTAAATGCCATCAATGGGATACTCTTAGTCCTAAGGGAGTCATTGGTGAGGTTTGACAGGAGATGTCGAATTCACTCTTGCAAACTACTATCTAAGAAGGATAGAAGATTTATCTTCACAACAAGTAGTTGAAGTAGTGAATAGGTTGTTTTACTCATTCTTGAAGCCTTTGTTGTTTAGCATTTATGTGTTCTTAATGCTATGTTTTACTTCATTTATGTCATATGTTGTTTGAGAATAGGAAGTATTTTTATGATTGAAGTGTTAGGGTGTTAGGAAAGTGACGAATTCCTTAGCACCTTTGCATGAAAATATACAAGTATGAACTTAGAACTTCTTGAGTATAATGTGCGGTAATCCTTGCTAGATGAGTATGTTAATGTGGTTTGTTCTCATGCTTATCCTATAGATGCAATGAAAGGTTGAACCTTTAATGTGGTTTGTTCTAGATTTAGCCTATTGAATGCTATGTTTGGTTAAATGGCTATGTCTTTCGTCGAAGGCTTGTTGTTATCAAATCTATGGTCCTTTGTGTCTAATGCCGTTGATGAAATACCCCTATGGTCTTTGTTTGTCTAGGGTGATCACCAACGTGGTTTGCAAATGGTCGTTGTTTGTCTTTGCAAATTACTAGCATTCCCCATAGGTAATAAATGTGATAGGATGAGTGAATAGTTCAATGATCTACATTTGGTTTGGAAGTGGATATCAACTGCCCCCAAGGCTTTATCTTTTGTAGTTTTAAAACTCTTTTTTCTTAGTTTTGTTTGATGATTAGCATAGTTACTTAACCTTCCTAGTTATCATGTCTTTTAACTTTCATAACTTAGGACCACCAAACTCGCTTTTATATGTGTACATATATCTACTTCTAGCCTAATATCAACCTTTTGTGCCTAAATGCTTAGGAAGATCCCTCTTCTTCGTGGACAACCCCGACTTGCCGCTATCTACTTAGTTGTAGATAGTAAGCATTTAGGGCTTATAAATATTAACTTTGAGAGGTATGGCGATGGCCTCCCACTCGACTAAAAGCATGCTCCAAAAACTCATCCACGAACATAATATACCATCGCTCACCCTACTAATGTTGGCATACACATGCTTATGCCTCTCAATGGCACGATACAACTCTACATATCAATAAATGTCCAACAATCAAACTTCAACACATTTAATACAATGGAATTTCATGACGACTTCCTAATCATGCAACATCATAAATTCACAATATACACCAGTATTCCACATTACAATTACAACATTCTTAACATGGCCAACCCTATAAGAATCAAAAGCCATAGCATTATAACTACAACAACCTTGAGAACAAATAAAAAATTAATATCAACATTTCTACCTCAATTACCATCAAATTATCAAACATAAAACGTAAATATCTCTACTAACCAAAACCATACATGAAATCATTAATATTCATAAATGTAATTAAAAAAATGTACCTTCAATGGTCTTCATTGTGGAAAATTCAATGCCTCCATCAACCAAAAAACACCATTAATGAACCTCTTCTTCCAAAATTCCTATTGTTAACCCGCTAAAAAAATGTGGTAGGTGAGCATTTAATGCGATTTCCTACACTGGTATTAAGTCTTTACCGGTGGGTATGTAACTCCTACACTGGTAAAAACAGTCATTGGTGTAGATATTTCCTATTCTCGCTTATTTTTTGCTTCTGCACCAGTAAGTTCATAGTACAGTGAAAAAATGAATAGTTTTGGTGCCAAATTACTAAAAAAAAATTCTATGCACCGGTATTAAGAACATACCGGTGCGTGTGTAATTTCTACACAAGTTCTAATAGTAACCGGTGTACAAATGCAGCCTTTTCCCTCATCTTTTTTATTTATGCACCGGTAAGTTCCAGTTACCGGTTCAAAAATTTGTTCTCTTGGCACAAAATTACTAAAAGAGGAAATATTAACACACCGGTAATTATTCACTGGTGCACATGTAAGTAAATGCACCGGTCACAACTACCTATACAGATAATACAGGTGCAAAATTAGGTGAATTGTACACCACTTGACATGATACCTAGTGGCGGAACCAGGAATTTTTTTCCAGGTGGGGCTGGACGGATGGATGGTGGCAGAGCGGCTTTCGGCAGTGGCGGGATGACGACGGCGGCGATGGGCGGCGCGGAACTGAGGCGCTGGCGACAGTGAGCTGCTCCTCCACTCCACATTCAATGCTTGAAGAAAGAAGAAACAACTTGCTCATTTGTTTTGTTAAATTGGGTTTTGTTATTTGGGCTATCCTTTTTTTTATTTTGGCCCAATAACAAAACCCAATTCTGAATTCTTTTTTTTCTTATTCACTAATCAAAACGACGACGTTTTGATGTTTTATGGCTAAAAAAAGAAAGCAGCTCCGGCCTTCTTCCCCGGCGTATTTCACCGAAAAAATGCGTACGCGCCGCCGGGAAGCTCCTTATCCGCTTATCACCACTACCATTGCACCGGAATCTCAGGTAGGGCTGGAGCCCTACCGCGCGCCATGGTAGTTCCGCCCATGGATACCGGTGCGTATGTAATTTTTTGCACTGATACAGATGTTAACATGATAAATACTGATGCAATTGGTTACATAAACACCAATATACATGTACTGGTGAATTTATATCGGTGCATATGTACCTATTTTCCAGTCGTGTGAGGGATTAGCACAACTGTGTGTGACTTCGTTTAGACCATAATGAAGACCACAGTTGTTGAAGATGATCTGTCGCCGGTAAAGTTAGATGTAGATGGGGTGGAATTTAGACCAATGACCATAACGACACTCACATTTTCCATGGATCATATCAAGCAGATGAAGGCCAAGCTTAATGCGGTAAACAAATACTACTACTCCACCCTTTTACTAAGTTTGGCACCATAAATTTAGCAATTGTTTTTATAAGTTGAAATATGTGGAGATAATTGAGTGAAAAAAGTAAAAATTTTAATAGATGATCCGTTGACAGTTAGCTTGTCCATAAGCTTATAGACAAACAAGTTTATTTTTTCACTTATACATTGCATTTGTTAAATTACACACTAAATTTAGAAATTTATATTATTATATTTTTTATATTTTCAAATTCAAATACACATTATTACTTGTGTTAAATTTTAAAATATAGTATAATTTTAAACAAACTTACAACGTTTAAGGTAAAATTTTGGGGGGTCTGTCCATAAACTTATGCACATGCCATATTTCCTGAGACTTCTTCAAAGTTGAATAACTAGTTGAGAGTGATTTACTTTTTGCAAGGACATCTGACAATCTTAATAAAAAACATACAAAAATGATCATAAGTGTGTCAAATTTGAAAAAAAAAGGGGGTTCAATCTTTTTTTAAGGTTAGAGGAAAACATTACTCCTAAAGGTTTAGCTCTTTTTTGTTTCGGGGAATTGGGAAGCCACTCTCTCTCTACTCTCTAACCCACCCAACGATCTCTATTAATCTAAAGTAAAACCACCAGCTTCCACCGTATAACAGTAACAAATATGCCAATAACAACTCAATCCATCACTGGAATAAGAGCACACAAATCAAGCCCATGGCAGCTCTGCCCTTTGGCGTGAGTCCGCCACCCATATACAAGTCCATTCTCACCCAAAACCTAAACCCTAGAGAAACGGTATTATGAAAATTGAACCCAATTGTCGAATACAAAGGAGATATTGCAGTACTGTTTGATGATGAAGAAATTGAGCACCTGTCGGAGCCTTTCAAGCAAAACCAAGTAGGAAAATTTCCAAGAGGCTGCCCCTCTTTGAAATTCATTCGTCACCAGATGAAGAAGATAGGATTCAAAGGAGAATCTAAAATCACAGCTCTGGACAAAAGACACGTTTTTATCAAGTTTGAACATAAGGGAGATATCCAAATGTGTTAGATCAAACGCAACTGGAATCTAGGAGGTACGATTATGAAGAGTTTAAAGTGGACTAAGAATTTTAAAGTCAAAGAAGAGCCACCCCTAGTAACTATCTAGCTAACTGTAGAATTCCCCCCAGCATATTACCTTCACCCAAATTCTATCCCTCATATATCTAGCAGACTTAGAGAATTGATTTTTTCTAATCAACCAACCATAAACCACACCAGACCTTCCACAATCAGATTTTGTGTAGAAATGAAAGTGACTAGTGTTTTCCTTAATACAATTAGGTTGGGATCAACTAAGGATAGTAAGTGGTATGACATGAAGTATGAGGATCACCTTTCGTATTGTCGTAAATGTCTGAAAATAGGCCACCGCACTGCTGAATGTGGTATAGCCAAACCAAGGGGGTCAAAATATCAGGGGCTTATGACAAAGGAAATGTGGAAGAAAGAACTCAAAAATGAGGAAACTATGGAAACAAAGGATCAGGATGAAGTGAATTAGTTAATACAAACACAAGAAGAGGAATTTCAGGATGTTGTGGAGACTATCCAATCAAAGAAAATTGAGGCACAAACTAAGGGCATCCACGACATCAATAGGAGATCAGTTGCTAGACAATCAAAGTAAGATACAATCAACAGACTAAGGGTTTCTCAAAGTGTAGACCAGGACAAAATCAGGAAGAGAAGTTTCAACAATTGGAGCTCAGCAGATGATCTACAGATCATCAACAAAATCAATAAGCCTATATTTGATCACTCTGATAAAGCTAAAGTTTTTCATAGTTTGAGGAACTTTCAGTGGAGAAAACTAACACAATTTTTTCCATGGGTACAATCTGTACAAGACAAAGGGGAAGAATTGGAAGCTGCTGCATTTGGTGAAGATCATCCCATGGAACACATCAACTCAGTAGAGGAAGAGGATGCAGTCACATCACCCCCTTCAACAGAGCAACAACAGTCAGATAACCAGGACCTAACCAACTTAGAAATTATTTTCGCTCACCAAATATGATGGCCCCTCGCTAAAAGGCAAGAACTAAGCCTTTTAATATATATTAAGCTATTACTTTAGAATCTTAGAGGCATACCTTCTTCTCTGATTAGATTACAAAGGCTAGTTCATACACATGATATATCAATTTTAATCTTAATTGAGCCAAAACAAAAAGAAGATAAACTGGAAGATTTTAGGATTAAATTTAGCTTTGATAGAACTCTTATGACCCATGATTCTAGGATATGGTTTTTTAGCAAAAATGATTTTAATCATACTCTCATTATAGTTAATCAAGACTTTTTGTATTTAAATGTGAACCAGCCAGGTATAGACCAACTTTTCTCTATTTTCTCAATATATGGGAAACATTTTAGGGTTGAGAAGCTAAGGTTATTTACAGATTTAGGGAGCCTAAGTGCCAACTTAGCTCACCCTAAAATCTATGCTGGTGATTTCAATGTTATAAGAACAATCACAGAGTATAAAGGTAACTCAATCCAAGATGGCAATAACATAATGGACTTTGACACATTCATTGAATCAAATGGCTTTCAGGATCTACCCACAGTAGGATATCAATATACATGGTCAATGGTAGAACTGGAATCCATAGGGTTAATAAAAGATTGGACAGAATAATGTGTAATAATTTGTAGATGACTAAATTTCAAAATACCTTAGTTCAGGTATTGAATAGGGCACCATCAGACCACTCTCCACTAATTCTTGACACACATATACAAATAACAGGCAGTCCAAAATCTTTTAAATTTCAGAATATGTGGACAGAGCACCCAAATCTAAAATTGGCTATCATAACTGCTGGGAAGAAGAAATAGATTTTCAAGGAATGAAAAGATTTACTATGTATCTTAAAAGATTAAAATCTGTTCTAAAACATTGGAATAGAGAAACATTTGGTAATACCTTTCAAAACCTGAAATAACAGAGGCTAAGGTTCAAGAACTTGAGATTAAATATGATTAACTAACTTAGATCAAGATTTAAATGAACTAGCCCAAGCTACAGTTTTTTTAAATCAGAGGCCAAAAGAAGAAACCATTTCTGGAAACAGAAATCAAGATTTAACTCGCTTCAGGGTGCAAATCATAACTCCAAATACTTCCACAACTCTGTAAAAGAGAAGCATTCTAGACTAAGGATAAATAAGATTAAAATGGAGAACAATGTCTGGCTTACTGACCAGGAAGAAATAGGTGCACATGCACCCTCTTTCTTTCAAGACTTACTGACAAAGACAAACTCTGACATCACTGGTACTGCGCTAATGAAATGTTTGGATTTTGTACCAGTGATCGTAACAGATCTAGATAACATAAACCTGATTAGGATGATAGAAATGAAGAGTTAAAAAGGGTTGTCTTTGGACTTAGTCAATTTAGAGCAGCAGGATCTGATGAATACTCAGGCAGATTTTACCACATAATAAAGGAGGATTTACTGCAATGTGTGCGGGAATTCCAGTGTTCTGTCCCTATCCCTACAAGCATATCAAGCATTCTGATATGTCTAATACCCAAAATAGACATACCTTCCTTACTAGCTGACTTTAGACCTATATCATTATCCAACTTTGTAAACAAAATATGTTCAAAGTTGTTAGTGGATAGAATCTCTACTATTATAAGTGATGAGACGTTAAATGCATGTATTTTCCAAAGCATTTAACATCTCTTTTGTCATATTTTTGTTATAAGATTTCTAGATTTAGGTAGGTTTACATGATAAGGGGTTTAGATTACCATTTTTGGTTTTTATATCTAAATCCTTCATTTTGTAACCTATGTTTAGTCTAATGGATTTTTGGTCCTTACGAGCATCTAGATTCCATTTTGTAAGCTTAATTTTTAGATTGCTCGTAAGCACTTAGGAGTGGTTTAATGAAGTCCATTAAAAAGGATGGAAGAAGATGGAAGGCCACTCAAAAAGTGGTAGAAAATAAAGTGAAGAAGGAAGGAAAAGAAGCGGATGAATTGTCACCCGGAAGTTTAGACAAAGTTCTTAAAATTATCCGAGAAGAGTCGGCCTGTAATAGTGGCATCATTGGATTCATCTTCTCGAGCACTATAAAATAAACTACAAGAACTCCCAAAACGGATCAACGGTTTACCCGTGGGAAGCAAAACAAGAAGCTGCGAATTGTAGCTCGCCCGGGCGGAAATGGCTTCGCCTGGGCAGCAGAGGTCTCAGCATAAAATTCAGATCCATCTGCCCGGGTGAGCTACAATTCACAGCTTCTTGTTTTTCTTCCCATGGGTGAACCGTTGATCCGTTTTGGGAGTTCTCTTAGTCAATTTATAGCTCGAGATAAAGAATCCAATAATGTCACCCTTGTAGGTTGATTTGTCTCGAATAATTTTGAGAACTTTGTCTAAACTTCCGGGTGAAAATTCATCCACTTCTTTGCCTTCCTTCTTCACTTTATCTTCTACCACTTTGTGAGTGGCCTTCCATTTTCTTCCATCTTTTCGAACGGACTTCACTAAACCACTCCTAAGTGCTCACGAGCAATCTACAAATTAAACTTACAAAAAGGAATCTAGATGCTCGTAAGGACCAAAAATCCATTAGACTAAACATAGGTTACAAAATGAAGGATTTAGATATAAAAACTGAAAATGGTCATCTAAACCCCTTATCATGTAAACCTACCTAAATCTAGCAATATTATAACAAAAATATGACAAAAGAGATGTTAAATGGTTTGGAAAATACATGAATTTGATGTCTCATCAAATCTCCCCACACTTAAACCTTACTCGTCCTAGAGTAAACAAGAACAAGCAGAGATCAAAGCGTAAACTTGCATGTAAAATTTTTCCCAAAACATCCAACATCATATTCCTAGACTACCCTAACCCCCAAGACATAAGAATCTCTCACAATCTCACATCCCAAATGATAATCTAAACAACCAACAAACCATAACAAAATTGAGGTATACATATAAGGCCAAGCTAACTTACTCCACCGAAAAATCCACTCAATAGACAAATCAAGAGAAGCATAAATTTTTTTCAATTTCTCTCATTTTCTGTCATTTTGCCTAAGAGTCCTCTCTGGTTTTCATTCTAGCTTCACACATTTTTCTTTTTCAATGCTCACCCTCACCTTTTTCAACACCATTTGGCCTCTTATTTTTGCATAGGTCGCCCTTTCGGGTTTTCGACCTATCCGGGCCTCTCACTTTTGTCTATGTTGGCCTCTCAGTTTTTCAACTTAGCGGGATTTATTTTTCATTTTTCATTTTTTTTCAAGCAAAACAAATAGAAGTGGAGCATATGCACACTACAATACAATACAATGAGATATATTTCTCTTTACCTCCCCACACTTGAAACATACTTTGTCCTCAATGTGAAAATGACAAGATAAAGAAATAAGGGAAAAAGAAAAAAATACTTACAACAAGGACATTGAAGGTCATTCTCGGTGATGGTAATGCTCACTTCTCAATGAGTATCTCTCCTCCATGTTGTCCAACTCCGTCCAGCATGCAACTTTGATCCATCCACTGCAAAGCCACAACTATGCAAATCCCGATCAACACTCACAAAACACAACAACTAGTAGTACTCCTAGATGGTTGTTTTGGTAGTGGTTTTTAGAGCTAGGTTGTGGTGGTATTCTTGTGGTTTTGGGTAAGGGTTTGAGGAAATGGTTGGGGATTTTTTTATCAAGAAATGAAAAACACTAAACTAACTTAAGAGCTCGGGTTGCCTCCCGAGAAGCTCCATATTTTTAAGGTCATTGACACGACCTTAATGTTATCCATATGGTGAAGGTTTGAACCCCTTCACCATGAGCATCCAAAAGTAGAGAGGTGGGGGTACAAAACTTTCAAGAGGAAAATCTTGTGGAGGTGGAGATGGTTTGAAGAGAGTTGGGTGGTTAGGAGGCTTGGGATTGTCTTTGGCTCCTCTCTTTTCTCCCTCAAAACTTTCAAAAATGGTGAAGTTGGTTTGCTAGGTGGGGGAAAGGGTGACGATGCTAATGAATGTAGCACAACCACTTGTTCCTCTATTTTTTCATCCTCGACAACCAACCCCTCATCCCCTTCGAACTCAAACTCACTTCCCATGGTAACCTCACTCACCGAATCCTCGGGTTTGACTTGGGATGGTGTATTTTTGGAATCACGAGCTTCCATTAGGTCCAACGCTTCCAATATACTCCTCGCATTCCCCTCAATAGCCTCAACACTAGAGGAGAGCCGAGTGTCCGGTTCCTCACTAGTTAAGTTATTCAAGTTTGTTATTGCATTCATGACTTCCTCACGTGTAAACTTGAACTTCCTTGTTGGGCTTGGTTTTGGGATATGGCATGAGATGGTGAAGGCCAACTATTTTGCTCGTATTGTTGGTTTTTTGGTTCATTCTCATATCACCAATCTGGATTACCACTCCACTACGGATTGTAAGAGTTGTGGCATGGATACCACTCTTGAGCTTATTTCCCTTGAAAACTAACATATCCTACCTCTTGGTAGCACTCTTCATAATAGTCTTGGTTTTGGAAACCAAGGGTTCTTTCGTCCTGATAGTGCTCCTCTCTCAACTTATAAAAAGACCCGATAGGATGGTCGGAATGACACATCCTACAAAACCTTGCTTGTTGAGCTTCTATTCTCATCATGAGCTCCCTCAAGGTGAGATGTTCAATTTTTTTAAAAACAATTCTCTTTTTCAAAAGTCCGGAATCATACTACAAGGATTCTTGATAAAACTTCACCAATAACTCAAGTAATATCTACTCCGAACAAAATAACCAAAAAGAAGTGAAAAATAAAAAAAACAACTAGCTAATATGCAACCAAATATGCCCAAACAATTAAAAATAAATGCATCTTCCCCTGTAACGGCACCAAAATTTGGGAGGTCATCACCGTACCACTCAAAGTTAAATTTATAAGCCCTAAATGCTCCTATCTACAAATAAGTATATAATAGCAAGTCGGGGTTGTCCACGAAGAAGAGGATTTTCTTAAGTGTTTAAACATATAAAGTTGATATTATGCTAGATGTAGATATATATAGATATATAAAAGCAAGTAAATGGGGGACTTTGGTTGGTTGTATTTCCTAAGTTATGAAATTAAAAGACAAACTAACTAGCAAAGTCAAGTAACTATGCTAATCATGCAACAAACTAAGAAAAAGGGGTAAAAACTACAAAAGATAAAGCCTTGGGGGCAATTGATATCCACTTCCAAACCTCATATAGATCATTGAACCATTCAATCATTCTATCACATTTGTTACCTATGTGGAATGTTATCACTTCCCATTCAAAGATCAACATCCATTCCTTCTTAATAGTAATTTGCAAAGACAAACAATGACCATTTGCAAACCTCATTTACAATCACTCTAGGCAAACCACACCATAGGGGTATTTCATCAACGACATTTCACATGAATAACCATATATTTGATAACAACAAGCCTTCTACCAAAGACATAGAAATTTAACCAAACATAGTATTCATTAGGATAAACCTAGAACAAACCGCATTCAAGGTTCAACCTTTCATTGCATCTATAGGATAAATATGAGAAAAATCCACATTAACGTACTTATCTAGCAAGAATCACAACACATTATGCACGAGAAATTCTACGTTCATGTTCTTGGATTTTCATACCAAAGAGCTAAGGAACTCCTCACTTTCCTAACACCATAACACTTTAATTATACAAACACTTCCTATTCTCAAACATTCCATGGCCTAAATGAAGTAATACATAGCATTAAGAACACATGAATTCTAAATAAGAAAAGCTTCAAGAACGAGTGAAACAGTTTATTCATTACTTTAACTACTTGTTGTGAAGATAAATCTTCTAACCTTCTTAGATATTAGTTTTCAAGAGTGAATTCAACATCTCTTTTCAAACCTGACCAATGAATCCCTTAGTCAAAACATGACTAAAAGTATCTCATTGATGGCATTGAGCACAAAGAATGAACAAGCTTGATAACACTTATAAACACTACACCGTGTCTAAGCATTTAACCAATTCATGCATTTACACAAGATTAGTCAAGAATGATCGACATTCATAGACTTATCTCATTAGCTACCTAAAACAAACATGACAACAAGTTCAACATCATCACATTTATCTAGCAATTATCAGCACATCAACATCATTTAGAAGCTCTAACTCATGCTCTTGGATCCCACATTAAAAGAGAGGATAATTAGCTACTTTCTCCCAAGCCTAACGAGAAATCATACAAGCAATTCATATACTCAAACTTCCAACAACATCATGCCATTAACAATCCACATTCAAAGCTCAATAAATGCACAATAGAGAAAGCAGTAGATAGATAGAAATAATTTTCAAGAAATTAGCAAGGAAGTCTCAATAAATTGCTCCCAAGTACAAAACTAAGCTAGATAATCAAAAACCATAACATAGAACAAACATCTATAAAGAAAGAAGAAGAAATGGAAGAAAATGATGAAAACTAGGGTTTTGGAGCCCCAAGTCGGGCTTGGGAAAATGGGGAAGAAAAGGGACTATTTATAGTTCAAGTTGGTCAAAACGAAGGTCAAAACGCAGCAGGCATCGCCCGGGCAAAAATGGCAAATGCATATAAGAGGGACAGAGTGCTGGAGATTGCTGATAACATTTTAGTCATGCAGGAAATGGTAAGATGCTTAGATAAAAGGGGACCATCTTTGAACTTAATGGCTAAAATTGACATGTCAAAAGCATTTGATAGAGTCTCTTGGATGATGTTAAACTCCTTAATGCTAAAAATGGGTTTCCATGGCCATTTTGTAAAGCTGATACTCAATAACATTGCTTCAGCCCATTTCTCTCTCTTGGTTAATGGCAAACCTAATAGTGTTTTTAAAGCAACTAGAGGGCTAAAGAAAGGAGATTCGTTGTCCCAAATCCTTTTTAGTCTGATAATAGAGGTGCTCAATAGAGGATTAAAATTCATGTTCAACCAGAAACTTATTGAACAATTCCAGATATCGGGCCAAATAAGAGTGACTCACTTGTCTTATGTTGATGACACAATGATTTTCTTTAAGGCAACAAAAAATTCACTTAAAAATATTGTTCATTTCCTTAATCTATATGAAACAGGAACAGGACAAATGGTGAACTATAACAAAAATTCTTTTTATGTTGGGGAGAAGACAAGCTTAACCTCTATTAACTGGATTAGAAATGCCACTAGAATGACTCAAGGCTTTTTTCCATTTACATATCTAGGAATCCCTGTTTTCATGGAAGGAAGAGAAGCTCATATTTCCAGAAAGTGGTTGAGAAACTAAATGCAAAAGTTAAAAAATGGAACTCCAAGTTATTGAACCAAGCTGGCAGAACTACTCTAATTAAACATGTTATCTTAGCTATTCCCCAACATTTATAGACATTAACGGCACCAACTAAATCTGTGATACATAAATTAGAAGATATCTACCTAGATTTTCTCTGGGGTAAACATGAAGATTCAAAACCCAAAAGACATTGGAGAGGCTGGCAAAACATAACACCGCCTTATCTAGAGAATGGGATACAAATCACAGATTTCCAAACAGTTATAGACTCCTTCTCAGTTATCCTTTGGTTTAAACTTCAGGAAGAAACTACACTGTGGTCCAAATTAATTTGGGCAATGCCAAAAACTTTTAGAAGTTTGGATCCCTGGAAAAGAGTTGTAAATATAGGACAATGTGAACAAGAAAACTCTTTTGTGCTATTGGGTAGGGGAACATGTTATTTTTGGATGCCTAACTGACTAGATAAGGGGTGTTTGGTTGACTTGTGGCTATTAGATACACCTATACCACAACCATACCTTACAATGAATGAGTTTTTCATAAACAAATTAGCCTAGTTGGACGACTTTAGTTGTGGCCTATCTAACACTATCATGCAAGATTGAAATCAGTTTTCATCCAATTGATGTTATGATTTGGAAGCCAGAATAATCAGGTAAATTCACTCTATCTTCATGATAGGAACTGTTAAGGAGTAAGAGACAACAGTCTCTATCTCTTAAAATGGTTTGGAATGCTTTATTACCAAGGAAAGTAGCATTTTTTAACTGGAAGCTAATAAAAAATACATTACCAATGGACAACATCTTGTCTTGTTTTGGAATTGATGTGGCATCTTGATGTTCATTATGCTTCCGAGAGAGTGAATCACTTGACCATGTTTTTAAACAATGTTCCCTATCAAAGGATATGTTGCTTTATGCATCAAGCTTGCTAGATAGAAATACAAATCACTTCCCACACTTTCCACGTGTTTTTTATAGGATGTCGTGGTTTTGGTCTTATAAAAACTCTTCAAAAGCCATGAATCATTTTTATAACATCATGCCTCCATTAATTTGTTGGCTGCTATGGAAGGCAAGATGTTCTAGTCTATATAAAGGCAACAAATCATGTTTTGCTGCAATGATAAAGGATCTAAACAGGTTGCTGGTTGATATTTTCACAATTAAGCCTCAGAAACTATATCCAAATTGTGATAATCTTAGAGCAAAGGGATTTATTCCTTACCAAAAAACCCAGTAATGAAGACTCTGAAAGCAGTAAAGTAGGAACCTCCTGACATTGGTTTCAAACTGAACACGGATGCTACATTCTCAGAATTAGCAATCCTAAAAGATGGCATTATTGTTAGGGATTCTCAATGCGGGTTACACTATGCTGGAGCTGACAACATTGGACATGTTAGGAGTTTCATAAAAGCATAAACAATGGCACTTATATCAGGTTTGAGAAAATGTATTTACAAAATTTTCTTTCCGCTAAATTTTGAAATTTATTGCTTGCATATTGTACAAATGATAACTGGAACCAGAGTTTGGCCTTGGAGTTTCAGAAACATAGGAAGGCAAATTCAAGAAATGTGTGCAGCCCATGGAATCCAAGTCCACCATATATACAGAGAACATAATCAAGCAAGTCACTAACTAGCAAGAATGACGCAACAAACAAACAACCAAGGACCACTGCAATGGAACCATCAGGATTTGAGCACAGAAACTCGAGCAATTAGGTCTCTACAGCCTTAGGAAAAAAATTGTATCATAGTCAAATGCTACACTATACAGTTGCAGACATTTCTCTTACCTAGATTAGTGTTTTGAATTGATTGCCTGACCAAACGATTATTAACACGCGGGGTGGAGATAATCGATTTGGAATCACAATCAATGAAAAATACAACACATCACTTTTTTTACTTAGAAGCGCGATGTTTTTGATAATATACATGTCACTTAACTATGTACCTCAATACAAATTTATGGTCATTTATGGTTTGGGTAGCAAATATATTACCCCCACCTTATGGTGATTTATAATGTAAAATTTTTTTTTGTTTCGTGTCTGGAAAATATTATTTTGAGAATGATGACACGTCCTTTTCTATCAGTTATGATCATTCAATAATTTTATTACAAAGAAAACTATTTATTCTTTTAATAAATAAAAGTAAATATCAAATTATTTTATTGGGCTCACTAATTATAAAAATATTTTCATTGAACAGTTAGTCTGTCTAAAACAAGACTTTTTCATATATATATATATATATATATATATGCATATATAATATGTATACATACTAATATCAAAAGCACTCTATCATTGTACTAAAAATATTCTAACACTTTGTTAATTATTTCAGATTTTGTATTTCTTTGGATTTTTTTCAGTGATATATAGATATAGTAAAATGATATATTTATGGTTTGTATATATCTTTAGAAGTTATATATTTTAACAAGTTATGAATGATTATATATAATAAATAATTAAAATTATTAACATATTATAATATTAGTATGGTTTGTTTGTAAATTGGAAATACTGTTTATGGGCGATTTTTACCTACTAAAGGTGAGATTCTAGATCTGACCATGAAGCGGGGGCGGGGCCGGCCAGGAAAGAAGGTGGTGCTGCCACCAGAGGAATGGAGCTGCTCATGTAACGCAGGGAACATGGAGACTGGGAGCACACAGCAGATCAGGGACTTGGAGATAGAAGATGATGATGAATCGGAGAAGGAAGCTGCGATAGAAACAGAGGTAATCGCTAACCCTAAAACTACTGTAACAAGGGATGAATTGGTAGGAGCTATGCCTAAACCATGGATGGAGGTTGTTAGTGGCAATCATTCTCAATTTAGGGGCATGAAAATCTAGTATGTTGCGCCAAATCTGGTAAATGGGAAAATGGAAATTGAAATGGAGGATGTTCAGGAGGAACTATCATTCTGGGAGAATTCATTTGTCATGTATGTTTTTGGGGGTGATTTGAGTTTGAATGGTGTGAGAAAGTTTATGGAGAAATCTTGGTCGTTTGTTGCTATGTGGCTTAAATCTAAGGACGATAGGGATACTGTATTAAGAAGGGGACCTTATACCATATACAATATGATGATGTTCTTGCATATCTAATCATAGATTCTCCCTGAAAGATTATTGTCTAGAATACTTCTAATCTGGGTGAAACTTTCACAATTGCCAATATATTTATGGGGATCCCATAGCCTTGGCAAGATTGGTAGTGTACTTGGAAAGCCTGTTTGTACTGATGAGTGTAAAACTGCGAAATTGAGAGATTCATATGCTCGAATCCTTGTAGAGATAGATATTTCTCAGGATATTCCACATTTTGTGCCTATGAAGGATATGAAGGTTAATGTCTTTGAGCAAGTACTGGAATTGGAGGGCCGCCCGTTGTATTGCAGAAAGTGTCAAATGGGAGGACACATGTGCCCTGAACAGAAGGAGAAAGATAAGCCTGCATAGAAATGGATGGTCAGGAAGAAACTGAATGCAGGGGATGCTGGGAAAATAGAGTCGGAGACTAATGCCAAGATTGAGGACGTTAATGTGGAGGGTAAACTGAGAGATGATGAGGAGCTTCTAAGTGGCAAATTACAGGGCAAAAATGGTAAGAGCGTGTGGAATGTGGTGCAGTTAAGACACAGAGGAAAGATGAAAATTGGGGATAGCTATGGAAATGAACCTGTACCTGGAGTAAGCAATGGGGAATGTAGTAATGGGAATCGACCCCTGGGGATTTGGCGGGATCCTTCGGGGGACTATGATGCCTCATGATATATGCTTGGAATGTACGGGGCTTGAATAACATAGCAAAGCAGAAGGAGGTTAGAGCCTGCCTCCTAGGTTAAAACTGTATGTTTGCTATCATTATAGAAACAGGGGTAAAAAAAGAGCAAGCTGGGGGGATCAGGAAAGGCTTTGGGGGAGAGATGGCAATATGTTGATAATTATGAGGAGCACCCCAATGGGAGACTTTGGGTGATGTGGGATAAACAAAGGGTGACTGTACATGCTCAGAGGAAGACAAATTAGATGATTTTGTGTCAGGTTTTGAAGGATGGAAAGGTACTATCCTGGCTAACTGCCATTTATGCCACTAATCAGATGAAGTCCAGGAAACAATTGTGGAAAGATGTGGAGCAAACTCAAAAGGTGATTCAGGGGCCTTGGGTCGTTTTGGGAGATTTCAATAATGTATTGAGACAGGAGGATAGGATAGAAGGTAATGAGGTTCAGGCTCAGGAGTTTTGGGACCTAGAACAGATGTTGATAAATACGGGTCTGAGTGAATGTGATTCTATAGGTGAGTATTATACTTGGTCTAATAGACAAGTGGGAAGAGTGTTATATTCCAGGATACATAAGGCTCTGGCAAATACAGATTGGTTCAGGAATTTTCGTGATACAATTGTGGAAAGTTTGGTCCCTGGGATCTCTGATCATTCCCTATTGAAGTTGACTATACATGAACAAATAGTTCGGAGGAAAGAACAGTTTAAGTTCATAAACTACCTTATGGATAGGAAAGAGATTGTGGAAACAATAGAGAAAAGATGGAGGGAGCCTATGGAGGAGAATAAAATTTTTATCCTATAGAGGAAGTTTATCTGGCTACAGGCAGCTCTTAAACCGCATATAAAACAGCTGAGTGGAGTCAGATTACAGCTGGAGAAGGAAAGACAGGACTTGCAGGAGGCATAGCTGGAGTTGAACAAACAAAAGTTGAATCCAAATATGATCAAGAAGGTGATTACAGGAATTGAGGAAGTCAAAAAATGGAGCCTAATTGATGAACAAATTACTAGATGGAAGTCCAAGATAGACTGGATAAGGCTTGGAGATGGAAATAATGCATATTTACATTCTTCAACTAAGGCTAAGAACAAGATGGCAGGCTTACAAAAGTTGGAGATGGAAAATAGCACAGTTTTAACTTATCAAAAGGTACTTGAAAGGGAGGTGCTCCATTTCTATGGCCAATTGTTGGGACATGAAGCAATGAGAACAGAGAAGGTTGATGAAGGGATCATTAGAAATGGTGCTTGCCTGAAGAATGAGAGCAGAAGATCATTGATTCAGCCAGTCAGTAGAAGGGAGGTGGAGGAAGCTATAAAGGGTATTGGCAATTTAAAGATCCCTGGTTATGATGGGTTTAATGCTAAGTTCTTCAAGCAGAATTGGGAGCTGGTGAAGAAGGATGTTATATGAGCAGTGGAGGAGTTTTTTGAAAGGAGAAAATTGTACAAAGCAGTAAATGGAAACCTTGTGACCGTTATCCCCATGAGGTAGCAGTGAAAGTCAAGGATCTCAGGCCAATCTTTTATTGCACAACTGTGTACAAGATCATATCCAAGATTCTAACACTCTGATTGAGCAAGGTAATATCTGAAGTGGTTAATTTAAAACAGACAGCTTTTGTACCGAATAGGAGTATCTTCGATCATATACTAATGGCATATGAGCTGGTGATGGGTTATAGCAGGAAAGCAGGGGAACCCAGGTGTGTGATCCAAATGGACATCCAGAAGGCCGTTGACACGGTGTCTTGGGACTGTTTGGAGAAAATTTTGAAGTATATGGGGATGCCTGAGCAGTTTTTTGGTTGGGTAATGGTATGTGTAAGATCTATATCCTTTAAGTATATGGTTAATGGTTGTCCTATAGTGTTCTTACAGGCGAAGAGGGGCTCTAATCCTGTAAACATTGAGGTTTGTTAAGGTTACAAGATATTATTCAAGTTGTGACTTGAACATAAGTATATATTGATTATACAAAAGTAAAAGAATCTCTTATACAAGCTAGTTAAGTGCAGAGGAAAATATTGTAGATGATTCCAATCGTTACACCTCCACCCCACGTGTTAGAAGTGATTGGCCAAATCTACATTTTTTTTCCTGAGCACTTCAAAAATGGAAGATTGTGCAACTGATTTTGATTATCAGCTGGTTTCCCAAAAATGTTGTGATGTTTCCACTCAGTGATGCTTTAAATCGGTTCTCCCTATGCAAGTTTTCATTTTTTCCCAAAAGCTTGCCCGCTCTATTTTCCAGTATTGCTTCCATCGTAGATATCTATTTGGCCATTTCCAGGATGAAACGGCCCAAGGTGTCCACTGTCTTCTCCTCTGATTGGGTACCTGCAAGAAACCAAAAACATACTGAGTAGCTTCCATTCAAAATCCGTCAGAGCGAGGGGATTGTAATCTAATGTCTAGAGTAGCAACTATATCCAAATTGACGAAACCCTTTGTTTTGTAATCATGTTCTTGAAAGGTAAGTGAAAGGGATTGAGATATGTCTCTATTAGCCATATTGGCAAGACTATCCTCCACAAGCTTTCCCTGTCTAAATGTATGCAAAATCTCAACTCCTTGGAGGAGTGAATTCAGTTGTGAGGCAATATGAAAACAAGGCCATAGTACACTTAGTGGTTTCCTAATGGAGTTAATTGCGGTAAAACAATCAGTTTCCATTGCAAAGTCATTGAAGTTCATTGTTGCTGCAAGATTAAGGCCCTCAAGAATTTCCATCAGTTCTACTTGTAAAGGTGAGGAATCTGCCCCCTTTAGAGCATCTCCAATGCATAAAGAGTTTTCCTTATTTAACAGGTACAAATGGTAGAATCTGATTGGAACATCGATTCACCTTCAGTCTGACATAATATTAAATGTTTCGACTGTGGGTCTCGTTTGAAATCATTCTCCAATCCAAACTTCAAATGAATAATTATTATGTGACGTGAATATGCTACAAACTCCCAATTATTATGTGACGTGTATATATATAATATTGAAATTGTATTTTAATATTATATTTGATCTCAACAAATATTATATTCATACAATTAATTATATTTTGGATGCATCTAATTATTTTACAAGAGTAATGATGGAGAATAAATAATTATATTGGTTCAATAAAATAGTTTTTATGAACTCGAGTATAACATTAATCGACACTAACTTATTTTTAGTTCATGTCTAAAATAAAACTGATTCTATTCTAGAAATTAATTTGTTATTCTCATTAAATTAACTAATTATTAAATAGACAATGAGTTAAGAAACTTTCTAATTTATGTCTCAATTTTACTTGTATGGAGAAAGAGTAAAAAACAAAAATTAATTGAAATTAATTTTTATTTTTGCCAATCTATAATATATGCATCATTATTATTTATATATTATTAAATATAAATGAATATATTTAGCACTTAACATGTGGATTTTTCATTATTATTAAAATACATCATTCAATTATTTTATAACCTATAAATTCATAGTTACTTTTTAGAATTTGAAAAAAAAAATTGAATTCTAATGTTAATAGACTAATACTTATAATTTTTTGAGTATGAATTTATATATATATATATATATATATAAATGTAAGATAATATATATATATATATATATATATATATAAGTGGTAATATATAAGTGGTAATATATATATAAATGCATAATTTCAAAAGGTAAATAATATTTGATAAATTCAATCTCACATGTGTATATCTTTTTGTGGTTTAGTCTATATATTTATGATTTATAGATGATTAATTTTACTTTTTGGAAGTTATTTGTACTGTAAAAGTAGATTTACAATTTTTTAATGAGTTTTATCATGTTGAATCATTTGTTTAAAAATAATGTGGTTATGGAATTTTTGGTTGTTGTGTGTATATATATTTGCAATTTATTCTAATGGAATGTGCAATAATTTTTTTAATACAAAGATTTACCGTCATGTATAAAAAAATTTTAACCGTATGCTGATTTGGCAAATAGCGAGCCTCAGATTGATAGTCTGAATACAGAAGGTCACATCGACAATGCCAATTGAATTTTCATCCACGTCATTGCGACTCCTTTATTTGACACTTGGGTTGGAGAGTAAATTTAGTTTTGAAAGTCCATTACTCTTACGTGGCAAGAGAAGTTTACCATATTGACTCTCACATTGGAGATGCTCTTAAATGTCAATGCCTTGCTAATTACTTTCTTTTTAAAAGCGCTCGAAATTTTTGAGAGACCTAGATCTAAATGAGATTTTGGGAAACATAATGAAGGAGATATTAGTTCTTGTTGGGGAAATGATAAGCCAACAATAAATATGGTAACAGTACGTACTGGCGGTCTAGTCAATTTAGCATGGTACATGTTTGTACAAAACATTGAGCAAAACATGTTTGTACAGAACATGTTAAATGCAAAACTAAATTAGCTAACTAGGAAATATACTCAATTTAATGTCCTAGCTAACTAATTATATCTTTCTTAACTAGTGTTGTGATCCAGTAGGATCAATTTGCAAGAACAGCAGAAGTATGCTTCTGCTACTGATTTTCCATTAACATACACAATCAAGAAGAAATGCAGATACAGGTTTATAGATAAGGAAGAAAGTAGATTTGGAGATGAGAAAAGAATAAAACAAGATGATTCTAACTTAATACTGAATCACTACTTCCCTTCTGCTATTTATCAGCAGCTTAGTCCTTAACAGAAATGAAGCTAGGTCAAAACGTGAGGCTCAAATGAAAATAACCGAATTCAGTTAACAAATCTGTTTAAACCATATTTTTGATTAATTGCATATCAATCCCTAGTAACAATCCCTCTTGTCCTCAAATTTCAAAACGTGGAAAGTGATTTTTAATGAATTTAGCACTTTCCCATGATGCCTCTTCAACCTGGTAATCCTTTCCATTCAATCAATCATTGAGCCTCTTGAATACCTTCCCTATCCACCAGGCTTCTTTGCAGAATCTGTTTTTTTTTTAATAAAAACACCCTAAGGTGGGGGAGTTATGTATTGGGTTCCCCATGCCCTATATCAAAAGAAACAGAATGTACATGAGTTTGTCAAGGTCACTAGACTAGAGGCAACAATGTTGTCTCCAAAAGTTAACCTATTTATATGTGCATCTATACTATGTAAAATAAGTATCTGAAGAAGTTGCGATCCGAGGGAGAAAATCTCCACCCCTTGTGTTAATTTTCTCCCTCGGCCAGGCAACTTCTACATGTGTAACTAATGTTCCATCATATCCATGTTAGAAGTAATGCAGGTACAAGTTCCTTCACATTGATGGACCAATTTAGCCATTGTGTTGTATCTTCTTCTGTAAAATTCATATCCACGCATATCCACGCATATCCACGCATATCCACACATATCCGTACCTGCATATTTGAAAACTCCATCAGCAGTATCAATTCGAATTGATGTTACGAACTCGGATGGAAGGCAAGGAGTGTTTATCTAATGTAATAAGACCAGTAATATGCGTGGACAGATTAGCTAAAGAAAAACCCGGTTGAATATGGTTTTTGGCAAGAGCATCAGCAACAAGGTTCCCCTCTCTAAACACATGCTGGAGCTTAGCCTGGCCTAACAAAGCCCTGGCTTTATAAACTTTGTCAAAAAATTCCCATTGAGCATTGTAAGGATCATTAATCATAGAGACAGCCAGTTTTGAGTCCGATTCAATTACATGTGTGTGATTCAGGTGAGGGAAAATGTGGTGAGCATATAATATTGCCTCTATTTCTGCTGAAAGGGGAGAATCAGCTAACACAGTAGCAGAAGAAATCAGAATTGGGCAAGCAGAAGAATCCCTAGCAATAAGACCCATTGAAGCATTACCATTAGACCAAGATGCATCAACATTTATTTTTATAGAACCATGTCCAGGCCTTTCCCAAATAATCTTTGCAAAATTTGGCTTAGGGGGGGGTCTAGATAGGGTAACAAGTTGTCTAAGTGAGGAAGATACATGACCAGTTGTTGTCAATTTACCAGGATATACCAAAAAGGTTAGTTTGATCAGTTCTTCAACCTCCTTGCAGATAGCATTCAGTGAAAAAGGTTTATTATCAAAGATGAGACCAGTTCTAGCCTTCCATAGGCTCCAACAAATCAAGGATGGTAAGATGTTGCAATAAATCTGTTCAATTTTTGTTAAATCTCCGCAATTCCAAAACATGTAGAATCTTTGTGAAATAGCTTGCAGAGGATTTAGATTGAATTGTAACAGAGCTGCAAAATTAGTCCATACTGCCTGAGCTAAATTGCAGTTCACAAAGAAATGTTGGATGGAATCAAAGTGTTTGCAGATAGGGCATTTAGATGCAAGACTAAAGCCACATGAAATAAGCACCTCATCAAATGGGAGAAAAGAGTTTAGTAATTTCCATGTGAAAATCAGAATCTTTGTTTGCACAGGTATTTTCCATAAGAAACAGTTTGCTAAAGAATTACCTGTCTGTGAGGTTAAGGCCTTATAACATGATTTGAATGTGAAGTTACCTGAGTAGTCAGCTGTCCACACCATTCTGTCTTCCCTATCATTAGTTATTTCCACCCCCTGTAAAAACTGAAGAGTATCATGTCCCAAGAAGGAGGAAATCTGATCCAAAATAGAGTTTCTATTGTTGATAAAATCTGCCACACTGATGTAGGGCATCAGGGATATTACATTTTGTGGGACATGGTTTATGAGGGGACCATGTGGACACCAGTTGGCTAGCCAAAAACTACAGCTCCCTTTCCCATGTATGATTAAGGAGTTAGACTCAGCAAAAGTGTTGGTTAAACTGATCCTCTTCCATGTGACAGATTTCCTATGGGTTATAGGGAGTGCCCATATGAATTTTGCCCATAATGCAGTGCCTTGTTGAGACTTCCACCACAGTTTACAGGAGCAAGAATCAACAATTGCCGTAATGGATCTAAAACCAAGGCCATTAAACTTAGTAGGCTTAGCAAGATCTATCCATTTTTTCCATACTCTATTATTTTTGTCCTCTGTTTTCCCCCAAAAGAATCTAGCCAATTTTTTCTCAAATAATTTAATGGTTCCTTTGGGTGGATTAGTTACTGTCCATATATGTTGAGGAATAGAGTAGAGACAAGATTTAATTAAGACCATTTTCCCCCCATTACTTAGCCATTTGTTTTTCCAATTTTGCAGCTTTTGGTCCATGTTGGCTAGCAAAGGTTGGTAATATCTCTTAAGAGTTCTACCTCTGAAAATTGGGCAGCCTAAATATTTAAAGGGGAAGGATCCTTTTTTCATTTGTAAGACAGCTTTAACTTGATGAAGCTTAGCAGTGCTTGCCCTTTTACTTAGATAGAATTCAGACTTATCAAAATTGATTTTCTGTCCCGAAGTGTATTCAAAAACTTCAAGGAATGCCTTGATCTTAATTAAATTGGACTTTGAAGCTTGCATGAATAAAATGGTGTCATCAGCATAGCTTAGATGGGACACTGAAGGAATGGATGCAGCAGTCTGAAAGCTAGCTAGCTTATTAGTATGAAATAGGAAAGCTAGACTCCTTGAAAATGCTTCTGAAAATAGATTAAATAGGAAGGGTGATAGAGGATCACCTTGTTTAATGCCCCTAGATGCCTTGAAATAACCTGCAGGATTACCATTGACTAGAACAGAAAAGTATGCTTGAGACAAGTTATTAAAAACTGCATTTAAAAACTTCCCACTGAATCCAAACTTAAGCAAAATATGTTTAAGGAAGTTCCAACTAATTCTATCAAAAGCCTTTCTTAAATCAAGCTTAAGTATACAGTTTGGGGTTCTGTTTTTCTTATCCAAGAACCTAAGCATTTCCTGTAAATATAAAATATTATCCGAAATGTCTCTGTTCTTCATAAATGCAGTTTGGTTAGGTGAGATCAACCTATCCATGTAAGGTTTTAGCCTTTCCATTAAGATTTTAGAGCAGATTTTATTCAGTACATTAGAAAGGCTAATGGGTCTAAAATCATCAAAGGAGGAGGGGGTAGTCTTTTTTGGAATCAGTGTAATCCAAGTGCTAGTAATGCCCCTAGGCATATCTGTTCCATCTATGAAATCATTAATTGCAGAAATCAGATCATCTTTAATGATATGCCAACACTTTGAGTAGAATTTAGGTGAAAAACCATCCGGACCTGGACTACTATTTTTTTTCAGTCCTTTTACTACTCTTTCTAGCTCAGATTCAGAAACTAATGCTGCCAGACTTTGGTTATCACTGTCTTGAATAATGTTTGGGATCTGACTTAGGAAATGAGGATAATATGTCATATCAGATTCCTGTGTGGGTTTAGTCAGTAAATCAGTGAAGTATTCAACAGCTACATTCTGGATTTCTACCTGGGAGTTAATCCAATTACCAGCACCATTTTTTATTTTTGTGATCTGCAACCTACTGTTTTTCTCAATCACAGTCTTGTGAAAGAAGTTAGTGTTGTTATCCCCCAGTTTATGCCATTTAAGTCTTGCCTTCTGTTTCCAAAACTTTTCTTTTTCCTTTAAAGCTTTTAACAGTAATGCATTTTTCTCATTTAGTATGGTTCTTTCCTGAATTGTGGGATTAAGGTCAAAGATAGTTTCTTGAGATCTTAAAGCCTCCTCTGCTAGCTTGACATTAAGGTCAATATTACCAAAACTGACCTTATTCCAATTCTTAAGAACTTTTTTTAACCTAATGAGCTTTAGGTAAAACCTAAGCATACCTGTTTCAACCATTGGTAAATTCCAGCATTCCTTAATTATGTCTTTAAACTCCATTCTGAGAAACCATGCATCTATAAATCTAAAAGGTTTTGGATTTATAGATGTTAAAGAGGAGATTTGGAGAAGAAGAGGAGAGTGGTCAGATGTCTGCCTATTTAGGATTTGAATGGAAGAGGCAGAGAATCTTGAGTTCCAGGAAATGGTGCACAGGCCTCTATCTAGTCTTTTAGAGGTCGGGTTTCTAAGCCTTGCATTGCACCAGGTAAAAAGGTTACCAACAGTGTTTACTTCCTGTATCCCATTTAAGTTAATCCATGAGTTAAAATCCCTAATACTACCAAGTGCTGGGGAGCAAGGGCCTCTATATTCAGTTAGGGAAGTTATTGAATTGAAATCACCAATGAAAATTATATCCCCTTTAGAAATAGGGGCCAGATCAGTCCATAGTGTCTTCCTACCTTCCCTATTCCTAAGGCCATATATAAATACAGCCTCCATATGCCAGTTGAAGGTATGATGCAAGACATTAACATGCAGGAACTGTTCATGAGTAGAAAGCAGTGTAACAGAAATAGAGTTATTCCACATTAACCATATTTTCCCATTATACAATGTGAGATTATGAGTAAAGTGGAGTTTCTGCATATATGATTGACAAGAACTGTTGTCATGCATTGGTTCTATGATACACAACATCTGAATTTTCTTAATCTTACATAAATTAGCTAATCTAAGCATTGATGTGTCCATGCCTCTAATATTCCACACTAACCAATTTACATGTGAATTGACTAACATTGTTCACCTGATTTGGCACTTTTTGTTGCTGATCTCAGCATCATCCTATTTAATTGACTCAAATAATTATTTTTCTTTAGTTTAGCCTTACCTTGTTGCATACCTGTGCTAGAAGGAGAAGTATTGACTTGCTGGTTTGGAACATCTTCCATAGGTTTAAGTTCCTCAGCAACTATAGCTTCTTTCTTGGAACCATCCTCCAAATTCTGCAAAACAGAAAACCTGTTTGCCCTAATTCCAGGCTGTGAGAGCACTAGATTGTGATTTGGGCTGTACATAGGAATAGAAAAGGATCCTATCTGAATGTCATCTTTAGCATATGTCATAATAGGTGATTTGTGGGTAGCAGTGTCCCTTAACAGCCTAGATATAGAGCTGTCAAAGTTATCCTGAGTGTGTGAGATGGCATTAGGAGAGCTCTGGATATTAATGGTACCCTGTGGGGGGGGTATGTGATATGTTGTGTTCAGATCCACTAGATGTACCAATGTTCTTGTTAATCTGATGTGATAGAGATTGATCTTGAGAGTCAACTATTAGGGGAGCCTTCTCAAATTTTTTCCCAGTTTGTTGCCATTTTGATTGGGATATAAGTGGCTCTAGGGTTGTATCCTGGATTAGATCATCTTTAGGCATATGTTTAGCCTTACATTGGGGCAAAGAGTGTCCAAGTTTCAAGCAATAATCACAGTACAGTGGCACATCTTCATATTCCACCTTATATTTCCTGTTATTGGTTACAGAACCAAGCCTTATGAAGTGATTCATTGGTTTTTGGAGATCCATTTCTACACAGAACTTAATGGCAGAAGGCCTGGTTAGCATATCTGTGGCCAAATCATTCTTAATGAAACTACCAAGACTATTCCTAATTGCTTCTATAGAGGCTGAGTTATAGTAGTATAATGGGACTTCACGAATTGTACACCAGATTGGAACAATTGGAGATTCAATATGAGTAGAAAATTCAGGTGTCCATTTCAGGATTTTCAGTGAGATGCCATTAAGGTTCCAAACACATTTCATCCAGCATCTTTGATAATCATTAAGCAATTCAAACCTAATCAAGACATGTTTGAAATCGAGTGAGCCTAATTGATACTTACCTTCAAAACCCATCGTTTTGAAGGCCTGTTCCAATAGCTCCATCGAAATTCTGCCCCTGGTAAACTTCCCCACAAGTGCATTTGAGTAATGCGCGGAGAGCGTTGCAATCTGTTCCTCCGAGTACAAACAAGATGGATCACCCAAGTGGTTTGTTTTGGGAGTGATTTCTGGGTTATTAGGCAGATTTTTGGACAGAGGGGGGGCTTTGATTTGTAGAGCAGCTGCAAAGGTTTTTGGTGGTGTTTGGTCATTGGCGTTCGCGGCCATGATGGCCTCCGGTGATGAATTCAGCAGCGGCAAGAAGCCGTTACCGGCAAGGAGCCGTTAACGGCAGCGGATAGCTTAAGAAGGTACTGGTTTCCGTTAATTGGGAAATGTGCCTGAGAGAAAAGAAGGAGAAAAAGATACATACACAATGGTAAGAGCATATGCAACGGTAGAAATCGTTATTGATTTCTTACCAATTAAATATATTATTTTTCTCATTCTCTCTCTTCAACCTCACTTTAAGAAACCACTTAAGAAATCACACATTTTCTTCTGGACAATGGTAAGAAACCACTTTTTACTATTTATGTACCTCACTTGATTTTCTCTATCTTACTCATTAGTTTTATTATTAACATTTAATTTAAATAAATGTGTCTCCCAAAATAAGTTGAATGTAAAATTTAATAATACATTATAATTTTTAAAATTGTATTTTATTTTTTTCAATAATTATTCCAGATTTTTTTCAATAATTTTTCTTTAATAATTTTCTCAAAAACTATTCCAAATCATTCCAAATTTTAATCAAAAATCATTCAATATTTTAAATTTAAAAACGTTTTTAAATTAAATTTTAAAAATAAAAAAATTCACCTTTTTTTAAAAAAAAAATTAAAAACAAAGATAGGGACACGTGGCCCAACCAGAGGGTGCCACGTGTCCCTCTATTTACCAAAAGAATATATGCTGAATTTGAGTGGGACACGTGGCCCAAAGTATGGGTGACACGTGTCCCACTCAACTCCCAAATTTTTGTTGCCGCAGGAGGCATGTGCCTGACACATGCTGCTACTTCTGGTTTCTTAACCAGTTCCTTGCATGGCAATCAAGGGCCGGTTTGTTAATAAGAAATCGGCCTAAAAACCACTATTGTGGATGTTTTTGGTTTTTAGAGCGATTTTTAAAATTTTAAGAAACCCACTGCCCATGCTCTTAGGTGTTAATACTTCCAAGTTCCCTTCCTCAGCTACAGAAACATCAGTACTGGCATTTGGAATTGGGCCAACATGTTTCTTTAGCAAAGAGACATGAAAAATTGGATGGACCTTGCTTGAGGTGGAAGCTTTAGTTTATAGGCCACTTATCCCATTCTACTTTCTATTTCATAGGGACCAAAATATTTAGCAACCAGTTTAGCATTAGTTCTTATCTGAATTGACTGCTGCTTATACTTATGGAGCTTCAAACAAACCCATTCTCCATTATTAAAATATCTATCAGATCTTCTTTGATCAGCTGTAGATTTCATCCTCTCCATTGCTTTATGTAATTGACCTCTCAGAAGTTAATCAACCAGTGCTCTCTGCTAGAACATATCCTGAGCAGCAGGAATGAAAGAATCTATCAAAATTCCTAAATGAAGCCACAGAGGTTTTACACCATATAAGGCCTCAAAGAGTGTCATATTAATACTGGATTGATGAGTTGTGTTATACCACCGTTCAATAGTATTTAACCACTCCTGCCAAAAAGAAGACTTATGGCTACAAAAATATCTCAAATATGTTTCCAAAATATGATTCTAATTCTTGATGATAGGTAGCACTTAAATGTAGTTTAACCCCCATCTTCTTAAAGAGTTCAGTCCACAGATGACTGGTAAAAATCTTGTATTTAGTTCAGTCCACACTACAAAATGATTGTATTTAGTTAACATGTCAGCCACAACAAGGATAGTGTCATAACCATGAGAAACTGGTTATCTGTTAATGAAGTCCATAGAGATCTATCTTCAAGCCTGATTAGGTATATGGAGTGGCTGTAACGATCCTGGTGTTTTGGAGTGTTCAGATTTATGCATTTGGCAAACTATACAGCTTCTGATGTGCTCAGTGATTTCATGCTTCATTCCAGGCCAATGAAAGAAAGTTAATATCCTCCTAATAGTAGCAGTTTGCTCAGAGTGTCCACCCACTAGTGAAGAGTGCATAGCTTAAAATATTTTCTGCATAACTTCTCAACTATTTCCCTTGTAAATCTTTTTCCCTTTCTTGAGTATCCCTTTCACACATGTATATTCAAGAAGTTGATCATTATGTAGTAAAGTTGTGGCAATAAAAGCTTGTGTAGCATTATTGTTAGGATAAATCAGACTCCTGATTAGATTATGATTTATTATGATTAGAGTTCTTTCCTTATTACACCTCTATTATACTCTCTATACATTTAGATATCAATAATACAATTGATTACGGCAAATCATTCTATCATGGTATCAGAGCAAGTTCTGATCCTAAATCCCAAACCCTAATTTTTTTTCAGCCGCCTCTCTCTTTTTTCGGCCGGCTGAACCACCGGATTCTACCCAAATTTTAGGCCAAATTCTGGCATCTCCAGCTGTCCGACTTCCTCGTTACAGAGGTCCAGTTTCAAGTCTCCGGCCTCCGACGAATAGCCAACTAGGGTGCTCGTAATATTGGTTTTCCGGCTCATTCTCATACCACAACTCCGGACTACCACTCCATTCCGGATTGTAAGAGTTGTGGTATGGATAGCATTCATGAGCTTCTTGCCCTTGAAACCCAATATCTCCTACCTCTTGATAGCACTCTTCATAGTACCCATGGTTTTGGAAACCAAGGGTTCTTTCTCGGTCATAGTGCTCCTCCCACAACAAAGGGCAAGATTCGGTAGGATGATCGGAATGACACATCCTACAAAACCTTGCTTGTTGAGCCTCTCTTCTCATCATGAGTTCCCTCAAGGTGAGACGCTCCATTAAGAAAAAAAATTTTTTAAATTTTTTTATTTTTCAAAAGTTCGAAATCATAGTGCAAGGATTCTCGATAAAATAAATTACCAAGAACTCGAGCAATACCTACTCCGAACAAAAACAACCACCAAGTAGTGGAAAATAAAAACAACTAGCTAATACACAACCAAATACACCTAAATACTTAAGAATAAATGCCTCTTCCCCGGCAACGGTGCCATTTTGACAGGCGCGGGCGGTCGTCGCGCCCGCGCGCCAAAAGATAATTTATAAGCCCTCAGTGCTTACTTTCTACAACTAGGTAGATAGTGGCAAATTGGGGTCGTCCAATGAGAAGAGGGATCTTCCTAAGCGTCTAAGCACACAACTGGTTGATATACTAGGCTAGGAGTAGATATATATACACACACTTAAAAGCAAGTAAAGGGGGGGGCTGGTTGGTTGGTTTCCTAAGTTAACAAAGATAACTAGCAACGTCAAGTGACTATGCTAATCATCAAACGAAACTAAGAAAAAAAAGTTTTAAACTACAAAGATAAAATGCCTTGGGGGCAACGGATATCCACTTCCACATCTAATGTAGTTCATCGAATCATTCACACATTCCATCATATAGCATTCATGACCCAACGCTCACACACCCATCTAGCAAGTACCACAACACACACACCACAAGGAATTCTAAGTTCATGCTCGTAGATCTTCATGCAAAGGTGCTACGGAGTTCGTCACGTTCCTACACCTAAGCAATTCAACCAACCAAGCACTCCCTATGCTCAAATCACTCATGGCACACATGCAGTGAAACACACCGTCAAGAGTACATAAACGCCAAATAACAAATGCTTCAGGAATGAGTTTAAATCACCTATTCAATACTTCAACTACTTGTCGTGGAGACTGAACTCCTATCCTTCTTAGTTCGTAGTTTGCGAGAGTGAGTTCGACATCTCTCGTCAAACCTCACCAATGGCTCCCGAGTCGCGACCACGACTCAAGGTGTCATTGGTGGCATTTGGCACGAAGGACCAACAAGCTTGGCAATGCCTATGACCACTACACCGTGACTAGGCATTGAACCAATTCATGCAATTACACGAGATTGGATGAACGTGCAACGCACATTCATCCGCGAGCATATGACTCTCCCGTTTGCTACACAAACGAACATGACGAAGAGTTCGACATCAATCACATTCGCCTAGCACATTGTCAACATACTAACGCAATCGAAAGCTCTAATTCATACTCTCACATTGCTAACAAGAACAGGGGGGAAATTAACCCAAATCCCCCAAACCCTAGCTAGCAATTAATCCAAGCATTTCATATCATCAAGCTCTCAACAACATCAATGCAATCAACAATTAACATTCAAAGCACAATAATTGCACAATAGCAAAAATACCAAATAGATAGATATAAATGAGTTCTTGCTACATAGATAGTGGAAGCTTCAATCCTTTGCTCCCAAGAACAAGAACTACTCTAGAACAACAAGAAAAGACATAATCAAACTAAGAGAAAGCTAAGAAAAGAAAGAAGAAGAAAAACCTAAAAATGGCGCCCAAAACCAGAGAAACGCGCCTGGAAAGCTTCGAGAAGAAGAGGGAAAAGAGATGGTATTTATAGTGCAAAGAAAATAAAGTTGATTTCTGGCCACCCGATGGTCGCGACTCGCGACGGTGTTCGTCGCGACTCGCGACGATGCCCCGGCTCGCGATGGTGTCGCGATGGTGTCGCGACGGGGTCGCGACGGCAGCTACCGTTTTGCATTATTTCTTTGCCTTCTTCATAGCCATCCCTCTCACTCTTCAAGTCTTCAACAGCTCCAAAATAGTCTTCAACGGCCTCCGGTCTTCATGTCTTCGAAGTGAGTATCCAAAAGTCTTCGAAAGTATAATCTTCAATGTCTTCCGGTCTTCGTTGGTTCCGTGTTCTTCCCTTGTCACACAAAATCCACTTAAAAGAGGTAAAAGAGTACAAAGTTGCTTTTACCTCTCCTAAGTGAATTTCAAGGTAAAACACAAGCTCTCGATAATAAAAGAGCACAAAAGTGATCCTAAATACTACTAAATAATGCGCCTAAAATGGACACATCAAACCTCCCCACACTTAAACCTTACTCGCCCTCGAGTAAGAAAAGATTTAAGCATACGGAGGAAATGGCATATCCACCTCCTAAAACCCCCAAAATAACCACACAAAATGGACACATCAAACCTCCCCACACTTAAACCTTACTCGCCCTCGAGTAAGAAAAGATTCAAGCATGCAGAGTAAATGATATCTCCCAAAACCTAAACTAATCCCCCAATCAAAGCCTCACAAAAACTCTCAATCTCAAAAATCCCAAAATAAAAGCTCACATGAGAATTTTGCACACACACATCCCCAATCCTAAATCTAACCAAACCTACCACCTATCAATTCACTATCCATAAAAATATTTCACAGCCCAGAATTGATATTCCCAGAATCCAATGACACAAAATGAAGCTAAAACCATAGAGGAAGTTTTAAACACATGCTTCACCTAATGCCAATATATCAACCAAAAACGAAGTAGAAAGAGATCAAGAATTTCATAACCATACTCCGTTTCCTAACCCACTAAGCTACCCAATCCCAAGAGGTCTATAGATAATAAGCTACCCGATCCATCCGTGTGACAACCGCAACCTTATGACTCCAACGCCGGCAAGTGAGTGAAATCATAGCATTTTTCAATTTCTCTCAATTTCTCTCATTTTGCCTAGGAGCTCTTTCGAGTTTTCATCCTAGCCACACATCATGTTTCTTTAGCTCACATCTCACCTTTTTCCGCACATTTAAGCTTCTCATTTTTGCCTAGGCCGTCCTTTAAGGGTTTTTGACCTATCCGGGCCCCCAATGTTGCCTAAGTTGCCCTCTCGGGTTTTCAACTTAGCGGGTTTTCTTTTCTTTTTTTTTAATTTTTTTTTCTTTTTGTTTTTCTATTTTTTTTCTTTTTCTCATGTTTTTCCAATGAAAAGTAGAAAAAAGCATTCCAAAACAATCTAGCATGCATTGAATCCTCTAACCCCTCCCCACACTTAAAACATTACATTGCCCTCAATGTAAACACGTAAGGCAAGAAGAATAAAAATCAAGGTAAGGGAGTTAGAGTGACACCCGTGTCTCTGCAATTCGCCGGTGATATGGCGATATCCAAGTACTTGGATGGTCCCGAGATGGGTTTCGGAACCGGAAGGGTGAGCAAAAATGCCGTAGAAGAACTCACCCCTCGAGAAAAACATTTTCTCCATGGCGCCGTTTGATCAAGACTACACCACGAAGAACATATTAAACTCACAAGTACATAAGGATATGTAATACTAGGTTTAGCATCAAGAGTTAACAACCATAGAATTTTCAAAGAACAACCAATCAACCCTCAATCACCACTATAAGATTATGCATGAAAAATATCTAACATATATTGACATGTATACAAGCATCATTATAGAATAAGAACTTACGATCACAATGATGTAGTCGGCATACTACCATCAATAAATGTACTATAAAGATGCAAGAATGTTCATATGTCAATATATGTAGGATGGTGGAAGAAATGAGAGGTATGTGATGTTCTTGGGAGTGTTGGGTGGAGAAGAAGGAAGGATTATGCAATGTTTAAAATCATTTGGAAACTTGGAAGCTTGGAAACTTGAAATCCGGGCTCAAAAAATTTTCAAAAGTTACTGAGCACGTCGCGACTCGCGACGGGGTTCGTCGCGACTCGCGATGAGCCTCGCGACGTCATTGCGACGCGCGGAAAGTAGAGCCTGGGAGCTCAAAATGTTCTGAGCTCGTCGCGACTCACGACGTGGTTGGTCGCGACTCGCGACGGGCCTCGCGACGTCAGGGCGACTCGCGGAAAGTGGAGTCCGGGAGCTCAAAAGTTCTGAGCTCGTCGTGACTCGCGACGAAGGGTGTCGCGACTCGCGACGAGCCTCGCGAAGTTATCACGACTCGCGGAAAGGTGAGTCCGAGAGCTCCAAATTTTCTGAGCTCGTCGCGACTCGCGACGAAGGGTGTCGCGACTCGCGACGAGCCTCGCGATGTCAGGGCGACTCGCGGAAAGTTGGCGCTGGGAGTGGATTTTGCTCCCCTGTTCGTCGCGACTCGCGACGAAGCCCATCGCGACTCGCGACGGCAGGGTATCCCAGGCTTAAAATTTTTTTCTGTGTTCTTACCAACTGTCCAAGCTTGTTTCCCTCGTTCATTGATCTCGTTCCTTCATCTCCTTCATTGCAATGCACTTCATGTTGCTACAAAATCATAGAAAAACATGCCATAAAAAGAACAAAACAAAACAACAACAAAAACAAACTAAGAAACACAAACTAAGAAACAAAAACTAAAAGAAATGCCGAATTTATTTAACGTCGTCGGCACGACGAAGCTCCGTATTTTTAAGGTCGTCGGCACGACCCTAATGTTATCCGTATGGTGAAGGCTTGAAGCTCTTCACCATGAGCATCCAAAACAAGAGAGGTGGGGGCACAAAACTTCCAAGAGGAAAGTCTTGTGGAGGTGGAGATGGTTCAAAGGGAATTAAGTGGTTAGGGAGCTTAGGATAATCTTTTGGCTCCTCTCTCGTTTCCCTCAAAACTTCCGAAAATGTAAGAGTTGGTTCACTAGGTGGGAGAAGGGGTGACAATGCTAATGGATAATGTAGCACTATCACCTCTTCCTCCATTTTTCTATCCTCTACAACCAACTCCTCATCCCTTTCAAACTCAAAATCATTTTTATTGGTGACTTCACTCACCGAATCATCGAGTTCAAGGTGGGATGGTGTATTTTCGGAATCACGAGCTTCCATTCGGGCCAATACCTCTAATATGTTCTTCACATGCCCCTCAATGGCCTCAACACTAGAGGAAAGCTGGGTATCCGGCTCCTCACTAGTGAAGGAGTTCAAGTTTGCTATGGTATTTAAGACATCCTCACGTGTCAAACTTGAACTTCCTTGTTGGGCTTGGTTTTGGGGTATGGTATAGGGTGGTGATGGCCAACTAGGGTGCTCGTAATATTGGTTTTCCGGCTCATTCTCATACCACAACTCCGGACTACCACTCCATTCCGGATTGTAAGAGTTGTGGTATGGATAGCATTCATGAGCTTCTTGCCCTTGAAACCCAATATCTCCTACCTCTTGATAGCACTCTTCATAGTACCCATGGTTTTGGAAACCAAGGGTTCTTTCTCGGTCATAGTGCTCCTCCCACAACAAAGGGCAAGATTCGGTAGGATGATCGGAATGACACATCCTACAAAACCTTGCTTGTTGAGCCTCTCTTCTCATCATGAGTTCCCTCAAGGTGAGACGCTCCATTAAGAAAAAAAATTTTTTAAATTTTTTTATTTTTCAAAAGTTCGGAATCATAGTGCAAGGATTCTCGATAAAATAAATTACCAAGAACTCGAGCAATACCTACTCCGAACAAAAACAACCACCAAGTAGTGGAAAATAAAAACAACTAGCTAATACACAACCAAATACACCTAAATACTTAAGAATAAATGCCTCTTCCCCGGCAACGGTGCCATTTTGACAGGCGCGGGCGGTCGTCGCGCCCGCGCGCCAAAAGATAATTTATAAGCCCTCAGTGCTTACTTTCTACAACTAGGTAGATAGTGGCAAATTGGGGTCGTCCAATGAGAAGAGGGATCTTCCTAAGCGTCTAAGCACACAACTGGTTGATATACTAGGCTAGGAGTAGATATATATACACACACTTAAAAGCAAGTAAAGGGGGGGGCTGGTTGGTTGGTTTCCTAAGTTAACAAAGATAACTAGCAACGTCAAGTGACTATGCTAATCATCAAACGAAACTAAGAAAAAAAAGTTTTAAACTACAAAGATAAAATGCCTTGGGGGCAACGGATATCCACTTCCACATCTAATGTAGTTCATCGAATCATTCACACATTCCATCATATAGCATTCATGACCCAACGCTCACACACCCATCTAGCAAGTACCACAACACACACACCACAAGGAATTCTAAGTTCATGCTCGTAGATCTTCATGCAAAGGTGCTACGGAGTTCGTCACGTTCCTACACCTAAGCAATTCAACCAACCAAGCACTCCCTATGCTCAAATCACTCATGGCACACATGCAGTGAAACACACCGTCAAGAGTACATAAACGCCAAATAACAAATGCTTCAGGAATGAGTTTAAATCACCTATTCAATACTTCAACTACTTGTCGTGGAGACTGAACTCCTATCCTTCTTAGTTCGTAGTTTGCGAGAGTGAGTTCGACATCTCTCGTCAAACCTCACCAATGGCTCCCGAGTCGCGACCACGACTCAAGGTGTCATTGGTGGCATTTGGCACGAAGGACCAACAAGCTTGGCAATGCCTATGACCACTACACCGTGACTAGGCATTGAACCAATTCATGCAATTACACGAGATTGGATGAACGTGCAACGCACATTCATCCGCGAGCATATGACTCTCCCGTTTGCTACACAAACGAACATGACGAAGAGTTCGACATCAATCACATTCGCCTAGCACATTGTCAACATACTAACGCAATCGAAAGCTCTAATTCATACTCTCACATTGCTAACAAGAACAGGGGGGAAATTAACCCAAATCCCCCAAACCCTAGCTAGCAATTAATCCAAGCATTTCATATCATCAAGCTCTCAACAACATCAATGCAATCAACAATTAACATTCAAAGCACAATAATTGCACAATAGCAAAAATACCAAATAGATAGATATAAATGAGTTCTTGCTACATAGATAGTGGAAGCTTCAATCCTTTGCTCCCAAGAACAAGAACTACTCTAGAACAACAAGAAAAGACATAATCAAACTAAGAGAAAGCTAAGAAAAGAAAGAAGAAGAAAAACCTAAAAATGGCGCCCAAAACCAGAGAAACGCGCCTGGAAAGCTTCGAGAAGAAGAGGGAAAAGAGATGGTATTTATAGTGCAAAGAAAATAAAGTTGATTTCTGGCCACCCGATGGTCGCGACTCGCGACGGTGTTCGTCGCGACTCGCGACGATGCCCCGGCTCGCGATGGTGTCGCGATGGTGTCGCGACGGGGGTCGCGACGGCAGCTACCGTTTTGCATTATTTCTTTGCCTTCTTCATAGCCATCCCTCTCACTCTTCAAGTCTTCAACAGCTCCAAAATAGTCTTCAACGGCCTCCGGTCTTCATGTCTTCGAAGTGAGTATCCAAAAGTCTTCGAAAGTATAATCTTCAATGTCTTCCGGTCTTCGTTGGTTCCGTGTTCTTCCCTTGTCACACAAAATCCACTTAAAAGAGGTAAAAGAGTACAAAGTTGCTTTTACCTCTCCTAAGTGAATTTCAAGGTAAAACACAAGCTCTCGATAATAAAAGAGCACAAAAGTGATCCTAAATACTACTAAATAATGCGCCTAAAATGGACACATCAAACCTCCCCACACTTAAACCTTACTCGCCCTCGAGTAAGAAAAGATTTAAGCATACGGAGGAAATGGCATATCCACCTCCTAAAACCCCCAAAATAACCACACAAAATGGACACATCACTCTTCCTTGGCTCTTCTTCTCCGGCGAGGGGCCCGACATCTTTGTTGGGCTCCTCGCCGGGAATCGTTTAATATATGGTTTTCTTCCCAAACTAGAAGTTAAGTCCCAAATCTGGGTTTCCTTCCGAAACCCCGAAGTCAGTCCGTTCGTTGTGATTAGGAAGAAGATACCACTTTCGATCGTGGAATCCGAGAACCCATGTCCCATAAATGGGTTCTCTTGAAGGGGAGAACGCTTCGGACCTTGGAGCATGAGAATTTTCAAAGGAGGAGTTGTGCAAATCACGGGTCCTGACGAATCCCATTGAACATGGGGGAGGATGTGCTTCCCCAAACTTGAAGAAGGAGGATTGGTGTGGATTGCAATTCGGACCAAGACCCAAGCACAAATCTGATGCATCTTTGGGTTGACCACAATCTGGGGTGCCGATGAATAGTGTTTGGCGATTGTCTATCACTGCAAAGGTAACTTTAAATTGGTAAACTTGTGCTAAATTGGTAAACTTGTGCGGAATTGTGAGAACTTGTGTGAAATGCTGTTGGAGACTCTCTGCTCTCTATGTGGATTTTGTGGATTATGGTCTACTATATCTGTGTGGAAAATATATGGGTACTCTGTCTCTACTCTGTTCGATGAATGGTTTAGTTAATTTTGTGCGGAATGTGTGTTTGTTGTGAAACGCGGTTCTGTTTGGATTACAACGGTGTGGATTTTAGACTCAGGACTGTGTGAATTGCTATGGAAAGGGATGAATTATACTTGTTCATATTGTGAGGATCCGTGCTTGATGTTCATGTTGAACACGAAACTGTGACGAATTTGCCACAATTCTGAACTCTTTCTTTGTTTTCTCATGAACACCAATACGAATCTGTATTTCGTCTAATAAATCTGGGCTGTGGATAGATGAAGATGCTTATAAACAGTTTGTGTCGATTTGTATGCAAAATTCTATAGGCTCGGGACAGGTTTAATGAAACTCATGGGGGATTAAGTTTAAGGATGATTTTAAGGCACAGAGAGTGTTAGTATTTGGGAGAACTTTTATCGGATTTAAGTAAACTTGTGTGCAAATCCTGTGTAACTGACCGGCCTAGCCTGTGTTCAAACCCTGGAATGCCACTCCGGCCTCGCTAGTGCCCAGAACCCGGTCACCTTCCAACCATGCTTGTGCTCGCTGCCACGACCTTGCATGTGCTCTGATCTCGGACATTACTCGACCCTGTTTACTTGACTTGATTGGTATTCAAACCAATAGGCTATGTTCTATGCCATAAAAAATCAGACTTGCCTCATCTACTCATGAAAGTTCATAGGGAATTTATGTGGGAGAGGGGTTACTGCTAGGCTTCATGCATAAAGAGTGTTAGTGTTTGGAGGAGTTCTTCATCGATTCAGTAAACTTGTGCTCAAACCCCGGGCAGGACTCCAACCCCGGTCTCTGCCCGGCCAGGTTTACTTGAATTAATTGGAATTTAGACCAACAGGCTATGTTTTATGCCATGATCTCAGAATTAATCTTACACACTCATGAAAATTGCCATGGATTTGGGAAATTAGAGGGTTATATTTGGATGAGACGTATGCTTTGGGGACAGTCAGATTCAAAAATGGATATCAGGAGAAGTTTTGTTGTGTGCTAGTTGGAATTAGCCATTGGCGGCTGCCCATGGGAAAATGTGCTTACCGGAATCACTAATGATGGTACTCCCAACTGTTGTCTTCATTCTTCAATCTCATGCGATTACCCAGGTCAGGAAGAAGGGAGGAACAAACTGTTTAAAACTTGGCATTATCTGGACTTCTGCCCAGTTTTCGGTGACTAACTTATAGAGGATGTTAAGTACGGAGGACATTCGAATGCTCAAGGTGGCTGTATAAGTTCGAGTTCTCGAGGAGATCTTTGACTGCTAGGAGGTCTCTGAGCTTCTAGCTTGTTCAAGTGCACGACAAAGCACCCATGCCCTCGAGTGCTCGAGGGGGCTGGCGTTGCTGGAAAGAGGATTCTGAGTGATCGAAGAGGCTTTTGAGACATGGAGGTGTTCGAGTGCTCGAGATGAGCATTCGAGAGTTGAAGATCTTCGAGCGCTTCAGGAGGCCTTCGAGAGCTCGAGGAGGTTTTCGAACGTAGGAGGAGTTCGAGTGCTCGAGGAGGTTTTTGAAAGTAGGAGGAGTTCGAGTGCTCAAGGAGGTTATCGAGCATAGGAGAGGTTCAAGAGCTCGAGGAGGTTTTTGAGAGTAGGAGGAGTTCGAGTGCTCGAGGAGGTTTTCGAGAGAAGGAGAAGTTCGAGTGCTCGAGGAGGTTATCGAGCGTAGGAGAAGTTCGAGAGCTCGAGGAGGTCTTCGAGAGTAGGAGGAGTTCGAGTGCTCGAGGAGGTTTTCGAGTGTCGGAGGAGTTCGAGTGCTCGAGGAGGTTATCGAGCGTAGGAGAAGTTCGAGAGCTCGAGGAGGTTTTTGAGAGTAGGAGGAGTTCGAGTGCTCAAGGAGGTTTTCGAGTGTAGGAGGAGTTCGAGTGCTCGATGGGACGTCCAAATGAGTTCGAGTTCTCGAAGAGCATCAGCGTGAGGCGCTCGAAGACTGACAGGCGGGCGGTCGTCGCTCCCCCTATGCAAAAGATAATTTATAAGCCCTTTTTGCTTACTTTCTACAACTAGGTAGATAGCGGCAAATCGGGGTCGTCCAAGGAGAAGAGGGATCTTCCTAAGCGTCTAAGCACACAATGGTTGATATTAGGCTAGGAGTAGATATATATACACACACATAAAAGCATGAAAATGGGGGGGGGGGGGGGTTGGTTGGTTTGTGTTCCTAAGTTACGAAAGTAAAAAGACAAGATAACTAGCAAGGTCAAGTGACTATGCTAATCATCAAACAAAACTAGGAAAAGGGGTTTTAAAACTACAAAGATAAAAAAGCCTTGGGGGCAAGGGATATCCACTTCCAAATCTAATGTAGGTCATTGAATCATTCACTCATTCTATCATATAGCATTACATGACTCAACATCAACATACCCATCTAGCAAGAATCACAACACGTTATGCACAAGAAGTTCTAAGTTCACGCTCATAGATTTTCATGCAAAGGAGCTACGGAATTCGTCACATTCCTAACACCTAACCAATTCAATCATACAAGCACTCCCTATGCTCAAACAACTCATGGCACAAGTGAAATGAAGCACACCATCAAGAATACACAAATGCTAAATAACAAATGCATCAAGGATGAGTTAAAATCATCTATTCAATACTTCAACTACTTGTTGTGGAGACTAAACTCCTATCCTTCTTAGTTCGTAGTTTGCAAGAGTGAGTTCGACATCTCTCGTCAAACCTCACCAATGACTCCCGTTGTCGCGACCACGACTCAAGGTATCCCATTGGTGGCATTTAATCACGAAGAACCAACAAGCTTGGCAATGCTTATGACCACTACACCGTGACTAAGCATTTAACCAATTCATGCAATTACACGAGATTGGATGAACGTGCAACGCACATTCATCCAAGAGCATATAACTCTCTCGTTTGCTACACAAACGAACATGACGAAGAGTTCGACATCAATCACATTCGTCTAGCACATTATCAATCCATCAACACAATCAAAAGCCCTAAATCATACGCATACATTCCTAACAAGAAAAGGGGGGAAATTAACCCAAATCCCCCAAACCCTAGCTAGCAATTCATACAAGTATTTCATTCAAGCTTTCAACAACATCAATGGCATCAACAATTAACATTCAAGCACAATAAAAGCACAATAGCAAAAACACTAAATAGATAGATATAAATGCTCCTTACTACATAGAAATGGAAGCTTCAATCCTTGCTCCCAAGTACAAAAACTACTCTAGAACAACAAAAGACATAAAAACTAAGAAAACAAGAAGATAAAACCTAGGGTTTTGGCCCAAAACAGGGGCCAAAAGCTGTGGAGAAGAAGGGGTGAAGAAGTATTTATAGTGGGAGAAAAAAGGGAGAAAAAATGCTGCTGCAGAGCTGGATTCACGTTGTCGTCGCGACTCGCGACCAGTTCCATCGCGAGTCGCGACCAACAGTGAAATCCAGCCCTGTTTTGTTTTGCTTCCTCCGGGTGAACCGTTGATCCGTTTCGGGAGTTCTTGTAGTCGATTTTATAGTGCTCGAGAAGAGGAATCCAATGGTGCCCCTCTTGAGGGATGATTCTTCTCGGAAAATTCTGAGAACCCTGGATCATCATTCATCCGTCGCTTTGCTCTCCTTTCTTCATCTCTTCACTTCTTCAAATCTTCACAAAGCTCAAATGTAAAGGTCTTCAAATCTTCAAATCTTCAAAGATAAATCTTCAAAGTCTTCAAATTTTCAAAGTCTTCAAACAAATCACCTTGTCACACAAAATCATCTAAAAAGTGATAAAAACGTCAAAGCCGCCTTTATCCCTCCTTAGATGATTTCAAGGCAAAATGCCACATGTAGAGCAAAAAATTGCACAAAATCTAATCCTAAAAAGCCTAAAATAACCATCTAAAATGGACACATCAAAAACTCGATCTTGGGCACGGTTTTGGAGCTCAGTTTCCACGGTCAGGCAAGAAGTTAAAGAGCAAGGCCTTTGTTACTGAGGCTCTTTCTCCTAAGCCTAGTTTTTACTCATGATTTGACGGTTATTTACGCGCTCTTTGCCCGCGCTGCACTTTGTGCTAAATCGGCAAAAAGCCGTCCATTTGCTCAAAATGGTGAGGGTGATTACATAATCGCCACGCTTGATGCGCGCGGTATAAGTGCATCCATTCTCTCATCTTCAGGAGATTGATTTAGCTGGGATTCCCAAGGATATGAGGCACGGCCTCAGCACATACTTGCCCACATTATCAGTCTCGGTGCCCTCAAGAGAATGTCTGAAGGCCAATAACATCCCTCTTTCTCCACTTTAGGGGTGTATATGGTAGAAGCAGATATCCACCATGCCAGACAGGTGCAACATTGGGCATCAGCTTCACACTTTTTGGGACATCTAAGACCCGAGACGCTCTCGGCCGCACAAGGAATTTCAAACTCTTTATTCTTGGACTCTTGTACCTTCACCAACATTCCGGTAGCTCAACTTGCTCAAGACCCGAGATTCACAATACTCGGCTGCTTTATGGAATGGAAGTGAAGAGCCCCGTTTCTTAGGGGTTGAATCGGTTCACTTATTTATGGGAAGTGAGTTTGTTCTCACCCCATTACCTAGTATTTTTTAGCCTGTCTTCATTTCAGGTTGCTGGTTCGGTCCCATTATCATTGGGACTTATTTTGTTTCCCTTTGCTAGACTTATATTGCTAAGGGTTGCTAGTTTTTATTTAGAAAATTGGAGGGGGGGTGCTCTTAGAGTTTCATTCCTCCCCCCCCCCCACTTGGACTTTGCTCCCTATGTTCATCAAGTAACCTAGGGTTGGGCTGGTTTTTGTATTTGGTAGGGCTCTCTTAGGGCTCTACCGTGGGTTCCACCGTTTATACTATTTACCTATTTACCGACTAAGAAGATGAATTGTTCAGCGCGTGCAGTCACGTGCGAGCTGACTCGCCAGCAAGGAATTTTCTCGTGCTCCAATTTCTCGCGAGTTGAATCAATTTCTCGCGAGGGGAATCAATTGCTTGCAAATTGAAGTTGTTTCTCGCGAGTTGCTCACAATCTCACAAGTTTTTCAAATTCTCATCAGCATCTAGTCAATTTTTGTGCAATTCGGTCTGTTGTGCAATTTTTTTGTCTTTTGCTATGGTTTATTTGGGCTCTATATCTCGGGAAGATTGCTCCACGAATTGGATTACAGACAAGGCTTTGTTTCAGACCAGTTTGAATGGTCCCAACCGTCATTCTTCGTCGAATCAGTGGATCCTTGATTCTGGTGCTACATCTCATATCACTGCTCGCACCAGTCATCTTGATAAGGTACAATGTAATCGTAGTTCTGATTCTATTCTTGTTGGAAATGGTGAATCATTATCTATTTCTCACATTGGTCAATGTCATTTCTCTGGTTTGTCTGTTATTGATGTCCTTGTGGTCCCTAAGATTACTAGAAGTTTATTGTCCGTTAGTAAGCTTACTTGTGATTTACCTGTCCGTGTTATATTTGATGCCGATGCATTTTCCATTGAGCACAAGCTTACAGGGACGATAATTGGTAAAGATAGTTATAGTTCTGGTCTTTCTTTTCTTGAGACTGGTGATTCCATCTTTTTAGGCGAACTGCGCTCTACAAAGCTTCATGCTTCTTTTGAGTAGTGGCACTCTCGCCTCGGTCATGTGTCTCATGATACTGTTCAGTTATTGAATTAATAGGGCCTTATTTCTGTCACTTCTGCTATGCCTGCACCTGTCAGTTGCTCTCCTTGTCAGATGGCCAAGAGTAGCCGTTTGCCCTTTTCCACTAGTGACAAGCGCGTTACTGGTTTATTGGATAAAGTACATTGTGATTTGTGGGGACCAGCTCCTATTTTATCTGTCAACGGTTTCTCTCATTATGCCGTTTTCATTGATGATTTTTTGCGATTCACATGGTTTCTTCCGATGTGGCATAAGTCGGATTTCTATGACACCTTTATCCGATTTCAGAAATTCGTTGAGAATTAGTATTCTGCTGGGGTTGAAATTTTTCAGACCGATGGTGGCACCGAGTTTACTAATCACCAACTTCAGGCTCATCTCATATCATGTGGCATTCATCATCAGATGTCCTCGCCCTATACACCTGCTCAGAATGGTCGGGCTGAGCGGAAGCATCGCCACATCACGGAGACTGGTCTTGCCATGCTTTTTCACTCTTCGTGCATTTCCATGTCTGCGTGCCACTGCTACTGATAAGTTTTCACCCCGATCCATTCCCTGTGTTTTTATTGGCTATAACCCTCGTCACAAGGGCTTCCAGTGTCTCGACCCGACTTCTCGGCGCATCTATATCTCTCACCACGTTCGTTTTGATGAAGCTTTCTTCCCTTATGTCTCATCTTCCACGGACAATCGTTTGATTTCAGATTTGGAGATTTCATCATTTTTTATGGAACTGTTACTTCATCGATTGGGGCCACCACGCCTGTGTCTGTGTCTATTCCAGCTGCCCCTTCTTCACCACCATCTTCCATATGGACGGCCGATCTGGACCCAGCTCCTCGCCAAACGCCCACCATATCTCAGCTGCTGGCCAGCACTCCTTAGCCGCCGTCTCAGCCACCAGCCACCACATCTCAACCAGTATCGGCTATTCTTTCTCCGGTGACTTTCGACGGCCACTCTCTAGTTAGTGCAGCTTGATCTTCCTCTGTGTCATCAGCTGGTTCGACTCCTCCAGCTTCGCCACCCCAGCTTCATACTTATCGGATGGCCACTCGATCGTCTACTGGTGCCATTCAATGCTGGGATTATTTGGATATTATTGCTCATTGTCTCACTGCCGCACTCCTCTCTCAGACAGAGCCCACTGATTATCACACTGACCTTCAGGATTCAGCCTGGGTTTCAGCCATGGATGATGAGATGGATGCTCTTCGTGGTTAGCACACTTGGAATTTGGTGTCTCGACCTTCAAATGTCAACATTGTTGGCTCCAAATGGGTCTATAGGCTCAAGTATCGACCAGATGGAACTATTGAGCGTCACAAAGCTGGACTTGTGGCGCAGGGTTTCTCACTGATTCTGGGTTTTGATTTTGACCACACTTTCAGTCCTGTGGTCAAAGCCTCCACTATTAGGACGGTTCTCGCCATAGCCACCATGCGTTCCTGGCCACTTCATCAGTTGGATGTCAAGAACGCTTTCCTTAATGGTGCTCTTGATGTTCCAGTCTACATGAAGCAGCTCGTTGGTTATCAGGATTCTGTCCATTCAGACTACGTTTGTCGTTTGCAGAAGGCCATTTATGGTCTTAGCAGGCTCTCCGGGCTTGGTTCCAGCGTTTCAGTAGTTATCTGACACAGCTTGGTTTTTGGTGTAGCTCAGCTGATACTTCTTTGTTTGTCCTTTCGAGAGGGTCATTGTTACTGTACCTACTTATGTATGTGGACGATATCATTCTTACAGGAAATGACTCGACTCTTCTTCGCCAGTTCATTGATCGGACACACAGAGAGTTTGAGATCAAGGATCTTGGTGCTCTTCATTACTTTCTTGGTCTTGAAGTTTCGCCTACCTTCTCAGGATTACTGCTTGGCCAAGCAAAGTATGCTCGGGATATTTTGAATCGGGCCGGTATGTCTGACGCGGCACCCGTTTCTACTCTATTTGTTGCTGGTTCTCAGCTTCACAGCTCTACCAGTCCTCCATTTCGGGATCCTACACTTTATCGTTCTCTTGTTGGTGCTCTCCAGTATCTCACCATCTCTCGCCCGGATTTGGCATTCTCGGTCAACACGATGAGTCAGTTTCTTCAGGATCCCAGAGATGACCATTTTGTTGTTGTGACTCGAATTTTGCGGTACGTTCGTGGCACTCTTCATTTTGGTCTCCGGTTTTGTTCTGCTAGTACTCCTGATGTGTTAGGATACTCTGATGCCGATTGGGCTCGTTGTCTGGAGACTCGTCAGTCCACTTATGGTTATGCAGTTTTTCTTGGTGGGAATCTAGTTTTTTGGAGTGCCAAGAAACAGCCCACTGTTTCTCGCTCTAGCACTGAGTCTGAATACCGTGCTCTCGCCAACACTGCCTCAGAAGTGGTCTGGCTCACTCATTTGCTTCGTGATCTTCGGTTTCCGCTTTCTGGTTCTCTACTGTTGTTATGCGACAATAGTAGTGCTATCTTCTTGGCTCAGAATCCAGTGGCTCACAAGCGGGCGAAGCACATCGACATCGACTACCATTTTGTTCGTGAGTTGGTGACATTCGGAAAGCTGCATTGTACTCTCTATATATTTAGATATCAATAATACAATTGATTACGGCAAATCATTCTATCAATTATCATCCTCATAACTAGACTCAATTTTTGTTATCCAAATGAGTAAATATGTAAAACTGATGTTGATGTTACTGCAAATAGTGCGGGAGTTGCAAAAAATATTGGCCTTAACTTAGACTGATCATTATCTGCTGATACTGATGTTAACACTGGGATTATGGTTGAAACTAATTTTCGTTTTTCTGAATAACAACTGAATCCAAAACCTTTCCCTGAGCCATCTTATACAAATCGTTCAACATTTATCTAGTATCCTCATAAACATCATTGGCTAATGTACATTGCTCATCCCATTTAACTTCATCTACTTCATGAACCAATTTTGTTGTAGAGTTCTCTGATTCAGAATGTAATCTAGAAAGGGCATCCACCACACCATTTTCCACTCCCTTCTAAAACTGAATTTTAAAGTCCATTCCAAGAAATTTAGTAATCCATTTATGTTGTATAGCATTAGTTATCTTTTGATTAAATAAATACTTAAAACTTTGATGATCAGTTTTTATAATGAAATGATCTCCCATGAGATAATGTCTCCATTTATCAACAACTAATACCAAAGCCAGCATTTCCTTTTCATAAGTAGATAAACTCCTATTCCGTTCACAAAATGATTTGCTTTGAAAATCCATAGGTTCTCCTTCTTGTAAAAGAACTGCTCCCATCCCATAACCACTGAATAGTCTCAATGGTAAAATTTTTATTAAACTCAGGTATCTTCTATGGACTTCTCATTCCATTTAAAACTGTCTTTCCTAAGCAGGTCATGTAATGGCCTACATATCACCCCTAATTGGATATAAATCTCATGCAATATCCTGCCAAATCAAGGAAACCCCTAAACACTTTCACATTTTTAGGTCCAGGCCAATATACAATATTGCAAACTTTACTCTTGTCCATTTATACTCCCTCAAATGATATCAATTGTCCCATATACTCCACCTTAAATTCTGCAAAAACACACCTTGAAGATCTTTTATCTTTGTGATTAATGTTTTTGATCTTTTTTCCTGAACCACCTCGTGGAAATAAGAAGTGTTATTATCACCATCCTTGAGCCATTTTAGTCTTGCCTTTTGTTTCCAGAAACCTTCTTCTTTAAGAGCTCATATCCCCAGAGGAGGCTGCTGTAAATTTCTACAAAAACCTACTAACTGAACCATATGATCAAGAGGCTGGCCTATATTTCCCACACTTCCTCAGTCAAATCCCAAGACTGATCAGTGATGAAGATAATATAAAACTGGTTCAAATTGCCTCCATGGAGGAACTCAAAAAAGCAGTTTTTGGTCTCAGTAAGACCAGTTCTGCTGGATCAGATGGGTATTGTGGGGCATTTTATTGTGGAGCCTGGAATATTATATGCCATGATCTTCTTCAGGCCACAAATGAATTCCTCTGTGGAGTTCATATCCCAGAGCAATCTCTAGCACATGGATCACACTTATTCCCAAATCCAACTCCCAATCAAGTTTTTCAGAATTCAGACCCATCTCCCTCTCAAATTTCATCAATAAGATTTTTTCTAAAATTCTTGTAGACAGAATTGAGCCTCTTATGCATAAGATTATTTCTCCTCAACAAACTTCCTTTCTAAAAGGAAGGGACATAGAGGACAATGTGATATACCTACAGGAGATGTTAAAATTTCTGAATAGAAAGTCAAGAGGCCAAAACTGCATTATCAAATTGGATCTTATGAAGGCTTTTGACAGAGTAAACTGGGGGTTTTTAAACAGCATTCTCTTAAAGTTTGGATTCCATGGTCATCTGGTTAAAAACATTTTAAATAACATTTCGGATGCATGGTTTTCAATACTTATAAATGGAAAACCAAACGGTTTTTTCAAAGCTTCCCGAGGCATTAAACAAGGAGATCCACTATCTCCATTTCTGTTTAATATTGTCTCTGAATCCTTCTCTAGGAGTTTGTCCTTAATCTTTCAGATAGGAAAGATAGATTATTACGAATTACCAAGGCATGCTATTCCTATATCCCATCTCAGCTACGCTGATGATACAATCATCTTTCTAAAAGCCACCAAGCTCAATCTCGTCAGAATAAAGGCATTCCTAGAAAAATTTGAGCTAACTACTGGCCAAAAAATAAATTACTCAAAAAGTGTATACTTTGTGAGTGATTCTGCTATTGTTCAGAGGAATAGAATCATCAAAATGACCCTTGGCATGAAAAAAGGAGTCTTTCCTTTTACATATCTTGGATGCCCTATTTATGTAGGAAGAATTTAAAAAATCTACTTCCAACCCTTACTGGAAACAGTGGCATCTAAGCTAGGTAACTGGAAAAACAAATGGCTATCAATGGGTGGAAAATTGACTCTGATTCAAACATGCTTGTACTCTATTCCCCAACATATATGGGCAACCATAAAACCCCCCAAAAATGTGATTAAAGACTTGGAGAAGCACTTCTCTATTTTTTTCTGGGGGGAAAAGGAAGGAAAAAGGAAGAAAGTTTGGAGAACATGGAGGAACCTGTGTTTTCCTGCAAATGAGAATGGTCTTGGTCTCAGAAATATTAACTCTATCATCAGAGCTTTCTCCATCAAGCTCTGGTGGAAATTTCAACAAGGGGAGACCCCTTGGACCAAATTCCTCTGGTCTCTTCCACCAGCAACAAGGAAATCTAGAAATTGGGGAAGGATATGTAAGGTTAACCATCTTGCAGAATCTTTCTCTAAAACCATTATTGATGAAGGAAGCTGTAATATATGGACTGCAAATTGGTCACAGTTTGGACCTTTAGAGGATCTCCTACCACAAGATTTTCCACAGGAAATCATGGAATTGTCTGTCTCTCAATTCGTGGAGAAAAAACTTTCCCTGCTGCCAATACTCGGAACAATTTTGCCTCCATCCATTATCCACTTGCTGGAAAATCTCACAATCACACCCATAAGGGCGGATAGGATGATTTGGCATCCTTCATGGAGCGGAATTTTCACTTTCAAGAGTGCTTATAACCACATCAGGGAATCCAGGCAAAAAGTTCTGTCACTCAGCAAAATATGGCACTCCAGAATCCCAAAAAAGCTAAGTATCTTCTTCTGGAGACTTTTAAATTCCTTACTCCCTTTCGATAATGTTCTGCAATTCATGGGCTTCCAAATTGTATCTAAATGTTGCTGCTGTCATTACTCTGATTCCTTGTCACATTATTTTAACGATTGCCCTTTCACATTGCATATGTGGGATGAGGTTAACAGATGGTCTTTACCTGTGCTTCGTTTCAACACACTGTGGAATAGATTGTCCTATTAATGGTCATCCGCTTGTTTCACCACCACACACTCCACACTACTTAACCTACTACCATTACTTGTTTGCTGGCATCTGTGGAAGGCACAGAATAAATTTTTATTTGAAGAAATTAAACCTAACTATGTTACTATACTCTCTAAGATTAGGAAATCACTGCATGACATTGCCCTCATTCACCCACTATACCACAGTGGTGAGTTTGACAAAATATTGGTTTCATCCAATCTAGTTCCTTTTCTGAAAACACGGAAAAAGAGAAGAATAACAAAAGTAATATGGTATCCTCCAGTTAATTTCTTCAAAGTCAATATAGATGCCTCCTGGGACTCAATATCCAATAAATGTGGAATTGGTTTAATTGTTAGAATCTCAGGTGGAGATTGTTCATTTGCCAAAGCTGTCAGCCAAAATGCATCTTCAGCCTTGCAAGCGGAACTGACAGTTATTTTGTATGCTTTAAACCTGATGCATGAAAAGCACTTCACAATTTTTGGGATTGAAACGGACTGTCTTAATGCAATATCATGTGTGAACTATCCCTTAACTACTCCCTAGAACCTATATGTCCTATCTGATGATATTCATAGACTTTTGGGTGCTACAAAACTTGCTCATGTTTTTAGAGAAGCTAACATGCCTGCTGATTGCTTAGCAAAGAGGGCCAGGAATGAAAATATCAATTCTCTTTTCCTGTTCGAGGAGCTTGATTATAAAACAAGGGGACTAATTGCTTTGGATAAAAGGGGTGTCCCTTCCATTAGAATTTCAAATGATTTTAATGATTAGAAACTACACAATGATTCTGCTATTCTTTCTTTACAGGTTACCTATCTTAACTAGGAGTTTTTTCTGGAGACCGAGGACGGAGAAGGCCACCTTCCATAACTGCATGTAGCAACGCCAAACTTACCTATCCGGCCAGCAGTGTAGGCAAGTCCAACAGTCATCGAGGGGGCTTTGAGTCATCGAAGGGGCTTTGAGTCATCGAGGGGGCTTCGAGTCATCGAGGGGGCTTCGAGTCATCGAGGGGACTTCGAGTCATCGAGGGGGCTTCGAGTCCTCAAGGAGGATTCGAGTCCTCAAAGGAGCTTCGAATCCTCGAGGGGGCTTACTGTCCTCGAGGGGGCCTCGTGTCCTCGAGGGGGCTTTGAGTCCTTGAGGGGGTTTTGAGTCCTCGAGGGGGCTTAGAGTCCTCGAGGGGGCTAAGAGTCCTCGAGGAGGATTCGTGTCCTCGAGGGGGCTTCGAATCCTCAAGGGGGATTGATGTGGCCATTTTATGCGGATATTTTAGGGTTTTTAGGATTAGGTTTTGGACAATTTTGTGCTCTGAATGTGGCATTTTGCCTTGAAATCATTTAAGGAGCGATAAAAGCGACTTTGGCGTTTTTATCACTTTTTAGATGATTTTGTGTGACAGGGTGATTTGTTTGAAGATTTGAAGATTTGAAGACTTTGAAAGATATCTTTGAAGATTTGAAGACTTACATTTGAGCTTTGTGAAGATTTGAAGAAGTGAAGAGGTGAAGAAAGGAGAGCAAAGCAACAGATGAATGATGATCCAGGGTTCTCAGAATTTTCCGAGAAGAATCAGCCTTCAAGAGTGGTACCATTGGATTCCTCTTCTCGAGCACTATAAAATCAACTACAAGAACTCCCGAAATGGATCAACGGTTCACCCGGAGGAAGCAAAACAAAACAGGGCTGGAGTTACAGATTTGGTCGCGACTCGCGATGAATCTCATCGCGAGTCGCGACGACAGCGTCCAGTCAGCCCTGCTGCAGCGTTTTTCTCCCCTTTTTCTTCCCCTATAAATACCTCTTCACCCCCTTCTTTCCACAGCTTTTGGCCCCTGTTCTTGGGCCAAAACCCTAGTTTTTCTCTTCTTCTTTTCTTAGTTTCTATGTCTTTTGTTATTCTAGAGTAGTTATTGTACTTGGGAGCAAGGATTGAAGCTTCCATATCTATGTAGCAAGAACTCATTTTATCTATCTATTTGGTGTTTTTGCTACTGTGCATTTAGTGTGCTTTGAATGTTAATTGTTGATTTCATTGATGTTATTGAAAGCTTGAGCATATGAAATAATTGTATGAATTGCTAGCTAGGGTTTGGGGGATTTGGGTTAATTTCCCCCCTTTTCTTGTTAGGAATGTATGCGTATGATTTAGGGCTTTTGATTGTGTTGATGGATTGATAATGTGCTAGACGAATGTGATTGATGTCGAACTCTTCGTCATGTTCGTTTGTGTAGCAAACGAGAGAGTTATATGCTCTTGGATGAATGTGCGTTGCACGTTCATCCAATCTCGTGTAATTGCATGAATTGGTTAAATGCTTAGTCACGGTGTAGTGGTCATAAGCATTGCCAAGCTTGTTGGTTCTTCGTGATTAAATGCCACCAATGGGATACCTTGAGTCGTGGTCGCGACAACGGGAGTCATTGGTGAGGTTTGACGAGAGATGTCGAACTCACTCTTGCAAACTACGAACTAAGAAGGATAGGAGTTTAGTCTCCACAACAAGTAGTTGAAGTATTGAATAGATGATTTTAATGCACCCTTGAAGCATTTGTTATTTAGCATTTGTGTATTCTTGATGGTGTGTTTCACTTCATTTGTGCCATGAGTTGCTTGAGCATAGGGAGTGCTTGTATGATTGAATTGGTTAGGTGTTAGGAACGTGACGAATTCCGTAGCTCCTTTGCATGAAAATCTATGAGCGTGAACTTAGAACTTCTTGTGCATAACGTGTTGTGATTCTTGCTAGATGGGTATGTTGATGTTGAGTCATGTAATGCTATATGATAGAATGAGTGAATGATTCAATGACCTACATTAGATTTGGAAGTGGATATCCCTTGCCCCCAAGGCTTTTTATCTTTGTAGTTTTAAAACCCCTTTTCTTAGTTTTGTTTGATGATTAGCATAGTCACTTGACCTTGCTAGTTATCTTGTCTTTTTACTTTCGTAACTTAGGAAAACCAACCAACCAACCCCCCCCCCCCCCATTTTACTTGCTTTTATGTGTGTGTATATATTTTATCCTAGCATAATATTAACCATTTGTGCTTAAGCGCTTAGGAAGATCCCTCTTCTCCTTGGACGACCCCGATTTGCCGCTATCTACCTAGTTGTAGAAAGTAAACAAAAAGGGCTTACAAATTATCTTTTGCATAGGGGTGCGACGACCGCCCGCTATCAAAATGGCGCCGCTGCCGGGGAAGAGGCATTTAGTTTTAAGTATTTAGGTGTATTTGGTTGTGTATTGGCTAGTTGTTTTTATTTTCCACTACTTGGTGGCTGTTTTTGTTCGGAGTAGGTATTGCTTGAGTTCTTGGTAATTTATTTTATCGAGAATCCTTGCATTATGATTTTGAACTTTTGAAAAAAAAAAGAAAAAAAATTTAATGGAGCGTCTCACCTTGAGGGAACTCATGATGAGAAGAGAGGCTTAACAAGCAAGGTTTTGTAGGATGTGTCATTCCGACCATCCTACCGAATCTTGCCCTTTGTTGTGGGAAAAGCACGATGACCGAGAAAGAACCCTTGGTTTTCAAAACCATGGGTACTATGAAGAGTGCTATCAAGAGGTTGGAGATGTTGGTTTTCAAGGGCAAAATGTTCAAGAGTGTTTTCCATACCAAAACTCTAACAATCCGGAATGGAGTGGTAGTCCGGATCGGTGGTATGAGAATGAGCCAGAAAACCAACATTACGAGCAACCTAGTTGGCCATCACTACCCTATACCATACCCCAAAACCAAGCCCAACAAGGAAGTTCAAGTTTGACACGTGAGGATGTCTTAAGTACCATAGCAAACTTGAACTCCTTTACCAGTGAGGAGCCGGATACCCAGCTCTCCTATAGTGTTGAGGCCATTGAGGGGCATGTGAGGAACATATTAGAGGTATTGGCCCGCATGGAAGCTCGTGATTCCAAAAATACAATATCCCAACTTGAACTCGATGACTCGGTGAGTGAGGTCACCAATAAAAATGATTTTGAGTTTGAAAGGGATGAGGAGTTGGTTGTTGAGGATAGAAAAATGGAGGAAGAGGTGATAGTGCTACATCCATTAGCATCGTCACCCCATCTCCCACCTAGTGAACCAACTCTAATATTTTTGGAAGTTTTGAGGGAAACAAGAGAGGATTATCCCAAGCTCCCTAACCACTCAATTCCCTTTGAACCATTTCCACCTCCACAAGACTTTCCTCTTGAAAGTTTTGTGCCCCCACCTCTCTTATTTTGGATGCTCATGGTGAAGGGGTTCAAGCCTTCACCATACGGATAACATTAGGGTCGTGCCGACGACCTTAAAAATACGGAGCTTCATCGTGCCGACGACGTTAAATAAATTCGACTTTTCTTTTAGTTTTTGTTTCTCAGTTTTCGTTTCTTAGTCTTTGTTTCTTAGTTTTTGTTGTTTTGTTTTGTTCTTTTTATGGCATGTTTTTCTGTGATTTTGTAGCAACCTGAAGTGCATTGCAATGAAGGAGATGAAGGAACGAGATCAATGAACGAGGGAAGAAAGCTTGGACAGTTGGTAAGAAAACGAAAAAAATTTTAAGCCTGGGATACCCTGCCGTCGCGAGTCGCGATGAGCTTCATCGCGAGTCGCGACGAACAGGGGAGAAAAATCCACTCCCAGCACCAACTTTTCGCGAGTCGCGATGACCTCGCAATGCTCGTCGTGAGTCGCGACGTGCTCAGGAAAGTTTTGAAAATTTTGGCCTTCCGGATTCAACTTCCCGCGACTCGCGATGCCCTCGCGATGCTCGTCGTGAGTCGCGATGATCTTCATCGCGAGTCGCGGCGTACTCAGGAATTTTGAAAAAAAATCAATCTCAGATTTCACTTTCCGCGAGTCGCGATGACCTCGCGACACTCGTCGCGAGTCGCGATGAGCTTCATCGCGAGTCGCGACCGGTTCAATCGCGAGTCACGATGAAAAATCCAAGTTTCCAAGTGATCTTAAACATTGCATGATCCTTCCTTCTTCTCCACCCAACACTCCCAAGAACCATCACATACCTCTCATTCCTCCACCATCCTACATATATTGGCATATGAACATTCTTGCATCTTTATAGTACATTTATTGATTGTAGTATGCCGATTACATCATTGTGACCATAAGTGCATATCTTATAATGATGCTTGTATACATTTCAATATATGTTGGATATTTTTAATGCATAATCTTATAGTGGTGATTGAGGGTGGATTGGTTGTTCTTTGTGAATACTATGGTTATTAATTCTCTATGCTAAACCTAGTATTACAAATCCTTATGTACTTGTGAGTTTAATGTTGTTCTTTGTGGTGTTAGTCTTGATCAAACGGTGCCACAGAGACAATGCTTTTCTCGAGGGGTGAGTTCTTCTATGGCATCTTTGCTCCCCCTTCCAGTTCCGAAACCGATTTCGGGACCATACATTTACATTGGATTGCGCCATATCACCGGCGACTATGCGGAGAAACGGGTGTCACTATACCCCCTTACCTTGATTTTTATTGTTCTTGCCTTACATGTTTACATTGAGGGCAATGTAATGTTTTAAGTGTGGGGAGGGGTTAGAGGACTCACATGCATGCTATATTGTTTTGGAATGCTTTTTGCTACTTTTCAATGGAAAAACATTAAAAAAAAATAGAAAAAGAAAAAAAGAAAAAAAAATAGAAAAATAGAAAAACAAAAAGAAAAAAAAAGAAAAAGAAAACCCGCTAAGTTGAAAACCCGAGAGGGCAACTTAGGCAACATTGGGGGCCCGGATAGGTCGAAAACCCGAAAGGGCGGCCTAGGCAAAAATGAGAGGCTAAAATGTGCGGAAAAAGGTGAGATGTGAGCTAAAGAAACATGATGTGTGGCTAGGATGAAAACTCGAAAGAGCTCCTAGGCAAAATGAGAGAAAAAGAGAGAAAAAGAAAAATTCTAAGATTTCACTCATTTGCCGGCGTTGGAGTCATAAGGTTGCGGTTGTCACATGGATGGATCGGGTAGCTCAACATCTATAGACCTCTTGGGATTGGGTAGCTTAGTGGGTTAGGAAACGAAGTGTGGTTATGAAATTCCTTATCTCTGTATACTTCGTTTTTGGTTGATATATTGGCATTCGGTGAAGCATGTGTTTGAACCTCTTATATGGCTTTAGCTTCATTTTATGTCATTGGATTTTGGGAATCCAGGCAAAAAGTTCTGTCACTCAGCAAAATATGGCACTCCAGAATCCCAAAAAAGCTAAGTATCTTCTTCTGGAGACTTTTAGATTCCTTACTCCCTTTCGATAATGTTCTGCAATTCATGGGCTTCCAAATTGTATCTAAATGTTGCTGCTGTCATTACTCTGATTCCTTGTCACATTATTTTAACGATTGCCCTTTCACATTGCATGTGTGGGATGAGGTTAATAGATGGTCTTTACCTGTTCTTCGTTTCAACACACTGTGGAATAGATTATCCTATTAATGGTCATCTGCTGGTTTCACCACCACACACTCCACACTTATTAACCTACTACCATTACTTGTTTGCTGGCATCTGTGGAAGGCACAGAATAAATTTTTATTTGAAGAAATTAAACCTAACTATGTTACTATACTCTCTAAGATTAGGAAATCACTGCATGACATTGCCCTCATTCACCCACTATACTATAGTGGTGAGTTTGACAAAATATTGATTTCATCTAATCTAGTTCCTTTTCTGAAAACACGGAAAAAGAGAAGAATAACAAAAGTAATATGGTATCCTCTAGTTAATTTCTTCAAAGTCAATATAGATGCCTCCTGGGACTCAATATCCAATAAATGTGGAATTGGTTTAATTGTTAGAAACTCAGGTGGAGATTGTTTATTTGCCAAAGCTGTCAGCCAAAATGCATCTTCAGCCTTGCAAGTGGAACTGACAGCTATTTTGTATGCTTTAAACCTGATGCATGAAAAGCACTTCACAATTTTTGGGATTGAAACGGACTGTCTTAATGCAATATCATGTGTGAACTATCCCTTAACTACTCCCTGGAACCTATATGTCCTATCTGATGATATTCATAGACTTTTGGGTGCTACAAAACTTGCTCATGTTTTTAGGGAAGCTAACATGCCTGCTGATTGCTTAGCAAAGAGGGCCAAGAATGAAAATATCAATTCTCTTTTCCTGTTCGAGGAGCTTGATAATAAAACAAGAGGACTAATTGCTTTGGATAAAAGGGGTGTCCCTTCCATTAGAATTTCAAATGATTTTAATGATTAGAAACTACACAATGATTCTGCTATTCTTTCTTTACAGGTTACCTATCTTAACTAGGATTTTTTTCTGGAGACCGAGGACGGAGAAGGCCACCTTCCATAACTGCATGCAGCAACACCAAACTTACCTGTCCGGCCAGCAGTGTAGGCAAGTCCGACAGTCTTCGAGGGGGCTTCGAGTCATCGAGGGGGCTTCGAGTCATTGAGGGGGCTTCAAGTCCTTGAGGAGGATTCGATTCCTCAAAGGAGCTTCGAATCCTCGAGGGGGCTTACTGTCCTCGAGGGGGCCTCGTGTCCTCGAGGGGGCTTTGAGTCCTCGAGGGGGTTTTGAGTCCTCGAGGGGGGCTCAGAGTCCTCGAGGGGGCTAAGAGTCCTCGAGGAGGATTCGTGTCCTCGAGGGGGCTTCGAATCCTCAAGGGGGATTCGAACCCTCGAGGGGGCTTACAGTCTGCGAGGGGGCTCGTGTCCTCGAGGGGGTTTTGTATCCTCGAGGGGGATAAGAGTCCTCGAGGGGGCCTCGTGTTCTCGAAGGGGCTTCGAATCCTCGAGGGGCCTTTGAGTCCTCGAGGGGGCTTCGAATCCTCGAGGAGGATTCGAGTCCTCAAAGGAGCTTCAAATCCTCGAGGGGGCTTACAGTCCTCGAGGGAGCCTCGTGTCCTCGAGGGGACTTAGAGTCCTCGAGGGGGTTTTGAGTTCTCGAGGGGGCTTAGAGTCCTCGTGGGAGCCTCGTGTCCTCGAGGGAGCTTCGAATCCTCGAGGGGGATTGGAGTTCTCGAAGGGGCTACGAGTCCTCGAGGGGGTTTCGTGTCCTCGTGGGGCTTCGAGTCCTCGAAGGGGCCCCTACTCCCCAAGGTGGCATCGAGCGCTCGGAGGGACTTCGAGCCATCGACGTGGCTTCGAGTCTTCGAGGGGGATTCGAGTTGACGAGGGGGCTTCGATTTCAAACTGCCTCTCAATAGCACCAGGAAGACATACTCAGCAATGGATTTTGGAACTTTACTTGTTCCTTGGGACTTTACATCAAATACCATCCGCTGAACATACCATGGACAAACAAGGGTTTCGTTTTTTCGATTCGCCGACATGTTCGGGGTTGTTCAGCCAAATGGTATGTAAACAAAGTCCATTGTTGGATCATCGATGTACATTAACATAGTTTAGTCTGGTTTTAGGTGGAAACACCACTTTTGGAAGCAAGTGTTTTTTTGCTTCAAGAGCCTTTTAAGGTTTCTTGGATCATCAAAAAAAAAGTTTAATCCAAAAAAAAAAATTCTGCAAAAACACATTTACTCAATTTAGCATAAAGTGTATTCATCCTCATCACTTGTAAAGCCACTCTGACATGTAACAAGTGTTGCTCAAATGATGAGCTGTAAACCAAAATATCATCAAAAAATACAAGGACTGATTTTTCTGAGAAAATTTTGGAAAATTTGATTCGTCAAAGACTAAAAGGTTGCTGGTGCACTAGTCAAACCAAAATGCATCACTAAAAACTCATAGTGACCATGGTGAGTTTGAAATGCAGTTTTATACACATCATAAGATTTCACCCTAATCGGATAATAGCCAAATCTTAAATCTAGTTTGGTGAAAAATTTTCCCCATGAAGATCATCTAACAACTCATCTATGACTGGAATCAGGAACTTTTCCTTTATTGTATTCTCATTCAATCTTCTGTAGTGACTGCACAATCTTCAACTGACATTCTTCTTCTTGAGTAATAGTATAGGTGATTCAAAAGGATTTGAGCTTCTCTGAATAAAGCCTTGTTTGAGCATTTCCTGAACCTGATTTTCAATCTCATTTTTGTGGGATTGTGCATATCTCTAAGGTTTTAATTTGAAAGGATCAGTGTTGACTTTCAAATTTATACTATGATTAACACTTCTAGAAGGAGGCAATGAAGATGGCATGGAAAAAACATGAGCATATTTAATGAGAACTTGTTTCAAAGTCTCGAGAACTTGAATTACAGAAAGTTTCTTGAACTGTTTCAGTTGTTCTGGATTCATAACAGCCTGGTCTGAACTTAGTTTATCACTAACTAGGTTCTGATCCTCTAATAGTTAAGCCAACCACAATCTTCTTTTCTTATTTTCAAACTCGTCTGTATTATAAGAGCTTGGATTATTCTTCCTGTAGAGTCCTCGGGAGTTGGACTTATTTATGGCATATTGCAAATTCTGGTGATCTGGTGTTTTAACACCGTTATTCAGGTTTTCCGAACGAAGGATTCTGTCCACGAATTATGGAGCATATTATGGAGTATATTTATGCGATCAAATCAGAATATTGTGAAGAATATTATCTTATTTCGTGGCAGTCTAATTCTGGTAAACAAATATTCCTGTAATATTTAGGAATTGATTAAGTAGTTTATTTATGGTACAAGTCCTATTGATGAAGGATTGTCCATTTAAATACCAGATTAGAATTAGATCTTTCCTTAGTTTAGAAGTCTATTAATGGTAGAGTTAGACAAGGAAAGAGGTTTACAGAAGGCAGGATTGCGAAGGATATAAATAGAGAAAGAAGCAACGCAATCAAGACACGCGACCAAGAACTATTCTCTACGTGAGAACTTTGGAGCGATTTGCCTGAGCTTTTTTGGAGGAGTGTTTATTCATCCGACCAAGTTCGTGAAGATCAGAAACAAGGAAGTCTTAATTCCTCGGGAGGAGGAGATCCAGGGAGACGTGTTGATCGTGAGGGTTCAACGACGTAGGATCGACAGTGAGGGGAGCTCACAACATTCACTCTGTAGGTTAGCAATGGATTAGTATTTAAGTTAAGCTTCTTGTACTAAAGACTGCTTTCTAGTGAATGGTTTCTGATCTGGGCAAGGCCCCGCAGATGTAGGTGTAATTGCACCGAACTGCGTAAACAAGTTGTGTGTGCACTGTGTTTTTATTTCGTGTTTCAACACCAAGCATTAAACAACTTGGCGTAAAAGTAGAACTTTAGGTGAAACAGACTTTCAATTGGTATCAGAGCAAGGCACTTGCTGACCCCTATACAGGGAGAGTGAGATCAGGTTTCACCATGGCACCAAAGGAGGGGGCTTCGGTCACGCGACCACCGTTGCTGGAACAAGGTAATTATGCTTATTGGAAGGCACGTATGAAAGTGTTCATTGGAGCACTAGATGATCAAGCCTGGAACTATGTCATAAATCAGTACACTCCACCTTCAAGTGACGAAACTACAGGGTCAAGCTCATCGACGGCCAAACCATTCTCTAAATTTTCTCCTGATGAGCATAAAGCACACGTGTCCAACTCAAAGGCGTTGAATGACATCTTCACAGCAGTGGATGAAGATCAATTTAAGATTATTTCAAATTGTGAGACTGCGAAGGAAGCATGGGAGTGTTACAAACGTATCATGAGGGGACAAGCTCTGTTAGGGAATCAAAATTGCAATATTATACGTCAAAATTCGATGAATTGAAGATGCGTGAAGATGAGACTATTTATGAGTTTAATGGACGAGTCTGAGATATTGCAAACAAAGCGTTTCAGTTTGGCAAAAAGTCCAAAGATCAAAAACTTGTCAGGAAAGTGTTGAGGGCGTTGCCTCCACGGTTCAACATGAAGGTCACAGCTATTAATGAAAATGGAAGGATTGGGACAATGACTCTTGATGAGCTTATGGGATCTCTGGAATCGTATGAGATGGAGATGCTGGAAACAAAAACGGGAAAGAAAGAGATGGCTTTTTCAAGCACAAACTCTGGAAAGGCAGATGATCTTACGGATAATGAAGATTCTGATGAAATTGCGAACATTACCAGAAACTTCTCCAGATTTATGAAGAAGATGGGCAGGAAATCTCAAGATAAGTCAAGTGGGAGCAAAACTCCTAACGCCAACTCCACTCCAAGATTCGGTCAAGCAACTGGTGTTAAAACACCAAAGATTAAATTGACAAATCTGAATCTGAACAGGAAAATCCAGTGCAGAGAATGTGAAGGTTTTGGACACATACAAGCTGAGTGTGCCAATACCCTTAAAAGGCAAGGAAAATCGTATGCTACAACCTGGAGTGATGATGACGGAGGAGATGATGTTAAGGATGGAGAAGAGTATACAAATCACGTTGCGTTTGGTGTGCAATGGTGGAGTTAGAAGACTCTATTACGGACGGTCTCGGAATGCTGAATGAAAAAGATAGTTGTAGCTCAGATGAAGAGACTAGAAGCATTAGTGATGATGACATTCGCAAGGAAAGCATGGAGATGTACAAGATGTGGTTAAAAGTGGCTGATGAAAACAAAGAGCTCAAGTTTGAGAACAAGAGACTAAGTGAGAAAGTTAAAGTGAATGAACTTGAAAAGGAAGAGGTAATTGGAGAACTGAATAAGTTTAAGAAGGAATTTACAGAAGTGGTGCAACGAGCAGAGGCAGCAGAACAAGCCATTAGACGTCTCAATACAGGGAAAGCTAAGCTCGAAGACTGTCTACGAATGGGACAGACGACCAAATATGGAATTGGTTATGAAAGGACAGTAAATGTGTTGAAAACACCAGCTCCAAGCATAATCAAGAAAAATTGGCCTATCAAGAGGATCAGATGATGTGGATACTGTGGAGTTCAAGGGCAAGTCAGGAACAGGTGTTTTAAGCTGCTTAGGACACTGTCTGTCAACACAGCAAATCGGTGTTTCAACACCATGCCAGAATATAGGTCAAGTCATCGGCGTAACACTGGAGGATACAGAACTGGATTTCTGAACACACGTGTCAATCAAAATCCTAATCACATCCATCGATCAGTAAACTAGGTATGGGTTCGAAAATCTCAAGATGTTTGTTTTTCAAGTTTCGTTTGTTTTGGGCCACATACAGGAAACGTTTGGTATTTCGATAGTGCGTGCTCAAGGCATATGACTGGAATACCTGAATTTCTCCAAAAATTCAAACCTGGATTTGGTGGACATGTTAGATTTGGTGATGGGAAGCGAAGTAGAATAATCGGCAAAGGTGAGTTAGTCATTAAAGGGCTTCCTGTGTTCCAAGATGTTTTACTGGTGGAAGGTCTGAAAGCTAACCTGTTGAGCATTAGCCATATATGTGACAATGAAATGACGGTGTTTTTCGACAAAGAAAAGTGTGTCGTCAACCATGGTACTGAAGCATTCACTGGTTCTAGATCAATGGATAATTGTTATTTGCTCGACCAAGATGTCACATGCTTCAACTCAAGAAATGAACTCAGTACAATGTGGCACAGAAAATTGGGACACATAAATTACAAATTCTTAGCTCGTATTTCCAGACTGAAGGCAGTCAGAGGTATTCCCGAGATCAGTGATAACAAAGAGATAGTCTGTGGGTCATGTAAAGAAGGAAAGCAAACCCGGATACCACACCATGCCGTACATGATGTTTCAACGTCAAGACTTCTGGAGCTACTACATATGGACTTGATGGGGCCGGTTAATACTCCGAGTGTGGCAGGAAAGAAGTATATTTTCGTCTGTGTAGACGACTTCTCGAGGTATACGTGGGTATCATTTTTAAAAGAGAAGTCAGAAGCTGCTGGGGTATTCAAGAACTTGGCGCACAAACTACATGCTGAAAAAGGAACCACTCAAGTCAGAATTGCACGTATCAGGAGTGACCATGGAAAAGAGTTTGAAAATTCTACGTTTCATAACATCTGCGAGACACTTGGCTTACACCACGAGTTCTCTGCCCCCATAACTCCTCAACAAAATGGTATTGTGGAGAGAAAGAATCGAACACTGCAGGGAATGGCGCGAGCAATGTTAGCCGAGAGAAAAATTAATGCTAGATACTGGGCTGAGGCGGTACACACCGCATGCTACACCATCAACAGAGTATATCTGCATCCGTTTACCGAAAAGACACCATATGAAATTTGGAAGGGGAAGAAACCAGATGTGTCGTATTTCCATGTCTTTGGCAGTAAATGTTATATTCTGAAGGACCGGGAGCCCTTAGCTAAATTTGAATCTAGAAGTGATATCGGTATATTCTTGGGTTATTCTCCTACTAGTCGAGCTTACCGAATGCTTAATCAACGTTCTGGTACGGTCATGGAGTCTATCAATGTGGTGGTTGATGATTCAGAGGACGACACTGTCGGTGAGAATGATGCCTTTGACCCAGTGACTCCTACTGGTGTTGAAACACCAGCATCGTCAACTGGTGTTGAAACTCCGGAAGCTGGAACTCATGAATTAGAACAGCATCCGACTAGACACATGCAATTAAGGGATCAACCACGGGTAAATTACAGAGAATTGGCAGGACTATCTTGTTTCATCTCTCTCACTGAGCCAAAAAATTACAAAGACGCTCTTCTCGATGAATATTGGGTTTCGGCAATGCAAGAAGAACTGCAGCAATTCGAGAGAAACAATGTTTGGTATCTTACCCCCCGACCGGATAATGTGAATGTGATCGGAACCAAGTGGATCTTTAAGAACAAATCTGATGCTGAGGGTAACGTCACAAGAAATAAAGCGCGATTAGTTGCTCAAGGGTACACTCAAGTTGAAGGGGTTGACTTTGATGAAACTTTTGCACCAGTAGCCAGATTAGAGTCGATCAGACTGATGTTGGCAGTGTCATGTATTCTGGATTTTCAACTTCATCAGATGGATGTCAAGAGTGCGTTCCTGAATGGCCTCGTAAAGGAGGAAGTTTACGTGGAACAGCCTAAGGGATTTGAAGATCCACATTTTCCTGACCATGTCTATCGATTGAATAAAGCACTGTACGGACTCAAGCAGGCACCTCGTGCATGGTATGAGCGACTGACTACCTTTCTGATTCAGAAAGGATATCGTCGAGGGGGAGTGGACCGTACACTATTCGTGCTGCGTAGAGGGACAAATATTCTCATCGCACAAATCTATGTGGATGATATTGTTTTCGGATCTACCTCTTCAGTATTGGTGAAGGAGTTTGTTAACTTAATGACTCAGGAGTTCGAAATGAGCATGGTAGGAAAATTGTCATACTTTCTGGGATTACAGGTTACTCAGGAGAAGAATGGTATTTTCATCAATCAACAAAAATATGCTGAAAACTTGATCAAGAGATTCGGACTTACAAGTGCAAAAGCAGTACGCACTCCAATGGCTACCACCGACAAGCTTACAAAAGATGAACTGGGTCAAAGTGTGGATCAAAAACTGTACAGGAGCATGATTGGCAGTCTGTTGTACTTAACTGCAAGCAGACCAGACATCTGTCTGAGTGTTGGTATTTGTGCTCGCTATCAAGCTAATCCAAAGGAGTCACATCTGTCAGCCGTGAAGAGGATTATTCGGTATATAAGTGGAACAGTGGAGTATGGAGTATGGTTTTCTCGAAACAAGGATTCGCAGTTGGTAGGTTTCAGTGATTCTGACTGGGCCGGGAATGCTGATGATCGTAAGAGTACCACTGGTGGATGCTTCTTTGCTGGATCAAATCTTGTTAGTTGGTACAGTAAAAAGCAGGATTCTATATCATTATCTATGGCTGAAGCAGAATACTTAGCTGCCGGGAGTTGTTGTGCGCAGTTATTGTGGATGAAGCAGATGATGAGAGATTATGGGTTCAATGATGTGAGTTTGACAGTCCTGTGTGATAATAAAAGCGCCATTGATATTTCCAGGAATCCTGTGCAACACTCTAGAACAAAGCACATCGATATCCGGCATCATTTTATCAGAGACTTGGTTGAAAAAGGAGAAGTCGCAGTCCAGTATGTACCAACAGCAGAACAACTGGCTGATATCTTTACAAAACCTCTGGATGGTGAGACGTTTGAAGGCCTCAGACAGCACTTGGGTGTCTGTCGAATGTAAGGTACTCTGATTTGTACTTTCTATTGTATTATTTACTGTTGTGTTGTTTCTTTTATAATATGGTGAAAAAGAAAAAAAATAGAAAAATAAAAAATATCAAAAATATGTGGAGTGGTGTTTAAACACCAAGGGAAATTAGAAAGAAGGAAATCAGACGGGGTGAAATTTGGGACAGAAAAATTATGCTGATGGGCCTAAGTGTGCAATTGTTGTACTCAGAAAGAAGGAAAAGTATAGTGGCTTTACGGTTTTCGAAAAAGGTAAGTGAGAGTGACAAGTGGTTGATTCCCACACAAATTCAACTTCCTCAACTGTTCATCTTCTCTAACCAAGCTCCCGCAAGTATCCTGTTCAGACTGAATTTTTTTTAAATCCCACAAAACCGCGCATTCCAAACAAAGCCTAGTGGACAATGGTGAATTTTACCCACAAGAGATGGTTTGGGGGTTTCTCGAGTGTGAAAATTTCGGAGAATCCTCGGGTCGAAGAACTTGACCCCGATACAGAAGTGGGAGAGCGCGCAGAAGGCCGAGAACAGACCATAATTCAGTGGGATAGAAGAAACCGCCGCCGCCCTAAACCCAGGTTTGACCATTCGTTTGTTCGTGATGGTGTTTATTTTTCCTCTGTTTTGGAATTTATTACTTGGATGGTACAAAACAAAGGTTATATTGATCTTAGAAAGTATAAGAGTTTGCATGGAAAGTTGAATGGGTTCAAGTTGGAAGATCTGTTAACCGGGGGAATTGGAGAAATCCGGGAAATTAGCAAATTTCATGCCTCACTAGTAGGAGTCAACTTTGGTGAGCAGTATAAAGTGGGAGAAGATATAGATCAGTATTTTACAATTTATACTCGAATAGGATCCCTGCACAGGCCTGTCATTAGAAGCCTGGATGATGATGTTGTGATTCAGCCCTGGATAAAAGTGGTAAAATCCACTGATTCTGCTATGGCTGGTAACACTGAGATAGGTTGTTTTGATGAACCCCTGTTTCAGATTCAAGAATCACTGAGACTATTGCCTATTCCTGTTGTGGAGATTAGTGATAGTGAGGAAGAAGCTGGTTGTGCAGGAGAAACTGATATAGATGACACATTGATGAACGAACCAGAGGATTCCCCTATGCTAAGTGAGGCACTGGCAGAGTTTTTGCAGTCAGACTCTGAGATGGAAGTTTCTGAAAATGTGGCTGAAGACAGTGTGGATGGTGCTGATTTGTTTGATACTGGTGTACAAACACCAGCGGAGAAGATAACTGTGAGGGAGAAAATGCCTACTGATCTTGGTAGTGGTGTTGGAACACCACCGAAGACAAGTCCAGTCCAGGGACTCAAGAGGAAAAGAAAGGAGGTCGGTGTTAAAACACCACCTGAGTCTGGAGACAGATCTGTACCTCAGATATCTGAGACTGCCAGGGAAAGATTGGCCTCTGACTCCAAGAGAGTTCAAAGATCAAAGAGGTAAAGACACAAGAATACAGCTGACAGTGAAGACAGTGATGAGCCTATTGGGCAGAAAATGAAGAAATTGCGTGCAGAACGGCTGAAGAAATCTGCTGAGCAAATGAAGACCAAGACACTGCCTGCACCAGAGGTTAGTAAGGCTATCTGCAATGAATTTTATGATGATTCGAGCCAAGAAAAAATGGAGTTCATCAGTGGGAGAAGGATACTGGCGGAGAGGCCAGCAGATGCTGAGAAGTACCGAGACTGTGGCTTTACTGATTTTCTGCAGTACCTCAAAGTACTTAAAGCTGCCACGTGTTTTACCGAGTACAATAAGCAGATGGTGATGGAGTTTTACTCAAATCTGAAGGAGGACTGTGAAAGTGAAGATTCCCCTTGGTTTCACAGAGTGTACGTGCGTGGGGAAGTATTTGAGTTCTCCCCTGAGGCTGTGAATAGATGTCTGCAGCGTGGAAATTCCAGGAATGTCCAGACGGTGTTCCAACACCGGATGCCAGAGAACTTTGATGATGTGGCAGTGGAGTTAACTGGTGGGGTGGAAAGAACTTGGCCACTGACGGGCAGACAGCAGATTCCTGCATCAAATCTTACATCTAGATATTATTGTCTGTATATGGTAGCTGTTCACAACTGGATCCCTTCGGTTAACAATACATGTGTGACCAAAGAAATGGCAACTCTTCTCTATAGTCTGGGAGCGAGGCATAGGGTTAATTTGGGAAGGCTGGTATTCAATGATGTTTTGGACTGTGCCCGGAAGACTAGGAAGGAAGCTCTAGTACATCCCTGTGTCATCTCCATGGTCATGCAAAAAGGGGGTGCAGCTGCAAGAGAATCTGATGAAGTGGTTGCTACTCAAGCCTTACGGCCTACACTCAGAACTTTGAGTGGTCGTATTGTGAATGATCTACCCTGGATGCCTCCAGCACAAGCATGCTCGGATGAAGGCGGAGCTCGATTGAGAGCCATTGAGGCGAGAGCAGCAGTTTGTCAAGAGTTTCTTGGACGTCATCAAGCTGCCATAATAAAGATTCAGGGGGAGTTAGCTGCTCTGGAGGCTGAGCGAGGAAACTTGTTGGCAGCAACTCAGACTGAATGATAGTGCTTCAGACAGTGCTGGATCAGAAGAGTCAAATGACAGTTTGGAATAATTGATTTTCTTGGTTTTCTTGGTTTTCTTGACATATTGCTAAATTCAGGGGGAGAATTTTGAATGATTTTGTGTTTAAATGATTCTGATTTGATTTTGATTGATTTTTGTTCGGTCTGAATTTTTGGGCAATTGTGCCATCTGGGTGTCTATGATTATTTGTGCTGATGAATTCACCAATATGCCAAGGGGGAGATTGTAGAGTCCTCGGGAGTTGGACTTATTTATGGCATATTGCGAATTCTGGTGATCTGGTGTTTTAACACCGTTATTCAGGTTTTCCGAACGAAGGATTCTGTCCACGAATTATGGAGCATATTATGGAGTATATTTATGCGATCAAATCAGAATATTGTGAAGAATATTATCTTATTTCGTGGCAGTCTAATTCTGGTAAACAAATATCCCTGTAATATTTAGGAATTGATTAAGTAGTTTATTTATGGTACAAGTCCTATTGATGAAGGATTGTCCATTTAAATACCAGATTAGAATTAGATCTTTCCTTAGTTTAGAAGTCTATTAATGGTAGAGTTAGACAAGGAAAGAGGTTTACAGAAGGCAGGATTGCGAAGGATATAAATAGAGAAAGAAGCAACGCAATCAAGACACGCGACCAAGAACTATTCTCTACGTGAGAACTTTGGAGCGATTTGCCTGAGCTGTTTTGGAGGAGTGTTTATTCATCCGACCAAGTTCGTGAAGATCAGAAACAAGGAAGTCTTAATTCCTCGGGAGGAGGAGATCCAGGGAGACGTGTTGATCGTGAGGGTTCAACGACGTAGGATCGACAGTGAGGGGAGCTCACAACATTCACTCTGTAGGTTAGCAATGGATTAGTATTTAAGTTTAGTTTCTTGTACTAAAGACTGCTTTCTAGTGAATGGTTTCTGATCTGGGCAAGGCCCCGCAGATGTAGGTGTAATTGCACCGAACTGCGTAAACAAGTTGTGTGTGCACTGTGTTTTTATTTCGTGTTTCAACACCAAGCATTAAACAACTTGGCATAAAAGTAGAACTTTAGGTGAAACAGACTTTCACTTCCATCTTTTCTCATAGTACCTCTGATCATACTCAAATTCAGGTACTAAGTTCTTTCTAATTCCCTTCCTGTCATCAATTCCTTCATCTTTTTTTCATGTTCAACTCTACCATATTTATGAATATCAGTTCTCTCACATATGTTGCTCCCAGTTTCTTCTTTTCCCAGTTCTGTCAGCTTCTTAACAACAATTGCAAACCATCATCACTTATTTGTACATTCTGAGCATGAAAGTCAAAAGCTATAGGGCTAAAGCTTTTTCATCCAATCCACCCCAAGAACTACATCAGTACCACCAAGATTTAGAACTTTCAAATCAAAAGTAAACTTATCTTGCTGCACTCTCTAAGTGACCTGTGGAAAAAACTAAATCCTGTCACTCTACTTCCATATGCAATAGTAACCATGAATTGTCTTATAAAAACTTCTCTAAGACCCACCATTTTTATTCCAATGGGATCAATAAAACTATCTGCACTAGTAGTGTCTAATAACATCATACTGGATGATCATGGATATATCCCAGCAGAGAAATAGTATTAGCCCTTCCTGACTTGTGGACATCATTCAAAACGACTTCCTCAGAACTTTCTAGCATTTTTAACTCCTCTAAATCTTCTTTAATAACCAAAATATCATCAGAATCCTCCATTATGGAAGAAATGTGATGAATCTGTCTAATCTTCCATTCAGGCACATTGTAGTAGCTAAGAAATCTTTGAAATTTTCTCAGCCAGCCAGGGGGATTATGAACCAGATACTACCCTAGCATGAGTATCATTCATATATCTCCATCCAAACACATGCATGTTATCATTTGGCATTACTTTAGGATTAATCAGAATAGGAGAACCGTTCATCACAGGAGTATTTTCAAATCTACGTGAGACCTATCAAGCTCATTCATGTGTAGTTTGATAGGTCTCACGTATTTTTACAATATTCATTTTTATTTTTAATTAAATATAAGTGTTACCTATCTAACATTAATAATTAATAAATTAAGCACATTTGTTATACTTTAAAGTAGATTTATTTTAATGTAAATAATATAAAATTTAAAAACATTTATTAATAAAGTATTATGAGAAAATAGAGGAACGTCCCATGGACAAAAGATCAAAACCAGTCGCAACGAATAAAGGAAATGCAAAAAAAAAAGGTTTGATGAAAAAAAATAGTGTGATGGATGAGAGGGGGAGTGTGTAAAAAGATATAGAGTTGAAAAGGCATATTTTGGGTCAGGATGTCATTCCAAAAAAAAAGGACGAATTTTGACAACAAGAGTTTATGTATCCTTCTCTTCAAAGATACATCAATTATGGATGAAAGAACTAAAAGGAAATATGTGAAATCATCAGAACTAGGTATGGAATGTCTTGATAACACATTGATGTAGCTTTTAATTAGATTTGTATTTTACTTTTGAATTTAGACAATGTAATTTATATAATTTTCACTACATACTTTTCTATATTTATTGTTTTTGAAATATATTTATGGATTATTTTACAATTTTATTCATGCTCGAGAAATATAAAATAATATTATTGTATTTTGAATAGATTTATTATAGTTTTGTTACTTGATAATATGAAGATGATACTACACCATCCAACCAAATTATATGTGAAATACACTTTCTGCATTCGAAGCATCAACTGCAACAGACATCAAGCAACTTGCTCCCACAAGTTATAGATGCTTGGAAGCTGATGACGTGGTCTCCGCAACAACAGTGGATAGTCTTGCTGCAATTTGTGAAATTTTGCAAGCAGCTCCATGAACACCACCGTTGGAGATGTCCTTAGCTATAGTTAAGAAGGGATATTAATTAGATTGACTATTTATTTAAGTGATTTGCAATAATTTGATTAAATTTAATTAAATGGAAATTAAATTGAATTAAAATTACTTGGAGTAATCTTTAAACTGCAAACAACATTGTGTAACTCCTTAAAATAGTCTTGCTGCAATTTGTGAAATTTTGCAAGCAGATCCATAAACACCACCGTTGAAGATGCCCTTAGCTATAGTTAAGAAGGGATATTAATTAGATTGAGTATTTATTTGAGTGATTTGGAATAATTTGATTAAATTTAATTAAATGGAAATTAAATTAAATTAAACTTACTTGGAGTAATCTTTAAACTGCAAACAACATTGCGTAACTCCTTAAAAGAAAAGTAAAGAATCTTATTTTTCATCTTTCTTGGGACTCAATTGTACATGCAGACAATGGACTCAGAAAAAACCAATACTAATTCTACAGCACTGGTGATGATGAACATTCAAGCCGCGAAAGAATTCCAGACAGCGCAAGAAATGTTGGAACCTAAAACCAACGCAGCTTGGGGAAATCATTTTGCTTTTCTGCATGTTTCTCTTCCAAAGTTAACCGAAAAAGAGGCTTCAAATCCCTTGAATTTTGAGCTTGAGCTTGAAACTCAAAAAATCATAAAATCTAAAAGAAATTCTGCAGGAGCTCTTCTCACTGGCAAAGCACTTGAAACACTACACAAATTGGGAGGTCCTGAGGTACGTCTTATAAGATAATACAATGAGTATATTATAAATCCATTTTAATTGTTATTGTGAGCAGTATCAATACAATAAACACAAAGTCTTGGAAAATATCGTCTTTCCATAGGCTTATGGAAAGCGGGGTCCAATTAGACATATAGAAAGTTAGGGAACAAGTAGCAATAATTAAGAAAGTGCACTTCACGCGGTGTATATATAAGGATCCTTTTTTTTCATTTCGTTTATTTTTCATTGTAAATCCAAGAAGTTCACTCTCTTCTTCTTCGTATATATTCTTCTACTCCATTAGGGTTTTCCGATCGCGATTTCCACCGGAATTTCACTGTGCATTTTTCCGAATCGATGTTCCTTTGTGATTGCCATAGGTTATATTCTACTTTTGAGCTGATTTACTGTTTCATTTTAGGTTTTTAAGTTCATATTTTATGGATTTTTGTTTCGGATATGATATTTTTTGTGTGTTATTGCAGCAGAATGGTGAAGAGGAAGGAAGTTTCCATCGATAGTGTTCAGAATGAACAAGGTGATGTTTATCTCTCGATATTTGCTCTTATTTTATGTTTTTGTTGTCAAATGTTGAATGTTTTGCTTTATGTTGCCTTTTAACCGGTTTTTTTATTATATTTGTGAGATGATTTTAGTGTTTTTTTTAATATTTTCCCCAATTTACAAGGTTTAGGGTTTAGAAAATTTGTTAATAGTTTTGGTGTTTACGTGAAAATTTTGTGTTTATAGCTTTGGTGTTTATATGAATTTGTAAATGCTACTGTAATTTTGTTGAAAGGTATCCCTTCATAGTCTGCATGATGCTATACTTTGCATAACTATTCTCATTCTGATTGGCTTAGCTACTCGTATTGTTGCCTTCCTCGGCATTCTAGCTTTCCAAAGGAAGTGATTCAAGTAAATTCTTATTTTAAACAAAAGCAGAATCTTGCAATTTTGACTAGATCTTATGAAGCATGGAACTTGTTTTGTTACCTAGCTAATGGTTACTAGATTAATCGATGTATATACTCAGAGTGAACATTTGCACTGTATAGTTGGTTTAGTTGCTAGTTTAGTTGGTTTAGTATACATTTGCATTGTATACATTTGAGTTTGTCTTCTTGCTTTATGCATACTTCTTGGTTTTGGGCAGCTTTTCCAAAGCATTCTCTATATTTTATTTTCCGAAGTTTATTTTACTAGAGTATGGGGATTCATGTTTAGTGACAATCTGTTCTGAAACACCACAAAAATAATTTAAGTCCATTTTCAAGATTTCAGAACACCTTGTTGCTGTTTCTTTTCCCTTTTTTTCCCCTTCAGGAGTGATAAATAAATTCTAAGAATATGGATTCTCTGCTACTAAATGAATTCCTTCCACACTGATAGTGCACAATGTACATAAGAACTGAAACTTTGAAAGTATAGAAATGCATAATGAATGTTTCAACTTTCAACTGTGAAGTTTTACTGTATTAAAACTATTTGCTTTTATTGAATAGAGTTTTACATTTAAAGTCCTTGTTGGTTGACTGCATTGTGTGCCTTTCAAGTCATTTGGCTTGTATAATGTATTCATAGCTTCTCCGTAGTTTCTCTTTTCTAGAATGTTACTGTGTCCCTTTAATGTTGGATGTTTGTTTTGGTGTTTACATTATTTTTGTAAAGGTTGCTGATGCAATGTAGTCCCCGATTTTCATAGGAGTCTTCTGGAGTTGATTCATGATTTGCATTCGTGTGCTTTTGAGACTAAGAACTGACTTAGGTTTCTCTTTTATGTTTTGTGTTTAAATTCATATGAGGCTCGGGTTTTTGTATTTTAAAGGTTGTTACATTATCAGTTTATCTTATAAGGTTCATTATTATATCTATAATGTTGTTTTATTATTTTTACTGATCAGTTTGGTTTTGTACAAATAGGATTGCGCAAATCATCGCGCATTAGGACAGTTCCATTGGATCTTCCCAATAAGGGGAAGAATGCTATTAATGTGGCCATTGAGGAAGTAGACACTGCTCTTCTATGCACTTTTAAAAAGGTTACAAAAAGGCACACAGTTAGAACTGAGGTTGTGGATGCGGGGGGTGCTGACTTTGCTAGTGCTAGTGCTGATGATTCTAATTTTATTGAGGATGTTGTCCTTAGTGAGCGACCTAAGAAGGTCAAGTTTAGTGTGAGGAAAAGAGTTGGTAGTGGAAAGTCAGCACCAGCAACTGAGAAGAAAGCAATTGAAGCTTAGAAGAACAAGGCTCATCAAGCTGAGAAAGACAAAGCTGATTGTGATGCAAAGAAGAAGGCAATCGAAGCTGAGAAGAACAGGGCTCTTTAGGCTGAGAAAGACAGGGCTGATTGTGATGCGAAGAAGAAGACAACTGAAGCTGAGAAGAACAAGGCTTTTCAAGCTAAGAAAGACAAGGCTGATGGTGATGCAAAGAAAAATGTTGTTGAGAAGACAACAAAGAAGAAGGTTGATGGTGATTCGAAGAAGGTGGCTGTTGAGAAGACAACAAAAAAGAAGGTTGATGGTGATGCAGGAGTCAAGAAGAGAGATTGGGTGGTTCAACAAGTTGTGACACTGGTGGGCAACGATGGTGTAAATTAAGTTTTTCATTTTTCAACATGATTTTTTATTGGTGAAATACGTGATTTTGTCTTGAACATTTTCTATTTTAGTTTTCTAAATATGTGTCATAGTTTAGTTTAAAGGGTTTACCATTTCCTTGTTGGCATTCTGTGACTGTGAAGCATTATTGTAAGGTCTTTGTTTCTTGCTAATGCAGTGATAACTGTATGATCGAAAATTTATAGAAAAATGATGAACTCAAAATAGTGCCATTGAATGATCATTCAAGGACCTAACTTATATGTATTTTTCAACATGATGTTTTTATGGTGAAACATGTGATTCTTGTCTTGAACAGTTTCTGTTTTAGTTTTATAAATACGTGTCATAGTTTTATTTAAAGGTTTTACTATTTATATTAAAGTACTTGATGTTTATTCATGATGTGATTATATGTTGCTTTTAGTGAGTGAAGTTATTATTCTATAAAGCGGTGTACCTTTTTAAAATAAGGTTAACTTTTTAGTTATAATATATCATTTTATTGATGTGTTGTTATTTGCAATTGTAGAGTTGAGAAGGTTTTCAAGTCTTCTTGCAGACCAGACTTGATTAAGGAGTTGAATAGATTATTGTCTGAGTGTCAAGACAATATATTGGTGATTGTCTTGACATTAGTATCTGTAAGTTTCCCCTAAAAATTGTCCCTTTTCTGGTTCAAAATTTTGATCTGGATTTTTGTGTGCAATATATTGGTGATGATAAGTATACCCTGTGTTCGGATGATGTTTTTGATGTGCTTGGATTGCCTATTTCTGATGAGGAAGTTGTTGAGATTAGTCATGCGGTCAAGGGTGAAAAGCAAGATTTAGAATTGAGGGGACGATGGAAGGAAATGTTTAAGATTGGAGAGAAAGATGAGATTCCTTTAGAGCTGGTTTTTGATTAAATGATTGGGTTGAAGGAAGGAGGCGAGGACTTTTAGCTTTGTTTTATCATGTATTGTGTTGGGAACTTTCTTGCTCCTACAAGGAGCAAGGGTATTGATATGAAGCTCTTAAGAGCTGTTGAAAATGTCAGTAGAATTAAGAAGCTGAATTGGTGTGGATATGTTCTTAAGAAATTGTGTGAGGTTGTGGAGAGATTTAAGAAGGTTCCTTCATATAAGGTTGTGAGTGGTTGTGTGTACTTTATCTTAATTCAGTTTTTTAAGTGTGTACCTTATCACGGTATGAAGAATTCTTTTGATATACCCCTTCTTCAGCATTGGACTAAGGAAAAGATGAAAAAAAGTGTGAGTGGCTGAAGAAATGTGGGTATGAGCGAGCTATGCTACTGAAGGAAGTGTATTCTTTGACTGAGTGTGGTAGATTGAGAGCTGGTGGGTCGAAAGGTAGTATGAGTGGGTCTCATAAAGTTGCTACTTCTGATAGTTGGGTTTTGCATTTTGATATTCATCCTGGGGTAACGGATTTAGATATTACAGGCCTAAAAATGAATGTATGTATGGTGCTTCATTTGTTTTTTATTTTTTGTTTTTTGTTGGTTTATTTGTATTTTAGTTTAATTATTTGTTATTTTAAAGGCTGATAGTGAGGCATTTGCCTTGTTTCGGAGGGACATGGAAGTGATTAGTGGCAAATTATAATAGCATTTGTTAAAAGCAGCACAACCAGTGGCTCATCGGGATGATCCCAATACTAATTCTAACCAACAGCTTGGCTCTCAAGAATGTTTTGAAGATCCTGTAATCTTGAAGCAGGTTGATGATTTGTGCGATGGTTTTAAGAAGAAAGTTGTTGATTCCATGCCTATTTTTTATCTTCACATTGATGATTGACCTTCACATTGTTTTGAAAATATTTTGTAATAGGATGTGGTGGATTTAGATGGGGCCATAAATTGAATCTTTTGAATGAAAATAGATTATCTTTTGGATGAAAACAAAATTTGAACTTTAGTTATGACAGGTTCTCTGACTTTGAACATGAAAGGGTGGATGTTTTATGTTAAAACAGTGACGGTTTATTGTGATACATGCTCACTTTAAAATGTTCATTTCAGAAGTTTATTTTGTTTAATGATTTCTCTTAAAATTTCAAAGTTACCTACTTATTTGTCTGCCAGGTTGGATTTTAGGTTAAAACATTGCATGTTTGTAGTGACACATCTTCACTATAAGTTGCATTAGTCAAAGGTTTAGCCTGCTATCAACCTGATTTTAATTTTGGCAGATTTGATATTTAGGTTGAAAAATTGAGACTTTATAGTGATGGATGCTCATTATGAAATGCATAATTCTTAAGTTTACAATTTTAGTTATGATTTTTGAAAGATTACTTCTTGTAATGAATGCAGTCTTTAACGTCAATTCCACATTGTAATGAAAGCTTTATAAAAAAACATTAATACTTTATAATAAACTTTGTAATGAATGTAGTCTATAATGTCACTTAAAGGAACATTCGGCTTTTGAATTACACTTGAAATAAGTTGTTGAAGTGCTTCAAATGGTATGTTATTTTGGTGTTTTGGTACCAAACTCATTTGTAGATCGTTTTCCTTTCTCTAATGCCGACTTGATTTATGACGCATTCCTTTTGTCTTTTCATACTTTGGATCGAGTATGTTTGTTGTGTCTGAACTTGATGCGCCGATAGCCACGTTTTGGTCTGTGGCGCTTGATTCTGTAGACAAGATTTGCAATATTTTGATTGTTTGTTTACCTAGTGCATCTTCGAGAACTCCTCTAGCATTTACACTATCTTCACTCTTCAAGATCACGTTGTAGAATTTTCTTTCCATTTCATGATGCCATGGAATGGTGTTATTCAATTACTTTGTTGTCGGTTCTATGTCTTGCTTGAAGTATTTATCCCAAACCTGTTTATTCACATTCTTTGTCCATCTTGTAGAAATGTACTATGGGGGTATCCTGGAGATGGAATGGAGGTGCAAAAATCTAATGCAATGAAAGCACAACATACCTGTTTCAAGCGGTGAAGGGTTTACAATTTATGTTAAAACAGTAATTGTTTATACTAAAATCGTAATTGTTTATAAGATGAATTGTTGATCAGCTACATACCTGTTTCTTCAAATGCCTTGCAAGAACAGTTGAGCTCAACTTATTCTTGTGTTTTATTGAACATTACTGATTATATTACTGTTGGGGGCTTTTCCCAACTTACTTTATACAGATTGAAATTGCCACCATTGTAGCTTTCCGCTATTGTTGTTGCCATTGCAATGTCGAATTCCTTCTTAAAGTAATTATATAGTTTCAAAGTGTAGACCTCGCATGCATGTTTTAAAAGCCCATCATGACTATCATGTGCTGATTTTGGGATGGATCTAGCACAGTTGTGTTCGGTTGGGCATTCTATGCTTCTTCATTTCATGACACTTTTCTCAAATATCTTCAAGAATTGAGTGAGAGATGTTGTTTTACTAGCATTGAACATGATGGCACTATTGGTACTCTCACTCCTTTGTGATGCTAGAATTCTGGCTGAGAAAACATCCTTGTTCAAAGCTGGGCACCATTTATTGCGGATATTATATAGACGTTGAAACCAAGTGTGGTCTTCCAAGCTATATGTCGTGATCATGGCCTGCCAACCTTTTCAAATTCTTCATAATTAACACACCCTGTTAAGCAACGATCAAATACCTTTTTGAATAGACTATCTTTCTTCAATTCTTCATAGTGCGTACAAGCATTTTTTTGAAGGTGCCATATACATAGTCAGTGTCTTGTTGTTGGTAAAACCTGTTCCAGTATGTAATGTTGAAACAAATGAGTCATATATTAAAACAATAATTTTTTATAAAGAAACCTCAATTGTTTATGAAAAAATCAGGATTTGTAAGGTAAACAGTACCTTCTCTATTACAGTCGCTATTGTTTGGTCTTGATCAGTGAATATGGTTATGGGTTTTTTTTCTCTCCCATGCATTTTATGAAGGTATTAAGCAACCATTCAAACATTGGTGCCTTTTCATCAGATATGAAAGCACAAGCAAGCATGATGTTCTTCCAATGGTTGTTGATGCCCACAAATAGAGCACATATTAGGTTGTATTTGTTTGTTCTAAAGGTTGTGTCGAACACCAAAACATCTCCAAACAATGTGTAATCCTCCTTCATCATGGAGTCTCCCAAATAAGGTCGATAACCTGCTTTCATCATCAATCTTCACTTGAAAGAAAAAAAAATCGCATCTTCTTCATTTTTTGTTGAAGCTGCTCTATAACAGTTTGTGTATCCCCACCTTCAATCACCTTCATTCTCAGCCTTCCAATGTCGTTTATATGCTCCCTCATGGTATGCCCTAAATTCTCTTCACCTCCGGTTTCATGGACCAAGTAATTGAAGCCAATTAATGGCATTAGTCCAGCAGCTTCCATCCCCTCTATGATCTTGGCCTCTCTGCTGTGATTTTTCTCTCACTACATTGTAGATATTGCCAAGCTAGTCTTGTAAAGTCATGGTTGTGCTACAAGATATGGTGCATCACTTTATAAAGATTGTCCACCAACTTGATTCATATTTCAGCCTTACAACCTGTTCTGGTTATAGAAAATTCCTTTGTCTTTCTCCTTTTCAAGGTTGATTCATTCGATTCATCACAGATTAGCATTGGTGGGGTTGGTGTTATTTTTCTCTCTCGAGTTTTCCCTTGAAATGAGCATGAAAAGTACTTTTCAGTAATGACTCCTTCACTGTTCTTCCTTTGCGTGGTTTTTTTGTATCTGAATCCTAATTTGTTAGCATGACGTTTGTAGAGGTCCTCCAATTCTTGCAGCGTTCTTGCTTGAAGCCAATCAAGGCATTTAGTCACGTTAATTTCAGCTAAGTTTGGTAGATCATACACTGTAGTAATTTCAACTAAAACATTAGAGTTTTCAGACTGAAACACTTGATATATAATTTAAATCACATAGGTTATATATATATATTAAAAATATAGAGTTACTCATTCGTAATTTCAGTTAACTTTTCTTTTTTGTTTTTTTTTCTATGATCCAAGACTCTTAAATATGTTCAGTATAAATACTAAATAATTATATTAAAACTTGGACTTTGAGTCTTAAAACAATAATGAAATTGGGATTCACCTAACAGCAATATATTAGCAGCAACAACAAGATGTTCTTCGATTTCATGAACAGAAAAACTTCATATTTGTTAAAAAAACATACTACATATGATTTAAAAGGTATCATTGTGTATGTGCAACATTCAAATTTTAATGAATCTAATTATGTATGGATTAAAAAGGAGACATACAATCAATAGACATAATAGCAGCAACAAGAAGTTATTCTTCAATTTCATGAAGAGAAGAACTTCATATTTGTTAAACAAAAATATACTACTTATGATTTAAAAGGTATCATTGTGTATGTGAAACATTCATTTTTTAATGGATTTAATTTTGTATGGATTAAAAGGGAGACATATACACAGTAGGCATAATAGCAACAACAAGAAGTTGTTCTTCGATTTCATGAACAGAAGAACTTCATATTTGTTAAACAAAAACATACTACTTATGATTTTAAAAGGTATCATTGTGTATGTGCAACATTCAGTTTTTAATGAATCCAATTCTATATGGATTGAAAGGGAGACATACACGCAGTAGTCATAATAGCAGCAACAACAAGATGTTCATTGATTTCTTCTTCAATTTCGATCATCTAAAGAATAAGATTCAATCAAATTAATAAAACATTACGATTATATTGCACTTCAAAACTTAAATCGCAAACAAAAAGCATACAATTCTAGTCATAAAATTTTTACAATTACCTCGCCTGAATTCATTAGGCAAATCGGCAACGTTTTATGAATCGGCAAATTGCCTGAATTCATGAGGCAAATGGGCAATCTATGAGGAAAATCAGTGATCTATGAGGCAAATCGACAATGTTTTCCAGTGAGATATGTAACGTTTAAGATTTGAAAAGTAGAATCTGAGATCGGCAGAATTGGATCTTGATTTGACGTGATATAGAGCAGAGCTGGGGTTTGGGGAAAATCGCGAGCAGAGCAGAGCAAGGATTTGGGGAATAATTGAAGGATGGGTTTTTAGCTTATATAGGCGCGTAGATTGTTATGACCCAAAATTTGACCCGGTTATGCCATCTTGTGACCCGCGAACATTTCCTTGCCAATTATCTTGAAATTGCAATGTAATCCCTGATCTTTACATAGCTTATGGAAACCCCGTCTTTTAAGAGCCAGACTCTACACTAAATATTTACTTTTTTTATAAGATGTTAAATGTATCATGAATATTTGGGAGAGAATGTCGCAATATGCATGTATCTAAGGTCATATATACAATTTTATATGAAATGAAAGTACACATTAAGTATAGTTTGTAACTTCAAAAATTAGGGTTGACGTACAAGAAAAGACATTTTGACACATTCTCTCTCACACAGTGAGATGCACTCTCTCTCTCTCAAACACTCCAGGAATATGGGGATAACTTTTATAAGCCTTAATTTTATCATTTAATCGTATGAATCAAGAAAAACAAACTGTTTGATAATAAGCCAACAAAACTAGTGAAATATAAAAATTCGATCTTGGAAACATCCCTGAGAAAGAACTCCAGAAAATAGAAAAGAAGTTATATTATACATTTTTTCAAAGGCCCGCACATGAAGTACTTAGTATGACTCCATTAATGAATTGTGACATTTTAATGGTTGGAGTTGTGTTATTCGAAGAAATTCGCTCTTGCAACTAAATTATCTGTTGCAATACCACTAGCAAATAAAAATTCATGGCACAAAAAGCACGACTAGCTGTTATAACTAATCTGGTTCCTTTTTAATGCCCTAAACAATGATGGTTAAAAGGTTGAAATTTGTCAACTTTTTGGGATTCATTTCCGAATAGATTTTAGGTCAGTGGATGTTATTTTTTAGTTCTCCTCCATGAGAACTATAAAATCGACTATTTAAATCTAAAAATGAATCAAGGGTGAATGAGATATGGATGCTTGAAATGTCACTCTTGAAAGAGGAAAATTGGCAAAAATTGGCCCCGGGTATTTGTTTTCTCTGGACTGTCCAAAATGCGCATGCACCGCATGGAAGTCTCTAGAAGGCCCAACCGCTTAGTATATATGGAATTACTTGTGTGTAATTCTTAAGAGATAAGAGCGAAATACTTCCATATTTTGTGAGATATCTTATCTTAAATAAATATGCGGTTTACCATGTTTAATACGCTGAAGAATATTTGTGCAAATATTTCTTCCATTTCCAGTAGATTTGATTCGAGTATTCATGGAATGTCTCGGATTTGGTGAGTTGGTGATAGGAGAATATTCTTCTCCAATTACAGAAAGTCAGAATATCACGTTTCCATGATTATGGTCTCTTAGAGCAGTATAATAGAGCCTCTAAGTCAGTTAGAAAACTCGTACCATTCTCAAGTTCCTCATTTCTTCTAAACTTGAGTCTCACTTCTTTCTTTCTATGTCGGTGATAGTCTTTCTGGCCTTGCGTGAATCCCAGGTAACTCTTATGAGTTAATTGTTACCTGCGATGGTTTTACCCTAGGGAATGATGTCCACGACAGGACTTATTCATTTCAAGGACAGCGAGTGTTACTCGTGACTCAATCACTTTTTGATTACTTGAAACGTGATTTATGCTTTGATTATTTCTAATTTAAGTTTTTCGATTGTATGCTCGAATAATAAAAGTTTATTATTCTTCCATATGTTAATTACTCGTTCAATTTTGTTATTTAATTTGTCGCATGATATAACCAATATATATCCAACAGTCTTGAAACGAATGACCTTTTGTTGATTTATATTGATTTGAAAATCGCATGCACTGATTTGTTGAATCATGCCTTACGACCTACATGTAAAGATGCAATTATGTCTTATGTCTCGTATAGCTTGATAAAATTGCAATAATTGCATTCCTAATTTGTGTAAATTTGCGTGCTTAATATGTTAAATCTTGTTCCATAAATAGCATGAGATGATTACATGCTTATATGTTAAAGCTTGTTCGAAAATTGCATGATAAATTGCATGCTTCAATTTGTGCGAAAATAATTCCAAAACTTGAATACAAGTAATTCTGATATGTTACTTGCTCATTTATGTTGAAATTGTGCTTTGATTGGCATGGAAAGAATTATTTTGGATATTCATTGGATTTTGGTTGCGTGAATCCCAGAACCATCTCGAGCAATGACGCTGCTAAGACCACCCCTGGAGCGACGCCTCTTGTGGTTGTTCCTCATGCTGAGAAATTCAAGAAGTTCAATAATGGTATGAATTTCAAGATGTGGCAATGGAAGATGATCTTCTACTTGTCCACTATGGGTTTGGAACATTATGTTCACGAAGATCGTCCAGTTATGGATGAGAAAAGCACTAAGAAAGTTCAAAATGTTGTGGTGGAATGGAACTCTAAGGAGTATATCTTTCGCAACCTCATTTTGAATAGCCTTCACGACGCCATTTGGAATGTGTATCAGGTGAAGGAGCCTTCTAAGGTGTTGTGGGAAACTCTTGACCAAAAGTATAGGGGTTAGGATGTTGGATCCAAGAAGTGGGTCGTTGGTAAGTTTCTCGACTACAAGATGGTTGATGCCAAGTCTGTGGTCAGTCAAGCTTAAGAGCTTCAAATGATAATCAATGAGTTGATAGCGGGGATGATGACAATGTGCGAGACTCTCCAAGTCTATTGCATCATCGAGAAACTGCCTCCAAGTTGGAAGGACTTCAAGAGTTATCTGAAACACAAGCAAACTGTGATGACCATGAGGGATCTGATCCAAAAGCTTCGTGTTGGGGAGGATAACCGTATATATGAAAATAGGATAAATGGATCTGTGCCTGTGGCAAAGGCCAATCTCGTGGAGGTTGGTGGGAGCTCCAAGTCGAAGAAGCCCAGGGCAAAGAAGGGATCCACGTTGGAAACTAAGGGGGGATTTTTTAAGAAGTCGAAGTTCACTGGCAAGTGCTACAACTGCAACCTCGTTGGCCACAAGTCCTCCGATTGTAAGAAGCCAAAGAATGCCAAGAATGAGGCCAACATGGTTGAAAATATTGCACGAGATATGAATAACATCAATATGTGTACTGTGATTTCTGAAGTCAACATGGTGGACTCCAATCCAAAGGAATGGTGGATTGACACTGGTGCTACAAAGTACATCTGCTCTGTCAAGGAAGTGTTCTCAAACTTCAAGGCAATTGAAAATGGAGAGACCATCTACATTGGCAACTCCTTCCATGGTTAAAGGGCGTGGCACTGTGGTAGTGAAGATAACGTCTGGGAAGGAGTTGACTTTGAATAATGTTTTATATGTGCTAGACATTTGAAAGAACCTTGTGTCCAGTTCAGTGTTGATCAAATATGGCTTTAGGCTAGTGTTTCAGTCTGATAAGTTAGTCTTGTCAAAGCAAGGTATGTTTGTAAGCAAAGGTTATGAGCTAGATGGTATGTTCAAGTTGAACACCATGGTTGTACCTCCAAACAAAGATGAAATGAATGCTTCTTCTTCTTCTGCTTACATGATTGAGTCTTCCAATTTATGGCATGGTAGACTAGGACATGTTCATTATGATTCGATAAGAGGATTATTTAACATGGAGAGCATACCTAACATGAAAATGGATGCAAATCATTAGTGTGAAACTTGTGTTGAAGCTAAGATGACTCGAACGTCTTTCAAACAAGTTAAACGAAATACAAAACCTGTTGAGTTGATACATACCGATAGTTGTGATCTCAAGTTGTGCAAACAAGAGGAGGTAACAAGTATTTCATCACCTTCATGGATGATTGCACAAAATACTGTTATGTGTACTTGCTGAAAAGCAAAGATGAGGCAATTGAGAAATTCGTTCTCTACAAAACGGAAGTTGAAAATCAACTTGATAAGAAAATCAAGGGGATTAGAAGTGATCGTTGAGGTGAATATGTAGAGCCATTTAGGGACTATTGTTCTGAACATGGCATTATTCTAGAGGTCAAGTCCCCTACTCGCCTCAATCTAATGGTGTGAATGAATGTAAAAATTGCACTCTTAAAGAGATGATGAATGCGATGTTGATAAGTTCTGGGTTGCCATAGAGCATGTAGGGGGAGGCTATTTTGACGGTCAACTATCTTTTGAATAAGATACCCCGTAAGTACAAGAAAGAAACTCCCCATGAGTTGTGGAAAGGCACGAAGCCATCCTTTACATACCTATGAATGTGGGGGTGCCTTGCCAAGGTGTTGATCCCACCCCCAAAGAAGTTAAAGATCAGATCTAAAATGGTTGACTGTATCTTTATAGGATATGCGCATGAGAGTAGTGCTTATTGCTTCCTTATACATGAACTCATCATCCCGAGATTCACAAGAAAACGATTATGGAATCAAGATATGCAAATTTCTTTGAAGATGTGTTCCCTGCCAAAGAAAGGACCGAATCGTCGAAGAGGGCCATTGAGTCACTAGATGAAGGCGTAGTAATTCCCAACGATCTCAAGGATCAAGAGGAGGAAGTGGATGAACCTAGACAAAGTAAACTGATTAGGACCAAAAAATCATTTGGTCCCGATTATCTAATGTTTATGCTTGAAAACGAGCCACAAAACTATAAAGAAGCTGTGAATTTGTCTAAGGGGACTATGTGGAAAGAAGCGATTAAAAGAGAAATCAACTCGATTCTACATAATCATACTTGAGAGCTAGTGTACTTACCTCCGAGGTGTAAAGTACTTGGCTTCAAATGGATCTTCAAGAGGAATATTGGAGCAAATGGCTCGACTGACAAGCATAAAGTGAGACTTGTAATCAAAGGTTATAGACAAAAGTAAGGTCTTGACTACTTTGATACTTATTCTCCGGTCACGAGAATAAGCTCCATTAGAATGATACTTGCTATCGTCGCATTGCATAAGCTTGAGGTTCATGAAATGGATGTGAAGACTTCCTTCTTGAATGGAGATTTAGAGGAAGAAATCTACATGGAGTAACCTGAGGGGTTTACGGCTCCCGGTCAAGGAGGAAAAGTTTGCAAGTTGGTGAAATCATTGTATGGTCTCAAACAAGCACCAAAGCAATGGCATGAGAAGTTTTACCATGTCGTTCTTGCCAATGGTTTCAAAATCAATGAGTGCGATAAGTTCGTCTACGTGAAAGACACGGAAAATGGATGCGTAATCCTATGTTTATATGTAGATGACTTGCTCATTGTGGGTAGTAATGAAAAGATGATCAAATCTACCAAGGACATGTTGAATTCTCATTTTGACATGAAGGATATGGGATTGGCAGATGTGATCTTGGGGATAAAGATCATCCGAAGCTCTGATGGTATCACATTAACCTAGTCTCATTATGTAGATAAAATCCTTAAGAAATTCAACAAGAATGACTCGAAGGTGGCGATGACTCCAATAGATCCAAATTTTCATCTACGAAATAACAAATTGGAGGCTATTAATCAGGTGGAGTACTCGAGAGTCATTGGGAGTCTGATGTACTTGATGAGTTTTACTAGACCAGACATTTCCTACACTGTAAGTAGGTTGACTAGATACATGAGTAACCCCAGTATGACTCACTGGAAAGTGATAACTAGAGTACTGAGATATCTATGTTGTACTCGTGATTATGTTCTACATTATATGAGTTATCCAGCCGTGGTTGAAGGATACAGTGATGCAAAATGGATACACGATATAAAGGATATGAAATCCACTAGTGGGTATGTATTTACACTAGGTGGAGGAGAAGTCTCGTGGAAGTCCTCTAAACAAATAGTTATTACTCGATCCACGATGGAATCCTAGTTTGTTTCCTTAGACAAGGCAGGTGAGGAGGCCGAATGGCTCATTCAATTTGTAGAGGACATTCCTAGATGGCCGAAGCTTGTGCAAGTTATATGTATACATTGTGATAGTGTATCTGCTATTAGAAAGGCTCAGAATATGCTCTATAATGGTAAGTCCCGTCATATTTGATGGAGACATAGTTCCATAAGACAACTTCTCTCAACTGGAGTGATCACAATTGACTATGTAAGGTTGAAGGACAACATAGCTGATCCCTTGACCAAATGGTTGAATCGAGAGGTAGTTGAAACATCATTGAGAGGAATGGGACTGAAGTCCACTAAATTGTGGGTTACGTACGTGGACACACAACCTATGTGACTGGAGATCCCAAGATCTAGGTTCAAAGGGACAACTAAACTGCAAAGACCCATCGCGATCACTGTGGGGGTTTCATACCTCCTGTCTTATTCCTATAATGAAGAAACAGTGATGTGAATGGAGGTAAAACATTAAGTTTCTTTTAATGATTCATGGCATTAAGTGTGTAGTACTTGAAAGAGCGCATAGTTTATGGAACTGCTTTTACGCCAAGAATCACCTATGTAAGCGAGAAGTGTGGCCGCTTCGAAAAGGAATTGTTGGGACGCAATTCTTTAGAAACCTTACAGAACTAGGTGTGTGTCATGGCCTGATTAATGGATACAACTGAGGAAAGCGCAAGGGCTAGGAAAGAAGTCTGTGGGAAGTGCATTGTCGTTCACATGAGAGGTAGGGGAAGTTTAAGGGCATCGCGTCTACTTCCTAACCAGTGGGCTAAGTGTACTCTCTCAAGGGAAAGTTCAAAGAGTGACACCTACTTATCCTATGCAGCATCTATGCCGTCGAAATGAATCTATCACCAAGTCAAAATCCGTGTCTGATGTGATTGTTCAGATTCCTACATCAATATCTATTCATGTGGGGGATTGTTAGAAAATGATGGTTAAAATGTTGAAATTAGTCAACTTTTTGGGCTTCGTTTTGAGTGGGACCCGAATAGATTTTGGGTCAGTGAATGTCATTTTTGTGTTCTCTTACGCGAGTACTATAAAATTGACTATTTAAACTCTCAAGACGGATCAAGGGTGAATGAGACATGGGTGTTTGAAATGTCACTCCTGAAAGAGGAACAATGAGCGAAAATTAGCCACGAGTATTTGTTTTCTCTGGACTATCTTAAAAACGAGTATGAACCGCGTGAAAGTCTCTAGAAGACCCAACCGCATAGTATATATGGAGTTGTTTGTGTGTAATTCTTAAGAGATAAGAACGAAATACTTCCATATTTTGTGAGATATCTTGTCATAAATATGCGGTTTACCATGTTTAATACGCTGGAAAAATATTTGTGCAAATATTTCTTCCATTTCTAGCAGATTTGATTTGAGTATACATGGAATGTCTCAGATTTGTGAGTTGGTGATTGAAGAATATTTTTCTCTAATTACAGAAAATTAAAATATCACGTTTCCATGATTATGGTCTCTTAGAGCAATATAAAGAGATCCTCTAAGTCAGTCAGAAAACTCGCACCATCCTCTAAGTCAGTCAGAAAACTCGCACCATCCTCTAAGTCATTTCTTCTAAACTTGAGTCTCACTTCTTTCTTTCTCTGTCGGTGATGTCCACGACGAAACTTATTCATTTCAAGGGCAGCGAGTGTTACTCGTAACTCTATCACTTTTTGATTAGTTGAAACGTAATTTATGCTTTGATTATTTGTATTTTAAAATTTTCGATTATATGTTTAAATAATTAATAAAAATTTATTATTCTTGCGTATGTTAGCGTATGTTAATAACTCGTTCAATTTTTATTATTTAATTTTTCACATGATATAAGTAATATGTATCCAACACATAATAGTCTCACTTGAGACGTGCATCAACACTCATCAAAGAGCATGCAGGTTCCCAATTCGGGAAATTCAAAAGCAACACCATAAATAACACGCATAAGAAAAATGGATACAACAGAATCTTAACTCACTTTTATCATGAACTAGTTTTAATTCGGCTTTTTACTCTAATTTTAAAACTATTTCTCAAAAATTACACAAAGATCCTCTGTTTCTCGAAAGTTATGGAACGATTTTAGCCGACAGGTATACCTCGCTTAAAAAACAATGAGAAGAACTACTTAATAAGAGTACTAAGTGCAGGAAAACTACAATTTGATAATTATATGTATATTTTGAAATAGTGGCAACAGACGGTAACTAGTGCAATTCAGGTTATTCTTTCATAGTCATGATTCTTTTAGGTGAGATGGTTGTAATTTAAGCAAATTTTGAATTGTGTGTGCTACAAAAAATTTGATGGAAAATACATGTAGTTACTTGAGTTTATTGAGCTTGTAATTTCTTTTTCTTTATGTTTTTGAATCCGTTTCTTTAAAGACGGTGTTTCCATAAGCAATAGAAAGACCAATGTTAAATTGCAAATTAGAAGAAATGAAGATAAAATTTTCAGGTTGCATGAATCAGGTCATTAACCTCCTAACTACTACACGATGCATAATAAAAATTTAGTATTGTAATTAACATATTTTACTTTTTTATTATTCTAATTAAACTTCATATTTTTATAACATTATGGAGAGACATTCTTTCCTAAGAATTTACCTATATTTTTAGCCTTTAAATATAAAGGGGAGTAATAATGACCATCAATAAAATATGGTTAGATACTTTTTTGTGCCAGTTTCAATTCCATTTATGAGACCGATCATGATTACGATGAATTTATTCAGATTGAAGAAAACATAATTAACTTCCTTTATTTTCTCTCTTCTCTCTCCTCCTCCATCCCCTCTAAAATCTGATTTCTACTGTAGAGACCGGAAACGATCACATCTCCGCCGTAAATGGCTCTCTCTCGCCTGACGAGAGAGTTGCTCCGTTTATCAGAAACCATGGCTGACAAAACAACCACCACAAATGCTAAATCTTTCATCACAGGGCTCCAATCGAAAGCCCCGCCACTCCTTTCAGCCCTACCAAACAATCCAGCGATCACCCCAAAATATGAACACCACAGAGAACCCGCTTGTTTATACTCTGATGATGACATATCCACACTCTTGGCTCACTATACGAATGCCCTCGTTGGTAAGTTCACCAAAGGGAGATTAACCATGGAGCAGCTGGAAGGGGCTTTCAAGACTGTGGGTTTCTCTGGGAAATACCAATTGGGGTCGCTCGACTACAAACATATACTCATCCGCTTTGAACTCCCAAACGACTATCAACGCTGCTGGATCAAAGGCCTGTGGAGCTTCAACGGAGTTCACATGAAGATCCTCAAATGGTCGCCGGACTTCTCCACACAGAAGGAATCGCCGATCGTCCCAATCTGGTGCACAATCAGGGAAGTCCCCCTTTACTATTACAATACTTCATCTATAGAGGCTATTGGAAATAGTATTGGCAATTTCATCAAAAAAGATTTAGCAACTGAAATGCTAACTAGACCATCTGCAATCAAGCTCTGTGTTGAGATAGACCTGCAAAAACCCCTAAATCATTTCATAAGATTGGGCTCTGTCTTAAACAATAGGAAATATAACATCGAATATGAGGACATACCCCTGTATTGTGAAAATTGTGCTAAGTTAGGACACTCACTGAACCAATGTAGAGGCCTAATCCAGACCAACACAGCTCCACAATGGCAACCCATAGGGAACAAGTTTGAGAAGATGCCTAAAATTGTTAATGATCCACAACCCACTAACAACACCCATCTCAAAGACCAGCTACTGCATCAAAAAGCCACTACTAATCCTACACTGCAACCATCCTCTTACATACCCAAGCACCTGGAAACTAACCCTGCTAAGATTATTGTACTGCAAGAAGTCAGTCCTGTAATTAACACAACACAGACATCTCATCCATCTCCAATCCTTGACCTCACAGACTTACCCCAAGCTGATCCAGAATCACCTACTACAGAGTTGATTAATGCAACAGCACTACCAAGCCATAACAAAACTCACAAAGTCTATGCTCAGGATGATATACAGATAGGGTCCCAAAAACTTTTTACCCACAAATTCTCTCACACTAATCCTCCACTTTCTCAACATAGAAAGATGGCAAATAGATTTTCTGTTCCGCAGGACACAGGTGTATCCCCAGAAGCAGAAGAAGAATTGAACCATCCACCACACCAAACATTGCTAGGAGAAATAGAGGAAGAAGGACCTTTCCTGGATGACACAACTACAATACCTGAGCTGGTTAATGTTCAATCTCAATCAACAGGTAATATAAACACTACAGATAAGTCCAAGTCTAGGAAGAACACCTACCTGAACCAGCTAAATAAGATGATGTTAAGATCCAATACTAAAAGCCACAAATCAGGTGAACAATAACATACACCACTTCCATTAATTTCCTGGTCTGGAACCTTAGGGGCTTAGAGACCTCAATGCTTAGATTAAAACACATCGTCAGGAAAAAAAATTGAGTTGTTGTGTATAATAGAGCTAATGCATGATAACAGTGAATGTCACTCCTACATGGAAAAACTCAGTTATTCACATTTCTTACCTCTTCAAAATGGGAAAATATGGCTATTCTGGAATGGTACACTAAATGTTGCTTTACTCTCCCAGCATGAGCAATTTTTACATGTTAAAATTACCCATGTAATAACAAAGATTGAAATGGATGCTGTTTTTGTCTATGGCCTTATGAATAGGGAAGGCAGAAAGGTTCTATGGCATGAACTGAGTCACCTTCCAATTTCATAAACTATTTTCATAGGCGATTTTAACACAATTTCTTCACTTACAGAATACAGGGGACCTTCCAACCCAAGTCTAGGTAATATAAGAGATTTTAATAATTGGATAACCACTAATGGAATTCCGGAAATCAATACTGTGGGAAATCTCTACAAATTGACTAACTCTAGGTTAAGAAAACCCACTTTCAAAAGACTAGATAGAGGTCTTAGTACCATGCAATGGAATGCTAAATTCCCAGCATCTTCCATTCAAGTACTAAATAGACAATCCTCATATCACTCCCCTCTTCTTCTACAAATCTCATCCACAGTCCCCTCTCAGCCAAAACCCTTCAGATTTCTTAATACATGGTTCAACAGATCAAAATTTACAGAATTGGTTAGGAATAACTAGGCCATACCAATGCCTCACCAAGGAATGCTCAGACTTTATCTTAAACTAATATGGCTAAAAAAAGGTAATTAAGGTTTGGAATAAAGAGTCTTTTGGAAACATTGATTCTAATGTATTAGTTGTTGAAGAAAATTTAAGACTGCAGGAGATAAATTATGACTCTATAGGCACAGTTGCAGAATTAATTAAACTTAATGAGAAAAAGACCCTGCTAATTAGAGCTTTAAAGAAAGAGAACAATTTTGGAAGCAGAAATCAAGAACTAACTGGACCAAACTTGGAGCTAATAACACAGAATTTTTTCATAAATCAGTTCAGGAAAAGAACTGCAAGCTACGCATCTCAAAAATAAAAAATAGACAAGGTCTCTGGTTAGAAACTCATACAGACATACAGGATGAGGCTGTGTCTTTTTATTCTGACCTGCTCTCTGAACCTAATCAGCCCAACACTACCACATATTATTCCCACTTTCTCAGCCAAATCCCAGCAATAATATCTCCCCAGGACAATCAGTCTTTGTCAAAACCGATTTCAGAAGATGAATTTAAAAAAGTGGTAATGAGTCTGAATAGGAATAGTAGTCCAGGCCCTGATGGTTTTACCCTAAAATTTTATGCTAAATGCTGGGATATAATCAAACAGGACCTAATAGATGCAGTAAATGATTTCCTGCTAAGCTCAGAAATACCAAGAGCAATAAGTAGCACATGGATAGCCTTAATACTCAAAAAATAGACACCTCCCTCTTTTGATGATTACATGCCTATTAGTCTATCAAATGTTGCAAATAAAATCTGTTCTAAGGTGCTAATGGAAAGGATGAAACCATACATGGACAACTTAATTTCCCCTAACCAGACAGCTTTCATGAAAAATAGAGACATCTTTGATAATGTACTCTACCTCTAGGAAATGATTAAGTTCTTAGACAAGAAAAATAGGATACCAAACTGCATCTTAAAGTTAGACCTTAGAAAAGCTTTTGATAGAGTAAATTGGCAATTTCTGGAAAGGGTTCATAGTAAATTTAGATTCACAGGGAGTTTTTTAAAAGCTGTAATGAACAACCTTTCTCAGACTTATTTTTCTGTTCTTATGGTAATCTGGTTGGATTTTTCAGAGCTACAAGGGGCATCAAACAAGGTGATCCTCTATTTCCTTTTCTCTTCAACATTTTCTCTGAAGCTTTCTCCAGAAGCTTATCTTTTATTTTCATGAATAAAAAGCTCAGTTATTATCAGCTTCCCACTGGCATCACACCTGCATCTCATCTGAGCTATGCTGATGATACTATCATTTTCATGCAAGCCTCAAAGTCTAATCTGATTAGAATAAAAGCCTTCTTAGGAACTTTTAAACGAACCTCTGGGCAAAAGATAAACTTTGATAAATTTGATTTCTATGCTAGCAAAAGAGTAACAACTGTTAAGATAAATCTGATAAAATCAATTTTAGGAATGAAGAAAGGAGTCTTTCCATTTAAATACCTGGGATGTCCAATTTTCAAAGGTAGGACTTTAAATGTATATTTTGAACCTTTGTTGGAAGCTGTAGATAGAAAGCTCCTGAGCTGGAAAAATAGGTGGTTAAGTTTGGGAGGCAAAATGGTGCTAATTGAACCTTGCCTATACTCCCTCCCACGACATATTTGGTCAGTCCTAAAGCCCCCTAAACAGATAATAAAAGCACTGGAAAAGAAGATAACAAGGTTTTTCTGGGGGAAACAGACGGAAAATTACACAAAGTGTGGAGGAAATGGACTGACCTGTGTAAACATAAATACCAAAATGGTCTGGGATTTAGATCTGTAAGAGCTATAATTGACTCATGCTCAGCAAAACTGTGGTGGAAAAGCCAATTGGGTACAACCATGTGGTCTAAACTGCTATGGGCACTTCCACAATCCCATAAGAAGTCCCATACCTAGAAAAGGATATGTAGTATTAACTCCTTTGCAGAAGAAAACTCTCTTATTATACATGGTAAAGGATTGAGTAATTGCTGGAACGCAAACTGGTGCCCAAATGGCCCTCTCTCTAAATATGTTCCACTCTCAGCCCTGTCACCCTTTTACTATCACACCATTGCTGACTTCATCAGAGAAAAAAACCAGATACTGCAGTTTATCTCACCTTATCTGGAACATGATACTTTGACTTTCTTGTAGGATGCACAGCCTCACACAGAAAGGGAGGATAGACTAATATGGAAACTAGAAGATACAAGTATCTTCTCTTTCAAATCAGCATATAGAGGGCTTACTCAGAAATCAGGTAATTTTCCAGTCACTACATACATCTGGAACCCCAGACTACCAAAAAAATTTCCATTTTCACATGGAAGCTGCTGAACACTCTCCTTCCTTTTGATGATGTCTTAGTCCAATGTGGTTTTAGCTTAGCCTCAAAATGTCCTACATGCAATCGTCCTGACTCAATAGAGCATTTTTTCACTTCATGCCATTTAGCTCAAGCAGTTTGGGATAATACTTCTGACATTCTAGGGATAAAAAATGGATACATTAGACGGCTTAACCCTAAGGTTTTTTGCATATTAGAACAATACTGAACTCTCTAAGGTGCATAGAGATATCTGTAGAATGTTGCCATCTCTGATATACTGGTCATTATGGAAAGCAAGGAATTCCTTCTTTTATGACAACAAAAAATTTTCACAAGCACTAATTATTAAAGAAGTGAGGGATCTTATCTTTCTGTCATTCTCAGCTAAACCTGCTCACTCCAATGTGTATCTTACCAGAAGCTATCCTATTTTCTCCCTAATTCCGCCTCTGAGACCACCACCTAAGCCTTTGATATCCATTATCTCTTGGAAAAAGCCACCACAAAACAGTATAACTGTGAATGTGGATGCATCATGGTCTTCCAACATATCCACAATTGGCCTTATAGCTAGAGACTGGACTGGTAAGCCGTGCCTAATTCAATCTTTCACTACCATTGCTAGTACACCTTTAGAGGCTGAAATGAAGGCCATGTAGGCAGCAGCTAGATGCTTCCCCAGTTTGGACCCCGGATGTTCTTATATAGTGGAATCAGATGCCATGAGTGCAGTGAACATGATAAACAATCCCAGATATGCCAAATGGTCTCTATATGTCTTAGCTTTCCAAACTCACTCTGAGCTTAACCAAGCTACTTTAAGACATGTATATGGGGAATGTAATGCAGTTGCTGATGTTATCTCAAAGCATTAACCGACCCACCCTTCATAACAAAACATTAGCATCTCTAACATTCCAGCTTTTATCAGAGGACTTATCAAACTGGACAAAAATGATTTCCCTTACATCCGAACACAAAAGCATGCTGCTAAATAATAGATACTGCCGAGTTTTTCCTTTCATTTTGTGCAGGGACACATCATTGAGCATAGACTACTTCTTCCTCAAGCCTGGATCGCCGAACACTAGAACAGGGAGCCCTCGAGCAATCAAGCTTTGGTGGCTTCGTGTATTGGAGCCCTCAAGCTATACAGCACTTGAGAACTAGACACCTCGAAGGATATCAGTTTGAATCACAGCATTGTACATAGACTATTTTCTTGCTTGAGCCTGGAGCATCGAGCACTCGAGCCTGGAGCATCGAGCACTCGGGCCTAGAGCATCGAGCACTCGAGCCTGGAGCATCAACCATTCGAGCCGGGAGCATCGAGCACTCGAGACTAGAGCATCGAGCAATCGAGACTGGAGCATCGAGCAATCGAGACTGGAGCATCGAGCACTCATGCTTGGAACCTGGAGCATGGAGCATGGAGCATGGAGCATGGAGCACTTGAGACTGGAGCATCGAGCACTCAAGATTGGAGCATCGAGCAATCATGCTTGGAGCCTGGAGCATCGAGCTCTCATGTTTGAGCCTGGAGCATCGAGCCCTTGAGTCTAGAGCATCGATCACTCGAGAGTGGAGAATTGAGTACTCGAGACTGGAGAATCGACCACTCGAGACTGGAGCATCGACCACTTATGCTAGAGCCTGGAGCATCGAACACTCGAGCCTGGAGCATCGAACACTCAAGCCTGGAGCATTGAGCACTCGACCTTGGAGCATCGAGCACTCGAGCCAGGAGCTTCGAGCATTTTAGGCTGGAGTATCGAGCACTGGAGACTGGAGCATCGAGCACTCGAGACTGAAGCATTGAGTACTTGAGTCTGGAGCATCGAGCACTCGAGCGAAAGCCCTCGACCCATGGAGTCCTCGAGCCCATGGAGCCCTCGAATCATGAAGCCCTCGAACTATGGAGCCCTCGAACATGGCCGCACGAGCCCTCGAGAACTAAGGCACTCGACAACTATGGAACCCTCGAGCACGGGATACCCCGAACTTTCTATCCCTCGGCCACTCCAGCCCTTGAGCACTGGATACACACAAGGCCCCGAGCCCGAGTGCACCGGAGCCCTCGAGCACTAGAGTCGTCAAGCACTCGAGCAATCGAGCACTCGAGTCACTGTAATCATTGAGCCTGAAGGCCTCGAGATCTGGTTATCTCAAACACCCAGGCCCTCGAGCACACTAAAGCCCTCGACCCTAAGCGGCCTTCGAACCACCGAGGCTTCAACCGTCAAGCACTCAAACCATGGAGACTCGACCCCTCCAGACCTCGACCCAGCAAGCATTACTTCATTTACATTTCATCCACTAGTCCACTACTATTAGTTTATTCTTTTGAAGGCAACGAGGTTGCCTTATCGATGTAATATCCCAAACATCATTGTACATTTTTTGGTTCTACATAGGTTTGGGGAACCTAATAAATATCCCCCACCTTAGGGTGCATTAAAAAAATTGCAACTAAATTAATATACACGGCTTTAAAAATAATTCAAGCATGCAATTTCAAATGTAATTGGACTGGTGCATCAATTGGCTTAGGCTAATCATCCGGTTAAAGGCAAAGTTCGAAGCCCAACTGCTCTGATTTTGATGGATAAGAGGGCGTGGCCCAATACTCACCAACTAAGGCCTAACTTACGATTTTTAAGAGGAAAGTAGCATGTGAGGAGGATCAGAAGCTAGAGGAAGCTACTCCGGATCCAAAAAACAAAAAATAGCTTTAGCGACACCATTTGTTATACCACCGGGGATAACTTTTAATGTGGGCTCATCGGCATTTGGACCGGCGGTGGCGACTGGAAAATTCCAGTCCCGCCGACGTAAATGAGTCTGCTAAGCTAGAACTGCCGGGGGCTGTCACACCCCCGAGCAGTGAGACATTTCAAAGAACTCTTTCGCAATCTTTCTCCTTCTTTAATTTTTTTGTCAGAAACAAAATGCTCTTCAGATAAGTTAGTAGGCTTAAGAGACTCTCTAGATTTGCATGGGGTATTTGTAGACTCACATGGCAACTTGGGGGGTCTAGCTCTATTTTGGAATAAATATTTAGACGTTTCAGTTTTGATCTATTCTTTAAACCATATTGACTTCACGGTCATGGAACCGCGGTCAAGTTTACTCTGGCATGGCACAGGCATCTATGGGGAACCAACAACGCATAAGTAACATCAATACTGGCAAAATTTTCCCACTTTGCGTAATGGCCCAAACATCCCATGGCTGTGCATTGGGGACTTTAACGAAGTCCTTCACCAACATGAATTCCAGAGTATCAACACGAGACCTCTAAACCAAATTGATGATTTCCGTCTAGCCTTAAACATGTGTAACCTGATAGACCTGGGATATGAGGGCTACGAGTACACATGGTTCAGAAACTGGAGAGTCCCTCATACAGTTAAACAAGGCTAGACAGAGCTGTAGCAAATCCTACTTGGATTAATGTTTTCCCTACAGCGAAGCTCCGACACTTGTATAGTCACAAATTAGACCATTCTCCAATACTACAACTGAGGAACGCACCGACAGACCAAGTGCACTCACGAAGACATAGACCCTTTCGTTTTGAGAATTACTGGATCCAATCCCCGCAATGCAGGGACCAAGTAACTGAATGTTGGAATGTGATAGCTCCAGACTTACCTTCAGCAATTGAAAAATGCACACACAGTTTGGCAGCGTGGGAAAAATCAGAATTCCGTAACCAACACAAAAAGAAAGACCGGATTGAGGCCAAGCTAGAAAGACTCCAAAAAGGTGTCATCGCTGCTGATGCTCAGGAAGAATTGGCTGCTTTAAAACTTCAGCTAGAAAACACTTGGATATGGAGGAATCTCGATGGAAACAACAAGCAAAGTAGTATTGGTTAGAAAAAGGTGACAGAAATACAGGCTTCTTCCATTCTTTTGCAAAAAATGGAAAAGAAAAAACACCATCTATGGGATAACAAACCAGCATGGCCAGTGGTGCACTGATGAAAAGGATATGGAAGCTATTATCTCAGAACACTTTCGAATACTTTTCGAAAAAACCCACCCGTGTCCAATAGCTATTGACCGCTTGGCAGATTTAATCCCACCAAAAGTATCTTCTGCGATGAATACTAAACTGACAAGACCATGTACTGCAGTAGAGGTACATGCAGCTTTGAAAAGCATGACCCCAAATAAATCTCCAGGTCCCGATGGCATGCCACCGTCTTTCTTCCAACAATACTGGGACATTGTTGGACCAAAAGTCACCCAAGAGGCACTGCTCTATCTGAATGATGGAAACTCTATGAGATCGCTTAATGACACGAATATTGTACTCATTCCAAAGGTGAAACAACCAAAAAGTTCCTCCTCATTCCGGCCTATCAGTTTATGCAATGTGATATACCGAATAATTTCAAAATGCATAGTTAACAGGCTAAAAGTGGTACTCGATAAAGTGATTTCAAGTCACCAAAATGCTTTTGTCAAGAACAGATTAATCTCAGATAACATCATCATAGCTCATGAAGCGCACCATTATATTAAGAGGCGAATCACAGGCCAGAAGGGACACATGTCCATCAAACTGGACATGAGCAAAGCATTTGATCGGATTGAATGGAACTTCCTACTGAGAGTACTAGGAAAAATGGGGTTTGACCTAGTCTTTATACGCTTGATTGAAAGCTGCATCTCGACAGTACATTTCTCTTTCATGCTCAATGGGAAGTGTTTTGGAAACATTACACCCACTAGAGGACTGAGACAGGGGGACCCACTTTCTCCATTTTTATTCATTATTTGTTGTGAGGTATTTTCCCAAATGGTTCACACGGGGGTAAGGGAGCAGAGGCTGCATAATTTAACGATTTCCAGGAATGCACCAGTGCTGTCACATCTCCTATTTGCAGATGACACACTTATTCTCGGCGAGGTGACAAATCAGGAGACAGAGACACTACGAGATATTCTCCAATTATGTGAAGAGGCATTGGGACAAAGGATCAATTTAAGCAAATCTTCTATCATGTTCAGTCCAAACACTGGGAACCTATTGAAAGCCTGTATTTTAAACACACTCCACATGACAGAAGCAATCAACCATGACAAATACTTGGGACTCTTTATAGTGTTTGGAAGATCCAAAGCAAGTGAACTTGAAGGGATAACAGATAGAATCTGGACAAAGATTGGCAGTTAGGAAAATAAACAATTATCTAAAGGCGGGAAGGAAGTGCTCATCAAATCGGTCCTACAGGCTATACCCACCTATACAATGTCATGCTTTATGCTACCAGACAAGCTTATTGAAAACATCTACAGACTATACAGTAGATATTAGTAGGGAAGCACAACCCATAAGAGGAAGATTCACTAGTCCACATGGGCGAAACTGTGCTCTCCCAAGAGTATGAGAGGATTAGGATTCAAAGAATTGAGGACTTTCAACATAGCGCTACTAGCAAAACAGGCGTGGCGTCTACTAATCAACCCAAACTCCCTTGTTACAAAGATTATAAAAGCCAAGTACTTTCCATCGGGAAATTTTTTAGAAGCAAGGTTAGGGTGGGGCCCGTCTTATGCTTGGAGATCCATTCTGGAAGGGAGGAAACTACTTTCAAAAGGAATTCGAAAGTGAATTGGAACCGGAAGGAATACAAGCATAAAGAATGGCCTCTGGCTCCCAAGACTAGGAAATCAAAGACCTACGTCTTTGCCAGCTGAGTACCTAGCAGAACGAAAAGTTTCACATCTTATGACTCACAACGGGACTGCCTGGAATGATGAAGCTGTTAGAAGTACATTCAATTGGGAGGAATCAAATCTCATTCTATCCTTACCAAGGAACATGAGCGTTCAGAAAAGGGATCGATGGATGTGGCACCCTACAGTTGACGGTAAATACACGGTCAAATTTGGATATAATATAGAACTTAACTTGTCCACCCTTTCAATTGCAGGTAACATGGCGCCAAGCAGCTCAGGTCCCTCTCCACACTGGAAGAGGATATGGGATCGGCTCAGCCCAAAGTAAAACATTTCCTGTGGCGACTATGTAAAAATCATTTGCCATGAGCAACCAATCTGCTTCAAAGGCACATGCCAGCTGAACCTTGCTGCCTTAGTTGCTATATGGATGATATTTCTGTTGAACACATATTCTTCCATTGCCCTGTAGCGCATAATTTATGGTCTGCGGCTGAGCTGCATGAGAAGATTTTCCACTTCCAACAACAAAGCGCAAGCTTATGGGTCCAAGACTTATTATTGGAATTAGAGTCAAGGGATATGGCATTTGTCGCAACCCTATTATCACAGCTATGGCATCACAGAAATAAGCTTCTCCATGGTGAGAGTCACGACCTGCAACCTCAACATTGCGTCAAATATACCACAAAACTGCTCTCAAATCTAGCTGAAACACTAAGAGGTGGTAAACCAAATCAGGAGACAAGGGTTCAAAGCAATCAACCGTTAACCGATGGAAACACTCTCCACTTCAATGCAGCCATATCCCAAACCAGAACATGTCTTGGATGGTATATATGTTCTCCAGTTGGAACATGGATTTATGGAGAATCGCATCACCTTCCAATAGTGCATGCAGTTATACACGCAGAAGCTATGTCTCTAAGAGCAGGGATGCTTACAGCTCTGCAAAGAGGTATACGGATCAACCGTATTCAAGGTGACACACACGTTGTCATAAGGGCAATCAAGAATCACAATGAAGATCTGTCGGATTTCGGCCTAATTATTGATGACATAGTCAACCTAGCAAACATGCATATCCACCCAGAAACGTTCTGGGTTAGACGACAGCACAACACTGTAGCACACTCTTTAGCTTAACATGCTAAAAACACTGTAGAACCTATCTCTAGATGGGAGCACATCCCATACTTTGTATAACACCTTTTCAATGAATGAAATCATAGTTTTATTTTTTTTAAAAAAAAAAATCATCCGGTTAAAGGCATATACTTTGTGGTAGTTGGCGCACCACATGTACTTTCTCTAATTCTCCAATTTGTTTTTTGTTTGAAAGGTGAAATATAGTTTTAACTAATATTTAATCATAGGAAGTTCCATTAATTCACGAGGTTGCCAAATCTTTTATCATAACGAGTGACAAAAATTACTTACATGCTCATTTGTAAATAATCCAAGTAGTTTCACTCACATAAATATTAGAATTTCCCTTCAAACAATCGCACATAATTATCAGATGGCCCCATGTATGGAAAATAGTGTGTGGTCCAAGTTGCTTTGAATATTTATCCACGGTGAATATATAACATTATTACGAACAATACTTTTGGATCACACATAAATCAAATCTAAGAAAAACTTAATTTACATAAATATTGCACATCTGACACAATTCTTGATAGAATAGAAACCTCAATCATGCACAATATTCATAAGCATAAAAATTTAGGGTAATTTAGAATCTCACAAATCTTAATCAAATCATGAATACAAATACAACCCTAAAAATATAAACTACTTTAAAGACATTAAATCCACGGAAATCATTGGATTTAATGCCATAGATCTAGAAAAATATATGAAGAGAGTAAATAGCCTCATTCTCTTCCTATAACTAACTACAATAGAAATGACTTAGCTTATGAATGATTAAACCCTTAAAGACTAAAGGTTTCTTATATAGTAGGTAGATAGATTGGACCTTGAAAGGCCCAAAAGGTAAGAAACCCTTGGCAGTCATGCAGGCACATGTCATGCCATATTGCATGTCCCTGCCAGCACGACCCGTGTAATAGTGCACATAGCATTGGTTAGTGGTCATTGCAATGCATTCTCAGTGCATGGAACATACTGGATTGCACAACCCGCTGTCAGGAGCTGGTTACAACATCTTCTGAGTTCAGGAGCCGTGTTGGATTGCAGTGCCAATCAGCTGGAGGTCTTCAACCCAGCTTATGATCGTGTGTGATGTGCCAAGTTGCACGTCCCGTTGTTCAGGCCTTCACCGTCTTGCAAGCTTTAAGCACGAGCTGTGCAAGTTTTCACTCCTCATCTTCTTGCCTTTGTTCCTCAACACGATCTATAGAACGAGCTGTGCTTGTTTGCATAGCCTGTGTCATTTCTTTGACTCTTCCGAACATTGCTCTTTTCTTCAATGCATCTACCTATTATCAAGTTTTGACTCGTGGCCTTCAGTGTTCTACCATCCTTGTGAATAGCCATCACTAAGCTACTCCAAAGTGCTTACAAGCGATCTACAAATGAGCTAAAAAAATATATTTTGATGCTCGTAAGGACATAAATCCATTAGACTCAAAAGAGGTTACAAAATGAAGGATTTAGATACGAAAATTGAAAATGGTCATGTAAACCTCTTATGATGTAAACCTACCTAAATCTAACAATATACCAACCAAAAGATAACAAAAGAGAATAAATGCTTCTGAGAATACATTCATTTGTTGTCTCATCAAATCTCCCACACTTAGAACTTTACTCATACTTGAGTAAACAAGAACAAGAAAAGCCTTAAGCGTAAACTAGCATGCAAAGGTTTTCCTAAACACCCAACATTTTATTCTGAAACCGCTCTAGCCCCAAAGACATAAGAATTTCACACTCTCTCTTATCCCAAAACCTAAGATAATCTAAACAACCAACATACCAACCAAAGGTAAGGTACAAAATATAAGTGGAAAACTAGCTTACTCTACCAAAGATGGTACCAAACAGACAAACCAAGAGAAGCATAGAATCATTCAAATTTCTCTCATTTTTCCTAGGAGCCCTCTCAGGTTTTTATTCTAACTTCACATTTTAACTTTTTCAATGCTCATCCTCACCCTTTTCAACATCATTTCGGCCTCTAATTTTTGCATAGGTTGCCCTTTTGGGTTTACAACCTATTCGAGCCTCCCATTTTTTCCTAAGTAGCCCTTTCAGATTTTCAGCTTAGCGGGATATTTTTTTTCATTTTTTTTCATTTTTGTGTAGCACAAAATGCCCCAAAATTAGGCTTCGCACTACATGGAAAATACGGGAAAAAATAACACAAAGAAACTTTGATAGAAATTTCTAAGTGCTTAAATAATTCCCCCCCCCCCCCCCACTTAAACTTGCATTGTTCCCAATGCATAAAAAATTCAAAAATCAATAGTGAAGTAGGGAGATCTTAGATACTTACTCTTGGGACCCTGAAGGGTCAACCTTTATGTGCCTCGTCTCATGCCTTCTTCTTCTCTCTTCTTATCTAAGCTCTTGCCTTTCATGGGGAATGAGGTTGCGGAAGCCCTTTAGATTAGAGGCATGCATCCTCTCTGACAATTTCTCCATGGCTTCTTCATGCACCTCGGCCCTCTCAACTGCAATGGAAAAATCTTCTCTCACATCTCACTCGATGGAATCAAGCCTAGCTCCCCAAGTCCGCATGTTCCTATCCATAACATCAAGCCTCACCCTAAACTCATCAATTGTTAGGCTCATCTATCCTACTACATGACTCACTTCTAGTACTAGTTTAGTTAAACTCAAGAGTTGTTCCCAAACATACAAAATTGATCAAAGAAGTTTGTAGGTAGGTTGGTTCGGGTAGATTGCACTCTAGGGGAATTTTCACCTCCCACTCCAATGTCCATGTACGGAGTTAACAAGGTGTTGTAGAAAGTTTTCTTGAAGCTTGGGTCAGGGGCTATAAAAAGCTCATCCAAATTGGTGTCTTGAGTCATAACCGTGTGCTCCAGTTGTGGAAGCACCATGAAGTTGCAAACACTTGTCCCACCATATAGCCACATAAATTGGTCGTTTGAAGTAGTGGAAGTGACCATTGAAGCCTTGATCAACTTCTCCATAGTGCACCTCATCCCTGAACAACCTAAATTTTCCAAACCAAGATGGTGAGGGGCTTTGTGTCCAAGGTATTGTGCAAGAAAACCAACCATACCTCACATAGGTATCTTCCCGACTCTCTACTTTCCTGTGAACATGCACCCCTCAATGAACATCTCCGCCATGATAGTATATAAGTTCCCTTATGGAGTCATGGACCAAAGTATCCGTAAGTCTCGATTGGGGAAGTGGGCAGTCTCCCCGTGACACAAAATGCCCATGGATAGATTGTGTTGGATATATCGCAAAGCCTGGTGGAATATTGTGGTATTCTTCCCCCTGTGGTTCCTATCCACTTCTGCTATTTGTCTCCAAAAGTTCCCCAATGAGAATGGTAGGCCTCGCCTATGCGTCCTTGGAATCTTCTTCCAATACTTCCACCTGAATGCCCTTGCAATTTTCTAATGGGTCATCGTGTAGTCCTTGTCATTAAGATGGAATGAGATATCCCTTCTCTCTTCATTGTCAGTTTGTTTCTCGACGCTGGCTAAAAACCCCAATGTTCATTGTACGTCAGTCTCTGAGTGCATTTCTAGAAATTCTTCTAGGCCCACCCGAATTAACAATTAAGTTACGGGTTGGAGTACGCCTAGTGCTTCTAAATTCTCCTTGCACGTGAACTTTGTTTCTAGTATCACCCTCTTTGGCCTATCCAAGTTCTTCCATTTCCTAGCCTCACTCCAGGAAGTTATGTTCAACCCTATGAGCTCATCGACAACAGAGGGAGTGGCCTGAACAGGTTGGCTTGGCCTTTGTCTCCCAACTTTGGCTGAGCTCTTCCCCTTCTCAACACGAGAAGTCGTTCCTTTATCCACTCGGTTCCTATTTGTACGACAAAACACAAGAGAATATGGTAATGGCAAGATATAAACTATTAATCACTAAGACAATCATCACTTAGCAAGAATTGAAAAAGGAAAAGCAAAGTGGAAAGAAATTGCATGGACATTGTTTGTTGATATTACATCTAACAGGGAAGGTTGCAGAGCAAGATTACTGCTTGTAAACCTAGAAGGAGAAAAACACAGATACTCACTCCACTTCAATTTTTCGCTCACCAACAACGAAGTGAAATATGAAGCTTTGATGTGGGGATAGGATCTTACCGTTAGAATGAAAGTTAAAAGCGTTCAGGTATCTAGTGATTCACCAATCGTAGTCCAACAGGTGCGAGCAGACCTCAAAGTATGAGAAAAACAACTGGTGAGGTATTTAACAACTCATAGCCCATCTTTAGTACATCGATATTCAGTATATACCAAGAACCAAAAATAACAAAAATAGATGCGCTATGTAAGCTAGCAACAACTGGATTTGAATCTCTGAGGAAAAATGGAGACGTGACAGTAGAAGTCATTCCAATCAAAAGCACAGTATCAACTACTGTGTCAACAGTTCAAACGGAGGGTGAAAGTCAGATGATGCCACTAATATAGTACTTCGAGAAGGAAACATTGCAAGAATATAATGTGCAAGCCAAAAAGTTTGAGCTACGTTCTAATAACTACCCTTACGAAGATGAGACCTTATACAAGAAAGCTCACCCGATCAGGATTCTATTGGCCGAATATGTTTAACGATGTGCACAATTTCGTGCTTAAATAAAGGAGTTTCCAGATCAACACTTCGCTTTCGCATAAGCCACAGACCGCTTTGCAAGGGATATATGGAGCTTGGCCATTTGAGAAATAGGGGATTGACCTGGTGGGGAAATTCCTAAGAGGCAAAGGCAACGCCAAATTCCTAATTGTGGCAATAGATTATTTCACGAAGTAGGTGGAGGCAAAACCATTTGGACGAGTAACAGTTAAAGTAACTAGAAAATTCGTCTGGCAGAACATAGTGTGTCGCTTCAGGGTGCCACATACCATTGTCACGGACAATGGTACACAGTTCACAAGTAGCACGTTCACTAATTGGTGTTCAAAGCTTGGATTCTTCAAAAGTTCACCTCTATGGCGCACCCTCAACCTAACGGGCTAGTGGAAGTAACGAAAATGACCATTGTTCAAGGAAGTCAAAGGTGACTTGAAGGAAAAAAAGTGGATGAGAAATACCCAACACCCTATGGTCATATAGAATGACTATTCAAGAACCAATTGGAAAGACACCATATAGTTTGGTCTACGATTACGAGGCTGTGATACCAGTAGAGATTGGCAATTCAAGCCTTCGAGTATGAAGTTACATGGAGAAGGATAATTTGGAGACGATAAAGTTAGACTTGGATGAGCTGGAAAAGAAAAGAGAATTGGCAATGACCACAGAAGCTAAATATAAAGAAAGAATGGCTAGAGTTTACAATCAGAAGGTGAAGGAAACACAATTTCAGATTATCAATCTGGTGCTAAGAAATAATGAGGGAAACCTAGCAGAAGAACGAGGAAAGCTATGCCCAAAGTGGGAAGAACCCTACATGGTCACGAAGGCTTACACGTCCAACATCTACGAACTAGAGAGGTTGGATGGCACCGGTGTTCCCAACACATGGCATGTGATCAATCTAAGAAAGTTTTATGTCTAAATTTGAAGAAGAGGATAGGAAGCATTTACCTATACATAAACAATGAGATTATCATTGGTTGTATCTGTTCCATTGTTTCCAACAAGACATTATCGCAGTTTATATTAAAAAACCACCTTTCCGGGCTGCAATTACATTTTTAGTCCTTTACTTACAAATCTTAGATGATAGTACATTAGTAGCATATTGCAATCAATTTCAAAAGCTAAGCATAAGGTTGTGAACATCAAGCTATTGATCTTGAACAACTACCAATGCTTGTAAGCTTTAGATCTTGTAACTTCACATATCATACATTCGCAAGCTATAGGACTTGCACAAGTATTGATACTTGCAAGCAATAGATGTTGCAACTCGGTGAACCATACGATCGCAAGCATTAGATCTTGTACAACTACCGATGCTTGAAAGCTTTAGATCTTGAAAATTTGCGATTCATACAGTTGCAAGCTATAGATCTTGAATGATTATGGATACTTGCAAGCTTTGGATCTTGTAACTCGGAAAACAATACGATCGCAAGCTATAAATCTTTCACAAGGGCATATTTGCTCATAAAAACTGACACAATCAAGCAATAGACATTGTACATCACGAAAACCCAAAGCCTTTAAAATGCAAGTGATGTATCTAGCAGCTTCACTATAATAATTATACAAATTGTGTATCTTGCAACTCCACCCGATAAAAAAGACTCAACTAAATAGCAAAAATCAGAAGAAGGCAATTTTTTGAGTGATAGCGAGGACGCAAGTTCAGAACATCACAAACAAGATTATTCAAAACATTACAGGAAAATAGCTTAAAAAGGAGATCTATCTACTCCTAGAAGCTCACAAATATCCAAAAGAAGATGAACCACTGCAATGACGACCATGCTTGACCTTGCCATGGGAACGTTCTGTTCTACACTAGCTCTCTTCAGCTGTACACTCCTTGCTGACCATGTGGTTGTATCGCCACTTCATGTACAAATAACTGGGATAACATACTAGAACCCTTTGCTCCATATGACCAAGATGTTTATCAACGTATTCCTTGAATTCGTTTATAGGGCCAAACTCATCCCGATCCAGCCGCATGATCATAACATTAATAGTCTCTTCATATTTATTTTTCTCATTAGACAAACTTTGTACTTCCCCTTCCAGGCATCGAATATGCAATCGGAAAATGGTAGACAAATTAATTCTTTGCCCTCCCAACTCTATAGTAAGATCTCCACAAACAGGAGACCGACGAGATGACGAAGGGCGAGCCTGAAGTCTATCTTTATGCTCAACACAAGACTGCTCAAGTTGGTGCACAGACGTATCAGGCCGATCATACTGAGCGTGGAGCTGCTCATTTTCACTTTGCAGTTGGGTATTTATAGAAAACTGTTCATCAAACTTACTTTTCCATCCAAACGAAGATGTTGAAAGGTGGTCACATTCATCCTGCTTTTTCTTCAACCGATCGAGCAAGTCATCAATGAGAGTACACTGCTTATCAATGATCACTATCTTTTGGTGGACTTCGTGTGTCTTACTTACGACATAGTTTCTGGTCTCCTTCTTCTGGAAAAACATTTCCACCATTTGCCCATGGATAAGATCATTATGCTCGTTGCAAATCCTTCGCAGATCATGCACAGCTTCCCGAGTCTCCTTCGCGGTTTTTTCCCACTTTGCTTCGAAGTCATTAATAACCAAGAGCATGCACTTCAAACGAATGCCCAAGGATAATGCCCATTCTTGAACACAAGTAGGAAGGTTAAGCAAACACATGTACACAACCACAAATTCAAGGTCAACCAAACCATAAAAGATATCTTTTCCAAGAAACTCAATGTTATATCCATCAGGAATGAGCTTACTGCAAGGACAGACATGGGAAGAAGATGGAGTCGACGAAGACGTAGGAGCTTCCCACCTAACATGCAATGGAATGGACTCTACGTGGGATAGGAGATAGAGGAAATAAGATGAAAATATTCTATTGATATACCCTTGGTAGCCTCAATCAGATTAATAGGGAAACATTCGGGAGACGATGAAAATCCATTGTGACCAGAAAAAATGGCATAACATCCAAGATTTTCAACACTTTTCAAAAATAAAAATTGACAACCATAATATCAAAGACCTGTAGGTAAATAAATGCAAGAAGATTGGTCAAATTATAAAAAGAAAACATAACGATCGCATCAGTCGCCAATAATACAATATAGTGCAAAATACTTAGAAATATTGTCTTCAATTACAAAAGAAAAAAAAAAGAAAGCTTCTTAGGTGTATAACACTAGGATTAACTAACTTTAGAAGGAGAAGGGGATGAAGTGCGGACAACACCAGCACCATTCCCCTTGCTTATAGGATGAACGGGAGCTTTGCTGTTAAAGTCACCCCTAGATTTTTCATCATCATTAACATTAGAAATATGCTCAGGAATGCGAGCCTCGGAATTGGAGAAACTTAAGAGAAGGTCCTCAAAGTAGTCAATCTCACACTTCTTCAGCTTGGCTACGGAAGAAATAGTATGAAGACAGGCAAGATAGGATAACAGCGCAAAAGGATGACCGCCGTCGGAAATTCTCTTAAGGAAACCCTCGATAAGATTTTCCATATGTTGTGCTAAAATATTTTTGGCCTTAGCCAACCTAGGCAGCTTATCAACCTTCGTAGTAGGATTCGGCTTCCACAACTCGACCAAGGCCTCACAATAACCAACATTGCAAACATTAGTTGAGACATACTTGAACAAAGCATAAAAAGATTTGGTCTTCACAAGGTGGTCAACCAGAACCTGAGGGTATCCAGGAGAAGCAGGGCCGTTTATTCGTATCTCTTTCAATTGGAAGCACATTTTCTTCATCTCTTTCTCAACAGCTAAAGCTCAGTCTTCAGTAACATGCACTCGCTTCTCATTCTTTTTAGCAGTAGTCCTCATAACAGCACACTCCGTTTTGCTCTCATGCAGCTTCTCCAGCATCGCGCCATCCCCTTTTGCAAAATCAGTAACCCACTCGCTAACAAGTTACAGGCTCTCACCAACCTTGGTTTTGAAGCAAGCCAAAAGGAAGAGTGGTTATACAGTAAGGAAACACTTTAGAAGCACTATAAAATTTCAAGGGAACGAGAACATACCACATCCATTGTTTCATAGAGGGACAATTTATGAAGTATAGAAGGAATGGTACCTTCAAAAACGAAATCACAACTTAGCATATGAGGGTGCAGAGAATGATGGTTAGCGTGCCCTTTCTTCTTAACAAGCTCCAATATGGTGGAGGTACCATCGTTTGGTTCCTTATGCCTCATCCAGTGAGTTGTTTCATTTGAAGTCTGATCACTACCTCCTTTAGTTTCTTTGATAATCGACCTAGAGGCTATGGGCTAATGGATAGCTCCAATAACCACATATTGAGGGATTACAACCTCATAATTGCTAGTATCCTGGGTCTCCATATCATCGTTCTTATCCCCATAAAGGAAGTTTCTCTCAGTAGAGCGTCAGGTTAGATCCATATCAGCAACTTAACACACGAAGAGAGTCACGCGAACATGAAAGCATAGAAGTAAAATAGAGAAAAAACAGAAACAGAACCAAGATGAGCATGGCAGAAACAACCAAATAAATTACAAGTAAACCACTTTTTCTTAAAGAACTAACAAGGAAAAGTTAGATGGAATGCTGGCTAAGTGAATTTACAACCTCTGACTTAGAATTCAGACAAACCCCAGCCTTAGAAAGTTTAGATTTAGGAAATCCATTGTTCCAAATCGAGAAAGCTGGCCTACTATTATTACTAAGTTTTATATAGAAAATATTTTTGCGCCACAGTCCACAATTATTTGGGAACCCGCTAACGAACTCAGTAGTGGGGATCACAGGATACCCGGTGAACTCATTAGAGAAACTTTTTACTTTGAGAAGGTGGTACAAGTTGCAGAACTAGTCAATGGAAATGAGAATGCCAGCCGCTTCACATACATGATAGAAGAAAACAAAAATTGACACAACTTTAGGGTGCAACTATCATAAAGCAATTTTATAATGAGAAAGTAGATCCAACACATGATGGGGAAAGGGAAAGGAAAGCCCAAACTTATGGTAATCTAAATAACATGAAATGTAATCAGATGGAGGAGTGCGAATACTCTAGGCGGCCTTAGGTGCCTTAAGGTCGTACAGATGTAAAAATGGAAGCTATTTTTTCATATCCTCAATATAAGAATCAGTGAAGAGGCTACTGATAATTGAAGAACCAGTGAGATGGTCAGAATCCTCCTTGGAATTAACAACAGTTTCACATACGATTGGCGCCAAGACTCCAACATTGTTAGAGGCAGACATTGAAGAGTGTATGATCCCTAAAATCCAGATGAAGTCTACATCAATTAAAACAAAAAAGACCAGAATGGATAGTTCCGGTCAGAATCAAGAGCATAAATAGAGCGTCGAAGAAGAAAAATAATATATCACCTCAACTACAAGAGAAACAAGTTACACTACAAAAATAAAGCTCTACAAGTTGAGACCTATACATATCAACTAGGAGCGTACAAAGATAGACACATGGAAAATTACGGGTTTAGCACGGAAGACGAGAAAAGATTGGAGCAATAAAGAAGATGATAGAAGACAAAATAATCTGAATCTATGTGAGGTTTTAATTAAAGAAAATAAAGAGCCAAAATACAAAAGGGGGAATAATATGAAATCACGACGGCCTGACAAAAAGTAAGTTACCATTTTGGGAACTTGAGAAGGCGATGGAAGTAGTACACTGAATAGGGACATCTTTCAAAGCACAAGATCCAAGGTAATTATAAGAAAAGGAAACTAAACCGACTGAGGAGTAAATCGCAGAGTGAACATTGAATACAAAGGAATGAATCTTGGCTACAAGATTGTAACAGCTAATCCCCTTGTGACACAAAATTATTCAAAAGTTTGAAGTTCAAGTGAATGTGTGATTTTTCAAAATTAGAATACACAGACAAGAAACATACAACAATTCTTAAAAGCAATTCACATCGTAGCAGTAGAAAACGTACTATTATGCATGGCTTCAGGGTGAAATAATAAGTTTGAAAAGTAGCTCATGACCGGTTATAGCTTCATGTAGTATTGACTTCATGGCCTGGGGGGCTTATGATGTACATGTAGCCCAGTAATCACGAGTCTGATGGCCGCTAGGCCCAGCCCAATTTCATCCTGTAACAAAGCGAAGCCTTTTTATCCCAAGGTGCTAATTAGCTACATGTGAGACTTCTAGTCATTACAGAGAATGTGGGCCAAGAAATGTGGAATGAACGGCGAACACAAAAGCCATGAACACAGAACGTGGTGATCGTTGTGTGACCCACGATCTTTGTTTCTAAAAATAAGAAACCATAACTACTTCAGCCTATAAATACAACAAGATCAGGAGGAGCTAAGGTAAGCGTGACTAATTTGAGAAATTCCAATTCTTAGAAGAGAAGGAAGACTTGATCGTCAGAGTTTTTCTTCTATAATCACTTCCGGAATTAGTCTTGCAGGTGAAGAAGTTCAAGGAGTGAACAACAAGCGGTTTCCCTGAAAAGACCACCATATCAGGATATAAAAAGAGGAAAGAATGAGGGTAAGTTCCACACCAAAGAAGCGGAGGTGGTTACCCAACAAACTGTGAGTTTTTTAACTTTTTAGTTGATTTAATGTATGTGCAATTGTTCAATATAATTTTGACCTAATATATGAGATTGATTATTGGTAGTTTATAAGAGGACTTAAAAAGAATACAAGATAGTAGGTATGTGATAGTAGGTATGTACCACCTTCCCCGACTTCAGCAACACCTCTTGCATTTGATCGACTAAGAACGAAGTTAGTAGAGGCCACCCAATGGAACAAGGAGGTATAAGTAAATATATTATACTTTTCATATTCAAATTATTTTATACTTTGTTTTAAATTAGCAATTCATCTTGTGAAGGATAATTCCTTGTGCATTCTTCTTCCAGAACCTATTGATGGTGAGAGACATGTTGTGGTGAAAGGTAATGTAGGCACATCCATACGATTGCATCATCATAAGCCGGTCACGAAGGAGAAAGTGGTGTTCAATGTCACTAAGAGCCTTGTTGATGGTATAGTTCCTCCAATCCCTAGGGCCGAGGCAACTACAGTGGATGAGGCCATGGAAATATTTGTTGAGTGGCCCATCCATTTGATCACTATTTTGGACAAGGTGCCCCCCAAGAAGGTAAAAATAATTAGGTGGTAAGGTTATGAGCATATACAAAAGTTCTTTACATAAATTTTCAAGTTTATTTCATGTAAATCGAGGCAATGATTAGTAGCCCAGCTAAATCCTCAAGTACATGTGGTGATCCAAAACCTACAATAACCCATGTCAATAGAGTGAAGACACCTCCATTCAATCCTTCGAAGGATGGATCTCTAAACAACATCGACACGATTGTAAAACTTTCCCTTCCTCATTTTTGTACAAAATTACCATGGATGAAGTTGGTATTTTGGGTTAGAGGGTAAATCCAATCATCTGGAAGGAGTATTTCAAGGCATTATTCCATTTCAATAATTCCCCCCTCCCATGATGCAACTGCATGACATGTAAGTATATATGAATCCAAGAACCGAACGTCCTTCATTTTTTTAATTATTGCATTTCCCATCAATTTATTGAGACTTACTGTGTATATAGGCTTTTGCATGTACAATCAATTTCCAAAATGAAAGGGTGGATAGGGTTCCTTGGCCCTTCAAGATCTAACATGAACATGTGGCAATGGAAGAGCGTTTGGCCTATTTGAACTCTCGGTTGATGAAAAAGGAAAATTTAATATGTATATATATATATATATCGCACCTTATTATAAGAGATGGGTCAAATCTACTTCCTTCTTAATAAACTAATGTTTTGATTCTATTATACATTATTATATTAATGAATTAATGACAATTTCATTTTCCTAGTAAGCATTGGATGGTCGTCGTCTTCGTTATTCCCTCAAGCACGGTGTTCTGGTTCGTCCCATACATTAAACGCCCCCGGAGACAATTTCATTCGCAGTTGCAAAGGTGATGACGGATCCCTTAATCAACAACCGCAAGGCATTCCATTGGAAATCCATATAGGTTAGAATTCACATTTGAATATAAAAATGACATAATTATTGCTGAAAGTACACCACTATGTGTTCCTAATCAAATTGTGGCTACTGTTAGCATAAAAAAGTACATCACTGTAAGCAGTTACTATTGTATGTGCTTTATGAAGGATTTTGTAGCGAATGTGAATGAGAATAAATATGACCTACAAAAGGTATCTCTTATTCACACATTATGTTTCAATAAAGAATGAAAGGACTACGCTCAACCTTTGTATTGATTATGTAATTAATCCATGTTGTAGTATTTTGCCGAGGACAAATTACCATATGTAATTAGGCATTTGGACGAAATACATGAAATTTGGGCGATTTTCACAATGGTAAGGAATTTGAAGGATTTTCTAATCCCATCTACTGTATGAGGAACTATAATTAGGTTGCACCATGCAAGTGACGTTGGTTTAGTAAACGACGCCATGGTATCAACATGCCACGTCATCATCACACGAGTGTCGACCAATCGACGTCGGTTACCTAGACGTCGCTAATGCTAATCGAATACGATGAATTCGTTCACACTGACATCGCACAATAGTCTTCTGGTGGCTTGATAATTTCATATTTACCGCAGTTTTTTTGCCATAAAACTAGAGTAAAATAAAATAATTACTGCGGATTGTAACCGCACTCAAAAGCCAGAACGTGCAATGTCGGTAAGAGAAATGAGTGACATCGTGCACGGGAACTGACAACATTTCACATTAAATATGCGAAACCGATCGTGGCGACATCGCCAGCTTTTAGGCCTGTCTGCCGCCTCAACATGTTATCCAACGTTGCACTATCATCGATATCCTTGTCGGCTATGGAGTATATACCTCGGTTTTGAACCAAGGTAAAAATACATAATTTTATCTCCGCCCACATTTACCTTGGATTTTGTTTTTACTAAAACCTGCGGTAAAATCCCTTGTAGAACAAAGGTAAAATGTGATGTCTCGTGTAGTGCATGCATCACATTACCCGCATACACCCATAAACACCCAAAAATTTCAAATCTCAAGTTCCCTACACACTACACAATCATGCTAATGAAATAAAGTTAACACAACCATTACCCAAAATTAAAGCTTAGGAGATGAAGAACACACGATATAAAAGGGTGCTCTCCCTTGAGAGAAATGCCCAAATTTGAATTTTTCCTCTTGTGAAATGGGAATGAATGTTTTGAAGTTATAGAGGTGAGTTAAGTGCTCTACATTGGTGAGAGAAGATATGGTGGGATTTGATTCAGATTATTAATGATGTTTTCCTGATGGGTTGTTTAGAAGAGAGAGAAATAAAGGTAGTAATGTTGTGTGATGAAATGGAAATTTTAGGAGTTAAAAATTTTTCAATTAGTTTTCAAAGGATGTGTTATGGCATAGTGTAGTACCAACTGGCACTACCCAATTCAGAGAAGAAGAAAACTGTCGATCCGACTTGGCAAAAATGCTCAATTTGGCAAAGTTTTATCTTTGCCAACAATCTGCATTTTGCTCAACTGCAGTTTTTTTCATCTGGCACGAGCTATGGCACGATCGTGTAAGAGTAAGGCTTCATTCTAGTTCTTCTTACATGGGGCGTGTAACATGGCACGACCCGTGCCCCTGGAACACTATTGGGCATTTCCAGCCCATTTCACTACTTGTTTTGCCCAAATCCTAATTTCTTCTAACCAAAACCACAAGACACTATTTAAATCAATACCAAACCAGAGTCTTCAATAAAACTTCTTTACAACACACAAAGCAAACAAACAACTAACAACTAACAACTAACATAATCAAGACTAAATTGTTTTTTTGGTCCCCTACAAAGTATCTTTTACTATCTTTTGGTCCCCATTTGCAAAACAACCCTTAGACGGTACCCAACAAATTCAAAATGATATGTTTTGGTCCCCATAGGTGGTTTTTGGGTAAGACCAATTGGGTTTTTGGTATAGTCAGTGGTATAATGGTAATTTTACTAATTAAAAATATTTTCCATAAAAAATATTTTTTAAAATTTTCAGATTTTTGACTTAATCTTGAGCCCTCGAGCCCTTGAACCTCTCCCCTCGAGTCCTCGAGTCCTCGAGCCCTCAAACCTCTCCCCTCGAGCCCTCGAGCCTCATGCCTCAAGCCCTCAATCTTCATGCCTCGAGCCCTCGAACCTCATGCCTCGAGCCCTCGAACCTCCTGCCTCGATCGCTCGAACATCGAGCCCTCAAACCTCTTGCCTCGAGCCCTCGAACATCCTGCCTCCTGACGATTTTTTTATTTTATTTTTTTAAACTCAATTGTATAATGGTCATTTTCCATATTTTGACCAATTTTACCGTTGCTTTCCCTGAAAACCATATCTGGGGACCAATACATATCATTTTGAATTTGTTGGGTACCATCTAACGGTTGTTTTGCAAATGGGGACCAAAAGATAGTAAAAGATACTTTGTAGGGGACCCAAAAAACAATTTATTCCATAAGCAAAACAAATAAATTAACCATTTTTTATTCTCATCCTCACGACTTATTCTTACTGTCAAAGTTCAACCAGTTAAACCTCACCGTTAGGTCTCCAGAGTCGCCATCCACGACTCCACCCATGATTACGTCTTTGTGGAGAGCCTCCATAAAGATTCATCCTTACCTTTAAGCCCATTCCTCACTGGATGTCATGCTCAACTTTCATTAATGTTGAGGCCTTAGCTTTTTTCCTTGGGTTTAGGAGGAGGTCTAGGAGGTTTCAAATCCTTCCCATGCTCCACAAACCGCTGCATGTTAGTGTTCAAAGACATGGAAGAAACATTCATCGTAGGCCTATCAACACTAAAATCATGCAAGTCACTAAAATCCTCAACATTTTCATTCTTCATTAAGCTCTCAACATGTGACCTCTTATCAATCATGCAAGGAATCACAACCTCACCATTCATGCAAAACATCTCAAATTGATTAATTCCTTAATAAGCATAAATACCATTGCATGCAAGAGAAGAAGATGAAGCATGATTAGATTTATAAATTTCAATACCGACCTTATCTATGTCATCCTGTAGGGTCAATGTTCCTAAGTGAACATCTATTTTAGTCCTCGACATTTTGAGAAATGGTCTCCCCAATAAGATTGGGGGTGCACCTCGATTGTGCGACATGTCGAGGACATAAAAGTCCACTGAAATCACTAATTTGCCAACTCTAATCATAACACCCCTAACTAACCCCCTAGGACCAACTTGGGAATGATCAGCTAATTGGATTATCACGCTAGTCCTCCTAAGTTCCCCTATATCTAGAGTTTTATAAAGGCTATAGGGATTGACATTGATTAAGAATCCAAGATATATTATATTGTCATTTACTTATTTACTACCTAAGTGGATGGGAATTGAAAACAAGCTGAGATCATCACACTTTTTAGGTAAACTTCTGTGAGCTAAAGTGGCTAATCCCCCATATTTTCAATTTCCCTACCTTCTTTACATTTTAAGGCCTCTTTTTAGTGCATGCATTCTTTAGAAATTTAGCATAGAGTGCAATCTGATCAATTACATATGAAAGTGGGATAGTAACCTTGCACCTCTTGAAGATTTTGCGGATTTCATCATCAATTGATACCACTTTTTCCTTGCTCCTCAAAGCCTCCAAGAATTCAGGTGGAGAGGTGACTTCCTTCACCTTAGTTTGAACCCCTCATCAATGAGTATAGCTTTTTCTTTAAGGGTGGACTTGGGTTTCTCCACCATTTTATCATCCTCTTACACAATGTCCTTCTCGGCTTTCTTCACCTCTTTCCCATTCTGAAATTTGAGAGCACTCACATTCCTCAAATTTATTTTGGGTTGGGAAGGTAACTTGCCAGCATCTCTTGCTTTGAGTCAACTAAGCAAGGTGGCCAATTTCCTCACTTAAACCTCAAGGCTCTTAATACTTGAGAAAGTCCCCCGTGCCTAACTTTTCAATATCTTTCCTAGTCCTGGGATGATCTCATTGCTCTTTGTGAATTGATCAATAGCCTACATCAACTCATCGAGATCCGACTTGTAGATGTCCCTGCAGTTGTTTGAAGTCTCCTCAGTTGTGGTGGAGACCTCCCCAGTTGTACACTTTTTGTCCACCCCTATAAATATTTCCTTTCTCTTGTTGGTTTGCCATGCCAAAACAAAATTAGGGTTATCACGGTATCTGGGGTTGAAGGTGTTGGCATAGGGGTCTTGATTGCGGTTGTCTCCTCTTTAGTTCCCTCAAAACCCTTGTGGTTGTCACTTACCAAATTTCCGGTTACCTCCTTGGTAATCTAATACCTTGACTTACTCAAACCCATCTGCCACTTAGGGACACATATCTGTCGGGTAGTGTAGGATACACACTCCACACACCCTAGCTTGATAAACTCTCTACTTCATAAATTTTTTCATCATGAGAGCAAGAGCTTGGACTGACTCCTCCAATTTTGGGGAAGGAGTTGGCTCGTCTATCACCTTAGTCCTCAACTAGGTCCCAAACTATCGTGTCTCATTATCCATCTCTTTGAAAAGCATCATTGTTTCTTTCAAACTCTTGTTGGTGATCGACCCATTGCATGCGACGTTCAACATTCTCATGTCGTCGTCATAGAGTCCTTTGAAGAAGTAATACACGAGGCCCCCATCCTTGAAAGAATGGTAGGGACAAATTGTGAGCAGTCTCTTTAACTGTTCCCAATACTCATAGAGAGTCTTGTTGGGCAACTGTGAAATGTTGGACAACTGTTTCTTTGGGTCGCTGATTTGGAGGCTGGGAAGAACTTCTCGAGGAATCGCCTCTTCATGTCCACCCATGAAGTTATGCATCTGGGTAGAAGGTAGTACAACCAATCCTTTGCCATGTCTCAGAGTGAGAACACGAAGAATCTCAATTTGTAGTCCTCTTCAGAGAATCCTGGCGGCTTCATATTTGTACAAACAAGGTGGAATCCTGACAAGTGTTTGTTTGGATCCTCACCGGCCATCCCGTGGAACGCCGGTAGGCACTAGATCATGCCGCTCTTCAACTCGTAATTTATGTTTGGTGGGAGAGGCAGGAAGATGATACATAAGGGTTGATTCTCCAAACTAGGAGCGATTAGCTCCCTAAGTGTTCGGTTATCTTCTGCGATAATGTTTACAGTCCCAACCTTAACACTTGGCTCTCGTAGAACTGCTTTGTTAACCTTCCTCATTCTCCTAAGTTCGTGGTGCTGGCATGTACCATAAACCAAGAATGATACAAAACTCATCCTCAATCAACACTAGCACACAAGATAAGGATAACAAAGAAAATATATCAAACAAGCTCTATACAAAAACCAACAAATACTATAAAAGTAAAAGTAAAAACTACTCTACCAACTAGTTATGCTAGCTAACAATTGAGTAATTCTAGTATCCTCAGCAAAGGCGCCAAAAATTTTACCCGTTCCCCGCGAGGTCGTTTAGTTGGGAGAAATTAACTTGTGGGATGCAAAGCAAACAAAGATAGAAAATTTTAATGTCGTTCCCGGTACTCACTGCTAACTATAATAATGTAGCTAGTTAGAAAGTCTGGGGTCTTCCACAGAGATACTAGTATTTAAATGTTATCCAGACACAACCCACAATCGGAAATCACCCCAATTGTGTGTCGGAAATAGGTAGTACTAAACAGATAGGGTGGGTTTGTGAGCTAACAACTATGAACATGCAATTAAAGGGAAGTAAACCATGGATAAACTAGTCTTAAGGGGTATTTTTGTAACATGACCGATTAAGAGATTTGATCCTATATTCTATGACATATAGACATATAAACCCAATCCCATGCTTATGTCACAAAGTGTGGAGATGGTCCGGAACTCCCATTGTGTTTCACACAGAGGTTTATCTTTCTTCACAACATATAAACCCAATCCCATGCTTATGTCACAAAGTGTGGAGATGGTCCGGAACTCCCATTGTGTTTCACACAGAGGTTTATCTTTCTTCACACCATCTTGCCACCTACATAATTAGGGATGCGCTCCAATCCTTCTAAATCTGCATTTCATCCCCATAATCTCACTTTTGGTGATAATAAGTCTCTTCTTGAAGGATCAAGCATTTGCAGGAAACACAATTAGATACAAGAGTATGCCTAATACATCTTGGGCTCTCCACTATGGATGCCAACCCCAGGCCTGCAGAAGCAAAGATATCCGACCCACCTCTACTTGGGGTAGTTAATTGTAGCTATTTAACCTAAGCGAAGCCTGAGATCAAATATCTCAATGGTTAAAGATAAAATTTATATTTTGCACTCAACTAGCTACTATGATACCAATATGGTAGTTAGCGGTAAGCCCTGAGTATGTACATAGAGATTCTAGGGCCTAAAAGTCAATTAAACATGACCTCGTTTGGGTTGTTAATCCGTACGAGTTGCTAGGAACAGATAGTATAGTCAACAAAAGAGGAGGGTATGGTTTATCGATTAATAACTACAAAGCATGAAAGTTAAAAAAAAAGTAATCTATATAGCTAAACACTTGGAAATGCTTGCGTAACATGGTCAATTTAATGCTTCGATCCGCAGTTCATTCACATATGATATTTAGACAAACCAAATCTAGTGCTCATAACACGTAGTGTGGTTAATCGCATACACTTCCCCGTACCCATCACGTTGGGTGTGCTCATAACCCTTCATCGACAATGACCCACCTCTCCTCAGGATTGTTAATTGTAGCTAATTAACCAAGGTGGAGGACGGTGGTTAAAAGATAAGAATTTATAATTTGCACCCTGTTCTCACTGCGGCGCTACCTATGGGGTAGTTAGCGGTAATCCCTGGGAAGTTCCACAGAGATGATAGGTCTAATGTACCAATCAAAACACAACCCCGTACAAGTCGTCAATCCATACGAGTGAGCGGAATAGCTAGTAAAGAAAACATGCAAAAGAGGTGGGGTTTCAATTAAAAAACTACTAAGCATAAAAGTAAAAAAGCAAAGTACACTATTAAACAAAACACTTGCAGAATCATTGAGAAAAATAGTCAATCTAATGCTTCTATCCTTAATTCATTTGAATAGATATTTAGCCAAACCTAATAGAGTGTTCACAATAAGTGGTGTGGTTGTTGACATACACTTCCCCGTCCCTATCACATCAAATGCTCTTACAACCCTCCATCTACACCACCATCATAATTAGGGAAGTACAACAAGGTCTAACCATTGGTGTATGTCTGTTTCTCCCCCGCATGATTATATCTCAGCCTTCCACCACAAATACACTACTTCCCCCGGGTCCTATCAATTAGACCCAAGGGTCGTTGGCACCTTATCTGTGATCACGGGAATCTCACAACCCTAGTTTGATACTATTCTCTATCTCTACCAGAAACCTCTCGGAAAACTTTACGAAGTTAGTTAAGATGGGTGTGTTGGCAAATAAGTCAGAGCATTCTTGAATCCCCCTTGCACACACCCACGTAGACACGTTCTTCCTTACCCATTATAGCATCCATGTTTCTCTTCCTAACACTGCATTGATATTTGGCACATGCCATGTAATTTCCCACACCCACCAGCTGGTCTTGGCATATTGAGCTTCGAATGGCGTGGGGTGCCAAAAACGGGACATCTGGCACCCATACTTAGCCGAGTGGAGTGGGTTTTCACTTTGTGCTGACGGTCAGTGGCGTCTGGCGCGGTGATGTGCCCATTTTATACGGTTGTATTAGGAATTTTAGGATTCTCTTTTGTACACTTTTGTGCTCTAAATATGGCATTTTACACTTTTATTACTTTTCTAGAGAATTTTGTGTGACAAGGCAATTTGTTTGAAGACTTTGAAGAATGCCTTTGAAGATTTGAAGATTTGAAGACTTGTATTTGAGCTTTTGAATACTTGAGGAATTGAAGAAAAGTGAAGTGAAGAGGAGGACATGAACTAATGTGTTGTGAACTTAGAACTTCTAGGAACATGAACTTAGAACTTCTAGGAACATGAACTTAGAACTTCTAGGAACATGAACTTAGAACTTGTATCTAGGAACATGAACTTAGAACTTCTTGTGCATAATGTGTTGTGACTCTATCTAGATAAGTATGTTAATGTGGATTGTTCTCATATTTATCCTATAGATGCAATAAAAGGTTGAACCTTGAATGTGGTTTGTTCTAGGTTTATCCTAATGAATGCTATGTTTGGTAAATGGCTATGTCTTTGGTAGAAGGCTTGCTGTTGTCAAATCTATGGTCCTTCGTGTATAATGCCATTGATAAAATACCCCTATGGTCGTTGTTTGTCTCAGGTGATCAACAATGAGGTTTGCAAATGGTCGTTGTTTGTCTTTGCAAATTACTATTAAGAAGGAATGAATGTTGATATTTCATTGGCATTCCCCATAGGTAACAAATGTGATATGATGAGTGAATGGTTCAATGATCAACATTAGGTTTGGAAGTGGATATAAATTGCCCCCAAGGATTTTCTTTTGTAGTTTGTTTGATGATTAGCATAGTTACTTGACTTTGCTAGGTATCTTGTCTATTAACTTTTGTAACTTAGGACCACCAACCAACCGAATCCCCCCCCCCCATTTACTCGCTTTTATATGTATATATATACCTACTTCTAGCCTAATATCAACCATTTTATGTTTAAACACTTGAGAAAATCCCTCTTCTTCGTGGACGACCTCGACTTGCCTCTATCTACTTAGTTGTAGATAGTAAGCATTTAAGGCTTATAAATATTAACTTTGAGAGGTACGGCGATAGCCTCCCATGTGGTTTGCACCATAACCTCGTGCTGAACTTCTTGGTGTGAGGTTGCTCTTTGGCACGAGCCGGTCGTGCCAAACTATGAACGGCCTGCGCCGACCCATTTATGCCTCAGCCAGCAGAACTAGTTTCCTTTGCTATGGGTGAACCGTTAGTCCAATTTGAGAGTTTTAGTAGTTGATTTTGTAGTGCTCGAGAAGAAAAATCCAATTAAACCATCCTTGAAGACTAATTTTTCTCGAATTGTTTCATACGTAAGCACAACTCATCGGACCATGATTCCTCATTTCTTTGTTGGCCGCTTTGAACTCCGTTGCCGCCTATCTTTGGCTTCAATCTACTTCTACCATGCATTGGTGCTCATGGCCTTTATCTAATACATTCTAATGTGAATGGCCTTTGTCTCTACTATCGTTCTTGTGAATGACCTTCAATATCTTCTACCACCATACGAACGGCCTTCACATTTAATGCAAACAAAAAGTAACCACGGGTGACCTACTAAAGATGATCACAAGGAAGATCAAGGAGCCCGTGAATACAAGATGTCCATTAGTACCAATTAAGTCTACAAAATGAATAATTTAGACAAGAAAACTAAACATGGTTGTCTAAACCCCTTGTCACGTAAACTCAACTAATACTAGCAATCCATGCATAATGAAGCAGATCAGACACCACTATCGTAATTTGGGGAGTACAGCAAGGTCCAATTATTGCTGTAGATCTAATTCTCCCCCATACGATCCCATCCCGGGTATTCCACCACAGATGCTCTACTCCCTAGGCCTATAAATGAGGCAAAGGGAAGTAGGCACCTTATCTATGACACTAGGGCCTCTTACAACCCTACCTTGCTACTTTTCACTATCTCTACCTGCAACCCATCAGATTACTTTATGTAATTAGCTAAGACTGGTGTGGTGGCACATAACAGAGAAATACTCAGAAAAGACCCCCGTGCACACACCCACACGGACTCGTACCCTGCTACCCATTAAAAGATCCAAGGTTTCTCTTCCCCGGGGGGCATCAATATATGTACCAACATGAATAAATTCTAGAGCGTGTGCTAATTGAGTGTTCTATTCATGCAATTCTAACATTCAAAAATAATTCACAATAATATCACAAACACAATAATTAGTATGAACTATGAATCTCACAAAAGCATAAATCAACACATGAATACAATTATCCTCAAGCTATAAATCTACTCCCTAGAAATTATATCCATGGAAAATATTAAGTTAGATGCCATGGATCTAGGAAAATATGATGAAGAAAGAAGAGAAAAAGAGAAGGAAAGAGAATAAGAACTGTAGAGAGAGAAAGAAAACTCTCCTCTTCTTCTATCTAAACTAGAGAGAGAAAAAATCTACATCATGTCTACTTAGATTTTTATAGAAGACTAAAGGCTCTTGTATATAGTACTAGGGAATTGGACCTAAAGATAGGCCCAAAATAGGCCAAAATTAGGTAAAAAACCTAGTCAGCTGCCATCTGGCCGAATCTTTCTTGAATAAACTGCTCATATTTGCAAACTTTCTAGAGCTGAGGTTTAATGGTTTGGATAGAGCTTGGAAAAATAAAATTTTGGATATATGGTGGAAGGAAATAGGATAAATATTGAGAGGGTTATGGCTAAAATGGTTAAAGAGGGACCGTGAATAGTATGCACAGACCATGAAAGTACGGCGCGAGGCGCCAGATCTAGCGTGGCCCATTTGATTTGTACTGGCGTGGGTCGTGGGATCTGACACGGTCTGTGCTTGCTCCATTGGTACAGATCGTCTGATCTTGCGCAGTCCATGCATACTCCTTGGCACTGACCATGTCCTCGTCTGTGGTTTGTGTTCACGGGTTCCGCGTCATTTTCTACGGGTAGCCATCGAAGTCCTTATTTTTGCACTTCTAATCCATAGGACATGTCATTTGGCATGGACTATCATCAGAAACCTCATTTTTTTAGTAATTTTACACTGGCCACTCGATTCTTCACATCCTTATGGCTGATCTTGACATTTTGCACTTGGAATGGCGCAGGACGATCTCCACCCACACTTAGCCATTTTGGAGTGGAACGGGGCAAAACAGGATGCTGGAATGGGTACGGTCCATGCCGGGGGATTTTGCACGGACCCTCCGCATGCCAAGCCCTGACACAACTTGTATAGGGTTGAATGGTCCGCGCCAGAGAGTTTGGCATGGACCCCTTTGTGCTAGCCTTGCCTGGTTCGGTCGGCTAACTTATTTTCTTCATTGCGGATGAACCGCTAATCCATTTTGAGAGTTCTTGTAGTAAATTTTATGGTTCTTGAGGAGAATAATCCAATGGAACTAACCTTGAAGGTTTATTCTTCTAGGATCGCTCCCAAAATTTGGTACAACTCTCGGACAATGATTCTCTGTTTCTTCCTTGGTCGTTTTGAACTCCGATGCTGCCTATCTTCGGCTCCATCCTTCTACTACCACAATTTAATGTTCATGGCCTTCATCTACTACCATTTTAATATGAATGACCTTCGACATCTTCTACCATCCTTGTGAATGGTTTTCACATAGAATGTAACGAAAAGTACCCACGAGCGACCTACTAAGGATGATCCCAAAGGTAGATCTAGGTGCTCATACAAGATGTCCATTAGTACAAATTAAGTCTACAAAACGTGGGATTTAGACAAGAAAATCAAACATGGCCGTCTAAAACCCTTGTCACGTAAATTCAACTATACTAGTCCCAACATATAAACTAAATCAATTGTCACGCCGAACGCAATGGTTAACGCATGCATAATGGTTCACATCATACCCCCTCACACTTAAACCTTTACTCATCCTCGAGTAAATAAAAATAAGAAAAAAGGCTTAATCAACATGTAACATGCAATTATATGTTAGCCAATGCATTCAACTTATTCCAAAGCTACCCTAGTTCCCCCAAAGAAGTGAAAATCCTCAACTCTCACACTCCCCGAAGATCCTAAAGGAACCTATCCACCCAAAATAAAATGTGGAAAAAGCTAAGCAAGAAGATAAGTGTCAAACTAGATTACTTTTTTCTAAAATGATCCCCATAAGCAATCAATCAGGCGTCTCCAAAAAACAATCCACCAAGGAAATCCAAAAGTCTTCAACTTGGTTGTAATATAGGGATAACTTTTGATTCTCGACCTAATTACAACCAAGGAGGCAAATGTATCATCAACCTAGTTTTTTTCTCCCAATTTCTCTCATTGTGCCTAGGAGCCCTTTCGGGTTTTCATCCTAACTTTAATAAACAAAGGGTACTCACATTCTCACCTTTTTCCACATAGCCTCTCATTTTTTTCCTAGGCTCGTAAGCCTAGCCGGGCCTAGCCTCTCATTTTTACCTACATTTTTCGACCTATCCTGGCTTTTTCCAATGTTACCCAAGTCGCCCTTTTGGATTTCCAACTTGTCTGGCCTTTTTTTCCCTTTCAAAATGCTTTTAGAATAGCTATTGGATATATAGAAACAATTAAAAATCATAAGTGCTATCTAATCCTCTACCCCACAATTAAAGCTTGCATTTTCCTCAATGGATATGCAAAATCAAAGAACATATGTCAAGGGAAAGAAATAGAAAGAACTTATAATGAAAAATAAACACTAAATCCTACCCTTGATGGCACAATCTTAGAATATAAAGAACAAACTACGATCACCCCAATATACTAACCCTAACCTCTAATCAAGAAAGTTCACTCTAACCACTATCATGAACCACAAACCGAGTAAAGAATTGAATCACAATGGAGAATTACCTCTTAGGTCTCGATGTGTGTGTTTCAAGGGTCTTGAGGGTAAGTGAGTTTGGGTGGTACTTTGGTGGTGGTAGGTAAGAAATGTGATTGGGGTGTAGGTAAGTATGTGAGCTTCATGGTTCATGCACATCTACACTCCCCATGAATTTGGGGTTTGGTTCTCCTCCTGGTCCACAATTTTAGGCATCACGAACCATGTATGTCTACATGGTCCATGAGGTGGACTCCCCATTTTCTCACCTTCCTCCAAGAACCATATGCTTCCTAAAAAATAAACATACACACCAAGTGTAATAGTGTCCCAAACACAAAAATCTACAAATAGGAAAACACACCTAAATACTAAACTAATCTAATTTTTCAAAGCTCGGGTTACCTCCCAAGAACCTCCGTATATTTAAGTTCACTGGCACGACCCAAATGTAATCCATATGGTATGGGTTTGTACCCCATCACCTTAGACAACAAAAAATGGAGTGGCGGGGGTAAGAATCTTCCAAGAGGAAGATATAGTGGAGGAGGAGTCAACGTTAGAGGGAATATGTGGTATGGAAGCTTAGCAAATTCAATCGGCTTCCCTATGGTTTCCTCTAAGGGTTCCGAAAATGTGGGAGTTGGTTCTATAGGTGGAGGTGGGGGTGAAAATAGGTAATATGTAAAATTAAGTATAATCACCATTTCCTAAACTTCTTCACTATCAGCAAACCATTCCCCATCCCATTTACAATCATCTACCAAAAGTTCATAGTCAACTAGGGATGGTTCATTTTCGGAATATTGGGTTTCAAGTTGGCTCACTCATTTCATCAATCAAGAACTTGCCCTTCAACTTTCTCAATTCTTGAGAATAGTTGAGTTCCCAAATTGCTAATCTTGTTAAGAATTTGTGATTGGAGTAAATCACTACTTTTGGTCACATTAGCTATAGTTTGCAAAGCATCTCTATAATCCAATTTGGTAACCAATCCTAGGGATTCGAGCATTGGATAGGTTGGTGAAAGCCAAATATCTATCCTAAATTTTTGGTCTCCCAATGCATTTCCATAACACAAATTTGAGTTACCACTAAACCTCAAATTTGGAGCATCGCGGCATGGGTACCAATTTAGATCCCATTGGTCTTGGGAACCAACAACTCCTACCTCTCTCTCAATTTTGCTCATCTAAGAGAAAGACTCTGTGTGGGGTTGCAATGACATATCCTACAAATTCCACTCGTTGAGCCTCTCTTCTCCCAAAGTCACTCAACCATGGGCACCACTCTGTAGGTTAACCATAATGACACACCCTACAAAGTGTCATCCGTTGAGTACTTTCCCACATTTTCTTTTTCAATTAAACATAAGCAAAGAAAACACACAAAATTCAGAATCTTCGTGAAAGGGTCCTCGGTTTGCACTAAGAATCCAAGCAATACCTACTCTGGAAAACAACAAACAAAAGAACAATACTATCTACTTTACTAACGTGTTATGCTGATTAACAATTAGACTGATCAGCATCCCGACAGAGGAGTAAAAATTTGACCCACCTCCACTTGGGGTCATTAATTGTAGCTAATTAATACGAGAAAAGGGTGAGATCTAAGATCTCTATGGTCAAAGATAAAATTTATATTCTGCACCCAACTCACTACTATGTTATTGATAGGGTAGTTAACGACAAGCCCTGAGTATGTCCACAGAGATGCTAGGGCCTAAAAATCAATTAAACCAAACCTCGTCCGGGTTGTCAATCCGTACAAGTTTCTAGGAATACATAGTATAGTAAACAAGAAGGGAGGGGTTTAGTTTTTCTATCAACAACTACAAAGCATGAAAGTAAAAAAAACAAGTAATCTATATAGCTAAACAATTAGGGAATGTTTGCGTAATGTGGTTGATTTAATTCTTCGATACTCGATTAATTCACATGAGAGCTTTAGAAAAATCTAATCTAGTGTTCATAACACGGGGCATGGTCGATGGCATACACTTCCCTATGCCTGTCATGTTGCGTGCGCTCGCAGCTCTCTATCAACAGCACCTTTGTAATTATGGGAGTACAACAAGGTCCAATTTTTGTTGTAGATCTTTTTCTCCCTGGTGCGATTAGGTCTTGGGCATTCCACCATGAATACTCTACTCTCTAGGCCTATAAATGAGGCAAAGGGGAGTAGGCACCTTATATATGACACTAGGGCCTCTTACAACCCTAGCTTTCTACTTTTCACTATCTCTAACTACAACCCATTATATTACTTTATGTAATCAACTAAGACTGGTGTGGTGGCACATAACATAGCAATACTCGGAAAAGACCCCCCGTGCACACACCCACGAGGCCCCGTGCCCCGCTACCCATTAACACAGCCGAGGTTTCTCTTCCTTGGGGGCAACAATATTTTCACCAACATGAATATAGACTAGAGTGTTTGCTAATGGAGTGTACTACTCATGCAATTGTAACGTTCAAGAACAAGTCACAATAATATCACAAGCACAATAATTAAGATGAATTAAGAATTTCACAAAAGCATAAATCAACACATGAATACAATTATCCCTAAAATTTAAATCTACTCCCTAGAAATTAGATTGTTGAAAAATATTAACTAGATTCCATGGATATAGGAAAATAAGATGAAGAAAGAAGAGAAAAGGAGAAGGAAGACAAGAACTCTAGAGAGAGAGAACTCTCTTATTCCTTCTAAAAAATATATATAATGCCTACTTAGGTTTTCCTAGAAGACTAAGTGCTCCTATATATAGTAGTATAGGATTGGGAAAATTAGGCCAAAATTAGGTCAAAACCCTAGTCAGCCGCCATTTGGGCTAATCTTTCTTGAATAAACTTTTAAATTCGTGGACTCTCTAGGGCGAAGTTTTAGTGGGTTGGATAGAGCTCGGAAAGATAAAATTTTATATGTGGTGGAGGGAAATAAGATAAAAATTGAGAGAGTTATGGCCAAAATGGTGAGAGAAGGACCATGAATAGTATGCACATACCGTGAAAAGTACACGCAGACCGTGAATAATGCGGTGCAGGGCACTAGATCTGGTGCAGCCCATTTCATCCGCTCTGGCGTGGGATGCGGGATCTGGTGCGGTGCGTGCTTGCACCATTGGCACAGACTGTCTAATCTTACGTGGTCTGTGTATACTCCTTGGCGCAGATCGTCTTGTCCTCTACAAGTTGTGTCTGTACGGTTCGCTTCTTTTGGTGCAGGCTTCCATCAAAGTCTTCCTTTTTGCACTTCTGATTTGGGGGACGTGATGTTTGGCACGGACCATCATTAGAAACCTTATTTTGCTCAGTAATTTGGTACAAGCCACTCGATTCTTCGTATCCCAATGGCTGGTCTTTGCATTTTACACTTGGAACGGCGTGGGCTGTAAAACATGGGATGGTCTGCACCCATTCTTAGCTATTTTAGAGTGAAAAGGGATGCTGGAATGGGTATGCTCCACGCCGAGGGTTTTGGCATGGACCCCCCTCATGCCAAACCCTGACACGGCTCGTATAGGGTGGAACGATCCATGCTGGAGACTTTAGCATGGGCCCTTATATGTTGGCCTTGGCTAGTTAAGCAGGCTTCTTGTTTTCTTCTTTACGGATGAACCTTTAGAGAGTTCTTGTAGTCATATAGTTCTCGAGGAGACGAATCCAATGGAACCAACCTTGAAGGCTGATTCTTCTTGGATTATTCCCAGAATTTGGCCCAGTTCTCTAACTATGATTCTCCATATCTTCCTTGGCCATTTTGAACTCCAATGCCGCCTATCTTGGGCTCTATCCTTCTACTAACATGATTTGATATTTATGGTCCTCATCTACTACCATTCTAATATGAATGGCCTTCGAACTCTTCTACCGTCATTGCGTATGACCTTCAATATCTTCTACCATCCTTGCCAATGGCCTTCACATAGGATGTAACGAAAAGTACCCATGAGCAACCTACTGAGGATGATCACAAAGGAAAATCTAGGTGCATGTGGATACAAGATGTCTATTAGTACAAATTAACTCTACCAAACGCGGGAATTGGACTAGAAAACCAAACATGGCTGTCTAAACCTCTTGCCACGTAAACTCAACTAATACTAGCAATCCAACATATAAAACAAACCAATTATTACACTGCATGCATTGGTTAACACATGCATAATGGTTCACATCAATATTGGTGCCTTGTGATGACTCTAAAGTCGATACGACCCTAGTCGTTACAAACTACAATGCTTAATTATTGGTGTAAGGCAGGGTTTCCCTCGTTAGGAAGTTTTATACAATGACTCTTGGTCAGCTACTCCTAACATGCAATCACTCACACAACTAGTTAGTTAAAATTAAAGTCTAACGTTCGGCTCAGTACTCTTGATGTATATTGAATGCACTCAAATCCCTGGTACTCTCAAGCCTAAAGTAGCTATATTCTATAACTCTCAAACTAGCATTTTAGCCCAGCACGATATTATACTATGGATGAAATCCTGGATGCATCATAAAACATATCATGGAAAAAATCATTTAAGAATCAAAACCTAAAGTCATGCACAATATTCATAAGCATAGAAATTTAGGGTAATCAAGAATCTCACAAATCTAATCAAGCCATGAATAAAAATATAACCCCAAGAAAATAAACTAATCTAGAGACATTAATGCCATAGATCTAGGGAAATAAATGAAGCGAGAAGATAGCCTAAATATCTTCCTACGACTAATTAGAATAGAAATGACTTAGCTTATAAATGATTAAACCCTATGAGACTAAATTGATCTTATATAGTACGTTTTGAAAGTCCAACTGTAAAAAAAACTCCAGGTAGCCACGCTGGCATGAGTCGTACCATATTGCACTTCTTAGCCAGTATAACCTGTACATGATGCATGGGGGTCGGTACATGCTAGATTGCACGGACCGTCGTGAGGAGCTTGTTCCAACATCTTTTGAGTGCATGAACCATTCTGGATTGCATGACCTATCGACTGGAGGCTTTCAACCCAGCTTCTGATCGTGCAGGACATGCCAAGTTGCATGTCATATCGTCTGGGCCTTCTACTTCCTGCATTCTTCGAGCATGGGCCATGTAGGTTTGCATGACACATCTTCTGGCATTCGTTCCTCAGCACAATCTATGGCACGGGACGTGCTAGTTTGCATATTCTGTGTTATTTTTCGACACCTCCGGACTTCGCTATTTTCTGAGGTGCATCTATCAACTACCACATTTTGACTCGTGACCTTCACTCTTCTACCATCCTTGTAAATGGCCTTCACTAAGCTACTCTGAAGTGCTTATGAACAATCTACAAATGAGCTCACAAAATTGAATCTACATGCTCGTAAGGACATAAATCCATTAGACTCAAACAGGTTACAAAATGAAGGATTGCGATATGAAAACCAAAAATGGTCATCTAACCCCCTTATAATGTAAACCTACCTAAATCTAGAAATCTACCAACCAAAGGATTAAAAAAAGATGATAAATACTTCATAAAATACATGTATTTGACGTCTCATAACAAAACCAAAGAAAATATGAAATAATATATTCTTGAAATTTACATTCATTTCTTCCTAATTCTATAGCTATCCTTAAATTGAATAATTTAAAAGAGTTATTATAAAGAGTTGGTCTCCTGACAGGCGGCCTGTCCATAAGCTTATGAACAAGCCACTTATTTTTAACCTTATAGTCTGCATTTGTTAAAATTATATACAAAATATAGAATTTGTAAAAATATACTTATTATATCATATATTTCTTTATTTTCACCTTCAAATACATATTATTACTTCTTTTAACCTATAAAATAAAATATTTAAATTTTATAAAAATTACAACATTTAAGGTTAAATCCACTGTGGATTGTCAATAAACTTATGGAAAGATCATCTTTCCTAATACTCTCTCTAATAGAAAAGGAACCTACAAAAATATTCTAATTAAAATCTTATTCTAACAAAAAAAAGAAAAAGAAAATCCGGACATGACTGAGATTCAGCCGTTGCGCCCACTGATTTGAGGCAGCCAATGCTTGTCGCACTAGTGTAGGATAAGGAAATTAAAGGCGGTGAAAGAAGCGTTTGGAAATATTTTTTTAAGCCGTCGTGTCTGACACCACCACGGATCAAACATCTTCGTTTCACGACATTTCAAACGTCGTAGTATTAATTATTTTAATTCCTTGTAATGTTTCTAATACCGGAAATAGAAGAAATTATCGTGCGTAGAAAATACTCCCAGTGTAGGAAATTTGTAATCAAACTGGGCATGCGAGCACATCTAGGCGTATTAGATATTGGTAGAGTAGATTTCCGAATTCAGAAACAAATTCGGTTCCAGGTGGAAGTTGCTACGACTTCAAATCGTGGGTCGTATTTATGAAGGCTTGCAAAGTTGAAATTTGATTAGGCTTTGTGGTTGTGGCATTCCTTTACCGGTTGACTTTTTGGAATAATTGTTGTTCTATATTAATTGATTAATTTATTGAGTTCCAAAATTAAAAAGCCAATTGACCCTCTAAATGTTTTTATTGCGAGATAACATATGCCATCAAAACGATTGTCGAAAAATATTGATGGCAACATCCTAATTGTATTCTTATATGCATGTCATGTCCAACGCGGTTTTGTAATTTCTGAAACTAATACAGAAAGAGAAAATAACAGTGTAGATTCCCACTTTTAGGCGAAAGTATATGTTTTGTTCCTCTTTTTGTACCTTGTTCCAAAAAAATTTCCAAAATATTATGAAAATTTCTCACTTATTTCCTTTATCGGACATGATACACTTTAATGAAGTTAACAGACCTGTCAAGGGTTACCAATGTTAGAAAAAAAATTTAACAACTTTGAAGTTAAATGATTACCTTAAAATTTTCTCTTTTTCTATTTTTTTCCTCACCGTCTCTTCCGCCATATTCTGAACACTACCAATCCAACCATATTCACAATATCTTCTATCCCACTGGTGTTCACTATAACCACTAGAAAGTTTGACTCACTTAAATCGGCTAATAGTATGTGGGAATCAATTGAGAATATTTTGTAATAACGTTGGAACGTTTTAGGAATAATTCATTAAAAGAGGAACGAAACTTGTAATTTCACCTAAAAGTGGCCACACAAATTATCATTTTCTCAATACAAAAATTGTAAGACAAAGCTAATTGTAAGACAAAATGGAAAAAAACATACTAAACTTGAATGTAGACATGAAGTGCATTTGAACTTAAAAAAACATAGTAAACTTGAATGTACTAATGTAGACAAAGGAAATGTAACTAAACTTGAATACATAGCACACTTTAGTGTATTAAAAAGTAAAAAAACAAATGTAATTTAAATTTTAAAGTACTTAGGGGATTATTATACCACTAATGTTACTAAAGGTTGGTGTGTGGTACCTTAAGTTGAACTAGTTTTGAGGGTTTGGTTAAGTTAGAATTCATGAACCTAAACTACTAGATATATTGAAAGGTATGTCTAAATAAAGCCATATATAATAATTGAAGGTATGTGTAACCAAAGCCATACTTGGTTGATAAAAGATACTCTTCCAGTCCTCCACGCCATTGCTTTCCAAACCTTGTTCGTTCGATAGTGGATGGAAGAATATAGACTTCTCCAACAACTTCTATGCCGCAAAGAAAATTCCAAATTTATACAAAATGTTCTATTAACCTAAAACATGCCAAATGATATGAATTAAAATAAATAAGAGATAACTTGTTGAAGGCAGTCTCCCAATCATCCACTTCATGTGGATGAATTCTTGCTTATTTTCAATGGTTTTCATCTCAACCTTCACCTTAGTTTCTAGACAACGATAATTCAACATCAACCACATGTCTACCTATGAAGCCTACAGAAAAATATTTAATAAGTATAAATTAAAAGGAATCGACAAAAAGAACATATTTTGTGTTCTGTATGATATTAATAAAATAATAAAACAAACTTGTTACTAATCAACAATCCATAACTACACATTACAACAATAAAAAACATATATTAACAAAAATAATGACTCCAACTACCTTTGTCTTTTCAAGTCCAAGCATTTCCATGGCGGTCTGTATATCGACAATCTCAATCCTGACCCCAACTCTTCTAACCACCTTCAACCACCCTTTACATGGCTCGATGATCAGGCACCTAACACTCCGGAAAATGAGTACATCACAAAAGGAGATGTTGTATAATGGCTCGATGGTCAGGCCCCTACCGCTCCAGACAATGAGTGCATCACAAAAGGATATGTTGTATAATGGGGATCCCAAAGTTGTAGTGGATATGATACTGTGATATGCAGTGGAAACAAGGCACAGGTGGTGGTGTGAGGTTTGAAATTGGTTGAGAAATACGGTGGAGGAGTTGTGGAGAAAAATACAATGGGGAAGGAGATGTATGTCACCATCTTTTGTTGCTGGTGAATCCTTACAGTGAATCTGTGATAGCGGATTGGGGACTATGAACGATTTTTGGAACATGTAAGAGAACAAGGGGGAGCAGTGCATCTTTTAAGCACTAACTGGAGAGGGGTGACAGTTGTTTTAATGAATAAAGTCACTTTATTACAAGGCGGACGAAACTCCTTATAATCATCAACGGTTGTGCATCTTTATGACTGTTCCGATATCTAAACGAATGTAGATTACATTTCAAACTACGTTACTCACTATAACGAAATAAATTTCCGATTTAGAATTAACCTATATTTTGAATTGACCGTGGTTTATAAACCCTTGCAGTATTGGGGCATACAAATTCCATTAAAATTTTCAAAATTCCAAGAGACCTTAATCGAGGGCACCCCTTACATAAATTTGGGTACTATTAGCATGACATCCACCTTCATTAGTTTGGTGAAACTACTAGGAAAAAAATCAAACTGCATGGAAAAAGAAATCGGCGGCAACTTTTGATGCTAAAGAGTTCGTATCTCTTTCAGCCTCCGAAGGGTACACTACTCTACTATAAAATTCCAAGTTATATATTTTTATGTCCTTAAACCCAATGACACCACGATTCTAGGGATGAGTAGCATTGCATCACTATTGAATTCCAAAGTTTTTTCGTCATCCTTGCCATCAAGGATGCAACGCACTTTCGCAAAGTGTGTCAATTTTATATCAACATGGTGCCGGTAGATAGAGGGTCATTATCTACTATAGTTAATAGTAGACAGTTTAATGTTGGTCCATGGAAGATTAATGATTTTGTAGGTTTCCCGTACAACATCCCTCAGGATTGTTATCCAGTGGTTTTTGATAGTCCTTTGAACATATATCATCATTGAAATTGGCTCGTACATGTTGATCCTCCCTTATTAAATCCTACCCATCTAGGGCAATTTTATTTGAATAAGGTTGTTTCCAATCATGACTCCACCAAGAGTTATAAGCTAAAATATTTGACAATAGAGTAGGGGATTGTAAACGGGTGGTAGCACGGATTTTGGTGTAGGTAAGGACATTAGTGAGCCCATGGTGACAACTATAATGTTTTTTTTACTATTTCATTAGGAAGGTGAAGGTTAACATAAGCTATATCATTGTGAAGAACATGTTTACATTTATTGTGCATTCGAAGAAGGAGGCTATGAAGCTACCTTATGGGCCCCTTATTTTCAAATACCTCTAGTGGGATAACACATTGACATTTATTAGCCAGGAAGTGCCTCCTAATTGTACTACCAGAAGTTCTTTGAGAACAAGAAATGGAAACTCATAGAGGGGATATGGTCACACAAGGTTTGTGGAAGAAATAGCATAAGAAGGCGCATGGATGAAGGTTGTTCTTTTTTCATTAAATCCCTTATCAAAGTTTTCCATATGTATTTCTATTCTAATTTAACGCTCACAACTTTCAGGGAAGAGAATGACATCTCTTTCATGGTGGATGTGCACAAACAAATGAAAATTAATGTCAACAAGATCATGCCTTTGAGGAAAATGACCCATGCTACCACGAAGATTGGCAGTGCATCCAAGTGTGAGGAAAAACATAGTCAAAGTTTGCAAGAAAGGACATCCGATTAGCATTTTTATGTCTCAATTATTAATAACGTCGCCTTGTACAGAATCATGAATTCGAAAGAATATTTTTGGAATGGATCATTTGTTCAAAAAAATGTTATTCGTTTCTCTCAACATTTTCTCTTGTACACAACTCAACTTATGAGTCAATATCCATCTCCTACATTTGGTTGATAAAAGGTTCATTTACCTTTTTTCCCTATCCCACCTTAAAACTCGACAAGTCTTTCGGATTGGAATATTTGCTGAATGCAATAATTTATTTCAAAATAATAAGCAATTCGTTAGTGCTTCCAAATTGGAAAATTCTTCGGACTTGATCAAACAAGATAGAATATTATACTTCTGATATCAAAACACTCACTGGAATTATTGCTCCACCAAACATATCACCGTTTTTACATCCAAATTTGATACTGATAACAACAATATAATGGCTAACAAACTGACTTTGCATAATTGTTTCCAAAATGCCTACACTATTACAACATTACGAAGAGATTGCTACTTGTGAAGATTGACATAATCACTAAGTGGAGTAATTTCTATTTTGCAATGGCAGGCATGATAATGAATATGCTCAAATTTGGCATCCCAATCAACTCTTCTGATACGGTGATCTGCAGCAGTACAAAAGGTTGGACTATGATGATTGACGAGCATTTTATTCAAAAACCAATTCCAGTTCACATATTCTAGCAACCGTTGTTGACAATCAGTGATTTCAGGGGATCAATTCATAAATTCTTTAGTTGCATCAAACTATTCCATCCCGAATACATATGTTCACTTTCCAAAAATATTTTAAATACCATTTACAAATAATAAGCTCCTAGATCCCCTAAACTATGAGGTTTTTCTAGCGATTGAAAACCTTAGTTGGACTTTCCTACTTAAGAAAACCCACCTGAAAATGGAAAAAATACTCGAACAAGTAACCAAAATGTATTCATGCACTAAATCTAACTCATGCAAACTCACCACTCCCTTTTGGTACAATGCTTCCAGATTTTTGGCCTCAACGCATTAGTTCATGAAGTTATTGAATTTGACACTTGGAAGCCATGTAAGAATTGCAATACCTCCCAACGACACTTGTTCTATATGAACAGGTGTTTGGAAATCTCATTAAACCTATGGAAACTTCATTATACAAAAACAACACAAGTGACCAAAAGTCAAACCTTTATTTCACACATACATGGGAAAAATGTTGGAATTTATGCAAACAAAAACATACCATATTTTTTCCCTCCAGAGGTTAAACAATGAATTGGCCGCAACTCATCCGAGGATAGAAACAATAATATCATCCGGTAGCTTTTCTAATTGTGTCTCCATAATTAGTTATATCTTTGCAAATTTTGGATGAATATGATGGTGAGCTGAGTGGGATGATTTGTTTGTGAAGTTGGGTTAAAAATAAGGGTTGAGAGGAATAGATACATGTAATAATGAATAATAATGATGATTCAAAGGGATTTGTTACAAATTCCACCAGGGAAAATGGAACACACTACTTGGAAACCATTTCCATGGCTACACACTAGGTGTTATTGTGCACGTTACCCATCTTCCAAACTTTTTCCTTAGGTTCTGGCTTTGCGACCTAAATTGGACAGAAGATCCGATTTCGTAAAAGTGGATTAGGATGGCGGTTAAATTTAACCCCCTATATTTCTTTAAAATAGATGGTGGATTACAAACATCGTAAATTGTACATGATTAGAAGGCAGTTAAAGTCATACCGCCTTCCAATGGAATTCCATAGACGTCCAACAATTTTCCATCATCCCAAACCAGTGTTTAGATATATGAACATATTAAGGATGGTGGTTCTGAACAAGAAATTTGAAGACGCCATGCAACTGCACCATTAATCACCAGTATGCACTAATGTCGGTTTCTTCTTGGTAGTGACCCGACTTGGTCATAACTTAGTAACAGTTTTCCAACAATCTTCCATTGGTTGCAAGTCTTCTCTTCTTTGATTTCAGATCTAATTTTCTAGATCAACTATTGGTATTCCGATCTTCATCTCCTACTCAGTTCTTCAATGTTCAGTAAATCCGTTGATTCTACACTTCTACGCATCAGTTCTGGATTACATAATTAAAGCAGTAATGAGTCTAAAATAACTCTAAAGTATGCTAATATTCACTAATTATTCTACACAAAATACAACATATCAAATTCTCCCCAACATAGAACTTGCTCGTTCTCGAGTAAGCTAATGAAAACTACTTCCAAGATACAGACAAGTACAAAAAAAATTGAATGCTAACCATTTCAAAAAAATGATTCCAATAAGCTCAACATAGATATAGATTGAATGGGATCATGCTAAGCGCAGAACAAGTTCTAATGATCCGTATATTCAATCAAAAATTTAAAATTTATCCTAAAAATTTCAAAGAAAAAAACTATAAATTCTCCTAAATCAACATATCTTAACCACCTCGCAACCAAAAAATTGTCAAGAGTAGGCTGCATGTATTTTTTTTTTAAAGTCTTCAATGCCTTTTGGTTCTCTGTATGGCATCGATAATTGATTTGATACGGCTGTGATTATGCAAGGAAACTAATGGTACTAGTACAAAAAAATATGACCTTTTACCTCGATTTTTTAGTGGCTTTTACTTGGATTATTCAACCCTAAAAGGAAGAGGTAAATACCACTACAGTAACAAGTATAATTTGTACCTCGATTTCTTTTCAAGCAAAACCAAGGTTAATATTCAAATCAAAGCCTGTTTGGCACATTGCCAATGTTGGTGGTTGAATGGGCCAAAATAGTGGAACGATGTGTTTCCGGCATAGATCAGACCGACACTAAGGCTAAGCTTAGCCGATGTAGAATCCCTATAGAAATGATGTTAGCCACATTTTTCAGTAGTGTCAAGAGCATAATCGCAACCGTACTAATATCGAAATATTAGATTTTATGATTGAAATGTATCCTTATCGTAGGTGTGTTTGGTTGTTGGCTAGTGAAATCCAAGGTGAAAGGGGTGAAGTAAAAAATATTTTTCCTTGTAATGTGATGGGTGCAATGGTGGTCAATTGGAATATGGGTAGTTGATTTGGAACCAGTGGCAGTATAATAGAAGAAGGGGACAATGCAGAAATGAGAGCATAGAGAAGATGGTGAAGAAGGGAGAGGAGTTATACTGGAGAATTGGAAAATGAATAATGATAAGTTATAGTATGGAAAATATTAGGATTATCATGAGTACTAAAATTGAACCACCTCTAATTAGAAGTTTAAATGCCTTTATGCATGAACCTCCTTTTAAAACCCGTCTTTAAATCCATCCTACGAATATTTACAAATTCAAGAGCCTCCATTTAAGTTTTAAGAGTGGAACTCAATTTGGCTACGCAACCAATTCCTCAGTCGTGGTTTGGAAGAAAGAACCCTCAAAGTGTTCCGAGGGAAAAAATCTCTGATGACAAAGTCTGCCACTGGTATCATTGTCAAAACTGTGAATAAATTATAATAATAAACATGCCTTGATATTTATATGCCGATAACCCTAGAAGTATGGCTAGGATTCTACCTTTCTTATGCAAGAATACTCTTTGAACCAATTGGGCTAGATAGCCCCAATCGTAATAAACATTGTTATAAATAACGTTTTGGGGTGTGGCTCATCAGCAATGGGCCACTCCAGAACATGTATCAGTATCATCAATAGCCTCAAGAAACCAAAGGTCATTTTGAGGATCGAGTGGTTCTGGAGTTGGGCTAAGATATCGATTAAGGGTTTCTAGGAGGATCGATTAAGGGAAACGTTAAGGTTCTAGCTCTTGATATGGAATTTGGCTTTCTCGAATGGATGCCTTTGAGTTAGAATTTAAAAAGACGCGCGTGTAGGGAAAAGAAGCATGAGGCGTAAAGCTGCCAAGTGCGTGATGAGCCCCATTAATGTGAAAGAGAGAAGATTCCCCCACGTTTTTATGTTTTCCCCCCTTTTCCATATTTCAAGGTAATCATTACCTTTTTTCAGACCTCTTCAGCCCCCACAACTATCTTCCTTGCCATTTTTCGTCTTCTCCACTTCTACTTGTAGGCAGGAGTAGAATCAGTGGTACGCGAGATAGGGCTCCGGTCCTATCTAAATTTTTGGCCATAGATAGAAGGAATCGATTGCTGGTGTCCAGTGTGTCTTCCGCCCCTGCTTATGCGTCTTCCGACGACGGTGGCAAGAAGCTCAGAGAAAAAGACTGCATTGTGGCCTTCTTTTTTTTTTGCAACTGAACTAGTAAAACGACTTCATTTTCACGTTAGTTAAACGATGTCGTTTCATTTGTCATAAGGGAAAAAATAAAATGAAATATGGGTTTTAAGATGTATTGGATTGGGCCAAATTCCCAATCCAATACCATTTCTCCCAAAATCCGAATACAGAAGAAGAGAGGAAGTAGTGGCCAAAGCAGGAGCTCACTGCTCAGCTCTCTCCCACCCCCGCCACCAGGTCTCCGCCTTCGGACGTCGAACACTGCCATTGTCCCATCGCCGCAGCCGACGCTGGACGCCGCCCCTGCACTGAACCACTGGTTCTCTACTTCTCTTTATTCTAAAGTAATTTAATTTTAGGGTTTATTTTCTTTTTTATTTCTTCTTTCAAAACTTAAATTTATATGACACTACCACAGAGACCCCCCTCTAGCACCGGTTTTTTAGCATCGGTTTTCAAAACCGGTGCTAAAAATCTAATAGCACCGGCTTTTTAAAATTTCAACACCAATTTTTAAAACCGATGTTAATTTAACACTGATTTTTTAATTTTAACACCGGTTTGTTAAAAATCGGTGCTAAATTTTACAATAGCACCAGTTTTGGAAAATATTAGCACCGATTTTTAAAAATCGGTGCTAAAAATTTGAAAATTTCATTTTTCCCGCCAAAGAAATAGCCAAAAAATTTTAAATATCACCGGTTTTGGAATTATTAGCACCGGTTTTTAAAAACCGGTGCTAAATATTTGTAAAATTCTATCTTCCCACCAAAAAATTCAAAATAGCACCGGTTTTCGTAAAACATAGCACCGGTTTTAAAAACCGGTGCTAAAAAATAAAAAATAGCACCGGTTTTTGCAAAATTTAGCACCAGTTTTAAAAACCGGTGCTAGAAATTATAACTTAGCACCGGTTTTTTGTAAAAAAATAGCACCGGTTTTAAAAACCGATGCAAAAATTAATAAATAGCGCCGGTTTTTTAAAAAATAGCACCGGTTTTTAAAAAACGGTGCTGAATATTTTCAATACTCATTTTCCCACCAAAGAAATAGCCCAAAATTTTAAAATAGCACCAGTTTGGAAAAAATAGCCCCAGTTTTTAAAACCGGTGCTAAAAATAAAAAAATAGCACAGATTTTGGAAGAAAACAGCACCGGTTTAAACCGGTGCTAAAATTTTTAAAATTTTTGAAATTTTCCCACCAAAGAAATCCCCAAAAAAATTTTCCGCCAAAGAAGTCGCCAAAATGTTTTTTAAGTAGCACCGGTTTTTTGTAAAAAACTGTACCGGCTTTTAAAAACCGGTGCTAAATTTTTCAATACTCATTTTCCTGCCAAAGAAATAGGCCAACATTTTTAAAATAGCACCGGTTTAAACCGGTGCTAAAAAAATTTAAACTTTTTAAATTTTCCTGCCAAAGAAATCTTTAAAAAATATTTCCCGCCAAAGAAATCGTGAACAATTTTTAAAGTAGCACCGGTTTTTTGTAATAGCACCGGTTCTTTTAAAAAATAGCACCGGTTTTTAAAAACCGGTGCTAAATTTTTCAATACTCATTTTCCCGCCAAAGAAATAGGCCAAAATTTTAAAATAGCATCGGTTTTGGAAAAATTAGCGCCGGTTTTAAAAACCGGTGCTAAAAATGAAAAAATAGCACCGATTTTGGAAGAAAATAGCATAGGTTTAAACTGGTGCTAAATTTTTTTAAATTTTTCCTGCCAAAAAAATTTTCCCCCCAAAAGAAATCGCCAAAAACTTCTAAATATTTGAAAATTTGTTTTTGACAAAATTTTTTAAAGCTCATTATTTCCGCCAAAGAATTCAAAAAATATGCCAAAAATTTCAAATAATCTTCGCCGAAATTTCATGAGCGGGGAACAGCTGTGCAACCGCTCTAAGCTATTTTTTTTTAACTTTCAAAATCGTTCACTTCTTTTGTTGATTTTAAGTAATGCCTAAGTTAAGTTAAATTGATCAACGATCAACCTTTACTGACCTCATATATACAAATAAGAATAAAATTTGTTTACATTAACTAATTAACGTTCAACCCTTAATTGATTTAGTATACTCCCTCTGTCCCGGATTAAATTGCACAAGATCAAAGATTCAATCAAACTAAGAAAACTTTTGACTACATATTTGAATATATATATAAACAATCGTGAAAAATTTTCTTGACTTTCAATATATAAACACTAATTAGCGGTCAAACTTCATTTGAATTAGTATATAATAAATACTAATAAAAATGTTTGACTTTGACTAATCAACGGTCAAAACTTACTTGACTTTCTATATATAAATACCACTGACTAAGTTGACTTTAACTAATCAACGGTCAAACTTTACTTGACTCTCTCTCTGCATAGAAACACTAGTGGCCATGTAGGTTGGGTAGGGGGTAAATTAATTCTGCGTACGCAAATTAATTAACCCCTAGCTAGGTATCACTTGGAATAAACGGTTGTACTATTTGCCTGCGCTGTACTGAAAAGTGTAAAATGGCATCAGGCTGTCCATTTGCCTAAAATGGAAAGAACGGTTACAAAACCGTTACGCGGGACATGCGCGGTAGAAGTCATGATCGGTCTCTTATGCCTAGGAGGTCTATCCGTGGGGAACACTTGGGAGCATAACGGACTACGGTCAAACTGCTCCCACCCCATAGAGAAAGCCTCGGCCCTCATCCAGAGACCGTTATCGAAGGCCAATAACACCTCTTTATCTTCATCTTAGAGGTGTACATGGTAGAAGCGGCGTGCAAGCCCTTTTAGGAGGACAGGTCATACTACTTCATTCATTGGAAGACCGAGACCACTCTCGGATTTGAAGACACCCGTGGGGAGCAAACCACGGTGCAAGAGCCGGTTCACACCACCGGTAGCATGGATGTAAAATGGAGCGAGGAGGCAAGAGAGTTTGTTCTCACGCCCCTCTGTTTTTTCAGGGATGGCTTATACAGGCCCCGGTCACCACGAAGGGACTCTGTTGATGGCTCATACAGACCCTGGTCACCACGACGGGTTGCAATATTTTCCATGGATGGTTTCCACAGGCCCCGGTCATCACGACGGGACTAGCTTCTTTTGGTCACCTGGTTGTAACATTTAGATCAGGGGTAGTATTTTAGGTAACATGCGTTAAGGGAGTGGGCTAATGTTCCCACTCCCGTACACTCCCACGGCATTTTTTGGGCCACCTGATTATACCATCTAGATCAGGGGTAGTTCAGTAGGTTTCACTGTATCACGGGAGTGGGACAATGTTCCCACTCCCGTAGACTCTCACGGTTTCTTTTTATTTACCATTACCTTCGACTAGTGACTAAGCTGACTTTAACTAATCAACAATAAAACTTTACTCGATTTTCAATATATATACACTAAAATTAAGTTGACTTTGACTAATTAATGGTCAAACCTTACTTTAATTGGTATATAATAAATACAAATAAAAATGTTTGCCTTTGTCTAATCAATGGTCAAACCTTACTTGACTTTCAATAAATTAACACTAATAACAAAGTTGACTTTAACTAATTAATGGTCAAACTTTATTTGAATTAGTATATAATGAATACTAGTAAAAATGTTTGACTTTGTCTAATCAACGGTTAAAGCTTACTTGACTTTCTATATATATATATATATACTAGTGACTAAATTGACTTTAACCAATCAACAGTCAAACTTTACTTGACTCTCTCTATATATAAACACTAGTGACGAAGCTAAATTTAACTAATCAACGGTCAAACTTTACTCGACTTTCAATATGTAAACACTAATAACTATGCTAACTTTGTCTAATCAACGGTCAAACTTTACTTGACTTTTAATATATAAACACTAATAACTAGATTGACTTTCTCTAATCAACGGTCAAACTTTACTTGACTTTCAATATATAAATACTAATATCTAAGTTCACTTTAACTAATCCACGGTCAACCCTTACTTGTCTTTCTACATAAAAATACAAATAACAAAGTTGGCTTTAACTAATCCACGGTCAACCCCTACTTGACTTTCTACATACAGATACAAATAACAAAGTTGACTTTAACTAATCGACGGTCAACTCTTACTTGACTTTCAATATATATACACTAATAACAAAGTTGACTTTAACAATTTAACGGTCAAACTTATATTTGAATTAGTATATAATAATATTTACTAATAAAAATGTTTGACTTTGTCTAAATAACGGTCAACCCTTACATGACTTTCAATATATAAACACTAATAACTAAGTTGACTTTAACTAATTAACGGTCAAAATTTATTTGATTTTAGTTAATGAAAACTTTAATGGGCTGAAACCCATAATTTTGGCCCAAACCCCAAGTCTTATTTTCATATACTCAGTCTTCCTTCTCCCTTCGCTAATTTCATTCGATCGAACCCACCGTCCCCCCATCTCCTCTGGTTTTTCTCCACCGATCAGCCACCAACCATGCATCATCTGAAAGGGGAGATGGCGCCGGCACCGGCTCCGGTGAGGGAGGCGATCTCGCGGCATCTTGTCTTCCTGCTCAAAGACTTGTCCCTTTTTCCTTTGATGCACAGACCCACTGTTCGCTAATATATCTGTCGATCATTGCCACTGCTTGTAGGTCTCCTCGACGTCGTCGTTATCCCCCGTCTGAGATGAACGTCATTGATCGATTGCTGGCAATGAAGGTTCGACGGTGCCGACTGCCAGTAAAACAAGGCTTCGCCATAAATGGCAAGAACTCGGTATTTTTTCCTCGATCCTGTCTCATTTTTGCTCTCTGATTTCATGTATTTAGTCCTTGCATTTTTGCTCTCTGGCTCCTTCTTCTTCTGCTAGTACTGACTCAGCAAAGCCTCACCAAAATCTTGGTACGAATGCAAGGAGCCATGAACTAGCTTGTTGAACCATTCTTGAGTTGTTCCTCGAAGGTAACTGCCCACAGGTTTGCAGATTAACCTCTCATCAAAGTCCCAGGACTTTATTAGACTTAGAGAGGTTTGAATAAAATCTCTACGATCAGAATCACTCCTATAGGTTGGAAGTCCTTTTGGTCGCTTCGTGTCCAACAACCATTGGGTAGACATTACCCAGAAGGAAAAACCCGCGACCTATCCCAAAGGCCCAATTAATCTGTCCAATTCCCTCTTCAATGCATTCTTGCTATAATTTCTAGATCATACCAGTCAAGGGTCCATATATTAGTTCAGGAGTCCAGTAGCATCTCTAATAGGAAGCTAGTCCATTGGCTGTGAGTTCATGTAGCCAGAGTGAGGCCAAGATCCTATTGTCCAAGGCTACACGTGAGAGGGCTGCCCGGAGAAGCCAAAATAAGGTACTTGGCCAACCGTCGAGGGATAATGTTGGCTTTAAGTACCATATCCTTGATACAGTCCTACAGAATAAGCTAGCACATATCTAGGCTCAAAATTGGGGAAGAATGCCTAAACCACAAGCATCGAGACGAGCACTCAGTAAACCGCTCCATGTGTAAGATCTGGGAATAAAAGTTGTGGTCAGGTCTAAGTCTCTTCTCTCGTAAAACCAGGTTAAGCCACTCCCATTATAGGTTGTGACTAAGGCCTTGTCTACACCACCGGAGGCATTGAAGTCATGATTCCTCTCAACGACCCGATGAGGGGTATCGAGGGAGGTGTAATATGGTATCTTGCAACAATGAGCATCTACTCTATCTGCACCATATATGGTTGAAAACCAACCATAACTCCGTCACTCATACTTCAATTCACATAAACGACCCTCTCATGGGCCTCGATGTGTGAGTCACCAAAGGCTTCTGTAAAATGGCCATCAATATCCACAAGCGAATTGGGTAAAAGGTTCGGTAGGGGATTCGTCATGCTACCTCCCTTTGCCCAAGGTTCTATGCTAACCTCTGGCTGCCTCGATGAATCTAAAACTCCAGCGTGAGATCCTTTTTCCGCAATGGTGGTTGGGCTCTGTTTGATTCACACCTTGGTCAGATTGGCTCCAACACTCTATGATGCAGGTGTATTAGCCATCTTCTTGGTTCCTCTTTCTTCTATACGGAGATTATACTTCCTCACCTGCACCAATTGCTTTGATTCTAACCGTTCAATCCTATAAGAGGTATCAGTCATAGAAGTGGACATAAACCAATGAATTCACAATCTGACTCAATCGGTTCCATCGGTCGTGCCAACTGATGGGTCTGGAATTTGATTGGGTTGTGTCACCAACTCCCCAGCCGTGATCTATAAGAAATAGCACTAGGAGTGTTCTGAGGAGAAAACTCTCTAGTTGGGATGATCATGGGTCGAATCTAGGTCGGGTCTAAACCTAACCCTCAAAATTTATATTAAGACCAAGATCCGACCTGGACCCGTAGGGTATGAAAACTTTCGACCCATACCTAAACGTGATGGGTCCAAAATGTGTCCTAAATGGGTCTAACTTTCTAATTTTTCCTCATCTAATAAAATATGTATTATCTTAAATACAAATAAATTCAAGTTAAATATGGACATGAATTATTTTTAATGAAAAATATATATTACACATTTTTTGTTTAATTAAAAATAAAAATACAAGGAGAATATGAAAATAATTTAGAAATTAGGATAAATAATAGGGTGAATGACTTGGGAGGCCCCTGAACTTCCTCCATCGATCACCTTTGGCCCCCCATTTTTTTTCAATACCTTTCGTCCCTGAACTAAAAAAAATGCTACATCGTAACCCATCCATCCGGTCAAATCATCAAGTTCAGTCAAAGTGTTAATTTTTAGGGCAAAACAGTCATTTTTCATTTTTTCTTTTTGTCCTTTTCTCAGTTTTCATTTTCCATTGATCATTAAAAAAATTTATTTTTCATCTTACCCTTCCCCTCCCTTCCACTCTCTCCGACCGAACACTTACTGCTCTCTATCGGTGGTCATCTAAACATAACTGCCACACCATCTGCCTCATTGCCAGTGCTTACCACCACCTGAACTACCCTCATCGCCACCCTCATCCCCGCTCCTCCACCACTTGAACCCTACCCTCCACAGCACATTTCAAATCCAGTAAACACTTTTCCCACTTTCAAACAAAAAGGATTCTCTAACCTTAAACAACTTTCTTTTGTAACAATCACTTCTCTCATGTTAACTCCAGAGTAGGTGAAAATTGGCGAGGATTCTCCGCAGAGTAGGTGACAATCGGTGGGATCGTGAAATCAGATTTGATTTGTTGGGAAGGAATCGACAAAGAATGGAGGTGTGGTGAAATCAGATTTAATGACAATAATCAGAGTAGGTGACAATAATCGGATATGATCATGAAATCAGATTCGATGGCCTGGGATGGAGTCGATCAAGAATGTAGGTGTGATGAAAGAATGGAGTCAGGAGCAGTGAGCCGTGGTGGAGTAAATTGGCAAGTTTGACGGCTGTGGGTGTGGTGGAGTAAATTGGCAAGTTTGACGGTTGTGGGTGTGGTGGAGTAAATCGGCGAGTCCGGTGACTGTAGGTGTGGTGGATTGATGGAGTGAGGAGCGGTGGGCTCTGTTGGAATTGTAGGAATAACGGTGAGATTGTAGCAGCGGGAAGGGGAAGGGGAAGGGGAAAAGAAAGGGATAAAGAAAAAAGAAAAAATGGACAATAACCATTTTCCCTTCAACTTAACATTTTTGACTAAATTTAACGCTTTGACAAGACGAATGGGTTACGATTAGCAGTTTTGTTAGTTCAGGGACGGAAGGTATTGAAAATTGGAGGGGGGCAAAGGTGAATGATGGAGGAAGTTCACGGGCCTCCCAAGTTGCTTGCCCTAAATAATATATATAGTTAGGGTAATATGGGTCTGTGGGTTAGGTCTGGGTCTTAACATTTCAGACTTGGACCCAGACCCCATTTTTAAATTTAGACCCATACCCGGACCCAGACCCGGACCCAGACCCGATGGGTCTAAATTTTTTTAACCCATGCCTGACCAAATGGGTCTAGACTCTATGGGTCTAGGTTGGGTCCTAAACCCATGATCATCCTTACTCTCCAGTGACAAAATCAGCCGTCGGTATCAATAGTCAAATATGAATGAATTATAATAATAGGCATATCTTTATATTTATATGTTGATTACCCTAAAAGTAATTACCTAGGGCTAGGATTCTACCTTTATTGTACAACAAGTAGTAAAGTTTGTATTTGATAAGAATACTCTTTAATCCTATTGGGCTAAATAGATCAAATCGTAATAAACATTGTTATGAATAATGTTTTGGATTCTGACCCATCGGTGATTGATCATTCGAGAACATGTACCATCAATTTCATCAGTACACTTCTGTTTAGAGCTGTCAATCTCTAACCCAAATTTTTTACCCGACCCGACCCGAACTGACTCGACCGAACTTAACACAAACCTGATCCTGACACACAAAATATTGACCCAAACTCAAACCCGACCTGACTCAAACTCAACTTGAAACCGATTCTGACCTGAAAATTTGGGTCCAAACTCGAACCCGACCCGAACCCATTTAGAAATCTGATTTTGACCTAATAATTTGGACCCAAACTCGACACGACCGAATCAAACTAAAATCTTATTCTGACCCAAACATGATTCAATTGGAATACGTTTCAACTTGAACCTGATTAAACCTAACCCATAATCAACTTGTAACCGATTCAACCCGAGAAATAACATGCATAACTCGATCCATTATCAACTACGAAAATAATATACATAATCAATATAATTTTTACCCTATGTGTATACCGTGTTTTGAGTATACTTTAAATTTTAAAACCTTCTCTTGCTGCAGCCCTCTCTCCAACTTTGCTGCAACCCTTCTTCTTCAATCTTTTCCCCATCTCCCCATTAGGGGAGATGAGGAACAACTGTTTATTTTAATTCATGTTTTTGTTATTGAATAAGTATGAGATTTACCTCCACATATTAGTTTTTTTCTTTGACCTGATCGATGAGATTGTTGTGTTCATGATCCAAACACGTTTCCGCCCAAACAGACTTCGGCATTATTCAATCCAAACACGTTTCGACCCCACTCGACCTAACCCAACCGGAAAAACAGACTTCGACACATTTCAACCCGACCTGACAAACAGACTTCGACACGTTTTCACCCGAACCTATTTTGACCCAACCCAACCCAACCCATCAAAAAGACTTCGGCCCATTTCAACCTGAACCCGCTTCGACCCGACCTGACCCGACCCAGCCCAACATACATATTTTGACTCGTTTCAACTTGACCCTTTTCAACCTGAATCTGTTTGACCCATACCCAAACCTGAACCGATTACCTCAATTGACAGCTTCTATTGGATTAATAATTAATGTGAAGAAATCATGGCAGCCAATATGAAATCAAGAACATTATCCTCCATCTCCGTATCCCACCCGCTCGAGTAATAACTAATTCAGTCACACATATATTTGTCATTCTCCCATTCTTCATTAATTTTTTAATCATATAATAACTATATGTTTAAATAATATTGGAAGATCAAGCACAGAAACGAAGTGAAACTGCTTTACCAATATCTCTTGAAAAATGCCAGGATTTATGCAGCCCTTCTACAGCCACACATTTAGGTCAAAGTCTAAAATCATGCTGGCAAACCAGCCCTCCCACCGCCTTTCACCTTCCACTCCTCATTACGGCTAAAAAGAAAGAAAATCAAATCCCACGTCATTTAGAATGTTCAGGGTTACAACTTAACGTTCTCTAATGCAAAAAGGTCAATATTGGTTCTTATTGCTTTTAGTTCCATCAATTCCACAAGATTAGGTCAATGCAAAATTAATTGTTAGGCATATACAAACCGGTAAAACAATAACAGCCACATATATATTTATCAAACTTTGAAATTTATTGTAATGGAATATGCGATTACTTGCAAGGAAAGATTAGCATGAAGTGATAGAAACAGAGTTAAAAATCATTCAACAGGATTTAATAGTCGCATGAACTTAGTGTTATTTCTTATATTGTGTATTTTATAATTATACTTGTATATAAATGTGTTTACTTGTTGCTAGGGAGGAAAAGAGTAATGTCTTTTAAGGTCAAATTATAATCATTTATATATTGTGATACATTTTAAAACACTACTACAAACTAAGACAAATGTAACACTTTGAAAGTGTTGCTTTCGCTAGTGGAGAACATGCCTATTAAAGTCGGTCTCATCGGTCATGCCTTTAATCGTTAACGATCAGAGGCAGTTCAAAACCCGCCCTCAATCAGACCCGAAAGCAGTTCCAAATTCGGATCTTAAATCCTAGGCCATAAAAAAAAGCCGTCGAGGTTTCCAGCAGCCCGATTGAACCAAGAAACACAACAAACAGATCGAGTCTCAACAATATCAACATCTTCAATAATACAGACAGATGAACCAAATTATTGAAACCCAAAAGGTTAATAAACAAAATGTTATTAACAGATCCAAAATTTACAGATCTAGATCGAGAAGAAGAAAAGTTACCGCTTTTGGGACGGAGGAGAAGGAAAAATTGAGACACGTCGATGGAAGGAAATTAAGATCGACAGATGCCAGTGGAAGGCCGCAGCGGCATTGGAGACGCGCGACGGCGCTAAAGAGAGCGGCGACACTGGATGTCGTGGTGGCGCTGGAGCGAGCGATGTCGCTAGAGATGCGGTGCGGTGGGGGTGATTTTAAGATGGCGGAGGGGTGGCGCTGGAGATGAAGAATGAGAGCGGGTGATGAAGAACAATAGGAGATTGGAAAATGGCTAAGGACCAAGGTGGGTGAAAACCCTAATATTCACTTATATAGGGCCAAAAATTCATCAAAGTCAGCCCATTAAAGGCGGATCCACAATGGAACCGCGTTTAATTGATGTCCATCAAAGGTGGTTATTCAAAAACTACCTCTGATCAATTTTGAATCACCTTGAGTTCACTAGTGCTTTCCACTAGTGCTTAAATGCTAATAATACTAAGTTGGGTCTAGTGCAACACTTTAACAAGTATTACCTTATGTGATGTTGCATCAGATCTAACATAACACTTTTCAAAGGTTTAAATAACACTTTATAACTTATTGTAACACTTTAATAAAGTGTTGCTAGACTAGTGCTACGATAGCTCTAATGTGTAGTAGTGAAATTTTTTCAAAGTTATAGAAATATCGTTGCAATAAATAAAACAAACATAAAATCATCTCATTAGTTACATCACTTATAAAATGGCTCTGTCTAATGGTTAGTCGGTCTAAAACAATACTTTGTGTAAAATGAATGGAGTAATTTATTCAAAGGTCAAACCTAAAAATAAATACTTCCTTCATCCCAAAGAAATTTTTGTCAACTTACTCAATCTATGTTTGACTATAAATTTTAATTAGTATATAGTTTAACAATATTGTTATGTGAGATTCTATTAGATTCCATGCAACATCTATTTTCTAAAGATTAACTTTTTATACACTATTTATATATGTGACTAAATTTATAAGTGATCAAATATGATATGAGAAAGTTGACCAAAAAATAGGAAGTATTCTCTGGGGCAGAAGAAGTTCTAAAGACAAATAAAGTGATCACTGGAGTACTATGTTGTTTCTTTTATTAAAAAAAATTTAAACGTTCGAAGGCGGGGTTTGGAAGGTGCCTTTCCTTTTTTCATTAAGAACGCGTGTTGCCAAAAAATGGCTTATATCGGGCATTTTCTAAAGGCTTACATCAAGTTACCCTAAAAGGGGTATCATAAAGGCGCTAAACAACAAATTACAAATTTTTAGCATTTATGTTTAAATAAATTGAAATGGGTACATGGTAAGATGAAGGGTCAAATACTGCTGAGACTTCCGACTAGTTCGGCTCAAACCACAGGAAGCCGATCAAAATATTCAAATATCAGCCACCTTCTCACTGTGTTCCCAATACACTGTCCTACTCGACCTCCAAAGCAACCAAAACAAAAATGAACCATTTTAAAGTGAAAGATCTGGTTCATCTCTATGTGATTAAAGTCCTTTAAAGAAAGTTGAAGATAACCCCGGTCATTTTGATCGCCAAAAAGTCTTTTGTAAATATAAGTAAATCATGAAAAATTACGAAAGTCTGTAACACGACACATGGTGATCAATCAATGATTTATCAACTTGCTCGTTCTACAAATCTGGACTATAAACTATTATTGGAATTGCAAAAAGCGAGTTGTTGTAACTACCTTGATTCAAATTTCTCCTATACTGACATATAAATCAGATATGAAGCTAATTAGATTTAACCAAGAAAAAGAAGCCGTCGAAAAGACTTAGAATTGGCAGAGAACAGACACGGCAAAATATTTTAGCAAAAAAGACAAAAGTTTTAAACTACCTTTTTTTTAAAAAAAATAACTACCCCATTAAATATCAAAATGAGCAAAGAAAATACTGAATTAATAGCCTCACACCCAGAAAAATGAAATTTAAAAAGGAAACAATATTAATGGAGAAGCTCATTATCGTGACATTACTGAGAATGGTATCGAGTTGACTCGAGGTCAATCGAGTCAGATTTAGGTGACCTTGGCCCGGTTTGGAATGAGTTGAGTTGACCCAATCGACCTTAGATAACATAAGTTGGTTCATACTTGGACGAGTTGACCCGGCTCCAATATGAGGTTACTCAGAAACCCTGGGCTGGTCGGTTTCTCATTGACTCAGCCACTGGATGCCGGGATGCCAGGATGCCGGGAACACTTACCGCCTCTAGACCACTCGGACCTGGTTGCCCCTGGAATGCTGGGCACTTGAAAAACCTGCCTCTAAATGTCGATCGCCTTTGTAAACCCCAACCTCTAGAACTCTGATGGAAAATGCCGACCAACTTCCACAATTATGCTAACCTTTGAGCCGACCAGCACACATTTTGACCGGATCTAGAGATGTCATCACCACGTATCCCTTCAGGCGTCAGTGAAGAGAGAGTGCGAGTAGCGAACCATCTATTCAGGGAAGGTTGGGACACTTGTGGATAGAGAAAGCTCGATGTTGATGGTTGCAATCTTGCATCACCGGTGAGGAGAAGCGCGGTATGAAACTGGTTGCTCTCCGGGGAAAGCTTGGTACAGGGGTAGGGATGATGGGGGTGGGATTGAGAAGGGGGAACCACCGGAGGCGTCTCCCTCCCCCCACCCCACCCAAATAGTGATGTTGTTGCTTTGCGTCTTGATTTGAGGAGTATCTAATTTTACGATTTTTTTATGATAATTGTTTTGAAAGATATTGCAACATCTATTTACACTATCTTTGTGTTAAGAAAAAAATCAAATCCCTATCCGAACCAATTTTTTATTAAATAAAATTTTAAAACCTTTTACAAATATAATTTGAATAAATATTAAAGGTAAAATTTGATAAAAATCAATTCTATTTCTTATTGGACTCTATAATATATTCAAAAATAAAACCCTACCATTACAAACCACTTCATGCATTTTTTAAATTCATGGGGATGACCACAACTTGTTTATACCTTTACAAAACTAACAAAAATTTAGATAAATATACTCAAGATTAAAATAAAATTGGGGTTAGCTAGACTCCCCTGATCACCTCAATCACTACAAGAGACAACACCTATTACCTTGGTTATTCAGGGGTTTTTACCTCGGTTTTCCATCCAAAACAATGAGGTAAATGTGGGCGGAGTAAAAAGTATATTTGTTACCTCGGTTCTTTAAAATATAACTGAGGTAAAGAGTGTCCTATGATAGAAGGTTTAGTAGCATCGAAAGTTTTAAAACCGCGGTAAAAAAACAACCGACCATGTTGCGATGCCGATCGGTGTTTCGTTTGATATAAAAAAAACTACCGAATGCAGAACCGATCTTGGTCCTGCTATCGGTAATTCATGTCAGAATAAAGTTTTTTGGCAAGCCCTTACACTACCCAGAATATGAACGATTGCATAGTGTTTCAACATATATGTTCAACACAGCCAATAGAATACCCAGATTCAACAGAATAAATTAACATAATTAAATCTACGAAAATAAATCAAACTAATCAAACTAATTAAACAATGTAAAGCTTCATTTGGTGCTAGGCGGCGAGGAAGTTGTGGCGTCGACAGAGCTCCGGCCAAGAGAGGAACTGGTAGCGTCGGGAGAGTGCTCCGATGGAATAGTAATGGTGGCGACTCCATTCGGAAGAGTGCTCCAGCAAGACAGGGCGGCGCAACAGAGGATCTCTGGTGAGACAGCAGCGGTGGAGACAGAGTGTAGTCGCAGAGCAAACAGACTGGATTCGTAGCAGAGAAGGCGTTGGTGTCGCGGCGAAGCAGAGAACAGAGGTGGACCAGAAATTTCGTAGTAGAGGTGGACGAAGGCGATCTTGAAGAAGGATGAAACGATGTGAAATTTGGGCCAATCGGATGAAGGAGGCGGTCTTGAATTCAAGAGAAGAGAAATGAGTTTGGGCTTTTGTACTAGGGTTTAGCTTTTGAAGTTAGGGGTTTGGGTACGAGTTTAATGGGGTTTGGGCTGAAATATAATTAAACTCAAATAACAAATATATATATATATATATATATTTAAAATTAATTATTTTTTATATATTCAAGTTTTGATAAAATTTGTCAATAATAAAAACTAAAAGAAACGTATTTAAATTTATAATTTGAAATAAATATTATAATGTTGCATAGACTTTTATATATGTATGAAGACAAATTCAATATTATATAAGGGTTGACCATTTATAAATTAAATTTATGATCGTTATTAGTATTTATGTATATTAAGTTAAGTAATAATTGATCATTGATTAGTCAAGTAAGCGTTAACCGCTGATTAGTTAATTTTTACTTTTTGCAATTTGAGAATGTATGAGAGAACGGATGGGCCTCAAAATTCAACATTAATTACTTATACATAATCTTGAAAATTTATACTATGGCCCAAAATTGTGTTACGCTATAATCCATTGCTCCAAAATACATGATTTTTGTTATTCTTGCATAAATATAGAAAATTGTTTTGGGACAAATTTACTTTCATTAATACCTCTTCAAAACTGTTCTATACAAATCCTCAAAACCCCTAGTCACCTAACATAAACATAACACATTTCCTCAATTTTGTGTTTGCCCAAGCTCTATAAACTATACACTCAATAATGCTATCAAAAACATTTTTTTCGATCTCTTAATTTCCAAAGCTTCTATCATTTCTCCAACTCCATAGGCATACACCGTTTCCGCAATAGCTATTTTGAGAAGTTGGCCCTGCTGCCCTTACCTTTACACTTCACTGCTATCCACTGATTTTCTTCTTCCCACCCTGCTGGATCATGCCTCCATTGAAGAGATGCTGCACCGTTTCTGCTTCCGTACAAAGTACACATCCACCATCAACCTTCATTCCAAACTTCGTCAACCTCTCCTCGGTTGGTAACTTGTTATGGCAGCACATTCATAGCATAAAAACATTTCTCGGCCGTGCCTGATTAGCCGTGCATATGTGTCGCCAAAATACAGCATCTTGCTCACCTCGTAGTGCCCTGTAGATGTCTCTAGTACAGAAAGTTTTTGCCCGCTTCAGTTCCTTCCATATCTCCATACCCTGAAGGACAATTCTGCACTTACCTACTCGTTTCAAAATCCACGAACTATCATGTGGAACCTTCACAGTCATGATATCAGCCCTCTTTATGTAGTAGGAGTGAACCCACTTAATTCACATTCGATCCGCTTTTCTGCACAGATTCCACAATGTTTTAATCAAGTTAGCCTTATTCCATTCTACAAGTGCAATCATATTCAGCCCTCCTGCTTTCGCCGGTGTACATATTTTTTTTCCCACGAAACTAGTGACTTCCTTGTAATGAAGTAAGTTCCACTCCATAGGTACAATCTACAGATTACTTCCAAGTGTTTCAAGACAGCCTTTGGTAAGGAAAAAGACCTGCAGCCAATAATTAGCAATCGAAAATAGAACGCTCTTGATTAGCTGCAACCGTCCTGCATAGCTCAACAAGCGAGCACTCCAATGCTTCATTCTGCTGATCATCATCTCAATAAGTGGCTGGCATTGCTGTATTGTGAGTTTCCTACTCATAAGTGGCACACCCAAATATTTGAAGGGCTGTATTCCTTCCTCAAAACCAGTGATTTCAAGTACTTCCATTTCAGCTCCTCTCCACATCCCCCAAAGAATACCTTGCATTAAGATCGGTTCACCCCCATGCCTATGGAATCGGTAAACTTGTGGAAAACATTCATTAGTGCATGGACAGATTTAGCATCAGCCTTTGTCATCAAAAGTAGGTCATCTGCAAAGCTTAGGTTGATTATCTTCAAACCATCACACCTAAAATGATATTGATACTCATAGTTCTCATCCAGTTTTCTCAAACATCGATAATTGTATTCCATGATCAGCAGAAAAAGCAGGGGAGATAAGGGGTCACCCTGTCTGAGCCCTCGCTGTGCTTGAATGAACTTGGTGGGAAAACCATTGATCATGTATTTATATGTAACAGTCATCAGACATGTCATAACCCATCTAATGAACATACCTGGGAAGCCCAGTTCTCGCAGGATGGCCTCCAGTGCTGTCCACTCAACTGTGTCGTAGGCTTTTTGAAGATCAATTTGGAGCATACATCTTGCCCCCCAACCTTCCTGTTGTAGCCCCGAATAAGTTCATTGGTAATCATCACATGGTCATGAATACTACGTCCCGGGACAAAAGCTGCCTAACTCTCATGAACAATATCTGCTATTACACCACTTAACCGTACTGTTAAAATCTTTGATATAATCTTATATACCATTGTACATCATGAGATAGGTCTCAGATCACTTACCTTTTTTGCTGCCTGATGTTTTGGTATCAGCGTCACCATTGTACTATACATTGCCTTATACATCCTCCATTCATTAAAGAATTCCATCACAGCCTCTATAACATCCCCTTTAATTACTTTCCAGTTGGCCTTAAAAACTTTTGAACTGAAACCGTCAAATCCTAGGGCTTTCTGATCCCCAATGCCCTTTAACGCCATCCAATCTCCTGCTCTATTACCCTACCAACCAGTTATTTTATAGTGTCACTTGTCAGAGTACAACCGGCCCTTATCGCTTCAAAATCAATACCCATCATTCTCTCAGCTTTTTTTCCAATCAAGTGTTCATAAAAAATTAGGACATCAGCTTCCATGCCCTCCCGATCATTGATCTCAGTACCATTCTCCTTTCCATTTTCAAAATCCCCAACATATTGTTTTTAACTTTAACTAATGCGTGGAAGTATGCATTGTTTTCGTCCCCCAATTTGAGCCAATCCACCTTCGCTTTCTACCATGCTATCTTCTCATCAATCTCATTCCACCTCATTAGCTCCTCTATACATTTCAAAACCTTCAATATCCTCTCCCTGTCCATTTTATTCGAGATGAGTTCCTGTTGTGCCACTGAGAGCTCTTGTCTTACTAGCTCCAGTTTGTTTTTTACTCCTGATAGCTTTTTGGTGTGTACTCCTGGCACCTGTTAAGGCCTTAAAAGCTTCCTCCACACCACACACATAGGCCTACCTTTCAACTCTTCCTTCCAGCTCTCCTGAATCACCCTTAAGACTTCATCATTCTCAAGCAAGCAATTGAAGAACTTAAACTGTTTACTCCGTTTTGCCTTCCCTTCTTGTACTTTGATACGGAGCATGGTGTGGTCTGAAACACCAGGTTCTAAGACCTCCACCTTGCCATCCGGATACAATTGAAACCACTCTAGGATACCAATCACTATATAAATTCTCGAGTAAATAACCTCATCTACTTGCCTATTCGACCAAGTGAAATAATCCCCCAAACTATCACATTCAAATAAGCTTGCCTGATTCATCATCTATTCAAGATCCCAGTATTCATTGATCTGTACATCATTACCACATATCTGATCATTGACAGATAATACGTTGTTGAAATCCCCCATTTCAAGCCAAGCAGTACTCTTAGTTTTCCTCTGCAGCTTTTCAATATCTTTCCAAAGTACCTTCTTGTCTTTCAGCTGGTTAACATCATATATAGCTGTAAACCAGTGGATCAGCTCATCATCAAGCCCATAAACTCCCACATGAATCACCTGGTCAGTTGTTTTCACATGTTTCACACTGACCCTAGATTTATCCCACTTGACCCACAGTCTTTCATTCAGGTGAGCATCATAATTATCTATATAAATCTAGTTGGATCCCATCTTATTCCTGATATCCCCTACTTTCTCTTTTTAAACTCTTGTTTCAATAAGTACAGCCAACGTTAAGCTAATGTTCCTGAGACGGGTGGCAACCTCTTTGTTCTTGGCTGCTTTATTCAACCCCCTAACGTTCCACGTTACGATCATAGAACCTTGTCATAAGAATCAACAGGATCAATCCAAATCCTCTTACTTCCCAACTCAGTAACCATACTACTGCTTCCTGCATCACTAACACTTTCCACCATCTGCTCAACAATAATTTCTACAGGCTGCTTTCCCCTATTTTTTTATCCCGCAACATTCCATTCAATTGATAGATCTTTCTGCTCCTCTCCTTGTGGTGCACCAACCTTGCTTTCCACTGTCTTCTCATCCTTCCTCTGCCATTTTTGAACTGTTTTCTTCTCATTTACATCCTTTTTGCATTGATGGTCTCCCACCTAGCATACCTCACAGAACATTGGCTATCCTATTTCAGTTTTGTCCCATCAATATCTTTTATACTAATACTCTCAGGCACTTTCGCCGATACATTATTTTCAATCAGCAGGCAAGCATATAATACTCTCAGTTTCTTCGCCATGCATTCATCAGTGCACAATGGTTTGCCCAGGGCACTCCCAATTTTTCCCAAACTTCTCGGACCCCAAAGATAGAGCGACAACTTTGGGAATTTCACCCATATAGGAACTGTTCGCACCATGTCTTCCTTCATCGAGAAATCCTTCTCCAAATATGCGAAAACATCGCTCTGTTATAAATTGTGTACGGGCCTCTACTTAACACTGCATCTTTATCTTCTCTACACTTAAATCTCATGATATCATCGTTGTACAACAATTCAGGTAAGGTAACAAATGACCAAAAATTCGTCATAAACCTTATAACATCACTCATCGTTAGCTCCCCATCCATTACATACATAATCAAAGAATTCTCCCAATACTTAAGCTCAGATTTAACATCCTCCAGTTCTATCTCTACTTCGATTTCACTATCAATTACAGCAGGGGCAATAAAATTAATCTTCCTACCATTAGAATAAACCCTATTCCCATTTATGACATTAACCCAGAGCTTCTTCTCAATTAGATCATCATCGTTAGAGGTAGGGTTTTCTAGTGTTACCTTTTTGTACTTGAGTTACTCTGACTTAGAAACTCCACCCAGTACTTCCAAAGGTTTCTCCACCTTATCTTTGTCTTGACTGATAGCCTCTGTGATCCCATCTCCAATCACAACTCTATTCCAATCTGTCGAGGCCAAGGTCACCCATTGTTTTGGCCTACCTTTCCTCGTTTTCATGGTCTCTGGCAAACACCGCTATTGCATGTTAATCGCATACACAGTCACCGCTACTATAAATATAGAAATATTAAATAGATGAATTTTTTGGTAAAATGTTGGAAAGCGCTAATACGTGTTCTAGAGTAACTTAGAGTCGGTCAGAAGTAAGAAAGGTAAATTGGAAAAGATTACAAATATATTCTTGTGCATGTTTATTGGTAAATACTATGTTATGGACTTGGAAAATACAACTTGGATGTATTGGATACCATCGCGTTCAAGTAGATTTCAATTTGGAGTTACGAGTGAAGTTTTTATCTTTTGCAGTTAGGTCCCTCCAATAAAGTTGGAATTGTCAAATCATGAAATTGGCATCATCAAAATTCAATTCAATAATACAAAGTTGCGGTTTTGCAATTTTAGCATGTATGGGTGAACGGAAGGGCCTCGAAAGTTAACATTTATTACTTATACATAATCTTGAAAAATTATACTATGGCCCAAAATTGTGTTATGCTATAATCCATTGCTCCAAAATACATGATTTTGTTATTCTTGTATAGATATAGAAATATTAAATAGATAAAGTTTTTGGTGAAATGTTGGAAAGCGCTAGTACGTGTTCTAGAGTAATTTAGGTTACATATTAGTTAGAAAGGTAAATCAGAAAAGATTACAAATGTATTCTTGTGCATGTTTATTGGTAAATACTATGTTATGGACTTGAAAAATACAATTTGGGTGTATAGGATACCACCACGTTAGCGGATTTCAATTTGGAGTTACGAGTGAAGTTTTTACTTTTTGCACTTGTGTTCGTCTTAGAGAGTTGGAATTGTCTATTCAAGAAATTGGCAACATCAAAATTCTATTCAATAATATACAGTTGCAATTTTCCAATTTGAGCATGTATAGGTGAACACAAGGGCCTTGAAAGTCAACATTGATTACTTATACATAATCTTACGCTATAATCCATTGCTCCATAATACATAATTTTTGTTATTCTTGCATAAATATTGAAATAACAAATAGATGATTTTTTGGTGAAATGTTAGAAAGCGCTAATACGTGTTCTAGACTAACTTAGAGTTGGTTACATAGGAGTAAGAAAGGTAAATCCGAAAAGATTACAAATATTTTATTGTGAATGTTTATTGGTAAATACTATGTTATAGACTTGGAAAATACAACTTAGGTGTATAGGATAGCATCACGTTCAAGTGGATTTCATTTTGGAATTAAGAGTGAAGTTTTTTTTCACTTAGGTCCCTCCAAGAAAGTTGGAATTGTCGAATCAAAAAATTGGCAACATGAAAATTCAATTCAATAATATACAATTACGATTTGCAATTTTGGCATGTATGAGTGAACAGAAGGGCCTCGAAAGTTAACATTGATTACTTCTACACAATCTTAAAAAATTACACTATGGCCCGAAATTGTGTTACCCTATAATCTATTGCTCCAAAATACATGGTTTTTGTTATTCTAACCTAAATATAAAAAATATTAAATAAATTATTTTTTTGGTCAAATGTTGGATAGCGCTAGTACGTATTCTAGAATAACTTAGAGGTCGTTTGGTATGCGTACCATACACGGTGATTATAAATTCTGCGTATTTTAGGATTGGTAGAACTGTTTGGTTGACGGAAAGTAGTAAATACATGGGAAGTTGTAATTCGGAGGAAATTAAATTTCCCACATAACGTGGGAAATATGTTACCGAGTACCTCCTCGGTCGAATGCAATTCTGCGATGCTTTTGTGTGATATTACACTTTTATCCTAACTATGGCACGTAAAACGTTATGGTTTCCCTCCTTCACGCGGCAATTTTTCATTTCCTTCTACTTCATCGTCTTCTCGCATACCCATTTGTGTCTATAAAAGACTTTTAATCCATCCAAATTTTCTTTCGCACCAGCACTTCCATCTCCGCCAAACTCTTTTGTCTGTCCATTACTGTCCATTATAGGTTCATCATAAAAAATTGACGTATTAAAAGAGTTTGAATTCCATACTCCATCTATTATCACCAACTGTTTGATGATCGCAACTCGTTTTGGCCTATCTATTTGTAGGTTCTGCAGCTGTTCGACATCCACCAACACATCACCACCAAAAATTTGAGGTTTGTCATTATTTTAATTTATATGTTTTATTGATTGTATATGAAAAAAATTAATTTATACACCCAAATTATATAATGTTTTTGATTGTGAATTTCTATGATTTTTGTATTCTTGATTGTTAGATTAAAATATATTCGAGTAATGTTGGGTTGATTTCAATTAATTTGTTACCAAATTTTGTAAATGTTATACAGTTATGGCTCGTATGACACTAATTCAACGTAAGAAGATTGCAGCAACATGTATGGCAATGTATTGGCAAATGTTGAATCAGTTTATGAAAATGATGATTGAAATCACCCACCATCTAGCTACCATGAACATTAAAATTCCAAAAGCCATCTTTTTTTTTTTCCAAATTCGAGTGAGTTATGATTAAGCTCAAATTTATTTTGTCATGAATGTTTGAAAATTATGATAAGTGAATGTTGTGTTGGAGTTAATTTGAATTTTTTGAAAAAGTAGTTACAAAATCGTTAGATTCCAAAGAAACAAATGAAGTCAACCAAACAACATGCAGAAAATTAATTCATAGGAAATATAGAATCCGCATGTGCAACCAAACACGATTTGTGTATATCCTAGAAATTTGATCACGGAAACAACTTCCCATGAAATACAAATTACCGCAGAATTGAATTCCCACATGAACCAAACGACCCCTTAGAGTTGGTTAAATGGAACTAAGAATTGTCAAATGGAAAATACTAAAAAGGTAACTCTTAGCCGCATCACCATTGACACTTGTCACCCTTGGAATTAGCCCCGTGTCAAATAAATAAAATGGTATACACCACTTATTCATAATTATACAAAATAAGTAGTATATAAAATTTTATATACTACCTATTTTATATGAGCCCGTCTTTTGAAAGACTGTCTTTTCATAAGTCATGGAAAGATCAAGGTTTAAAGTCTAAATTAGAATAAATGAAGATAAAATTTTTGGGTTGCATGAATCAGGTTATAAACTTTATTGCTACTACACGGTGCATAATAAATTTTTAATATTGTAACTTAGACCTTTTACCTTTTATTATTCTAATTAAACTCGCATTTCCATAAGATTGTGGAAAGACCGTCTTCCCCAAGACTTTGTCATTTTATATACAACTTATTTTATATAATTATGTACAAGTAGTAAATAAAATTTTATTGGGTGAGAAAATAAATTTTATTTATTTATATTCGACTACGTTCATGTATTAGTCGAACTCGATGTTTAATTCATTTCATTTGAAAATATAAACATAAAGTCATTGTTAAAAGCATAGTTACAAAATCTTTTAAAATATAAAAGAAATGGAGTTGTATAAAAAAATTAAAATTCATATTTTAGTTTTGTTAAAAAATAAATTACATTATTAATATATATATATATATATACCATGTCCACGAGAGTGACGTGCGACGTCGGTCACAAAAATAACCGACGTAGGTAAGCCAGACATTCGTGCGAAGTCGTTCATTCTTGTCTGGGATGGGTATGTGCGACTTCGGTCACAACGTCGTAGACCATACATGCGTGCGGCGTCGATCATGTGTGTCTAGGATAGGTACTTGTGATCTCGGTTACAACATCAGTAAGGTAGACATGCGTGTGAAGCCGATCATTCTTGTTTGGGATAGGTATATTCGACCTCGGTCTCCACGTCGGCCAGACATGCGTGCGATGTCGGACATTCTTGTCTGGGATAGGTAAGTGCGACCACGGTCATAACGTCGGTAAGATAGACAAGCGTGCGATGTCAGTCATGTCAAAATTTTACTTCGAAAAATAACAACTGAGGTAAAAAGTCTTTTACCTCAATTTTTTGAGCTAGAAAAAAAATCAAGGTAAAAGGGGCGAAGTAAAATGTTATGTTTCTTGTAGTGAATGTTCCACCCCCTAATTCTTGTGCATATATATGCTAAACCCAGGTTAAAGAAGAGGGTCGGGCAAGGTTGACACACCATTTAAGAAGAGTAGTGATAAAGATATTGAAAATTCATAGTGTGATAAAGATATTGAAAATTCATAGTGTGATTGTATAGTGACTAATGTGACATTAATAAAAAGATAAATTTATCCATGATTAGTTGGACCTTTTAAGGGAGGTAATTTGTGATTTGGTCTTTTACTAACTTCCACACCATTGACTTTAGGCTTTCACTATGAATTTTCATTGTCTTTATCATCACTCAATTAAGAGCTAAGAGCAGTACAAGTTACAATGTTGAGGTTGATTTGTGAAAATTTTTCCTTCCATTAATAATGCCGCTATTTATTGTTTCTAGTTAAAAATATGTGAACTTTGATCAAATTATAACAAAAATTACACATATTGATAAGTGAAAATCCTTAGTTAAAACCCTAAAACTCATCACTAAAATTATTTAATGGTGAAATATATGTCGCCAAGGAGTTACTGATACACGGTCATAATTAAAGGCTAGCGACAACTTTATTATTCAGTAATCATTAATTATTGTCTTTTTTGAGGACATGTCCGTCATCACTGCTATAGTGATGAAAATAGTTGTCATTAATAACATGTCACCAACAGAGGCAATATCGTTGGTTTATGGTGCTATATAGTGACAAAGAAATACATATCAAAATATTTGTCACAAATAGAGAAGGTTTGAATCCCTTAGTGAGAAGCCTATGATGTCAGTGTTGCTATAATATAGTGAAGAGAATAGGATGCTGGTGTTAATATGCTTTAGCGGCGAGAATAAGTCATCGGATCATATGCTATATTTTGTATAGTATGACTAGAAACTATTAACATACTCTAGAGTTATTTTAGACACGCATTTGTTGTAATTCTATAATCTGAATCTACTACAAAGAATTGAAAAAATTAAAGAATTTAACATAAATATGAGGAATTGAGCTGAAAAGGAAGATCTGGAGACATATTGTTGACCTTGGAGTGAAGAATTGAAAAAGGAGAACTATCGGCGACTAACGGATTGGCGAATGATAATCCGCGACCAAGTCGCCACCAAGCTGCAAGCTATGATTATGGCTGGAACTTCCTCTTTGATGGTTGTCAGTTTCGGGAGAAAACTCTTTTCTTCTGTTTGATTAGATTGATTGTGGATTCAATGTTGAGGTGATGTACCTCCAAGTGTGTTGGGACCCATGTTAAGTCAAGAACATGCCACGAAAAGACATCGAAATAATTATGGAGTAAAAGTTGTAGTTGCTACTTCACCGGAGCTGGTAAAGCTTTATTGATTTCCACAGTTCCTGATGGTCGAACGAGCATCTTTTCCACGTCGATGGGAGAGTCATTGGTAACCTCTCTTTTGATCGCGTTGGTTTTCAGCATCTTGTTAAGCTCCTTTCAAGCTATCATTATGATGTGCTGATCCATTGATGTATCTCCTTTCAGCGAAGAAATGCCATTTTCATTTGAAAATTTCATTATCAAATGGTAAAGTGAACAAATGGCTCTAGCTTGCTTCATCCATGGGTGACCAAGGATTATGTTGAAAGATGAGAGGGCATCTAGAATCGAGAAGTTGCAATCAATCATCCTATGTTTATCTCCTTCATCGATGGTTAATGTTAAAGAAATTATGCTAATCAGAAAATCTGATCTTCTGGTAAATCATGATAGTGGTGACATAGACATTTGTAAATATTTCCTCTTGAGTCCTAGTTGGTCGAATCAAGTAGCAAACATGGCCTCAAACCCGCTCCCATTGTCAATTTCAAAAGAACATCCCTGATGCCTGCATATATCACCATAGAATTGGAGTGTGGGGTGTAGTGATGTACGATGTCAACTTTGGAAAAGGTATGGTCTCATCTATCTAGTAACGCTTATGCTTAGGTAATGCTAGATTTATATGCCAACGCGAGCCCTTCATTGCATCTGGTTGATCCCGTTCGTTCTATTGATTACGTTCATTGGCGCATGATTCGGTGAGCCTCTTTTTACGCAGCCGATCAGTACCACACCACTTTTGGCTTGGATTCATATTTTAGGTTTAGTTGCCTAATTGATCTTTCTGGGCCCGTGAAGGGTAAACATACTCTCGGAGAATTCCACAACATATACATCTTTCAATTTCATTATTAAGTTCAAATATTTTGTCCATGTCGTGTCTTTTGTCCTAACAAGAATCAAATTAGTCATTTGAGGCCCTTGTGTTTGGATCACTGGCCATCGTCGTAGGATGCCAAAGAATAATGCCAATTAATGGGCGGGATATGCATCCTTGAATACAATAGCAGGGTGTATCCTCCTATATGAGACTTTGTTGGTGGTTTCGGATCCCCCCCGCCCCTTGAATCGATCTTTTCATTTACTCTGTTGTATTTAGTTGCTTTCTCTACCTTGGACTATCTCTCCACGACCCCCCAAAACTGCTAAATAGTAGTTGGGGATCAGCCACAAGCTTTTCGTATAACTTGTTGCCAGACGTAAGTTGTATGTATCTTGAGATTACCATTGAGATCTTCCGATCTAAGACATCCGAACTCTCTTTCATGTAACACATATAGAAGGTTGTTGTTGATTCACTAGGATTATGCCGAAGGGTCAACAAATCTATCATAGTTTTGGTGAACTTTCTCAACCGGTAAAAGTGAGTTTACAGACCGAAGGCATGAAAATCATAAAACTGCCCTCCAGGCAGAGATTTAAACCACTGCAAGGCCTTCCCCATAAGTTAAGAACCCACCAGCTTGCACTTCATGTTTGGAGATATACTATGCAATTCCATGACCTGGTGATAAGTCATCAATTATGCTGGATATGTTTCTTCATTGTAGACAAGAACGTTGTTGGGTAATTTTTGTGTAGGATCCCAATGTGTTGTTGATATAGAGGGTACTAATGATCATGGGACCATTTGTTTTTAATAATGATGATGTGACTTCTCTCCAGCTTTTTCGATCATTCACTCAAGTTCTAGTCGATGGCACTAAGCTTTGTGTTGTTCGCCTTGCAAGGTGTAACTAGGGGTAACCATGTACCCCGATCCGCATGAGGGAGATTGCCCGGTTGGATCCCTATTGTCGTAAAAGTGTCTGTCATGAGGGTGAAAGCATTCTCATATAGATCCCGCGATGGTTGAACAAAGCTTCTCCTGACTTGACCAACGACTGGTGCCACCATGGAAAGGGGCTGCGACCGAGCTTTGAAAAGTCATCAAATTCTGCCAATCTGAAACAGAGGTTTTTTCTCGACGGCTGATGTGTCCATTTTATATGCTTTATTTAGTAGTATTTAGGATCACTTTTGTGCTCTTTTATTATCGAGAGCTTGTGTTTTACCTTGAAATTCACTTAGGAGAGGCAAAAGCAACTTTGTACTCTTTTACCTCTTCTAAGTGGATTTTGTGTGACAAGGGAAGAACACGGAAGCAACGAAGACCGGAAGACATTCAAGACTATACTTTCGAAGACTTTTGGATACTCACTTCGAAGACATGAAGACCGGAGGCCGTTGAAGACCATTTTTGGAGCCGTTGAAGACTTGAAGATTGAGAGGGATGGCTATGAAGAAGACAAAGAAACAATGCAAAACTTTGGCTCCCGTCGCGACCCCGTCGCGACACCATCGCGAGTCGCGACCAACACCGTCGCGAGTCGCGACGAACTCGTCGCGAGTCGCGACCAACGGGCGGCCAGAAATCAACTTTATCTTCTTTGCACTATAAATACTGCTCTCTTTCCTCCTCTTCTCCAGCTTTTCCAGCCCGTTTCTCTCTGGTTTTTGGGCGAAAAACTCTAGGTTTTTCTCTTCTTTCTTTTCTTTGTTCTTTCTTAGTTTAATTATGTCTTTTGTTGTTCTAGAGTAGTTCTTGTACTTGGGAGCTATGGATTGAAGCTTCCACTTCTATGTATTGAGAACCATTTCTATCTATCTATTTGGTGTTTTTGCTATTGTGCATTTATTGTGCTTTGAATGTTAATTGTTGATTCCATTGATGTTGTTGGGAGCTTGAGGATATGAATGCTTGTATGAATTGCTAGCTAGGGTTTGGGGGATTTGGGTTAATTTCCCCCCTGTTCTTGTTAGGAATGTATGAGTGTGAATTAGAGCTTTTGATTGTGTTAGTGTGTTGACAATGTGCTAGGCGAATGTGATTGATGTTGAACTCTTCGTCACGTTCGTTTGTGTAGCAAACGAGAAGAGTTATATGCTCGTGGTCTATGAGTGGTCGCTCTTGACTAATCTCGTGTAATTGCATGAATTGGTTAAATGCTTAGTCACGGTGTAGTGGTCATAGGCATTGCCAAGCTTATTGGTCCTTCGTGCTAAATGCCACCGATGACACCTTGAGTCGTGGTCGCGACTCGGGAGTCATTGGTGAGGTTTGACGAGGGATGTGGAACTCACTCTCGCAAACTACGAACTAAGAAGGATAGGAGTTTAGTCTCCACGACAAGTAGTTGAAGTATTGAATAGATGATTTAAATTCATTCTTGAAGCATTTGTTATTTAGCGTTTATGTATTCTTGACGGTGTGTTTCACTGCATGTGTGCCATGAGTTGTTTGAGCATAGGTAGTGCTTGTGTGGTTGAATTGTTTAGGTGTAGGAACGTGACGAATTCCGTAGCGCCTTTGCATGAAGATCTATGAGCATGAACTTAGAACTCCTTGTGATGTGTGTGTTGTGGTACTTGCTAGATGGGTGTGTGAGTGTTGGGTCCTGAATGCTATATGATGGAATGTGTGAATGATTCGATGAATTACATTAGATGTGGAAGTGGATATCCGTTGCCCCCAAGGCATTTTATCTTTGTAGTTTAAAACCCCTTTTCTTTAGTTTCGTTTGATGATTAGCATAGTCACTTGACCTTGCTAGTTATCTTGTCTTTTTATCTTTGTTAACTTAGGAAACCAACCAACCAACCCCCCCCCCCCTTTTACTTGCTTTTAAGTGTGTGTAAATATAGTTACTCCTAGCCTAGTATCAACCATTTGTGCTTGATTGCTTAGGAAGATCCCTCTTCTCATTGGACGACCCCGATTTGCCGCTATCTACCTAGTTGTAGAAAGTAAGCAAAAAGGGCTTATAAATTATCTTTTGCACGGCGGGCGCGACGACCGCCCGCCCGTCAAAATGGCGCTGTTACCGGGGAAGAGGCGTTTATTCTTAAGTGTTTAGGTGTATTTGGTTGTGTATTGGCTAGTTGTTTTTATTTTCCACTACTTGGTGGTTGTTTTTGTTCGGAGTAGGTATTGCTTGAGTTCTTGGTAATTTATTTTATCGAGAATCCTTGCACTATGATTCCGAACTTTTGAAAAAAAAAAATAATAATTTAATGGAGCATCTCACCTTGAGGGAACTCATGATGAGAAGAGAAGCTCAACAAGCAAGGTTTTGTAGGATGTGTCATTACGATCATCCTACCGAATCTTGCCCTTTGTTGTGGGAAGAGCACTATGACCGAGAAAGAACCCTTGGTTTCCAAAACCATGGGTACTATGAAGAGTGCAACCAAGAGGTAGGAGATATTGGTTTTCAAGGGCAAGAAGCTCAAGAATGGTATCCGTACCACAATTCTTACAATCCGGAATGGAGTGGTAGTCCGGATTTGTGGTATGAGAATGAGCCGGAAAACCAATATTACGAGCAACCTAGTTGGCCATCACCACCCTATACCATACCCCAAAACCAAGCCCAACAAGGAAGTTCAAGTTTGACACGTGAGGATGTCTTAAATAGGATAGCAAACTTGAACTCCTTTACTAGTGAGGAGCCGGATACCCAGCTCTCCTCTAGTGTTGAGGCCATTGAGGGGCATGTGAGGAACATATTAGAGGTATTGGCCCGCATGGAAGCTCGTAATTCCGAAAACACACCATCCCAACTTGAACTCGATGATTCGGTGAGTGAGGTCACCAATAAAAATGATTTTGAGTTTGAAAGGGATGAGGAGTTGGTTGTAGAGGATAGAAAAATGGAGGAATAGGTGATAGTGCTACATCCATTAGCATTGTCACCCCTTCTCCCACCTAGTGAACCAACTCTAATATTTTCGGAAGTTTTGAGGGAAACAAGAGAGGAGCCAAAAGTTTATCCCAAGCTCCCTAACCACTTAATTCCCTTTGAACCATCTCCACCTCCACAAGACTTTCTTCTTGAAAGTTTTGTGCCCCCACCTCTCTTATTTTAGATGCTCATGGTGAAGAGCTTCAAGCCTTCACCATACGGATAACATTAGGGTCGTGCCGACGACCTTAAACATACGGAGTTTTGTCGTGCCGACGACGTTAAATAAATTCGGCATTTCTTTTAGTTTTTGTTTCTTTTAGTTTTTGTTTCTTAGTTTTTGTTGTTGTTTTGTTTTGTTCTTTTTATGGCTTGTTTTTCTGTGATTTTGTAGCAAAGTGAAGTGCATTGCAATGAAGGAGATGAAGGAACGAGATCAATGAACGAGGGAAGAAAGCTTGGACAGTTGGTAAGCAAAAGAAAAATTTTAAGCCTGGGATACCCTGCCGTCGCGAGTCGCGATGGGCTTCGTCGCGAGTCGCGACGAACAGGGGAGAAAAATCACTCCCAGCGCCAACTTTCCGCGAGTCGCGATGACTTCGCGAGGCTCGTCGCGAGTCGCGACGAGCTCAGAAAATTTTGAGCTCTCGGACTCAACTTTCTGCGAGTCGCGATGACTTCGCGAGGCTCGTCGCGAGTCGCGACGAACCTCGTCGCGAGTCGCGACGTGCTCAGTAACTGTTGAAAATTTTTTGAGCCCGGATTTCAAATTTCCAAGCTTCCAAGTTTCCAAATGATTTTAAACATTGCATGATCCTACCTTCTTCTCCACCCAACACTCCCAAGAACCACCACATACCCACTCATTCCTCCACCATCCTACACATGTTGACATATGAACATCCTTGCATCTTTATAGTACATTTGTTGATTGTAGTATGCCGACTACATCATTGTGATCGTAAGTGCATATCCTATAATGATGCTTGTATACATGTCAATATATGTTGGATATTTTTCATGATTATTCTTATAGTGTTGGTTGAGTGTGATTTGGTTGTTCTTTGAAAATACTATGGTTATTAACTCTTGATGCTAAACCTAGTATTACATATCCTTATGTACTTGTGAGTTTAATGTGTTCTTCGTGGTGTAGTCTTGATCAAACGGCGCCATGGAGACAATGCTTTTCTCGAGGGGTGAGTTCTTCTACGGCATTTTTGCTCACCCTTCCGGTTCCGAAACCTATCTCGGGACCATCCAAGTACTAGGATATCGCCATATCACCGGCGAACTTGCGGAGAAATGGGTGTCACTCTAACTCCCTTACCTTGATTTTTATTGTTCTTGCCTTACGTGTTTACATTGAGGGCAATGTAATGTTTTAAGTGTGGGAAGGGGTTAGAGGACTCATATGCATGCTAGATTGTTTTGGAATGCTTTTTGCTACTTTTCATTGGAAAAACATGAGAAAAAGAAAAAAAATAGAAAAACAAAAAGAAAAAAAATAGAAAAAGAAAAAGAAAAAAAATAGAAAAAGAAAACCCACTAAGTTGAAAACCCGAGAGGGCAACTTAGGCAACATTGGGGGCCCGGATAGGTCGAAAACCCTTAAAGGGCGGCCTAGGCAAAAATGAGAGGCTAAAATGTGCGGGAAAATGTGAGATGTGAGCTAAAGAAACATGATGTGTGGCTAGGATGAAAACTCGAAAGAGCTCCTAGGCAAAATGAGAGAAATTGAGAGAAATTGAAAAATGCTATGATTTCACTCACTTGCCGGCGTTGGAGTCATAAGGTTGCGGTTGTCACATGGATGGATCGGGTAGCTCAATATCTATAGACCTCTTGGGATTGGGTAGCTTAGTGGGTTAGGAAACGAAGTGTGGTTATGAAATTCCTTATCTCTTTCTACTTCGTTTTTGGTTGATATATTGGCATTAGGTGAAGCATGTGTTTAAAACTTCCTCTATGGTTTTAGCTTCATTTTGTGTCATTGGATTATGGGAATATCAATTCTGGGCTGTGAAATATTTTTATGGGTAGTGAATTGATAAGTGGTAGGTTTGGTTAGATTTAGGATTGGGGATGTGTGTGTGCAAAATTCTCATGTGAGCTTTAATTTTGGGATTCATGATATTGAGCGTTTTTGTGAGATTTTGATTGGGGGATTAGTTTAGGACATGGCCATATGAATTCCTCCGTCTGCTTGGGTCTTTTCTTACTCGAGGGCGAGTAAGGTTCAAGTGTGGGGAGGTTTGATGTGGCCATTTTATGCGGGTATTTTAGGGTTTTTAGGATGTGGATATGTCATTTCCTCCGTGTGCTTGAATCTTTTCTTACTCGAGGGCGAGTAAGGTTTAAGTGTGGGGAGGTTTGATGTGTCCATTTTATATGCTTTATTTAGTAGTATTTAGGATCACTTTTGTGCTCTTTTATTATCGAGAGCTTGTGTTTTACCTTGAAATTCACTTAGGAGAGGCAAAAGCAACTTTGTACTCTTTTACCTCTTCTAAGTGGATTTTGTGTGACAAGGGAAGAACACGGAAGCAACAAAGACCGGAAGACATTGAAGACTATACTTTCGAAGACTTTTGGATACTCACTTCGAAGACATGAAGACCAGAGGCCGTTGAAGACCATTTTTGGAGCCGTTGAAGACTTGAAGATTGAGAGGGATGGCTATGAAGAAGACAAAGAAACAATGCAAAACTCTGGCTCCCGTCGCGACCCCGTCGCGACACCATCGCGAGTCGCGACCAACACCGTCGCGAGTCGCGACGAACTCGTCGCGAGTCGCGACGAACTCGTCGCGAGTCGCGACGAACTCGTCGCGAGTCGCGACGAACTCGTCGCGAGTCGCGACGAACTCGTCGCGAGTCGCGACGAACTCGTCGCGAGTCGCGACGAACTCGTCGCGAGTCGCGACGAACTCGTCGCGAGTCGCGACGAACTCGTCGCGACGGGCGGCCAGAAATCAACTTTATCTTCTTTGCACTATAAATACTGCTCTCTTTCCTCCTCTTCTCCAGCTTTTCCAGCCCGTTTCTCTCTGGTTTTTGGGCGAAAAACTCTAGGTTTTTCTCTTCTTTCTTTTCTTTGTTTTTTCTTAGTTTAATTATGTCTTTTGTTGTTCTAGAGTAGTTCTTGTACTTGGGAGCTATGGATTGAAGCTTCCACTTCTATGTATTGAGAACCATTTCTATCTATCTATTTGGTGTTTTTGCTATTGTGCATTTATTGTGCTTTGAATGTTAATTGTTGATTCCATTGATGTTGTTGGGAGCTTGAGGATATGAATGCTTGTATGAATTGCTAGCTAGGGTTTGGGGGATTTGGGTTAATTTCCCCCCTGTTCTTGTTAGGAATGTATGAGTGTGAATTAGAGCTTTTGATTGTGTTAGTGTGTTGACAATGTGCTAGACGAATGTGATTGATGTTGAACTCTTCGTCACGTTCGTTTGTGTAGCAAACGAGAAGAGTTATATGCTCGTGGTCTATGAGTGGTCGCTCTTGACTAATCTCGTGTAATTGCATGAATTGGTTAAATGCTTAGTCACGGTGTAGTGGTCATAGGCATTGCCAAGCTTGTTGGTCCTTCGTGCTAAATGCCACCGATGACACCTTGAGTCGTGGTCGCGACTCGGGAGTCATTGGTGAGGTTTGACGAGGGATGTGGAACTCACTCTCGCAAACTACGAACTAAGAAGGATAGGAGTTTAGTCTCCACGACAAGTAGTTGAAGTATTGAATAGATGATTTAAATTCATTCTTGAAGCATTTGTTATTTAGCGTTTATGTATTCTTGACGGTGTGTTTCACTGCATGTGTGCCATGAGTTGTTTGAGCATAGGTAGTGCTTGTGTGGTTGAATTGTTTAGGTGTAGGAACGTGACGAATTCCGTAGCGCCTTTGCATGAAGATCTATGAGCATGAACTTAGAACTCCTTGTGATGTGTGTGCTGTGGTACTTGCTAGATGGGTGTGTGAGTGTTGGGTCCTGAATGCTATATGATGGAATGTGTGAATGATTCGATGAATTACATTAGATGTGGAAGTGGATATCCGTTGCCCCCAAGGCATTTTATCTTTGTAGTTTAAAACCCCTTTTCTTTAGTTTCGTTTGATGATTAGCATAGTCACTTGACCTTGCTAGTTATCTTGTCTTTTTATCTTTGTTAACTTAGGAAACCAACCAACCAACCCCCCCCCCCCCTTTTACTTGCTTTTAAGTGTGTGTAAATATAGTTACTCCTAGCCTAGTATCAACCATTTGTGCTTGATTGCTTAGGAAGATCCCTCTTCTCATTGGACGACCCCGATTTGCCGCTATCTACCTAGTTGTAGAAAGTAAGCAAAAAGGGCTTATAAATTATCTTTTGCACGGCGGGCGCGACGACCGCCCGCCCGTCAACGGCGTCTAGTTTCGAATGATGTATTATTTATATCGTATCCCGTGACATGGATTGAGTTGTTACTTCCACTGTCATTGTTGACATGTTAAGTGTCGCCATCCATTTGTGGAAGACTAGATGTTTGTGGTAGGCCGTCGTAAGTGGATTCCGTTGCGGGCACCATTGAAAAAGAGGATTGGTTTTTGACAATCAGGTCTCATTGGGCGTGTCAATTAATGCGTGTTAAACCATAATCTGATAGCTAAACCTTGCTTCAAGGCGCCAAACCTGCAAAACAAACTCCTCGAATGGCCAAGGAAAAAGCTCTAATGCCAAAGTTAGACTAAAATTGTTCAACATGAGTATTGAGAATTGAACGATTAGAATCAATGAATACATTGATATTTATATTGATTGTTCCTGAAAGATGTCCCAATCATATTGTGATGAATATGCATTTTCCATATAAAAATATGTGTCTTGTCATAATAGAATTACCATATATTCAATATAATATAATTGTCCGGAAAAAGAGGTGTATTCCGAGGATAAAATCGAATTCGGAGATCCATCCTCGGAATACATGGTAAAGGTGTAAACTCTATATTCTTCTTGAATTATGTTTCGTTTCTTGATGTATTGTTTTGTTATTTTGGCATAATTAATAAATAGCATAAGTTCTAGTATATTCCAAGGTGACTTTCACTTCTCAACTAATACTCCAATTATTAGGAAGTGCTATAGAACAAATCCCTTCATAATATTTTAATATTGCTGATAAGACAAACGGGACTTGTTTTATAATTTGGGCACTATAATGAGATTCTGGTAATATTCCTTTTATAAATAATGCACCAGATTAGTCCATATAATATGCACATTTCACAACTTGGAAGTTAAACTTTAAGAAAAGGCGCTTTCAAATCCCATTCCGGCCAACTGACAGCTGGGGAGTTACCCTCAGCATATTCAACCTTCTCACAACTCAAACAGCTAGCAATGGCTGCTGAAGAACTCCTAAACCTCTTAGATTCCTATTGGTTCCAGCATGAAATTTTCAGCAGCAAACCATGCATACCAATACCATCTTCTGAGCCGATCCGAGAAGACGATCGAGAGCATCAGCATCATAATAATGGTCATCCCGAAGAGCAAGAAAATGAAGAGCCACAGGTTTCTGAAGTTGCACTCTTCCGAATTCGCTCTCTCAGTGACAGATGCTTGAGATGCAACATAGGCTTCAGCCCTGATGCGGCCGATCATTCACGCGAGTATTCTCCCAAGTCGGTCATTCCCACTCAGGGGTTCGAGGATGTAATCTCCAGCGCGCGTGATGAGGGCACGAAAAAGGGCAGCAAAAACAGGACGAGGAAGAGGAGCGTGAGGAGGAGGAAAGGGATCATAAGCAGAAGCTTATCAGAGCTTGAGTACGAGGAGCTGAAAGGGTTCATGGACTTGGGATTTGTTTTCAGTGAGGAAGATAAGGCTTCGAACTTGGTGTCCATACTTCCTGGATTGCAGAAATGGGGCCAAAATAAGGGCAGTGATCATGATCAGCTGATTAACAGCGTAAAATTCGGAGTTTCGAGGCCTTATCTTTCTGAAGCATGGGATGGTTACAGAAAAAAGGCGAATAAAGCAATGGTTATCAACTGGAGATTTCCACCTACTTGCAATGAAAACGTAATGAAACTGCATCTCAAGGCTTGGGCACATATTGTTGCATCATCAGTTAGATTTGCTTGATCTTTTGATACGGTCCAATCTGGAAATAGTGTAATTGGCAACAGTTACCTGATCAAAACGTTTGCACAAATGATGAGTGCACATTGGCCATTTTTCTCTAATATCCTCAAGAAATGGATGAAAAGAGAGGAGAAAAACGTATATAGTACTGTATCTCTTCCATTTCTACACGAAGAGTCGTGTTTCTATAATAAAACAAGTATAAGAATATAACTCTTTAAGTATGAGTGTCGTATATATATAGCCCTTGTCCCCATCATAAGACCCAAGACTAAGCCCAAACCATCATATATAGAAACACAATCAATACAGGCGTAAATTATACTTTACTTCTAGGATACCTTCAATGTTGTATATCCAGTGTTACATTTGAAATTTAGTTTTACCATCAAACGTCTTCTGAAAAGCTCTCTCTGAAAAAGCAAAAATCACTGTATAACGTCTTCATCTACTCCGGCCATGGCGGCGACGCCATGGAACCAGGCAACCCAAACCTTCGCACAAGCTCTCAAACAAAACTCACAACTCCCCATCCCACCTGCATCAGATCTCCATCCCCACTTCAATTACAAAGGGGAATTAGCAGTCTTATATCCGGAGGAAGAAATCGACATCCTAGCTGCTCCTTTCTCAAAAGCCCTAATCGGAAAATTCAGCAGAGGCCGTCCAACAATGGAGTTCCTCAGAGCTCAAATCAAAACCATAGGGTTTAAAGGCGAAGCTCACCTATCGGCAATGGACTCCAGGCACGTCCGAATCACCTTCGACCTAGACGAAGACTATCACCGATGCTGGCTGAAAAGAACATGGTCAATAGGAGGGAACATCATGCGCATCATCAAATGGACAAAAAACTTTGACGACGATGAGGAATCAGTTCTAGCTCCTGTGTGGCTGACAGTCGAATTCCCTCCGGTATACTTCTTTCACCCTAAGGCTATATCTGATTTGGGGAACTCCTTAGGTGAACTACTTTTTGCTGATGCTCCCACTAAGAATTTAACTAGGCCTTCCACAATTCGTTTGTGTGTTGAAATGGATGTTTCCAAACCTAGACCAAGTAAGATTAGGTTAGGTTCAATAGCTCACAATAAATCTTATGCTATATAACCTATGAGGACTTCCCACAATACTGTAAGAAATGCCTTAAGCTTGGTCACAATGAGTTTTACTGTAAAAGGGACCTAGTGATGTCTAATGCTAACCAAATGAAACACCAGGATCCAAGAAGTCACAACCTAAGAAAGGTTTCTGATCCTAAACATTCTATGGCAGATAAGTCATGGGAAATCAGGAACTCAACAAATAATAATAAGGATAAACATCAAGCCATCACTAAGGTTTACCAACCCAAGCCTAACCAAAATCATCAGAAAACTCCTGCCTTAATCCCTGTGGTTCCGACACAAAGAGAGGAATACAAAGCCTCACACTCTGAAAACAGATTTGCTGTCCTAGAGAAAATACAAACTATGGGTATACAGGAAAATGACTTACAGACAGCTAATACTGAACAACAAGAAAAATTAGATAGAATTGAAGGGGAGTACTCAGAAAAGAACACTCAGATGCCCCATGAGAGGATCCAAAATCAGCAAATCTTAGATACTGAAGAAAATGGCTCAGACTCCAACTCAATGGAAGATCACATAGATGAAGGATATGAGTCCAAAGGATACAACACTGCTCCTTCGTCTCCACAAAAGAAGAATATACATTCAATATCCTTTAATGATGATACTATATGTGATAAAATGAAATTTCCTATAAATTCAGATATATTCCTGACTGATCAGTTTTCCTGGCTGCCTAACAAGGAAACCTCTTCAGATATTGATTCCCCACAGGTTATGGAGAAGCTCTCATCTAACAACACTCTCCGAGATCTTAATGGGGCTTACATGAATGATATACAACAGGAGCAAGAACAAACCACAAGTGACTTACCTGCTGAGCCTCTGGTCACACAAACATCATCTCAGGTTAAACTCCCCAAGAGGAGCTCCAGGTTAGCTTTAAAAAATAAAGTTTCCAATGATAGTTAAATGCTTAATCTGGAATGTTAGAGGATTATCAACTTCTAAAGTTAGACTAAAGCATTTATCGAAGAAACATAAACTGGACTTGCTGGTTATTATTGAACCTAAAGGCAAACTAAATCAATTAGACATGTACAAAAAGATGTTTTGCTTTCGTCATCATTTGGGCCAGATACATAATAAGATATGGATCATGTATTCTGATAGGATTGACATAAATCTGCTAGCAAACCATAATCATTTCATTCACGTGGAAATAACCATAAAAGCTAGGGCAGAAAAAATTAAGGCTTTCTTCATCTATGCTCCACATAATAGAGAGGATAGAATTCAGGTTTATAATGATTTGAAGGATAGGTTTGATGCATCCCCAACTCTGATTGGTGGGGACTTTAATGTGATAAGGTCTACTGATGAATACTCAGGCCCTAGCTCTCCAAATTTAAACTCTATTACTGATTTTGATTCCTTTATCAATGATGTTCAGATATCAGATTTAAATACTGTAGGTAATCACCTAACATGGAGCAACAATAGATCTGTAAAACCAACCTCTAAGAGATTAGATAGGGTAATGGGAAATAATGGCTTCTTCAATCTATTTAACCACTCCTCTGTCCAAATCCTCAGTAGAACATCTTTTGACCATTCCCCTATGTTACTAGACCTTTCAAACTCTGACATCTCTACCCCTAAACCCTTTAGGTTTCAGGAAATGTGGTTTAACAGAAAGGAATTCATGGAACTCATATCCAACAGCTGGTCTCAACCCATCATGGAACAAGGTCTTCTTGGTTTCTCCTTAAAACTTAAAAGACTTAAAAATGAAATAAAAACATGGAACAAATTAGTATTTGGTAATGTACAGGATAACATAAAAAATTCTGAAACAGAAGTTGCTAAATTGGAACACCTTTATGACAGATCCCATTCAATTAATGACAGGATAAATTTTAATAAGGCTAAGGCAGTCTTAACTAGGCATTTGGCTTAATAAAACATTTTCCTGACACAAAAGACAAGAATGAAGTGGCTTAAGGATGGGGATTTAAATTCAAAATACTTTCATAAGTCTATCACCGAAAACCATGCGAGATTAGCAATCATGAAAATCCAAGACCTGGATGGTACTTGGTTAAATTCTCAGCCCCTAATAGAGGAGGCAGCAATAAAAAATTTTTAAAAATTGTTATCAGATGGAAATGATGATCCATCTGGCCAATGTCTCTTATTCCTAATGAAGGAAATTCACCCTGCAATCTCTAATAATGATAACACCCAATTGTTAAAACCTATAACATTGGAGGAAATCAAAACTGCTGTATTTGAATTATCTCCCTCAGCAGCCCCTGGACCAGATGGTTTTCTAGGGCTCTTTTATAGAAAGGCTTGGGAGATAATCAAATATGATGTGTTAGTGGCAATGTTGGAATACCAAGTTGGAATTTCAATCCCAAAATCAGTGGCAAGCACACTAATTGCATTAATACCAAAAACAAAAACTCTAAAAGATTTCAGTGAATTTATACCCATAAGTCTATCAAACTTCATTAACAAACTGATGTCTAAAATCATGGTTTAAAGAATTAAACCACTCATGAACTCCTTAATTTCAGAAGAACAGTCAGCTTTTTTAAAAGGAAGAGACATTGTAGATAACATTCTAATGATGAAGGAGGCAGTTAGGATGCTAGACAAGAAAAATGAATCCTTAAATCTAATCCTTAAACTTGACATGATGAAGGCTTTTGACCATGTCTCATGGTCTACCATCAACTCTCTCCTATTGCATTTGGGATTTCATGGTCATATAGTTAAAGTCATAATGAATAACATGAACTCAACCTGGTTTTCTGTGCTGATAAATGGATCTCCTTGTGGGTTTTTTAAACCTACTAGAGGTTTAAAACAAGGAGATCCACTGTCACCCTTCCTCTTCAACATCTTGACAGAACTCTTAACCAGAAACCTCAGGATTCAATTCTTAAATGGGAACATTAAAAAATTTAAAACTCCAGGATCATCAAATACAATTAGTCAATTATCCTTTGCTGATGACACTGTGGTTTTTCTAAAGGGGACAAAAAAATCCTACAAAACATAATCAGGTTTCTGGAAATTTACCAAAAAGGCACTGGACAGAAAATTAATTTCCAGAAAAGTGCTTTTTACTCAGGAAAGTTAAGTAGAAACAAGAAAAAAGAGATTAAAGAACTAACCAACATGATTCAGGGAACACTACCCTTCTCCTATCTAGGAGTCACTGTCTTCAAGGGAAGAAAACTAAACCTGCATTTCAAAACAATAATAGATTCAGTGAACAACAAAATATCAAACTGGAAAAATCAATGGTTGTCGGGAGGGGGTAAAATTATCTTGATAAACCATGTTCTGACAGCTATACCCCAACACACATGGGCTGTTACTTCACCAACTAAGCACACTATTCAAAAGCTGAAGTTTATATTCAGTAATTTCTTATGGGGTAAATCAGAACATGGTTTTAATAAACACTGGATATCTTGGAATAGAATTTCGTATCCTCAGAAAGAACAAGGGCTAGGTATAAGACACATTCAATCAATAATTAACTCATTTTCGACTAAAATCTGGTGGAAACTTCAAATATGACAGTCTAATTGGTCTAAATTCATGTGGTCATTACCACCCCATGCCAGAAAATCAGAAACCTGGGCTAGATATAGGAAAATAAATAGTTTGGCAGAATCTTTCTCTTAGGTAATCATAGGTAAAGGATCTTCTAACTTTTGGATAGCAAATTGGCTAGGCTCTGGACCTCTCATTAACCAAGTGGAAGACCAGGTACATGTCCCTTTTCCATTTCTCACAGTAGCTGAATTCCAGCTCAACAAAGGTAACTATATCCCTCAACTCTCAGAGCTATTTAATTCTGCTATAAAAATATAGCTATTGAAGGATATACAACTCACAGATTAGCAAGATTATATTATTTGGAAACCTGAGATTTATGGAAACTTTACAATTAAATCAGCTTACTAGGCATACAGACCCAAAAAACCAGAAATGGTGATTTTTGGAAAAATTTGGAATCAGGTTTTGCCAAAAAAAGTAAGCTTTTTATGTGGAAAATGCTATTGCGTGCTCTTCCTTTTGCTGATATTCTAATGGCAACTGGTCTTAACTTACCCTCCAAATGTACATCCCGTGATCACATAGACTCTATTTCTCATTACTTCAACTCTTGTGCACCAGCTATGTTTCTGTGGAATAATTTTCATGATGCTTTAAAATTGCAAGCTAGATCCTTTAATACCATTTGGGAAAGATTGGAATTCTATTGGTCCTTTAAACCTGCTTCACCACATCATTCCTCCATAATGATTGTTCTCTCTGGATTAATATGTTGGGAATTATGGAAAGGTAGAAACAAAATTATTCATGATAACATGAGAAGCTGCGTTCATGTTCAATGGAAAAACATATCCGATATGTGTTTTATGATCTTCTCTGTTCATCCTAAAGCTAGTTGCCATACACATTGTAGATTGGTTTCCAAGGGATTAGTTCCTCCCTATAAATGGAAAACCAAGAGAAAACTGAACTTAATTAAATGGGAACCCCCAGACTCTGGACTTAAAGTAAATTGTGATGCTGCACTACAAGAAAATTTTCTGGGGGTAGGGTGTGTTATTAGAGATCGTTGTAAAAGGGTGGCACATGCTGTATCAATCCACATGGAAATTAATAACACCCATCTCATGCCTCATTTGGTTGTTCTGCAAGCTGAAATGTTGGCTATTCTTACAGGTCTTGATGCGACAAAGGATAGGACTCAGTACGTTCATATTGAATCGGATTGTGCAGCGGCGATACTAATCCTCCATGACCAGAACTGTCTGTGGCCTCTCTTAAAGCTTCGGGACAAGATTAAATCAGCTTCTTCACAATTTCAAACAACCATCTTCAGTCATATCCACAGAGAAGGAAACCAAACACCAGACTTTTTAGCAAAACTTGCTATTCGAAGAGGATACTTCTCTCAGTTTGCCGACATCCAAACGTCGCTCAGGTTCTCGTTTCTCAATCGCAGGGAAACTTTATTTCCCCAATTCAGATGGAAAAAATACTACACTAGTTAAGTGCTTTTTGTATACTCCTTGGACTGAATCCTGTTGATTGTCTGGCTTTCATAAGCTTCACACAGCGGTGGAGAGCTTATAGAAGGAAACACATTCAAGAGAATTCATTCAAGTTCCACGACCTTCATGTTTGGTCTTAGAAACATGCTGCAACCTCTTGTAAAATTATCTTTTGGGCAGATTCACAGGGTGTGGGATCCCTTAATAAAAAACCCAGCTCATCAATGATGGGTGTTTTGAGTTAAAAAAAGAAATTTAGTTTTACCAATTTTTCTATTCCTTACTAGTGTGTTCCAACATGACTAATTTAACCAAGTGCATAATAACGTAACACGTAAAAGACACACGACTTGGTTATGCAATTCGGTGTAATCCACCTACATCTGCGGGGCCTGGCCCAGTTCAGAATGAATCCACTAATTAGAAAGATACAGTACAAAGTACAGTTTACAAAATACTTATCTTTCCTAACTATAGCGTGTGGACTCTGCTAGCTCCCCTAGCTACCGATCTGCCTTAATCAGACTCCCTCTGATCTCGAACTCCGTCGACGCAGGATCTCCTCCTCCCGAGGAATTAAGGTGTATGATTTTGAACTTAGTGTGGCAGGTCAGGTGTGTTGGAACACAGTGTTCTGACTCTTTGCAACTTCTCGAAAGTCTCAAAAATCTGTGTGCAGATTTTTGCTCTGTTAAATCCGTGAGTATGCAGCCGTGTTTGTCCCAATTTATATCCACACATCAGATATGAATACTCCTTGATTATCTCCACAATATTCCTATTCCAAATCTTATTCTTGAAGCATATCCAAATCCCATAAATAAAGGGATTTACCTTATATCATTCTATCCCATATATTCGAATAAATCTTCTCCATATAAGTAGGGATTTTCCATAAACCAATTATGCTTCACACGCCTGGTATATATAGTTAGATATACGAATTTCATTTATACCAAACTACTGCAATATTCTAACTTTGATTTCCATAAAACCTTAGCGTAAATATTCTGCACCAGCATGTTCCAACATGGTCAGAATTTCTGTTCAAAATTAATTCACATAAAATTGCCAATAAAATATTTACTTGCAAATCCCTTGACTTTACAATCTCCCCCTTTGGCATTTTTGTGGACCCATAATATTTTGGACATGTAATTCCCAAACAATAACTTCCAGCATCAATATCATAAACTTATAAATCAGCAATCAACAAGATATCAGAATTCCAGAATTCCCTTAGGCATGAAATCCGAAAACCAGAATTCCCCCAGAAATCCAAAACAACAAAAAATCATTACAGCCAAATTGAAATTGAATCAAAGTCTAAATCATACCATCCAAAATTTTTCCCCCTGGGACCACACATAATCCAAAGATACTATTAAAATCATATAACAACATTGCTCCCCCTGCATTAATTATAAGAGTCAATCTTCCAATCTGAACTTCTCAGCCTCCAGGCTTGCTTTCTCTGCCTCCAAAGTAGCCATTTGAACACCAATAGCACCAAGATGGGCATTCAGAGCCAGCAGCCGAGCCTCCTTTTCTACTGCTGAAGACGAAGTCGGCCCAGAAGCTTTCCATGGGAGATCGTGAACATGTCTCAGTCCAAATGTCTTCTTGTTTGGCCTCAAAAACTCTGTGTCAATCACTATATCTGAAGCCTTCCCTTTTACCTTTACAGTCTTAGCTAGAGCAGAGATTAAAGCAGGGTATATAATAGCATCATTTACTTTCAGAGCAGTAGCCTGTCTAACCAGATGCTGCTGAATGAGAAGTCCGAGATTAACTTCTTTCTATGTTCCAACACAGTATCGCAGCTTAGCCATCTCCCTTGTCAGCGTTGTAGTATTACTCGAGGGCAACCAACAATGCACAGCTACCTGATATAAGCCAAAAAATCTTGATGACAAGCAGGATGCTTGTGAATATCCCGTTGTTGGCCATTCAGTCTTAAAACCCCCAGATATAACACCTAAAATTTCATTGTCAGACAATCCCAGATTTTCAGGAAATACTTCCCCTGTTTCAGGTGTGTTCAGACCCAGCAATGTGTTGATTCTAGAAGCAGAAACATCTATTATCTTTCCCCGTATGTATACTCTACCAAACCAAGGGGAGCTAATCTCTAAATTACCAGGCATAAGATTGGAGTATACCTCAAGTACAACCTTCCTGTTATACTGTAGCTGGATTGTTGCTGCTGTTGTCATGCCAGTCTGCTTTAGAAAATATGTGAAGCCGCTCTCCTTATAGGCTTTAAAATCCAGAGGTCTTTCTGCTATGAACTTCTTCTCTGAGAAAAAATCTCCCATTTCTACATCTTTTTCATCAAAATAAACCACAGAGTAAGCCTTGCTGACAGATAGAGGAGGTAAAACCTTCTTTTCCTTGCTGTCGTGCCTTTTCTTGCTCCTCTTAGCTTGAGCAGACACTTTGGCTTTGTCAACTTTCCTCTTGCCTTTTGCATTCTGATAAAACTCATCCAGTACCTCATCACTGGAATATGCCATATCATGAATATCCTGTGTTGGAACACTCCCTGATCCTTCAGCTTTCTTTACCTTCTCTGATTTTTCTTCTGACTGAGTATCTTCATCTCTCTCAGAACCATCACTCTGGCCAGACAGGTTTTCATCAGGTGCTTCATCATCCTGATTATCATAGAAATAATCATTATCCTCTCCTCCCAAATCAGCATCAGAATCTAAGTCCATATACTCAGGTTCATCCTTCTGTGTTGGAACACTGTCTTCACTGTCCAACAGAACAATGATGATAGGATTCCTTAATTCTTCCATCCTCTTTGCTTAATTGGTATCATAGATCCCCACCTGAAGTTTATCTCCATTCCTAACCACTTCTAATCCAGCCACTTCACTGTCCCTAATCTCTCTCAAAGAGACACAACTTGGTACAGGAATATAGCAATGCACGTAAAACTTATCTTTTTCCCTAACCTCGGCATATCTCCCCATAACAAATTTCACAGTATGATTCTCAAGCTTATTCCTCCTAGATTCCCAGTCACCAACTCCTTCACTTTAACTGTCAAATATTCTCCTTCAATTTTCTTGATCTTCCTTAAGTCTACAGCTACTCTATTGGCCTCAAGCCACTCAAAGATTTCATTCATACACGAGCATTCAATACCCATAAATTTCAACGGACTAGGGTCAGGGCTAGTTACCGTAGGTTTCTTCTTGGTTCCTGAAGTTTCCTTTTCAGCATCTGGCTTAACTTCGGATTCCCCAATCAATTTGCTGTTGCCGGAACCCTCTTTCTCTTCCTCTGGTTCTTTGGCTTCATCGGTTTCAACCTCAACTGTCACCTCATCCTCTGCATCTTCTATGCTTCCTCCGATCTGAGTTTGTTCATCATATTTTCTTGGCTCAGTAACCACCATCAATTCCAAATTCGATGAAACTTGAACTTCCTCCTTAATTTCTGGTACCCCAGATTCCACCATAAGCGAGTTTGAGTTTGACATCCTTTCGCACAATGCTGAGATGAAGAACGATGTGAACTATAACAGTCTTTTCTTTCTCGCAGAGATTTGGAAGAGAAAATCTGAGCCGAGAGTAGGGGGATGTGAAAAGATGTTTTATAAATTTGAATCCCTCTTTAACTCTTCAACTATCCACCTCTTTTCCCGCGAAGCCTCCTTTTAGATTTCCCAAACTTTGTAATGATGACCTTTTTCTTCTTGTCACATCAAGTTGTCATTCCTTAATTAACTTCCAACATACCAAACTAACATATCCTATTTTTGTAAGCCTTTGCTTCCTTTCATATTTTTGTTCTTTTCCAATTTTTGTAAAATGAAAATTACCAAAAGAAATATTTACAAAAAAGAGTAATTATGGTACAAATTACCTTAGATTTGACAAACACCTAGGTGTTGTCGAAGGCTCTCAAAAGTGGTGGCATCCAACGGCTTTGTAAATATATCTGCAAGTTGCTCGTGTGTTGGAACATAGAATACTTCCACTTCCTTTGTTCCAACCAGATCTCTAATAAAATGATGCCGTATGTCAATATGTTTGGTCCTCGAGTGATGAACTGGATTCTTCAAAATATCAATAGCACTTGTGTTGTCACATAGAATCTTCAAAGGGCCTTGATGAATTCCATAATCTTTCAACATTTGTTTCATCCATAACAATTGTGCACAATAACTCCCTGCTGCAAGATACTCCACTTCTGCTGTAGATAGAGAGATCGAATTCTGTTTCTTACTATACCAAGACACCAAATTTGTTCCAATAAAGAAACAGCCACCTGTGGTACTTTTTCGATCGCCAGCATTACCAGCCCAATCAGAATCACTATACCCAACCAATTCTGAGTCTTGATTCTTAGAATACCAAACACCATACTCAGAAGTCCCACTTACATATCGAATAACTCTTTTAACTGTAGTGAGATGAGATTCCTTAGGATCAGCTTGAAACCTCGCACATATTTCAACACTGAAACATATATCTGGTCTGCTTGCAGTTAAATACAGTAAACTTCCAATCATGCCTCTGTATAATTTCTGATCGACTGCAACTCCTTTTTCATCCTTCACAAATTTATCAGAAACACCCATCGGAGTTCGAACTGCTCGAGCACTACTCAGACCAAACTTCTTAACTAAATTCAAGGAATACTTACTTTGATTTATGAATAAGCCGTCCTTTCCTTGCTTGACTTGCAATCCCAGAAAGTAAGTGAGCTCTCCTACCATGCTCATTTTGAATTCAGATTGCATAACAGTAACAAAATCTTGTACCATAGATGGTGAAGTAGAACCAAAAACTATGTCATCAACATAGATTTGAGCAATCAGAACCCTTGAAGCTTTGTCAAGCACGAACAAAGTGCGATCTACTCCCCCTCGACGATAACCTTTCTGAAGAAGAAAGGTAGTAAGTCGTTCACACCATGCCCTGGGTGCTTGCTTGAGTCCGTACAACGCCTTTTTGAGACGATATACATGTTGTGGATAATGAGGATCTTTAAAGCCTTTCGGTTGTTCTACATATAATTCTTCATTCACCACTCCATTTAAAAAAGCACTTTTGACATCCATTTGATACAAAGTAAAATTCATAGAGCAAGCAATAGCTAGTAGAATTCGAAAGGATTCTAACCTGGCAACTGGCGCAAAGGTTTCATCAAAATCAACACCTTCCACTTGTGTATAGCCTTGAGCAACAAGTCTTGCTTTGTTATGGGTGACTAAGCCATCTGCATCTGATTTATTCTTGAAGATCCACTTCGTACCAATAACATTAATGCCTTTGGGGCGAGGAGTAAGATACCAAACATCATTCCTTGTAAACTTACCGAGTTCATCTTGCATAGCAGCTATCCAATACTCATCAAGTAAAGCTTCTTTGTAGTTCTTGGGTTCAGTTAGAGAGACAAAATAGTGTAAGCCAGCCAGTCGTCAGTAATCAACTCGAGGTACAGATCGAGTACTTCTCTTGGTGGAATCAGGTTGTTCATGTATTGGAACATAGGATTCATGTGTTGGAACATACTCAGCTTCGTCAATTTCAGACCGTATCTGCTTGGTCGTGCTAGTAGTCTGTTGTGATTATGGTTCACTCAAGGGAGGTGAATTATCAGGTTGGAACACCTGTGTTGGAACATGAGAGATACCAGCTTCTTCTACGACACCATCGGGCTTTTGTTCTTCCTCGGAATCATCCACAATAACATTTATGGATTCCATGAGAGTGTTGGTTCGATGATTAAATACTCTATAAGCACGGCTGTTGATGGAATACCCGAGAAAAGTTCCTGTATCACTTCGATTGTAAAACTTTGCCAATTGTTCTCTATCTCTGAGAATGTAGCATTTGCTTCCGAACACATGAAAATATGAGACATTTGGTTTTCTTCCCTTCCAGATTTCGTAGGCTGTTTTGCTGGTGAATGGTCGAAGGTACACTCGATTGATTGTATAACATGATTTATTGATTGCTTCTGCCCACCATTTCTTGTGAATATATTTCTCTGTCAACATAACTTGAGCCATCTCTTGGAGAGTTCTGTTCTTTCGTTCTACGATACCATTCTCTTGGGGGGTGATAGGAGCCGAGAACTCATGTTGGATTCCAAGCTCATCGCAGAAGGAACTGAACTGTTCATTTTCAAACTCTCTACCATGATCACTTCGGATTCGAATCATCTTTCCTATTGGGTTCCCTTTTTCAGTTTGTAATTTCATTACAAGACTTCTGAAAACTTCTATTGTATCGGATTTCTCTTTTAAGAAGGCTACCCATGTGAATCTAGAGAATTCATCGACACATACAAATATATATTTCTTTCCACCTATACTAGGTGTATTAACCAGACCCATCAAATCCATAAGCAATAGTTCCAGATTTCTAGATGTAGTAATATATTGTACTGAAGAGTGAGGAGAACGAATTTGTTTACCTTGTTGACATGGTCCGCACACAATTCCATCCTTGCTAGTTAAGGTAGGCATTCCTCGTACAGCTTTCACATTTGCAATTTTCACCAGTGTTTTATAGTTGATGTGGCCGAGCTTCCTGTGCCAAAGAATTCCTTCATCTTGTTTTGAAAGCATGCATCGAACTCCTTGTTCCAACAAATAGAAATTGTCTGATGATCTTATTCCAGAGAGAACCTTGTTTTCTCCATGCTTTACTATACACTTGTCCTTCTGAAATTTCACTACCATATTGTCGTCACATAGCTAGCTTATACTTAGCAAGTTTGCATTTAGATCTTCAACAAATAATACACTTGTGAATACTGGAAAACCTTCAATTTTCAATTCGCCCTTTCCAATTACTCTGCTTCTCTTTCCATCTCCAAAGGATACATATCCGCCATCATATGGAGTAATGTTCGTGAGGTATTTTGGAGTGCCAGTCATGTGGCGAGAACAACCGCTATCAAAGTACCACGAATCACTGGAATAGGCTGTTAGAGAAGTGTGTGCCACCAGACACGTACTGGATTTTTTAACAACCCATATCTTTCTGATCATTTTTCCGTATGAGTATCGCCTGTGTTGGAACACAGCAGAAGTTGTCTTCCTATCATTTGATCTCTGATCAGTCTTCTGCACTGTTGTTCAGCATGTTCTTGGTACGTACAGTATCTGCAGATGAGTGGCTTTCTTTGATACGGCATCCCATACTTCCGTTTTACTTCTCGGATCCTAGCTTTGAGAGTTACTGGTTTTTCATGCAATTCAGTCTTGGGTTCTTTCCCGTATCCAATCCCGTGTCTATCACCAAAGTTTCTTCCCATATCCAGAATATCATCAAGCTTTGCCTTTCCAGAAATCAATTTAAAGATAGTTGCTTCAGATATCTCGGCCCTCTTGACTGCTGCTATCAGTTTCTTGTTTAGTTCTTCATTATGTTTTCCAAGTTTTGCAACCGTGGATCGTAATTCTTTTTCACTTTCAATTAGCTTTCTTTTTTCTTCATTCAGCTCTTTGTTCGTGTCAGCTACTTGAACCCACATGGCATACATTTGTTCATATGTGCTGTAGATTTCTTCATCACTTACAGACAGATCATCATCTTCATCGTTGTGTGCATCGTCCAGATCTATGTTGGAGCATACAGCTTTACCTTTGTTCAGTGTGTTGGAACACTGATCCTCTGATGTATCATAGACCTTTGCTCCAAAAGCTACATAATTACTGGTAAGTTCCTCTTCGTCTTTTTCATCATCTTCATCTTCACTCCAAGACGTGACATATGATCTTCCTTGTTTCTTGTGAGTGTTAGCACATTCAGCCTGAATATGACCATATCCTTCACATTCTCTGCATTGAATTCGTCCAGCCTGTTTTGGTTCGTTGTTCTAATTTCTCCCGAACTGCATATTCCCTTGTTCAAATCTCATTCCACGATCATTGCTCGAATCTTGTTGTTTTTGTCTGTTTCCACCAAACCTTTCCTGAGATTTCTTGTTGACCACCTTTTTTTAGCATTCTTGAGAAATTCTTTGTAATAAGTGCCAGTTTTTCAATCTCATCATCGCTGTCAGACTCGTGACTTTCCTTAGCTGGAGAAACTTTGAACGCCAAATCCTTGGAGACTCTTTTTGTAGGTTGCTGGAATGTCATCTCATAAGTTTGTAATGAACCCATTAGTTCATCTAGGCTCATGGTGGCTACGTCTCTTGCTTCCTCTATTGCTGCTACTTTTATTGCAAATCATTTGGGAAGAGGCCTTTTTCACCAGCTTAGTTTTTTTGTACACCTTTCCAAGTTGATAAGCCATGTTGGAGATATCCATGAGTTTTCCATTGAATATAGCAATAGTGTCGTCCTCCTCCATTTTGAGTTCTTTGAACTTGGTAGCCAGCATCTGTAGTTTGGATTCAAGCACTCGACTGGTTCCTTCGTGAACAGTCTGTAGAATATCCCATGCTTTCTTCGCTTGGTGACACGTAGATATAAGCTTGAACTGATTTTCGTCAACATCAGTGAAGATCGCATTAAGTGCCTTCGAATTCGCCAGAGATTCTTTAAGGTCATCTGGAGTCCATTTAGCCTTGTTTTTGGGTTTTTGACTTGACTCCCCTTCTACAACCTTAGAACTCGTATCAGCATCTTCTGTAGGATGATTCCATTCATTCTCAACATAAAACCATGCCAGTTCATCCAGCGAATTGATGAAGACCCTCATGCGTGCCTTCCAATAGTTGTAGTTGTTGCCTTCAAGCAGTGGTGGTCGAGAGACTGAAGCTCCTTCTCTTGTCGTCATGGTAAAACTGGATCTCACTTTCCTTGAAACAACCAAGGGAACGATAAGTGACTCAGCTCTGATACCAAATGAAATTTAGTTTTACCAATTTTTCTAGTCCTTACTAGTGTGTTCCAACATGACTAATTTAACCAAGTGCATAATAACGTAACACGTAAAAGACACACAACTTGGTTACGCAGTTCGGTGTAATCCACTTACATCTGCGGGGCCTGGCTCAGTTCAGAATGAATCTACTAATTAGAAAGATACAGTACAGAGTACAATTTACAAAATACTTATCTTTCCAAACTATAGCGTGTGGACTCTGCTAACTCCCCTAGCTACCGATCCGCCTTAATCAGGCTCCCTCTAATCTCGAACTCCGTCGACGCAGGATCTCCTCCTCCCGAGGAATTAAGGTGTATGATTCTGAACTTAGTGCGGCAGGTCAGGTCTGTTGGAACACAGTGTTCTGACTCTTTGCAACTTCTCGAAAGTCTCAAAAATCTGTGTGCAGATTTTTGCTCTGTTAAATCCGTGAGTATGCAGCCGTGTTTGTCCCAATTTATATCCACGAATCAGATCTGAATACTCCTTGATTATCTCCACAATATTCCTATCCAAATATGATTCTTGAAGTATATCCAAATCCCATAAATAAAGGGATTTACCTTATATCATTCTATCTCATATATTCGAATAAATCTTCTCAATATAAGTAGGGATTTTTCATAAACCAATTATGCTTCACACGCCTGATATATATAGTCAGATATACGAATTCCATTTATACCAAACTACTGCAATATTCTGACTTTGATTTCCATAAAACCTTGGCGTAAATATTCTGCACCAGCATGTTCCAACTAGGCCCGTTAAACGGGTTGGGTCACCCGTTGGATAACCGTTACCCATATACTAATTTCACTTATTGGATAAGACTTATTGGATAATGACCCATTGGGTTAATGGATATAATTGGGTTGTAGTTATTGGGTTTAGTTGGGTTGGATAATTGGTTATCCGTTGGATAATTTTGGGTGGGTCGAGTTGGGTTGGATAACGGGTGACCCGTGGATAATTTCATATCATAAGATAACAAAATTTTCACAAATTTGATTACGAATAATTTAATTTTTCCGTAACACATATAATCAACTTAGAAACGATCAAATTCTCGATTCATCATATTTGTCGATTTTTGTTCATGTTTTAATCAATTTTAATTTTAACCAATTAAAATTTGATAAATGATCTTGACGAAAGAAGTAGAAGTAGTATTTAAGAAACTTTAACTAAATTTGAAAAAATCTCGAAATACGAAGATTTTTAAAAATATTTTCTTTTATTGAATATAAAAAAATAATAAATGAAATTCCCACATTTGGCCACTCGAATAAATATTTCTTTTTTTTTTGTAGTTATGTACACGATTCAGCCTACATCAAAGAATGATTACGGTTAATCGTAATTTTTCACTCCAAGTAAAATGTTACGTGGCTTATCCATTTAAAGTTTAAATGGTTGAAAATACCAATTATCCATTGAGTATATAATGAATTATCCATTGAGTATATACTGAATTATCCATTGAGTATATAATAATTATCCATTGGGTCTATACTAATTATCCATTGGGTCTATACTAATTATCCATTGGGTCTATACTAATTATCCAAATGATCAATTGGGCATATGTCAATTATTTGGGTGAAACGTGAATTACCCATCAAGTCCGTATTCTTTCTCAGTTCTCAGTTCTCACTTTCCATACTGTGTTTTGTTTCATCAGTCTGCGTTTTGTTCATCAATCAGTCTGCGTTTTGTTCATCAATCGGTCTGCGTTTTGTTCATATTCGAGTTCATAATATTATATTATGTAATATAATATTATGTACATTATATTATATTATATTTAATAAAAATAAAAAATATATAATATGTTGGCTTTGTAAACTCGACGAAACTAATGAACAATATTACTTGGGATCGAGCTCGAGCTCAAATACTGTACGAATTCGAATATTGTACGAACTCAAATACTGTACGAGATTGAACTCGAATACTGTACAAACTCGAATACTGTACGAGATTGAGCTCGAATACTGTACAAATTTGAATACTGTACAAATTCGAATACTGTACGAGATTGAACTCGAATACTGTATGAACTCGAATAGTGTACGAGATTGAGCTTGAATACTGTATGAACTTGAATACTGTACGAGATTGAGCTCGAATACTGTATGAACTCGAATACTGTACGAGATTGAGCTTGAATACTGTACGAACTCGAATACTCTATGAACTCAAATACTGTACGAGATTAAGCTCGAATACTGTATGAACTCGAATACTGTACGAGATTGAGCTCGAATACTGTACGAGATTGAGCTCGAATACTGTAAGAACTCGAATACTGTACGAGATTGAGCTTGAATACTGTACGAGATTGAGCTCGAATACTGTACGAGAGTGAGCTCGAATACTGTATGAACTCGAATACTGTATGAACTCGAATACTGTATGAACTCGAATACTCTATGAACTCAAATACTGTACGAGATTAAGCTCGAATACTGTATGAACTGTACGAGATTGAGCTCGAATACTGTACGAACTCGAATACTGTACGAGATTGAACTCGAATATTGTACGAGCTCGAATACTGTACGAGATTGAGTGCGAATTTTGTACGAACTCGAATACTGTACGAACTCGAATATTGTACGAGATTGAGCTTGAATAATTTGTGAATTCTAATTTGTATAATTTGTGAATTATAGTGAATATTTATGTTAAATATTACACATGCATTTAATTGGGTAATTTTGGATATTTATTGGGTATTTGTTACGTTTTTATTGAATTAACATAATATGGGACCCATGGAGATCAAAATTTTCCATTAACACAATTATTTTCATCCCGCTCAATCCCAAAAACTAATGAGCATTTAATACCTGATCCCATTGGATAATGACAACTTGTAACCCAAATCGATAGAAAATGTTTAATGATAACTTATTGGGTTAATTATATAATGATTTATTGGATAATGACTTATTGGATAATATATTTTAACCCATTTGGTCATATGAATATCTCATGGGTTATCCAATGGGTTATCCATTTAATGACCCAACACATTTATGACCCAACCCATTATGACCCATTTAATAAACGGGTTAATTGGATAATGACCCATTGGATAATGATCTATTGGGTTTGGATAACGAATTTATCCAATTAACCCATTTAACGGGCCTAGTTCCAACATGGTCAGAATTTCTGTTCAAAATTAATTCACACAAAATTGCCAATAAAATATTTACTTGCAAATCCCTTGACTTTATAATATTAATATGGCAAATTATATCCTATCCCGGGATAATTTTTGCATCGTATCCTGAGATAATTAATTGATCCTAAAATTATGTGCGGTGGATGAGGGGTTTAAATATCAAATACATTTGCTAATAAAAATGATTGGGGATACAGTTTTTATTGTATCATAGGGATACCAAGTACTAATTGAAAGAAGAATAATCATTTGAAGGTAAGTGACAAATATAAGATCAATCCTAAAACCTTTTTTACAAACCATACCTCAACAATAGACTAGAGGTTCACCATAAACCTTAGTTTAGAAAGGTTTACCACATCACATATTATTATAAAGTTATTGGAGAGATTAAGACATGGACTATCTTTTTGGTTCTCGAGTGACAAGGGATTGAAGCTTTCTACACATTAGTTCCATTTACCAAGCATAAAATGACAACATTAAGGAAAAGTGAGTTGTTATATTGTGCCCTGTATTTTACTTGATTATGTCCTGTATTTATACACTTTAAATACTCATGTGTACTAATGTTAATTTAAATGAAATTGTAATTTAATGATAATTAAGGATATTATCTTTAGTAAATAATTATCAATCAGTGATAATTAATAGCGTAATCAATGTTAATTAACAGCTTTTAATGTTAATTAATAGTTATAGGAAGTGGTGGTGTTGGACCTTCTCCGGCGGACCTTCTCTTTTCTTCTCCGGCGGCGGCGGCGCACTTGACCTTTCTTCTCCGGCGTACCAGTCATTTCTTCTTCTGGCCGTTCTCCTTCTCTCTCGTCTGTCTTCTCAGGCGTGGTTTCTCTCCATTTCTTCTCCTTTTCTCTCCGCCCTCCGTTCTCACGTAGTCTTCTCCCCGCCGTTCTCCTTTCCTCTCCGGCATCCCTTCTCTCCCCACCATTCTCATTCCCTCTCCGGCCTCCGTTCTCTCCATTTCTTCATCCGCCCGTTCTCCTTCCCTCTCCCACCTCTGTTCTCTCCTCTCCGGCGCACAACTTTTCTCCTCCCACTCGAGTCTCTGATCTGTCCTCTCCGCTCGAGTCTTTGGTCCGTCCCTCTCTCCTTTGTAAGAGGCGAACCGGGTCTCCTTAACTGGTTCGCCTTAGGGAGACCCGGACCGGGCCTCCCTTCCCGGTTCTCTCCCCAAACCCATTCCCGGTTCTTTTCCAAAACCCCTGCCCGGTTCTCTTCTCAAACCCTTTCCCGGTTCTCCTTCCCATATATTACCTCCGATTCTCCTTTCATTCCTAATCGTCTTCTCCTTTCCTCTCATTTTCGGTTCTCCTTTCCCTTTTCCAGCTGTCTTCTCTTTCAAATTTTCGGTTCTCCTCTGCCTAACTACCATCTACCCACATTTAATGTCATTTATTTCATTAAATTCGAAAAAGTGAAAATATTTTCTATAAATTATGCTGTAAATATCATTTGGTAGAAATCTCAAAATTTTTACTCTAAATTTGGGTGTTGGAAGTTCCATGTCTTTTGAGGTAATTTTTTTAATTATATTGTTGTTTATTCTAATAATTAATAGTTAAATTTATGATTTATTAGTTTTTTTAAGTAGAGACTTATATTCATCTTAGTATAGTTATTATTAACTGTAATTTTTTAATTATTGCAATTTATTCATCTTAGTATAGTTATTAGTATAGAGACTTATATTCTATCTAATGCTATAATGAGTACGTCTCTTGACAGACGGTCTTTCCATAAGTCATGGAAAGACTAATGTTTAAAGTGTAAATTAGAAGAAATGAAGATAAAATTTTCGGGTTGCATGAACCGGGTTATAAATTTTATAACTACTACATGTTGCATACTAAAATTTTAATGTTGCAACTAAGACCTTTTACCTTTTATTATTTGAATTAAACCCCGTCTTTTCATAAGCCTATGGAAAGACCGTCTTTCCCAAGACTTTGCCTACAATAATTTATTATAGTTAAATTTTATTCATCTTAGTTACACGAATATTTATTTGAGTTTGTATTTTAGTTAAATTTATTTACTTTTTATGAATTTTGATAGTTAAATTTTATTTAATTTAATTACGTCACTTTTTTTAATTTTACATGAATTTGTAATTACCAAATTTATTTACATAAATTTAATTACGTTAATTTAAAATTAAATTCGAAAATTAAAATTTTATTTTCGTTACTTTAATCTGTGAATTTTATTTTTGTAATAGTTAAATTGAAAAGTTTTTATTTATTTATTATAGTTATTAATTTTTAATCTTGGTTAAACTTACATTTTTTTAATATGATTTTTTACGTATATTTTATTCATTTTATTAATCTTATTTACGTGTACTACTAGTTTTTCAACGTGTACAACTAATTACTTGTACTACTAATTTATCTTAGTTAGGTGATTTTTCTTAGTTTAAAATGATTGTACTACTAATTTACTCTTGCGGCGGTTCATGCAACTGTTCATGAAACGGTTCCTGCACAATAACACGACCTCTCGCCTGTCTGGCCGAGGCACTAATCCCTCTTTGTCGTATACAACGACTTTCATCATTGGGTGGGCCGGCAGTGCTCATCTATAATACAAGATATATAATTATTATCATAACAATTGATTAATTGCAAGAGAAAATAAAATAACATAAATATAAATAAAATGTTAACTGATATGAAAAAAACACTACATAATTTCAAACTACTTATGTAAAAAAATTAATTGCACATTAAATACATTATCAACTTCTCATGTAAATTTTTACTAATAATACATTATTTACTAATGCATAGAAAAATGTAAATATAACGTAAAAAAACACATTCTAAACAAAACATTTAATTCTTTTCAAATCCTATACAAAGAAATTTTCATTTTTATTATTTACAAATTATTAAATAATTCACTAAATCATTATATAATTATTTACTTAATTATTATATAAAATTATTATTACTATTTATTAAAATCATTATTTAATCATATCATCATAGTTTACTTCACATTTATTTTTTAAAAAATACATGAATTTGATTTTCATAATATTAATTTCAATAATATTAATTACAATAATATTAATTTCAATAATATTATATAATATTAAATTCATAATATTATATAATATTAATTCATAATATTACATAATATTAATTTAATATTGTATAATATTAAATTCATAATATTAATTCTATAATATTATATTTACTTTTCAAATAATTAAAATATTTTTCATTTTAAAATTTAAACTATACAATTTTTAAAATTTAAATTTTTTTCATTTTAATTCCAAAGTTTTTTCAATTTATAATATTTAATTTTTCAAAGTTTAATTACAATTTTAATTACATTTTTCAGATTAATATATTAATTTTTCATTTAAAACTTTAAAATTTAAAATTGCACCCTAGACCCCTCATCTTCTTCATCCCTCCATTTTCAGCCTAAACCCTAAACGACACCGCCGTCTGCCTTCTTCTTCGCCAGCGTCCTCCTCCGCCGACGTCCTTCTCCGCCGCCGGCGAGCCTCATCTCAGCCGCCCGACACCACCTCGTCTTCTTCTCCACCATGTCCTCCCTCCTCTCTCGCCACCCCTTCTTCTCCACCGCGGTCTCCGTCCTTCTCCACCGCGTGCCTCCTCTTCTCCGCCAGCGTGCCTCCCCTTCTCCACCGGCATGCCTCCCCTTCTCCACCAGCATGCCTCCCCTTCTCCTCTGCTCCGACGCCACCTCCTCTTCTTCTCCACCGCGGTCTCCGTCCTTCTCTACCGCGTGCCGACTCTTCTCCGCCAGTGTGCCTCCCTTTCTCCACCGACGTGCCTCCCCTTCTCCGCCGGCGTGCCTCCCCTTCTCCTCCAGCCCGACACCACCATTCCGACGCACCACCATCTCCCTCTGCTCCATTCCGACGATACCAATTGTTACCATTCTAACAAATTCTAACAATCCCCAATTCTAACAATTATAACAAATTCTAACAAATTCTAACAGATGAGCAGAAAAATTAAACCCATTCCAAGATTACATCCGGCAGATTCAGAAAATCATACGAAGTGCAGATATGGAAAAAAAATCATCCGGCGAGATTCAGGTGGCCGACGGTGATGGTCAGCGGCGGTAGGCATTGGTGGTTGGCAGCGGTCGGCGGCAGTCTCCGGCGGCAGGTGGTGGTCGCTAGTTGAGGAGGTAAAAATGGAGGAGAGGCAAATAGTGAATTCTTCCTTTGCCTAATTCACAAATTTTACCAGATGTGAAAGTTATTAACCAACACCCTTTTACATATAAATTTACATTCAATAAAATTAATTAATTAATAATATAAATACATGTATATATATATATTAGGGCGTAACTAGTAAAATAAAGGGTGTGAAATAGTAACCAACCAAAGAACCAAATTTCCAGTGGAAACCAACCAAATTTCCAAGTTCAGGATGTGACGTTTGACAATGACTCCATTTTGTGGTTCACATCAAGAAAAGCTTTCTTTAAATTAAACAGATGTAAAATGAGATCTACTTATCTTGAAAGCAATTAACTATGAGAAGTATTCATCCCATATGAATAAGAACAATCTGATTTCTGCTCGTCTACATTACAAGGAAGTATCAGAGAACATTTTTTGTTGAACTTTTGGACCAGTTCAATGCAAGGCTTTTCCTACCAAACAGTAGACTAATTCTAAAAAAACTAAGGAATTCCGCCACCCATGTCCGAGAGTTTTTTTTTTTTGGGAAAATGTGCACTTATATTATCATCATATCTCTGATTACTTGTTTTACTAGGTTATGTGCATTCATTACTACATCTCTATGCACTTTCATGACATGAATGTTATGGAAAACCATAGCTAGCATTAAGATGCTTCTAACTAAACCTTTAAGACCTGGTGGTAGCTAGCATTAAGATGCTTCTAACTAAACCTTTAAGACCTGGTGGAACCAATGTATATTTGTTGGTATGGTTGAGGACCATTTCGCAATCTGTGCGAATGCATATTTTGAGTGACACCCATAGTACTAGCATGTAACATAGCCTCGTATATGGCTATGAGTTCCGCTTGTGCTGGTGATGCCGCATGTATTACACAATAACCTTGGCAGGAAGTTGAAATTTCTGAACCTTGTGCAACACACCATGCAACTACTGCCTTACCGTCCTGTATGCGGAATGCCGCATCTGTATTGATGCACATCCAATCCTCATATACCTGGTTATTGTGATTATAATCTGCGTACCAAAGAAGCCGCATGTCTTCCACTTGTTCCTCCTTTGTGGTTTCCATCTGTGTCCGGTTCATCATGTCTTCAAGCTCCATATGTGATGAGTTCGGGTTAGCTGAAATTGTGTGTCCGGATTCCTCACTTCTAACTTTGTCCTCATGGTTTGCCCTGATAATTGCTAGAATCATATCAACAGATGGCTTTTGTTGATCAATTGTTGCGTTATTTCTAGCACACCAAATCGCCCAAATTATAATGCAAGTCAGGTTTATATCCTCCTTTGTTGGTGCAGTCTTGAACCATTGACGAAGCCATGATTCCAAATTGAGTGGAGTTCCTTGACCAAAATCAAACCCCAGTCTAGATATTCTCCATATCCTTCTTGCGATGTCACACTCTAGGATCATATGAGACACCATTTCAACCTTTTGATGACACATTTGACAATATGGTGATACCTCCATATTTCTCAATCTAAGAGCAGGTCCTGTTGGAACAACATTTGTTACCAATCTCCATACGAGGTATTTAACTTTCTCTGGTATGTTCAAAAGCCATAATGTCTTCCACGGATGCTGATTTTCCCTCATATTGGAAACGACGGTTGAAGATGATGGGTTCTGGGCAGTAACCTTGTTCCATGCCTCATGATATCCACTTTTGACGGTGTAATTCCCAATTAAGTCCCTGTTCCAGAACTGGAAATCCCTCATTCCTGATGAGTTATGTGGAATATGTATTCCTGCTATATGGTTGACAATTTCCGAGCTAAAGAATAGTCTCAAAAGAGGCATACACCACTGCTGATTACTATCGATCAGATCACACACCTTGAAGTCCAGTTGTGGAAGGAGTTGGTTTTCATACCTGATTGGGTTCCTCTGATGTGGAATCCACTCGTCCTGGATGCTAATCTCATGGCCATTGACTACCTGCCATTTTAGGCCGCTAACGACGAGATCCCTTCCCCACATTATTCCCCTCCAGCCCCACGTTGAGCCTTGTTTCAGTTTAACCTTGCAAAAATCGTCTTTGGTGCAGTACTTAGAAAGGAAGAACTTAGAGAAAAATGATTGTTTATCTGTTACCAACTTCCATGCTAGCTTTCCTAACAAAGCCTGGTTTATCTGCTTTGTAGCGCGCATTCCTAGTCCTCCTTGCCACTTTGATTGACACAACGTTGTCCACGACTTCCAGTGTATTCCCCTCACATCTGTATCTCCTGCCTAGATGAATTGTGCAAGATGACTATCAATTTTCTGAGCCACCGTAGACGGTATACGAAAAGTACTCAGTGTGTACTGGATTGTAGATGCTAGCACGTGTTTGGACAGGGTGATTCTCCCCATGATCGAAATATCCCCAGTTTTCCAAATAGATGTTTTTCCTTAACTCTTTGGATTAACTTACTGAACATACCAACTTTTGGGCCCGTGAAATCCATATCATGTCCAAGGAATTTGTCCTTAACTAAGTCTAAAAATATTCTGAATGTCTTCCTAAGCCTCTCCATAGTGTGTTCTTATGCGTTTGGGCTAAATAGGATAGCCGACTTCTAAAAGTTAATTTTTTGGCCCAAGTACGCTGCGAAGAGATTAAGTGTCCTTGCTAGTTTTGTTGATCCTGCCTCTGAAATATTGAAGAAAAGGATACAATCATCCGCAAACATGAGGTGTGAAACAGGTTGGACGGAATGCCCAATTTTAACACCTTGGCAGACACTCTGGAACCCATCCGATGCTATCATCGATGAGAAAGCTTCTTGGAAAAGGATGAATAAGAATGGCGAGAGGGGACAACCTTGCCGTAGTCCCTATTTCGGATTGAAGCTCTTTGATAACGCACCGTTGAGCTTAATAAAGTATGACACCTTGGTGACACAAGCCATGATCCAGTGAATCTAAAGCCGAGGAAAGCCCATGTGTACCATCATTTTCTCCAAGAATTCCCAGGATACCCGATCATAAGCCTTACTCATATCTATTTTCATGGCTGCCATCGCTTGATTCCCCAACTTCTTCTTTCGTATGAATTCTATTACCTCATGTGCAATTAGTGAATTTTCAACAATAGATCTTCCTTGAACAAATGCTGATTGGTTACCCGAGATGAGGAACCCCATGACTTTCTTGATTCTGTTGGCTAGGATCTTCGCAATGATTTTATATATGACATTACATAGGCTTATAGGTCGTAAGTCTGCTGGTTCCTTTGGACACCTTTTCTTCGAGATAAGGATGAGAGTAGTATGGTTCCACTCTGTTGGTATAGTAGCGGTTGAGAAAAACTTTGAAATTGCGTTGATGACCTCATCACCCACTTTAGACCAGTAATGTTGGTAAAAACCTGGTGGTAGGCCATCCGGTCCCGGTGCTTTCCATTTCCCCATTTGGAAAATAGCTCCTTTTATCTCCTGTGTGGTCACAGGTGCCTCCAGCGCCTCCTGTTGACTATGATTTACCCCTCTGGTGATGAGGTTCAGGATGTCCTACATAGTCGACTGGCTAAAAGCATCCTCCGGCATGACCGATTCAGCGAGAAAGACAGAACTCACATGACTATAGACTAGCTGTTGAAGATCCTCTTTCTTTGATATCCAATTTCCTGCATCGTCCTGGAGGTGGGTAATGTAGTTTCTTCCTTTCCTTTTTTGCACCCAGTTGTGGAAGACTTTTGTGTTTTTATCCCCTTCTTTAAGCCATAGTGCTTTGGCTCTTTGTCTCCAGTAGTCATTCTGCATAGTAAGAAGTCCCTCAAGTTGAAAGGTTTTCTCGTGCATACCATCTGCATCCTTCAGTCTCTGCTTAGCACCAAGCTGTTGTTTCACCCTTCTAATTTTGAATTCCAGGTTACCAATATTCTCTTGAGCCCAATCATGTAATCTAGTTGCAGTTTCCCGCAACTTCCTATTGAAGGATATTGTGGTATTCTGAGCATCAGTGTGGAATTCTCCTGAATGACTTTGCAGGCTCCTGATTGGCCTCCAGACACGTTTTACCACCTCCTTTGTCTTGTCATACCTTACCCACCAGGACTCAAACTTCCTCACCGTGGGATTGTGTGAAGTCATGGTTAGTAGTACAAAATTCCAAGTGTCGAAGTCTTTTGTGGTATGAAATACTAGGAGAAATTGATATTTCCCTTGTGTAATCAAGATGATTAATGAGAAAGATAGAAAAAACGAGCATCAAAATTTAGTTACGCAAAAAATTTAAATTGGGCAAAACTGTAGGACTAAGTAATCCAACTCTTCCACTATAAGCTACTACAGTAGGGTTACAAATATCTCCCAAGTTGGGTGGATTACAAAAATACTCATAGCATTGTGGAACACTCACTAATTAGAGAGGATGGAGATTTCTCTCAAACTCCTCACTCTAAGAATGGATCTCTCACACTAGAAGGAATGAAAGTGGCTATGCAATGGACTGGATGAGAATGGATAATGAACTCTTTTGCAAGACCTATATTTATAGATGAGCCAAAAATGCTCTAGAATTCTCTTCTATTTTCCCAACTACCATAGTAACTGCTTAGAATATTCTAAGAGGTAGTTTAGATCATTTCCCTGGAATCCTAGAAACATCTCCCACTAATACCAATGGAGAGTTCTAGAGTTAGGGAGAAATTAATCCTAACAAATTTCCCCCTTGCGAACGGCCCTTGTATACGGCCTTCACATAGAATGTAATTAAGAAGTACCCACGGGCGACCTGCTAAAGATGATCAAAATGAACACAAAGGAGCCTATGGATACAAGATGTCCATTAGTACCAATTAAGTCTACAAAATGCGGGATTTAGACAAGAAAACCAAACATGGCCGTCTAAACCCCTTATCACATAAACTCAACTAATACTAGCAATCCACCAACCAAAAGTAACTAAAAACTGTGTCAAATGCAATGGTTAACGCACGCAAAATGAAGCAGATAAATTATCATTAGTGTGCACTTTTTCAAATTGTAGTCGCTTTTCTTCCAAAATATTTCGAATCCCATGATAACAAACAGAAATGTGTTTTGTTCGTGAATGACAGGCTGAATTCTTGGGTAAGTGGATAGCATTCTGATTATTGCAATAGAGGACATATATCTCTAGTTTTAACCCCAATTACAGTAGGAAGTTCTTTATCAACAACATCTCATTGCAACCTTCGGTGGAAGTAATGTACTCTGCTTTCAATGTAGAAGAGCCACGCAATTTTGGAGTTTTAACTGCCAAGACACAGCTCCTCCTAAAAAGGTAGTTACATATCATGATGTTTATTTTCAAGACTCCAGGTCTCCAGACATGTTTGCTTTTATGTTTCTCTCCAACACATGTTCTTTTTTTCCAAAGTGTAAACACTGTTTGGTTGTTCCTCTAAGATATCAAAGTATACATTTCATAGTTGCCCAGTGTTCCTTCCCAGGCTTTGACAAGTGCCTGCTAACCACACTAACCGTATGTGAAATATCTTGTCTTGTACATATCATGGCGTACATGAGACTACCAACAGCCGATGAATATGGAATACCTCTCATTTTTCCATCACCTTTTGGAATTTGTTTCTTATCAAACTTGAAATGCCCACTGAGTGGTACAATAATGGGTTTGGCCTTGTCAATATTAAATCTTTCAAGAATTTTCTTGACATATCTCTCTTGGGATAATCAAAGTAGCCTTTCAAATCTACCCCATGTGATTTTCACCCCATGAACTGGTTTGGCTGGTTCTTAATCTTTCATAGAAAAAGAATTACTCAATGCTTTCATAAGAGCATTAATTATACCTTTATCCTTCCCAACAATCAACATACCATCAACATAAAGTATGAGTATGAAAAATTCACCTCCACCTTACCTCTTTACAAAGGCATAATGATCAGAGTGTGTCATCTTGAATCCATGATGATTCAAATTTATTTTACCATTGATGAGGTGCTTGCTTCAAACCATAGCAACTCTTCTTGAGACGACTCACCAAATGCTCTTTTCCCGGATGAACTAATCTCTCGGGTTTCTCAATGTATATTTCTTCTCATGATCTCCAGGTAAGAAAGTTGTCTTAACATTGATTTGTTCAAACTCCAAGTACAAATTAGGAGTTAGGCCCAACACAACTCAGATTGATGACATCTTCACCATGGTGAGAATATCTCATCGAAGCCCATACATTTCTTTTGATTTCATTATTTAACAACAATCTGAGCCTTATACCTTGGTTTAGGATTGTTTTCCTTGCTCTAGAGTTTATACACCCATTTGCACTTTAGAGTTCATTTCCCTTTTGGTAGCTCCACAAGATCATAAGTATGATTGTCATGTAAGGACTGCATCTCCTCTTGCATATCCCTTTTTCCAATCATCTATGTGATCACTTGCCATGGCTCGGCATAGTGTTGAGGCTCCCCGTCATCAACGAGTGACACGTACTCATCTTGAGGGTACCCTGACAAAGGTAAACTTTCTTTAGTGAAATGCCGAGGCTCAGGTTCTACTCCGCTTCCTCCATTTCTCCATCGCCTTCTTGAGGTTTGTTTATTGTAGCTTGGCCATGATCCTCATTGTGAATCTCAACTTCATCCTGATTGTCTTCAAGTGGTGTATTATCTCATACCACTGGAGATGGCATAGGATCAGAATGCCCATTGGCCCGCCTAAACTGGACTTCTTATGACATCTTGCAATGACTAAGAGTCTGGTTCTCAAGGAAGACAACATATTGGCTTTTAACAAAAAAATCTGGCTGGATCCCACAATCGATACTCAAAGACATCTTTGAGTGAGCTATGGTAGATGCATTCCTTTGTTTAAAAATCTAGCATGGCCCACTGATCCATAGGAATGTAAATAAATTCTCGACATTTGAATACCTTTAGATGGTTATATGCAACATTTTTCCTGGAATAAATCTCCTAATGTATGTCTCTATCCAAGGTGTTAAGGAGATATTTTATTATATTTTGTGTATATAGAATCCTTTTCCATTTGTGATTCTGTACATGGTGCCTATGTATAGCCCCCTTGTATCATCAATAGAACCAATCATTCCTATTTTACATTGTATCAGAGCTAAAAGTCCTGAAACCATAAAATTTTCCACCACCACAGCTGCCTCACGCGCCCATGCGCCATCGTCGCCGCCTCGATCCCACTTCACGCGCCACCTCCACCGTCGCAAAGCTGATCCCCGCCGTTGTCTTTTTTATGTTGCCATAGATCTCTACAATCTATTTGAAGTCAAATATCTCGACGTTGCCACCAATCTTCTGGTTGCCTCCAGTGAGGATGCTCCGGAGCTTCAAATCGGAGTTGATCCATTCATTGTTCCAGTCTTGCTTGCTGATGCAAATGTCGGTGCCGGTGCCACCGCCACCTAGGGCCTTCCCGCCGAAGGTCCGCCACTGCTGCTTCAAGTTTCCGGCATGCTGACATTTCCTGGTTTACCCGTTGCCGATGCTGCCATCTTCCCAGTCACTGTACAGGCACCGGTGGTTCCGTCGGTGACTCTTCTTATATGTTACCTGCCACTCATCCCTACTATGTTCATCCATCAGATCATCCAGGTTTGAGAATTTGTCTTGAGATCTTGAAAGGTGATAATTATAATGAATGAAGTACCTCCATGTTTAATGTATTTTCTACTAAACATCAAGGGGGTTTTCTTACTGGTTCTATTTTCAAGCCTTTACTTGGTGAAACTTTTTATAATGACTGGAATAGTGTGAATTCTATGCTTGTTGGTTGGATTCAGACTCTTGATCCTTCCATTTGGTCAGATATTACTTATTGTGTGTCTACTAAGGAACTTTGGGATAACCTGAAGCAGTGTTTTCTCTTAGTAATGGTCCACACATGTGTGAGACTTGTGCAGCCATTTATACTTGTTGTCAGAATGGTCAATCTGTTGCTACTTATTTTGGGAGATTTAAGAATTTTGGGATGAACTATTTACTTACCTACCTGCTCAGACATGTGTATGTCATGCTGCTGCAATTGCCACTAAGGAACGTGAGAATGAGATGGTTCATCAATTTCTTATTAGTCTTGAAGCGCAAGATCCATTGCCTTTTATTGGTCGTGTTCCCTCCCTTGCAATTTAGGAGGACCGTTACAAGAATGTTATTAATACCAGCGAGTCCACTTCGAACACTATGGAATTTTTTGCACGATGCCTGATGCCGCTCCCTACTCCAAAGACAACCGCTGCCACCCCAGGAAATCTGCTCGTCATCGCTAATGATCGAAAAAGCCTCATGTGTACTCATTGCAACCGCAGGGGCCACGATGTTACTACTTGCTTCAAGATCATTGATTATCCTTATTGATTCGTGGAAAAAAGATCCATGGGATCCGGTAAAAAACCCTAGAACTAGAGAGCTCGCACCACTACCGCGGCACTATTTACCGGAGCTGCCCCTATTGCTGTCGTAGTGACTTCACCAGTGGTCAACGCCAATGCTGTCCTTTCTTATACTGATCAGACTGCTTTTGTTCCCGCCTTGTCCGAGGAACAATGGAGTACATTTCTTAACATGTTCTCTAAGATGAATAATACTTACAATACGTCAGGTAAGCATACTTTACCATGGATTCTTGATACTGGAGCTTCATATCATATGACCGATGTAAGGGATCTTCTGCATGGTATAGAACTTGCTGATCATGTTGATGTCATCCTTCCTGATGGCTCTATTTCTACTACTACTCAACAAAGGAATTTATATGTTAGCGATGTTCTTGTTTCTCGGGTTTTGTTTATTCTGGAATCACGTTGCAGCTTATTGTCTTTTACCAAGTTGGCTGTTGCTTTAAAATGTCTGGTTTTTCTTACCGAGAAATTATTCATATTACAGGATATCAACACGAGGTCAGTGATTGGCATGGGCGATCAGCAGGAAAAGGTTTGTTGGTTGCGCAGACTTAGAGCTTTACTGACGTCTTTGCCGTTGTCCGCTTCCATTGCCGCCGATGTTTCATCGCCTGCATTGTGGCATCAACGTGTTGGGAATCTGTCCACTTCAGTATTGTCTTCAATCCAAGTTATTGCTTTAAGTTATAGTCATTTGAATAAAATTGTTCCTTGTTCCATTTATCACCGGGCAAAATAGTCTCGAACTAGTTTTCCCTTAAGTACTTTTAAGGCTAATCATTCGTTTGAACTTATACATTAAGGTGTTTGGAAGCCTTATGGCTCACCTTATTCTAGTGGAACACTTTCTTTCTTAGCTATTGTTGATGATTATTTCTGAGCTATTTGGGTTTATTTATTAGTATCTATGTCTAATGTACCCACCAAATTGAAGGAGTTTTTTCCTCTCGTTGAGATACAATTTTGCCATTCAATTCAATGGGTGGGTTCGAGCTGACAATGAATTGAGTTTCTTCCTCTCAGACGTTACTTTGATGAGAAAAGAATTTAGTTCAAGACTTCCACTGTCTACACATCTCGATAAAATGAGCGAGTGGAACTGACCTGCCCCGACCCAGTTATCGTTAAAACATGAGCCGTGGGCTTTTGGATCAATGATAGAGATTTTATATTCAGCACCCGTTCTTACTGCTAATCGACCAAGAGGTAGTAAGCGGCAAGCCCTGGGTTTGTCCAGAAGGATGCTTGGGCTTAAGTACTAATTAAAACACAACCTCGTGCGGGTCGTCAATTTGCATGAGTGAAAGGGACAACTAGTAGTGTGGACATGTAACTAGGGTTGGGGGGTTGGTGTTTTCAACTAACAACTATAAGCATGCAATTGACAAACAAGTAAACTATTTATACTAGGCAGCTGGGAATCATTTAGCAGCATGGTAGTTCTAATGATTCAATCCTTGATTCATTCACATATAGAAATACAACAGACCTATCAGTGTGTTCAAAACACGTGGTGTGGCCGATGGCATACACTTCCCCAATCTTGTCACTGTGGGTGCGCTCGCAACCCTTCTTCGGTAACATCAACGTAATTAGAGAAGTACAACGAGGTCCGACCATTGTTCCAGTTATATTTCTCCCACGTGCTATTACATCTTGGGCTTCCACCACGAATACAACTACTCCCCCTCTCCCGCGGGTCCTTTATACGCTAAGCCAAAGGTTCATAGGCATCTTATCTATGATACTAGGGTTTCAACACAACACTTAGCTTGCTACTATTCTTGATCACTACCTGCAACCTCTCAGACAATAGTTACAAAGTAAGCTAAGACTGGTGTGATGGCAAATAGGCCAAAACATTCTTAAAACCCCCATACACACACCCACGTGGACATGTTCTCCCTTACCCATTCTAACATCCAGGTTTCTCTTCCTAAGGAGGCATCAATAATTGCACCATACATAAGTATATCCCAAAGTGTGTGCTTATATGTGGTGTACTACTCATGCATTTATAACATTGAAGAACAAGCACAATAATATTATAAACACAGAGATAGGATGAATCTAATGAACCTCATAAAGCATTTAGAACATATCAAGTGCCAAAATGAATCCCAAGCTAATCTAACTACTCCCTAGACATGGAATTCAAAAATAGATTTGAATTCCACATCTTTGAGACAAAGCAGGAAGAACAGAAAAGATTACAAAACCTACAAAAGGAACTCATTCCTTCTCTCCATGCTCTCTCATCTCCAAATGTGTTTCCAAATATGATCCAACCTCCTCAAATGAGTAATTAGGGTCCTATATATAGTAGTAGGATATTGGGCCTAAAAATAGACCCAAAATAGGCCAAAAGTAGAAAAACCCTGAGTCAGCCACCAAGGTTTCACGGGCCGGCACAGATGCCACAGGCCGTGAAGCATGCATAGCCACGGGACACCAGACCTGGCACGGTCCGTGAATGTTCATAGATGCGGCCTCATGGGATTTGGCACAGTCCATGATGCTGGGGTTATGCCACGATCCATGAAGGTTTTCACGGACCGCTAACAACATGCAATTTTTTCTCAGAGTTTTCCCACGGTCCGTGAAGGTTTTCATGAACCGTGAACAACTTGTGGCTTCTGCTCAGAAATTTTGTCACGGCCCATGAAGGTTTTCACGAACCGCAAGCAGTTTGTGGTCTTGCTCAGAAGTTTTCTCCCAGTCTATGAAGTTTTTCATGGACCGGCACCATACCTACCAAATTCTTCAACTCTTCATCCCCTTGCTTCATGGCCCGATGCTTTTGTCAAGGCCAGGCGCCTTGCCTCGTGAAGGTCTTGTACTGGTCTAGTGCAGGTCTTCACAGATTCCCCAGATTCTTGTGTAGTGTGGGCTGTGAAAATTGTCACGGGCCGCTGGTACTTGACCATGCGCGGTCCGTGACCAGACGCTGGTGTTTCGTTGGGTGAATTTTGTTTGCTTGTCATTGGTGAATCGTTAGTCCGAATCGGGAGTTCTAGTAGTCGATTTCATAGTACTCAAGAAGAAAAATCCAATGGGGCTAACTTTGAAAGCTAATTTTTCCTGGATCATTCTCGGACTAAGGAAACACTCCTCGAACCATGATTCACCATTTTCTCCTTTTGACCGTCTTGAACTCCAAAGCCGCCTATCTTTGGCTTCAATCTCATTCTACTCGCATTGATGTCCGTGTCCTTTGTCAAATGATAATTGCCTTCAAATCTTCTACTGTTAAAAGTAAACAACCTTCGTAAGAATGTAATGTAAAAAATAGCATTCAAGAGCGACCTACTAAAGGTACCCATGATGAAGACCAAGGAGCTCATGAACACCAGATGTCAATAATCACTAATTAACTAAACAAAATGCGGGATTTAGAATAGAAAAACCAGACATGGTTGTCTAAACCCCTTGTCATGTAAACTCAACTAATGTTGCCAAACTGCCAACCATAAGTAACTAAAAACTATGTCAAATGCATTGGTTAAAGCATGCGAATCCCCACACTTAAACCTTTACTCATCCTCAAGTAAATAAAATCAAAGAAAAAGGTTCAACCAGAATTAAGCATTCAAAAATAGCCAATGCATTTAACTTATTCCCAAGCTACCCTAGTTTCCCTAGGAAGGTGAAAATATCACTACTCTCACACTCCCCAAAGTTCCTAAAGCAACCAAACCACCCAAAGCAACTAAATGTGTATGGAAAAAGATAAGTGACAAAAGATCGGAATAAAGCCAAGCTTACTTTTCACAAAAGTAGTACCAAAAGCAATCAAAGAGCAATCCTCAAGCTAAACAATCCACCAAGGAAATCCAAAATCCGCCGACTTGGTTGCAACATAGGGATAACTCAAGGTTCTCGACCTAGTTGCAACCAAGGAGTGTAATGTATCGTTAACCTAGTATCTTGTTTCTTGTTTCTTGTTTCTTTTTTCATTTTTTTCTCAATTTCTCTCATTTTGCCTAGGAGCCCTTTTGGGTTTTCATCCTAGCTTTATCACACAAAACGTGCTCACCTCTCACCTTTTTCCATACGGCCTCTCACTTTTGCCTTGACTCGTAAGTCTAGTTAGGCCAAGCCTCTCAATTTTACCTAGGCCTTTTGACCTATCCGGTCTTTTCCTCATGTTGGGTAAGTACCCTTTTTCGGAGGCATCCTAACACAATGAAGGAGAAGAATGGTAATGTGATAATAAACAATACATTGCCCATGATGTCATCCAATAAAGAAGGGTAAAATACAGATATGGCCCTATTCCGGTGTTGACTGGGTATTTTTCGGCATTGACTAAATAAAAAAAAACTAAAGTACCTCTAGCCTTTAAACTAAAATTTTAATGACATAACTACCCATAGAGTTCTTTATCTTCATCTTCAAACACCTTCCAGCACCACCTCCGTCACCAGATCTCCATCGCTCAACCACCATTGCCATACCTCCGCTGCCTCCTTCGCTCAGCCACCGTTGTCGTACCTCCGCCGCCTCTACCGGCAGCCGTAATCTGTTTTAACCACCCTCGATTTCTAGTGGTCGAATCTACTGCAACTCATTCTATATTGAAAATAAAGCACACAAAATATCAACTCTGAGATATTATCATAAAAGCACAACAAAGATGGTAACAAACATCTTTTGATGGAGTTCAACTTACTATATCCTTTCCAATTTTTTTTTAAAAATTTGGTTACTTTCTGGACATTTTCTTTTCCTTTCCACCGGAAGAAAATAAAACACAAAAGAAAGTTTCCAAATCCTTTTCCAATCAGGGTCCAAATTCTCCTGCATCGCCTATATAAGCGCAACGACATTTGTATCAAACAAAATTTTGTAGACAAGAAGATGGATTAAGATGTTCCGAAAGAAGAAGCCCTCAAATTCGTGGATGAAGTAAGAGAAACCTTCCTCCACACCAACGATTTTGACAACAAATGGGCCCAAATGCGTGCCACCTTGAAATCGTTCCACGACAACGAAACCCTAACGCAGGCGCTCACCAATCTCTTCCAAGGCTGGAATCTACTCTACGGCTTCAACAAACTGCTCCCACAAGCTCAAAAACCGACCAAGAAAGCTACAAAGGAGAAAGATATAGTATTTTTGAAAAGATCAAAGGCCAAAAAATAGCGAGATTTACAGCATAGTGGAATGCGTCTATCCCGCCTTGCACCACCTCACCTTTACTACATCTCTATCGCCACTGGCAGCGGCCGAAATCACCTCTAACTCACCTCCACTTCCACCACCATTGCTCCCCGTCACATCCACCGCACCGGCGCTGAAATCACCCCACACCGCTGCTGAAACCCTAGCCACCGGCCCATCGCTGAAACTTTGCCCACCCCCACCAAACCCACGGCTACCCGACCTTTACCTGCTACAACATTTACCTATCCACCCTGCCAAACCCACATGTCTGAATCTTTTGCTCATTATATAAGATTCAGACCAGTGGAGTTGCAACGCCTCCTTTCTTGGACATTCTAGCCCCAGATTATTTCTGATTAGACACATTGGATTCGCTCTTAAAATGGTGAAGGAAGGAGCAAAGACTTCTCAAATCATGGAGAGAATTGTGGAAATATTAGGTTTTCTGATTAGACACGGGCAATATAGTCTTTTCTATTTTTAAAATTTTAAATTGTTTTAATCAGGGGTATAATAGTTAATTCATAAAAGTTTGGTCAATTCAGGTTCTCAGGGCTAGATTAGCACTTTCGAGCAAAACATAGGTCATATGGGTACTTTCTAACTTCACAGAATCATATTGGCACTTATGACCAAAACATAGGGTCATATGAGCACTTAACTCAATAAAGAACATTCCCCCAAAAAGACCATACATTCAAAGTATGATGGTATAAGCATAAAGGTCATTTAAAACAAGAATACTCCTTATCAACCAACAACATCATGTATGTCTTTCACCAACCCATCAATAGATTCATGCAAACAAGATTCATGATCTCTCTAATCACCCACAAATGAAGAAAACATTATTCAAGATCAATAGCACATTCAAGACTCCTATAAATTCATCATCACAAGATTGAACAGACAAGCTCAAACAACATCACATCAACACATGCTCATTCAAAAACCATGCTTTTCATAACAACACCACAAATCAATCAAGCATATATACAAAGAGATCAAAGGGTTACCGAAAATTTGAAGCCAAGAAGTGTAAGATCCACACAAGAAAAAGCTAAAATTGCTAATTTTTGGGAGAAAAGCTTCACTTTTTTCGAGCTCACCAAAGAGTGTGTGTGATTGAGTTATTTTTTTTTGAGAAGAAAGAGTGTGTAGATGATGAAATTAAGTGGAGAATTGTACCAGGAAAATGAATTTTTAACATAGGTGAAAAAGATAGAGAGAGATACAATGTAGATTAAGGTGGAATTTCAAATTAGAGGACAAGTAGCACAATAAATTAATGTTGGAAGTACTAATTGCATCAAAAATCCTAACAAAACAGGAAGTTTCACTTCTTGAATCAAAATTCATTTTTAATTTTGGAATCCAAACTTCCTTTTCTAAATGTTGCATTTATTAGACAAGTTGGGGGTGGAAAATTAAAAATTGACAAAAAGAATTTTCTACCCAGTTTTCCCACCTTCACGAGACAAAGTCTTGTGGCCATCATCATGGCACGAGACCTGCCCTTTGTGACAAGCATTTTCAAGAAGCAAACCCTAAAATTTTTGCTATTCCTTAGTTTTTCTCAACTTTTGAAAGAAAACTATGTCACTCATGAATCCATTCCATCTACACATAAGCACACATTTCACATCTAGATCTCCAAATCAAGCAAAAATTTCATTAAAAAAATCCTTTATTTCAAGCAAGACATGCAAATTCTACCAAGTCACTACTTAAAACAAGAAAACAAAAGAACCCCACATATTTATTTTCTTCATAAATACTTATTTCCTCTTCACGCATTCTAATTTGAAGCACTTACCGGTGGGTCTCTGGAATTTTCATCGCCCACTCTTTCCACGATGACGTAGTTGTGGAGAGGTCTCTACAACGAGCCATACTTACCTTTGTATCCCTTGTTGGCGCCTAGAAATGTCTCTCCTTGCTTTGCCAACCTTGACTCCTTGAATGTCACTTTAGGGTTAGGAAGAGGTCGAGGAGGTATCAAATCCTCGACGCTTCCCTTTTCCCTCTGAAATTTGGTTAGTATAGGAAAACAATCTAGTACGAACATATCATTGACCAAATCATGAAATTCATTGGGGTCCTCCACAAACTTATCACCAAGAGATTCATGCTCATTGGTAACACAAGAAGGTTCAAGAATATCATGCTCATCAAAAAGTGTCACACATGTGCACAGAAAGAGAGTTTTGTTGAATCATGCCTAGATTTATAAATGTTGAATTCTACTTTGTCAATGTCTTTCTCTAGAGTAAATATTCCCGAGTGGACATCAATTTTAGTCCTAGAAATATTTAGAAAAGGTCTCCCTAAAGCTCTTGGAAATGGAGGTGGAATAGCAACTTGTGCCTCGGGTGGTGGGAGCTCCTTGGAAGGTGCTTCCTTGACAACTATCCCTTCTTCTTCGAAATGTGCTTTGGTGGCCTCCACTAACTTGTTATCCTCTTGTGTCACCTTCTTCTCAGTTTTTCAAACTTCCCTCCAACTCCTTAGCTTGAGTGCACCCACATTTCACGGATTCACCTCCGGTTGGGAAGGTAGTTCGTCAGACTCTTTTGCTTGAAGTCGACTCACCGAGGTGGCGAGTTGTCCAACTTGAATCTCAGGGTTCTTCAATTTCCCTCCTTTTACTTTTCGTGAAGATATCATGTTTCTTCCCTAGTTGACCGATGGCAACCAAGATCACCTCCCTATCCTACTTGTAAAGTGTGGTATGATTGTTGGATGAACCTTCACCCCTAGGATAAGGTTGATGTGGTGCTTGTCCACCCCTATATCCTTGAGGTTGATTATCATCCCTTGATTGGAAATTAGGGTAATCTCTATACCTCAGATTGAATGTATTTGCATAGGGGTCCGGTCTATCTTTGCCTTGGTTCCCATGGAACCCTTACTGTTAACCCCTAGCAAATTGAGGTCTCTCCTGATTGTTGTAGTCCACGACGTTCACTTATTGCACATCACCAACAACATCGGGGCATTTTTTGGAGTGGTGGTCGAGGTTACAAACCCCACACATCTTGACTTGGTGCACCTTTCCTCAAAAAATCTCTTTCATCGTAGATGCAAGAGCTTAGACATGCTCCTCCAACTTTGGTGTATGTGTTGGTTCATCCAATACCTTAACCCTAGACCTTGTACCAAACAACCTTATCCCATTGGCCATCTCTTCAAAAAGTGCCATCAGCTATAGAACCGTTGCATGCGGCATTTACCATCCTCATGTCTTCATCACAAATGCCTTCAAAGAAGTAGTAAACCAAATCTCTTTCCTTGAATGGGTGGTAGAGGCAACTAGCTAGGAGTCTCTTAAACCTCTCACAATAATCATATAGGCTCTTGGTCGCTCCATGGGTAATGTTGGACAATTGCTTCTTCAACCCAGCCGACTTAGATGCTAGAAAGTATTTTTCCAAGAATCGCCGCTTCATATCCATCCACGACCAAATGCAACCCGGTGGTAAATAATACAACCAATATTTTACTCCATCTTGCAGTGAAAGGGAAATGCTCTCAAGTTGTAATCATCTTGCAACACTCCCGGTGGCTTCATATTCATGCACACCAAATGGAATTCTGAAAAATGTTTGTTCGAATCCTCTCCCTCTATACTGTGGAAAGTAGGAAGGCAATGTAGCATCCCACTTTTCAGCTCACAAGTCACATTTGGAGGCAAAGGTGGGAATGTGATATATAAGGGTTGGTTCTCTAAGTTTGGGGCTATAAGCTCTCTCAAAGTGCGGTTATCTACTGACATCTTGTGCAATGCTTTCTCAAAATTCAAACCCCTAGGTTGAGCTTCCGATCTAGTTCTCTTTATCCTTCTCCTCTGATTACCTGTGGAATTAGTTAGAGAATGAAAAATACCTATATTTGTGGTACAGGTATGTACTATAAACTAGGGTCACACTATCCTTCCAATGTCACAATAACAAATAGAATCAAAGTAACAAGGAAACTATGACCAAAAATCCACTCGCAGCAAACAAAAGAAACAAAGAAAAACAATAAAAGACACTACTAACTACTCTACTAACATGTCATGCACAACTAATACTTGAAATGAAAAGCATCTCCGGCAGCGGCGCTAAAATTTTGACCAACCCCGACCTGGTTGTCGTTAAAACACGAGCCAAGAGGCTTACAGATCAAAGATAGGGATTAATATTCTATACCCATTCTTACTGCTAAGCTACCAAGGGGTTGTAAGCGGCAAGCCCTAGGTTTGTCCACAAGGATGCTAGGGCTCATGTACTAATTAAAACACAACCTTGTACAGGTCATCAATCTACACGAGTGAAAAGAACAGCTAGTAGTGTAGATATGCAACTTTGGGGGGGTGAGTTGTTGTTTTCAACTAACAACCACAAGCATACAATTGACAAACAAGTAAACTATTTATACTAGGCCCTTGGTAATCATTTAGCAACATGGTAGTTCTAAAGCTTTAATCCTTGATCCATTCACATATAGACATACAAAAGACCTATCAGTGTATTCACAAAATGTAGTGTGGCTGATGGCATACACTACCCCAACCCTATCACGGTGGGTGCGCTTGCAACCCTTTCATCGACACCGCCATCGTAATTAGGGGAGTACAACGAGGTCCAGCCATCATTGCAGGTCTATTTCTCCCCTCTGATAATACGTCCCGAGCTTCCACCACAAATGTAACTACTCCCACAGGTCCTATATACGCAAGGCCCAAGGTTCGTAGGCACCTTATCTCTGATACTAGGGTTTCAACACAACACCTAGCTTGCTACTATTCTCTATCTCTACCTGCAACCTCTCAGACAATAATTACGAAGTAAGCTAAGACTTGTGCGATGGTAAATAGGCCAGAGCATTCTCAAATCTACTGTGCACATACCCACACAGACGCATTCTCCCTTACCCATTCTAACATCCAAGTCTCTCTTCCTAAGGGGGCATCAATAGTTACACCATATATGAGTATATCCCAAAGTGTGTGCTTATATGTGGTGTACCACTCATGCATTTATAAAATTCAAGAACAATCCCTATAATATCATAAACACAAAGATAGGAAGAATCTAATAAACCTCATAAAACATTTAGAACATACCAAGTGCCAAAATGAATCCCAATCTAATCTAACTACTCCTTAGACATGGAATTCAAACATAGATTTGAATTCCACATATTTGGGACAAAGCAAGAAGAAAAGAAAAGAAAAGATTACAAAAGGAACCCCTTCATTCTCTCCAAGCTCTCTCTTCTCCAAATGTGTTTCCAAATATGATCCAACCTCCTAAATGAGTAGACTAGGGTCCTATAAATAGTAGTAGGAGATTGGGCCTAAAAATAGGCCAAAACTAGCAAAACCCTAGGTCTGCCGCTAAGGTTTCACGGGACGGCACGGATGCCATGGTCCGTGAAGTATGCATAGCCACAGGATGTCAGATCTTTCACGGTGTATGAATGTTCATAGTCGTGGCCCATGGTATCTAGCACAATCTGTGAAGCTAGGATCATGCCATGGTCTGTGAGGGTTTTCACGGACTGCAAGCAGCATGCGGTGTTTGCTTTGAATTTCCCACAATCCGTGAAAGTTTTCACAAATCGCAAACAGCTTGTGGCTTCTACTTAGAAATATTATCATGGCCCATGAAGGTTATCACAGACTGCGGGCAGTTTTTGGTCTTTCTCTGAAGTGTTCTCACAGTCCGTGAAGGTTTTCATGGACCGGCTCAATACCTAGCCAAATTCTTCAACTCTTCATCCCCTTGCTTCATGGCCTGGTGCTTTTGTCACGGCCCGACACCTTGCCTCGTGAAGGTATCAAGAAGGTCTTCGCGAAACCCCTAGATTCTTATGTAGTGAGGGATGTGAAGATTGTCACGGGCTGCTGGTGCTTGACCATACGGGGTCCGTGACCAGCAGTTGTTGCTTCGTTGGGTGAACTTTATTTGCTTGTCACAGGTGAGCCATTAGTCCAAATTGGGAGTTCTAATTTTCAATTTTGTAGTACTCAAGAAGCTAAATCCCAGGGAACTAGCGTTGATGGCTAATTCTTTCTAGATCGTTCTCGGAATAAGGTAACACTCCTTGGACCATGATTTACCGTTTTCTCATTTAACCGTCTTGAACTCCAAAACCACATATCTTTGGCTTCAATATCCTTCTACCATGTATTGATGTTTTTGGCCTTCGTCTACTACCATTAAAATGTGAATGTCCTTCAGATCTTCTACCATTAAAGGCAAACGTCCTTCGAAAGAATGTAATGTAACAAATAGCATTCACGGGCAGCCTACTAAAGGTACTCATAATAAAGACCAAGGAGCTCGTGAACATTAGATGTCAAGAATCACTAATTAAGTATACAAAATGTAGGATTTAGAATATAAAACCAAACATGGTTGTCTAAACCCCTTGTCATGTAAACTCAACTAATCTCGCCAAACCGCCAATGAAAAGTAACTAAAAACTATGTCAAGTGCATTGGTAAAAGCATGCAAAATGGTTAAGATCAGGAACAGAAGCGCCGCCACATATAAAATGTGGTTTGTGCTCTTCGTTTCCAAGCTCATTTTCCTATTCACTTCTGGGGAGAATGCATTCTTACTGCTGCCTACCTGATTAATTGCACTCCAACACCGGTGTTGAATGGCCAATCACCTCATCAACTTCTTCATGGTCGCGCACCTGGTTACAACCACATCCTTGTGGTTGCTTGTTTGTTCTTTGTGTCTCAGCTCCCAAAGTTGTGTGATAAGTTTGCATCCTGAAGTGGCAACTGTATTTCTCTGGGCTATCCACTTAACAAGAAAGCTTTGCGTGTTTATGACTTGGAGTCTCGTACTGTGTTTGATAGTTGAGATGTTGTGTTTTATAAAGATTTCCTTCCGTGTACATCTGCTGCTGATTTATATCCTTCTGATGATATGATGCCTTTGCCTTAGCCTGCCATGTACGATATGATGAAACTTGTTCCAACACTGCCTCTGGCCTCTAAACCACCTCCAGCTTTGACCACGCACCATTAGCGTCTGCATAGCCGCAACCTATGCCGCCGTTGCCTTTGTTGCATGATGCCGTCCCTCGGTCACCTCCAGCCAAGCTGCCAATTGAGCAGCGGACCACCTTGCTCGAGCCTCTGTCAACTCACCCTTATCCACTGGCCACTGTCGAGTCTGACACTGATGAGTCTCCACTGTCGTTGCCTGTCCGAGCTCTAAGTACTCACCTTTGTCGTCCACTAGTTAAATTACAAGATTATGTATGCACTGTCACTTGCGTTATAAACCCCTCTGCCGCTCTCTCTTCACTGCCTGATCTATCTTCAGGTACTCGTTACCCTATTGTTGATTATCTTCCATGCAATAATTTTTTTGTTTTGCATTCTAGATTTTTAGCTGCAGCTACAGATGGATCATACCTTGTTACTTATTTTGAGGCTTCTCGTCACTCACAGTAGTGAGCAACAATGGATGATGAGGTTGATGCACTTGAGCGGAACAATGCATGGGTTCTGTCTCCACTGCCACCTGAAAAACATGCTGTTAGAAGTAAATGGGTGTTTATAACCAAGTATAAGTCTAATGGTTCGATGTAGTGTTACAAGGCTTGGTTAGTTGTTCTTGGTTGGCAGATTAAGGGCACCGATTTCACCAAGACCTTTGCTCTTGTTGCCAAGTTGAGCTCGGTTTGTCTGTTCTCCGTAGTTATTGTTATTCGTGGTTGGGATCTTCATCAGATGGATGTACATAATGTGTTTTTGCATGGGGATGTGGATGAGGAGGTTTACATGCAGCCCCCTCCTGGTTTTACTTTTCTTGTGCCTAGCTTGGTTTTCAAGCTCCGCAAGTCTTCTTATGGTCTTTGTCAGGCACCCAGAAACTAGTTTGCAAAGCTTGCTGCAGCCCTGCGCATTTTTGTTTTGTACATAGTAAGGGAGATTACTCTTTGTTCACTTATTTGCGTGAGAGTGTCTCCTTATAAGTTTTGGTTTATGTTGATGGTTTGATCATTGCTAATTCTTCCTCAACTCTGATGGTTAAGTTCAAGAAGTATCTCAGCTCTTGCTTTCATATGAAGGATCTTGGTGTCCTGAAAATTTTTTTTGGGGAATGAGATTGCTCATAGGCCTGATGGTATATTTCCGTGTAAACAAAAATATGCTATTGTTATTTTGAGTGATACTGGATTGTTAGCTGCCAAGCATATGGATTTTCTAATGGAACAATAGCACAATTCGGCGCGCGCAGAGGGACTAGCCTTTACTGAACTTGCGCAATATCGCAGACTGATTGGGAAGCTAATTTATATACTATCACTCACCCGGAGCTTAGTTATTCTATGCACACTCGGGAATAGTTCATGGGAAAACGGCAAGTTGCACACTGGCAGGCCGCCCTACGTGTGTTGCATTTTCTGAAGAGCCATCGATGTAAAAGTTTATTTCTTTTTGCTAAGAGCTCCCTTCAACTTACTACTTTTTGTGATTCTGATGGGCTGCTTTCCTAATTATCCGTCATTTTTTGATTGGATATTATGTTATGCTTGGTGAATTCCCTATTTCTTGGAAGACAAAGAAACAACCGATTGTTTCTTGGTCTTCAGCAGAAGTTGAGTATCGCGCTATGGCTGTTGTTTGTTGTGGGTTTAATTGGCTTAAATCCATTATTCATGATTTGGAAATAGGTCACTCTTCTCCTATGCATTTATAATGTAATTTTTAGGAAGCTCTTCATATTGTAGCCAATCCTGTGTTTCATTAGCGTACAAACCATATTGAGATTGACTGTCATTTTATTCATGATTTGGTAGAGTTTGGTGAAGTTTTTACTCATCATATTAGCACTTCAAGTCAACCTACAGATTTAGTTACTAAGGCTCTTGGATGACAGGCATTTCAGACTCTTATTGGCAAGTTGGCATTCGTGATACACATGCTCCAAATTGAGGAGAAGTGTTAAGGAGATATTTTGTTATATTTTTTGTATATCTTGTACCCTAGATAGAATCCTTTTCCATTTATGATTATGTACATGGTGCCTATATATAGAACTTTTTTATCATCAATAAAACCAATCGTTCATATTTTACACAAGGGTACTGAATGAGACATGTTGATGATATGAGAGGTCATCGCCGTACCTCTCAAAGTTAAATTTATAAGCCCTAATGCTTCCTATCTAAAACTAAGTAGATAATGGCAAGTTAGGGTCGCCCATGAAGAAGAGAGATCTTTCTAAGGGTTTAAAGGATGATATTTGGATAGAAGTAAATACATATATATAGATATATAAAAGCAAGTAAATGGGGTGGGGGGGGTGGGTTGGTTTTCCTAAGTTATCATTTTAAAGACAAGATAACTAGCAATGTTAAGTAACTATTCTAAACATGCAACAACCAAGAAAAAAAGATAAAAACTACAAAAGACAAAGCCGTGGGGAACATTAATATCAACTTCCAAACCTAATGTGGATCATTGAACCATTCACTCATTCTATCACATTTGTTACCTATGGGGAATGCTATCACTTTCCAATTGAAGATCAACATTTATTTGTTCTTAGGAGTGATTCAAAAAGGCGATTCGGCGACCATTTCCAAGCTAGCCTCATTGACAATCACTTTTGACGATCAATGACCATAAAGATATTTCATCAAGATTCAACCTTCCATTGCATCTATAGGATAAACAAGAGAAAAATCCACATTAACATACTTATCTAGTAAGAATCACAACACATTATGCACAAGAAGTTCTAATTCTATGTTCTTGGATTTTCAGGCCAAATAGCTAAGAAATTGTCCACTTCTCTAACACCCTAACACTTTAATCATACAAACACTTCATATACTCAAACAACTCATAGCATAAATGAAGTAAAACACCACATTAAAACACATGAATGCTAAATAACAAATGCTTCAAGAAAAAGTGAAATAGAGGTTCTTAGTACATAAATATGGAAGCTTCAATCAATTACTCCCAAGTACAAACTAACCTAGATAATGAAAATGCATGATTAATCCTACAAAAAACTAAGAAAAGAAAGAAGAAAAACTAAGGGTTTATGTCCGAAAGTCGGGAAGATGAAGAAGAGTTTAAAGAGAGGGGGGGGATAAGGTGAGTATTTGTAGTACAAAAAAGCAAGAAAGGTTCTGGCCACCTGTCCGTCGTGACTCGCAACCAATCTATCACAAGTCACGACCGAACCAAGTTTCAACATCTTGATTTCTTTCCTCTTTTTGTTTCCAGTCCTCCTTTTCACTTCACTTATCTTCAATTCTTCAAGTCTTCAAAAGCTCAAATGTAAGTCTTCAAATCTTCAAAGGTATTCTTCAAAGTCTTCAAACAAATTCTCTTATCACACAAAATCCTCTAGAAAAGTGATAAAATCGTAAAAGTCACTCTTAACTCTCCTTAGAAAATTTCAAGGCAAATTGCTACATCTAGAGAACAAAAGTGTACAAAAGTGAATCCTAAAAGTCCTAATATAACCATATAAAATGGGCACATCAAACCTCCCCGCACATAAACCTTACACGTTCTCGAGTAAGAAAATATTCAAGCACACAAATGAATTTATATGTTCACATCCTAAACTAATATTCCCCCCAATCAAAGCCTCACAAAAACTCTCAATATCATAAATTCCAAAATCAAAGCTCATGATAATTTTTCACACACAACCCCAATTCCTAAATCTAACGAAACCTACCACTTATCAATTCACTATCCATAAAAATGTTTCAAAGTCCCGAATTGATTATCCCAAAGTCCAATGGCACAAAATGAAGTTAAAACCATATGAGAGAGTCAAGCACACACTTAACTTCATACCAATATATCAACCAAAATACAATGGCATAAAATGAAGTCAAAACCATATAGGAGGTTCAAATAAATACTTCACTCTATACCAATATATCAACCCAAAAACGAAGTACACAAAGAATCAAGAATTTCATAGCCCTATTTCATTTTCGACCCGCTAAGTTACCCAATCCCAAGAAGTCTCAAGATTTTGAGCTACCCAATCCATCTATATGTCAACCGCAACCTTATGACTCCAACGCTGGCAAATGAGTAGAAAAGTAACAATTTTTGTTTTTCTTTTATTTTTCTCTTTCTATCATTTTGCCTAGGAGCCCTTTTGAGTTTTCATCCTAGCCACACATCATGTTTCTGTGGCTCACATCTCCCCCTTTTCACAAATTTAACCTTTCATTTTTACCTAGGTCTCCCTTTCGGGTTTTTGACCTATCTGGGCCCCCAATGTTGCCTAAGTTGCCCTCTTGGGTTTTCAACTTAGCGAGTTTTCTTTTTTTTCATTTTCTATTTTTATTCAAAATTTTCAACCTTTTTCTTCCTTTTTCTCATGTTTTTCCAATAAAAAGTAGCAAAAACATTCCAAATCATGCTTGCATGCATGTGAGTCCTCTAACCCCTCCCCGCACTTAAAACATTGCGTTGCCCTCAATGTAAAAATGCAAGGAAAAAATAATAAAACTCAAGGTAAGAGGTAGAGTGACTCCCATTTTCCGCATAGTCGCCGGTGATATGGTGTAATCCCATGTATTTGCTAGATTCGGTCCCAAAATTGGTTTTGGAGCCGGAGGGGGGGGAGCAAAAGTGTCATAGAAGAATTCACCTCTCGAGCAAAACGTTGTCTCCTTGGCGCTGTTTGAGCAAGACTAACACCATAGAGAACAACATCAAACACACAAGTACATAAGGATTTGTAATACTAGGTTTAGCTTCAAAAGTTAATAACCATAGTATTCTCAAGGAACAATCAATCCATCATGCAATCATCACTATGAAGTTATCCAATAAAAATATCTAACATATATCGACGAATATCCAAGCATCATTATAGAATATAGATATCAAGATGCAATTTCATATATCTATGTATGTAAGATGGTGGAGGAATGATCGGAAGTGTGGTGGTTCTTCGGAATATTTGGTGGGGAAGAAGAAAAGATTATGTAGTGTTTAATCATAGTTGAAAAGCCAATCTCTCCATCACGACGCGTGACAGTCCCTATCGCGACTCGCGATGCTTTGTCGCAACTCGCAACAAAGCCATCTCGACTCCCGACATCTTGGGTATGCGAGCTAACTTCTTTAAGAAATATTTTTGATTCCATCACGGCTCGCTATAACCATGTCGTGACTCACGACAAGCTAGTGTTGGGAGTTTGTTTTTTCTCCGATGTTCGTTGCGACTCGCGACATCTTTGTTGCGACTCGCGACAGATAGGGTTTCTCAGAACTTAGAAAAAATTTCTTACAAATTTTCCATAATTTCTTTCCTTTCTCAAAGATATCATTCCTTCATCTCCTCCAATGCAATGCACTTAACTTTGCTACAAAATCATAGAAAAACACACCATGAAAAGAATAATATAAAATAACAAATAATAATCAACAAAAGCCAAAATAAAAGCCAAATTTATTTAGGTCATCGGCATGAAATAGCTCCATGTATTTAAGGTTGTTGGGAGGCTTGAACCTCTTCACCATGAGCATCCAATAATAGAGAGGTATGGGTACAAAGATTTCAAGAGGAAAGTTTTGTGGAGGTGGAGTTAGTTTTAAAGGAGTGGGGTGGTTAGAATGCTTGGGATATTCTTTTGACTCCTATCTTATCTCCTTTAAAACTTCTGAAAATGGCGGAGTTGGTTCATTTGGTGGGGGTAGAGGTGATGATGGTAAGAATAGTGAATGGAGCAAAATCACCTCTTTCTCCACTTCGTTTTCTTCCACAGCCAATTCCTTATCCCCTTCGAACTCGAACTCATTCATCATGGTGATCTCACTCACCAAATCTTCTAGTTCGACTTAGGATGGTGTATTATTGGAATCACGAGCTTCCATTCTGGCCACCACATCCAATATATTCCTCACATGCCCCTCAATAACCTTAACAATAGAGGAGATCCGAGCGTCCGGTTCCTCACTAGTCTTGGCAAAGTTGTTCAAGTTTGATGTTGCATTCATGACTTCCTCACGTGCCAACCTTGAAATTGCTAGGCGGGCTAGGTTTTGGCCTTGGTATAAGATGGTGTAGGCCAACTATTTTGCTGGTATTGTTGGTTTTTTGGCTCATCCTCATACCACCAATTCGAATTACCACTCCACTCCAGATTGTAAGAATTGTAGTATGAATACCATTCTTGAGCTTCTTGCCCTTGAAAACCAACATATCCTGTCTCTTGGTAGCACTATTCATAATACCCTTGGTTTTGGAAACCAAGGATTCTTCCCCCATCAGAATTCTCCTCTCTCAACATATTGCAAGACTCCGTAGGATGGTCGGAATGACACATCCTACAAAAATTTTCTTGTTAAACCTCTCTTCTTAGCATGAGTTCCCTCAAGGTGAGACGATCCATTTTTTTTAAAAAAAATTCTTTTTCAAAAGTTCAAAATTATATTGCAAGGATTCTCGATAAAAAATTACAAATAACTCAAGCAATACCTACTCCGAACAAAAACAACCACCAAGAAGTGGGAAAAAACTAGGTAATATGCAATCAAATATGCCAAAACACTTAAAAATAAATGTTTTTTCCCCTGCAGCATTGCCAAAATTTCGGAGGTCGTCGCGGTACCTCTCAAAGTTAAATTTATAAGACCTAATTCATCCTATCTACAACTAAGTAGATAATGGCAAATCGGGGTCGTCCACGAAGAAGAGAGATATTTCCAAGGGTTTAAACATATAAGGTTGATATTTGGCTAGAAGTATATATATATATATATATATATATATATATATATATATATATATATATATATATATATAAAGAAAGTAATGTTGGGGGGGGGAGGGGTTGGTTTTCCTATGTTATGAATTTAAAGACAAGATAACTAGCAAAGTTAAGTAACTATATTAATCATGCAACAACTAAGAAAAAAAAAGATAAAAACTACAAAACACAAAGCCTCGGGGGCAATTAATATCCACTTCCAAACCTAATATGGATCATTGAACCATTCACTCATTCTATCACATTCGTTAACTACGGGGAGTGTTATCACTTCCAATTGAATATCAACAGTCATTTCTTCTTAAGATTAATTCACAAAGGTGATTTGATGACCATTTGCAAGCATCATTGGCAGTCACTTTAGGCGATCAACAACCATTAAGATATTTCATCAATGGTATTATACACGAAGAACTATAGATTTGATAACAACAAGCATTCGACCAAACACATAGCCATTTAACCAAACATAGTGTTCATTAGGCTAAACCTAGAACAAACCACATTCAAGATTTAACCTTCCATTGCATCTATAGGATAAATATGAGAACAATCCACATTATTGCATCTATAGGATAAATATGAGAACAATCCACATTAACATACTTATCTAGCAATAATCACAACATATTATGCACAAGAAGTTCTAATTCCATGTTCTTGGATTTTCAGGCCAAATAGCTAAGAAAGTGGCCACTTCCCTAACACCCTAACACTTTAATCATATACACACTATATATACTCAAACATCCCATAGCATAAATGAAGTAAAACATCACATTAAAACACATCAATGCTAAATAACAAATGCTTCAAGAAGGAGTGAAATAGAGGTTCTTACTACATAGATATGGAAGCTTCAATCAATTACTTCCAAGAAAAAACTAACCTAGATAATGAAAATGCATGATTAATCCTACAAAAAACTAAGAAAAGAAAGAAGAAAAACTAGGGTTTTATGTCCCAAAGTCGGGAAGAAGAAGAAGAGTTGAAAGAGAGGGGGGGGGGGGGGATAAGGTGAGTGTTTGTAATATAAAAAAGCAAGAAAAGTCCTGGCCACTTGTCCATTGTGACTCGCGACCAATCCATTGTGAGTTGCGACCGAGCCAGGTTGTTGCATCTTGATTTCTTTCTTATTTTTGTTTCAAGTCCTCCTTTTCACTTCACTTATCGTCAATTCTTCAAGTCTTAAAAAGCTCAAATGTAAGTATTCAAATCTTCAAATATTCAAAGGTATTCTTCAAAGTCTTCAAATAAATTATTTTGTCACACAAAATCCTCTCGAAAAGTGATAAAAGCGCAAAAATTGCTCTTAACTCTCTGTACAGAATTTCAAGGAAAATTTCCACATCTAGAGCACACAAGTGTACAATAGTGAATTCTAAAAGTCCTAATATAACCACATAAAATGGCCATATCATGGTGTCAACACCGATCATCACGGCTTCTCTAAGAATGTTTTTGGGAGGTGATCATGAGACAATATGCACCGAGCTCATTCTTCAATGATGCAATTCATTCTCTCGACAACTTCATTTAACTGAGGTGTTTTTAGCAGCGTCTTCTCAAGTTAGATGCCGTAGAACTTTCAGTATTCTTCAAAGAGGCCATGGTATTCTCCACCATTATCAGCTCTGGCAGAATTTAGCTTCTTTCCTGTCTCACGCTCCACCCTTGCATTGAACTACTTGAGCGCCTTAAGCACCTGGTCTTTTGTTTTCAACAAAAACACCCAAACTTTTCTTCAATAGTCATCAATAAAATTTTAAAAATCAAATGCACCACCAAAATATATTCCAGTCATAGAGAATACATCTATGCATACTAAGTCAAGAATATGCTCTCTTTTATGTGGATATGTTGGTATATAAAAAAGAAACTCTATGTTGCTTGCGAACTAAACAATCTGTGAAATGGTTAAGTTTTGTACCTTGTATGTCTGAGAGGATGTTTTTTTGGGTGAGGATTTGCAATCCCCTTCTCGCTCATATAGATGAGCCTCTAGTGCCATAACTCAAAACTTGAGTTTTCGTGAGCAACATTAGCCTCCCCCTTGCATATAAGGATCCAATTTTTCTTCCTTGACCAATAACCATGTGTGCCACTAGTGATCTTCGATTTTCCATCTCCAAGGTGACTTATCATTCCACCATTGTGAAGCTTCCCTGTCAAGATGAGATTTAACCGCATTTCAAGAACATGTCTTACATAGTATAGAAAATAAGGGTAATAATGTGTGTGTATTCATGATCTCATGGTACATTATACAGTGGTACAAATACCTATACAGTAAGCAGTCAATTGCAATTCACGATAGGAAGAGAGAAATAAACCTTGACCAGGATGACTCTTCAGGTAGTGTAAAACATGGATAGCTACTTGTCAATGAGGAACACAAGGAGACTTCATAAACTGTGCAAGTGTATGAACATAATAACTTAGCTCAGGATGAGTGATGGTGAGATAGATCATGCACCCAACCAAACGCCAGTATTGCTTATGATCATGACAAAGTGGACCTTCAACACGCGTTAGATCGTGTTGTTGCTCCATTGGAAAATCAGCAGTTTAGAAGCAGATAAACATGTATCAGACAAAATGTCCAGGGAATATTTCCATTGTGAAAGGAACATCCTAGTCGGTCTTCTAGCAATCTATATACCCAAAAAATACTTAAGCAGACCAAGATCTTTCATGTGAAAATAAGAGCTCAAGTATTTCTTGAATTCAAAGATAAGCGACAAAGAGCTACTAGCAATAACAAAATCATCCACATAAACCAATACATGCAAAGATACTGAACCATGGGAAAAGGTAAATAGAGATTAATCTTCTTTACTTTGGACAAAGCCAAATGCATATAAAGCCTGAGCTAGTTTCGCAAACCAATTGTGAGAAGCCTGGTGAAGACCATAAAGAGATTTCTAAAGGCGACATACTTTTCCAAAAGGCACGGGATAGCCAGGTGGAGGTTGCATGAAACCCTCTTCATGTAGATCACCATCCAGGAAAGCATTATACACATCCAACTGATGTTGTTCCCAACCAAGAATAACTGCAACGAACGAGAATAGATTAACCAAACTTATCTTTGCAACATGAGCAAATGTCCCAGAATAGTCAATCCCTTCAACCTAGCAATTCTCAAGAACCACCAGGCATGCCTTATGACATTCAATGGTACCATCAAATTTTAACTTTGTATGGTAGACCCATTTGCAACAAATTCCAGTCTTGTCAAGAGGTAGAGAAGCCATTGTCCAAGTCTGATTGTGCTCAAGCGGAGTAAGCTCTTCAGTCATACCATCTCGCCAATGAGCATGCTTTGACGCCTCAAAATAAGTAGTGAGATATGCACTAGAGGTTACAATAGTTAAAAATATAGAATGCGTACTAGAAAATTTATCACAATTTACATAATCGGTAAGAGGATAGAGAACAACTGAGGATAGTGATGAAGCATGAGTGATCGTAGCAGTAAGGGGGTCTTCAATAGTAAGAGCACATACATAATCATCGCATTCATAGTCTTCCAAGTATAGAGGAGGTCGGTGATTGTGGACACTTTTTCAGAGAGGAGGCATCTCGGTGGCGGGATGCAACACCGGAGTAACTGGAAAAGAAGGAGGTGGAGCGGACAATAGTAGATAGAGCTTGGAACTATCCAGAGCTGGAGATGTTGCATCAGGAGGTAGAACAAAAGGTGAGGTTGGCGTTGATGGCTCGTGAGGCACGTGGTCACCGGATGCCAGTGACACCTGATGTGCATGGTCGCCGGATGCCAGTGACGGTGATCTCGGCTAGTTGGCGGATCAAACTGCAAAGATGGAGCGGTGGCTGGAGATAAAGATATAGCGATGGTTGGTAAGGATGACTCCTGTGACGGCAGAAGTGGTGTCAGCGGTGAGGTGGTGGCACCACCGGGATTCACTGATGAGGCCGATGTCATAGCTTCTGCATACGTGAACTGGTCTTCATAAAAATTGGCATCCCAACTATTGAAGAAAGTACGTGATTCCATGTCCTAAAGGCAACAGCCTTTCTTTCTGGCAGGATAACCAAGAAACAAACATTGTTGACTTCTTGGTGCAAACTTGTCGCGATATCTGGGAATGTTAGCAGCAAAACACAAGCATCCAAATACCTTCAAAGGTGTGTAATTTGGAGCTCTTCCAACGAGAATCTCAAAGGGATTGCGACCATTGAGATGTTTTATCGGTGTCCGGTTATTCAGATAAACAGCAGTAAGAACACATTCTCCCAAAAACATCTGGCAGATTAGCTTGAAAATGCAAGGCACGCACCACATTTAGCAAATGGCAATGTTTACGTTCAGCACGGCCATTCTGTTATAGTGTATCAACCATAGATGTCTAAAAAATGATCCCATATTCAGCAAATTAGGATCGCAAAGGCAAAAATTTAGTGTCGTTGTCAGCCTAGATGCGCAGAACAAATTGGCCGAACTGGTTCTTGACTAAAGCACAAAACTCCATAAATCTAGAAGCTATATCTGACTTAGCTACTAACAAATATACTCAAACGGCTCGGGAATAATCATCAACTGTTATTAAAAAATAAAATGCACCACTAGAAGATGGTGTTCTATAAGGACCTTAAACATTACAATGTATTAATCCAAATAATGAAGTAGCATTTGAAGAACTCAAGGAAAAAACTATATCTAGTTTGTTTTGCCCTATAACACACAGAGAAAGGAATAGGAGTCTCATTTGTGCTAAAATGAACAGAAGAAGTAGAAGACAACACTGTAGAGGAAGGATGTCCAAGATGCTGATGCCATAAGTCAGAAGAAGACAAAGAAGAAACTGTTAAAAAATACTGCAAGACAGGAGGACGAACACGAGTATTCAGCATACGAAGCCAATAAACCCCCTATTTTTCACCCATGCCAATCACAATCCTCGTACTTATTTTCTGTGAAATGCAATAATTTCCAGTAAACAAAGCTAGACAGTTTACTGCAGATAACAATCTAGAGCAAGATAATAGGTTGCAACGCAAAGCATGTACGTAAGCACATGATTAAGGGTGACATCACCAAAGCAGATAGAACCATATTGTGTAGTAGAAGACATAGATCCATCAGACAGTTTAGCTTTCACAGTATCAATAGCAGTAGTAATATCAGTAAGAGAACCCATGTCATCAGTCATGTGATATGCGGCTCCCAAATCAGGAATCTAGGGCATAGTAGACTTACCTGACCCATGGTCAGAAAGAGAGTTAAATTGATTAAACAAATGCATGGTCGTGCTCCATTATTCATCAGACATAACAAGGAAAAAATTAGAATGGGTAGGGGCACTGCCGTTGGAAGCTTCCATCGCAAACCCTGGCAGCGGCACGACAACGCTGGTGGATGTGGAAGGATTTTGGTGGTGGGAACCCTGAGGCCGGCGACGGAGTTTGGCCAAGCTGGCGCCATTTTTTTGGCAGCACTGGTTTTCTCCCTCAACTCCTTGAACCATTCTGTAATGCCTGTGGTTTGGATATGTGAAGCTTTGTTGTGACCCTTGCGATGACATTGTGTACAGATGAGATTCTTGCGAAGAAAAGTAGGTGGTTGATGTCGTGCGACATTTTCCATGGAGTTAGAAGAAGGCTCGTGAGACTGGTTGACAACTCGGTGATTCTCCTCCTGGACAACACACGCATACATGATTGACCGGTGGCAGTGGATCAATGCTCATGATATAGGATCGCAAGGTGTGATAGCCCTCATCGAGACCAGAGATGAATTGATAAATCAAATCCTTCCATATCTAAGGATGTGTGTGTAGCAAGATTACAAGTGCATAGAAATTTACTAGCTTCACAGTTGCAAACTAAAGGAGGTTGTGCGGAATTGAAGACTCCAAACAGCTTCTTTAGGTTTCCAAAGTAGGTGGCGATGATATGACCATTCTGCCTACAGTTCTGAATATCTTCGCGCATCAGCAAAATTTTCATACCATTTCCAAGAGTAAAATGGGCCTTCAGGTCATCCCACCATTCCTTAACTGTGGCAAAAGAACTTATAGAAGATTGCAATATTGGACCTAGGGTTATCAAGATCCAGCAGACAAGTGTAGTATTAACCCCAGGCCAATCGGCATCATCAGGATGATCATCCTTGGGTTTGGTAATAGATCCATAAATAAATCCAATCTTATTCTTAGCAGGCATAGCACGGAAAATTCCATCAGATCATTCAAGGTAATTCTTTTGACCCCTCAGGATGGTGGGTGCAATAATCAAACCAGGTCCGTCAGAAAGGCCAATGAAGTAGGGATCATTCGGTAAGCGACCAACGGGTACAGGTGAACGAGGCCCAGATTGTAACTGCAACTGTTTCAGTAAAGTCGTAATGACCTCGTAGCCGTTCATGTCCAGCAACTTGATAGCCCCAGATTCAGCAGCAATATGTGCTTGTTCTTTGGGATTACATCCAGAGGCAGACATAGTGCAAAATCAGAAACTGATCACCAGTAAATTAGAGTGGAGGCGGCGGCAGATCAGAGATCGCGATGTGGCGGCGCGTGAACTGGATGCAGTGGTGCATGAGCTTTGGTGTCGGCGCATGGAAGATGATGCGCGGATGGACCTGGGCTGGGACGGCATCTTTCGATAGCAGACGGCTGGTGGAGCACATCGGAAAATGGCGGACGGAGATTCGGCAAGTAGAGGCGGTAGAATTGCGGCGCGTGAGGTTGATGTGCGGCTGATTGATGGCGGTGGTTGGAGCTCGACGAAAGCTAGGAAGATTTTCTTTAGGGCTTTAGGATTTTAGGCTCTGATACCATGTAGAAAATAAGGGTCATAATGTGTGTGTGTGAATATTCATGATCTCATGGTACATTATATAGTGGTACATAATACCTATACAAGCTAGGAAAAAGTAATAGAATCTAATTACGATTGCAAGTAATATCTACATTCCTTAATAGATAGGGATAACACTGGGGTGGGTCGAGTACGGATTGTGGTACCTTCATACTCATGCCTATCTAAAATTTTCATACACATACCCACCACATCACCCATATTGGGTATAAAATTAAAATCCACCCCCGCATCATCACCCACCTAGGTATCCATACCCAACTCATACCCATCATACCCACCCTGCCTGAATATCCATACCTACCTAAAATTCACTTCAATATCTTAAATTTAAAAGTATATATAAATAAATGTTCGCTTAAATGAAAACGTGACCAAAAAAAATATCAAGCAAATCGAAATTAGTATATTTAATTTCAAATTCACTAGACACAAAAATTAAGATACTACAATAAAATTAACATAACATGAAATGCAAGGTGTGACTCTCCTTCGAGTTCTTTGGCCTGATTGTTTCCTTTACTCTCAAAAGTAGTCTCATGCATCCTGAGAACATACGTTCAGACAATGATCAATTTTTGTCAGAAACTCCAGAGCCACAACTATAACAATAAATAATAACAGTACCACCCGCTATGGTAAACCAGCAACGCCCATAACACACGACTCAAATAAATTTACATTGAAGTCCAAATAAGTCTTCACATCCCCAACTTTCCAACTATCAATGCTTGTGGTTAATGGACAGGCAGAACTTCGTAGAATTTGAACAGTTCGTCAAGAGCTTATAGCTCCCTCATGTATATATCAACTAAGCCAAGGCTTCAACTTTTATTTTTGATTAAGTTCTTGTTTTTTACAGGACTTGAGAAGGCCTAATATAATTTTTCCCATCTCCAGATGGTTTCCATGGAAAAAAAATAAGAAGAACAGTTCGTCAAGAGAATGCACGGAGAAGCCGTGCTCGACTTACATGCATAGTTCTATTTGTTTGGTCACAAGTTTAGTATATATACTACCAGCTACATTTGTGTATGAAAGTGTATGATATAGTGAAAGCAATATAATTTTAAGTGACTCAATTAATTTCTGCAAACATCTGTAATCTATTAAAAATTACTGTTGTACTTTATTAGTTGGAGTAGAGCAATAGAGTTAGCCTAATGGTTAAGGATATATTGTAACAGAGCCTATTGTATTCAATGATCGATTTAGTGCCTAATGTAATAGAAAAATACATAAAACTAAGATTAATGATGGACTTGGTAATTTCACCCGGTGAATTCATTACAAGTTGTGAGAACTCTAATTATTCCCGTCTTTTATATTGGGATCCCGCATTTCTCCTAATAAAATAGGAACATCTTGTTCCTTCAATTCATCGGATGCTACATATATATATATATGTATAACTACATTAAAAAATTATATATATGTTTTTAGAAAAAAAGAACATATATACAATATAAGTTACCTCTAATATTAATCCAAATCCAACTTTTAGCACGCATCATAGCCTCTAAGATCTCAGATTTACTCCGACTACGATAAGGGTCAAGAACTTGTCCGCTTTTACCGAAAGCAGACTCTGGTTGAATTGTAGAAACAGGAATGCTCAAAATATCCCTAACTATTTGCTGAAGAATAGGATAATTGTTTCCATTTGTCTTTCACCAGTTATGAATATCAAAATCAGCAACAAATGGTATGTTTTTATCTCCCAAATACCTGTCCAAATCCGGTTCCTCATCATTTTGGTCTTGATTCTTTCCTAGAAATTCAGCGAAACTTTACATCCCCTTTGCATTGCTTTCACAATCACCAAATGATTTTGAAGTCGATGATTGACTTCTACCAATCTTAGCCTCGTATTCACCCACTAGTTGACTAAGAAGATCTTTGATTTTATTAACCTCTCTATCAACATTCCCTTGATCATATATTTTTGTAAAATAGAAGCAAATAAGAACCAATTTGTATCTCGGATAAAGTACCAATGCCACTCCCATTAGACTATTAAAACCAATCCAATACTTCTTGTACTTTTCAAGCATTACTTTTGCCAATCTCTTTATATAATCACAAGGAGATGAAAGCTAACAAGAAATAGAAATCGGAAGCTTACAAACATTTGGGAAATAAATATTTGCAATTGGAAATTTTGAGGAGAAGAATTCATCAGTCATCACCCTAAACACTTCCAAATGTTCGCATATTTTCTCTACTTTTTCCCAATCTTCATTAGTTGGTTGGATCTTATAAAGATTTTCATGAAGGGTCAAAAGAGTAAACACCTCTTTATACTTAATAGGAACTTTAAGCATTTCATAGGTGGAGAGTACCAATTTATTTGAACATTCTGTAACCATTGACTTGGCTACTTATTCAAAACTTTTAACCCTTTTTGTCCAAAGTTATCCAAAGGACTACATTGTCCCTAATTATTGTAAGACCATTTGACATCACAACACTTATCCCAACTTAAACAATTAAATTCAATGTATGAGCACAACGATGCATACGAAAAAACTCACCATGCAACAAAAGCTCATCATAAGGTAAATCTTGTTTCACAATCCCCATCATTGAATTGTTATTCGTGCAGTTATTCACGGTAATAGAAGACATTTTAAGCTCTAAATTCCAAGACCGAATGCATTCTTTTAAAGCATCAGCAAGTACCTTAGCACTGTGAGTTGGGATTGGGAGTGGGATGGGTTTCGGTGGAGGTCCGCCTCGTATTCGCCTCAATGGGGTGGGTATGAAGGTTTGGTAGGGGTGGGGGCGGGTATATGTATAAAAAATGATACCTGGCATGGGTACTGGGTTGGTTGTAGATGTTATTTTATACCCTCATTGCCTAACGCATTAAATACCCGTTATTTATTCATTAGGCTATTTCCCCGTTATTTCAAACTACATTAAATTAATAAATAATTACCTAATCATATGAAATCATAATTAACTTGCCTTTTCAGTTTTCCGCGATCTCTTGTTCAGAGTGTCTCCTCGCCTTCACCATCGTCTCTGACTCTTTGTTGAACTAAAAAACAACCATCTTCTCCGTTGAACTAAGACCATGCCAACCATACGTGGATACCACCGCTATTTTGATGTTGTACTCGCAGGTATTCATTGATTGTGTAGAAAATGATTTATATTTTTATTTGAAACTTGTTGTAACCCTTTTCATTTGGACTAAAACATAATTGATCTGACGTTGTTTCGATCAACAATAAATTATTCAGTTCATACGATAAAAAAATAGGTATTCAATCTAGATTTTTTTTATAACTTTTTTGGGCTTTATGTTCCTATCTCGATGTGAGTTCACTAAGTTGTTAAAAGAATTTTCTTCAGCTACGTCTCTTTTTGTTCTTACATTATTGTAGTGTTGATGACTTTTGAGTATATATTTTGTGCCTTGGCTTCATCGATATGAATGTGTTTGGCATCAGCGATATGTGAAACACAAACTACTATTATTTGATGCATATCTCATTCCACAAGAATATTTTTACAATTAAATGCTACCTTTCTTTTGTTTCTTACATTATTTTAGTGTTGGTGAATTGTGTATATACTTCGGGCTTTAGCTTTGTCGATATGAATGTGTTTAATCATGTGGTGGAATTAGTGCTAATGATACTGATATGATTCGAGGGTGTTAATCTCGAATGGAATGATATATTGTAGTATGTTAAGCTTGAATTGTATTGAAAATAAAGAATAAGATTGGGATGGAAGATAGGATATTTTAAGAATAATTACAGATGAACACACTATTTATAATAGTGCTGTGAAATGCGGGCGGTTTACGACGTTCTAACTATAGTTCTGACAAATTGTAAATAATGCAGTAGGTGGATATTAAACATGGTAAGTGGGTTGAGTACGTGGTAGTAGTTGTCGAGTGGAATGGAGCACGTATCAATCGACCCCCCTAATACGCAAGTATGAAATTTGAATATATGCAACCATAGTGACATTCATTCCCTGTGTCGCATTGGGCTCCCTTTCTGAACTGTGCGACGGTCCAAAATGGACCAACAATTTTCATGGGGAATTGGATATCCATGGGGTAGTTCTTCATCCTCAATTTTAGCAACATTTTTTATCGTAGAGAGTTAAGGCTTGGGCAATGCTAACCATGAACAAACTTTTCATCGAAATAAAAACATAGCCCTTTTTTGTATCGTTCTATTGCTTCCTGCGGGGTGATTCGCCGACCTCTCACTTATAGAGAGTGTGACTTACCACTAAACCATGCCTAATTCACGAACGTTTGTTGTTAGAAAACCCTATTGTTGTGAGCTGGATATGGCCCAAGAATTCCTGATGTAGGTGGCCCAACCGTGACATGAGTTTTGAAGTTTCTACTTGGACTTCCACTAAGGTTGTTGCATTATTCCACTAATCTGGCTATGCCGATTGCCTCCATTAAACATTTTGCTTGTTTGACCTTAACATCCAAGCGTATGCTATCTTTTAGCCCTCTAATGAAACAACTAAAAAGAAAATTCTCCGTAAGATTGTCAACCCAATGAGAAAATTTTTGAAAAGTTTCTTAATAAACCACCATAGTAGAAGTTTGACGAAGCCTAGAAAGAGCTTCAGATGGATCTTCATATTTTGTTGGTCCAAATCGTGCCAAAAGAGCTTTGTTGAGTTCATTCCAAGTTTGAGGGTCATAGAACTTGTTAAGCCAGTGATGCCATTGGAGGGTCTTACCTTCCAAATGAAAAAAGGCTTACGATACATGTTGATCAACACCAATGGAATGAAAGGCAAAATATTGTTCCGCCTTATACAGCCGGGTCTTCTCCGGTAAATTTGGGAAATCACAGTTTTAAGTTGGTGGATGGGTTTGGATTGTTATATATTCACCAGAGGTTGAGGATTGGTTATTTGTTTTGGATGGTTTTGGTTAAGGGGTAAGGAATTGAGTTGTGTTACCATGGCTTGGATAGTGGTTTGAAGTTGATCGATTCTTGTGCGAAATTGATTCATAGTAACTTGCAATTCTTCAATACTTGATTCATGTCTACCAAGAGTGTCCTGAACTTCATTGCTAAATTTAATATTATTATTTATGACGGGTGTCCATAGAAAGTGCTATGATACCAAATAGTATGATACGAGGGTGTTAATCTAGAATGAAAATATATATTCGAGTGAGTGAAGCTCAAATCGTATTGAAAATAACATAATCATATATTCGTGTGAGTGAAGCTCAAATCGTATTGAAAATAACATAATCATATATTCGAGTGTGTTAAGCTCAAATTGTATTGAAATATATGTTTTTGAAACACACTCGAAGATAAGATATATTTTTCAGTGGAATAATTACAGTGGAACACACTATTTGTGCGGTGAAAGAAATACATAAAGTATGTGGCCAACCACTTCCCGTATTCCTGGCAGTTTCCCATGTTCTAACTAACTAAAGTTCTAACTAACAGTAAATAACGCAGTAGGTGGATATTAAACCTACTCTTCATATATATATCTATATATATATATATAACGGCATAAATTGAACCAAAGAAAACAAAGTTGCTAATTATCACAAGTATGAATTAATGTAAGCTTTGTTTTAGGACATGCAGTAGTATTGATTGAACAAATTCCATATAATTTTATACAATACTGGTGAGGTCCCATCGCGCGTTGCGTGATGTTTTGGATTAGAAAATTAGAATAAAATGTTTATATACTTTCAAGAGTGGGTCTCCCGATAGGCTGTCTATCCATAAGCTTATTGACAAGGAGGGGCCTCTTTGCAAATAATGCAAACTTAAAACAAAAAAACACGCAAAGAGCACAAACACAATTTCACACACAAACACACATTACTTTGCTCTTCTTCTCCGAAAAGCTCTCAACAGCGATAAAGTTTTCCTTACCTTTCTGATCTTCTCGCCGGCGCATTTTCGATCTTCTCATCAACGGCGCCTTTTCGATGTACTCCGACGACAACAACCAGCATGCTTCCAACTCTTTTGTTCTCTGGAATCCTCTGAACGCCGATCAATTCTTCCTCACTAGTCCGTTGATGTGTTTCCAATTCCTCTCGTCCAATCCGTTCATGGTGTTTTTCTGATGTCCTCCGACAACAACAACTGATGTGATTCCAACGGAATTAAGCAACCAAATCTATCGCTAGATCCTATTGAAGCAGATGAAATTTTAGTTGTTTTGATCGTAAAAACTACTGCTATTGAATCGGAATCTGCAAAAGAAAACACGATTCTAAACGCAAGGATTCAACTTCAAGCAGATGAAATTCAGTTGCAAGAAGCTGAAATACTACTCAATTCCTATGAAGGTATGATTTTCTCTCATCAGACTGAAATTCTAGTGTTCAATTGCAATAGATATGAATATATGTTTTTGAAACATCTTGACACTGAAATTCGACTGTTATGAACATGTGGAAACATTAGCAATATAAACTACATGCTGCACAAAAATTTCGTATAATTTATGCATTTGTTAACTTAAATCATGTATAGATTACAAATAAACATGCATTAGATTAAAATGAACAAAACACAGAAAATGCATGTCAATTCCAACTTTTGACAAACGTGTGCATTGTTCAGATTATAACATGTATAAAATACACTACACTTTGCATATGTTACAATACAAGTAGTATTTGTTATGCTTATCATAACAGAGCTTACATTAGAAATTGTATTCATTATTATTACAGGTACATATTTTCCAAATGTAAATGAAATTGATGTCATTGAAAATCTTACCGATGTAAAAGCAAAAATATTAGAAGCATTTCATGTTCTGTATAGGAAGTAGGCAAATGCTATTGGTTTCAGCTACAGGAAAGACTGCCAACGTCAAAATAGCAAAAGCCAGATTCGTGAAAACCAGCACTACCAGTGCTCTGCTGGAGACCAATTGAAAAGATTAAAAACCAGCACTACCAGCCATGTTCCTTGCATTGATAATGAAAATCAGTCTGAAAAGAAGAAGAAGAGGAAGAGAAAGGACCTGATTACAAAAATAGGATGCCTAGCTGAAATTAGAGTGAAGCTAGAGCAGGATTATTACATCGTGTCACACCACAATACAGTACAAAATCATGAGTTAACAAGACCAGCCTAGCAGTATCTTAATAGGAGTGAACGGGGGATTACAGAAGACAAAGGAAATGACATCAAAACAATGGAACAAGTAGGTTTAAGACCTACTGTAGGATATAAATTCATGTCTTTTGAAGCTGGTGGAGAAGAAAATATATGGAGTACGATGAAAGGCCACCTCAACTTTGTGTGTCGACTTCGGATTAAAGAAATAGAAAGTGGAGATGCTCAGAAACTTGTTAACACACTCATGGAAATCAATGACAAGGATAAAGATTTCTTCTTCAAAGTAAAGTTCGACGAGGAAGAAAAACTACCAGCAGTTTTTTGGAGGGATTGAATGATGCTGGAGGACTACAAACTCTACGGAGATGCCACCATATTTGGTACTAAATACAGAACAAACAAGTATAACTTGATTTGTGCGCAATCAACAATCATTGGAACATAACAATGTTTGCTTGTGCTTTTATAGCAAATGAGTCGGCTAATTCTTTTGTGTGGCCCTCAACACTTTCAAGAAATCAATGGAAGGAAGGGAACCTATCACAATATTCACATATCAAGATCCTGCAATGGGAAAAGCAATAAAAAAGGTATGTTGTGAAAATTTGTTGCTTACAGTTATGAGCACTAAATATGCACTGTTATACATTGCACCTCTTACCTTACAGTATGCATTACATATCTTATAAGCTTCATTTGTTACTTTGGAAATCATATTTCCTAAAAATGATGCATTTATAGAAATTCCATTTCTTAGACCTGATACTGAGTAGGGAATGTTAACTTCTGCACCTGTCAGCTTACAGTGTGTATACTAATCAACTTCCATTTCTTGTTGCAACTTCCAGGTATTCCAAAACACAGGTTGTGCTTGTGGAACATAAAACAAAATGCAATACAACATTATGGGAGATTAAAGAAAAATGAATCCTTCAAAATCGATCTAGACTACTGTACAAAAAGATGTTGTAATCAAACTGAATTTAAAGAAAAATGGACCTCCATGATCACCACATACAAGCTGGAAACTAGCACATGGTTTCAACGCTTGTACGATATTGAGAGGCCGTCGCCGTACCTCTCAAAGTTACTATTTATAAGCCCTAAATGCTTACTATCTACAACTAAGTAGATAGCAGCAAGTCGGGATCGTCCACGAAGAAGGGGGATCTTCCTAAGCGTTTAAGCACAAATGGTTGTTATTAGGCTAGTACTAGACATATGTACACACACATAAAAGCGAGTAAATGGGGGGGGGGGTTTGGTTGGTTGGTTTTCCTAAGTTATGAAAGTAAACAGACACGATAACTAGCAAGGTCAAGTGACTATGCTAATCATCAAACAAAACTAAAGAAAAGGGGTTTTAAAACTACAAAGATAAAGCCTTGGGGGCAATGGATATCCACTTCCAAACCTAATGTAGATCATTGAACCATTCACTCATCCTATCGCATTCTTTACTTGGCTTAACATTAACATGCCTCTCTAGCAAGAATCACAACACATTATGCACAAGAAGTTCTAAGTTCACATTCATAGATTTTTATGCAAAGGAGCTACGGAATTCGTCACGTTCCTAACACCTAACCAATTTAATCATACAAACACTCCCTATTCTCAAACAACTCATGGCATAAATGAAGGGAAACACACCATCAACAATACACAAATGCTATATAACAAATGCTTCAAGGATGAATAAAACCATCTATTCACTACTTCAACTACTTGTTGTGAAGACTAAACTTCTATCCTTCTTAGGTAGTAGTTTGCAAGAGTGAATTCGACATCTCTTGTCAAACCTCACCAATGACTCCCGTTGTTGAGACCACGACTCAAGGTATCCCATTGATGGCATTTAGCACGAAGGATCAACAAGCTCGGCAACACTTATGACCACTACACCGTGACTAAGCATTTAACCGATTCATGCATTTACACGGGATCAGTCAAGAGCGACCACTCATAGACCTCTCTCGTTTGCTACCCAACACAAACATGACGAAGAGTTCGACATCATCACATTCATCTAGCAATTATCAACACACCAACACAATCAAAAGCTCTAAATCATACTCATACATTCCTAACAAGAACAGGGGGGAAATTAACCCAAATCCCCCAAACCCTAGCAAGCAATTAATACAATTATTTCATATGCTCAAGCTTTCAACAACATTAATGAATCAACAAACACATTAAAAGCACAATAAATGCACAATAGCAAAAACACCAAATAGATAGATATAAATGGTCCTTACTACATAGAAATGGAAGCTTCAATCCCTTGCTCCCAAGATAGAACTAAGCTATAGAACTACAAGACATAATTAAACTACAAAAACTAAGAAAAGAAAGAGAAGAAAATCAAGGGTTTTCAAGCCCTAAAACCAGAGAAAAATGGGCTGGGCAAAAGCTGGAGAAGAGGAGGAAAGAGAGTGGTATTTATAGTGCAAAGAAGATAAAGTGGATTTCTGGCCGCCCGTTGGTCGCGACTCGCGACGAGTTTCATCGCGACTCGCGACGGTGCCGCGACGGGTGCCAGAATTTTGCATGTTGTCTTTTTCTTCTTCATAGTCATCCCTCTCAATCTTCAAGTCTTCAACGGCTCCAAAAATGGTCTTCAACGGCCTCCGGTCTTCATGTCTTCGAAGTGAGTATTCAAAAGTCTTCGAAAGTGTAGTCTTCAATGTCCTCCGGTCTTCGTTGCTTCTGTGTTCTTCCCTCGTCACACAAAGTCCACTTAGAAGAGGTAAAAGAGCATAAAGTTGCTCTTACCTCTCCTAAGAGAATTTTAAGGTAAAACACAAGCTCTCGATAATAAAAGAGCACAAAAGTGATCCTAAATACTACTAAATAATGCATATAAAATGGACACATCAGATATCTGTAAAAAATAAAGCACGGCATTCAGCAAGGATATTTTTTCAGCATGCATCGTATCATCATAGCAAAGCGAAAGCACTAACCACGCACTATGCTTCAGTGCAAACAAAACAACAACACTGACACACTTCTATGAGCTCTTCAATCAAACAATCAGAAAGTGGAGGAGAGATGAAGCAGAAAAGGAAAATGCGTGTACAAAAGAAAAGCAGGTATGTTCACATTTAAAAATACATATTACTTAGTCTAGAACATTAATTTGTTAGCGTACAGTATGCATTTATTTCCCACTACTGGGCTTGTACAAGTTTGGTTAAATATACTGCTCAGGTTTACACACTTGCATTGTACAAATGATTCAAAAAGGAATTTTCCCTAGAAATGGCCACTAAGGTCAAGGAACTGTTCTTAGAACCACCGACAAAAAAATATGAGGTCAACCTAAAACATGATGAATCCAGTCGAGTACAAAAATGAAGATGGACTGGTTGAAGTACAATGCACATGCAAGTCCTTCGAGGTGTCAGGTATGCTGTGCTTTCACACTCTCAGAATATTGCACCTTAATTCCATGGCAGAAATACCTGCAAAGTACATCCTCAAAAGGTGGACAAAAAAGGCCAAAACAGATGTATGGGACAAGATTCTTGGCCAAGGAAAACAACAATCGAAAAGCATCAATGGCTTAGTTTCATGGAGGAACCATATTTCTAGCCTATTCTACAATCTAGTTCTAAAGAGCAAAGGAAACTCAGAAGTTAGAAGTGCTCTTCAAGAGATGTTTGACACCTGCTCAATAAGAATAGAAGACTTGTTGGCATAAAAAATGTCATTGAACAATCAACCACAAGTAGCCAAAGCAACTAAACCATAACAAGTGCACCTAAGATACTGGATCCAGCCCAAGTGAAGACAAAAGGAAGAGGAAAAAGGCTGAAATCAGGCATGGAAAAGAAAAAACCAAGGTTGAAAACTACTAAATTTGGCACAAAAACACTAGATGTAAAGACACTGTAAAGACTAGCAATGTTTAGGATACAAGTTGCATTTGTTTACCTGTATATTGTATTTATTTTCCAGGATTATACTGCATGCCTAAGATTTTTGTTTACCTAAGATTTCTATACATTCAATAACATACTGTATTTTTTAGCTTATAACTATAAATTATCAAATTATAACTTTCATTTGTTTTGCTTGTCTAAGTACCAACCTTTGTTTCACAAAATGTTATTGATATGGAAACACTGACTACAAACTAACTGATATGTGATTACTTAGCTTACAACTGTAATTTATTAACCTATGGATTGCATTTTTTCCCTATAAGCTCAAAAACCGAACACAATAAACCACTAACATAACTAAAATGTAACCTGGTATTAATAAGCATACAAATATTACTTCTTAACATTCAACATGCACTTGTTTCCCTAAAAGGGACTTGTATTATATTTCACATAATTATAGTGATAAGAAAACCACTGAATACATGTATAACTACTTAGCTTACACATGTAGTTTATTAACCTATCAAGTGCATTTTTTTTCCTATAAGCTTAGAAAATCAACATAATCAACCACATCAAATAATTGAAAAATCAACATGGAATTAAAAAGCATACAAATAGTACTTCTTCAAATTAAACATGTATTTGTTTCATAAAGCCTCCAACCTTGCAAACAAATCCTAAAACAGCATCTCAAATGTGCTCAACCAATCACCCATAAAACAATTAGTCACAAATCATCCAAAAACACCTTCAACCTTAAAAAAAAAAAAATCCTAAAACAGCATCTCAATTGCGCTCAACATATCACTCAAACACCAATTAGTCACAACATAACCTGATTACAAATATCAAACAACAATTCAAAGATGCTACAACAAGAGATCCTCAAGTCCTTCAATCCCAAGGGAAAATGAAGGAATCATAGTACGATCTTACTTCATGTATTCATCAATAATCTTATCAACCCACGCATATGTGGCTGGGTCTTCCATAATTTCCTGTGTCGTCTTGACATGAACAGGATCCTCATTTGCTGTGGTTGTTCCTTTTTCCTGTGGTTCTGATTGTGGTTGTGGCTATGGCTGCGGTTGTGGTCGCACAATTGGACTAGCACCTCTCAAGGTTTTGAACCAACACGCGTGTAATGACCTCCATGTCTTGTTTGAAAACAAGGCAAGCCCTATTCAGAGGCTGACAGAGAAGAACAAATATTAGTCCAATAAAAAATTAGAAACTGTGTAAAAAGGAAATATGAACTATAAACTGCATTTGATTAACTAACATCTGCATTAGTTTTAAAACAACATGCACTAATTTTTAAAAACTAAATAAAAAAGATAAAAAAATACTTACATTGCTGGTAGCTTTGTCAATGTCATCATTGCTCATCACGCCATTAGGTATCGATACGAAATAAATCCCGGCTCCTGAGCAATGCCATCACATGCTGCAGTAGGTGTATGACGTGCCTCGTGGCCAATATTGTCATTACGAGTTCCCTCATATTGCTGCTGGCTACTTCTTTTATCTTTCACCCTCCCATCCTTTGTCAAAGGAAAACCAGCCTCTACATAACCCCCTTATCATAACCCATTTTTTCAAGATAATGAGCCTTGTCGAGCAAAGATTTCTTCGACCAATGCATGCACAAGGGCAATCTAGTAGGGTCAAGCTGACCTCTAAAAGGAAAGCTATAAATATAAGTTAGCAACAATACAAACACACAACGACCAACACAAGACACGTCTCTTTCACCCGAATCAGATTTAAAGCTCATAACACCCTCACAGAGACTATCAAGCACTAAGCCACACCAATCAAGACTCTTAATGGTCCCAACATTCTCTAAAGTACTAACCAGCTTAAAATCAACCAAGTTTCTGGTAATTGGGGCCAAGAAAGTACACATGACATACATAACAAAAAAACTCTTAAAGCGCTCACCACCATCACCTAGTTTACCTAACTCCTCAAAAAGATTAACATGAGAAATATTACCATATTTATCAGCACCTAACTCATCTCTCCATCTATTCCTAATATCCACATCCTTTGACAAACCCTCCCATTATTCCTAACCAAACCAACAGGATAGCCTGGAATCCTAGGAATACAAAATATATCAAACACATCATCAGGGGTAATGATGTACCTTGAGCTGGATATTTCTTGAACACAACCAACATGATCAAACCTAGAACAAAAAATTAGAAGTCAGCCTAGAACAATTTGAAGTCAGCATAAAACAATATGAAATCAGCCCACATAATCAAACATGTCAACCAGCTAAGGCACAATTCCAAAAGGAATGAATGAGATGTCAAACGCAAGAAGTCTACCGAAACCTATATCTTCCACGTCAATCTTTTGGAAGGGAGTGAGTGAGGCAATTAACAATTTTAACTTCGAAGGACAACAACTGGTTGAGAATTTCTTAGCAAACCTAAAATAAAATAAAATATAAAAAGTGTAAGCATACATATCTTGAAAAGTGTAAGTTTATTTAAGACTGTGAATAACAAATAAACACTGAATCATATCAAATGAAAAATCTTATGAAACAAGTATAGTTTATAACATATTAATATAACACTGTAAACAGGGGGAAAACACTTACGTGTTACCCTTCTCATCAGTACGTTTAACCACCTGTTTATTCTGACGGTTGCACTACTGTTTCGCAACTCCTTCTTCACCGGCAACCATTTTTCTAACCCCAAAGCTTCACCAGCAGTAATGTTCGCTTTCCTCTTCAAACTAGTTTTTTTTTTGCCACTTCAACACCTTTCTTCACCTTCTCAGTAGATTCCTTCAAAACTCAACCATATTTCTTTGCCTTTATAGCACCTTTCTTCACAAAAAAAATTTTAGTCTTTGTCTTCATCACCCTCTCAGCAGGCGACTTTGCAGCAAGTTCTTCTGCCTTCCTTTTATTCTGTCCTGTAGAGGTCTCACATTGTTTACCCTTCTCCTTGCTCAACATACGAGGTGATAACCTCTCATTCTATCCTTCAAATGAGACCACTACAGCAGGTCAAGCTTCAATACTCTCACCCATATTAGCTTCACCACCCTCACTCTTCCTCTCACACGCAGCCGCAGCAGCTTGCGCCGCCTCTGCCACCTCTACCTTTGCAACTGCATCCAAAATCCACTGATTTTCATTAATATAGTCTCTAATCATACTGTCTATATTGTCACCATCATCCCTGGACTCACCTTCACCATTATTCTCAACATCCTTAAAACAACCTTCACCAGCATGTACAGCTTCCTCCCTAACAGATTCAGTCTCTTTCTTATTCAAATCAGTATCATTCTCATTAAAATATGCCTCAACAATATCTGCTGAAGCATCCTTCCCCTCAGCAGACCTAACAACTTCACCATCCTTTTTGTGCTAAACCATCCCTTCCCTCAACCCCATCAACACCCTTAACACCACCACATTCAACACCAACATTAGCATCAACCCCTTCGACACCAGCATTAACATTATCAATCATCACATCCAAAACGTCCCTAATATCTTTCTTCACTACCTTAGAACCCCCGACTTCATCAACACCAGCTACTTCTCTACTCATTCGAGCAACATCATTCAGTTGTGTGTCATAGTCAAATTCTTGACTTGATCCACCTTCACTCAAAGCAGATACACCTTCACCATCTTTCAGCTTCTTAACACCCACATTCATCTGTTTCTTATTTCCCGGCTTAGGAACGGCAGGAACTGAAATCTGTGGAGTAGCACCACCACCAATTTTGGCAAACCTACTTGCCAATATAACTAATACACAAAAATATGTAAAACAAAACTGTATAAGCACATATTAAAAAAACAAACATAATCACACAAATAAAATGCAACGTGTAAAGAAAAAAAAACCCCCCAGAAGCATAAGTCTGCTAAACCTTCTTCAGCTCATCTTGAAGAGAAGATCCATCTTTCTTTTTAGATTTTATAACCACCTTCTTAGAAGCTAAACAACATAACATATTTGAATAAGTAAATGCATAAGAAAATAAGTAAATAAATATAAAGAAAAAGTACAATCACCTTCTTCTATCTCAGGTTCTTGAGGTTGAATAGTATTTTCACCTTCTTCAGGAATAGCTAATACATAAAGCATACAAACAAATGCAAGTTGTAATAAGCAACCTAATATGGGAAAACAACAGTATAACTAACTAATGCATAGGATATACTAATATATGCAACTTGTAATGAAACAAATGCATACATAGTCTGACAGTCAGTAAACAACATAATCTGACATACACATTATAACTAACTTATGCATATAGTAAACTAACATAAGCAACTTGTAATGAAACAAAATAAATACTAGCAAATCAGAAAGAATAATAATAACTAACTAACAGTCAGTGAAACTCAAAACACAGACTAAGTAACTAATACATAAGTTATGTTAACATATGCAAATTTTAAGAAAACAAGTACACAATGTAACAATCAGTCAACAACAAAATAAGTAACTCGAAAAAAAGAGTAACTAACTTAGACAAATGTTTGCCTAACATATGAAAATCATAAGAAAATAAATTCACATCATAAAACACAGTCGAAACATGCGGATCTGACATACAAATCAGAAAAATAGGATGACTAACTAATACAACTGTTAGCCTAACATATGCAACTCCTAAGAAAACAAATGCACATTATAACTTAACTGATAACATACTGGGGAAAAAACTTAGCAACTAACTAGTGCATATCTTATAATAAAAAATGTAACTATTAAACAATCAAATGCATGTTATAAAAAAGACTCAAAACATACAGATCTGACTAACAAAAAAGTCAACAGCAACAACTCATATGCAGATCTGACTTACAAATAAAATTTCTAAAAAATGTCAACATCAACAAGGCTGAATAACACATACACACACAACAATAACAAAAATAGAGCGAAACTCCAAATATTGAAAATGGAAAACATAAAGAATACGAAACAAGAGAAGAAGAAGGCTGAGACAACTTCTAAGCTTTAAGAAGAATAGCTTTTCCCTTTGCCCTACCCATGACTAGGTCAAATAAAAAAAAAACCTTACATCATAATTGCGAACAACTATAAAGCAAAAATGGAAAAAAACAACGAAATTTCAAAACCTAGAATATCAATCTTACCGAATTCAGACGATTCCGGTGCAAACTTGAACAATGCAATTCCTGCAAGATTTTGTGAAGAACGAAGAGCGGAATTGAAAAAAAAGAAGATTGGAGAAAAGAGGAATTGAAGAATGAAGAGAGGACAATATGAAATTTACAGTAGTTGAATAATAAGGGCAAAACATGCGTGATAAATGGATTGCAGTTTCCAAAAATTTAACTGCTAAAAAATGATGACAAAAGAAAAATTGGGCATGGATGAAAATTAAAAACACACAATCAGCTTTAATTAATTACTAGGTACCCCTTTTTTAAAAATAATTACAATATGAACCCCATTTTGCATATAAGTCTCTGGCCTGACCATAAGCTTATAGACAGGTCGCCTTTCCTGAGACTTTCTCTGTTTTCAATGTCTTATATTTAAATTTATTTTAAATTTTAGCCATCTAAAGACAACAATATCAATGATGAAAAATTTAAGAGAAAAGAGCATATATAACCCTAGCTAATTCATATAAGTGCAAATATAACATTTTGATAGTTGAAAATGCAAATAAAACCCTAGATAATAAATGTAAGTGCAACTATACTCATTCCAAAATATTTAGGCCAGAATTCAATGAAAAGGCTATTTTACCCCTGTGAAAAAAAAACATGAAATGTAAATAATATCCCAAACCCTTATTTTCCTTTGCTCTTCCCTTCACTTTTTCCTTCTCTCTTTTCTTTGATTAAACTCCTCCGATCATATTTCCTTCACTTTTCCTTCATTGTTTCCTCCTCCCGTTGATCCCATCGCCGTCATGGCTGAGCCTTCCACCATCGCATTGTTCCTTCTTCTCTCATCGCGATGCCGCTCCCTCACTACTGAGCCAACCAAGTCAGCCCTCTCATCACTATTGGGGGCGCTAGGTCAGTTGGCAGAGGGGGTGAAGCGGAAGGAGGAAGGCATAAACCCTGGAGGTGGTGGAGGTGGAGGTGGTGGTGGAGGAGGGGGTGAGACAGAGTGGGAAAGGCTGAAACCCTAGAGGTGGTGGAGTTGGAGGTGGTGGTAGTAGAGGGGGTGAGGCGGTGGGGGAGGTTGAAACCATAGAGGTGGTGACGGAGGTGGTGAGGCAATGCAGGGAGGAAGAAACCCTAGCGGTGGGGGTAAGGATAATGGCAGGAGGTGGTGGCGGAAACTCTAGCACCAGAGGTGGTGGCACCAGAGGTGGTGGAGGTGGAGCAGCAGCAACGATGGAAGTGGTGGAAGCAAAGCTGGTGAAGGTGGAGCAGCAAAGGCGCGGATCGCAAATGTGGTGGAGCAGTGGAAATGGTGGCAAAACAGTGGCGGGGCAAAGGGCATTTTTGTCATCCAATTTTTTTATCTTCAACCAAAAGTGTATTTTTGTCATTTCCAGTTGGTCAATGGCCGAAAATGGTCAGTCAATACTGGAATATAGTCTTTATGGTTATATTTATACTTTCATCAAGTAGTTAGGGTTGTTTGTTGTATTTTGAATTATCTTAGGGTTATATGTGCACCTACTAAAGTATATAGGGTTATATTTGCATATATACCAAATTTTAATTAATTTAGTTACAAATGATTCAAAAAAAATTGACCACTTTATCTCTAATGCATTTTGAGAATAATTCAACAGTTTAAGGTGAATCAAAGCAGAGAAGAAGTAAAATCTATATACCATGAGGAAACTATCCAAATAACGTAGCACTCACTGTAAACACCACACCCTTTAAGTGGGAGTCCCAGTGTGCATGTTATGCGGCTGGGTAAAAAAATTGGTTGCAATATTTACTATATAATTGTATCTCACATTTAAATTTAAAATGAACAATAATTATAAAGAGAAAGTGATATGAATCCCCTTGTGAAGAATATGGATTGCAGAATTAAGATCTTTGACAAGACAAGGGAACTCGCAAAAGCTTCAATACCGTACGAAATTCAGGAGTCTAGCCCTCGGGGTACACCTAACTTCGACTTGCTCTCTAACTAGCCCTCAGGATTAGATTACAAGGTTTATTGATACTTAACTAGCCCTCGGGGTTAAGCAACAATGGAATAGCTCGCAAGCAAAGAGTATGAACTCAAAAGGTTTTTAATTGATAAAAATGGTTAAAGTAAAAATGATGTTGAATACCATCCTTATTTATAGTACATAGGTATGGTCTTCAAAAAATACAAATAAGAAACTGAAAAGGATTATGACAGCTTTAAGAAACTAAAACCATATTTAATTAAAATACCTAAAATAAATGGTAATCTAAGGTAATCTAGTTGAATTCTTCAAGAAGTAACATTGAAGAATATTACCTTATCTATCTTACCAAATCTACTTCTAATCAGAATAAAATTGAATATACTAAACTCTAATGGACTTTATTTTCAAAATTCAGCACTTCAAACCCCACATGGCCGAGCTATCAGTCCAATAAACCCAAAAAATGAAATAATTTTACAATATTTTACATTGATCACACTACCTCATTAAAAAAACTCAGTGGGAAAAAAGATTATAGTGTTCTTCATGATGTATCCTGTTCGTCGACAATCTTGAATAATGAATCCAAGATGCCGATGGTGACTCCTTCTTCAATTCTTCATCATAAAGGCGATCAATCAAAGCATTTAAAGCAGCATCCCTAAGCTTAGTTCTTGACCTAGTCATAGGTCCCACCATGTCACTTAGAGGATCCCAGACATATCCTTTATATGTTTGATCAAGTCGTGGAATGTCTTCATTTATGGTGGTAGTCATCTTGGCATCTCCATCATTCCCTCCGTGGTCGAAAGGTTTCGTCCTCAAAACTGAATCGTCTTCAAATGTAAATGGAGATAAATCAGCAACATTGAAGGTCACACTAACACCATAATGATCTGGTAACTCAATCTTGTAAGCACTGTCGTTCACACTATCCAACACTTTAAAAGGACCATCTCCACGTGGACTCAACTTAGATTTCCGAGCATTTGGAAACCTTTCTTTCTACAGATGAACCCAAACATAATCTCCCACATTAAACCTCATCAACTTGCGTCTTTGATTAGCTTTATCAGCATTCTTTGCATTTGTCCGTTCAATTTTCATGCGCACCTTCTCATGGATTTTCTTCAAAAAATCAGCTTTTTTTCTCCATCAAGTTTTTAACCTGTTTAAAATTCAAAGGAAGTAGATCAAGAGGTGTAATAGTTAGAAAACCATAAACAATTTCAAATGGAGAGAAAGTAGTAGAATGAATAGCGCGATTGTAAGCAAAATCTGCAATTGGAATGCATTGTTCCCAATTCTTTAAGTTCTTCTGAACTATTGCACGCAGGAGAGCCCCTAGGGTTCGATTGGTCACTTTTGTTTGTCCATCAGTTTGAGGATGACTGGCAGTCGAAAACAACAACTTGGTCCCTAACTTGCGCCACAAGGTATTCCAAAAGTAGGATAAAATTTTAACACCGCGATCAGAGACAATGGACATAGGAATTCCATGTAACCGAACTACTTCCTTCAAAAATAGATCCGCAACATGCTTTGCATCATTTATCTTCCAACCATTTTCAAAAATCTATCCACAACCACAAAGATAGAATCATTACCTGACTGAGATCGTGGAAACCAAAGGACAAAATCCATGGAAATATCAACCCCATGATGTGTAGGAACAGGTAATGGAGTATAAAAACCATGAGGCTTAGTTTTAGACTTAGTCTTCAAGCAATCAAGATAATTCCTACAAACTTTGTCAATAGCAAGTGCCATTTTCGGCCAATAGAAGTGTTCTCGTAACAAACTATAAGTCTTAAATGCACCAAAATGTCCCATTAAACCACCTGAATGAGCTTCTCTAACAAGTAATTCACACATAGAACATTGAGGATTACATAACCTATTATTCATAAACAAGAAACCACCATGCCGAAAAAACTTCTCATAAGCATCATTTTCTCATGCAACATAAATAGATAAAAAATCAGAATAGTCGCATATAAATCTCGCATGAATGAAAACCCTGACATAATGCAATCCAATCGTGTAAGTAAAACTTGTCTACAACTCAAAGCATCAGCAACAACATTTTCTTTACCCTTTTTGTAACGCAACACATAAGGAAAAGATTTAGTGAAACTAGAAAATTTAGCATGACGCTTATTCAACTTCATCTGACTCTTCAAGTATTTCAAGGATTCATGATCACTATGAATGACAAATTTTTTATGCAATAAATAATGTTGCCAAGTTTCTAATGCACGCACAATTGCATAAAATTCTTTATCATACACAAGATAGTTTAGAGCATCGCCCTTTAGCTTTTCACTGAAGTAAGCTATAGGTCGATTTTATTGCATCAAAATAGCACCAATACCAACACCAGAAACATCACAATGAATCTCAAAAGTACCATTAAAATTAGGTAAAGCAAGAACAGGAGCATTACATAATCATACTTTCAACTCATTAAATGAATTGTCTTGACTCTCAGTCCAAACAAATTTCAGATCCTTTTTAACTAGTTCATTTAGAGGTGCAGCAATAGATGAGAAAGTACGCACAAACCGTCTATAAAAATTAGCTAAACTATGAAAAGAACGTACCGGGTTGGCATTAGTAGGTCTCAGCCAGGTCTTAATGGCCTCAATTTTGGTTTCATCGACTTTTATGCCTTCCTTAGAGACCACAAAACTGAGAAACACCACTTCTGAAGCGCAAAATGTGCACATCTTGATGTTCGTATACAAACAAGACTCACGGAGTGAAACAAAAACCATTTTAACATGCTCAATATGTTCATCAGTTGACTTAGAATAAATCAATATATCATCAAAATAGACCACAACAAACGACCAATAAAATTTCTTAAGACATGATTCATCAACTGCATATAAGTACTAGGTGCATTAGTTAAACCGAAAGGCATAACAATCCATTCATACAACCCAAAATTAGTCTTAAATGTACTTTTCCATTCATCCCCCTGATTAATTCAAATCTGATGATAACCCTGAGTCAAATCAATTTTAGTATAAATCACAGATCCATGCAAATCTTCAAGCATATCATCTAACCTAGGGATAGGATGACGATACTTAATGGTAATCTTGTTAATAGCACGGAGATCAATACACATACTCCAAGTTTTATCTTTCTTTAGAACTAAAATGACAGGCACAGCACAGGGAGATAGGGATTCTTGCACATAACCTTTTTGAAGTAACTCCTCGACTTATCGTTGTAGTTCCTTTGTCTCCCCGGGGTTTACTTTATACACTGGATGGTTTGGGATAACCGAACCTGGAATCAAGTCAATCTGGTGTTCAATACCTTGTAAGGGTGGTAATCCTGCAGGTAAGGCTTCCGGAAAGACATCCTCAAATTCCTGTAACATCTGAGCAAACCGTGGAGGAACATGCATAGGAATATCATCACTGGCAAAGTAGCTCTCTTTAAAATGCATGATAATCACATAAGAATGATTAGCAAAAGCACGATTCACATCCTTAATTGATGCATGAAACAATCTACCAGAATCATTAGGAAACTCATGTCTCATCATGTAAATTGATGGCAAAGGACTAAGATGTGAAGATAGGGTTTTACGCGACTTATCAGAATCATTCTTAAACTTAACTGGCTTACCAGGGACGGCCTCCCTTGATACTTGGTCGAAATTATCAAGTTTTTTCCTCCATTTTTCACCTTATGGCCGATCTCCCTCAAGCCCTTGCTAGGGTTTTGGTTGGCTATTTGCACATCAGTCGTAAACTTCTCTTTATCGACTCTCATGCATCTCTGTGCCTCTAAAACTTCCACTGGAGATAATGGAACCAAAGTATACCTTGTTCTATCCTTAATCACAGTAATTTTGTTAGTGTAACCATCCTGCATGAATTTAAGATCAAACTACTAAGGTCTCCCTAACAAAATGTGAATAGATTCCATAAGCATAACATCACATAAGATAGAATCATGGTATTTTCCAATCTTAAAGTTAATCATGCATTGTTTGTTAACCCTAATTTCACCACTACCATTTAACCAAATAAGTTTATATGGTGATGGATGAGTAGTCACAGGCAAAGACAATGATTTGACGGACATATTTCTTGGTTTCTTCCCTCTTAACCGATATAAACTTCCAGAACCATTGAATTGACGGACATATTTCTTGGTTTCTTCCTCTTATCCACCATCAATAATAAGTAAACAATTCTTATCTTTCACAAGGCAACGGGTATGAAAAATTTTAATCCTTTGTACCTGTGTTTCATCCATTTGAGAGTTGAGAACTCTTAATGACACGAAGTTACCTTGTGTTTCGGGACCTTGTTCACCATGATTATTTATGGTGATCTCTTCATCTACCTGTTCTTCTCCACTTTTATACAATGGTGGCATATCAGCATATTAATCTTCTTCATCTACTTCCTCAAGTGTTGTTAGCACTCGTGCATGAGGACAGTTATTTCGGACATGTCCTCTTTCTTTACAATGAAAACAAGTAGGAGAGTTAACAAAAACTGATTTTGATGAAGAAATAGTGGACTTACCTAGAATTTTTTAGACCTGTTGGGTTGGTGGTGCCAACCTCCTCTCAGTAGGATTATAAGTTGGATTTGAATAAGTCTGAACCAATCCTCATCCTCCCATGGTCGTGCCCCTACTTCGGCCATAACCAGGGTTGCCAGAGTCAAACCCTGGTCATTGACTTGGAAAACTGGGCTGTGGCCTCCTTGGTCGCAGGGTACTCTCAACCAACCTTACCTTCACCAATAAATCGTTCATAGATATGTGATGTTGAAGCTTGACTGGCGTTTGAAGGTTTTAATGCAAGCCTTCAATGAATCGATTTTTTATGAATGCGTCGTCTTCTTTCATTCCAACCCTTCTCATGGTCAACTCAAGATCTTGCCAGTATTCATCAATTGTACAATTTCCTTGCTTCATGTTAGACAGATAAGAATGTTGTTCCATCAAGTAAGTAGGCAGAACATGATATTGGCAAAGCTCGGATCTTTATCTCTCCCATGTGGAGATATGTTTCTTTCTTGCAAGCTATCGCGGCTCTTTTTTATTTTTCCACCATTCAGCCACATAGTGAGTGAAAGAATATTGTGCCACTTTGACTTTCTCCTTCTCCCGATAATTGTTGAGATCAAATATATTCTCAATCTATCGCTCCCAATCAAGATACTTCACTGGATTATGTTGGCCATCAAATCGAGGAATGTCATATTTTAAACCATTGATGTCTCGAGCTTCATCAGAACCCGACTTAGATCTTGAATTACTCTTCACTTTCCTTTGGGAATGAGGTTTACTGTGGCGATGCCTTCTAGAAGACCCTCTGTGTGTTCTCCTTTCCAATCCACCATCAGAATAATCATCTAAACTTCCAGAACCATTGAATTGACGGACATATTTCTTGGTTTCTTCCCTCTTAACCGATGATGTAGGTGTAGGTGGTGCCATGGTGTCAACTTTTCTCGCAAACCTTGGCACCTCACTCACAAGTGCATTTATTGCGACAACAAATCGATCGGGATCATTGGCTTCAGTTTGATTAATTCGATGTCACTCCCAACTATCTGGAGCCTCTTCACATGGATAACTACCATGCCCGCCATTAGAGGTGTTCGTCAATGGAAAATTGTTAGGATTGCTAAGAAAAGGTTGGATGAATGAATTTTCGTCCCCCATGTTCGCTAAACTGCTAAGAAAATCAAACGGTTAGTTAAAACAAATCGTCCCCCTTCCCTTTGTTTAGTAAGGTCACTTACCAAGTGTATAACACTCACAACACACAACGCGAAGGCTAATGCGAGGGCAATTGATCAATTCACCGCATTTCAAAGCAAACTATGGAGATGAGTACTGCAGAACTTATTTCGAAATTTAAAAATATATGAACTCAAAATTTAGCTCTACGATCTGGAATTCCAAATTCTGCAAAGAATAAGGAAGAAAACACAATTTGAATGGCATGAACCGGAACTGTATTGAATGAATTATGACCAAAACAAGATTGCTTTACATAGGCGACAAATAGGTTCCAAAAATTCAAGAAACTTTTCCGAAAAAAAATTCTAATAGGAACTAAAATCCAAATCCCTTGTGGTAAAGGATTTTAATGACTTACTTTTCCCCCAAGTCAAAGATTCAGATCAAAACTCCTCTCTCAATTGGCTTTTATTTCCTTTTTCTCTTCCGATTAGGATTTTGACTTTCTTTTCCTTTTTCAAACCGGATTCCTTTTTCTTTCCTTTTTTTTCATCCACAATTCCTTTTTTTCCCCTTTTTTTGTACTATAAAACTCACAACCAAAATCTTATTCCCCAAGAAAAGTTTTCTGTCACAATTACCAAAATTTTTAGAAATTGCAAATCTGCCCCCAAACTTTTGAAAATTGCAAATCTGCCCCAAATTTCAGTTTTCAAATCCTAAATTCTGATTTTGAAACCCAAAAATCTACTACCTTTTGTTTTTGATTTTCTAAAAGTTTTGGAACAAGAATCGCCTATACAAAACTTGGAATAAGAAAACTACGACAACTTCCTTTTGATTCAAATGAACTTCGAGGTATTCAAGATCATAAGGATCAAGAATATGACACTATATATATGGAAAATGACACAGGACTCTTTTTTTAAAAAATAAGTTGTAATCAAGAATCAAAGAACAATCCAAGATCACGGAATCAAAGAACAATCCAAGATCACGGAATCAAAGAACGTTAAAGAAAACAAATAGGATTATGAGCATGCAATAATTTTCAGAAGAGTTGGGAATTGAATGTTAGCGTAGCGGTTGAGGTCTAGTGCTACTACCATAAGGTCACGGGTTCAATTCCCACCAAGGGCAAGGGAATGTGAGTGATTTAAAAAAAATCAGAAGAGTTGACGAAAATATCACAAGCACATAAACTGTTTAAGCAACCTAAAAACTACGAAACTGACCGGAAGGTGAAGGTGGATAATACTTGTTAACGCTCAGACCCTTCGACGTTCTCCTGACTCGATTGATGAAGGTGAAGGCGGATAGTAATAGCGATGTATTCTAACTCTCGGACCCTTCAACGTCCGTCGACTCTAGATTCAATCCTCCTGGTAAGAAATATCAAACAAACACAATTAAAGCACGACACAAAAGAGTTTATAAATTTTAAAAAATTGAAAATAAATTCAACAAAAACTCAAAATCGTTGTTGATGAATTCGTCCAAGGATCTTTTGCTTTGCTCTGATTCCAACTGATATGAATCCCCTTGCGAAGAATCTGGATTGCTGCATTAAGATCTTTGACAAAATAAGGGAACTCGCAAACCCTTCAACGCCGCACGAAATTCAGGAGTCTAGCCCTCGGGGTATGCCTAACTTTGATTTCCTCTCTAACTAGCCCTCAGGATCAGATTATAATGTTTATTGATACTTAACTAGCCCTCGGAGTAAGCAACAATGGAATAGCTCACAAGCAAAGAGTATGAATTCAAAAGGTTGTATTTTGATTGATAAAAAATGGTTAAAATAAAAATAATGTTGAATACCACCCCTATTTATAGTACATATGTCTGGTCTTCAAAAAATATAAATAAGAAACTGAAAAGCATTATGGCAGCTTTAAGAAACTAAAACCATATTTAACTAAAATACCTAAAATAAATGATAATCTAAGGTAATCTGGTTGAATTTTTCATGAAGTAACCTTGAAGAATATTACCTTATCTAATCTTACCAAATCTAATTCTAATCATAATAAAACTAAATATACTAAACTCTAATGGACTGTATTTTTGAAATTCAGTTCTTCAAAGCCCACATGGATGAGCTATCAGTCCAATAAACCCAAAAATGAAATAATTTTACAATATTTTACATTGATCACACTACCTCATTAAAAAACCCAGTGGGCAAAAGAGTATAGTGTTCTTCATCATGTCTTCAGTTTGTCGACAATATTGAATAATCAATCCAAGATGTCGATGGTTACTCCTTCTTCAATTCTCCATCATAAAGACGATCAATCAAAGTATAAAACAACATCCCTAAGCTTAGTCCTTGACCTAGTCATAGGTCCCGCCATGTTACTTAGAGAATCCTGGACACATCCTTTAAATGTTTGATCAAGTCGTGGAATGTCTTCATTTATGGTGGTAGTCGTGGACTTTATCTCTAATGCATTTTGAGAATAATTCAACAGTTTAAGGTGAATCAAAGCAGAGAAGAAGCAAAATCTATATACCATGAGGAAACTATCATAATAATGTATTACTAACCGTAAACACCACATGCTTTAAGTGGGAGTCCCAGTGTACATGTTATGCGGCTGGGTAAAAAATTTGGTTGCAATATTTACTATATATTTGTATCTCACTTTTAAATTTAAAATGAACAATAATTATAAAGAGAAAGTCTATTGTTATACCAATTAACATTTAGACCAACTATAAAATTGACTCTTGTTATACAATAATTCAATAATTTTAAGGGTTAAATTATAATTATTCATACAATACGATATAATATAAAAAAATTTCAAAGTTATAAGAATTTTGTTGCCATAAATAAAAATAAACATCAAATCCCCTTATTAGTTACATCAATTATAAAATTGACTTTGTCTACAAGTTGGTCGGTCTAAAACAAGACTTTGTGAATTATAAATTTCATTCAACCAAATAGAACTATATGAATTATAAAATGAAATAATCAATTTAGTCAAAAATAATTAAATATGTATTTAAAACAAAAATTAACCATTCAAGAAATAATATATTGCTAGTATATGGGGAAAAACTTGTCTTTTAAAAATATTTTTTTTAAATTAAACCATCATTAGATGGGGGAAATTATATTAGCCTTCCCAAGCTGATAAAGTGAAACCAAAAACATCATAAGTAGCAATTTTGAAGCCGAAGCTTAGTATATTTACAGATTGAGCATATTGCTCTCGAAGCAACCCTTGTTGCTTCCAAAAGAACGAACTAGATTGATGTGACAACCAGAGGATTACAAATACTAATGACTAGGTAATCAGCTCTCGAACTTCTTAGTGAGTCGAGTGAACGAAACACAAGTCAGTAAGAGAAGACCTTTACCTAAATCATAAGCCTATCCTCAGATAAGAAAAGAAAAGCAAATCCATTAGCATTATCGGGAACCATTGTACAGAGTTCAGTTGGGGAGAAACCGATCCATTTTGAAATCACTTTAGCTGAGCTAGTCCGTGCTTGATGATTGCAAATTGCTATGTGCAGTCCCTGCGAAAGGGTGAAACCAGAAAAACTCAGTAGCATCCATTCAGTGTGAAATTCTAATAGAAGGAGTGCCAATCAAATCCAACTTAATAAGACCCAAACAAATAGGGGGAAGCATTTGTGAGCTACTATAAAAAGTAGTAGTCTTAACATTTAAACAGTCCTTAGCCAACGCATCCGCTACCAAATTAGCCTGTCTATGTATATGGCAGATAGTGATATCTCCCAAAATCTGATTAATCTCATCAGCTAGTTCAAACAATTTCCAATTCGCTTTGCAAGGGACATGAACATAAGTAATAGCACTTAAACAATCAGATTCTATGGTAATAGGTGGCCGAAATCCTACACATATATGCACTGCCAAGAGGATTGCCTTTAGCTCAGCCTCTAAGGGAGAGCAAGCCTGAGTAAATTTCGATTGATCTGAGATGAAATTACCTTTGGGATCCCTAATAATCAAACCTAAGCCACACTTATCATCATATGAATACCAAGCAGCATCTACATTCAATTTATATCCCTCATTTGGACTTTTCCATGCAATTTTGAAGATCTTTGGTTTAGGAGCAGTCTTAATGAGGGGCAGGAAGGAGTGGTTTGCAATGCCATAGTCAAATGTAGAAGAGATGTAGGCAGGTTTAGAGCTGAAAGAGTAAAATATATGGTCCCTAATCTGCCTTAGCACTGTAACTCTGCTAGGGATAACAGAGTCATATATACATTTGTTTCTCATTTTCCATAAGCACCAGAATGTGATTAGAGAAGTATTCCTAATTAAAGTAGAGTGCAAAGAGCTTAAACCAGGATAGGTTAGATAGTAAGAGACTCTTTCCCAAATTGAAAGGAATGGCTTATCAGTAATACCCATAAAGGAATGAATATTCTTCCAGACAAGGGTTGTGAAAGAGCAGGAGTTAAAAAAATGATCGAGAGAATCGACATGGTTACAGCACATAATACATTTAGAAGGCAAGCAAAAAGTCAGTCTCTGTAACACATTATCAAAAGGCAAATAGGAATTGATCAATTTCCACATAAAGACTGACACTTTCTTTTCAATTCTATCATTCCAAAAAAATTTTGTGGAAGCAATGCTACCTGATTGTGGACACAGTAAGGAGTATGTAGATTTAAAAGTAAAATCTCCCCTGGGACCAGGTTTCCATATAAGTCTGTCTCTCCTGTGAGGATGTAGTTTTGAAACCTGATCAGGAGAACAGAAATCAATAATAGGCTTGACATCAAGCCAATTGGAGGTCCAAAAGTTACAGGATCCCATCCCCAGAATCACCCTGGAGTTGGACTCCGCCCATGCATTAAAACTACAAATTATTTTCCAATTTGGAGAAGATTTATATGAGGGGGGAAGGGATGCAATAAAGTGTGTCCAGGGAGCCTAAGCATTTTGATATTTCCACCATAACTTAACAGAACATGTATCAATAATAGCACTTATTGATCTAAAGCCTAAACCATTTTGTTCAATTGGAAAACAAAGAGATTCCCAATTTCTCCAAACTCTATTTGACTTCTGATCAGTGAAGCCCCAGAAAAACCTGCTCATCCTCTTTTCAATTATGGAAATAATCGTTTTGCTAGGTTTGTCTTTTAAAAATAGAAGTATTAACACAAAACAATAATTAAAATACATGTTCACTATTTCACAAAAGATAGTGTTGGGAAAGACCGTATTTCCATAGGTATGTGAAAAGACGGTGTTGAATTGGAATTATAGAAAAGGTAAAAAAATTGAGTTGCAATATTAAAATCTTATTATGCAACATGCAGTAGTTATAAGTTTATGACCTGATTATTGCAATCCAAAAATTTTATCTTGATTTCTTCAAATTTGCAGTTTAAACCTTGATATTTCTATAACTTATTGAAAGACCGTCTTTCAAGAGACGGGCTCTAGAATATTAATGAATTTTTGTAATAAATTTATCCCTTCTATATTATTTAGAATAATAAATTGAGAAATACAACAAATTATAAATGAAACAAAACCCGGTATATAAAAAGAGTGGGTCTCCTGATAGGCGGCATGTCCATAAGCTTATGGACAGACCACTTATTTCTTACCTTATACACTGCATTTCTTAAATTACATACAAAATTTAAAATTTTTGAAAATATTTTTCTATATCATATATTTTTATATTTTCACCTTCAAATACATATTATTACTTGTTTTAACTTATAAAATGCAATATTTAAATTTTATTAAAAATTACAACATTTAAGGAAAATGCCCCTGAGTACTGTCCATAAGCTTATGGAAATGCCGCATTTTCTGAGACTTTCCCATATAAAAATGTATCTTAATTTTTTAATCAAAGGTGTCGCGCAATGAGCGATGAAACATCAATTATATTGTTACTTAGAATAATGTTCGTTGTTTTCTTTTGAATTTACCCGTGATTTTTTATTAGTTTAATGTGAATAGAAGATAATGATTTTAACTAAATCATATTAGGACATTTTTATTATTATATACCTAATCATCAAACTTAAATTTTTTTGATGCGTAAAAATAAAAAGAAACTTCAAAACATAACTTAATTCCAAAAAATTATGGATAACTTTTCAAGATATTTTTTTAAAACTCAAAACACTCATCATCGATGAGCGGGGGTTTTCATATTAAGGGATCCCACACCCTAATGGAAAGCCAAAAGATTGTTAATTTACAAGACAATCCAAACAAGATCCTATATTAATATATGAAGCTCCTGATGATTGAATTCTCTTGACTCTGTTTCCTTCTATAAGCCCTCCACCCCTGTGTTGAGCTCATGAAGGCCAGACAATCAAGAGATTTCAAACAGGAAGTATCCAGTGATATGAAGAGAGCCTAGCTAATGTAGTGGTGTTTCCATCTGAATTGAGGGAATAAGGTTTCCCTGCGGTTGAGAAACAAGAATCTCTGTGATGTTTGAATTTCTTCGAACTGTGTGATGTATCCTCTTCTAACTGCTAATTTTGCTAGAAAGTCAGGGGTTTGGTTTCCTTCTCTGTGAATATGGCTGAAGATGACAAGTTGAAATGTTGAGGCTGCTATTTTGATCCGGTCCAGAAGCTGCTTGAGAGGCCATGGGCAAGGCTGACCGTGAATGATTTGTATCGCCGCAGCACAATCTGATTCAAGTTGAACATGATCAGTCCTTCCTCTTGCAGCTTCTAATCCTGTGAAGATAGCCATCGTTTCAGCCTTTAAAACTACAAGATGGGGCAATAAGGAGGTATTATCCATTTGCATACAACATGATTCAGCATGTAGAACCCGTTTATCAGTATCCCTAATGACACACCCTAGACCTAACTTATTCCCTTCTATGGCTACATCACAGTTAACCTTAAGGCCATTGTCTGGTGGTTCCCATTTTATTAGGTACAACCTTTTTATCCTTTTCCTTTTAAAGGGTGGCATTAATCCATTGGAAACCAGGTTACATTGTGTATGGCAACTAGCTTTAGGATGAACTGAGTAGATCATGAAACAGAGATTAGAAATGTTTTTCCATTGAGCATGGACATAGCTCTTCTTATTTTCATAAGTCATTTTATTTCTGGTTTTCCATAACTCCTAGCATATTAAACAAGGAAGAACAATCATTATGGAAACGTGAGCAGATGAAGAAGATTTAAGAGACTAGTAGTATTCCACTCTATCCCTGATGTTGTTGAAAGATCTAACTGGTAAATTCAGAGCCTCATGCATTTTATTCCATAAAACCATAGCTATGGCACATGAATTAAAGTAATGTGATTGAGAATCTATACTTTCACATTCTGTACATTTGGAAGGTAAGTGTAGACCAGTTTTCATGAGAATATCAGCAAAGGGTAAAGCACACAGTAGCATTTTCCACATAAGGAAGCTGACTTTTTTGGCAAAATCTGGTTCCAAACGTTTGTAAAAATGGCCAGTTCAGGTTTTTTAGGTCTGAAAACTTGATAAGCTGATTTAATTGTAAAAAACCATAAGTATCAGGTGTCCATATGATATAATCCTGCTGATATGTTAAAGTCACATCCTTCAAAAGCTCCAAGTTTATGGAAGAGTTAAATAAATATGAGAGTTGAGGGATGTAAATACCTTTGTTTAGCAGAAAATCAACTACTGTAAGAAATGGAAAGGGGACTTGTACCTGGGTATCTTCCACCTGATTAATAAGTGAGCCTGAGCCTAACCAATTAGCTATCCAAAATTTAGAAGATCCCTTTTGTATGATCACCTGTGAATGTGATTCCGCCCTTTCATTAACTTTTCTGAACCTAGCCCAGGTTTCAGATTTTCTAGCATGGGAGGGTAATGACCACATAAATTTAGACCAAGTTAACTGTCCTAATTGGATTTTCCACCAGATTTTAGTTGAGAATGAGTTTATTATACCTAGACCTTGTTCTTTCTGTGGATATGATATTCTATCCCAGGAGATCCAGTGTTTGTTTTGTCCATGTTCTGTTTTCCCCCACATGAAATTACTAAAGATGGATTTAACTTTATGAATTGTGTGCTTAGTTGGTGTTGTGACAACCCATGTGTGTTGAGGTATAGAGGTTAAAACATGATTTATCAAGATTATTTTACCCCCTCCTGAAAGCCATTGATTTTTCCAGTTAGATATTTTGTTATTGACCGAGTCTATTAATGTTTTGAAGTGGAGATTTAGTTTCCTTCCTTTAAAAACTGTGACACCTAGGTAAGAGAAAGGAAGTGTTCCTTGGGTCATGTTGGTTGTGTCCTTAATCTCTTTTTTCTTATTCCCACTTAACTTCCCTGAGTAAAATGCACTTTTCTGAAAATTTACTTTCTGACCAGTAGCTTTTTTAGGGATTTTTTTATCCCCTTTAGAAACACCACTGTGTCATCAGCGAAGGGCAGCTGATTTATTGTGTTTGCTGATCATGGAGTTTGAAATTGTTTAATGTTTCCATTTAAATATTGGATCCTAAGGTTTCTAGTTAGAAGTTCTGTCAAGATGTTAAAGAGGAAGGGTGATAATGGATCACCTTGTTTTAGACCCCATTAGGTTTAAAAAAACCACAAGGTGATACATTTATCAGAACTGAAAACCAGGTTGAGTTAATGTTGTTCATAATGATTTTTACTATATGACCATGAAATCCCAAATTTAATAGAAGAGTGTTGATGGTTGACCAAGAAATACGGTCAAATGGCTTCATCATATCTAGTTTAAGAATTAGATTTAAGGATTCATTTTTCTTGTCAAGCAGTCTAACTGCCTCCTTCATCATAAGAATATTATCCGCAACGTCCCTACCTTTTAAAAATGCTGACTATTCCTCTGAAATTAGGGAGCTCATGAATGGTTTGATTCTTTCTACCATGATCTTAGACATCAGTTTATTGATGAAGTTGGAGAGACTTATAGGTCTGAATTCACTAAAGGCTTTAGGAGTTTTTGTTTTTGGTATTAATGCAATCAGTGTGCTTGCCACTGATTTTGGTATGGGAATACCAGCTTGGTATTCCAGCACTGCAGTTAGAACATCATTTTTTATTATCTCCCATGACTTCCTATAAAATAATCTTGGAAAACCATCTGGCCCAGGGGCTGCAGATGGAGATACTTCAAAGACTGCTGATTTGATTTCATCCATGGTTATAGGTTTAGCAATTGGATGTTGTCCTGATCAGAGATAGAATGATGGATTTCCTTCATTTGGAATGAGAGACATTGGCCCGATGGATCATCATTTCCATCAGATAGGAGTGATTTGAAAAAGTTTACTGCTGCATCACCTATTTGTGACTGAGAGTTCAACCAGTTTCCTTCCTGATCTTGTATTTTCATAATTGCTAGTCTTGCATGGTTTTCAGTGATAGACTTATGAAAGTATTTAGAATTTAAATCTCCATCTTTAAGCCACTTCATCCTAGTCTTTTGTGTTAGGAAAATGTTTTGTTCAACCAAATATCTGGTTAATCTAGCTTTAGCCATGTTCAAATTAATTCTGTCAGTAACTGAGTGTGATATGTCATAAAGGGATTCCAAGTTAGCAACTTCGGTTTCTGATGTTGTTATGTTATCATAAACATTACCAAAGACCAGTTTGTTCCATGTTTTTATTTCGTTTTTAAGTCTTTTCAGTTTTGAGGAGAAGCCAACTAAACCCTGTTCCTGAATGGGTTGGGACCAACTATTAGAGATTAGGTTCATAAATTCATTTCTATTAAACCACATTTCCTGAAACCTGAATGGTTTAGGGGATGTGATGTCTGAGTTTGAAATGTCTACTAGCATGGGAGAGTGATCAGATGATGTTCTGCTTAGGATTTGGACAGAGGAGTGGTTGAATGAGTTAAAATAACTGTTATTTCCCATTACCCGATCTAGTCTCTTGGAGGTGGGGTTTACAGATCTGTGGTTGCTCCATGTTAGATGACTTCCTACTGTGCTTAAATCTGATATATGGACTTCATTAATAAAAGAGTCAAAATCTGAAATAGAGTTCAGATTTGGAGAGCTAGGACCAGAGTATTCATCCATTGACCTTATGACATTAAAATACCTCCAATCAGGGTTGGGGAGTTATCAAATCTAGTAGTCAAATCCTTGTAAACCTGAAGTCTATCCTCTCTATTATGTAGAGCATAAATGAAAAAAGCCTTAATTTTCTTAGCCATACTTTTAATGTTTATTTCCACTTGAATGTAATGATTATGGGTTTCTATAAGATTTAGGTCAATCCTATCAGAGTACATGATCCATATCTTATTATGAATTATACCTAAGTGATGTCGAAAACAAAACATCTTTTTGTACATGTCTAGCTGGTTTAATTGACCTTTAGGTTCAATATTAACTAATAAGTCTAGTTTATGTTTCTTAGACAAGTTTTTTAGCCTAACTTGAGAAGTTTATAAGCCTCTAACATTCCAAATTATGCATTTAACTGTCATTAGAAACTTTGTTTTTTAAAAGCTAACCTGGAACTCCTTTTGGGGAGATTAACCTGAGTTGATGTTTGCAGGTGAGATGACTCTGATGATGGGGTCATGGGATTTTGCTCTTGCTGTATAGCATTAATGTTAGCATCCTTGATGTCCCTGAGAGTGTTGATGTTTATGTGCTTCTCCTTAACCTGTGGAGAGTTAATATCTGAAATAATTTCCTTATTAGGGATCCAGGAAAACTGATTAGAGAGAAAGATATATGAAGTTATGGGAGTTTTGACTTTATCACATAATGTGTCATCACTGAAAGAGGTTAAAAGGATATTGTTCTTTTGTGGAGATGATGGGGCTGTGTTGTAGCCTTTGGATTCATAGCCTTCCTCTAAGTGATCTTCAACTGAGTTGCTTTCCGAGGTATTTCTGCAGTATCTATGATTTGCTGGTTGTGAAACAGTTCTCGTGATGACTGAGTGTTTCCTTCTGAGTGATCCACTTGTAAGTAAACTAAATTTTCTACCCTCAGGGGTTTCGGGTTAGAGGCTTTGAACTAGGGAGCTCTATTCTCTGTATCCTTAGCCTTGCCATCTCTATGAGACTTTTCTTGTTGTTCATTGTGGTATGTCTGTAAAGCTTGAGCAGGCTGATCATCAGAGTTTATTTCCTCTAGGATAGCAAATCTATTTCCAGATGTGGAGGATGTGTGTTCAACACTGAGGGGGAATCACAGGGAGTGGGGTGGTAGTTTTCTATTGGCTTTGGTTAGGCTTAGGCGGGTAGACCTTAGTGATGGGTTGGTGTCTTTCCTTGGTATTACTTGGTAAGTTTCTGATTTCCAATGACTTATCTGCCATAGGATGTTTAGGATCAGCAACCTTCTTTGTGTTTTGAACTCTTGAACCATGGGTTTCCATATGGTTAGCATTAGTCACCACTTGATCTCTTTTACAGTGGGATTCATTATGTCCAAGCTTAAGACACTTTCTACAGTATTGTGGGAAATCCTCGTAGGTTATAGCATAAGATTTGTTATGAGCTATCGAGCCTAGCCTAATCTTATTCGGTCTAGGCTTAGAAACATCCATTTCTACACACAAACGAATTGTGGATGGCCTAGTTAAGTTCCTAGTGGGGGCATCAGCAAACAAGAGTTCTCCTAAGGAATTCCCCAAATCAGTAATAGCTTTAGGGTTGAAGAAGTATACCGGAGGAAATTCCACAGTAAGCCACACCGGAGCTAGAGCTGATTCCTTATCATAGTCGAAGTTTTTTGTCCATTTGATGATGCGCATGATGGTGTCTCCCATGGACCAGGTTCTTTTCAGCCAGCAATGATGGTAGTCCTCGTCTGAACCGAAGGTGATTATGATGTGCCTAGATTCCATTGCCGATAGGTGAACTTCGCCTTTGAAACCTATGGTCTTGATTTGATTTCTGAGGAATTCCATTGTTTGGCGGCCTCTGCTGAATTTTCCGATCAGGGCTTTTGAGAATGGAGCAGCTAGAAGGTCAATTTCGTCCTCCGGGTATAGGACTGTGAGTTCCCTTTTGTAATTGAAATGGGGATGGAGGTCTGGTGTAGATGGGATGGAGGGATGAGAGGTTTGTTTCAAGATTTGTGTGAAAGATGGGTTTGCCATGTTCCGTGGCGTCACCGCCATGGCCGGGAGTGGAGGTGATAGAGACATTATACAGTAAGATCACCTTTTTCAGAGAGAAGGGGAGCAGTTGAAATTCAACTAGCCAATGAAATCCTAATTTTTCAAGATATAATGCATTGTAAATATATGAAGTAACTGAACAAGTCATGTTCTTTAAGAAATTATTAACAATATTAATCACTGAGAACTAAGACATGTGTGGGAATGATAGACATACATAATACAAATAAAATGTTCCAAGCAACTAAATTTATGAAATAGAAGTACGTTTTTTTTTAAATGAAACCATCAAAGAGATGGGGGGAAATATATTTGGCTCCCCAAACCGTTAGAGAAAAGAAAGGGATAGGAGAAAGCAGAGAGGCCTCCAAGGCAAAAGAGGCATAGGTTCCATACAAAAAAGATCATCCTAAAGATGTTCTCGGAGCTGTATTTAGCTCTCAAATCAACCAAAACTTTGCTCCCAAAAGCGTTGTAGTCTTCTATAGTAATGCTAAATATATACTAATCTAATCTGCATCGATGATGGAGCAGGGTGCTGTCCATATCTACCATTTAGCCGAAAAATCACGAACATGTCGGCGAATCGAATATTCGAGACTCCAGTTTGTCAACGATAAATCAGCGAAATGGTGACAAATCTGAAATAGCTCTTGATAAAAGCTCCGAGGACAAAAAGGGGAGAAGTGATCCCAGTTGAGAGACATGTTTTCCTTCCGAGCTGTAGAGGTAGTCTACAACAGATCCTGAGCCATTTTGATGCTGTTCATTCCATTGTGATGCTATCTGCCGCCTTTTGATGCTGTTCGCAACCATGGTGTTGCTATCCATGCCAAGTTGTAAGACCTGGAGACACATAGAAGAGAAAACAACTCATTGTGTAGATTCTATTCAAAGATTTCATTTGCAACTCTAAGTGAGGGAACGCCCCTTTTATCTAAATGGATTAGGCCTCTAGTCTTGACATCCAGGTCATTAAAATTGAGCATAGTATTTAAGTTCTCAAGTCTGGCCCTGTTTGCCAAGCAATCCGCAGGCATGTTGCCTTGTCTAAAAATATGGGAAAGTTTCTTGTTTCCCAAAAGATTATGTAACTCATCGGATAGTTCATACATTGTCCAAGGGCAGTGAAAGGATTCATTACACAAGAGATAGCATTCATACAATCAGTTTCCACCTCAAAATCCAGTATGTTTTTGTCCTGCGTCAGTTCGAAAGCTTTCTGAATTGCAATCAACTCGGAATTCAGAGCTGAGGAGGCATCAATGCTGATAGCTTTTGCCATCAAACATTTACCAAACTCATCTCTAACAATCAGACCAATGCCACATTTTTTTGACTTTGAATCCCAGGATGCATCAGTATTTACTTTGATGGAATGATCAGGTGGTTTCCATATTACCTTTATGATTCTCCCGACTTTTTTTGTTTTCAAGAAAGGCACAATGTTTGATGCTGTCCATATTTTATCAAGTTCACTGCCTAAAAGAAAGGGGTGGATAGTGGATATATCATGCAGTGACTTTCTAATGTCCCTTAAAATGATGACATAGTTCAATTTGATCTCATCAAAAATCAGTTTATTCCTTGCTTTCCACAGATGCTAACAAGCTAGTATGGGTAGAAGATGTATAAGTGCAGTATGTGTGTTAGTGAAGCCCTCTGATGTCCAGTAATAGGACAGCCTATCCCACAAAGAATTGAATCGAATTATAGGTAAGGATAGCCAATTATGAACCTCATCCCACACAAGTAAAGTGAAGTTGCATGCACTGAAAAAATGTGAGATGGAGTCTATGTGTAAACAGCAACAACACTTTGATACTAATTTGTATCCCATAGTTTGCAGCACATTATCAAAAGGCAGTAGACTATTTAAAAGTTTCCAGGTGAAAAAACTTATCTTTTTTGGTATTCTGGTGTGCCATACTTTGCTCAAAGCCATCACTCTCTGCCTTGATTCCCTGATCTGATTGTATGCACTCTTGAATGTAAAAGAACCATTCCACGATGGTTGCCAAATCATCCTATCCTTTCTGTCTGATGTTAAAGTGAGTTGCTCCAGCATGTGGATAATTGGTTGAGGCAGTGATGTCCCAATATCTGTGAGAATTGCATTTCTATTTTCCAGAAATTGAGTGACAGTTAGATTCATGAGTTCTTGTGGATAATCCTGAGATAGGGAGTCCTCTAGGGGGCCAAATTTAGACCAGTTGGAAGTCCACATGTTGCAGTTTCCAACTCCAAGAATGGTCTTGGAGAAGGATTCTGCAATATAGTTTACCTTGCAGATTCTATCCCAATTTCTAGACTTTCTAGATGGGATTGGAAGAGACCATAGAAACATGGACCAAAGGGATTCCCCCTGTTGGAATTTCCACCACAGCTTTATAGAGAAAGCTGTGATGATAGTTTTTATATCCCTGAGGCCAAGACCATTTTCCTGTACCGGAAAACAAAGTTTCCTCCATTTTCTCCACACTTTTTTCCTCTTCCCATCCGTTTCTCCCCAGAAAAATGTGGAAATTTTTTTTTCCAGAGCATTGATCACATTTGTTGGTGGATTTATGGTTGCCCAGATGTGTTGAGGGATGGAGTATAGGCATGTTTGGATTAAAGTAAGTTTTCCACCCATTGAAAGCCATTTATTTTTCCAATTTGATATTTTAGATGCTACTGTTTCCAGTAAAGTTTGGAAATAGGCTTTCTTAATTCTTCCAACAAAGATAGGGCATCCAAGATACCTGAAAGGAAAACCTCCTTTTTTCATACCAAGAGTGGTTTTAATGATTCTATCTCGATTAGCACTGACCAAGTTACTAACAAAATATTCACTCTTGGAGTAATTTATCTGTTGTCCTGTTGTTAGTTCAAATTTCTGGAGGAAAGCCTTTATACGGATCAGATTTAGCTTATTAGCTCTTAGAAAAATTACAGTATCATCCGCATAGCTTAAATGAGTAATAGGAATAGTATTCCTTGGCAAGTCATAGTAATCTATCTTTCCATTCCAAAATATGAAGGATAGACTCCTAGTGAATGATTCAGAAACAATGTTAAATAGAAATGGAGACAGGGGGTCTCCCTGTTTAATGCCTCTGGTTGCTTTAAAAAAGCCATGCGGTTTGCCATTTATCAGTATGGAAAACCATGCATCAGAAATGTTGTTCAAAATATTCCTAACCAGATGACCATGGAAACCAAATTTTAAGAGGATACTGTTCAAAAAACCCCAGTTAACCCTGTCAAAGGCCTTCATGAGATCCAATTTTATGATATAGTTTTGACCTCTAGCCTTCCTGCCTAAAAATTTTATCATCTCCTGAAGATATATCACACTATCTGCAATATCCCTACCTTTTAAAAAAGAAGTTTGTTGGGGAGAAATGATTTTGTGCATTAGGGGCTCCATTCTGTCAACTAAGATTTTTGAGAAAATCTTGTTGATGAAGTTTGATAGGGATATAGGTCTATATTCTGAGAAACAGGAAGGGGACTGGGTTTTTGGGATGAGTGTGATCCAAGTACTGGATACTGCTCTGGGGATATTAACTCCACACAAGAATTCATTTGTGGCCTGAAGTAGGTCCTGAGATATAACATCCCAAGCTCCACAGTAGAAAGAACCACAAAAGCCATCAGAACCAGCAGCACTATTCTTACTAAGGCTAAAAACTGCCTTCTTAAGTTCCTCCATAGTGGCTAGTTGGACTAGTTTGATATTATCCTCATCAGTGATCAGTTTTGGGATTTGGCTTAGAAAGTGAGGGAAATAAAGCCCAGCTTCTGGTTCATAAGGTTCAGTTAACAGGTTCTTATAGAAATTTACAGCAGCTTCTTCAATTTCTGGTGGAGAATTTTTCCAGACACCATCGGAATCCTTTATCTTAGTAATTAAAATCTTAGCTCTTTTTTCTTGAACCACCTTATGGAAATAAGATGTGTTATTATCTCCATCTTTTAGCCACTTAATCCTAGCCTTTTGCTTCCAAAAACCTTCATTTTCTTTAAGAGCTCTAACCAGTAGAGCTCTTTTTAAATTAAGGTTGATTAGTTCAGTTTCTGTAGGATTATCCTGGAAGACTAACTCTTGTGTGTTGAGGTTATCCTCAGCTCTGTTGAGATTTTCATGGACATTGCCAAAAATGTCTTTGTTCCATTGTTTTAAAACATGCTTTAGTCTCCTTAGTTTAAGTGAAAAACCTAACATTCCCCCCCTCATGGAGAGATGCCAATTGTTCTCCACTAACTGAAGGAATTCAGATCTGTGAAACCAAATATCCATAAAACAAAAAGGTTTTGGGGTTGCAGGTATCTCAGAGCCTAATGTCAGAAGCATAGGGCAGTGATCTGATGGGTGCCTATTCAGATTATGAACCGAGCTATTAGGGAAAACAGTATTCCAGGTTGCAGTGCATAAGGCCCTGTCCAATTTTTTAAAAGTTGGAGTTTTTCTTCCATTAGTCCAGGTGAAGGAGTTTCCCACAGTGTTAATTTGGTGAAGATTATTATGGGAAATGAAATCAGCAAAGTCATTAATGCTTCCTATTTTAGGTGTGCTAGGGCCCTTATATTCTGTGACAGATGAGATTACATTAAAATCACCAATAAGTAGCCTTTCAGAGTCAGAAATCTGAGATAGGTCATTCCATAAAATTTCTCTCTCTGCTCTACTGTGGAGACCATATATGAAAGAAGCTTCCATTTTTCTATCTAATGTGCAACACTCAATATGAACAGATAAGTGCTGAGGGTGATCTATATGAACAGATACATTAACATTTCCATTCCACATTATCCAGATTTTTCCTGTGTTTGATGAGATGCATTTTTCAAATCTTAGCTCATTCATATACTGAGAACATTCTATAATAGCATGCTTAGGTTCAATGATGCACAGTAAATCTATATGGTGTACTCTCAGCAGTCTCTTCAATCTTAGCATAGCAGGATTCATGCCCCTAACATTCCAAATTAAAAACTTTTGCATGATTGATTTGTCTATCATTTATAACTAAGCTTTGATCTTTTTGTTGAGGATCTTAAGTTCCTCAAATTAGCTTGAGTGAAAAAAGTTTGGAGTACCTGTTTCCCTGCTTCAGTCTTAGCAGCAGATGCAACCTTACCTAACTTATTTTCCAGCTCCTCCCCTAGAGATAGCCCACTTCTGGAGGTGGTTGATTTTGAAAGGGGAGTTGGAGCATTTACTGCCTCCTGATTAGGTAGTAAAACATCACCTTCATGTTCTTCTGAGTCCAACAGTTGTCCCAGAATCTCAAACCGATTTGGTGAAAGCACTTGTTCCTTAGGAGATTGAGGAGGAGAAGAAACATTAGAGTGTAAATCAATCTGAACAGTGTTAGGGTTTTTACCTGTGAGGTCATCTTGGCTGAAATGCAGTTTTATCCGTGGGAATAGATCAATGGCAGAACACATTTGTCTTTCCATCTCAGAGAGGTTTACCCCGGTCTCACTTTGCAATTGATTCTTTTGAGAAGAGCATTTTGTGTGTTTCTCTGATTGTTCAAGATCTTCTGCTACAGAATCCCCCATAGCCGTCCTAAAAGGTGAATCAGGCTGTATTGGTTCGGGAGGGAGAATTCCATTAACCCTTTCAAGGTTTTGTTCTGGTTCCTGGGCATGAGGAAGAGGCTGGTGGAGTTGTAGATTAAATTGTGAACCTGGTTGAGTGGAGGAGGATGGTTGGTCAAGGTTGTTTGGTAATACTGGCACCTGAACTTGATCAATGGACTTCATCCTCAGTGGATCTTCCTGGCTAGAACTTCTTAGGTATTCAGGTACTAAAATTCTTCCTGTGGGTTTCCAGAAGGTATGTTGGGAAAGGTTATTGGCATCTTGCACCTGACTGGGAGAAGGTCCCAGTATACCCACAGATTGTTCATTTGTATAGGTTGCTAGTATAGTATTCTCTCCTAATTTAGGGACAATTGGAGGTCTGGGTTGAGGCTTATTAGGGTTCAAATGTTTACAGTTGGATGTGTTATGACCCAATTTCTTACAGTGGTTGCAAAACAGAGGAACATTTTCATATTCTATTTCACACCTAAAACTATGTTCAGGAGAACCTAGTCTTAAGAAAGAGGGGAGGGGGGAACTCACATCTACCTCGACACAGAGCTTGATTGCCGAAGGGCGTGTAAGTGATAGGGTTGCAGCATCCATCTTCATATATTTACCCAGCTGGTTCCCCACGTCCTCGATTGTGGCAAGATTATAGTAGAAGATTGGGACATTTCGGATTGTGAGCCACACTGGTGCGATCGGAGATTCCGTTGATGTGGAGAAGTCAGAGGACCACTTGAAGACTCTCATCTGCTGTCCCCCCAGGGTCCAGTTAGCTTTAAGCCAACAGCGCTGGTAGTCCTCCTTCTACTGGAATCTGATTAGCAGGTGTTTGTAGTCGATAGCCCCCAGTTGATATCGCGACTGAAAACCGATCGTCTTGAAAGCCGATTCCAGAACCTCCATTGCAGGTCGGCCTTTGTTGAATTTTCCGATTAGGGCATTTTGGTAATTAACCGAGAGCTGCTCGATTTGTGCCGAGGTGTACATACAGCCAAGTTCCTCCTTGAATTCTTTTATCGGAGTTAGGTTAGGGGTGTGGGGGAGAGAGGGATTTAATGGCTGGGATCTTGCATTGAGAGCGGTAATAAAGGATTTCCCCCCCAAGGGGGGAGGAGCCTCCGCCATTGACGGTGGCGTCAGTATTGCAGGCTGTTATATGACCGTTATAGCCGGCGCTGGTGGGATTAGGTTACCGTACGAAGAGTCGGTATTTTCGCTCAGAGAGAAGAGAGAGAGGTAATCCTCTTTGTTCTGAAAGATATGATGAGTTGATGAAATAGAAGTACGTATAATAGTTTCATATATAGTTGAAGACACTAATAAGCAAGTTATCATACAATCGAATAATATTGTGATCACTTCGTAAAATTTTAGAAAAACTTAACCACCGTAGGGATAAAGCAACAATCCATTTACCCATAAGTACATTATCATTAGTTCATCACCTTCCATTTAGCAATTGCCGATAGCAATATGTTGAGGCATATGCTTCAGATTTCAGTGAGCATCTCAAGTTTACGAGCTTGGAAGAACTTGTTGCATCCTTTACAAATTGATTCTATATCTTCAAAAAAATTCCTTTTTAAGGAACTAAACCTGACGTTAGTTTCAAACTTTCATTTGCCACTTGTTGGTGATCTCAGAAGCACCTTCTTAATCGGTAGCATCAATCTCTGCTCACAACGGTCTCATTACTGTGCCTGTGTGCGATCACAACGTGCGATTTCACACAGTCATCGTTCTTCTTCTTCACCTCCATTTCTAATTGCTACCGATCTCACCCAATTCTCACTGATACGATTCCATTATTCGCTTGATAGACACATCGGCGGACGATCATGGCGTCGCCGATGCCTCCTCCGCCTCCGGATCCTATCCCTAAGCCCCTGGTCGCTCGAAGCTTTGCCCAAGCTCTCAACAAAAAACAACCCCCCTCCTCTCGTCCCTTCCGGATACCCCAAACCTACACCCGACAACAGAATACAAGGGAAAGATAGCATATATACTCCCTCCCGAAGAAGGAGAAATCCTAGCTTCACACTACCAGAACGCCCTCGTCGGAAAGTTCATCAAAGGGAAACCGCAGATGGAATCGCTACAACAGTCCTTCAAATCAATAGGTTTTAAATCGAAATTTCAAATTGGTTCTATTGATTATCGTCACGTTTTGATTCGATTTCAGGAAAATGAAGACTACCAAAGGTGTTGGATGAAGGGACAGTGGTCAATACAAGGTTACACAATGAAGATGCAGAAATGGACACCAGATTTCTCCCCATCAGTGGAATCTTCGATAGTACCAGTCTGGGTAACATTTCACAAACTACCACTCCACTTCTATAACAACTCTGCTATAATTGGAATCAGTAGTCAGGTAGGAAGGTTTCTTAAGATGGATGCTGCAACAATGGCATTAACTAGACCTTCAGCAATTAAAGTTTGTGTAGAAATAAACTTGTTAGCTCAGCTCCCTAAATCAATTATGGTAGGAATAGGAAACAAGGTAGCTGAATACCCAATATTGTATGAGGAATTGCCAACATATTGCACTCACTGCAAAATAATTGGTCATAGTAACACAAGCTGCAACTTTTTGCATCCTAATCTGAGGAAAATAGCTAACAAGAAGTTAGAGAATACTGCCCCTATTAAGCTGAGAACAGGCCCTCACCCAACAGAGGAAACTAACTTGGGAGGGACATCAGCTCTAACAGTTTCACAAAAGGAAAAGGATGTGCAGAATCAAACAATAAACACAGGAATCTTAACTGACAGCAACATAAATTTCTTTAAGGTAAGTCATAGAAAACGTAATGGTCCATTTTACTCACTAGATGATATATCTAAGCCAATAACCACATCCATTTGGAGAAAAAAGAACCACTCCCCTACCCATTCCCCCACAATGGAAAAGGAAACAAATAAGAACACAGTTACAATCTCTAATGCCTTCCAATCCTTGGAAGACAGTGATGATGAACAGGTAGAGCAGGAAGGGGAGATTGCAGAGATCTTCCATGAAACAGTTGAGTCACAGGAAGTTACATTATCAATTGATATTAATACTAACCAAAATACTTCCCCTGTGTTTCAAAAAGAACAAGTACAAACGGAGTTGGAAGAGCAAGCACAAAAAGGTTCAGTAGAGGAAAGCTCCAGCATAGAGGAAGAACTGAAAGAAAAAACATCAGAAATCTCTGAGATGGTAAGTTTGGAAAAAGAAAGTGAGCAGCCACAGGCTCAGGTAAGACCCTCAGAGCAGAATCTTTCATCTGTGATTACTAATAACAATGGTAAGTCAGGAGAAAAAGGTAAAAACTCAACTAAGACTAGTAGAAATCTCAGATCAACACAAAAAGCCAACCCCAAAATTTTTAAATGATAACACACACCATAATTGGGAATGTATTAGTTTGGAATGTAAGGGGAGTTGGTACCTCAATAGACAGACTTAAGATACTGAAACAAAAACACAAGTCAGACATAATGTGCCTAATTGAACCATGGCAAGAAAATCAGAAGATCATTAAGTTTAAATATGACCTTGGATATCAGAATGCTTACTCTGCTCAGAGAGCTAAAATCTGGCTATTTTGGAACCAGTCTTTTAGCATCTCAGTTTTAAGTGAGACCGATCAGTATGTACAAGTTAATATAATTGATTCTTTATCTTCTCTGAGTTGGAATTGTGTTTTTATTTATGCAAGTGTACATAGATCAATCAGAGAATCCTTATGGGAGGACCTAAAGGCAGCTAATCTTCCTCATTCTATTTTTATTGGTGACTTCAACACAGTAGCTTTAGTATCTGAGTATAGAGGGAGGAAGTCAACCCCTAAAAAAAGCATGAAACAATTTAATAATTTTCTAAGGGATCTGGACTTGCATGATATTCCCACTGTAGGTAACTCCTTTACATGGTGCAATAACAGATATAAGGAACGATGTAAAGAGTTAATATTCCAAAGGTTAGATAGGGGACTTTGCTCATTAGACTAGTTTGAAAATTTTCCTAACAGCTCAATACATGTTCTAAATAGACTGTCATCGGATCATGCTCCTCTTTTATTATCCATACAATCATCTGAGGAACAAGCCCCTAGACCATTTAGATTTCAGGAGATGTGGACCAGTAGACAGGACTTTCTAAATTTAGTGGAATCTAATTGGAACCTGGACACCCCCTACAGAGGAATGTATAGGATGGTTTATAAATTAAAAAGGCTTAAAAAGGAAATAAAACAGTGGAATACAACTCACTTTGGTAATGTTGATCAGAATATGATTCAATATGAGAATAAGGTAAATGATTTGGAAATCTCTTTTCAACAAACCCCAACTGATTCCATATTGACAGATTTGAATAACACAAAACAGCTGTTGATGAGGGCTCAAAAGGAGAAAGTAATCTACCTTAGGCAAAAGGCTAGACTGAATTGGTTTAAATATGGTGATGCTAATACTAGTTATTTCCATCACTCAATTAGGGAAAGAAGAACTAAATCTAGAATCAGTAAGATTAGAGATGAAAATGGAATTTGGATCTCTGATCCAACAAAGATTAAAGAGGAAGCAGTTGGATTTTATAAAGCTCTATTCAATGAAGAAGAACCACAGAAGCAAGGAACTTATATGAATCACTTTCTAGCTGAAATACCTGGAGTAATAACTGAACAAGAAAATGATCAACTGTTATCTCCCTTCCTGATCCATGAGCTTAAGTTTGCAGTCTTCAACCTTAATAAACACAGCTCACCTGGTCCTGATGGATATTCTGGTTTTTTCTATACCACCTTCTGGGATAATGTAAAAACAGATTTACTTGAAGCTGCAAATGACTTTCTGAAAAGTGGTAAAATTCCTAAGGCTATTTCTAGTACCTGGCTAGCTTTAATTCCTAAAAGAACAATACCTGTCACTTTCTCAGATTTCAGACCAATAAGTCTTTCAAATTTTGTGAACAAGGTTTTTTCCAAGATGATGATGGAAAGGATTAAGCCTTTCATGTCTCAACTAATATCTCCTGAACAAAGTGCTTTCATGAAAGGGAGGGATATCACAGATAACATAATTTTGATGCAAGAAATGACCAGAATGTTAAAAAGGAAATCAAGGAAGCAGAACCTAATCATCAAATTAGATATGCAGAAAGCTTTTGATAGAGTATCATGGTCTTTTCTTAATTCAATTCTCCTTAAATTTTGTTTCCATGGAGTTTTTGTGAACCGGATACTGCAGAACATAGCCTCAGCCCATTTCTCAATGATAATTAATGGTGTAGCATCAGGATACTTTGCATCAAATAGAGGAATAAAACAGGGAGATCCCCTCTCCCCATTTCTGTATAATATACTATCTGAGGCCTTTTCCAGAGGAATTAAAAAACTTTTCAACATAGGTTTTCTGAAAAATTTTGATTTACCTAAGACATGTCCACAGATAACTCACCTAATGTACGCAGATGATACTGCTGTATTTCTCAGTGGAAATAAGGAAAACCTTAAAAGATTTAAAAGATTTCTCAGTGCATATGAGCAAACAACAGGTCAGAAAGTTAATTTTTCTAAATCCAACTTCTATGTTGCTTCTGCCACCCCAGCAGATAGAATTCAGACCATAAGAAGGGCATTAGGGATGACTACAGGAGAGTTTCCTTTTCAATACCTAGGTATTCCCATATTCACAGGAAGGAACACTCAGAGATATTACTACCCTATACTGGAGAGATTGGAAAAAAGCATAAATAAATGGAAAAATAAGTGGCTTAGTACAGGGGGGAAGATCATATTAATAAACCATTGCTTTCTTTCAATCCCAACTCACTTGTTTGCTATACTAAGACCTCCTAAGGTAGTTTTGAGGAAGATGGAAAGGATGGCATCTGGCTTGTTCTGGGGTGCAACTGATAGTTCAGAGGCAAGGAAAAAATGGAGAGCTTGGAGTAAAATGAGTATGCCAATACAAGAGAATGGGATAGGGTTTAGAGACCTTCAAGCCACAGTTGACTCATTCTCCTGTAAGTTATGGTGGAAGCTCCAAAAGAACACCACTCAATGGTCTCACCATCTGTGGTCACTACCTGTCTCCTATAAGACATCTCAGGTATGGAAGAGAATCTGCTCCATTACTGAAAAAACAAATAGATTGACTAGAGTAATTCATGGAAAAGGGGAATGCTCCTTCTGGAACTCAAATTGGTCAGGAGAAGGTGCTTTATATTATGAATGGCCTGAGGATGTGGAACTTCCCTTCCCTGATATCACCTTAAGCACCTTCATCCTGAACAAAGACTCTAATCTTCCTTCTCTGGAGCCACATTTGGCTACCAATATAGTTACAATACTGCAGGAGGTAGCCATCAAGAATTCACATGAGGACAGACTGATTTGGGAACCTTCAACGGATGGGAATTTTTCAGTCAGCTCAGCATACAAGATTCTGAGGCAGAGGGGTACAAGCATCAGAAGTTTACACAAGGTATGGTCAAATTTCATACCAGTTAAAATGTCTATATTAATTTGGAGAGCTTTGAATGGAATTTTGCCTTTTGAAAATGTTCTATGTAAGCTTGGTTTTTCACTAGCCTCTAAATGCCCCATGTGCCCGAACCACTCGGATTCAATCAACCACTTTTTTAACTCATGCCATCAGGCAACTGCAGTGTGGAAAAAAGTTAATAGCCTTCTGAATTTACATCCACCTGGTTTTAGGAGTTTCAGTCATTTAGTTGATCACTATCTCTCCATTAAGGTAGGTTCTAAGAATCTGAATCATGTATACATAGCTGCACTCATTGTTACAACATGGTCTCTTTGGACGCATAGGAACAAACTATTATATGAAAATCTTGCTTTTTCAGTAGATGCATGTTTTCAGAATATTAAGGACCTGTTATTCATAATTTTCACTGCAAATCCATTGAAAGGAAATCCTGACAAACATAAGAAACTAATCCAGGCAGGAATCATTCCTAGTATAACTCTAAAAAGGAAGAAAGAAATCTCAATTTCAGCAGTTAAATGGGAAAAACCAACAAATGGTCTTAAGTTGAAGACGGATGCTTCATGGGTAAATGGGGGAGACTCTTCTTGTGCTGTAATAATTAGAGATTGGAGGGGAGATGTGAAACTAATGAGAGTCAAAACCTTTAAATCAGATTCCCCTCTGCACGTAGAGCTGGAAGGTATTATTTTTGCATACCAGATCTGCTTAGAAATGGATATTAGAGGTAGTATACTTGAGTCAGATTGTCAGCATGCAATAAGAGCAATACATGATCCTTATTCTGGCTCATGGAGACTATTTTCTCTTTACTATCATCTGCATGAGCTGCACACAGAAAACCAAATCCAATATGTCCCTAGGGAAGCAAACACGGTGGCTGATTTTTTGGCAAAATATGCTAGGGAGAATTCCATAAATGGAGATTTAAACTCAAGCAATACTCCATCTTTCCTAAAAGGCTTGATTATGCTAGATAAAAATGGAGTTCATGGGGTCAGAATAGGAACAGCAAGTGGTAACATAATCCACACATAATATGTTTCTCGGGCACATGTTTTCTAGAGGAACAGAGACTGCTTCTTTCTTGTTTCCTTCATTGCAGATTAATAGGCTGAGGAGGAAGAGGGTTACCCAGAGTATGACCATTGGAAGAACGGTGACACATTGGAATGTACGGTGACACATGGCAGTAAAGATCGGACGAAATGGAGAACAACTCAGGAAGCTAAGTGGCTGGCCACCCTCAAAGGATTTTCCAAAATAAAAGCTATCATATAGCATTGGCAAAGGTTTCACAAAGACTTAGAGGATAGGCTTATGGCTTAGGTTAAGGTTGTCTCTGACTGACTTGTGTCTTGTCTTTCGATTCACTAACAAGTTCGAGCGCCAACTACCTAGCCATTAGTATTTGTAATCCTCTAGTTCTACTCAAGGTATCTTCAACTATTTTTGGAAGCAACAAGGTGTTGCTTTAAGAGCAATATGCTCTCACATTGTAAACAAACTAAGCCTCGGCTTCTTTATTGTTTTTTAAGGGTTTGGGAAGCCTAATACAACTTTCCTCCATCTCAGGATGGTTTAATTTAAAAAAAAAAAAATCGGTAGCATCAACCTCATGTAATCGAAACAATTAAAAAGAGATCTTAAATTCTTCGTAGCTAGAAACAACTGGTTATTGTTACCAACATAGATCACTAAAACAACATTGAAATGATTGTGAGATTAATAAGGCAACTGAAAAGAGCATGTATAGTTAAAAACTTTGCAAAAAATTGAAATTGCTCTAAGTTTATGCATATTGACTTGTATCCAGATTGGGAAGTCGGTACATCAAATATATCAATTAACTACAAACTTCAATTTCCATGGTTGTTTGCAACCTCTTTGGCACGACATACATTGGAAACACAATCGAACTAATGCTTGAGGATTTTCAAAGATTTTATTCCAGAGAATTTGCTTTCCTGGTTCTTGCAAGTTACCTTTTTAGGGTTTTCTGACTCATAAAATAGTAAGATAGAAGAATATGCATTGAATTAGTGCTAGAACTTCAATCAAACATTATATACTAAAGATCAAGGTGTAACCATAGCACTTCAGTTAGATATATGTTGTGATGCAAACGTTGCCAAATTGAAGCGAACCACTGTGGGGATCTAGCTGAAGCATGAACACAGTAGTTATATGCATAGATAGGATTAGTATCTAGCTGTGAAGAAGTGTACCTGCTGCATCATCTGAGGAAGCTCAGAGAATAGTGTCTTTCTCCCACTGCCATCGAAAATCATCTCGAGAGTGATGTCTTGAAGTGAAAATAAATTAGTTTCTAGCACATACACTCCAGCCTAATTGGAAAATATGAACAGTGGCAATGGCTACATAAATAATGGATAAAATTTCAAATTTCATTCACAAGCACCTAAAACATTTTCAGGCTCTAACCTATTGTAGTCTATTGCGTCAGGGATTTAAACTATGAGATTCGTACTGGAAAATTAAGGCTTGATTGAAGTCATTAGAGGAAATTGATGAAAACAATGAAAGGAAAGAGTCACTTGATCTCTTTCAAATGTATTAAAGAGCAAATAAAAGGGTTGTAAAATCAATGGTAGTACAAACAATACCATCAATGCGAAGCACATGACTGCATCTAAGTGATGCCAATGTGTTTTGAGGACTGATTCACTTGCCTCGATACCAGGATTGAGTAACGCCACACCTAAAACGAAGCAGTAAATAAACATGAAAAGTTAAACAAACATGATTGTGGTGATACTATTTAATAACTGATACTGAATATAAGTTCACCTTGTAACTCATATGACTGTTACCATTACTGAATACTGATATCGTGGGATCACTACGTGACCCACATGACTGAATTGAATGACTATGATTTCACCTTGACACTCATATGACTATTTCTGCTACTGAATACTAATACCTTGGGATCACCATGTGACCCATGTGACTGAAATGATACTATGGGTTCACCTTGTGAATCATAGACTGTTATTGATACTCAAATGATTCAGTGGGATCACTATATACCGATGTGACTGTTATTGTTCACTGTTTTTATGATTTACGTTTTCTGCATTTTTTTGATAAAGTAATAATTTTTACACGAAATGTTTATTGACCAAATGCATTGATTAATTGCTTAATCTTTTATAGAAATTTCATTTATGCAAATTGTTATATACTGAAATATTTTGAAAGTTGGAACCCTCACGGGCGAAAGCTCACCCCACATTTTTCTAAGATCGTTTAGGTTAAGTGATAGGTATGGTGTGAGCGTGACAAATAAATTGTGAGGGACGCTTGAAGCTATTTCACTTGTTTTTTAGTTGATTTGAAGACTTCCATTTGATTATGAAGTAGTTTTATATTTAGATTACGAACTTCCATTGTTATAGTTATTGTAAGTTTTAGAATTGTAATAAAAGTACCCGTATTTCTTGACCGGGGCATTGTAAATGGTATCATAGCCAATGTTCTAGACCTAAGAGAAAACCTAAAATACTCCAATAAATAATTTAGGGTAAATAGGTTGTAGTGATTAACATTCTCATAAAACATTCAGGGTAAGAAAATTGCACTTGACTGATTTTCTGTTCTAACATGATGTAGAAATTATGTCCCCCAGAGATGACCATGTACAATCCATGTCTTTTAGAGAACCTCAAGGAATTAGGATGATTTTGAATCCGGTGAAAATGAGTGGACCCAGAGCTGAGTGTTACCCTAACCATGTGGTTAACCACCTAATTAGGGAACATAATACCTTGAGGAAGCAAGTGGCTGATTTGGAATGACAAATTTCCAGCTCTAAAATTGACCTGCATAAAGTGAATGATAATAATGATAAACTCCTCATCAAACACCTTAAAGCTGGAGAACTGAGTGAGCAGCTGGAGGGCGTAAAAATGAACTTGATAATGCTAAGAACCAAATTACCAATTTCACCCATCAAATGTTTGGAGAGGTTGAAGAGCTTAGGGATGTAGTAGAGCCACCCAACCATACCAATCTTATTGAGGACAATGAAGAGAGTGATGAGGACCCTATAGAAAACAACGAATATACATGGTGGAAGACAATTAGTTATATTGCACATTAGGACTAAATAAGTGCACTTTTCAATCACTTGCTCTTTTGGTTAATCCTATGATTATGAAGTTTTATTGTTAAGACACCTATTATTTGTGTTTGATTAGATCTTTTAAATTGATGTGGTAAATCACATTTATTTCCTTGAGTTATTGCATGCATGAAATTTACTTAACGATGGGACTAGTTACAAAATCAAAGTGAGGAGTAATGACTACTCACTTATTGAATTGGTATTCCTCAATAATAACTTTAGTATAAGTTTTATCGTATCTGAAAAACAAATAACTAATGTAGATGCCACCTCGAAGAAGCAATCGTAGAAACCCAATCCCAAACCTTGAGATTAAGAATGATGCTATCCCAAATCACGTGGATGCCAACCCAAACACAAACAACCACAATCCAGAGACTGATTTGGAATTTCAGCTAGCCATAACCATTAACCAGATGACTAGCATCATCAAGAAGATGGAACAACGTCAAGGGCAAGGAAAATATTAACCCCCCTAAGTTTGATGGAGAGCCAAGTGAAGATAAAGCCAAGGCTTTGTTGGACGGGATCACTGATATTCTAGAGGTTCTAAGGTATTTTAAAGAGAGGAAGGTGGCTTTTGCAAAAACAAAATTGAGCTAGCTGCGAAAGATTGGTGGTGTGTGATACAAAGGATATGGACGATTAAAGGAACTGTTCAAAATTGGAGAATTTTTTGACAGAGTGTTGAAGTAAGTACACCCTATAAGTTTTAGCAAAATTGAAGGAATCTTCTTTTATTAAGTACGCGTGTGATTTGGCAAGCTACGCTATCGCGGTAGAGAAGATCCAAATAATTAAAGAGACTAAGAATGAACTTTCTTCTTACTAGGTATGTCGTAAGAAGGGAATAAGTAATAATCTTTGACTAACTGGAGGTACACAGAAGGTCGTGATGAACCAGAGAATACCAGGAGTTGTTAACCCAAGCAATGTTGATAGGGTTACATATGACTTTTTTAAAATGCCAAACCATACCGAGAACATTTGTTGGTATAAGATCCACCAGATCATTAAATTTCTGAATGTTCCTTGTGATGAAATGCTGCTAAACCAGAGGAAATGGGCTCTCAAATCACAACACCTAATAGAGGTAAACCGAAGGTTCCCGCTCGAGTATTTGCAATCAAACAAACTGAAGCTGAGCCATCAACTGAAGTGATTAGAAGTACCATTCCAGTACTTGAATACTTAGCTAAAGTATTGTTTGATCCTGGTTACACTCATTTCTATATTGCATGTCATCTGTACATAAGGGGGTGACAGATCCAGAAATATTTCCGTATTTTTAGAAGTTAGTACCCTTGTTGCTAATGTAATATTGTAACGACACTATTTACCAAAGTTTTGGATAGGAGATACAAGGAGAAAACTCTCCCGCATATATGGTAGAGTCATAACTAAGGGGTTACGATGCCATACTAGGAATGGATTGGTTGTCTAACTATTATGCTTGTTTGAACTGTAGAACTAAAACTTTGAAATTATGCTTACTAGAGAAAACTGAAGTGGAGGTAAAACTAGTGGGTAGGTTGGCATCAACGAGGTTAATATTAGGATTAAAAGCAGGGAAACTTATAAAGGGAGCACAAGGATATTTGGTTGCAATGATTAACAAGCCTAGGGATAAATTATGGGTAGATGAGGTGCATGTGGTTAAAGACTTCTCGGGCGTGTTTCCTGAAGAATTGATCACCCTTCCCCTGGAGAGATAAGTAGAGTTTACCATTAATATGGTTCTTGATGCCACACCATATGCTTGCACTCCCTACATAATGGCTCATGCAAAGATGAGGGAATCAAAATTGCAATTACAAGACTTGCTATTACAGGGAAGCATCCGGCCGAGCACCTCACCATGGGGAGCTCTGGTCTTGTTTGTTAAAAAGAAAGATGAAATTATGAGACAGTGTATTGATTATCGAGGACTAAACAATGTGGTAGTCAATAATAAATATCCATAGCCCTTTTTGATGAGTTATTTGACCAGTTACAAGGAGTGATGGTATTTTCAAAGCTTGACCTTCGACAGGCACACTACTAGCTACATATCAAAGCTAAAAACATACCACGGACAACTTTTAAAACCAGGTATGGTAATTACTGGACCGCCTCCACCCGGGGTCGTTTATTGTAGCTAATTAACCCGAGCGAAGGCTAGGATCAAAGGATTAAAGAGATGGTAAAATTTATATTTATAGTTCTGCACCTAACTCACTGCTATGCTACCAATAAGGTAGTTAGTGGTAAGCCCTGGATATGTCCACAGAGATGTTAGGGCCTAACAATCAATTAAACACAACCATGTGAGGGTTGTCAATCTGTATGTGTTTCTAGGAATACATAGTATGGTAAACAGTAGGGGGTTGGGTTTTTATCCAGTTATCAACTACAAAGCATGAAAGTAAAAAAAACACTTAAAGTATATAAGCTAAACACTTGGTTAATGCTTGCATAACATGGATGATTTAATGCTTTGATCCTCGATTCATTTACATGTGAGATTTAGACAACCTAATCTGATGCTCATAACACATAGTGTGATTGATGGCATACATTTCCCCATACCTGTCACATCGGGTGCCCTTGCAACCTTCTATCGACACTGCCTCCGTAATTAGGGGAGTACAATAAATGTTCAACAATTTTTGTAGGTTTGTTTCTCCCCCGTACGATTACGTCCCGGGCGCTCCACCGTGGATGCTCTACTTCCTAGGCCTATAAACAAGGCAAAGGGAAGTAGGCACATAGTCTATAACACTAGGGCCTCTTACTATCTCTACGCTTAACCCATTGGACTACTTTATAGAATCAGCTAAGACTGGTGTGCTGGCACAGTAATAGTAAAACATGAAAAATACCTAAGTGCACAAACCCACGTGGACCTGGACACTGTTACCCATAACACATATGAGGTTTCTCTTTCCCAGGGGTATCAATATTTGCACCAACATGAATATAGACTAGAGTGTGTGCTAATGGAGTGTACTATTCATGCAGCTCTAACATTCAACAAGAAGTCACAATAATATCAAAAGCACAAGAAGCTCACAAAATTATAAATCAACACATGAATACAATTATACTCAAGCTATGGAAACTATGCCCTAGCCATGAAATTCAAATAAATATTTGAATTCCATATCATATGTTCAAAGCAAAATAAAAAAGGAAAGAAAGAAAGAGGACATAATATTTATCTTTCTAGGATGCTCTCCAAATTACAAGAGTAGAATATGAAAAATGTCAAAAGTCTTTAAAAAAAAGAGAAGTAGAAGAGAAGAAGAACTCTAAATAGAGAGATAACTCTTATTTTTCTTCTACCTACCTTGAGAGAAAAAAATCTATATTATGCCTACTTAGGTTTTCCTAGAAGACTAAAGGCTCCTATATATAGTAGTGGGGTATTGGATCTAAAAATAGGCCCAAAGTAGGCCCAAAGTAGGCCAAAATTAGGTCTAACATCTAGTCGGCTGCCACTTGAATAGTCCGGCGCGGGTTGATCATTTTTTCACTTCTAATCCACAAGAAGTGTCATTTGGCGCAGACCATCATCAGAATTCTCATTTTCCTTAGTTATTTGGTGTGGTCCGTTCAATTCTTCACATTACGCCAGCTGGTCTTAACATTTTGCACTTGAAACTGCACAAGCCATCAAAAACAAGACGGTCTGCACCCATACTTAGCCATTTTTTGAGTTAAAGTGGGCACTTGAGCACGCGTGCTAAAGTCTCTTAACACAGACTGTGTCGTCTGGTGTGGGGCGTTAGTGCCACCCATGAGCGGTCCGTGCCAACCCATATCTTCTTCGGCCGACTAAACTTCTTTCCTTCACTACGGATGAATCGTTAGTATGTTTTGAGAGTTATTGTAGTCAATTTTATGGTTCTCGAGGAGAAAAATCCAATGATACCAACCTTGAAGGCTTATTATTCTTTAATCGTTCCTAGAAGTTAGCGCAACTCTTGAACCACGATTCTCTGTTTCTTCCTTGGCCGTTTTGAACTCCAGTGCTGCCTATCTTTGGCTCCATTGTTCTACTACTACGAGTTGATGTTCATGCCTTCATCTACTACCATTCTAATGTGAATGGCCTTTGATCTCTTCTACCATCCTTGATAATGACTTTCAATATCTTCTACCACCCTTACGAATGGCCTTCACATAAATTATAGCAAACAATACCCACAAGTAACCTACTAAGGATGATCACAAAGGAGGATCTAGGTGCCCGTGGATACAAGGTTTCTAGTACCAATTAAGTATACAAAATATGGGATTTAGACAAGAAAACCAAACATGGCCACCTAAACCCCTTGTCATGTAAACTCAACTAATACTAGCAATCCAACATATAAAACTAGCCAATTCTTACCCTGAATGAAATGGTTAATGCACACACGATGAATCACTTTACCCTTTACTTGTCCTCCAGTAGATAAAGACAAGAAAAAAACTAAGTGAAATGTAGCGAGCAGGCATAAGTTAACCGAGGCATTCAACTTATTTCTACATTACCCTGTTTCCCCCAAAAGAGTAAGCAAATAATATAAGTGTTAAGATAGCTTATTTTTCCCAAAATGATCCCAAAAGCAATCAAAGAGTCGTGTCCCAAAAGCAATCCACCAAGGTAATCCAAGAGTCATCAACTTGGTTGTAACATAGGGATAACTCTAGATTCTCAACCAAGTTACAACCCAGGAGGCAAATGTATCATCAACCTAGTTTTTTGTTTTCTCTCAATGTCTCTTATTTTCCCCCTTTTGGGTTTTCATCCTAGATTTAACACACAAAGGGTACTCACATTCTCACCTTTTTCCACACGGCCTCTCATTTTTTTCATAGGCTCATAAGCTTAGCGGGGCCTAGCCTCTCATTTTTACTTAGGTCTTTCGACCTATCCGGGCTTTTCCCAATGTTACCCAAGTCGCTCTTTTAAGTTTCTAACTTGTCCGGGGTTTTTTTCATCATTTCTTTCTATTTTTTTCCAACATGCTCCAAAATGCTCTTAGAATAGCTATTCTTAGAAACAACTAAAAATAAAAAGTGCTATCTAATCCCCTCCCCCACACTTAAATCTTGCATTGTTCTCAATGCATATACAAAATCAAAGAACATATGTCAAGGGATGGAAATAGGAAAGCACTTATAATGAAGAATGAACACTAAAATCTACCCTTGATGGCACAATTATGGAATATACCATCACCCCAATATACTACTCCTAACCTCTAATCAAGAAAGTGCAATCTAACCACTATCATGCACCACAAATTGAATAAATAATTGAATCACAAGGAGAGTTACCTCTTAGGTCTCGATGTGGTGTTTCAAGGGTTTTAAGGGTAAGTGGATTTGGGTGGTACTTTGGCAGTGGTAGGGAAGAAATGGCGATTGGGGTGTAGGAAAGTATGTGAGCTTCATCGTGCTGGTCTACACGCCCCATGAATTTGGGGTTTGGTTCTCCTCATTGTCCACCATTTTGAGCATCACGAACCATGTATGTCTACATGGTCCATGAGTCGGGCTCCACGTTTGATCACCTTCCTTCAAGAACCATATGCTTCCTACAAAAAAAACATGCACACGAAGTTTAATAGTGTCCTAAAAACAAAATTCTACAGATATGAAAACACACCAAAAAGACTAAAGTAATCTAATTTTTCAAAGATCGGGTTGCCTCCCAAAAAGCTCCTTATATTTAAGGTCATCAGCACGACCCTAATGTTATCCCTATGGTGCGGGTTTGTACCCCATCACCTTAGACAACCAAAAATGGAAAGGTGGAGGTAACAATCTTCCAAGAGGAAGATATAGTAGAGGAGGAGTCAAACCTAAAGGAAATAGGTGGTTTGAAAGCTTAGCATATTCAATTAGCTTCTCTACGGTTTCCTTTAAGGGTTCTGAAAATGTTGGAATTGGTTCTATACGTGGAGGTAGAGGTGAAAATAGGTAATATTGTGAATTTAGTACAATCACCCCTTCCTCGACTTCTTCACTCACAACATACTATTCCTCATCCCCATTGGATTCATCTACCAAAAGTTCACCTTCAACTAGGGATGGTTCATTTTTGGAATATTGGGTTTCAAGTTGGCTCACCCTTTCCATCAAATAAAACACTTGCCCTTCAACTTTCTCAATGCTTGAGAATGGTTGTGCTACCAAATTGCTAATCTCTCTGATCATTTGTGATTGGAGTAAATCACTACTCTTGGTCACATTAGCTATAGCTTGCAAAATTTCTCCATAATTCAATTTGGCAACCAATCATAGGAATTGCTTTGAGGGCATTGGATAAGTTGGTGAAATCCAACTATCTATCCCAAAGTGTTGGTTTCTCGATGCATTTCCATAACACAAATTTGAGTTACCACTAAACCTCGAATTTGGAGAATCATGGTTCAGATACAGATTTTGATCCCATCGTTCTTGAGAACCAACAAATCCTACCTCTCTCTCATTTTCGCTCATCCAAGAGTAAGACTCTGTAGGGTGGTCGCAATGACATATCCTACAAAATATCACTTGTTGAGCCTCTCTTCTCCCAAAGTCACTCAACCTTGTGCAATACTCCGTAATATGATCATAATGACACACCCTACAAAGTGTCATCTATTGAGTAATTTCCTAAAAAAAATTATCAATTAAACACAAACATAGAAAACACACAAAATTTGGAATCGTAGTGAAAGTCCTCATTTTGCACCAAGAACTCAAGCAATACCTAATCCGGAAAACAATGAACAAAATTACATTACTAGCTACTCAACTAACGCGTCATGATAATTGATAATTAGACTAAATAGCATCCCCGGTAACGATGCCAAAATTTGATCTACCTCCACTCGGGATCGTTAATTGTAGCTAATTAACCCGAGTGAATGCTGAGATCAAAGGATCAAAGGGATGGTTAAATTTAAATTTATAGTTCTGCACCCAACTCACTACTATGCTACCGATAGGCTAGTTAGCAGTAAGCCTTAAGTATGTCCATAGAGATGCTAGGGCCTAACAGTAAATTAAAAGCAACCATGTCCGGGTAAACAGGTGGGTTGGTTTTTTTCCAGTTATCAACTACAAAGCATGAAAGTAAAAAAAACGTAAATTATATAAGCTAAACACTTGGGGAATGCTTGCGTAACATGTTTGATTTAATGCTTCGATCCTCGATTCATTTACATGTGATATTTAGACAACCTAATCTAGTGCTAATAACACATAGTGTGATTGACGGCATACATTTCCCCGTACCTGTCACATCGGGTGCCCTGGTAACCTTCTATCGACACCACCTCCGTAATTAGGAGAGTACAATAAATGTTCGACAATTTTTGTAGGTCTATTTCTCCCCAGTACGATTACGTCCCGGACGCTCCACCATGGATTCTCTACTTCCTAGTCCTATAAATGACGCAAAGGGAAGTAGGTACCTTATCTATAACACTAGGTCCTCTTACAACCCTAGCTTTCTACTTTTCACTATCTATACCTGTAACTCATTGGACTACTTTACGCAATAAGCTAAGTTTGGTGTGTTGGCAATGTAACAGTAAAACTCAGAAAAGACCTACGTGCACACACCCACGTGGACCTGGATCCTCTTACCCATAACACATTTGGGGTTTCTCTTCCCCGAGGGTATCAATATTTACACCAACATGAACATAGACTAGAGCGTGTGCTAATGGAGTTTACTTTCCATGCAATTCTAACATTCAAGAACAAGTCACAATAATATCACAAGCACAATAATTATGGTGAACTAAGAATATCACAAAAACATAAATCAACACATGAATACAATTATCCCCAAGCTATGGAAACTACTCTCTAGATATATAATTCAAATAAATATTTGAATTCCATATCATAGGACCAAAGAAAAATAAAAATAAAAAAGAAAGAGGAGATGATGTTTCTCTCTCTAAGATGCTCTCCAAATTACAAGAGTAGAATATAAAAAATGTCTAAAGTCTTTAAGATCTAGAAGAGAAAAGAAAAAGAGAAGGAGAAGAGAATAATAACTCTAGAGAGAGAGAGAACTATCATCTTCTTTCTACCTACCTAGAGAGAGAAAAAATCTACATTATGCCTACTTAGGTTTTCCTAGAAGACTAAAGGTTCCTATATATAGTAGTAGGAGATTGGGCCTAAAATAGGCCCAAAATAGGCCAAAATTAGGTCAAAACTCTAGTCAGCCACCACTCTGAATAGTGCGGCGCGAGGCTGGGTATAGTGCCTCGCGCAGAGTCTTTGGTTCGTGCTGGTGCGTGGCGCCAGATCTAGCGCAGAACGTTTGACCACATTGGCACATTCTGTGTCGTCTCCTTGGTACGGACTGTGGTATTTGGCGCAGGTTAAGCTGGTATGGTCTGTGACGTCTAGAGTGGCCCATCGTCAAGATGGTCATTTTTGCACTTCTGATTTGTGGGACGTGTCATTTGGCGTGTACATTCATCAGAATCCTAATCTTGCTCAGTATTTTGGCATGGGCTGCTTAATTCTTCACATCCCGCTTGCTGGTCTTGACATTTTGCACTTGAAACGATGTGGGTCATAAAAATGGGATGGTCTGTGCCCATACTTAGACATTTTTGAGTGGAAATGGGCACTTGAGCATGTGGCCCGTCAGGTTTGGCACGGTCCACACTAGGTCTTACCACGGCTTGTGCCAACTACCCTTGGTGTGGACCTTTTCATCTGGTGCGGGCCATTGGTGCCACTCATGAGTGGTTTGTGCCGACTCGTTTGTGCTTTGGTCGGCTGAACTTCTTTCCTTCGTTACGGATGAACTGTTAGTCCATTTTGAGATTTCTTGTAGTCAATTTTATGGTTCTCAAGGAGACAAATTCAATGGAATTAATCTTGAAGGTTGATTCTTCTTAGATCATTCCCAGAATTTGGTGCAACTCTCGGACCACAATTCTCCATTTCTTCCTTGGCCATTTTGTCCTCCAATGTCACCTATCTTTTGCTCCATCCTTCTACTACCATGATTTAATGTCCATGGCTTTCATTTACTACTATTTTAATGTGAAATATCTTTGATATCTTCTACCATCTTTGCGAATGGCCTTCAATATCTTCTACCGCTCTTGCGAATGGCCTTCACATAGAATATAGTGAATAGTACCCATGAGTGACCTACTAAAGATGATCACAACGGAGAATCTAGGTACCCTTTGTTACAAGATGTCTATTAGTACTAATTAAGTTTACAAAATGTGGGATTTAGACGAGAAAACTAAACATGACCGTCTAAACCCCTTGTCACTTAAACTCAACTAATACTAGCAATCCAACATATAAAACAAGTCAATTATTACGCCAAATGCAACGGTTAATGCACGCATAATGAAGCAGATCAATTACAAATTTGTTGTGATGCCTTTCGGACTAACCAATGCACCGGAAACATTCACGGATATAATGCACCGAGTGTTTCAGCCATACCTAGATCGTTTTGTAGTCATCTTTATTGATGATATGTTGGTATACTCCAAGATAACTGAAGAGCATTAGGAGCACCTGGGATTGGTATTACAAAAGTTGCAAGAATGCCAATTTTATGCAAAGTTTAGAAAGTGTGAATTTTTTGTAAAGTAAAGTGGCATTTCTCTGGCATATTATATCGCATGGAGAAATTGCAGTGGATCCTGCAAAGGTGGAGACAATCATGAAATGGAGGACTTCGGAAAGTCTGACAAAAGTTAGAAGCTCCTTAGGACTAGCTGGTTATTATCGGAGGTTAATTCAAGAATTTTCTAGGGTAGTTAGTCTAATGACAAGACTCATCCAAAGGCAAGTTAACTTTATATGGGATAGTAAGGATGCAGCGAGTTTCTAAGAATGGAAGAAGAGGTTGACTACTTCACTTGTGTTAGCTTTGCCAAGAGGTATGAAGGATTTTGTAGTTTTTATGGACACATTGAAGGAAGGTGTGGGATATGTGTTAATGCAATGTGGGAGGGTAATATCTTATGCATCGCGAAAGATGAGGGATGTGTGTTAATGCAATATGGGAGGGTAATTTCTTATGCATCACGAAAGATGAAACTGTATAAGCTAAACTACCTTGCGCGTGATTTAGAACTTGCAGCGTTAGTTTTTGCACTTAAGAACTGGAGGCATTATCTTTATGGTGTAACTTTTGAGGTGCATTCAGATCAAAAAAATTTAAAATACTTGTTCACTCAAAAGGACATGAACATGAAACAGATAAAACGAATAGAGTTTCTACAAGACTATGATTGTACGATTAGTTATCACCCAGGGAAGGCAAATGTGGTAGTTGACGCCCTTAGTAGGAAGACTCAGATGGATAGAAACACACTTAGGGTTGCTAGAGGCGAGGATAAATGGATGAGTTCAATTTGAAGTATAATAAGGGGAGAGTTATATTTTCAAATCTAAAGATTTGCTCGTTATTACCCGAGTGAATTAGGAGAGCTCAGCAAGATGATTTAACACTTAAGCCCATTGGAATTGGCTGGAAAAGCTAACCATACAGAGTATAAGATAGGTGATAATGGGATATTATGACATACGGATCGGATGTATATACCTCAGAATGATGGTCTGAAATGAGAAATACTCGAATAGGTGCACCGCTCGAGGTATATTGTGCACCCTAGTAGTACAAAGATTTATAGGGACTTGTGGTCAAGGTATTGCTGGGATAATATGAAGAGAAATGTGGCAAACTTTGTGGCTTCATGTCTTACATGCCAACATGTAAAACTAGAGCACCAGTGACCATCTGGATTGTGGCAGCCGTTAGACATGCTAGAGTGGAAGTGGGAACATATTACAATGGATTTTGTTATGGGGTTTCCAACCTCAAAGTGTAATCATGATGTTGTTTGGGTTGTAGTGGATAGACTAACGAAGACTACACATTTCTTGCTAATCATTGTAAAGTACTCCTTAGAGATATTATCCAAGTAGTATGTTTGTGAGATTCTATAATAACACGGAGTCCCACTCCGTATAGTTTCAGATCGGGATCTACGATTCGCGTCACGCTTTTGGAAGAAATTGCAACAAGCGTTGGGAACACAGCTGAACTTTAGTACTATAGCACATTAGCAGACCGATGGGCAGTCTGAAAGGACAATCTATATTTTGGAAGATGTGTCAAGGGTGTGTACACTAGATTTTTGTGGAAACTGGGAAATTCATCTACCTCTCATCGAATTTGCTTATAACAATAGTTACCCAGCATCTCTAGAAAGGACACCTTATGAGGCATTATATGAGTGGAAATGCATATCACCATTGTATGGTATGAGGTTTGTACTAGGAGTAACATAGCCACTAACTTGATATCATAGGTGGAGGGGGCATCATGATGCGAAGTTAATATGACAGTGGTTGCTCACGGCGCATAGTCGACAAAGGAGTTATACAGACAAACGAAGAAAAGACATTTTTTTTGTGGGGGATAAAGTATTCTTAAAGGTGACTCCATACACTTAGATAGTAAAGCTTGGGAGAAGAGGAAAGTTGAGCCCAAGATATGTAGGTCCTTTTTCCATTATGCAACAAGTGGAAGTGGTAGCCTACCGATTGGATTTATCCACAGCCATGAGAAAGATACACCATGTTCTCCATGTGTCTATACTTAGAAAGTACCATCCCGATCAAAGCCATGTGGTGAATATAGGAGGTTTGCGAATTGATGACACCCTTCAGTATGAAGGAACTCCACAACGGATTGTGGATCGCCAGGTGAAGAAACTAAGGACCAAGGATATAGCACTAGTCAAGAAAAAATGGAATCATCACGGGATCGACAAAATTCTCTTAAAGAGGGGGTGAATGTGACTCTCAAATATATTTTGCTTAGATATTTTTCCGTTTTCTTTTCATAGAAGCGTAGTAGAGAATCTTGAGAGAGTGTTAATAATTTTATTGGGATCATTTAAGATTAATGGAATTTTAGGAGGATTAAAATAAAAATAAAAAAATTATTAATCTAAAGAAAAAGGAGAAAAGAAAAGAATTTTAAAAAATAGATAATAAGGATTAAAAGGAACAAAAAAGTAAACAACGTGAATATCCAGAATGTGGCTAAGTTTTTTTTTAATGAAAACACCCGAGGGTGGGAGATTATATATAAGGTTCCCCAGGCCTTAATTGAAGTAACTGAAATATACAAAGACTTGTTTTGTTCATGAGGAGATCTAAGGCAACATAGTTGCCTCCAAAAGAAATACCTATCTAGTAATAGATTGTTTTAATTATCCATAGTAAAAGAGAATAGTTATTGAAGTTGAGATTCCAAAAGAAAGAATCTCCACCCCTTGTGTTAATTCTTTCCTTTGGCCAAGCAACTTCAATCTAGAAACTACAGTGATTAATGTTAAAATCCGAAACCTAAAGTTGGATTTCTAAGTAGTCAAAATCTGATGACGGGGCATTCCTTCACATAACCACAGTAAGATAACCAATTGAGATGGGTCTCCATATAAGTGTAGTTGAGCTTCAGATGTTTGAAATCCCTTCATAGAACCTACAAAAAATCAAACGGCAATTTCTAGCAGTATCAATTCTATCAGGAGCCATTCTTATACAGTCTGATATAGGGAGTATGCTCCCTATCCAAAGAAATGAGGCCTTTGATGTGTGTGGGTACATTGGAAAGGCTTAGGCTCAGATTATGGATTGAGTGATGTTTAGCAATAACATTTGCCACAGAGTTACATTCCCTAAAAACATGTTAAAGATCAGCATTCCTTAACAGGGACTGTACTTTGGAGGTTAGATCAAACAAAGGCCAATGAGCAGTATAGGGATCTTTGATCATTTTCACTGCCAACAATGAATCTGATTCAATTGTGAAAGTGTTATCTAGTTTTGGAAAAGTTTGGCAGGAAAATAAAATAGCTAAAATCTCTGCTTGAAGTGAAGAAGGAACAGTAATAGTTGTTGATTTGATAAGGAATGGGGTTCCATAACTGTTCCTTGCAATCAGGCCAACTGTTGCACTATTAGGATACCAGGATGCATCTACATTGATCTTTATGCAATCTGGCTTTGGCCTTTCCCAGAAAACAATAGATATAGTATGTTTTGGAGGTGGTCTAAGATGAGGGATCAGATGCAAAAAGCTGGATGGAATAGTTAAGAGGGAACTGTGGTGGTAAGGTTTAGCATAGAGAGACAGATAAATATGATCACAAACTTCCTTGCATATAAGCTTTGAAGAAAAACTTTTGTTGTCAAATAAGAAACTGTTCCTTGCCTTCCAGAGGCACCAACAGATCAAAGGTGGGAGAATTTTGCATAACAGTTGGTGCCACTTAGGAAGGTTATGACTATTCCAAAACAGGAAAAATCTTTCATTAATTGAATCTTGATCATTAAGATGAAAATCCAACAAAGATGCCATCTTATTCCATATAGTTTGAGCAAGGGGGCAGGATATAAAAAAATGTTGAATAGAGTCTGAATGACAACATGCTGAGCATTTTGAAGCAAGACTAAAACCACATTTGATTAGCACACCATCAAAAGGTAGGAAAGAGTGCAACATTTTCCATGTAAAAATAGAAACCTTTTTTTGTAGTTTAGGATTCCCTATAAGTTGGTGGCAGGGAAATTACCTGAGGAAAGAGTGAGTTCCTTGTATGCAGATTTGAAGGAGAAAACACCTGTCACTTCTGGTTTCTAGATCAACCTATCTTCTATATCTTGGGTAATTTCTGCATCCTGAAGAAAAGAGAGAGTATCATGTTCCAGGAAGGAGGAGATCTGAGGTAGAATAGATGCTTTGTTACTGATAAAATCAACCACAGAGCAATATAATAATGGGGAAAAGATGGAGCTGGGGATACAGTTAATCAGTGGCCCATTAGGGTACCAGTTAGCAGACCAGAAATTACATCTACCTTTACCATGAATGATCAGGGTGTTATTCTCAGCAAAGGAGTTAACTGAACAGATTCTCTTCCAGGTCATGGATTTTCTATGTGTATGTGGTAAGGACCATATCATTTTAGCCCACATGGTAGTTCCTAACTAACTCTTCCACCAGATTTTAAGAGAGCATGAGTCAATTATGGCCTGAATTGATCTAAAACCTAGACCATTTTGAGACTCTGGTACAGCTAAATCAGACCACCTTTTCCTAACTTTGTTCTTTTTGCCATCTGACTCTCCCCAGAAAAATCTAGATATTTTTTTCTCAAATGTCTTAAATATATGATTACGGAGTTTAGTAACAGTCCATAGATGCTGAGGTAAAGAGTATAAACAGGACTGGATTAAGGTCAATTTACCCCCTGAACTCAGCCATTTGTTTTTCCAGTTCATCAGTTTTTTGTCCAGATTTTCCATCAAAGGTTGGAAGTATCTATTCAAGGTTCTAGCTTTAAAAATTGGGCAACCTAGGTATTTAAAAGGAAAATAACCTTTTTCATTTTTAAAATCATCCTAACCTGATTTAATTTGGCTGTTGTAGCCCTTTTGCTTATATAGAAATCAGATTTCTCAAAATTGAACTTTTTTCCCGAGGTAGATTCAAAGATCTCTAAAAATGCTTTAATCTTAATCAGGTTAGATTTAGAGGCTTGCATGAAAATAATGGTATCATCAGCATACATTAAGTGAGAAGTTGGTGTGATTGAGGCAGGTAACTGATAGTATGAGAGACTATTATTCCAAAATATAAAAGAAAGGCTCCTAGAGAAAGCCTCTGAGAAAATATTAAAGAGGAATGGAGAAAGGGGATCACCTTGTTTGATACCTCTAGTGGCTTTAAAAAAGCCCACTAGATTGCCATTGATAAGAACTGAGAAATGAGCTTGTAATAAATTATTCATAACAACATTTAAGAAATTCCCATTAAAACCAAATCTACTTAATATGTTCCTAAGAAAATCCCAATTGACCCTGTCAAAAGCTTTCCTAAGGTCCAATTTGAGAATGCAGTTAGGAACTCTACTCTTTTTATCTAAGAATCTTAAGATTTCCTGTAAATAGAGTATGTTATCAAAAATGTCTCTATTCTTCATAAAGGCAGTTTGATTGGGAGAGATTAGGTTCTCCATGTGAGGTTTCAATCTTTCCATTAAAACCTTAGAGCAGATTTTGTTGATAACATTAGAGAGACTAATTGGTCTGAAGTCATCAAAAGAGGATGGTGTTGAGTTTTTTTGGAATTAGAGTTATCCAGCTACTGGAAATACACCTTGGCATATCTAACCCTAAAATGAATTCATTAACAGCATTAGTTAAATCTTCCTTAATGATAGCCCATCACTTAATATAGAATTTACTAGAAAAGCCATCTGAACCTGGACTACTATTTTTATTTAAGCAATTAATCACAGATTTAAGTTCATCCTCTGAGACAGGTCTAGATAAAGCTTGCTTATCCTGTTCAGTGATGATAGATAGGATTTGGCTAAGAAAATGAGGGTAATAGGTATTATTAGCCCTATGGTTAGGTTCATTTAATAGATCAGAAAAATAGGCAACAACTTCTTTTTGAATATCTTAATGTGAGTTAAGCCACTGACCCTGCCTATTTTTAATTTTAGTGATCTGTAATTTATAGTTTTTTTCCTGCACTGTCTTATGAAAAAATTGGGTGTTATTATCTCCTAGCTTATGCTATGTTGATCTAGCTTTCTGCTTCCAAAATTTTTCCTTTTCCTTTAGGGATCTAAGCAAAAGTGCCTTTTTCTCATTTAATTTAATTAATTCAGAATCTGAGGGGGTCGAGTCAAAGACAAGTTCCTGTAATCTTAGAGCCCCTTCTGCAGTGAATACATTAGCATTGATGTTTCCAAAGCAGTCTCTATTCTAAGTTTTTATCACTTTCTTCAGTCTAATCAATTTTAGATAGAAGCCTAGCATTCCAGACTGAGAGAGTGGGTTTGACCAATTTTCCCTAATTAGATCTATAAATTCTGGTCTATTAAACCAAGTATTTATAAATCTAAAGGGTTTAGGGTGAGAAATAGCCAGAGTTGACACCTGAATGAGTAGAGGAGAGTGATCTGAGGATTGCCTATTCAAAATTTGGATAGAAGATGAAGGAAATTTTGAATTCCATTTAATAGTACAAAGTCCTCTATCTAATCTCTTTGAGGTAGGATTCCTAAGTCTTGAATTGGACCAAGTGAATAGGTTCCCTACTGTATTAATTTGCTGAATTCCAAAGGATTTAATCCAGTTATTGAAATCTCTAATACTTCCTAGAGAAGGGGAGCTAGGACCTCTATATTCTGAAAGTGAAGTGATGGTATTAAAGTCTCCTATGAAAATAGTTTTACTTTTAGGTATGACACTCAGGTCACTCCATAAAGTTTTCCTACCCTCTCTATTCCTAAGAGCATAAACAAAAACTGCTTCCATGTCTATGTCTAAAGTAAGGTGGGCTATTTTAACATACAAAAACTGTTCATGATGAGAGATGAGTGATACTGTTACGGGGTTGTTCCACATAAGCCATATTTTGCCATTTTGGAGTGGCAAATTATGTGAGAAATTGAGCTTATCCATATAGGATTGACACTGAGTGTTATCATGCATTGGTTCAATTATACAAAGGAGTTGAATTTTCTTCAGCTTAACTAATTGGATTAGTCTTAGCATAGAAGATTCCATACCTCTAAGATTCCATATGAAAAAATTAACAGTTAAAGTGTGTGCCATTGTTCACATGATTTATGACTTTTTGTAGCTGATCTTAGCATCATCTTATTCAGCTGAGTAAAATAATTATTTTTTTTATTCTTAGACTTACCTTGCTGATTAATGGTACCTTTGAGCTTCATAGATTGTGGTGCTGTGAGGTCCAGGTGACTGTTAGTAGCTTCTTCTTCTAAATCTTGCACTTCCAGTTCCATAAGGTCCTGTGCTTGGGGGAGATTGTCTAAATCCTACAGAATAGAAAACCTATTTTCCATCTTTCCTTGTAGAGAAAGTGGGGGGTTAGTTGGGGAGGATTGGTTCAGGGTTAACCTGAGTGAGCCAATTTATATATCATCTTTTGCATAGGCAATCGGAGTAGGTTTGAACAATGCTGTAGCATTTAACAGTTTTGAGAGAGAATTTTCTTGGGGTGGGATTCTGGGTGATTGAACAGGTGTTATTGTTGGTGATTGCAAGGTATCGTTATCAAGCACTCTATTAACACCTGGAAGTGAGTAGGAGGAAGGGTTTAGGGAGGGGCTTGTTATAGCTCTCTGGTGAACTACTTTGTCATTATTGGGAGGGGGAGAGACAGTCTGATTTCCTAGGATATCAGATGTGCCTTACTAAACTTATTCCCAGTAGTCTGCCACTGTGTATGATTTTGGCTTTGTGATGTGGGGTTTTCCAATGATTTACCATTAATGATTTGTGGGATAGCTCTACATTGATTTAAAGAATGTCCTAACTTAGCACAATGATCATAGTAAAGTGGGACATCTTCAAATTCAATTGGGTATTTTCTGTTATTAGTAACTGATCCCAATCTAATGAAATTACACAAAGGTTTCTGTAAATCAATTTCCACACACAATTTAATTGCAGAAGGTCCTGTGAGCATTTCAGTAGCTAAATCATTCTTAATAAAACTTCCTATGCTATTTCCAATGGCCTCAATAAATGCAGAATTATAATAGTACAGAGGGACTTCCCTGATCGTACACCAGATGGGCACAATTGGGGATTCTCTGTGAGTCGAGAAATTCGGAGACCATTTGAGCATCTTAAGCAGGATTCCATTGAAATTCCAAACTCCGTTGATCCAACATCTTTGGTAATCGTTGACTTGATCGAACCTAATCAAAACATGTTTATAGTCTAACGAACCTAACTGATAGTTACCGGTAAAACCTACCGTCCTGAAGGCTAGCTCCAGTTGCTCCATCGACAGTCTCCCTTTTGTGAATTTTCTGACCAAGGTATTAGCATAGTGTGCCGAGAGTTTGGCAATTTGATCATCGGAGTAGAGACAAGCCGGGTCACCTAAATGTTTAGATTTAGGGGTTAGCTCTGGGTTGTTAGGCAGGGATTTCATTAGTAGGGGGATTTGGTCTGGAGAGCAGCCATGAAGGATTTTGGTATGGCTTGGTTGGCGTTGCTTTCCGCTATAGCAACCGGCAAAGCAATGGCCGTGTCTCTCGTTAAACGTTAACGGCGGGATAGTAGCTGTTAACGGCGGGAAAGAGCCATTACCGGCGAGAAAGGAAGAGAAAGAGATGGGAGGTTCGTTACTGTAGCACAAGCGAAATTTCAAGCGAGCGAATTCGTTCCTTGAGAATGTGGCTAAGTAGGAACCAAAGAAGTATAGTTGCTGTAGGATTTCTTGTGATTTGAATCAATCGATTGAGAAGGCCGAGAAAGGATTAACAACTTCAGGAGTTTAAATTGAAAAAAAATCATGCTGAATTTCAGAGGTAGAATTTAATCGTAATCCTTCATTCTTATATCATAAGAATAAGATAAAACTATAGGTTCATCGATCGAAACTCTCGTCAGAACTTCTTCACCATAAACAGGCTATTCGACCAAAGGAAAAGGGAGAAACGCAGTAGGTTTGGTATTAAGGAAGAGTTGTTGGAGTAAAGTGAGCAAACCAAAGTTTTTTTTAACTCAAAACACTCATCATGGATGAGCGGGGGTTTTCTTATTAAGGGATCCCACACCCTATGATATATCCCAAAATTTTTGTTTACAAAACGGGTACAGCAAGTTCCTATGTCAATACATGAATCTCCTGATGATTGAATGAAATCTCTTGACTGTGTTTCCTTCTATAAGCTCTCCACCCCTGTGTGAAGCTTATGAAGGCCAGACAATCAAGAGATTTCAGTCCAAGGAGTATAAAATAAAGAGCCTAGCTAGTGTAGTGTTGTTTCCATCTGAACTGAGGGAATAAGATTTCCCTGCGGTTGAGAAAAGAGAACCTTTGTGATGTTTGAATTTAAACGAACTGGGTGGTGTATCCTCTTCTAATTGCAAGCTTTGCAAGGAAGTCTGGTGTTTGGTTTCCTTCTCTGTGAATGTGGCTGAAGATAGCCGTTTGAAACGTTGAGGCAGCTAATTTGGTCCGGGCCCGAAGCTGCAACAGAGGCCACAGGAAGATCTGGTCATGGCAGATTTGAATAGCCGCAGCACAATCCGATTCGATGTGAACATGCTCAGTCCTTGCCTTTGCAGCTTCCAATCCTGTGAGTATAGCCAACATTTCAGCCTTTAGAACTATTAGATGAGGCATTAGAAGGGTGTTATTTATTTCCATATAGCATGATTCAGCATGTACAGCCCTTTTATTAGTGTCTCTAAGGACACACCCTAGCCCTAGATTATTCCCTTCTAAGGCTGCATCACAGTTAACTTTGAGTCCAAGATCTGGGGGTTCCCATTTTATAAGGTTAAGTATTCTTGTCCTTTTCCTTTTATATGGAGGAATTAATCCCTTGGAGACCAGGCTACATTGTGGATGGCAACTAGCTTTAGGAAGAACTGAGAAAGTCATAAAGCAAAGATTAGAGATGTTTATCCATTGAGCATGAACACAACTTCTCATGTTATCATGAATCATTTTGTTTCTACCTTTCTATAATTCCCAACATATTAAGCAAGGAAGAGCAATAATTAGGGAGGAGTGATCTGGTGAAGCAGGTTTTAAAGACCAGTAGTATTCTACTCTTTCCCAAATAGTATTAAAAGATTTAGCTGGTAAATTCAGTGCCTCATGAAATTTATTCCAAAGAAACATAGCTGAGGCACATGAATTGAAGTAATGTGAGAGAGAATTTATGTGTTCACAAACTGTACATTTGGAAGGTAAGTGAAGACCAGTTTTCATGAGGATATCAGCAAAGGGTAAAGCACACAGTAACATTTTCCACATAAAGAAGCTGACTTTTTTTGGCAAAACCTGATTCCAAACGTTTGTAAAAATTTCCAGTTCAGGTTTTTTAGGTCTGTAAGCTTGATAAGCTGATTTAATAGTAAAAGAGCCATAGGTATCAGGTTTCCAAATAATATAATCCTGCTGATCTGTAAGGGGCATGTACTTCAACAGCTCCAGGTTTATGTCAGAGTTAAATAAATATGAGAGTTGAGAGATATAAGTACCTTTGTTTAGCTGAAATTCAGCTACTCTAAGAAATGGAAAAGGAACTTGTACCTGAGCATCCACCTGATTAATGAGAGGGCCTGAGCCTAGCCAATTAGCTATCCAAAAATTAGAGGATCCTTTACCTATGATTACCTGGGAATTTGATTCTGCCCTGCTATTTACTTTTCTGTATCTAGCCCAAGTTTCTGATTTTCTGGCATGGGGAGGTAATGACCACATAAATTTAGACCAATTTGACTGTCCTATTTGAAGTTTCCACCAGATTTTAGTTGAGAATGAATTAATTATTGATTGATTATGCCTGATACCTAGACCTTGTTCTTTCTGTGGATATGAAATTCTATTCCAAGATATCGAATGCTTGTTTAGTCCATGTTCTGTTTTACCCCATAAGAAATTACTGAAGATGGATTTAAGCTTGTGAATTGTGTGCTTAGTTGGTGCAGTTACAGCCCATGTGTGTAGAGGTATAGTTGTTAAAACATGGTTTATCAAGATTATTTTACCCCCTCCTGTCAACCATTGGTTTTTCCAGTTAGATATTTTACTGTTAACTGAGTCTATTAATGTTTTGAAGTGCAGATTTAGTTTTCTTCCTTTGAAGACAGTGACACCTAAGTATGAAAAAGGTAAGGTTCCTGGGGTCATGTTTGTTAAGTCTTTAATCTCTTTCTTCTTGTTACTACTTAGCTTCCCTGATTAATATGCACTTTTCTGGAAGTTTATTTTCTGTCCTGTGGCTTTTTGATAAATTTCCAAAAATATCATTATGTTTTGTAGGGATTGTTTTGTCCCTTTTAAAAAAACCACAGTATCATCCGCGAAGGATAGCTGGTTTATTGTGTTTGCTAATCCTGGAGTTTTGAATTGTTTAATGTTCCCATTTAAGAATTGAATCCTAAGATTTCTAGTTAGAAGTTCTGTCAAGATGTTAAAGAGGAAGGGTGATAGTGGATCACCTTGTTTTAAACCTCTAGTAGGTTTAAAAAAGCCCCAAGGTGATCCATTTATCATAATAGAAAACCAGGTTGAATTTATGTTATTCATTATGGTTTTAACTATATGACCATGGAATCCCAAATTCAGTAAAAGAGTGTTGATGGTTGACCATGAAACACGGTTAAAAGCCTTCATCATGTCTAATTTAAGGATTAGATTTAGGGATTCATTTTTCTTATCTAACATCGTAACTGCCTCCTTCATCATAAGAATGTTATCCACAATATCCTTACCCATTAGAAATGCTGACTGTTCTTCTGAGATTATGGAGCTCATGAGTGGTTTAATCCTTTCAACCATGATTTTAGACATCAGTTTATTAATGAAATTGGAGAGACTTATGGGTCTAAATTCACTAAAGTCTTTTTGGGTTTTTGTTTTTGGTATTAATGCAATCAGTGTGCTTGCCACTGATTTTGGAATGGGAATACCAGCTTGGTATTCCAGCATTGCAGTTAAAACATCATTTTTTATTATCTCCCAAGCCTTTCTGTAAAAAAAACCTGGGAAACCATCTGGGCCAGGGGCTGCAGATGGGGATAATTCAAAGACAGCTGATTTGATTTCATCCAAGGTTATAGGTTTTAGCAATTGGATGTTGTCATGGTCAGAGATAGAAGGATGAATTTCCTTCAATAGGAATGACAGACATTGGCCAGATGGATCATCATTTCCATCGGATAAAAGTGTTTTGAAAAAATTAACTGCTGCATCCCCTATTGAGGACTGTGAGTTAAGCCAGTTACGATTCTGATCTTGTATTTTCATGATTGCTAATCTTGCATGGTTTTCAGTGATAGACTTATGAAAGTATTTAGAGTTTAAATCCCCATCTTTAAGCCACTTCATTCTAGTATTTTGTGTTAGGAAGATGTTTTGTTCAACCAGATGCCTAGTTAAAACTGCCTTAGCCTTGTTCAAGTTAATTCTGTCGGTAACTGAGTGTGATATGTCATAAAGGGCCTCCAAGTTAGCAACTTCTGATTCTGATCTTGTTATGTTATCATGTACATTGCCAAAAACCATTTTGTTCCATGTTTTTATTTCGTTTTTAAGTCTTTTAATTTTCGAAGAGAATCCAACTAGACCCTGTTCCAGGGTGGGTTGGGACCAGCTGGTGGAGATGAGGTCCATAAATTCACTTTTGTTGAACCACATTTCCTGAAACCTAAAGGGTTTTGGGGATGTGATGTCCAAATTTGAAATGTCCAGTAACATGGGGGATTGATCCGATGATGTTCTACTTAGGATTTGGACAGAGGAGTGGTTAAATAAGTTGAAAAAACCATTATTTCCCATTACCCTATCTAATCTCTTGGAGGTTGGGTTTACAGCTCTATGGTTGCTCCATGTTAGGTGGTTTCCTACAGTGTTTAAATCAGATATTTGAACTTCATTGATAAAGGAATCAAAATCAGTAATAGAGTTTAAATTTGGAGAGCTAGGGCCTGAGTATTCATCCATAGACCTTATGACATTAAAGTCCCCTCCAATCAGAGTTGGGGAATTATCAAAACTATTATTCAAATCATTCTACACCTGAAGTCTATCCTCTCTATTGTGTGGAGCATATATGAAGAATGCCTTAATTATCTTTGCCCTAGCTTTTATGATTATTTCCACGTGGATACGGTGATTATGGGTTGCTAGAAGGTTTAGGTCTATCCTATCAGAGTACATGATCCATATCTTACTATGAATCAGACCTAAGTGATGATGAAAACAAAACATCTTTTTGTACATATCAAGCTGATTTAAATTACCTTTAGGTTCAATGATAACTAATAAATCCAGTTTATGTTTCTTAGACAAATGCTTAAGCCTAACTTTAGAAGTTGATAAGCCTCTGACATTCCAAATTAAGCATTTAACTGTCATTGGAAACTTTCTTTTTTAAAGCTAACCTGGAACTTCTCTTAGGGAGATTAGCCTAAGATGATGTTTGTATTTCCATTATCTCTGCAGGTAGGTCCCTTGGATTATGCTCTTGTTGTATATCCTTTCTGTTAGCCTCCATAGTGTCCCTGAGAGTGTTGATGTGTGGAGGCTTCTCATTGACCTGTGAGGAATCAATATCTAAAATAGTTTCCTTATTTGGGATCCAGGAAAACTGATCAGAAAGGAAAATATCTGAATTTATGGGAACTTTCACTTTATCACATATAGTATCATCATTAAAGGATGTTAAAAGGATATTCTTCTTCTGTGGAGATGAAGGAGATGTGTTGTAGCCTTTGGATTCATATCCTTCCTCAAGGTGATCTTCAATTGAGTTGGTATCCGAGCTATTTCCTTCAGTATTTATGGTTTGCTGATTCTGGAACCTTTCATGTGATAGCTGAGTGTTCTTTTTTTTAGTGATCCCCTGCATTTCTATCAGAATCTCCTTGTTGTTCATTATGGTATGTCTGTAACCCATGTTCCTGCTGACCCACAGATTTTATTTCCTCTAAGATAGCAAATCTATTTCCAGAATGGGAGGCATTGTATTCTACACTTTGAGGGGGAGCCACAGGGGGTGGGGTTGAAGTTTTCTGATGATTTTGGTTAGGCTTGGGTTGGTATACCTTAGTGATGGCTTGGTGTTTATCCTTAGTATTCTTTGTTAAGTTTCTGATTTCCCATGACATGTCTGTTATAGAATGTTTAGGATAAGAAACCTTCTTGATATTGTTAACTCTTGAATCATGTGGTTCCATTTGGTTAGCATTAGTCACCACTAGATCTCTTTTATAGTAGATCGAGCTTCAGGCATTTTCTACAGTATTGTGGGAAATTTTCATAGGTTATAGCATATGATTTGTTATGAGCTATAGAGCCTAGCCTAATCTTGTTCGGCCTAGGTTTAGAAACATCCATTTCTACACACAGTCGAATTGTGGAAGACCTAATTAGGTTTTTTGTGGGAGCATCAGCAAACAAGAGTTCTCCTAAGGAATTCCCCAAATCAGTAATAGCCTTAGGGTGGAAGAAATATACCGGAGGGAATTCAACCGTCAGCTACACCGGAGCTAGAGCTGATTCCTCATCGTAATCAAAAAATTTTATCCATTTGTCGATTTCTTCCTCCGGATATAGGACTGCTAGTTCCCCTTTGTAATTGAAGTGGGGATGGAGGTCCGATGCAGGTGGGGTGGGGAGTTGGGAGTTTTGTTTGAGGGCTTGTGCGAAGGATGGGTTTGCCATGTTCCATGGCGTCGCCGCCATGGCCGGGATTTAATGAGGACGTTATACAGTAATCAACTTTTTCAGAGAGAGCGTTCCAGAAAGAGAGAGCATTTTACGAATTGAGCAAACCGAAGTCAACAACACATAGTTAGTTGGTTCTATAACCCTTCATCGTCAACAGTAAGTCCTTGTGTATGTTGTATGAGATAGCCCTCTCTTATACTTAGCACACCTATTCTGAATATGCTAGATTATGCAGTATTTTATCATTCAAATTTACATTAGAGGTAAAAGAGAAACACGGCAATGAAAAGGTTATTCTCCCAGTTTGAAAAACTATTGTTTGATTAAAGAAATTTTAGGAAGGAAAGGAATTGCAAGGTATAACAATCATAAATGACATAATGTTGTTACCCAACTGCTTCGTTCGTTTAACTCTTACCTCCCATATAGGAGACTTTTATCAGTTTTGATTAGGTCTTGTGTATAAGTAATTCCCCTAGAGCTTGTAAAAGTGCACGCTTGTGTAGCATACTGTTTTTAGGAGTTTCATGCCTGCATCAGAGTCAAGAAGTGAATACATCCATAATCACCAAAATAAAATTCTGATTTATTTCTGGATGGAAGAGTAATCTAGGATGAGGATTGAACTACTGTGTTTGCTTAATTTTTTAGCGAATATCAGTTCTTATAAATCTGTAATTCTAGTCTATGCTATACTACTTGGCTGAAGCATAACCTAAGTACTGATTGGGTAAAATCCATATTCTGCATTCTTATATGATGGCACTATATAATAGAAATCCTCCCAACCCTACTGTTGACACAAATGATCGCCAGGGGTATAAGGGTAATTTTACAGATATCAAAATTTCATCACCTTCCCAACCATAAGCGTCTATAGGAATATTGACGCCTTCCCAACCATGTGCGTCTACAAGAATATTGACACAGATGGTCGTCAAGGGCATTTTTGAACTTTTACATATGCTCCAAAGTCTGAACTTCCATGTGCTTCTACAGGTGCAGACAGGTGGATGCCCAAAACAATGTCGTTTTGAGCGGCTCGCCATCCTGTTCTAGCCTAGCTCGAGAGGTACGGGTTCGAGAGGTGAAAGTTCCATTGGAGGTTTGAGAGGTGAAGGTTCCAGTGGAGGGTTCGAAGGGTGAGAGTTCGAGTGGAGGGTTCCAGTGGTACTGGTTTGAGAGGAACTAGTTGGAGAGGTGAGGTTCGAGAGAAGGGTTCGAGAAGTACTCTCTGGTTTGAGAGGTGAAGGTTCCAGTAGAGGGGTTCGAGAGGTGGGTTCGAGAGGTGAAGGTTTCAGTGGAGGGGTTGGAGAGGTGAGGTTCGAGAGGAGGGTTCGAGAGGTACTCTCTGGTTCAAGTGGTGAGGTTCAAGAGGAGGATTCGAGAGGTGAAGGTTCCATTGGAGGGTTCGAGAAGTGAAGGTTCCAGTGGAGGGTTCCAACCATATGCGTCTACAATAATGTTGATGCCTTCTCAACCGTGTGTGTCTATAGGAGTGTTGACACAAATGGTCGGCAGGGGCATTTTTGTACTTTTACTTATGCTCCAAAGTCCTAGCTTACATGTGCTTCTACAGGTGCAGACAGGTGGCTTCCCAAAACGACATCATTTTGAGCGGCTCACCATCATGTTCCAGTCTGGCTCAAGAGGTGAAGGTTCCAGTGGAAGGTTCGAAAGGTGAGAGTTCGAGTAGAGGGTTCTAGTGGTACTCGTTCGAGAGGTACTAGTTGGAGAGGTGAGGTTCGAAAGGAGGGTTTGAGAGGTACTCTCTGGTTCGAGTGGTAAAGGTTCCAGTGGAGGGGTTGGAGAGGTGGGGTTTGAGAGAAGGGTTCGAGAGGTACTCCCTGGTTCGAGTGGTGAGGTTCAAACAAAATGATTCGAGTGGTGAGGTTCAAAAGGAGGATTCAAGAGCTGAAGGTTCGAGTGGAGGGTTTGAGTGGTACTGGTTTGAGGTGAAAGTTCTAGTGGAGTGTTCGAGAGGTGAAAGTTCCAGTGGAGTGTTTGAAAGGTGAGAGTTCGAGTGGAGGGTTCAAATGGTACTGGTTCGAGAGGTACTAGTTGGAGAGGCGAGGTTTGAAAGGAGGTTCGAGAGGTACTCTCTTATTCGAGAGTTGAAGGTACCAGTGGAGGGGTTGGAGAGGTGATGTTTGAGGGGAGGATTTGAGATGTACTCTCTGGTTCTAGAGGTGAAGGTTCCACTGGAGGGGTTTGAGAGGTAATGCTCGAGAGGAGGGTTCGAGAGGTACTCTCTAGTTCGAGTGGCGAGGTTCGAGAGGAGGATTTGAGTGGTGAGGTTCAAGATGAGGATTCGAGAGGTGAAGGTTCTAGTGGAGGGTTCGAGAGGTGAAGGTTCGGGTGGAGGGTCCCAACCATGTGCGTCTACAGGAATGTTGATATAAATGGTCGTTGGGGGCAATGTTGTACATTTACGTATGCTCCAAAGTCCTAACTTCCATGTGCTTCTACAGGTACAGACAGGTGGCTACCTAAAACGACATTGTTTTGAGCGGCTCACCATTATGTTCTAATCTGGCTCGAGAGGTTCAGGTTCGAGAGGTTAAGGTTCCAATGGAGGGTTTGAAAGGTGAGAGTTCAGGTGGAGGGTTCCAGTGGAACTGGTTCGAGAGGAACTAGTTGGAGAGGTGAGGTTCGAGAGGTACTCTATGATTCGAGAAGTGAAGGTTTCAATGGAGGGGTTGAAGAGGTAAGGTTGGAGAAGAGGGTTCGAGAGGTACTCTCTGGTCGAGTGGTGAGGTTCAAGAGGAGGATTCGAGTTGTGAGGTTCAAAAGGAGGATTTGGGAGGTGAAGGTTCCAGTGGAGGGCTGGAGTGGAGGTTCGAGTGGTACTGGTTCAAGAGGTACTCGTTCAATTGGAGGGTTCGAGAGGTGAATGTTCCATTGGATGGTTCGAGAGCTGAGAGTTTGAGTGAGGGTTCCAGTGGTACTGGTTGGAGAGGTACTAGTTGGAGAGGTGAGGTTCGAGATGAGGGTTCGAGAGGTACTCTCTGGTTTAAGAGGTGAAGGTTCCAGTTGAGGAGTTAGAGAGGTGAGGTTCGAGTGGTGAGGTTCGAGTGGTGAGGTTCAAGAAGAGGATTCGAGTGGTGAGGTTCAAGAGCAAGATTCGAGAGTTGAAGGTTCCAGTGGAGGGTTCGAGAGGTGAAGGTTCAAGTGGAGGGTTGGAGTGGAGGAGTTGGAGAGGTGAGGTTCAAGAGGTACTCTCTGGTTCGAGTGGTGAGGTTCAAGAGAAGGATTCGAGTGGTGAGATTCAAGAGGAGGATTCGAGAAATGAAGATTCTAGTGGAGGGTTTGAGAGGTGAAGGTTCCAGCGAAGGGTTAGAGTGGAGGTTCGAGTGGTACTGGTTTGAAAAGTACTGGTTCCATTGGAGGGTTCGATAGGTGAAGGTTTCATTGGATGGTTCGATAGGTGAGAGTTTGAGTGAGGAAGGTTTGAGAGGTGAGGCTCGAGAGGAGGTTTCGAGAGGTATTCTCTGGTTCGAGTGGTGAGGTTCAAAAGAAGGATTCGAGGGGTGAAGGTTCCAGTGGAGGATTCGAGAGGTGAAGGTTCCAGTGGAGGGTTTGAGTGGTACTAGTTCGAGAGGTACTTGTTGAAGAGGTGAGGTTCGAGAAGTGGTTCGAGAGGTGAAGGTTCCGGTGAAAGGTTCAAAAGGTGAGAGTTCGAGTGGAGGGTTCGAGTGGTACTTGTTCGAGAGGTAGTGGTTGGAGAGGTGATGTTCCAGAGGAGGTTTGAGAGGTACTCTCTGGTTCGAGAGGTGTAGGTTCCAGTAGAGGTACTGGAGATGTGAGGTTCAAGAGGAGGATTCGAGTGGTGAGGTTCAAGAGGAGGATTCGAGAGATGAAGGTTCCAGTGGAGGGATTGGAGAGGTGAGGTTCGAGAGGAGGGTTCGAGTGGTAATCTCTGGTTTGAGTTGTGAGGTTCAAGAGGAGTATTCGAGTTGTGAGGTTCAAGAGGAGGATTTGAAAGGTGAAGTTTTCAGTAGAGGGTTCAAGAGGTGAAAGTTCTAGTTGAGGGTTAGAGTGGAGGTTCAAGTGATACAGGTTCGAGAGGTACTGTTTCAAGAGGTACTGGTTCCATTGGAGGGTTCGAGAGTTTAATGTTCCATTTTCGAGAGCTAAGAGTTCGAGTAAGGGTTCCAGTGGTACTGGTTCGAGAGGTACTAGTTTGAGAGGTGAGGTTCGAGAGGTGAGGTTCGAGAGGAGGGTTCGAGAGGTACTGTCTTGTTAGAGAGGTGAAAGTTCAAGTGGGGGGATTAGAGAGGTGAGGTTCGAGAAGAGGGTTCGGGAGGTACTCTCTGGTTCGAGTGGTGAGGTTAAAGAGGAGGATTCGAGTGGTGAGGTTCAAGATGTGAAGGTTTCAGTGGAGTGTTCAAGAGGTGAAGGTTTTTCAGTGGAGGCTTAGAGTGGAGGTTCAAGGGGTACTGGTTCGAGAGGTACTGGTTCCATTGAAGGGTTCGAGAGGTGAATGTTCCATTGAATGGTTCGAGGGGTGAGAGTTTGAATGAGGGTTCTAGTGGTACTGGTTCAAGAGGTACTGGTTGGAGAGGCGAAGTTCGAGAGGAGGGTTAGAGAGGTACTCTCTCGTTTGATAGGTGAAGGTTCAAGTGGCGGAGTTGGAGAGGTGAGGTTCGAAAGAAGGGTTCGAGAGGTACTCTCTGGTTCAAGTGGTGAGGTTCAAGAGGAGGATTCGAGTGGTGAGGTTCAAGAGGAGGATTCGGGAGGTGAAGGTTCCAGTGGAGGGTTAGAGTAGAGGTTCGAGTGGTACAAGTTCGAGAGGTACTGGTTCCATTGGAGGGTTCGAGAGGTGAAGGTTCCGTTGGATGATTCGAGAGGTGAGAGTTCGAGTGGAGGGTTCGAGTGGTACATGTTAGAGAGGAGGGTTAGAGAGGTGAGGTTGGAGAGGAGGGTTCGAGAGGTAGTCTCAGGTTCGAGTGATGAGGTTGAAGAGGAGGATTCGAGGGGTGAAGGTTCCAGTGGAGGATTCAAGAGGTGAAGGTTCCAGTAGAGGGTTCGAGTGGTACTAGTTTGAGAGATACTGGTTAAAGAGGTGAAGGTTCCAGTGGAGGTTCAAAAGGTGAGAGTTCGAGTGCAGGGTTCGAGTGATATTGGTTTGAGAGGTACTGGTTGGAGAGGTGAGGTTCGAGAGGAGGATCGAGAGGTACTATCTGGTTCGAGAGGTGAAGGTTCCAGTTGAAAGGTTGAGAAGTGAGGTTCGAGAGGAGGATTCGAGATGTATTCTCTAGTTCTAGAGGTGAAGGTTCCAGTGGAGGGTTTTGAGAGGTGATGCTCGAGATGAGGGTTTCAGAGGTACTCTCTTGTTCGAGTGGTGAGGTTCAAGAGGAGGATTCGAGTAGTGAGGTTCAAGAGGAGGATTCGAGTAGTGAGGTTCAAGAGGAGGATTCGAGTAGTGAGGTTCAAGAGGAGGATTCGAGTAGTGAGGTTCAAGAGGAGGATTCGAGAGGTGAAGGTTCCAGTGGAGGGTTCAAGAGGTAAAGGTTTCAATGGAGGGGTTGGAGAGGTGAGGTTCGAGAGGAGGATTCGAGATGTATTCTCTGGTTCTAGAGGTGAAGGTTCCAGGGGAGGGCTTCGAGAGGTGATGTATGAGAGGAGGGTTCGAGAGGTACTCTCTGGTTCGAGTGGTGAGGTTCAAGTGGAGGATTCGAAAGGTGAAGGTTCTGGTGGAGGGTTCGAGAGGTGAAGGTTACAGTGGAGGGTTAGAGTGGAGGTTCGAGTGGTACTAGTTCGAGAGGTACTGGTTCCATTGGAGGGTTCGAGAGGTGAAGGTTCCATTGGATGGTTCGAGAGCTGAGAGTTCGAGTGAGGATTCCGGTGGTAGTGGTTCAAGAGGTAATGGTTAGAGAGGTGAGGTTTGATAGGAGGGTTCGAGAGGTGAAGGTTCTAGAGGAGGGATTGGAGAGGTGAGGTTCGAGAGAAGGGTTCAAGAGGTACTCTCTGGTTCGAGTGGTGAGGTTCAAGAGGGGGATTCAAGTGGTGAGGTTCAAGAGGAGGATTCAAGTGGTGAGGTTCAAGAGGAGGATTCGAGAGGTAAAAGTTCCAGTAGAGGGTTCGAGAGGTGAAGGTTCCGATGGAGGGCTAGAGTGGAGGTTTGAGTGGTACTGGTTCAAGAGGTACTGGTTCCATTGAAAGGTTCGAGAGGTGAAGTTTCCATTGGATGGCTCGAGAAGTGAGAGTTCGAGTGAGGGTTCCAGTGGTACTGGTTCAGGAGGTATTGGTTGGAGATTTTAGGTTTTAGAGGAGGGTTCGAGAGGTACTCTCTGGTTCGACTGGTGAAGGTTCTAGTGGAGGAGTTAGAGAGTTGAGGTTCGAGAGGAGGGTTCGAGAGGTACTCTTTGGTTCGAGTGGTGGGGTTCTAGAGGAAAATTCGAGTGATGAGGTTTTAGAAGAGGATTTGAGAGGTGAAGGTTCCAGTTGAGGGTTCGAGAAGTGAAGGTTCCAGTGGAGGGTTAAAGTTGAGGTTTGAGTGGTATAGGTTCGAGAGGTATTGGTTCCATTAGAGGGTTCAAGAGGTGAATGTTCCATTGGATGGTTTGAGAGGTGTGAGTTCGAGTGGAGAGTTCGAGTGGTACCGGTTAGAGAGGAGGGTTCGAGAGGTGAGGTTGGAGAACAGGGTTTGAGAGGTAGTCTCTGGTTCAAGTGGTGAGGTTTAAGTGGAGGATTCGAGGGGTGAAGGTTTCAGTAGAGGATTCGACAGGTGAAGGTTCCAGTGAAGGGTTAGATTCATACTAGTTCGAGAAGTACTGGTTGGAGATGTGAGGTTCGAGAGGTGAAGGTTCGAGTAGAGGGTTCGAAAGGTGAGAGCTCTAGTGGAGGGTTCGAGTGGTACTGATTCGAGAGGTACTAGTTGGAGAGGTGAGGTTCGAGAGGAAGTTCAAGAGGTACTCTCTCGTTTGAGAGGTGAAGGTTCCAATGGAGAGGTTGGAGAGGTGAGGTTCGAGAGGAGAATTCGAGATGTACTCTTTGGTGCTAGAAGTGAAGGTTCCAATAGAGGGGTTCGATAGGTGGTGCTCGAGAGGAGGGTTCGAGATGTACTCTCTGGTTTGAGTGGTGAAGTTTGAGTGGTACTAGTTCGAAAGATATTGGTTCTATTGGAGGGTTCGAGAGGTGAAGGTTCTATTGGATGGTTCAAGAGGTGAGAGTTCGAGTGAGGGTTCCAGTGGTACTGGTTCTAGAGGTAGTAATTGGAGAGGTGAGGTTCGAGAGGAGGATTCGAGATGTACTCTCTGGTTCGAGAGGTGGAGGTTCCAGTGAAGGAGTTGGAGAGGTAAGGATCGAGAGGTACTCTCTAATTCAAGTGGTGAGGTTCAAGAGCAGGAGTCTAGAGGTGAAGGTTCTGGTGGAGGGTTAGAGTGGAGGTTTGAGTGGTACTAGTTCAAGAGGTACTATTTCCATTGAAGTGTTCGAGTGGAGGGTTCAAGTGGAACTGCTTCGAAAGGTACTGGTTGGAGATGTGATTTTGAGAGGTGAAGGTTCCAGTGGAGGGTTCGAAAGGTAAGAGTTCGAGTGGAGGGTTCCAGTGGTACTAGTTCGAGCGGTTCTGGTTGGAGAGGTAAGGTTCAAGATGAGGGTTCGAGAGGTACTCTCAGGTTGGAGAGGTGAAGGTTCCAATGAAGGGGTTGGAGAGATGAGGTTCTAGAGGAGGGTTCGAGAGGTACTCTCGGGTTGGAGAGGTGAAGGTTCCAGTGAAGGGGTTGGAGAGATGAGGTTCGAGAGGAAGGTTCGAGAGGAGGGTTCGAGAGGTACTCTCTGGTTCAAGTGGTGCGGTTCAATAGGAGGATTCGAGTGGTGAGGTTCAAGATGAGGATTCAAGAGGTGAAGGTTCCAATAGAGGGTTCGAGAGGTGAAGGTTACAGTGGAGGGTTAGAGTGAAGGGTTAGAGTGGAGGTTCGAGTGGTACTGGTTCGAGAGGTACTTGTTCCATTTGAGGGTTTGAGAGGTGAAGCTTCCATTGGATAGTTCGAGAGGTGAGAGTTTGAGTGAGGGTTTCTGTGGTACTGGTTAAGAGGTACTAGTTGGAGAGGTGAGGTTCCAGAGGAGGGTTCGAAAGGTACTTTCCGGTTCGAGAGGTGAAGGTTCCAGTGGAGGTGTTCGAGAGGTGAAGGTTCTAGTGGAGGGGTTAGAGAGGTGAGGTTCGGGAGGAGGGTTCGAGAGGTACTCTCTGGTTCGAGTGGTAAGGTTCAAGAGGAGGGTTCAAGTGGTGAGATTCAAGAGGAGGATTCGATAGGTGAAGGTTCCAGTGGAGGGTTTAAGAGGTGAGGGTTCCGGTGGACGATTAGAGTAGAGGTTCGAGTGGTACTGGTTCCATTGAAAGATTCGAGAGGTGAATGTTCCATTGGATGGTTCGAGAGTTGAGAGTTCGAGTGGAGGGTTCGGGTGGTACTGGTTGGAGAGGAGGGTTCGAGAGGTGAGGTTCTAGAGAAAGGTTCGAGAGGTATTCTCTGGTTCGAGTGTCAAGGTTTCAGTGGAGGATTCGAGAGGTGAAGGTTACAACGCAGGGTTCGAGTGGTACTGGTTGGAGGCGTGAGGTTCGAGAGGAGGTTCGAGAGGTGAAGGGTCTAGTGGAGGGTTCGAAAGGTGAGATTTCGAGTGAAGGGTTTGAGTGGTACTGGTTAGAGAGGTGAGGTTCGAGAGGTACTCTCTAGTTCGAGTGGTGAAGGTTCCAGTGTAGGGGTTTGAGAGGTGAGGTTCGAGAGGAGGATTAGATATGTACTCTCTAGTTCTAAAGGTGAAGGTTCCAATGGAGGTTTGAGAGGTCAAGGTTCCAGTGGAGAGTTCGAAAGGTAAAAGGTTAAGGTTCTAGTGGAGGGTTCGAGTGGTATTGGTTCGAAAGGTACCGGTTGGAGAGGTGAGGTTCAAGATGAGGGTTCGAGAGGTGAAGGTTCCAGTGGAGGGTTCGAGAGGTGAAGGTTCCAGTGGAGGGTTCGAGTGGTACTGGTTCGAAAGGTACCGGTTGGAGAGGTGAGGTTCAAGATGAGGGTTCGAGAGGTGAAGGTTCCACTGGAGGGATTGGAGAGGTGAGGTTCAAGAGGATTGTTCGAGAGGTACTCTCTGGTTCGAGAGGTGAAGGTTCCAGTGGAGAGGTTTGAGAGGTGAGGTTCGAGATGAGGGTTCTAGAGGTGAAGGTTCCAGTGGAGAGTTTGAAAGGTGAGAGTTCGAGTGGAGGGTTTGAGAGGTACTGGTTCAAGAGGTACTTGTTGTCGAGAGGTGAAGGTTCCAGTGGAGGGTTCGAGAGGTTCTGGTTGGAGAGGTGAGGTTCGAGAGGTGAAGGTTCCAGTGGAGGATCCGAGAGGTGAAGGTTCCAGTGGAGTGTTCAAGAGGTATTGGTTCGAGAGGTACTTGTTCGAGAAATGAGGTTCAAGAGAAGGGTTGGAGAGGTACTCTCTGGTGGCATCATATATATATAATCATTTTAATTTTATTCGTGTTAGGCGATGCAAACACTCACCTCAGTGGAGAGGGTTCGGGTGAAAAGGTTCATGTGGAGAGGTTTGAGTGGAGAGGATTCAGGTGCAGCCGTTCGAGTGGAGATGATTCAAGTGGAGATGGTTCGAGTGGAGAGGGTTCGAGTGGAGAGGTTCGAGTGGATGGGGTGCTAGTGGACAGGGTACCATCCAAACCCTTTCCAAAAATCTGGAAATGGTATTGTTCACTCAAAAGTTATCCCTACTCTATTAGGTTCCTTTTTTCCTTTCATCTCTTCTTGCACAGTTTCTTTTACTATTTCTTCTTATCTTATATTATTATATATTATTACTATATATATTATCTCACGGTAAACTATAATATATATATATATATATATATATATATAATCCTCTAAACCTCTTAGTTGACACAATGGTCGTTCAGGGTATATTGAACAATTCACTTTGGCTCCATTTCCTTGTAACATCTCTTTTGCAAATTTGGATCGCTAAAAACATGTAGGTAACATGCATGCATTTGTAGTTTGGAATATTTTAATTATGTAATAAGATAAGTAAACAATGCTTATTAAAATGTCATCAGTACCTTCTACTGAGAAATGTTTACCTATTCCTACATGAGAATGGTACGTTTCTTTAGTTGATAGCTCAAGTTAATTATGAGCTTCAATCACATGTAAACTTGGTACATTTGTAGCTTCAATTACAGTTCTTTTAACATTCCTTTATTGTAGCAACATTCCAATAGTATTTCTATAATTTGTTATCAAGCTCACCGCGAAACGTGCGGTGCTACCTAACTAGTGCTATGCAGCATAAGTATGCCAATACCATAATACTTGATTAGTATAGATTTATTACACTATTATTTATAGAATATAGTGAAATGTTATACATGAAATGTTTATTGACCACCGCATTGATTGCTTAATGTTCGATTGAAATTTCGTTTGTCCATATTGTTATAGACTGAAATGTTTTGAAACTTTGAACCCTCACGGGAAAAAACTGAAGGGTCAATCGTGTATCTGAAAGGTCAATCGTGAGTACTGATCGGCTGTGAATGGATCTTGTTCAGTTCGTGTTATAGTGATTTGTTTCAGAGGTAAATATGTATGGAATTCAAAGTTTAAACTTTCTAATTAAATCTATATGATTTTAGTATTTAAGGGTTTAGATTTCATAATTTTTGGAATGTTACGTGATGAGTTATGACTGTTCTTATGAGTACTGATTAGTTTTAACTTGATCGGTTTCAGTTGATTTGTTTAAGGGGTAAATATTTATGGAATTCAAAGTGTAAAATGTTTAATGAAAGCTATATGAGTCTAGTTTTTAAAGGTTTAGATTTCATAATTTTTGGAATAATTTGTGGTAAGTTATGACTGTTATCGTGAGTACTGGTCTATTTTAAATTAATCTATTCCTGTCCGTATTATATCAATTTTTTAAAATAATGGGTCTCCTGACAGGCGGCATGTCCATAAGCTTATGGACATGCCACTTATTTCTTACCTTATACACTGTATTTATTAAATTACATACAAAATTTAAAATTTTTGAAAATATTTTTTATATCATATATTTTTATATATCACATTCAAATGCATATTATTACTTGTTTTAACTTATAAAATGAAATATTTAAATTTTATAAAAAATTACAACATTTAAGTCAAAATGCCACTGAGGACTGTCTATAAGCTTATGGAAAGGCCGTCTTTCCTGAGACTTTCCCTTTTAAAATTTAAAATTTAAATTGTCAAAAGAAAGCTATAAAAGTCTAGTTTTTAAGAATTTAAAATTCGTAATTTTTAGGATGATGTGTAGAGAATTATGGTCGTCTTCGTGAGTGCTAGTCAACATTGAATCCTTCAATTTCATATCAACTTTGTGGCCTCCTTGTGTTATGTATAACTTGAAATAAATTTTAATTAGTTCGTAATATATCACATTTGAAAGTTTCACTAAGAATCATAGTCCTTAAGTTGCAACAAAGATGATGGTTTCTACCTTTTCAAAAATTATCCAAACTGTTATAAAATTAGAACTTTTCAAAACCTTTTCAAGAAAATATTTTGGAAACAAGTCTATTTTACAATCATTTTTAAAGTTTATTCCTATCGTTTTAAAACTAAATGTTATAAAATCCATTGATCTAAATATGTTATCGCGTCGTGTTATTTTAAATAAAGTTACTCGAGTCAGTTTTCTGAATTGTATATGTATATCTTGATTTTGATTGTTTACCTGATAACTATGGGTGTACTTTATCACCCATAAGCTATACTGTTATTAACTGGTTACCTATTACTATGGGTGTACTTTATTGCCCATAGCCTGACTATATTACTGTATTGTTTGTAGTGCCTGTCCTGGGATCCCAAACCCTACTAGATAACCAAAACCTTGCGAGGTCAACACACGGCCTGATTGCTTGGCTAGGCTTAAGTTAGCATTGTCACTTATCTCGAGATAATTCTTGTTGGCCTGATAGCCATTTTGTGTTGGCCTGATAGTAGTATCGTGTTGGCCTGATAGTTGTAGCGTGTTGGCCTGATAGCCGTGTCATGTTGTCCTTATAGTCGTATCGTGTTGGCATGATAGCCATTGGAGTTTCTGGCGGAGCATGGAGTGATTATATGGGATCCCATTCTAAGGCCACAAGTAGAAGGCCCCAATAACCTCCTACCTAACCTGTATCCTTTTCTATATAATGTTACTATCGTGCTAAGTGATATACTTCCTGATATTGTTTCGTGAGAAATGGTTTGTATGTGATATTACTCGTGAATTACCATGCATGGCATGCTTTCCCAATTACTATTTCAAGTGGAATTTTTTTTAAACTGCATACATTCATAGGATCCCGATTATATCACGAAAAATGGTTGCAAACCTGGAACCCTCACTGGCGAAAGCTCACCCCACTCTTTTAAAAATATGTTTAGGTTGAAGCTCTAGGTAAGGTGTGTGTGTGACGAATAACAAGTGGAGGACGCCTGCGGCCCTACATCCTTAGTTTCATTTATTTCATTTGAAGACATTTTGGTTTTTGTCGTTAACATTTATCGTTTAAACTTTCCTGCTTCCATTGTAGACAATAATAATCGTTAAGAGTTTATCATTGTAATAGATGTTCCATGCAATTTGGGGCCATGGCGTTACACTAACACTAATCATAAACACATTCATATCGACAAAGCCAAATGAACAAAGTATATAAAAAATTCACCAACACTATAACATAAACATATGTACTAGTTCGTGTTTCATATATCATTAACACTAATGTCAGTCACCAAGACTATAAACAGCTCTTGTGGAATTGGATAGACATCAAACAATAGTAGTTCATATTTCATATATCATCAACACTAAGAGCACCCACTATAGTTACTCCTTAAACCCACTTTTCTTAATAAGGAGCACTCTTAATTTAAGGAGATCCATTTTGGGACTTTTCATAACCACTCCTCAATCCTTAAATATGGAATTAGTACCTTTTTATTTGTGAAATGTCAACCAACCAATGATTGACACTTGGCATGACTTATTTTGTATTTTTAATTAATTATTACTTAAAATGAAAAAGAAGTGTTTTAGGAGTGCTTATTTAAGGAGCTCCATTGTTGGTAGTTGGTTTTTACCGAGTTTTTATCAAAATTCATGATGTGATACTTAAGAAGTGCTCCTTAAGTCCACTACTATTGTGGATGCGCTAATGCCACCACATGATTAAGCACATTCATATCAAAAAAGCTAAAGCCCGAAGTATATACAAAATTCACCAACACTATAAATATATGTTCTAATATTCTTGTGGAATTGGAAATACATAAAATATAGTAGTTCGTGTTTCATATATTATTACACTAATGTCAGACACATTCATATTGACAAAACCAAAGGCAAAAATATATATAAGAGACGTAGAGGAAGAAAACCATTTTAACAACTCAGTGAACTCACATTGAGATAGAAATGAAAAGCCCAAAAAATCCAAAAAATCTAGAATGAATACCTGTTTTTTGACGTATTATTTTCTTTAATTGAAGAATTTTCTGTCGTTCAAAACAATGTTAGATCAATTCTGATTTAGTCCAAACGAAAAGGGTTACTACAGGTTTCAAATATAAAAAATAGAGCGAAGTGCATACATAACCCTATATAATTCACGAAAGTCACATATAACCTTGTCCTAATTGAAAGTGCAAATATAACCCTAGATAGTTAGTGTATGTGCACAAAAAAACCTTTTCCAGCAATTTAAGGTTGGAATTCAATAAAAAGACTATTTTACCCCTCAGGAAAAACATTTTAAAAATATGAAATGTCTATAATGCCCCCCCCCAACCCTAATTTTCCTTTTCTCCTCGTCTTCTTCTCTTCTCTTGCAATCGTCCCCTGCTTTCAGTGTCTCCCTTCTCCCAAAGTTTCCAAATCTAGTTCCATTTGGATTGCCCCACTTCTCTGGTTTCCAAAGTTTGTGCCATCATGCTGGCTCCAGTTTCATCTATGTGCGGCTTCTTCGACGATGGTACGGCGTCCTAATTTTCCTCTAGTGATGGTGTGGCGAGAGAAGTGGCAGCGGCAGAGCAAGGGATTGACGGTGGTTGACGGGCTTTGGCCAACCGTCAAAGAGTTGCGAAGTGGGGGAAATTTTTTGGGAGGCATTTTCCGACGGTGTGAAGTGGAGGAAGAATGCGGCATTTAGTGGTGGCAGTGCGAGTTGAAGCTAGCTAAGGCGGGGAAGGTGTGGCGGAGGTGGGTGACCGGTAGACGGCAACACGAAAATGATTGGTGAGCGGGGAGAGGGGAGAGGGGAGAGGGGGTGGTGGGTCTTGATTTTCAAGCGCTTGCCTGAGAAGCACCAAAAATGGTAGCGGATAGTGAATCTCTCCACCCTGCTCTCGCCGATTAACCGAACATTACCATAGTTCCATTTTTCTGACCTGAATCCGGTTGTACTTGGGCATTGGGTTGAGGAACTTTCAGGTTTCAATTTTGTCGTTCGTCTTCACTTTTTCAGCTGGTAGTTTCCGAAGTTTCTTCACCATCATTTTTGTGCCATTGCTTTCCCCAGGTTTGAGTCGATTATTTTAAGATTTGTAGTTATCACCGACGGGGAACCTGGGGCAAAGACGTTCGGTGGGCTGGTGGCCGGGAATGGGGTTGGGGTTGGTGGATGTTGCCGGGAATGGGGTGGGGTGATTGGGAGGGAAATATTGTCTAAACACTTTTAGGTTTTAAGTCAGAGGGCAATTTGGCCATTTTACATGTGGTCAACGTCGATCAATGCAAAAAATAGTGTCTTAGGGTTATATTTGTACTTTCATTTAGTAGTTAGGGTTATTTTTGCACTAACAATTTGTCAGGGTTATATCTGCACTTTCTCAAATATATAGGGTTTTATTTGTATATTTCCCAAAAAAATAAATCATTATGTACACAATCAATGAATACCCGCAATGGAGCTGATAATGCATAATATTTCAGTGGCCCAATAATATTGGGCCACAAGCTAAAATAATAAATAGTCATATAATATTAACAATTGGGCCTACTTGGCCCAATATGATTGAAGAGTAATCCACCAAAAACCCTAGGGTTGCTAGAGTATATATACTCAGGTATGTCTCATATTATAGATTATGCTCGGTTATTCCTCATTTCTCATATTGGGGCTTACTTTACCATCTGAGACTCTTCCCCCGGGTAACCCCCGGGGGATTTGTTTTGCAAGTCACAGTGAAAGGACAGGAGGGGTTGCTTAATCAGGTTTCATGTAGCATCAAGAGCATTAGAATAGTGGTAGTGGTCGACTTATGGTTTACATTTTTTAGTTCAATGAAGAAGATGGTAGTGTTTTAGTTCAACAGAGAGTCGAAGATGATGGTGAAGGTGGGGAGAAGCTATGAACAAAGAGCCCGCGAGAAACTAAAAAGACAAGATAATTATGATTTCCTATAATTTGGTAATTGATTATTAATTTCATGTTTTTTTAAAAATAACAGGCCAATTAGCCTAATGAATATATAGCAGGTATATAATGGGTCAGGCGGGGCAGGTATAAAATAACATCCACACCCAACCCACTACCCATGGTAGGTAGCATTTTTCATACCCATACCCGCCCCATTCCACCCCCACAAAAATTACTTCCATACCCACCCCATTGGAGTATATGCGGGGCGGACCTCCACCAAAACCCACCTCACTGCCATCCCTAGTCTTACATCCTTCATCACGAGCTTGCATCATGTGTTTTGTCTTCAAGATGATGTTGCACAGCCCAGCAATGTTACTAGTGACTTGATTCCCCGTATTCACAACGCTGAAATCTCCACATTGAATAGGCGAGAAGAGCCCTTCATGTGGGGTAATAAGGAAAGAGGCACCGGAATCAGTAATCCAAAGGTTATTATCATAGGTGAAACTGACATAGTCATTGATTACAAAGATATCACAGCACTGCACAGATACAACAGAAGTTGCACTCTCATCTTCCTTATTCTTTGGGTAAATTTGGTTTTGTTTGACCACTCTCTTTTTCTTGTCTCTCTTGAGATTACAGCACTCATCTTTCTTATGGCTCGCCTAACAGCAATAATAACAAGTAATTCGGGAACGAAGCTTTAAGTGCCTTGTGATTTGTCATGTCCCCCACTTCTATAATTTCCATGTGACTCACCCCTACCTTGATTCTCGATCGCGTTAGCCTATGAGTAGGTGGTTCTGCCACGTTCCTTTCTCCGTCCTTCTTCACTAATTAAGCATCAACGGCCCATCCATGGTAAGCTTTCCTTCTGGAGCGGAGTTGCTAAGTGTGACCACCAATGTACCCTAACTTTCAGGTAGTGGGCTTAGGAGCAATAAGACTTGCAGATCATCGTCAATTTTCATCTCAATCTTTCTCAATATGTTCACAAGCCCCTTGGAGCTATTTAAGTGCTCGATCATATTTTGTCCATCCTTGTACTCCAATTTCACCAATCATCTTACTAAGTGACCTTTGTTACATAATATCTTCTTTTGGATCATGGAATCAAGTTTTATCCGTAGCTCAAAGGCATTAATGTAAGAAACATGCTCAAATAAGCTACAATCAATGTATTTACGAATCATGGCGACCATCTTTCTATTCAGGAGCTCCCACTCTTTATTGCTCTTCTCCTCCGACTTGGTCTCCTCCATAATTGGTTTGTACAAATATTTGCAGAATAGATGATCCTCTATCATAAGCTTCCAATAAGCATAGTTCTCCGCCCTGAGCTTGAACATTTTTTCATCGTGAGTGATACTTGCCTCCATATTGACTAGCACAAGAAACCGACGCTGATCAACCTTGCTCTGATACCACTGTTGGAAAATTTTGATATTTCCCTCTTTTGTAATGAAGATGATTAATGAAAAAGAGAAAAATATGAGATACCAAAATTTGGTTCCGCAAAAAATCCAAATCGGGAAAAACCACAGGGCTATGTAGTCCAACTCTTCTACTATAAGCGATTATAGTAGGGTTACAAATATCTCACCAGGTTTGGTGGATTACAAGGATATTCACACTATGGTAGAATACTCACTAACTAGAGAGGATGAAGACTTTTCTCTAACTCCTAACTATAAGAGTGGATCTCTCACATTAGAAAGAATGAATGATTAACTTTTCTCCAAGACCCCTATTTATAGGTGAGCAATAAGAGCTCTAGAGTTTTCTTCCATCTTCCCAACTACAATAGTAAATGGTTGGAGCCTTTTAAGAGGTAGTGTAAGTTATTTTCCCATAATCCTAGAAACATCTCCCATTAATACTGATAGAGAGTTCTAAAAATAGGGAGGAAATTAATCCTAACAAATTATTCAACCTCTTTAAAATATCAGCATTTGTTCTTACAGTAAAATTTTTACTGACCAGTGGCACATATATAACTTTAAAAATACAATATTTAAATTAAAAGTAGGAATAAAGATGTTATTATTCCTGAGTTTTGTCAAAAATGTCACCTAATTCCTTTGCCAGTATATAAAGGTTTGACGTGAATCTTACAACATAAATTTTCACCTGAAATATTAAATAAAGCTAAAAGTATATTGAACAGACCAAAATGTTTATATTATTCCTAAATCCAACAAAAACTAAACTTCACTGACAATCATCGGACCAACGCTTTACCCCCCAAACAAAACCATTGGATGTGCTCCCGTCATCGTTATCACTTATTAGTTAAGGATAAATTAGTTATTTAACCAAGAACTAGGATTGATTGCCATTTGTGGTGAGTTCAAGGTTAATTGACAATTTTAAAAACTCGGGGTTTAAGTGGCATTTTCAGCATAATCAAGAGTTAGATAATTATTCCCAAGCACTATATAATAATAATTGTTTGCTTTGGATGGTTCTTAAACCAGGGATAATTCTGTTATTTTGAGTTTTCTAACTTCCTAAAATGATACGTTTTACTATCAACTGTCTCCTCCTCACCGCTTTGTATTTATTGAGCCACCTCTCTTCACTGTCTCCTCCTCACCAAAATTGCCGTCAATAACCTATTCCCCAACACGCTGTGATCGAGTATCTATTGAGCCACCACTCTGCCACCGTCTACTTTACACCCAAACTGTCGTTGATCGCCTATTCTCCAACACATTGTAGTTAGAGATCGACCGTAAAATTTTGTCCTTTATTTTGTGCATAAGAATTGCAATCGTCGGCGACGTGGTTAGCTTTCTATCCTCTCTAGATTTTTTTTCCAGAATCCCCTCCTTAGTTTGACTGTGTCTTGAAATCTCTCTAATTTGATATCGTAAATTGAATTCTCTGGCGATTTTGAAGCATGATGATTGGAGTTTACAGGAAGATACCAAGGCTCTTTAGCTACTCGAGGTTTTTCTTTCTCTCCTTCTTTTTTCTCTAGATTTTTAAGCATGACGAATTTTAAGTTGACTCTGTGTGTGTGTTTGATTCAAGCTTTTTTTTTCTTTCTTTTATAATTTGTGAATGGACATAGAGTGGATAATGCTAGCTATCCTTCAGTTATTTCTGTGACATTGTTGGGTTTTTTTTAATGATTGTAGTTGATCACCTTATTATGTAGTTTATGTTACGGGTGCTTGGTAATAGGTTGTATAAATTGAGTTAGTAATATGTCTTAAGAAGAAGATATTAGGTAGTTTCTCAATTTTTGACTTCTTGTTAATTTGCTTACCTTTTTTTCCTTTCATATTAGTATCCTCTATTAATCTATATGATATTAGAATCTGACACGAAACATCTGCTTGCTTGTATACATGTTGGTTTGTAACACTTGTGCCTTAGTAACAAGTGTATATCGATTGAACTTCATTTTCTTTCTCTGTAAATAAATTGTCTTACTGACATGAAATACTAATGATACACTCATTTAAACTCTCTATGGTTCTGCATGATTGGGAAGACTATTGAAATCATTCCTTGATATCCAAAAGACATTTTAGGAAACTACATAAGAAGGAATTTTATATGTCTCACCAAACACTGTTTTTGTGATCTAATTTCTTCATGTATATAAAACGGTTATAGAAAAGAAACTACTATCATGGTCTGTTGTCTAAATTTTCAGTTTGAGCCTAGCTGTAGAGTGTTGTGTGAGCCTGATTCAGTTAGTGTGACTCTCGGGTGATGGTATTGATGAATGCTAGGTGAAAATTACTTATGGTATTAATCCCTACTATTATCAATATGTTGTCTAAAATTTTCAAAGTGCATGATGAATAAGTTTTCCATTGAATAATGTGAGGGAAGTATGTATTCCATTCTCGAGGCACTAATTAGAGTTGCTTCAATGATGAACCATTTTACAGTAATTTGCTTATGTGTCTTATGTTTTATGTTGTAATGCTGATATAAATGTGCTTCATTTTCTAGACTTTTGGTGTTAAAAAAGGATTGATAATAGTAGGCATTGACATATTACTCCTTGGTTAATGTAGAAGAATAAGTGGTGATTATTGGTCACTTGATCACTGAATTAGCATGCCAATCTGTAAGTTTGATTATGGATATTAGAGAACTTCTTTCTTTTTAGAACATCGGTCGCATCTAGACTTCCAAGTTTGCTCTTCTATAAGCCAAAATTTTCTTCACATTTGTAATCTACAGATCTTGAAAGTATCTTCCTCAATAAAATCATGAGGGTATCATTTTTAACGTTAAATAGATACAAGTAATGGGGAAAATCATCTATAAAATGGCTTATAATATTAAACAACATCACCAAAATCATGATTGTTTAACTTTTCATGTTTATATTCAACTTCTATTGATTTATTTTTCATCTAACAATATACAGTATTTTTCAAAAAGACTAAATTATTTTTTTGGTCCCTTACATATTCTGCAATACCTTCTTTTGGTCTTCAAGGCTAATATCGTGTTTGTTCAGCAATTAACATATTGAAATTGATTTGTTTGGTCCCCAGAGGTGGTTTTCAGGTAAACTGAAATGGTTTTCCGATATATCCAGGGGTATTTTGGTAATTTTACTAATTAAAAAACCTCAAAAAAAATTAGTCACAATTTAAAATTTGTGCGCGTGAAGCCATGCGCTGAATTTTTTTTGGCTGGTGACAAAGCGCGTGAAGCCACCATCTTCTTCGTCCTGCCTTAGCAATAGTTTCTCCAACACCGCCATTGAATCGTCTTCTCCCATCGTGAATCACTGTCTTCTTCGTCGCAAAACACCATTTATTCATCTTCTCCAGCGCTGCCATCAAGTCTTCTTCTCCATTTTCTCCATCGAGTTATCTTCTCCGGCTCGCTTCAGGCGGGGTTGAAGAGTGAGTGGGAGGGCTGGCCTGGAGGATGAAGAAGGTGGAGCCGATGAGGATTCCAACGAGGATGAAGAGGGTATAGTGTTAAGAGAGCAAATCTAAGGAGAGGACTTCAGCGCCGAGAGAGCAAATCGGAGAAGAGAAAGACGTGGTGGGTGGAGAAGAGGATGACACAGCTTCCACCACAGTGGCGGCGGCGCTGGAAACGATAGATTTTTTGGGGGCGCTGGAGTTGACCACGGAGGAGACAAAATTGGAGAAAAGGAAGGTCTGATTTTTTTCCTTTTATTTTTTTAAATGTAGGGGTATAATAGTCATTTTACATATTTTGACCAATTTTAGCATTGACTTTACCTGAAAACTACCTCTCCCAAAGAAATCAATTTCAATATGTTATTTGCTGAACAAATGCGGTATTGGACTTGGGAACCAAAAGAAGGAGTATTGCAGAATATGTAAGGATGGTGTGTTTTCGGAATCACGAGCTTCCATGCGGGCCAATACCTCTAATATGTTCCTCACATGCCCCTCAATGGCCTCAACACTAGAGGAGAGCTGGGTATCCGGCTCCTCACTAGTAAAGGAGTTCAAGTTTGCTATCCTATTTAAGACATCCTCACGTGTCAAACTTGAACTTCCTTGTTGGGCTTGGTTTTGGGGTATGGTATAGGGTGGTGATGGCCAACTAGGTTGCTCGTAATATTGGTTTTCCGGCTCATTCTCATACCACAAATCCGGACTACCACTCCATTCCGGATTGTAAGAGTTGTGGTATGGATAGCATTCATGAGCTTCTTGCCCTTGAAAACCAATATCTCCTACCTCTTGATAGCACTCTTCATAGTACCCATGGTTTTGGAAACCAAGGGTTCTTTCTCGGTCATCGAGCTGTTCCCACAACAAAGGGCAAGATTCGGTAGGATGGTCGGAATGACACATCCTACAAAACCTTGCTTGTTGAGCCTCTCTTCTCATCATGAGTTCCCTCAAGGTGAGACGCTCCATTAAATTTTTTTATTTTTTTTTCAAAAGTTTGGAATCATAGTGCAAGGATTCTCGATAAAATAAATCACCAAGAACTCAAGCAATACCTACTCCGAACAAAAACAACCACCAAGTAGTGGAAAATAAAAACAACTAGCTAATACACAACCAAATACACCTAAATACTTAAGAATAAACGCCTCTTCCCCGGCAACGGCGCCATTTTGACAGGCGGGCGGTCGTCGCGCCCGCCTTGCAAAAGATAATTTATAAGCCCTAAATGCTTACTTTCTACAACTAGGTAGATAGTGGCAAATCGGGGTCGTCCAAGGAGAAGAGGGATCTTCCTAAGCGTCTAAGCACACAAATGGTTGATATTAGGCTAGGAGTAACTATATATACACACACATAAAAGCATGTAAATGGGGGGGGTTGGTTGGTTGGTTTCCTAAATTAACAAAGATAAAAAGACACGATAACTAGCAAGGTCAAGTGACTATGCTAATCATCAAACGAAACTAAAGAAAACGGGTTTTAAAACTACAAAGATAAAAAGCCTTGGGGGAAATGGATATCCACTTCCAAATCATACGCAGGTCATTGAATCATTCACTCATTCCATCATATAGCATACATGACTCAACATTCACATACCCATCTAGCCAGGATCACAACACATACATCACAAGAAGTTCTAAGTTCATGCTCATAGATTTTCATACAAAGGAGTCCCGGAGTTCGTCACGCTCCTAACACCAAAACAATTCAACCATACAAACACTCCCTATGCTCAAACAACTCATGGCACACATGAAGTGAAACATACCATCAAGAATACATAAACGCCAAATAACAAATGCTTCAAGAATGAGTACAAGCCATCTATTCAATATTTCAACTACTTGTCGTGGAGACTAAACTCCTATCCTTCTTAGTTCGTAGTTTGCAAGAGTGAGTTCCACATCTCTTGTCAAACCTCACCAATGACTCCCGAGTCGCGACCACGACTCAAGGTATCATTGGTGGCATTTAATCACGAAGAACCAACAAGCTTGGCAATGCTTATGACCACTACACCGTGACTAAGCATTAAACCAATTCATGCAATTACACGAGATTGGATGAACGTGCAAGCACATTCATCCACGAGCATATAACTCTCTCGTTTGCTACACAAACGAACATGACGAAGAGTTCGACATCAATCACATTCATCTAGCACATTATCAATCCATCAACACAATCAAAAGCTCTAAATCATACTCATACATTCCTAACAAGAAAAGGGGGGAAATTAACCCAAATCCCCCAAACCCTAGCTAGCAATTCATACAAGCATTTCATTCAAGCTTTCAACAATATCAATGGCATCAACAATTAACATTCAAAGCACAATAAAAGCACAATAGCAAAAACACCAAATAGATAGATATAAATGCTCCTTACTACATAGAAATGGAAGCTTCAATCCTTGCTCCCAAGTACAAAAACTACTCTAGAACAACAAAAGGCATAAAAACTAAGAAAACAAGAAGATAAAACCTAGGATTTTGGCCCAAAACAGGGGCCAAAAGCTGTGGAGAAGAAGGAGTGAAGGGGTATTTATAGGGGGAAGAAACAGGGGAGAAAACGCTGCTACAGGGCTGATTTTAAGCTGTCGTCGCGAGTCGCGACGAGCTTCGTCGCGAGTCGCGACCAAATCAGTAAACTGCAGCCCTGTTTTGTTTTGCTTCCTCCGGGTGAACCGTTGATCCGTTTCGGGAGTTCTTGTAGTCGATTTTATAGTGCTCGAGAAGAGGAATCCAATGGTGCCACTCTTGAAGGCTGATTCTTCTCGGAAAATTCTGAGAACCCCGGATCATCATTCATCCGTTGCTTTGCTCTCCTTTCTTCATCTCTTCACTTCTTCAAATCTTCACAAAGCTCAAATGTAAAGGTCTTCAAATCTTCAAATATAAATCTTCAAAGTCTTCAAATCTTCAAAGTCTTCAAACAAATCACCTTGTCACACAAAATCATCTAAAAAGTGATAAAAACGTCAAAGCCACCTTTATCCCTCCTTAGATGATTTCAAGGCAAAATGCCACATGTAGAGCACAAAATTGCACAAAACCTAATCCTAAAAAGCCTAAAATAACCATCTAAAATGGACACATCATGATACCTCATCAGGTATACTCTCATCACCTACAGATCCTAGTCCCACTGATCACCTGAAATTACATGATCCTAGGCATGATCCTGGGAAGCTTGCTATTATGCATGACAATATTAGAACCTTTTTCCAAGAACCTAATATTGTTTCCACTTCAATATCCTCTCGTGCCAAAACCAGATCCCAAGGTAAAAAATGAATATTAAGCTTTTAACTTGGAATGCTAGGGGAATACAGAAATCATTATTGAGGCTTAAATCAATCGTCAGAATCCATAGTATCTCAATACTGGTCATAGTAGAAACTAAACAGCATATTGGAAAACTAGGTCATTTCAAAAATGAGCTAGGTTTTCAATGTGCTTTTTCCTCCCTGGACTCAAGGACCTGGATAATGTTCAAAGATGACTTTACTGCCTCTATGATCCAAGTCCATGAGCAATTCTCTTTGATATCTGTATCTCATGTTATCCATGATATTGAATTTCATCTGTATGTTATTTATGGATTCCATGATAGAATAGAGAGGTCAAAAATGTTCAATGATATTGAAAACAGCTTAACTAGGACCTCTCTTCCATGTCTACTTACTGGGGATTTTAATGTCATCAGGTATATTAGTGAATATAGAGGTAAATCATCTCCTGATATAAACTGCATAAATGATTTTGATGCTTTTCTTAATTCTAATAACCTGAATGACATTACAACAATGGGTAATCCGTTTACATGGACTAATGGTAGGAAGTTGGAACATAAGGTAGCTAAAAGATTGGATAGATCTATTGCAAACTCAGCCTGGTTTACCAAATTCCCAAACTCCTCCATTCAAATTTTAGGTAGGCTTCCTTCTGACCATTCCCCACTAATCTTAGATGCCAATATTTCTGAGAAATCATACCCAAAAGCATTTAAATTTCAAAATATGTGGACACTAGATCCAACATTTTTACCTGAGGTGGAAAATAACTGGAGGATTCCCATCGATTCTTAGGGTATACTAGGTTTCTCACTTAAACTATCTAGACTTAAAGGGCACCTAAAGAACTGGAATAAACAACACTTTGGAAATATTTTTGATAAGATCAAATCAATGGAATCAGATATAATGGATTTAGAAAAGAAATATGACATATCTGCTGATCCATCTGATTTTCTTTGTTTATCACAAATTAATGCTAAACTATCAAAAGTTCTGCAGAAGGAGCAATGTTTCTGGAAACAAAAAGCTAGGAACAATTGGTTAGAAAATGGTGACAAAAACACCAAATTTTTCCATCACTCAGTCAGAGATAAATATGCTAGACTTAGGATCAATAAAATAAAAATTGATAACAGCCAGTGGTGTAATGATCAGGATAGTATTGGTGTGGTTGTTGTGTCTTTTTACAAAAACCTTCTCTCTGATGACAACTTTGATCTCTCTGGCCAAGATCACCTCCACTCTCTGAGATATATCCCATCCCCCATTACAGAGGAATATAATATTTCACTACTCAAACTGGTGGAAATGGATGAATTAAAGAAGGCAGTTTTTGATTTAGGAGAACATAGTGCACCTGGTCCAGATGGATTTAATGGAAAATTTTATAGGAATTGCTGGGACATTATAAAAACTGACTTACTAGCTGCAGTTAAGGATTTTCAGTGTGGGGTTCCTGTGCCAAAATCTTTTTCAAGCACACTAATTGCTCTCATTCCCAAAGTTCAGACCCCTACATCTTTCTCTGAATATAGGCCCATAAGCCTCTCAAATTTTTCTAACAAAATCTTGTCGAAAATACTGAGTGAGAGACTAAAGCTGCTGAGTCATAAATGTATATCAGAGGAGCAGTCTGCATTCATTGAGGGAAGAGAAATATCAGATAACATCTTGATAATGCAGGAGCTGGTTAGGCTTTTAGATAAACAGGGACAGAGCTTAAATGCTATATTTAAACTCGATATGCCTAAAGCTTTTGACAGAGTATCGTGGCCTATGTTAAACTCTCTCCTATTGAAATATGGTTTTCATGGACACATTGTCTCACTGATACTTAGAAATATTCAAGCTGCCTGGTTTTCTGTCTTAATCAATGGAGTTCCATATGGATTTTTTAAGGCTACAAGGGGGCTCAAACAGGGGAACCCCCTTTCCCCTATTCTGTTTAACTTCATTACTGAGCTTCTAAATAGGGGGCTAAAAAACATGTTTCACTTAGGTTTCATTGACAGATTTGTAGTTCCCCGGGGTTCTTTGGAGATCTCTCATTTGTCTTATGCAGATGACACTGTCATTTTCATTAAGGCAACTAAGAAGTCCCTAAAAAACCTAGTTCTATTCTTAAAGCACTATCAACTTGCCTCTGGTCAGTTAGTCAATTTTACTAAGAGTGCTTTTTATGTGGGAAATAAAACTAGTGTTGCAAGAACCGGGATGATTAGAAGCATTACTCTCATGTCACAAGGTTTCTTTCCTTTCACTTATTTAGGAGTAACTATTTTCAAAGGGAGAAAGCTTAATGCTTACTTTCAGCCTCTCATTGAAAAACTAAGTGGCAGAATTCTGAAATGGAACAACAAGTGGTTGAATATGGCTGGTAGGATTATTTTAGTGAAACATGTTATTGCCTCTATCCCTCAGCATGTTTGGTGTGTCATGTCCCCTACCAAACACATGATTGAAATGATGGAAAAAATGTGCAGTAACTTTATTTGGGGGAATTCAGAACAAGGGGAAAAAAGACATTGGAAAGCTTGGCCGGATTTATGTTATCCTTTATCCCAAAATGGATTTGGATTTAGATGCTTTCATACTGTAATTGATAGTTTTTCTCTAAAGCTCTACTGGAAACTTCAGATTGGATCCACTTTATGGACAAGATTCATTTGGTCCTTACCACCCTCAGCTAGACAATCAGACTCTTGGAAAAGAGTCAAAGCTATAACTAGTATAGCTGAGAACCTTTCTAGAATACAAGTGGGAAAAGGTACCTCCAATTTTTGGAACAGCAACTGGAGAGGGTCAGGGTTCCTCTCAGAACAGTGGGAGGCAGACTCTGATATCCCATTCCCTACACTCACAATTGCTCAGTTTCAGGAGAACAAGAACCTCTTCATTCCTCAGCTAATGGATGGCTTTAATCTAGAGTTGCTTCACTCCTTGTCAGCACCTTTTCCTCTTTTTGACAGGGAAGATCATATGGTTTGGACTCCATCCTCTACAGGTAAGTTCACAATATCATCAGCTTTCAAATCAATTTCCAATAAACGTTCAGAGATTAGATCAATGAAACAGATTTGGAATCCTTTGGTTCCTTCTAAGATATATGTTTTTGTTTGGAAATTGGTTAATTACTATCTGCCATTTGATGAAAAACTTAGGAAGATGGGCATTCATGTTGTTTCTAAATGCATCTGCTGTCAAAATGAAGATTCACTAACTCACTACTTCTTACACTGCCAACTAGCATCTGAACTCTGGAAATGGCTTTTCACAATCCTAGAAATCCCCTATAGACATTTTGACCATATCTTTCATGCATTATCATGGTTCTGGACAATCTCAAAATTTTCAAAATCAAAGAACAGTGCATGTCATATTATGCCAAACTTACTAATCTGGTTTCTATGGAAGGATAGATGCAGTTTTCTCTATGATTCTAAACCAATTGTGCTAATGTCCACAATCCTACAGATTAAGAACATGGCTGTGTCTATATTCTCCCTAAATCCTATCACTCAACACCCTGATTGCTCTCATTTAAAAGCCATAGGAATTTTCACTAGCTCTAAAGTTCCTAAACCAAGGATGATCAAATCTTACAAATGGAACCCTCCAGATATAGGCTACAAAATGAACTCAGATGCACACTGCCCTCAGCTAAATTTTGCTGCAGGAGGAACTGTTATCAGAGACACATCAGGCAAGATTCTCTTTATGGGAATGGAGAAAATGGAACAGATATATGATCCCTTAACTGCTGAGCTAAGGGCCTCCCTCACTGGGATCCAAACATGTATTTCACTTAACTTGTTTCCCTTGATTGTACAAATGGACTCTTTGCAGGGTGTCCAGATTTTAAATGGTTCAAATCAGGTGCCTTGGAATATCCAGAGACTCATTTGGCAGATTAAGGAACTCACTGCAGCTAGACACATCTCTTTTACTCATGCGTACAGGGAGCAGAATCAGGTGGCTCATCTATTGGCCTCCCTGGCAAGAAGCTTACTGGATCATAATGAAGTTAGGGGCCAGATCTCAGTACAGGATGCTCCTATTACTCTAAAACAAGCAATAGCAGGAGACAATCTTAATCTTCCCACAATCAGAATCCATCATCCTCCATGATTATTGCAATCACAGCTTGAGCAGCATCTACAGGGTCCTCATCTCACTAGTGCACTTATCTCATATTCGGTTTTGATCACTGCATAAGTCTTTTCTGATCAGTACATAGGACTAGAATAGCTTACCATTCTTTTGCTTATATGGTTAGTGTTTTGTGTGTTCCTGGTTTAAGGCTGATATACATTGGATGCTAAGTTGAGTTTCGTACTTACGATTCGCTAAACTGCATCCTTTCCCATATCACCTTAAAACGGGAACAACCACCCTAATTACTAATTTGCGAGGAGAGCCGTGTGTGGCACTCATCACTGTTACTTTTGGAAGCAAGTTATTTTGCTTTGGTCATGCTTGTATTGAACTGAGCTATGCTCCCTCTTCGTGCTCGTTTTTCTTTTTCGGGTCTGGGGTAGCCCATAAACAACCCTCCCTCCTTACTATAAGGGGTGGTTTAATTAAAAAAAAATGATAGTTTTTCTGATGTGCAGATCACTTGATGGACAAGATTGAATCTGAAAATTTGCTGCATAGAGCTTTCAGTGTGTTTTTATTCAACTCAAAGTTTGAGTTGATGCTTCAGGTGTGGATTGATGATCTGAGAGATCATATTAGTTGTTTAGGTGTTTATAAAGACTGTGAAATGTATTTTCTATCCTTTTTCTTTTATATGATTGAAGCTGAAAGAAAATTAATGACGAACAAAACAACATGGTGTCAACTTCTAAAATAATGATATCAAACTATCTAGAATCTCAATGGCTCTTCTGATTCTATTTACTAGGCAATTTATAAATGTGTCATGACCAGCACTAAATATGAGTTCTTAAAGAGAGTATAATTTTAATGATTATCGAAAACCTGGCTGATTTCACAAATGCAAATGTTTGGATTAGTACTTTATACTGATGTAATGAAAGATCTTGTAGATATAGTTTTCTCTTTTACGTGGTATTGTTTATCTAAATTGTAACTAAAGATTAGCCATCATTCATGTGATTCTCATTGATGGTATTGTTTGTACTACCATTTATTTTACAACCCTTTTATTTACTTTTTAATACATTTTGAAGTGCTATGGTTACACCTTGATCTTTAGTATATAATATTCGATTGAAGTTGTACCATTAATTCATATATATTATTAATGTATTTATATTCAAGTATGCCTGCGTTTTTCTGGTTAAGTTGTCACCCTTGTGACCTTGTCTGGTGTTTGGATTGCACTGTTTAATTTTGTTGGATTTAACTAAAAAGAAGCTTCTGTATTTGCAACGAAAAGCACTTGTAGATTAAATTTTCAAGACAAGCATTGATTCCAACAAGAGGCCAGGAATATTTCCTTTCTATAAGAGTAGAATTTAGAGCCAAAAACATGTTCTTACTACTTGACATAGATGGCCTTTTTCTGGGTTTTTAAAAAAATTTCATTAAACTATACTCTTCTTTTTTATCCTCCTATGAAACCAGCAGATGAAAGTGACAAGAAGATTAAAAGAAGAAAATTTTATTTTGAGATGCCACCTGAAAAAAAACATGAAATTTTACTTCAAACAAGAGAATATTATGCATTTAGAAAAGTTCATTGACTTCAAAATCAAATGCAGGATGCTCACAATTGTATCCATGTTCCCATAATACAACTGGTAAGTTTCAGTACATACCTGTAATTTTTTTTATTTTATTTTTCATATTTTTGAATAAAATATAATATTAGCATGCTTATATTAAATTTTATTTTAAAACATGAAAAATAAATGAAATATTATATAAAAATACACACCTGTCCAATATAATATATTAGGTGTGAAGACGATTCGTTATCCTTAATGTATGACTTTAGATTTCAATGTTTGTTATCATTCAGTTTTTTATAACATGAACTTTTGATCAATTTACTCTTTTCATAACGTATTGCAAGTATATTTTTTATATATAATTTCAAACAAAAAAATATGCAGGTGGAGTGATAATAAAAAGGAAACAACTTGGATTATTGGATAATGTTCCAAATTATGCTACCGTCTTGCCTACTATTGATGAGTGTGGGCATTTTCAAGCTAAACAGTTCAAAGGAGAATATAATCTTTTTTGTTGTTTTGGAGGTTAAATATATTTTGAACCCATTCCAATGCCTAACAAGTTGCGATCACTATTAGTTGGAAAAACACCAGAATGCACACATTTTAGGAGTAATATTAGGACGTACAACAACAATCTCGTCTTTACAAATTTTAGTGGAAGTTATGACCCAAACCTGACTGCAAATTGTAGTGGTGTTCATACTTTTAAAGTGCATGGTCAAATACACCATTTTCTGAATCCTTTGAATAGAATAGGAAAAAGATAAGTTGTTAGGAGTTCAACTTTATTTCTTTGACACTGATCATGAAGAACTACGTGCACGACTTAAGACATGGGATACATTTTAAGAGGAAACTATGAAAGTGTTAATGGAGATTCTCAAAGAAAACCCTATCGTCAGTTCTTCATGCAGTAGAAAACTATTCCCGATCTTGAAACAAAAAGAATAGTTCTTTGTCCAAACCCAAATCTAAACCAAAGAAGGTACAATCGTCCCAGTGTTTCTCAGGTTGCAGCAACATATGTAGAAAGCGGATCCAATTCAGGTTTATGGCGTGAAGGGTAAATCGCATACTATAAAGCATTACTATGGTTGTTATGACCATATGCAATATCCTCTTATATTTCCAAGTGGGCAGCCTGGATTTCACCAAAATATCAAGAGGATTAGAAAAGGACAGTTGTTGCAAAATGACAATGTGCAACAAATATTACAATTTGATTCACCGGAGTCTCTCATTGATGCAAAAAGTAAAGGCATCTTATTTATTTTAGTTAAAGTATATTATTTACGAAATTAATTTTTATATATTAATTTAATTTTAAAAAAATATTCAGTTGTTAGAGATGGAAAAAGAAATAACGACGTTGTTACTCCAAGAGAGTACTATTGCTACAAGATTCAAATGAGAGACAAGGACTTATCAATATTTCTACACGTTGGACAATTATTACAATAGTTTGTGGTTGATACATATATCAAAACTTGAAATTCCGTTTCACCTGATTTCTAAACCTTTATACCAAGTTGTTTAACAGTTTGGTGTTGGAACACCAAGATTAGATTGGTGTTAAAAGCAAAACAAAATACGCAGTGCACACACAACTTGGTTACGCAGTTCGGTGCAAATACACCTACGTCTGCGGGGCCTTGCCCAGATCAGAAACCATTCACTAGAAAGCAGTCTTTAGTACAAGAATCTTAACTTAAATACTAATCCATTGCTAACCTACAGAGTGAATGTTGTGAGCTCCCCTCACTGTTGATCCTACGTCGTTGAACCCTCACGAACAACACGTCTCCCTGGATCTCCTCCTCCCGAGGAATTAAGACTTCCTTGTTTCTGATCTTCAAGAACTTGGTCGGTTGTTTACGAACCTCCAAAAACTAAGGCCGATCGCTCCAAAGCTCTCACGTAGAGATTGAATCTTGGTCGCGTCAAATTGATGCGCTGTAATCTTCTTCTCTTTATCCCATCGCAATCCTGCCTTGAATCAACTTCTTTCCTTGTCGAACTTCTACCACAAATAGACTTCTAGACAAAGGAAAGATCTAATGCTAATCTGGTATTTAATTGAACAATCCTGTTATCAATAGGACTTGTTCTATAAATAAACTACTTAACCAATTCCTAACTATTACAGGAATATTCGTTTACCATAATTAGATGACCACGAAATCAATCATTTATCTTCACAATATTCTGATCAGATCGCACAATTATATCCCATAATACACTCCATAAATCGTGGACATCAATCATACTGCTGCTGGAATACTGCTGAATAGCAGTGGTGTTAAAACACCATATCACCAGAAATCACTCAGTGGTGTTAAAACACCAGATTACCAGTATTCACAATATGCCATACATAAGTCCAACTCCGGAGGACTTTACAATCTCCCCCTTGGCATATTGGTGAATTCATAAAACATCAGCACAAACACCATAGAATACCAGAATACCAGAATAGCATAAACAATATTGAACACCAGAATACCAGCTAGCACAAATAACCAATTATCCAGACCAAACATACATCATTCAAATTTTTCAAAACACAAAAACTCTAATATCTCCCCCTGAATTCAGTAATATGACAAGAAGAACCAAGAAATCCAAGAAAAACCCAGAATCCAAATCATTTCAAACTTCACTCGGACTCCTCTGATGTAGCATTGTCTGAATCCCCAGCTCCCAGCAATGCTTCTCGCTCAGCCGCCAAAGCTGCCAGCTCCCCCTGAATCTTTGCAATAGTGGCCTGATGACGTTCAAGTAGTTCTTGACACACAGCTGCCCTCGCCTCAATGGCTCTCAGCCGAGCTGCTCCTTCATCCGAGCTAGTCGTCGCAGGAGGCGTCCAGGGTAGGTCCTTCACTATACGACCACTCAGGGTTCTGAGAGTTGGCCGTAAGGCTTGGGTTGCTAATACTTCATCGGTCTCGCTTGCAACTACTCCCCCTTTTTGCAGTACCATCGATATCACACAGGGATGGACTAAAGCTTCCTTCCTCGTCTTGCGAGCACAATCCAAAATATCATTAAAAATCAACCTGCCCAGATTGACCCTATGCCTCGTTCCCAGGCTGTAAAGAAGAGTCGCCATTTCTTTGGTGACAATCGTGTTGTTTACCGATGGAATCCAGTTATGAACCGCCACCATATACAAACAGTAATACCTGGAGGTCAGGTTTGATGCTGGTATTTGTTGTCTCCCAGTCAGTGGCCACGAACTTTCCACACCACCAGTCAACTCTACTGCCACTGCATCGAAATTCTCAGGCATTTGGTGTTGGAACACCGCCTGAACATTCCTCGATGTTCCACGCTGCAGACAACCATTTACTGCCTCCGGGGAAAATACCACCACTGTTCCTCTCACATAAACTCTGTGAAACCACGGAGAGTCTTCGTCTTCACATTCCTCCTTCAAATTAGAGTAAAATTCCATCACAAGTTGCTTGTTATAGTCACAGAAGCATGTAGCTGCCTTAAACACCTTGAGATAATGCAAATAGTCTATGAATCCGCATTCCTTATATTTTACAGCATCAGCTGGCCTTTCCGCCAAAATCTTCCTGTCACAGACAAACTTCCACTTTTCTTGACTTGCATCATCAAAGAACTCAGTGCTAACGGCTTCACTCACTTCAGGTACAGGTTGTGCACCAGACTCAACTATATCAGCTTGTCTTTGCTGTCTGGCAGCACGTAACTTCTTCAGTTTTAGCCCAATTGGCTCATCACTGTCCTCACTAGTGGCTGTACTTTTGACTCTGCATCTTTTAGATCTTCTAACTCTCTTGGAAGTAGATGCCAACCTTTCTTCGCCTGTCTCAGATCTGTTTCCAAATTCTGATGGTGTTTCAACACCAGTCTCCTTCCTTTTCCTCTTAACTCCCTGGGCTGGACTTGTCTCCAGTGGTGTTTCAACACCAATACCCAGATCAGCTGGACTCTGCTCCTCCTCAGCATGGCTTTCATCTAGTGTTTGATCATCAGTAATAACCAAACCGGCACTTGGCACATCAGCCCCACTTGCTCTCTCCGCAGCAGTTCTTTCACCATCTTCCTTCTCAGAATCAGATCTCACAAACTCTGATAGGGCAGACTCAGACCTAAACAACTCTGATATGGCCTCATTCAATGCAGATTCACTCAGTACATAGGCACTCTCTGGTTCATTCACCCTCAAAATCCTCTCAGCCTCATCAGTGCCACCTGCACATCCTGCCTCCTCTTCACTATCACTAATGTTCACAACAGGAACAGGCAACCTTCTCAGTGATTCTTGAGTCTGAAATAGAGACTCATCAAAACACACTATCTCTACTGCACCAGCCACAGCAAAATCAGTGGATTTAACCACTTTTATCCAGGGCTGCACAACTACATTATCCCCCAAATTCCTGATAATTGGCCTGTGCAGGGAGGCTATCCGTGTGTAAATTGTGAAGTACTGACCCTCTTCATCTCCTACTCTATAATGTTCCCCGAAACCAACCCCAACCAATTTGGCATTATACTCACTAATCTCCCTAATCTCTCCTATTCCACCAGTTAATAACTCCTCAAGTTTAAATCCATTAACTTTGCCATGCAGACTTTTATATTTTCTAAGGTCTACATAATCTCTGTTCTGCACCATCCATTCTATAAATTCAAGAACAGAGCAAAAGTACATTCCATCATAGACGAAAGAATGATCAAACCTAGCTTTCCGTCTCTGAACTTTTCCACCCCACTTGGCTAGCGTCTGCACTCGATCTCCACACAGCTCGTCCACATCTGCATCCGAATCGAGCTCTTCAATTCGCGGATTCTCCAGCACCCGTACCTTGACGAAATCTCGGACCATCTTCTGGAACGTGGAGCTCACCATTGTTACAGGGTTTTGAGTGGGCTACAAAAATCGAGGGTTTTGGCAAATTTTTCTGACGAACAGGGAGCTGTGAGCTACGTAGAAGATGAACAGTCGAGAGTTTGAGTTTGTGTGGGAATCAATTTGTCACTTTCTCCTTTTTCCCCCGTTTTTCCGAAACCCAAAAGTCTTTCTCTTTTTCCTTCCTTCTGAGTACAAACCTAGGCCCAATAAGTTTTCGGCCCAACTGATTTTTCTCCCTCTGAAGTCCTCGATGTTTAAACACCACTTCACATATTTTTGATACTTTTGATTTTTCTCTATTTTTTTTTCTTTTTCACCATATTATAAAAGAAACAACACAACAGTAAATAATACAATAGAAAGTACAGATCGGAGTACCTTACATTCGACAGACACCCAAGTGCTGTCTGAGGCCTTCAAACGTCTCACCATCCAGTGGTTTTGTAAATATATCAGCCAGTTGTTCTGCTGTTGGTATATACTGGACTGCGACTTCTCCTTTTTCAACCAAGTCTCTGATAAAATGATGTCGGATATCGATATGCTTTGTTCTAGAGTGTTGCACAGGATTCCTGGAAATATCAATGGCGCTTTTATTATCACACAGGACTGTCAAACCAACATCATTGAACCCATAATCTCTCATCATCTGCTTCATCCACAATAACTGTGCACAACAACTCCCGGCAGCTAAATACTCTGCTTCAGCTGTGGACAAAGATATAGAATTCTGCTTTTTACTGTACCAGCTGACCAGATTAGATCCAGCAAAGAAGCACCCTCCAGTGGTACTTTTACGATCATCAGCATTCCCAGCCCAGTCCGAATCACTGAAACCTACTAATTGTGAATCCTTGTTCCGAGAAAACCATACTCCATACTCCGCTGTTCCATTTATATACCGAATAATCCTTTTCACTGCTGACATATGTGATTCCTTTGGATCAGCTTGGTAGCGAGCACAAATACCACACTTAAACAGATGTCTGGTCTGCTTGCAGTCAAATACAACAGGCTGCCAATCATACTCCTGTACAATTTCTGATCCACACTTTGCCCCTGTTCATCCTTTGTAAGCTTATCGGTGGTTGCCATTGGGGTGCGTACTGCCTTTGCCCTTGTAAGACCGAATCTCTTGATCAAGTTTTCAGCATATTTCTGTTGATTGATAAACAGACCATTCTTCTCCTGAGTAACCTGCAATCCCAAAAAATATGACAATTTTCCTACCATGCTCATTTTGAACTCTTGAGTCATTAAGTCAACGAACTCCTTCACCAAGGCTGAATCGGTAGATCCAAACACAATGTCATCCACATAGATCTGTGCAATTAGAATCTTTGGCCCCTTGTGCAGCACAAACAGTGTACGGTCTACTCCCCCTCGACGATAGCCCTTTTGAATGAGAAAGGTTGTCAGTCGCTCATACCAAGCACGAGGTGCCTGCTTGAGTCCATACAACGCCTTATTCAACCTATAAACATGATCAGGAAACTGAGGGTCTTCAAATCCTTTAGGTTGCTCCACGTAAACTTCCTCTTTTACTATGCCATTCAGGAATGCACTCTTGACATCCATTTGATAAAGAGTAAAGTCTAGTATGCAGGACACAGCCAACATAAGTCTGATGGACTCCAATCTGGCTACAGGGGCAAAAGTTTCATCGAAGTCAACCCCTTCTACTTGTGTGTACCCTTGAGCAACCAGGCGTGCTTTATTTCTGGTGACATTACCATCTGCATCAGATTTGTTTTCGAAAATCCACTTGGTACCAATCACATTTACATTAACAGGTCGTGGGGTAAGAAACCAAACATTGTTTCTCTCGAATTGCTGCAATTCTTCTTGCATCGCCGAGATCCAATATTCATCAAGCAAAGCCTCTTTGTAACTTCTTGGTTCAGTGAGTGAGATGAAACACGATAATCCTGCTAATTCTCTGTAATTTACACGGGGTCGATCCCTTAACTGCATATGTCTCGTTGGATTCTGGTCAGAATCAAGATTTCCAGATTCTGGAGTTTCAACACCGGTTGATGGAGCTGGTGTTCCAACACCAGTAGGAACGGCTGAATCAAGCACATCACCTTCTCCAGCATTGTCCTCCTCTGAATCATCTATCACCACATTAATGGACTCCATGACTACCCCAGAACGTTGATTCAGTACTCGGTATGCTCGGCTGGTAGGAGAATAGCCCAAGAATATTCCAATGTCACTCCTGGATTCAAATTTAGCCAAGGGTTCTCGATCCTTCAGAATGTAACACTTACTGCCAAAGACATGGAAATACGACACATCTGGTTTCTTTCCTTTCCAGATCTCATACGGTGTCTTCTCGGTAAACGGATGCAGATATACTCGGTTGATGGTGTAGCATGCAGTGTGTACTGCCTCAGCCCAATATCTCGAATTAATTTTTTTCTCAGCCAGCATTGCTCGTGCCATTTCCTGCAGTGTCCGATTCTTTCTTTCTACTATACCATTCTGCTGAGGGGTTATGGGGGCAGAGAACTCATGATGTATACCAAGCGTTTCACAGATGTCCCGTAATTTAGAGTTCTCGAATTCCTTTCCATGATCACTCCTGATGCGTGCAATTCGAACGGTTCCTTTTTCTACATGAAGCTTGTGCGCCAAGGTCTTGAATACATCAGCGGCCTCTGATTTCTCTTTGAGGAATGATACCCACGTATACCTCGAGAAGTCATCCACACAGACAAAAATATACTTCTTCCCGGCCACACTTGGTGTACTCACTGGCCCCATTAGGTCCATATGTAGAAGCTCCAAAAGTCTTGATGTTGAAACATCATGTACAGCATGGTGAGGAATACGAATTTGCTTTCCTTCCTTACACGATCCACAGACAGTCTCCTTGATTTCACTAATTTCGGGAATACCTCTGACTGCATTTAGTCTGGAAATACGAGCCAAAGATTTATAATTTATGTGCCCCAATTTTCTGTGCCACAGTGAACTAACTTCCTTTTTCGAGCTCAAGCAGGTGACATCTTGATCGAGTAGATAACACTTATCCATTGATCTGGATCCAGTGAATACTCCAGACCCATGATTTACAATACACTTATCTTTGTCAAAGTACACCGTCATATCATTATCACATAGATGACTGATGCTCAATAGGTTAGCCTTCAGGCCTTCCACTAGCAACACATCTTGGAACACTGGAAGCCCTTTGATTTCTAACTCCCCTTTGCCAATTATTCTGCTTCGTTTTCCATCACCGAATTTAACATGTCCACCAAATCCAGGTTCAAATTTTCGCAGAAATTCAGGAACTCCTGTCATGTGCCTTGAGCACGCACTGTCGAAGTACCACGAGGTTCCTGTATGTGCTCCAAAACATACAAAACTTGAAAGACAAATATTTTGAGACTTTCGAACCCATACCTGTCTTACTGGTCGAGTGATGCGATGTGATCTCTGAGTTGCATGTGTGTTCAAGAATCCGTTCCTGTATCCTCCAGTGTTGACTTGGTGCACGGTGTTGTATCCTGGAATGGTGTTGAAATACCGATATGCTGGGTTGCCGGACAGTGTCTTAAGTAATTTGAAACACCTGTTTCTCACATGACCTGGAACTCCACAGTATCAGCATCTCCTGATTCTCTTGATGGGGTAATTCTCCTCAATTATTCTTGGAGCAAGTGCACCTTGATCTGCCTTATTTTTCAACGCATCAACTGATCTTTCATACCCAATTCCAAATTTGGTAGTTTGTCCCATTTTCAGACAATCTTCAAGCTTAGCTTTCCCTGTATTGAGACGTCTAATAGCCTGTTCTGCTGTCTCCGCTCGTTGAACTACTTCAGCAAATTCCTTTTTAAGTTGTTCAAGTTCTTCAAGTGCATTTTTCTTTCCAAGTTCATTCACTCTAACCTTTTCACATAACCTCTTGTTCTCAACCTTGAGCTCTTTGTTTTCATCTGCCACTTTTAACCACATTTTATACATCTCCATACTTTCTTTGCGAATGTCATCATCACCAATGCTTCTAGTCTCTTCATCTGAGCTATCACTTTCTTCTTCATTCAACACACTGCGATTTATCTCAAAAGACTCTTCCAACGACACGCCGAAAGCAACATGATTTGTATACTCTTCTCCATCCTTAATATCGTCTCCTCCGTCATCATCACTCCAGGTTATGGCATATGATTTCCCTTGCCTTTTAAGTGTATTGGCACACTCAGCTTGTATGTGTCCAAAGCCTTCACATTCTCTGCATTGGATTTTTCTGTTCAGATTCGGATTTACCGATTTGATCTTCGGTGTTTCAACACCAGTTGCCTGACCGAATCTGGGAGTGAAGTTGGCATTCGGATTTTTGCTCCCGCTTGACTTGTCCTGTGGCTTCCTGCCCATCTTCTTCATGAATCTGGAGAAGTTTCTGGTTATGTTAGCAATTTCATCGGAATCTTCAATATCTGTATCTTCATCTTCCTTCCCAGAGGTTGTGCTTGTAAAAGCCATCTCCTTCTTTCCGGTTTTATTTTGCAACATCTCCATCTCATAAGATTCCAGAGACCCCATGAGCTCATCAAGTGTCATCATCCCAATCCTTCCATTTTCATTGATTGCTGTGACCTTCATATTGAACCGTGGTGGTAATGCCCTCAACACTTTCCTTACAAGTTTTTGATCTTTGTACTTTTTACCAAACTGAAAAGCCTTGTTTGCAATATCTCGGACTCGTCCATTAAACTCGGAGATAGTTTCATCTTCCCGCATCTTCAATTCCTCAAATTTCGATGTATAGTATTGCAACTTTGAATCTCTGACTGAGCTTGTTCCCTCATGATACGTCTGTAACACATCCCATGCTTCCTTTGCAGTCTCACAGTTTGAAATCATCTTAAATTGATCTTCATCTACTGCTGTAAAGATAGCATTCAATGCCTTTGAGTTGGACATGTAAGCTCTATGCTCCTCAGTAGAGTATTCAGAATATGGTTTGATCGTTGATGAGCTCGATTCTTTAGTTTTGTCACTGGGAGGTGGAGTGTACTGATTTACAACATAGTTCCATGCTTTATCATCTAATGCTCCAATGAATACTTTCATACGTGCCTTCCAGTAGGCGTAATTACCTTGTTCCAGCAGCGGTGGTCGCGTGACAGAGGCCCCCTCCTTTGGTGCCATGGTGAAACCTGATCTCACTCTCCCTGTATAGGGGTTAGCAAGTGCCAAGCTCTGATACCAATTGAAATTCCATTTCACCTGATTTCTAAACCTTTATACCAAGTTGTTTAACAGTTTGGTGTTGGAACACCAAGATTAGATTGGTGTTAAAAGCAAAACAAAATACGCAGTGCACACACAACTTGGTTACGCAGTTCGGTGCAAATACACCTACGTCTGCGGGGCCTTGCCCAGATCAGAAACCATTCACTAGAAAGCAGTCTTTAGTACAAGAAGCTTAACTTAAATACTAATCCATTGCTAACCTACAGAGTGAATGTTGTGAGCTCCCATCACTGTCGATCCTACGTCGTTGAACCCTCACGAACAACACGTCTCCCTGGATCTCCTCCTCCCGAGGAATTAAGACTTCCTTGTTTCTGATCTTCAAGAACTTGGTCGGTTGTTTACGAACCTCCAAAAACTAAGGCCGATCGCTCCAAAGCTCTCACGTAGAGATTGAATCTTGGTCGCGTCAAATTGATTGCGCTGTAATCTTCTTCTCTTTATCCCATCGCAATCCTGCCTTGAATCAACTTCTTTCCTTGTCGAACTTCTACCACAAATAGACTTCTAGACAAAGGAAAGATCTAATGCTAATCTGGTATTTAATTGAACAATCCTGTTATCAATAGGACTTGTTCTATAAATAAACTACTTAACCAATTCCTAACTATTACAGGAATATTCGTTTACCAGAATTAGATGACCACGAAATCAATCATTTATCTTCACAATATTCTGATCAGATCGCACAATTATATCCCATAATACACTCCATAAATCGTGGACATCAATCATACTGCTGCTGGAATACTGCTGAATAGCAGTGGTGTTAAAACACCATATCACCAGAAATCACTCAGTGGTGTTAAAACACCAGATTACCAGTATTCACAATATGCCATACATAAGTCCAACTCTGGAGGACTTTACAAAACTGAAACATGAAAATTAGATTTCCTAAGAGAAAAGCAAGCTGAGTTTCGAACTGAGATGGTTCAAGGTATTGTTGATGGTGTCGATGCAGATTTAGTTACTAGTTTTGCAATTGGTAAGCATATTGTATTGCCTTCCTCATTTATTGGCAAACCTACAGATTTGTGCCGCAGATATCTTGATGCTATGACTATTGTTCGGTAAGCATGATGTGTTCTTGACAATGACTTGCAGCTTAATTTTATGTCAAGCCTTGAAAGTGAAGATGAAGAGCAACCAAAATCAAAGACAAGAAAGATAACATAGGCTTCAAAATTTATCCATTGTCGAGGATGATCCATATTCCGTTATTTCTCTATATATTATCTTAAGAAAATTAGGGGAGCAAACTTATGATTTAGTTATTTATTTTCATATCTATACATTTGTTAGGTAATTGTGGGACTATACTCTCCGTAATAGTGAACCTATTATTTAAATATTTTACAATATTTACTTGTATTATTATAGAGGTTTTTTGTCTTATAATTATATTTTTGAATGTGATTTTTGTGTATGCCCAACCTTTTCTCTTCTTGTAACAAACATAAATAACCATTCATTTCTAACATTCCAACAAAAGTTCAGTTTGTTAGCAATGAGGATGTCATTCATTTAATATAAAATTTGTCTCATTATGTTGTTTACGTTAGGTTTGACATTTTTAAAAACCTATTTGTTTCTTGCACACCAAATGTACCAAATGACTATGCATGGAATGATTCTAATAAGGCTTTTAATCTTAGCTTTAGCAGGCGATGGATTCAAACAATGGACATTTTATTAAAATATCTATACAAAATTTTTATAATTCTTGTTTTATTATTAATGTGACAGCAAACTTATTCTCTTTTCAAACTAAAGTGAAAGTAACATTATAAAAAATTATCAAATAAGTGATTAAATTAAACCATAAAATATGGAAATGAATAAAGGAATGCATAAAATTCAACAGAGGGAAGTTAGCGAGAATTCGGCCCACCTTACATTTTCTTAAAATTAACAACTTATATTTCTCCTACTTGATTATTTCTTTTATATTTTACTTCATATTCTTACTATAAATTAATTCTAAAAAGGTTATAATAATTATCATTTTATTCTCATTTATTTCTAATAAATTTCACCTTAATTGATTAATTTAATTTTGTAATTTTTATATTTAATATTACAATAATAATATTTATAATTTAATTTTAATTTTTTTACTTTACCTTTGAAACATAAATACAATATTTTTATTTAAACAATTATTTTTAATCAAAAATACCGCGCATCACGCGGTGGAACTCCAGCTAGTTTAATCTAAAAGGTAATAGAGAAAAGTGTGTTCTTAATCCCATATTTTGTGTGAAAGTGCAGGAATGACCTTGTAAAATCAGAAAGTGCAAAAATAACCCTGTCAATCGTTCACAGGAATGTCAACATCCAATTTGGCTAGAAATTGATGAAAAGACTATAATACCCTCAAATTTCAAATTTCAAAAATAAAAGAAAATATGAAAAGACACCTTTGCACTTTAATCTCCATATTCTCTGCTAGATACCCATAACAGCCCCATGTTTCTCTCCATCTCCATTTCTCTTCTGTCGGAGTTAAGCTCATCTCCTTCATCGTGTCATCTGTGAAGCCTTTCGTTGCATCTCCGTTTCTCATTTCCATTTTGGTTGCGTCGAATTCATTTGGGTTTGCGTCAGATTTGTGCTGGGGATGAGGGCTGAACCGTTGGGAGGGGTGAAATTGGAAGGCTAGGGTTTGCAAGGGTTTGCAGTGGCGCCGTGATGGGGTGGCATCCGGATGAGATTGGGAAGGGTGGCGTCCGGATGAGATTGGGAAAGGTGGCATCGCGGTGATACCGGGGTTGGGTGGCATTGGGGGGAGTGGAGTCACTGGGTTAGGGTTTTGTGGTGGTGCCAGTGGGGATTCACGGGGGCTATGGTGGCGAGATCCAAGAGATGGGTGGTGGTGGCACGGTGGGAGTTATGGTGGCGCGGTGGGAGCTGTGGTGGTGAGAAGCAAAGAGGAGTGGTGGTGACGAGAACTAGAGAGGGATAGTGGTGGCAATAACTAGATAGGGATGGTGGTGGTGGCGAGAACCAGAGAGCGTTGGTGGTGGATGTGGTGGTGTGCGGTGGAGAGTAATAGAGATGGCGTGCGACGAGCTTGGTGGACGCATCGGATGGTTGATGAATGGTGGACGGACGGTGGATGGATGATGGACGGACGATGGATGATGAGCTTGAATAGACAACACCAGATGGAGGCAAGCGGCAAACAAGAGTGGTGGAGCGAATTGGCTGCGGTCAACTGGAGCGGTGAGCGAAGCCCACGGCAGCGTACTCTAGATTCCGGTAAGTACTTCCCGTAGAGACTCAAAATTCCAGTTACCATTGCGGCGGCGACGCCAGTGGGTGGCCATGGTGTGTTTGTAGAAGAAGAAAGAGAAGAAGAAGAATTTTAGAGGGGTAGAATTGTCTTTATAATTGTTGTTTTTAGTCAGGGGTATTTATGTCTTTTCGTTGTAAGTCAACACCGGACTTAAATTGTTTAACGCCAAAAAATTGGCCAAATGGGTAAAAATGCACATTTTGACTAAAAGATAGGGTTACTTCTGCATTTTCAGATTTTACAAGGTTATTCTTACACTTTCTCAATCTTATAGGGTTATTTTTGCACATTTCCCAACGTAGTATGATTATTTCATAAGCCATGAAAATTTGTGTTCCCAAGATGAACTTTGATTTTTAATATTAATATCAGACAAGTAATGTTCTTAATATTTTTTATATAATACTCCCTCCATCCCAACTATTTTTGCGGAGAGAGAAAGAGAAAATTTTTTAAGGATTCATTATTATATGCTTTCTTTTCCATATGATGTAGAGTACCTTCATTTTATTTTGTTATTCCATTTAATTTCATACTTTTTCAACGTAAAAAATGAATAAAAGTTGCTGAAAAAAGGAAATAAAGTGAAGAGTGCAAAAACAGTTGGGACATCCCAAAAAGGAAAGAGTGCAAAAATAACTGGGACAGGGGGAGTATTAGGAAGGGGATCTTGTATGTAACTGGAGTGTTTATCATCCCATCTTGCATTAAGCAAGTTCTTATAAGAGAAAAAGTTCAAATATAACCCTATATAATTGATGTTTCCATTTTATGTGCATATTTTAGTACTTTTTGGGATCACTTTTATGCTCTTTTGTTATCAAGAGCTTGAGTTTTACCTTGAAATTCTCTTAGGAGAGGTAAGAGCAACTTTACGATCTTTTACCTTTTTCTAAGTAGATTTTGTGTAACAAAGGAAGAACATCGAGACTTGAAGATCGGAGACCATTGAAGATCACCTCTTGAAGACTTTGAAAATTGAAGACTAGCTTTGAAGATTGAAGACAAAAAGAATCGAGGAATTGAAGGTAAGGCGACAAAGTAAAGAGGAATCGACACAAGGGTGAAAATGGTCATTCCCACCCGGGCGAGGCCATTCCTGCCGGGTGGGATCCTGCTACACTTTTGCTTTTTTCTTTTTGCTTTTCGTTTCCTCTCTCTTGTACTATAAAAGAAATTTTTGGCCACCCACTTCTCATCATATCCTCTTGGCCAAACATCCTCCTCAAAGAACCCTAGTTCTCCATTTTCCTTCATCTTCTTCCTCTTTGTTTGTGTATGAATTCATCTATGAAGGTTAGTATGATTTGTACTAGCTAATCTAGTTCTTGGGAGCAATTGATCAAGGCTTCCAAGCCCATGTCTTAAGAACAATTTGTAGCTTATTTGATACTCTTACTTTTATGCATTTATGGAGCATTGAATGTGTTTGTTAATGTCATTAATGTTCTTGAAAGCTTGAGTATATGAAGTACATGTATGATATGCTTGTTAGGGTTTGGGGAAATAGGTTAATTTCCCCTTTTCTTGATAGGAAATCCAAGAGTATGATTTAGAGTTTTTGATTGTGTTGATGGATTGATAATTGCTAGATGAATATGATAATGTTGAACTCTTTGTCATGTTTGTTGCTTGTAGCAAATGAAAGAAGTCTATGAATGTCGGCTGTTCTTGAATAATCTTGTGTAAATACATGAATTGGTTAAATTCTTAAACACGGTGTAGTGTTTATAAGTATTGCCAAGATTGTTGATTCTTCATGCTCAATGTCATCAATGGGATACTTTTAGTTGTGTTTTGACTAAGGGAGTCATTACTGAGGTTTAACAAGAGATATCGAATTCACTCTTGCAAACTACTACCTAAGAAGGATAGAAGTTTAGTGTTCACAGCAAGTAGTGAAAGTAGTAAATAGGTTGCATGTTCAATGATGGATAAGAGGCTTGGAAGTGGAAGTCAACTGCACCCAGGGTCCGTTAATTGTTGGTTTAATCCCTTTTTAGTTGTTGTTGCATGCTTTTCATGTTTAACTTTCTTGATCAGTTAACTTTTTTTCCAATTCATAAATTAGGACCAAAACCAACCAATTGTGAAACAACCCAAACCCTGACCCACTCCACCTGTTCTACTCATTCCCGCCACTCGTGGCCGATCTTCAGTTGCATTCTGGCGACGACGTATGGCACCCACTGAGGTCGACGTAGTGAGCCCAGTTGTGGATGTCGTGATTCAAAGGAAACCCATATTTGCTACAGTAAAACCCTCAAAAATGGTAAGCCTTCATAAAATCTGTGGGAATGTGCAAATTATTATTGTTTAGAGTATGTTTTTGTGTATTTTTAAACATTTTAGGCCCTTGAATATAGAAAGACCGCATATTTCTTATGAAATGGGGGTTTTAAAACCCTTTTTGTCCAATTTTATTGTGTATCATTCGGATTGGTGATTTGAATATGTTTTGTGTTGTGTGTGTGGCGGTTGTTGTGCTCTGTTTCTATACCTTGGGTTTAAAATGTTGAAGATGGTTAAGTTGTTGATGGGGTACTATGTTTACCATTTTGTGAATGTTAAGGTACTCTTGCTAGTTGGTTTCATGATGTAGATTTCGTTTTGTATTGTGCTAGATTGTATGTTGAATGTGTGAAAATGCATTATTGTGGATGATGTTGAACTTGTTTGTGATATATCACTCTGGGAGGTCGTCGCCGTACCTCTCAAAGTTAATATTTTTAAGCCCTTAATGCGTCCTATCCACAATAATGTAAATAGTGGCAAGATGGGGTCGTCCACAGGAAAAGGGATTTTTCTAAGTACTTAAACACCTATATGAGAAAACATACTAAGCATATACATACTGAGATATATATATATATATATAAAAGCATGTAAACAAGGGGGGGTGAGTTGGTTGGATGGTTCCTAAATTAGCAAGTTGAAATACAACAATTAGCAAATCAAGAGGATGATGCTAATCATGTAAGTGCAAATAGAGATGTGATGAAAATACAATTACGGAGCCTTGGGCGCAATCGACTTTCACTTCCAAACCTTGTTTCCCTCATTGAACATGTGACTTATTTACTACTTTCACTACTTGCTGTGAAGACTAAACTTCTATCCTTCTTAGATAGTAGTTTGCAAGAATGAGTTCAACATCTCTTGTCAAACCTCACCAATGACTCCCGAGTCGCGACCACGACTCAAGGTATCCCATTAATGGCATTTAGCACGAAAGATCAACAAACTCGGCAACACTTATAACCACTACACCGTGACTAAGCGTTTAACCGACTTATGCATTTACACGGGATTGATCAAGAGCGACCACTCATAGACCTCTCCCATTTGCTACAATTGATAAACATAGCAAAGAGTTCAACATTGCATATTTATCTAGCAATCATCAATTCATCAACATAATCAAAAGCCCTAAATCATACTTATAGATTCCTAACAAGAACAGGGGGAAATTCAACCCAATTTCCCCAAACCCTAGCTAGCAATTAATACAAGCAATTCATATACTCAAGCTTTCAACCACTATGATGAAATCAACAAACACATTAAATTCCCACAAATGCATAATAGCAAGAGTAATAAACAAGCTACAAAGTGTTCTTAGGACATAGGTTTGGAAGCTTAGGGCAATTGCTCCCAAGAGATGAGATTAGCTAATAGAGTTCATGCTAATCTATCTAAAACAACAAATCAAAGCAACTAGATGAATCAAAGAAGAAAAATGGAGAAATGGGGTTTAGAACAGTACAATTTCGCAGCTGAAGAAGAAGTAGAATGAGAGGAGAGAAAAATGGTATTTATAGTGGAAGGAAAAGAAAGTAGGATTCTGGTCAGTGGCCGTCGCGACTCGCGACGAAGTTCGTCGCGACTCGCGACGAACATGTTGGTCGCGACGAGTCCGTCGCGACTCGCGACGGTAACCAGAATTTTTTCATTATTTCTTCTTCTCCTCCTTGTGGCATGTAGTCATCTCCATAGTCACTCTTCTCAACTTCTAAGTCTTCAACGGTTTCAAAAATGATCTTCAGTGGCCTCCGGTCTTCACGTCTTCGAAGCAAGTCTTCAAAATCTTCGAAAGTGTAGTCTTCAATGGCCTCCGGTCTTCATTACTTCGTTACACAAAACATCTACTTAAAAGAGGTAAAAGAGCGCAAAGTTGCTCTTACCCCTCCTAAGAGGATTTCATGGTAAAACACAATCTGTTGTAATGAAAGAGTACAAAATGGATCCTAAATAGTACTAAAATAAGCATATAAAGTGGACGCATCAAACCTCCCCACACTTGAACCTTACTCGCCCTCGAGTAAGAAAAGATCCAAGTATACGAAAGGGATGATACCTCCACATCCTACTACTAATCCCCCAATTCACTACCTCACAAAACTCTCGATACCGCACATCCCAAGATTAAGATCAAATGAGACTTTTCCACAACCCCTATTCCTAAATCTACCTAAACCATATCACTCCGTCAATTCATTAATTTCCCTAGGACATCTCCAAATCCAGAACTGACAATCCCAAATCCAATGATAAAAGATGAAACCAAAGGTATGCATAAAGTTCAAAGCACATGCTTCATCCTATATCAATGTATCAACCTAAAAACGAAGTCTATTAATGATCAAGAATTTCACAACTTACTCCGTCTCGTCCCTGCTAAATTATTCATCCCCAAAAGATTCTCAAGATGTCGAGCTACCCGATCCCTCCGTGTGGTCACCTCAACCTTATGTCTCCATCGCCGGCAAATGAGTAAACACTTACTGTCTTTCAATTTCTCTCGCTTTCTCTCATTTTGCCTAGGAGCCCTTTCAGGTTTTCATCCTAGCCACACAATCATTTTTCTTTTAGCTCACACCTCACCTTTTTCCACACATTTGACCTCTCATTTTTACCTAGGCCGCCCTTTCGGGTTTTCGACCTATCCGGGCCCCAATGTTGCCTAAGTTGCCCTCTCGGGTTTTCAACTTAGCGGGATTCTTTCTTTCTTTCTTTCTTTCTTTTTTTTTCTTTTTTTTTTTTTTTTTTTTTTTATTGTTGTTGTTCCCCATCCGAAAAGTAGCAAATTGCTTCCAAATGTGAAGGTTAAGAAAAGTATCAAAACCAACATTATCCAAGTACATCAAAAGCAAAACAATATCCAAAACAAAAAATAAAAGTATCTCCAAATCCCAACTCGCCTATCAATAGTAGATACCCCTCCCCACACTTAAAACACTACATTGCCCTCAATGTAGACTAGGGCAAAACTGTACAAAGCAAAGTATGGAAAAGGGGTAAAGCGTGATGCTCACTTCATCAATGCGGTGAAGAGGAAGGGCCGCTGCCGGAGTAATGCTGCTGATACTGAGTCAGCCACTCCTCGTTCCGCTGCCTCCGTGCTCTCCGCTGCTCCACTCTAGGATCGGTGCCTGATGTACCAGCCGACTGGGACTGCATGTCATGGATGCGAGCGGACAGGTGTTCAATCTCCTCATCCATATCTATCAAAGCCCGGGAGACAAACCTGTTGTGCTCGAGAATCAGGCTTTCCTGGCGGTGGAAACCCTCGTGCATGGTCCGCATCATCCGCTCATAGAAATCTGGCGGAGGCTGGGGGAAGTGAGGTGTGGTCTCATCTGTCGGAGGTGGAGGCTGTGGAGAGTGCTGCTGCTGCTGCTGATGCTGGTGCTGATGGTGCTGCTGCTGATGCTGCTGAGGAGGAGGTAGGGTGCTGTCATCCGGCTGGACCGGGGCTGGGCCAAGGTCGTGGAGCGCACGCTGGAATTCGGCTGAGCATGAAGAATCTGGGGAGATTGCTAAATCCCCCAAGGGAGTGTCGAATTCCAGTCTGGTCCGGCTGTGCTGAGGGAGGGCCATGAAGGTAATCTTTCTGGCACCGTATAACCAAAGGAAGAGTCCAGTGGTCCGAGTGACACTGAGCATCTCAAATCGAACCAGTCGCTCCACAGTGATCAGATAAGACGTTCGCTTCCCCAGGCGTGGGAAGTCGGTCGAAGGGACCAATCCCAAGTACTCCGCTAGAATGCTTATCATTCCTCCGACCATGATTTTCCCCTTGACCTTGTCTGCCAAATCCACAACCCTCTTCATCCAGAGCTCGGCCCACATACCATATCCCTGCCCCTCGCTCGTTAAGTGCCATAAGAAATGAATGTCGTTGTCTGGCACATTCGTCGGCTCCGCGGAGCAGAAGAGTGTGCCAGCTAGGAGCCTGTGCACATAACGAAGTGCGGGGTGGATGATGGAGCTGCTCTTGTCATGTGAGTTCTTGGGCCTCATGTTGATGACATTCCAGAAGTGCATGTCATCTTCAATCGACCGCTCTGGGGCATCAGGATTTAGTCTGGCCCGAATGTCAGCCGTGGCAAAACCGAAGGCCTCCTCCACCTCGGAGACGGTCATCTGCCAGGAGATGTCATCTAGGTGAAAAGCGATATACTTCTCACATGGTTGATCGTCCCTCATACTGCGAATACGGACGGTGGACAAGAACTCCAGCGTGTACCTCCGGTAAGTGGGCGCGCTTTTGTTCATGAATCCCTCAATTCCCCCTTTGGCGAGGAGGCATCTGACAGGTTGTACAAGGCCGAGGGTGTCCAACGTGGGAATATCAACAAAACTGGTTTCCTTGAGCAGGCGTCTCTCTAGGACTTCCCATCTGTCGGCATAGGACCCGGTGATTCGGGTCAAGCCCATGTATCTATCCGGAGGCGGAGGCGCAGAACCAGATCCTGAAGCCGGAGGAGGTGGAGCGGTAGTGTGATCATCCCTAGTCATCGCCCTGGACCTCTTTCTGGGGGCCATATCTATCAATCACCAGCAAACAGAACAAACAGGTTAAATGTGAACAATAGATGTATATGCAATATGGCAAGTGTGTGACCAATCTCAAATGAGTTTATGATGACCGGCTGAAACGAAAACAGTTTAACTAGGTCAAATCGGATGCATAATAGAATGTACAATCTACATTTGGTTTGACCAGAAGCATATATCATCAAATTCAAGAAGTTGGCACATAGTCGAAATAGATACGCTATGTTATATGTCAAGCTCACAATGAGGCTGAATGGGATTAACCATTAACATTACGTTCACAATGTTCACAATGATGACCATGTGAACATTGAACACAGCATAGCACAACAATATTTTAGTCTGCTAACAACTATGTGCAGCGAACACGAGGGTACAAATCTAAAATCATTCTAACTGCACGATTTCCAAACCGAGGATGCCGAAGCAGAATACAGACAGTCTATGGCAGGAATGAAAATATGTAAACAACATCGACAAGATAAAATTTCTGCAGCATTACAGCATACCCACGATCGACCAGAACCGAGACTAAAAATTGGAATCACACTACAACACAATGGTAACCAAATTGAACACATAGAATATATGCAAAATCATAAACATAGTTCAATAGGGTTAAGAGGTGTACCGATACCGCTTAGGATGAGGGGAGAAAGGAAAAATCGGAAGCCCACAATGAATCGGGGCTCAAATCGGCCACGGCGTCAAAAATCTAGGGTTTCGGTTAGGCGGCGGCGACGAGATGCAGCGGCGGCGAGATGCAGCGGCGGCGAGATGGTAGCGGCGGCGGCGAGATGGCGGCGGCGTGGAAGATGAGGAAGTGGAAGAGGTATCGGGTGAGGAAGAGATGTGGAAGAGATGTGTTTCCCCTGCTATTTAAATCAGAACCAAAGAAAATTTCTGCACGCTCGACCGTCGCGACTCGCGACTACTCTCATCGCGAGTCGCGGAAAGTGAAACCTGTAAGCAAAAATGTCCTGATTCCGTCGCGACTCGCGACCACGCTCATCGCGACTCGCGATGGATGTCGCGAGGTAGTCGCGACTCGCGGAAAGTGGGATCCGAAAGGGTGAAAATCCGCAAAAATCTCTGAATCCGTCGCGACTCGCGACCACGCTCATCGCGACTCGCGATGGATGTCGCGAGGTAGTCGCGACTCGCGGAAAGTGGGATCCGAAAGGGTGAAAATCCGCAAAAATCTCTGAATCCGTCGCGACTCGCGACAACGCTCATCGCGACTCGCGAAGGGCGTCGCGAGGTAGCCGCGACTCGCGGAAAGTGGAATCCGAAAAGAGTCAAATTTCGCAAAAATCTCTGAGTCCGTCGCGACTCGCGACGAGGCTCATCGCGACTCGCGACGGGCGTCGCGAGGTAGTCACGATTCGCGGAAAGTGGGATCCGAAGCCCAAAAATTTTGCACAAAATTTCTGAGCCCCGTCGCGACTCGCGACGAAGCTCATCGCGACTCGCGACGGGCAACTAACCTGGCACCTAGAAAAATTTTTCTGATGCTTTCTCTTGTCCAAGTTCTTCCTTTTCGAATTTAAGTAGTTCCCCCTTCCAAAATCCAATGCTTTGGCTTCAAAATATCTACAAAATCATGGAGAAAACAACCCGTGAAAAGCATAAAGCAAAACAATGAAAGCTTAAAACTAAACAACATCAACAGAAAGTCACGAATGACGATCCGGATGATCAAAACCAAGTTTATTTAACGTCGTCGGCATGACTTACTTCCCTCCTTGGAGCTTACTCGCAAATCGGATCGAGGAGATGAACGTCCTCCCCTTTTTCCGGTACAAAAGTCTCATGGTAAGGTTTCAAACGTTGTCCATTAACCTTGAAGGTATTGGACTTAGCTCGATCTAAAATCTCCACCGCCCCATGCGGGAAGACCTTAACTACCTCAAAAGGACCTATCCATCGGGACCGTAACTTACCTGGGAATAGGCGAAGGCGAGATTGGAATAAGAGGACCTTCTGACCAACGTCAAAGTCCTTTCTGATGATCATCTTGTCGTGCCATGCCTTTGTCTTCTCTTTGTATATCTCGGCGTTCTCATAGGACTCCCTCCTGATTTCATCCAATTCCTCTAATTGTAACTTCCTATGCAAACCGGCTTCATCTATATCAAGATTAAACTGTTTTACCGCCCAATAAGCCTTGTGCTGAATTTCTACCGGTAGGTGACAGGGCTTACCAAACACTAACCGGTATGGGGACATACCGATTGGTGTTTTGTAAGCCGTCCTATACGCCCACAGGGCATCATTCAACCGAGAACTCCAATCCTTCCGGTTAGGATTAACCGTTTTTTGAAGGATGGACTTGATTTCCCGATTGGAAACTTCGGCTTGCCCGTTGGTTTGTGGGTGATAGGCGGTAGATGTCTTGTGAGTGACTCCATACTTCTTCAAGAGTGCGGCTATGGTCCGATTGCAGAAATGGGTGCCCCGGTCACTAATCAAGGCTCGGGGTACCCCAAACCTAGAAAAGATGTTATCTTTCAAGAATTCTGCAACCACTTTAGAATCGTCAGTCCTAGTGGGTTTTGCTTCAACCCACTTCGATACATAATCAACAGCAAGAAGAATGTACGTAAAGCCATAAGAACTAGGAAAAGGTCCCATAAAGTCAATACCCCAAACATCAAAGATTTCACAATATAAAAGAGGTCGTTGGGGCATTTCATTCCTAGTGGAGATATTTCCTACCCTCTGGCATCCATCACAAGATTTGCAAAAAGTGTATGCATGTTTATTCATCGTGGGCCAATAAAACCCACTCTCTAAAACTTTCCTAGCGGTTCTCTTGGCTCCAAAATGACCGCCACATGCATGAGAATGACAAAATTCAAGTATTGAGTGTATTTCACTATCAGGGATGCATCTCCTAACAACTTGATCCGCACAATGTCTCCACAAAAAGGGATCATCCCACACATAATATTTTGCATCACTCCTTAACTTATCCTTTTGGGCTGTGGAAAAATGATGAGGAAATTTACCAGTGACGAGAAAGTTGACAATGTCGGCATACCACGGTTGGAGATCCCTAATGCGATTAATGGTGAACAATTGTTCATCAGGGAATTCCTCCCGTAGTTGCTCCTTCATTGCTGGGCTTACCTCAATGTCTGCCCCCGGAGCCAACCGGCTCAAATGATCGGCCACCAGGTTTTCAGCGCCCTTCTTATCCCGCACCTCCAAATTGAATTCGCTCAAAAGCAAGATCCACCTAATCAACCTCGGTTTGGATTCTTTCTTCGCCATTAAATGACGAAGTGCTGCATGATCAGTGTATACAATAACTTTAGTACCAAGCAAATAAGATCTAAATTTTTCTAAAGAGAATACCACTGCTAGCAACTCCTTTTCAGTGGTGGAGTAGTTCCTTTGGGCTTCATTTAGGGACATGGATGCGTAATAGATGGCGTGAGGTACTCTTCCCACCCTTTGACCAAGCACTGCTCCAACGGCGTAGTCACTCGCATCGCACATTATCTCAAAAGGCAACGCCCAATCTGGGGGTTGTATGATAGGGGCCGAGACCAACCTTCCCTTCAATGTATCGAAGGCCCCTTGACATCTCTCATCCACTACAAATTCCACCTCCTTTTGCAACAATTTGCATAGAGGAGATGCTATCCTTGAGAAGTCCTTGATGAACCGGCGATAGAATCCTGCATGGCCAAGGAAAGAACGCACTTCGCGCACATTAGTAGGATAAGGCAGAGTTTGAATCGTGTCTATCTTGGCCTTGTCAACCTCAATACCCTTAGAGGAGACAACATGACCTAAGACAATACCTCTCTCAACCATAAAGTGACATTTCTCAGAATTTAGCACCAGATTAGTTTCAATGCAACGGTTAAGGACTTGTGCTAAATTTGCTAAACAATTATCAAAGGAATTACCATGAACGGTGAAATCATCCATAAATACCTCGACAAAATTTTCAACAAATTCTGAGAAAATGCTTACCATACACCTTTGGAAGGTCGCGGGGGCGTTACATAGCCCGAAAGGCATGCGTCGGTAAGCAAATGTACCGAAAGGGCATGTGAAGGTGGTCTTCTCTTGGTCTTCTGGAGCGATAGCCACTTGAAAATATCCCGAGTATCCATCCAAGAAACAATAGTAGGGGTGACTTGCTAACCTCTCAAGCATTTGATCAATGAACGGTAAGGGAAAGTGATCCTTCCGGGTTTCTGCATTCAATCTCCGGTAATCAATGCAAACTCGCCACCCATTTTGAACTCGGGTGGGCACCATTTCACCCTTCCCATTTTCAACGACTGTCATTCCACTCTTCTTTGGTACCACCTGAGTTGGGCTCACCCACTTGCTATCCGAGATTGGGTAAATCATGCCCGCTTGAAGCAATTTGAGGATCTCCGCCTTCACCACATCCATCATAGGCGGGTTCAAACGGCGTTGGGGTTGTCGGACGGGTCTCGCACCTTCTTCCAACAAGATTCTGTGCATACAAGTGGATGGACTTATGCCTTTGATGTCGGCAATAGTCTATCCAATTGCTTCCTTGTTCTCCCGCAACACCACCATCAACTTTTCTTCTTGCTCCTTGGTGAGCTTGCTCGAAATGATGACTGGAAGCGTCTCGCTTTCCCCAAGAAATGCATACTTAAGATCATCTGGCAAAGGTTTAAGGTCAAGCACCGGGGCTTTCACAAGCGAGGGGAGGAATTCCGGTTCCTCGAGTTCCTCTAAGAGTAGAGGAGAAGGTGTTGAGATACTCGGTGTCATCTTTTCAAGCAAGTTCAAATCTTCAAAGCTGCCTTTCAAGTTAGTGCTCATAGAATATACATTGTGGGCATCATCAACATCACATTGCAAAGCAACCAATAAAGAATCCTCACCATTTAGTTCAAAAACATCTTGCACAACTTCTTCAACAATATCTATGGCATGGCAAGAATGTTCTTCACTAGGATATTTCATAGAATCATTTATGTTAAACTCTACTTTCATTCCATCAAATTCCATGGTGAGGGTACCCTTATGCACATCAATCATCGTCCTAGATGTTTTCAAAAATGGCCTCCCCAACAAAATTGGGGCGGCATGTTTATCATGCTCCATGTCCAGGACATAAAAATCTGCGGGGAAAATTAAGGAATCCACCTTAACCAACACATCCTCGACAATACCCTTAGGGTATGCACTAGAACGATCGGCCAATTGGATTACCACCCCGGTTTTATGCAATGTTCCCAAGTTGAGATTTTCAAACAAAGAATAAGGAAGAACATTTATGGATGCACCTAAATCAAGCATAGCTTTTTCAAAACGAGTATTTCCTATTATGCACGGGATTGTGAACATACCGGGATCGCTACATTTAGGGGGTAGCTCTTTTTGACACAATGCAGAAACATGCTCACTTTTTCCACTTTTCAATTTATTCTTGGCCCTTTGTTTCCTATTCACAACACATAATTCTTTGAGAAATTTGGCATATCTAGGGATTTGTTCAATTGCATTCAAGAGAGGAATGTTTACCTCACACCTACGAAAGACTTCGTAGATGTCTTTGTTATCCTCCATCCTCGTCCTGTCTTTCAAGGCCTCTGGAAATGGGGGTTCCGGAACATATGGGGGGCTCTCCACCATCTTTGCTTTCTTGTGTGGAGGAGAGGATGGTTCCGGGGTGGAGGTTAACTCCGGTTTTGGTGGCAATGTCTCCAACTTGATTTCTTCCTCCTTATCTTTGTTGGCTAGCTCCTTGGTCACCTTCTCATGGATTGCCTCTTCCTCAACTCCCTTCTCAAAATCTTCAATTCTCGTTGGCTCCTTCTCATGGATTGCCTCTTCCTCAACTCCCTTCACAAACTCTCCAATTCTCGTTGGCTCCTTCTCATGGATTACCTCTTCCTTAACTCCCTTCTCAAACTCTTCAGTTCTCGTTGGCCCCTTCTCAACATTTTCAGCCTCCGGTGAAACACCGACCTCTCTACCACTTCTCAAAGCAATAGCACTTGCATTTTGCCTCGGGTTGATCTCTGGTTGGGCAGGTAGTTTACCCTTTTCACGGGCTTCCATCCGGTTCACCATTTGAGCTATTTGGCCCACTTGAGTTTCCAAGTTTTTGATACTTGCTTTAGCTTCATCTTGGAATTGTTCGCCCTTTTCAGCATTCATGCCTAATCGGTGAATAGCTTGCATTACCTCATCTTTGGATAGCCCCGAACCTTCCCCTTGGTTTTGGGATTTGTCTTCAAATCTTTGGAACTGTTGTTGAGGTGGCCGGTATTGTTGAGGGGGTAGCCTGTACGGTTGAGAGTTCTGGCCTCCTTGAGGGTTTCCATACCGGAGGTTCGGTTGATCACGATTTCCCGAATTATATGGCCGGCTTTGGTATCCTGGGTATCTTTGGTATCCTTGGTTACCTTGGTAGCCTTGGTTACCTTGGTAGCCTTGACCACCTTGGTAGCCTTGACCACCTTGGTAGCCTTGACCACCTTGGTAGCCTTGACCACCTTGGTAGCCTTGACCACCTTGGTAGCCTTGACCACCTTGGTATCCATAGGTACCTTGGTATCCTTGATTTCCCTGATACCCCATAGCACTTACTTCCTCAACGTAATCCTCTTGTAGAGTGGGGCATGTGTCCGTAGGGTGCGCCAAATAGCAGATTTCGCATGACTTAACATGTGGCGCACTTCCTCCGGGGTGGGTCATCAAGGTCTTCACCATGGATGTGAGGGTCGTGACTTGATCCTCCAATTTCCCACTGTTGGCAAAATCACTTACAGGCCTTTGGTTTCTCCTCCTCAAATCAGCCCTTGAGCTAAAATTCCTCGACTCTTCCGCTAGCTCTTCATATAGTTGCATGGCTTCAGCAGACGTTTTGTTTCCGAGGGTGCCACCACAAGAACTTCTAACCAGCCTTTGGTCTTCATCCAGAAGGCCATTATAAAAGTAATACACCAAATCTCCCTCCGAATAACCATGGTAGGGACAACTTGCGAGGAGCATCTTAAATCTCTCCCAATACTCGAAGAGAGACTCTTCATGCCACTGCAGAATGTTGCTTATATCCTTCTTCAAAGCAGCGGACCTCGAGGCCGGGAAATATTTGGCGAGAAATTTTGTCTTCAAATCAAGCCAACTCTTTATGCTCCTTGGTGGTAGGTAATGGAGCCAATCTCTAGCACCATCCTTAAGAGTGAAAGGGAATGCCTTCAACTTGTAAAAATCTTCATCCACTCCGTGAGGAACCGTTCCGCTACACAAGAAGTGAAACTCGGTGAGATGCTTGTTGGCATTCTCCCCTTGCCTTCCAAGGAATGCGGGTAGCATATTGATGAACCCGGTTTTCAGCTCGAAATGCTTATTTGGTCCAACCACTGGGTATTCAATGCACATCGGTTGTTGCTCCAGATTGGGCGCCATGATTTCTCTCAACAAGGGCTGTCCCAAAGGGATCCCTCTTTGGTGGGGATGGGGATTGTAGGCTTCTTCTTCCCTTTGCTCATCTTCAATCTCAATTCGGGGGTCCATTGAAGAAGATGTGTTCACAAAATGGTCACTAGGAGGGGTGTTATTCACACTTTCCAAAGAAAACCTCCTAGCACGTCTCAAATTCAACTCCAACTCGGGGTCGTAGTGTAAGGGCTCTCGTGAAGAGGATCGCGTGCGAACCATACACCAAGAACACAAACAATACGTCTCCAAGCCAAGCGAAAATGGCAAATCTACTAAGAAATCAAAATAAGATAAAATCAAACTAACAAATATTCACAAGTAGCACATAATCACACACAATATGCTAAAGCACTTTAAAAATGAACGCCTCTTCCCCGGCAACGGCGCCAAATTTTGGGAGGTCGTCGCCGTACCTCTCAAAGTTAATATTTTTAAGCCCTTAATGCGTCCTATCCACAATAATGTAAATAGTGGCAAGATGGGGTCGTCCACAGGAAAAGGGATTTTTCTAAGTACTTAAACACCTATATGAGAAAACATACTAAGCATATACATACTGAGATATATATATATATATATAAAAGCATGTAAACAAGGGGGGGGTGAGTTGGTTGGATGGTTCCTAAATTAGCAAGTTGAAATACAACAATTAGCAAATCAAGAGGATGATGCTAATCATGTAAGTGCAAATAGAGATGTGATGAAAATACAATTACGGAGCCTTGGGCGCAATCGACTTTCACTTCCAAACCTTGTTTCCCTCATTGAACATGTGACTTATTTACTACTTTCACTACTTGCTGTGAAGACTAAACTTCTATCCTTCTTAGATAGTAGTTTGCAAGAATGAGTTCAACATCTCTTGTCAAACCTCACCAATGACTCCCGAGTCGCGACCACGACTCAAGGTATCCCATTAATGGCATTTAGCACAAAAGATCAACAAACTCGGCAACACTTATAACCACTACACCGTGACTAAGCGTTTAACCGACTTATGCATTTACACGGGATTGATCAAGAGCGACCACTCATAGACCTCTCCCATTTGCTACAATTGATAAACATAGCAAAGAGTTCAACATTGCATATTTATCTAGCAATCATCAATTCATCAACATAATCAAAAGCCCTAAATCATACTTATAGATTCCTAACAAGAACAGGGGGAAATTCAACCCAATTTCCCCAAACCCTAGCTAGCAATTAATACAAGCAATTCATATACTCAAGCTTTCAACCACTATGATGAAATCAACAAACACATTAAATTCCCACAAATGCATAATAGCAAGAGTAATAAACAAGCTACAAAGTGTTCTTAGGACATAGGTTTGGAAGCTTAGGGCAATTGCTCCCAAGAGATGAGATTAGCTAATAGAGTTCATGCTAATCTATCTAAAACAACAAATCAAAGCAACTAGATGAATCAAAGAAGAAAAATGGAGAAATAGGGTTTAGAACAGTACAATTTCGCAGCTGAAGAAGAAGTAGAATGAGAGGAGAGAAAAATGGTATTTATAGTGGAAGGAAAAGAAAGTAGGATTCTGGTCAGTGGCCGTCGCGACTCGCGACGAAGTTCGTCGCGACTCGCGACGAACATGTTGGTCGCGACGAGTCCGTCGCGACTCGCGACGGTAACCAGAATTTTTTCATTATTTCTTCTTCTCCTCCTTGTGGCATGTAGTCATCTCCATAGTCACTCTTCTCAACTTCTAAGTCTTCAACGGTTTCAAAAATGATCTTCAGTGGCCTCCGGTCTTCACGTCTTCGAAGCAAGTCTTCAAAATCTTCGAAAGTGTAGTCTTCAATGGCCTCCGGTCTTCATTACTTCGTTACACAAAACATCTACTTAAAAGAGGTAAAAGAGCGCAAAGTTGCTCTTACCCCTCCTAAGAGGATTTCATGGTAAAACACAATCTGTTGTAATGAAAGAGTACAAAATGGATCCTAAATAGTACTAAAATAAGCATATAAAGTGGACGCATCAAACCTCCCCACACTTGAACCTTACTCGCCCTCGAGTAAGAAAAGATCCAAGTATACGAAAGGGATGATACCTCCACATCCTACTACTAATCCCCCAATTCACTACCTCACAAAACTCTCGATACCGCACATCCCAAGATTAAGATCAAATGAGACTTTTCCACAACCCCTATTCCTAAATCTACCTAAACCATATCACTCCGTCAATTCATTAATTTCCCTAGGACATCTCCAAATCCAGAACTGACAATCCCAAATCCAATGATAAAAGATGAAACCAAAGGTATGCATAAAGTTCAAAGCACATGCTTCATCCTATATCAATGTATCAACCTAAAAACGAAGTCTATTAATGATCAAGAATTTCACAACTTACTCCGTCTCGTCCCTGCTAAATTATTCATCCCCAAAAGATTCTCAAGATGTCGAGCTACCCGATCCCTCCGTGTGGTCACCTCAACCTTATGTCTCCATCGCCGGCAAATGAGTAAACACTTACTGTCTTTCAATTTCTCTCGCTTTCTCTCATTTTGCCTAGGAGCCCTTTCAGGTTTTCATCCTAGCCACACAATCATTTTTCTTTTAGCTCACACCTCACCTTTTTCCACACATTTGACCTCTCATTTTTACCTAGGCCGCCCTTTCGGGTTTTCGACCTATCCGGGCCCCAATGTTGCCTAAGTTGCCCTCTCGGGTTTTCAACTTAGCGGGATTCTTTCTTTCTTTCTTTCTTTCTTTTTTTTTCTTTTTTTTTTTTTTTTTTTTATTGTTGTTGTTCCCCATCCGAAAAGTAGCAAATTGCTTCCAAATGTGAAGGTTAAGAAAAGTATCAAAACCAACATTATCCAAGTACATCAAAAGCAAAACAATATCCAAAACAAAAAATAAAAGTATCTCCAAATCCCAACTCGCCTATCAATAGTAGATACCCCTCCCCACACTTAAAACACTACATTGCCCTCAATGTAGACTAGGGCAAAACTGTACAAAGCAAAGTATGGAAAAGGGGTAAAGCGTGATGCTCACTTCATCAATGCGGTGAAGAGGAAGGGCCGCTGCCGGAGTAATGCTGCTGATACTGAGTCAGCCACTCCTCGTTCCGCTGCCTCCGTGCTCTCCGCTGCTCCACTCTAGGATCGGTGCCTGATGTACCAGCCGACTGGGACTGCATGTCATGGATGCGAGCGGACAGGTGTTCAATCTCCTCATCCATATCTATCAAAGCCCGGGAGACAAACCTGTTGTGCTCGAGAATCAGGCTTTCCTGGCGGTGGAAACCCTCGTGCATGGTCCGCATCATCCGCTCATAGAAATCTGGCGGAGGCTGGGGGAAGTGAGGTGTGGTCTCATCTGTCGGAGGTGGAGGCTGTGGAGAGTGCTGCTGCTGCTGCTGATGCTGGTGCTGATGGTGCTGCTGCTGATGCTGCTGAGGAGGAGGTAGGGTGCTGTCATCCGGCTGGACCGGGGCTGGGCCAAGGTCGTGGAGCGCACGCTGGAATTCGGCTGAGCATGAAGAATCTGGGGAGATTGCTAAATCCCCCAAGGGAGTGTCGAATTCCAGTCTGGTCCGGCTGTGCTGAGGGAGGGCCATGAAGGTAATCTTTCTGGCACCGTATAACCAAAGGAAGAGTCCAGTGGTCCGAGTGACACTGAGCATCTCAAATCGAACCAGTCGCTCCACAGTGATCAGATAAGACGTTCGCTTCCCCAGGCGTGGGAAGTTGGTCGAAGGGACCAATCCCAAGTACTCCGCTAGAATGCTTATCATTCCTCCGACCATGATTTTCCCCTTGACCTTGTCTGCCAAATCCACAACCCTCTTCATCCAGAGCTCGGCCCACATACCATATCCCTGCCCCTCGCTCGTTAAGTGCCATAAGAAATGAATGTCGTTGTCTGGCACATTCGTCGGCTCCGCGGAGCAGAAGAGTGTGCCAGCTAGGAGCCTGTGCACATAACGAAGTGCGGGGTGGATGATGGAGCTGCTCTTGTCATGTGAGTTCTTGGGCCTCATGTTGATGACATTCCAGAAGTGCATGTCATCTTCAATCGACCGCTCTGGGGCATCAGGATTTAGTCTGGCCCGAATGTCAGCCTACTCTTTGTCAATTGTTTCTTGTTAGGAACAAATAACCATGTATGTTGTTTATATGTGCATATATTTCCCTGTATATTTCTTATATGTGTATATCTAACCCTGAAAATTTAAATGAAGTGCAATTTTACCCCTGATTGTTTCCTCCATGTGCATATATTATTATGTGTATATTTTATATGTTTAGATATCATCCTAAATGTAATGATATGTGTAGAAATAACCCTTATTTTATATTTATCTATTTTTAATTTTAGATTTGTTTTTCAATTCCGTAGGATGAAGTGTACACAATTATCCTCCGTCATAGTACCCATTGGAAGAGGCTTGATGGTATTGATCCCGATAGATACTCTCTTGTGGTCTTGAAATTGGATTGCACGGAGCATTTCTTTGGGGACGCCGAGGTGTGGAAAACACTGGAATTGAAGTTCTGTTATGGTGATGATAGGTTCATCATGCAATAAAAAAAGGATGTCACAAACAAGTTTACCTCAAGTTTGCCTCAAGCTGTGGAAGAAAGAATTTTGAGGTATATCGTGAGGTCTGTAACCCTCCTGAAGGTAGTTCTGGGGTGAGAGTGGCAAAACAGGGAAGTTCAAAAAATCAAGGAAGAAAGATAGCGAAGAAGGTGGTAAATTTGTGGTTGAGGGTTTGATGGAAGAACACAGCTCTGAAGATGAATATTATGTGTAACCCAACCTTGAAAAAGGGCATGAAGAACAAGACTGGGACTGGTATCATCGGTACACTAAGGCAGTTTCCGAGATTGAGTCGGATGAGGGTGGTGGTAGTGACACAGGCCGGGATTTGGATGAAGACACTGACTTGGAAGACGATCCCATGAACTGCACCAACGAGGAGAAGTTTAAAATCAAAGATGGGGACAAAATTAAATTATTCAAAGGGATGGATTTTCAGACCCAAAAAGATTTCAAGGCTACATTGCTCGACTACTCGGTACAAGAAGGATTTGTGTATAAACATGTGAAGAGCGACGCATAATTGTGACTTGTGCGGCTCATAAGTGTGAATGGAGGCTTCATAGCCCAACACTCCCCAACGGCCATACATTTAGAATTTTTTTGGTGGAAGGGAAACACACATGTAGGCAAGAGGTAAAGGCACCTCAGGGATGGATATCAAAAAGGCTTGTTAAAATGCTTCAAACTGATCAGCAGGTGTCCAATGAGGTGTTGTTGGAACACCTGAAATATTTTGGTGTTCAGCCTAGCCGCTACAAGTTGATGAGAGCAAGGCAATTTGCCGAATTAATGCTAGATGGTATCCACGGTGAATCATTCAAAGTCTTACCACAGTATTCTAAAGAGGTGCTTAAGAGCAACCCGGGCAGTCAAGCGATGATGCAGTACAACTCGGGCCAACCACTTCCATTTGTGAAAAGGTTGTTTAATGGATTTGATACTGTGAAGAAGGGGTTTCTGGCTGGATGCAAGCCATTTCTTGGGCTTGATTGCTGCCATCTTAAGGGTCGGTATGCTAGGGTTTTGCTTAGTGCAATTGCCAATGACCCAGATGATGGCTTTTTCCCCCTCGCTTTTGCTTATGTGGAGTTCGAATCCAAAGACAGTTGGCTATTTTTTTAAAACAAATGGATTTTTTCTTGGGAGGATTTGTAGAAAACAAACTGTGGACATTCATGACTAGCCGGCAGAAGGTGAGTTATGTTATCCTTTTTATTTTGGTGTTTGAATTTGTTGGCTTATGGCTGAGCTGTGTGAATAGGGTTTAGTGACTGTTTAGTTTAGGATTGGGGTGGATAAATTGTGCAGATTGTGATGTTTCAGAAACTGTCAATGGTTTCATAAACTATCAGGAGTGTGTACAGATATAACCCTAACTGATTGACATATGTGCATATATAACCCTGATTTATTAAATTATGTGCAAATATAACCCTGTTTAAGTTAGTTATGTGCATATATAACCCTGACTAATTTAATTTTGTGCTAATATAACCCTTACTGAATTTTTTATGTGCAGATATAACCGTACATAATTTATACCATTTCTTATTTTACCCTTACTATTTGTTCTTGTAAACTAGGGCCTTGATAAGGCGATTGATGAGATTAAGCCTCACGCTACACAGAGGAGATGCAGTCGTCACATCTATGCCAATTTTCGTAGAAAGCACCCTGCGGATATTTTCAAGAAGTTGTTTTGGAGAGCGGTTATGGCATATAATAAAAGGGATTTCACAAATGCAATGTAGAAGATGCAGGAATTGAATGAGGAGGCTTATGTTTACTTGAATGACATCGGTGACGATTTGTAGACTGGATACACTTTCTCGACGGCCTTGAAGTGTGACAACGTAACTAACAATCCAACGGAATCTTTCAACAATTGGGTTGGAGGGTTGAGAAACCAGCATGTACTTACTTTGATGAAGGGATTACAGAAGAATGTAATGTAAAGATTGGATGAGCGTTACAAGAAGTGTGTAGCCTGGGATAGTGTAATGTGTCCACAGACTTAAGAAATGATGAAACTTGTTCCGAAACAATCTCGCCAAGTTACCTTCACTCCTTGTTCAGATACAAATTATGAATTAGTACATGGTGATGTTCATTTCAAAGTGAGGTTTGATAGGTGGTCATGCGATTATGGTGTTTGGGATCACACGGGGGTACCATTTAGACATGATGATGCGATACTATTGAACAAAAGACACCCCCTCCACGAATCATGTGATCCCATGCTATTTAATGACACATTTTTGAAAGCCTACTCCCACATGATCGACCCTTACCTCACAGGGAATTCTGGCCAAAAACCTCAACTGCCTAACAGTGCCAACCTCCGGAATTACATCGTCGGATTGGGAGACCAGGGACAAAGAGAATAAAAGAGGATTGGGATGGAAAGGGAAATAGAAATAAAATGAAGTGTAGCAAGTTTGGAGAATTTGGCAATATAAGAGGATGTCAAGGTGAATCCACGGCCAAAGAAAGAAAAGCGGCTGAGAAGGCCAAATCTGCTGCCGAATCCCAAGTATTTATGTCAAGTTAGCTTTTTTTGCCCATTAATTAAGAGCCAAATCATTTTTTTAATTGGGTACCTATTTTACATGGGGTATCTCATTTTTAAATCTTTTGTAAATGTGCTACAGGTTGTGGATGTCAATTCACAAGCCACTACAGAATGCATTTCACAAACTTTACAGGCCAATAGAGGAGGTACTTCACAAGCCACACAATGTGCTGGAATCAAGTGAGGTAGACCAGTGGCCAAGCAGGTTTCTAAGAAACCGCCTAAGAGGACAAGGGTTGCAAAGGGTTCAAATTCGAGCCATACATCAAAGCGAGGGAAAACTACTGCTAGTTCAAAAAAACAAAAAAAAGGTATAATTATGTTCTTTTTTTTTTTTGCAATCTTGTTAGTTTATGTTCATTTTATGGATGCCCCTCACAAAATTTTTGTTGTGAAGGTCTAAGAACGTGGTGATCCAGAAGTTTAAATTCAGAACAGGGACGAGGCTCCAACGGATGGTAACCGGGCTGTTGAGGTAAACCATGAGTTGTATATGCTCTGATTAGAATTGTGTAGGGTTATATCTGAACTCACTTAAGTTATGTAGGGGTATATCTGAACTATCTAAAATTTTGTAGTGTAATATATGACCTATCTAAAATTATGCAGGGTTGTATCAGAACTTTTTGAAATTTTATAAGGTTATATCTGAACTTAATAACATTAAGTAGAGTTGTATCTAAATTAGTATTGCATCTGTAATTACTAAAGTCGTTATCGTATTATGAACTGTAGGATAAAGCAGTTGATGATACGGAGTTGCAATTTGATTCGGAAATGCAATTCCCACCACCATGTTTGAAAGAAACAGAGGTAAACTTCAATATCTTAGTAATATGCCAATATTCTATTGCATTTTGAATCAATGTTGTCTTAGTAATATGACAATATTCTATTGCAGATATTGGATGTAATGTCAATCTTTGAACAAGTGGAGAGTGAAATCGCTCTACCGGAGCCACAACCAAAGAATGTGAAGAAAAATAGGAGGACTAAGCAGAAGGTGAGGCGTAACGTAGCAGAGGATGCTACTGAAAAGGAGGTAAGACACTAGTTTCTAAATCAAAATCAATCAATTCTGATTGTTGAACTAAAATCCTAACTGCCACCCATCGTCAGGAGCAAGATGAGTTTTAAGGTAAGGATGAGGGTGAAATGATGATGCTAGAAACACTAGATGTTGTGGAGAAGCAGTTCACCGTCCAAGAAGTGACTACTATATCCAATGTCCATGACAGGAAGGGGATTCCAGTGCAGATTCTTGTGGAGAAGACACTGGTGGTGATGGAACAACCCTCGGTTGAGGCTCCGGTCTAGGTTGTGGGAGACAGTGTTTTGGAAGGAAAACGTTTGTTAGAGGACCAGGTTGTGAGAGAGATTGTTGTAGAAGAGCTTCCAACGGAAGAGGACCAAGATTCGTACTTGGTCAAGGATCCGATAACCGATGACCATGTATTAGTGGATGCGGACACTGGAAAGAATGAGGGTCCAGCACCAAGTGTTGGGACTCAGGCACGTTTACCACGCTAGTTCAGTGCCGAGGTATTCTGATTTTCCATCTTTATATTTCTTCATCAAACAATGTTTAAAGATCATAGTTAGAACATTAAAATTCATTTCTTCAATTTTACTATTCTCATGATCCCCCCCCCCATTAGAGGCGTAGGACCAGTCGTATTTAACCCAATATTGGGTAACATTATGATCAAAACTGTCAACCATCTTGATCCATCAGACCCGCGGGTAATTTAGTATACAGGGTCATAATTGCACTGACATGTGATAATATAGGGTTACATCTGCATATATTGATATTATGTAGGGTTATATATGCACATATTGATATTGTGTAGGGTTATATCGATAATTTATACAACTTATTATATTGATATTGCCTTTTATTTTCAGCTATATGGGCCTCCACCACCAACGGAGTTCCCTATATATGGTACTAAAGTGAAGGCTACCTGCAACCGAATTTGGGGAAGGGCTTTTATATACAATATGAGAACAGCGAGCTTGCTCAGCACAACTTTGGCTTCGTCGGTGAATACCACCCCCAGTGCTAATTTCCCATGTTCCAACTCACAACCACCTCTTCCTGTCACACTTAGCCCAGATAACAAAAGAGCAAGTCCAAGAAGAAATGCATCACAACCACCACCAGATGACCGTGCTTGACCTTAGGATCAGCATATTTCGGGTCTAATTTATGTCTTAAAACTTGACAAAGTACTTTTTCATTTGTGCACTTTCCTGTAGTACTACGACTCATGTAGGGAACCTTCTTTTGGCTATTTTGCAAGCTTCATTGCCTTCAGGAGACGTTTATAGAAACTATGTGGAACACTATATATTGGATGTGGTCCACTTCCATTGTCATACATTTGAACCTATATTAATATAATGTGATGTTTGTTGTTCGAAATGTTTTTCAACTTATCTACTAAACATGTGTTGGTAATTATTTAATGTGGACGGATCATTTATGTACGTACAAACAAAATACATGAACCAAGGGCTATATTGGGGCTAGTACTATATAAATAGGGTTATATCTGCACATCAATGAATTAAGAAGGGCTATATATGTATTTAATAATATTAATTGGGGTTATATCTGCACTTTAATGAACTATGAGGGGATATATCTGCACTTGTATGACTTATGTGGGGTTAAATCAGTACTGACATATGTCACTGAGTGACACTATGTAATTCATTACAACTGCAACAAATGATCAAATGCATAACTTGAAGACAAGTTCAAGTGCTTTTGCGCCTCGAATAAATTGAAGACAAACATTCGACAAGTCTAAACCCAGTCAAACTAGCAAACAGAATGGAAACCAAAACAATAGCTACAATATGTTTGAACAAAGTCCAGAACTAATTGAAGCCACCAACATTCACTTTCCAAGCAACCCCAACAAGAATATGGTCATGTTCACACCAAGCAAAACCAAACTCATTATGATCAATGCCTTAAGAATGAATGAGCAGTTGCAACCATTTTACGATGCAACATAACCTTTGCCTAGCATAACCACAACTTCTTCGACCTCAACATGGCCAGCAGTGCTGCCTATTGGACCTCGACTATGAAAATCGTGCTGCGGCATCGAACTTCCTGTACTTCCTCTTCCCGAATCAAACATATCAGACACAACCCAACCCTGAAATCTATGATTGCGAGGGCATCGATAATAAGGTCTCCCTGGATTCTTGGACGACCGAGACACGCAACAACTGCTCCCTTCTTACAAACCCGTCATTTGAATCCTTTGCAATGCACACCATTCAGACTGTAACTTTACGAAGCCATTCTAGTCCCTCGTCAAGAATAGAGAAACAACAACTTCATTAAAACAACACTCTAAACACCATTAAAAATGTATCTACTGCAGTTTAATCTATGGAGATTGGAAAATCAATTTTCCCCAAATTCAAATCTAGGGTTCAACTAAAAAAATTGGTTACCTTCAGCAAAGGCTGGATGATTTGAATCTCCAAGGCCAGATGATTTGAATCTCCAAGAACGGATGCCTATGCTGTTGACACGAGTTTGATGGGAAAAAGATGGGGAAGAAGACCTAGGGAACCGCAACGGCAAAGTGGAGGTTGAACGCGGCAGTGCGGTCACCTGGGCTTATCTGCACTGACAGGAGAATGAATGGCCACTTTTTTTGAACAAAAAGGAAATTTTCATATGTTTTTTTGGGAGCCCAATGATAATAAGAGCAAAATTGTCCTTCTAGATCAAGGGCTCAGCCATAAAGGTATTTTAGTCATTGCAAGTAGATCAATGGATGGATTCTGATGGTCAGTGTCGGAATCATCGTTGGAGGGTTATATTTTCACTTTCATTCAACAGTCAGGGTTATTATTAAGGAATTAGAATATTAATTGTAATTGTAATTATATTCTATTACATTTTTCTAGCTTGTATAGGTATCATGTACTACTATATAATGTATCATGAGATCATGAATACAAACACACATTATTACCCTTACTGTCTACATGGTATCAGAGCCCAAAATCCTGAAACCTTAAAGAAAATTTTCCTGCCATTACCGAGCTCCAGCGCCACCCGTCAGCCGCGCATTTTCTTCACGCGGCATTGTTGCTCGCTTTTTCCGCTTCCCACGGATCGCAGCCGCCGTTATCCGGTTGTTGTGATCCATTAGCTCCGTCCGCCGTCCGATCCTATTGTGAGTTGATTCCCTTCCCACACATCGATCCTAAGTCTCACTCGTCGTCGATGTCAACTCCACGTGTCGCAGCGTCCTGCTCATCCGATCCATCGTTGGTTATTGTATCCGCTGCTGATCTGTACCTGATTTTACACTATGTCTGCCTCTGGAAGAAATCCTGAAGAACATACCCATATTGATGCTGCACTTGAGGTTTCAAAGCTTCAGGATACGAGTGGTTATAATGTGATTGCGACTTTACTGAAGCAGTTGTAATTGTAATCTGGCTCTCGGACTGCTGTACCTATTGGTCATAATGTCGACTGATCCTTACTTTACTGGCGCTGGTGATAGTCCTGGTTTACAACTTATACCAAACATGCTGAAAGGTAAATAAAATTACATTGAATGGTCTGACGCGATGTGCCACGCATTCCTTGCTAAGAACAAGATTGGGTTCATTGATGGATCCATTACCAATCCCCTGGATGGTCATCCTGATGCTGTTGATTGGCCTGGGATTATTTCTACTTTTGTCTGCTGGATCTTGCAAATCCTGGATTCAGTGTTGAGATCTTCTACAAGCTCATTTTCCACAATTAAGGAACTGTGGGATGACCTGAAGGCACGATTTAATCTTGGCGATGGTATGAAAGTTTTGCAAATGCAAGAGGCTATTCAGAGTTGCAGGCAGAACTGTCAGCCCATCGACATTTACTTTAGCAAACTAAAGAAGTTGTTTGCAGATTATCACTGCATGCAGCCTCCTCTAGTTTGTGGTTGTGAAAAGAGCAAGGCACAGTGTCATTGCAATATTTCTACGAGAGTCATCCGAGAGAGGGGGGGATTTGATCTACCAATTCATCTATGGCCTTGATGAAGGCTTTCACACCTTGCAATCACATATCATGAGCATTGATCTGATGCCACCTGTCATGAAATTATATGCCCTTGTTGCCGAGGAGGAGAATCATCGAGCTGTCATTCGAGCTCATGAGCCTTCTTTTAACTCCATGGCGTATGCTGCACTACGCTCACCACCTACAAGTTCTTTGCATGTTGTTCTTTCTACTGAAGCCCACCCCACCTCCCACGCCTACGTTCACCCATGTGCCGTCACTATCCTCAGGTGTTCTCTATCCTTTTACTAATTATGTAAACTGTGATAATTTTTCTAGTAAGCATTCTAGATTTTTGGATGCAGTAACATCTATTGCAAATCCCACTACGTATTCTGAGGCGTCTTAGTATGCTCATTGGTGAGATGCTATATCGGACGAACGTACTGCGCTTGAGTGCAATCAGACTTGGACTTCGGCTCCTCTGCCTCTGGATAAGAAGGCGATTGGTTTCAAATGGGTTTACCAGACAAAGTTTAAGTCAGATGGTACTATTGAATGTCATAAGTCACGCCTTGAGGTTCTCGGGAATCTCCAGGTTGAAGGGATTGATTATACTGAAACATTTGCTCCGGTTGCGAAGATAATTTATGTTCGGTTATTCGTATCTGCTACAGTCATTCGTGGTTGGGAACTGCATCAGATGTATGTCCATAATGCTTTCCTGCAAGGTGATTTGCATGAAGAGGTTTTTATTCGACCCCCACCAGGCTATACTGCGCCTCATGGTCAAGTATGTGTCCTTCAGAAAACTCTTTATGGTCTTCGCCAGGCTCCTAGAAATTAGTTTGCCAAATTAGCTCAGGCTTTACGAGCATTTGGTTTTGTTCAGAGTAAGGCAGACTACTCTTTGTTTGTCTTTTCCTGCGGATTAGTTTATTTTCATGTTCTGGTTTATGTGGATGATTTGGTCATTGCTGGTAGTTCTTCTGCGCTCATCTATGAGTTCAAGAAATACTTGAGTTCTTATTTCCATATGAAAAACCTTGGTTTGTTTAAGTATTTCTTGGGCATAGAGATTGCTAGAAGACCGGAGGGGATATTTCTTTCGCAAAGAAAATGTGCTTTGGACATTTTATCTGATACAGGTTTATCTACTTCTAAACTGATTGACTTTCCGATGGAGCAACAACATGAACTGGCACATGTTGAAGGTCCAACTTACCATGGCCCTGAGCAGTATAGGCGTCTGGTTGGGCGCCTGATATACTTGACCATTACTCGTCCTGAGCTTAGTTATTCGGTTCATACACTTGCGCAGTTCATGAAGTCTTCTTGTGTTCCTCACTGGCAAACTGCAGTTCGTGTGTTGCACTACCTGAAGAGTCATCCTGGTCAACGTTTATTTCTCTCTTCCAGTAGTGCGTTACAGTTGACTTCTTACTGTGATTTGGATTGGGCTACATGCCCGATTACCTGGCGTTCTCTTTCCGGATATTTTGTGATGATTGGTGATTCTCCGTTTTCTTGGAATACTAAGAATCAAACTATTGTTTTTTGGTCTTCCACTGAAGCGGAGTATCATGCTATTACTGTTACCCGTTGCGAGTTGTTATGGCTTAAGTCTTTACTGAAAGACTTGGGGGTTATGCACACTTCTCTTATGCGACTGTTTTGTGATAGTCAATATTCTCTTCATATTGCGGTAAATCCAGTGTTCCACGAACGCACAAAGCACATTGAAGTTGATTTTCATTTTGTTCGGGATCTTATTCAACCTGGCACTATTGTTACTCAGCATATCCACACGTCAAACTAACCTGCGGACTTGTTCACTAAGGCTCTCGAACGTAACCAGTTTCATTCTCTGCTTGGCAAGTTGGGCATTTCTGACCCCCATGCTCCAACTTGAGGAGGAGTATTAAGGAATTAGAATATTACTTGTAATTGTAATTATATTCTATTACCTTTTCTTATCTTTTATAGGTATCATGTACTAATATATAATGTATCATGAGATCATCAATAAAAACACACATTATTACCCTTATTTTCTACCGTTGGTTAAAAGAAAGCACATGATAAAGCATTCGTTCTGCTAAGCACTAGTCATTGAGATGATTTTTTTTTAATTAAAAAGTAGAATACTCAAATTCTATTTCCCCCATCGGCTTCGATGGGTCTTTTTTTTTTATTAAAACCACCATAGGGTGGAGGGAAATGAATAAGGTCCCCAACCTTTTTTATAAAAGAATATACAGAGTTTGAGTCCCCACGGACTTAGGCAACAAAGTTGCCTCCAAAAGATGATAGAGTATCTAATACTAGTGTTTGGTCCTATACAAAATATACGCCAAAAAGTTTAGGAGATGCGTTTCCAAAATAAGTAATCTCCACCCCTCGTGTTAATTACTTTATTTGGCCGGGTATCTCCTAATCTAAACACTTAAAATCCCACGAGATGAGCGTAATCAGGATTTGTGAGAGTATTCATGCTTGATCAACTGAATCTTCATTTCCCATGAACTCATCACCTATGGAATGATAGAACAACCATCCTGTCCAGCATCCAATTCAGTTCTTACTATGTTGCTCCATATTACTTAACTTCAAACTCCAGTGTCCATGTTTGAAACTCAGCCCCAAACTTCAAACATTCATTACCGCTGCATATTGAGTTCGTTGGTGCCGTCGAGAGCCTGCCATAAGAGAAAATAGCAGCAATAATCTATTCCAATGGCTATCATAGAGAAATCAGCAACAAGAAACTGCAAGCAAGGTTCTGTTGTGAGGAAAACTACAAGCAGCAAGGTGAATTATATGTTTAGGTAAGACAATAACCACCAATTCTAGTCGTTAATTCTTATACTAGGTATCCCAGCTGCATCCAGCATAATCAGGTCCCTAATTCCAGTAGAAACTGAATCTAGGTGGAACTGACCATCTTGCCTCTGAACAGCAGTTTTGGCCAGAGCATCTGCCACTGCATTACCTTGTCTAAGTGTATGCAAAAGCTTTATATTTCCAAGGCTCACTTTATTTTCATAACATAATTCAAACAAGGGCCATGGAGCTTTATATGGATCCATAATATGCAATATAGCTTGTGAACTATCAGATTCAATTTCACAGTTATAAGAGGCTAGCTGTATGAGATAGATTCCTTTTTGAATAGCCAAAATCTCAGCCTCTACTGAACTGTGTGCCTTCATAGAAAAACTAGCCATAGTAATAACCCTACCATTTTCATCTCTGAGAACAAGACCTAGACCAGTAGAATTATCAGTTTTCCAAGCTACATCCACATTTAGCTTAAACCCTATTTCCGGTTTATTCCACTTAACAACAGCTAGATTAGGTGCTGGTTTTCTTGGCCATTTTGGTAATAAACCTGACTGTGTCAACAGTCTGGTATCATCACAATTAGTGAAACATGGCCTCGCATAAAAGATATTGAAAATATACTCCCTAATCCTTGTTATGGTGACTTGAATATTAGGGTTTGTATTATCAAACATTTTTCACACCTAGCTTTCCATAAGAACCAGCAAACCACCATAGGTAAAAGTCTAAATAGGAAAGAATGCAATTTAGATAGAACTGGATATGTGAGGTAGTATGATAATCTATTCCAGAGAGTTGAAAATTGTGGTGGAGTTATCCCTATAATGATGTGCATTTCATTCCAGATAAGAGTAGCAAAAGAACAGTCATTGAAAAAATGTTGGATGCCATCAGTATTATTACAGAACAAACATTTAGAAGGAAGCTGAAATCCTAAAACTCTGAGGACATCATCAAAAGGAAGAAATGCATTGAAAAGTTTCCACATAAAGATAGATATATTTTTCTGAGCTCTTAGATTCCATAACATACTAAGAGTAGCAGAGGTGCCTCTGTTGGGTTGAGTAGTTTGTATGCTTATTTGAAAGAGAAATTTCCTGCTTTTTTAGGCATCCAAATGAGTCTATCCACTCTCTCCTCCCAGATTTTGGTCTCCTGCATAACAAGACAAATTTTAGGAATTAGCAATGGGTATATAGAGACAGAAAAGCTATCCCTGTTTAGCAGGAAATGGCTAACAGTGCAGTCAATAGGAATGTTAGTAAGTTCCTGAGCACAATGATCCATTAGTGGACCTTTGCCTGTCCAATTTGATGTCCAGAAATTACATCTCCCATCACCAATAATAACCCTGGAATTTCTCTCAGCTAAAGAATTAACTAATTGAATCTTTTTCCATGTTTGTGATTTCCTAGCAGTAGGGGGTAAAGACCAAATAAATTGTGCCCAAGGTGCCTTTCCAAGCTGAAATTTCCACCACAATTTAAGAGAACATGCTCTTATAATTGTGGGGATTAATCTGAATGCAAGCCCATTCTGGTCCAGTGGGTAGCACAAATTTGTCCACCTCCTCTAAACTCTTTTTGGACCCAGATCAGTCTCTCCCCAGAAGAACTTCGACATCATTTTTTCCAAATTTTTTACAACCTGAACTGTAGGCTTCATCACAGTCCAAATGTGTTGAGGGATAGAGTAGATACAAGATTTAATTAAAATCATTTTACCCCCGGTACTTAGCCATCTATTTTTCCAGTTTAGCAACCTTCTCTCAACCATTTCTAAAAGGGGATAAAAATGAGCATTTAGCACTCTACCTGTAAAAATAGGGCATCCCAAATATTTAAATGGAAAAGAGCCCTGCTTCATTCCTAAAATCTGTTTTACCTGCCTTGTTTTAGCCACAGTGACCCCCTTACCCAAGTAAAAATCACTTATTTCAAAATTCACTTTTTGCCCAGTGGTGGTTTCAAAAACCACTAGGAAAGCTTTCATCTGAATTAGGTTCAATTTACTAGCTTTCAATAATATGACAGTATCATCTGCATAACTAAGATGAGAAATTGGGATTGCCCCTTGAGGAAGATCAAAGAATTTCAATTTACCAGAATTAAACACATAAGCTAAACTTCTTGTGAAAGCCTCAGTGAAGATATTAAAAAGAAAAGGGGATAGAGGATCACCTTATTTAATACCTCTAGATGATTTGAAGAACCCTACTGGCTTACCATTAATCAACATAGAAAACCAAGCATGGGTGATGTTTTTCATGACAGAATGAACAAATTTTCCATGCAATCCAAACTTTAACAAAATACTATTAAGAAAAGCCCAACTAACTCTATCAAATGCCTTTGTTAAATCCAGTTTAATTACACAATTTGGATCTCTGTTCTTCCTATCTAAGAATCTCAGCATCTCTTTGAGATAAATAACATTATCAGAGATATCCATGTGGCTCATAAAAGCTGACTAATGTGGGGATATGAGTTTAGGCATGATCAGTTTTAACCTCTCCATTAACAGCTTAGAAAATATCTTGTTAATGAAATTGGACAAACTAATAGGCCTGTAACCATCAAAAGAAGATGGAGATTCTTTTTTAGGAATAATAGTGATCCATGTTGCTGCAATTCCTCTAGGGATGGAAGAACCAGAAAGAAAATCATTTACAGCTATCAACAAGTCCTGGCATATTATTTCCCAACTCTTTGTGAAAAATTTTGATGAAAAACCGTCAGGCCCCGGACTACTATTTTTATTTAAACCAAAGACTACCAATCTAAGCTCCTCTAAGGTAGCAGGCCTAATAAGCAAAGCATTATCCTGATCAGTTACAATTTTAGGAATCTGACTCAAAAAGTGAGAGAAGAATTCACCATTTGAATATGCTAACGGTTCAGAAAGAAGATCAGAATAATAATTAATAGCCTCAGTTTCAATTTCATGAATATCATCAATCCAAGATCCATGTGAGTTTTTTATCTTAGAAATACTGAGTCTTGACCTACTTTCCTTAACAGAGTTGTGGAAAAATTTTGTGTTCTCATCACCATCTTTGAGCCATTTAATTCTGGACTTTTGTTTCCAGAATTTTTCCTGTTCTTTTAGGGACCTTTGGAGTTGAGCCTGAGCCTGAGCCTGTTTAAGCTTAATCAATTCAATTTCTAAACTATTTAAGTCATAAATAATTTCCTGTATTCTCAACTCCTCCTCTGCCTTTGTAACATTATCCTGAATATTTCCAAAAACAGTTTTGTTCCAAACCTTAATATTTTTTTTAACCTCTGTAATTTTAGGAAGAAACCAAGCATTCCAGTTTCAGACAGAGGTAATCCCCAATCATTCTTTATCGGAGATAAAAATCCAGGCCTGTTAAACCATGCATTGATAAATCTGAATGATTTAGGAGATGATGGAATAGAGCTACCAACAGTAAGAAGAAGAGGGGAGTGATCAGAGGCTCCTTTATTAAGTACTTGGATAGAAGAAGAAGGAAATTTTGTACACCATTGAAGGGTACTAAGTCCCCTATCTAACTTCTGAATGGTAGGGTTTCTAAGTCTACCATTAGACCAAGTAAAAATATTCCCCACAGTGTTGATGTTATAGAGTGCATTATCATCAATGAACCTATTAAAATCATCCATGCTGGATTTTTTTGGAAACGAGGGACCTTTATACTCATTGAATGAAGATATTGTGTTAAAATCCCCAATGAGTAGGGTATCATTCATGTTCCTGTCACTCAAATCTTTTCACAAAATTTTTCTCCCAACTACTGTTCTAAGTGCATAAACAAAAATTCCCTCCATTGAGGTATTTAGTTTATGACTATGAATGTTAACTGACAGAAATTACAAATGATCTACTAACAGAGTAACATTGATTTGATCATTCCACATTAGCCATATTTCACCATTTGAAGCCTGCATGCAGTTAGTGAAGTGTAGATTTTTCATGTATTTTCCACATTTATCATTATTATGCCATGGTTCAATAAGGCATAATAATTGAATTTTGTGTGTTTTAACAAGATCTTGTAATCTACGGAGTGATTTTTTCATACCTCTAATATTCCAAACCATAAAATTGATTTTAATGGTTGTACTAATCATTTAAAACCTTTTTTAAAGCCTTTTGAAGATCTAGTGATGATCTTGTTGGGACTAAATTCTTTACCAGGGGACATTATCTTATTGAGCTGAGTGAAAAAATTATTTTTCCTAGACTCTTTAAGATCCTGCATATTGTGAGTATTTTTAGGACTACATACCTTTGCTGTGTCTACCTTTTCATTACAGTCAGTATTTTGTTCCTCAGTGGCTTATGAGAAAAGGAGCTCTTCAGTATGCTCCTCATTATCTGCAGCAGCACTTACTTCTGAAGACTCCGCGTCCTGCTCCTCCTCATCCCCATCTAGCCCATGTAGAGGGAAGAATCTGTTATTCCTGTGGCCTTCTTGGGAATGGAAAGACATTTCTGGAGAAGATCTCCTTCCGATCTTCTTATAATCAGTCCAGAGATCATCCTTGGAATAGTTCATCCTATAGACAGGGTTGGGTCTAAAAGAGATCATTTCAGGAGCAAGAGAGGTAGCTCTATCCCTACTAACATTTTGAACCCCTGAATTATCATTGTTTGAAGTCGACTGGAGAAGCTCAGTTGAGTGTTGGGTTTTGAGGTTAAGAGGGGGGGCTCAGTTGAGGATTGGGCTTTTTTGATGATGTTGGAATTCTCAGCACCCGGGGAGGATATCCCATTCACAATCTTACCCCTAGGTACATAGTAACTTTTCTTCTGCTGAGTTTTAAATACCTTATCCTTTTCCACCGTTGTCAAACCAGATGCACCTTCTTGAATAATCACTGGATCCCCAGAGCTTGTGCCTTTCCCATCTGTTCTATTGCCAGTGTTTCCTTTCACTTCATCAGTAGCACAACCAGCCATATTACTAGAATCTATAACAACTACAGGGGTTGCACCAAGATTGGTATCCTTAGCTTCCTGATTAAGTTTCTGACCAGTTGGTTTATATCTACTTCTTCTGAGTTTAGGATGCAGATAAATACAGTTCGAGTCATCATGTCCAATAGACTGACAATGATCGCAGTATAATGGTAAGTCTTCAAAGTCAATAGGGAGCTTTAGAACCTTGTATTCAATTCCATCATCTTCAATACCTACCCTAATGAAACCAGGGAGTTTTTTCCTAAGGTCCACTTCTACACATAGTTTCACAGCAGATGGCCTAGTAACTCCTACTGTTGCAGCATCCATTTTAATGAATTGTCCTATCTGGTTGCCCATACTCTGAATCATGGTTTCATTATAGAAGAAAATAGGCACGTTTTTAATGGTAATCCATACCGGGACAATAAATGATTCGGTATCTAGAGAGAAATCTAAAGACCACTTGAGTACCCTCATTGAAGCCCCAAGAAAGCTCCACTGCCCCTTTAGCCACATCCTTTGATAATCCTCCTTATCCTCAAATCTAATCAGAACATGACGGTAATCAATCGAACCCAGTTGAAATTTCCCTTTGAATCCAACTGACTTGAAAGCTTCATTAAGTTGCTCCATAGTCGGCTTTCCCCTTATGAATTTACTAACTAGAGCGTTGCTGTAGTGGCCGGCGAGAATCTCAGCTTCCTTTCGAGTAACAATACATGCGATGTCTCCCTTGTAAGTGCTCTTTGGTGTGATTTCTGGGTTTGATGGCAAAGAGGCATAGAGAGGAGGAGGTCGATTAGCTAGGGCTTGAAGGAAACTCCTGTCCGGATGGGTGCCACCGCGTTTCAGCGGAGGCGCCGCCATGGCGCGGTGGAGAACAGTAGAAGTTTGGGCCCGTTATGATGTCAGAACGGATATAAACTGGTTAACAAAATCAGAATAGTACAAAATTTGAGTGAATAGTACTTGGTTTAGAGAGAAGGGAGAGAAGAAAGAACTAAGATAGAGGAATGTTTGCATTGAGATGAATCCTAAATGTTCACTTTTTCTTTTCATTAGCTGGCCATTCATTCTGTAGACATTCTGCCATGATTTGTTTTCATCCCTTACTAAAATTTGGTGAATAATATTAGAAAATATACTTTTAATATTATTATCTGACATGGTTTGAGATACACTGCAATATTCTCCCGCTGTCTGTCAAAGCTTTCATGCAGTAGCCTGGCAGACTGGATTTTGTAATAGCTCAATAAGTTAATAAAATGTAGGAATCGCACATTTAAAAGCTCATGAATAGGTAAGAATCAGACCACCTCTTTACTTTCTCGTGAAGAACTACAATTCTAAGTAAGTATTATGTAACGTGGCTGTGAGTCTCGTTTGAAATTATTCTCCAATTTAAATTTTAAATGAATAATTATTATGTAACGTGAATATGCTACAAACTCCCAAGTATTATGTGACGTGTATATATATAATATTGAAATTATATTTTAATATTATATTTGATCTCAACAAATATTATATTCGTACAATTAATTATATTTTGGATGCATCTAATTATTTGACAAGAGTAATGATGGAGAATAAATAATTATATTGGCTCAATAAAATAGTTTTTATGAACTCGAGTACAACATTAATCGGCACTAACTTATTTTTAGTTCATGTTTAAAATAAAATTGATTCTATTTTAGAAATTAATTTGTTATTCTAATCAAATTAAGTAATTATTAAATAGACAATGAGTTAAGAAACTTTCTAATTTATGTCTCAATTTTACTTTTATGGAGAAAGAGTAAAAAAAAATTAATTGAAATTAATTTTTACTTTTGCCAAACTATAATATATGCATCATTATTATTTATATATTATTAAATATAAATGAATATATTTAGCACTTGGATTTTTCATTATTATTAAAATATATCATTCAATTATTTTATAACCTATAAATTCATAGTTACTTTTTAGAATTTGAAAAAAAATGAATTATAATGTTAACAGACTAATACTTATAATTTTTTGAGTATAAATTTATATATATATATATATATTACCACATATATTGAAAATATATTTAAATCTCTTTAAATTATTATTTTATTTTATATATAAAAATAAATCAATGTTGAAAATTAATTTTGCCATTTCATTTTTCAATGTAGTTTGGTTTATTTTTAGTGGTGTACAAAATTATGGTAAACGTGAATTTGGGAATTTTTCCCAACAAAACTGCATCAAAACACCAAAGTATCTACCCAATAAAAAAATTAAATAAGCCGCTTTTGTTTTTTTTTGTGGCTGATTTGGCAAAGCGCGACCTTCGATATCATCCTCGGAGAATAGAAGTCCATTTCGACGGGGTATATTTTTAGCCACGTAATATCGACGTTCACCTCCAACTCCTGGATTGGAGATTAAATTTAATAATAGACATTAGTAAATCTTACGTGGCAATTAAAGTTTACTCTTACGAAACCCGCATTGGAGATGCTCTAAGAATACAAGCTTTTAGCATACCGAGTTAATCGGTTGATTTGAAAGGTTTTAGCTCATTTTATACTAAAGTTATGACTTTGCGATACTACTCCCTCCGTTTGGCACTATAAATTTCGGTGTTTGGATTTAGGTAGAGAAAATGAGTGGATAAAATTGAATGTAGAAAGTAAAAAGTAGAATGGTTGGATGAAATTGAAGAAATTTTGCAAAAATGGAAGATGTGTCAATATAAAAAAAACAACCAAAAAAAAGTGTGCCAATATTAAAGAAACGGAAGGAGTATTTGCAGATCAAATCAAACGAAGCAGTTGTGTTCAATAAGCCAATGGGATTAAAGTTCTTTTGAATATGTTGAACGTATATAGATAAAACACGTGGAAATTAAATAACAAAATTACACGAGCAATTTAATATAAGAAAGAATAATAAAATTTTATTAATTATTCATGCGTACGATTGGAAAACTTAAAATACAATTGATAAGCACGTTTCAAGCAATCACATATATCATACGTATTGATGGAGTCACGAGTACACTCGCTGTCCTTGAAACGAATGATTCCCGTCGTGGACATCGTTCCCTAGGATAAAACCATCGAATGTAATTTTAACCAGTAAAATTAACTCGGAGTCACACAAAGCCCGAAGGACTATCACCGACTTTCGGACTATCACCGACAAAGACATAGAAATCGACTTTCGGACTATCACCGACAAAGACATAGAAATCACTGACAAAGAACAAAGCCCAAAGGACTATCACCGACAAACACATAGAAATCACTGACAAACACATAGAAAGGAGATAAGACTCAAGTTTAGAAGTATGGAGGAACTTGAGAATTGTGCAAGATTTCTGTGGCTCTATTTATAGATATCTAAGAAACCTTATGGAAAGATACGTGGAAGATCTGATTTCCCAGAGAAAATATTCTCTAACCACCACATATTTTACAAATCTTTGAATAGATTCTGGAAAGATAAGAATATCATATTCATTATCATGATTAACCGCTTATCAAATCTCATATATTCCACACGTGATTCTAAGAATATTTGTTACGCGGTTTGGGCTTTTTAGAGAGTTCCACACGATCCAAACGCATTTGAGACAGTAAAAAAATTACAGAAAATTAGTACGTGCGAATGAATTTCCGCCTAAATTTCCATTCTAAGAGTGACTTTTTGAGCATCCATATCTCATTCACCTTTTATCTGTTTTGAGAGTTTAAAAGGTCAATTTTATAGTACTCGCAGAGGAGAATCCAAAAACGATGCCCACGGACTCTAATTCAGTTCAGGCCCAACTCAAAACGAAGCCCAAAAGTTGACGAAATTCAACTTGTTTTACAATCATTTTCCAACAGAATCAGGTATGTGTTTTTTGTGTTATGGATTAATCTGGAAGTATCGTTCATAGCGTAAGTATCTTAAACTCTGTGACAAGTTACATCGCTAAACCTGTTGCTTCATGGATTCACAATTTTCTCATTTGGTTGTCTCCTCAAGCTTTGAGAAGCTGTAGGAGATTCACCAATGGAAGTTATTGTGCTCTGGATGATCAAGGACAGCATTCCCTACTCAGTATGAAATTGTTTTCATCTTTTGCTGCCATTTTTCTAATGCAAAAAAATGAATATTGAAATTTAGTTTTACCAATTTTCCTAGTTCTTACTAGTGTGTTCCAACATACCTAGTTTAACCAAGTGTAAAAATAACGTAAAACGTAAAAGACACACAACTTGGTTACGCAGTTCGGTGTAAATCACCTACATCTGCGGGGCCTGGCCCAGTTCAGAATGAATCCACTAATTAGAAAGATAGTACAGAGTACAGCATACAAAATACTTATCTTTAACTAACTATGACGTGTGGACTCTGCTAGCTCCCCTAGCTACCGATCCGCCTTGATCAGACTCCCTCTGACCTCGAACTTCTTCGACGCTGGATCTCCTCCTCCCGAGGAATTAAGGTATTTGATTCTGAACTTAGTGCAACAGGACAGTGTTGGAACACAGTGTATAGGCTCTTGCAATTTCGTAAGATCGCAAATCTGGATGCAGACTTTGCTCAATAAGATCGTTAGTTTTGCAGCCGTGTTTGTCCCATATTTATATCCACGAATCAGATCTGAATATCCATGATTATCTCCACAATATTCCTATTCCAAATCTGATTATAGAAGCATATCCAAATCCCATTAATCAAGGGATTTTCCTTATCTCAAACTCTCCCATATATTCGAATGAATCTCCTCCTTATAAGTAGGGATTTTTCCATAAATCAAATATGCTTCTTACGCCCAATATATAGCCAAATATACAGTTACCATAAATTCTAAAATACTTCAATATTTCGGCTTGAATTCCATCGAAATCTTTGGCGTGAATTCTGCAGCAGCACCATGTTCCAACATGGTCTGTAGGTCAGTTCAAAAACAATTCACACAAAATTGCCAATAAAATAATTAATTGCAAATCCTTGACTTTACAATCTCCCCCTTTGGCATTTTTGTGGACCCATAATATTTTGTACTGCAACCACATACTCAACAACAGTCAACGAGTAGAATACCGATCATAATACCAGAATTCAAATAATGAAAACCGAAATCCCAGAATTCCAGAAAATCCAACAATTATCAAGAATGAAAACCAGAAATCCAAAATCCAAATTTCTCCCCCTGGGCCACACATAGGCCAAAGGAACACCAAAATTAAAATCAGTCTTTTAAAAACTCCCCCTGAATCAACCTTCCAGCTTTGATTTTTCTTCTTCCAACCTTGCTTGTTCTGCTTGTAAGACAGCAATCTGAATTCCTACGGCTCCCAGTCTAGGATTAACAGCCATCAAACGAGTCATCTTGGCTGCAGTGGTTGATGAGGAAGTTGAGCTCGAAGCCTTCGACGGGAGATCATGCACATGTCTGAGTCCGAATGTCTTCTTGTTCGGCCGCAAGAACTCTGTGTCAACTATCACATCCGTGGCCTTTCCCTTCACCTTGGCACTTTTGGCTAGTGCTGAGATCAGACATGGGTATATCACTGCGTCATTCACCTTAGGGGCTGTGGCCTGTCGAACCAAATGCTGCTGAATTAATAACCCGAGGTTGAGTTCCTGCTGTGTTCCAACACAGTAGAGCAGCTTGGCCATTTCTCTGGTTAATGTCGTGGTGTTACTGGATGGCAACCAGCAATGAACTGCAATTTGATATAATCCGAAAAACTTGGATGTCAAGCATGATGCTTGAGAATATCCTACTGCCGGCCACTTCTCCTTATATCCTCCCAAAATCACAGCCAAAATTTCATCATCAGTCAATTCCAAATCATCCGGGAACACTCCCCCTATGTCCGGTGTCTTTATTCCTAACAGCATATTTATCTTTGTAGCAGACAATTCTATAACCTTCCCCCGAACATAAACTCTTCCGAACCACTGAGAGGAAATATCTAAATTTTCAGGCATGAGATTAGCATATACCTCGAGAACCACCTGTCGATTGAATTGCCTCTGAATTGTGGCTGCCTTCGTCATTCCCATTGCCTTTAGGAAAGTTGTAAACCCACTCTCCTGGTAAGCCTTCAAGTCCAAGGGTCTCTCAGCAATAAACTTATTCTCAGAGAAGAAATCTTCCATCTCTGCTCCTTTCTTGTCAAAATATACCGCAGAAAAGGCCTGAGTGACAGATGGGGGTGGCAGAGCCTTCCTCGGCTTGCTATCCTGTCTCTTCTTGTTTCTTTTTGCTGCACTAGTCTCCATAGCAGGGCCAACCTTTCTTTTCCCTTTTTCCTTTTGGAAAAATTCATTCAGGACCTCGTCACTGGAGTATGTCAGATCCGGTGCACCCTGTGTTGGAACACTGTCAGCTCTTCCAACCTGTTCTTCTTCTGAATCAACACCCTGAACCGGCAGATCTTCATCAGCCACTTCATTCTTCTGAGTCCCTTCATGGTCAGACTGATCAGGACCTTCATCATTCAAATCAACTTGGACTTCATCACCCTGTATACCCCCTAGGTCTGCATCTGAATCTACCTCCATATACACAGAATCTTCCTCCTGTGTTGAAACACTGTCATCATCATCAGACAGTTCAATAAACACGGGTTCCTTCAATTCCTCCATCCTCTTTGCATTCTCTCCATAAAAAAATCCAACCTGTAACTTGTCTCCATACCTAACTGTCTCCATCCCAACAGCCTGTTCCTCATTAATCTCTCTTATCCACACATAACTATGAGGAGTCATACGACAAAAAACATGAAATTTGTCTTTCCCTCTACCATGCAGCTAACCATACATCCCTCTCATGTACTTCACAGTTTTATACTCAATATCCCAGACATCAGAAAAAATGCCCAGACACAATTTCCTTAACCTTCACATTCAAAACTTCCAATTCTTCATCTATGCTTCTGATTTTACTTAGATCAATATAGAATCTATTTGCTTGCAACCACTCGAAAATATCATCAAAAGATCTAAATTTCATACCATTAATCTTTATCAGAGGAGGATCAGGGCCGGATACCTTCCCAAACGGACCTTTGTTCTCAGATTCATGAATTTCTTCATGGACATTGCTGCCAGATTCTACTTTCTCTGTGCTTTCTACACCATTGTCTGGCACTGGTGCTTCAAAACTGGGAGTGCTTGAGGTTGCCATTCTTTCTTCGGTGGCAGGGGAGAGAGAGAACAAAAGAAAAATTTTCGGCAAGGTTTTTGGAAGAGCAAGAGGGTTGTAGAGTTTGAATCAATTTTCAACTCTTCATAAACTTGCCTCTTTTCCCGCGAAGAACCTTTTTAGATTTCCAAAAATTGTCATGATATCCCTTCTTCTTGTCACATCAACGAGTTATTCCTCTTTTAACTTCCAACACTCCTTTCTTAACTACTCCTATTGTGGTAAGTCTTTACTTTCTTCCAAATTTTTGTTTTTCTAATTTTTGAAGTAAATAACAGAAACATAAATTATTTACACGAAAAACTGATCAGGGGTAAAAATTACCTCAGATTTGACAAACACCTAAGTGTTGTCGAAGGCTCTCGAAAGTGGTGGCATCAAGTGGCTTTGTAAATATATCAGCAAACTGCTCGTGTGTTAGAACATAGACCACTTCCACTTCTTTTCTTTCCACCAAATCTCGAATAAAATGATGCCTTATGTCAATATGTTTTGTTCTTGAGTGTTGAACTGGATTCTATGAAATATCAATGGCACTTGTATTTTCACATAAAATCTTCAAAGGTTCTTGATGAATTCCATAATCCTTCAACATTTGTTTCATCCATAGCAGTTGTGCACAACAACTCCCTGCTGCAAGATACTCTGCTTCTGCAGTATATAGAGAGATCGAGTTCTGTTTCTTGCTATACCAAGACACCAAATTTGTTCCAATAAAGAAACATCCGCCAGTGGTACTTTTTCGATCATCTGCATTACCAGCCCAATCAGAATCACTGTATCCTATCAACTCTGAATCTTGATTCTTTGAATACCAAACACCATATTTTGACGTTCCACTCACATATCTAATAATTCTCTTGACTGCAGTAAGATGAGATTCCTTAGGATCAGCCTGAAATCTAGCACATATTCCAACACTGAAACATATATCAGGTCTGCTTGCAGTGAGATATAATAGACTTCCAATCATTCCTCTATATAATTTTTTATCGACCGAAACTCCCTTTTCATCTTTTACCAGTTTATCAGAAACTCCCATAGGGGTTCGAACTGCACGAGCACTACTAAGTCCGAATTTCTTGATCAAGTTCAAGGCATACTTACTTTGATTGATGAATAGACCATTCCATCCTTGTTTGACTTGTAACCCCAGAAAATAAGTCAATTCTCCAACCATGCTCATTTCGAATTCAGACTGCATCGTGGTGACGAAATCCTGTACCATAGATGGTGAAGTAGAGCCAAACACTATGTCATCAACATATATTTGAGCAATTAGAAACTTTGATGCCTTGTCAAGCACAAATAAAGTACGATCTACTCCCCCTCGACGATAACCTTTCTGAAGCAAAAAGTTAGTAAGTCGTTCATACCATGCCCGAGGTGCCTGCTCTAAACCGTATAAGGCCTTCTTGAGACGATATACATGATGCGGATAATGTGGATCTTCAAAGCCTTTAGGTTGTTCCACATAAACTTCCTCATTCACCACTCCATTTAAAAAAGCACTCTTAACATCCATTTGATACAAAGTAAAGTTCAAAGAGCAGGCAATAGCTAGTAGAATACGGATAGATTCTAACCTGGCAACTGGTGCAAAGGTTTCATCAAAATCAACACCTTCCACTTGCGTATATCCTTGAGCAACAAGTCTGGCTTTGTTTCTGGTGACTAAGCCATCTGCATCGGACTTGTTCTTGAAGATCCATTTGGTGCCAATGACATTTATGCCTTCGGGGCGAGGAGTGAGATACCACACATCATTCCTGGTGAACTGACCGAGTTCATCTTGCATTGCAGCAATCCAGTATTCATCAAGTAAGGCTTCTTTATAATTCTTGGGCTCTATAAGAGATACAAAACAGTGTAAACCAGCCAGTCGTCGATAATCAACTCGAGGTACTGATCGAGTACTTCTCAAATTTGAGCCAGGTTGAATGTGTGTTGCAACACGGTCATCAGTAGGAGGTAGCAGTGTTGGAACATGGTCATGTGTTGGAACATGGTCCTGTGTTGGAACATAGTCCGCTTCAGCAGAGTGAGGATTCTGGTGCTCATTCGGTTCTGACGGCTTTTCTCTGCCTGGAGTTTGAGACTGTGTTGGAACATGAGTGTTGGCGGATTCTTCCTCTACTGCTTCTGGAGGTTGCTCCTTTCCTGAATCATCCACAATGACATTTATGGATTCCATGAGAGTGTTAGTTCGATGATTAAAGACTCGGTAGGCACGACTGTTGATAGAATACCCTAGAAAAATTCCTGGATCACTCCGATTATCAAATTTTGCCAACGGTTCTCTATCTCTGAGGATATAGCAAGTGCTTCCAAACACATGAAAATACGAAACATTTGGCTTCCTGCCTTTCCAGATCTCATAGGCTGTCTTATCAGTGAACGGTCGAAGATACACTCGATTGATTGTATAACACGCTGTATTGATCGCCTCTGCCCACCATTTCTTATGAACATCCTTCTCTGCCAACATAACTCGCGCCATCTCCTGGAGAGTTCTATTCTTTCTTTCGACAATACCATTCTGTTGAGGAGTGATAGGAGCCGAAAACTCATGTTGAATCCCCAGTTCATTGCAGAAGGAACTGAATTGTTCATTTTCAAACTCTCTGCCATGATCACTTCGAATTCGGATTATCTTTCCTACAGGACTTCCCTTTTCAGTTTGTAGCTTTACTACAAGGCTACGAAATACCTCAATCGTATCAGATTTCTCTTTCAAGAAGGCTACCCATGTAAACCTGGAGAAGTCATCAACACATACAAAAATATATTTCTTTCCTCCTATGCTAGGTGTGTGCACTGGCCCCATTAAATCCATATGTAATAATTCCAAATTTCTAGAAGTAGTAATAAACTGAACTGAAGAATGAGGAGCACGAGTTTGTTTACCTTGCTGACATGGTCCGCACATGATTTCATCATTCCCGGTCAAGGTCGGCATTCCACGTACAGCTTTCATGTTAGCAATTTTCACCAGTGTTTTATAGTTGATGTGTCCGAGTTTCCTGTGCCATAGAATTCCCTCGTCCTGCTTTGAAAGCATGCATCGAACTTCTTGTTCCAAAAGGTAACAATTGTCTGAAGATCGTATTCCAGAAAGAACCCTGTTTTCTCCATGCTTCACTACACATTTGTCCTTCTGAAATTCAACTATCATGTTGTCATCGCACAGCTGGCTTATACTTAGCAAGTTTGCTTTTAGATCTTCAACAAATAATACACTTGTGAAGACAGAAAACCCTTCAATCTTTAATTCGCCCTTGCCAATTACTCTGCTTCTTTTTCCATCTCCAAAAGTTACATACCCGCCATCATATGGAGTAAGATTTGTAAGGTATTTTGAACTGCCAGTCATGTGGCGAGAGCAACCACTGTCAAAGTACCATGAGTCACTGGAATATGCTGATAAAGAAGTGTGTGCGACCATACACGTACTGGACCTTTTAATGACCCATATCTTCCTGATTCTTGTATGAGTATCGACTGTGTTGGAACACAGTTGTCTTCCTGTCATTTGATCTCTGATCAGCTTTTTACACTGATGTTCAGCATGTCCCTGATACATGCAGTATCCGCAGATTAGAGGCTTTCTTTGAAACGGTTTCCCATACTTCCATTTTACTTCTCGAATCCTTGCTTTGAGAGTTACTGGTTTTCCAAGCAATTCAACCTCTGGTTCTTTCCTGTATCCAATTCCGTGTCTATCACCAAAGTTCTTTCCCATATCCAGAATGTCATCAAGTTTTGCTTTCCCGGAATTCAATTTTGAGATAGTTGCTTCAGACATCTCAGCCCTCTTGACTGCTGCTATCAATTTCTGACTCTGTTCTTCATTTTGTTTTCCAAGTTCTGCAACCGTGGACCGTAACTCCTTTTCGCTGTCAATCAGCTTCCTTTTTTCTTCAATCAGTTCTTTGTTTTTGTCTGTTACTTGAACCCACATGGCATACATTTGTTCGTATGTGCTATATATCTCTTCATCACTTACAGAAAGATCATCTTCATCACTGCGAGCCTCGTCCAGATTCATATCGGAACTTACACCTTTCCCTTTGTTCAGTGTGTTGGAACACTGACTTTCTGAAGTATCATGGACCTTTGCTCCAAAGGCTACATAATTACTGGTTAGTTCTTCCTCATCTTTTTCATTCTCTTCATCATCACTCCAAGAGGTAACATATGATCTTCCTTGTTTCTTTCGGGTGTTAGCACATTCGGCCTGAATATGACCAAATCCTTCACATTCTCTGCATTGAATTCTTCCAGCCTGTTTTGGTTCATTGTACTGATTTCTCCCAAACTGCATATTTCCTTGTTCAAACCTCAATCCACGATTGTTGTTCGAATCTTGTTGCTTTTGTCTGTTTCCGCCAAACCTCTCCTGAGATTTCTTATTGACCACCTTTTTTAGAATCTTTGAAAAATTCTTTGTAATAAGTGCCAGTTTTTCAAACTCATCATCGCTGTCAGACTCGTTACTTCCTTTGGCTGAAGAAACTTTAAACGCCAAATCCTTGGAGACCCTTTCTATAGGTTGCTGGAATGTCATCTCATATGTTTGCAGCGACCCCATTAGTTCATCTAAGCTCATGGTGGATACATCTCTTGCCTCCTCTATTGCTGCTACTTTCATTGCAAACCTTTTAGGTAGAGATCGCAAGGTCTTTTTCACCAGCTTGGTTTCTTTGTACATTTTTCCAAGTTGATAAGCCATGTTGGAGATATCTCTAAGCTTTCCATTGAATGTGGCAATGGTGTCGTCCTCCTCCATTTTGAGTTCTTCAAACTTGGTAGCCAACATCTGTAGTTTGGATTCCCTCACTCGACTGGTTCCTTCATGAACCGTTTGTAGGATGTCCCATGCTCTCTTCGCTTGGTGGCATGTAGATATAAGCTTGAACTGGTTTTCATCAACTGCCGTGAATATTGCATTAAGTGCCTTTGAATTTGCTAGAGATTCTCTAAGATCACCTGGAGTCCATTTAGACTTGTCTTTGAGTTTTTGACTTGACTCCCCTTCCACATCCTTAGAGCTGGTAGCATCTTCTGTGGGATGATTCCATTCATTCTCAACATAAAACCACGCCAGTTCGTCCAGGGAATTAATAAACACCCTCATACGAGCCTTCCAATAGTTGTAGTTTTTTCCTTCTAACAGTGGTGGTCGAGAGATTGAAGCTCCTTCTCTTGTCGTCATGGTAAAACCGGATCTCACTTTCCTTGAAACAACCAAGGGAACAATAAGTGACTCAGCTCTGATACCGATTGAAATTTAGTTTTACCAATTTTCCTAGTTCTTACTAGTGTGTTCCAACATACCTAGTTTAACCAAGTGTAAAAATAACGTAAAACGTAAAAGACACACAACTTGGTTACGCAGTTCGGTGTAAATCGCCTACATCTGCGGGGCCTGGCCCAGTTCAGAATGAATCCACTAATTAGAAAGATAGTACAGAGTACAGCATACAAAATACTTATCTTTAACTAACTATGACGTGTGGACTCTGCTAGCTCCCCTAGCTACCGATCCACCTTGATCAGACTCCCTCTGACCTCAAACTCCGTCGACGCTGGATTTCCTCCTCCCGAGGAATTAAGGTATTTGATTCTGAACTTAGTGCAACAGGGCAGTGTTGGAACACAGTGTATAGGCTCTTGTAATTTCATAAGATTGCAAATCTGGATACAGACTTTGCTCAATAAGATCGTTAGTTTTGCAGCCGTGTTTGTCCCATATTTATATCCACGAATCAGATCTGAATATCCATGATTATCTCCACAATATTACTATTCCAAATCTGATTATAGAAGCTTATCCAAATCCCATTAATTAAGGGATTTTCCTTATCTCAAACTCTCCCATATATTCGAATGAATCTCCTCCTTATAAGTAGGGATTTTTCCATAAATCAAATATGCTTCTTACGCCCAATATATAGCCAAATATACAGTTACCATAAATTCTAAAACACTTCAATATTTCGGCTTGAATTCCATCGAAATCTTTGGCGTGAATTCTGCAGCAGCACCATGTTCCAACATGGTCTGTAGGTCAGTTCAAAAACAATTCACACAAAATTGCCAATAAAATAATTAATTGCAAATCCTTGACTTTGCAATCTCCCCCTTTGGCATTTTTGTGGACCCATAATATTTTGTACTGCAACCACATACTCAACAACAGTCAACGAGTAGAATACCGATCATAATACCAGAATTCAAATAATGAAAACCGAAATCCCAGAATTCCAGAAAATCCAACAATTATCAAGAATGAAAACCAGAAATCCAAAATCCAAATTTCTCCCCCTGGGCCACACATAGGCCAAAGGAACACCAAAATTAAAATCAGTCTTTTAAAAACTCCCCCTGAATCAACCTTCCAGCTTTGATTTTTCTTCTTCCAACCTTGCTTGTTCTGCTTGTAAGACAACAATCTGAATTCCTACGGCTCCCAGTCTAGCATTAACAGCCATCAAACGAGTCGTCTTGGCTGCAGTGGTTGATGAGGAAGTTGAGCTCGAAGCCTTCGACGGGAGATCATGCACATGTCTGAGTCCGAATGTCTTCTTGTTCGGCCGCAAGAACTCTGTGTCAACTATCACATCCGTGGCCTTTCCCTTCACCTTGGCACTTTTGGCTAGTGCTGAGATCAGACATGGGTATATCACTGCGTCATTCACCTTAGGGGCTGTGGCCTGTCGAACCAAATGCTGCTGAATTAATAACCCGAGGTTGAGTTCCTGCTGTGTTCCAACACAGTAGAGCAGCTTGGCCATTTCTCTGGTTAATGCCGTGGTGTTACTGGATGGCAACCAGCAATGAACTGCAATTTGATATAATCCGAAAAACTTGGATGTCAAGCATGATGCTTGAGAATATCCTACTGCCGGCCACTTCTCCTTATATCCTCCCGAAATCACAGCCAAAATTTCATCATCAGTCAATTCCAAATCATCCGGGAACACTCCCCCTATGTCCGGTGTCTTTATTCCAAACAGCATATTTATCTTTGTAGCAGACAATTCTATAACCTTCCCCCGAACATAAACTCTTCCGAACCACTGAGAGGAAATATCTAAATTTTCAGGCATGAGATTAGCATATACCTCGAGAACCACCTGTCGATTGAATTGCCTCTGAATTGTGGCTGCCTTCGTCATTCCCATTGCCTTTAGGAAAGTTGTAAACCCACTCTCCTGATAAGCCTTCAAGTCCAAGGGTCTCTCAGCAATAAACTTCTTCTCAGAGAAGAAATCTTCCATCTCTGCTCCTTTCTTGTCAAAATATACAGCAGAAAAGGCCTGAGTGACAGATGGGGGTGGCAGAGCCTTCCTTGGCTTGCTATCCTGTCTCTTCTTGTTTCTTTTTGCTGCACTAGTCTCCATAGCAGGGCCAACCTTTCTTTTCCCTTTTTCCTTTTGGAAAAATTCATTCAGGACCTCGTCACTGGAGTATGTCAGATCTGGTGCACCCTGTGTTGGAACACTGTCAGCTCTTCCAACCTGTTCTTCTTCTGAATCAACACCCTGAATCGGCAGATCTTCATCAGCCACTTCATTCTTCTGAGTCCCTTCATGGTCAGACTGATCAGGACCTTCATCATTCAAATCAACTTGGACTTCATCACCCTGTATACCCCCTAGGTCTGCATCTGAGTCTACCTCCATATACACAGAATCTTCCTCCTGTGTTGAAACACTGTCATCATCATCAGACAGTTTAATAAACACGGGTTCCTTCAATTCCTCCATCCTCTTTGCATTCTCTCCATCAAAAAATCCAACCTGTAACTTGTCTCCATACCTAACTGTCTCCATCCCAACAGCCTGTTCCTCATTAATCTCTCTTATCCACACATAACTATGAGGAGTCATACGACAAAAAACATGAAATTTGTCTTTCCCTCTACCATGCAGCTGGCCATACATCCCTCTCATGTACTTCACAGTTTTATGCTCAATATCCCAGACATCAGAAAAATGCCCAGACACAATTTCCTTAACCTTCACATTCAAAACTTCCAATTCTTCATCTATGCTTCTGATTTTACTTAGATCAATATAGAATCTATTTGCGTGCAACCACTCGAAAATATCATCAAAAGATCTGAATTTCATACCATTAATCTTTATCAGAGGAGGATCAGGGCCGGATACCTTCCCAAACGGACCTTTGTTCTCAGATTCATGAATTTCTTCATGGACATTGCTGCCAGATTCTACTTTCTCTGTGCTTTCTACACCATTGTCTGGCGTTGGTGCTTCAAAACTGGGAGTGCTTGAGGTTGCCATTCTTTCTTCGGTGGCAGGGGAGAGAGAGAACAAAAGAAAAATTTTCGGCAAGGTTTTTGGAAGAGCAAGAGGGTTGTAGAGTTTGAATCAATTTTCAACTCTTCATAAACTTGCCTCTTTTCCCGCGAAGAACCTTTTTAGATTTCCAAAAATTGTCATGATATCCCTTCTTCTTGTCACATCAACGAGTTATTCCTCTTTTAACTTCCAACACTCCTTTCTTAACTACTCCTATTGTGGTAAGTCTTTACTTTCTTCCAAATTTTTGTTTTTCTAATTTTTGAAGTAAATAACATAAACATAAATTATTTACACGAAAAACTGATCAGGGGTAAAAATTACCTCAGATTTGACAAACACCTAAGTGTTGTCGAAGGCTCTCGAAAGTGGTGGCATCAAGTGGCTTTGTAAATATATCAGCAAACTGCTCGTGTGTTGGAACATAGACCACTTCCACTTCTTTTCTTTCCACTAAATCTCGAATAAAATGATGCCTTATGTCAATATGTTTGGTTATTGAGTGTTGACTGGATTCTTTGAAATAGCAATGGCACTTGTATTGTCACATAAAATCTTCAAAGGTTCTTGATGAATTCCATAATCCTTCAACATTTGTTTCATCCATAGCAGTTGTGCACAACAACTCCCTGCTGCAAGATACTCTGCTTCTGCAGTATATAGAGAGATCGAGTTCTGTTTCTTGCTATACCAAGACACCAAATTTGTTCCAATAAAGAAACATCCGCCAGTGGTACTTTTTCGATCATCTGCATTACCAGCCCAATCAGAATCACTGTATCCTATCAACTCTGAATCTTGATTCTTTGAATACCAAACACCATATTCTGACGTTCCACTCACATATCTAATAATTCTCTTGACTGCAGTAAGATGAGATTCCTTAGGATCAGCCTGAAATCTAGCACATATTCCAACACTGAAACATATATCAGGTCTGCTTGCAGTGAGATATAATAGACTTCCAATCATTCCTCTATATAATTTCTGATCGACCGAAACTCCCTTTTCATCTTTTACCAGTTTATCAGAAACTCCCATAGGGGTTCGAACTGCACGAGCACTACTAAGTCCGAATTTCTTAATCAAGTTCAAGGCATACTTACTTTGATTGATGAATAGACCATTCCGTCCTTGTTTGACTTGTAACCCCAGAAAATAAGTCAATTCTCCAACCATGCTCATTTCGAATTCAGACTGCATCGTGGTGACGAAATCCTGTACCATAGATGGTGAAGTAGAGCCAAACACTATGTCATCAACATATATTTGAGCAATTAGAAACTTTGATGCCTTTTCAAGCACAAATAAAGTGCGATCTACTCCCCCTCGACGATAACCTTTCTGAAGCAAAAAGTTAGTAAGTCGTTCATACCATGCCCGAGGTGCCTGCTTTAAACCGTATAAGGCCTTCTTGAGACGATATACATGATGCGGATAATGTGGATCTTCAAAGCCTTTAGGTTGTTCCACATAAACTTCCTCATTCACCACTCCATTTAAAAAAGCACTCTTAACATCCATTTGATACAAAGTAAAGTTAAAAGAGCAGGCAATAGCTAGTAGAATACGGATAGATTCTAACCGGCAACTGGTGCAAAGGTTTCATCAAAATCAACACCTTCCACTTGCGTATATCCTTGAGCAACAAGTCTGGCTTTGTTTCTGGTGACTAAGCCATCTGCATCGGACTTGTTCTTGAAGATCCATTTGGTGCCAATGACATTTATGCCTTCGGGGCGAGGAGTGAGATACCACACATCATTCCTGGTGAACTGACCGAGTTCATCTTGCATTGCAGCAATCCAGTATTCATCAAGTAAGGCTTCTTTATAATTCTTGGGCCCTATATGAGATACAAAACAGTGTAAACCAACCAGTCGTCGATAATCAACTCGAGGTACTGATCGAGTACTTCTCAAATTTGAGCCAGGTTGAATGTGTGTTGCAACACGGTCATCAGTAGGAGGTAGCAGTGTTGGAACATGGTCATGTGTTGGAACATGGTCCTGTGTTGGAACATGGTCCGCTTCAGCAGAGTGAGGATTCTGGTGCTCATTCGGTTCTGACGGCTTTTCTCTGCCTGGAGTTTGAGACTGTGTTGGAACATGAGTGTTGGCGGATTCTTCCTCTACTGCTTCTGGAGGTTGCTCCTTCCCTGAATCATCCACAATGACATTTATGGATTCCATGAGAGTGTTAGTTCGATGATTGAAGACTCGGTAGGCACGACTGTTGATAGAATACCCTAGAAAAATTCCTGGATCACTCCGATTATCAAATTTTGCCAACGGTTCTCTATCTCTGAGGATATAGCAAGTGCTTCCGAACACATGAAAATACGAAACATTTGGCTTCCTGCCTTTCCAGATCTCATAGGCTGTCTTATCAGTGAACGGTCGAAGATACACTCGATTGATTGTATAACACGTTGTATTGATCGCCTCTGCCCACCATTTCTTATGAACATCCTTCTCTGCCAACATAACTCGCGCCATCTCCTGGAGAGTTCTATTCTTTCTTTCGACAATACCATTCTGTTGAGGAGTGATAGGAGCCAAAACTCATGTTGAATCCCCAGTTCATTGCAGAAGGAACTGAATTGTTCATTTTCAAACTCTCTGCCATGATCACTTCGAATTCGGATTATCTTTCCTACAGGACTTCCCTTTTCAGTTTGTAGCTTTACTACAAGGCTACGAAATACCTCAATCGTATCAGATTTCTCTTTCAAGAAGGCTACCCATGTAAACCTGGAGAAGTCATCAACACATACAAAAATATATTTCTTTCCTCCTATGCTAGGTGTGTGCACTGGCCCCATTAAATCCATATGTAATAATTCCAGATTTCTAGAAGTAGTAATAAACTGAACTGAAGAATGAGGAGCACGAGTTTGTTTACCTTGCTGACATGGTCCGCACATGATTTCATCATTCCCGGTCAAGGTCGGCATTCCACGTACAGCTTTCATGTTAGCAATTTTCACCAGTGTTTTATAGTTGATGTGTCCGAGTTTCCTGTGCCATAGAATTCCCTCGTCCTGCTTTGAAAGCATGCATCGAACTTCTTGTTCCAAAAGGTAACAATTGTCTGAAGATCGTATTCCAGAAAGAACCCTGTTTTCTCCATGCTTCACTACACATTTGTCCTTCTGAAATTCAACTATCATGTTGTCATCGCACAGCTGGCTTATACTTAGCAAGTTTGCTTTTAGATCTTCAACAAATAATACACTTGTGAAGACAGAAAACCCTTCAATCTTTAATTCGCCCTTGCCAATTACTCTGCTTCTTTTTCCATCTCCAAAAGTTACATACCCGCCATCATATGGAGTAAGATTTGTAAGGTATTTTGAACTGCCAGTCATGTGGCGAGAGCAACCACTGTCAAAGTACCATGAGTCACTGGAATATGCTGATAAAGAAGTGTGTGCGACCATACACGTACTGGACCTTTTAATGACCCATATCTTCCTGATTCTTGTATGAGTATCGACTGTGTTGGAACACAGTTGTCTTCCTGTCATTTGATCTCTGATCAGCTTTTTACACTGATGTTCAGCATGTCCCTGATACATGCAGTATCCGCAGATTAGAGGCTTTCTTTGAAACGGTTTCCCATACTTCCGTTTTACTTCTCGAATCCTTGCTTTGAGAGTTACTGGTTTTTCAAGCAATTCAACCTCTGGTTCTTTCCTGTATCCAATTCCGTGTCTATCACCAAAGTTCTTTCCCATATCCAGAATGTCATCAAGTTTTGCTTTCCCGGAATTCAATTTTGAGATAGTTGCTTCAGACATCTCAGCCCTCTTGACTGCTGCTATCAATTTCTGACTCTGTTCTTCATTTTGTTTTCCAAGTTCTGCAACCGTGGACCGTAACTCCTTTTCGCTGTCAATCAGCTTCCTTTTTTCTTCAATCAGTTCTTTGTTTTTGTCTGTTACTTGAACCCACATGGCATACATTTGTTCGTATGTGCTATATATCTCTTCATCACTTACAGAAAGATCATCTTCATCACTGCGAGCCTCGTCCAGATTCATATCGGAACTTACACCTTTCCCTTTGTTCAGTGTGTTGGAACACTGACTTTCTGAAGTATCATGGACCTTTGCTCCAAAGGCTACATAATTACTGGTTAGTTCTTCCTCATCTTTTTCATTCTCTTCATCGTCACTCCAAGAGGTAACATATGATCTTCCTTGTTTCTTTCGGGTGTTAGCACATTCGGCCTGAATATGACCAAATCCTTCACATTCTCTGCATTGAATTCTTCCAGCCTGTTTTGGTTCATTGTACTGATTTCTCCCAAACTGCATATTTCCTTGTTCAAACCTCAATCCACGATTGTTGTTCGAATCTTGTTGCTTTTGTCTGTTTCCGCCAAACCTCTCCTGAGAATTCTTATTGACCATTTTTTTTAGCATCTTTGAAAAATTCTTTGTAATAAGTGCCAGTTTTTCAAACTCATCATCGCTGTCAGACTCGTTACTTCCTTTGGCTGAAGAAACTTTAAACGCCAAATCCTTGGAGACCCTTTTTATAGGTTGCTGGAATGTCATCTCATATGTTTGCAGTGACCCCATTAGTTCATCTAAGCTCATGGTGGATACATCTCTTGCCTTCTCTATTGCTGCTACATTCATTGCAAACCTTTTAGGTAGAGATCGCAAGGTCTTTTTCACCAGCTTGGTTTCTTTGTACATTTTTCCAAGTTGATAAGCCATGTTGGAGATATCTCTAAGCTTTCCATTGAATGTGGCAATGGTGTCGTCCTCCTCCATTTTGAGTTCTTCAAACTTGGTAGCCAACATCTGTAGTTTGGATTCCCTCACTCGACTGGTTCCTTCATGAACCGTTTGTAGGATGTCCCATGCTCTCTTCGCTTGGTGGCATGTAGATATAAGCTTGAACTGGTTTTCATCAACTGTCGTGAATATTGCATTAAGTGCCTTTGAATTTGCTAGAGATTCTCTAAGATCACCTGGAGTCCATTTAGACTTGTCTTTGAGTTTTTGACTTGACTCCCCTTCCACATCCTTAGAGCTGGTAGCATCTTCTGTAGGATGATTCCATTCATTCTCAACATAAAACCACGCCTGTTCGTCCAGGGAATTAATAAACACCCTCATACGAGCCTTCCAATAGTTGTAGTTGTTTCCTTCTAACGGTGGTGGTCGAGAGATTGAAGCTCCTTCTCTTGTCGTCATGGTAAAACCGGATCTCACTTTCCTTGAAACAACCAAGGGAACAATAAGTGACTCAGCTCTGATACCAATTGAAATTTAGTTTTACCAATTTTCCTAGTTCTTACTAGTGTGTTCCAACATACCTAGTTTAACAAAGGCTGGGACATAGCCATGTGCTTGTGTCAGTCCGTCCGTCTCTTAACCGGGCTCTTACCAAGAGCCTGGTGAGTGGTCTCTTAACAAGAGACCACTTTTTCGATCTCTTGAGTGGTCTCTTAACAAGAGACCACTCAAGAGACCATCACTGTGGTGGTTTTCGATCTCTTGAGTGGTCTTTTAATTTGAAGAGACCACCACTGCCCATGCCCTAAATTCAGGGGAAATAGTTGAATCACTTCTATTAGTAGTGTAAATAATAGTTCAAATAGGATGAACAAGGATACGTTTGAGTGTCCCAGTATGTTATAAATAGGTCTTCAGACTATGTTTTGTATACTTTGATGTACTCCCTCTTTTGCCCAAATCGCTCTGTTTTGACATGATTTTCCCGTGACATTTTACCTTGCTCTTGGGGGCTCTCTGCTATCCAATATCTATTCAGCTCCTCCTTTAAAGGTTTGTCTCTCATTTTTTCCTGTCCTGAAACTGATTTTCATTTCCTGCTTAGTTGAGACTCTGAGCTCATTCTTGCTAACTGCTGCGGATAGAAAGAACGCAAATATACGCTCCTCACTTTCCTGATTCCATTAAGATTAATTTAGTGTGATAATAGAAGATCGTGATTGATCGTGATTGATCGTGATTAATCGTGATTGATTGATTGTGATTGATTGATTGTGATTGATCTTGATTAATTTCTAATTAATCAAGATTTTCTTGTCTATATTTAGAACTAGTTCAGATTCATTGTATCATTCATATGTAAACACCTATATATTACTTTGTAAATGGTAATAGAAAATCAAGTTGAAAATTTTCTTTCATGGTATCAGAGCGTTGCTGATCCTTTCTCCCTACAGTTTCAATTTTTTCGACCTCCCATATTTCTTCTTCATTCGGCCGCCCCTCTCCCCTCTTCTTCTTCAATCAAATTTTTTTTTCTCGATCATGGCTGACAACAAGAATTCAGACAGGTTGTCCCTCAACACCATGATCCATTTACTCAATACGACGTTGGATGCTAACACATACCTGCAATGGAAGCAGCAGGTTCAATATGTGTTTAGACCACAGGGATTGTATGGTCATCTTGATGGTTCTAGTCCCTGCCCAAATTTCCCAGTGATGCAGACACCGGTTTCCTCCTCCTCTTCTCCACCTGATGATGCTGCGTTTCTCAAAGCTAGAGAGGTCTTTGATAAAACCAAGGCTGTCTATGATGATTGGGTTGCTAATGATCAACGAGTCTGCAGTGTGCTTTATTCTTCTCTCTCTTTCGATGCCAAGAACGAAATCTCGCAGTGCACCACCGCGAAGGAGATGTGGGATGCCTTCGCCACCGCATATCAACATAGTACTGCTATTGCAGCCTTCAGTCTCCGCCAACAGGCCGACATCATCCGGAAAAATGGTACTGTTCATGAGCTTCACCTTTCCTTCATGAAAATTTTTGATCAATTATCTGTCATGGGAGAACCAGCTAGTAATCGTGAGAAATTGATTTGGTTTCTTAATGCTTTGGGGGCTGACTTTAAGCATTTTAGTGCACCTATTGCTGCCCGTAAGCCTCTTCCTGATTATATGACTGTGGTTGATAAGGCTAAGAGATATGAATCTTTTATTGTTAATGTGGAGAAAACACAGTTGAATAGTATCCAGGGGCAAGTAAATTCTGGTCCAATTGTTTTTGTGGCTTTTGTACAGCAACAGGGAGAAGCTGGTTCAGACCAGCAGCTAGCCGTGGGCGGTGCATGGCCTCATGCGCCGACGGAACCCGCGCGTGGCAGTGGCGGATGGGCCCCACGCATGGCTGGAAATGGCCGTCCTGGTGGCCGACGTGGTGGCAGAGGCTCCTGGAAGGGTTCTGGCCGTGGATCCCGCGGTCTAGATCTGCTGCATATGGGTCTCCAATTCAGTGTTATACCTGTGAGGGTTTCGGTCACATTGCTAGTCAGTGTCCTTCGGCCAACCCTCGCCCTATGGCTTCGGCTCCTCAGCCTTATGTTCAGCAGCAGTACTCACCTTATGTTGGTCATGCTCCTCAGGCAGTTCAGGCTCATCTTGTTCAGCACTATCCGCAATATGCTCCTCCGATGCTTCAGGCGCTTCCCACACCACCAGGTTTTGTAGCACCTCAATATTCTGCCTCGAGTGTTGCTTCATCATCCCTGACTGGTATATGGATTCAGGAGCGACTAATCATATGAGCTCTTCTGCTTCCAATCTATCGAGTGTCACTCCGTACAATGGTAACACTCTTGTCTTTGTTGGTAATGGTGCGTCTATTGCTATTGCTGGTACTGGTAGTGCTCGTATTAGTTCTACCTTACATTTATCTGATGTGCTGCTTATGCCTACAATTGCTAAGAATCTCTTATCAATTAGCAAGCTTACTCGTGATCTGTGTGCTATTATTACCTTTGTTGATCAGTCTTTTGTAATTCAGCACAAGGTCACCAGGGCAATTCTGGGGCGGGGACACGTTGAGGATGGCCTATATATGCTGGACCGTGGTGAAGAAGCACTTCTGTCATTTGTTAGACAAAACAATAATAGAGCATCTTTCGAGATTTGGCATGCTCTATTAGGACATGTGTCCTCTAGCACTGTTTCTTTGTTGAACAAGAATGGGTATTTATCTCTTACTTCTGTGCTTCCCAAACCTGGTATTTGTGAATCTTGTGCTATGGCAAAGGGTCAGAAATTGTCTTTTGTTGAGAATTCTAAGCGCGCTGCTCACGTTCTTGACTTAATTCATTGTAATTTATAGGGGCCTTCTCCAGCCTTATCTGGAAGTGGTTTTTCTTATTATGCTGTGTTTGTGGATGATTACTCGCGATTTACCTGGTTTTATCCTCTTCGTCGCAAATCAGACTTTGTTGACATCTATTTTCAATTCGAAGCATTCATGGAGAATCAGTTTTCATCCCGCATCAAAGTTTTTCAAAGCGATGGTGGCACCGAGTTTATCAATAACAGGTTGCAGTCACACTTTGGGGCTCGTGGCATTCATCATCAGGTGTCATGCCCATACACTCTAGAGCAGAATGGTAGGGCTGAACGGAAGCATTGACACATAACGGAAATGGGGCTATCCATGCTTCTCCACTCTCACATACCTATCTCATACTGGGATGATGTCTTTAGTGTTGCAGTTTTCACTATTAACCGCCTACCCACTCCTGTTCTTGATAACATCTCTCCTTTTGAGGTTCTCTTTGGTCGGCCCCCGGAATACTCCAACTTTCATTCTTTCGGGTGTCGTGTGTTTCCATATGTTTGACCGATTGCAGCTCACAAACTTGCCCCTCGCAGTCTTCCATGTGTCTTCATTGGCTACAGTGCACACTATAAGGGGTTCAAATGCTTGGATACGACCTCCAGACGTACTTACATGACTCGACATGCCCGATTTGATGAGTCTCACTTTCCCTTTTCCACTGTATCTTCGGAGGTTCAGTTTTCATCCCTGGATGTTTCATCTTTTTTGGACCCTACTAATTCAAACTTGTCTATCACCATCCCTGATCCTGCTTCGGCTTCACCGAATTTGCCTTGTTCGGTGTGTCCAGATTCCTCGTCCATATCTGAGACTGCAGCACCGATGATTGCCCCTGCTGAGGATGTGGTTGTTACACTACCACGATCTCCTGCTTCTTTGACCACACTGACTGATCCCTCTAGTGGTTCGAATGTCCTCTCCAGCATCAGTTCCAGTTCAGCATCGGCCAGTTCCTTGGACGGTTCCTCTGGAAGTGCTTCTCCGACTCCTCAGGTGCCCCGTCCTCATCCCATGACCACTCGTTTACAGGATGGGACACGTGTTGCCCGTAATCTTAGCCCAGATTTTGTGGCAATGGGATTGGTTACATAACTTTTGGAGCAGAAGGAACCATGTCATTTTCGAGCCACGGCGAAAGATTTAAGATGGGTTGCTACTATGGATGAGGAAATGGCTGCTCTTCGCCGTTAGCAGACGTGGGAGTTGGTGCCTTGTCCTCCGAATGTTAATATTGTTGGCTCTAAGTGGATTTATTGGCTAAAGTACCGTCAGGATGGCTCTATTGATCGTTATAAGGCCCGTCTGGTGGCCCAAGGATATTCTCAGATACCGGGGTTTGACTTTGATCATACTTTCAGTCCGGTGATTAAGGCTGCCACTGTTCGTACTGTCCTTGCCATTGCCACCATGAGGAAGTGGCCTTTACATCAGTTGGACGTTAAGAAAGCCTTTCTTAATGGTGTTCTTGATACTCCTGTTTTCATGGCTCAGCCGGCTGTTTATCAGGATCCTGCTCGCCCTCATCATGTCTGTCGCTTACGGAAGGCCATTTATGGACTCAAACAGGCACCCAGGGCGTGGTTTGACCGGTTCAGTTTGTTCGTCAGGCAGTTGGGTTTTGTTGGCAGTCTTTCAAATCCTTCACTGTTTGTCTTCTCTCAGGGCACTATTGTTCTTTATCTTCTGGTCTATGTTGATGATATCATTCTCACTGGGAACAACAGTGTTGCTATTCGGCAGTTCATTGCCCGTGCTGATTGTGAATTTTCTGTCAAGGACTTGGGTTCTCTCAGCTATTTTCTTGGTTTAGAGGTTACCTCTACCTCTACAGGGCTGTTCTTGGGCCAAGCCAAGTATGCTAGGGATATTCTTCAGCGAGCTGGGATGTTGGATTCTTCTCCGGTCTCTACTCTGTTCTTGCCGCTGTCCCAGCTTCATAGCAGTACGAGTGGATCATTTCACAACCCTAAGGTGTATCGTTCCCTTGTTGGCGCCCTTCAGTACCTTACCATTACTCGACCTGACTTTTCCTTTGCGGCCAATTCAGTGAGTCAGTTTCTTCAGGATCCACGTGATGATCATTTTTCTGTTGTCACTAGGATCCTACGATATGTTCGGGGCACGTTACATTGTGGTCTAACCTTTGGAGTTGGTGGCATTTCGGAGGTTATTGCCTATTCGGATGCTGATTGGGCGCGTTGCTTGGAGACCCGTCGGTCCACCTATGGCTATGCGGTCTTTCTTGGTGGCAACTTGGTCTCGTGGAGTGCCAAGAAGCAACCTACAGTCTCTCGCTCGAGCTCAGAATCCAAATATCGAGCTTTTGCTGACACAACCTCGGAGGTGGTTTGGTTGTTGCATATTCTTCGCGATCTTCAGTTTCCGCTGCAGGGCTCGTCTCTGCTTCTATGTGACAATAACAGTGCTATCTTTCTTGCTGAGAATCCTGTTGCTCACAAGCGGGCCAAGCATATTGATATTGACTATCATTTTGTTCGGGAATTGGTGGCTGCTGGAAAACTTCGTCTTAGTCATGTCTCCACTTCGCTGCAAGTTGCGGACATTTTCACCAAAGGGCTTAATCGTGCATTGTTTGACTTCTTCAGGTCCAAGCTTTGCGTCTCAGTCAACCCGACGCTTCGCTTGAGGGGGGGGTGTGACAATAGAAGATCGTGATTGATCGTGATTGATCGTGATTGATCGTGATTGATCGTGATTGATCGTGATTGATTGTGATTGATTGATTGTGATTGATTGATTGTGATCGATCTTGATTAATTTCTAATTAATCAAGATTTATCTTTTCTATATTTAGAACTAGTTCAGATTCATTGTATCATTCATGTGTAAACACCTATATATTACTTTGTAAATGGTAATAGAAAATCAAGTTGGAAAATTCCTTTCATTTAGCATATTTCAAGCCTGATACATGACTGTAAATCAGAATTAAATGAAAGAGTTTTACATAATCTACTAGGACAACTACTATGAGTCAATGACTTAATCTATCCTAACATGATAAATTTATAGTTAATTAATCCTGCTATCACTTATTCTAATGATTGTGTCCCTGGTTGCAGCTTAAATATAATATACAGATTGGCAGTTTCGATGTGAGCAATTGCCATGGTGTGATGTTTTCCGTCTTACTATTCAAAAGTGTTGAGGGAGAACCATGGGGCTTCAGGTCATAATCCATTTTCAGTTCTTTTAGCACCTTGAAACCCTGAAATCTTCCTGCCTGGAGATATTCTTGTTAGATAATACGATTTCATGTTGACATTCACAGTCCATGCCAATTACTTTTGGTGCTGAAATCGCTAGATGGATCTGTCGGGGCCATTGACATAAACCAGATATCAGTTGCAGGTAAATTTGATTCTCTGCTCTTTTTTCGACAACATTGTTTATCAACATGTAAATTTTTCCTCTTTTGTAGGCTATCTTTTTTGTAGCGACAAAACTTATTACGCTCTAGCCCAGTCCGAATCCTCTGTGACCAAGGTATTGCTGTGACTTTGTTACCAACACCAAGACGATGTCGTTTTAAATATTTATTGATTCTTCTCTCTTTTGTTCTCTGCTTAATCAGAGTCTGTTATTTCCATTCCACCACCCTGCTATGTCTCCCTCGCAATCAATCGATCCATTTTGTTAAACTTTGGAGTCCAAATTTTATGAGAATCAAAACTTGATAATTCCATTATTTCAATATCAACAGAGAACTAGTACATGGAATATGCCGCATCTCAATTGACACAACACAACCTAACCACCTCCCATGACCTAGCATTCTTCAAAAATTCCAGGACTCACTTTTTTTCTCATGTCTAGAACTATCAAAAGAATAATTTGGATGAACTTTTACCACTATTGCAAAAGATCAGATACTCAATCCATTGGGGCTGCTGTCTATAGTTTACTTAATTAGTAACCATATCCCACCAAAAGATATAAAATTCTGAATTAATGTTCAATTCATATGCCTGGAGGCTAGAAACAAAAGAAGAAAGGAGAGGTGGAGTCGTCACTCCGAAGGATTGTCAGTAACGACTGGATCTCAACAAGAAAGTGGCAGAGTCATCAGACCACCGCAGGCAGAGCAGAATGCCGGTACAGTGTCGTTCTCGATTGATCGCCGATGAAGACACAGTGGTGGTTGGGGGAACCTAAAGAACATAATTTAGAAATGACAAATCTAAATACAGTTCAGAATTTCTAAATGCATCTATGAAAATTGAGTAAAGTTGCTGAGGTTCTGATTATGGCGGGTGTTCTTCTTTTTCAAACTTTTGGCGCCAACTACGTTCATTGCTGCAACGCATGCCTTCTGTGTCGTTTTGGTTTATTGCTTTGTTTGGCTGATAGCATAGCCACGTGTCTCCTTGTAATAGGTAGATTGGTTTCTTGTTGAGTCTGTTATAAAACAAAAGGATAGCAACACATTTCTATGGGTAATTTTTGGATGGCACGAATGAAATGAACAAAATTTAGCTCCTCTGTTCTGCTGCAATCTTTTTCTTCTTCTTCTAATTCAGCTATTTCACATGGTATCAGAGCAATACTAGGTAGATCCTGTGTTGTTTTTTTTCTTATTCAGATTTTTCTGTTTCTATTAATATCCATAAGAAATGGATTCAGATTCTGAATCTGTAAACTCAGTTGGGAATTCACTAAGAGGTATCAGATCTAGAAGGACTGACATGGATGTTCCTTTTAGTCTTCAAAGTTCTGACAACTCGAACTTAGTATTAGTTGCAGAACCACTTAATGAATACAATACATAACATGGAGCAGATCGATGGTGGTGGCAATTCGATCCAGAGGAAAGCTTAAATTTCTAACAGGAGAGCTGAAGGCACCAGAGATGGATGATCCTTTGTTTGACAGATGGGATAAGGTAAATTCAACTCGGATTTCCTGGATTCTGAATTCAATTTCAAAGAAAATAGCAAGAGGTTTCATGTTTTGTGAGGATGCACATACTTTGTGGAATGAACTGAAAGAGAGATTTGGAGAATGTAATGGACCTATAATTCATAAATTGAAGAAAGATATCTGTGAGCTGAAGCAAGGAAGTGATTCTGTGGCTGTTTATTTTACTGAGCTGAAAGGGTTATGGGATGAGTATGCTTGTTTAAGACCTAGGAGGAGATGTAATGTGGATTGCATTAATTATGCATGCTTGCCTGCTGAAGAAGAGAATGATAAACTTCATCAATTTCTGATGGGATTGAATGAAGAGTACAACTTAATTAGTCACCAGATTTTACTGATGGATCCATTTCCTAGTGTTGGGAAGGCTTGTCAGATGATCAGCAGAATAGAGAAGCAGAAATCAGTACATGAAGGTTATCAGGAGATTCAGAATACATCAGCAATGGCAGTCAGAGTGTATAGGGATACAAAAATGCCTTATCAATATAGAGATGGATCAACTGAACAAAATGATGATACAGATGGTAATAGAAGAAGAAATGTTAGGAGACCTGATCTGAAATGTGATCATTGTGGGAAATTAGGACATGTCAAGGAGAATTGCTTCAAGATCAAAGGCTATCCAGAATGGTGGGAAGGAAACAAAGATACTGCAGTTAAGATTCAGCCAACACAAAAATCACAGTTCATTCCACAACCTTATCAGAAGACATATCAACCAAATCAGTATTATCAGAGATACTCAGCACATGCAGTGACTGAGACAGAAGAAGAAAGTCCACTGAGTGATGCTGATGGAAGACTCCAAGCTCTAATTGCAAAAATGGTGGAAGCACAGCTGGAGAAGAAGCAAAAAGGGAAGGAGCCTATGCAGCATCAGGGAGCAATGGCAAACTATGCTCATTATCATGATTTTGCAGGTAGTGTTACTACTGATCTTTCACTTAATGTGTTTTCTCTAAATGATGATAATTGGATAGTGGATAGTGGGGTATCAAGCCATATGTGCAGTGATATCTCTCAATTCACTTCAGTTTCACCTGTAAACCACATTACTCCAGTGTACATGCCTGATCATACCACTAAGTTAGTTAAAGGCAAAGGAACTGTCAGTTTAACCTCATCAGTCATCCTGCTTGATTGTTTACATGTTCCGGATTTCAAGTGTAATCTTCTTTCAGTCAGTAAGCTATCTAGGTCAATGCTAATCTTATTCAAATTCTCATCAAACCATTGCTTACTGCAGGACCTCAGGACTGAGAGAGTCCTGGCAGTGATAAAAGAAAACAATGGTTTGTACATTCTTGATTCTCATTCATTCCAGCCAGAAATCATACATCAAAGAGTTCAATCAGCCTGTCTTCATTCAGTATCAAGAGTTCCAGTTTCTAGCGCAGCAATCAGTCATTCTAATTTATCTTTTAAATCTTGGCATTATAGATTAGGCCATCCTTCTGCTGATGTATTGAAGCATTTTTATGTAATCAAAGATATTCCAAGTGAGACTATGTGTTCTATCTGTCCTATGGCAAAGCAACACAGATTGCCATTTCCATCCAGTACCTCTTCTACATCTTCTTCTTTCACTTTGTTGCATATTGATCTTTGGGGGCCATATAGAGTAAAATCAACTATAGATTCCAAATATTTTTTGACAATAGTGGATGATTTTACAAGATATACATGGACTTATCTTCTTAAAACCAAAGATCAAATACTAGTTCTTCTGAAAACATTTCTGATTATGATCAAAAATCATTTCAATGCTTCTGTCAAATTTGTAAGATCAGATAATGGAAGTGAGTTTGTGAATCATGAATGTGAAAAACTTTTCTCAAATTTTGGTATTTTGCATCAAAAATCTTGCTCCTATACTCCACAGCAGAATGAAGTTGTTGAAAGAAAACATCAGCATCTGCTTCAAGTAGCTAGAGCCTTAATGTTTCAATCTCATTTGCCAAAACAATTTTGGGGAGATGCCATACTCACTGCTACCTATCTCATAAACAGATTACCAACTCCAACACTGTCTTGGCATTCTCCTTATCAACTTCTTTTTTATCTCAATCCTGATATTCAAAACCTTAGATCTTTTGGATGCCTTGCTTATGCCACAAATACTGCACCTCATACAGATAAATTTGCTGAGAGAGCCTTCCCTTGCATCTTCATTGGCTATCCTCCAGGGAAAAAGGCTTATAAACTTTTTTATCTTCATCATCAGAAAATTGTGGTTTCCAGAGATGTGGTTTTTCATGAATCAGTCTTTCCTTATTCTCATCCTGATCAGTTTTCTTTTCCTTTACCTTACCTGGATTCAGAACATCTCTCCATACTTTCTGAATCACAGATACCTACCCTCACTAATCCATCTCCTCTTCCTACTTCCACACCTTCTGCTGATACTGATATGAGGCACAGTACTAGAGTTATCAAACCACCAGTCTGGTCAAAGGATTATGTATCTTCCTCTTCTCTTCATCCCATTTTCCCTCAGTCAAATATCACTGCACATCCAACTTATAGCATTTCACATATTCCAGAACCATCTACTTATCATCAGGCAAAGAATTCACTTGAGTGGATCAAAGCCCTGGATGATGAGCTAGTTGCTCTAGAGCAGAATCACACTTGGGATTTGGTTCATTTGCCACCTGGAAAGAAGGCCATTGGATCTAAATGGGTGTACAGAACAAAATACAATGCAGATGGTTCACTTACTAAGCACAAAGCAAGATTAGTGGCAAAAGGTTTTAATCAAATTGAAGGGATTGATTTTTCTGAAGTTTTCTCTCCAGTTGCAAAAGCAGTTACCATTAGAATGCTTCTTGCCTTAGCTTCTGCTTCCAAGTGGTATATTCATCAACTGGATATTAATAATGCATTTCTTCATGGTCATTTGGATGAGGAGGTGTATATGAAGTTACCAGATGGTTATGCTGCATCTGATTCTTCATTGGTTTGTAAGTTAACCAAGAGTCTTTATGGTTTGAAGCAGGCCTCTAGGCAATGGAATAAGGAGTTTGCTCAACATTTCTTATCCCTGGATTTCACTCAATCTCACCATGATCATTGCTTTTTCCTGAAAGTCAGATCCACATATTTTCTGGCACTGGTAGTCTATGCAGATGATGTTCTGATTATGGGAACTTCCATGGATGCTATCACAGAGATCAAGAATTCCTTGAATCAGAAGTTCACCATTAAGGACCTTGGAGCTGCACATTATTTCTTGGGGCTAGAACTTCACAGAACCAGATCAGGCCTGCATTTGCATCAGAGGAGGTATATTTCTGATATTGTTGCAGATTGTGGTTTGACTCAATGCAAGTCAGTTTCCACTCCGTTGCTAGTAAGTTGGCTCATTCATGATGAATCTTCTCCTTTCCTCCCTGATCCAAGTGTTTTTCGAAGGCTGATTGGTAGATTGCTCTATCTTAATTATACTCGGCATGATGTTACCTTTGCTGTGCACCAATTAAGTCAATTTGTCCAAGCACCTACTCATCATCATCTCACAGGTGCTTTGCACATAGTCAAGTACCTTCATCATCACTCAGATCATGGACTCTTTTATGCTTCAGAGAACAATCTCAATCTTCATGCATACTGTGATGTGGACTGGGCTACTTGCAAGATTTCTCGCCGTTCTATTACTGGTTATGTAGTTTTCTTGGGATCTGCATTAGTATCTTGGAAATCCAAGAAGCAATCCACCGTTTCAAAGTCTTCGGCTGAGGCAGAATACAGAAGTCTCTCTATGACTGCCTGTGAACTCAAATGGATCAGTTACTTAGCTCGTGATCTCCTCCTCAAGGTTGTTTTTCCTATTCCTCTATTCTGCGATAATCAAGCTGCCATCCACATCACAGCTAATCCATTTTTCCATGAGCGCACTAAACATTTAGATATTGACTGCCATCTGGTTCGGGATTACTTTCTTGAAGGATTTCTGCTTCCTTCTTTTGTATCTTCCCGTTTGCAGCTTGCGGATATGCTGACCAAAAATCTGCCTCCAGTTCCTTTTCGTGCTAATCTTTTCAAGCTCAGCTTTGTCTCTCCCACAGCTGAGCTTGAGGAGGGGGTGAAAACTGAGTAAAGTTGCTGAGGTTCTGATTATGGCGGGTGTTCTTCTTTTTCAAACTTTTGGCGCCAACTACGTTCATTGCTGCAACGCATGCCTTCTGTGTCGTTTTGGTTTATTGCTTTGTTTGGCTGATAGCATAGCCACGTGTCTCCTTGTAATAGGTAGATTGGTTTCTTGTTGAGTCTGTTATAAAACAAAAGGATAGCAGCACATTTCTATGGGTAATTTTTTGATAGCACGAATGAAATGAACAAAATTTAGCTCCTCTGTTCTGCTGCAATCTTTTTCTTCTTCTTCAAATTCAGCTATTTCACAATCTAAACTTAATGTAGGATTATTATATTATCTCTATTATCGGCGTTTAGGAGTTTTGAACCTGCATTAGAAAATATTTTTAACTATTTAATTTTAATTCTAGACAAATTCTAATTCTTGAAATATTTTCATATATTTTTAGTCAGCGAAGCACTTTGCTCTTGTCCACAACACGTGCCATGGCGCATGGTCCTGGTTCCGGCTCGCGTCCCTCAAAAACTCGTCTGGACACAACGTCACGGCTCTCGACATGACGACCGCGCGGAATCAACCCTATCCAGGTCGACGACGTTGAGGATTCCATCTCCGACTACTTCCAGCCGCTCCGGGAGTTCATGGATTCCGTTCCGCCGACTGAAAAGGTTGTCCTTGTCGGACATAGCTACGGCAGGATGGGGATTGCTCAGGCCATGGAGGAGTTCCCGGAGAAAATTGCGGTGGTGGTGTTCATCGTCGCCGCCATGATTGGACTGCAACTCAACGTCTCCGCCATTGGTGAAGAGGTATTGAATTATTGATTGTAGGTTGTAACGATTGAGGAAGAAATTAAGGAAAGAAAGCTGAGTTCAACCGCTTGAGCTTCTTAACTAGATTTTCGACGTTCTGTAACTTCTTCCGGCTCATTTCAGATCTAATTTTGATCGCAATTAATTTGATCATGAATTCTTAAAGCAATCTAATTTAATGTGTTTATGTAATTATAATTTTTATTGAGGATTGATCATGAATAATGATTATTGATGAGGGATGAAGTTAAATAATTAAAATTTAATTAAGATTAAAACTAATAAAACTAATTAAGGGTAGTATAGTAATCATTCATTAATTTTACCTATTTTTAGGAATTATCAAAACTGCATTTAGATTTTGTATTAAAAAATAGATTAAAGAATAAGAGAAAGAAGGATAAATGAGTAGGTATTGATATTTCAAAATGACATTTTTTAGCAGTTGGTCATAGGGTAATAGCAATATCTTACACACAGAGGATCCGGTGCTGCTCTAGCCCTACACAAGGTTTAATTGTACTCCAAGTATTTTTCCAGGTAATTAAAACTTGCCTTTCCATCTATTTCGGCTAGCCCTGGGCCGCCCACACCAGCCGACACCACAGCCAGCATATGAGGGGTAAGTCACGGTAGCCCAACGCCAGGACCCAAGCTGGAGCCCGTACTCACCGCGCACCAGGAGTCCACCCGCCACATGGCCCAGAAGGCCATGCTTTGAGCAAGCTCATCCCACACGGTCGCTTGCGAGCCTCGAACTCGGGGTTCCCCCCTGAATCAACTTGTCCCAACCGCTGGGGTACACCCGTGGGTGTAAACTTGCCTTTCCATCACAATGTTAATCGTGACTTTCCTAATCATATAACACGTATCAATACTGCATTTCAAGTACTTCCTCAAAAACCCTGTGACGATGTCAAGTACCAGGAATCTCTTTCGTGTGATCAAAGCGTTCGACCCGATTCGATCCATTTTGATCTGACTTATTTAGGTTGGATTGGGTCAATATCTCATTTAGGTTAAGTAGGTTGGATTAAAATGGTTGTGTTGGATTTTGATTCAAATCGACCAATTTTGATCCGCTTGTAATTTTGTCCCAGCTTCTTAAAAAAGAATTCATAAAAAGAATTCATAAAAAGAATTAATTTAATATAATATATCTACCATTAATTTACTTCATAAACAGTTCTAAAGTTCTTTTAAAAAATATGATTCTGTCTCTTGAAAGATGATTTTTCCATAAGTCATGGAAAGATCAAGGTTTAAAGTGTAAATTTGAAAAAAAAATGAAGATAAAATTTTTGGGTTGCATGAACCGGGTTAAAAACTTTAATACTACTATATGTTGCGTAACTAATTTTTAATATTGCAACTTAGACCTTTTACCTTTTATTATTTTAATTCAACCTCGTCTTTCCATAAACCTATGGAAAGACCGTCTTTCCTAAGACTTTGCCAAAATATATATATTTATAAAGCTAAAAATATATTTTTTTTAAAAGAAGTTTGCTACTTTCAAGTGATTTTGGTCCATTTGAGTCGACCTATGGTCACTCAGACCCAACCCGACTGTTAGGATAAATTAGACTCCTGATTAGATTATGATTTATTATGATTAGAGTTCTTTCCTTATTACACCAATGATTAGATATCAATAATACAATTGATTAAGGCAAATCATTCTATCATGGTATCAGAGCAAGTTTTGATCCTAAGCCCTAAATTTTAATTTACTGTTCAGCACCTCCCCTTTCTCTCTTTTCCGGTAAAATTCCGGCGAAGTTTCCGATCAAATTCCGGTGAAGTTCCCGGTCAAATTCCAGTGAAGTTTCCGGTCAAATTCCGGCGGCGAAGTTTCTGCCCACTGGAGTATCAACAGGTTCATCGACATCGGAATTCTCTGCGGTTGTCGTGCATCAGGTTCATCAGGTTCATCGGATTCAGTGTCATCGCTCGTCATCGACCGTCCAACAGCGGCGTCCTCCGGCATCTTCTCAAAGCCTCAATTTCTTCCGGCAAGTTCTTCCCGACGTCTTCATATCAACGTTTCCATCAGCGGCCGAAGTCTTCACATCAACGTCTCCAGCGGCGAGTTCTTCCATCAGCTCCGGCGTCTCCAGCCTCTCGTCGGCGCGAATTCACAGAAGCAGAGAGCGACGAGTTATTCCAGCGCGAGATCCACGCGCATTTTCCAGCGCGTGAAAGTCACGCGCCAGCTCAGTCGAAGAAGGCATCTCCGCGCGTGAAGGGCACACGCGAGTGGACTCGCGCGTCAAGTGTATTTCTTGCGGTCTTCAATTTATCGCGAGTTGAACCTATTTATTGCGAGCTGAACCTGTTTCTCGCGAGTTAAACCTGTTTTCTTGCAAGTTGACCCTATTTATCGCGAGTTGAACCTATTTCTCGCGAATTCTCAAATTCTCGTCAGCACCCAGGCAATTTCATTGCAATTTCGGTCCTTTGCTATGGTTTATTTGGGCCCTATATCTCAGGAAGATTGCTCCACTAATTGGATTGCGGACAAGGTGTTTTTTCAGGCCAGTTTGACTGGTTCCAACCGTCATTCTTCGTCGAATCAGTGGATCATTGATTCAGGTGCTACATCTCACATCACTGCCCACACCAGTCATCTTGATCAGGTACAACGTTATCGTGGTTCTGATTCTATTCTTGTTGGAAATGGTGAATCATTATCTATTTCTCACATCGTCCAATGTCATTTATCTGGTTTCTCTGTTAATGATGTCCTTCTGGTCCCTAAGATTACTAGAAGTTTATTGTCCATTAGTAAGCTTACTTGTGATCTACCTGTCCGTGTTATATTTGATGCCGATGCATTTTCCATTGAGCACAAGCTTACAAGGGCGATAATTGGTAAAGGCCGTCATAGGTCTAGTCTTTATTTTCTTGAGACGGGTGATTCCAGTTTTTTAGGCAAACTACGCTCTACAAAGCTTCATGCTTCTTTTGAGCAGTGGCACTCTCGCCTCGGTCATGTGTCTTATGATACTGTGCAGTTATTGAATCGACGGGGCCTTATTTCTGTCACTTCTGCTATACATGCATCTGTCAGTTGCTCTCCTTGTCAGATGGCCAAGAGTAGCCGTTTGCCCTTTTCCACTAGTGGCAAGCGCGCTACTGGTTTATTGGATAAAGTACATTGTGATTTGTGGGGACCAGCTCCTGTTTTATCTATCAATGATTTCTCTTATTATGCCATTTTCATTGATGATTTTTCATGATTCACATGGTTTCTTTCGATGCAGCATAAGTCGGATTTCTATGACACCTTTATCCAGTTTCAGAAATTCGTTGAGAATCAGTTTTCTGCTAGGGTTAAAATTTTTCAGACCGATGGTGGCACCGAGTTTACAAATCACCGACTTCAGGCTCATCTAATATCATGTGGCATTCATCATCAGATGTCCTCGCCCTATACACCTGCTCAGAATGGCCGGGCTGAGCGGAAGCATCGCCACATCACAGAGACTAGTCTTGCCATGCTTTTTCACTCTTCTGTGCCGCACTGTTATTGGGTGGAAGCTTTCTCCTCAGCGGTTTACATTATTAATCGTCTGCCTAGTTCGGTTCTGAGTGGCAAATCACCCTTTGAGGTTGTTTTTGGTTATGTGCCTGACTATACCCTCTTTCACCCGTTTGGTTGCCGTGCATTTCCATGTCTGCGTGCCACTGCTACTGATAAGTTTGCACCCCGATCCATTCCCTGTGTTTTTATTGGCTATCACCCTTGTCACAAGGGCTTCCAGTGTCTTGACCCAACTTCTGGGCGCATCTATATCTCTCGCCACGTTCTTTTTTATGAAACTTTCTTCCCTTATGTCTCATTTTCCACGACCAGTCGTTCGATTTCAGATCTGGAGATTTCATCATTTTTTTATGGAACTGTTACTTCATCGACTGGGGCCACCACGCCTGTGTCTGTGTCTATTCCAGCTGCCCCTCCTTCACCACCATCTTCCATCTGGACGGCCGACCTGGACCCGGCTCCTCGCCAAACGCCCACCATATCTCAGCCGCTGGCCAGCACTCCTCAGCCACCGTCTCAACCACCAGCCACCACGTCTCAGCCAGTATCGGCTATTCTTTCTCCGGTGACTTCCGACGGCCACTCTCCGGTCAGCACAGCTCGATCTTCCTCCGTGTCATCAGCTGGTTCGACTCCTCCAGCTTCACCGGCCCAGCTTCGTACTCATCGGATGGCCACTCGGTCTTCTACTGGTGCCATTCAGCACCGGGATTATTCGGATATTATTGCTCATGGTCTCACTGCCGCACTCCTCTCTCAGACAGAGCCCACTGATTATCACACTGCCCTTCAGGATCCGGCCTGGGTTTTAGCCATGGATGATGAGATGGATGCTTTTCGTGGTCATCACACTTGGGATTTGGTGCCTCGGCCTTCGAATGTCAACATTGTTGGCTCCAAATGGGTCTATAGGCTCAAGTATCGACCAGATGACACTATTGAGCGTCACAAAGCTAGACTTGTGGAGCAGGGTTTCTCGCAGATTCCGGGTTTTGATTTTGACCACACTTTCAGTCCTGTGGTCAAAGCCTCCACTGTTAGGACGGTCCTCGCCATAGCCACCATGTGTTCCTGGCCACTTCATCAGTTGGATGTCAAGAACGCTTTCCTTAATGGTGTTCTTGATGTTCCAGTCTACATGAAGCAGCCCGTTGGTTATCAGGATTCTGTCCATCCATACTATGTTTGTCGTTTGAAAAAGGCCATTTATGGTCTTAAGCAGGCTCCTCAGGCTTGGTTCTAGCGTTTCAGCAGTTATCTGACACAACTTGGTTTTCGGTGCAGCTCAACTGATACTTCTTTGTTTGTCCTTTCGAGAGGGTCGTCGTTACTGTACCTACTTGTGTATGTGGACGATATCATTCTTACAGAAAATGACTCGACTCTTCTTCGCCAGTTCATTGATCGGACACACAGAGAGTTTGCGATCAAGGATCTTGGTGCTCTTCATTACTTTCTTGGTCTTGAAGTTTCGCCTACCTCCTCAGGATTACTGCTTGGCCAAGCAAAGTATGCTCGGGATATTTTGAATTGGGCCGGTATGTCAGACGCGGCACCTGTTTCTACTCCATTTGTTGCTGGTTCTCAGCTTCACAGCTCTACCAGTCCTCCATTTCGGGATCCTACACTTCATCGTTCTCTTGTTGGTGCTCTCCAGTATCTCACAATCTCTCGCCCGGATTTGGCATTCTCGGTCAACACGGTGAGTCAGTTTCTTTAGGATCCCAGAGATGATCATTTTACTGTTGTGACTCAGATTTTGCGGTATGTTCGTGGCACTCTTCATTTTGGTCTCCGGTTTTGTTCTACTAATACTCCTGATGTGTTAGGACACTCTGATGCTGATTGGACTCGCTGTTTGGAGACTCGTTGGTCCACTTATGGTTATGCAGTTTTTCTTGGTGGGAATCTGGTTTCTTGGAGTGCCAAGAAACAACCCACTGTTTCTCGATCTAGCACTGAGTCTGAATACCGTGCTCTCGCCAACACTGCCTCCAAAGTGGTCTGGCTCACTCATTTGCTTCGTGATCTTCGATTTCCGCTTTCTGGTTCTCCACTGTTGTTATGCGACAATAGTAGTGCTATCTTCTTGGCTCAGAATCCAGTGGCTCACAAGCGGGCGAAGCACATCGACATCGACTACCATTTTGTTCGTGAGTTGGTGACATCCGGAAAACTGCGTGTTGCTCATGTTCTGACTTCTCTTCAGATTGCAGACATTTTCACCAAGGGGCTCTCTCGTCCGCTGTTCGAGTTCTTCAGGTCCAAACTGTGCGTCGGCGAGCATCCGACGCTCCGCTTGAGGGGGGGTGTTAGGATAAATCAGACTCCTGATTAGATTATGATTTATTATGATTAGAGTTCTTTCCTTATTACACCTCTATTGCACTCTATATATTTAGATATCAATAATACAATTGATCACGGAAAATCATTCTATCACCGACACAATCCAAAACTATGAGAATTTTGACACGATCCGACCCATTTGACCCTAAATTTAGGATCAATTTGGTCCGAATTATCTTACCTGCCCCGACTCATGAACACCCTTACTCATTCATTCACGTGTGAATACGTAGCATGATAGCATTTTATAGAAATAATTTTTTCAAGGTTTCTTCTGTTCGTGCAGGCTAGTGCTCATCCGTTTCTTATTCTTGACCTTCTCCTTAACGCTATAGCCACTAGCAGCAGATATCAGCCACTAGTAGTTCTAGATCGCTGAACGGAAGTGCACAAATTTGACGATGATGGTATGTTCTTCCGGTAATAATGGATAGTAGTTTACTGTAGTTTTTCAAAGCTGTAAGTATGAGTGGGTGTTTGACTACAGCTTGTTTTTTTTTTTTTTTTTTTTTGAAGACTACAGCTTGTAGAAATTGTATTTTTGTAGGTTTAAATATAATTCTTAGAATTCAGTGGGTTTAATAGCAATTATTAAAACTATGCGGGTTAAATTGAAATTATCGGAATTCTGTGGATTTAATTGCAATGATTAAAATTTTGTGGGTTTAATTGCAATTTTAAATCCATGGGATTGAATTTTATTTTTTTCTAAATTCTCTGTGTTATTTTACGACGCTTTTAAGCGTATATATTATTTGGCGACGCTTCTTGTGCATGCCATTAAATTTCTGACGCTTGAAGGTATCGCAAAAGCATAGTGATTGAAAGTGTCACGATTATTAATGACACGCAAAGTAGTGGCGCTTTCACAAGGCGTCACAAAAAATGATTTGCAACACTTAAAATAAACATCATAAATCACAAAAATAAATGTCACCACAGGAAATTTTTTTCCCATAGTTAAATTATGCGTTTCTTTGGATTTTCTTCAGTGATATATATACATATATATATATATATATATATATAGTGCAATGAGATATTTATGATTTTATTTATATCTTGAAAAGTTATATATTTCAACAAGTTATGATTGATTATATATACATAGTAAAGAAATAAATAAGTAACATTTTATAATATTAGTATGTTACTAATATTTTTAGATAACTTGGGTTTAACTTGGTCAAAATGACTTAATATCTACGGTTGATAGCACCATCCAAACAATTTCTATTATTTGGGGATTATATCTTAAAAAGTTATATATTTTAACAAGGTATGATTGATTATATATATAGTAAATAATTAAAATCAGTAACATATTATAATATTAGTATGTTATTTTTAGACAACTTGGATTTAACTTGGTCCAAATGACTTCAATATACACGGTTGATAGCACCATCCAAACAATTTCTCTTATATGGTGCTTGGGATTAAAAAATCTGAAAATATGTATATATAGTACAATGAGATATTTATGGTTTAATTATATCTTAAAAAGTTATATATTTTAACAAGTTAAGATTGATTATAGACTAAATTGTTTTATAGTCCCTCACATATTCACCAATACCTTCGTTTGGTCCCAGAGGCCAAAACCGCGTTTAATCGCCTAGTAATTTGAAATTGAATCTTTTGGTCCTCTGAGGCGGTTTTCAGATAAAGTCAACGATAAAATTGGTCAAAATACGTAAAATGATCATTATGCCCCTGGGTTTAAAAAAAGTAAAAAAAAAGAAAATCAGAAATATGCTCCACGCCGGACTCCCTCCGATTTACTCACTGATTTGCTCTCCAATTTGCTCATCTGATTTGCTCTGATTCCGCCGCCGCCATCGCTTTAACTTCAACCAGAAGAGGGAAGAGAGAACTCTATTTGCGCCCAATTTTCTTCTCCATCTGGTTCGTGCCGCTCCATCTAGTTTGCCCTCTTCGTCCCCGTCACCGAATCGAATTCCTCTGTGAGCTCCACGCCAGACTCCATCCGATTCACTCTCCAATTTTCTCAATGAGCGAATAAAATATATTTATCTTATAAGCAAAATCAAATTCCTCCATAAGCTCCACGTCGGAATCCTCACCGAAAATGCCACTACAGTGAGCAGCGAATTTCCACGCTGGAGCAAATCGGAACGCCAGAATTGACGCTACTCGATTTGAGCAGATTTCCCAATTTTGGAGTGAAGAGATGCTGAAGATTGAGGAATGCTCTCCGTCGCTGATTAGTTAAGCAAGAGGCTTTCCATCGCCGATTGAAGAGTAGTGGTGGCGATGGTAGTAGTCGGCGGCAGCGGTGGTTTGAATGGGTAAAGTGGTTTGAATGGGTAAGGCATCGGCGGCATTTTAGGGTTTCAGTGGAAACCCTAAAAGAAAGCAAAATTAAAAGGAAGACTAAAATTAAAGAAAAGAAGAGAAGAAAAAAGTATTTTAAAATTAGAAAATTTTAATTGTAATTTTTTTATTAGTAAAATTACTAAAATACCCCTGACTATATTGGAAAACTATTCTGGTTTACCTGAAAACCTCCTCAGGGGACCAAAAGATTCAATTTTAGAATATTACTAGGCGATTAAACGCGGTATTGGTTTCGCGGACCAAAAGAAGGTATTGGTGCATATGTAAGGGACTAAAAAATAATTTAGTCTTGATTATGTATATAGTAAAGAATTGAAATCAGTAGCATATTATAATATGAGTTCATCTCTTGAAAGACGGTATTTCCATAAACTATGAAAAGACCAAGATTTAAAGTGTAAATTAGAATAAATGGAGATAAAATTTTTAAATTGCATGAATCGGGTTATAAACTTTATAACTACTACACGTTGCATAATAAATTTTGAATATTGCAAGTAAGATTTTTTATCTTTTATTATTCTAATTAAACCTCATATTTCATAAATCTATGAAAAGATCATCATTCCCTAAAATTTACCTTATAATATTAATATATCATTTTAAAATAAATTAGATTTAGTTTGGTCAAAATAACTTCGATATATACAATTTTTAGCACCATCCAAACACATAAATAACTCTGATGCCAAGTTGAAGAGTGCCATTGGTGAAATGAAACACATAAATTACATGTGACTATGTGAGACAATAATTGGGAAAGTAGCTACAACTAAAAGAAGACCGCCCCATGAAGCGTGCAAGAAACATACTCCACGAGCTGACACGTGCTGCCTTCCGCCAGTCTAGATTCATTCTCAATTTCTTCAACCTCCAACTTGATTCTTTGTCAACAAATGGCTCACAATTTGCCAACTCAGCATTTGCAATTCCCACTCCAGTTTCTTCCCTCCTCATAAATTTAAAATAATCACACAAAAACTAATAAACTCTCTTTGGACTTAGATCCTTCTGTTCATCTCTGTAGTTTATAAAATCTGTCCACTTTTTGTTTACGAAAAGTTTTTTTAAAAAACTATTGTTTGCATGGCTCAGTTACTATCTCCAGTTTGTACAGATAGTCTGAAATTCCAAAATCCCAGATGGAGTTTTTGTTCAAGGAATCAATGGCCCCTGATGGGGAAGCGTAGTAGCATCAACTGGGGCAGCATGGGCCATGGTGCCCGAACTAAAATGTGCAAAAGAGCCAGGGTTGCCACTGGAGAACCTTCCTTAGCTGAAAATTTTGCCGATGATTATTATGCTGTTCTTGGACTGGTAATTTTAATTGTGAATAAAGATCAGACTTTTAGCTCACTGATTTGATATTTGTGTTATGAGTTTATCATGGCATATGTATGGATTCCTTTTTTCTACTTCATTGGTCACGTTTTGGTAGTTTTCGACTCTGTTTGAATAGTTGAAGCCTAGGCTTTGTAGCATCAAGAAATTCAGACTAGCAACTTAGCATGTATTTTGAGTGGATATGGCTATGAAGTTTGTTCTGTAATCTTGTAAATGTTCCTGGCTCTTGGAATTTGTTTTGCAATTGCATTCTGGTTGGTAATGGAATTAGGGATCCGTGGATCGCACTTTTTGTTAAATTTTGTGACTGCCATGAAGAGCTGATGATCTAATGCTAAATTGCAAATGCTATTCTATGTCTAATCAACTAACATGGATTTAAGTGGTAGTTGTGGGAGTTTCTAGCGAATGGGATTGTTGTTTTGATTGGTGCTGTTCTCTGTTCTAGCTTGATTAGATGCTCATGATGTTGTGTATCTGACTAAGAACAAGAGAAGAGAGCATGCTAATGCTATTCTATGTCTAATCAACTCACATAGATGTAAGTGGTAGTCGTGGGACTTTCTAGCAAATGAGATTGTTATTTTGATTGGTGCTGTTTTCTGTTCTAGCATGATTAGATGCTCAAAAATGTTGTATATCTCACTTAGAACAAGAGTAAAGAGCATCCAGGATGCAAAAGAAGGATGTGCTTGTTTATGTTCATAGCTTTTCCAATATATATTCCACATATCAATTGTAGTTGTTCTTTTTTACCTAGATGGATGGCCTGTGGAAACAGGACTGGAGACTAGTATTCTATTAACAGTCTTCATTCTCCGTGGATGAAAACTTTTTATGCATTGGGAACTGTAAATTTGGGCTAGACCTCTGAATGCGCCATGTTCTTGTTCTTTTTCTGATTTTGAAAAGCAATGTCACACCCCTAAGAGACTGATTGATTGCAAGGTTTGGTCCTCAAAGGAAAAGAAATATATATCTTACATGAAATAAAAATTCCTTCTTAACACTATTGCTGCATTTTGGTTAACTTCAAGTAATAAAAATATATGCAAATTGTGAGGAGGACATGGTAGTGTTATATTTGTCCAGGACATCTTAATCTGTTCCCTAATTAGCCAATGTGATTAGCTCCCAGATGCGACACCGGAGCAAATAAAGAAAGCTTACTATAATTGCATGAAGTCTTGCCATCCAGATTTGAGTGGCAACAATCCGGAAACCACAAACTTTTGCATGTTCATCAACGATGTCTATTCGGTAGGTTTGAATGGAGAAATCTCTAGCTAATAAGCATGTTAGACCAAGTTTGTTCTCATAATGGTGAAAATACCTTTTGTTTTGTAGGTTCTTAGTGACCCTGTGCAGAGGCTGGTGTATGATCAAATTCATGGATATGCTTTGACAGCAATTAATCCCTTTTTTGATGATTCCACATCCAAAGATCATGTATTTGTTGATGAGTTCAGCTGCATAGGTAAAAGCTAGATATTTTCCATGATACTTTGAACAACTTAACGGAAGCTGCATTTCAATACTGTCAATTAAGAAGTGTATGATTGGGAATTTCAGGGTTGTTATATTTTATTAACAAGCTATCTACTTTTATCTATACAGGATGCAAAAACTGCACTAATGTTTGTGGAGATGTATTCACAATTGAGGAGGATTTTGGAAGAGCTAGAGCATATAGTCAGTCTGGAAGTACTGATGCAGTTCAACAAGCTATTGATAGCTGGTATACTTTTGGTTTTGCTTTATTGATTTTGCCATGACATAGATAGTAATAGGGACAGATGATAAAATTAACCTCTTAGTTACTAGTTTCTTGGATGATGCGAGGGAGTAGTCAAGTTTTAAATGGTGGGCTGGTTTTGTTTGTTTCTGATTACAGAAATTTAATGCATCTTCTACTTTCTTAAGTTGTTCTTGGATATAGAAAAGACCACAATAGGCATCTATGTGACAGCACCTAACAAGTACTGCTGTGTTTCAGCCCAGTTGATTGCATATACTGGACTTCGGCTCAGCAGCTGTCTCTGCTTGAAGATGAAATGCGCAGAATAGAAAGAGTAAATGTGAGTCATATTCTCCTTGAGCGATGAATTAGTGTTCATTCACGACTTAATCCAGTAGCATTTTAGAGTTTCATGTGGTTTTGAAACTTTTTTACTTCAGTTTGGGCTGAATGTTTACCCTATACTAGTGAGTTTCCTGAAATCTGTGTCTTTGTAGCTGTTTTGGGACATTGTAGTGCAAAAAGAACTGAAGAAAGATGCAGCAGAGATTCTCTGTGGAGAGATCTCTTGGTTGTTAGTGACTTAGTGCTCAGATGGGAGAAATTAGAATAAATTTACCAAGTCAAGATATCCATTCGGTTTGGGCACTTAAATGATCGTTAATGAATTATAGGAGTAAGTATATCATTATCAGTACTAGTAATAACTTAGTAGGAGTTTGCAAAGAATTTCAACCTTCAGATTGTTTTCTTTTATTTGCCTTCTTCTTTCTGACTGCTGAGCCTCTTTTGTGGATGTTCCATAGGTAATGCCTATAGCAGGTCTCCATCTGCGAATAAGCTACTCGCTGAAAAGTTTAGGGACTTACTTTACTTTTGTATCCTCAGGTAGCATTCATGCTTTCAGGAATGGGCTCTGGTGCCATGGATGTTTTCAGAATGGTAAGACGCTTTTCTGTTTCCAATGGGATTAGTTGCTCTATGATGTTGAGACTGCCTTCGTGAATCTGTAATTGGTTTGCTTACAGTTTGGTAATGGTCGTGTCACAATCATGTTCAAATTAAATTGACTGAGAAGCAATGCAGTTCCAGCCACGTGTCATTTTTTCAGCTGTAAATGAACCGTTTCTTGTAATTCCACTGAAGTATAATAATTGAAAAGCGGTAACAGTAAAACACGTCATGCCATGGTTGCGCATTTTTAATATTTTGCAACCCATAGCTCCTAATCCTTGTAATATGTCAATGTTATCTGAAGTACAAGTATTTTCGCTAGGAACAAGTGTACATCACACCTATTAAGGTAAAAAAACTTGTAAACTTTCAGTTCATATTTTTGTAGTATATGCTACCTGGTGATTGATGGTGCAGCCAGATTGTGGTGGCCAAGAAAGTTCAATAACTTCTTTACAACTTCAAATGTTTGGTTCGAATTATGACAATAATTGTCTAGAATTTTTATCGCTTCATAAATTTTATTCATGAAAGCCAGATTGGTTTTTCCCTAAACCTTTTCCTTCGTAAACTCGTAATTGCAGGCAAGCTCTCGATGGGAAAAGAGGCAAAGTAAAATCTTGGTAAGTATCAGCATCACCTACAGATATTCTGAGTATCTTTTACATTCATTTCAAGTACATGTAAAGTTATCGTTGAAAGGCAGAACCAAAACGCTCTCCACAATGAATTCAGTTGTTTGTCTGCAGTAACATCTGTATAGATTCTTACTTTCTCCTTCCAATATACATCCAATCATTTTCTCATAAGCACACTCATCATTGTGTTTCAGGAGCAAGCTAGGATGAGGATGATGTCGCAGAAAGAATCTGGTGAAGAGGAAATCATTTGGAACAACCTATGGGGCAAGCATGGAGAACAGACTAGTACAGGTACAAGGATTGAGTCTCTCGAAATTCAGTTACCCGATATCCTTCTTCCAACATGCTAAACTCAAATGTTACCCAAAGAAATTAGTATGTCGGCTGGTTACCATCTAAAGATGAACATTTTGCTGGAGATTTGTTCTCGTATTGAAACATGACAAGAGTTTTGGTACAATGCAACAGAAGAAGAGGTCAATGAGAGGGCGAGGCGAGCGGCAGCGGCAGCTCGAAGATGGAGGGAGTACTCAAGAAGGGGTGTTGACAAATACAAGCCTCCCACCATGAAACTTCCGGAGACGGTCTCTAACTCAGAAAACTGAGCAATAGTAGCTATGGTAGATGATAGTCATGCTATTCATACACTATAAATGTATGCAAAAGCTATGAATGTGCAGATCCACCTACCTGAACAATGTATTACTGTGCATATATTTATGTACTGTAAATAATTAAACAATATCTAATCCTCTATTGCGTTGTGCAGTGTTGTCAAATTAGTGAACCAAACACTACAAATGTTGTCATGGCAAATTAGTGAACTATACAGATCAGTGAGCACCATTGGACAAGTAGTATGTTTTAGTGAATACATGCAATCAATTAAATAAAATGTTACTGATGGGCAAAAGGGAAAGTTTATAAGAAGGGTAATATGCAGATGTAACCCTATATGTTGAGAAAAATGCAAATATAACGCTCAATTATTTTTTAGTGCAAATATAACTGTAGAAAATAAGAATAATAATGTGTGTTTGTATTCATGATCTCAAGATACATTATATAGTAGTACAGGATATCTATACAAGATAGGAAAATATAATAGAATATAGTTACAATTACAAGTAATATTCTAATTCCTTAATACCAAGCGCATGGCTTAAAACCAACATATAAACAGTATGATTCATGATAATTTTTTAATAAATTGTTGTAATTTGTCGCAAAACTAAATCTACAACTGTGAAATATAGCCTTAACAAGTACAAATTATAAACAATGTGATTGGAAAAAAAATGTTATAACATAGTTTTAGTGAACTTTGGATGAGTTAATCATCTCATGCATACCCTCCATTGTTTCACATCCCAAAGGTGTTTTGGTTTCAGATGATGAAGTCCAATTTTTCCACCAGTTGCTGGTGATCTATGAGATAAAGATACACAATTATCTAAAGAAACAGTCTCCAGAGGATTTTGTTGAATAGGCTAAGTTAGAATGATCAAATAAACTCTTAATTTGTAACAGTAAAAAACAGTCCCCTCATCATTGAAAAATGCTGAAAATTACAAGCCAATGTAAACGAACTTACAGAAATCTAGAAAATCATCACACTTGGCCTTATTTAAAGCAGATTTGGATAGAATTGTCAAGTTCTTAACCTCTGAAAAGCAACCAAGCAGGACGGTACCGTTCGTGAGGCCTAGGAAAACAACTCGAGAGTGCAACGCCCACGAGTCTTGTGGTCTCTGAAGGCAGTAGAGGAGAATGCTCGTCGGTAACAATATGGAAGCTCGTGAAATACTACAAGTGGGATTGCTAGTAGGAAATCATAAAAACCATTAATTAAGAAAAAGTTGCACTAATTAATTACTGATGAATGATTTCGAATCAATCCCTGGACATCTCTTTCTTTTTAAAGAATGTAACTATTTCTCAGCATCCTTCGGGAACTGGTTATGTCGCACCAGTCGGCATGATAAGCATGCTTAAAAGCAAAGGCAGTGAATATTTGGCTTTTATATTTCCATGTTGTTAGCTATAAGGTTCCAATCTGAATAAAAGGAACACCTGACCCAGTTGGCATCAGGTGAATCTTTAACCGCTTCATCAACGTTTTCTGCTGTGGCTTTAACCTTGAATGAAGAATAGTGTTATCCATTCATTGATGCTGGTGAACTAACAAACAAGAATGTGCTCAGTGCCAACTTCAAGTAGAACAAAGTTATTTAACAAACCACCGAAATGGAAAGGATATTGTGACTACTTTTCAAACAAAGTTAAGTCCAACTTCGATTTATTTATGTCTGCTTGCTTCTCAAATTTGAAAATTTCACTAAATTGTAAGGTGTCTTATCAACCTCTGAAACGGATGATAGCAACACTCCTCCAGGTGATAGTAAGCTGAAATTTTTTTCCGCGGTCAAGAAGATGATAATGTTATTGGTCCTAACACAAATTCAAATGCCGATTTCTCTGGTAACGGATATTGATTCAGGAGTTCCACGGTCAAACAAAATCAAATATATCAACCCTACACTATGGTACATTGCCCAAGTAACTGTTAATCTCAGATTACATTATGCTATCCAAATCAGGCATTTGTTTCACAAGGGACAAAATCGATCGTCCAGTCGCAGCAAAGCCACAAGGAACTTGAAATGCAAACTAACTCAACTAACTACACGGGTAAATTAAAATTACAGTTGAGATGCACATTTCTTAATTACGCAGTTGATATAGGTTGGGCCCAAAAACTGTGTTGGCTGTATTAATATCGACCCAATTAGGGTGTCAACGGACCACATAACGTCTTCCGTATTTATAGGGCATTAGAGACGATAATTAAGCGATATTATTATCAGGAATATATGGTATAAATATTAAGTGTGTATTCATTTTCTTTATTCACTCTATCTTGAAATTCGTACTCATACTCTCTACTGACTTAATCATCGGAGAACTAACCCCTGAGATCCCCAGGGACAGTTTCATTGCAAGTCACAATCAAGGAACTCGAACTAGTTGACTACTCGGTCGTCCAAGACGCATCAATTGGCGCCGTCTGTGGGGACGACTAAGCCAGATTCGGGATTCTGAGTTTATGTCTACTGTTACTCAAAGGAGTGAGAGATTGAGGTTAAAAGGTACATGAGCCGGTAACGAAGCATAGTCTAAGAGAACAAATATGGTTAATCCTCAGGAGTTGCAGGGTACTGTAACGAGAGAGGTTTGAGTATCAGTGGTCGAGTCGAGGGTGGAGCCCGTTTCAACCGCAAAACAAGAAAGGGCACAAATCTCAAGCGGACCTAATCTGCATATTGCTAGAGCTACTCGAGTGGATGTGGCGGGATCCCCCCCCCCCCGAGGGGTATGAGGGTCCAGCTTGATGTGTTGCCACTCTTGCCTTCAGGAAGGACAGTAGGGCTGACATCCCAGCCTGTGGTCGCTTATCCTTACCCTGGATATGTTGGAGAGGCATTATAGACAAGACCACAGCCTTTTCTCCCGGATTACCCATAAGGAATAGTGCACTCGATGTCCCCACTAGCCTCGTTTACCTCGGTCGTTACACTCCAGGAGTTGAGACAGGATACAGGATGGTGACTTCTTCTGTAGTTCAGGAATATGGAAACATGGGACTACAGGAGGCGATGGTCAATCAAGGGTCTTATAATCCTATGGGCAGTTACCAACTTATCCGGCGTTCGTGCAGCCTTGGGAAAATTCTATATATATGGGAGCCCAGCCTACCTACCCTTTACAATTTGGAGGGAATGAGCGAGAGTTGAATCGGATTGGAAGGCAACAGGAATCAGGAGCCGATGTCGGTGATTCCCTCAAAAGGGAGTTAGATAGATTGATTGGACTGATGAGCCAGGCAGCGGGATCACCCTTTAGCTCGGTGATAACAGGGGTTCGTCGGCCAATGGATGTGAAACCCCCAGAAGGACTTCCTATTTATAGTGGCGAGACAGATCCTTAAGAGTTTATCCAAACATTCCTACGTATGATGAATTCGAGGAAGTTTGAGGAGAAATTAACATGTAAGCTGGTAGGGATCTATCTTCGAGGGAAGGCCCAAGAATGGTTCAATACTCTTCCAAGGGGCTCAATACACTCAAACCGAGATTTTAGTGGAGCTTTGTTAAGTCAATATGCGCAAAAGAAAAGGTTTATAAAGACTTTGTTGGAGCTTTATCAAACTAAGCAGAAACTGGGGGAAAGCATGGAGGCTTTTGATCATCGGTAAGTGGATGGGAGTTTGGGAGTAATAGAGACCATAGAGAATGAAGTGATTCAAGGATATTCTCTGGGGATGGTGGATTTGGAATTGTACAAGAAATTGACAAATACCACTAAAACCTTGCAAAAACTTCATGAGGCAGTAGAACAGTATTCGAAAGTAGAGAAAGCTACTAGGAAGAAAAGAGACAACCTGACGAAGAAGTCTGAAAAAAATATGACCCTAGAGGGAAAAGACCGGTGGAACCAGCTAGACCCCCGTTCGAGAGGTATGCTCCCATGTTACCAACACTTGGAGGAAGTACCCCCGCGCAGATTCTTAGTATACATAAAGGAATGTTTTGACCACCCCCACCTATGTAGAACTCAAAAAATGCGGTGATTTCCAGGAGGGCAACAAACTGGTATTGTGATTATCATAGGGATTATGGCAATGACACAAACGATTGCATGCAGTTAAGGATGGAGATTGAAAGGTTTGAGAGAGAAGGAAAATTTTGAGGCCCAGGACCCCGAAATAACCATGTTGGGCCTCCAAGGCTCCAGATTGATCGAAGAGAATGGCAGCCATACAGAAGGAACAATTAGAATAATGGGGGTAGGGGAGACAGAAGGCCTCGAGAGCACATGATTTGAGATAAAGGATATAGGAAAGCAGGAAAGATAGCAGGAGCAACAAGGAGGTTATCAAGATAACATGAACGAGGAAAATCCACCAATTAGAAGAGTGATTAATGTCATCAACGGTATTGTCAGAGAAAGGTCATTAGATGTTGTAATGAAAACGGACGCACGAAAGGTCCATGTAGGAGAACCCCATCATAAAAAATTTCAACCATATGAGACTGTGACGTTCTCGAAAGCAGATGCAGTCCCAGATCAGATGCCCTATGCTGATCATATGGTGGTTTCGGCAGTAGTTGGAACGTCTCTAGTAAAAATGGAATCATTAGAAGTAATATTCGTTGACTGTTTCAATCAGTCTGATATAGGGTGGTAACCTAAAAAAGTCAACCTCACCTCTATCTGGCTTCACAGGGAACCCAAGATTTCCTCTAGGGGAGATAGCATGTCAGTTCGAGTGGCAGATGGTGTTAAAGGGCTAACTATAAACTGTACCTTTGCTATCATTGATGCTCTTTCCCCCTATAATGTAATTCTTTGAAGGTCATGGATGTGCCAGACTCGAGCTATCTGGTCACCCTATCATCTTATGAATTCCCAACGGAAAAAAGGATAGCATCTATTCGAGGAGATCAGACTATGGCTCAAAGTTGCAATCTTACAGGTATGAGAGAGGCGAGGAGACAGAGGAATGTAGCGCCGGTACACGGGGAGGTAGGCCCAGCAAATATAGTGTAAATGCCCATTCGAGATACTGGAACAGTAGCTGTTGGGAAACTGATGCTCGATGACGTTAAAGGGAAGTCGAAAACTTAGTTGGAGAAATATAGTGACGTCTTTGCATGGGACACTTTTGACCTCACAGGAGTACCCTCAAGCTTGGCAGTACATAGGTTGAATATAGACCCATCGATAAAGCCAGTAAAATAGAAAATGAGAGTGTTTGCCCCCGAGAGGGCTGAGGCAATTAAAGAGGAGGTTGGGAAGCTATTGAAAGCAGATATCATCGAAGAGATATTCTACCCCGAGTGGATAACCAATCCAGTTATGGTCCCAAAACATGATGGGGCTTGGCGAATGTGTATAGATTTCATCGACTTGAATAGATGTTGACCCAAGGACAGCTACCCATTGCCACCAATTGATAAGTTAGTGGAAGCCATCACTGGATATCAAGTTTGGCCTTTTTTTATGCACATAAGGGATACCATCAGATACTTAAGGCAGAGGAGGATAAGGAGAAAACTTCATTCATTACATATGTCGGCACTTATTGCTACAAAAATATTCTATTTGGGCTAAAGAATGCTGGAGTGACTTATCATAGGTTAGTGAATAAGATGTTCAAAACACAAACTAGAGAGAATGTGGAAATTTACGTAGATGGTATGGTAGTGAAAAGCACAAGTCACGAGGAATTCTTGGCAGATTTGGAGGAAACCTTTGAGAGGCTTGGTGTGTCGTTTTACACCAAAAATAAATCAAGCTCTAAGCTGAATTTTCAGTTCAGGATTCTGTGTTCGGTATGGGCATACCGACCAGTATAGCTGCGAGCAGGTTCGTTTCCAAAGAGATTGGCGAGACTTTTTCTTTAATCTTTAATCTGCAAATTTGTAACTAAAAGAACCAGATGAGGGTCGTGAATAAGAGAAACTAAAAATCGAGTAAAAACGGGAATGAGAAATTGTTGCAGATTGCAAAACAATTCAACTATGATGAGAAGATTCCGATTTTGATCAATTCCATACTGGTTTTCTATCTCGATCCTTGATACAAAAATGACTTGAAATGCATGCACACAAATTGGTTATAGTTGCAAGCAACCAATCTTTCCTTACCTTGTCGATAATCAGGAGGACTCCTCACCAGCTATTTCTCTAACTAACATATAACCTAAGAGACGCTCTATAGATTTAATATGCTAGCAGCATTAAGAATGAGAAAGACCCAATTCATAACCAACAAACTCGGATGCCAGATTGTTAAACTAAGACTGTTGTTCCCTACCACTGATTGAACTGAAATCACAATTACGGATGATTGGTTCAATTGACATTAAATTAACCAACATGCTATCAAATATTACGCACTACTCAATAACATGAAAGGAATCATAAACATTATAATCAAGAACAGCAGATGCTAGCATGCAATCAAAGTGTTAAAACTAATTAGATCTCACGAGAATCGACGCCAGTACTTCCTTGATCTTTACCGGAAAAGAATAATTTAGCTAGAATACATAATTGAATTAACAACCAAAAGCATAAAAATAAATGATGAAAATTGTCTGAATAAAATACTGGAAAACCCAAATCGCAAAATACTGTCTGCGCAAATGGACTGTCGTACGCAATTCTGTTCTGTCCCTCTTGGCCGTACAGTTATGCGTGTAGAATAATCAAGTCTCCAAAATATTACTATAACCAAAAGATAGATAAGGAATAAAAAATGTCTTTCCTTATCTAATTAGAACTCTAAAAGATAATCACAATATTCTCTCCTAACAATTAGGAGTCTTCAAATCAATCTGATTCTTCTCCAACTACATTTGTAATTACCATAATTCAGCACCAAATATCTCCATTATTATTTCCTCTTCCATCTCCAAGCACAAATGACCATAACTGCAACAACTTGCCAATTCCGCATCTAAATCTTTAAACTGCAAGAACATTATGAATAACATAAATATCCAAGCGTTTAATCAACCATTTAACTCAATAATCAGCCCAAAATATATGGTAAAATCAACCCCATCAAAATACCCCACAGTTAGATAATGCTAGCCCTCGAGCATATGCAAATGCAAAACATAAATGTAAACGTGAGACTCAAATTTAAAACACTACAACAGCCCTCAAATAAAAAACCGTCATAGTAGAGTCAAAACACAATCAACCTTCATACCACAAACCATTCCCCTTTGCTTATAAAATCACAGCATCCTCACATTCTAGTCAAAAATATGCAATAAAATCCAGCCTCACTAAGATCACTCAATATCTCTCAAAATCATAATCAGGTCAATCACACAAATCATATTCAATACTCATCACAACAGGTTTGTATATACCACTATCTCCACCGTAATAATTGAACACTTGAGTACAAATCAATGAGGTCTTTATCAAGGTTGTAACGGGGCTAGGGTCAAAGAGGTAGGATAAAGGGAATATTAGGCTAAAAATCTGAGAATATGCAAGCAATCCATTATCACCTCATGCTCCTCTATTTTCATACTTCGAATGATGCAACATTAAAACACCACGAAGTATAATCACCACCACCAAGCACTAAACCATACCCATATTGCTACCAAAACTTTTCAGCCCAATATGCCACTGACCAGATTTTTTTTTTCAGAACTAATTTTTGTCTTCCTTTTTTTTCTCTTTTCTTCAATTTTTTCTTTTTCAACTTTTTTTTCTTTCTGGACAGCAGCACTTACAAGCATTTTCTGGGCATACAAGATCAATAATATCATGCAAAAACTATACATGCACCTTCCAAATGAATATAAGTCCAAAATACTCTATGCTCCACATGTATTAGCACAAAATCTCAACCATCTCTAACCCACCATACAATTCTAATCCACATCACAAGCAATAATAAATCACTAACATATTCTCAGAGGGTTAAGAAAAGGCTAAGGCTCTTGGCTAAATATTTAGTGACTAAATACCAAAGAAAGAGTTTTCAAGCTTCAACGGGGCAAACTAGGGGATCAATGTAAGGAAGGAAGTATATAGTAGAAGCTAAGTAGGGCTCATTCCTAAGTGCCTCTATAATTTTCATACTCAAGTATCAAAAACAGTCTCGAAATCATGGCACAAACCAAGCAATGAATATGAAAATATGATCACTCAACAAAGAGATAAAGAGCTACTTAATATCATCATTTTTTTAATATGCTTATATTTTTTTTGGCTTTTGCTCTTTTAAGGCTCAAATCCTCACAATATATCTAGTTTTAGAGCAAAATGACTTATTGCACATTCATCATCCTAAAATGCATATAAGGAATCCATGATTTCCTTCACAAAGGGAAACAACATTCAATCTTACCACAAACCAAATTTTAACTCTAACCATTCAAATTTCCAATTCAAGGCTGCTGTTTTTTTTACTCAAATGATGAAAAAAATGAAAATCTTTTTGTATTTTTTCTCATAATTTTATTAATTCTTTTTTTTTTGGTTTCATGAAAGAAAAAAACCTTTTTATGAAAAACAAACTAATGGTACTACACTCCCACCCCACACTTAGACGACACAATGTCCTCATTGTGTAAGAGAGAGGTAACATATGCAAATGATGTAGAAATATGATGTCATGCACTTACTCTACAAATGTACTAAAATTCAACAAACAATGAAAAATAAAAAAAACGAAGGAAAAATGCTCCCTGGGCGGCTAATTAGCCATGGGGTCAACCGGTGAATCTCGGTCAGTGTGGGTATGTTGGGTTACTTTGTTCTGAAACTTTCTGCTCCAATCCTTGGATCTTCTCATCAATGTTCTGCAGTTGCTCTTGAAGCTGTCTTTGCTGGTCGTAGAGGTCTTTAACTTGATTGGACAGGTTAACCGCCCATTGCGGTGCTGCTGCCCCAAGTTCACTATGTGTCCTACTCGCAAATGAAGTACCTGCAACAGAAGTGGAGGCTCTGCTCGGGGGTAAAACCCCTGGCTCAAACAACTTATACTACCCAGAAGCAGTGTCAAGATAAACTAATCTCATTCTTTCCAAAGCAGGCATATCAATCCGACTAGGTTGCAACCCATAGAGAAGACTACACTCATTAAACACACCTAAACGCTTAGCAAGTTTGGTTATTAATGCTCCTAGGGCCAATTTCCCTTTCATACGAGTACAATTAAATTTGAACTGTTTAAGGAGCCAATAACCAAAGTTCACTTTCCGCTCTCTCCACATCATGAACAGCAAAGAAACTTTAGTTTGGGTAACAACATTTGCACCATCCACCCTACCAAACAAGTTATATACCAAATAACGATGACAAAGTCTTAAAGCACCATCCTTTATCGAAGTACTCTTTGACATGTTTTTAATATGGACAGTTTCAGAAGAAAGAATACTCCACTCATTGTTCACCGATTTAGCATACTTAGGGTCAGGTACAGTTGCATAAGAAAGATATGCATCAGAAGATATACTCTCAGGGGTTTCAAAACCTAATAAAACAACTAGATCAGAAATTGATTTTGTCCAAGTCTGTCCCCCAAGATCAAATGTAACAAAATTAGGGCTCATGACATCAACTGTTTTCGTTAAGTCCTGGCAAACGAAAGAGCTATAAAATTCTAAACATAATTTTCGACAAACAGGATCAGTAATGCACAACAATGCATTCTAACCAATATTAGAAAAGAATGTCTCAACTTCAATTTTAACCTCTAACTTTCGCAAAGTTTTCCAATCAAATTCATACCATTCCACAATAGGTCTATTTTAGAGAAGAGAATACCTGCGATGCTTTTCATCGTCGGATAATGGCTGGACTGGTGGGACTGCACCTCTGGGCTGTGTAGTCTCAGTATTATCTCCACTAGCTCCGTCAGACTCAGGTTCTGGGGTAGGAGACTTCTCCGGCTCCAGAATCTTCTTTTTACGCTTAGAAGGTGGTGCTGTATTTGTCCGAAGGATTGGCTGCTCCGGCTCCGGAGAAGGTTGTCGGCATTTTTTTCGTTTCTTTTGGTGGAGAGGAAATCTTGCTCGGGCCTCTGGACTTCAAAACAAATTTTCTACCTATGATTGTGGCAATGGAAAAATTCACAAGAGCTGGTCGTCGGAGATAAGGTCACGGCAGCGAACAGGTGGTTGACTAGCGGCAGGGCCCGAACTCGTCGGCGCGTGGTGGCTCACAGACGGAGAGCAGCCAAGCGGTGGAAATCTGGACTTCGCTGGCGGAACTCGCTGGTGGTACACGACTGGACTCCGGTGGACAAGCGGCTGGAAGCTCTGCTTGTGGTGGACGGCGGGCGCAGCTGAACACCGGCGGGCGAGTGGCTGGGGAAGATCGGCAGCTAGCGGCACCTTGGAGCTGCTAGTGGCGTCGGCTGGAAACGAGAAAAGGGAGAGAAAATTTTTTTTTCAAACAATTGATGATAGAGAATGGAGGGGAACGGCTGGTAGGGGAAGAGAAAGACAAGGAGAAATTATGAATTAGAATAAGTGTAGGATAGGGTTTAGTAGTTTAGGAATTTGCACAAAAGTCCTCCATCCTTTATTCTTCTTTGAAAGTCACCTCCATAGTCTGAAATTTAAGCTTTCAGAATCCTTCTTCCACTGAAACATTTTTCTCTGCAAACCTGCAATATAGAATCATCACAATAGGTCAAAAATAGTTGGAAAAAAATCACATGTTTTTTTTATTTCAAAAATAATAATAAAATAAATAATAATAAAATCTTAGGTTGCCTCTCAAGCAGCGCCCTTATTTAATGTCTTAGGCTAGACTCAGCCGGCTTGCTCAGATCAGGCAGATGTGGGTAATGCTAGTGTTATTCCCTCGATTGTGAGAAACTCCATCCCCTCGTGGTATGGCTTCAATAACTGTCCATTCACCTTGAATGTCTTATGAGTGTCTACACTTCTAATTTCCACCATCCCATGAGAGCTAACATTGATGACCACATAAGGACCCATCCATCTTGACTTCAATTTCCCAGGCATCAACTTAAGCCTAGCATTGAAAAGTAATACCTTCTGTCCTACTTCAAAATGCTTCCTTCTAATGTGTTTGTTATGGAGAAACTTAGTACGCTCTTTGTAGAAACAAGCACTATCATAGAATTCCAGTCGTGCTTCCTCTAACTCTTGCAGTTGATATTTTCTCTCTTGTCCCACAACATTCGGATCCATGCAAACTTGCTTGACAGCCCAATACGCCTTGTGAGCTAACTCCACTGGAAGGTGACACTGTTTACCAAATATAAGTCTATACGGGAACATTCCAATTGGAGCCTTGTATGCTGTGCGATATGCCCATAGAGCATCATCCAGTCGTGAACTCCAGTCTTTCCTATTTGGATTCACCGTTTCCTCCAAAATGTTCTTTATCTCTCGATTTGAAACTTCGGTTTGTCCATTTGACTGTGGATGATAAGATGTGACCACTCGATGATGTACCCCATACTTCTTGAGAAGAGCCTCAAGGGTTTTATTGATGAAATGAGATCCCTGGTCACTGATAATGGCTCGTGGTACACCAAATCTATGGAAGATGTTAGACTTAAGAAAACCTACAACCACTTTAGAATCATTAGTCCGGGTAGCTTTTGCTTCTACCCATTTCGAGACATAATCAACAGCCAATATAATGTATAGGTTTCCAAAAGAGCTCGGGAAAGGTCCCATAAAATTTATTCCCCAAATATAAAAAATTTCACATACCAGAATAGGTGTTTGGGGCATTTCATTCCGGGAAGAAATATTACCTGTGCGTTGGCAATGATCACAATTCTTACAAAACTGAAAAGAATCCCTGAAAATCGTTTCCCAGTAGAAACCAGTATCAAGAACCTTTCTAGCTGTCCTTCTAGGTCCAAAATGGCCACCACAAGCAAGGAAGCAAGGGCATGACAGTACTCTAAGATGGATTGAACCTCCTCTTCAGGGATGCATCGTCTAATAATTTGATCAGAACAGATTTTCCATAGGTACGGATTATCCCATATAAAGTACTTGGCTTGACTCCTTAATTTGTTCTTCCGAGCTGTCTCCATGCCTTTGGGAAAAATTCCAGCGGTTAAGAAATTAACCAAATCAGCATACCATGGGGTCTTACCTTTAAAAGTGAACAATTGCTCATCTGGAAATTCGTCCAGTATGAGCATACCGACTGAGTTCGACTGCAGCCTACTCAAGTGATCCGCCACTTTGTTTTCAGCGCCCTTTTTATCTTTGATCTCCAGGTCGAATTCTTTTAGTAGAAGGATCCATCGCATGAGTCTAAGCTTAGATTCCTTCTTTGAGAGTAAGTACTTGAGTGCTGCATGATCAGAATAAACAACAACTTTAGAACCAATCAAGTATGATCGAAATTTTTCACAAGCAAAAACCACAGCTAGAAGCTCTTTTTCAGTTGTTGTGTAGTTGCATTGGGCAGGGTTAAGAGTTTTCGAGGCATAATAGATGACATGACTCTCTTTCCCATTCTTTTTCCCAAGCACTGCTCCCACAGCAAAGTCGCTTGCATCACACATGATTTCAAATGACTCTCCCTATTTTGGTGGTTGTATTATGGGGGCTGATGTCAACTTCTTCTTTAAGAGGTCGAAAGCTTCCTGGCACTTGTCATCAAAGTTGGATGACACGTCTTGATGTAACAACCTTGTTAGGGGTTGAGAGACCTTTGAAAAATCTTTGATGAAACGTCTGTAGAAACCTGCATGCCCTAAGAAGGCACGAATCTCTTTCACATTAGTAGGGTAAGGTATCTTCGTAATTGAATCAAGTTTACCCTTATCAACCTCTATCCCCCTTTCGGAGATCACATGTCCAAGTACAATGCCTTCTCTGACCATAAAGTGATATTTCTCATAGTTCAAAACAAGGTTAGTATCAGTGCATCTTTGCAAAACTCTATCAAGATTATCAAGACATTGATCAAATGAGTCACCATGTACAGTAAAATCATCCATGAAAATTTCAATACAACTTTCAAGCATGTCAGAAAAAATACTCATCATACACCTTTGAAATGTTCCTGGAGCGTTACAAAGACCAAAAGGCATGCGACGATAAGCAAAAGTTCCAAATGGACATGTAAAAGTTGTTTTTTCCTGATCCTCCTAAGCCACATAGATTTGAAAATAACCAGAATAGCCATCAAGGAAACAAAAATATAATTTCCCAGCTAATCTTTCAAGCATCTCATCGATAAAGGGCAAGGGAAAATGGTCTTTCCTAGTAGCGTTATTCAACTTTCGATAGTCTATACACATACGCCAACCAGTTTGAAGTCTCATGGGTATTAGCTCATTGTTATCATTTTTAACCAATTGAAACCCAGACTTCTTAAGTACCACATGCACTGGACTCACCCATGCACTATCATATATAGGGTAGATAATCCCTAATTCTAACAATTTAAGGATTTCTTTATGCACAACTTCTTTCATAACTGGATTCAACATTCGCTGAGGATCTCTAGAAGGTTTGTTATCATGCTCAAGTAATATGCGATGCATACAGATAGAAGGACTAATACCTTTTATGTCTGCCAGAGTCCATCCTATGGCAGATTTATGTGTCCTCAAAAGTCTTACCAGTTTATCTTCTTGCTCCATGCTCAGGTCCTTACTGATGATGACTGGGAAAGTCTCGCTCTCCCCTAAGAATGCATACTTGAGATGTTCAGGTAAAGTCTTCAGCTCCAGCTTTGGTGCTTTCTCAATCGAAGGAAGGGTGTGTTCAGGAATAGGTGGAATGATCATCCTGACTGATGTAGGTTGCGAGATATGGTGGACTTCTGGTCTGGATGTGGGCAGTATGGGCATACCGCCCGAAAGTGGTTGGGAGCTGTATTTCTGAATTTCTGAGCAGAAAATGGGCGGTATGGGCATACCGCCCGAAAGTGGCAGGGAGCTGTATTTCTGAATTTCTGAGCAGAAAATGGGCGGTATGGGCATACCGCCCGAAAGTGGCTGGGAGCTGTATTTCTGAATTTCTGAGCAGAAAATGGGTGGTATGGGCATACCGCCCCAAAGTGGCTGGGAGCTGTATTCTTTGGTGGAGTAAAGCTGCATGATGACTTCACAAAATGTTTCGTCTAAACCGTCCATCATATTCTTGTCAACCCATCCATTGAAGATTACATGTTCCAACTTGTCGTCCCTGGAGTATCTCTCTACATATTCATCAACAAACGGGTCAATTACATCAAGGGTAAACATGGATTCAGGATCATCTACATGTTTCATGGCATCAAAAATATTGAAAGAAACTACATCTCTATCAAATTCAAGACTAAGGATTCCCTTATCAACATCAATTTTGGCTTTTGCCGTTTTCTTGAATGGTCTTCCTAGAAGAATTAAGGATCTATTTGCAGAGAATGAGTCATCCATATCAACAATGTAGAAATCCACAGGAAACATTAATTCATTTACTTTCACAAGCACATCCTCTATCATTCCCTCAGGGTGTGCATTAGACCTATTAGACTATTGGATTATCACACAAGTTTCTTTCAATGGTCCTAATTGCAAGTCATTATACACAGATAAAGGCATGACATTAATTGATTCACCTAGATATAACATGGTTTTTTCAACAGTTTTTGTGCAATTATGCATGGAATAGAAAACATTCCTGGGTCCTTACATTTTTGTGGCAACTTACGTTGAATGACAGCAGAAACATTTCCCCCCACCCTTATTTTAGCATCTTTCCCATACTTCATCTTCTTTGAACAAAGCTCTTTAAGAAATTTTGCGTACCTGGGAACCTGCTTAACAGCTTCAATCAAGGGCAAATTTATCTCTACCTTCTTGAAAATCTCCAAGATCTCCTTCTCATCATCCTCCTTCTTGTTACGAGCTAATCTGGATGGGAAAGGTGGAGCGACATTTGGGTTAGAAATAGATGTCATAGGTTCAGGGTTTACCTTTGAGGACTCATTTTTACTCTCTTTGGCTTCTTCATGATTGCCTTTTTCCTTATCAACTTCTTTTGGCACAGAATCATCCAATATCTTCCCATTTCTTAGTGTGACTGCACTTGCATTCTCCCTAGGGTTCGGTTCCGTCTGGGATGGTAACCTCCCAGTGTTGAACTTCAACTTTTTTACCTCTGTAGCCAGTTGAGTCATTTGTTGCTCAATGTTCCCTATATCAGCCCTTGTCTCTTGCTGGAAAGCATTTGTGTTTTTGGCTAAATTCTGCACCACTTCGCTGCTTTGGGCCATTGTCTTAAGAACTTCATTCATGGTGACCCTCTGATTATCTGTTGCTGGATTTGCTTCACGACCAACTTGTGCTTGTTTCGGAGCATACATTCCCGGGTCCTTCTGATTCCATCTGAAGTTTGGATGATTCCTCCATCCTGGATTGTATGTATCTGAAAATGAATCGTTCTGTCTCAGCCTTTGTGGGGTATCTTCAAATCCAAAGAAAGCTTGTTCGGTCTGAGGATCTTGAAGAGTAGGGCAAGAATCAGTGTAGTGTCCCATGTGTGAGCAAATTTCGTACTTGGCTTCTCCGGCACTCTTCATGGCTAGATCTTTTACAATTGAAGTGAGAGCATCTAGCTTCTCATCCAAATATGAGTTACCGGCTACCTTGACTGGTCTAGATCTATCATCATCTTCATCATACTCATGAGTGACCATATCAAGGATAATCTCTTTTACTTCATCCATGGTTTTGTTCAGCACATTTCCTCCACAAGGTGCATCAAAAATCTTCCTGTGAATAGAACACATACCACCATAAAAGTAATTAGTGATAAGCTGATACTCAGTAAAACCATGGTTAGGACACTTGCGACACAATTGATTAAATCTATCCCAATAACTCGCAAGACTCTCTCCCTTCTTTTGCCTAATAACACTTATTGCAGATCTCAAATTAGCTGCTCTAGACTCGGGAAAAAACTTTTGTAAAAATTTCTCCTCCAAATCTTCCCAGGTTCGAATTGAACCGGGTGGGAGTTCAAAAAGCCATTCACGGGCTTTTCCCTGCAATGTGTTTGTAAAGGTGAGTAGTTTAATATGATCCTCCAAAAAACCTTGTGGTCGAAGAGTTGCACAGACGAGGTCAAATTCATCAAGATGGTTATGAGCACTCTCACCTGGCATATCACCAAATTTAGGTAATACTTGTATGAAACCTGGTTTAATCTCGGAGTTGTGGTTGATGTTGGGAAGGACAATGCACAAAGGAAGATTGTGTCTGTAACATCCCATGTCTCTTATACGCTGGGCTGGTGGTTCCTCCTCACGTCTTTGTTCGTCAGCCATGTTGAAATGGGTTTCAGTGGCGGTTGATTCAGACGAGGAAGATCCTTTCAAGGCTTTTGTCTACTTCGTTAGACTTCGTGCAAGTTTCTCAATCTTTGGAGTGAAGATCAATTCTCTTGTACGAGAAGAACGAGGCATAAACCAAGAAAAAGTGAAAATAAACTAAAGAATTAAAAGAAAAAAATACTGCTTAAAACCAATCCCCGGCAGTGGCGCCAAAATTTGGTGTGTCGTTTTACACCAAAAATAAATCAAGCTCTAAGCTGAATTTTCAGTTCAGGATTCTGTGTTCGGTATGGGCATATCGACCAGTATAGCTGCGAGCAGGTTCGTTTCCCAAGAGATTGGCGAGACTTTTTCTTTAATCTTTAATCTGCAAATTTGTAACCAAAAGAACCAGATGAGGGTCGTGAATAAGAGAAACTAAAAATCGAGTAAAAACGGGAATGAGAAATTGTTGCAGATTGCAAAACAATTCAACTATGATGAGAAGATTCCGGTTTTGATCAATTCCATACTGGCTTTCTATCTCGATCCTTGATGCAAAGATGACTTTAAATGCATGCACACAAATTGGTTATAGTTGCAAGCAACCAATCTTTCCTTACCTTGTCGATAATCAGGAGGACGCCTCACCAGCTATTTCTCTAACTAACATATAACCTAAGAGATGCTCTATAGATTTAATATGCTAGCAGCATTAAGAATGATAAAGACCCAATTCATATCCAACAAACTCGAATGCCGGATTGTTAAACTAAGACTGTTGTTCCCTACCACTGATTGAACTGAAATCACAATTACGGATGATTGGTTCAACTGGCATTAAATTAACCAACATTCTATCAAATATTGCGCACTACTCAATAACATGAAAGGAATCATAAACATTATAATCAAGAACAGCAGATGCTAGCATGCAATCAAAGTGTTAAAACTAATTAGATCTCACGAGAATCGACGCCAGTACTTCCTTGATCTTTACCGGAAAAGAAGAATTTAGCTAGAATACATAATTGAATTAACAACCAAAAGCATAAAAATAAATGATGAAAATTGTCTGAATAGAATACTGGAAAATCCAAATCGCAAAATACTGTTTGCGCAAATGGACTGTCGTACGCAATTCTGTTCTGTCCCTCTTGGTCGTACAGTTATGCGTGTAGAATAATCAAGTCTCCAAAATATTACTACAACCAAAAGATAGATAAGGAATAAAAAATGTCTTTCCTTATCTAATTAGAACTCTAAAAGATGATCACAATATTCTCTCCTAACAATTAGGAGTCTTCAAATCAATCTGATTCTTCTCCAAATACATTTGTAATTACCATAATTCAGCACCAAATATCTCCATTATTATTTCCTCTTCCATCTCCAAACACAAATGACCATAACTGCAACAACTTGCCAATTCCGCATCTAAATCTTTAAACTGCAAGAACATTACGAATAACATAAATATCCAAGCGTTTAATCAACCATTTAACTCAATAATCAGCCCAAAATATATGGTAAAATCAACCCCATCAAAATGGGAACAGTTTGAGTAGATTCCTATCAAAGGGAACGTAGAAGCATCTCCTTTTTTTTACATTCTCTATAGAGCAAAAAGGTTCAAGTGAACAGAAAAATGTGAAGAGGCATTCAAGCAGTTGAAGGAGCATTTGAGAGTGCTGTCTTCCCTCATGAAGCCCAAAAGGGGGGAGACATTATATTTGTACATTTCTGGCTCGCCCCTAGCAATCGGTGTGGTTTTAATAAAAGAAAGAGAAAGAGTGCAACACCCTTATTTTCTCAGTCGAGCCTTACAGGGGCTAGAAACGAGATATACTACCCTCGAGTGGTTAATATTAGCTCTGGTACATGCAGCTAGGAGATTGCATCCACCACTTTCAGGGGCACATGATAGTGGTGCTCACAAACCACCCAATTCAGCATATCTTTCTAAAGCCAGAGGCTTCCGAGAGAATGATGAAGTGGTTTTCGAGTTAGGAGAACATGTATCATCCCAGAGTCGCGATCAAGGGCCAAGCGCTGGCAGATTTTATAGTGGAAACCTCGGAGCCCATTGAGTACGAATAGTCTACTCAAGAAGAAGAGATTCGAAAGAAGGAAGTATGGAGGTTATATGTGGGTGGTTCATCACATTCTGGTGGTAATGGGGAAGGGGTGCTACTAAACAGTCCTGGTGGCAAAGACTACCCTTATGCATTGAACTTTGCATTTAAAGCTATGAACAACGAAGCTGAGTATGAGGCCTTGAAAACTGGGTTGCGGTTGGCTAAGGAGTTGAAGGTGGAAGATCTGGAAGTTTACAGCGATTCTCAAATAGTGGTTCAATAGGTGAATGGAGAATACGAAGCTAGAGAACGTATTCTATAGAGGTAGTTGCTCATGGAAATTCTGAACAAATGAAGCTTTGAGGAGCCTTTGGTTATGGCTATCGAGGAGGAAGATACTTAGATGACAACTATTGTAAGATACCTTTGAGAGGGAGTTCTACCTGAGAACGAGGTTGAGGCTAGACAGATAAAGCTGAAGGCCCTAAGATATGTGTTATAGGAAGGAATATTATACAGAGTGGGGCATTTAAAAACCATTGATTTGGTGTGTAACCTCTTATGAAGCTAACTATCTAATTCGGGAAGTTCATGAAGGAATATAAGGTAGTCACCAGGGGGCTCGATTGGTTGCGAGAAGGCTCATTCGAACAGGTTACTACTGGACAATGATGTTTGATTATGCGAACAAATACACGCAGGACTGTCATCAGTGCCAAAAACATACTCTAATAACCCATATCCCACAAGAGGAGATGAAAAGTATTTACAATTCATGGTCATTCGATAAGTGGGGAATCGATCTGGTAGGACCTTTTCCTGAAGCTCCGGGGAAGTTCAAGTACCTCATAGTGATTGTTGATTACTTCACAAAGTTGGTAGAAGCTGAGCCTTTAACGAATATACGGGGAAAGAAAATCATTAACTTTTGTTGGAAGAACATCATATGTCACTTCGAGATTCCAAGGACAATAATTACAGATAATGGAACACAATTTGCTGAGGATCCATTTAAGAAGTGTTGTGAGGAGTATAAAATTAAGAAAAATGTAATGGTAGTCTATCATCCCCAGACCAATGGACAAGTAGAAGTAACCAACTGAATGTTAGGGAATGGAATCTGAGCCAGGCTCGAAGGGGCAGAAAGTAATTGGATATGGGAGTTACCGAATGTTTTGTGGGCATATCGAACAGCCGAATTCTCTGCTACTGGAGAAACACCATACAACCTCGTATATGGTTCGAAAGTAGTAATCCCGGCTAAGATAGGAGTCCCTAGTCCTAGGATGATGGTAGCCACTTATGAGATAAATAATCAAGAGAACTGGTGCTTGGATCTTGATATGGTAGAAGAAAGGCGAGAGCTGGCTTCTTTGCATGAGGCCAAGGTAAAGGAGATGGTTAAATGATATCACGATAGAAGGGTGAATAAAGTATTATTTAATCTAGGGGATTTGGTGATGAGAAAGAATGAATAGAGTCGACGGGAGCCTGAAGGAAAATTGGTTATGTCCCGAAACCCTGAATGGAGTTCGAGTACCAAGAAGGTGGAATGTAACCAATTTGAGGAAGTATTATCAGCTTTGATAACACGAGTGATATGCTGATAAGTGGCACTCTGAATTTTTATTTCAGCTAAGGCTGATGATCAAGTGATATGCTGATAAGCGAATGTTGATTATAGCTAAGGTTGATGATCGAGTGATATGGCGATAAGTGGCACTCTGAATGTTGATTCCAGCTAAAATTAATGATCGAGTGATATACTGATAAGTGGCACTATGAATGTTAAATCCAGCTAAGGCTAGTGATCGAGTGATATGCTGATAAGCGGCACTCTCACAGTACCATTGCAATCTTGATTGATTATCTAGTGGAGCTATTTTTGCAGGATGTAGGTGTAAACACCGAACCTGGGTAAAAATTTTGGCCTTTTTGGCCTTTTTGCATTCTTCAATTTCTTTTATAGCATGCTTGCAATACCTTAGGAAAAGCGAGTGATATGCTGATAAGAGGCACTCGAAAGTTAATTTCAATCTTGATTAGAGTTAAATTTTCAAACGCATACACTTAATGATTCGACTAAGAGAGAATGTTGATAAGTAACTCGAATCCTGTTCAGGATCATTTAGTCCTCGAACACCATCTCATGACAAAAAGTGGTCTGTTGCATTATAACTTTAAGTGTAGATTCCGATTCGCAAATGGTGACAGTCCTTGAGATTTTCCATTGGATGTACACTCAATCAGTATTAATCACACTGTGGCAGATTTAAAAACTTTTATATAAGCACGAGGTACATGATACATCGGTGAAATATGTTTACATAACGGCATGGGATAAACCTATCTATTTAGGCAGAGGATCCTTCTCTCGAGAGGAAGCCAGCTCTTCCAATCTTGCTTCTAATTGCTTAAGGTCTTCCATTTTAATGCCGGCTGCCCTTTAGAAATCCTTCATTTGCTCCTCTTTGGGGTACTATGATGGTCTAGTGGTGCTATTACTCTACATTGTTTTGTCGTACGCCTGTTATCCAAATCCCTCAAAGTAAACCTTTCATCTACACGCCGCCTTTTTGAAGATCTTTTATTAGCCTTGCTTGAGGATGCAAGTTTCCTATTAACTTCCTTAGAAACTGATTTCTTTGACTAAGAGGATCTGTGACCTCTCAAAGGAGGGTGAGCTTTTAACCGCAATTCCCTCAACCACTCTAAGATAAGGTAAAAGGATGCTTTCTGTCAGTCAGTCCCATTCTCGTACACCTTGACCTCCTCAATCCGATAGCGGGAGGCTCAAAGAAGAAATTTTGGTAGATCTTCATGGTCTATCAAATATGGTGTGGGAATACCATGAGAGAGCATATGAGCTCGAATGCTCACTTCATATAAGGCACTCCTATCCTCGAACTCCTTAGCTTGTACCTTCTAGGCTTCGACTTCTCCCAAGAGTCGAGCATTCTCATCAAGAAGGGAGTCAACTAGGGAAGGATCTTACTTTGATGATGAATCCCTCATTAACAATTCTTCCCCTATTCTAGCAATCTCACCCATGGCTACCATGTACAGTTCAGCTATCTGCTCTACTTCCAACCTAAACTTGTATGATTCACCCATGCAAGCAATCAGGCGGCCTTCGAGAACTAGCAGCCTATTGGCATTGGCAAGACATCTTTTTAAAGATTAAAATTGATTATTTATTTGATGCACTAATTCTTCATAGCTTCGTTCAGTGGGATCACGGTCCTCCACCATCTCGAGAGGAACCACTCCGTTGAACTTTTTATCTAAGAAATTATTCACAAAATCCTTAAAAACATGATGTTCCTTTGACCGCCATGACTTCAGTTCCTCTTCGAGTTGGTTATTTTTATTTTTCATAGAGCATGGCCTTCATTAGATGCTCACAGATTCCATTCAATTCTATTCGAGTGCTCGAGAGCTCTTGGTAAGCTCATTCTAGAGTCTTTTTAGTGAATTACACTATGGGGGCAAATATGATAATAAGTAAACAGACAAGAAATAAAATAAACCTTGGAATTAAAATGAAGAAAAGCTACACGAGGGGCTAAATTTGACAAAAATTTACATTCGTTTCTCTACCCTAGTGGCATCCTCTTTCACGGTAGTCGGGTTCTGCTCTCCAACAACATGCTCAGCTGAAATTGGTTGCTCAGCGATTCCAGCTGCTATTTTCTCAGAAGTGAGTTCTTGAACCCCCTCAACAGTGAGAAACTGCCTACTGGACTTGAGGTAGTCCAGTAAGGGAAAGCTAAGATCACAAGGCTTCATCCCTTCATCCCACTTTGTATCCAAAAGAGTCACGAGCTCAGGCTTGATAAGCTGGCCCAACAACTTAACAGAACCCTCGGACAGGGAAGAGGCTAGCCTGGGCTTTAATGTTTCTTTAGACAGACTACTACACCTAAGTTCTTTTGCTAGTTTGAGTGGGTCCACGAAGAATTTAAATAGTTCAGAACTATTCAGTGACTTATCTTTAAATTCTTCGAGCAAATGAACTTGGGTAATAGGGTCCTCGGCTGCTTTTACCCTCTTCTCAAGCGCATCTTTATCAAGGATGAACTTTTGTTTCTCGGTCTCGAATGCCTCAATTTTCTTTCTTTAAGCCTCAGGGGATTTTCTTAACTCAGCAATCTTGAGATCCTTTTGGTTCAACTGCTCTTGTAGCTTACCCTGACCTGAAGTCACAGTTTGTAAAAGAGTGGCTAAGCATTGGGTCATTTGGCCAAGTTTTTGGGGAACGTGGAAAATGATTGAAGTTATTTGATTAGATGAATAAAAAACAGGAAAATCACAAGAAATTTTAATAATTGTACACGGCTATGTATAAGCTAACCTGAGGATTGGCGATCATAGTAGCGAGGACCTGGTCATTTATGGTAAGAACACTTTGTGTGGCTACCACATTGTTCATAGAGGAAAGTTGTGGGTTTGACTGTTGGAAGACATGGGGAGTTCGTCCACCATAACTTTCTACCCTTTGGCATTGATTCATGGATGTAAAATTGTGATCTTCTGGCCTTCTATTTTGAGCAGTCCTTCCACCACCCACGGGAGGGATGGAAGTCTGATTCGAGGGGGCAAGGGTTCCCATATGGTCATTCTTCTTAGGACCCAAAGCTACACCGAGAACTACTAGAAAAAGACATGAAAATGAGATTAGCAAAGGAAGAGGAAAAATAAAGAAAGAAAGTAACAACAAAATCTTATTAAAGCACCTTCAGAGGTTTTTGAGGGTCCAAATTGCTATCAAGGGTATCGAGAGGGGCCTCTGGAAGGGTATCCTCAAAGTCTCCTTTTTCATTTCTTACTATCCTTCAGAAGTTTTTTATACACATACTTCTCGTATATCACAGGTGACCAGACAAAACCACCAATATTCTGGTTGGGATTCGAGTAGAGACTACAATCAAGAGAGGTGGATAAAAGGCGTTGTCTATCGCCCTCGAGGCAGTCTGGACAAGTATATTCTTTTGGCTTCAAGGACTCGATTTGCACATTCGAGTTCTACTGGGGAACCCGATACCTTCTATGATCAAAGGAGATCCCTTTCCTCCAGCTCCTCCAGTCACCCGAGTGGGAAGGAATGGTAAAGACTTTATGGTGCACTTCCCAACTAATAAGAGTGATAATCCTTTCAGAGGATTTACCTCCATAAGATATATAATACAGCAAACAGAGAAGCTTATACCTTGGCTTGATCCCAAACTCGTGGCACATTGACATCATAATAATCACCAAGACGTTCGGATGAACTTGTGCTATACTAACTTGAAACTCCTTAAGAAGCTTAGAAAAGAGGGGTGGAAAAGGGAAGCAGAGCCCACTGCACAAGTGCCTCAGAAAAATGGTTGATCTTCCTTCGGGAAGATTGTTAGGGGTATCTCCCTCTAGAAAAAGTTGGAAGTCTACGTCTGGAGCTACTCGCTAGTTAAGGGGAATCGAAGCCAGGATCCTCAAGATGGATTTTCCTGCTTTCGAGGATGGGTTCTTGTTGGTAGAAGCTTCAAGTTTTTTCTCCTGAGATAATTTTTTCTTTCCTCAAGATGTCTTCTTCTCTCGAGACACCTTTAGTACCTTTTGAGGCATTTCCTCCTCCTCTCGAGGACGTTCTTTTCCTGAGGGAGGCACATCCTTTTCTATCCAAGCCTCGAGGGTTATATCTAGTGGTGGTTAAAAACTGAATCTACCAGTAGTGGGAGAATACCTCACGTAGGGTTTGCCCATACCCGGCGGCCAGACTTTAAAATATTTCTTAGGAGGCATGTCCGTGATAGGAAAAACCTTTGGGCTATAATCTCTATGGTCATATATATCATCTCTCATATCGGATTCACATTGCGATCTATACGAATGGATGGATTAATAATCAAGACCTAACCTCTCTGGAGAATTGACTTGTTTCCCATCTATCCCAGTCTTACCAGAAAACCCCCTCTCAGTAGAGTCCTTTTCTGAGATGGCCATTATTTAGAGAAGAGAAAGAGAGTAAAAGAAAGAAGAAAAGGAAAACTTACTGATTTCAAAGGAAATGTGGTGAGGAACGAGTTGCTGAGAGAAAGAGGATAAAAGGAATAGCTTTAAAGTATGAACCTCCTTTGTGAAGGTACCTGCAAATGAATAAAATGGGAGTTGAAGAAATAGGGAGTAGTTAATAAGCCTGAAACGGCGGTCTGCTAATAATAGCTTTGAAAAACTAAAAACCTTGCCTTCTCACCTTTTTTGGGCACGCCGCTTCAGACGTAGCTACACGTGTGATTTCTAAACACGTACACCTTTTGATATTCCTGTAAAACTTAAGATAAGAAAACTGGATCCCTGTTTTCGAGACCTAGAATAAAATATGAAAAAGCTCGTCCTGAACTCCTACATCCTCGAACCACCTAGGAAGAATAAGGTCTTTAAGGCGATTAAGCAGAGGTCCTTGTATTATCAAGGAGAAAATGGCTCTCGAACCGCTAATGTGACTCTCCAGGGTCTCGAACAGGAACCTAGTTTTCTGGGGATTTTTGACATAGGTTGGGCCCAAAAACTATGTTGGGCTGTATTAATATTGGCCCAATTAAGGTGTCAACAGACCACATAATGCCTACTGTATTTATAGGGCATTAAAGGTGATAATTAAGGGATATTATTATCAGGAATATACGGTATAAATACCATATATGTATTCATTTTTTGCATTCACTCTATCTTGAAATCCGTACTATACTCTCTACTAACTTAAGCATTGGAGAACTAACCTCTGGGATCCCTAGGGATAGTTTCATTGCAGGTCGCAATCAAGGAACTCAAACTAGATTACTACTCGGTAATCCCAGATGCATCAACAATTAACAAAAAAAATTAATGGGAACGATATATACACAAGCTAAATCTTAAAAATTACACGTATGAAGAAAACAAAAAATGAACAATATAAATTGTAAAGTCTAGATTTATCTAGTTGGCAATTTGTGGAAATTATGCAAATATGGTATTATTGAGTTGCAACATCAAAGATGGAATTTTGGTGAAATAAGGAAAGGTTGAAGACTGAATCCAAGAAGGATACATCTAGTCCAAGTTGTATTTGAGTTGGAGAATATATCAGTTCCTATATATGTGGGATTAGATTAAGGTTATGGAATTGAATTAACTGATGAGCATATACGGATGAGCATATACGGATGAGAATTAATTTTGAACAGAAATTCTGACCATGTTGGAACATGCTGGTGCAGAATATTTACGCCAAGGTTTTATGGAAATCAAAGTCAGAATATTGCAGTAGTTTGGAATAAATGGAATTCGTATATCTGACTATATATGTTTAGGCGTGTGAAGCATAATTGGTTTATGGAAAATCCCTACTTATATGGAGAAGATTTATTCGAATATATGAGATAGAATGATATAAGGTAAATCCCTTGATTTATGGGATTTGGATATGCTTCAAGAATCAGATTTGGAATAGGAATATTGTGGAGATAATCAAGGAGTATTCAGATCTGATTCGTGGATATAAATTAGGGACAAAACACGGCTGCATACTTACGGATTTAACAGAAAAAATCTGCACACAGATTTTTTATCTTTCGAGAATTGCAAAGAGCCAGAATACTGTGTTCCAACACACGAACCTGCTGCACAAAGTTCAGAATCATATGCCTTAATTCCTCGGGAGGAGGAGATCCAGTGTCGACGAGTTTCGAGGTCAGAGGGAGTCTGATCAAGGCGGATCGGTAGCAATGGGAGCTTGCAGGATTCACGTTATAGTTAGATAAGATAAGTATAATTGTATGGTGTACTTTGTACTGTATCTTTCTGATTAGTGGATTCATTCTGAACTGGGCCAGGCCCCACAGATGTAGGTGGATTTCACCGAACTGCGTAACCAAGTCTTGTGTCCTTTACGTTTTACGTTAATATGCACTTGGTTAGATTAGTCATGTTGGAACACACCAGTAGTGATAATTGAATTAATTAGGTAAAACCAAATTTCAATTGGTATCAGAGCTTGGTCACTTATTATTCCCTTGGTTGTGTCAAGGAAAGTGAGATCGGTTTTACCAATGGCGACCAGAGAAGGAGCTTCTGTGTCTCGGCCACCACTGCTGGAAGGAAAAAATTACAACTACTGGAAGGCTCGCATACGGGTGTTCATAAATTCACTGGATGAATTAGCTTGGTACTATGTTGAAACATAATGGAAACCCCCTGTTGTTGGAAGTTCTGAAGGAGGAGAACCTAAGCCTAAAGAGTCGTGGACACCAGGTGAAAGAATGGGAAGCTTGGAAAATTCTAGAGCATTAAATGCCATATTTACTACAGTAGATGAAGATCAGTTCAAACTCATCTCTACGTGCCAACAAGCAAAGAAAGCGTGGGATATTCTACAAACTGTGCATGAAGGAACCAGTAGAGTTCGAGAATCTAAATTACAAATGTTGGCCACAAAGTTTGAGGAACTCAAGATGGAGGAAGATGAAACCATTGCTATATTCAATGGAAAACTCAGGGATATCTCCAACATGGCATACCAACTTGGAAAAGTATACAAAGAGGCGAAACTGGTGAAAAAAGCCTTGAGATCTCTTCCTAAAAGATTTGCTATGAAATTTGCAGCAATAGAAGAAGCAAGAGATGTAGCCAGCATGACCTTAGATGAACTAATGGGATCACTATAGACCTATGAGATGACAATGCAACAGCCTGCAAAGAAAGTCCAGAAGGAGTTGGCCTTCAAATCCTGTACATCAAGGGTCATCCATGAATATGATAGTGATGATGAAATTGAAGAACTTGCTCCTATCACCAAGAGTTTATCAAGAATGCTGAAGAAGGTGGTAAACAGGAATCCACATGAAAGATCTGGTGGAAACAAAACTCGTCCTCAAGATTTTGGTAATCGTGGAAGTCAGATGGAAGAAGGAAGTCAGCAATTCTCTAAAAATCAAAGTGGTGAAGGAAGGCAGTTTGAAAAAATTCAATGTCGAGAATGTGGAGGATACGGCCACATCCAAGCTAAATGTGCTAATACCCTAAAGAAGCAAGGAAAATCATATGTCACCTCATGGAGTGAAGATGATGAAGAAGACGAAGAGGAACTTACAAGCAATTATATGGCATTTGGAGCAAAATTTTACAGTGGATCAGTTGAGGTATGTTCTAACATGTCAGAGAAAGACGAAGCTGTGTGTTCCAACACAGGTTCTGATGGCACGTCCAGTGATGTTGACGGACTAGTTGTGAGTGATGAAGATATCTATAGTACATATGAGCATATGTATGCCATGTGGCTTCAAGTTGTTGATACAAATAGAGTGTTGAAGGAAGAGAAAACTCATCTGGGCGAGAAGGAGAAGGAGTTGCGAGTTTTAGTTGGTGAACTGAGAAGAGAGATTGAAGAATTAAATTTGAATCTAAGCTCAACAACTAAGAGAGTTGAGATGGCCGAAACAGCTATTACCAAGTTAAACACTGGAAAGGCAAAACTTGATGACATTCTGATCATGGGAAAACACTTTGGAGATCGACATGGAATCGGGTTTGACAAGTTATCAGGGAGCAAGGTCAGTCTCAAGTCAAAGGTTCAAGAGATGAAAAGAAATTTTATCAAGACCCATCAAAGGAAACCTCTCATCTGTAGCTACTGCATGTATCAAGGTCATACAGAGGAACAATGCCGAAAATTGCTCAGAGATATCATGACAGGGCGACAACTCTCAGTATGTTCCAACATAGACGATGTGCAGCGATCAAGAATGGTCAGAAAGGTATGGGTTGTTAAACGCACGAGTACTTTCCTTATTGCTCACACATCTCCTATTGCACATTCTAGAGACTCGTGGTACTTTGATAGTGGTTGCTCTGGCCACATGACTGGAACTCAGGAATTGCTAACAAACATCCAGCCATATGATGGTGGTTTTGTTACGTTTGGCGATGGAAAGAAGAGTTGAGTGGTTGGAAAAGGTGAACTGCATATTGAAGGATTCCCCGTATTCACTGGTGTTTTGTTGGTGGAAGACCTAAAGTCTAATCTCCTGAGTATCAGCCGGCTATGTGATGAAAATATAACCGTGGAATTCCATAAAGAAAAGTGCATAGTGAAACATGGCAACAACAAAGTGCTTACTGGTATTCGGTCATCAGACAAATGTTACTTATTGGAACAAGAAGTGAACTGTTGCAGTGTCAAATGTGATGAAGTAGATCGTACGGCTAACCATATTCCAACATCGGTTGATTTCTAAGATCAAGGACGTAATGATGTTGGAACACGGATGAGACAGATCTTAAAGATGAAGCTGGTGACTCTTATATCTTCAACAATGTTGGAACATCGTCCTCTCCAGAACTCTCCCGTGTTCCAACATCGGTGAAGGCTGAATTAAGCGGAAGAATGACTCGAACAATCCATTGGGTTAACTATAGGGAACTTGCTGGTCTACAATATTTTCTCTCCTTCATTGATGTTTCCTCAGTTGCCAGGTTAGAATCTATTCGCATTCTCCTTGTTATGGCTTACACTATGAACTTTACGATGTACAAAAAAACTGTCAAGAGTGCTCCCCTGCATGGTGTGGTTAATGTGGAAGTATATCATCGACTCAAGAAGGCTTTGTGTGGATCAAAACAAGCACCACATGCGTGGTATAAGCGACTCACGACCTTTCCTATTCAAAAAGGTTCTCGTCGAGGGGGAGAAGATCACACCTTGCTTCAAGATTTTGTGACTTTGATGCAAGCTGAATTGAAGATGAGTATGGTGGGAGTATTTGTAAGAATTCGGGTTGAGAGAAAGGTCGTGGTAACCTATGTTCCAACATCGAGACCAATTGCGGATAATTTCACAAAGCCGTTGGACACTGCTACGGTTGAGCTCCTCAGACAACACTTAGGTGCTTGTCAGATTTGAGGTATTTATTTAAATCTTTTATTTAGCAGTAGAAGTTTTGTTTATTTATTTTGTGTACAGAAAATTAGAAAAACACAAAAAAAATTAGAAAGAAGAAAAAGGTGAAAAAAATGATGGTCGAATATATTAGAAAGGTGGTTCTTCCTGGTATTCTGGTTTATGATGATAAGGAGTTGGAAGACAGTGATGCTGGACATGTTCCAACACAGAGTTTAGAGACAGGTTGAGAAGACGTGGACATGGATTAGAGATTCAGCTGTTCAAACATCAGTAACTGTGGTTGGAGAAGATTATGATCTGGATGGTGAACAAGTCTATGTTCCAACACTAGATAGGGGGAGAAAGTACTGATGAAGTGAAGGAAGCTGAGTAGGGGATGTGTTGATTCTGAAGCAATGAGAGCTGTTATGTTCCAACATTGGTGACTGTGTTCCAACACAAGGTGAGCAGATTATTGAAGGCACTTCTGATCAAACTGCCATGAGAGATATAATTTCAGCCGAAGGGACAACTGATCTGGGTGTATATGAGGAGTGTGGATTTACAGCTTACCTGGACTATTTGGGTCTCAAGACTGCTACCTCAATCTACAAGAAGTACAACCGAGAGATTGTAGAAGAATTCTATGGGAGGCAACATTGATCCAGATTTTGAGTGGTACAATGGGGTGAAGTTGATACCTCAATTCATTTAGATGGTAGCTTTGGAGGTATAAAATGCCAGATTAGATGAGGCACAGATAGCTGCTCCTGAAGAGGTTTAAAGGTTCTATTATGACTATGTTCCAACATAGGCCAGATATTTTCTTCAGGGGGAGCTGCATTTAATGGAGATTCTGGTTTGCTGTATCTATTGCGTGTGGCATATTTATGGTCCCAAGGGGGAGATGTTTTGGATTTCTTGGATGACTTTATTGGCTCCGTTGGGTTGATGTTCCAACATGCTTATTATTCCTGGATGTTGAAGGAATGCGGAATTCAGGGGGAGACGTTATGTTTCTATGTGCCAACATCCAGAGTGGTTTTCAAGGTTGATGTCTTTATTTGCATAAGCTCTTGTGATGAAATGCCAAAGGGTGATTGGTCCACAAAATGCCAAAGGGGGAGATTGTAAATTCTAGATTTATCTAGTTGGCAATTTGTGGAAATTATGCAAATATGGTATTATTGAGTTGCAACATCAAAGATGGAATTTTGGTGAAATAAGGAAAGGTTGAAGACTGAATCCAAGAAGGATACATCTAGTCCAAGTTGTATTTGAGTTGGAGAATATATCAGTTCCTATATATGTGGGATTAGATTAAGGTTATGGAATTGAATTAACTGATGAGCATATACGGATGAGCATATACGGATGAGAATTAATTTTGAACAGAAATTCTGACCATGTTGGAACATGCTGGTGCAGAATATTTACGCCAAGGTTTTATGGAAATCAAAGTCAGAATATTGCAGTAGTTTGGAATAAATGGAATTCGTATATCTGACTATCTATGTTTAGGCGTGTGAAGCATATTTGGTTTATGGAAAATCCCTACTTATATGGAGAAGATTTATTCGAATATATGGGATAGAATGATATAAGGTAAATCCCTTGATTTATGGGATTTGGATATGCTTCAAGAATCAGATTTGGAATAGGAATATTGTGGAGATAATCAAGGAGTATTCAGATCTGATTCGTGGATACAAATTGGGGACAAAACACGGCGGCATACTTATGGATTTAACAGAAAAAATCTGCACACAGATTTTTTATCTTTCGAGAATTGCAAAGAGCCAGAATACTGTGTTCCAACACACGAACCTGCTGCACAAAGTTCAGAATCATATGCCTTAATTCCTCGGGAGGAGGAGATCCAGCGTCGACGAGTTTCGAGGTCAGAGGGAGTCTGATCAAGGCGGATCGGTAGCAAGGGGAGCTTGCAGGATTCACGTTATAGTTAGATAAGATAAGTATAATTGTATGGTGTACTTTGTACTGTATCTTTCTGATTAGTGGATTCATTCTGAACTGGGCCAGGCCCCGCAGATGTAGGTGGATTTCACCGAACTGCGTAATCAAGTCTTGTGTCCTTTACGTTTTACGTTAATATGCACTTGGTTAGATTAGTCATGTTGGAACACACCAGTAGTGATAATTGAATTAATTAGGTAAAACCAAATTTCATAAATTTAGACTGTAAAGCAATTACCGCCGGACAGGATTGCCACATCGAACCAGCCATGCATAGTTGTCTACGACTTGAGAGCAGAAGACGAGGACTCGTTGAAGCCAACGAGCTTACAAATCATGGAGGGGAAAGCGATGGAGGTGAACCACCAGTGCTGGTCGGGGCGAGTGTTTCTTCATGAATGCCTCGATAGCATCGTACGCAGTAGCAATCAGCTACGCCAATGCCATTGCCTCCATGATCGTTGCCACAAGCTCTGTGCCTTTTTCAGCTTGTCTAGGTCAGACGAGTTCCAGTCATCTCTACAACCGCTCTCGTGCATGACTATATGGGAGAGAAATGGGGAGTGGGGGTAGAGGATAGGGTTTTTGTACTTCGTAGTGTGTGTGATTGTGTGTGTGAGAGAATGGGGAAAATGAGAAGGGGGTTTTGAATTAGAGAGAAGAGGAATGCAAGTGACGGGTCGGGTTTGGGGCTTTCTATTCAAGTCTGGGGATGAGGGTGAAAGGGAGAACCTGGAAGTTTGGGTTGTCTTACAAAATAGAAATTTTGATTTGTAATGGTAAATTTATTCACAAAATATAAGAAAAGAAATAGTTTTTTTTGCCATAAATTTATGATATTTAGAGCGTCATTAAATTTTGTGACATGAACGTATGAACTCCCTCTGTCTCATCTCTAATTGCACATAATCTTTTTCACAGTCTCCAATAAACACATTTGACTGTAAATATATGTAATTACATATAATAACGGCACACAAAAAGTAGATATTTTAAAACTTCATGTTACGGTGAGTCTAACGGTATCTTATACGATAATATTATTGGTCGTTTAATTATCCAAATATATGGTCAAATTTTGACAAGTTTGACTGACAAAAAGATTCTTTGCAATTTGAGATTGGCCAGAGGGAGTAGTAATTTGCTTTAGTGATAATGTATGTCTTTAAAAGTTAGTGAAAGCTGAACGTGTAGTGCTTTTTTTTAATGTTTTAAATGTCGCTAAATTTTGTGACATGAACTTATGTAGTAATCTGATATGTTCACGTATCACTAAAAATTTAGTGACGCTTAAATGTGTAGTATGTATTGTGACACTTCCTTATTTTTCACAAATATGCGTCGCTATTAGACTTTTTTTTGTAGTATTTGAAATAATAAAATGTTCGGATTTTTTTATACATTGATAGATTACTTTTCATAGAAATATGTATACATATTATTTATTTATTTATATATGACATAGTTTTGTTTTAAACCGACTTACTGTTAAATTAGGGCATTTTATAATTAGTGAGACTAATAAGGTCATTTGATATTTACTTTTATTTATTGCAATGTGATACTTATAATTATGTTAGACTTTTAAAATGAATCTCAACATATAAATAAATATTTTTTAGATAATTTGAATGAAATACTTATAAAAATAATCAAATTTTATTGTATTTAATATTTAACGATTTCTAACTATTTCATAGAGTTTTCTTTAGATGACTAAAATTTTAAATTCTTTTTTTAATTAAATGTAAGACACAACATGTATATAAAACTTAATCCTAATATTTTGATTAATAATATCGTGCAATGTATGATGGTACTCTGCTAGTTTTAAGTAAAATGAATGAAAGAGATTTAACCGGGAGAATAAAAAATAAATTGAACGAATAAAATAATCTCATATTTATAAAAAAAAAATGGAAGGTGCCACTCTGAGTTAGTATGTTTTATTTTCATGCAGTATGTTTTATGAGAAAATCTTATGTTAAACTAACTAACAGTTGGATCAATAATGAAAAACTTGGCTTAAGTTACTTTTATGGTCAATTTAATAATTATTTATACATTGCGATACATTTTATAAGTTATTCAAAGTTATAGGAAACTCGTTCTAATAAATAAAAAGAAGCATCAAATCATTTCACTAGTTACATCAATTATAATATAACATCATCCAACCGTTAGTCGGTCTAAAACAATACTTTGTGATGTTTTATTTATTTGATTGTTAAAATATTTAAATATATGTAACTAAAAGCTATGAGAATTTTATATTTAACAAATAGAATTTCAAAGTATTTTAAAATATTGTTTTACTGTATATATCAATAAAATTTAAAGTCAAAGTGACACACTTTTGGCTCTATAGTGTGAGATTTAAATAGAGACGGGAGGAGTACAAAGTCAGGAGTCATTCAAGAAAAATCAATATAGATGTTGGAAAAATATGTTAAAAATAATTACAATAAGTGAAATTAATATCTAACACAATTGGCATATAGCAATAACTAGCGTATTGAAATGATATCTAAATTGCATGTCAAATACTTCATCTAGAGCTAAGTTGGAATGAACTATCGCATTCTCACTATGATCATAGGGCAAAGAAATGTGAAATGGATGTTCAAGCGATAATTCATTTGCAGAGATTAGCAAATAAAATTTCATACTCCCTCTATTTTTTTATTTATGGCTCATAGGTTTAGGTGTTTGGATTTAAGTGAAGAAAATGGGTGGATGAAATTAAAGGAATCTTGCCAAAAATTGAAAGGGTGTCAAATAAAAGAAAATATCCATTTATAATAAGTGTGACATAAATAACAAAACTGAGGGAGTACACTTTTAATGACCTAAAACGTGTGACAAAGTTACATGTGTGTGTAGACAATGCTCCAATAAATTCATGTCACTACAAGACTTTCTATCACTGAAAATGAAATAAATGTATGGTTGAAAAAAAAGGTACTCCCTATGTCCCTTCTATTTCTGTAGAGTATAGAGAGACAAATGGCTAGTAATTTTTTTGACGGAGGGAAAGGTCTAAACTATCCTCATCTTCAACCTCTCCCTTTCACCATCTCACCTGTCACCAACTTCTCCAAATCTCCCTCTCCCTCTCTTTATCCTTCTGATGCCGCCGCTCCTCCTCCTTCGTCCTCCTCTTCTGCCGCCGTCTTTGCCCGTATCTGAACTCAAATCACAGGAGTATTAGAACTCGGAGGATGATGAGATGTTGTTATCTTCTTCTTCATCCCGCAATTTCATCTTCACCAATTTCATCTAAACTCTATTGCTGCCTTCTTCTAACCTCTTCATCGGAGTATTTTTCTGGGGCCTTTGATTTTGGAATGGGATGCTAACCTCCGGAGCTTCACAGAAGAAGCTCCGGCGCTATATTCGATATTTTTCCATGGGAACTCGGAGAAAGATCCGCGAGAGGATCTCTTGCGTTTTGAGAAGTGATGTGATGTAGAAGAAGATGAAATAGGAAGAGGAGGAGGGGGAGAAGAAGAAGACGGAGGAGATGGAGGGGGAGGAGAAGAAAACGGCGACGGTTTTGGGAGAAGTAGATATGTAGATGGGTGGCTTAGAGAGAAGAAAATGAATGGTTTGGGTTGGTCATGTGGGTAGGGTAAATGTAAAATTTTTATTTTTAAAGGGTAGATTTGTCTTTTGCTATGTTAAAATTTTCTTAATATGGAAACTGTGTAAATTTGGGTGGGACACATAAAAAAGGAAATTATGCAGAAATGACTGAGACAGAGGAAGTAGGTCAATCATATTCAAAGATTAAAATCCTCGCAAGTGAAAACTAAGTGTGAATTATATTTTAAAACAGATGTTTTCTTTTGCTGTTGTCAGTGTTATGTTTTGATGCACACTTTGATGTTATAAAATTTATGTGTTTTATTTGATGTTAAACTATGATGTGTTTTATAATGTTTAAGCCTTCATTGATTTTTTTTTTTAAATCATAAACTCATCGTAGTGAGGGGGTATATATTAGGCTCCCCAAACCCTGAGTAAACAAAGCTTCATGAGCTCACTGAGTTATACAAAAGAGATAAACTCGTGGAAAGCGATTCACACTAAGATTTTCCGAATTTGTTGTTCACATCCCATGTAAACAAAGATTCGGCCTAAGAAACCCGTTTCGAAGTCCACTACAGCCTACCATTTTTATGCCTCCACACCACGTGTTGACATAAAGTGATGGCCTTCCGCAGTGGCTCCTAGCAAAACACTTCCCCTTAAGTGCTTCACTCTAGCACCAAGGTAATGATGATTGAAATTGGGCTAAGGTGCATGATTCTACTATAAGTTGATATGAAGTTGGTGAAGAACAAGCTCTTATCAGCCGCAACTTTGTCAGTTATTAATTCATCAGTATATCATCAGCTTTTCCATCAATTCTTGATCCTGGGCTTTGACTCAAAACCCAGAGGAAAGAGCAGTACCGGATTCTACCAAGCATTGTAAAGAACCACATATCAAACCTAAATATATGAGTTACTATCATTTGGAACACATGGATTTCTCATACTCATCTATTAGCCTATTCTAATATGTGGGTATGATTATGAATCTAGCTTGACCTGCCCAGTGATTTCTTTTGGAAAATTTGAAGAACTGAAAGTTTGGTTTACCTGATTTTTGCAAACCAACTTTGACAGGGTATCCGCAACTCCATTAGCCTCTCTGAAGATGTGTTGAATTGTAAATTCAACTTGTTGAAGCAGCTAAGATTTTTCTATAGTCTATTCTATGTGAGTCTGAGGTATTCCTTCCGCATCCAGCTTTACATGACCAGCGATTTTTTGTGGCAGACCTGCAGAGTAGTAACACTTACCTGATCTCGGTTGGCCATCTTTGCAAGGGAGTCGGCAGCTCCGTTTTCCTGTCCATATATGTATTGAATAGTGTAATCCATTTGTTGAAGTAGATGCCAGATCTCCCTCATCAGCTGCTACATCTTCCATGGTATCTTGAACTGTTTGTGAACCATTCTGATCAGCATCTTTGAGTTAGTGTTGATTTAAATGTTACTGATGGTGTGCTCTTGAGCTAATTGTATTCCATTTAACAAAGTTGTGGTCTCTGCCTGCAAACTTGATTCAGCTATGATAAACCTGGATATTGCAACTATTATTTTACCTTTGTGATCTCTGAGGATACAACCAATTCTTGCAGTATCAGTACTTAGACAAGAACCATCAATATTTAGTTTATATTTTGAGGGTAAAAGCCACCTAATTATCCTTGTTGGTCTCTGGATTTTGGTTTTCTGATATAGGAGTTTTGGCATATGTGATAAATCCCACCTAAAGTCCAGCTTGAATGCCAAAAGGGTGTCATTAATGTGGTACAATATTCTTTTGAATATGTGACCTGTGACTGGCTTTATTCCCTCAAAAATATAATTACATCTGGCACGCCAAAGGTACCAGATTACTACACACGGTATAATTCTGATTAACTTAGCAAAAATTGCATCAGAGGAGGAAGTGTTCCAATAAAAATAAATTCTATCCCATAATAGCTGAAATGCATTTGGAGCCAAACTGAAAGTTCTATCTATTAAGTTCCAGATTTTTTTAACCTGATCACATGTGTTAAAACAAAGGTGTATTGATTCCGAATCATTTAAACAAAAACACACCTTGATGGTAGGTGAAACTAAAAATCCTCAAGAACATCTGGTAAGGCTATTAGTCTATTTAGTAGTTTCCAGTTAAAAAAACTTATTTTCTTTGGTAATATGTTAGACCACAGATATTTGAATGAGGGGATCTTGAGTTTCTTTCTTCGAATCAACTCATATGCTAACTTTACTGTGAACTCACCAGTCTGTGTTGGTTTCCAAATTAGTATATCATCATACTTAGGAAAAAATTTATGTTCTAGATTCAGAATGGAAATGATATTATCAGGAAGCACGTCTCTGAGGTTACTGGAATAGAAAAATTTATTAAGTACGAATTCAGCTACAGTTAAGTCGGGATATGGAAGTTCTGCAAAGTTCTGAGTATGGTTTGATAAAGGACCAACTTCAGTCCAGTTTGCATTCCAAAAGGAAATTGAACCACAGCCTATTAGAACCTCTGTATTAGATAATGCTATGTTTTGAATTTCTTTGATTCGCTTCCATGTTCTTGAGGTTTTATGAGTATCACTCATAGACCACATGGTTTGTGACCAAAGGGATTTCCCTAACTGAAGTTTCCACCATAGTTTGATGGAAATAACATTTTGTTAAAGTATTAAGGTTTTGAAAATTTAATATGTTTTCCTCAGTTGGGAAACATAGTTTAGGGTATGATTTCCATATTCTCTTCTTTTGATTATTCCCTGAGTTAGAGTCCCAAAAAAATCTTGCCAGTGTTTTATGAATTTGACTTATGATATGTTTGGTTGGCTTCAACACAGTTATTAGATGAATTGGCAATGGAGGTCAATACATGTTTTATTAAAACTGCCCTTCCTGCTAGAGAGAGCAGCTTAATATGCCAGTGATTAATTTTATTTTGGATTGAAATTAACATTCCCTGGAATAGGGAATTCTTTACTCTTCCTGTGTAGATAGGGCATCCCAAATACTTAAAAGGTAGGGATCCTTCTATCATATTTGTTTCATGTTTGATTAAGGTTATAATTCTATTAGGTGTGTGTTTTGAGATACAAAAAGATGATTTCTCAAAGTTAACATTTTGACATGTTGCTAATTCGCATGATTTCAGGAAACTGATTATTGTTTTAAGTTCCTGCTTTGAGTATTTTAAAAGAATTGTTGTATCATCCGCAAAGGAGAGATGTGTGGAGGCTTTCATCCTGTAGGGTAACTTATATGACTGAATATTTCCATATTTGTATAGGAAATTCAGGTTCTGAGAGAAAGCCTCAGCCATTAAGATAAAAAGCAGAGGTGAAAGTGGATCACCTTGCTTAAGTCCCCTAGATGCTGAGAAAAAATCTACTATTTTTCCATTGTTTAATAATGAAAAGAAAGAAGATTTGATATTCCTCATAATTAGATTAACCATAATGGATGAAAAACCTTGTTTGATTAGAATTTGGGATAAAAATGACCATGAGACTCTGTCAAATGCCTTCATCATATCTAGCTTGATAATCATATTATATCCTTTTGTTTTAGAATGTAAATGATTTGTTAGCTCTTGCATTAAAAGGACAGTATTAGCAATTTCTCTTCCGGAAAAAAATGTTGATTGTTCGGGACTAATTATCAAGTCTAAACAGCTTTTAAGTCTTGTGGAAATTATTTTTGAAAAATTCCTATTTGTGAAATTGCATAGACTTATAGGTCTATAGTCTTTAAATGTTGAACACACATCTTTTTTGGGTATTAGGATGATCAATGCTGATGTGATGGTCATAGGTATTTCTTTTTCATCAAAGAACTCTTCCACTTCCATCAGCACATCAGTTTTAACTATCTCCCAAACACTTTTGGAAAAAGAAACCAGAGTAGCCATCTGGTCCTGGAGCTGAATGACTGTCCATGGATCTGACTATATCTGTTAATTCTTCCATTGTAATTTTCTTGATTAGATTAGAGTTCATATCCTTAGTTACAACCTGTGGTATATTTTCCAGTATCCATGCAGAATTGATTCCTGAGGGATCTTTTTGTTCTTCAGTTAAAAGTTTTGAAAAGAAGCTGATAGCTTCTTTCTCTATGTCTTCAGGTTGATTTAACCATTTGTCATCATCTTTTTTTATTAAAGAAATTGTTTGCCTTTTATGTTTACTTAAGATTGATTGATGAAATAATTTTTAATTTTCATCACCTTCTTTCATCCATTTTAATCTTGATTTTTGTTTCAAAAAGACTTCTTGATTAGTTAGAGCAAACTTCAGTTTTGCCTTTGCAAGATTTAAAGCCTGCAGATTTTTATTGGAATCATTTTCCTGTAGATCTTCTTCAGCTTTTATTACCGAATCTTCACAGAGGTGGATAGCATCAAAGATGTTCCCAAAAATATTCTTGTTCTAGCTTTTTAGGATTTTCTTTAAATGTTTTAGTTTAAAAACTAATCTCTCCATTCCTCTTTTATTAGTGTGTATATTCCAAGCATGTTTAACTAACTTCATAAAAGTTGGGTGATTGACCCAACATTCCTGAAATTTAAAGGGTTTTTGGATTGGGCATTGGGGATTTGTCGGAAATATGCATAATCAATGGGGTGTGATCAGACCCTTCCCTTGTAAGTGTTTTAATTTTAGAATTTGGGAATAGAAACCACCATAAATTGTTAGAAATTCCTCTATCCAGTCTTTTCCATACCCTGCATTTTGGCCTCATTCCAGTCCATGTGAACGGACATCCAGAAGTTGGGATTTCAGTCATGTTTTGATCATTTAGGAAGTTGTTAAAATTCCTTATACTGTTCTGGTCAGGGATGGATTTACCTAGGTATTCCTCATTCTTAGTGATTACATTAAAGCCTCCTATTGGACATAAAGGCTCATTTTTCCTTTTTGCTAAAGCTTGCCACAGTTTATTCATTACCTGGATAGTGTGCTTAGCATAAATGAAACCCATCTAACATTCAGATGAGAAGTTGCTGGATTTAATTTTCATTATGATGACCTATTCTTCTACAGAGAAAATATCCACTGATAGATCATCATCCCACGGAATCCAAATCTTACAAATAGGGTTTGCAAAACAATTACTGAAACCTAATTCTCTGGAAATATCATGTACTTGATTAGAGTTTAATAAAGGTTCCATTAAGGCACATAGTTTGATTGTGTTACGTCTTTTAATATCTTTTAATCTAATTTGAGTAGATTTGTTACCTATTCCCCTTATATTCCATACACACATATTTAGACTTATTGGATGTGTGTTGGAAAAGGTCAGGGATGAACGGGTGAAGACCGTTTTAGGTGTGGAGGAGTAGTCTTTTTTGTTATACTTCCTCTGTTTATGCTTAATGTCTGTGTTGTTAGCCTTAAGAATTGCATTAAGTCTTGTCGGGCTGCAGTTAGGTTAGCCTTTAACTCTTCAAAGTTAAGTTTTCCCTGATTTAAATTTTTTTCTTTTTGTCTCTTAGATGTTTCTGTATTAAGCCAATCAAGATCTTTAAGAGTTTTCTTGCTGGATGATAATAGTGGGGAGCTTCCTCCATTGATTTCTATAAAATCATCTTCAGCATCAGGATTAGTACTGTTTCGATTATTCCTTTGATTAGCTGTAGGAATGTCTCTGATCTAGTTCCTTTTAGGATTGGAACAGTTAAGGATATTAGTTTTTTGTGACATTATTGCTATTTCTTGGGTTGGCTTTTCAGGCACTACCAACTGATTAGGAAGGTTCAGATTCTCACCCAGATTAGCTGTGTCTTTAACATTGTGAGGGAAGTCCAGAGAGGAGGGTAGTTTAGTAGATGTGTAATTACTGGTTTGTTGTTTCCATGGTTACAAATCTTGTCTTGGTGGCAAATTCACATCCTAAGAATTAGCTACCTTAGAAAATTTAGGGTTAGTGTTGTCTTTAGTTGATTGGTTATTCCTTGTGAACGTAGTTTGATTTACAGATGGAAGTACAGTAATTCCAATCTGTTCTTCAGGGTAAGTATTAAAAGAAACCTCAGTATGAGGTGCAGTTGGAGTTATGCTGGGAAATTCAGATGAGATCTCTGTTATATCTAACTGCTTCTCTGAGTTCAAGACATTAAAGTCATTATCAGGAGTCAAGTATGATATCTGGGATCCTTGTCTAAGGACCAGATCTTCTGAACTTGCTACTCCAGGTATTTGTGTATCATCCTGTGATAGTTCCTTGAAATGTAGAGTCTTCTTAGAGGGATTATCGGATTTGCTCTTGTAAATAAGAGTAAAGTGTTTTTTGAGAATGGAATGCCAGATGATGAGGGACCATTTCCTTTACCTTTATGTCTGCTATGTTCATCATTGGAAATGGATTTATTACCTGGCTGGGCTGCTGGATCTTTAGGTCTCCAATGTGTGAACCTAGAAATGTTCTTGTCAAACCTGCAAACAGTATCTGTGTGTCCTAATTTTAGACAGTTAGAGCAATACATTGGTACTCCCTCATACTCTATATATTTCCAATAGCCTATGTCTCTAAAACTTAACCAGATTCTTTCCAACATGGGTTTTGTAACATCTATTTCGACACAAATTCTTTCCACATGTGGCCTGGTTCTATTAAGAGAGGCTCTGTCTACCCTAATTGGAGTACCTATGATATTACCAATAGACATTAGGACCCCATAATCAAAGAATTGCTGAGGTAAACCATATAGAGCAATCCATATAGGAGCAATGGGAGAGTCTACATTAGGGTTTAAATTAGGAACCCATTTGGTCATTCGAATTGAATATGTTCCAAAATTCCATATCTTATGAATCCAACAACGGTAATAATCATCAAGTAAAGAAAAGGATATCAAAATCTGTCGATTGTCAAGTAGGATTATGTCGTTATGGCCTTTGAAACCTGCAGTGTGGAAATCTTTACGAAGCTTGTCAAGTTGCGGCCGACTGCAAAAAAACTTCCCTAGCGTCCATCTGAGGGGGTTTCCAACTTTGTGCATTCCTCGTGAGTGAAATGCAGTTTGGGTTCCCCCAGATGTTCAATTATGGACTTTGGAGTAAGGGAGCATTGTTTTCTATTTGAACTTTGGGGGAGTAAGATTTAGGGCTTCGCGGAGTTCTTGATTGAGGGCTTGGGCATAAGAGATAGGTGGATTATGGGCGATTGGTGGTGGCTCCGCCATATCGGCGGTGCCGGAGAGGTGAGGATTGGTGATTCGCAAATCGTTACAAGCCGAGGAAGAAGATCGCTACGAATCGCACCTATACTAGGTGTTTTTGCCTTAATTGAATTTTTATTTTTATGTTTTATTTTCTGTTTTACTAATTTTTATGTGCCCTTTAGTATTTTATTGGATGTTTGATTACTTTTGGTTAAATATGTATTTTAGTGTATTTATTTGATGTTTATATTTAGTATGTTGTTTATAAATTTTATACAATGTGTATTTAGTAAGTATTTTATTTAATGTTATGTTATTTTATTTTTGTATATTTTTATATATGACTAATTTTTTAAAAATTTGATGTGTATTTTAATATTTTATTGGATATTAACTATTTTATTTTAAGTATCTTTTTATTTGATGTTTACTTATATTAATTTGTGTTTTTTAGCTTTTTATAAATTTTTTAATTAATTAATTTTTATATTTTATGTTTTACGTTTTACGTGTGATAATAATGAAATTTACACCCTTCTTTCAGTGATTAGATTATGTATATTCAAAAAATAATTAAAATTTTGTAATTTTATAAGGAAATTAGTAAAACATAAAAATGAATTGGGGTTAGAAATACCAAAAAACAATTGGCACAATATAATATGGACATTTTTTTATGTGTGTGTAAGGAAAAGGAGGAAAAACTTGAATGGAAGAAGAGTCAAATATTTATTTATTTTCCTATAAAGAAGATTGAGTAATAAAAGAGGGCAAAGTATTGGGAAAGACGGTCTTTCCATGGGCTTATGGAAAGACGGAGTTTAATTCGAATGATAAAAGGTAAAAGGTCTTAGTTGCAACATTAAAAATTTAGTATGCAACATGTAGTAGTTATAAAATTTATAACCCGGTTCATGCAACCCAAAAATTTTATCTTAATTTCTTCTAATTTACACTTTAAACCTTGGTCTTTCCATAAGTCATGGAAAGACCGTCTTTCAAGAGACGCACTCATAAAAGAAAAAGAAATGCCAAATAGCAGTTAAATTTTTAATTAAAAATGGGATTCTCGGGAAATTAAATGGAATTACTCCATTTATTTTTTAAAGTTTTGCACACTTAATAAATTTGTACTCCCTCCGTTTCTTTTACATTGGCACCTATATTTGGGCTCTTGGATAATTGCTACATATAGGAAAAGACATAAAGTTGATGGGTGTAGATTGTTTGGTCTCTAAAAGCAAACTAATTACTGTACATGCAGCCACCAAAATTGAGGCTAATTCTTCCCTCCCAAATCAGACAAGGGTGGGAAATTGTACACTTTAATTCAAAAGAACCGCTCACGGCCCAATGGCCAAGGAACTAAGAAAATGAAATGACAGGTTGTGGTACATATCATCAAAAACCAGTAACAAGGTGCTTTCATCCCCTTCTCTTTCACTCTTCATCTTCTCCTCTCTTCATCTTCTTCCCTCTTCAACCTGAAACCTACGTAGCAGCAATATCGTCATGGTGGAACAGGATCGATTGACTGATTTCCAACGCTGTCAAATTGGGGAGTTCATCCTCCAAAATTTAAATGAAGGTAAGATTGCACCCCATCGTCGGAAGGAGGCTGCCCAACGATGGAGCACTTCGCTACACACCATTAGTCGTCTTTCAAACCTGCACAAAAAACAAGGACAGTTAGGGTTATGTACAGACTGGAGGAGGAAGGTGAAAGGAAAACAGGGAAGGAAGAAAGTTGAAATCAACAAAGAGCTAGCTATGACTGTCCCCCTCCCATTGCGCACAACACAAAGGGGATATGCAGCAGCAGTTGGGGTTAGCACTTCCACCATGCATCGTTGGATCAAGGAGGGACAAATTCGAAGCCATTCAAATGCAATAAAGCCACAACTTTCAGCAACTAATCAACTACACAGGTTATACTACTCAATATCTCACTTGAAGTATGATACGAATTCAGGAAAAAATTCTTTCATGGATATGCATCACATTATACATATAGACGGGAAATGGTTTTATATAACGAGAGTTGCGGAGAAGTACTATCTTCTCCCGGATGAGGAAGAGCCTCACCGGACTGTTCAGAACAAAAAGTATATACAGAAGATAATGTTCCTTTGTGCCGTATGTCAACCTATCATCAACAATGAGGGGGATGTCTTGTTCGATGGGAAAATTGGGATTTGGCCATTCACACATGAAGAGACAGCAAAGAAGACAAGCAAGAACAGACCAGCGGGTACTCTAGAAACCAAACCAATTCCATCAATCAACCGTAACGTTACTAAAGCGTTCATGTTGACAAAGTTGGTCCCAGCAATCAAAAGGAAATGGCCTTTACTATCTAGCACAAATATAACAATTAGACAAGACAATGCAAGACCTCATATATGTGATGACGATGCTGAATTTAGAATGGCTGCAAGTTCAGACGTCTTCAACATAAAATTGGGTTTTCAGCCGCCTAGAAGCCCGGATCTGAATGTTTTAGATTTGGGGTTTTTCAATTCAATACAAAGTTTGCAGCACAAGACAAAATCACAAACTTTGGATCAACTCATTTCAGCAACAGAAGCTACTTTTGAAGAATTACAACTAGAAAAACTCAACAAAGTGTTTCTAACACTCCAATGTGTCATGGTGGAGATAATCAAATGCAGGGGGTCTAACAGTTACAAACTTCCACATATGAAGAAAGATGCACTCCAATTACAAGGTATGCTACCAACTGACATAGAGGTTGGCACGGATGTAGTTAGGGAGGGTTTACAAAGCTTGATATCAGCCGACAAAGCTATGGGTCTTGAGTACATTATTCAGCAACTTTTGTGAAAGCAAAGATGTTTGAAGTGCCATTTGGTTTTACAATGTGTTAGGATAGGGTTGGCTAAGATGCAAACACAATGCTAGGTTTTGTTGCTGTGTTTGCAAAAAATTGTGCAAACACAATGCTAGTTGTAATGAGAAAAAATTGTGTGGAAAGATTATAAAATATGTGAATTTGTAGTTTGTTTCGAAGACAAAGTGGAGCACATAAACACACATAGGTTGAACAAAACAGCCTAACCCTAAACACGCATTGTGCAACAACAGAAATAGCCACATTGAATACACATAATTATCAGCTAAAATCATCATTCCTAAACACAACATTCAGGCTATCCGAAAAAGAACTGTACTGTTTACAGAATAATGATGTTCAACAAATAGCCACATTCACAACAGGCGGAGCATTGATTTCAGGACCACCCTTTGCACATTACCAATCATTGGCAGACCAAAACAACAACATGTAGGATTTCACACAAATTTTACAGTAAAATGCTGGCTTGAAGAAAGAATGAACTCAGTAACATTTCACACAAATCTTACAGTAAGCTTCCACACAAAACAGCAACATGTAAGATTTCACACAAAACAAAAACAGCAACATGTAAGATTTCACACAAATCTTACAGTAAAATGCTAGCTTGAAGAAAGGGTGAACTCAGTAAGATTTCACACAAATCTTACAGTAAGATTTCACACAAAACAGCTACATGTAAGATTTCACACAAAACAGCTACATGTAAGATTTCACACAAAACAGCAACACGTAAGATTTCACACAAATGTTACAGTAAAATGCTGGGTTGAAGAAAGGGTGAACTCAGTAACATTTCACACAAATCTTACAGTAAGATTCCAAACAAAAACAGCAACATGTAAGATTTCACACAAAACAAAAATAGCAACATGTAAGATTTCACACAAAACAGCAATATGTAAAATTTCACACAAATCTTACAGTACAATACTGTAAGATTTCATACAACTCTTACAGTAAGATTTCACACAACTCTTACAGTAAGATTTCACACAACTCTTACAGTAAGATTTCACACAACTCTTACAGTAAGATTTCACACAACTCTTACAGTAAGATTTCACAACGTTTAAAATGCTAAAGTAACACAAATTTTCCCTTGAAAACCCAATCAGGAGAACTAGCGAACAGTAAGATTTCACACAGTATGGAACAACATAGTGGTTAAGGAAAGAGCATCTCTGAGAAGATTAGTGTTCTTCTAACAGCTTTCAAGTGTGTCCAACAATTATTAACTTAAGTTGCCCACTTTAGGACGGTGTAGGAATAATAGGCTAGTTATCCAGCTTCAGCTTTGCCCATTCAATATGAAGTGTGCAGACATAGACCCAAATTCCAGATTTAACTTGCATGAGAAAATGGCTTTTTCTATCTTTTGGCTCCAGGTCTTTAACTAGTCAGAAAGGGGTTGAGGTAAATCAAACCCCAAGCGATATCAAAACTGCATGTCACTTTTCCATTTTCATCTAACCCGTAACTGGTAAATGCAAGCTTGTAACCCAACACTGAAAATAAGGCCCCTAGTTGTACTCAATTTTTATCTAGCTTTACACAAGAGTAACGCAAGTAATGTTACTACATTTTAGTTTTCAACAACGTACCTATAAAGGGAACCAATCCTTCCACATCTCCATTAATTCTGTTGGAGGCAATTTTCCACACTCATCACTCCGGTATTGGGACAATAACAGTTTGTGAACCCAAGGATGTACTGACAGGGGGACCAAAACCAAAAACTTGACAGAGTTACTAACTACGTATTATTACCCGGTGAATAATTATAGCGACATACACTGATTTATGAAGGATTTTGTAAGATTTTACCAGTTTCAGAAATTCCTCAAATGTACAAAGTAGGGTTAAAGCATTTACCTTCGACAAGTCGATGGGCACTCCATTTAAATCGTACACGTACTTCTCATATTCGGATTTTTTAGGCTCAATCTCTCCCATCTTTTCTGGAGTGGCAAAGGTAGCGTCGTCCACCAGTGAGTCGGAGTCAATGTCTTCATCGGATTCGTATGTGTCAGCGACGCCAGGCCATCCCTCAACATCAATGAAATCACGACAAGTTAACCTAACCCGCCTTTTCGTGAACGAGCTCGAACTCTGGAAGTAAGTGTTTGGAGACCATCTTGTCGACGTCGTGGAACTACGCCAGCGCCGCAGAGGATTCCGCAACCTGATATGTCGTCGACCGGAGATGAACACGACCATCGTCGGCAGGAGACTTAGACAAGACGACATCGTCGTCGGGCCATTCCATCTCCTCGACGACGGTGTCATCGATTTGGGACTGAAATTGGAATGGCGGTTCAGATTCGCCGGGAAGAGGAGGGTTATTTTCGGATCCGGAGGAGATTCGGCTGAACATCGTTGCTTCTGGGTTTACGGTGAACTCAAATTTGTGAAATGGGTTGACGATGCCACGGTTCAAGTTTTCATCAGGCAAGAAGTGAAGACAGTGGCGAGAAGGACGATTTTTGTAAATAGACAAACTTGATCTAGGGTTCCAACTCTTGATTCCTTTTATATGGTGGCTTGAAGAAAGGGTAAAGTGTTCAAATTTGGGCCAAGGTTTGGGCTCCGTGTTTGGATTAAAATCTCAGATTCCGAAAATGTGGAGTGAAAGGTTAGGCATAGTGTTGGGTTAGTGAATGGATTAATTGGGTCCAGGTGGCAAATGAGGAAGTTAATTGTGGTAAATTCTAAAATGTCAAGAGGGTAATATGGTCAAAATGAAAAATTGTCCTTTCCTTTTAAGGCCATTGCTGCATGGGTGCCAATAAAAAAAACACTCACGTTTAGTAAGTGTGTCATTGTTAAAAAAACGGAGGGAGTATATTTTTCTAGCTTTGTCATCTTTCATTTTATGATAAAATGTGCATTTCAACTTTTTATCTCTTCACTCAATTTTCTCCATGCATTTCAATTTACAAACAAAATAAAATAATAACACATAAACCTATTTTGTCAAACACAGTGAAACAAAGGAACAAAAATTAGGAAACGGAAAAGGAGAGTGGGTAACTTTTTAAATCCTTCTCCAAAACGGAATCGGACAAACTTATGTACCTAGTCCTATAAAAGGAAACTTATGTACCACTCCAGTTCTTCGTTCTTATTTCGATCATCATCATTCTTTACGACTGTTTGTGATCATCCTCGTCCTTCATCAGCAAACATGGGAGACGATGAAATAACTGAGAGCTACGGAGATGGAGGATCATGGACCAGAGGCCGATTCCTCGGAGAAGGAAGTTTCGGCGCCGTCTTTCTCGCCACCTCAAAATCTCCATCTTCAGAATTCCAGATGGCCGTGAAATCCGCAGAGATTCTGCGCTCAGAATCACTCCGCCACGAGAGAAGTGTGTTGAGTTCTTTAGTCGGTTGTCCAAACGTAATCCAGTGTTTCGGTGCGGAAATCACCCTAAAGAAGAGTGACGGATCTGGGGTCTACAACCTGCTACTCGAATACGGCTCCGGCGGAACATTACTCGACCGGATAAAGTCCACAAGAGGAAAGGGATTGCCGGAATCCGAGGTCAGGTGGTACGCCAGTTCCATTGTTAGAGGGCTGTTTAAGATTCATCAAGCTGGTTATGTGCACTGCGATTTGAAGCCGGAGAATATTCTCCTTGTCTCGACAGATCAAAATGGACAGAAATTCAGGGCCAAAATCTGCGATTTCGGGCTGGCAAAAACTGTGAAAGAAGACAGGCAAAAGATGAAGTTGCGGCGGACATGGATTGGAACGCCGGAGTACCTACCACCGGAGGCGGTGAGACAAGGGCTGCAAGAGCCTCCCGGCGACATTTGGTCCCTCGGAATGATTGTGTTGGAGATGTTAACCGGGCTTCCTGCATGGGAACAAGGTTCTTCCCGGCATGCGATTCTCCGAAAGCTTTATTATAAAAGTTCTTCCCTCCCCACTATTCCGAAAGATCTCTCGCCAATGGCCAGGAGTTTTCTCAACATGTGTATCAGGAGAGTGGTGAAGAACAGGGCGACTGCGAAGTCGCTGCTTCGACACCCTTTCATCAGTGATGATGGATCAGGATTTGAAGACCCCGCCAATTTTGCAAGAAACTGCATCCCTTCACAGTTTTGGCCAGAGCTTGTTCCAAAAGTCGGCATTCCTTTTGTACAGATTGAGGTTTTAGAATTGGACGTAGTGTAAATGTGTAGTCTGGATTTCAAACTCGAGGAACATTGTAAAGACTACTGTGACTTCGGAGTAAATTTGTCCATTTTTCTGCAATTTTGAAGATATGGGCATTCTGCCCTGTTGTACTTGGTATGTTTGAGTGATGCTATTTGCTAAGATATGGCCAACTTTAACCTGCTTCTATCTATGGAGTATAATATTATGTTAATTTTGCAAGAGTAAAAATTAAGTTATCTTGACTACGCAAAATCTAAACTGATTTTTTAGTCAATTCCCTGTAGACTTTCAGATACAGTAGGAAAATGGAAATGATCAGTTTTGAAGGTTAGTGTAAATATACACCATAAAATGTAAAATGGAGTAAGGATCAATCAGATATTCGCATTCAATACTGAAACCAGACCCTTAATGCTCCATCTGATTCACAAAAAGTGCCCTATTTCTAGTTATAAAACCTCTCTTAATACTTGTTAGTGTAACGGGAGGAGTATGAAACTGAAAACGAGTTAAGAAGTAGAACTCTTCACTTGGAATGGAGAGGATATAACTCTGTATCTAGATACAATGGTGACCAAACATAGGTTCTCTTGCCTAGTAAGGTAAAAGAATGACTGGAATTCAACCATTGGATGCTGAAGTCTCTAACCTGAAGTCTAAACCAAAACCTGATGGTATGAACATATCTGTCCCTCCAAAAATCAGGCCACTCTATGCTTGAATGTCACTCAGTACTTAACGAGAATGTCCTAAACCTCGGTAAAGTCCCAAAATTTTGACATAGCTCCTTTCCATCCAGCTTGAACTTGAGGTTAATCCACCACGAACCAAGCAACTCCATTGCATCAGCATTCTCCATCAGTCGAGGTTTCCAGTGCTGCCATTAGCTTTTTCAGATGTATATTTCACGCAGCATTTCTTTTACAGAGAAGAGACCGTTCAATAACAAAATTGTAATACATCAGAACAGTGGATGCAGGGCTTAATAAGCCTGAAAATCAGGCTCTGGGGATCAGAATCAGAGAATATATTAAACTGTTCCAGAGAAAATTAGTACCCAGTGCTCAGCTGTAAATCTTGTTCGGCTCTTTCGGCAACTGATTCTGGTATAGCTATGTACCCATTCAATCATAGTTAAGGAAGATAGGATGGGATGGGGGTTTTGAAATAGTAAGTTTTATTTTTGACTTCAGACATTCATGGTTTTATGTTTTAACTTTTATTTCCAAGCTTTTCTTTCTTTTTTTAAACAAGGAGGTGTACATTCTCTCATAGATCGTTACAAATTTATCTTAGGTTTAGGTCGCACAACCCCTATATACCAGCTATAACTAATCTAATAAATTTCCTAAACACCTCGTTTGGCTTACCCCCTCTGGGGTGAGCCTTCCACAAATGAGCTTAACATTAGGTTCATATGTCATATTGACAATCTTTGCAACTCAAACGCTCTATAGTTTTGAGAGGCAGTCGCTGAATTTCTCCAATCTGCTGCAGAAGGTGTTCGTTGAAGGAGGTGAGAACAATCCATTTTGGTTTGTTGCAGTCCGATATTGCATGCCTCCATGTTATTCATTGTTGGCCAGATTTGTCCTCATCGGGTTACCACAACTCTGTAGTTCTAACTTGGAGAACCTTTTGGAAGGTTGTCGTTGGATTTCTCCAATCAGCACGGCAAACATAATCCAAAATCTCACCGGAGTCACAAGAATACCAACTTTACACCTAGAATTAAAACATAACTAAAACAGTTAACCTATTGACGTGTTCTATTTTGGAATAAATCTTCCAAGAAAATTGGACACAGCTGTCTCTTTGAAAATTGATTACTGCAACAGACATTTTTTCTGTAGGAAGTGTTAGTGATGAAAAATATACTCACTCCAGTTAAAACAGCTCAAGTGCAGTGCATTATGATAAGTATGTTAACAAATGTAACACTGATACTTAAGATTGAGAGAAATTTGAATAGATGAGAAAAAAAATCCTTATATCTGATATTCGTACTTAACCAGCCAATTAAATTGCATTCATAGAAGATTCATAGAAAAGTAATGTGAGTGAGCAAATCAAATAGCAACCAACCAACAACCTTGTCAGCAAAGAAGGTATACTACGAGCAAAACTAAGATTCAAAAGCCCAAAAGTAACGAAAAATGCAAATAAACATGCCAGCACAAGTCTGATTTGTCATAACAAGACATTGTAACATCTTTCTGTCCAAAATCATTAGTCTCAAAAACTTCAAAACAAGTAAATAACTAGATTTGATAGATCACATCTATGAAGGAAGATTCTGAGCCTTGTTGAGGATGACACCCTCATACTTGACTTGGAACCACTTCATTGCATCTTCCTTGGTAACCCTGTGCTGGATTCCAACACGTGCCTTGCACCTACGGCGACGAGCCACCCGGTAACCAGCACGCTCCAACACAACGAAGAAGTCCATACCATAGATACCAGTGGAAGGGTCGTATCTGCAGCATACAAAAAGAATATAATGCTCAGTTACATGGCACAGGCAGCAACTAACACTGTTTAACAGTATCAATTTCATGCAACAAAGAAACAAAACAATTAGCTTACTTGATACCAAGGTCGATGTGCTCCTGGATACCGAATCCAAAGCAACCAGTGTCACTGAAGTTCTTCTTCAGCAACTCGTATTCCTTCACCTTCAAACCACTCTCCAGAAGCTGTGTGGCCTTGTCACCTCTAACAGTGACATAGCAAGCAATCTTTTCATTCCTCCTGATTCCGAAGGACCTCACAGTGTACCTAGCTGTCAAACCAAAGTAGATCACGTGAATAAAATCAAGATACACTTGCAACAAAATTTGAGGACTAAACAGAGAATACAACAAGAAACCTGGTAATTGGATGTTAGTCAAAAGATACACAAGCAATTGTGCAAATTACTCCAAAAACAGAGTCAAAACATTAATATAAATCTACGAATCAGAGCAAGGGGTAATGCCATGCAAACTTCAAACAGGTTACCAGAAAACAATGAAACAACTAGGTACCAGACAAGCAGTAGAATTACTAGGACTTTCAAAACTGATAAAAGCTCATTCATTCATAAAAAGTGGAGCGTATATACACAATCAGCCAGACGTTTACACATGGATGCCGCAGGGAAAAGTTCATATGTAGGTAAGGAATCGACAGGACATCAGATGAAGATATATACAAAACCATCAACAGCCCAGACACCACAAGAAGATCCAAAACTCTCTTTTTTTTCAATAAACGGGAAGATGTAAAGGTGGCACAGGGTAGATAAAAACTCCTCTGCAAGCCTTAACACACTGCAAGATTTCAAAACACGGTGACTATCATACAGGCAAACTCAAAAATCCATAACATCCTAAACTATTGTGTACATACTCTACAACAAAGACTGAAAAAATACAAACGATATTGAGTAACGAAATTACCCTTGGAGAAAACAGGGGTTTGGCCGCTAAGTTGTTCCAAGACCTATATCAATCAACCAACAAGAGAAAATTAGACACTTCATCAAAAACACAAGGCAAGAAAATTCTAAACACTAAAAATAGTAATTACCTTAGCCGCTCTGGTGAGCCGATCTCCGCTCTCTCCGACAGAGATGTTGAGGACCAGCTTCTGGACCTTGATTTCCCTCATGGGGTTACTCAGCTTCTTCTCGGATGCCTGATTCACCAAAAACAAAAGGCATGTAAGCACACTCAAGTCAATTAGACTGAAATGCAGTGGCGTCTACTAACCATTGATACAGGCGGTGGACGGTGGACGGTGGACGGTGGCGGCGGGCGGTGTGTCGAGAGAGAGAGGTGCCGTGTTAAGAACCCTAGTTTTCACTGGCTGAATATATAGTTGGTACACCTAGGGGTTTTAGAGTGTAAGACTGTGGGCTTTTGTTTCTACGATTTGGGCCAATACTAAAGTTGTTGAAATCGGCCTGATGGAAAATACATCTACAAGGTTATGAACAAAATGGCTTTTTAGTCCATTAATCGGGAATATGTAATGATCCAGGGGCTGGTTGGTAAACTGGCCTGATTACTGATCAATTAATATCAGCTGCTAGAGGTGTTCAAATGCGGGTACTGGCACCTTTGGGTACCCGCATATGAGGGTAGTTGAATGCAGTAGTGGCCCAATAGGGCTGGGTAACAGAGTACCGTTTGATCCATTTATAAATTTTGAGATAAAATATTATTTCATTATATTACATAAATCTGTATTAGTGCAAAAAAAATATCATTATGATGATGGCAATATAGTTTAACAAATGAATTCTCGTGACATTTTTGTACAAGTAATTATTACCTTTTATCATTTAAAAATTCAGCTTACAATGATCATTAAGAGTACGAAATAAGTCCGTAATCATCATCGGCATTCCCTAGTTTGGATGAAGTTAACAAAATATGTTGAAATGATGAGAAAAAATTATTGCGTTAATTTTTTCACTTAGTGGAGAGGTTATGAGAGTTTGATATAAAATTTGTGAGAACCAAATGTTAAAATTTTCATCTGGACGTACAGCTAAATAAGGTTGTGTCTGTGGGCCCAACTGAAAATTTGAACCCGAAAGGAAAAGGGCAGACCCAGAAGGAACAATTGAGAATTCTTGGTCGAAAGAGAATGATTGAAAATTTAACACTTGAATATTTTGTTTATTCACGTTATTTAATAATGAATATTACATATGTATGGACAACTAAGAATTGGGAGTAGAAAATGTCATATAATATTACAATTAATTAAATATATTTGAATGCTATCGAGTTTCCCGAGTACCCGGAAATAGCATTTTTGTGGCCTTGCCCCAACCCATTAAAATGTAAAATTTGTCGGTGAGGTACCTGGCTCTGAAAAATGAAATAGTACCTGATTATTTTTAACTGTGTCGGTGGATGGGCAGGTCGATTAATACAAGTTGGGTATTTTTTAACACCCCTATCAGTTGCATTCGTATCATGCCAAAGGGGTGGACTCAGCTTTACAACCATATTATTGTTGTTGCTTTCTTCTCTAATTCTGGTAGGAAATTGGTTGCATATATTGAATGGGAGTTAGTTAGAGAGCAATTATCATTGGTGTGATATTGTTTTTGAGCTGAAGAACAAACTCCTTTCTCATATTATATTTCTTATTTTCTCATCTATATGAAGCTAAGCTGATTGTTTGTTCAATTTAATCTCCAAAGCTCTTATTCTTTTCATTTTCCTTGTTTAATTTGGTTTTGATCTCTTGGATCATAACAAGCAGTATCAGAGCACAGTGATCCTTAGAACTATGGCGAAAAATACTCGAACCAAGATTCTAGAAGCTCGCTCGAAGAAGCTTGAAAGTGGGGGAAATCTTACAGGAGCTGAAACTTCAAAATCATGAGTTGAGAGAACAGAAGGAGCTCACCAACACAAAGATCAATTCAAACGTGGAGGATGCTTTGAGGACTTTTCATATAGAAAATCTTAAGCAACAACTGGATATGAGATCACAAATGGAGAAATTGATCGAAGTTGTTCATAACGAGGGTGACAGCTCCAAAGACAAGGAAAAGGTAGAGAGATCGAGTAGATCTCATCATCAGAAGACACTTGGTGGTACTATTCACAATGAGGTTAGAATTTATCATAATTCTCCCAGAAATAGTCCTATATTGCTTAATCCTAAAATTGCTTGTAATTTTGATGTCTGGAAGGATAAATTGGATAGAAATAGGGGTAATAGTCATGCTAGGGTTGAGTTAACTACATTCACCAGAGAAAAACACAGGGAATAGCTTAAAAATGGAAAATTCGTCAACTATTATAGAATTCCCGAGTCACGAAGATTGAATGATGTAGAACTGTTCTTAGAATATAGAGTTGATTTATGGTTTCAATGGAAAAGAAAAGTGAAACCTAAGATGACATTCATTGATTTTAGTCATGCTTTGATGAGAAGATTTATTGAGGTTGGGGGAAGAGATGAAATAGAATATTTTAACAAAATCTTTCAGAGAGGAACAGTAAACAATATCAGGAAGCTTTTGAGAAGCTGAAATTCTTAGTTTTGTGTTTTAACTCCAGATTATTTGCAGGATATTTTACATTCAACTTTTTTAGTGGACTAAAAGACAAACTCATATCAATGGTAAAGATGTTTAAACATATCACTTTACATGAAAGTATGGAAATAGCACAACTGCGAGAACTTAATCTGGACTTGATGCATAAAAGGAATAGGATTTAGAGTTCTAATGTGCTAGGACTTGTGTTTGCTAGAAATTCAGGATTCTCTAACATGCAAGGGATAGTAACTACCAGAAACTCACCACCTTCTTATGTAAATAGAACTATACCTGATCCTAAGATGTATCGGGGAGAAAATTACAAGAGGATTTCACCTCGTGAAGTAAAATTCAGAAGAGAAAACACTTGTGGAGAAAAATATGGACATGGCCACATTTGTAAGTTTAGATAGATTCCCTGTATTAACTCTCAGGAAGGTGAAGATGATGATATGTTAGTGGTAGAAGAAAGTGACACATAGTCTAATATGAATGTTGATTCAGAAGATATTATGCTCAGTGTAATGGGCAGGGATGATAGAACTGATACTATTAAACTGATTGGGTGTATTGATGGTTACAGAGTTTCTATGTTGCTAGATAGTAGTAGTACTGGCAACTTTATTGATCCAATATTGGTGGGTAAATGCAGGTTGGGGAAGGTATTCATCAAACCTTATATGGTGACTATAGCATATATGAGAGAATATAGGAGGGAATACACTATGTCCCAAGGTAATTTGGAGAGCTCGGAATAACCTTTTTTATTGTGTTCTGAAATTTTTGGACATGGGAGGTTTTGGGATTATATTTGTAGTAGATTGGATGAGACATTTCAGTCCAATCCCTTTTTATTTCAACTCTGATAACAACTGGGAATTCAGTGGTTGTTGCAAGGTAACTTTGATGATCTTGCTGAAGTTACGGCCCAGAGAGTCAGAGAAATTGAGGATAAGCAATATATGAGTTACAAGAAAAGAAAGGTCAGAATGATGAAAGTTAAGGAATTTGAGAAAAAGGTTGGAGCCAAATACAGGAGCACTAAACTGGAGTATTCATTGAATTCTGATCAAAATAGTTATAAAGCATCACAGTACCTCAAAAGTTAAAGGAAATTATGGCATCCTTCTCTGATGTTTTTTCCATTCATAATACATTACCACCTTCTAGGGATATTTTGAAACCAAGTGCAACCATTCAAGATCAAGCCTTATAGATATGCACATGCACACAAAGATGAAATAAAGAAACAAGTCTCATAAATGATGGAACAAGGAGTGATTCAGCCCAACACCAGTCCCTTTTCTTGACATGTGTTGTTAGTCAAGAAAAAAAATTGAACAGAGAGACTTTGACTTGACATTTAAAGATAAATTTCATATTCCTGTCATGGATAGATGAACTATTGGATGAACTTCATGGTGCTAGATATTTTACTAAACTTGATTTGATGGATGGATATTATCAAATTAGAATCAATGATAAATACATGTCTAAGACTGCTTTCCAGACTCACAGCGGGCATTATAAGTTTTTAGTAATGTTATTTGGATTAAAAAAATGCTCCAACCACCTTCTAAGCCTTAATGAATCACGTTTTTCTTCGAAAAAATGTCTTAATCTTCTTTGATGACATTCTTGTCTGCAACAAGACCCGAGATGATCATGTTATACATGTTCAACAAGTTCTTACTCTTATGAGACATCTGATGTACCCTAATTTACCATTGTCCATGGTTGGAATCTACAAGGCAAAGCCTTTGGGGGGAAGACGCTTCCACGATCAAGTCAGCAAACATTATTACAAGTGTGTAATTAGGGATGAATAATTGAGTTTGTAGGATTACCTTTAGCCTTTTTAGATTGGCAAGTAGGGTAACTATTTTGTTTGCTTGTGGAACAAGTACTTTTCCCTTGGGCCAGCCTAACAAATATTACCCAAGGGATAAAATAGGAAACCTGGGCCGGTCGTACTAGGTACTTAAGCCCAGTACGAATTCACACATTATCAATAAGCCCTGTAAAGTTGAGAGTTTGGCCTTTGAATTCATCCCAAGAGCATGGGTTTGAATTTATGTCTACCCCTGCGAATTTGGTAATTTGTCCTTCAATAAGGTTGCTTTGAATTTACTGTTGTTCAGGGGTGTGACTTCCGAGATCCCCCGCTGCTTCAGGGGTACAATTTTTGAGCCCTTGCAGTGCAGTGGGGGTTCGATCCAAGGGCGGATTTGAGGTTCTCCAGATGAGCTTTGAATTTATCCTTCGAGCTAATTGATTTGTCGAGGGTCCAACCCTCGGCTTTCTAATATGTGTTAGGGTCCAAGGGCCTGGCTCAAACCCTGTTTATTTCCGGGGGGGCCTTCGAGCCCCAGTAGTTAGGAATAAGAGGTCCGACCCTCAGCCTTCTAATCTGTGCTAGAATTTGGGGGCTTGACCTCTGCCCTATTTTTCAAGGGGCCTTCGGGCCACGGTGGTTAGGAATAGGGGGTTCAACCCTCTACCTTCTAATCTAAGTTAAAATCTGAGGGCTTGACCTTGACCCTATTTATTTTTGGTGGGGCTTTGGGGCCCCAGTACTTAGGAATATGGGGTTCGCCCCTCAACCTTCTAATCTATGTTAGAATCAGAGGGCTTGGCCTCGGCGTGAGAAGTGGAAAGGTCATGGAGACATGATGCTCACTCTTATCTATGAGCATATGAGGTCCAAATGAAACTTTACGCTCATCACTTTCTCCATTAATGTATGGGATTTCTCACCCATGCGCCCTATTTACCCATGTATTTACTTACTATTTGGCGGCCCGAGGTAATCATTGCTTTTTATTCCCTCTATAAAAGGTATTCCCCAGTGCTTCACTTCACTCTTAACTCTATCAATTTTCAAATTTCAAACTTTCTTTCTCTCTCTTCCAGAGCAACTCAAGGTGCTTTGTCTCCCCGCTAACATTTACAGAGAACTCTAGCTAAAATCTGGCTAAGAATCAGTAAGTTCCCCCCTTATCTGATCCTTCCTTTCTCTTATTAAAATGTTGCAAACACCATTGGGGGGAAGAAACTCAATCTTGGCATATTTTTCAGCTGTTTCCTCCACCGGCGGAGTTGAAGACTCTCGCATGCAAGATTTTGGTTATTCCATCATGGGCCGCCAGTCCCAATTTAGCTGGTAGGAAAAGCGGAGAGAGCTCTGCTGATTTCCTGGCACCGCCTAGGGGGTACCATCGTAACTGGGTCACTTTGAGGTTACAGGTTGGATAAGAAGGGTTGACCTTTTTGTTTTTGAGAAGATTTTTACTCCAGTTCCCCAAAACACCCAGCTAATCCCCAAGGAAATATCCAGTTGCTATCATCCCTTCCCCTTTCACTTAAGCTTCTGTAGGACTTGCAGTTGGAGGTGTTTCGAGAAGATGGGAGGTACGCCATTTACGAGTGCCATTTCAAGTTTAAGCTCTATTTTCCCTTACCCCCTATCCTCTCTCGGCTTCTCGAGGAGCACAAATTTAACCTAGCCCAACTCCATTCTAATGGTATACTCTATATTGTAGCGTCATGACCTAGTGTAATAGCTTAGGAATTAATCCCTAGCTACAAGCTTTTTAGGTCCCTCTACCACCTTTCCACTAGTACAGCCGTGATGCACGGAGATACGAAGATAAATAGAATTTTGACCGTTAACAATAGGTTCATGGATCATCCCATCAAGATATCCTCGAACTGCAAAGGGTGGCACAAGACCCCCATTTAACCTTCAATAGTGAGGCTGAGAACTATTACGTTCTAGCGTAGAATTATTACGTTCTAGCGTAGAATTTGATCCCTAAGTTCAAAAATGCTACTAGCTATTCCACTCCGGACAGCGTGGTAGCAGATAGAGATAGGTTGTTGGGCGAGCCTTTTGATATTTCAAAAAATTGTAACTATGTCTAGTCGGAGGAGGTTTACGAGTGGATCTACAAACATAATCCTATTTTGACTAAGCCCCTTTCTCCGGTAGATCCCTCGAAGGTCCTTTCCATGGGATAAAGGAAAGGGACAAAGAAGATGGCCGAGGGTGATAAGCCCAAGAAGGCGAAGAAGAAAGTTCCTCCAGCTGCCGATGATGGGGCCCCGAAAAAGCTGAAGAAGATAAAGTCAGTTCATCGAAGTCCACGAGCCTGTTTTGAATCCCTAAGAATCAGATAACACTACAGGGATCCTATCTAAGAGTTCTTCACCTACACATGAAAGTGTTTGCGGTATCATAGTTTTTACCTTAATTTTTTTAAATTTTTATTTCCTCACCTACATTGTCTTTCTTTTATGTTACTCAGTGGGCTTTACTAGATTCCTTGATCTCGAAGATGAGGAGGAAGTCGTAATGGTATTCGAGGAGTTTCACCCAAGGTTCACTCCCAGCCCCAACCCTAGGTGCCACTCCAGCTGGAGCCCCATCCAGAGGTCTATGTAGAGGTCCCTAGTACCACGACAAATATCAAGCGGCATCGGGATGACGCTTCTTTGCATAGCCCTTCCCCCAAAGGTAGCAGACGAACGAGGGTGTCGTCATTGAGTCCCAAATTGGTAGCTTCACGAATGTTAAGTTTCAAGCCGGGCATACTTTGGGGAGGGTAACCTCACCCCTCCGGGTTCAATTGATCCCACCCTTGTTTCACTCCCGGGGGTGCCCACTGTTGCGACCGCTCTAGACTCTATCTTCCAAACCCTCGTGGTGAGGGCCAAGGAAGCATAGGAGGCTACAGCCAGGTCTAAGGTCAATGAGGCCAAAGTGAATAAGCTCAAAAAGGTAGCCTCCGATCATGGGGCAAAACTAACAAGGATATCCTCTAACATAAAGATGCATTAGATAAATTGGAGCTCGAGAAAGATAAGCGTTTGAAGGAGCTCAAATAGAAGTTGTCAGAGGCCCAAGCGTCCATCGAAACCCTGACCAACGAAAAGGCTGAACCGGCTAGTCTTTATTCTACCGAGAAGCAGATATCCATCTTCAATGCATATACCAAAAAGATTGTGAAGACTAAGTGGTTTCATGACTTCTACTCATCCCTCTCTAAAGTTTTGGTGGGGGTTATTTGAAATGCTCTTGCCCATGTCATCGACAAGGACCTCCCTGCCAAATACGCCACCATGGTGGATGTCCACAAGAATAACTCTGAGGTGGCGCAGCTGGACCACCTTTGGTGGAAATCTATCTATGATAGGGGCATCAAACTCCCATTGCCCGAGCACCTGAAAGCCTTTGGAAAATTATTTTCTACGAATGAGATCCATAATCTGGAAGTGAACGAGGACAAGGAGTGGAGCGGGTTGGACTCCCTAACTCAGTTGCAATGAAGCTAACCCTCTTCTTCGAGCTCTAGCCAAGCTAATCATAGGGTAGGAGAAGATGAATGTCTTACCCCTCTCCCCAACTACAAAGGGGTACCATTTATTTACTTCTTTTTCCAAGTCATGAGAGAATGTTATCACTGAAATGAAGAATGGGCATGGGAGAACTGAATCGAGGCCTCTCAATTCTGGTATATGTCCATCTGGCTTGAAGGAGAGCCTCGAGGTGCTAACAAGAAACTTAGCCTATGGTTAACGGTCTTCACGAGAGGCAAGATAAAATTCTCAAAAAACTTAGCCATTTGACAGAGGAAATGGACCTTTTTGCTACGGCTAAGGATGGGCTATCAGAGGACTATCACCTCTTCTAATCTCAACACAGCGAGGTCTTTGATAAGATCACCACTAAAGATGGGTTTAGTTCGATGCATGAGTGCATCGTTACTGACAAATCTTACAACGCTTCTGGGGAGTGTTGTCTTAGCATACTAACGAGACCACCAAGCGCTATCGTCACGAGGCCTAGGTATATAGGGAAAATATAGAAGTGGCTCATATGTCCCTTGTTAGAGCCGTCACCAAACTAGAATAGTGGAAGAAATGAAATCAGGAACACCAATGTTTGAATTCCTCCCTAGCACTGGCGGTTAAGGAAAGTGATGCCCTTTGCATAGCTGCCTATAAGAATAAGGAAAAGGTCGATAGGGACTATGCTGAGTTGAATCAAACCTACATAGCAACTGCCAATAATCTTTGAGCGTATGAGCTCTGACTTGGGACCGTTGAGGCAACTTTAGTTGAAGACTTTGAAGTATTTATTCAAGAGACTATCAACATCATTAAGAGAAAACATATCACGAGAGATCCTACGTACCATGATACTTACCAAGATGCTAAGAAGTGGTTGGGCAATTTACGAATGACAAGAATAATAAGAGCATAGCTTTGAGCTTTCATTCTACTCCAAGAAGGAGTGGAGTTCCCGACACCGTGAAGAGTAGCCCTTTCGGGACTTCTTACTGATGGGAAGGCTCAATCTTCCCCCGCTAAAGCCATTCTTCTCGGATCCCATCCTATCAGACGGATCCCACCCTAGTAACGGCCTTTAGCTCTCAGGGTTTTGATTTTGAGGGCTAACCAAGTAAGTAATCAGGTCAGCACCTCCGGTCGAGAGAGGGTGGCCTTGCTTCCATCGGAGAGCATTCGTCTGGCAGAGGGAGTAGCATTGCTGGCAGCAGAACCTGAGCAGCCCCGCCAAACACTGAGGATGTCGAGGATGTACCCTGATGAGAAGATCTCGAGGCTTATCCTATGGAGCTTCAAACTTTGCTCAAAGACCAGAGGCCGGGGACTTGGAAGAATAAGAGCCTCATCATCCTTATGATAGGTTTCCCTTAGTTATATGTAGATAGTTGTTGTAACTTTATCATTTTGTCTGTAAACCATTATGGCACATTGCATATTTTAAATAACATTTCCTGCACCTTATTCCTTTTTATGGGCATTCGAAGGGGATTAACCCTTCTAATAAAGTTGAGCATTTCAACTCTTTATTTTCTTTTCATTGCAAGGCTTTACTATGCCTGTGAAATTGTTCGCTTGGCTATGTCAGCCCTTCGAATATTTACAAGGTATGTGCTTTGGGCGCTTGATGCGCGTTAAGGGAATTTCGGCCCCAAAGCGTTCAATGGACTGTGTTGGCCCTTTGAATGTTTACAAGGTCTATGCCTTGGGCGCTTGATGTGTGTTAAGGGGGTTGTGTTGGCCCTTCGAATTTTTACAAGGTTCGTGCCTTGGGTGCTTGATGTGCGTTAAGGGGATTTCGGCCCCAAAGTTTTTCATGGGTTGTGTTGGCCATTTGAATGTTTAATGCTCTGATTTGAGAAGAGTGGGGAATTTTTGTTCCCTTGTGGGACGGTGTGTTTTAATTCATAGGAACAAGAAGTGATTATGAGAAACACACTTCAATTGATAGTCAACAAAAACAAAGGAGCCATATCGACTTACGGAACTATTTCATCGAGGGTGTTCTCCGACCCATAACTACATCGGGGCGGGCTATTCTCTGGCCTCACCAAATCTACTAGAATTTTGGGAAATAATACTTCTTAAGGTTAGAAACGTTTGATCTATGCCGAATCAGTTCACCTTGTGGGATTTCTTGAACATAACTACCTTCGGGGCCAACTTCAACGACTCGGTAGGGTCCTTTCTAGTTTGCTGAAAACTTTCCCTCTAGCTCCTTTCAGTTTTTCTCATTCCTTCTCATTACGAGGTCTCCTGGGAAAACTGGACTTTTTGAACCCTCTGGTCATGCTACCGCTTGATCTTTTCTTTGACTTTGGCTTCGTGGAAGGAGACATTCTCTCTGTTTTCTTCGAGAAGGTTCAAATCCAAATGGCGTTGCTCATCATTGACCTTATGGTGTTCTTTGCTTATAAGAAACCTTCAAAAGGTGGGCAGCCTTATCTCCACAAAAAAAATAGCCTCCAAACCATAGACTAGGCCATAAGGGGTTTCGTCCGTGGCAGATGATTCCATTGTTTGAAATGACCAAAGCATGTTGGGTAATTTGTTGATCCAATTTCCACCAGCCCCTTCAAGCCTCGACTAGATGCCATTAACAATGGTTTAATTTATGACCTCCACCTGCCCATTAGCTTGGGGGGTGTTAAATGTTGGTGACTCTCTAGCGGATCTTGTATTCCTTACACCAGCTTTTAAATGGGTTATTGACAAACTGGGCACCATTGTCAGGTATGATGGTTTGAGGGATCCCAAAATGGCTTATGATATTCTTCCAGAAAAAACCAATCACCACTTTCCCTTTTACGCCAGTTAGGGCTCCGGCCTCGGCCCACTTTGTAAAGTAATCCACAACTACAATCAAGTATCGAAAGTGGCCCGGGGCCTCTGGGAAAGGACCCACCAGATCGATCCCCCATATGTCAAATGGTCCATTGGTAACTTTCGCAGGCTCCTTCATGAGTTTCACAAATCAGATTATCAACTTCGTGGGAGGCTACGCATCGGAGAAGCAGTTACAGATGGCCTCGATGATAGAGCACATTCTCATGGATCACATATTTGGGTGCGTTTGGTCTAACTTTCCTTGCTTCGATGGCATCTTCTGGAAGGGTACTATCTTAGAGGTAGTTCATAATATCCATTATCCATGAATTTTGTTCTTCCACTATCATTACCGTTGCTTCTTCTTCGAAACTACATTTACTCAGCGTTTCCACCATTAAGTGCTCTTGGGATTATAGATCTAAGTTTGACAAAGCTAACTTGCTCAGGGCATCGGCCTTGTGTTTTTTCTCTTGAGAGACTTGAGTGAGGGTGTAATGGTGAAAATGTTCTAGGAGGGGTTTCACCACTGCAAGCTTCTTATCCTAGCCTCATATTCCCTATTGGCAAAAAGGACCACAATTTGGGAATCGCTTAATATTTCCAACCTTCGAACTCCCAAGTTTTTGGCTATTCAAAGGCCTGTGATCAGTACTTCGTATTTAGCTTTATTGTTTGTATCCGTGAAGTCAAAGTGTAGAGCATAGGGATAATCCTTCTTTTTAAGGCTTGTGAGTAGGACTTCGACCCCACTGCCTCCGGAGTGTGAGACGTATAGTTGCAATGTTTCTTTGGATTCTTTTTCATCATCAACTATAATTGGTTCTGTAGTTTCTACAATGAAATCCGCTAAGGCTTAGCCTTTGATGGTTGTGCTTGGGTGGAACTGGATATCGTGATCTCCCAGTATGATTGTCCACTTCATCATTTGCCCTAAGGCCTTCGGCTTAAGGAGCACCTACCTAATTGGATGGCTGGTGAACAAGATGATCTTGTGGCTTTGGAAATATGGCCAGAGACACCTTGAAGCATTAACTAGGGCCAATATTAATTTTTTGAGGGCAGTGTACTGAGTCTCTGGACCATGCAATGCCCTACTTGCAAAGTAGATTGGGTGTTGAGCTTCATCATTTTCCTTTACCAGAACCGCACGTATTGCTAAGGGGGATGCTGAAATGTGTAAGTACAGATCTCCCCTTGTCTAGCTTCATTAGGGTGGGACAACTTTGTAAGTTTTCCTTTAGGTCTCAGAAGGCTTTGTCACATTCTTCTATCCATTCAATTTTTTTGGCTTTTCAAGCACATCGAAGAATGGAAAATGTTTCTAGGCCTCCTTTCGAAAGGAATTGATTGAGTGCTGCTAACGATCCTCTTAGCCTTTGGATATCTTTGAATGTTTGGGGGGGGGGGGGGGGTTCATGCTTATCAAGACTTCAACTTTCCCGGGGTTCACATCGATCCCCCTCTCTGAGACCATAAATTCCAGGAATTTTCCAGCTCCGAATCCAATCAAACACTTAGCCTGGTTCAACTTTAGATTGGGTTCCCAGAGCCTCTGGAAGGTTTCTTCAAGGTCCATCAAGAACTGGTCGAAACCCTTGCTTTTGACTGCTATATCGTCCACGTATATTTCAACGTTTCTACCAATCTTTTTTTCCAAAGAGCTTATCAACCAGCCTTTGGTAGGTAGCTCCTACATTCTTTAGATCGAATGGAATTTTCTTATTGCAAAACTTCCCTCATGTACGTTATAAATGACATCTTCTGCTTATCCTCCTTCGCCATGAGTATCTGGTGGTAGCCTTTATGAGCATCGAAAAATGCTAGCACCTCATATCTTGCTATTGCCTCGGCCAACACATTAATGGAGGGTAGATGATAGCTATCCTTGTGTTGAGATCCGTGAAGTCTATGCACATTCTCCAAGGCTTATCATGCTTAGAAACTATCAACGGATTTTCTATCCATTTGGGGTAAAATACTTTTTCGATAACCTCCATCGATAACCTCCACTCGAAGCAGTTTCTAAACTTTCTTTTTTTATGGCCTCTGACTTTTTAGGGGAAAATGACCTCATTTTTTGCTTAATTGGCTTTTGGGAGGGGTCCAAATTTAGAATGTGCACCATCATCTATTTAGGTACCTCTGTGAGGTCGAAGGTATTCCATGAAAACCCATTAACATAGTTGTCCGAAAGGCCCTTCGGCTTCTCTTTTGTTGCAGGTGGTATCATTTTCCCCATGAGCATCGTTCCTCTTTCTCGGATAGCCATTGGCTCCATATCCGTGGGTTTGATTTCTCCATAGACTGAAACCACCTTGTCCTCCTTCTTAGCTTCTTTTAATGCTATAGCCAAACAACTCCTGGCCGTAAGCTGGTCCCCCCTTTATGACTGCTATTTCCATCTTGGTGAGGAACTTCATCATCAAGTGATAGGGGGACCATAAGGCTCATGCCTGGCACATCCATGGTCTTCCTACTATGACATTGTAGAGGGATACGACATCAATCACTACAAAGCTACAGTCGATTATGGATTCCTTGTCTCCATCAGCTACATTAACTAGGAGGGTTACGAACCCTAAATGTAGCACCATTTTCCGAGTGAAACGGGATAGGATGAGGTTGTTCTTCTCAAACTTTCACGCCCAAGCCCTAGCTGATCAAAGAAATTGGTAAACATCACTTCCACTCCACTACCATCATCCACAAACACCTTTTTGACATGGAAATCTCCAATGGTTGCGTGGATCACCATCAGGTCTGTATGGAGGGTTTAGCTGGGCACCAGGTCTGCTTCTGAGAAAGTGATTTCTTATTCTGCTTGAAACAGCTTCTGGCAGGGTACTCTGGGGAACATGTACCAGGATTGTGTTTTATATTGGTGTTCGAAGACTGGTCACCCACAACCCCGTTGATGAAATTGATCACCCGGTTAACCCCGTTTCTCCAGTTCCTATCCGGCCGAGCTTCGGTATTGGGCCTGGCATTTTCTCTTGCCTAGTTTCCAGCTTGCTCCCCATTGTTCCCTGCTGTTCTCTTCAGCCTTGATTGGCTCCTTTCTTGTTGCTTTGAGGAGGTTTCTCATCATGGTTTTTTGACGCAGTCTGGGAACAAACCTTCTTTTGCACATCTTTTGATTTCCTACTTCAGGTGAGTGCATTCATTTGTATCGTGGCCACGTTCTTTATGATAGCCACATAATTTGGGCGAATCTCTTTTTTGGGGTAGTTTTTCCCTGGAGGGGGCCTTCGAAACAACCCCTTGTGGATGGAGTATGTTTCCATCAGGGATTTGGTTTGGGGAGCATTACCCTCAAAAATTTTCTTCAAAGCTTTCGACCTCCTTGATCTTTCAGAGATCTTAGAGCCTTTTTCACTCCATCTGTCCTATTCTCATCTTCTCTTCCTGGCTTCCTCGATCTTCGATTATTGTTTCACAATTTCTTGTAGTTGTTGCAGGGTTTTTGACTTCTTTGAGACTAGCTTCTTGTACAATTCAAGGCCAAACATTCTATTCATGTAGCCAAGGATCACTCCGTCCTCAGTATGGTTAATGATACTGAGGCTCTCATCCACATATCGATGATAGAACGCCTTCACCGATTTTCCAGGCCTCTGTTGGTTCTGATAGAACTCAATCATGGTTTTTGTAAATCTTTTCTTTTAGAAGAATTGGCCCAACAAGGCCCTTCTGAAGTCTATGTACGAATGTAATGACCCCCTGCTCAGCTTGTTAAACCATTCTTGAGCTTTCCCTCGAAGGTAGCTTCCTATCAGCTTACATGTCAGATGTTCGTTGAAGTCCCTCGAATTCATCAGACTGAGGAAAGTTTGTATGAATTCACGGGGTTCCGAATCTCCACTGTGCGTGGGGAGTCCCTCGGGTGGTTTTACGTAGCTGGGCCATTGGGTGGCCATGATTACATGACTAAAGGGGGAAGCTGTGATTTGGCTTAAAAGCCCAATCAGTATGTCTAGCTCTCTCGTTAGGGCATCACTTGACCCAATTCCCATCTGTGGATCTCTATATTGACTGGACTAGAGTGAAGCGTGGAAACTAGAGACCTAGTTTGAGGCCATGTATCCATGCTATAGTCTCCCCCACAACAGAGCTGTGGTATAGTTGCTGTTGCCCTTGATGATAGGGATCGTATAAAGGGACCTCTAGTCAAGGCCATGGATACATCTGGTTCTCGAAACCCAGATAAATCCTTATTGGCCCCGCTATCAAATGAGGGATTTCCTAATTCGAAATGTGGGGTATCGAAATAGGTACACGTTTGGCCCAAGCCAGGGAACGTTGGTTGGGGCCGATCTTGGGCCCCTATCCCTATATTCGCTTGGTAGGGTGTTCTTGGGGTGGAATGCTGTTGGAATCTTGGCTGTAACGCCAAGGGCATTGTAGGTTGGGACACCATCTGTTGCTGGACCATCCTCTGATAGAGCATTGGAGGCTCCAACTGATAGCCAGTCGATCTGAGAGTTTAGGCTAGTTGCGTTAGGTCTTGTTTTGACGGGGGTAATGTACTGTTTATGCCCCTCATCACTCGATTATCTCCCATTGTAGCTTCTGTTTGCAAATCCTCCGTAGCTTCTGTGAACTGCAGCTTATCATCCCTTAGTCGCATGCTTGCCTTTGTGATGTATGGGCTCCCACGCCTCCTACCCAAGGCTCGACACTGACTTCCATCCTTCTTGGAGGTACGATAGCCTCCATTTGAGACTCCTTTGGCCCCCCTTGTTACTGGGATCTGGTCTTGGTTAACCTCTAGGAGTTTGTTACCGGCGCTTGAGGGGGTAGGGTCAAATTGTATCTTGGTCGTATGCCATTTTTTCTCCGATAGGGGGATTGTGCGTCCTCATCGGTGCCTAAGGTCTTGCATTTTAGTCATTCACTTCTACGCAAGGTGCTTGCCATATAGGTGGACATAAATAACAAGAACACACAGACCTAACTAATGATCCCATTAGGCATGCCAACTTGATGCGTCCCAATTTACCACTACCGCTGCACCACCGTCCGTGGCTGGAATCTGCAAGGCAAAGCCCCTGGAGGTGTCCGGGTGGAAGAGACTCTGACGATCAAGTTAGAAAATAATATTACAAGTGTGAAATTAGGAATTAATAGTTGAGTTTGTAGGGTTACCTTTATCCTTTATATAGGTAGGCAAGTAGGGAAACTATTTTGTTTGCTTGTGGAGAAAGTATTTCTCCCTTGAACCGGCCCAACGGATATTACCTAAGGGAAAAATAGGAGACCTAGGCTAGCCATGCTGGGCACTTGGGCCCAGTACGAATTCACACATGATGAGTAAATGCAGTTTTGCACAAGAGAGAGTTGAATATTTAGGAACATTATATCTACTACTGGAGTGGAAATGAATAGCAGTAAGGTAAAGTGTGTTGTCCATTGGGAGATCCCTAAAATATTAAGGAATTGAGAGGTTTTTTTAGGTCAACTGGTTATTACAGACATTTTATTGCAAACTATGGTACTATATACAGACCCTTACAAGATCTCTTGAAGAAGAATGCCTTCAATTGGAATTCTTTGGCTTCGAAAGCGTTCAACAAACTGAAGAAGGCTCTAACCAGTGAACCCATTTTAAAGCTACATGAGTTTGATAAGCATTATGTTTTTGACACAAATGCTTGTGATTAAGGCATGTGGGCAATTTTGATGCAATCAAGTCAGCTAATTTCTTTTCTAAGTAAATCATTTTTATCAAAAAAATAAAGATCTCTCAATGTATGAAAAAAACCACTTGCTTTGGTGATGGCAGTTGATAAATGGAAAAATTACTTGATTGTGAGTCACTTTATAATTAGAACTGACCATCAAAGTTTGAACTATTTGTCAGATCAGAAGTTAACCAATGTTTCACAACAAAAATGGATCACCAAACTACTAGGACTAAGTTTTGAGATTCAGTTTAAAAAGGGCACTGGGAATAGAGCTGCTAATGCTCTACCAAGAAGAAATTTTACTATTACAACTGATCATCCTGGGAATGCTATATCTTCAGTTCTGATGAATAAAAATAGTGTTTTATAATTCTAATTCTGAATATCAAAATTATTTCCATATTTCATCTGATTCTAAACAGGAAGGGGCATCAAGGCTAAGTGTCATCTCTTCCTCTGTAAATCCACTTTGGATACTAAATATTGAGAGTAGTTATGAGGGATACGAGGTAGTACAGACACTAATTGCAACTGCTACTTTAACCCCAGAATCCAATTTGATGGCATTCCCTCACTTTGTGTTGGTCTTCTTTGACTGTGGATATTCCTTCACGGGCATGGAATTTCAATAGTATATGCAAGGTAGAAATGATACCTTTTAGGAGTGCAAGCGCCAGCCTGCCCGATATTAGGTTATACATGCTATCACTTTTACCACAATGAACTCTATATCCACCGTTTTATACTTGTTCCTACCGTGATAGGGAGGAGTATAGTTCCCTCTGGTCACACTATTCTGCCTGCGAAATCTATCGTTGGGGTATCAATCAACTCATACTTATTCCTGGTGTTTTCATCCATCTTTTCAAACAAATGGCATTACATTATTTCTATGGAATTTCCTCCACGTACATATACTTGGTGGATTATTAATCTTACTATTATCACCACTATGTAGCCACTTGTCAGCCGGTCTAATAACAGGTCTTTGGCGCCAAAAGATATGACTTCATATGCGCCTAACTTCTTGTGTACTAGTGTTATCTGTGGTGCTAGACTATGTCATTCTCTCCTCTGAGGCTCCATTCTATGCATTGCACTTCCTTCGATGATGTCATATATGTTTGTCACCATGGTGGTCCGACCATCATATGCAAGAATTTTCTCTCCGTTTCTTACTGCCTCCATATGCTTCCTTTCTAGCTTCAGCTCTCACGATTTCCTTTACTATGTTTGGATCTCGACGCCAATATAAGAATCTTTCCCCATTTTGGGCATCCCGTGTCCCGTTGAACCCTCCGACATGCTAGTTCTAGGCTTACCTTAGAAAGTTCTCCTGTTGTATGCCCCGATGTCCTTGACTAGATGCTCAAGGTGTCCATTCCTGACACATACCTTGGTGGCTCTCCTTAGGTACACACAATTGTTTTTATCGTGGTTGTGGTCCTCGTGATATTTGCAGAACAGTGTCACATCCATCTTATGGAGTCATGACTTCAATTTTTGTGCAGGCTCCAAAATGATCTTTGTTGCCACCAGGGCCAGAACCTCCTTAGTTGTTCTGATCAAAGGTGTGAACCTTTAATCTAAGTTCAACCTATAAGGCCCTCATTGCTCTTTCTTGTGTATGAACTTGTCATCGTTTGCCTCATTTCTTCGAGCCCCCAGGCTTCTCTGTACTTATTTTCTTCGCTTGTCTATTGTATCTGTCCTAATGAAGTTCTCCACCCTTCTCATGAGATCATCGATTGTCTTTGGCAGATTTAGATAGCAATCCCTCAGTAGTATTCAATCCCTAGGCCGTTCACAAACGTAACCATGAGAAACTGATTACTCCTCTCTTCTGCTTGATTTTTAATTGGTTTTTGCTTAATTTCCAATGACTATACCTTGGTATTTTGGAACTTCCTCATTTGCATGATGCTTGCCAAGAATTCCTGCTCTACCTATTTAAAGTTGTCTATACTTATTCGTCTGGGTTCTTGAACCAAACTCTTGTCGCCGTTGTGAGCATGGCTATAAACACCTTACACCAAATGGCTTGCGGTATCATAAAGGTAGCCATGTTGGTGGAAAATATATGCAAATGGTTCTCGGGATTGGTCTTTCCATCATACTGTCCCAGGTTGGGAGGTACATCAACTTAGAATTTTATCATGTACAATTGTATCCTCCTGGTGAACGGTGAGCCTCTTCCCCTTTTTTTGATGACGCCCACTCAGAGTCTTAGCTCTATTTTAGCCTAGGTTTTGGTTTCACCATACCCGACAAAGGTACGTAGGCAGCATGTCATTCACTCCTCTCTTATGCTACAATAAGGGATTTCTTCTCCAAGGTGATGGAACTCTGCTTATGTCTCGTAGCACTTTTGCTAGTATTATCCTCGCACTCTTTTGCCTTTGGGATTGGCCTAGTGTCCTCCTGGTTTTGAAGCAGTTTTTTTGGTTGTACGTTGTGCTTTCAACTTTGTTGGTTCTTGGCTGTCCTAGCTTCTTCTTTTCCCTATATTTCCTCCAGATTTTGCACCGTCTCTTATGGCTAAGCCATGATGGTTTGCAAGATCTCATAACCATTTACAAACTAAGTGGCCGTTCGGAGGCAGTGTTGGTCCCCCGTGGGTGTGAGAGATGACTCCCCTTCTGTATGTATCACTTCCTCTAGCACGATGTTACTCTATAAATCATTCCTAAAGACCATTGAAGGTCATTCTAGGGTGTACGAGATGTGTAGGTATTAGGTGTGTATCGCCCCCTCAAGTGCCAAAAATATTAAGTTCAATTTTTTGTGGCCTACATGATGACTGCTCCATTCCTAGGCTCGCTCCCAATATTTTAAGAATAGATAGACTAAGGTCAGGTGGGTCGGCACAGAGTCATGCCCACTCTGATGCTCAAGTTAGGTCAGAAAGAAAATGTAGCGAGTTAGCAACGTGAAGAGGAAGAAGAATAGTAACCTTACCTTTTTGCACATGCACACTTTCCTCATTATATGTTTAGGTAGCTGAAGTGACCTGACCTGTCCCACACAGAGCCATTTTCTCCTAGCTATTTGGGTTATCTTTCCTTACTGGGCTGAATACATATGAAGGTTGGGCCGTATGCCCATACCTTATTACATGTCATTATCGCAAATCACTATATAATAATAATTCTTTACAATCTGGTATCAACCGGGGGTGTTTCTATTATTTTTTTACTTCCCCTCTTAAACAAAACGGTGTCGTATTCTGCAATTTTGATGCCACCATTCGTTCCTATATTCTGTGTTCGATTTCATCGGTCACCTCGACGACACTGAGGTTTTCGCCATTCCTATATCTAAGTTGATCATTGGCACCTTCTCCCTCTGCTTCCTGATTCGTATCTATCACTCTTTATGGTCTAGATGCCTTCGCCATGTCCATAAATTTGATTAGGATACCATACTATTATAGGACAATATGAAAATCCCCGGTGGTGAGTTTCTTGGCCCGTGATCTAATCTGAGGTTTGCTGGTGAAAGAGCCAAAACATCGGCTCAACTGAGATCAATCGGCATAACTGAGATCAATCGGCATCCTTTCTTTGAGGGTATGAACTGGGGTTTGATTCGCTATGCGATCCCTCCCGATATCCCGAGGCAGTTTGAGATCGAGAAGCTACTGGCCCCGGCTCCAGCAGCAGCGTAGGTGTGTGAAAAGTCATCTCCCGGAGCTGTCCCATTCCACCAGAACTCTGATAATTATCTCGAATTTGTTAAGGAGATATTTTGTCATATTCTGTGTATATCTCGTACCGTAGTTAGAATCATTTTCCATTTGTACTTCTACATATGGTGCATTTATATAGCACCCTCTTACCATCAATAAAATCACACGTTCATATTTTACATGGTACCAGAGCTAAAACCCAAAAAACCTAAATTTTAAAATATCACCATCGTGCCTCACTCGCCGTTTTTGCCACCGTCGGTCCTTCATGCATCACCGTTGCCGCTATTTCCATTCAAGGATCTACCGACGCCGTCCCTGTTCCTGTCACCATGAATCCTCTTGATCATGTTGAAAGTGAAGATATTGACCTTGCTCTTAATCCTATTTCCGATGATGCCACCGCTGCCGCAAGACCACTAGTCAACGCGCTGCCACCGTCTGTCAATGCTGCTGCTGGAGTCGATCTGATCGCCACCGGCAATGTTGTTCCTGTCGTACTACTGGTGGTGAATCCCCTACCGCCGCCGCCACCGCATCCTCCAAGCTTTCCGGCTATAGATTCTGCCATCTTCCAGGCTGCCGTACAGTTCACAGCTATGGCCGCTGCACATGTCATACGGCAGTCATCTGGTGATTCTTCTCATGCTTTGCCTACCAATCATCCCTACTATGTTCATCCGTCAGATCATCCAGGTTTGAGAATCTGTCCTGAGATCTTTAAGGGTGATAATTATAATAAATGGAGTGAATGCCTGTTTAATGTGTTTTCTGCAAAATATAACGAGGGTTTTCTTGATGGTTATGTTTTTAATCTATCACCCTCTAACCCTTTTTACAATGACTGGAATAGTGTGAATTTTATGCTTATTGGTTGGGTGGTTCATACACTTGATCCATCCATTCGTTTTGGTGTCACTTATCGTGCGTCTGTTAAGGAACTTTGGGATAACCTTAAATAATGCTTCTCTATTGGTAATGGTTCACACATGTGTGAAATACGTGCAACCATTTATACTTGTCGAAAGAATGGTCAGTCTGTTGCTTCTTATTATAACAAATGTAAGAAGTTTTGGGATGAATTGAATACTTACTTACCTACTCATACATATGTTTGCCCTCATGCTGAAATTGATGCTCAGTCCCATGAGAAGGAGATCATTCATCAATTTCTCATAGGCCTGGATGAAGAGTACCATTCGTTAAGATCTCACATCTTGACACTTGATCCTTTGCCTCCTATTGGTTGTGTTCACTCGCTTGCCATTCAGAATGAACGTCACAAGACTGTTGTTCATGCTCATGAGTTTTCCCCAGATAATATGGCCTATGCTGCGCGTCAACCTCAGCCTACGCCAAAGCCGCCCGCCGCCGCACAAGGATCTGGGCCGCCTGTCACTACCATTGATCGAAAATCTTTACTCTGTACTCACTGCAACCGCAAGGGTCATGATGCTGCTACTTGTTTTAAAATTTAAGGTTATCCTACATGGTTTGAGAAATAATGACAACAAGGATCCAGTCCGATGCAACTCCTAATGCTGCCAACGCCGGTGCTGTTATTTTCAATGCTGATTAGATAACTTTCGGTCTTGCATTATCCAAAGAGCAATGGAACTCGGTTATTAACATGTTTTAAGTTGACTAATTCTGACAATACAAGTCTATTTTACCTTGGATTCTCAATACCGGAGCTTCATACCATATGACCGGCAGCAAGAATCTTCTACATGACATTAAACCTACTGATCATGTTGATGTTGTTCTTCCCGATGGCTCTATATCTAATGCTTCTCATCATGGGAACTTATATTTTGGAGATATTCTTGTTACTCATGTTCTCTTCATTCTGGAATTACGCTACAACCTATTGTCTTTTGCTAAGTTAACTGCAGCCTTAAAATGCTTAGTTTTGCTTACTGAAAAATTATGTATAATACAAGATATCAAGACGAGGACAGTGATTAACACGGGTGATCAGCAGGGTGGGGTTTACTGGTTGCACATACTTGGGAAATTGTCACTGAAATCGCCGTCGTCCACCTTTACTGTCGCCGCCAATTCCCCTTCGTTGTGGCATCAGTGATTTGGTCATCCTTCCAATTCTGTGTTGTCTTCTATACCAGATATTACTTTTAAGTCATAGTCATTTGAATAAAACCATTCCTTGTTCCGTTTGTCATCGGGCAAAATAGTCTAGATCTAGCTTTCCCTTAAGTACCTTTAAGACTAGTTATTTGTTTGAACTTATTCATTGTAATGTTTGGGGGCCTTATAGCTCACCATCTTCTAGTGGAGTTTTTTCCTTCTTGACTATATTAGATGATTATTCCAGAGCTATTTGGGTTTATTTATTAGTATCTAAGATTGAAGTACCTACCAAGATGAAGGAGTTCCTTGTCCTTGCTAAGACGTAGTTCTGTCGGTCAGTTAAAAGAGTTAGAGCTGACAATGGAACCGAATTTCTTCCTCTCAGACGTTATTTTGATGAGAAAGGAATTCAGTTTGGGATATCCACTGTCTACATGCCGTAACAAAATGGGCGCGTGGAACGAAAGCACCGTCACATCTTAAACATGGCTCGTGCTCTTCGGTTTCAGGCCCATTTGCTCATTGACTTCTGGGGAGAATGCATTCTTACTGCTGCCTACCTGATCAATCGCACTCCAACACCGGTGTTGAATGGTTGTTCACCCTATCACCTTCTTCATGGCTGCACGCCCAACCACAACCATCTCCGTGTGTTTGGTCTTTGCGTCCCAGCTTCCAAAACCACGTGATAAGTTTGCATCCAGAAGTCGCAAATGTGTTTTTCTTGGATATCTTCTTACAAAGCAAGCATGGCGTGTTTATGACTTGGAGTCTTGCATTGTGTTTGGCAGTTAAGATGTTGTGTTCTATAAAGACTGCTTTACCTTTGCTCCGATTGCTGACATTCCTCCTTCTGAGGATTTGATGCTGTCATCTCCTACAGATGAGCCAACCACACTTCCACCTTAGAAGAATGCCGCCGCTGACCGCTCTAGTTCATCCTTCGATCACCCACTACCGGAGCTGATGGAGTCATGGCCACCTACCGTTGACTTCCAGTCAGCATCGTCCCTGGCCTCGGCCAAATCGCCACAGGTCTCTCTCCTGCCAGCCGCACGGCTGGCCGCTGGTAACATCATCTGTCTTCACCGAACAACTACCATCGACGCTACTGGTCTCCTACCAGCTGCCACCGGGAGTCACGTCGTCATCCTCTCTCCGCCAGTCATCCCCTCTCCACCGCCAGCACCTTCAGTGTCATGGCCGAGCCTGTCCAAGTCTCCATCGAACTGCCTTGCTCCACCGGCTGAGCTTCTCTTGGCGCCAGAGTTTGCTTCCTTAGATTCTTTAACTCTGCCGCCTCTTTGACTGCCAAGTACTCGCATCCATCGTGCTTTAGTTAAACTGCAAGATTATGTCTGCACTGCTACTCAAGAAATAAACCCCACCTCTCTGCTGCTCTCTCTAATCCACCTGATCTGTCCTTAGGTACTCGTTACCCTATTGCTGATTATCTTATTTATCATAATTTTTTGGTTTCACATTTTGCATTTTTGGTTGCAGTGGCCGATAGCTCAGACCATGTTACTTATTCTAAGGCTTCTTGCCATCCTCATTGGCAAGAAGCAATGGTTGATGAACTTAGTGCTCTTGAGCAGAACAATACCTGGGTTCTGTCTCCTCTTCCTGCTGAAAAACAAGCCATTAAGTGCAAATGGGTGTTTCAGACCAAGTTCAAGTCATATGATTCTATTGAGCGCTATAAAGCTTGCCTCATTGTTCTTGGAAATTGACAGATTGAAGGAACTGATTTTACTGAGACTTTTGCTCCTGTCGCCAAGATGAGCTCTGTCCAATTATTCTTGGCTGTTGCTGCAATTCAAAATTGGGATATTCATCAAATGGATGTTCACAATGCCTTCTTACATGGTGATTTGGACAAGGAAGTCTATATGCGTCCTCCGCCTGGTTATACCATTCCTGCACCAGGTTTGGTTTGCAAGCTTCGCAAATCTCTTTATGGTCTTCGTCAGGCTCTGCACAACTGGTTTACGAAACTTGCTACTACCCTAAGCACTTTTGAGCTTGTTCATAGTAAGGCAGATTACTCTTTGTTCACTTATTTGCGTAATGGTGTTACCCTGCATATCTTGGTTTATGTTGATGATTTGATTATTGTTGGTTCTTCCTCGGCCCTGATGATCGAGTTCAAGAAGTATCTCAACTCTTGATTTCACATGAAGGATCTTGGTGCTCTAAAGTATTTTCTGGGTATTTAGATTATTAGGGGACCTGACAGTACATTTTTGTCCCAACGGAAATATACCCTTGACATTTTACATGATGTCAGATTGCTAGTTGCAAAGCCAACAGATTTTCCAATGGAACAACAACACAATTTGGCACACTCGACCAGTCCCTTTTATCTTGATCCTGCACAATGTTACCGTCTGATTGGGAAGCTCATTTATCTGACTATTACTTGTTCGAAACTCAGTTATTCGGCCCATACTTTGGCGCACTTTATGGAGAAGCCGTGTGTCACCCATTGGCATGCAACCCTTCACGTCCTGCACTACTTGAAGAGTCATCCTGGTCAAGGTTTATTTCTTTCTGCTCAGAGTTCTCTTCAACTATCTACTTTTTGCAACTCAGATTGGGCTGCTTGTCCAATTACACGTTGTTCCTTGACTGGATATTTTGTCATGCTTGGTGAATCACCTATTTCATGGAAGACAAAAAACCAACCGACTATTTCTCGTTCTTCTGATGAAGCTGAGTATCAGGCCATGACTGTTGTTGGTTGTGAGTTGACATGGCTTAAGTCCCTTCTTTGTGATTTGGGAGTTGGTCATTCTTCTCTGATGCATTTATATTGTGACAGTCAGGCAGCCCTCCATATTGTAGTCAATCCTGTGTTTATGAGAGGACGAAGCACATTGAGATTGATTGTCATTTTATTCGTGATTTGGTACATTCCAGAGAAGTTGCTACTCATCATATTCGCACTTCAAGTCAACCTACGGATTTATTTACTAAATCTCTTAGAAGACAGTCATCTCAGACTTCTCGGCAAGTTGGGCATTCGTGATTCACATGCTCCAACTTGAGGAGGAGTGTTAAGGAGATATATTGTCATATTCTTTGTATATCTTGTACTGTAGTTAGAATCCTTTTCCATTTATACTTCTGCATATGGTGCCTTTATATAGCACCCTTGTACCATCAATAAAATCACATGTTCATATTTTACATAATTCGACTTCTTTTAGTGCCATTTGTTGTTCCTGTTGTGGCTGTAGTTGGTTTGATGATCATATATTTTGTTTGATGGTGATGATGTTAAAGAACAGTTGCATTCATTGTTCAGTTGATTCCGCCTACTGGTTGATTTTATGTTAGTTGATTATGATGGTTTCTTCTGTCATATTTTAATTTTGCTTATTAAGAAGTTTTTTTAGTACTAGAAATGCATATCTTGATTGTTAGATTGTTTATGTGTTTCTTGAACATAATGTTCTCATTGGGATGAACAATTGTGATGAATAGTTTTTGTTTCTTGTTGATTCTCAGTTTAGATTCCATATCCAATCTTACCCAAATTGGTGATTGTAAAGTCAAGTAGTGTTCATTGAATATTTTAATTGGCAATTTGTGAACATATTTGGAAACAAAAAATTTCCATGTTGGAGCATGCTAACAAGCCACGTTTACGCCAACAAGTTTTACGGAAGAAGAAGATTAGAATATTATGGTATTTGTGATTTATAGAAATTGGAATATTCTGAAATATGTTAGGTGGTGGTAGGAACATAGTTGGTTTATGGAAAATTCCTACAAATATGGTATTGATGTTATCGAATATATGGGAGATATTGTGATAGGGAAAATTCCTTTATTTATGGGATTTGGATATGCTTCAGAAGCAGGTAAGGAATAGGAACATTATGGAGATAATCATGAAGAGTTCCGATCTGCTCATGGTTTTAAAAGGGGATACCATAGCTGCATTAGACTCACGAATTTAATAGAGAAAATCTGCACATAGATTTTCATCATTCTGAGAGTCTTGCAAGAAGTCAGATCTATATGTTCCAACATATGTGACATGTTATTCAAAGTTTAGAATCATATGCCTTAATTCCTCGAGAGGAGGAGATCCAGCGTCGGTGAGTTTCGAGGTCAGAGGGAGTCTGATCAAGGTCGATCGGTAGCTAGGTAGCTAGCAAAATTCACACGTTTGATTAGTAAAGATAAGTATTTTGTATGGTGTAATTTGTTCTGTATCTTTCTAATTGAAGGATTCATTTGAACTGGGTCAGGCCCTCAGATGTAGGTGGACTTCACCAAACTGCATAACCAAGTCTTGTGTCTTTAATGCCTTACTTTATTGCATACTTGGTTAGCTAGGTTATGTTGGAACACACTAGTAATAATTAAGAAAATTTGGTAAAACCAAATTTCAATTGGTATCAGAGCTTGGTCACTTATTTTTCCGTTGGTTTTGGCAAGAAAAATGTGATCCGGTTTTACCATGGCGGCCAAAGAAGGAGCTTCGGTGTCTCGGCCACCTCTACTGGAAGGAAACAACTACAATTATTAGAAGGCACGCAAGAGAGTTTTCATCAACTCACTGGATGAACTTGCTTTGCACCATGTTAAAAATAAGTGGAATCACCCTACTGAAGATGCTGATACAAGCTCTAAGGCGAAAGAAGGAGAGTCAAGTTAAAGGGAGCAGAAACTCAAAGACAAATCTACTTGGTCTCCTGATGACCTCAAGGCATCACTAGCAAATTGAAAAGCACTAAATGCTATCTTCACGGCAGTTGATGAAAATCAGTTCAAACTCATCTCTACATGTCATTAAGCCAAGAAAGCATGGGATATTCTGCAAGCAGTTCATGAAGGAACTAGTCGAGTTCGAGAATATAAATTACAGTTGCTGGCTACAAAGTTCGAGGAACTCAAGATGGAGGAAGATGACACTATTGCTATATTCAACGGAAAACTCAGGGACATCTCCAATATGGCGTATCAACTTGAAAAAGTCTACAAAGAGGAAAAATTGGTGAAAAAGACCTTGATATCACTTCCTAAAAGGTTTGCAATGAAGTTCGTAACAATAGAAGAAGCAAGAGATGTAGCCACCATGAGCTTAGATAAATTGATGGGAGCATTACAGACGTATGAGATGACATTCCAACAAGCTACAAAAAGGGTTCAAAAGGAGTTGGCATTCAAAACATCGTTATCTAAGGATGATCACGAATCTGATAGTGATGAAGAGTTTGAACAACTTTCACTTATCATGAAAAATTTCTCAAGAATGCTGAAGAAAGTAGTAAACAAGAAATCTTAGGAAAGGTATGGTGGAAATAGACCAAGGCCGCAAGAATTTGGAATTAATCATGGGACGATATTTGAACAAGGAAATCAACAGTTCTCTAGAAATCAAAGTGGTGAACCAAAGCAGCCTGGACGAACTCAATACAAAGAATGTGAAGGATATGGTCATATTCAGGTTGAATGTGCAAATACCCGGAAGAAGTAGGGAAAATCATATGTTGACTCATGGAGTGAAGATGAAGAGGATGAGAAAGACGGAGAGGAACTTACAAGTAACTTTTGGCGCTTGGAGAAAAAATTCATGATGCATCAGATGATGGATGTTCCAACACATCAGACAGAATCGAAGCCATATGTTCCAACATAGATTCATATGAAGTGTCCATTGATGATGATGATGATGGACTTGTTGTAAGTGATGAAGAAAGCTACAGTACATAAGAAAAAATGAATGCTATGTGGCTCCAAGTAGTTGATACAAACAAAGTACTGAAAGAAGAAAAAATTAATCTGGCGGAGATAGAAAAGGAGTTGCGTGTGAAAGTTTCCGAACTTAGAAAAGAGAATGAAGAGTTGAATGAGAAGCTAATTTCAGCAACCAAGAGAGTTGAGATGTCTGAAGCAGAAATTACTAAGCTGAAATCTAGAAGAGCAAAACTCGATGATATTCTGGATATGGGAAAGAACTTTGGAGATTGACACGGAATTGGGTATGACAATCCACCTAAAAACACAGCTACACTCGAGTCTAAGACACAAGAGATACCTAAGATTACAGTAAAAATCAAGATAAAGATCCGAGAGGTAAAGAGAAAGTTTGGCAAGTCTTATCAAAGGAAACCTCTCATCTGCAGCTACTGCTCATATCCAGGGCACACAGAGGAACAATCCCAGAAACGGCTCAGAGACTTAATGGCAGGACGTCAACTCTTGGTATGTTCCAACATAGATGAGGTCTACAAAACAAAAATGGTCAGAAAGGTATGGGTTGTTAAAAGTTCTGGTGCATGCCTTGTTGTACATACTTCGCTTATAGCACATTCTAGAGATTCGTGGTACTTTGATAGTGGATGTTCTCATCACATGACTGGCACTCAGGAATTCCTCAAAAATATCACACCATACGATGGTGATTTTGTTACTTTTGGTGATAGAAAGAAGAGTAGAATAGTTGGAAAAAGGTGAACTACAAATTGAAGGATTCTCAGTATTCACTAGTGTTTTGTTTGTTGAAGACTTAAAGGCCAATCTGCTGAGCATAAGTCAATTGTGTGATGACAATATGACTGTGGAATTTTAGAAAGACAAATGCATAGTGAAACACAGAGAAGCCAAAGTCCTTTCAGGCATTCGATCATCTATTTGCTGGAACAAGAAGTAAGGTGATAATCTCGAAATAAGATGAAGGATTTCTATGGCACAGGAAGCTCGGTCACATCAATTACAAAACTGACAGGCGGGCGGTCGTCGCGCCCGCCGTGCAAAAGATAATTTATAAGCCCTTTTTGCTTACTTTCTACAACTAGGTAGATAGCGGCAAATCGGGGTCGTCCAATGAGAAGAGGGATCTTCCTAAGCAATCAAGCACAAATGGTTGATACTAGGCTAGGAGTAACTATATTTACACACACTTAAAAGCAAGTAAATGGGAGGGGTTGGTTGGTTGGTTGTTCCTAAGTTACGAAAGTAAAAAGACAAGATAACTAGCAAGGTCAAGTGACTATGCTAATCATCAAACAAAACTAAGAAAAGGGGTTTTAAAACTACAAAGATAAAAAGCCTTGGGGGCAAGGGATATCCACTTCCAAATCTAATGTAGGTCATTGAATCATTCACTCATTCTATCATATAGCATTACATGACTCAACATCAACATACCCATCTAGCAAGAATCACAACACGTTATGCACAAGAAGTTCTAAGTTCACGCTCGTAGATTTTCATGCAAAGGAGCTACGGAATTCGTCACGTTCCTAACACCTAACCAATTCAATCATACAAGCACTCCCTATGCTCAAGCAGCTCATGGCACAAGTGAAGTGAAACACACCATCAAGAGTACACGAATGCTAAATAACAAATGCTTCAAGGATGAGTTAAAATCATCTATTCAATACTTCAACTACGTGTTGTGGAGACTAAACTCCTATCCTTCTTAGTTCGTAGTTTGTGAGAGTGAGTTCGACATCTCTCGTCAAACCTCACCAATGACTCCCGTTGTCGCGACCACGACTCAAGGTATCATTGGTGGCATTTAATCACGAAGAACCAACAAGCTTGGCAATGCTTATGACCACTACACCGTGACTAAGCATTTAACCAATTCATGCAATTACACGAGATTGGATGAACGTGCAATGCACATTCATCCAAGAGCATATAACTCTCTCGTTTGCTACACAAACGAACATGACGAAGAGTTCGACATCAATCACATTCGTCTAGCACATTATCAATCCATCAACACAATCAAAAGCCCTAAATCATACTCATACATTCCTAACAAGAAAAAGGGGGGAAATTAACCCAAATCCCCCAAACCCTAGCTAGCAATTCATACAAGTATTTCATTCAAGCTTTCAACAATATCAATGGCATCAACAATTAACATTCAAGCACAATAAAAGCACAATAGCAAAAACACCAAATAGATAGATATAAATGCTCCTTCTACATAGAAATGGAAGCTTCAATCCTTGCTCCCAAGTACAAAAACTACTCTAGAATAACAAGAGACATAATTAAACTACAAAAACTAAGAAAAGAAAGAGAAGAAAACCAAGGGTTTTCAAGCCCTAAAATGCAAGAAGAAAAGGAAAAAAAACTATGGAGAAGAAGGGGAGGAAGAGGTATTTATAGTGGAAGAAAAAGGGGAGAAAAACGCTGAAACAGAGCTGACTGGACGCTGCCATCGCGACTCGCGACGAGCTCGCGACCAGATCAGTAACTCAGCCTTGCTGTTTTGTTTTGCTTCCTCCGGGTGAACCGTTGATCCGTTTCGGGAGTTCTTGTAGTCGATTTTATAGTGCTCGAGAAGAGGAATCCAATGGTGCCACTCTTGAGGGCTGATTCTTCTCGGAAAATTCTGAGAACCCTGGACCATCATTCATCCGTTGCTTTGCTCTCCTTTCTTCATCTCTTCACTTCTTCAAATCTTCACAAAGCTCAAATGTAAAGGTCTTCAAATCTTCAAATCTTCAAAGATAAATCTTCAAAGTCTTCAAATCTTCAAAGTCTTCAAACAAATCACCTTGTCGCACAAAATCATCCAAAAAGTGATAAAAACGTCAAAGCCGCCTTTATCCCTCCTTAGATGATTTCAAGGCAAAATGCCACATGTAGAGCACAAAATTGCACAAAACCAAATCCTAAAAACCCTAAAATAACCATCTAAAATGGACACATCAAACCTCCCCACACTTAAACCTTACTCGCCCTCGAGTAAGAAAAGATTCAAGCATACGGAGGAAATGACATATCCACATCCTAAAAACCCTAAAATACCCGCATAAAATGGCCACATCAAACCTCCCCACACTTAAACCTTACTCGCCCTCGAGTAAGAAAAGATCTAAGCACACGGAAGAAATGATATAGCCCTATCTTAACTACTAATCCCCCAATCAAAGCCTCACAAAACTCTCAATATCATAAATCCCAAAATAAAAGCTCACATGAGAATCTTTGACACACACATCCCCAATCCTAAATCTAACCAAACCTATCACTTATCAATTCACTACCCATAAAAATATTTCAAAGCCCCGAATTGATATTCCCAAAGTCCAATGACACAAGATGAAGTTAAAACCATTGAAGAGGTTTAAGCACATACTACACCTAATGCCAATATATCAACCAAAATCCAATGACATAAAATGAAGCTAAAACCATATAAGAGTTTCAAACACATGCTTCACTAAATGCCAATATATCAACCAAAAACGAAGTAGAAAGAGATAAGGAATTGCATAAGCACACTTCGTTTCCTAACCCACTAAGCTACCCAATCCCAAGAGGTCTATAGATGTTGAGCTACCCGATCCATCCGTGTGACTACCGCAACCTTATGACTCCAACGCCGGCAAATGAGTGAAATCATAGCATTTTTCAATTTCTCTCACTTTCTCTCATTTTGCCTAGGAGCTCTTTCGAGTTTTCATCCTAGCCACACATCATGTTTCTTTAGCTCACATCTCACCTTTTTCCGCACATTTTAGCCTCTCATTTTTGCCTAGGCCGCCCTTTAAGGGTTTTCGACCTATCCGGGCCCCCAATGTTGCCTAAGTTGCCCTCTCGGGTTTTCAACTTAGCGGGTTTCATTTTCTTTTCTTTTTGTTTTTCTATTTTTTTCCTCATGTTTTTCCAATGAAAAGTAGCAAAAAGCCTTCCAAAACTATCTAGCATGCATGTGAATCCTCTAACCCCTCCCCACACTTAAAACATTACATTGCCCTCAATGTAAACATATAAGGCAAGAACAATAACAATCAAGGTAAGGGGGTAGAGTGACACCCATGTCTCCGCAATTTGCCGGTGATATGGCACAATCCAAGCACTTGTATGGTCCCGAAATTGGTTTCGGAACCGGAAGGGGGAGCAAAGATGCCGTAGAAGAACTCACCCCTCGAGAAAAGCATTGTCCCCATGGCGCCGTTTGATCAAGACTAACACCACGAAGAACACATTAAACTCACAAGTACATAAGGATATGTAATACTAGGTTTAGCATCAAGAGTTAATAACCATAGTATTTTCAAAGAACAACCAAATCACACTCAACCACACTATAAGAATAATCATGAAAAATATCCAACATATATTGACATGTATACAAGCATCATTATAGGATATGCACTTACGATCACAATGATGTAGTCGGCATACTACAATCAACAAATGTACCATAAAGATGCAAGAATGTTCATATGCCAATATATGTAGGATGGTTGAGAATGAGTGGAGATGTGGTGGTTCTTGGGAGTGTTGGGTGGAGAAGAAGGAAGGATCATGCAATGTTTAAAATCATTTGGAAACTTGGAAGCTTGGAAATTTGAAATCCGGGCTCAAAAAATTTTCAACAGTTACTGAGCACGTCGCGACTCGCGACTAGGTTCGTCGCGACTCGCGACGAGCCTCGCGAAGTCATCGCGACTCGCGGAAAGGTGAGTCCGAGAGCTCAAAATTTTCTGAGCTCGTCGCGACTCACGACGAAGTGTGTCGCGACTCACGACGAGCCTCGCGAAGTCATCGCGACTCATGGAAAGTTGAGTCCAGAAGCTCAAAAAGTGCTGATCACGTCGCGACTCGCGATGGCAGGGTATCCCAGGCTTAAAATTTTTCTTTTGCTTACCAACTGTCCAAGCTTTCTTCCCTCGTTCATTGATCTCGTTCCTTCATCTCCTTCATTGCAATGCACTTCACTTTGCTACAAAATCACAGAAAAACAAGGCATAAAAAGAACAAAACAAAACAACAACAAAAACTAAGAAACAAAGACTAAAAAAAACGAGAATTAAGAAATAAAAACTAAAAGAAATGCCGAATTTATTTAACGTCGTCGGCACGACGAAGCTCCGTATTTTTAAGGTCGTCGGCACGACCCTAATGTTATCCGTATGGTGAAGGCTTGAAGCTCTTCACCATGAGCATCCAAAATAAGAGAGGTGGGGGCACAAAACTTTCAAGAGGAAAGTCTTGTGGAGGTGGAGATGGTTCAAAGGGAATTAAGTGGTTAGGGAGCTTGGGATAGTCTTTTGGCTCCTCTCTCGTTTCCCTCAAAACTTCCAAAAATATTAGAGTTGGTTCACTAGGTGGGAGAAGGGGTGACAATGCTAATGGATGTAGCACTATCACCTCTTCCTCCATTTTTCTATCCTTTACAACCAACTCCTCATCCCTTTCAAACTCAAAATCATTATTATTGGTGACCTCACTCACCAAATCATCGAGTTCAAGTCGGGATGGTGTGTTTTCGGAATCACGAGCTTCCATGCAGGCCAATACCTCTAATATGTTCCTCACATGCCCCTCAATGGCCTCAACACTAGAGGAGAGCTGGGTATCCGACTCCTCACTAGTAAAGGAGTTCAAGTTTGCTATCCTATTTAAGACATCCTCACGTGTCAAACTTGAACTTCCTTGTTGGGCTTGGTTTTGGGGTATGGTATAGGGTGGTGATGGCCAACTAGGTTGCTCGTAATATTGGTTTTTCGGCTCATTCTCATACCACAAATCCGGACTACCACTCCATTCCGGATTGTAAGAGTTGTGGTATGGATAGCATTCATGAGCTTCTTGCCCTTGAAAACCAATATCTCCTACCTCTTGATAGCACTCTTCATAGTACCCATGGTTTTGGAAACCAAGGGTTCTTTCTCGGTCATCGTGCTGTTCCCACAACACAGGGCAAGATTCGGTAGGATGGTCGGAATGACACATCCTACAAAACCTTGCTTGTTGAGCCTCTCTTCTCATCATGAGTTCCCTCAAGGTGAGACGCTCCATTAAAATTTTTTTTTTTCAAAAGTTCGGAATCATAGTGCAAGGATTCTCGATAAAATAAATCACCAAGAACTCAAACAATACCTACTCCGAACAAAAACAACCACCAAGTAGTGGAAAATAAAAACAACTAGCTAATACACAACCAAATACACCTAAATACTTAAGAATAAACGCCTCTTCCCCGGCAACGGCGCCATTTTGACAGGCGGGCGGTCGTCGCGCCCGCCGTGCAAAAGATAATTTATAAGCCCTTTTTGCTTACTTTCTACAACTAGGTAGATAGCGGCAAATCGGGGTCGTCCAATGAGAAGAGGGATCTTCCTAAGCAATCAAGCACAAATGGTTGATACTAGGCTAGGAGTAACTATATTTACACACACTTAAAAGCAAGTAAATGGGAGGGGTTGGTTGGTTGGTTGTTCCTAAGTTACGAAAGTAAAAAGACAAGATAACTAGCAAGGTCAAGTGACTATGCTAATCATCAAACAAAACTAAGAAAAGGGGTTTTTAAACTACAAAGATAAAAAGCCTTGGGGGCAAGGGATATCCACTTCCAAATCTAATGTAGGTCATTGAATCATTCACTCATTCTATCATATAGCATTACATGACTCAACATCAACATACCCATCTAGCAAGAATCACAACACGTTATGCACAAGAAGTTCTAAGTTCACGCTCGTAGATTTTCATGCAAAGGAGCTACGGAATTCGTCACGTTCCTAACACCTAACCAATTCAATCATACAAGCACTCCCTATGCTCAAGCAACTCATGGCACAAGTGAAGTGAAACACACCATCAAGAGTACACGAATGCTAAATAACAAATGCTTCAAGGATGAGTTAAAATCATCTATTCAATACTTCAACTACGTGTTGTGGAGACTAAACTCCTATCCTTCTTAGTTCGTAGTTTGTGAGAGTGAGTTCGACATCTCTCGTCAAACCTCACCAATGACTCCCGTTGTCGCGACCACGACTCAAGGTATCATTGGTGGCATTTAATCACGAAGAACCAACAAGCTTGGCAATGCTTATGACCACTACACCGTGACTAAGCATTTAACCAATTCATGCAATTACACGAGATTGGATGAACGTGCAATGCACATTCATCCAAGAGCATATAACTCTCTCGTTTGCTACACAAACGAACATGACGAAGAGTTCGACATCAATCACATTCGTCTAGCACATTATCAATCCATCAACACAATCAAAAGCCCTAAATCATACTCATACATTCCTAACAAGAAAAAGGGGGGAAATTAACCCAAATCCCCCAAACCCTAGCTAGCAATTCATACAAGTATTTCATTCAAGCTTTCAACAATATCAATGGCATCAACAATTAACATTCAAGCACAATAAAAGCACAATAGCAAAAACACCAAATAGATAGATATAAATGCTCCTTCTACATAGAAATGGAAGCTTCAATCCTTGCTCCCAAGTACAAAAACTACTCTAGAATAACAAGAGACATAATTAAACTACAAAAACTAAGAAAAGAAAGAGAAGAAAACCAAGGGTTTTCAAGCCCTAAAATGCAAGAAGAAAAGGAAAAAAAAACTATGGAGAAGAAGGGGAGGAAGAGGTATTTATAGTGGAAGAAAAAGGGGAGAAAAACGCTGAAACAGAGCTGACTGGACGCTGCCGTCGCGACTCGCGACGAGCTCGCGACCAGATCAGTAACTCAGCCTTGCTGTTTTGTTTTGCTTCCTCCGGGTGAACCGTTGATCCGTTTCGGGAGTTCTTGTAGTCGATTTTATAGTGCTCGAGAAGAGGAATCCAATGGTGCCACTCTTGAGGGCTGATTCTTCTCGGAAAATTCTGAGAACCCTGGATCATCATTCATCCGTTGCTTTGCTCTCCTTTCTTCATCTCTTCACTTCTTCAAATCTTCACAAAGCTCAAATGTAAAGGTCTTCAAATCTTCAAAGATAAATCTTCAAAGTCTTCAAATCTTCAAAGTCTTCAAACAAATCACCTTGTCGCACAAAATCATCTAAAAAGTGATAAAAACGTCAAAGCCGCCTTTATCCCTCCTTAGATGATTTCAAGGCAAAATGCCACATGTAGAGCACAAAATTGCACAAAACCTAATCCTAAAAACCCTAAAATAACCATCTAAAATGGACACATCAAAAACCTTGGTGAAAATTACAAATGCAAAGGAAGTACGAGGGATGCCTACCTTAACAAGCAAGGGCGGAATTTTTTGTGGACCATGTCAACAAGGTAAACAAATTCGATCTCCCCACTCTTTAGTTTAATATATAACCACCTCAAGAAATTTGGAATTATTACATATGGATTTGATGGGTCCAGTCAATACACAGAGCATATGTGGAAAGAAATATATCTTTGTATTTGTCGATGATTTCCCCAGATTTATGTGGGTAGCTTTCCTAAAAGAAAAATCTGATACGGTGGAAGTGTTTAGAAGTCTTGTGATAAAATTACAGACTGAAAAAGGAAGTCCAGTTGGGAAGATTGTTCGAATTCGTAGTGATCATGGTAGAGAATTTGAAAATTCTCATTTCAGTGACTTCTATGATGAGCTCGGGATTCAACACGAGTTCTGCACCAATCACTCCTTAGCAGAATGGTGTTGTAGAACAGAAAAATAGAACTCTACAGGAGATGGCTTGAGTCATGTTAGGCGAGAAGGAAATCCACAAAAAATGGTGGGTAGAAGCCATTAACACAACCTGCTATACAATCAATCGAGTGTATCTGCGTCCATTCACAAGCAAAACATCTTACGAGATTTGGAAGGGCAGTAAACCAAATGTCTCATACTTTCATGTGTTTGGAAGCAAGTGCTACATCCTCAGAGATAGAGAGCGATTGGCAAAATTTGACAATCGCAGTGATATTGGAATTTTTCTTGGTTATTCTGTGAACAGTCAGGCTTATCGTGTGTACAACCTTCAGACAAACACACTCATGGAATCTATAAACGTTATTGTGGATGATTCTAAAGAAGGACACGGTTCATATATAGTAGAGGATGAATCCGATAAAGACCATGTACCAACACAGCCTAGTCAACCTAACAAGCCAGACCCATTCCATGTTGGAACATCTAAGCAGACTGATTACCCTGCTAAACCAGATGATATTGAGTATGTTGGAACATCATCTCCCACTGCCTTATCATATGTTCCAACACAAGAGTAAATTAAACCGATGATAAGGAGCACTCGATCAATCCCTCAGATTGATTACAGGAAGTTAGCAGGGTTACAATGCTTTATCTCTCTAAATGAACCCAAGAACTAAAAGGAGGCCTTAATGGACGAATACTAGATTTCGGGAATGCAGGAAGAACTCGATTAGTTTGTACAAAATGATGTTTGGTATCTCACTCCTTGCCCTATTGGTGTAAATGTTATCGGTACAAAGTGGATCTTCAAGAACAAATATGATGCCGATGGACAAATTACTTGAAACAAAGCCAGACTGGTAGCTCAAGGATATAAACTAGTTGAAGGAGTCGACTTTGATGAGACATTCACACCAGCTGCCCGGTTAGAGTCAATTCAAATTTTACTTGCTATTGCCTGCTCTATAAACTTTACTATGTATCAAATGGATGTCAAGAGTGCTTTTCTGAAAGGTGTGGTAAATGAAGAAGTATATGTGGAACAACCTAAAGGATTTTAGGATCTTCATTGCCCTCATCATGTGTATCGCCTCAAGAAGGCTTTATATGGCTTAAAGCAAGCACCAAGGGTATGGTATAAACCACTTACTAAATTTCTTCTTAAGAAAGATTATCGTCGAGGGGGAGTATATCGCACGGTGTTTGTGCTTGAAAAAGCGTCAAATTTCTGATTGCCCAAATTTATGTTGATAATATAGTATTCGGCTCTACTTCACTATCTATGGTACATGATTTTGTCACTGTTATGCAGGCTGAATTTGAGATGAGCATGGTTGGAGAGCTCATATATTTTCTAGGACTGCAAGTTAAGCAAGGAAAATATGACATGTTTATAAATCAAAGTAAGTATGCCCTGAATTTAGTAAAGAGATTCGGTTTAAGCAATGCCCGAGCATTTCGAACACCTATGGGGGTTTCTGACAAACAGGTAAAGGATGAGAAAGGAGTCACAGTTGATAAGAAGGTATACAGGGGCATGATTAGGAGTCTATTGTATTTAACAGCAAGTAGATCAGATATATGTCTCAGCGTAGGGATATGTGCAAGATTTCAGGCTGATCCAAATGAGTCTCATCTCACTGCAGTCAAAAGGGTTATTCAATATGTAAGTGGGACTTCTGAGTATGGTGTCTGGTATTCTAAGAATCAAGATTCTGATCTAATTGGGTACAACAATTCTGATTGGGCTGGTAATGTTGATGATCGTAAAAGCACTACAGGTGGATGTTTTTATCATTGGTACGAATATAGTTTCTTGGTATAGCAAGAAACAAAATTCGATCTCTTTGTCTACTGCGGAAGCTGAATATCTTGCTGCTGGAAGTTGTTGTGCACAATTATTATGGATGAAGCAAATGATGAACGACTATGGAATTCATCAAGGCCATTTGAAGATTTTATGTGACAACACAAGTGCTATTGATATTTCAAAAAATCCAGTCCAGCACTCTCGAACTAAGCATATTGACATAAGGCATCACTTTATTAGAGATCTTGTTGAAAAGAAGGAAGTTGTGGTAGTCTATATTCCAACATCTGAGCAATTTGTTGATATTTTCACAAAGCCATTGGACACCGCATTTGAAATTCTCAGACAACATTTAGGTGTTTGTCAAATTTGAGGTAATTCTTGCCTTTATTTAGCTGTAAATATTCGTTTCCACTTTATTCTTGCTCAGAAAATCAGAAAAATAAAAAAAATGGAAAGAAGAAAAATATTACAAAAATAGTAGCTGTGAAGTTATGGTATGTTGGAAGAAAAAGAAAACCACCAAAATTGGAGTTATGGTATGTTGGAAGAAGGTGCGCCTTGAGTTGACAAGTGAGAAAAGTAGAATCATTACTTTTCTTGGAAAGGTAAAAAGCCTTATTTTTGCGACAAAAGAGGCAAAGAAGTGAAGAGTTTGTGTTTGTTCAAAATTGTCTCCATCTCTCTATATCCCACTCTTTTCGGCCTACATTCCCACTATTCTTGGTGTCTTTCAGATTCTTGTTGCAAAAATTTTCAAGATTTTCTCTTTCACAACAAATCTCTACTGAAAAATGTATTCAAGCCCGAAATCTCCTAAGGTCAAGAACGAAACTCAAGAAACATGTCAACCTCCAAAAGATGAGAATATTGAACCGGGGGAAGAAAATGTGGAGGCAGACCTGACCGCTGATGACAGACAGGGTGAAGACTCAAAGGCAAAGGGAAAGGTCCCTATCAAAAGGAAACTGGCCCTGATCCTACTCCTTTAAAGGTGCATGGAATGGAATTCAAATCAGTAGATGATGTTTTTGAGTGGCTTGAAGCAAACAGAACCACAGTAGATTTGACTAAAATTAAGAATTTAGAAGGGGAATTTCAGAATGTTATTGTCAAGGAACTTGTGTCTGGTGATATTGGTGATCTAGAGGATGTTGAAAATTATGAAGTCAAATTTTTGAAGGGGAAATATGGATTTTACAGAGGAAATGATAGATTTCATGTTTACTCGTCTATTCCTGGCCCTAGCTATGTTAAGATTAAAGAGATAAGTGATAATGAGGCTCAGGGACTGAAGGTGATTAAGTCTACTGATAGAATGCCGGTAGGATTCTATGATGTTAAGGCTACTCAGAGGATAGAGGAATTGAGAAAACCTGTGATAATAGGATCACCGGCAGTGAAGAAGGAGACAGTGTTGGGTATGTTCCAACACAGAGGGCAGATTCAGAAAAAGTTGAAGACATGGAAATCGATGATAAGGACATGGGAGGTCAAGAACAGTTTGATGTCATTGGTAATGCTTATGATGATGTGAAGTATTCTGACGGAGATCAGATTGAAGGATCTGATTTGAGACAATCAGTCAAGGATCGGGATGTTGGAATGCAGGGCATGGCAGAGACTGCTGAGGAAGTAGAAGATGCCTGCTGTCGAGGACTCTCCACCAACCAAGAAATCAAAGAAAACCCAAACTACTCCCAAGAGAAAGTTGCTGCCACCTCCTCTGGTAACTGAAGCATTGCCTTTTTCTTACTATGATATAAACTGTGAGGAGATGGGAGAAGTGTTTACTGAGAGGAAGATAATCTCTGAGAGACCAGTAGATCTAGATGCATATAGAGCTAGCAGTTTTTCTGAGTTTTTGGAAGCAATTGGGATGATAAGGGCTGCTATAGTACAACTTCAGTACAACAAACAGGTGGTCACTGAAGTATATTCCAACTTGATGGCTGGGAACTTGGAGGTTGATTCCCCATGGTTTGACAGGGTCTATGTTAGGGGAAGATTATTGATTTTTCTACTAACATGATGAACAAAATTTTGGGGTTGAAAACTCCAGACTTTGAGGGAGTTTTTCCAGATAATATAGAAGTGTTTGATGACAAGATTCTGGAGGTAGTCTCAGGACGGTACAAGATAGAATGGCCTGAGACTAGATATTCACATGCTTCCTGCCTATCCTCTAGGGTTTTTGGTCTATATCAGGTAGATGTAAACTACTGGATGCCATCTTCCAATACTACTTCTTTGACAAGAGAAATCGCAAAGTTGCTTTACTGTGTTAGAACACAGAAACCAGTTAATCTGGGGTTATTTATCCAGCAGAGTCTAGTTAGGCAAGCTAATGCTCCAAAGGCGAAGCATGCTCTGGTGTATCCCTGTTTGATATCTTCATTAGCTAAGAGTGCCAAGGTGAAGGGAAAAACAAATGATGTGATCATCGATACATAGTTTCTCCAGCCTAACAAGAAGACTTTTGACATGTGGCAAGTTCATGATTTGACATGGAACCCTGGCGCTACAACCTCTGCAGATGCTGAAAAGAAGGCCAAGATAGTGGTGCTCAATGAAAGGTTGGGGGCTATAGCCATCCAAATTGTGGCACTTGAAGCGGAGAAGGATAGACTTGAGGGGGAGAAGGCTCAACTGGAGGCACATGATGCTGCTCCTAAATAGGATTGATTTTCCTGTAGTATCTATGTTCAAACATAGATCCCATGTTATGTTCAAGGGGAGCTGGTTTTCAAACATTATTTCTATGGTTTATTGTATTTGGCATATTCATGGCCCCGGGGGGGGGAGAATATTTAGTTTTTGGATATTATATGTTTGATTGGATGACTGTAATCTGAATATTTTTTTTGGTATTCTGGAATTTTGGTTTTTGGATGGTATTTTTATGATCAATTTTAGTAGTATGCATATGTTCCAACATAGGTGGATTTTAGGAAGTCTTATGTGTTTGATTGGAAATGTTTCCATTGTGTTCTTAATGTCCAAAATGGTTTGGTCCACAAAATGCCAAAGAGGGAGATTTTAAAGTCAAGTGGTGTTCATTGAATATTTTAATTGGCAATTTGTGAACATATTTGAAAATGAAAAAATTTCCATGTTGGAACATGCGAACAAGCCACGTTTATGCCACCAAGTTTTACGGAAGAAGAAGATCATAATATTATGGTATTTGTGATTTATGGAAATCTGAATATTCTGAAATATGTTAGGCGGTGGTAGAAGCATAGTTGGTTTATGAAAAATCCCTACAAATATGGTATTGATGTTATCGAATATATGGGAGATATTATGATAAGGAAAAATCCCTTTATTTATGTGATTTGGATATGCTTCAGAAGTAGATAAGGAATAGAAATATTATGGAGATAATCATGGACAGTTCCGATATGCTCATGGCTTCAAAAGGGGATACCATAGCTGCATTAAACTCACGAATTTAATAGAGGAAATATGCACACGGATTTTCATCATTCTGAGAGTCTTGCAAGGAGCCAGATCTATATGTTCCAACATACATGACCTGCCGTTCAAAGTTCAATATTGTATGCCTTAACTCCTCGGGAGGAGGTGATCCAGCCTTGACGAGTTTCGAGGTCAGAGGGGGTCTGATCAAGGCGGATCGGTAGCTAGGGAGCTAGCAGAATTCACACGTTTGATTAGTAAAGATAAGTATTTTGTATGGAGTACTTTGTACTGTATCTTTCTAATTAGTGGATTTATTCTAAATTGGGCCTGGCCCCGCAGATGTAGGTGAATTTTACCGAACTTCGTAACCAAGTCTTGTGCCTTTAATGCTATACTTTATTGCATAATTGGTTAGATATGTTATGTTGGAACATACTAGTAATAATTAAGAAAAATCGGCAAAACCAAATTTCAGTGACGTAGGTTTCTTGACTGGAATATGGACAAAAATGGTCCCGAAGAGCCATTTCTACCTAGGCCATTAGAATCTTTGAAGAATGAGAAGAGCATTATTAAGAGAGGGTGGCAGCAAAGATATGGTAGCTTCTTGTCCTAAACATATGATATTAGTGTATAAATTAAAAGAAATTGCAATGAGGTTTAAAGCATGGATATCTTATCAAAATTAAATTCCTATTTCAGCTTCCTGCAGATTAATGTTCTATGTTCATAAACTAATTTCCACTGCTTACCTGTTTTTGTTTGGCTAGCAACCGTCATCAAAATGCAGGGATACTGAATACCTCAATGGCATGAAGTTAGTGTACACGAACTGTCATTCAGAGAATTTCGATTTGCACCACGAAATTTGAAGACTTAATCAGCTGACCTGGTTTCAACATGTGTTAGAGAATGCACAGAAGAAGGCATTTTTCGGTTTACATCAAGATGTCAGTCCTGTTGGACCTGAAAAGACTGTGAACCCAAGATTAGCTAAGATGTTGTGAAATCTTGCTGTGGATCAGGAAGTTATCGTAGCGTTTGCAAACTCAAATGTCAAAGACATATTAGAAGTTTGATTTAGCAGTATGAAAAGAGTTGGAATTCAGAACTATTTGGTAGTTGCTCTGGATGAAGGCATCGCCAACTTCTGCCTGCAAAATGGCATTCCTTACTACGAGAGAGACAAAGATACAACATTGACCTCCTTGGGAAAAGCAAAGAAAATCATATTGTCCCAGGATTAAAGTTTCAGATCCTGAGGGAGTTTTTACTGCTAGGTTATAGTGTTCTTCTCTCAGATGTTTATATAGTGTTCTTGCAGAACCCCTTTGATCATCTTCATCGCGACTCATATATCGAGTCCATGACTGATAGACATGATAACCTTACAATTTACGTGTTTGATGATCCAGCGATGGGTTTGACGCTGTACACTCATACAATCAGGTTGTGGATGAACAATTCCAATTCCTTCTTCATCAGGTCGACGATCTCTTTAATCGAGCTCTTGATAGTGTTGCTGGCCGGCTTTCGTGAGAGAATGAGTGGGGTGTTCATCAGTTTTTAAAATGTTAATTTGACACGATTGAATCATAAGTTCAATACATTGCATATATGTACTTGTCTCGTCAGAGAAAGAAATGAAGAGTTCATGGTAAGGGCTTACAAAGGCCCCACAAAGAAGGCGGCTCACAAGTCGACATTGCTATATTGGAAGCGATATATCTCCGTGAAAGAAAGTCTTCCTTCAAGGTACATAATTTTGTTGTTGTCCTAATGTCACTTGGTCTTTAATTTTCTTAAGGTTTCAACACGTGATTTCATTTGTATGACCTGTTGTTGTATTTACAGGAAAAATTTTGAAATTCACACTATGTCTAATGCTTTCCCAGCTCATGCTCCCGTTGTTTCAACTTCAAAAGGTACGTTTTCTACCATATGTTAAGCAATTGCACTCTCTTATGATTCTTTGCAACTCTTCTTGTGATGCATTTGTTGTGCGGAATACCCGAGAAAGAACAAGCAAAGAAAATAAAGCAAAAAACAAGACATCGAGATTTTATGTGCTTCACCAATCGGCTACATCCACGGCCGACCAAGATCGGATTCCACTAGAGAGAAAGGCCAGAATTACAGGTTTCCTACTCTCTACCAATTCTATCTCTTACAGGTTACAATAAAAGATGAGGCACTATATATATAGTCCTCTCCACCTTAAACCCTAATGGCTTTGGGCCCAGAAACAATCTGGCCCAAACCAGAACAGGAGACAGAATGCCAATAACAGCCCAAACAGAGGACATGCTATACCGTCGGGCCGGGGGTGACTCCGCCCCCCCGGACCCCCAGGCTAGGGTGCGCTCTGCCCCCCTGGACCCTTCGACTCGCTAACCGGGCAGCGAAACTCCCGTACCATCCTGTCGAAGCAGCTAATACGTATTCAAGGCATACCAAAAAATCTCCACCTTGACTTGAATCCTCAAAGCAGAAACTCCAGACGCACCATTACAGTGCCAGATGAGCAGACTTATCCCTCCACTCCTGGGACTACCCCACTGGGCAGCTACTGATCTCTGATGTTAAGCAAGTCTAAACAGTGTTGAAACTTGCTATGTGGAACATGCTTAGTGAACATATCAGCAGGATTATCAACAGTTCCCACTTTCTTCACCCTGATTCTCCTCTCACTCCTTAGGAAATGATATCTGACATCAATGTGTTTGGTCCTCTCTTGATGGACCTGAGCCTGATCGTGGTGTAGACCAAGGTCACTGACTAGCCCCTTCAGCCATATACCTTCTTTCGCAGCCTCCGTCAGAGCCATGTACTCTGCTTCCGTAGCAGACAAAGTCACTGTAGGTTGCAAAGTCGCCTTCCAACTAACAACAGAACCACCCAAGGTAAAGACATAGCCGGTCATAGATCTCCTTGTGTCAACATCCCCAGCATAATCATAATCATAATAACCCGTAACCAGGCACTCAGTATTACCCCCGTAAATGAGACCCACATCAGACGTACCTCTAAGGTACCTAAAGATCCTCTTCACAGCTTGCCAATGTTCTTTACTTGGTTGCCCCATGAACCTGCTCACAACACTGACCGCCTGTGCTAAGTCTGGCCTCGTACACACCATAGCATACATCAAGCTCCCCACAGCGCTAGCATACGGAACTCGAGACATATACTCCTTCTCCTCTTCTGACTGAGGAGCAAACATGGAAGTGAGATGGATATTTGCAGCACTAGGAGTGTTAATAGGCTTGGCTGAAGACATGCCAAACCTAGCCAACACCTTCTGAATGTAACCTTTCTGTGACAAGAAAAGCTTCCTCTGACCTCTATCTCTGAGAATCTCCATTCCTAGTATTTTCCGAGCTGCACCCAAATCCTTCATCTCAAACTCAGCACTAAGAAGACCCTTCAGCTTTTGAACCTCATGGTTACTCTTTGAGGCTATCAACATGTCATCTACATAAAGCACCAGATAAATGAATGACTCATCTATGAACTTGCTATAGTAGACACAACAATCATATGAACTCCTTGTGTAGCCCAACTCAAGCATGTAGCTGTCAAATCTCTTGTACCACTGCCTCGGAGACTGCTTAAGCCCATATAAGGACTTCTTCAACTTGCAAACATACTTTTCCTTGCCAAGAACTTGGAAACCATCTGGCTGAGTCATGTATATCTCTTCCTCCAACTATCCATGTAGAAAAGCGGTCTTCACATCAAGTTGTTCAAGCTCCAAATCCTGATGTGTCACTATAGCTAGCAACACCCTGATGGAAGTGTGTCTGACCACTGGTGAGAAGATCTCATTGTAATCTACTCCCTCTCTCTGACTGAAACCTCTAGCAATAACTCTAGCCTTGTACTTGACTCCCTCTGTAGGTGATATCCCTTCCTTTTTCTTGAAAATCCATTTTCAAGTGATAACCTTTCTCCCTTGAGGCTGTTGAACCAAATCCCATGTCTGATTCTTCTAGAGGGACTCCATCTCATCTCCCATTGCTACAAACCATTTGTTAGCATCAATACCTAAAACAGCTTCTCTGTAGGTGGATGGCTCATGAGTATCCACCTCCTCAGCAACCTGTAGTGCATAACCCACCATATCCTCAAACCTATACCTCTTGGGTGGACCAACTCCAACCCTCTTTGGTCTATCTTGAGCTAAGCAATGAACTGTAGCTCCTGACGGTTGATGATCTGATGGTGGAAGCTCTGGCAACTCACTTTCTGTCTGTAGCTCTTGATCTCCTTCAAGTTCCTTCAAACTACTCTCACCTTGAGTGACTTGAAGCTCCACCTGTTTATCAATGCTACCAACTTCTGTTGTAGACGTGGACTTCACCATGGATCTAAGCAAAGATTTTTCATCAAAGACAACATCCCTGCTCAGAACAACCCTCTTCTCGGATGGAGACCAAATCCTTGATCCCTTGACTCCATCTCCATAGCCCACAAAAAACCCCCTTCTTGGCTCGGGGCTCCAACTTACCATCACTCACATGATAATAAGTTGTACAACCAAAAGCTTTCAGATTAGAGTAATCAGCAACTCTACCCGACCATACCTCAATAGGTGTCTTACACTGTATGCCCGTATGAGGTCCACGATTGATCAAGTAGCATGCTGTACTCACTGTCTCTGCCCAGAATCTTCTATCTAACCCAGCATTTGAGAGCATGCACCTCGCTCTCACCAGCAATGTCTGATTCATCCGCTCAGCTACACCATTCTGCTGTGGCGTATTCCTGACTGTATGATGTTGGACAATCCCTTCATCCCTACAAAACCGATCAACCTCAAACGAGCAGAATTCCAGACCATTATCAGTTCGCAGCCTCTTGATCTTCTTCCCTGTTTGGTTCTCCACCAGAGCTTTCCACTGCTTGAACTTCATGAAGGCTTCACTTTTATGTTTCATCATGATAAACCAAGTCATTCTGGAGTAGTCATCAATCAAAGACACAAAGTACCTGTGCCCTCCGAACGACTTAACTCGGGATGGCCCCCAACAATCAGAGTGGATATAATCTAACGTGCCTTTTGTTCTATGAATAGCCTTTGGAAACTTGCTGCGGCGTAGTTTCCCAAAGACACATTGCTCACAGAACTCCAAACCCTTGACCTTGTGGCCACCGAGAAGATCATCTCTCGACAAAATCTGCATCCCTCTTTCACTGATGTGACCAAGCCTCATGTGCCATAACTTAGTTATATCCTCATAGTGAACCTATGACGATGCAACATTTGCCGAATCCATAACCGTGAAACCTTGTAGAAGATACAAAGTACCATGTAGAAGATACAAAGTACCATGTAGAAGACCTTTCAGAACCAGCTTAGAACCCTTGCAGACACTTAGAGCTCCATCTTTCCCTAAATAGACAAAACCCTTTCTATCCAGCAGACTAAGAGAAATCAAATTCTTCATCATCGATGGAACGTGTCTAACCTCGTTCAAAGTACAGAAACTACCATCATGTGTTCTGATCTTGATCGAACCTGTCCTAACTACCTCATAGACAGTACCGCTAGCCGTAGTAAGGCTACCCCCTGCCTGCTTATAAGTCGAAAACCACTCTCTCCTTGGACAAATGTGGTAGGATGCCCTAGAATCCAGGAACCACACATCGGAGTCATGAGTGTGTCCAGCAGCAACCGGAGCAATATCCTCTTCTGAATCAACGTCTCCTTCCGCTAGAGCAGCAGAACCCGATTTATTTCCTGATTGCTTCATCATCAACTTCTTTGGACATTCATTTTTCCAATGTCCCTTCTCCTTACAGTACCTACAGATATCACATGGCTTGGGAACCTTTGACTTCTTACCTCTTTTCTTTTCGCCATTTCCCTTTCCCTTATCGCAACTAGTAAACAAACTAGATGCCTGATTATCTGTTCCTGAACTGCTAGCACTATGACGCAACTCCCTGCTATGAAGAAATGATCTAACTTCCTCCAAAGACACAGAATCTTTCCCGACAATAAATGACTGAACAAAGTTCTCATATGAAAGCGGTAGAGATACTAACAATATCAAAGCAGCATCCTCATCATCAATTTTCACATATATATTTCGCAGTTCTAATAACAAAGTATTCAATTGCTCTAGATGATCTCTGAGTTGCGTACCTTCCCGCATTTAGAGACCAAATAGACGTTGTTTCAGAAGCAATTTGTTCTTCAGAGACTTCGTCATGTACAAGCTCTCCAACTTCAACTACAGCTCCGCAGCAGTCTCTTGATCTGAGACCTCAATGATGACTTCATCCGCGAGACACAACATAATTGTTGAATGCACCTTTTCTTCCAGACCCACCATGTCCGAAGTGCCAACGACCGAGAACCCCTTCGTCAGTGGCGTCCACAACCCTTGTTGCTTCAACAAAGCTTGCATCTTGATCTGCCATAGACTGAAGTTGTTCCTCCCGGTAAACTTGTCTACCTTCACGTTCAGCGCAGCCATTTTTCTCTCCGATCAGATTAGAGATCCGACCACCCCAGATCCGATAAACCCAAAAAATTTGATAGACCCACCGCGGATCTATCAGAAGCTCTGATACCAGTTTGTTGTGCGGAATACCCGAGAAAGAACAAGCAAAGAAAATAAAGCGAAAAACAAGACACCGATATTTTACGTGGTTCACCAATTGGCTACATCCACGGCCGGCCAAGATCGAATTCCACTAGAGAAAAAGGCCAGAATTACAGATTTCCTACTCTCTACCAATCCCATCTCTTATAGGTTACAATAAAAGACGAGGCACTATATATATAGTCCTTTCCACCTTAAACCCTAATGGCTTTGGGCCCAGAAACAATCTGGCCCAAACCAGAACAGGAGACAGAATGCCAATAACAGCCTAAACAGAGGACATTCTGTCGAAGCGGCTAATACGTATTCAAGGCATACCAACAACATCAGCTCCGAATAATAAAGACTCGAGGACTTCCTAAGAAGATATGGAAGCGATGTGGAATCAACCCAGTGTAAGGAATGACACAAGGAGAAGAAGGGAAAAGTTCCGACTGTCCCACGACTTTCAGAAAAAACTTTGTCTATCTCGGGTAGAACTGTGGGTAAGATGAAAATCTCTGATATAGTATCCTTACTTCAGTTTTAGAGTGTAAAACTGTGACACTTTTCTCTCAGGCTGTTGCAGAAATCATTCTTTCTAAACACTTCAGCACGAAAAGTGTAAAGCCGGCGTGTTTCTTAAGCCTTTTTACGTTTCTTGTTGTCTCAAATGTACATTTTGCAGACGGTTTTATTTGCTATTTGTGAAATGGTTAGCATGCGCTTAGTGGATGGAGTTGGACAGCCAGTTGGATCGATGGGAATCGATTATCCTACCGCGCAATAACTTTACAAGTATGTTGTCTTCTTATCCAATCTTCCTCGTTCAATGTAGGAACCTTAATAACATCATCATAAAGTAGCATTTTTTGTATGAAATTGATATCAGGGATGTGGGGTGCAAAGCATACAAAGTAGAGTCACGTGAAGACCTGAAAAAGCCTTTCAATGTACTTGGGTGCAGCCTATCTAGCTTGTTTAACAGACTACAAGGGCAGGTATCACGCATGTTCTAACACCTGTCAAGTTAACACCACGATCTTCCTTTTCCTATGTCAAGTTCATCAATTAGGCGTATCTTACCGGACCTCAGAATTAACATTCAAGAAACAGGTCCTCAATGGCTGAAATTTGAGGAATCGTTGAGCCGATACCTGGACTCCAAGAAGTAAGTGCATTTCAGTTGCTTTCTTTTTCATCTGCATTCACTGTCTGAACTTAGTGCTAAAGCTAGATTAGTATTTGCAGAGAAGAAATGGGTTTTACAATTCTTTGAATTGCATTTCAGCTTCTGGTGGAGGAGACTAGGGTGTTCAAATTGCCCGACCCAACCCATTTTGATCCGGCCCATTTGGATCGGGTCGGATCAATGACCCATACGGGTTTAAATGGGTCGGTCAGATTTGAACCATTTGCAATTTTGACTCATTTCTTTAAATAAATCATAAAAAAAGAATTAATTTAATACAATATATCCACCATCAATTTACTTCATAAACAATTTTAACATTCTTTAAAATTTTATATTTATAAAATAAAAAATATATTTTAAAAAAATAAGTTTACTATTTTTATATGATTTGGTCAATTTGGGTCGATGCATGACCCAGTCCGACCCAACCCTAAATTATGAGAATTTTAACCCGACCCAACCCGACCCAACCTGACCCAACCCGACCCGACCCATTTAACAATTTAGGATCAATTTGGACTGAGTCAGTCAACCAGCCCCAACCCATGAACACCCTTAGATGAGACAAGTGAAGTTTGTGTAAAATTCTCACTTTATTGCATTACTTTAATTGATTACGCTACTCATTAAGCGGATTAAAAGTTTTTATTGCATAGTTTTACATCCTTTCGAGTCGGCCCATCAAATGGGTTGGGTGACCCGTTGGATAACCGTTACCCATATACTATTTTCACTTATTGGATAAGACTTATTGGATAATGATCCATTGGGTTAATGGATATAATTGGGTTCTAGTTATTGGGTTTAGTTGGGTTGGATAATAGATTATCCGTTGGATAATTTTGGGTGGGTCGAGTTGGGTTGGGTAACGGGGGACCCGTGAATAATTTCATATCATAAGATAGCAAAATTTTCACAAGTTTGATTACGAATGATTTAATTTTTCCCTAACACATATAATCATTTTAGAAACGATCAAATTCTCGATTCATCATATTTATCGATTTCGGTTCATATTTTAATCAATTTTAATTTGAACCAATTAAAAATTGATAAAAGATCTTGACGAAAGAAGTAGAAGTAGTATTTAAGAAACTTTTACTAAATTTGAAAAATCTCCTCCATGAAATATGAAGATTTTTAAAAATATTTTCTTTTATTGAACATAAGAAAATAATAAATGAAATTCCCACATTTAGTCACTCGAATAAATATTTCCTCTTTTGTAGTTATGTACACGATTCAGCCTATATCAAAGAATTATTAGAGTTAATTGTAATTTTTCACTCCAAGTAAAATGTTACGTGACTTATCAATTTAAAGTTTAAATGGTTGAAAACACCAATTATCCATTAAGTATATACTGAATCATCCATTGAGTATATACTAATTATCCATTGGGTCTATACTAATTATCCATTGGGTCTATACTAATTATCCATTGGGTCGAACTAAATGACACATTGGGTATAGGTCATTTATTTGGGTGAAACGTGAATCCATCAAGTCCGTGTTCTTTCTCAGTTCTCAGTTCTCACTTCCCAGTCTACGTTTTGTTTCATCAGTCCGTATTTTATTCATCAATCGGTCTGCGTTTTGTTCATCAATCGGTCTGCATTTTGTTCATCAATCGGTCTGCATTTTGTTCATCAATCGGTATGCATTTTGTTCATATTCGAGTTCATAATATTATATTATGTAATATAATATTATGTACATTATATTATATTATATTTAATAAAAATAAAAATTATGTAATATGTTGGCCTTGTAAACTCGACGAAACTAACGAACAATATTACTTGGAATCGAGCTCGAGCTCAAATACAGTACGAACTCGAATATTGTACGAACTCGAATACTGTATGAGATTGAGCTCGAATACTGTACAAACTCGAATACTGTACAAGATTGAACTCAAATACTGTACGAGATTGAGCTCGAATACTGTATGAACTCGAATACTGTACGAGATTGAGCTCGAATACTGTACGAACTCGAATACTGTACGAGATTGAGCTCGAATACTATATGAACTTGAATATTGTATGAGATTTAGCTCGAATACTGTATAAACTCAAATACTGTACGAGATTGAGCTCGAATACTGTATGAACTCAAATACTGTACGAACTCGAATACTGTATGAACTCGAATACTGTACGAGATTAAGCTCGAATACTGTATGTAATCGAATATTGTACAAGATTGAGCTCGAATACTGTACGAACTCGAATACTGTACGAGATTGAACTTGAATACTGTATGAACTCGAATACTGTACGAGATTGAACTCGAATATTGTACGAACTTGAATACTGTACGAGATTGAGTGCAAATTTTGTACGAAATCGAATACTGTACGAGATTGAGTTCAAATACTGTACGAGATTGGGTTCAAATACTGTACGAGATTGAATATTGTACGAACTCAAATATTGTACGAGATTGAGCTTGAATAATTTGTGAATTATAATTTGTATAATTTGTGAATTATAGTGAATATTTATGTTAAATATTACACATGCATTTAATTGGGTAATTTTGGCTATTTATTGGGTATTTGTTATGTTCTCATTGAGTTAACATAATATGGGTCCCATGGAGATCAAAATTTCTCATTAACACAATTATTCTCATCCCGCCCAATCCCAAAAACTAATGAGTATTTAATACCCGATCCCATTGGATAATGACAGCTTGTAACCCAAATCAGAAGAAAATATTGAATGATAACTTATTGGGTTAATTATATAATTAACCCAATAAGTTATCATTCAATATTTTCTTCTTTGAATGTATAGACAAGCCGAATTTTCGTCCCATGGCGGAACCTCCACCGCCGGGGGGTTCTAAAACCTTCCTATCTGCTCTCACCTCTCACTCTGCTCCCCTCTGTTCACTTTCTAATAACCCCAATCTTAATCCGAAAAGGGAATACCTGGGTGATATGACTTGTCTATACACTGAAGAACATGTCCAGTTGCTGTCCTCTCACTACTCAAACGCACTGATTGGCAAATTTACTAGAGGTTGCCCAACGATGGAGCAACTGGAATTGGCCTTCAGGACTGTGGGTTTTCAAGGGCGATACCAATTAGGTTCAATTGATTACAAGCATGTGCTGATTCGTTTCGAGAAGATGGACGATTTTCAGCGATGCTGGATAAAAGGGATGTGGCTACTCAATGGTCGTCCGATGAAGGTTCTCTGGTGGACTCCAGACTTTTCTCCGAACACTAAATCCTTCATTGTTTCACTCTGGGTAACTGTTCGTGACATTCCCATTTTTTTCTATAACATAGGTACAATTGAGGATGTAGGTAACGCAATTGGATCATATATTAAAATGGATGCAGCCACTGAAGGAATTACCCGACCTTCTGCCATCAAAATTTGTGTTGAATTTGATCTCCTAAAACCTCTGAAACCTATTATTAGACTTGGTACTGAAAGGAAAAATGTTAAATGTAGGGTGGAATATGAAAATGTTCCATCCTACTGTAGCTATTGTTCTAGGATTGGCCACTCTGATAGATATTGTAATTTTAACCCTAGTGTGCAACTATCCAGAAATCCTCCTGTTAGACACCAAGACCCCCCTGTTACCTCTCCTAAATGGAAACCTACTGGTAACAAGCTACCTCATCCCCCATCCATTCTTGGAGAAATGGAGACTGAGCAAATCTCACTACAGACTACTGATCTGCCATCTGTTAATGTGACCACCAACTCCCTATCCAACCCTACACTTTATAGACCTGTTACACCTCCAGTTAAGGTCCCTGTCACTGCTACAACTCTGAGTGCAGGCCTTTCTGATGATGCGCCTATGGTAGCCAATGTTGCTGAGGAGGTTGTTATTGTTTCTGATGACAATGTTTTTGATATGAAGTCTGGGGAGGTCTTAGAGGAGGCTCTCATTTTTTCTGACAGCGCAGTTTCTACTGTGGGTTCTGTACCTAGACTCCCAGTGATCTCAACCCATGCCACTCCCTCTAAAAATACTGACGAAGGTCAGTTTGTGGAGGCTCAAACTATACATAAAGAGTGTATTCCCTCTCAAGTAACAGATGTTTCACTTATGGGTTTTTCTGAGCCTATGGGAAGAAGGAAACCAAGATATGATGTTGATGATATTCAGGTTCCCAGTAATGAGAGTTACCCCCCCTACAGTCCTTTTGTTGCTACTCAGAAACTCTTCTACTCTCAGCAGAGGTCCTCATACAATAGATTCCTGCTACTTAACAACACAACTGAGAGCATGGAGACTCAAGATGACCCACAGGAAACTCCTATCATTTCTGAGTTACCAGCAGGTATTACAGTACCCCTTTACAAAAGAATGACCGGGTCACTCAGGTCACACAGGTCACACAGGTAAGTCTTCCTGAACCCCCTCAAAATCCTGTTAAAAAGCCTGCTCAGAAGAAAAAAACAAAACCTCGGCCTGATACCTTTTTAACTCAGTTAAATAGGATTATGACTAGGTCAAAAAGCTGCTCCAATGTTTCTGATGATTAATACAACTATGAAACTTAAATTCTCGGTGTGGAATATTAGAGGCATGGACTCTTCTATGAAGAGGCTATCCATTTTAATAAATACACACAGATTTGATCTTCTCTGTTTAATTGAGCATATGCATGATAATTTGCAATGTGATTTGTATAGGTCTCTATTACACTTTGAAAACTGTATGCAGGTGAACACTGGTCAGATTTGGTTATTCTGGAATAATGATTTAACTTTATCTTCTATAACTGATAATCAGCAGTTTCTTTTAGTCCTTATTCACAGCCAAAAAATGAATATTGCAATGGAAGCAATTTTCATTTATGGGTTGAGAACTAGGAAAGGTAGACAGAATTTGTGGTCTGATCTTAAGTCTAGAACTAGTAATGCTACAATCTACATTGGTGATTTCAATGCTATAACCTCTGTAAATGAGTATAAAGGTCCTTGTACTCCTAAATTAGGTAGTATTAAAGACTTTAATGAGTTTATTGAAGTTATGGAACTGGAAGAAATTAACACAGTTGGTAATTCTTTTACATGGAGCAATAACAGATTAAAAAAGCCAACCACCCAGAGGCTAGATAGAGGTTTGTGCTCTGTTGAGTGGGGCTCTAGGTTCCCTTCCTCTTCCATTCAAGTGCTTAATAGAAGCACTTCTGATCATAATGCTCTATTTCTAACAATAGGTAGCTCTGTACAATCCATCCCTAGGCCTTTCAGATTTCTCAATGCATGGTACAAAAGGCATGATTTTAATGAATTTGTTAGACAAAATTGGAGTCCTCCTATCTCAGAGTCAGGGATGCTAGGTTTTTTCCTTAAAATGATCAGGCTTAAAAAAGCTCTAAAATTTTGGAATAGAGATCATTTTGGAAATGTACATGACAATGTACGAAAGGCTGAGGAAGAACTACGTGTTCAGGAGGTACAATATGATTTGAACAGCTCCCCTACTGAGCTTCTTAAGCTTTAAAAAACCAAAGCAAGCCTTCTTAGAGCCATAAATGAGCAAAATAGTTTCTGGAAACAAAAGTCAAAAATAAAATGGTTAAAAGAAGGGGATGATAACACTCTTTTCTTCCATAATTCTGTCAAGGAAAGGAGAGGCAGATTGAACATTACTAAAATCAAAAGTAGTGATGGTAGATGGCTAGATGAACCTGCTGAAATTGAAAATGAGGCCATTCACTATTATGAAAATTTATTAACTGAAGAAAACCATGGGCCTGGTCTTTTCCAATCTCATTTTCTTAGCCAGATTCCCAGTCTTATTAATGAAAGTGATAATGCCAGTCTCATTAGATTAGCATCTTTACAAGAACTGAGGAGTGTAGTTTTTAATCTTAATAAGAATAGTAGTCCTGGTCTAGATGGATTCACTTCAAAATTTTTCATAAAATCCTGGGAAATCATTGCCACTGACCTTCTCTCTGCTATAAATAATTTTCTTTCTGGTCATGATATTCCCAGGGGTGTTGTAAGTACCTGGATCACTATTATTCCTAAAAAGGATATACCTATCTCTTTTGATGATTTTAGACCTATAAGTCTTTCCAATGTTTTGAACAAGATTTGCTCCAAATTATTAATGGAAAGACTTAAACCCTTGATGTCTAAAATCATCTCTCCCCATCAGACTGCTTTTATGAAAGATAGGGACATCTCTGACAATGTCATCTATCTACAAGAAATGGTGAGATTTTTAGATAGGAAGACTAGGGATCATAACTGTATAGTTAAATTAGATCTGAGGAAGGCTTTTGATAGGGTGAAATGGTCCTTTCTATCTAGTGTTCTTTTCAAATTTGGCTTCCATGGACAGTTTGTGTATAACATAATGAAAAATCTGTCCCAAGCATGGTTTTCAGTGTTATTAAATGGAAAAGCGGTAGGTTTTTTTCAGGCATCAAGAGGTATTAAACAAGGTGACCCCCTCTCTCCTTTTCTCTTTAATATCTTCACTGAAGCTTTTACAAGGAGCCTTGCCTTTATCTTTGAAACTGGTAAGCTTCAGTACTATGATCTCCCTTCTAGTGCTCTCAAAATTTCCCATCTTAGCTATGCTGATGACACTGTGGTATTCCTTAAATCCAACACCAATACTCTTGTCAGACTTAAAGCCTTTTTGGTTACATTTGAGGAAACCATTGGACAAAAAGTCAATTTTGAAAAAAGTGACGTTTTCATTAGCAAGCATGCTTCTGTTTCAAGCATTTCTCACATCAAAAGGATTTTAGGTATGAAATCTGGCTGTTTTCCTTTCATACCTTGGTGTTTCTATTTTTAAAGGTGCTGTGAAAAACATTTATTTTCAACCACTATTGGAGAAACTTGATAAAAGACTCAATAATTGGAAAAATAAATGGCTTTCTACGGGAGGTAAGATTACTCTTATTCAATCTTGTATCTATTCATTGCCTCAGCACATTTGGTCTGTCCTCAAACCTCCAAAACAGATCATTAAACAAATTGAAAGGAGGTTAAGTATTTTTTTCTGGGGTCAGACTGAGTTCAGGCCTAAAAAATCCTGGAAAAAATGGGATGCTTTATGTTTCCCTCTTGACCAGAATGGATTAGGTTTTAGGTCAATTCATACCATCATTAATGCATGTTCTGTAAAACTATGGTGGAAATTTCAAACTGCAAAGGCCTTATGGACTCATTTTATAGCATCTCTGCCTAGATCTTTTCAATGCTCCCAAACCTGGAAGATAATTTGTTTTGTTAACTCCTGGGCTGAATCTCATACCAGAGTTATTCATGGGGTTAGTAGCTGTAATTTTTGGACTTCAAATTGGTTGGATAAAGGCCCTATCATGGATGATTGTAACCCTGATTTAACTTTCATTCCTGAGGATTGTACAGTAGCCTCTTTCTATCACAACAGAGGCAATTTTTTACCCCAACTTATACCTTTTCTTAATGCTAACATTATTATTCTTCTGCAGGATTTCAGTTTGTCTCCTCGCAGAGAAGATAGACTTATTTGGAAGCCTGACATTCACGTATCTTTCTCCTTTAAATCTGCCTACAGATTGCTCAAGGAACAAACAGGTAGTATTTCCTCAATTAATCATATTTGGAATCCAAGACATGAGAAGAAGGTTTCAGTGTTTATGTGGCGAATGATTAACTCCCTCCTGCCTTTTGATAATATTCTGAAATCTATGAAATTCAATCTTCCTTCCAAATGTTGTATGTGTGACAATGAGGATTCCCTAAATCATTTTTTTAACTCTTGCATCTTTGCTGTGAAAGTGTGGAAGGTCATACATAATTTTATGGGAATTGTTGATAGACTTTTTTCCTCACTTTGGCAAAGATTATCTTTCTACTTTACTGTTCCTGGCCTGTCTAGTTTCCATAACTTGCTCCTGCGTTTGACTCCTTCAATCACATGTTGGTTTCTCTGGAAAGTTAGGAATAGCTGGTTGTATGATAATGTTAAACCTCAAACATCATCAGTTCTTAAACAGATTAAGGAGTATCTTTTTTATCTTTTCTCCGCAAAGCCTTTTTTCATTTCAAATCAGATTGATGCTGAAATTGCAGACCACAGTTTTCTCCCCACTGCAAAACAACCACCCAAACCCAGGTTTGTCAAAGTTGTTTGGTCTAAACCCTGTTCTGGTCTAAAACTAAATGTTGATGCCTCTTGGCGTAAATTATCTCAGAGGGCAGGGATTAGTGTGGTAGTGAGGAATAACATGGGTGCTTTCATTTCAGCTCAAGGTTCTTATATTCATGCCAACTCTCCTTTAGAAGCTAAGCTGAAAGCTATCAAATTAGGACTCCAAGTTGCTTGTTTTTACTCTGATCCTATCATTATAGAATCTGACTGTCTTAATGTTATCTCTCATGTCTTGAATCCTATAACAGCTCACTGGAAACTTTTTCAGTTAGCTGATGAAATACATCACATGCTCAAAACTTGCTCTTTAGTCCATATCTACAGAGAAGCAAATAAAACAGCGGATGCACTTGCTAGGTCTATTTTGTCATCAAAATCCTCAAGGATCTTTTCTTTTCAGTCTCTTCCCATACCTGTCCAGGGTATAATTAGACTAGATCAAATGATGACTCCCTCACTGAGAATAATTCAGAATGGATGCTACTGATTATACTTGTTTTTCCACAGGTGCTCATTCTATTCTGAAGTTCCCATCAATGGTGACCTCTAAGCATATGAGTATAAACTCGTCTGGAAGAAAAGCAACACAAGGATCTTCACAACGTTACCTATCTTAACTAGGAGATTTTTCTGGAAGTCGAGGACAGAGAAGGCCACCTTTTATAACTGCATGCAGGAACGTCAAGCTTACCTATCCGGCCAGTAGTGTAGGCAAGTCCGAGAGTTTTCGAGGGGGCTTCGAGTCCTTGAGGGGGCTTCGAGTCCTCGAGGGGGATTAGAGTCCTCGAGGGAGCTTCGAGTCCTCGAGGGGGCCTCGTGTCCTTGAAGGGGCTTCGAGTCCTCGAGGGGGTTTCGAGTCCTCGAGGGGGCTTCTAGTCCACGAGGGGGCTTCGAGTCCTCGAGGGGGCTTCGAGTCCTTGAGGGGGCTTCGAGTCCTCGAGAGGATTTCGAGTCCTAGAGGGGGCTTCGAGTCCCCGAGAGGGCTTCGAGTCTTTGAGGGGGCTTCGCGTCCTCGAGGGGGATTAGAGTCCTCGAGGGAGTTTCGAGTCCTCGAGGGGGCTTCGAGTCTTCGAGGGGGCCTCGTGTCCTCGAGGGGGCTTCGAGTCCTCGAGGGGGTTTCGAGTCCTCGAGGGGGCTTCTAGTCCTCGAGGGGGCTTCGAGTCCTCGAGGAGGGTTTGGGTCCCCGAGGGGACTTCCAGTCCTCGAGGGGGCTTCGAGTCCTCCAGAGGACTTCGAGTCCTAGAGGGGCCTTCGAGTCCCTAAGAGGGCTTCGAGTCCTCGAGGTGGTTTTCGAGTCCTCGAGTATTTCAAACTGCCACTCAACATCACCAAGATGACATACTGAATAATGGATTTTGGAGCTTTACTTGTTCCTTGGGACTTACCATCAAATACCATCCGGTTAACATGCCATTGACAAACAGGGGTTTCGTTTTTTCGATTCGCCGATCTGTTCGGGGTATTACAGCCAGATGATATATAAACAAAGTCCCCTGCTGGATCATCGATGTACATTAACATGGTTTAGTCGTGTTTTAGGTGGAAACACCACTTTTGGAAGTAAGTGCTACTTTGCTTCAAGAGCTTATCTCTTGGATCATAAATTTGGATGATCTTTTGTGTATCGAACTATGCCTTCGAGGCCAGTTTATTTTTATTTTCTTTCGGTTTGGGGAGCCTAATATATTCCCTCCATCCTCAGATGGTTTTAATTTTTTTAAAAAAGACTTATTGGATAATATATTTTAACCCATTGAGTCATATGAATATCTCATGGGTTATCCAATGGGTTATCCATTTAATGACCCAACCCATTTATGACCAAACTCATTATGATCCATTAATAAATGGGTTAATTGGATAATGACCCATTGAATAGAGACTCATTGGGTTTGGATAATGGATTTATCCAATTAACCCATTTGACGGGTCAACTTTCGAGAGTTCGCAAGTTAACGCATTGTTACATTAACTCTTTTGACTTTTCATTATGTTTCTATAGCTCTTTTACGTTGAAAATATATAAAAGTTTATGTGGAATACGAAGAGAGTACGTGATATTCACAAATGTGACTACATGAATCAAGTGGTTAAGTGTCCAGATTTAACATCAAAAAATTCCACACCATAAATATAAGAAGCGAGGTAAAGAACCAATATAATTTGTGTATAGTTAATTTTTCACAAATTTCTTTTAGAAAAAAAGATGATATATAAATAGTCAAATGGAAAATCTCAGGAAATGCAGCCTTTTTATAAGTTTATAGACAGTCCATAGGAGTTTTTACCTCAAACTAGATAACACTCGTGCTTTTCACGGACGTGAATTTGAATATTATTATATAAATAAATATATATTTTTAATATGATTAAATTAGGGCAAAGTTTTGGAAAAACCTTTACATATGCATATGGAAAGACATAGTTGAATTAGAATTATAGAAAGGTAAGTAGTCATAAATTTATAACTCGATTATTGCAATTTAAAATATTTATCTTAATTTATTCTAATTTGCAATATAAAATTTGGTCTTTCCATAACTTATGGAAAGACAGTCTTTCAAGAGACGAACTCATTTTTATTACTATTATCAATCACATACTATTGATATGTACTAATATGTCATTTCTAAATATTAGTTAACAAAAATATCATAAAGTCTTGGAAAAAACCGTATTTTCATAGGCATATGGAAAGACGAGGTTAAATTAGAATTCTAGAAAGGTAAAATATTTTAGTCGCAATATTAAAAATTTATTATGCAGTAGTTATAAGTTTATGACTGGATTAATGCAATCCAAAAATTTTATCTTAATTTATTCTAATTTGCAATTCAAACCTTGGTCTTTTCATGACTTATGGAAATACAGTCTTTCAGGAGACGAACTCATTTTTAATACTATTACCAATCACATATTGATATGCACTAAAATATGTGATTTCTAAATATTAGTTAGCAAAAATAAAATAAAGTCGTATAAAGTGACAAAATCTTGGGAAAAACCGTATTTCCATAGACATATGAAAAGATGTGGTTGAATTAGAATTATAAAAAAGGTAAAAGGTTTTGTTGTAATATTAAAAATTTATTATGCAACGTGCAGTAGTTATAAGTTTATGACTAGATTAATGCAATCCAAAAAAATTATCTTGATTTCTTCTAATTTGCAATTTAAACTTGATCTTTTCATAACTTATGGAAACACGTCTTCAAGACACATGCTCTAAGAAAAGTTGCAAATAAAATTTACAAAGTGTTAAATAAACCATTGAAAGTATTTTACAAATAAAATCTTTCAGTACTATATTTAATATTTATATAAAGCATTTTGCATTAATTTTTGTCTCAAAATTAAAATTTATTAAAAATACTTATATATAAATAAATTTTAATCCATCTATTATTTTATATGCTTAACATAGTAATTTTGGATATTTTTGGAAGCAAATTAAATTACGTAGAAAGAATTGAATGTAGTGAGTAAAAAAAAGAATAAATATATAAAAATGGTTCACTTGTTATCATGAAATGAAGTTTGATAATATTAAAAAGATAAACAAAAATGGAAAGTGTATCAAATTTAAAAATATATATTGTAAAAAATAAATATTATAAAAGAATTTCCCTAACAAATGAACATTGAGAATACAAAAAGAATGTACATCCTCGTAAATAGGTTATGATTAATTACTCATTAATTAAAAAGCTTTGAAGTATGGAAAACATTGAAAATGTGGAAGAAATTTGCATTACAAATTGGTGATTGACTTTAGAAAATATTACATTTTCAATTAATTTTAAAAAAGTGATGTGAAATTATGTATGAATGCCATGTGACAAGAATTATGTGTGAATGTCATGTGGCAAAAATGATATCATAGATGTTATAATTTTTTTTATAAAATTTAAATATTGTATTTTATAAGTTAAAACAAGTAATAATGTGTATTTGAAGGTGAAAATATAAAAGTATATGATATAAAAAATATTTTCAAAAATTCTAAATTTTGTATGTAATTTAACAAGAGTCCGTCTCTTGAAAGACGGTCTTTCCATAAGTCATGTAAAGACCAATGTTTAAAGTGCAAAATAGAAGAAATGAAGATAAAAATTTTAGGTTGCATGAATTAGGTTATAAACTTTATAGCTACTACATGTTGCGTAATAAATATTTAATATTGCAACTAAGACCTTTTACCTTTCATTATTCTAATTAAACCTCATCTTTCCATAAGCGTATGAAAATACTGTCTTTCTCAAGATTTAGCCATTTAACAAATGCAGTTTATAAGGTAATAAATAAGTGGTTTGTCCATAATCTTAAGGAGAAACCGCATATCAAGAGACCCACTCATTGTCAAATATGTTGATGGTGAGTCTTACAGGTAATAGTAAGCCCATAAAAATAACACTTGTAAAAGAACTTCTACTGGCTCTGTTTGGAAGAGCAGCTTATAAGTAAATTTGATTTTTTTTTTAAATCAGGGGAAGATCATCTTATGCTTTATCCCCAAAAATAGTTTATTCTTTTAAAATAATTGATTTTTAATACTTTACTAAATGCTAAATTTTTTTTTAATTATAAGCACATCAATTTAAAAACTCTACCAAATAAAGCCACAATTTTCCTTATTTAATTATACTGGACAATTTAATAATGCAACTTGTGCAAGCAGCTTGCAAGTTAAGGCTAACCAGTATAGCCAGAGTGAAGATGAATTAAAGATGCTAATGTTTGACCTGAATTTCTTATAAAAATGGTTGTAGTACCAAAGTACATTCGAATAAATATTGACAAAATCTCTCACAAATCAAATCAAACTCAATTGTTTAATTGTATGTTACCAATTTGTGAGGGGAATTTTAACTTTTTCAACAACGTATAAGGGCAGGTCTCATGACATATGGTCTGTTCATAAGTTTATGAAGAGATCACTTATTTCTTACCTTATATACTATATTTGTTAAATTATATACAAAATTTAGAATTTTTAAAAATATTTTTTTACATCATATATTTTATATTTTCACCTTCAAGTACATATTATTACTTGTTTTAACTTATAAAATGCAATATTTAAATTTTATAAAGAATTACAACATTTAAGGTAAAGGCCCCCTGTGGACTGTCCATAAACTTATGAAAAGACCGTATTTCCTGAGACTTTCTCCAATTCAGTATACGCTAAAATATTTTAATTTTAATAAAATAATTGGAAAAAGCCTTGGGAAAGACCGTCCTCTGGAAAAATGGGGTTTGGTTAGAGTATTAAAAGGTAAAAGGTCTTAGTTGCAATATTAAAACTTTATTATGCAACGTGTAGTAGTTATAAAGTTTATAACTCGATTTATGCAACCCAAAAATTTTATCTTCATTTTTTCTAATTTTCACTTCAAAATTTGGTGTTTCCATGACTTATTGAAACACTGTCTTTGAAGAGACGAACTCAAATACTTATTAGGTGATGAAAAAGTGCATATAGTAAGAAAATAATGATAGCTGTGAATTTGTGATTTCTATACTACTAGAATAAAAAAAACTTTGTACAAAAATAAAATATTCCCGAGGCAAAAAGGGGAAGACCATTCATATTCACTGCTGAACAAATTTCAATTCATTGCTAAAATTACCCAATTATTTCCATTATTATAATATCATTTAATTACCACTTAATATTGTAAAATTTTATAATTACACTTCACTATTAAATTAATCGTGAGAAGTAAGAAGAAGAGGAGCGAAACACATCAAGTAATTTGTTTGCATTCTATTGTCAACCGGTATTCACTATCATTTAAATACCACGGTTTACAAAAACGTCATCGTTTTCAATCTACCTTACTTCCTCTAATTTTCAATCTCACTCTTCCTTCCCCTGTTTGACAATTATTTTCTTCTTTGTTGAAGTTCATTTATGTGAATATCGAGAGATTGTAATAGCCGCAAAGATCCCGAGGGACGCGTCAGCAGTGCATGACGGAGATCTCGGTGTGTGTGACTCCTTGATTCCTTTTGTTTGTGTCTTCCTTCCTTTGTTTTCCATCCCCCCTTTTCGTTGAAATTCGTTTCTATGTATTTTGTGGAGATTGCAATAGTCATAAGCTCTCCAAGAAGGATCGTGAGGGGTGGATATGTGGTTTTTAATTACTATCTTGGTTGTTTGCTTTAACTGAATGGTTTAAACTCCTATTTCTGGGTGAATTTGCAGAGAAATTTGGAGCAGTTAGAAGCATTGTCATAAAGTTTAAGGTGAAAACCCAATCATTTTAAGCTCATTGGCAGTCTATTACTGCTAAAAGGCGTTTTAGCGTAAAGCTCGTTAATAGTTTGTTGAAGTTAGTCTTTGCTATGGTGTTTTTATTTTTTTCTTCTTTGTTATACTGTAAAGCTCATTAACATTTTCAATTACATTTTCTTCTTCTTTTCATATGTCATACCATGTGTATTAACTTTTTTTTTCTGTACATGACCTGTCAAATTATGGTAAATATTCTCTATTAAAATATTGAGAATAGTTTTTGTTCATACCATGTATATTAACTAAATACACTGACTATCATAACAAGGTATATTTTAACACTTCCGGATGGGCCGCGATTAAGTTATGACAGTTAGCTCCGTTTGATGTAACTAAATACGCTTTTGACTTTGTATTAAAGACACAAACTATTAGCTTATGAAAAATATAGATAATCTTTACATTCTAAATTTCTAATGTGTAAAAGTGACTAGTTTAGTCTTAAATTAATGGCACTGCAGAGCCAATTTAGAAAGTTTTTAATGTTTCTCTCTCCTTCATGTCAAGGTAATAAGTTTCTTCGTGGCTGATGCGATGACGGGGTAAAATATTTAATGTTTTGAGGTTGTGCATTTGAAATGGTATTTTTTAAAATCTTTATGACTATCGGCAGGATAAATAAAAACAAACATCAAATCACCTCATTAGTTACATCAATTATAAAATGAGAAAGTCTTAGGAAATTATGCATTTTCATAAGCTAGTCCACTGTACTTTTTACTTTAAATGTTGTAATTTTTAGTAAAAGTTAAATGTTGTATTTTAAAAGTTAAAACAAGTAATAATGTGTTTTTGAATGCGAAATTATAAAAATATATAATATGCAAAAAATAACTTTAAAATTAGTATGTAATTTAACAAATACAATGTATAAGGTAAAAAATATGTGGATTCACATATTTAAAAGAATCTTATTCCACATTAATGACACAGTTTTAGCTTTCAAAATGAACATCAAATGGGCATTCACTCCCATTCCTACACTGTTCAGCCATAAACCCTCTACCCAGAAACCTCCCAGATTATGCAAGTGGTCTTTTCCCTCAGCGTTCAAACTCAACACGGATGGCTCCTTCACTCAAAATGGCACGGCCGACATTGGTTGCATAATCAGAGATAATGTTGGCAAAGTTACAACTGCTCTTGCCAAAACTATCTCGGCTGATTCAGTATTGCTTGCCGAAGCCATTGCTCTTCTTCATGGTGTTCTCGTTGTTCGTGACAGACGCATCACAATGGTGGAAATTGAATCTGACTCAAGTAACCTGATTGGGATGCTACAACATCAACTAAAGATACCTTGGAAACTTCTGCCAACAATCAGGGAGACACGCAACCTCCTTGCTGGAGTTAACTATTCCCTGAATCACATCTTCAGAGAGGCAAACACTCCAGCAGATTCACTAGCTAAACTGGCAACTCATAATTAGGTAAATAAATTTTATGGTTATGCAGATTTACCCTCTTTGGTTGCTGGACAAGTACTACTTGACGTGGAAGGAAATGTTAGACTAGGGTAATAGGTTAACTATGTACTGCGGTTTTAGCCACTTCTGCTTATTGGTATCTAATTGATCTTTTAGGATAGCTACAGGTTTTGTTATAGACATCAAAGATCATTAGATATCTTCCGAGGTAAGGTTTTATGTCCCCCTCTCTGAGTGTACCTATTTCTTCTTATTTAATAAACAGGTAGGGGTCTGCCTAACCCCCCACCATCACAGGTGGTTTTACTTAAAAAAAGGTAAAAAAATATGTGGATTGTTCATAACGTTATGGACAGACCACCTGTTAGGAGACCTACTCATATAAAAATAACCTCGTTTAACAGTTAATCTGTCTAAAATAAAACTTTGTGAATATTTTAATTTTATTAATTATTTAATAAACTATACTCCTTCTGTCCCATTTCAAGCTGCAATTTAACTATTCATTTAGTCAAAATTCCCTAACTTTGACCCTAAAATTGAATTAGTATATAAGTATAATTTCTATTGTGTGATACCTTGTTAGATTCGTTATAATACATATTTTCAAAATATCAACTTCTCACAAATTTTTGCTATCATTAATGAAAGATATTAATGATCAAACATTTTTCAAGTCAACTGATGAAAGACAAAGTGTGCAATTTGAAATGGGACGGATGGAGTTCCTAAATTGACTACTTTTACTTTATCATGATTACAATTACTTTTAGATGAAATGACTTTATAATTTTATTTCAATTTTCATTATAAATATGAAACATAAATATTATGTTGGAACAATGTCATTCAGTCAATGTACATTTTCCATATATGTTGGAGGATTAATTACAGAGATAATTAATTGAGTTATTTTGAGGGATCAGAATGTTTAGCTGGAAACCGCTTTCGATCAGCTAACATCAATTACATTAGGCGTGCGGCTTATTATGACCGAACCTATAGGGTCACATACAAGGCATGAAATTGGATAAAAGAAATGACTTTTGGGCTAGGAGCCTATATAGTAATTATATGAGAAATGAGTTTAGAACTCATAAGTCTAATTGGGTTAGACCCAGATTGACTTGGATTAGGGTTTCTTGGATTAATGACTATTCTGCATAAATATATATTGATTATGTCCCTAGTTTAGGTCAATGAGAGTGGACACTCATGACTGAAGAAAACTAGTTTGCAAGTCGATTCACATCGCTGTTTCATGGGCTGAAAGATGTGGTATGTCATGAATAGATTGCACGGATGCAAGTTGAGAACTTGTATTGGACAAACCCGCCATGAGAATACTTTAAGATATTCATAATGCCATAAGTATGTCTCATTGACTATAGGATTGTATTCCTCATACCTGAGTAATTTAGTGTTTGCTTTCTTGTGAATTGGTGTACCTTGAGGCTGTCAAACGTCGCACCGTAAAAGGAGACTATAAAGCCAGTTCTAGGGTTGCCATGAATCGAGTGGAGAAAAATTGAATGTACAAGAGTGGGATTTTCCTCTCATTTACATGAGATTTTTGTCTAATGGGCCTCTCGGAGAGTTGGGACTGTAAAATGCAGGGCTGTACTTAGATGGATTATGGATTGATCATCTGTCTTTAACAGTTTGACTCGGGAATTTGATAAATGCATTTGAACTTGATAAGGATGATACGTTATCTTACCTTATGTTTAGATGAAGACATTAAGTGGCAAAGGAATACGAATGTACACTTATTCTAACAGACAAGTGGGAGATTGTTGGAATAGTGTCCTTCAGCCAATGTGCATTTTTCATATGTAGTTGAAGGATTAATTACAGAGATAGTTAATTGAGTTATTTTGAGTGATCAAAATGTTTATCTGGAAACCGCTTTTGATCAGCTAACATCAATTACGCTGGGCTTGCAACTTATTATAACTGAACCTATAGAATCATACACAAGACATAAAATTGGATAAAAAAATGACTATTGGGCTAGAAGTCTTGATAGTAATTATATGAGAACTCTGTCATAGCTGAGGGGTAAAAGAGTAATTCTACCAGGTCAGCTGTCTTTAATTCGGCAACAGAGAAGAAGCAAACACCAACCGCAGCTAGAGTGGAGCTGTGAGCTACCGGAGAAGTTCATCAGTGAAGAAAAATGGTTGTAACTACTCAGAAGTTGTTAGCCTTTACAGTTAGAGGAGCTGATTATAAAGGTAGCCAAGAATGGGGAGTGGTTATGGGATTCGATCTTTGCTGTTATGGTTCTTGATACCGAGAGTGTTGCATTTCTTTTCTCTTCTAAAAACTCAAGAATTACGATAGAGAATTTGCTATTAATTCTTTTTTCATGACATTTGGTATCAGAGCGAGTATTTCCTTGGCAAAGCATGACAGAGAGAACGCGTATGAAAATCTGGGAGAATCAATTGAAGGACCCTGATGGGAGAATGGTGAATTCAGTTCAGGAGTCGAAGCAATTAGGAATGGAATTGAGGCAGCGAGCTGAATTAGGTCAGAAGAAACAGGAAGACTTGGAGGCGTCGATACAGGAAGTGAAGGAAGATTTGCATACAAAATTTGAATCAATGATGAAAATAATGAACGATTAGGGAGGTACAGAGGATAGCTGAAAATGACAACTCCAACAGAGGTAACCCTCGAACTCAGCCTGTGATAGAATTTCCTGCTGTTAATAATGTTCATAGAGGATCTGTACCGATCATAAATAACCCTAGGATTAGGACTAATCATGCTGAGGATTGGAGGGAGAAAATAAACCAACCTCGGGTGGGATTGACTAATTTCTCAGGTGAGGGACCTAGAGAATATGTAACAGGTTCTTTAACTACTATCAGATAGGGGATCCTCAAAGAGTAGAGGCTATTGAGATTTATCTGGAAGGTAGAGCAGAGATTTGGTATCAAAGTGAGAGAGAGGTAAAAAACTTGAGCCTGTGGAATGAATTCTGTGAAGCTGTGGTTAGAAGATTTTCAGAGATTGGTGGTAGGGATGAAATAGAAGATTTTAACAAATTGTATCAAGCTGGTAACGTTCGTTCTTATCAGGAGAGTTTTGAAGAACTGAGATCAAGGATTATTAGTAAACATCCAAATCTATCTGAGCAGTATTTTGTGTCTAGTTTTGTCAGTGGTTTAAAAGAAGAATTAAGACCTATGGTGAAGCTTTTCAAGCCCGAGACTCTTCACGATACTGTAGAAATTTCTATTTTACAAGAGATGAACTTAGAGGTAATGAATAAGAAGGGTAGAGGTTCATTGAACACTATTCCTAATACTGCAAATCCTAGGCCATCGGTTTCTGTTTTCAAACCTGTAACAGAGAGATACCCTAATTGGAGATCTAATTCTGGAGAGACGAAGTTTGATTCTGATAAGTTTAAAAAGATTTCATCCCAGGAAACTCATTATCAGAGGGAAAAAAACTTATGTTACAAGTGTGGGGATAAGTTTGTGCCTGGACATAGGTGTAAATTCAGACAAGTGAACCATATATCAGCTTTAGAACATCTGGAACCTGGTGAAATTTTTGTTGAAGAACAAGAAGATGATGTACCTGAAGTTAATCAAGAACATGAAGAGTTGCCTCTGCAAGCTTTGGAGCTGAGGATAGAGCTGAGGGTATAGAGATCTATGGCACATTACAATGCAGAAGAATTCATATCCTATTGGACACATGTTATACTCATAGCTTCCTGGATCCAAAATTGTTGGAAGAGGCTGACCTCAGGGTTGTTAATACCAAACCTTTTGTGGTAACCATAGCAGATGGAAGTAGAGTTTATGGTTCATATGAATGCCCTGAAGTTGAATGGAGTGTAAAACAGTTACAATTTAGGTATGATCTCAGGCTGATGAATTTGGGAGGAGTTGACATGATATTAGGTGTGGATTGGATGACTTGTTACAGTCCCCTAACTTTTGATTTCAAATCTCATCATATCTCTTTTTATAGTAATAGTTACCACTGGTTGTTACATGGGGAGAAACCGAGGAAGCAACATCATGCAGACTATTATGTAGCTGATAAGAGGGAACAACTTGCAGTAGGAGATTTCAGAATGCATACTATAAAGGAAGATAAAGGGATTAAGAAAATGAAAGATTACCAAGAGCCAGCTGATGTTGAACCTGGTCAAAAGGTTAAGAAACCTCATACTGAAATAACAGGAAGAGAGCAGGAGCATGACATAATTTTTCAACAGCTTAACCCTTTGGCAATTCCAAGTGCCATTAAGTAGGTTCTGATCAATTCCTCTGATGTTTTTATGATTCCTAAGGCATTACCTCCAGAAAGGAAGATTGATCATCGGATTAATTTGAAGCCCGATTCTCAACCTTTCAAATTAAAACCTCATAGGTACCCACATGCCTATAAGGATGAGATTGAAAGACAAGCGGAGGAGATGTTGGAAAACCAAGTTATTCAAGTTAGCACGAGCCCTTATTCATCACCAGTATTCTTGTAAAGAAGAAAGATGCCACTTGGAGATTTTGCATCGATTATAGGAGGCTGAATACACTGACAATCAAGGACAGATTTCCTATTTAGTGTAATAGATGAGTTGCTAGATGAATTGTTTGGATCAAAATATTACTCTAAACTAGATCTTAGAGCAGGCTGCCACCAAATTAGAGTGAGAGGTGCAGATGTAGCTAAAATAGCTTTTCAAACTCATCATGGTCACTTTGAGTTTATTGTAATGCCTTTTGGTTTAACCAATGCTCCAGCTACTTTCCAAGCACTCATGAATAAGATTTTTTCCAAGTATTTGAGGAAATTTGTGTTATTCTTCTTTGATGATATTTTAGTATACAGTGACACTTTAGAGCAGCATGAACAGCAGTTAGCAGCTGTACTTAATGTATTAAAGGAACATCAACTGTATGCTAAGCTCTCTAAATGCGTGTTTGCTCAAAATAAGGTGGAATATTTGGGACATGTAATTTCAGGGTCAGGAGTAGAAATGGATATGCAGAGGGTGGAATGTATATTGAGGTGGCCTGAGCCACAGAATGTTAAACAACTGAGGGGATTTTTGGGACTTACAGGGTATTATAGAAGATTCATAAAGGGGTACGACTTGATATGCAAACCTATACATAAGTTGTTACAAAAAGATGGATTTAAGTGGTCAGAAGAAGCTTATAAAGCTATGCAAAACCTGAAAGAAGTAATGACAACAACTCCAGTCTTGAGAATGCCAGATTTTACAAAACCCTTTGAAATAGAGACAAATGCTTGTGAGTTTGGTATGGGAGCAGTTTTAATGCAAGAACAGAGGCCAATATCTTATATTAGTAGAGCATTCTGCCAAAAGAATAGGGAATTGTCCACATATGAGAAGGAATTGATGGCATTAGTCTTAGCTATTGATAAATGAAGGCACTACTTGGCTGGAAATCATTTTATCATTAAGACAGATCATAGAAGTTTTAGGTACTTGCTGGATCAGAAACTAAACAATGCCCTTCAGCATAAGTGGATTACCAAGCTACTAGGGCTAAGCTTTGAAATACAGTATAAAACAGGTAAATCAAATGTAGTAGCTGATGCTTTATCAAGAAATCCAATTTTTATGGATAGTTGTGGAGATCATGAACAGAAACTACAGCCTCTACAAGGAGAGGAGTTTATGGAGTCAGTGGAAAAAGGGGTGTTGGATGAGAAGGGGGCAGAGTTGCAGGAGGATCATTCGGTACCTACTCAGGAAAGCAACAATAAGAAGAAGGAAAGCTTACAATAGGGGCTTAACACTTTGTTGACAGGAAGTAAGGATATGGTTGGGGAATTGTTGATTCAGAAGGGCTGTAATCAGGTAAAGGAAGTTAGTAAGTTGGCACTGGAATCAGAGCCAATTAAGGAGGAAAAACCTTTGGAGACTTACAGCAGAGTGAGTTCAACCTTTGTTCCACTATGGATGACACAAATTGAAGCAAGTTATGTAGGTGATCAATGGGTACATGAAATGATCACTGGTGCCATACTAAACAAGGATGCAAGATATGAGTACACATATGTAAGGGGCTTATTAAAGAAAGGAAATAGAATTGTGGTGGGAGTAACTGGGAACACCAGAGAAGAAATCCTCAAAAGTATGCATTCTTCCCCTATTGGAGGGCACTCAGGTTAATCTACTACCATAAAAGAGTACTCTCATTATTTTTTTGGCCACAGATGAGGGAGCATATTATAGACCATATCAGAACTTGTTAATCTTGCCAGAGAAACAAGGTGGAGCACTGTCAATACCCTGGTTATTTACAACCACTTCCCATTCCTAGTCAACCATGGACACAAATTACTATGTATTTCATAGAGAAACTCCCCAAATCAGAAGATTTTGACACCATCCTAGTGGTTGTGGATAGATTCACTAAATATGCTCATTTTTTACCTGTATCTCACCCTTTCACTGCAGCTCAGATAGCTCAAGTATTCCATAGTGAAATCTGTAAGTTGCATGGTGTGCCTGGGGCTATAACATCAGATAGGGGCAAGGTGTTTACAAGCCATTTCTGGCAAGAGCTGATGTCATTAGTGGGGATTAAGCTGCAATCCAGCTCTGCTTACCATCCTGAAACTGATGGTCAAACAGAATGAGTAAATCAGGTATTGGAAAGCTATTTGAGATGTTTTTGTGGTGATAAACCTAATACTTGGAAGGAATGGCTCAGTTCAGCACAATGGTGGTATAACACCACTCATCATCACAGTATTAACATGACTCCACATGAGGCATTATATGGGATCAAGCCTTTGGCAGTTCCTATTGGTTCTTTTAGGAATGTTCTATTTCCTGTAGCTGGTGAGGTGATGCAGCAGAGAGAAAAAATCAATCAATTACTGAAACAACATCTTCAGAAGGCTCAAAGTAGAATGAAGTTTTTTGCTGATGCTAAGAGGACTGAGAGGGTTCTGAAAGAAGGGGATCTAGTATACCTCAAATTGCAGAAATACAGATAGCACTCAGTAGCTCAAAGACAGAACACGAAGTTGGCACCCAGATTTTATGGCCCCTATAAGATTCTACAGAAGATAGGTGAAGTAGCTTATAAATTGGAACTGCCAGTGAGGAGTATAATTCACCCTATATTTCATGTTTCACTCCTAAAGAAACACCACGGTTCTCTTCCTGAACAATGTACTTTGATTCCTGAAACTGATGTGGATGAATTGCTAATTTTGGAACCTTTGAGAGTACTGCAAAGAAGGTTGTTCCAGAAAGATGAGGAACAAGTTATTCAATGGTTGATAGAATGGAAGCATCTTCCTAAGGAGGAGTCGTCATGGGAGGAAGCAGCCATGATCACTCAACAGTTTCCTCACTTCAAACCTTGAAGGTGAACCAGTTTTTGATTCTTTTGAATTGCTTGTGGACAAGCTGATTTTAAGGAGTATGTATTGTCATATCTGAGGGGTAAAAGAGTAATTCTACTAGGTCAGCTGACTTTAATTCGGCAACAGAGAAGAAGCAAACACCAACCGCAGCTAGAGTGGAGATGTGAGCTACTGGAGAAGTTCATCAGTGAAGGAAAATGGTTGTAACTACTCAGAAGTTGTTAGCCTTTACAGTTAGAGGAACTGATTATAAAGGTAGCCCAAGAATGGGGAGTGGGTATGGGATTCGATCTTTGTTGTTATGGTTCTTGGAACCGAGAGTGTTGCATTTCTTTTCTCTTCTAAAAACTCAAGAATTACGATAGAGAATTTGCTATTAATTCTTTGTTCATGACAAACTCATTAAGTCTAATTGGGCTAGGCCCGTATTGACTTGGATTAGGGTTTCTTGGATTAATGATTATTCTGTATAAATAGAACTTTTACAGAAATGTTCAGTAAGACAACATTAGAACGCTGACCGTTACAGTAGCATAAGCCACAAACGAATCCAATCATTCTCAGTAAATAAATCTCACCGTATAGAGAAGAAGAAAGACAGAGTCTTTGTTTGCTGATCAATGTTCTAAGTTGATGGCAGTGCAGGCGATCCAATCGTGCTGTGTGGATCACATATGGGATTCTCGTATCTGTGGTTGATCAAATCTGACGGTAAAGCACACTTTAAAGGTAATCTAAACTGTAAGATAGATTCAAATTAAATACATGCATGAGATCCGAGATTAAATAATTGATTTTCTGCTAAATTAGATTTAGTCAATTCCCAACATTACATTTCAATTAACTAAATATTTTTAATCAAAAACACCGTGCATAGAAATCCCGCTAGTTACCACTTAAAAATTGATTGTTTATATCTACAACCCCCCGTTTGTTGGTGAAACTATTTTAATTACTTTTTACTTGGTTGTCACTCTCGCTGCATAGTTTTAATTGGAAAATCATCCATTTGGGAAGATTCTTCCATCTCGACCTGCAGAAACAAGGAAAAGAATCCTGCTTTGGAAACCATTTTCATTCCTAAATTCTACCAGTACTCAATCGATAAATGGATACAATGTACTGCAACGAAATATGTAGAATCAGAACACTTTGACTCTTAAGAATGTTGAGGTAAGAAAGGCGAGCACCAAACAGGCCAGAACGAAGTTACAAGACTGTTTACACCGACGCGATGGCCCTTCTCTCGCCAACTCAAACGAAGCAATACTAGCACCACTACTGCTCACTCCAACTGGTCTCATTTCGTTTATTTCCATCACAAATGTCGTTCTTTGATCCTTCACAAACCTAACGTTCTTCGCCGATTTGTTGCAAATTTCACAGATTCTGCAGACAATACTGTTTTTAGCATTACAAACACGTCTTTAGTTTCGGGAGGGATGATGTATTACCAACCTATTTCCTTTCTGCTTGAACCATGTCTCGGCGCAATGGCGGTGCGAGAGCCCGAGATCCTCTCTGCAATGGCACCCAAGCTGTATGAGTACTTCTTGACTGCCTCCTGAGGATTCTTCACCACTGCTCAAATGGCATATTCTGCAGACTTTTTGATCGTCCTCCAATGTCACATCAACGTCAACAACATGTTCTTCTCTCGAGCAACATGGTTCATCTTGATCAGTGCTGATGCTTTTTTGGGGCTGTGTTTTGGAATCCACATGCTGTTCGCTCATCTGGACGATTTGGTTTTTGGAGGATTTTGGGGTGATGGCATTGAGATTGAATTAAAGTAATCAAAGAAATTAATGAGTCCAAGTTGCGTGTGGCACGATGTAATCTTACCAGAATGTGGTACCAAGATCTTTGGGGTAAGGAATTTGGGAGGCAGAATCTACTGCTTTCCTTGTGATGAGACATTAGCACGCTTTACTTGGAATCTAGTTTTTGGCGTGTTGGTAAGCTAAGGAAACGTGAGAACTTTGAGAAGTTGATATTTTTTAAATTAACTTTTTTGAAATAAGTGAATTTATAAGCTGCCTTCTTTGGCATGTGCAAATGTAATCTTAGTTTTTCAAAAATGCAAATAAGTTGATTGTTGGACTAAGATTTTTTTAATTAAGTTTTTAAAAATAAGTTCATTTATAACTCTCAGTTATTTCATTTCTTTGGTACATTAAAACATAGCCTGATCTTATTTCTTTGGTACGTTAAATCTCAGTTTTTCAAAAGTCCAAATATAACTCTGATCTTATTTGAAAAGTTGGTCAACAACATCAATCATCGGTTTGATACAAAAAGACCAAACCAGCCTTATAAATTTGCAAAAATTAAAATTCATAAAATATGAGAAGACAATATTGCCCCTCCCTCATCCATTTGGCCCTCTCTGCTCATCTGCTCATCGTTCAGCCCTAAATCATTCCTGCTTCTGGGCGACGACTTCTTCTTCTTTTTCTGCTTGCCGATTTAGTGACGCTCTTCTGCTTCTTCTTTAGCAATCAGAAACATTAACCTGAGATGAGACTTCTCCGGCAACGCAGAGGTGAAGACTTCGCCGACGACACAGAGGTGAAGACTTCGCCGACGACACAGAGGTGAAGACTTTGGTGGCAACGCAGAGTAAAAAACTTCTCTGGTGATGCAGAGGTGAAGACTGCTCCAGCGACGCAAAAGTGAAGGCTTTCGAGTTCGCGGTTGCAGTGTTCCTTTGAAGAAGTTGGGTTTGGCGGCGGCGGAGGTGGGGATTGAGGTGCGGTGGTGGCGGTGGTGCAGAGATGGTTCATCTTTGGTTTGTCTGCAGAGAAATTGGTGGTGTAGAGGTGTTGAAAAATTCACAACGATACTATGAAGGAATTGGGCGCCAAGGCAGCGGCGGTGCAGAGGCATTGGTGATATTAGTAATTAGTCGATTGTGATTTTGCTTAGTGTTGTTCCAATTGTGCTAGGTTTGTTTTCGTCCATTTCTTTGAAATGGGACAATCTTCCATGGATTTTTTGGAGCAAAAATGGCATGGCTACAGGTAGATGCCAAAATATGTAAAAATGGTTAGAAAATTCATCTATTATTTTGGGAAGCCTCACAAGGCTTCATGATTTCTTGGTTTTTCCTCCAGTGAGGAAGGCGAGGAGAGTTAGGTAATATCTCTATTTATATTGTTTCAGATGTAAACTGGAAGACGTTGTGACGAAATTGGGAACATGAATTTAGGAGTGGTAAAATGGGAGATGGAGCAATTCTGGAATCCTACAGGTTGTTTTCGTAGGTTGGTGAATGGGTGTGTTTCCGGGGAGTGGTGGTGGTGGCGGCTGGAGTTTGGGGTAGTGGTGGTGGTTGCCGAGTTGAGGTGGTGGAGTAGAGGAGGTGGTGGTTGGAGTTTGGGAAGTTGAGATAAGGTGGATCAAAATAGTTGAGGGAAAATTGGTTGTTGAAATTTTTTAAATTAACAGAGGGTCATTTTATAACTAGTTAATGCCAAAAGTGCAAACTCAATGTCGGATTCCGACATCAGGGTCATGAGTTTATAAAAAAATATTAATTGTGGGTATATATGCACTTTTGAAAAGCTGGGGGTCATCTAAACATTTCACCCTAGTTTTTTTTCGAGAAAAGTGCTCATAAAACCGCAGTTATTTGATAAGTGTAAATATAACTCCAATATCTCAAAAGTCCAAATATAACCATTGACTGACATTGACTCAAAAACTCATAACTCTAATGTCGGAAATCGACGTTGACCTACATATTCCGGCATTGACTTGATATAAAATGACCAAATAACACCTATTTAATTTTTTTAACAAACTACCCTTATTTATCAAATTGTCCCCGGTTCTTCATTTTCACCTTCTTCTCTATCCGCCCTGGCACCGCCGCTCTACCACCACCCCATACCTCAATCTGCCACCACTCGACCATCCCAAAACACTAACCCGACGCCCACCAAACCCGTCGTCACCACTGTTATCCTGGGACTCTAGGTCCCATTTCTGGGCAGCCTCCGGTGGTTCTCAAGAGCTCCAGGTTTCTCCTCTCCAAAGAGGGAGTTCCATAGGTGGTGGAGTTCCAGAGGCGAACAGAGGTAATAGGCTGGTTATTGGAGATGATTGAAGGTAGGCGGAGATTTTTGGAGCCAATAGAGGTAGCGACGAGAAGGGATGTGGGTTAGGGAATTTTGGAGTTGCTATCCGGAGTTGTGGCATCGTCTTCACCGAATGTGGTTTTGGGTGGTGGTAGGGCAACAACACAGGGTGTGGGGAAGGTTGGGTGGGTTTTGGGTGGTGGTAGGGCGGTGGGGACGAGCTGAAGATGAAGGTGGATTGGACAAGATGGTGAAAACCAGGGGGGAGTAAATTTTTTATTTGTTTTAGTAGTCTTTTCTATTTCACCCGGCGTTGACTCAAAATTCAGCCCAAGTGAGGGTTGTATTTGCACTTTTGAAAAATTAGGGTTTATACTTGCACTTATCAAAAAGTTGGGGGTTTTATAAGTAATCACTAAAAAATATTGGGGGGGGGGGGGGAAATGCCCAACAACGATTACAATAAGTGAAATCATAATATTGATCTCGTGGGTACTAATTTGTTTCCTGCAAAAATCATGATCACTTGGCAGAGAGGAGCACATCACACATCAATGTTACTGCACCAAACATGGATGTTCAAGAACTATAACACAACTTGATCCAAAGCACAATTTATGTTGTCCAAACTGTAAATACCTTGAAAAACATAAATCGACACATCCAAATAAATGGAACTTCTCATAAAAAATACAAATGAAATACAAACATATGATTTATACAACCATATGGAGAACATTACATCAATGTGAATAACTAAATCGAGTGATCATCATGGATAACAAAAAATATGATCTATTAAGTCAAAGAAAAATACTAATGTATGGATATAAATCCACACTTATTCAAAAACTTAAACAATATCATTTGAAAATTTTACTCTTTCCTCATCTCCCCATAATGGAAATATGGGGAAAAAAAGATTTCAGAAAAAACTCGCGATTGAATCTCCTTGTGAAGACTCACGATTGTATGGATATGAATTTCCATGCGAAGACTCACGATTATGGAATTAATATCTTTGATCTAGCGAAGGGATCTGCAAACCCTCACTATCTCGCACGAAATTCAGGTGTCTAGCCCTCAGGGTACATTCAATTTTGACTTCCTCTCTAACTAGTCCTCACGATCAGATTACTAGGTTTGTTGATACTTAACTAGCCCTCGGGGTTAAGTAACAATGGAATAGCTCGCAAGCAAATAGTATGAACTCAAAAGGTTGTATATTTGATTGATAAAAGTGGTTAAGGTTTTTCAAAATTGTGAATGGCCTCCCCTATTTATTGGATATAATTCAACCAGTACAAATAGAAACTGGAATGACTTATGGCAGCTTTAAGAAGCTAAAACCACATTTAACTAGGATGCCTAAAATAAATGACTATATTCTTCAAGATAAATCTTGAATGAATATTGCCTTATCTAATCTTACCAAATCTAATTATAATCTAATCAGAACTAAATATTCTAAACCCTAATTAAAATATTACCAAAACTCTTCTAAGCAAACATGGCTGAATTAATGAGCCTTATTCTAAAATAAAATAAATTACAAATGATCACACTACCTCATTAAAAAATTCGATGGGAAAAAGAGTATAGTGTTATCTTCTAAAAACCATAATTAATAAATATAAATAAAGAAAACCTAATTCGTATCAAATTTGTTTCCTGCAAAAATCATGACCATTTGGCAGAGAGGAGCACATCACACATCAATGTTACTGCACCAAACATGGATGTTCAAGAACTATAACACCACTTGATCCAAAGCACAATTTATGTTATCTAAACTGTAAACACCTTGAAAAACACAAATCGACACATCCAAATAAATGGAACTTCTCATAAAAAAATACAAATAAAATACGAACACACGATTTATAAAACCATATGGAGAACCTTACATCAATGTGAACAACTGAATCGAGTGATCATCATGGATTAAAAAAATCTAATCCATTAAGTCGAAGAACAATACTGTTGTATGGATATAAATCCACACTTATTGAAAAACTTAAACAATATCAATTGAAAATTGTACTCTTTCCTCATCTCCCCATAATAAGAATGTAGGGAAAAGAAGATTTCAGAAAAAGTAGAATATTTGGGAGGTGGATTTTACGGCGCAAATAGGAAAAAATTTACTAACTGGCTAGTTGATTAGGAAGATATATAACTGCATAGGAAATTTGATTTCCTAGACAAATTTTAAGTTTTTACAAAATTTAAAAAGTTGATTGATTGAACATGAAAATAAAATTTTCATTAAAGTTCTATATATTTAAGGGGGATATCGGTAAATAAATGTGGTTGAAGAATGATCATTAATGACTCTGTTAGATAGCAGTTTCGTATAAAATAACTAGAACCATCGTTGATCTGTTTCACTTTGCTTGCATTAGACGATGCATTTAGCATACATTTTAGTTACTTTTACTTGGTGGATTGCTAGTATTAGTTGAGTTTACGTGACAAGGGGTTTAGATGGCCATGTTTGGTTTTCTTGTCTAAATCCCGTGTTTTATAGACTTAATTGGTACTAATGGACATCTTGTATCCAAGGGCTCCTTGATCTTCCTTGTGATCATCTTTAGTTGGTAACCCGTAGGTACTTTTTGTTTACATTCTATGTGAATGCCGTTCATAAGGGCGGTAGAAGATATTGAGGGCCGTTCGCAAAGACGGTAGTAGAGATAAAGGTCATTCACATTAGAATGGTAGTAGATAAAGGCAACGATCATCAATGCATGGTAGAAGGAGATTGAAGCTAAAGATAGGTGACAACGGAGTTCATAGCGGCCTACGAAAAAATGGAGAATCGTGGCCCGATGAGTTGTGCTTAAATCCAAGAATGGTCCAAGAAGGATACCCCTTCAAAGCTGGTTCCATTGGATTCATCTTCTCGATTATTACAAAATTGGTTACTAAAATTCTCAAATCAGACTAACGGTTCTCCCGTAGCAAAGGAAACTAGTTCAATCGGCCAACACACCAACCGGTCAACACAGGCCATGCATGGTTTGGCACCAACGACACGCCAAAAGAGATGCCCCGCACCAAGGAGACCAGCACGGGGGTATGGCACGACCTGGGTCAGAGGCTACGAGCCGCTAGCACAAAGTGAAGAACCCCCCACACGGCTAAGTATAGGCACGAGACGTCCCATTTTAGGCATCCCACATCGTCATTAGTCTATTATACGGCCCACGCCAAAGTTTATGAGCGAGAAACCTTGCTGACAACGACCTGGCCATGGGAGCAGATCAAGACTATAAGTTTCAGCACTCGAATAACGCCCCGCAATAGATGACATAGCCCACAGCAGGTGTCAAACACAACTCGCGTGAAGCCTCGCGCCCCACACGAGATGAAGATCTGCGCCACACCCAAGAACTGGCCCCTGCGCCCATGAAGTGACACAACCCGTGCCAGTCCTCATTCCTCGTGCCAGTCCTCGTTCCTCATGCCAGTCCTCGTTCCTTGTGCCAGTCCTCATTCCTCGTGCCAGTCCTCATTCCTCTTCCCAGTCCTCGTTCCTCGTGCCAGTCCTTGTTCCTCGTGCCAAGTACAAGCCATGTGCCACATCATCTGTGATGCCCTGCACCGAGCGGTGGCTAAGCCAGGGTTTACCCTATTTTGGCCTATTTTTAGGCCCAATCTCCTACTACTATAAATAGAATCTTTGTCTACTAGGTTTTCATATCTCATACTTCATTTTCAAGAGTAATTTGTAGACTCTCTCCTTAGGAGAAACTTTGTCTTTTTCTTCTTTTTATTTTGCTTTGATCCTAAAATGTGGAATTCAAACCTTTATTTGGATTCCATGTCAAGGGAGTAGTATCCATAGCTTGGGGATAAATTGTAGTGACTTGGTAATATATATGCTTTTTTAGATTCTCTAGTTCATCATAATTTTGTGTTCATAATATTGTTGTGATTTTCTTTTGAGTTTGAATGCATGAATATTACATCACATATATAACCCACACTTTAGGTTTTATTCATGCTAGGCGCAAATATTGATGCCCCATTGGTAAGAGAAACCTAGTTGTTTGAATGGGTGGAGGAGAACGCGTCTGCGTGAGTGTGTGCATGAGTCTAATCCACTTACCATTGCACCGGTCTTGGCTGACTTCGTAAAGTTGCCTGAGAGGTTTTGGGTAGAGATAGCTAAATATTAGCAAGCTAGGGTTACTTGAGGCTAAGGAGTCCAGAAAACTACCTTCCCAACCGGAGGTCAATCCAAGGAATGTGAGCGCACTTAAATTGAGAAGTGGCGAGGAAGTTTGTGAGACCAAGAAGAAGATAATGCAAGAAGATAACAAGATAGTGGAGGCTACCAAGGGACACTTCGAAGAGGAGGAAATTGTGGTCAAGGAAGCACCATCCAAGGAACTTCCACCGCCCGAGGCACAAGTCACTATTCTACCTCCATTTCCAAATCCTTTGAGAGGACGGCCAAGGTGGTGACCGATGATGCAAACATTCGAAAAGTCTTCAAAAATTTTGAGGTAACCATCCCTATCTTGGAATTAATTGAACAAATGCCATCATATGCAAAATTTATTGGAGTTTCATGCACAAAGAAAAGGTGTAGGCCAACTAAGAGATTAGGACATTTGAAAATGGGAGGAGTCGTCATTTTGAACCATAAGAACTTGCCTAAGAAATGCGATGAGCCCAGAATATTTTCTATCCCTATCTCTTTAGGTGGTAAACTTGTGGAACATGCCATGATAGATCGAGGTGCATCCATTAATGTAATCTCGTTTAGTCTATATGAACGCCTAGAAATAGGTGAGCTTAGAGATACTAGAGTAATTGTCCAACTTGCTGATCATTTCTAAGCTAGTTTCCGTGGACTAGTAAAGGATGTGAGGTGCGAGTTGGCAGATTGGTTTTTCCGACGGACTTTTATGTCTTAGACGTAGCGCACGACGGAAGTGCACCCCTAATACTTTTTGGGAGACCTTTTCTTAAAACTTCTAGGACTAAAATCGATGTCCACTTGGGAACCCTAACTTTAGAAAATATCATTGATAAAGAGGAATTTGATATCTATATATCTAGGCATGATTCAACAAAGTCTTCTTTGATGTGCAAATGTGTAACCTTATGTTATGAGTATGATAAATCTTCTTGTGCATCAAACAAGCATGAATGTTTGAGTGAATCCCATGTTGAATAATGATTGATGATTCTGATGGATTGCATGATGCAATGGATGATATATCAGTGTTAGATTATTTTTCTATGCTAACCAATTTGCAGAAAGGAAAGGGAGATGATTGAGAGCTTAAAACCTCCTCGACCTCCCTTAATCCCTGAAATGACATTCACAGACTCAATGATGGCAATATATGGAGATTCATTCCTATTGGCGGACAAAAGGTCCGAAGGTAAGGATGGCTCATTGTGGAGACCTCTTCACGACAATGTCATCTTGGGTAGAGTCGTCGATGGCGATTCCGAGGACCCATATGTAAGTGTTTCTAACTAGAATGCATGGAAGAAGAAAATAATTCGTGAGGACGATAATAAATATACGGTATTTCTTTTGCTTTCGTGTTTTGATTAGTGAGTAGCTAGTGTTTGCATGAATCTTGTTTTGCTATGTGGATTCTTGAAATGAAAATCTTGTTGGTTTGGAAATTTGAGATCAAGACTCATGATTGTGTTTTGAGTGAAAATAAATTGGACGGGTGACATTGTCTTTTGAAAAAGAAGAAAAAACCAAGGATTAGGGAAATGTTGGTGAATGCTTCATGCCAAGTAGGTTGGCGCGAGGCAATGCTTTGTGCTTTGATTGGAAAGGCATGAGGCTATGTCTCATGTCAGAGGTTTGGCACGAGGATATGCTTCGTGCCAAGTGGTTTGGCACGAGACTCTGCTTCGCGCCAGACACCTTTTGCGCACTACACCAATTTTCAAATTTTCTCTGTTCCAATAATACAAAATTTAAAAAATTCTGATTTTCAAATTCAAAAATGCATTTTTGGTTCAAGAATATTGGAATTCCCTAATTCCTTAGGATTTTTGAAAATACTTCCAAAACCAATGGAAATAATTGGCTTGTACTATTGTCCCCTAAATTGAGCATTTTAAAAATTATATTCTTATCCTAATTGTACCTCTCACCCTAGTCCCCTAGGCTGAAATTCTAATCCATAATACATTTCTCCACCTAATTCTCTTATTTGACACATTATTTCCTCTCAAGAAACACTCACTCTCACACACTCTTAGTGTAACTAAAAAAAGTGAAGTTTTTCTTTCAAAAGTTAGCAACTTTTGCTTCTTCTTTAGCGAGTCTTGCAAATATTAGTGTCAAATTTCGGGTAACCCATTGAACTTTATGCGTATGTGCTTTATTTGACATTGTGGTGGTGTTATTTAGAGCATGAATCTTGAATGAGTGTGTTTTGAGATATGTGGTTGAGTTTGTATGCATAATATTTTGTTGAAGAGGATATTTGGAGGATTGATGTGCTATTATGCTTAAGATATTATCTTTGGTGTTGTATGATTTGGTAGAGAGTGAATCTTGATTGCATGATTTTATTGATGGGTTGGCAATAACTTACATGAGTTTGTTGTTTGATGAGGAATGTTCTTGTTTGAATAGCCCACATGCTTAGGGTACCATGTTATGAATGTGTTGGCTATTTAGGAGAATGTTGTCTTATTGAATTGTAAGCCATGCTTTTTTATAATCATATCACTACTCTTGTCCTCATTTTGTTAGGATGCCACCGAAGAAGAATGCCTCGGAGAAGAGCAAGTCCACTAGGGGTGAGAAGAGGAAGAAGTCGATGAAGGGTGCAAACCCCGAGCCAACGACTTCCATTCTTCGTAACCCCACATTTGTGACCGATGAGTTTATGGGTTTATCCAACATTTCTGGGACTGCAGCCCGGAGTTGGAGGAACTTGACAAAGCCGAAGAGGAGTATTTTGGAGATGGGGTTTGCTTGCAAGGACACCTTGACAACTCTAGATTTTCCTGAGCTAGTCACTTACATGTCGTGTCGGCCAGCTTTGCAGAAGGAATACCCACGCCATCTGGATTGTTTCTAAGTATTAAATCATAACTTAAATTCAAATTACGGCATTAAAAGGCAACATCACAATTAATTTGAAGTCCCTCTGTGTTTGGCTTCCATGCAATTAGTATTAAAATAGTATCCTCATTTTCCTCTTGAAGTGGAATTATTTCCATTGTAATGTACTGAAGGTCATAATTTTTGGACTGAGATATTAGCCTAACCTATAAACACAATATCATATCCATCAAAATGTTCCACCAGATTACTAGGGCACTCATTTTCATCTCTTTGTGCAAAGTTCTATTTATCATTCTCCACAGTTCCCAAAAAAAATGAAAACTGGTAAATAGTTAACTAAAAAAGATTTTACTTTTGAGCGCATGTTTTCTTAGATACACCAAGATAATCTATGGAAAAGATGTTGAAAATTCGATTGTGGAAAGTTAATAATTGCATGAAACCAATAATGAATTTGTGTCATGACTATTCAATTATTAAAAAAAAGTCTGAATGGTATCTTGATTCAGACAACATGGGCATTTAGAAACCATGTAGAAACCAAACCTAGTAAGTACATTGTCAAATGAAAAAATATTAATTTTTAATCTCACGTTATTTAAGAGGCTTTATTTGGGATAGAGGGACGCCATACCTTTTTGCAATAACGTACAAAGGGAGAGTGACAGCCTGAGAGATTCATAAGTAGAATTAATTATAAACTTACCTAACTGGTTTTGGCAGCCATACTAGTCTATCCCTACCTTGTGTTAGGAAAAAATCTTGTCTAAGTACAAGCACCACTTGTTGGTCCAAACCCATTTCTAGAGCATGCATTTGCATACAAGTATTTGTAACAAATTATGATATAGTCAGAATAAACTGGTAATTCACTCCCTTTCCGTTTGAACTCTAGAAAACCCATTCTTGTCCAATTATAAGTCCAAAAGTTACTACATTTATTTCCTATCTTAAACCTAGATTTATTTACAACATGAGTAGTTGCATTGTTAAATCTCTTCCAAGTTTATGGTTTTCTATGTGTTTGGGGGGTAAAAAACCACATGAAATCTGAAAAGACGGTTCCTCCCATTTGAAATTTTCACCAAATTTTGAGAGAGAACAAATCTATTATAGTTTGTGTGAACTTCTCCTAGTCCATTTTCATGGATTGGTACACAAACCTTTTTTCATGATCTACAGTGTTTTTTTCTTTCCTTCCTCGCCCATACCCTAATAAAAATCATCACACATTTCTTTTCTATTATAGCATCCCATTAGTGTTGATGAATACTCATTATAACATGATTAATAATTATTTGCCTACGTGTACTAGATAACCACCTAATTTTCCATTTTTTTATTTGGAGTTAATTTTTTCAAGGATGTAGTTGAAGTGACTATTTTTCTTTCAACCCTTGAAAAGTCTGACTCCCAAATATGTGAGAGGAGAATTCCCATCTTTCATTTGTGTTATTGTTCATATTTCTTGCAACTTCCTATCGCTCGTATATTTACCAACAATGTATAATTTATTTTTTAAAAAAATATCTTTTGCCATGTTACCTATTGAAATGTGTTAAACATTGTGTTCAGTTCTTTAGGGATTTTGAGGTAGCTTTTATGAAAATGACCATGTCATCTGCGAATGACAAGCATGTTATGTTAGTTGTGTCAAAATGAGACCTAAATTTATCCAAACACCTAAAAAAGAAAGGGTGATTTAGACCCTTGTTACAATTCTGTTATGAGATTAAATAATAAGGGTAACAAAGGGTCTCATTATTTTAATCCCCCGATTGGTTCAAACTAACCCTTTGGAGAGCCATTGATTAGCACTAAGAACCAGACATTGTTAAGGTTTGTTTGAAAGTATACAAAATGACCATGAAAACCTAATCAGATGAGTAGTGTGTTTAGTTATCAGAAGAAACCCCGTCAAAAGGTCTCATCATGTCAAGTTTGGCTATCAAATTCATAATCTCCTATTTTTTGTCAATTAATCGTGCTTCATTCATCATTAAAATGTTATCTACTATGTCTCTATGGGATAAAATGATTGAATGTTATGAAGAAATAATCCTATTCATATTAGGTGCTTAATCTTTCAATTGGAATCCTTGTTAGAAAAAACTGAGAGGATGAGCCTTAAGTTTGAGAAGGTTGAAGGTATATTTATTTTAGGTATAAAGGTGCTACCTATGACTTTTGGTATTGTACACCACATTAAAACTCCTTGTCTGCATGTAGTAATTCTTTGTTAATTATATCCCAGACTTTTCGATAAATGAACCTGGGAAGCCATTAGGTGCAGGTGAGCTAAACTGACCTAATTGGTTTATTAGCTCTTTTAGTTCATACACAATGACTAATTTTAGGAGGTTTGTTTTTCCTGCTCAGTGATTACTCTATCAGTGTGAGGGAGGGAAAATTCATTCCTCCTGTTGTTTTATCTTGATTTTTATCACTGAGGAGATTTTTTGAAAAGTGTACTGCCTCTAATTCTATTTCTTCCTACCTTGTCTTCCATTGGTTTTAGTTATTTATTTTTATTTTAAAGATTTGTAATTTGGTGTTTTTTCTTTATGCGGTTATGAAAAGAACTTGTGTTTAAATTTCAATCTTTTAGCCATTTGATTCTGGTTTTCTATTTCCCAAAAATTTCCTCTTCAACTTACCTCTTGGTCAATTTAGCTTTACGTTTACTTGAACGGAAAAATTTTAATTTCAAAGCATGCATGTCTAAGTTGTCTTTGAACCAAAAAAATTGGGTTGTGAGATTATGCAACTAGTTAGGGAAACAAAAACACAGTAACTATGCAAAGTTTTTCAGTATTGAACTCGGTTAATAAAATTTGGATCGAAAATAGAAGAAGAAAATTTTAAGAGTTTTGAGAGAATGAAAATCGACAACTGGCGAGAAATGAAGAGGAATGAGAGGAATTTTACCTAAATAAATTGAATATAAAATAGGATAGGCGATTTTTGTGATCACAGAACTTTCAATATCGTTCATCTTTACCCACTGATTTTTTTCTCGATCACTTTTGGCCACTAAACTTTTTAAACATCCAAATCAAGAACCTTTTGTGTGGAAAATTCGTCAAACCTTATTTTCATTCCATCACGTGCCAATCTTTTGCAAAAGTTTCCGCCACCTCAAAAGGAATCTCATAGATGCCTCCAAACCCACCAACACCACCTACAAACCAAACACCCTTCCAAACCACCATCAACAACACCATCACTAAACCTACTTCAATGAACATGTCAGCGTAAGAAATTAATAAACCAAACCAATATTACACGCACTCACTCATTAATACGCCTTTACCACACCAAAACTCCAACCAAAAGATACACTCACACACTCTAGATTCCACAAAAACTTGAAATATATTGTAATTTTTACTAATTTTGCACTAGTTTATTGAGAAATTAGCAAAGGGCTTGATGTGGGAAGTAAGAAGGAGAGAATGGAGAAGAAGATAAGATGGAGAAGAAGATAAGATGGAGAAGAAGTGAGAAATGAGAGAATTAGAGGTGCATTTTTCCTCATCATCTAAAGGGTTATTTATAGTAGAATTTGGGAGTAATGGCATAGCATTTCCCTTTGATAAATAAATAGTGATATAATTAATTATCACAAATATAGCTTATTGCTAATGAGCATTTCATTCCTATCACTCCCCCCTGGAATGCTCATTTCAATAATTATGTGTTCATGCTGCCTCATTAAAACCTTACTAGGAAAAACCTAGTGGGATAGAAACCACAGTAAGGGAAAAAGAGCACAGCCACGTATAGCTCTCCCCATGTTGGCATAGGTGATTTCTTCATAAATTTTGTAGTCTTTGCATTCCAATGTCATGAACATGTTTTCTGAACACTGAAGTAGAAAGAGCCTTTGTGAGGAGATCTGCTAAGTTTTCACAGGAGCAGATATATTAGATGTTGATAATATTTCTCTCTTCCAGCTCTTGAGTAAAGGAAAAGAACTTTGGAGGAATGTGCTTTGTTCTGTCACTTTTGATGTACCCTTCCTTTATTTGATTAACACACGCGACATTATCTTCATAAAGTATGATGGGATTATCATTTGATAGGAGACCACTTGTGGTTCCAATATGTTGCGCTATGGATCTCAACCACACACACTCTCGACTTGCTTCGTGCACTATGATAACCTCAGCATGATTTGATAATGTTGTGGTGTGTTTATTTCTGTGAACGCCAAGAAATCGCAGTCCTTCCGCAAGTAAACGCATACCCAGTTTGAGATCTCCTTTTGTGTGGATCTGACTGGTAACCTGCATCTGCATAGCTAACCAAAACTGGTTCCGTAGTGTTGGAATAAAATAGTCCCGAATCAATTGCCCCTGAAGGTAATGAAACACATGCTTGATTCCATTCCAGTGTCTTTTGGTAGGAGATGAACTGAATCTCGCTAATAAATTAATAGCAAAAGCTATATCAGGTTGAGTACAATTAGCGAGATATATAAGTGCACCAATTGCACTGAAATATGGTACTTTTGGACCAAGAACCTGTTCAGATTCCTCACATGGATGGAATTGATCCTTTTCCGAATTAAGGGATCTTACGACCATTGGGGTACTCGATGGATTTTATTTATCCATATTGAATCTCTTTAATACCTTTTTCGTGTAATTTGGTTGATGCACAAGTATCACACTTTACAAGTGCTCAATCTGCAAACCAAGACAATATTTTATTTTCCTAAGGTCTTTCATTTCGAACTCTTCCTTTAAGTAAGAGATTACTTCCAGAATCTCTTCATTTGTCCCAATGATATTCAAATTAACATAGATAGCGATAATCACACACCCGAATGTTGTTTTCTTGATAAAAACATAGGGACAAAGAGGGTCATTGACATACCCCTTTTGTAACAGATATTCGCTTAGTCGGTTGTACCACATGCGTCCAGATTTCTTTAACCCGTATAAATATCCTTGTAATTTGATTGAATATCTTTCTCTGGGTTTTGAACTTAATGCTTCATGCATTTTGAATCATTCAGGGATCCTCATGTAAATTTTAGCATCAAGCGATCCATATGAGTATGCGGTAACAACTTCCATACGGTGCATATTAAGTTTCTCATGAACTGCTAGACTGATAAGGAACTTTAATGTAAATCCATCCATGACTGGAGAATATGTTTCCTCAAAATCAATCTCGGGCCTTTGAGAAAAACCTTGCGCAAGGAGTCTAGCCTTGTATCTCGCACTCTCATTTTTCCCATTTCTTTTTTTGCAAAAATACCTATTTGCATCCAATGGGTCTCACATGTTCAGGGGTGAGTACTATAGGCCCAAAAAATTTACGTTGGTTAAGCGAGTTTAAATCAGCTTCAATGGCCTTTTTCCATTCTGACCAATCGTGTCTATTTTTACACTCGTTAACAGACCGTGGTTCGAGATCTCCATTATTTTTTTCCATAACATTGCATGCCAAATTGTAAGAGAACGCATCATCGATTTCCTCATTTTGGTTCCACCTTATACCTGTATCGGCATAATTAATCAAAATTTTCTTGATTTTCTCGTTTTGTATTTCTATAGGAATACATTCCTCCATCTTGGGGTCATCTTGTTTCTCTATCCTTTTCTTTTACGAGGATTTTTATCTTTGGAACCGAGTGGTCTTCCATGCTTCAGGCGTGTCGTGATTTCATGAGTGAATTTATTTTCAATTTGCCCTTTCGGATTTCAATTTGAGCAGGAGCATTCACAGTTGTGATGTGAGATTTAGTCACTCTCTTTGTGTCAGTAAATGCATCAGGAAGTTGATTTTTCATATCTTGCATATGCAAAATCCCTTGGATTTTTTCATCACACTCTTTTGTATAAGGATCAAGATGCAATAATGTTGGTACATACCAGGTAATATTCCTTTCCAGCTGTTTTCTTTCTCCCCCGAATGCTAGAAATTTTTCTTCATCAAAATAGCAATCAACAAAACGAGATGTACAACTATTTCCAGTTAGGGATTCAAGGTATCTAACAATAGATAGACTTTTAAAGCCTACATAAATGCCAAGACTTCTCTGAGGTCCCATCTTTATTTTTTGTGGTAGTGCAATAGGCACATAAACAGTGTAACAAAAAATCCTTAGATGAGATATATTTGGTTCTTGGCCTGATGCAAGTTGTTGTATAGAGTATTTATGATATGTACTTGGTCTGATGCGAATCAATGCTGCAACATGTAATATTGCATAACCACATACTGAAGTAGGGAGCATTGTTCTCATTATTAATGGTCTAGCAATGAGTTGGAGACGTTTGATCAGTGATTCTGCCAGACCATTTTGTGTGTGCACATGAGCAACATATGCTCAACAACAATCCAATTGACATACAATAATCATCGAAAGTCTAGGATGTGAATTCAATGGCATGATCAAGTATGATTTTCTTAATTGTATAATCAGGAAATTGAGCTCGCAATTTGATTATCTCAACGACTAATTTAGCAAATGCCATATTTTGAGTTGATAACAGACATACTTGTGACCATTTGCTAGAAGCATTTATCAATACCATGAAGTAACGAAATGGTCCACATGGTGGATGGATAAGTTCGCATATATCACCTTGAATACGTTCAAGAAACGCTGGTGATTCTATTTCAACCTTTCTCAGTGAAGGCCTTATGATTAGCTTTCCAAATGGGAACAAGCCTTACCTTGAAAGGTTTTTCCATGAGGGATCTTCTGGTCCTTCAATAGATGACCATGTGTGCTTTCAATAATTCTTCGCATCATAGTTGAACCAGGATGACCTAGCTGATCATGCTATATGGTAAATATTGAAGATTTGATAACTACTGTATTTAATTCTACTGCATTTATATGCGTGTAATGCAATCCAATATAGAGTATTGGTAGTTTCTCAAGTATGCATTTCCTTCCAGATTTATACACAATGAGAAGCATACATTTCATGGCACCTTCAGTTACAAACTGAGTATCAAATCCATGAGAATATATATCATTGAAACTCAATAAGTTCCTTTTGGACTTTGGCGAAAATAAGACATTATTTATTGTAAACATTGGACCATTTGACAATGTAAAGTTTGCCTTGCCAACTCCTTCAATCAGATCTACAGGACCCGATATTATATTCACAATGGTCTATGTTGGTTTTACCTATGAGAAAAACCTTTTATCCTTTAATATAGTGTGCGTTGTTGCACAATCGAGTATGAAAATATCTTCATTTTTAATCCTTTGGTTGGCTTCACGATTAGCTTTATCCATTTCACCTATTTAATTAAAAACAAAACAAATTTCATAAGAAAGATAATAAATTTGAAAGTAGAAGACTTTAAATAAAACCATTTACACACACACACACACATATGTGTGTTATATGAGATACAAACAGAAATTGGATCATCTAGCTTCATTCCCAATAATAGTTATACAATTGTCCTTCTTTCAGTTTCCACCACTTGGCTACTCAGTGAAATCACCAACTATGTCCATGAAATCATCATTGAAATTAGAAGCTTCGAGATGAGTGAATTCATTGAATTTTGTCTCCTTCCCATTTCTTTTTATGGACTCTTGGCAGAGTTCGCATAAGTGCTTCGAGACTCTGCAAACTCTTGACCAATGTCCTTTGCCACCACATCTAAAACAAAAGGTTCCGGATCTCTTTGATGAACTGGCATCTTTTCCCCTTTTATGAGTACTTTCATGGTCCCTCTCATATTGATACTTCTTGTGGTAGTAGTTACCGGACTTATAGGAAAAACTGTAACCACCTCGACCGTGTCCATAATCACGACCATGACCTCGGCCTCTCTCTCGACCCTGAAAATAATTTTTGCATTCAGGTTCGTCAGAGTTAACAAAGTTTTCTTCAGGAAACGCTCTTGAGTCAGTCAGGTGAGATTGATGATTCTTCATCAGCAACTCATTATTTTTTTCCACAATGAACATACAAGCAATTAGTTCAAAATATCTTTTAAACCCCCTTACATGATATTGTTGTTGCAAGGTCACATTTAATGTGTGGAAAATAGAAAGAGTATTTTCCAGCATTTCATTGTCAGTTATTGTAACCCCACAGGGTTACTGCTGTGTACATTGCAGAATTATAGTCACAGATTTTCTTATAGTCTTGGAACCATAGATTGTTCCAGTCATCGCGGTATATGGGGAGCATTACATCTCTTGTGTGATCGTATCTTTCTTTCAATTTTTTCCACAACTTAAGTGGATCTTTCATAGTGAGATATTCATTTTTGAGACTCCCATCAAGGTGTCGACGAAGGAAGATTAAAGATCTTGCATTGTCCATCCTTGATGAGTTATTCCCCTCTTGGATTGTCTCAAAAAGGTTCATGGATTCCAAGCGCATCTCAACGTCTATCATCCACGGCATATAGTTGTTTCCACTGATGTCGAGTGGACTGAATTCAAGCTTCACAAGGTTTGACATGAGGATAACTAATAGGGAAAGTAAAATAGTTCATTAGATTTGATTCAAAATACAGAAGTCTATAATGTTTAAAAAAAATAAAGAGTAATACATGATTCTGACCATCAATGAAGAAAAACGAAAATCTTCCGGTGAAACTTCTACGGTGAGAATGGTAATATGTAATACTATAATATTTACAGTAACAAAGATAAATATTAGTCTAGACATTTTATTGGTAAAATTTAGCAAAAATATGAGGTAGAAGAGAGGATGTGGGTTTGTATCATTTGATGTTTTGTATTTATAGTGTAAAATATAGCAATTTATAGCCATTATATTACTGCTAAAAATATAGCCGTTTATAACCGTTATATTAATTAATTATAGTTAAAATGTTAAGAGTAGATTAGCAATGTAACGTCATCAGATAAATAGACAAATATATTAGAGACATAATTAGTCATAAAAATATTAAAATAAAGAAGTTAAAGATTAGTTAGATGTAGATCACACCATTTTACTATAAGGTGGCAGAGGCTCCTGTGTATAGAAATATGGTGTTATGCATTTAGAAAGTTAATAAATTACATCATATTACCATAAGGCGGCAAAACCTCATATGTATAGTAATATGGTGTTATGTAGTTAGAAAGTTAGTAGTGTTACGTAGTTAGAAGGTTAATGATGTTATGAAGTTAGAAAGTTAATTATTATACATCACATTGTTTCTACTGTGACTGATTATTATTTATTTATTTATTTTAGACATTCTAGTATGTTGAGATTTATTTGAAAATTAAGTCAATCAAAAGGGTCCTGATTAAGAGTGTCTTGGATGGAGAAAAAACTTTAGGTTATAGCGACTGAACACTTATGTAGAGTTGATATGTGCAGTCAAATATAATCAAGTTTTAACACATCTCTTTCCAAGCATATCATACTTTACACTTTATATGAAATCATTTTGTTGTCATAGAGTACCATGTAACAATCTTGAAATCCTTAGCCATTTAACGTTTGCATTACAAATGTTGTTTACTATGTTTGCCGAAGTTTAAAAATGAAAAAAAAAAACTCATAATAGCTAAAAGCCAATTACTTAATCTATGAAGATTGAGAGTGATCGTGCTAGTAACGTGTTGTAATTTTTTACTAATTTTGCACTAATTTATTGAGAAATTAACAAAGGGCTTGATGTGGGAAGTAAGAAGGAGAGAGTGGAGAAGAAGATAAGATGGAGAAGAAGATAGGATGAGAAGAAGTGAGAAATGAGAGAATGAGAGGTGTATTTTTTTTCATCCTCTAATGGGTATGTATAAGAATTTGGGGTAATGACATAGTATTTTCCTTTGATAAATAAATAATGATATAATTAATTATCACAAATCTAACTAATTGCTAATGATAATTTCATTATTGCTAACAAAATAAACAATTGTTTCCCCTCATTTCTAAGCTTGCAATTTTTTCTTGTTTAACCTAGACATTAATAAATTTTTTTGGATGTTTTCCAATTATAGCCCAACTGTAACCCACCACAAGGAATTCTACTACTTTAGAGGATAAGGGATGAGTGACCCGATGATAAAAATGGGCCTTTCATGTTCCCATTTGTTGTAAAATGGTCGGGTTGGGAATGGGTCGAATAAGGTTGCGGCGGAGAATTTGAATAACAAGAAGATTCAAAGGAGGAGAGGAGGAGTGTAGTAGCGGAGGAGAGTTTAATTATATATAATCAAGAAATCCCTGGACATGATCTTTTACTGCTGGGATTTCTTCATGGCACTCACCCATGTCCGCCTCTCCTTGATTGTCCTCATCCTCCTTTGTTGCTGTTGCTGTTGCTGGTGCTTCTCCAACCAAACAAGAAGACTACGAAGCTGCTGTTGCTGCAAACACTGCTCGGGTAACTGAAGATAAGCGCTTGTGCAGTCTCCTATTCTCATCCTTCTAGCCGGAAGCTATGGTGGAAGTCGTCAACTGCAAAACGTTGCGATGAATTTGGGACACACTCTGTGCTGTCTACCAAAATCGTTACCAATCCAGTATTATGAATCTTCGCGTCCAGGTGCTGGGCATTAGTCAAACAAGTTCTGTGCATGAGTTACATCTTTGATTCAAGGCAATTTTTTATAAGCTTCCAGCCATGGGCTCTCCCGCCACAAACGCTGACCAAGTCATCTGGTTCCTGACCGCGTTGGGTACTAATTTTAAGGAATTCAACGCTCCACTTCTGAATCGAGTTCTCACGCTGGAATACGTCGACATCGTTGCACGGGATGAAATTATGAAGCTTTTCTGCTTAGTTTGGATGGGTTTCAGTCCTAGTGTTCTTCTTTGCTGCGTCTTGCAGCTTTTGCAGTAAGTTAAATGGGTGCGCATGGGATCACACGCTAGGAGGTGATGGCCTCACATGGGCCCACGTGCCTGCAGGTGACGAGGGTGCGTCTGGCACATGCGCCGCCAATGGTTGCCGTCTAGGTGATCATCGTGGTGGACGTCATTTTTGCCATGATTCCAAAAATATTTGTGGTCGTGGTGATGTTCTTCAATGTCAATTATGTGGGAAAAATGGACATACAACTTCAAATTGTTATCGTTGGGTTTCGTCTTCTCGCCGTTCTGAGTCTGCTCATCTTGCGGAGTTTTTCCAGTCCCTACAATTGGAGCCCACTTCCCGCACATCTGATTGGTACATCGATTATGGTGCAACCAACTATATGAGTTCTTCCTCCTTGACTCTGGAGAGCGTCACTCCTTATACCGGTAACTCTTGTGTTTCTGTTGGTAATGATGATAATATTTATATTTCTCATAATGGTGATTATCTTATTACACTTACTTCGCATCTGACTGATGTATTGGTTGTTCCTAGTGTTGCTACTTTCTATCAGTAAGTTAACTCGTGATCTGGGTGTTCTAATCTCTTTTGATGATCGGTTATTTATCATTCAGAACAAAGTCACCAAGGAAATCGTGGGCAGAGGTCAGAGTGATGATGGAATTTATGTGCTGGTCCGAGGTGAAGCCGGATTGGTATCTTTTATTCAGAATAAGAAGGAACAGGTATCATTTGAGCTTTGGCATGTTCGACTGGGTCATGTACCCCCATCGTATTATTTTCATTTTGAGTAGTTCTGGACATTTATCTATTTCTTCTTTATTGCCTAAACCTCAAACATGCACCCAATGTGTTATGGCAAAAGGTCACTGTCAGTCTTTTGATGAAAACCCTAGATGTGCATCGCATGTTCTTGATTTGATTCATTGTGATTTGTGGGGTCCTGCCCCATTTTAACTGGAAATGGTTTTGCATATTATGTTGTTTTTTAATATTATTTCTTTGAGATTTTTGTGGCTTTACCCTTTTCTTCGCCATAAGTCTGACTTTGTTGATGTGTATATGCAGTTTGAGGCATTTGGCGAGAATTAATTCTCTGCTCGCATTAAGAAATTTTAGAGTAACAGAGGCACTGAGTTTTTTAATACTCACCTTTGAATGTGTTTTACCACACACCTCAACAAAATGAGCGTGTTGAGCATAAACACCGTCATCTAGAAATGACGTTGTCAATCCTCTTTCAGTCTCAGCTACCTCTTTCTCACCGGGATGATGCTTTTTCCATTGTGGTTTACATCATAACCGTCTTTTGATGACAGTGCTCCACGGAAAAACTCCTTATGAGCTTTTTTTGGTTGCCTCCAGTTTAATCTAACTTCCATACTTTTGGTTGTCGGGTATACCCTTTCACTAGGCCCTATGCAGCACACGAACTATCCCCTCGGAGTCTTCCATGTGTGTTTCTTGGCTACGACTCTCAATACAAGGGGTTCCACTATCTCTATCCATCCAGTGGTCATGTCTACATCATCCGACATGCTTGGTTCGATGAACTTCACTATCCCTTTGCTTCCGATGATGCCTCTAGTGCGACTTTCATGTCTTTAGACTTCTTTACATTCCTGGATTCTCATTCTTCCACTCATCCGTCTGATGCACCCCCGCCTTTTGAGTCACCCTGCCATGTTTGCTCAGATGCACCTACTCCCCCACCGTAAGATGTGAATGTTGTCAGCTCCAAGTGGGTCTTTCGAATCAAGTATCATCGTGACAGTACTGTTGAGCGACACTAGGCTCAACTTGTTACTTAGGGATTCTCGCAGCTACTGGGTTTTAACTTTGATTACACATTCAGTCTTGTGGTCAAAGCCTGCACCATTCGTCAGTTCTTGCCATTGCTACCATGCGGAAATGGCCCCTACACCAATTGGATGCCAATAATGCCTTCCTTAATAGTGTTCTTGATGCTTCGGTCTACATGGCACAACCCATCGGCTACAAGGATCATACCAGGCCTGACTATGTGTGGCGTGTGTGGTAACCATATATGGGCTTAAGCATGCGCTGAGGGCCCGGTTTGAGCGTTTTAGTTCATTTCTTTGCCAACTTGGTTTTGTTTGCAGATCCTCTGATACTTCTCTGTTTGTGTTTTCTCGAGGCACTTTTCTTCTCTACTTGCTGGTGTCTATGGATGACATCATCCTTACTAGTAATGGTTTTATCGCCATTCACCAGTTTATCTCTCACACACATCAGGAGTTTGCCATTAAGGATTTTGTTTCTCTCAGCTACTTTCTCATCCTTGAGGTGTTTTCCACTGACTCTGGCCTCTTTTTGGTTCAGGCGAAGTATGCTCGAGATATTCTTTATCGAGCCGGGATGTCTGATGTTGTGTTGGTTTCTACACCTTTTGTATCTGCTTCTCAGCTTCTTAGTAGTTCGAGTGTGCCTTTCAGCAACCCCACCTTATATTGGTCTTTGGTTGGTGCTCTGCAGTATCTCACCATCACTCGACTTGATTTGGCTTTCGCGGTGAACCTCGTTAGTCAATTTCCCTAGAATCCCCGTGATGATCACTTTGCGGCTATCACCAGGATTCTTCGATCTGTCTGTAGTACTCTTCATTTTGGCTTTTCCTTTCGTTCTTCTGGTTCCACGGACGTGTTAGGATATTCTGATGCTGACTGGCCTTGCTGTCTTGAGACTCAGCACTCGACCTATGGCTATGTTGTTTTTCTTGGGGGTAATCTAATTTCTAGGAATGCAAAGAAGCAGCCTATTGTATCCCACTCTAGTTCGGAGTCTGAGTACCGTGCTTTGTCGAACACTATGGCAAGGGTTGTTTGGCTCTCTCATTTGCTTCAGGATCTCCATTTTCTTCTCTCTAAGTCTCATATTTTTCCGTGTGACAACAACTCTATCTTTCTTGCTCAGAATCCGGTGGCTTAGAAGTGTGGGAAGGATATTGATATTGACTATCACTTTGTTTGGGGGTCGGTTGCTTCTAGGAAGCTGCATATTAGTCATGTTCCTACGTCTCTCTAGGTTGCCGACATTTTCACTAAGGGTCTTTCTTATCCTTTGTTTGAGTTTTTCAAATCAAGCTTTGCGTTTCAGTTCATCCGACACTTTTCTTAAGGGGAGGGATGTTAGGATATATGAGATCATTGATTAGTTATGATTATGATATGATTATGATATGATTATAATTTGATTAGATATTATTGAGATACGTCATGGTACAATGTATCTCTAGGGCTTGTAACCTTTATATGTATTTCACGTAATATTCATCTCTACTAAGTTAGAGTTTCCCTATTCACAGTGGAGAAGGTGGATACCAGGGAGGAATTTCAATAGGGCACTGGAGAAGACTAAAGCAAAGTGGGATTATTATCCATTTAAAGGTTTTGGGTGATAAAAATTGTTGGTGGCACGAGTGGGGAGTTGATAATGTGAGTCTAGTTAGGTGGGTTTAAGCAATGATCATAGGAGATGGTTGTGAATATATTTTTGAACAAAATGCATATATAACCCTACATAATTGACGAAAGTGCAAATATAACCTATATGTTTAGGTTATGTGCAAATATAACCTTTTTTGGCAGTTTAAGGTCGGAATTATGTGAAAAGACTATTTTGCCTCTTTGTAAAAAAAAAAATTTGGAAAGGCATTAAAAGATTTGAATATGCATTAAAATAATTGAAAGGGCATTCAAGCCGAAATTCAGATAGCTTTCCATTTCCCCTCATCTCTAGTGGAGAAGAGAGAGGCCGGCAGAGCATGCCCCCCTCTGCTTGGCGAGCTGCCAGAGAACCACCCTTTCGTCTCAAGCGTGGTGTTCAATGTGGCCACCAGCATGATCAGAGCTTAGCGTCCGGAGAAGATGGGCGGGTAGCAGAGCTCGGTCATCGAAGAAGATGGGTTGATAATCAGAGCTCGGCCATAGGAGAAGACAGGTGGGTAGCAGAGAAGACGACCAGATCTGAAAATGAAGGTGGAATTGAGGCGGCGTAGTGAATCTAGGAAATTGAAGAAGAAGAAGAGGTGAGTCGGTCGTACCTAACCTTCATTGACCCATGACGATTACGTCAAATATGTGTTTATGTTGGATTTTGCTTGGAAGTTTTACGAATTTTGTTGATATTTGAGGGTAGAATCCATTGAGTAATTTTGGCAACGTTTTGGCAGGGCAATGGTGGGGCTGGGTAATGGTGGTGGTCAATGGTGGGGCTGGGCAATGGTGGGGCAGGGAAATGGTGGTGGTTAGGCAGGGCAATGGTGGTGGTCAGGCAGGGCTGGGTGGGTGGTGATTGTGGTGGGGCGGTGACAAGCTGGTGGTGGAAGAGGTGGCAACATAGGTGGTGGAGAGATAGGGAAAACAAATTTGGATGGTGGTGGAGGTGATGGAGCCGTGGTGGAGGTGGTGGAGCAAGCCTATTTTAGTCTTTTAAATTTTTGTATTTGGTCCAAAGGGTATTTTGGTCATTTCTGGTCGGTCAATGACCAGAAACGACCAGTCAATGCCAAAAATATGGTCATAGGGTTATATTTGCACTTTCATTCAATAGTCAGGGTTATATTTGCACTTTCATTCAATAGTCAGGGTTATATTTGCACTTCTCCAACATATTACCCTATTTTTTTCGAAGTTTGTGAGCTACTCAATTGAAAGCCTACTTTATTCCCAGTTTTCCCTGTATTACACATGTAACGACACAAATTAGGCATTGACATTTTGACTTAACAGAAAATTTTGACTCGTCTATTTTGAAAGTTGAGTGGTTAAAAGTGATAAAAAACATAAACTAGGGAACAAAGGTAAACAATAATGTAAGTTCAAAAGCCATACAAATCGTTTGCCCAATGAAAAAGATCAATTTGGTAAAATGAAATGAGGAAGTAAAAAATAGATAAATTGAAGTAGCTCATGCCGAACTGGATGTAGACATGATTTTAATTAGTATTTGACACTTTTCCCCCCTTAACAGAAGATAATCGATGAAAAGTTTGTCTTTGTGCATCCTTAGTTTTTAAAGTCTAATTCTCATCTTCTCATTAGGGGAGATGGAAAACAATAATTTATTTTAATTTATTTTTTGTTATTCAATAAGTGTGATATTTGTCTCATAGATTAGTTTTGTTCTTTGACCTGATCGATTAGATCATTGTGTTCATAATGATAACTCGATTTAGTTTTTCATTGATGTATTGTTCTCGATCTGCGTGTTCAGATCGTGTCGTGTGTTCGCAATTTTGTTTGTGATTTTATTTTTGGGTTTCTATTAATTTGGGTTTTCCTGATATGTATTTTTCAAGGTGTTTATATTTTGGAAAACATAGATCGCAGTTGGATCAAGTGATATTACAGTTGTAGAAAATCCTCGTTTGGTGCAGTGATATTGATGCGTGATATGCTCCTCTCTGCCAAGTGGTCATAATTTTTGCAGGAAGCGAGTTAATATCCCCGATGGCAATGTTACAATTTTTATTGGATCTCTAATATGTAATAGTACCGACGATCAATCTGGTTGACATGTAATTTAGATATCCTTGCAATATGTTAGTTATTGCTATTAACTAGTTAGATTGGATGTAAATTCCACTCATTGTAATCGGTGTTGGGTATTTTTTCCCCAACATCTTTGAATGATTTAAATATAAAAGACACTTGATGTGTGTTATATTGTGTTCATATTTTGTGGGATTATTATGATTTTATTGAGATATAATTTGCACTTTAAGGTGTTTTTGGTGCAGGAATTCATTGATTGTGGAGAATTGAGAGGGAGCTATACATTGTACTCTTTTTCCCTTAACCAACGGTTTTTTCCCACTGGGTTTTCCAGGTTAAGGTTTTTAATGAGGCGATGTGCTCCAATGGAAAATTTTCTTATTTTATAAGACATTTTTCCAGGGATGAAGGAAGAGAGGCAAAAGCAGAATTGCTGAAGTGATGGGGTGAAAAGTGAATTATTGAAGAGATGTAGATTTGAAGAAAATAAATATATTCACTGCCCATATTGATAAAGATAGTATTATCTCCTTCCATTTGAAATTCCTTAATTGTAGGAATTAGTTATTTAGAATTAGAATAGATATTATCTTATTTCCTTATTTCTTCCATAAGAAGAAAAGTAATTAGAAGTTGATTTGGATTTGGATTTGGTTTTGGTTTGGTGTATATAAATATATACACGGCCAAACGAATTGAGGAGGATATATATTAACACGGAGAAGGACGGAAGAATTTGAAGATTGCAGTTTGGTTTTTTTGCATGAAAACACTGGTTTGATTTTGATTTTCGGTTAGTTAATTAATTTATTATTTTGATTATGAGTTATTATTATATTATATGTTTGTTTAGTTTAATTATTATGAGTAGCTAATTTATATATCGGCATGGAATAACAAGCATTAGTTTATGAATCATGAGGCCTAATTGTTTTATAATTGATTCTTATATGTTCTTGATTGTTCTTGGTTTATTTTATTCTTGATATATTTAAGCCTGATCAACTTGAATATTATTGGGATAATGCTATCTAATTCTACCAATACGTAATCGTTGGAAAGGGTTAGTAAGTAGCAAGTTCTTGTGAAAAACAGCTAACTAGCTAAAACTGTAATAGCAAGATGGGGAACAATTAAGTGTGCGTTACTACTTGCGAATACTTGGGTAATTGCTATATCAGGTTCTTTTCATTCTTAATGCTATCGAGGTGTGTATCTGGTTCAGCGAATACTTTCCGGGACCATCTTGGTAAGAGAAATAATTAATTAATTATAATTGGTTAATTGTCGATAAAGTACGAAAGAATTGGGGAGGTTAAGCGTAACTACTTTCCTATAACTGATAGATGCATATGAATTGATTTATCTTTGCGCCTATGATCGATGTTTAACTAATGTGAGTTATTCCGAGCCGATTGCATTCATCATATATTTACTAGATTTTTATATCTGTTAGTTTGCATTATTATTTTATATTAGTTAGTTGCATTATTAGTTGTTAGATAAATCTAAAAATTAAGGCGTGGTGGCATCACCAAAAAGGTTTTCAAAAATTAGTAGGAAAAATAATTAATGATTATTGCTTTTGTTCCTCGTGGGATCGACTCTGCTTGCTACTATACTAATTTCATCATTAGAGTTTGCAGATTATTTTGGTGAGTGAAACGACGTTCACCAACACTAAACCTCATGATCTTTTGCGAGGTCCGAAAATATTTTTCTGAGCATTTTTCAAACTCTCACCATCTTCAGAGATTTGAAGGTACTGTTAGAGTAAATCATGTGCATGATTAGATTCGATTGATTCTAGATAAGTCTTGCTGACTAGGCTAGAGTTTTACTAGCACTAACTTTCCTTATTGTACTCTATTTATTCTTGCCAGTAATAAAATAATTGATTACGACAAATACATCTTGTCATGGTATCAGAGCAGTGTTCCGATCCAACTACCAAAACCCTATAAAATTTTGGCCACATCCTTCCTCCTCTTTTCCAGCGGCCGATCACTACTTGCCCCTCCCTCTCTGACAAAAATTTTCCTGTGCTACCTTCATCCTAGCCAGTGAAAATTTTTCGTACAATACCCTTCTCCATATGATGCAAATCAAGCTCACCAAAACCAAATATCTCCTCTGGAAATGTCAGATGGGATATATTCTTAAGCCTAAAAAGATTTTGGGTTTTCTCGATGAATCAAATTCATGTCCACCTCTCCCTACTCCGCTGCCGGCCGGTTCCTCTCTCTCCTTCACCACCGTCTCGTCCACTCCTACTGGCAGCATGTGTAGGTGGTGCAGGCTGCATACAAGAAGGCTAAGGAAGATTATGACCTATGGATTGATGAAGATCAGAGGGTTTGTAGTTTGCTATTTTCTTCCCTCGCTCCAAAAGCCCTTGCAGAAATTTTGGCGCAATTTTCAGCTGCCAAAAACACCTAGGACAACATTGGTGCCATCTTTAGAATAGTAGCACATCCACTATTCTGCGTCTTCATGCAAATGCCCATGGTATACGTAAGATCAGTACTGTTTATGAACTTCATCTCCAATTTAAAGATATTTTTAAGCAGTTGTCTCTTATGGGTTCTCCAGTCACAAATGATGATCAAATAATTTGGTTTTTAACTGCTCTTGGGTCTGAGTTCAAAGATTTTTTTGCTCCGTTGATTAATTCTTCCCCTACGCCTTTATATACCGATGTGTTATCTCATGCTAGAAAACATGAGACTTTTTTGAAGAGTTTACAAGGTCACTCAGAGCCGACATGAGGGCTGGTCACGTTTGCTGCAAGAGAAAACCCCTCAGTTAGCTGCACATGAGATAACACGGTGGCGAGGGGCGGTGCGAGTACGGTTCACGTGCCGCTAGGGGGGAAGATTTGGTGGCCGCCAAGGTGGTCGAGGCACTGGATATGCTCACTCTACAGCCTGTTGTTCTGACTCAGGTCGTGGTCGGCCACACTATACCTGGTGTGGTCAGCCTGGTCATTTTGTTGCGACTTCTTACAAAATGTTGGCCCAGACCTGCCATTCTGACTTGACCCACTTGGCTGAAAATTTCCAGTCATCAATGCAGTTAGAGCCATCATCCCGCACCTCGGACTGGTACATTGATTCTAGTGTGACCAATCATATGGCATCTTCAGTTTCTAATCTTGACAGTGTCACTCCATATTATGGTAATTCTCAGGTTTTTGTTAGTAATGATGCTTCTGTTCAGATTTTGCATATTTGTGGTTCTTGCCTTTCTGATACTTTGAAATTATCTGATGTTCTGGTTGTGCCTGAGATTACTAAGAATTTACTGTATATTAGTAAACTGACTAGGGATTTGGATGTGTTTTTTACTTTTGATGATCAAAACTTTGTTATTCGGAACAAAGTTTCCAAGGAAGTCGGGGCCAGGAGCCACAGTGATGAAGGACTATACATGTTGGATAAGGGGGAAAACAACACTTGTTTCTATTTTGCAGCAGAATAAAGGACGAGCATCCTACGAGCTTTAGCATGCTCGACTAGGTCATGTGCCGACTGCGATCATTTCCATAATGCAGAAGTCTTGTTTACTTTCTGTTTCTTCATTATTACCTAAACCACATACTTGTGCCCTTTGTCTTACGGCAAAGGAAATTCAGTAAGCTTTTGTTGAGAACCCTAAACGTGTTGCGCGCGCCCTTGACTTGGTACATTGCGATTTGTGGGGTCTCTACTCAGTTTTATCTGAGAATGGTTTTTCTTATTATGCCCTGTTTGTGGATGATTTTTCTCGCCTTACTTGGTTTTTTCAGCTCTGCCACATATCCGAGTTTATTGACACATATTTGTAGTTTGAGGCCCTTGTCCAGAATCAATTTACATCCAGAATTAAGTTTTTTCAGAGTGACGATGGCACAGAGTTCTTGAACACGCGCCTACGATCTCACTTTACATTTACCACCAATTATCGTGCCAGTACACTCCAGAGCAAAATGGACGGGCGAAACGCAAGCATAGACATGTTGCGAAAATGGGCCTTACGATTCTTTTCCACTTGCATCTTCCGATTCTTAGATGAGATGATGCATTTCCAATGCAGTTTATAGTATTAATCGGTTGCTTTTATGGACTTCTTCATGAGCGGGATCCAATTTACTCGAACTTCCATCCATTTGGCTGTCGAGTATTCCATTGTCCGTCCTATGGCTGATCACAAGTTATTTCCCATGAGCATTCCATGTGTTTTCATCGGTTATAGCTGCCATTATAAAGGATTTTGGTGCCTTGACCCTTCCACTGACAAGATCTATGTCACCCGTTATGCTCGTTTTGATGAGAGTTATTTTCCTTTTGTCTTCTCCACTACCTCGACTCCTTGTTCTTCTCTGTCGACCTTAGATGTTTATGCTTTTCTAGATGCTGACGGATGTTCTGGCCATTTGTTGTCAACACATGATCATCCTGTTTCTGCGCCATGCTCCATTTGCTCTCCAGATTCCAACCAGTCATTCCCTGACATACCCGCTCCATCATGGTAGACGCCGACCACCTCGGCCTCTACCGACCCGTCCCCAGTGTTCTCCGTGACTCTATCTCCTCTGACTTCACCTCCTCGGCCGCGTACCCATCGGAGGGCAACCATGTCATCCAATTGAGCCATTCAGCATCGAGATTACTCGAATATTGTTATGCATGGTCTTCTTCTATTGCGACTATGGATGAGGAGCTGGTTGCTCTTCGAGGACATCACACTTGGGATTTGGTTCCACTCCCTTCGAATGTCAACATTGTTGGCTCCAATGGGCTTATCGGCTGAAGTATTGTCTCAATGACACAATTGATCGTCATAAGGCTCGGCTTGTAGCACATGGGTTTTCACAGATTCCAAGTTTTGACTTTGACCACACTTTCAGCCCTGTGATCAAAGCATCCACTATCCTGACAGTCCTCGCCATTGCTACGATGCAGTCTTGGCCGCTCCATAAGGTTGATGTCAAGAGTGCCTTTCTGAAAGGCTTTCTCAATACCCCAGACTATATGGCGCAACTCGTTGGTTATAAGGACCCGTTCCATCCGGATTATGTTTGTTGTTTGCGAAAGGCTATTTATAGTCTTAAGCAGGCACCTCGAGCACAGTTTCAGCGGTTCAACACTTATTTATCTCAGCTCGGGTTCCAGTGCAGTTCAGCCAATACTTCTCTATTTGTTCTCTCTCGAGGATTGTCGTAGTCGTATCTTTTGGTTTATATTGATGATATCATCCTTCTAGGCAACGACTCATCGCTAATACGATAATTTATTGATCGAACATATTGGGAGTTCACTATCAAGGATTTGGGCGCCCTTCACTACTTTCTTGGCTTAGAGGTATCCCCCACTTCATCGGGTTTATTTCTTGGTCAAGCTAAGTATGCTCCGGATATTCTCACTCGTGTTGGGATGTCTGATGCTGCTCTGGTGTCTACTCCATTTGTGCCTGGTTCGCATTTACAAAGTTCTACCAGTCCTCCATTTCAGAATTTGACCATGTACTGATCGTTAGTCAGCACCCTCTAGTACCTGACAATCACTCGTCCTGACTTGGCTTTTTCGGTTAACACTGTCAGTCAGTTCCTTTAGGATTCTCGTGATGACCATTTTGCTGCAGTTACTCGGATTCTTTGGTATGTTTGAGGCACTCTTCATTTCGGCCTCATCTCCCGCTTTGTCAGCTCTCTTAAGGTTTTGGGGTACTCTGATGCTGATTGGGCTCGCTGTCTGGAGACTCGTCGATCCACATGTGGCTATGTAGTTTTTCTTAGTGGAAACCTAGTTTCCTGGAGTGCCAAGAAACAGTCTACCGTCTCTCGCTCCAGCACTGAGTCTGAGTATTGGGCTCTTTCTAACACAGCTTCGGAGGTTGTCTAGATGACTCATCTGCTTCGAGTTCCACTTTCGGGTTCACTGTTGCTGTTATGCGACAACAGTAGCGCCATCTTCTTAGCTCAGAATCCAGTTGCTCACAAGCGGGCGAAGCATATTGACATCGATTATCACTTTGTTCGAGAGTTGGTTGCTTCCGGAAAGCTGCATGTTGCTCATGTCTCTACTTATCTTTAGATTGCTGACATTTTCACCAAAGAACTTTGTCGCCCACTGTTTGAGTTCTTTAGGTCCAAACTTTGCATCGCTGAGCATCCAACGCTTTGCTTGAGGGGTGGTGTTAGAGTAAATCATGTTTGTGATTAGATTTAATTGATTCTAGATAAGTCCTATTGACTAGGCTAGAGTTCTACTAGCACTAGTTTTTCTTATTGTACTCTGTTTATTCTTGTCGGTAATACAATAATTGATTACGACAAATACATCTTGTCAGGTATATTACCATTTCAGGGATATACTCTATTTTAATGTATATACTGTACAACACCGTACAGTCAAATTAACACTGACAGTTTTATTTTTAGGAAAGATAATATCAATCTCAATTCTTGCTTGCAACTTAAGCACCCATTTTTTATGTCTGCTGTTATTGGTAGCATATCTTAAACAAGGTTTGTTGCTGCAGTACTGATCACTCGCACCATCCTCCTACTCAAATGCTTCTGGCAGGCTCTTTACCTAGCTCGTGCGCGGGCGATGAATCTAGCAGGATGATTCGACTCAAGCGGCTCAGTTAGTTCGATCATAGCAAATACCAACCTGGAAACTACTAAAATCACAGAGATATTAAAGAAAACACTTCCTTTTTCAATCAGTAGAATCAAATGTGCATCTAAGCACTCACTAACTACTTACATGTAGAAATGAAATATCACAGCACCCTACAAAAATCAGTTTGAGCTACCATGTAGAGTTGAAAGATAATGTACCACTACAAGGCCTTTCATGGTAACATTCAAAGCTATATGAACAACTGAAGTAGGACAAGTATTTTCAGACTATATATGTAGGACAAGTATTTTCAGACTATATATGTGTCTTTCTAAACTGCTTGCTGTACCAAGTGAAATGACATCCCACAGTAGAACAGTTCTAAGGCTGCAGACCAGGCCTCTACACCGGATCATATCTTTTATATTCAGTAGCCAAATGCCTCATCATCTGAATACAATTAGTCCATGCTCGGGTGAACTCCTTGGAATAGCGGCCTCCGTTAAGTTGGTGCATTGTCACAGCCAATTCACGCAGAGACTTAGAAACGTTTGTGAAAGCCACCCTCCTGGCAGATAAATCCTGAGGGTGTACAAAATTTTTAATTTGTGATTCAATTACTTTACCCATCTTCAAGATGTTTTCAACTGAATCAACAAAATTAGCCACAGTTCCTTCTACTTCCTTATTCAGCAAGGTCATCACTGCTGGGCCAAGATGGTATAACAGATCAACAAGTCCCGAGACAGCATCAGAAGTCAACCGAGCAATTGTCTTCTGATCTTCAGGTGAAAGGTCAACAGCATCACTCTTACGGCTGCTATTCCCCTGGTCAAAAGAAGCCTTATCTTTAACATCTTCGGGGGAATCACATGAAGCTTTATCCACTTCTTTGTTGCTGCTCCCTGCTTCAGTAGAAGCCTTATCTTTAGCATATTCGAGGGGGTCACATGAAGCTCTCTCCCCCTTTTCATTGCTGCTCCTCGCTCCACTAGAAACTTGATCTTTGTCATCTTCGAGGGAGACACGTGAAGCTTTCTCCACTTTGCTGCTGCTCCCCATTTCACCAGAAGCCTTATCTTGGACTTCGTCAGGGGGAACATATGGAGCTTCCTTCAACACTTCCTTCAGCACTTTCTTCAAAACGTTTTCCAGAGAACCAACAAAATTAACCTCAGCTCCTTTCCTTTCCTTATTCAGCAAGCCAATCACAGCCGGACCATGTTGGTTCAACAGATCAAGGATTTCTGAGACAGCATTCGTGGTCAATCGAGCAATGGTCATCTCTTCAGGTGAAAGGCCACCATCTTCACTCTTGCGGCTGCTGCTCCCCGCTTCACTAGAAGCCTTACCAGAAGCCTTACCTTTACCATCTTGGAGGGGTTCACATGAAGCTTTCTCCACCTCTCCGTAGTTGCTCCCTGCTATACTAAAAGCCTTAACTTTATCATCTTGGAGGGGGTCACTTGAAGCTTTCTCCACCTCTTTGTTCCTGCTTCCCACTTCACCAGAAGCCTTATCTTGAATTTCGTCAGGGGGAACCAATGGAGGTTCCTTCAGCACTGTCTTGCACCTCCCTGCATCACCAGAAACTCCTTCTTTGATTTTTTCTGGTGGATCACACGAACCTTCATTCTGCTGTACTATGCCACTCCCTGAATCCCCAGAAACATCTTCTTTGATTTCTTCAGGTGGATCACATGAACCTTTTTCTATGCTACTCCCTGCATCAACAGAAACCTCTTCTTTGATTTCTTCAGGTTGATCACATGAACCTTCCTTCTGATGTTCTGTTTTACTCCCTACATCAACAGAAACCTTATCTTTGATATTCTCAGGCGAATCACATGAACCTTCCTTCAGCAGTTCTGTGCTACTCCCTGCTTCGCCGGAAGCCTTGTCTTTCACTTCTTTGGAAGGATCAGATGAAGTCTCCTTCAGCTCTCCCTTTTTACGAAGAGTTTTCTCGACTGAGACGGCAACCTGTGCCAATGCTTCTCCAATTGCAGTGACGTTGTTTGATGGGATCTTCCCAAGAACAATCCAAGATTCCCAAACTAAACCTATCAACTTGGGAATTATATCTCCGTTTCTTTCCTTTGCATTGTCTGAATGTCATTGTTCAAAAAGAACCATGTTAATTAAACAAAATGAAAGTCCTCGTGCACAAACCATTAGAACCTTATTCCAAGCATATATAAAGGCATGAGTGACTGAAAAATATGATATCATTGGATCATATATACAACCGCAGATAATGGACAAATGCAGCAACCACGTAGTAATCATGAAATTACACAGACATTGCAATGTCAGAAAGAAAAGAGGGCATATAAACAAAGAACAAAAGAAGAGGATGATTTACCATAATTGAAAACAGCCACTCTTATTAGATTCATACTGGCATCAACAAGTAGCATCACGGACGCTCGCATGCAAGCAGCAAGGGTGCTACCTGCATCACGAATTGCTCCATGACCCAGCATAATGACCCTCTGAAGTAAGCCAAAGTATTCTTCCATATTATCAGCAAGGGGCTTTGTATCTGATACGTCTCCATGCCAAACTACTCCAACTGCAGTGCAGATCACGACACATTAACAACAACAAAATACACCACCTCCAACAACCGACATCTAGAAGTACACGAATCTGTTGGCAGTGGGAATGAATTCCACTTCTTGAATGCCCACAGAATGAATAGTGGCCATAGCCATTGACTATAAAGTAACAACCTACTGTATATGTGAGGCTATCTCCAAATAAAGTTTTTAGCTATTTCCATCAACTAGAATCTCACATTATGCGTTCTTTGATCTCAACTATAAGTATACATCTCCACGTAGCAACAAGTCGAATCTCAAGTTCTCATCTAGTGATCATAACATTCCAAATCTACCGGACACAATTAACAGACTTAAAGACTCAATTCAACTCCAAAGAAAGGCTAATACGCACATCACCATACTAAATCACATGCAAAATTGCTCCGCAGGATCACAAGAAGTATCATATACATCATCAACGGAGAACCATCGGAAACCGTAAAAATCTCATGAAATCATCTGAAAAGTGAAAAGCATACCCGAGGTGGCCTCCGTGGCGAACTTCTCAGCCATGCTGACAACCTGATCCCAGCCAACTCTCGGGAGTTTTTCAGTCGGTATTTGTTCCAATCCCTGCATTGATTCACAGAGTGGAACATAATATACACGCATTGCGAAATCAAAGCGGAATTGCAAATAAAAACACGGCGAACCTGACGAGTTGCTTCGATGACTCGCATGTAGTCGAGCAGAAGGCCGTCAACAATCACCTGCCCCTCCGAAGTTATTCCCCTTCTCTCCATTGCTCTCCCACACTCACACACAGTGATACGCACAACACGCAGTGAAAGTTTTCGTTGTTTTGAAACAGTTTCCCCCTTCTACTCTAACCGCCTACCGCCTGATTCCCCCTTTCTTCGTTTTCCCTCCCTTTTCCTTTGGTAATTATCAACGTCACTGCTTTCTGTTATAATAATACATGAGTTGATCCTGAGAGACGGCCTGTCCATAAGCTTTGGACATGCCACTTATTTCCTATCTTATACAATGGATTTCTTAAATTACATACAAAATTTAAAGTTTTAAAAATAATTTTTTATATCATATATTTTTATATTTTCACATTCAAATACATATTATTACTTTTTTAACTTATAAAATACAATATTTAAATTTTATAAAAAAATTACAACATTTAAGGCAAATGCCCCTAAGCACTGTCATTAACCGTATGAAAATGTCACCTGATACTTTCCCATAATATATATAATAAGATGTGAAAACCAAATGTTTAATTTATTTCTGGTTTAAAAAGAAGAATAGAAATCTTGAACTTCTTTGGGTCTCAAGAAATTAAATTCTTGCAAGTTGAAAATTGGAGGTTGGTTCGTGCACTAAACAGAAAAATGAGAAAATAATGGAAATAAACTTACTTTTAGATTGAATTACAGTTTTGATAAAACAATACAAATATCTAAGCATAAATGGAGATGTCATGAAACGGTTTCAATACTTACTTTAACATGTATTTACTCCACTACTCCATCTGTCCCACCCATTTTTACACTCTTTTTTATCAATTTTTTCACACCATATTTTGACCATTGATAACTTTAACTACGTATATTAATGGTGTATCAAAATATGATATTTTAAAAATGCATGATGCAGAGAATCTAACAATATCTTATATGATGACATGAATATTTATATATTAGTTGAAATTTATGATTAAACATGTCTTGACAAAATTGATCAAAAAGTGTGTAAATATGAGTGATATGGAGGGAGTAACAATTATGGGGGCCTAAATATGTTAATCTCGAAAAGTTTTAAGATTGAAGCAGTTGGAATGTTTTCGAGTACCTTTGATGGTGAAGATAATTTGTCTTCACGATATCTACAAAATAAGACCCAAATGTGATTGTGGGAAAGAAGATCTGCCGGTCTAATTAGAGGTAATATATTAATACCGAAAAGCTTTAACGCTGAAGCATTTGGGAAGTCTTCCAGTACCTTCGATGGTGAAAAGATAATTCGTGTTCTCGCGGTATCTACAAAATGAAACTCAAATGTGATTGTAGGGATGATAATTTAAAAATAAATTTGAGTCTCAAAAAACAAATTACATAAGCGTGTTCGATGATAATTTGGTTACCTTCGGTCAGAGGTTAACCGTTTTTATTAGTTATAGAAGAGAATTAACAGCAATTGCTTCTAAATTCGAGTATCCCGATTATGAGTAAGTGACAATCACTGTGAAAGTCGGATCATGTTGCTCAACCATGATCTCTCCGATAATATTTCTAGATGAGGTTTTGTTTACTTGGGGGTCGTTTGGTTCATGTGGGAATTCAATTCTGCGGTAATTTGTATTTCATGAGAAGTTGTTTCCGTGATCAAATTTCTAGGATATACACAAATCGTGTTTGGTTGCACATGCGGATTCTATATTTCCTATGAATTAATTTTCTGCATGTTGTTTGGTTGACTTCATTTGTTTCTTTGGAATCTAACGATTTTGTAACTACTTTTTCAAAATTTTGGTGGTGATGTGTTGGTGGATGTCGAACAGCTGCAGAACCTACAAATAGATAGGCCAAAACGAGTTGCGATTATCAAACAGTTGGTGATAATAGATGAAGTATGGAATTCAAACTCTTTTAATACGTCAATTTTTTATGACGAACCTGTAATGGACAGTAATGGACAGACAAAAGAGTTTGGCGGAGATGGAAGTGCTGGTGCGAATGAAAATTTGGGTGGATTAAAAGTCTTTTATAGACACAAATGGGTATGCGAGAAGATGATGAAGTAGAAGGAAATGAAAATTTGCCGCGTGAAGGAGGGAAACCATAACGTTTTACGCGCCATAGTTAGGGGTTGTTTGGTTCATGTGGGAATTCAATTCTGCGGTAATTTGTATTTCATGGGAAGTTGTTTCCGTGATCAAATTTCTAGGATATACACAAATCGTGTTTGGTTGCACATGCAGATTCTATATTTCCTATGAATTAATTTTCTGCATGTTGTTTGGTTGACTTCATTTGGGTATGCGAGAAGACGATGAAGTAGAAGGAAATGAAAAATTGCCGCGTGCAGGAGGGAAACCATAACGTTTTACGCGCCATAGTTAGGATAAAAGTGTAATATCACACAAAAGCATCGCAGAATTGCATTCGACCGAGGAGGTACTCGGTAACATATTTCCCACGTTATGTGGGAAATTTAATTTCCTCCGAATTACAACTTCCCATGTATTTACTACTTTCCGTCAACCAAACAGTTCTACCAATCCTAAAATACGCAGAATTTATAATCACCGTGTATGGTACGCATACCAAACGACCCCTTAGGATAAAAGTGTAATATCACACAAAAGCATCGCAGAATTGCATTCGACCGAGGAGGTACTCGGTAACATATTTCCCACGTTATGTGGGAAATTTAATTTCCTCCGAATTACAACTTCCCATGTATTTACTACTTTCCGTCAACCAAACAGTTATACCAATCCTAAAATACGCAGAATTTATAATCACCGTGTATGGTACGCATACCAAACGACCTCTTGGACTCCATTGTGATTGGTTACATGGGCTTGCCTGTCAATTGGCTTCATCAATTGGACTTGGTCATATTAGGTACCAAATATACATTAATGCCATGTTCAATTGGGCAAAAATGGAGTTGAACTTAAATAATTAGAGATGAGCTGAGATTATTAATGATTATTGGAGCTAAAATTGTTAGAAGTGAGTTGAACTAAAAGTACCTGAAATATACTGAATCAAATTAAATAAATAGATATAATTAACTGAACCTTATTTAACTAATTTAAAATACTAAATTCAACTATATATTTATATGTATTAAACTAAACTAAACTATATATTGTATAATTCCTCACAAAAAAAACTACATATTGAATAAAAGACCTCACTAAGGTCGTTTTAAGAAAATTTACATTTAATTATATAAACTAAATTCAACTCATTGTCAAAAATTAAAATTTACTTAACTTAACTTCATTCCATTGAGTTTAATTTAATTCAAATAACCTAAATAAGTTCATTTTCATATGTTTTGGAACATTACTAACCAAATCTTGAAATTTAAGAAAAATTAAATGATTACCATAAACTTTTCGCTTCATTACATTTATGCTCAAAACTTTTCAAAACTCTTCCTAAATATAACATACACATTCTTCTACACGCGAAGTAATTTTAAAATCTGCATCTATTACGTTATTTAAACTTTGTTGATCCATTGAAATATTTTCCTCTATAATCACTCTGCTTCAAATATCACATCGTCTATATTAAGAAAACAATCATTCCTATACATCGTTTTCCATGACTCTGTGGCTGGGAGCCTTGTGGTATATATATGACCTACCCCATCCTAGTTATTTAAAGCCGAGCACATTAAGTGATGGCTTTGTTGAATCAGGGTAGTTAGCCGAATCCACAAAGATCAAGAACACAGCATCGTCACGAGCCGATCAACCACGAAAATAGTGGAAAACAATACTTGCCACCCTTTACTTTACCACGATCTAAGAGAATGAAGCACAATAAGCGAATGATGATCACACAATCAAATCCCTATAAATACAAAGTTTTATACCGTACCCCTGGGAAACCATGAAGGTGCATCATAAATAGGTAGAATGTGCATTAAATACTATTATTTTTTCATTCAATATTTATATAGTAATCAGAATTTAAGAAAAAGTCTCAGGAAATACTGCATTTCCACAAGTTTATGGATAGTCCACGGTGAATTTTACCTAATGAGTGGATATTCGTGGATATTAGTGGCGGAGATGAGATTGAATACTTTAACAAACTCTATCAAAAAGGGGGTGTTAGGTCTTATCAGGAGGCATATGGGGAGTTAAAGTCATTGGTGTTGTATAGAGATTGAGAGGTTTCTTTGAGTGTGCTATTTTTCACAAATCTAGATGCAACCATGCTGAGTTTGAAAATTTGGACACATATGTGGAGGACGCATTCAGAATGCGTCCTCTATGTGTCCTCTATGTGTATTATTATGTTTTTAGTTGGTTGATGAGGATGCATTCCTGGATGCGTCCTCAGTTATGTAAATTTTTTTGAACGAATGTAGAGGACGCATTTAGAGAATGTATCCTCAGTTATTTAATTTTTTTATTCTGTTTATTTTTTGTCGAATGCATGTAGAATGCGTCCTCAATTTAATTTTTTTAAAATTAGTCTTCTAACCCAGTAAACATGTAATTGTTTTATATATTTTTTAAAAATTTTATAATGATAAATGCATAGGAAGATTTGAAAGTCAGCTTTAAAATTTATGATAATGAAACTTGAATCCTGCTTATCTGGTTAAAGATAATGGAAGTTTTGATCGTGGGTATTTAAAATTTTTAAATATTCCGAAATACAGAAAATGAATGAATTATAAAAAAAAATTGGGAGTTACTATAGTATTTGAATTGTAATTGTAAAATTTTGTTTTTCTAGTTTAAATGAATTAGGCATGTAAATAAACAAAAATATACGTTTTTTTTTAAAATCACTATTAACTAATATAAATAAACAAAAATATAAGAGTAGGCGCATTTAATGTTTATGAATTTAGAGATGATAATGAAAACTAAATAAACATGAATTGATTAAGAGATATAATATTCGAAGAACACGTACCATGGAACAGGCAACGACATGTAATGTACTAATGATGCCCTCTGCAAAGCTTCCCACCTGTTCCACATGGGGGGGACGTATGGTGTGGGATGTGTGTTGTGGCACGACCATCTGAGTAGAAACATGTACGTCGTCATTCAGAACACCCTCTGTAAAATCCTCCTCCATATCGTCTCTTGCGTCCTCATTAAAATCATACTGGACATGGGGAACACTACTTGTATCAAATGGAGTAATAGGAGACATATACACATGACTAGCAGTGGGAGTAAGGTATGCAGTAGAATCAGTTGGAGTAGTGTCGTAGTGTGAGGGTCCACCATGTGATGGTCCGTCATTGGTTGGACTCGCACGTGAGGGTCCGGTTTGAGATGAACCAATGTGTGTTATAGGGCCCCGAGCACGCGGTCGCCGACTACCCTATCGACCAGGGGGAGCTGGATTGTGGCTTCTAATTTTATTGTATCTCACACCGGGGGGAGGTTCCTCGGTGTGCACATGAGGCTGATAAACTGCAGTCTGGAGGGCTCATGTGCATATTCTAGAGTACATGTGGCAACACAATGTACCCTCCTAATAACGTTCGCGACATGGGGGACATTCGTCCAAATTAATATCTAACATAAGGTGCATCTCAGACATTGCCTGCAACTACATATATGTGATAAATATGTTAGATATCAAGATACTATTAGTTGATACTATTAGAAATTTAGTAAATACCATATACTCCGTAGTAGCTTAGTCTCTATAAAAACCCTTTGTAACCATTTGGCGCCGTCCTGGCTGATCAATGAGGGTCACTGTCCTGCAAAAATACCACTCCATATATTCTCGATGGGGTGTATATGGATTCGCTGACCCCCCAAGTGCACTAATTAGTTGCTCTGTTCGATGTTCCCACACATCAAGATATCTTCTTAGTTCAACAAGCCAATCTATGCCTGACCTCCCCCGACGGTCTCTAGAATGAAGCAGTTTGTGTTCATCCTTAGTGACCAACTGCGTGGGTATTGTCTTAATCAGGGAAAATTTTCAGAGAACATTACGAACATGATGATACTCCACGACGTGCCAACAAATGAGGTCAACACACAATAGCCAGTTGATGCTACCAGCTGTACAGTATTGTGGGAGTTGTTGCATGACATCCTCATTGTATGGCTGCCAAATAAAATGACATAACAGACAAGTGTTGTGGTTGGGAAAGAAACACATTTTTTTCCATTAGTACCTAAAAAGGGAAATCCAAATTACATCATACCTGATTGTCACAGAGAGATGTTAGCTGATCGCGGTACACTTTCGGTACATGCATGAGTGATTGTGATAAATTGTACCGGGGGAAAAGAATGAATAATATTAGCTATTCCTAGTAATTAAAAAGTTTAAAATTTTTGTCCTTGCTAATTGAATACGAACCTGGACCCAAGAGCATTCATGGTGACGGTCACTGGAAGTCGTCCGGCAGGATGGATATTTGGTATTCGCTCTCATGCCTGCAATTGACAGTAAATTTTTTAAAAAATATAATATAATGTAAGATCATTTTGGACACGTGTCCAACCAATAAGTTTAACCAACAATGTTACCTGTAGTAGGACTAGTGGCCCGGATATGGATTTGACTTGTGGAATTACAGCGTCACATAAGCTCTTGTACAAATGTGCCGGAATCACACTCCCCCAATTGTACTGATGTGCTGCATCTAAGGCCATGAGTACCGACAAATAGAGCAGAGGGATCAGGTGCCCAGATGTGTCTGACATGAGCAATCCTCCGACCAGTAGTAGAATGAAAACCCTTTCCCATTGTTGACAATCTATCTCAAACACATCAAGAGGCAATGGACCGTGCAACAAGTTTCCCAACCAGCTAGCTCTTATGCAACCCCCTCTGATACCACTCGTGTCTAGTGTAGCCCCAGGTAGTCAGTACACAGTTTCTGCCAGTCATCTGTGCGCATGCTTGTGTCTACACTAGTGTTTTCCAAGCCATTGATCGATAAACCCCATAGGATGCCCATATCCTGTAAAGTGATGTAGCATCCCCACCGACAGGTGAAATGTGTGCGTCTCTAGTCTCCAACGCTCGACTAACGCAGTGATGAGCGAATGGTCAATGTGAATTTGTGTGGAATCTAACAGTCCCTGGAATCCAGCGCCACACACATAGCGCATCACTTGATCAGGGATCCCACAAATCCAACAATCCTCATCGCACTGCCTCACCTGCAATGCCTCATCCTCCAAATTACCGTTGTATAGAGCACATGCACAATGCTCATGGTGAAGGTAAAGCAAATCATCATCAATGGGTCCTGGTTGATACATGGCGTATCCCTGGTGAAAATCATAATCAATTGGAGAAATGATCAGTCCATATTTCCACAAAAATGAATACTATTACATGTAATACATATTCAAACCAAATCAAACATTAGCTTCAATTTTTTAAAAAATACACATAATAAAAATCCACACAATCAATTACATTTAAAAAATGAGAGAATTTAGCATAACAAGCTGCATGGCTACATAATATCATGTAATGTATATTGGTCTAAACAAAACATAAGGATCTTTAGAAACTCCATATTACAAACACGACCCTAAGCACCCCCTTGCCCACAGATGCCTTTGCAATCACCCGGCAGTCTCTCATCCATTTGATTCCTTATCCTTCTCTCCGCAAACTAACACGCCTCCTATTATGAAACTTTTCACTATCAGGAATCAACCTCCAATTGGCATGTTGCCATAGTGATGGATCTCGTAGAGGCACATAACCCTCACTATATTGTTGCACATAGGTGATCGTGTGATATACCTTGTCGCATATATTAGATGGATCGTCACGCCTGTACCTACAAACAACCAATGCATGGGAATAAGGGAAGCAAAAAAATTTTCATTTGCGACAACTACACTCCTTTCTCCGGTATTTCATAGTGTATTGGGTCTCACCAATGCTGCCATCAATGTCCTTGTCACAACCTTATAAGTCTGCGATGCCTGACCATACACGGTGACAGTATGTCCCTGTCCCCATGTGTCTTTCTTCTGAAATTTTTTCCAAATCCTACTTGGGAACTCGAACCTACACAATTCTACATCAATTTAGAATACATAAAATACTCCACGAACACATAATGAAATTTAATGTATCATGAAAGTACCTCCAATTTGTGGCGTCTATTAGCATTCGTGCAAACATTTCAACCATTCATTCAAAAGTGACTTTGACACATGCTGTTATCAAGAAATGTCATGCAAGCCTTAAAAAATTGTTGTAACTCTCTAAAAAATTAGTTGTAAGAAGTCCTCAATGACGATCTCCTCATCAAAAGTAAGGCACCACTTACTGCTATCATGTTGTTTAAGCCAAATCCCAAGCAGATGGTTTGAGACCCTCCAACTCCTCCTTGTACTCCCTCTACCTAGTCTCTTGTCTGACACGACCAAGCTGCCAAACCAGAGTCTTCGGATGCACATTTTTTTAACTTCCCACGCTCCACACTAAGGAAGTTGAACTAAAAATGCCTCAAGCAAAATTAGTGGTATCCTGCTGGCTCTATACATTCATCCATATGTCTCATTACATTCAATATCTCATTATGATGATATGATATAATATAGATTGGCCTAGTATCACCAGCTACCACATGGAGTTGCAGTTTTAGCATGAACCAGTTCCAACTCTTATTAGTCTCAGCATAAACTATTACATAAGCAATGGGCAGTATGTAATCGTTCACGCTGTGTGTCACAACAACTAGCATTGTGGCCTTGTATGCGCCTCTTAAATGAGTCCCATCCACACTAATCACCGTCCCACAGTGGCGAAATGAATCGATAGCATGACCAAATGCCTAGAACACGAACTTAAATTACCTACACCCATGATTGTGTATTCTATCAAGTTCTTCTACCCAATCAACAACGATGCTCGGATTGGCCCTGATTAGCTCATCCATAAATGTTGGCAACATTTCAAATGATTCCTCCCAAGTTCCGAATACCAAATCAATAGCCTTTTGGCAAGCATACCACGTATTCTTGTAGGAAAGGGTCACATTTAACTCCTTCACATGCACTTGGACATCATTCACCGTGTAAGAAGGGTTCGTGTCAATCTGATGGTTAATGGAACGAGTGATCATCAATGATATCAGGTTAGTGTTACCATTTGATCGATCAACACCAATACAAGCATGACTACTTGCCCGTTTGGTGATCTCTCACATCCCATAGGAAGCCTTCTTGCTGGCTCTAACAATCCAATGATAATTGCCACTTCCTTTAACAAAGTCCTAACATTTTGCATACCATGTACATGATTGGCTCTCCACGACTCGGTGTTCCCTGTTCATCATCTAACTCCATTTGGAAATATTTTCTACCAATTCTGGCTTGCTCCAGAATCGTATATCCAATGCAACTTCACCAGTCGCTTGAACATAACTAGGAAGTCTTTTGCCACAATTAGTTGGGTCATAGCCATCCTCTTCAGGCCCCCCATAATCCCTAAAGTAGGCCTCCGTATTAGGATTTGCCTTAATATGGAACGTTGTGGCTAGATTGTTCGTGTACACCACTTATTCATCATCGTCCCCTGGATACGAATCAGCTGAAAAGGAACAATCATCTTCACTTTCTTCTTCAAGTTCCCTTTCCTCACCTTCATCATCGCTACCAACATGTTCACCATGGCCAACAACATGCTCGCCAATTTCACCCACATGATCATCATTGAAGACATTCAGCTCCCCATGATGCATATCATATATACCAGCACTTGTGGACGGCTGAGTGTAGTATAGTTCTAAATATTGCTCAACAATGACATGAATGTACCCGAACTAAAATCACCTGCACGCTCAATGGTGTTTGACATCTTCTCGTTATTAATGTACATATCAGCTGAGGACAATGACATGTGATCAAAAATGTTGAAGAAGGTCGCGGTAGACTCGTCATCTTCCACATACATCGATAGTATATAGACGAACCAATCAGCTCAGGACAATGATAATATATTTTCAACAGAAACCCATCACTTGCAATGCCAAGCCTTCTGAAAATTAATTCAACTAACTCAGAGTGGCTTAACCTCCGTTCGAGAATCGCATTTTTCTCAGGTATGGGATGATCACAATACCCACCCACAGTCAAATCAAACATAATCTGACCCCCTTTGTACAAGTACACCGTAAAAAATATCGTACAATTGCATTATACAAATATAGAAAATATAATTCCATATTCAGAAAGATGGTAATATTCAGCAACTTATATTCAACTCCTTAAACCCTAAACCATACATTGTTCCATTATCACCGGGCAACCAAATCATACACTATTATCGATTTTCTAACTAATTGACATACAATATTACAACATCGGTAATGTCTCTTCACATTATAAAATTTGAACTCAAGTACACCACACAAATTAAATCATTACTACAACTTCAATTAAAAAATTAGTGAACAAATCACTCATAATCATTCACACATAATCACGCATCACCATTCCACACATTCACATAATCAAACCAAACATAATCATTCACACCGCACATAATCCTCTAACAAATTCATATATTCAAGATTTATTCAAGTACCTCACAAATTACACTATTATTACGAGTCCAATAAAAAATTAGTGAACAAATCAAACATAAACAAACAACACATAATCATTCAATGCATTCATATAATCATGAGTTTTTAAGGTACCTCTCGGAGACTCAGGAATTCCGGCGGTGCATGAATGCAACGCGTAGAGCTGCTAGTAGGGCGTGAGCTACACGCGCAGACCAACCGACGGTGTGTGCGGCACCGTGCGGGGTTCTAGCGGATGCGCGATAGTGAGCAACGGACGACCGGAAGCTTAAACTAACATTCCAGCAAAAATTTAGTAACACACACATGCAAATGGAGCAGATCTGAAGAAATTGAAAACAAAACACGAACTACGGCTTGGGGAGGTACGAAACCGGTGATGAAAATGGTGAAATACGAAAGCGTGATCCTAGCAAGGTAAATAGCGATGGCCTGAACACGGTGGGGAGGTAGAATTCTGGCGGCGGAGAAAACTATGATACTGTGCATCTTTCTCCTTCTCTGTCTGGAATTCCGGGTTTTGTAACACGAAGGATGAAGACGCATTCTGCGCTTAACAGAATTTTTAAAAAAAAGGCAAATTCAGATGACGCACTTACCAAATGAGTCATCATTTTTTCTCCCAAAAAAAACTCATAAATTCATGAGGGCGCATTTAGCAAATGCGTCATTTTTTCATGCAATAATTTTTTTTACCAAGAACACATTTAGCAAATGCGTTCTCCACAATTGCATCCATTAGCATGTACTGTAGCCACAGTATAAGAATTTTCTCTATAGAGATCATAGGTTGTCTGAACAGTACTTTATTTCAAGCTTTATTATTGGATTAAAAGAAGAACTGAGGCATATGGTTAAAGTGATGAACCCAAGCTCATTACAAAAAGCTATACAGAAAGAAATCCTACAAGAAATAAACTTGGATATTATTGGGGATTAGCATTTTATATTATCATATGACCACATAGAAGAATCTTAATAAGAATGAATTACAGTTTGATGAGGATAGAAGTTCTAGGAAGAATGAACTGCAGGAAGTATTGAACAAGATTCACTCCTAGGAACTTAAATAGATTTTTTAAGTGAATTTTCAGACGTTTTTCCTATTCCCACTACTTTACCACCTACCAGACCTGTTGATCACAATAAAATTGATAAGACGTCAAATGCATGTATTTTCCTAATCATTTAACATGTCTTTTGTTATCATTTATTGGAAGATTGCTAGATTTATATAGGTTTACATCATAAGGGGTTTAGATGACCATTTTTGCTTTTCATATCTAAATCCTTCATTTTGTAACCTATTTTTAGTCTAGTGGATTTTTGGTTCTTACGAGCATCTAGATTCTTTTTTGTGAGATTAATTTGTAGATTGCTCATAAGCACTTCAGAGTGGTTTAGTGAAGGCCATTCGCAAGGATGGTAGAAGATGGAAGGTCACTCACAAAGTGGTAGAAGATAAAGTGAAAAAGGAGAGCACAGTAGAGGGTGAAGAATGATCTATGTTTCGAAGTAGATTTCTAAGAATGATCTGAGAAGAAACAACCTCCAAGGGTGGTACCAATGAATTCGTTTTCTCGAGTAACATAAAAACGACTACAAGAACTCCCAAAATGGATCAACGATTTACCCGGAGGAAGCAAAACAAAAACTGGACTTTTTGTGTCGCGAGTCGCAAAAGAGGTGCCACGACTCGCAAAAATTGCCCTGCAACTTGCTTTTTACTCCCCCTTTTCTTGTACTACAAATGACATTTCATCCACTCATTCCTTAGCTCTCTTGGCCTGACTTGGGGGATCCAAAACCTTAGTTTTTCATCTTCTTCTTCAATTTCTTCGTGTTTCTTAGTAATTTTTGTTCTATGCTAGATTTTTGTTCTTCAATTTCTTTGCATTCCTCGTGTTATGGGTTTTGATTATCTAGGCTAGTTTTGTACTTGGGATCAATTGATTGAAGCTTCCACACCTATGTAGTAAGAACCTCAATTTCACTCTTTCTTTTAGCATTTTCTATTTAGCATTTATGTGTTTTTAATGTGTATGTTTAATTCATTTATGCTATGGATTGTTTGAATATATGAAATGTTTGTATGATTGCTTGTTAGGGTTGGGAGAAAGTAGCTAAGTTTCCCCTCTTTTGACATTCAAATCCAAGAACATGGAATTAGAACTTCTTGTTGTATAATGTGAGGTAAATCTTGCTAGATGAGTATGTTAATGTAGTTTGTTATCATATTTATCACGAGGTAGCACTAAAAGGTTGAATCTTGGATGTTGATTGTTCTATGTTTTATCTAACAAAATCTTGAATGTTGATTATTCTAGGTTTAACCTCATAAATGCTTTGTATGGTTAAATGACTATGCATTTGGTCGAATGCTTGTTATTAACAAATCTATGGTCTTTCGTGGAAAATCCCTCTTTTTTGTGCACAACCCCGATTTGCCACTATCTAATTAGTTGTAGTTAGTAAGCATTTAAGGCATATAAACACTAACTTTAAGAGGTACGATGACGACCTTCCAAACATTGAAATATGATATGTGAGGCAAATCTTGAATGTTGATTATTCTAGGTTTAACCTCAAACATGATTGTTGAACGTCTTTGTGAATTACTCTTAAGAATAAAAGGATGTCTATCTATTAAATTGGAAGTCATAACATTCTCCATAGGTAATGAATGTGATAGAATGAGTGAATGGTTCTATGACCTATATGAGATTTGAAAGTGGAAATCAATTTCCCCTAAGGCTTTGTCATTTCTAGTTTTTATCCCTTTTTCTTAGTTAGTTTCATGATTAGCATAGTTACTTGACTTTGCTAGTTATCTTGTCTTTACTTTCATAATTTAGGAAAACCAACCATAGCCCCCCCCCCCCTCTTTAATTGCTTATATATATATGTATATATATATATATATATCAAGTCTAGTATCCACCTTATATGTTTAAACCCTTAGGAAAATCCCTCTTTTTTGTGCACAACCCCGATTTGCCACTATCTAATTAGTTGTAGTTAGTAAGCATTTAAGGCATATAAACACTAACTTTGAGAGGTACGATGACGACCTTCCAAACATTGAAATATGATGCTCAACCCTTCAGGATGAATCCTTACCGGTACCCCCGTGCACTTAAGATTGAGATTGAGAAGCAAGGGAAGAAAATGAGTAGAAACAAGATTATACAAAACACCACCAGACATTTTTCATCTCTAGATTTTCTAGTAAAAAATAAGGATGGAAGTTGGAGGCTTTGCATAGACTATAGGAAGCTCAATTAGTTCACAGTTAAAGATAAATTTTCAACTCCTAATGAGCTATTAGATGAGTTACATGGAGCTCGATTTTCTATCAATTATACTTGAGATCAAGTTATTATCAACTTAGAGTATGGAAGGAGGATGTGAATAAGACTACCCTATAAACACACAATGGAAATTTTGATTTCTTGGTTATTGCCATTTGGTGAAACAGCCCAATAAAAATACGGGTACTTTTATTACAATTCTAACACTTAAAAATAACACTAACACTTACGAATCTTAATAGAAACTAATTCATAATCAACTAAAAGTCTTCAAACCAACTAAATAAAACTAAGGGTAAGGGTAAGGGCATCCGTCACACTTTATTCGTCACGCTTACACCATACGTAGCGCTTAACCTAAAAGATTTTAGGAAAAAGTCGGGTGAGCTTTTGCCCGTGAGAGTTCAAAATTTCAAAACATTTCATGTCATGTAAATAACAATACGCAATGAACAACATTTCTATAAAATATTAAGCAATCGGATGCGGTAGCCAATAACCATTTCATGTAAAATTCATTTATTTACTAAAAACAAAACCGAAAATATAAATCAGAAAAAAAGTGAACAGTAACAGTCTTATGGGTCACTAAGTGAACCCATAGTATCTGTATTCGGGAACAATTCAGTCCCATGGGGTCACAGTGTGATCCCATGGTATCAGTATTAAGTCTCATGGGTCACAGTATGATCCTATAGTATCAGGATATAGTAACAGTTCAGTCTCATGGGTCACATGGTGACCCCATGGTACCAGTGTTCATAAATAATTTCATAAAATGTTATTCAATAATCGGAAAGTCAGCCAAAGTAAATAATTCAGTAAATAATATAAAATTAGATATGAACGGAATATTATAAAAATATTTATGAACTTCAATAAAGAATTAAGTACTCCCTCAGTTCCAGGGCTTTCTGCAGAAAGAGAAAGTCCTTCAAATGTGAGACACAAGAAAAGACTATATTACCCCTACCTTCAACCTCCAGATCTAAGCCGCTTGCCTCCTCGTTCCTTCCGCCGTCTCTGCCTCTCCTCCTCTCGCATGCGCCTCCCTCCGCCACATCGCCTCCGCCTCTGCACCTCCTTTCTTTGCCTCCTTTTAGTGATTCCAGAGAAGTCACTTTCAAGCTATTCTTCTCCACAACAAATCCGTCGAACAAGATCCAAATAACATAAACCAGAAACACACTAAAAATCCCACCTTTTCCCTCATCTTTATAACGACCTAAATCAGAACAAGTGAGAAATACAATACAATCCCACTGTTTGTTGTATTCAATGAGAACCCATATCGAGCACCGTTTAACATGTAGAATCAAGCACCATTTTCGAGCAGAGCTCCATAGTGACGGGAGGGAATCAGATGAGGTGAGGCTCCATAGTGATTTAGGTCCTGGCAGAGGAACAAGGATGGTGTGGCGATGGAAAAATTAGAAGGATTATGGGGATAAGGTCTGCGAGCAAAGTTGGGCTGAGGTCTGCGAGCAAAGACTGTGAATTTCCTTTTTATAAGTTTCGTAAAATTTTAAGTTTTTAGGGGTAGTATTGTCATATGGTGAGTTGAATATTTCCTTAAAAGAGAAGTGTGCAGATTTTCCTGGGATGGAGGGAGTAATAAAATTTCAAATATATAAACGGATTTAATTATAATATTTTGTAAACGAAAACTATTTCTAAATGGAATCTTATGCACTTAACAAATGAAATCTAAATAAATGAAAAGTCAATTAAAATTTGTAACTAAGTAAAAAACAAACAAATATATATATAGTGGGTCTCCTGACAGGCGGCCTGTCCATAAACTTATGGACATGTCACTTATTTCTTACCTTTTACACTGCATTTCTTAAATTACATACAAATTTAAAATTTTAAAAAATATTTTTTTATATCATATATTTTTATATTTTCACATTCAAATACATATTATTACTTGTTTTAACTTATAAAATACAATATTTAAATTTTATAAAAAATTACAACATTTAAGTCAAAATGCCCCTGGGGACTGTACATAAGCTTATGGAAAGCTCATCTTTCCTGAGACTTTCCCATATATATAGAGAGAGTTCATTTCTTGAAAGATGATCTTTCCATAAATCATGGAAAGATCAAGGTTTAAAGTGTAAAATTAAAAGAAATAAAGATAAAAATTTTGGGTTTTATGAATCGAGTTATAAGTTTTATAACTATTACATGTTGCATAATAAGTTTTTAATATTATAACTATGACCTTTTATCTTTCTATTATTCCAATAAAATTCCGTCTTTCCATAAGGTTATGAAAAGACGGTCTTTCAATTATGTACAGTAAATGGTTTAGTTAAAATAACGGATAAAGTAACTAAAATAAGTTTATACAATTAGTACAATTAAAATAACGAAATAAGTAAATAAAACATATTTTCTTTGTGAAAATTTCTTCAAAATCACTTCCAAAAAAGGTTTAGTTAAAATTTAGAAACCCTCACCTTTCTTATAACTCAAAGTGTGTGATTTTCTTCAGTAAAACCTACAACTATATTTCCATAATCTAACGTTATTTATCTATAAACAAAGAGTCCGTCTCTTGAAAGACGATCTTTTCATAAGTTATGGAAAGACCAATGTTTAAAGTGTAAATTAGAAGAAATGAAGATAATATTTTTGGGTTGCATGAACCGGGTTATAAATTTTATAACTACAACATGTTGCATACTAAAATTTTAATATTACAAGTAAGACCTTTTACCTCTTATAATTTTAATTATACTCCGTTTTTTCATAAGGCTATGAAAAGACCGTCTTTCCCAAGACTTTGCCATAAACAAATATATCGTAGTCGATAAATTTAATTTCTAAATTATAACCCAGCCGACCAATATTTTTTAAATCTCATAAATCATATACGCATACTATTATTCCATATTTAAATGTATGTTGAATATTATTATTTTCTCAACCTGCAACTTTGTGTTTACGTACATAATATAATTACTAATCCTAATTAACTAATGAAATCTCCACATAGTTATCATACTTTTTTCTTGAACTCACCATGAATATTAGCTCCTGGAATCAACCATACAACACACTCCTATGAAACAAATTTGCAGATCAACAAAATCTACACTACCTCACTCAGATTCTCACATCATGTCTGCAAACACTACAGACCTTAGTGAAAGCTCAAACAACTTGTCAATATACTATACTACATACTCCATTCTTAATATCAGCATAAACGAGTTCTTGATTCTACTGTGCAAGAAATTCGAAAAGTGGACGCTGGTGTGGTTGTGGGATAATATGGAAGCTGAGGGTGGAGGACGCATTTGTGTAATGCGTCCTCTAGGTGGCAATTTTTTTTAAAAAAAATAATTGAGAGGACTCGTTTTGGAAACGAGTCCTCAAAGCTGGTATATATTTTTTTTCCGGAAATGATTTAGAGGACTCGTTTTTGAAACGAGTCCTCAAATCTGGGCAAATTTTTTTTAAAAAAATAATTCAGAGGACTCGTTTTGGAAACGAGTCCTCAAAGCTGGTATATATTTTTTTCCGGAAATGATTTAGAGGACTCGTTTTTTAAACGAGTCCTCAAATCTTGCACTATTTTAGTTTGTAATTAATGTCGGTGGAAATTTAATTTGCAAATTAAAAAATGTTTATTATTTTTTGGTAATTTAGCGTTAGGGAAATTTTATTAATTAGGGAAAAAGTTTATTATAAAATCGTGCCATGAGTTCAATAGAAGTGTATTCTTCAAAATGAGTCGTGAATTTAAGAATTAAATTATCCTTGAATGCTGCAATATATAACTTATTATTTCTCATCCACCTGTTTTCGGTCAAGATTACATCCACCTGTTTTCGGTCAAGATTGCGCATAGGTAGACTTGTGTTTGTTTGATGATAATTTGGATAATAGTCAAACGATTATTTAGAGCATCTCCGAGGATTTTCCTTATTTAACGAGTACAAATGGTAGAATCTGATTGGAACATCGATTCACCTCCATTCTGACGTAATATTAAATGTTTCGACTGTGAGTCTCGTTTGAAATCATTCTTCAATCCAAACTTCAAATGAATAATTATTATGTAACGTGGATATGCTACAAACTACTAATTATTATGTGACGTGTATATATATAATATTGAAATTGTATTTTAATATTATATTTGATCTCAACAAATATTATATTCATACAATTAATTATATTTTGGATGCATCTAATTATTTGATAAGAGTAATGATGGAGAATAAATAGTTATATTGGTTCAATAAAAGAGTTTTTATGAACTCGAGTATAACATTAATTGGCACTAACTTATTTTTAGTTCATGTTTAAAATGAAATTGATTCTATTCTTGAAATTAATTTGTTATTCTAATTAAATTAACTAATTATTAAATAGACAATGAGTTAAGAAACTTTTTAATTTATGTCTCAATTTTACTTTTATGGAGAAAGAGTAAAAAACAAAAATTAATTGAAATTAATTTTTATTTTTGCCAATCTATAATATATGCATCATTATTATTTATATATTATTAAATATAAATGAATATATTTAGCACTTAACATGTGGATTTTTCATTATTATTAAAATACATCATTCAATTATTTTATAACCTATAAATTCATAGTTAGTTTTTAGAATTTGAAAAAAAAATTGAATTTTAATGTTAATAGACTAATACTTATAATTTTTTGAGTATAAATTTATATATATATATATATATTACCACATATATTGAAAATATTTTTAAATCTCTTTAAATTATTATTTTGTTTTATATATAAAAATAAACCAACGTTTAAAATTAATTTTGCCATTTCATTTTCCAATGTAGTTTGGTTTATTTTTAGTGGTGTACAAAATTATGGTAAATGTGAATTTGAGAATTTTTCCAAACAAAACTACATCAAAACACCCAATTATCTACCCCAATAAAAAAAATTAAATAAGGCGTTTTTGTATTTTTTTGTGGCTGATTTGGCAAAGCGCGGCCTTCGATATCATCCTCGGAGAATAGAAGTCCATTTCGACGGGGTCACTTATATTTTTAGCCACGTAATATCGACGTTCACCTCCGACTCCTGGATTGGGGATTAAATTTAATAATCGGCGTTAGTAAATCTTACGTGACAATTAAAGTTTACTCCAACAAAACCCGCATTGGAGATGCTCTTAGAGCATCTCCAATGCATAGAGAGTCTTCCCTATTTATCGGGAACACGTGGCAAATTTTTATTGGAACTTGCACACACCTTCGGTATGATGTAATATTTAAACTTTTGACTGCAGGTTTCTTTTATAACTCTTCCCCAATCCAAACATCAAATGAATAAATTTTTTCTGACGTGTACACACACAAAGAGCGAAATTTGAGTCACCCGCCCCAATTTTTGTGGTTGATTTGGCAAAGAGCGAGCGTCAATTTCACCTTCAGAGAAGAGAATGTCACTTTGACAGGGTCGATGTAAATTTTATCCACGTAATACTGACTCTGGTATTTGACCCTTAGATTGGAGAGCAAATTTAGAGTTGGGGTCATTAAATCCTATGTGGCAATAGAAGTTTAAAAGAAAGAAGGTTACATTGGAGATGCTCTTAGGGTCATGTGATTTGCATTTTTTGAACTAGTCTTGAATATAGGTGTAGGAATGAAGTATTGCATAGTTAGAATGGATACAAATTAGCATAAACGTACAGTGCCGAACAATACGTGTGAAATGTAAAAAAAAAAAATTTTAAAAAAAATTTAAAACGGAGGACGCATTATGGAAATGCGTCCTCGCCACGTGGCAGCTCCCCGTTCGGCCGCCTGATTTCGATGACCGTGACTTAAAAAAAAATTTAAAAACAGAGGACGCATTATGTAAATGCGTCCTCACTACGTGGCAGCTCCCCATTCGCCCGCCTGAGTTCTTTAACCGGGTTTCAAAAAAAATACAGAGGACGCATTATGTAAATGCGTCCTCGCCACGTGTCAAGCCCCCCTACATCAACAGCTGAAATTAAAAAATAAAATAAAATAAATAAAAAAATTAGGTAATTCGACCTCCATATTTTGTGCTGTTTGTGGCTACTGTAGCCACAAACATAGAAATTTCTCTTCTGCAGCATAAACACCACACCCCCAACCTGGTAGTATACATACATTATAATTCCCTTGTGATTTTATTTATGTACCCACATCACTGTAAGTTTAAGTTGCATATAACTACTAATACAGCTTGCCAGTATTTCCTTTCCATTCATACTCAATCCCAGGCGATAATTAGCAGTACTCTTTTACATAAATACAGTCGCACACACCGACCCTTCCTACCACCATTACCATTCATCAGTACTCTTGTCCGTAAAACACATACACTATTCCCAGATGATACATTCAACCAAGCAGATCTATCGACATTTATAACTTGTGTTTCATTATAAGCCCCAAAATGTTGGTGTGTGTAAGATAAATACTATCACCTTTAAGTTAGTATTTCTTGAGAATAAGGATAAAACTTTTGAAGAAACACTACGACGGTGAACATAACTATTACTGCACCTAAAATCATTCTATGCCAAGGAACGAGGAGATAACCCAACTAGTTAGACGAAACAACACATGTTCAAATACTCTCAACTTATAAAAACCATATCAATTATTGCAAAGAGTACGTATTCCTAGCATTCAGCTGACAATGGAACTTAAGTAGTTTAATCGCCAAGAACTCATCTACATCAAAACAAGCCTAAACTCAAGGATTTTATTAGTATAACATTGTTAAGGAATTAGAATATTACTTGTAATTGTATTTATATTCTATTACTTTTTCCTATCTTGTATAGGTATCATGTACTGCTATATAATGTATCCTGAGTTCATGAATAAACACACATTATTACCCTTATTTCCTACATGGTATCAGTACGGGGATTGTGATTGGTGTGGGTGAACAGAAAGGGAGGGGGTTTATTGGCTTCGTCTGTTGGATACTCGCCTTCGTCCTCATATCCTGCAATCTATTCCGACAGTTGCTTCGGTTTCTTCATCTGATTTATGACATCAGCGTTTTGGTCATCCATCATCTACGGTGTTGTCTTCTATTCCTACTCTTGATTTTAGCACCAATAATACTACTATACCTTGCTCTGTATGTTACAGAGCAAAACAGACTAGACATAGTTTTCCATTGAGTTCTACAAATGCTACTGCATTATTTCAATTAGTACATTGTGATGTTTGGGGACCTTATCGAACTCTAGCCTCTAGTGGTGCATTTTATTTTTTGACAATCGTAGATGATTATTCCCGAGCTGTTTGAGTTTATTTGTTAGTAGCTAAATCTGAAGTAGCTTCTAGATTTTTAGAATTTAGTGCCTTAGTCAAGAACCAGTGGAGAAGAACAATTCAACGAGTTCGGGCTGATAACGGCACTGAATTTTTGCCTCTCCGGTCTCACTTTACTGCATCTGGGATCATTTTTGAGACATCCATGGTTGATACTCCGCAACAGAATGGCCGAGTTGAAAGAAAGCATCGTCATTTACTCAATGTGGCGCGTGCTTTACGGTTTCAAGTCAATCTTCCTATTGCATTTTGGGGAGAATGTGTTCTTACTGCTGCCTACCTGATCAACCGAACCCCGACTCAGCTTCTCAACGGTCGTACTCCCTTTGAGTTACTCTATGGCCAAGCGCCCAATTACTCTTCTCTACGGGTTTTTGGTTGCTTGTGTTTTGCTGCTCGTGTTCCCAGATATCGTGACAAGTTTGCACCAAGAAGTCGGCGGTGTTTGTTCCTTGGTTATCCTGCCGGAAAGAAAGGTTATCGTCTTCTCGACTTGGAATCTAGAGTAATCTTTAATACCTGGGATGCTGATTTCTTTGAAGACCAGTTCCCGTACTCTGCTTCATCCGATGAACCTGGTGGCTCCACCACAACACCGTCGGATTTCTCCTCCTTCTCACCTAAGCCGCACAGATTTTTTGATCCGCCTTCTGCAGCCGATCAACCACTGCCAGTCAACGTCGGCTTTCCGACGCCGGCTGTTGTTTTACCGATCACCGCCGGCCATTCACCGCCGGTCGATGCCCGCCAGTCAACGCTGGTGGGTCAACGTCGGTCCGGTGGGTCAACGTCGGTCCGGTGGGTCAACGTCGATCAATGCCGGCCGGTCAACGCCGGTCAACGTCATCGATTCACCGACGACAGTCACCGACCAACTCCTGGTGGTCATCTCCGACGTCACGATGCCGGCATCCATCGGCCGTGCTCCGCCGCCCGATGCCGGTTCCTCTTTGCCGGCTGCCATCGCTCTACCTACACCGTCCGTCACCGGTACTTCTCCGCCAGTTGCCGTCGATCCACCTTCTACCAGATAGAGTGTTCGATCTCGTCGTCCACCGTCGTATTTGGCAGATTATGATTGTGATGATTATGCTTGTGCTCTTACCACTGAAGACCCCCCCTCATTCGACTACGTTCCCTCATGCTTCATCACTTTCCTCAAGTGTTCTCTACCCTCTTACTGATTATGTAAATTGTGATAATTTTTCTAGTATGCATTCTAGATTTTTGGGTGCTGTAACTTCTAGTGCAGATCCCACTACTTACTATGAGGCTTCCCGTCATTCTCATTTGCGAGATGCTATGGTTGAGGAACTTACTGCACTGGAGCGAAATCAGACATGGACTTTGTCTCATTTGCCTACGCACAACAAGGCTATTGGATGCAAATAGGTTTATCGGAATAAGTTTCGGTCAAATAGTACTATTGAACGTCATAAGGCGTGCCTCATGGTTCTTGAGAATCGTCAGGTTGAAGGAATTGATTATACCGAGACTTTTGCTCTGGTTGCGAAGATGAGTTATGTTCGCTTGTTTCTATCTGTTGCAGTTATTCGTGGTTGGGAACTGCATCAGATTGATGTTCATAATGCCTTCCTCCATGGTGATTTGCATGAGGAAGTGTTCATGCGTCCTCCACCTGGCTACGCTGTACCGCCTGGTCAGGTCTGTCGCCTACAAAAATCTCTTTATGGTCTTCGACAGGCTCCTAGAAATTGGTTTGTTAAACTGGCTCAGGCTTTACGAGCATTTGGATTTGTTCAGAGTAAGGCCGATTACTCTTTGTTTGTCTTTTCTCGTGAATCAGCTTCTTTACATGTTCTGGTTTACGTTGATGATTTGGTTATTGCTGGTAGTTCTCCTTCGCTCATCTCTGAGTTCAAGAAATACTTAGGTTCTTGTTTCCATATGAAGGATCTTGGTCTGCTTAGGTATTTTTTGGGCATAGAGATTGCTAGAAGACCAGAGGGGATGTTCCTTTCACAAAGGAAATATGCTTTGGACATTTTATCGGATACCGGTTTATCTTCCTCTAAGCCGACTGACTTTCGGATGGAGCAACAACATGATTTGGCACGTGTTGAAGGTCCAGCCTACCATGACCCGGAGCAGTATCGACGCCTGGTTGGGCACCTGATCTACCTGACTATTACTCGTCCTGAACTGAGTTATTCAGTCCACACTCTTGCGCAATTCATGAAGTCCCCTTGTGTTCCTCACTGGCAAGCTACTACCTGAAGAGTCATCCTGGTCAAGGTTTATTTCTCTCTTCTCGTAGTACGTTACAGTTGACTGCTTACTGTGATTCAGATTGGGCTGCCTGCCCTATTACCCGATGTTCTCTTTCCGGTTACTTTGTGATAATTGGTGATTCTCCAGTTTCTTGGAAGACCAAGAAGCAACCCACAGTTTCTCGGTCTTCTGCTGAAGCGGAGTATCGTGCTATGGCTGTTACCTGTTGTGAGTTGTTATGGCTTAGGTCTTTACGGAAAGAATTAGGGGTTGCGCATACTGCTATATTGAAGTTGATTGTCATTTTGTCCGGGATCTTGTGCAGTCTGGTGCTATAGTTACTCATCATATCCGCACTACAGATCAACCTGCAGATTTATTTACCAAAGCTCTCGGACGTAACCAGATTCATTCATTACTTGGCAAGTTGGGCATTTCTGATCCCCATGCTCCAACTTGAGAGAGGGTGTTAAGGAATTAGAATATTACTTGTAATTGTATTTATATTCTATTACATTTTCCTAACTTGTATAGGTATCATGTACTGCTATATAATGTATCATGAGTTCATGAATAAACACACATTTTACCCTTATTTCCTACAAACATCAAGAACTTACTGTTGACGATCGAGGACTGCGAAACCTGCTAATAATGTGCTGTCAGCTGAAATTTGTTCACTCTCCTCCGACGATCAACTCCTTGTTCCTAAGTCTCCTGGATTTCCCTTTTTCTCTGACCGAATGTTTTTTCTTTTGGGGTGAATAAGTTGACTAAGATTTCTGCCGACAAACTTGGGATTTATCTTATCTGCCGTAACTTTGGTAGGTTGGTTGGAGATTGAACTCCTGTTTGAATTGAACTTTGTAGTTTTCTACTTGTTTTAAATGTCTTTGTAACTATTTCGATACCTAAACCTTGGTTTATTGCCGCAGGTGACCTAGTGGGCTTAAGCCCTTGTATTTCACTTTATTTTGCATTTTTTATTTCCATTTTATTAGTTATTTATTTATTTGAATACTTCTAATTCCTTAACTCAATAAACTATTAACTATTTTTGAAAATCCTATGAAAATAGCTTAAATAATTTGACTAGAAATTTTCGGGTGTTAAATTCACTCCTCCTCAAGAAAATTTCTTTCCGAAATTTAAATTGACTTACCGAATAATTGAGAATATTTTTCCCTCATCTCTTCCTCTACCTCCAAAGTTGTCCCTACGATCCCGTGATGATCCCATTTTATCTTGACTAGTACTATTTTCTTGGTCCTTAGCTTCTTCACTTGGCGATCCACAATCTCTTGAAGAGTTTCTTCATACCCAAGAGTGTCGTCAATCTGCAAATCTCCCCCATTGACCATATGACATGGATCAAGATGGTACATCCTAAGCATGGACACGTGGAAAATGGGGTGTGTCTTTCCCATGGTTGTGGATAAATCCAATCGATGGGCTTAGCCCCCACTCGTTGTGTGCTGGGAAAAGGTCCTACATATCGTGGGCTCAATTTTCCTCCTCTTCCAAACTTCACTATCCAAATGTATAGTGTTACATTTAAGAATACTTTATCTCCCACGGATAATTCGAAGCCCTTCCTCCGCTTGTCTGTATAACTCTTTTGTCGACTCAGTGCCGTGAGTAGTCGCATTATCTTCACATTTTGATATGCTCTTTTTACGGTGCTATTTCTAAAGACGCTTGATAGCTATTGTTAAAAAGAATTCGATGAGAGGCAGATGGTTATCCCAGTTGCCACCAAAATCTAGCGTACACACCCTTAACATATCTTCCAAAGTATGTATTGTCCTTTCAGATTGGTCATTAGTCTGTGGATAAGTTATAGTACTTAAGTTTAGTTTTGTTCCCAATGCCTGTTGAAATTGCTTTCAAAAGCGGGATGTGAATCTTGGATTACGGTCTGAAACTGTACTGAGTGGGACACCATGTAATCGTACAATCTCACGAATGTACAATTGAGTTAGTTTCTCTAATGAGTACTTTACGTTGACTGATAAGAAATGTGCAGTCTTTGTAAGTATATCCACTACAACCAAAACAGCATCGTGATTACACTTCGATGTCGGAAACCCCGTCACAAAATCCATTGTAATATGTTCCCACTTCCACTCTGGTATCTCTAGTGACTACAATAATCCAAACGGTCTCTGGTGCTCCGCTTTCACTTGTTGGCACATAAAACATGAAGCCACAAAATGTGCTAGGGTCCGGCCCTCGGCTTTCTAGTCTGTGCTAGGGCCTAAGGGCCTGGGTCGTGTCTCTTTTATATCCCCTGATAGCCTTTAGGCCCTAGTAGCCCAGGGTAAGGGTTCGAGCCCTGGTCTTCTAATCTGTGTTAGGAACCGAGGGTCTTCGATCCTTACCGGGCAGATAATGGGGGTTCGATCTCTAGCTTACTGATCTATATCAGGATCTAAGATCCGTTAACCCCAATATCTTAAAGGTATTGGATTCAAAACTTGTGTTTTTAGTCTGTGCTAAAAACTGGTGTTCGGATCTTTCAACTAAAAAGTAGAGGTATTAAAAATGTTGATTGGTGTAAGGGGATTCGACCTCTAGCCTTCTGATCTTTGCCAGTAAAGCGAGGCGTTTGAATCCTTCTACTAAGAGACAACGGTTTCAAAATTATTACTTAGTGTAAATAGATTTGACCTATATCCTTCTGATCTTTGCCAGAAAGCTAGGCGTTCGAATCCTCCAATGAGGAGTAAGGTACTCTGCACAGCGGACCCAGTCCTCTTGAGTTTTTAGGGTGTTCATATCCGAAGTCGTGAAGGGTTCGGCCATTGGCCTTCCTACCCTCGTTCAGAAAGCTAGGCATTAGAAAGTTAAAAATTAAAATTGGGCAGTGGAAAAGTTGCCTGGGACTAGAATATAAATTCAAAGTGGAGAGTGGAAAATGTGCGTGCGATGCTTACCCTTTCTTATCCAGGCGCGTGGAGCCCTTATTGGATTTCACATGCACCACTTCCCCATAATTACCTCAATCTGCGCGGCCCACTTGCCCATGCAACAACTTTTTCACTTGGCGGCCCGAGGTAATAATTGCTCCCTTTTCCACTTCCTATATATACACACAAAGACTTTCACTGTTCCATACTTTTAATTCTCAAAATTCCCATAACTTCCAAACTTCTCTCACTCTCTCTCTCTTAGATCACTTTTTCGGTGCCCTCTTTCCGTTCAAGTTCTTTGAGAGCTCCAGCCACCTTTTTCGGCCAATATCTAGTAAGTCCTCTGACCCTTTATCCTTTATATTGTTTTAGGATGTCGCAAATGCCTTCATCCGAGAAGGGTTCCATTCCAGATTATTTCCCGGCTACTCTGGCGGCTGGCACTGATGGTTCCCAGCTCTAAGATTCTGGAACCATTCAATCTTCGGTGACCGGCTATTCTGCTATGAGTTCAGATACTGGAAGGAGTTCTAGCAGCAGCTTCGTACCGCCCGTGGGTTTTTTGCCAAAAGTGGGTACTGTCAAGGTCCCGAATCCCAAGCTGGGCCAAGATTCGAGAAGATGAGGCAAGAAGGCCTTAGTTTTTTTATGAGATATTAACTCCTATTCCCGAAAACCCAGAAACATTACCTCCGGAGATAGCTAAGTTGTTGAAGACCCTTCCTTCATAGGTGAGAATTCCAGAGGACTTGAAGTTGGAGGCTCTCCAAGAAGAGGAAAATCCAAGGGATACGAGCCCGAGTCGGTGCGCTGTCTATGAGTGTCACTTCAAGTTCAAATTATGTTTCCCTCTACCCCTCATCTTCTCTCATCTTTTAGAGGAACATCAAGTGAGCTTGGCCCAAGTGCATTCGAACGTCAACCTGCTGGTTATGGGATTTATGAATCTGTACACCACCTTAGGTATCGATCCCTGGTACAAGTTGTTTAGGTCATTATATTATCTCTCTTGCACTAAATCAGTCATTCGTTCAGCCAAAGGTTAGGATACAACTCTTGGGAGGATCGTGACTCTGTGCAACAGATTTTCGGATCACCCCATAAAGATCACTACAAGCTCCAAAGGGTGGCACAAAGCTCCTATTTTTACTTTTGAGAAGGAGGCCGAGGATTACTTTGTTCTGGATTGGAATCTAAAGCCTATGTTCGAGAATCCTGCCACATATGTTGCTCTGGAGAGTGTCGTGAAGTATAGAGATCTGTTACTGAGTGATCCCCTCAATATCTCTAGAAATTTTAACTTCTTATAGCCGGATAAAGTACGTGACTTGATTTATAATCAAGGGGCAATTTGGATTAAACCTCCAACGGAAGCTATGGAGTCTGTTTCCGGCAAAGGGAAAAAGAAGGAGAAGCTTGCCAAGAAAGAGAAGCTTGCCAAGAAGAGGACTTCTATCACTAAGGAGGAGGCTACTGTAATCAAGAAGAAAGATGTGGGTGATCAGCCCCTCAGAACAAAAGTAAAAAAGGAAGCCCTCTTTGGCTATTGATGAATGAGGTTCAAAGGATGCGAAGACACGAAAGACTGAGGGTAGTATCGTTAAACCTTCCAGGTGCACCTTCAAAACTGCTAAGGCCGTGCCAGGGCCTGTCATAGCAGAGAACACTAAAGAGGATCCCATCGGAATCTCTTCTTCATCTTCCGAAGGTGTTTATGGTATCCTTAGTTTTTTCCTGCCTTTGCTTTTATATAGTATTTTCTCTTTTTTTTTGCTGGCTAATTTGTGTTTTCCCTGTTTCCTTTTGCTCAGTGTATTTTGCTGCAACTCTTGGCTTCAGAAACGGGATGGAGGCCAAGGAAACTTTAACAGAGGCCTCTCCAGAGACCCCTCATAGCCATCCTAGTTCTAGCCTTGTTCGACCGGAGGATCACTCCGAGGTTCAGTCAGAGCTCCTGGGTTAAAGTGGTCCAGACTTTCCCTCCAAGGCCAAGGAATGATATGTCCTCCTCCTCCATTCAACCCCCCAGCCAAACCTGGTCCCTCTGAGAACACTAGCGTGGAGGCTGGCCCTTTCTCGGGGAAGAGTAACTTGCCTCCTCCGCATGTGGAGGGTCGCCTAACTTTCATCTCGGAGGCACCCTTTTCAGTTGCCTTGGAATCTGTTGTCCATGCCTATTTAATGAAGGCTGAGCAAGCTATTGCTAAGTCCAAGGAGCTTGAAGGGGAGTTGCGTAAAGCTGCTTCCCATTACAAGAAAGATCTATAGAATGTGCCCTCTGACTACGAGGCCAAGCGTGTTATCGCTGCCCTTGCCCATCAGGCGGAGTTGAAGAAGAGGGCTCTTATTCACAAGGGGGAGCTTGAGGAATGGGCCCTAATTCACAAGGGGGGAGCTCGAGGAACAGACCCTTGTTTACAGAAGGGAGCTCGAGGATAAGGCTGCTAGGAAAGATAGTCTTCTTAATGGGCTCGAGGTGAAGCTTTTGGAAGCCCGGGGGTTCTAGGATTTTTTTCTCCTCCATCTCTGTGCTCTTGGTTGGGGTTACCCAGAATAGTTTGACCTGCTCCGTCTCTAAGGACCTTCCAACTGAGTATGCTACTATGGTAGATGTTTACAAGAACAATTCAGACCCTAAACAGCTGAGCCATCTCTGGTGGAATTCTATCCAGGATGGGGGGGATCAAACTCCCCTTGCTCGACCATTTTAAGGCCTCTGGCAAGTATTTCTCGGCAGAGGAGATCCGGGCCCTGGAGGTGGATGAAGACACCGAGTGGAAAAGGCCAAATCCATTTATCGCTCCGAGATCTCAGCGTAGCCCTACCCCTTTGGGATCTTCTCAGGAGGCATCTAGCATAGGAAAATTGAAGAGGGTAGGAGGTAACTGGACAGAGTGCAGGAAGTGAAAGTGGGAGCTTCAAGTTCCTGTACTGCCCCTAGGAGAATTGAGGCTTCTAGGTTAGGTGAAGCCCCTCCTCCCGTGACTTCAGCTCAAAGAGCTAACACGACTAGAAGCCACTCATCCGCTGGCCCAGGGAGAGGTTCTTCGGCTTGGGCTGGTCGAAGCCGACCACAGTCTTTCGACGACTAAGAAGAAGAACTTTAGTTAGGAGACCCCGACGCTGAGTCTTAAGGTTCATATTTTGTAAAATAATTGTAATTTATTTTTGTGTAATTTTGAAATAGCCATGTGTGTAACACCCCAAACCTAACGTTCAGTGTCGGGTCGGGTTTGAGCTGCTACCGAAAGGGTCGATATTAACGAGCTATTAAAGTTTATTTCGAAGAGATTTAAATAATTCAAAACCTACTTTACTATTACAATGAAAAGGATTTATTACAAATGTCAAATAAAAGTGTCTCTTAACCGTTATAAAATATAAGTTCATAAAAAAATCAATTAGCTAGGGTCTTTCTCAAACGAAGTAAAGACAACAAGCACTCTTCTTTTACTATTCTTCTTCACCTGAAAAGGGGTTATTTAACTAGGGTAAGCTCCTTTCTTAGTGAGGTTCCATCGCCAGTATTTACCCAGTTGAGTTTTAGTGATCACAGAACAACAATTAACAATTAACAATTAGCCATGTATGTCCTAGCACATAGTAAAAAGGATACAGGTGGTTAATACCGAGTTGTTTCCAAGTGCCTATATGGAAACTTTGACTAACATACACAACATAACCTAGTTTGTGATGCCTGAAGGCTATCAGTTAAGAATTCACTTTCCTATTCACGCCGGTGTTTAGTTACAAGCTCGTATTAGTCAGTTGGTTATGCTAGCATACCAAACTCCACGTGTAGCCGGTCTAATCAGACGGTCCGATCAGTACCGTTCCCCGCCGACTTCGGCCAAACTACAATCGCGTCGGTCCCCCCGAAATTCATAGACAGGTAATCAGGTAGCAGGTAATACACGTTTGACACGGCAAGATAAATTACAAGCCGATCATCCACAAACATATCAGAGCAGTATATAATTCAAGTTGGACACGGCAAGATAAAGTACAAGCCGGTCATTCACAGAAAAACATCATCGGAGCAGATCATAATTTAGTTTCTTGATAATTGAACACAGTAATATATGCACTTGGTTTAACAGTCATTATATATCATCAATTTAAGTTTAACAGACATGCCCCTTTATAATGGAGTTTGAGTACAAGTTCGAGTGGTGAGGATTTCAATAGTTCGAGGGGTGAAGTTTTCAGTGAGTTCGAGAGGTGAAGTTTTCTATAGGTTCGAGAGGTAGTTTCAGTAGGGGTTCGAGGGCAGGAGTTCGAGAACAGGGGTTCGAGAGGTTATTGTTTAGCAGGGGTTCGAGAGGTAAGGGTTTAGTAGGGGTTCGAGGGCAGAGATTCGAGGGTAGAGGTTCAAGGACAGGGGTTCGAGAGATTATTGTTTAGCAGTGACTCGAGAAGTAAGGGTTTAGCAGGGGTTCGAGGGTAGAGATTCGAGGGTAAAGGTTCGAGGGCAGAAGCAGAGGTTCAAGGGCAGAGGCATAGTTTCGAGGGCAGAAGCAGAGGACATGGGTTTGAGGGCAAAGGTTCGAGGGCAGAGGACAAGGGTTCGAGGGCAAAGGTTCGAGAGCAGAGCAGGGGTTCGAGGGCAGCATGTACCCATACAAGATAAATATATATATATATATATATATATATATATATATTACTTCAATTCATGCTAAGGCAATGAAAACACTCACCTTGGTTAAAACCTAGGCTTGGACCACTTCCGTTTCTTACTTCACTACTATTCAACATTGTTCTTTGGCAAAAGTTTTGCTTACTGCGTGTGAAGGTAAGTGTTGGGGATCAAATATTTATACTTGGTGAAAACCTAGGTTCTGACACCTATCAACCTGAAATTCTATCATGTTATCCTACATCCACTTGCCCAAAAAATTACTTTGGAAAATTCTTTCACGCCTGCCATTCATCTCCTCTTCCCAGAAATTCCATTTGCCAAAATTACTTTGGATAATTTCTTTACATCCGCCGTTCATCTCCTCTTCCCAGCAATTCCATTTGCCAAAATTACTTTGGATAATTTCTTTACGTCCGCCGTTTCTTCTTCCTTTAGTTTTCCTTACTTGTTTATTTATTATTATTATTGTTATTATTATATTTATATATATATACACACACAAAGATATATATATATATATATCTTCTTTGACAACACTAATTCTTAGCAATTAACTATAATTAGTCAATATATGTATAGTGGTAATATACCGGCTATAAACGGTTATATTCCCAACGGTAATATAACGGTTATAAACGGCTACATTTTATTGTATACATATATGAATTTATCCGACATCTTCAAACCACCTTTCCTCTTCTATCTTGCTGATAACATATCGAGAGTAATTTCATTCTTCGCTGCAGTACTTATCACGGTACTGCATGTTAGTATTCTCACAGAAGATCTTACGCCGAAAGAATTTTGTTACTCTTCAATAATGATTGAATTCATTTATTACCTTTTATTTTTCACAATCGTCATAAATTTTTTTTTTCTAATTACATTTAATAAATTATTTTATTTCCCCATTATACAGTAACATCAATAAATTGTTAGTTTTGTAGACAATGTTCAACCATTACGGTTGGAGTTTTCACAATCTCCCCTCCTTAATGAATTTCATCCCCGAAATTCTCATTTCCTGTGAACAACTCCAGGTAAGCACTCCTCATGTCTGCTTCTAACTCCCAAGTTGTTTCTTCGACCTTATGATTTCTCCACAATACCAAAACCATAGGGATCTCTCTGGTTCGCAATGTCTTGATTTTCCGATCCAATATTTTTTTGGGATTTTCCTCTTACATCAGTCTTTCATTCACTTCTAAGTCTTCATGGTTTAGTACATGTTCGTGATCAGGGTGGTACTTCCTCATAAGTGACATATGAAAAACATTGTGTAATTTCCCCAACTGGTTAGGTAGGTCAAGTCGATACGTAACTAACCCGACTCGCTGTACTATCTCGAAAAGGCCAATGCACCAAGGACTTAGTTTTCCTTTCTTGCCATGCTAGACTAGACCTTTGTGAGGGGTTACCTTTAAAAACACCTGGTCACCACCTATAAACTCCAAATCCTTCCTCTGATGGTCCGCGTAACTCTTTTGTCAACTTTGAGCCGTCTGTAGGTGTTGCTATATCAATTTGACCTTATCCACGAATTCCTCAATCCCGGGTATACTGGCCACTGGCAATATCTTTTTCTCTCCCACTTCGTCCCAAAAGAGGGGTGTCTGGCACTTCCTTCCATAGAGTTTTCATATGGAGCCATACCAATGGATGAATGATAACTATTGTTATATGGGAATTCTACAAAAGGTAAATGAGCATCCCAACTTCCCCTGAAATCCATAACACAGCCTCGGAGCATGTCCTCCAAAGTTTGAATTGTTCTCTCCGACTGCTCGTCTGTCTGTGGATGGGCACTTGTACTAAAGGTCAATTTAGTTCCTAATGTGGCTTGCAGTTGCCTCCAGAAACGGGAAGTGAATCTTGAATCCCTATCAGACAAAATAGTTACCGGTACCCCATGCAATCTTACTATTTCCCAAATGTACAGGACAGTAAGTCTTTCCAAAGAGTATTTAACATTGATCGGTAGGAAATGAGCCGACTTGGTCAACCTATCAACCACCACCCATATTGCGTCCAAATTCTTCGGTGTTTGAGGTAGTCCTATCACGAAGTCCATTGTGATGTGATCCCAATTCCACTCAGGAATTTCCAATGGTTGTAATGTTCGTCCTTAACCTATTGGCACACCAAACAACGTGCCACGTAGTCCGCTATGTCCCTCCTCATATTATCCCAACAGTACCATTGTTTCAGGTCTCGATACATTATGGTTCCACCTGGGTGCACCGTATACTTGGATCGGTGAGCTTCCTCCAACACTCTTTGGGTGATTGCTGAATTTCGGGTAGCCAAAACCTACCTTTACAGGTCAGCACTCCTTCACTCTCTACTTCAAAATCTGGCAACTTCCCTTCAGCAACAAGCTTTTTCTTCTTTACCAATGATTCATCTGACTCTTGAGCTTTCTTGATCTCTTTTGGTAATTCAGCTTGTACCCTTAGATTGAAGAATACAAGTCATTCAGGTTTGGTCTCGCATTCCCAATTCTCTGCTTGTGATAACATTTTTGCCTCCTTTATCCAGATGTGCGCCAAATTCACCTTCCGGCTTAGTGCGTCTGCTACCACATTTGCCTTGCCAGGATGATAATTAATTATACAATCATAATCCCCCAAAAACTTCATCCACCGACATTGGCGCATATTTAGGTCCTTTTGGGAAAATAGGTACTTCAGGCTCTTATGATCTGACATTACTTCAAATGTGACTCCGTATAAATAATGTTGCCACTTCTTTAAGGCAAACACCGCTGCAGCTAGCTCTAGGTCATGGGTGGGGTAATTCTTTTCATAAAGTTTCAACTTTCGAGATGTATAAGCAACATCAATACGCACCTGAGACCATCTCCTGAAGCATCAGTATATACTATGAATCCATCATTTCCCTCGGGAAGGCTAAGGATTGGGGCAGTGGTCAGGCGTTTCTTCAATTCTTGAAAACTGGATTCAGTCTTCTCATTCCATTCGTACTTAACTCCCTTCTGAGTTAAGCAGAATAAAAGGGATGCTAGCTTAGAGAAGTCTTTAACAAAATGTAGATTATACCCTGCTAGTCCAAGAAAGCTCCGTACTTCTATACTATTGTTCGGCACCCTCCAATTTAGAATTGTCTCAACTTTAGAGGGGTCCACGGATATTCCTTCCTTACTAATCACGTACCCAAAAAGTTCACTTGGTTTAGCCAGAATTCACATTTGCTAAACTTGGCGTACAACTTATGCTCCTCAAGTAGTTGTAATACATTCTTTAGATGCCCTTCGTGCTCCTGTTGAGATTTGGAATAGACTAGGATGTCGTCAATGAACATGACAATAAAATCATCTAGGTATGGCCGAAATATTCGGTGCATGAGGTCCATGAATGCCGCTGGTGCATTGGTCACTCCAAATGGCATTAACAGGAATTCGTAATGACCATATCGGGTATTAAAAGCTGTCTTGGGTATGTCCTCCTTCTTCACTCGTAATTGGTAGTACCCTTGTCGCAAATCTAGTTTAGAAAATACAAATGCCCCTTGGAGTTGATCAAACAACTCCTCTATAATGGGAAGAGGGTACTTATTCTTAATTGTCACATTGTTCAAGCCTCGATAATCGATACACATCCAAAGAGAGCCATCCTTCTTCTTAACAAACAGTACCGGGGCTCCCCAAGGAGAGGTACTTGGTCGAAAGAATCCTCGAGCCAATAAGTCTTTGAGTTGTAGCTTCAACTCATGTAGCTCTAATTGTGCCATACGATAAGGGGTTTGATAAATATGTGCGGCTCCTGGTGCTAGATTAATAGTAAATTCAGTCTCCCTTTCAGGAGGTAAACTTACTAGTTCTTCTGGAAATACCTCAGGGAAGTCTTGGTCCACAATTATACCTTCTCCCTTTAACTGATACCCTAGCTTATTTAAAATATAAGCCAGTATTCCAGTTGCTCCCTTACAAATCATTCTTCGAGCTTTGGCTCCCGCCACAAGCAAGGAGGAAGATCTCTTATTTCCTACATCTACTTTAATAGGAAGTACCCCGGGTCGACACAGCTTAACTTCCTTCGTATGAAAATTTAACTGGGCGTGATTTTTAGCAAGCCAATCCATGCCAATTATCACCTCATATCCCTTTAAAGGTAAAGAAATTAAGTCTATGGGCAACTCCTGACGTCCTACATTCACCTCACAGTTTCTACATACACGTCCAGTTAGGATTTTACTATCATTTGTGGGAGTGCTAACTTCCAATTTATAGGGTAAGTCTTCTAATTTTTCTTCCATATTCTCAAGAAAGGAGTAACTGGAAAAAGAATGAGAAGCACCAGGATCAATCAAAACTTTAGCTATTTTACCCTGGATAGGAAGGGTACCTTCAATGACTTCGGTCGAAACCAGGGCTTCACTATCTTCCATCGCGTATACACGGGCCTGAACTTTTGGTTGACTGTCCCTGATTGCTCCTCCCTTCTAAGTAGGGGTGGGCGTCGGGTCAGTTTATTCGGTTTTCGGGTTATTCGATTCGGGTTATTCAGTTTTGCCTCTAAAAAGCTCAAAACCGAATCCGAACCGAATAATCCAAATAACCCGAATAAACCGAACCGAATTCGGAATTCGGTTTCAGTTTGAATTCAGATCTAATCCGAATAAACCGAATTTGAGTTGAATATTTTTTTAAAATGTTAAAAATACATAACTTAATTCAAAGTTCAAGAAAATTATTGAATATGTAATTTAAATTCTACATCACCAAAATCAATTCTTCAAAATTACAATCCCACAAATATAATATAAATTTAATTATAAAAATTTTAGGATTACACTTAATATTAAGGATCAATAGTTTGTTTTAATATTTATCTTTAAAACCTTCACATTTCTTCAAGACTTGAAGCACTTCACATTTACCCTGAAAATACAAAGAATTAAGAAGATTAAAACATCAATTCACGTCTGAGTGCATAAAAAGTATACTTTCCAAAGTCAGAATGCTGTTAATATGTCAATGAATTGCTAAATACAAATATCAAACTCATTAAATCTGGTTCTCAATCGGTTACTCATTAAATTAATCCTCATATGGAATAACTAAAGCTTGCAACCATCGAGATTGCCAATCGAGCAGCATGCCACTCTGGTGAATGAAAAGAACCATCCACCTGTGACAGTACTCATCAGAATATGCACACCAAAATTTGTGTAGTCTACTCAAAGTTACCATTAGCAGTAAACATATGGTCACACAATTCATCAGATTAGGCACATGCAAATATATTGTTGACTACAGATACAAAAGGAAGAAGAAACACATGCAAAGTGAAACTAATTTACGACAAAGTAGAGTTTGGACCTGAAATACATTAGTTTAAATAGTATTCTAGATGCCAACACATTGTTATAATTGACAGTAAGATAAAGGGCTGGCAGACATTACACCAAAAGAAAAAGCACAGACCTTTCCTAAAAAACCAGCGTCTGGTCTTCTTCTTCTCATGTTAAGGACAATGTTTCTCAAGTCGCAACTCACCAAAAGACCTTGAGATCAATAGTTTGGCCCTCCGGACATGGTACGCTGATGGTGAAGGACATGCTCTAACTAACTACAAAAAGAAAGGTTAAGTATAGTAGTAGTAAGACATGAGCAAATAAGCTGAAAAATAAAGGATCATTTGTCTAAAAAAAGGTGATAGCAGTCAGGTTATCAATCATACCAGTACTAGAACAACTCCCAGATAAGACAATAGATTCAATTATTTAATATTTTTTATTATTGCAAAAAAACAATTAATGGCATTTTTCCTTTGAATTCATAGACGTAATTCTTACTTTGTTTCAGCTGGGTTAAAGGCAACTGAAAAGGCAGCAGTAATCTCGTCCATGGCAGCATATGCAATATATATGTAACATAGCTGCAATTTTTTAAACAAAAAAATCAGAAAACATGTGCTCTTCACAATGGAACACTCAAACAAGAATATTTTTTAAAGTGAGCACACCATTAGAAAGAATCAGATGCCATTATCAATAGGTGTGATAGGCCTGCACAACTATGATGTTTACTCGTGGGATAATGAAATTGTTAAAATTCTTTCCTACTATGAAGGCTTCAGTTTGATCCTGCCCAGAAGTAGCGTCCCAAATATGAATTGGAAGGTCGCGGGTAGTGGTAGCAAATACACTTGTATCAGGACCTAAAACACAAAGTAGATAATTGCACAGAAACACTGTTCTCAGACCACAAACCAGAACCTATATGAAAATAATCATACGGCAAAATATACATACTGGAAGTAGACATGTGTGGATACCAGCAGTAATCATAGACTGATTCTCCCTCACTAATGACAAGGTTTGCCGCATATGAATCTAAAACGAATCAATCACCATTAAGCACATATATATACATAGTGAGAGAAGTAGTTCAATGAAACAAGCATAGTTACCAAGAGGGGTGCATCTATATTTAAATGAAGATTTCCAGCAAAATAAAAGGAAAACAAATTCATGTTGTACTATTTTGCATATCAGAATGGAAAAAGGCGAGATATGAGTTCTCACCATCAGAAGCAGAATAAGACCCTGCGTCGTCACCACTTCCATTGCATTACCTAGAACAATGAAGACCGACATTTGTCAAAAACCATAACTATATTATGTCTAGTTGGTTGAAAGTTTTTTATTTATAGCTGACATCAATGTAGAGGGGCAATGCAAGTGCATAAAACGATAGTAGCATAAAGCGTTCTTCCGGAGCAATTATCGATAAAATTCTACTCTCCTATGTTATCTGTACTAAAGAAAGGATTTTGGGGTGAATAATTTGTAATTCGTAAATTTTGAATTCTGCATTTAAAATAATAGTGGTGATCAAATATAGCACCAAGTACAATGATATAACCCATGTGATGCAGAACAAATGATTTATGAGATGATGTTGAAATTCATCAAGAGGCATTAGAATCAGAACACAAGAAAGCTACTTATATCCCAACTCATAATACTAAATTTGCAGCTATACAATGAATACAAACAATTAACAGGATAAAGGAAGCAAATCAGTTATCAGACTAAAAATAGTGAACACAGAAGAACATGTTAGTATGTTACTGCATTATTACAACACTATACCACAATTTTTTTGTCCTCAGTGTTTACTGTCATCATAATAAGAGGCAAAGTTTTTCTGCACAATGAGACTATGAGATAGCTAGATTAATGCAGAAGTTCTCTCAATTTTTACTAGTTCTCGCAAATTCATTGCAATTTTTTACAACAGTGATTCAAGATCACTGGCTAAACCAACAGGGCAACAACACTACAAAAACCACTTCAATATATTGAACAAAAAGATGCTCTCAAGATCATTGACTAAACCAATATCAATACATAACTATGAGATAGATTAGCAAACCAATGAAACTCAAACTATTATCTACAATCTTTTAAAATATACTCATTTGAAGTACCAACAGAACTTGAGTGCACTACCAAAGTTCAAATATATTTAACCACAAGAACTCTAACTACCTCCTAACAATCAAGTGCTATATCATAGAGCCCAAAAACAATGAGGTATTACATGTATATTCATAAAAGCCCTGTTCAGAAACAAATATAGCATTTTTACAGAAACAAAACGAGCCAACATACGGTACAATTTCATCAAGATACTCTCATAAAAACTAAAAGGGCAGCAGATTCTTCTTTTAATTTGAGTAAAAACTAAAGATACAAACATAAAAGAAATGAGATTATACCTGTGTGAAACAATGAAGTGAGAATCAACTCAAAATGCCAAACAATAAGCGGAAGCCAGTGAGGTCGATGGCGTGCGCAGTTCACAAAGCGGAAGGCGTGCGCAGTTCCTTGGTTTCCTCTGTTGGTTGCCTCTGTGAGTAACAAGCCCCCTGTTGTTTTCACTTCAACCTCAGCTACCTTCAAGACATTGATACAGAAGACCACTTAGTTTTGGCAGATATTGATACAGAAGACCTAAATAACACATAGCTTTGGCAGAGGTGAATGGGTGATGGGAGAAAAGGATGGGAAGTGACAGGGTTTTGTTCAAATGGAGGGATGCACAGCCTTTGCTCATTTGAAAGATTGTGAAACATATGTTACCCTTTTATATAGTTAGCTTATTAGGGTTATGATATTTTGGGCTTGTTTGTTGGGCTTAGGAAAGGCAAGGTTAGTTAAGATATTACACTTGGCCCAAGTTTTAGGAGTAGCATTATATTAATATATAAATATATAATATTGATTTATTTACAATTCGGTATTCGGGTCGGTTTTCGGTTTGAGTTTCAATATCCAAAACCAAACCAAAAACCATATACAAAATTTGGTTTATTTAATTCGGTTATCCAAAAACCGTATTTTAAATTCAGTTTTCCGGGTATTCGAATTCGGATAATTCAATTTTTGGTTCGGTTTTTAGTTTTCAGTTTTTTTGCCCACCCCTACTTCTGAGCAGGTTTGGCGACCGATGCCTGGGATCCCATGGGTTGAGACAAGCGACTCGGCTGAGCTTGCGAGCATTCAGATATTCTATGTTCAGTACTTCTACACCGTAGACACTTGTTTGCCCTCTTCCAACAATCCTTCTCATCATGGCCTTCCTTTCCACAATACGTGCAACATACTTGAGTCGTTCCTCTTGAGACAAAGCTCGAGCTCCTTGATGTGGTCGAGGGTCGGGATGTATTTCCCCTAGGGACTTTGTTTTGCTCAAAATTTACTCCATGTGGACCGGGATTGTATATTGATTGGGACCTCACATTCATCTTTCTCGATTGGTGCATGGCTCGTAAGGGACTCTTAGTTTCCTCCACTCTGCAAGCGGATTTGATGGCTGCAGCATAACTATGCAAATTTCCTCCACTCTTGCATTCCTCTTCCATCGAGACCATCTTCTCTGCAAATTTAGAGAGGCGGGAAAACTTTGCCTCATACTCTATTACGCTCATCAGTCCTTGTTTCAAGTTTATAAACTCCGCTTCTTTCCTTTCGATAACTATGGGTGGGATAAAATTCTTCTTAAACTCTCTTTCAAAATTTTCCCAGGTTCTGGGAGCCTCTTCCATGTCTCACTTCCTTTGTACTATGTTCCACCAATCTAGTGTGGCGCCTTCTAATTGGAATATAGCGAAATTCACTTTCCGCTCATCCATATGTCCCAAGGCTCGGAAGGTTTGAGCCATCGTTTCAATCCAATTTTCAGTGACTTCATCATCTGGGGCCGCCGCTGAACTTGGGTGGATGAAACTTCTGGAATCGTTCCAAGGCCACGTCTTCAGTCTCTGGTCTATGACTTCGATCCCTGATCGGAGATCAAACTCGATTGTCCCTCTCTATCATGCGACTCAATATTTCTGTGACTTAACTTGCGAATAATTCCATCGCAGCAGTTGGGGGATTCTGTCCCACGGGTGAGTTCAAAGTTTCTCCTTGATCCCTTTTCATTGTCCTACACTCAATAAGTTAGTTCCACTAATTTAACCAATCCTTATTTGATTACCTAACCAAAAGAATATAATTCACAAAATATTTTTATACCATCACAAAACTGTTTACAGCAATTGTTGTAAGATATTTGCGATAAGTTTTATAGTCCTCTAGCGTCGTCTCCCGACAAAAAATTCGGACTCGTTTCTTATTTTAATGTTTATTCTACATAAGGTTAGTATCTTAGTTGTAAGGTTTTCCTCCAAAAGTCCGCTTCTAATTCTAATCGACCCTTGAATCCTTGGTGGAGTCACCTCATTCTTCTTGCTCGGCTCTAGGGTATGCTTGGTCCATTAAATCATCCTGCAACGTAGTGAGAGATTGCTTCATTGTGCCCTGAGTCTCTCTAATATGCCTCCAATGTGCTTCCGTTGGTTGCCGACGATAGGCGGTCAAACCTCCCAGTAGCTCCTGGGTATTTACCAGGACCGAGCTTACTTCTCGGATGATTTCTTTTCGTTCAGCATGCCATTGCCCGAGCTCCCTACATCTTTGGTTCTGCAGTCGATGGTTTTTGGCGACCGCTGTGTTTGCTCTCGCTTCTTCTGCATTTGCACGCAGGTGCTGTTCCCACATTGCATCATTCATCAACTGTTCATGGGTCTCGAGGCTAAAGACCCTGTTAATTAATTCTGCTCATTCCGTAATCAAAGCATGTACTACCCAATTTGGATAGGCGTGAGTTTCCACCCACTGAGAATTGTCAACAATTTCTGCCCAAGAAAAGAACGCCTCCGGGAAGGCTCCGGTATATCTTTTTACCTCAATGACTTCTTGAAAAGTATTACTTGTGATTTCAACATTATTGTCCATCTATCGAAATAGCAACCTTGTCAGTTTGATAATTTATACACAACTAACTCTCCTTACTTTATTCATAATTCATTTAATTTCCTCTAGAATCTTTTATTAAGGTAAGTATGAGTTTGCCTTTACTTAGTTTGAGAATGCTCTGATACCATATCTGTAACACCCTAAACCTAACGTTCAATGTCGGGTTGGGTTTGAGCGTGCTACCGAAAGGGCCGATATTAACGAGAAATTAAAGTTTATTTTGAAGCGATTTAAATAATTCAAAACCTAATTTACTATTACAATGACAATGATTTATTACAAATGTCAAATAAAAGTTTCTCTTAACTGTTATAACATCTAAGTTCATAAAAAAATTCAAGTAGCCAGGGTCTTTCTCAAACGAAGTAAAGACAACAAGCACTCTTCTTTTACTATTCTTCTTCACATGAAAAAGGGTTATTTAACTAGGGTAAGCTCCTTGCTTAGTGAGGTTCCATCGCCAGTATTTACCTAGTTGAGTTTTAGTGATCACAGAATAACAATTAACAATTAGCCAGGTATTTCCTAGCACATAGTAAAAAGGATACTAGTGGTTAATGCCGAGTTGTTGCCAAGTGCCTATATGACAACTGTGACTAACATACACAACATAACCCAGTCTGTGATGCCCGAAGGCTATCAGTTAAGAATTCACTTTCCCATTCAGTTACGAGCTCGTATTAGTCAGGTGGTTATGCTAGCATACCAAACTTCACATATAGTCGGTCTAATCAGATGGTCTGGTCAGTACCGTTCCCCGCCGACTTTGACCAAACTACAATCGCGTCGGGGCCCCCGAAATTCATAGACAGGTAATCAGGTAGCAGGTAATTCACGTTTGACACGGCAAGATAAATTACAAGCCGGTCATCCACATAACATATCAGAGCAGTATATAATTCAAGTTGGACACGGCAAGATAAAGTACAAGCCGGTTGTTCACAGGAAAATATTATCGGAGCAGATCATAATTCTGTTTCTTGATAATTGAATATAGTAATATGCACTCAGTTTAACAGTCATTATATATCATCAATTTAAGTTTAACAGGCATGCCCCTTTATAATGGAGTTTGAGTACAAGTTCGAGTGGTGAGGATTTCAGTAGTTCGAGGGGTGAAGTTTTCAGTGAGTTCGAGAGGTGAAGTTTTCTGTAGGTTCGAGAGGTAGTTTCAGTAGGGGTTCGAGAGCAGGGGTTCTAGGACAGGGGCTCGAAAGGTTATTGTTTAGCAGGGGTTCGAGAGGTAAGGGTTTAGCAGGGATTCGAGGGCAGAGATTCGAGGGCAGAGATTTGAGGGTAGAGGTTCGAGGGCAGGGGTTCGAGAGGTTATTGTTTAGAAGGGGTTCGAGAGGTAAGGGTTCAGCAGGGGTTCGAGGGCAGAGATTCGAGGGTAGAGGTTCGAGGGTAGAGGTTCGAGGGCAGAAGCAGAGGTTCGAGGGCAGAGGCAGAGGTTCGAGGGCAGAAGCAGAGGATAGGGGTTCGAGGGCAGAGGCAAAGGTTCGAGGGCAGAAGCAGAGGATAGGGGTTTGAGGGCAGAGGAAAGGGGTTCGAGTGCAAAGGTTCGAGGGCAGAAGCAGAGGTTCGAGGGCAGAGCAGGGGTTTGAGGGCAGAGCAGGGGTTCGAGGGCAGCATGTACCCATACAAGATAAATATATATTTTTTACTTCAATTCATGCTAAGGCAATGAAAACACTCACCTTGGTTAAAACATGGGCTTGGACCACTTCCGTTTCTTACTTTACTACTATTCACCACTGTTCTTTGGCAAGAGTTTTGCTTACCGCGTGTGAAGGTAAGTGTTGGGGATCAAATATTTATACTTGGTGAAAACCTAGGTTCTAACACCTACCAACCTGAAATCCACTTGCCCAAAAAATTACTTTGGAAAATTCTTTCACGTTCTTCGTTCATCTCCTCTTCCTAGCAATTCCATTTGCCGAAATTACTTTGGATAATTTCTTTATGTCCGCCGTTTCTTCTTCCCTTAGTTTTCCTTGTTTATTCATTCACTTATTTATTTAATTATTGCTATTATATATATATAATATGTATTATCATCTTCCTTGTACTTGCTCATTTATTTATTACTTACTTGTTTATTTATTTATTATTATTATTATTATTATTATTATATATTTATATATATATATATATATATACACACAAAGATATATGTATATATATATCTTCTTTGACAACACTAATTCTTAGCAATTAACTATAATTAGTCAATATATGTATAGTGGTAATATACCGGCTATAAACAGTCATATTCCAAACGGTAATATAACGATTATAAACGGCTACATTTTATAGTATATGTATATATATATATATATATATATATATATGAATTTATCCGACATTTTCAAAACCACCTTTCCTCTTCTATCTTTTTGATAACATGTCGAGACTAATTTCAGTCTTTGCTGCAGTACTTATCACGGTACTGCATGTTTGTATTCTCACTGGAGATCTTACGCCGGAAGAATTTTGTTACTCTTCAATAATGATTGGATTCATTTATTACCTTTTATTTTTCACAATCGTCATAAATTTTTGTATTTCTAATTACATTTAATAAATTATTTTATTTCCCCATTATACAGTAACATCAATAAATTGTTAGTTTTGTAGACAATGTTCAACCATTACGGTTGGGGTTTTCACAATGTGGCCTAATAATAATACGTTTTTACCTTCTTCGTTGTTAAGAGCATTTTTTCTTGGAGATATGTTTCAAGGATCTGTGTCCCTAAGAGCCTTCTGTGGGCAGTTCAGACCTCTCCGAGATGTTAGCCTAGGGGGGTCAGTGTAGGGCCTTAGGTGGGCAGTTCAGACCCTTCCGAATTGTTTCCTTATGGGGGTCAGTGCCCTCAAGGCGGTCTCCGAACGTCCAAGGGGAACGTGCATAAGGTCTTCGGTGGGCAGTTTGGATCTTCCGAACACCTCTGACTCCATTTCTCGGAAATGCATTCTGATTTTCTTGAAGGGTTAATTATAAGGAATGCATTTTCATATAAAAATGGAGCCCAAAGATACAAAAAATCTTATAGAATTAAAGCGCTAGCTGATCAAGGACATCGTCCGACCTATAGCTACTTTGGGAGGGCCATTTTTCAACCTCACCAAGTCATCTAGGATTTTTAGGCATAATATCTTCTAAGGTTTGAGACGTTCCATCTGCGCGGAATCGCCTCACCTTGGGGGGTTTCAAGCACATAGCTACCTCCAGGGCCAATTTCCACAATCCAATAGGGTCAGAGATAATCAGCCAAATTAGATAATCAGCCTTATGGGGGGCTATGCACCGAAGGAGCGGCTACAGGTGTCCTCGGCGATATAGTTCATCCTCGTGGATTACATACTTAGGTGTTTTAAGCCTAATCTTCCTTGCTTCGACGACATCTTCCGGGAGGGTACCATCTCGAAGGTAGCCAATGATAGGTGTTATCCACAAATCTTGCTCTTCTACCATCATCACTGTTTCCTCTTCATCAAAGCTTGGTTTGCTCAACGTTTCTACCATCAGAGGCCCTTGACATTGCAAGTCCAGATCGGCTGAAGCTAACTTGCTTAGAGCGTCGGCCTTGTGACTTTTTCCCGAGGGACCTATGTGAGGGTATAATGATGGAAACGTCTAAGAAAGGGCTTCACCACTTCTAGATAGTGATGTAGGGTCCTTTCCCTAGCCTCATATTCCCCATTGACTTGAAGGACCACGATATAGGAATCGTTGAATATGTCCAAACTTCGAATGCCCAAGTCATTAGCTATTCGAAGGTCTGTGATCAGGGCTTCATATTCCGATTTGTTATTCATGGCCTTGAAGTCAAAGTGCAAGGCATGTGGGTAGTCTTTCTTCTTGGGGATTGTTAGCAAGATGCCAGCCCCACTGCCTCTGGAATGTGACAAACCGTCCACATACAACTGCCAGGCCTCTTCGGACTCTTTCTCTTCATGTACTACAATTGGTTCAATAGTTTCTACAATGAAGTCCGCTAAAGCTTGGCCCTTGATGGCTGTCCTTGGGTGGAACTGGATGTCATACTCACCCAGTTTAATGGCCCACTTCATCATTTCGATAACTGGTTTAGTTAAAATAACGGATAAAGTAATTAAAATACGTTTATGCAATTAGTACAATTAAAATAGCGAAATAAGTAAATAAAACATATTTTCTTTGTGAAAATTTCTTTAAAATTACTTCCAAAAAGGTTTAGTTAAAATTTAGAAACTCTCACCTTTCTTATGACTCAAAGTGTGTGATTTTCTTCAGTAAACCCTACAAATATATTTCCATAATCTAACGTTATTAATCTATAAACGAATATATCGTAGTCGATAAATTTATTTTCTAAATTAAATCCCAGCCGACCAATATTTTTTAAATCTCATAAATCATATACGCATACTATTATCCATATTTAAAATGTATGTTGAATTTTATTATTTTCTCAACCTGCAACTTTGTGTTTACGTACATAATCTAATTACTAATCCTAATTAACCAAAGAAATTTCCACATAGTTATTATACTTTTTTCTTGAACTCACCATGAATATTAGCTCCTGGAAACAGACGTACTGCACAACTACTCCTATGAAACAAATTTCCAGATCAACAAAATCAACACTACCTCTCTCAGATTCTCACATCATGTCTGCAAACATTGTAAAAACTAAAACCCTTAGTGAAAACTCTAAAGACTTGTCAATATACTATACTACGTACTCCATTGTTAAGGAATTAGAATATTACCTGTAATTATATTTATATTCTATTACCTTTTCCTAGCTTGTATAGGTATCATGTACTACTATATAATGTGTCCTGAGTTTCAGGAATAGACACACAATTATTACCCTTATTTTCAACATGGTATCAGAGCTCGGGTTGGGTTATTGGACCGATGTGTGGATCCCCTTTAATTTGGCCCGATGTGGGTCGTGGAGTGTTTCCACGTTGCACGTGAGGGGCGTGTTGAAAGATATGTCCCACATCGGTTTCTTACAAAGTTAATGACTTATATATAAGGTCTTGGGTCACCTCCACTTAGTACCAATTGGTTTTAAGATGGAAGTCCAAGATACCTTGAAATTTAGCATCCATTCTTAATGTCAGCATAAACACCACAAACCCAAACCAGTAGTATACATACATTTCCCTTCTGATTTTATTTATCTACCTACATCACAGTAACTTTAAGTTGCATATAACTACAATTAATACAGCTTGCCAGTATTTCCTTTCCATTCATACTCAATCCCAGGTGATAATTAGCAGTACCCTTATACATGAATACAGTCGCACACACCGACCCATCCTGAGACCATTACCATTCATCAGTACTCTTGTCCGTAAAACACATACGCCATTCCCTGATGATGCATTCAACCAAGAAGATCTATTTATGTTTATAACTTGTTGAAGAAAATAAGGTAATAATCGTGTCTTTTATTTATGATCTCAGGGTCCATTATATAGTAGTACAAAATAACTATACATATATAAGCTAGGAAAAGGAAATAGAATCTAATTACAATTACAAGTAATATTTATATTCCTTAACACTCTCCCTCAAGTTGGAGCATAAGGATCAGAAATGACCAACTTGCCAAGTAATGAATGAAACTAGTTACGTCTGAGAGCATTGGTAAACAAGTCCGCTGGTTGATTTGTAGTGCGGATATGATGAGTAACTATAGTACCAGACTGCACAAGATCCCGGACAAAATGACAATCCACTTCAATATGCTTCGTACGTTCATGGAACACTGGATTTGCTGCAATATGAAGAACGGGTTGACTGTTACAAAACAAACGCATAGGAGAAGTATGTGCAACCCCTAAGTCTTTCAGTAAAGACCTAAGCCATAACAACTCATAACAGGTAATAGTCATAGCACGATACTCCGCTTCAGCAGAAGACCGAGAAACTATAAGATGCTTCTTGGTTTTCAAAGAAATCGAAGAATCACCAATCATCACAAAGTAACCGAAAAGAGAACGTTGGGTAATAGGGCAAGCAACCCAATTAGAATCACAGTAAGCGGTCAACTGTAATGCACTACGAGAATAGAGAAATAAACCTTGACCATGATGGCTCTTCTAGCAGTGCAAAACACGAACTGCAGCTTGCCAGTGAGGAACACAAAGTGACTTCATGAATTGAGAAAGTGTGTGAACCGAATAACTAAGCTCAGGATGTGTGATGGTAATGTATATCAGGCGTCCAACCAGTCGCCTGTACTGCTCAAGATCATGGTAAAGCAGGCCATCAACACGCGCTAGAAAGTGTTGTTGCTTCACCTGAAATTCAGTCAGTTTAGAGGCAGACAAACTTGTATCAGATAAAATGTCCATGGCATATTTCCTTTTCGAAAGAAACATCCCCTTCGGTCTTCTAGCAATCTCTATGCCCAAGAAATACTTAAGTAAACCAAGATCTTTCATATGGAAACAAGAACTCAAGTATTTCTTGAACTCGGGGATAAGCGCAGAAGAGCTACCAGCAATGACCAAATTATCCACATAAACCAGAACATGCAAAGAAACTGATCTATGGGAAAAGACAAACAAAGAGTAATCTGCCTAGCTCTGAACAAAACCAAATGCTCGTAAAGCCTGAGCCAATTTGGTAAACCAATTTCTAGGAGCCTGCCAAAGATCGTGAAGAGATTTCTGAAGGCGACATACCTGACCATGGGGCACGGCATAACCTAGCGGGGTCGCATAAAAACTTCTTCAAGCAAATCACCATGTAGAAAAGCATTATGGACATCCATCTGATGCAGTTCCCAACCACGAATGACCGTAACAGATAAGAATAGGCAAACGGAACTCATCTTCGCAATCGGAGCAAATGTCTCAATATAATCAATCCCCTCAACCTGGTGATTCCCGAGAATCACTAGGCGTGCCTTATGACGTTCAATAGTACCATCTGACTTAAACTTCGTCCCCATTTGCAACCAATCTCCTTCTTATCCAGAGGCAAAGGGACCGAAGTCCAAGTCGGATTGCGCTCAAGCGCAGTAAGCTCTTCAGTCATAGCATCTCGCCAATGAGCATGTTGTGATGCCTCAGAAGAAGTGGTGGGATCTGCACTAGATGTTACAGCACCTAAAAATCTAGAAGAAAAATTATCACAATTTACATAATCAGTAAGAGGATAGAGAACACCTGAGGATAGTGACGGTGCATGAGTGAACGTAGTAGTAGGGGGTGTCTTCAGCAGTAAGAGCATAGATGTAATCATCACAATCATAATCTTTCAAATAAGGAGGAGGTCGGCCAGAGCGAACACTCTGTCTGATATGAGGCAACTTAGCGGCGGGAGGAGACGCTGGAACAACCGACAAAATAGGTGGCAGAGCTGACAGACGCAGACGGTGAGCAGAATCAGTCGGGGCCAGAGACACTGCATCTGGCAGCAGAGCATAAAGAGTCACCGAAGCTGGCGGCACGTGAGGCACGTGAACGCTGTTCACCGGTGGCATGGGAAGCGCATGAGGCGGTGGCGTCCTGGGCGGTGCATCATTAGGTCGGACCAACAAGGGTTACCGGTGATCTGTGTCGGTCACTGGAACTGGAGAAGCGGCCAGCGGTATATGCACAGCAGTATCTTGCTAGAAGGGTACGACAACAGTAGGTGGAACAGGAGCAGTGGTAGCCGGCGGAACAGGAGCGGCGATGACCGGCAGCATAGGGACGACGGCTGTTGGCGGGACCGGTGGTGCCGCAATCTGGGCATGTGACTCCAAGGGTAGGGGAAGTGATGTCGGCGGTGAGGTGGTGGCATCGCCGAGATCTACAGAAGAGGCCGATGTCGGAGTTGTTGCATACGGGAACTAGTCTTAAAAAAAGTTGGCATCCTGACTGTTAAAGATGATGTGGGATTCCAGGTAAAAAAGGCGATAGCCTCTCTTTCTGGCAGGATAACCGAGAAACAAACACTACCAACTTCTTGATGCAAACTTGTCGCGGTATGTGGAAACGTGAGCTGCAAAATGCAAGCATCCAAATACCTTTAAATATGAGTAATTTAGAGCTTTTCCATATAGCATCTCAAAGGGAGTGCGACCATTGAGATGTTTCATCGGTGTTCGATTAATCAGATAAGCATCAGTAAGAACACATTCCCCCCAAAACTCAATTAGAAGACTAGCTTGAAACTGTAAGGCACGTGCCACGTTGAGTAAATGGTGATGCTTTCGTTCAACTTGACCATTCTTCCATGGTGTATCAACCATATATGTCTAAAAAATGATCCCAAATGCAGAAAAATGAGATCTCAAAGGCAAAAATCCAGTCCCGTTGTCAGCACGAACACGCAGTATAGTTCGGCCTCATTCATTCTTGACCAGAGCACAAAATTCCAAAAATCTAGAAGCTACTTCTGACTTAGCCACTAATAACTAAACCCAAACAGCTTGGGAATAATCATCAACTATTGTAAAAAAAATAAAATGCACCACTAAAAGATGGTGTTCTATAAGGACCCCAAACATCACAATGTACTAATTCAAATAAAGCAGTAGCATTTGTAGAACTCATTGGAAAACTATGTCTAGTCGGTTTTGCTCTATAACATACAGAGCAAGGTATAGTAGTATTATTTGTGCTAAAATCAAGAGTAGGAACAGAAGACAACACTATTGATGATGGAAGACCAAAACGTTGATGCCATAAATCAGATGAAGAAACTGAAGCAATAGTTGGAATAGACTGCAGGATATGAGGACAAACGCGAGTATCCAACAGACGAAGCCAATAACCCCCCCTGTTGTTCACCCACGCCAATCACAGCTCTCGTACTGATTTTCTGTAAAATGCAATAATTTTCAGTAAACAAGGCTAGACATTTTAAGGCATATAACAATCTAGGGCATGATAATAAATTGCATCACAAAGTAGGTATGTAGAGCACATGAGTAAGGGTGAAATCACCCAAACAAATAGAACCATATTGAGTAGCAGACAACACAGATCCATCAGGTAGTATAACACTCACAGAATTGGTAGCAATAGTATTATCAGTAAGAGAACCCTTGTCACCAATCATATGATATGAGGCTCCCGAATCAAGAATCCAGGAAAAAGTATACTTACCTGACCCATGGTCAGATAACGAATGAAACTGATTAAATAAATGTATGGCCGTACTTCATTGGTCGTCATTGGTCGTCAGATCGGAGGAGGCTGTCGTCACAAACCCTTGCGACGACGTCACTACACCGGCGAAAATAGCCATAACACAATTTATTTTGTGTAATAAACAAATAAAATAAGTAGCTCACATAAGGAAATCATGTGAAATAGGCCGCTTACAAAACAAAAAAATGTGTCCCTGGACTTGCGCGTGGAAACACGCGCTGCTAGAGGGGAGGGTGCATCTGATACTCAACCGCGCATGAGTTCACTCGCCTTTGATGGTCGCACGTGTGAATCTCATGTGTACCTTCAACCTGAGCGAAGAACAGCGCAACCGGACTCCGGAGCAACAGGCAGGCAAACGGAGCTAACGGCGCTAGCCGGTCACGAGCGAAGAACGACGCAATCGGACTCTGGAGCAACAAGCAGGCAAATGGAGCTAATGGCGCCGGTCGAGCAATAGTCGGAGATGCCGGAAACTACCGATTGATCGGCGACAACGAACAGTAGGCGGCGACGGTCAGCAATTGGTGGCGATGAATGACCAGCGGAAGGATCTGTGGTGGACGGCAACAGTAAAGATCTGTGGCTCCGATAGAGCAATGGGTGGCGGACAGCGGCAGGCTGGTGGTGTAAACCAACGACAAATATATATTTTTCTCTTTTTTTTGTAAGGGTAGAAACTCAGCTTGGATCGGCAGAAAATTTAAGACAGAAAATTTAGAGTTCTAGCTCTGATACTATGAAGAAAATAAGGGTAATGATTGTGTCTTTTATTTATGAGCTCAGGGTCCATTATATAGTTGTACAAAATACCTATACTTATACAAGATAGAAAAAAGAAATAGAATCTAATTACAATTACAAGTAATATATATATTGCTTAACACTTGTGTTTCATTATAAACCTCAAACTATTGTTGTGCGTAAGAAAATACGAGCACCTTTAAGTTAGTATTTCTTGAGAATAATGATAATACTTTTGAAGAAAACACTACGACAATGAACATAACTAGAACTACACATAAAATCACCCTATGGCAAGGAACGATGAAATAATTCAATTTGTTAGACGAAACAACACATGTTCAAATAACTCTCAACTTATCAAAGCAATATCAATTATTGTAAAGAGTACGTTTGCTGCCAGGAATTCATCTACATCAAAACAAGCCTAAACTCAAGGATTTTATTAGTATAACCTCAAGAACCTACTGTTGATGATCGAGGAATACGGAACCTACGGTTGATGATCGAGGAATACGGAACCTACGGTTGATGATCGAGGAATACGGAACCTTTTTTTTTAGATTGAGGGTGATATTATTAGCTACCCCAGAGCTGTAAACAGAGAAAGCAAATTGGCCTAAAGGCTCAGTATGTTACAGTGTAGGAATGAAGCAATACAAGGCTCTAATCTAGCCTATAGAGCAGAAACATGTATTGTTCTAGCAAATGATCAGAAAGATCATCAAAAGAATCTAGATTTTCCTCACTAGACATATTAGCGAATCGAGTTATCGAAACACAAGTCTGTCCCATGAGGAAAATTAGATTATGCTAAAACATTAATATTTACAAAAGTAGGAAGCAGCAGCATGACATGTGTTAAGATGCATGAACATTCGTAGTGCTACTGTAAGAGTTATCCCAGCAATGAAATCCTCAGTAATGGTCCAGTGTTTCCATGCTCACATAAAAATTCATGAACTGTGAAAGGTGTCAATCAATGATGTCCCATGGAAGATTCTGCAAATAACATGATTAGCATTTCCGATTCTATTAATGAATTCTAATACTTGGTATCCCAGCTGCATCCAATATAATCAGACCCCTGATTTCATTAGAAACAGAATTCAAGTGAAACTGACCATTCTGCCTATGAACCGTAGTTTTGGCCAGAGCATCTGCCACTACATTACCTTGTCTAAGTGTATGCACAAGCTTGATATTTCCAAGGCTCAATTTAGTTTCATAGCATAATTCAAATAAGGGTCATAGAGCTTTATATGGATCCATAATATGCATTATAGCTTGTGAACTATCAGATTCAATAAAACAGTAATGAGGGGCTAGCTGTATGAGATCAATTCCTTTTTTAATTGCCAAAATCTCAGCCTCTAATGAACTTTGTGCCTCCGTAGAATAGCTAGCCATAGTAATTACCCCACCATTTCCATCTCTGAGAACAAGACCTATCCCAGTACTATTAGCTGTTTTCCAAGCTGCATCCACATTTAACTTATTACCTAATTCTGGTTTGTTCCACTTGACAGCAGCTAAATGAGGTGATGTTTTTGTTGGCCATTTTGGTAATAATCCTGACTGTGTCAACAATCTGGTATCTTCACAATTAGTGAACAATGGCTTTGCATAAAAAATATTGAAAATATACTCCCTTATCCTTGTTATAGTAACTTGAGTATTAGGGTTTATATTTTCAAACATTTTTTCACACCTAGCTTTCCATATAAACCAGCAAACCACCATAGGTAAAAGTCTGAATAGGCAAGAATGCAATGTAGTTTGAACTGGATTTGTGAGGTAATATGATAATCTATTCCAGAGAGTTGAGAAATGTGGCGGAGTTATCCCTATAATGCCGTGAATTTCTTTCCAGATAAGAGTAGCAAAAGAGCAGTCATTGAAAAAGTGTTGGATGCCATCAGTATTGTTACAAAACAAGCATTTAGAAGGAAGGTGAAAACCAAAAACTCTAAGGACATCATCAAATGGAAGAAATGCATTGAAAAGTTTCCACATAAAGATGGATATCTTTTTCTGAGCTCTTGGAAACCATAACTTACTAAGAATAACAGAGGTACCTCTGTTGGTTTATAGTAGCTTGTAAGCTGATTTGAAGGAGAAATTCCCTGCTATCTCAGGCATCCAGATGAGTCTGTCTGCTCTCTCCTCCCATATTTTGGACTCCTGCATAGCAAGACAAATTTTAGGATGTAGCAATGGATAAATAGAGGCAGAAAAATTAGTCCTATTTAGCAGAAAGTGGCTAACAGTGCAGTCAAAGGGAATGTTGGTGAGTTCATAATCACAATGATCAATTAATGAACCTTTGCCTGTCCAGTTTGATGTCCAGAAGTTACATCTCCCATCACCAATAATAACCCTAGAATTTCTCTCCGCTGAAGAATTAACTGATTGAATCCTTTTCCATGTTTGGGATTTCCTAGCAGCAGGTGTTAAAGACCAGATAAATTGTGCCCATGGAGCTTTCCCAAGCTGAAATTTCCACCACAATTTAAGAGAGCATGCTCTTATAATTATGGGGATTGATCTGAATGCAAGGCCATTCTGATCCATTGGGTAGCATAAATTACTCCATCTTCTCCAAACTCTTTTTTGGCCTAGATCAGTCTCTCCCCAAAAGAACTTAGACATCATTTTTTCCAAACTTTTGACTACCTGAACTGTAGCCTTCATAACAGTCCAAATATGCTGAAGGATTGAGCAGATAAAGCTTTAATTAAAGTCATTTTTCCCCAGAACTTAGCCATCTATTTTTCCAGTTTTGCAACCTTCTATCAACTATTTCTAAAAGGGGCTGGAAGTAAGCATTTAACACTCTACCTTTAAACATGGGACATCAAAAATATTTAAATGGAAAAGAGCCCTGCTTCATTCCTAAAATCTCTTTTACCTGCCTAGTTTTAGCCACAGTGGCCCCCTTACCCAAGTAAAAATCACTTTTTCAAAATTTACTTTTTGCCCTGTTGTTTTTTCAAAAATCACAAGGAAAGCTTTCATTTGAATTAAGTTCAATTTACTAGCTTTCAAGAAGATGACAGTATCATCTGCATAACTAAGATGAGAAATTGGGATTGCCCCTTGAGGAAGATCAAAATATTGCAGCTTGCCGGAATTAAAGACATAAGCTAAACTTCTTGTGAATGCCTCAGTAAAGATATTAAAAAGGAAAGGGGATAGAGGATCATCTTGTTTAATACCTCTAGAAGATTTGAAGAAACCTACGGGCTTACCATTAATCAACACAGAGAACCAAACCTGAGTAATAATTTTCATGACAGAATGAACAAATTTACCATGCAATCCAAACTTTAACAGAATACTATTAAGAAAAGTCCAACTAACCCTATCAAATGCCTTTGTTAGATCTAGTTTAATTACACAATTTGGGTCTCTATTCTTCCTATCCAAGAATCTCAGCATCTCTTTGAGATAAATAACATTGTCAGATATATCCCTTTGGCACATAAAAGCTGACTGATGTGGGGATATGAGTTTAGGCATAATCACTTTTAACCTCTCCATTAACAGTTTTGAAAAAATCTTGTTAATGAAATTGGACAAACTAATATGCCTATAATCTTTAAAAGAAGATGGAGATTCTTTTTTAGGAATAATAGTGATCCATGTTGCTGCAATTCCTCTAGGAATGGGAGAACCAGAAAGAAAATCATTTACAGCTATCAACAGATCCTGGCATATTATTTCCCAAGTTTTTGTAGAAAAATTTGATGAAAAACCATCAGGCCCTGGACTACTATTTTTATTTAAACCAAAGACAACCAATTTAAGCTCCTTAGCAGGCCTAATAAGCAAATTATTATCCTGATCAGTTACAGTTTTAGGAATTTGACTCAGAAAGTGAGAGAAGAATTCACCATTTGAATCTGTTTTAGGTTCAGAAAGAAGGTCCGAATAATATTCAATAGCCTCAGTTTCAATTTCTTGAATATCCTCATTCCAAACTCCCTGTGAGTTTATTATCTTGGAAATACTTAGTCTAGACCTACTTTCTTTTACAGAGTTATGGAAAAATTTAGTGTTTTCGTCACCATCTCTGAGCCATTTAATTCTGGACTTTTGTTTCCAGAATTTTTCCTGTTCTTTTAGGGATCTGAGGAGAAGAGCATGTGTCTGTTTAAGCTTAATCAATTCAGTTTCTGAACTGTTTAAATCATAAATGATTTCCTGAATTCTCAAATCCCCCTCTGTCTTTGTAACATTATCATGAATATTTCCAAAAAAAGTTTTATTCCAGACCTTAATTTTGTTTTTCAACCTCTGTAATTTTAAGAAAAAACCAAGCATTCCAGTTTCAGGCATAGGTATTTCCCAATCATTCTTTATCAGTGGTAAAAATCCAGACCTGTTAAACCATGCATTGATAAATCTAAATGAGTTAGGAGACGAGGGTATAGAGATGCCTACAGTAAGAAGAAGAGGGCAGTGATTAGAGGCACCTTTATTAAGTACTTGGATAGAAGAAGAAGGAAATTTTGTACTCCACTGAAGGGTACAAAGTCCCCTATCTAACCTCTGACTGGTAGGGTTTTTAAGTCTACAATTTGACCAAGTAAAAGTATTCCCAACTGTGTTGATATTATAGAGTGCATTATCATCAATGAAGCTATTAAAATCTTCCATACTAGATTTTTTTGGAAATGAGGGACCTTTATATTCATTGAAAGAAGATATTGTGTTAAAATCACCAATGATTAGGGTATCATTCATATTTCTATCACTCAAAGCTTTCCACAGCTTTTTTCTCCCAACAACTGTTCTAAGTGCATAAACAAAAATTCCTTCCATTGAGGTATTTAGTTTATGACTGTGAATGTTAACTGACAGAAATTGCAAATGATCGACTAACCGGGTTACATTGATTTGATCATTCCACATTAACCATATTTCTCCATTTGAAGCCTGCATGCAGTTAGCGAAGTGTAGATCTTTCATGTATTCCTCACATTTTTCATTATTATACCATGGTTCAATAAGGCATAATAATTGAATTTTGTGTGTTTTAACAAGATCCTTTAATCTACAGAGTGATTTTTTCATGCCTCTAATATTCCAGACCATAAAATTGATTTTAATGGTTGTACTAATCATTTAAAACCTTTTTTAAAGCCTTTTGAAGATCTAGTGATGATGTTGTTGGGACTAAATTGTTTACCAGGGGACATTATCTTATTGAGCTGTGTAAAAAAATTATTTTTCCTAGATCCAGTAAGACCTTGTATATTGTGAGTATTTTTAGGGCTACATACCTTTGCTGTGTCTACCTTTTCATTAGATTTAGTGTTTTGTACGTCAGAGGTTTGGGAGAAGGAGAGCTCTTCAGTATGCTCCTCAAAATCTGCAGCTGTACTTACTTTAGAAGACTGATCATCCTGCTCCTCCTCCTCCCCATCTAGCCCATGTTGTTGGTCTTCCAGTAGAGGGAAGAATCTGTTATTCCTGTGACCTTCCTGGGAGTGGTAAATCTTATCTAGAGAGGATCTTCTACCAATCTTCCTATTATCTGTCCAGAGATCATCCTTGGAATAGTTCATCCTATAGACATGGTTAGTTCTAAAGGAGATCATTTCAGGATCAGGAGAGATAGCTCTGTCACTACTATCATTTTGAAAAATTGTATTATCATTTTTTGAGGTTAAATGGAGTAACTCTATTGAGTGTTTGGTGTTTGAGGTCAAGGGGGGAGCTCAGTTGAGCATTGGGCATTTTTAAATATGTTAGCTTGGTAAGCACCGGGGGAGGTTATACGCTCCACAATCTTATCCTTTGGAACATAGTAACTTTTCTTCTGCTGAGCTTTGAAAACCCTGTCCTTTTGCACTGTTGATAATCCAGAAGCACCTTCCTGAATAATCACAGGATCCCCAGAGCTTGTGCCTTTCCCATCATTTCTGTTGTCAGTGTTGCCTATCCCTTCGTCAGTCGTACAACCGGCCATAGTATTAGAATCCTGAACAACTACAGGGATTGTACCAAGATTGGTTTCCTTATCTTTCATATTAAGTTTCTGACCAGCTGGATTATATCTACTTCTTCTGAGTTCGGGATGCAGATAAATACAGGTAGTGTCATCATGTCCAATAGACTGACAATGATCGCAGTATAATGGTAAGTCTTCAAACTCAATAGGGAGCTTTAGAACCTTGTATTCAATTCCATCATCTTCAATACCTACCCTAATGAAACCAAGGAGTTTTTTCCTAAGGTCTACTTCAACACATATTCACAGCAGATGGCCTAGTAACTCCTACAGTTGCAGCATCCATTTTAATGAATTGTCCTATCTGGTTGCCCATACTCTGAATCATAGTTTCATTATAGAAGAAAATAGGCACATTTTTAATGGTAATCCATACCGGGACAATAGATGACTCGGTTTGAGGAGAGAAATCTAGAGTCCACTTGAGTACCTTCATTGATGCCCCAAAAAAGCTCCACTGACCCTTTAGCCACATCCTCTGATAGTCCTCCTTTTCCTCAAACCTAATCAGAACATGACGGTAATCAATCGATCCCAGTTGAAATTTCCCTTTGAATCCAACTGACTTGAAAGCTTCATTGAGTTGCTCCATAGTCGGCTTTCCCCTGATGAATTTACCAACTAGAGCGTTGCTGTAGTGGCCAGCGAGAATCTCAGCTTCCTTCCGCGTGACAATACATGTGATATCTCCCTTGTAAGTGATCTTTGGTGTGATTTCTGGGTTTGATGGCAAAGAGGCATGGAGAGGAGGAGATCAATTGGCTAGAGCTTGAAGGAAACTCCTGTCCGGATGGGTGCCACCGCGTTTCAGCAGAGGCGCCGCCATGGTGCGGTGGAGAGAGATAGAAATTTGTAACCGTTGCGATGACAGAATGGTTACAATTGGGAAAAAGTAACCGGAACAGTAAAGCAAATACGACAATAGTTATTAATTTAGAGAGAAGGGAGAGCGTTTTGAGAGAGAAGGGACTGATTTAAGGAATACGGAACCTACTGATGATGATCGAGGAATACGGAACCTGCTAATAATGTGTGGTTGGCTGTGATTTGTTCACTCTCCTCCGACGATCAACTCCGTGTTCCTAAGTTTTCTGGATTTCCCTTTCTCTCTGACCGAATGGTTTTTCTTTTAGGGTGAATAAGTCGGCTAAGATTTGTGTCGACAAACTTGAGATTTATCTTATCTGCCGTAACTTCAGTAGGTTTGTTGGGGATTGAACTCCTATTTGAATTGAACTAGGTAGTTTTCTGCTCCCTCCGTCCCAGTTATTTTTGCGGAGAGAGAGAGATGAAGTATTTTTAAGAATTCATTATTTAATGATTTTTGGTCCATGTGCTTGTGGGGTACTTGTATTTTCTTCTCCTTTTGCATTTTATTTCAGCATTACAATTGGGCCAACCCAATTAAAAAATGAATAAAACTTGACCAAAATTAAAAATAAAGTAAAGAGTGCAAAAACAGTCGGGACATTCCAAAGAGAAAAAAGTGCAAAAATAGCTGGGATGAAGGAAGTACTTGTTTTAAATGCCGTCATAACTATTTCGATACCTAAACCCAAGCCCTTGTATTTCACTTTATTTTGTATTTTTAAATTTCCCATTTATTTGTTAACTAATTAATTATTATTTTTTATTTTTAAAAAATACTTCTAATTCCTTAACTCAATCAACTATTAAGTATTTTTGAAAATCCTATGAAAATAGCTTAAATAATTTGACTAGAAATTTTTGGGTGTTAAATTTGGCCTCACCAATGCCCCGGCCACATTTCAGTCACTAATTAACCAAGTATTTTAAACTTGTCTGAGATAAATTCTTTTGGTTTCTTAATGATATTTTGATGTGTGGAAAAATGATTTCTGAGCACATAACTCATCCGAGGGAGATCCTTGATAGAATGATTTGCAGTAATCAATTGTATCATTAATATCTAAATATATAGAGAGTACAATAGAGGTGTAATAAAGAAATAACTCTAATCATAATAAATCATAATCTAATCAGGAGTCTGATTTATCCTAATACCCCCCCTCAAGCGGAGCATCGGATGCTCGTCGACGCACAGCTTGGACCTGAAGAACTCGAACAGCGGACGAGAGAGCCCCTTGGTGAAAATGTCCGCAACCTGAAAAGAAGTCGAAACATGAGCAATACGCAGCTTTTCGGATGTCACCAACTCACGAACAAAATGGTAGTCGATGTCGATATCGATGTGCTTCGCCCGCTTGTGAGCCACTGGATTATGAGCCAAGAAGATAGCACTACTATTGTAGCATAACAACAGTGGAGAACAAGAAAGCGGAAACCGAAGATCACGAAGCAAATGAGTGAGCCAGACCACTTCTGAGGCAGTGTTGGCGAGAGCACGGTATTCAGACTCAGTGCTAGAGCGAGAAACAGTGGGCTGTTTCTTGGCACTCCAAGAAACCAAATTCCCACCAAGAAAAACTGCATAACCAGAAGTGGACCGACGAGTCTCCAGACAGCGAGCCCAATCAGCATCAGAGTATCCTAACACATCAGGAGTACTAGCAGAACAAAACCGGAGACCAAAATGAAGAGTGCCACGAACATACCGCAAAATCTGAGTCACAGCAGCAAAATAATCATCTCTGTGATCCTGAAGAAACTGACTCACCGTGTTGACCGAGAATGCCAAATTCGGGCAAGAGATGGTGAGATACTGGAGAGCACCAATAAGATAACGATAAAGTGTAGGATCCCAAAATGGAGGACTGGTGGAGCTGTGAAGCTGAGAACCAGCAACAAATGGAGTAGAAACAAGTGCTGCGTCAGACATACCGGCCCGATTCAAAATATCCCGAGCATACTTTGCTTGGCCAAGCAGTAATCCTGAGGAGGTAAGCGAAACTTCAAGACCAAGAAAGTAATGAAGAGCACCAAGATCCTTGATAGCAAACTCTCTGTGTGTCCGATCAATGAACTGGCGAAGAAGAGTCGAGTCATTTCCTGTAAGAATGATATCGTCCACATACACAAGTAGGTACAGTAATGACGACCCTCTCGAAAGGACAAACAAAGAAGTATCAGCTAAGCTGCACCGAAAACCAAGCTGTGTCAGATTACTGCTGAAACGCTGGAACCAAGCCCGGGGAGCCTGCTTAAGACCATAAATGGCCTTTTTCAAATGACAAACATAGTCTGGATGGAAAGAATCCTGACAACCAACGGGCTGCTTCATGTAAACTGGAACATCAAGAACACCATTAAGGAAAGCGTTCTTGACATCCAACTGATGAAGTGGCCAGGAACACATGGTGGCTATGGCGAGAACCGTCCGAACAGTGGAGGCTTTGACCACAGGACGGAAAGTGTGGTCAAAATCAAAACTCGGAATCTGCGAGAAACCCTGCACCACAAGTCTAGCTTTGTGACACTCAATAGTTCCATCTGGTCGATACTTGAGCCTATAGACCCATTTGGAGCCAACAATGTTAACATTCGAAGGTCGAGGCACCAAATCCCAAGTGTGCTGACCACGAAGAGCATCCATCTCATCATCCATGGCTGAAACCCAGACTGGATCCTGAAGGGCAGTGTGATAATCAGTGGGCTCTGTCTGAGGGAGGAGTGTGGTAGTGAGACCATGAGCAATAATATCTGAATAATCCCGGTGCTGAATGGCACCAGTAGAAGACCGAGTAGCCATCCGATGAGTACGAAGCTGGGGCGGCAAAGCTGGAGGAGTAGAACCAGCTGATGACACGGAGGAAGATCGAGTTGTGCTGACTGGAGAGTGGCCGTCGAAAGTCACCAGAGAAAGAATAGCCGATACTGGCTGAGATGTGGTGGCCGGTGGCTGAGACGGTGGCTGAGGAGTGCTGGCCAGCGGCTGAGATATGGTGGGCGTTTGGCAAGGAGCTGGGTCCAGGTCGGCCGTCCAGATGGAAAATGATGGTGAAGGAGGGGCAGCTGGAATAGACACAGACACAGGCATGGTGGCCCCAATCGATGAAGTAACAGTTCCATCAAAAAATGATGAAATCTCCAGATCTGAAATCGAACGACTGTTCGTGGAAGATGAGACATAAGGGAAGAAAGTTTCATCAAAACGAATGTGGCGAGAGATATAGATGCGCCCAGAAGTCAGGTCGAGACACTTGAAGCCCTTGTAACGAGGGTGATAGCCAATAAAAACACAAGGAATGGATCGGGTGCAAACTTATCCGTAGCAGTGGCACGCAGACATGGAAATGTACTGCAACCAAACGGGTGAAAGAGGGTATAGTCAGGCACATGACCAAAAACAACCTCAAAGGGTGATTTGCCACTCCGAATCGAACTAGGCAGACGGTTAATAATGTAAATCGCAGAGGAGAAAGCTTCCACCCAATAACAGTGCGGCACAGAAGAGTGAAAAAGCATGGCAAGACCAGTCTCTGTGATGTGCCGATGCTTCCGCTCAGCCCGGCCATTCTGAGCAGGTGTATAGGGCGAGGACATCTGATGATGAATGCCACATGATATGAGATGAGCCTGAAGTCGGTGATTAGTAAACTCGGTGCCACCATTGGTCTGAAAAATTTTAACCCTAGCAAAAAACTAATTCTCAACGAATTTATGAAACTAGATAAAGGTGTCATAGAAATCCGACTTATGCCACATCGAAAGAAACCATATGAATCGTGAAAAATCATCAATGAAAACGGTATATTAAGAGAAACCGTCGACACATAAAACAAGAGCTGGTCCCCACAAATCACAATGTACTTTATCCAATAAACCAGTAGCGCGCTTGTCACTAGTGGAAAAGGGCAAACGGCTACTCTTGGCCATCTGACAAGGAGAGCAACTGACAGGTGCAGGCATAGCAGAAGTGACAGAAATAAGGCCCCATCGATTCAATAACTAAACAGTATCATGGGACACATGACCGAGGCGAGAGTGCCACTGCTCAAAAGAAGCATAAAGCTTTGTAGAGCGTAGTTCGCCTAAAAAACTGGAATGACCAGTCTCAAGAAAATAAAGACCAGACCTATGACGTCCTTTACCAATTATTGCCCTTGTAAGCTTGTACTCAATGTAAAATGCATCGACATCAAATATAACACGGACAGGTAGATCACGAGTAAGCTTACTAATTGACAATAAACTTATAGTAATCTTAGGGACCACAAGGACATCATTAACAGAGAAATCATATAAATGACATTGTCCGATGTGAGAAATAGATAATGATTCACCATTTCCAACAAGAATAGAATCAGAACCATGATAACGTTGTACTTAATCAAGATGACTGGTGTGAGCAGTGATGTGAGATATAGCACCTGAATCAATGATTCACTGATTCGACGAAGAATGACGGTTGGAACCATTCAAACTGGCCTGAAAAAAAACCTTGTCCACAATCCAATTAGTGGAGCAATCTTCCCGAGATATAGGGCCCAAATAAACCATAGCCAAGGACCGAAATTGCAATGAAATTGTCTGGGTGCTGACGAGAATTTGAACAATTTGCGATAAATAGGTTCAACTCGCGAGAAATAGGTTCAACTCGCGAGAAACAGGGTCAACTCGAGAGAAACAGGTTCAACTCGCGAGATATTGAAAACCGCGAGAAATTCACTTGACGAGCGAGTCAAGTCGCGCATGCCCTTCACGCGCTGGAGATGCCTTCTTCAACTGAGCTGGCGCGTGACTTTCACGCGCTGGAAATGCGTGTGGATCTCGCACTGGAATAACTCGACTCTGGAGATGTTGACCGCTCGCCGCTGGAGACGCCAGAGCTGATGGAAGAACTCACCGCTGGAGACGTCGGCCGCTCGCTGCTGGAGATGCCGGAGCTGATGGAAGAACTCGCCGCTGGAGATGTCGATGTGAAGACTTTGGCCGCTGATGGAAACGTCGATCTGAAGACGTCGAGAAGAAATCTAATGAACCTGATGCATGGCAACCACAGAGAATTCTGATGCCGATGACCCTGTTGATACTCCAGTGGGCAGAAACTTCACCGCCGGAATTTGACCGAAAACTTTGCCGGAATTTGACCGGAAATTTGCTGGAACTTTACCGGAAAAGAGAGAAGGGGGAGGTGCTAAACAGTAAATTAAAATTTAGGGCTTAGGATCAGAACTTGCTCTGATACCATGATAGAATGATTTTTCGTAATCAATTGTATTATTAATATCTAAATATATAGAGAGTACAACAGAGGTGTAATAAGGAAAGAACTCTAATCATAATAAATCATAATCTAATTCGGAGTCTGATTTATCCTAACAATCCTAACTGTAACGAGAGTTCACAGAATTTGGATCAGAAACTTCATAATATATATGTTGGATCAGAAACTTCATAATGCTTTATAGAATAAATGGATAACAAAACTGCTTGGACTTGGCTTTGAGATTATATACAAATAAGGGAGGAGTAATTTAGCAACTGAATCATTATCAAGAAGGCCACACAAAAGGGATATTCGGGCAGAATTGAAGGATCTAAGAAAGGCAAGTTCAGTGGATCAGTTTCAAAGAACTGAGAAAGTGACTGACCAATGCCTGAGTGGGCTGGAAAATATTAATCAGGAAGATGGGAAACCTCACCATAGTGTACATCTCACATAAAACTGCAGCAGAAGTACAACCAGACCAAGGGGAAGGGAAACACTCAGGCCATGACTCAGATGACGATACTGAGGATGAGGTGTGTTAGGATAAATCAGACTCCTGATTAGATTATGATTTATTATGATTAGAGTTCTTTCCTTATTACACATCTATTGTACTCTCTATATATTCAGATATCAATAATACAATTGATTACGGCAAATCATTCTATCATGGTATCAGAGCAAGTTCTGATCCTAAATCCCAAGCCCTAAAATTTTTTTTCAGCCGCCTCTCTCTTTTTCCGGCCGACTGAACCACCGGGTTCTGCCCAAATTTTAGGCCAAATTCCGACGTCTCCAGCGGTCCGACTTCCTCGTTACAGAGGTCCATTTTCAAGTCTCCGGCCTCTGGAGAATAACTACAAGGCCAAGGAGATTGGCACTTTCAAGCTTCTATTTCCGAGGAGATCGCCAGAGGCTTCTTCCAGAGTCGAGCGGCGAAGACATTCTTCATGGCAGTGGCGAAGCCATTCTTCACGGCGATCGGCGAAGCCATTCTTCACGGCGATCAGCGAAGCTCTTCTCTCCAACGGCGTCGGAACCCATCTTCAGTGACGAGTTTCGTGCTTCTAGCGGCGAGCTTCAGCGGCGAGTTTCCAGCGGCGAATATCCCCATTTTTCCGGTGGCAAGATCCACGCGCCCTCGTGAAGGTCATGCGCATGAAGTCATGCGCGAAGGAGATTCCAGCGCTTTTCGTCATTCCAGCGCATGAAGTCACGCGCGATTCGACTCGCGAAACTTTTGAATTTCTTGCATCATTCATTTTATCGTGAGTTAATGATGTTTATTGCGAGTTAATGTTGTTTATCGTGAGTTGATGCTGCTTATCGCGAGTTGATGCTGTTTATCGCGAGTTGATGCTGCTTATCGCGAGTTGATGCTGCTTATTGCGAGTTGAGGTCCTTTATCACGAGTTTTTCATATTCTAATCAGCACCCAGTCAATTTCTGTGCAATTCTTGGGCTTTTGCTAGGGTTTATTTGGGTTCTACATCTCGGGAAGATTGCTCCACTAATTGGGTTGCGGACAAGTTATTGTTTCAGGCCAGTTTGAATGGCCCCAACCGTCATACTTCGTCGAATCAGTGGATCGTCGATTCAGGTGCTACATCTCATATCACTGCTCACACCAGTCATCTTGATCAGGTACAACGTTATCGTGGTTCTAATTCTATTCTTGTTGGAAATGGTGAATCATTATCTATTTCTCACATCGGCCAATGTCATTTATCTGGTTTCTCTGTTAATGATGTCCTTGTGGTACCTAAAATTACTAGAAGTTTATTGTCCATTAGTAAGCTTACTCGTGATCTACCTTTTTTTATATTAAACCATCCTATGATGGGGGGATTATATTTGGCTCCCCGAACCAAAATAATAAAGCCGAATAGGCGCTAGAAGTCATGATACATTGCACTATGCAAGAAGGTCATCCCCTAAAGATGATCCCGGAGCTAGAAAGGCTCCTGAAGCCAAAAGCTATTGCTCCCAAAAAAGGTGATTCTACCTTAACAATGAATATAGTTAAAAACCAACTATGGTCTGAGGGAGTCCATCTAGGTAGCTCATCGCGAACAGGTTGGAGAGACGAGCAATCGAAACTCCTATTTGTCAATGATGTGCCCACCAAGAGGAGAGGTTGAGTCCACAATATGTACACCAAAATATGTTATAGCAGTCTTTGTTTCATTAGGTAAGAATCCATTAAGCAGCAGGTGGGAGCAGCAAAACTTTTTGTACCACATCATCCAGTTGCTTTGCTAAGTGCCTGAAATCAGAGAAAGAGATAAATAGCAGTATTTGTACTTATAAACAGTGACTGGGACACACATTTGTTCTTATAATCTAGAAATGAAAGCTGGAACACACATTTGTACTTGAAATCAGTGTCTAAAACTCGAATTAAGAGTATGCATTAAGAGCCAGACCACAATGAAGGAGTCCAACTTTATTTCAGATTTGTATCCAGGGGTGGAACAACCCTAATTGCTGGGAAACCAATTGAATCTAAAGATAACAATCCTTTAAGGAAGCTGGGGATTGTACTGATGTCAATTTCACCTTGTAAATTATTTTCCCTTGCAAATTTTGCTAAAAATTCAGCTAACATGTTAGCTTGTCTAGGTGTGTATTGAATTGGATGTGAGGAGTGTTCAAGATGAAGTGCATTGCACAAAGAGAAAATTCTCCAAGGGCATCTGTGTGGATTATGAATACTCTTTACAGCAGTTAAGCAATCAGATTCAATTACACAATTTACTAGTGCTAGATCAGAACAAGTATCATATCCCAATTTGATTGATAGTAATTCTGCTTCTAGAGGGGAGGGGCACTGAAATATTCTTACTGTCATTTTGACCACCTGTCCCCTCCAGTCCCTAACTATTACTGCAGCAGAAGAAAAACCACTAAAAATCCATGAAGCATCAGTGTTTACTCTATAGCCCCTTAGTGGTTTTTCCCATGTAGCTACTGTAAAAGAAGGCCTTTCTTTATGAAAGATTTGAGGAATGATCTTATTCTGAATCCAGTGTTTATGCCTATCTCTATTTCCTTTCAATTTGTGAACTGTGAAGATTGAGTAGATCATTTGTTTGATTTCTTGGACACAGATCATCAATGAGAAAGACTTGTTATCAAATAAGAGATTGTTTCTGCTAGTCCATAGTGACCAGAAAGTAGCAATAAAAGCAGCAGTTATCAATTTTGAGTGAATCTTCGAATCAGCCTTGTAAGATAAATAAAATTCAACCCTACTCTTTAGATTCAGAAAGACCATTTGTGGTAGCTTTAAAAGAGAGTGAATTTCAAGCCAGACAGCACAGGTGCAGGGACATGTGTTAAAAAAATGATCAAGAGTATCCTTATTGACTAAACAGAAAGGGCATCTCGAGGCCAATGAAAATCCCATCCTGCTTAGAATGTTATCAAATAGTAGTATGCAATTTAATGCTCTCCAAATAAGGATTGACATTTTTCTAGGAATGTAGGGAGACCAAACCTTTTGTATGTACTGTATTACAGGGTTCCTCTGTCTCAGTAAGTTGTAGGCTGACCTGACTGTAAATTTTCCATTTGTAGTGGGGGTCCAAACGAGCTGGTCCTCATGGAGGTGCTCCAGCTGTACTTCCTGCAATATATGAATGATGTTGGTGAATTTCCATCTACCTGTCCGTGTTATATTTCCATCTACCTGTCCGTGTTATATTTCCATCTACCTGTCCGTGTTATATTTGATGTTGATGCATTTTCCATTGAGCACAAGCTTACAAGGGCGATAATTGGTAAAGGTCATCATAGGTCTGGTCTTTATTTTCTTGAGACTGGTCATTCCAGTTTTTTAGGCGAACTACGCTCTACAAAGCTTCATGCTTCTTTTGAGCATTGGCACTCTTGCCTCGGTCATGTGTCCCATGATACTGTTCAGTTATTGAATCGATGGGGCCTTATTTCTGTCACTTCTGCTATGCCTGCACCTGTCAGTTGCTCCCCTTGTCAGATGGCCAAGAGTAGCCGTTTGCCCTTTTCCACTAGTGACAAGCGCGCTACTGGTTTATTGGATAAAGTACATTGTGATTTGTGGGGACCAGCTCCTGTTTTATCTGTCGACGGTTTCTCTTATTATGCCTTTTTCATTGATGATTTTTCACGATTCACATGGTTTCTTCCGATGTGGCATAAGTCGGATTTCTATGACACCTTTATCCGGTTTCAAAAATTTGTTGAGAATCAGTATTCTGCTAGGGTTAAAATTTTTCAGACCGATGGTGGCACCGAGTTTACTAATCACCGACTTCAGGCTCATCTCATATCATGTGGCATTCATCATGAGATGTCCTCGCCCTATACACCTGCTCAGAATGGCCGGGCTGAGTGGAAGCATCGCCACATCACAGAGACTGGTCTTGCCATGCATTTTCACTCTTCTGTGCCGCACTGTTATTGGGTGGAAGTTTTCTCCTCTGCGGTTTACATTATTAACCGTCTACCTACTTCAGTTCTGAGTGGAAAATCACCTTTTAAGGTTGTTTTTGGTCATGTGCCTGACTATGCCCTCTTTCACCTGTTTGGTTGCCATGCATTTCCATGTCTGCGTGCCACTGCTACTGATAAGTTTTCACCCCGATCCATTCCCTGTGTTTTTATTGGCTATAATCCTCGTCACAAGGGCTTCCAGTGTCTCGACCCGACTTCTGGGCGCATCTATATCTCTCGCCATGTTCGTTTTGACGAAGCTTTGTTCCCTTATGTCTCATCTTCCACGAACAGTCGTTCGATCTCAGATTTGGAGATTTCATCATTTTTTGATGGAACTGTTACTTCATCGATTGGGGCCACCATGCCTGTGTCTGTGTCTATTCCAGTTGCCCCTCCTTCACCACCATCTTCCATCTGAACAGCCGACTTGGACCCGGCTCCTCGCCAAACGCCCACCATATCTCAGCCGCTGGCGTGCACTCCTCAGCCACCGGCCACCACGTCTCAGCCAGTATCGATTATTCTTTCTCCGGTGACTTTCGACGGCCAATCTCCAATCAGTGCAGCTCGATCTTCCTCCGTGTCATCAGCTGGTTCGACTCCTCCAGCTTTCCGCCCCAGCTTCGTACTCATCGGATGGCCACTCGGTCGTCTACTGGTGCCATTCAGCACCGAGATTATTCGGATATTATTGCTCATGGTCTCACTGCCGCACTCCTCTCTCAGACAGAGCCCACTGATTATCACACTGCCCTTCATGATCCATCCTGGGTTTCAGCCATGGATGATGAGACGGATGCTCTTCGTGGTCAGCACACTTGGGATTTGGTGCCTCGACATTTGAATGTCAACATTGTTGGCTCCAAATGGGTCTATAGGCTCAAGTATCAACCAGATGGCACTATTGAGCGTCACAAAGATAGACTTGTGGCGCAGGGTTTCTCGCAGATTCCGGGTTTTGATTTTGACCACACTTTCAGTCCTGTGGTCAAAGCCTCCACTGTTATGACGGTTCTCGCCATAGCCACCATGCATTCCTGGCCACTTCATCAGTTGGATGTCAAGAACACTTTCCTTAATGGTGTTCTCGATGTTCCAGTCTACATGAAGCATCCCATTGGTTATCAGGATTCTGTCCATCCAGACTATGTTTGTCGTTTGCAAAATGCCATTTATGGTCTTAAGCAGGCTCCCCGGGCTTGGTTCCAGCGTTTCATCAGTTATCTGACACAGCTTGGTTTTCGATGCAACTCAGCTGATACTTCTTTGTTTGTCCTTTCGAGAGGGTCGTTGTTACTGTACCTACTTGTGTATGTTGACGATATCAATCTTACAGGAAATGACTCGACTCTTCTTCGCCAGTTCATTGATCGGACACAGTGAGAGTTTGTGATCAAGGATCTTGGTGCTCTTCATTACTTTCTTGGTCTTGAAGTTTCGCCTACCTCCTCAGGATTACTGTTTGGCCAAGCAAAGTATGCTCGGGATATTTTGAATAGTATGTCTGACGCAACACCTGTTTCTACTCCATTTGTTGCTGGTTCTTAGCTTCACAGCTCTACCAGTCCTCCATTTTGGGATCCTACACTTTATCGTTCTCTTGTTGGTGCTCTCCAGTATCTCACCATCTCTCGCCCGGATTTGGCATTCTCGGTCAGCACGGTGAGTCAGTTTCTTCAGGATCCCAGAGATGACCATTTTGCTGTTGTGACTCGAATTTTGCGGTATGTTCGTGGCACTCTTCATTTTGGTCTCTGGTTTTGTTCTGCTAGTACTCCTGGTGTGTTAGGATACTCTGATGCTGATTGGGCTCGTTGTCTGGAGACTCGTCGGTCCACTTATGGTTATGCAGTTTTTCTTGGTGGGAATCTGGTTTCTTGGAGTGCCAAGAAACAGCCCACTGTTTCTCGCTCTAGCACTGAGTCTGAATGCCGTGCTCTCGCCAACACTGCCTCAGAAGTGGTCTGGCTCACTCATTTGCTTCGTGATCTTTGGTTTCTGCTTTCTGGTTCTCCACTGTTGTTATGCGACAATAGTAGTGCTATCTTCTTGGCTCAGAATCCAGTGGCTCACAAGGGGGAGAAGCACATCGACATCGACATCGACTACCATTTTGTTCGTGAGTTGGTGACATCCGGAAAGCTGCGTGTTGCACATGTTCCGACTTCTCTTCAGATTGCGGATATTTTCACCAAGGGGCTCTCTCGTCTGCTGTTTGAGTTCTTCAGGTCCAAGCTGTGCGTCGGTGAGCATCCAACGCTCCGCTTGAGGGGGGTGTTAGGATAAATCAGACTCCTTATTAGATTATGATTTATTATGATTAGAGTTCTTTCCTTATTACACATTTATTGTACTCTCTATATATTCAAATATCAATAATACAATTGATTACGACAAATCATTCTATCAAGGTGATTCAATTACTTCTACGTTAACTGGAACAAAGTTATGAAGATGATGAGAAGGTGCAGGAAATCATAGGCAAACTAATTTTAGATGAGGATGTTGAATCTGAGTTCAATTATACACATGGAATTCTCGAAAAAGGCAAAAAGGGACTATGACCAGGAAGTATAAAAGGGGAGATACTAGTATGCATTATTCTGCTATTGGGGGACATTCCCATGAAAAGAAGTTTTTCTGCTCCCTCAGTTTTTTTTTTATTGGCACACTTATTAAAAGTGGTATTTTTTTTTAATTGGCACTTGCTATTTTGGGCAAGTTTAAGGTTTTTACATCCACTCATTTTACTTTCTCTTCTTTCAATTCAATTTCATTCACTCATTTAGCATCTCCTTAATTCTAACACCAAAAGAGAGGTGCCAATGAAAAAAAATGGAGGGAGTATTTTCTTTTGCCCTGAAATGGGACAGGAAATCATAGACTTTGTGAGGTCTTGTATGGTTTTTCTAGAAAAACAAGAACAGGCACGACATAAGTACATGCTTATTACAACCATTGGCCATCCTAATAATCAGTCATGGAGGCATTTAACAATGGAATTCATTGAGAAGTTTCCAATATCAGAGGGATTTGATACTGTAATGGTGGTGGTAGATAGATTGACTAAATACAGCCGCTTCTTGGTATTATCACATCCTTTTACTGCTAAAATTGTGGTGGTGGTGTTTTTCAATGAAATATGCAGGTTGTGTGGTCCTCGTGCGACCATAACTACAAAACATATAAAATATTCGTTAATTTTTTCTAGAATTAATTGTTTTGAATTAAGTTGGAACTTGGTTTTTCTTATTACCCTCAAACAAACGGCCAGACTGAGAGGATGAATAAGATTTTAGAACAATGCCTCGGGTGTTTTTCTGTAGAGAGTGCTTCGTGGTTAGCTGCAACTAAGTGGTGGTACAATACATTACATCAGACTGGTATATTGACCCCCTTATGAACCTGCCTTTGGGGGTTTTAACTGATACTATCTTCCCGGCAACCAGTGATCATTTGAAACAATAGAGAGAAGGTCTTTTTTTTTTTTTTTAATGGAAACACCCTAAGGTGGGGGTTATATATTGGTGCCCCAAACCATGAAAAGTAGCCCTCAAAGGTGGCTTGAGTTTGTACAAAAGGCAAGAGACTTACCCCGAGCTACGTTAGGCTATAACAGTGAATATCCATGAGTTGCGATTCCAAAGCGACGAATCTCCACACCCCGTGTTAATTCGTTCTTTGGCCAGGCAACTCAATAGATATCCTAGCCAATACTAGTAAAGAAAGAGAAGTTAGTTTACAGACATAGTAAGTACTCCAGCCGGGAAATATGCAAGTAGTTGGAGACTGAAGCAAACTTAGAGGATTGACTAGTTGCAAGAGGGAGCAGTTGCAGAAGTCCATGCACATCGGATCAGTAGCCAAAAAACATTGCAGCCAGGTTACCACATTAGTAAATGCAGCAGTACTCAGTAGAAACGAGTTAGACTTCGGATTGGAGTGGGAGAGATCCATAATCAGGTAGATGGCAATTCGGCTACCCAAAACAAAGTCCACCAAGTTTGTTTATCCAAACAGCAGATCAATAACCTGCAGGAATAGAAAACATCTATCAGCAGTATCAATCCAATCATGAATCCTGAGCAGAAGTTCTAATTTGAGGTGTATGGGATCTATCCAGGGCAATGAGACCCTGAATATGCAGAGGCAGGTTATTAAGGTCCCATGATATGTTATCTGAAGTATGATGATGTTTTGCAACTGCATCCGCCAACAAATTTCCCTCCCTAGGAACATATAGAAGAGTAGCACCACACAGGAACATATTAATTTTGTAAACCACATCAAAATATGTCCAATGAGCCTAATATGGTTCACAAATCATCTTAACAGCAAGGTAAGAGTCAGACTCAGTTATCACCAGATCATTCATAGTACAGGATTGACAAGCAAACTTAATTGCAAGTATTTCAGCATATAAGGATGAATCGGCTGAGACAGACATCGAATTAACCAGTGAAGGTGTTCCCATGCAATTCCTAATAATTATCCCAACAGAAGCTCTATCTGGGAACCATGATGCATCAGTGTTAATCTTCTTGTGATATTGTGGTGGTCTATCCCAGGAGATTAGTCTAATGATAGGTTTGGGGGGAGGTCGTGATTGTGGGCAAATGTTTCTTAGAAACTGAGGCGTGGTACATGAAAATTTCAGACAGGAAGGATTAGCAAGCATAGCAAGCCTGATAGTGTCTATAGACTCCTTAATGATATAGTCAGCAGATATAGGGATCTGATCATAGAGGAATCTGTTCCTGGATTTCCAAAGACACCAGCAAGTGATGGTGGGGATGATATGACAAAGTAGCTGACTGGCATTTGGCAGGTCACTAGTATTCCAAAAGGTGAAGAATGTTCGGATTAAAGTATGGGGTTCAGGTAGCTGAAACTTTACCAGAGAGGACATATTCCTCCAAACAGTTTTAGCCAGAGAACACTGTATAAAGAAATGTTCAAGGGAGTCTATATGGCAGCAGCATGGACATTTGGAGGCAAGACTAACACCCCATTTCATGAGAACATTATCAAAAGGGAGGAGAGATTGAAGCATCCTCCAAACAAAAATAGATATCTTTTTGGGTAAAACTCTATGCCATATCAGTTTAACAATCAGAGAGTTACCTGTTGGACCAGTTATAGCATGGTATGCAGATTTCGAAGTAAAATTACCAATTGGGTCTGGTTTCCAAATGAGTCTGTCCTCCAAATGAGTCTGTCCTCCCTTGATTCTTCAATTTGTGCTTCCTGTAAAAAGGAAAGAGTATCATTTTCTAAATAAGGAGCAATCAGAGGCAGAAAATTAGACTTATTAGAGATGAACTCGGTCACAGAGAGCTGCATAATTGGATCAGAAATATGTTGAGCGACATGACCAACCAGTGGTCCAATCTTGCACCAGTTTGCAGTCCAAAAATTACATAGCCCTTTACCATGAATTACTAAGGAATTTTGTTCAGCAAAATGATTAACTGCACAAATCCTTTTCCAAGTACTAGATTTTTTATATGACTCCGGAAGGGACCACAACAGTTTTGCCCATAAAGTATTACCAATTTGGCATTTCCACCACAACTTAAGAGAGCATACCTCTAGAATATCACGGATTGATCTGAAGCCTAAACCACATCTTGAAGTAGGAGAAGCTAAGAAGGACCATTTTTTCCAGACTTTATTCCTTTTTCCATCTGTCTCACCCCACATAAACCTAGAGAATCTTTTTTCTAGGTTCTTCATTACTGATTTAGGTGGTTTAGTTACATTCCAAAGATGCTGAGGCATGGAGTACAAACAGGATTGAATCAGTACTAATTTACCTCCAGGACTGAGCCATTGATTTTTCCAGTTATGATGTTTATTATCAATTTTCTCCATTAATGGTTGGAAGTATCTATTAAGGGTTCTTCCTGTAAAGATTGGGCATCCTAGGTACTGGAAAGGGAAAGAGCCCTGCTTCATTTTCATAATGTTCCTCATCTGATTTATTTTTCCAAGTGAAGCCCTATTACTAATATAGAAGTCAGACTTATTAAAATTAATTTTCTGACCAGAAGTAAATTCAAACACATCTAGGAAAGCCTTAATTCTGACTAAATTAGATTTAGAAGCCTGCAAAAGAATGATGGTGTCATCTGCATAACTAAGGTGAGTCACTGCAGAAACAGAAGAAGGGATCTGATAATATGAAAGTTTCTGATTCTGAAAAATGAATGCTAAAGACCTGGAGAATGCTTCAGAAAATATATTAAACAGTGAGGGAGATAGAGGATCACCTTGCTTAATCCCTCTAGTAGCCCTAAAAAAACCAACCGGATTTCCATTAATGAGTATGGAAAAATAAGCTTGGGAAAGGTTAGACATAACAGCATGAAGAAATTTACCTTGAAAACCAAATTTCAGTAAAATGCTTCTCAAAAAATGCCAGTTCACTCTATCAAATGCTTTCTGCAAGTCTAATTTGAGAATACAATTTGGAATCCTGTTTTTCTTATTTAAAAAACGAATCATTTCCTGCAGATAAATGATATTGTCTGATATATCCCTATTTTTCATGAAAGCAGATTGGTTAGGGGAAATCAGTTTATCCATATATGGCCTAAGTCTTTCCATTAACACCTTGGAGCATATTTTATTAAGAACATTGGACAAACTTATAGGCCTGAAGTCATTAAAAGAACTAGGAGTGGGTTTTTTGGGAATTAGTGTAATCCAAGTACTAGATATTCCTTTGGGCAGAGGGGTTCCATCTAAAAAATCATTTACAGCCAAAATTAAATCAGTTTTAATGATAGGCCAGCACTTCTGATAAAATTTAGATGAAAAGCCATCTGGGCCCGGACTGCTATTTTTATTCAAGCCTTTTATAACAGCTTCAACTTCAGATTCAGTAACAGTCTTAGCTAGATCCTTATTATCAGCTTCTGAGATCATTAGGGGTATGTGATTCAGAAAATGTGGGTAATATGTATCATTGGGTTCAGCATTAGGTTCCTGTAACAGATTTGTAAAGAAAGAAATGGCTTCAGAGTTTATTTCAGTTTGAGAGTTAAGCCATTGACCTTCTGAATTTTTAATCTTACTTATCTGCAGTCTACAATTTTTCTCTTGAACCACTCTGTGAAAATACTGCGTATTATTATCCCCCATTTTGTACCATTTTAGCCTAGCTTTTTGGTTCCACAGCTTTTCTTTTTCTTTTTGAGCTCGTAACAATAAAGCTCTAAGTCTATTTAACTCCATGAGTTCAGTGTCTGAGGGATTAAAATCAAATCTAGCTTCCTGGAGTCTAAGGGATTCTTCAGCATTTAACAAATTAATGTCTATGTTCCCGAAACACTCCCTATTCCAAATTTTTATCTCTTTTTTAAGCCTGATCAGTTTGAGGTAGAAACGGAGCAAACCCTTAGCATTCAATTGTTTATCCCAATTAGCCTGGATTAGGGGGATAAAGTCCTGTCGATTAAACCAGACATTTATAAACCTAAAAGGTTTAGGATTTGTGATGATTAAGTCAGATATTTGCAGCAACAGTGGTGAATGATCAGAGGTTTGCCTGTTCAGAATCTGAATTGATGAGGAGGGGAATTTGAGATTCCAGGAAATAGTAGCTAAACCCCTATCTAACCTTTTGGATGTGGAATTCCTAAGTCTAGAGTTGCACCAAGAGAATAAATTGCCAACCGTATTAATTTCCTGCAAACCCGAGGAATTTATCCATGCATTGAAATCCCTGATACTACCTAAAGATGGTGTACATGGACCCCTATACTCAGAAATGGAGGTGATGGTATTGAAATCACCAATGAAAATAGTATCTCCATTGGAGATGGGGGCCAGATCTTCCCATAAAATTTTCCTACCTTCTCTACTCCTAAGAGCATAAACAAAGACCGCATTCATCTGAAAATTGAAGGAAAGATGCTCTATATGCACATACAAAAATTGTTCATGTGAGGCCAGTAAAGAGACTGAGATAGAGTTAGACCACATGATCCATATCTTACTGTTAAACAAAGTCATGCCATTTTGGTAATTCAGTTTTTCCTTATAAGAGTGAAATGTAGTGAGATCATGCATAGGCTCGATAATACAGAGCAATTGAATCTTTTTCAGTGAAATAAGATTAATTAATCTTAACATCGAAGTTTCCATGCCCCTGATATTCCAAACTAAAAAATTTACTGAGGGAGGACTATTCATTGTTCACCAGACTTACTACTTTTATTAGATGATCTAAGCATCATTTTGTTAATTTGAGAGAAATAGTTAGTCTTTTTACCTTTGGACTTACCTTGCAAAGTATCTTGACTAAGGCTGGATGGAGTAACAGATATGGCCTGAGCAGGGGATTGATGAGCCTCCGCCACATTATCCTGAGGAGATGATCTAACAGATATGCTCACATTATCCTGAAAATCAGTAGAGTCCTCCTGTTGATCTTGATCCTGTAAAATAGCAAATCTATTTCCCTCTAGACCATGGGGAGAGTTAGTAGTAAAACTCTGTAAGTTCAAAGGTAGATTATGTTTCCCCAACTAAATATCATCTCTAGCATAAATCTTAGGATTAAAATTAACGAGAGCAGTATCATTAAGCAGCTTCTTCAATGAGTTATCTAAACTGTCATTAGGACTAGGAGCTGAGGTTTTTTCTGGTGTGATGGGAATCTGTGAATGAGATAAATCAATGTTAGGTGTAGACTGAGGATTTTGGGATGAGGATGGTATTACCACAGGCACAAAGATCTTATCCATCTCCGTGGGGATTGGATCAAGTTGTTCTTCCGTAGATATCAGAGGAGGAGTATTAAATATTTTTCCAGTTGGCTTCCACATAGCCTGATTAGCTATACTAACTTCTTCTTGAAGTATAACAGAATTGTTAGGGGGAAAAGATCTACATTGGGCCATAGAATGGCCTAGTTTCGAGCAGTAGTCACAGTACATTGGGATGTCCTCGTATTCAATTAGGAATTTCTTATTGTTAGTGACAGATCCCAAGCGGATATGATGACATAATGGTTTTTGCAAATCAATTTCGACACATAACTTAATGGCCGAAGGCCTTGTGAGCATGTCAGTAGCCATGTCAGTTTTTATAAAACTACCAATACTGTTGCCTATTGATTCAATTGAGGCAGAATTATAGTAGTATAGGGGAACCTCTCTAATGATGCACCAAACAGGAACGATTGGTGATTCCTTATGAATTGAGAATTCGGGGGTCCATTTTAGGATTTTTAGCAAAATGCCACTAAAATTCCATACTCCTTTCATCCAGCAACGCTGGTAGTCATTCAGCAATTCAAATCGAATAAGAACATGCTTGTAATCTAAAGAACCGAGTTGGTACTTACCTGAGAAACCAACAGTTCTGAAGAAGTGTTCAAGCTGTTCCATGGAGCATCTACCTTTCGTGAATTTACCGACCAGTGCGTTTGCATAGTGTGAAGATAGTGTAGCGATCTGATCATCAGAGTATAGACATGCTACATCTCCGAGGTGTTGGGATTTGGGTATTATCTCAGGATTGCTAGGAAGGATCTTGTTCAAGGGAGGTGATTTATTCTGAAGAGCAACGGCAAAGGTTTGCTGGATTAGAGGAGTTTGGATTGGGTTGTTACTGTCGAGGATGGGTGGAAAAGGAGCAGCCATGGCTACCCCCCAGCACCTTCAGGACCGGCCGAACGCCGGAGAATAATCAAAACCAAGATTGTACGCCTCGGATTTGGGGATGATGAACTGGAGATTGATTGAGGAAGGAGGGTCAGAAGAGAACAGTAGTTAATCGCACCGTTGTCGCACCAAAATCGCACAGAGAAACAGTAAATAATTCTGTGATAATAGAGAGAAGGTCAATAGTTTATTGCAAAAACAACTTCAGTTCTTTTTTTTTGAGTTAAACCATCCGAAGATGGGGGGAAATAAATTAGGATCCCCAACCCGTTAAAACCAAGAAAGATCATCATGAGTTTGTTCCTTACAGCAGATCATCCGATTGATGATCCAAGAGCCCAAAGAACTCTTGAAGCAGTTAAGAATTGCTTGCAAAAGCGGTGTGTACACCTATACAGAAGGATCAAAATGTGATAAAGGATTCTAGATAGCAGAATAGGTCTATCTTATTATTCCTAAGTACTGAGATATCACGAACGAGTCGGGGAGTCGGTAATCGAAACCCCAGTTTGTCAATGATATTCAGACAAGAGGAAATAAGATAAGCAATCCGTTAGTGAGGTAAGTATGTATCAGAACTTGGCCTTAGGTAAAAGTGAGCAGAGTGATCTTCTCAGCTTCCCCTAGATAGGCTTCCTTGCAACATCATCTTCATCAAATTTTCAGAATCAACTTCATCAAAAATTCAGCATCAGTCCATATAGCCCAGACCGAACTAGACCATTTGTACCTGAGAAACAACAAGAAGGAAAACAGCAGTATCTATACTTAAAGTGAAAGGAAAAGAGAAAAACAGCAGCCCAAAGGATAAGAAAAATGATAGATGTAGCTGCCAATTAAAACAGTTATTCCTGAATCAATGGATTAGTCTATGAGAAATAAAGAGTGCTCTAAGAGGATCCTACTCTAATCCCTGGTAGTCCCAAATTATCCAGTGAAAGGAGACCTTTAAGAAAAATTGGTGTTGACATGATGTCCACATCCCCCTGAAGATGATTATCCATAGCAAGTTTAGCCAAAAAATCTGCAGGATGGTTAGCTTCCCTAGGGATATAATGGATTGGGATTGTGAGCAGATCCTTGTGTAATGTACTACAGATAGAGAAAACTCTCCAAGGACAGCATGAGGGGTTAATAATACCCCTAATAGCGGTTAAACAGTCTGATTCAATAATGCAGGTATGTAAAGAGAGTTCAGAACATATTTCATAAGCACTCTGAATAGCTATTAGTTCAGCATGTAAAGGATCAGGACTTTGAAATGATTTCACTCTCATTTTGATCAAAACCCCCCTCCAGTCCCTTACAATCACTGCAATAGAGGAGAAACCACCCATTTTCCAAGATGCATCCGTATTAATTTTGTAGCCAGTTTGTGGGTTTTGCCAATTGACAATCGAAATTAATTTTTTCTTCTTGTTAGAAATTGGAGGGATGATTTTAGCCTGAATCCATCTCTTGTTCTTTTCTCTATTTCCAAAAAATTGATGAGCTGTAAAAATTTGGTAAATCATCCCTTTGATGTCATGAAAACATGCTTCTGAAGAAAAAACTCTGTTTTCATAAATGATTTTGTTCCTATAAATCCATAAGAACCAGATTGTAGCTACTAGGGAGACTGAAATCAATTTATCATGTATCTTGGAGTCAGCATTGTATGCTAAATAAAATTCTACTCTGTTTTTTAGACTACTGAATCCAGGTGATTGTAACTGTAGCATAGAATGGACCCTTAGCCAAACAGCATTTGAAGATATGCATGAGTTGAAAAAATGTTCAAGATTGTCTAAGTGATTCATGCAAATAGGGCATCTTGAAGCAAGAGAGAAACCAAACCTATTAAGGATATTATCAAATGGTAATATACCATTTAGGTCTCTCCATAGCAAAACAGACATTTTACCAGGAAGAAAAGGAGACCAAACCTTTGAAAAATCTCTGATTTCTGGTCTTCTAAGTCTGAACATAGAGTATGCTGACCTGATTGAGAAGTTTCCATCCATGGTGGGGGTCCAGACAAGCTTGTCTTTGTGTGAGTGATCCAAAGTAACAACCTGCAAGGTATAGATAGTATTGGTAACCAAATGTAGCTCCAGGATTGGAATAAAAGAAGCTTTATCATTAATGAAAGACCTTAGAGATATATCCTCAAAAGGAATATCAATGTCTTCTGGCCATTTGTAGCATAAAGCTCCATTACCAATCCAGTTAGCATTCCAAAAAGAACAGTCCCCAACTCCATAAATGACTCTAGAAACACAGTTAGCTCTAGCAGTAATTTTACTAATCCTGGACCATGTGTGGAATTTTTTATATGATTCAGGTAAAGACCACAGAAGAGAAGCCCATTGGGTATTGTTTTGCTGCAACTTCCACCATAGTTTACATGAAAAGGCTTCCACTGTAGCATTTAGGTCCCTAAAGCCTAAGCCATTTTCCTTTACTGGGAGACACATTTTTTTCCAGGATCTCCAAATTTTCCTTTCACTATTTTCACACTTCCCCCAGAATAGAATAGATGCAGATCTCTCCATTTTTTAAAGATTATCCTAGGAGGTCTTAAAACTGCAAAAATATGAATAGGAATCGAAAGGAGACAGTGATTTATCAAAATGATCCTACCAGCTGTAGTTAACCATCTATTCTTCCAATTATTAATCATTTTTTCCATTCTTTCCAGTACTGGAAAATAATAAACCTGTAAATTATGACCAGCAAATATAGGTACTCCTAGGTATTTGAAAGGGAGAGATCCTTTCTCCATTCCCAGTATCCTCTTAACTGTGAGAACAGTTTGAGATGAGATGTTATGAGCTATAAAAAATTCAGATTTGGAGAAATTGACTTTTTGACCAGATGTATTCTCATATGCTAACAGAAACTGTTTAAAACGTTTCAGATTACTTGGCCCGGTGCTCAAGAAGACAGCAGTATCATCCGCATACATGAGATGTGTGAGGGGGGAGCATGTATTGGGGAGACTGAAATATTGCAGATAACCTTCACTAAACATTTTCTTTATACCTCTGGAAAATGCTTCAGATAAAATATTATACAGGGAAGGGGATAAAGGATCCCCTTGTTTGATACCTCTGGAAGAAGAGAAAAAACCAGATGTTACTCCATTAACTAGGACAGAGAAATGAGCAGCAGCGATGTTATGCATTATAAGTCCTACAAATTTACCATGGAAACCAAATTTTAGGAGTATTGAATTTAGAAATGACCAAGAGACCCTGTCGAAAGCCTTTTGCATATCTAGTTTGACTATCAGGTTATTGACTTTAGATTTCCGAGACAATAATCTGGTCATCTCTTTCATTAGAATCACATTATCCGAGATATCCCTACCTTTCATAAAAGCACTTTGCTCAGGAGAGATCAGAATTTACATAAGAGGTTTAATCCTTTCCATCAGCAGTTTAGAAAACACTTTATTAACAAAGTTGGATAAACTAATAGGTCTAAAATCTGCAAAAGAGATTGGGATTGGCTTTTTTGGGATTAATGTGAGCCAAGTACTTGAAATAGCTTTTGGAATGTTACCATTAGTTAAGAAATCATTTGCAGCCCCTAAGAGATCATGTTTGATGGTTTCCCAGAAATGAGTGTAAAATTCTCCTGGAAAACCATCAGCGCCCGGAGCACTAGATTTGTTAAGATTAAAAACTGCAAATTGAAGTTCCTGTAAATTAATGGGGTTCAGCAGCAGAAGATTTTGCTGTTCTGTGATAATTTTAGGTATCTCTTTAAGGAAATGGTTATGATAGGTTCCCTCTTTTTGTGAAACATCGTGATTGAGTAATTCCTGAAAAAACCTAACACCTTCCTCCTTGATCAGTTTTGGATCCGAGATCCAATTACCATTGCCATCTTTAATTTTGCTAATTCGAGATCTTGCTTTTTTTCCCCTAATGGAATGGTAAAAGAAGCTAGTGTTAGCATCTCCATGTTTTAATCAATTAAGCTTTGCCTTTTGTTTAAAGAAAATGTTGTGTTCTTTCTGAGCTCTTAGAAGATTAGCTTTGGACTTTGTGAGTTCCATTAGAGTTGCATCATCATGAGAATGCTGGAAAAGTATCTCAAGATCATTAACTCTATTCTCAGAATATAAAAGATTCTGATTCACATTGCCAAAAATAGTTCTATTCCAAGCTTTTATTACAATCTTTAGCCTCTTTAGTTTGTGAACCAGATTATGCATTCCATGAAAAGGAGAAATTAAATTCCAATTAAAGACTACCAGATCCTGAAATTCTACTCTGTTGGCCCACATTACCTCATATCTGAAGGGCCTTGGAACCTGCTCTATAGCAGATTGGACTGAAAGTAATAGGGGAGAATGGTCAGAGGTTAGTCTATTTAGGACATGAATGGAGCTATTGGGAAAATGTTCAATCCATTCTAAATTACTCAGTCCCCTATCTAGTCTCTGAAACTGTAGATCCTTACACTTATCTAGATATCTATTGTTACTCCATGTGTATGAGTTTCCTACTGTAGGTATTTCATGCAAGTCCATGTTAGATATAAAGTCATTAAATTGTTTCATACTTTTCCTGGGAGTGGTCTTCCTACCTTTATATTCTGTTACAGAGGCTACAGTGTTAAAATCTCCTATGTAAATTGCTGGGTCAGAATCACTAGATTGTAAATCAGACCATAATACTTCTCTTAAATGTCTGTGGACACTAGCATAGATGAAGAAGCAGTACCAGGAAGAAGAGGTTGCTTTTTCTGAAATCTTAGTTTTTATGAATTGATCAGACTCCTGTAAACTATCTATGTTGAAATTATGATTCCATAGGAGCCATATTTTAGCATTCTGAGCATAGATAGCATTTTCAAAACCTAGAACATGCTTCAAATTAATCAAATCATGATTATCATGCCACGGTTCAATTAAACATAAAATATCAATCTTATGTTTCATTTTGAGAGCCTTTAATCTATCAATTGAAGTGCCATAACCCCTAACATTCCAGACTAAAATGTTCCCAAATTTGGTGTATTTTATCATTTAAAACTAGATGGGGTAGCTTTTTGTGATGATCTTAGGTTCCTTTGTTTAGTTACAGTAGCCTTACTATTTTGTATCAAAATATCCTCAGTTTTCTCCTCAGTTGCAGAATTTGAGATACTTACCTCCTGATGAGTGTTGTGATCTAAATTAATACCTGGAACAGGGGAGTGAATAGTAGATACTGGTACTGGATCAGGCATTTGGTCAGAGGGATCCACTTGCTCAGCAACAGAGGAGATCACAACCAATTCTTCTTTGGCCAGAACAGGATTTTCTACACTTGTGGGTAGTTCAACCATTTCCTGTGATTCTAGAGACTCGTGGAAAATGTCAACAATATCATCCTCTTTAACCAAATTGTTCTCTTCATTTAGATCATTCAAGGATTGAAAAGCATTTGATATTGAAACCATTTTGTTATGACCTAAAGCTTCTTCAATTGAAGATAGTTCAGGTTGAATTTTTTTTCTCCAAAAGAAATTTGTGATTGGTTTGGAAATGTCATCTAGTGAGTAGAAAGGAGCATTCCTCCTCAACTGATTGGCTCTGAGAGGATTAAGCTTATTCTCCATCATTAAGGCTGAGTTTTTTTCCTGAGTTTGAAAATCAGTTTTCTTTTGAGACACTGATAAGGTTGAAGATCCTTCTAATGCCACTATGGCCTTAGCGGGATTGCCTAAATTAGTCTTTATTTCATTCTGAGCTGGGGGTTTCCTAACCTGAGTCTCTTTGATTTCAACTTTGTTTTTTTTGTTGTTTCTCAGTTCGGGGTGCAAGAAATTACAGTTTAGGTGACTGTGACCTATTATCCTACAGTGAGTACAGTAAGAGGACAATTGATCATATTCAATAGGATAGTCTGCCACCTTATTTCCTATTCCAACCACAATAGTAGAAGGAAGCTGAGTCAAAAGATCAATTTCTACACAGACCTTCATAGCAGAGGGTCTAGTCAGAGCCTTAGTTGCAGCATCCATTTTCAGGAATCTACCTATCTAACTACTGATTCCTATAATAGCCGAAGTGTTATAAAAATGAATTGGAAGTTGATGAATCGTTACCCATGCCGGAATTATTGAGGATTCAGCAGTCGGAGAGAAATCAGGGGACCATTTCTGTACCTTCATCATCGATCCATGTATCATCCATTGACCTTTCATCCAACAGCGCTGGTAGTCCTCGTTATCCTGAAAACGGATTAAGACATGACGATAATCAATTGAACCTAATTGAAATTTGGCATTAAAACCAATTGATTTGAAAGCAGTGACTAGGGTCTCCATTGGAGGTTTCCCTTTGTTGAACTTTCCAACTAATGCATTCTGATAATGCATAGCCAGAAGATCGCCTTCCTCCGGAGGGAGGATATAGGCGATCTTACCCTTATACTCCGTAATGGGGTGAAGGTTGGGAGTGTCAGGAAGAGATGCTAAGAGAGGAGAGGGTTTCGAATTGAGAGCTTGAAGAAAGCTTTTGTTAACAGGTGGGGGAGAATCTGGAGGGGGGATAGGCGTCGGAGACGCCATCGTTGGCAAACGGAACCAGAAAAGAGATTCTGGGATACTACCGTTATCAGTGTGAGTTGGGGAAGAAGAGGAACAGTAAGGTGAGTGTGTTTTTCGCACGGTTTTTCGCACGTAGTAACAGTAAATGGTATCGCACAATCGCTCTATAATCAACAATGTCAATTTGTAAAAAAAAACAAACTTCAGTTCGCTCAAGAAAGGATGAAGCAAACGGTTGACAACAAAAGATCATATAGGAATTTTGATCAGGGGGCTTGGGTGTTTCTAAAACTACTCCCTCGATTCCAATAAAAATGATATAAATTTTTTTCATCCATCCTTTTTTTTTAATTGGGTAATAACTCAAATGAGCCCCCAATAAAATCCCTCCCCTCCCCTTGCTATAATTAAAACTGATACAATTTAACAATTATTTGAAATAACAAAAAAATGTATTGTTAGATTTTTACAATGTTCAATTCAATAACTTTTAAATTGAGTCCTTACTTTTTAAATATTTTTATTTCTCTAGACTTTGCTATAATTAATTCCCTTTTTTTTTGCGAGACGGGGGACTACGAGTGGATTACCAAACTTTAATGAATCAGTAATTTGCCAAAAAAAACATCAGTAATTAGCCACATTTGGTAATAAAAGTTATGTGCAAAAGAGTAATATCGAAAGTGTTTTACAAAAGCACACCCTCAATTTCACATCATATTGTTCGTTTTCAGCACTTTGTAACATGAGTAAATAATATAGGCATTTACTTAAAATTTTGTATACTCCTCGTACCAGGGAAATCTACACAATTTTCTTTTATGAGTGTCCTAAGCAAATCTGCACACTTTACTTTTTTAGTAAAATTTTACACTTAAAAAGACGTATCTACCCTTATTAAGTCAAAAATTTACTTCCCCGCCCAATCAGCTTGTTCCCACCCATTTCCTTCATCCATTTTCTCCAGCCCTTTCCTCCGCCTATGTTCCTCTGTCCTCCGTCTTCCACCCTTGTTCCTCCGTCCTCTGCCCCTTTTCTCTGTCCTCCGCCTCTGTTCCTCTGCCGACAGTCCCATGCCGGAACCCTAGCTTCCATTCGCCCTACTTCCATCGTGACCACCTCTGTCTCCCCTCGCCTCCGCCCTACCCGCACCCACCCTCGTCATACTGAAACCCTAGCCTCCCTTCTTCGTTGCTGATGTTGAACACCAGGTCGGCCTAGATCCTCGTTGTTGCTGACGTTGACGTTGAACAACAGGTCCTCGTCATTGCTGATGTTAACGTTGAACACCAGGTCCTCGTCGTTGCGGCCTAGATCTGGTGCTCCACGACTAGGTCGGCGTTGGAGCAGTCAGGGTAGCCGTTACATGTTGCCTCGCCACGGTGGTGATTTCGCCATCGAGAGCCACCACCGCCATAGAAATCTAGGCCTTGTTAAAGGCAAGGCCAATTTAGTGGTGGAGATGGAGGAGAAGGGGGTGGAGGTGGTGAGTGGTGGAGATGGGGGAGGAGGAAGAGGAGATGAGTGGTGGTGGCGAGAACCAGGTGGCGGAGGAGAAACAGGCGGCAAGAAGGAGAAGCAAGCAGGAGGGAGTTGGAGAAGACAGGGGCAAAAGAGACTTTTTACCAGGGAAAATTTGCAGAGAGATTTTCTTTGATATGAATCTCCTTGCGAAGACTCGCAATTTGCAGAATTAATATCTTTGATCTAGTGAAGGGATCTGCAAACCCGCACTATCTCGCACGAAATTCTGGAGTCTAGCCCTCGGGGTATGCCTGACTTCGACTTGCTCTCTAACTAGCCCTCGGGATCAGACTACAAGGTTTATTGGTACTTAACTAGCCCTCGGGGTTAAGCAACAATGGAATAGCTCGCAAGCAAAGAGTATGAACTCAAAAGGTTGTATATTTGGTTGATAAAAATTTGTAATTTTCGTCCATAAGGCCTCCCTTTTTATAGGGTTACAATCTTGCCTCAAACCCTAATCACAAATGGAAACTGAATCGACTTATGGCAGCTTTAAGAAGCTAAAACCATATCTAACTAAAATACCTAAAATAAATGGTAATCTAAGGTAATCAGGTTGAATTCTTCAAGAAGTAACCTTGAAGAATATTACCTTATCTAATCTTACCAAATATAATTCTAATCAGAATAAAACTGAATATACCAAACCTTAATGGACTGTATTTTCGAAATTCAGCTCTTCAAAGCCCACATGGCCGAGCTATCAGTCCAATAAACCCAAAATGACATTATTTTACAGTGATCACACTACCTCATTAAAAACCCAGTGGGAAAAAAGAGTATAGTGTTCTTCATGATGTCTTCAGTTCATCGACAATCTTGAATAATGAATCCAAGATGTCGATGGTGACTCCTCCTTCAATTCTTCATCATAAAGGCGATCAATCAAAGCATTTAAAGTAGCATCCCTAAGCTTAGTCCTTGACCTAGTCATAGGTCCTGCCATGTCACTTAGAGGATCTCGAACATATCCTTTAAATGTTTGATCAAGTCGTGGAATGTCTTCATTTATGGTGGTAGTCGTCTTGGCATCTCCATCATTCCCTCCGTGGTCGAAAGGTTTCACCCTCGAAACTGAATCGTCTTCAAATGTAAATGGAGATAAATCAGCAACATTGAAGACCGCACTAACACCATAATGATCTGGTAATGCAATCTTGTAAGCATTGTCGTTCACACGATCCAACACTCTAAAAGGATCATCTCCACATGGACTCAACTTAGATTTCCGAGTATTTGGAAACCTGTCTTTCCGCAGATGAACCCAAACATAATCTCCCACGTTGAACCTCATCAACTTGCGGCTTTGATTAGCTTTATCAGTATTCTGTGCATCAAAGCATTTGATATTCGTATCATTCCCTCCCGGGTCGAAAAGTTTCGTCCTCGAAACGGAAAGCATATAACCTAGAAAGACATCCTTGAATTCCTGTAACAACTTAACAAACCATGAAAACATATCTACAGGAATATCTTCTTTGGAATAGTAACTTTCTATAAAGGACATTATAAGAACAAAAAAATGATTATTCAAAGATCGATTCACATCTCTCATTGAAGCATAAAATGGTTTACCAGAGTCAGTAGATAGTTCATGCCCCATCATATAAATATAAAGTAAAGGACTAAGATGTGAAGACAAGACTTTATGCAACTTTTCAGAATCATTCTGCAACTTACCTGTCTTACCTACCTTAGGATGGACCTGGAACTTGTCTATGGCGACATTTGTTGTCTTTTTTATGGAATTGAAACTATTTTGGTCGAAATTACTTGCTCCTTGTGGGGGAGTAATTTTAGCAACATCTGTGGAATACGCCTCAAAAATTTTTTGTGTTTTAGGACCTTTCTCACCTCTGTCAACAATGATGGTTTCATCATCCATTTGTTCTTCTTCGGTGTCATACCGTGCAGGCATATCATCATCTTCTTCCTCCTCCATTGTTGTTATAATTCGTTCATGGGGACAGTTATTGTGAACATATCCTCGTACATTACAATGAAAATATGTAGGAGTGTTAGAAGAAACTGTATCTGACAAAGTAGAAATTAATTTACCTATATCTTGGCTAAGAGACTGATTGGTTGTGATCATTCTTTGATCAGTTGGTTCCAATGGTGGATTTGAGTAGGTTTTGGTTGAATTAAGGTTTCCTTGGCCACCTAAGTTCAAATTGCTACAGCCCCTGGTCGAATTTGGGCTTCTGAAATCAGAGAATTGCCTTTGACTGTCATAGCCAATATTAGAGCTTCCACTGGGCCTTAATGTTGACTCAACCAACCTGGCATTGAACAATAAATCTTGCATGGAAACATAATACTGGAGCTTAACCGGAACTTGTAGATTTTCTCTTAAACCTTCAATAAACTGATTCTTTATAAAGTCATCATTTTCTTTCATGCCAACTCTTCTCATAGCTAATTCAAGATCTTGCCAGTATTCATCTACACTGCGGTTGCCTTGCTTCATAGTGCTGAGATACAAATGCTGCTCCATCAAATATGTTTGTGGAACATGATGTAATCGAAGCTTGGTCCTCAATCTCTCCCAGGTGGAGATAGGTTTCTTTCCGGCAAGATATCTTGATTCTTTTAAATTTTCCCACCACTCTATGGCATAATGGGTGAAAGAATACTCGGTGACCTTGATCTTATCTTTCTCACGGTATTTTTTAAGATCAAATAGGTTCTCGATCTGCCTCTCCCAATCCAAGTATTTTACAGGATTGTGTCGACCATCAAATCTAGGAATATCATTCTTCAAACCTTTGATGTCACAAACAAATTCAACTTGTCTTGTAGAACGAGGTGTCATTGGATTTGATAACTCATCTACCTTCATAGAAAATCTCTGAACCTCGCTCATTATGGCCTTTATGAGATTCATGGAATTCATTTTAGGTTTATTGTTGGGATTGCCAACAAATGGCGGGACGAATGGATCGTCCGCCATCCCTGCTAAGAAGAAACAAACCGTCAGGAATAAATGTCCCCCCTTCCCCTTTGTTTAGTAAGGTCACTCACCAAGTTTATAACACTCACAACTCACAAGTAAAAGGCTAATGCGAGGGCAATTGATCAATTCACCGCAATTCAAAGCAAACTTTGGAGATGAGTACTGCAAAACTTATTTCGAAATTTAAAAATATATAAACTCAAATTTGGCTCTACGATCTAGAATTCCAAATTCTACAAAGAATAAGGAACAAAACAAAATTTGAATGGCACAAATCGGAGCTGTATTGAATGAATTATGGCCAAAACAAGATTGCTTTATATAGGCGACAAATAGGTTCCGAAAATTCAAGAAACTTTTTCGAAAATATATTGGAATAGGAACTCAAATCCAAATCTCTTTTGGTAAAGGATTTTAAAGACTTACTTGTCCCCCAAGTTGAAAATTCAGATCAAAACCCCTCTCTCAATTGGCTTTTATTTCCTTTTTCTCTTCCGATCAGGATTTTGACTTTTATTTTCCTTTTTCAAACCGTATTCCTTTTTCTTTCCTTTTTTTTCAGCCACAATTCATTTTTTCCCTTTTTTTTTGTACTATAAAACTCACAAACGGAATGTTATTCCCCAAGAAAAATTTTCGGTCACAATTACCAAAATTTTTGGAAATTGCAAATCTGCCCCCAAACTTTTGAAAATTGCAAATCTGCCCCAAATTTCAGATTTCAAATCCTAAATTCTGATTTTGAAACCCAAAAATCTGCTACCTTCTGTTTTTTTTTCAAAAAGTTTTGGATCAAGAATCGCCTATACAAAACTTGGAATAAGAAAACTACTACAACTTCCTCTTGATTCCAATGAACTTCGAGGTATTCAAGATCGTAAGGATCAAGAATATGACACTATATATATGGAAAATGACACAAGACTCTTTTTTTTAATAAGGTGTAATCAAGAATCAAAGAACAATTCTAGATCACGGAATCAAAGAACGATAAAGAAAACAAATAGGATTATGAGCATGCAATAATTTTCAGAAGAGTTGACGAAAATATCACAAGCACATAAACTGTTTAAGCTACTTAAAACTACGAAACTGACTGGGAGGCGAAGGCGGATAATACTTGTTAACACTCAGACCCTTCGACATCCTCCTGACTCGATTGATGAAGGTGAAGGCGGATAGTAATACCGAAGTATTCTAACTCTCGGACCCTTCAACGTCCTTCGACTCTAGATTCAATCCTCCTAGTAAGAAAGATCAAACAAACACAGTTAAAACATGACACGAAAGAGTATATATATATATATATATATATATATATATATAAATTCAAAAATAAATTAATGCAAAACTCGAAACCCCTTTTTTCGGCCTCAGTAGATCTTTCACTTTGCTCTGATACCAACTGATATGAATCTCCTTGCGAAGACTCACGATTTGTGGAATTAATATCTTTGATCTAGTGAAGGGATCTGCAAACCCGCACTATCTCGCACGAAATTCAGGAGTCTAGCCCTCGGGGTACGCCTAACTTCGACTTGCTCTCTAACTAGCCCTTTGGATCAGATTACAAGGTTTATTGGTACTTAACTAGCCCTCGGGGTTAAGCAACAATGGAATAGCTCGCAAGCAAAGAGTATGAACTCAAAAGGTTATATATTTGGTTGATAAAAAGTTGTAATTTTCGTCCATAAGGCCTCCCTTTTTATAGGGTTACAACCTTTCATCAATCAAATATACAACATTTTGAGTTCATACTCTTTGCTTGCGAGCTATTCCATTGTTGCTTAACCCCGAGGGCTAGTTAAGTATCAATAAATGATCCTGAGGGCTAGTTAGAGAGCAAGTCGAAGTTAGGCGTACCCCGAGGGCTAAACTCCTAAATTTCGTGCGAGATAGTGCGGGTTTGCAGATCCCTTCACTAGATCAAAGATATTAATTCCGCAAATCGTGAGTCTTCGCAAGGAGATTCATATCATTCTTTCCCTGCAGATTCCCCTGGGACGGAAGGAGTACTATTTTCTCTATTTTAAAATGGCAAAGTTTTGGAAAACATCTATCATTCCATATATTTATGGAAAGACGGAATTTAGTTGGAATAATAAAAAGGTAAAAGGTTTTAGTTGCAATATTCAAAATTTATTATGTAACGTGTATTAGTTATAAAGTTTCCGATTAATGCAACCGAAATTTTTTATCTTCATTTCTTCTAATTTACAATTTAAATTCTTGGTCTTTTTATGGCTTATGGAAAGACCATCTTTCAAGAGATGAAATCCTTTAAATAAATGTTCGCATTTTATTTTTAGTTCTCAAAATACATGAATTATTATATTGTCATTATTTATAAATAAAATTAATATTAGTATTTATGAAAAAATCTTGGGAAAGATCGTCTTTCCATAAGCGTATGGAAAGACGGGGTTTAATTAGAATAATTAAAGGTAAAAGGTCTTAGTTGCAATATTAAAAATTTATTATGCAACGTGTATTAGTTATAAAGTTTATAACCCGATGGAACTCGAGATTTTATCTTCATTTCTTCTAATTTGCACTTTAAAAATTGGTCTTTCCATGACTTATGGAAAGACCGACTTTCAAGAGATGGACTCTATAATAAAATATACATTATAATAAAATAAATAAAATTTCTCACAATATTATTATTTCTCACAATATTATTATTTCTCACAATATTATTATTTCTTACAATTTATAGTAATATTGTGATGAATTTTATTTATTTTATTATAATGTATATTTTATTTATAGAGTCCGTCTCTTGAAAGACAGTCTTTCCATAAGCCATGAATTAGAAGAAATGAAGATAAAATTTTTGGGTTGCATGAATCGGGTCATAAACTTTATAGTTACTACACGTTGCAGAATAAATTGTTTATAATGCAACCAAAATCTTTTACATTTTATTATTCTAATTAAATCTCGTCTTTCAATAAATCTATGGAAAGACGTTTTTTTTCAATACTTTGCCTTATTTATATAACTGAAATTACTCATTTTAATTTTTAAAAAAGTAATTTTTAAACATCTAACAGAATGAATATATTAATAAATTTATTATATATTAAATACTATATTTCTGGGTCGGTTCATCGTCCTGAATTAAAATATTAACCATTTGACTAGTTTTTTTATTGAAAATAATCGTTTGACTATCTATTACCATGTGAAATTTAAGTTGGACGGAGCCACGGTTGATTTGCCAATTTTATATGATTATTTTAGAACTTTTTGGGTTTACTTTTATACACTTTTTTCCTTTAAATATTGCATTTTGCATTAAAATTCTCTAAGGAGGGTTAAGAGTGACTTTTACGCGTTTATCACTTTTCTAGTGGATTTTGTGTGACAAGGCAATTTGTTTGAAGACTTTGAAGACTATCTTTGAAGATTTAAAGATTTGAAGAAAAGTAAAGAGAAGAGGAGAACTTGAGACAAAAAGAAGGAAGAAATCAAAGTGTTGGATTCTGCATCCGTCGCACAGTGCGATGGTTTCCGTCGCACGGTGCGACGAACGGGTGGCCAGACTTCCTTCTTACTTTTTATACTATAAAAACTCACCTTATCCCCTCTCTTTGAAACCCTTCTACTTCCTGCAGTTTTCTGGGTTTTAAAACCCTAGTTTTTCTTCTTTCTTTTCTTAGTTTTTGTAGGATTAATTATGCATTTTCATTATCTAGGTTAGTTTGTTCTTGGGAGCAATTGCTTGAAGCTTCCATATCTGTATAGTAAGAACTATCTTGAAGCATTTATTTTTTAGCATTCATGTGTTTTAATGTTGTGTTTTACTTCATTTATGTTATGGGTTGTTTGAGTAAATGAAGTGTTTGTATGATTGAAATGTTAGGGTTTTAGGGAAGTTGCAAATTTCTTAGCTCTTTAACATGAGAATCCAAGAACATGGAATTAGAACTTCTTGTGAATAATGTGTTGTGATTCTTGCTAGATCTAGGTTGAATCAATAGAAGCAATGAAAGGTTGAATCTTGAATGTTGATTGTTCTAGGTTTTATCTAAACAATGAATCTCAAATGTTGATTATTCTAGGCTTGACATCATGAATGCTTTGTTTGGTTGAATGGCTATGTCTTTGGTAGAAGGCTTGTTGTTATCAAATCTATGATCTTTCGTGTATAATGTCATTGATGAAATATCTCTATGGTCGTTGAACATCTAAAGTGATTATCAATGAGGTTTGCAAATGGTCGTTGAACGTATTTGGGAATTACTCTTAAGAAGAAAAGAATGTCTATCTATTTAAATGGAAGTGATAGCATTCACCATATGCAATGAATGCGATGGAATGAGTGAAAGATTCAATGATCTACATTAGTTTTGGAAATGAATATCAATTGCCCCCTATGCTTTATCTTTTGTAGTTTTTACCCTTTTTTCTTTGTTTGTTTGATGATTAGCATAGTTACTTAACTTTGCTTGTTATCTTGTCTTTTAATTTGGTAATATGTAAATATAACCCTGTATGTTGAAGAAAGTGCAGCTATAGCCCTCAGTTGTTTTTTTAGAGCAAATATAACCCTAACTATTGAATGAAACCTCCGACCATGATTGCGGCGTTGGCTAACAAATGTCTGTCATTGACCCACTTACAAAGACTAAAATACCCTTATGTATCAAGCCTAAAATCAGAAGAACAATTATGTTCTTATTAATGTGGGCCCCACAAAAATAATATCAAAACTTCCTTTCTTTTCAAAAAAATATGCCCATTCCTTTGTTCTCTTTTTCAACCTTCGTTTGTTCTTGTTTGTTCTCTTTTCAACATTTGAAAGACAAAAATGCCCTGCCACCACCTTTCCCTCTCCCTTACCCTCCAGCCAGCCTCTGCTACCACCATCAGCCAGCCCTAGGCCTGTCAAATGGGTTAATTGGATCAACCCATTATCCAAACTTAATTAACCCATTATTTAATGGGTCTTTATCCAATTAACTCATTTATTAATGGGTTTGATTATAAATGGGTTGGGTCATTAAATGGATAACACATTGGGTAACTCATGAGATAATTCATATGCCAATAGGTTAAAATATATTATCCAATAAGTCATTACGTAACTAACTCTATAAGTTATCATTCAATATTTTTCTTCTGATTTGGGTTACAAGTTGGCATTATCCAATGAGATCAGTTATTAAATGCTCATTAGTTTTGGGGATTTGGCGGGATGAGAATAATTATGTTAATGGAAAATTTTGATCTCAATGGGTCCCATATTATGTTAACTCAATGGGAACCTAACAAATACCCAATAAATATCCAAAATTACCCAATTAAGTGCATGTGTAATATTTAACATAAATATTCACTATAATTCACAAATTATAATTCACAAATTATTCGAGTTCAGTCTCGTACAATATTTGAGTTCGTACAGTATTCGAGCTCATATAGTATTCGAATTCAATCTCGTACAGTATTCAAGTTCGTACAAAATTCACACTCAATCTAGTACAGTATTTGAGTTTGGACAATATTTGAGTTCAATCTCGTACAGTATTCGAGCTCATACAGTATTCGAGTTCGTACAATATTCGAGTTCAATCTCGTATAGTATTCGAGTTCGTACAGTATTCGAGTTCGTACAACATTTGAGTTCGTACAGTATTCGAGTTCAATCTCGTACAGTATTCGAGTTCAATCTCGTACAGTATTCGAGTTCAATCTCGTACAGTATTCGAGTTCGTATAGTATTCGAGCTCAATCTCGTACAGTATTCAAGTTCGTACAGTATTTGAGCTCGTATAGCATTTGAGGTCGAGCTCGATCCCAACTAATATTGTTCGTTAATTTCGTCGAGTTCAAAAGGCCAACATATTATATTTTTTTTTACTTTTATTTTTATTAAATATAATATAGATAATATTATATTACATAATATAATAAATATTATATATTAGGGAAAAATTAAATCATTCGTAATAAAACTTGTGTAAATTTAGTTATCTTGTGATATGAAATTATCCACGGGTCACCCATTACCCAACCCAACTCAACCCACCCAAAATTATCCAACGGGTAACCCATTATCCACCAACTAAATCCAATAACTACAACTCAATTATATCAATTAACTCAATGGGTCATTATTCAATAAGTCTTATCCAATAAGTGAAAATAGTATATGCATAACGGTTATCCAACGGGTGACCCGATCCATTCGACGGGCTTAGCCAGCCCTGCCACCACCACCTTACACCCCTCTTATTCACCGCAACCCACCCTAACCACCAGTGGTGGAACCAGAATTTTTTTCAGGTGGGGCTGATGGAGGGACGGACCGGACGGTGGTAGGTCAACGTCCGAAGTCTCTGGCCGGTGACAGGACGACGGCGGCCACGCCCGAAGCTGAAGGCTGGAGTAGAGCAGAGGTGGAGGAGACGCATTTTTGGCAAAATTTAGGTCTGGACCGTTTTTGGCTGATTTGGGTCTGGACCATTTTGGCAAAATTTGAGCTGAGGCTGGACTATTTTTGCCTAATACAAATACCCAAATTTTGATTTTTTTTCCTTCTGTACTAATCAAAACGACGTCGTTCGACTTGAGCCAAAATGACATCGTTTTGATGAATTATGGGCAAAAAAAATAACTTCATAGGCCTTCTTCTCTAATTGCTTCTCGCCGGTAAAACAAAAATCGTTGCCAGAGAAGCGGATCTCCCATCGGGAAGCGGAATTGACTCTACTACCATGACGTCAAAATCTCAGGTAGGGCTGGAGCCCTACCACGCCCCATGGTAGTTCCGCCCATGCTAACCACCACCTCTAATCACCTTCGCTACCATCCTAACCTCCACTCTCCGACCACCTCTGTTTTGCACTTTTCAAGTTCTTATTAAAAACGGCCCTTCAAAATTGTGGTGGTGACACATCAGACCACCCGAATTACTATCATTGTTTTTCTGGGCATTACATTTTCTTCTAATCAGAATGTTTTGGTAGTGCTTAGTGACGAGGGGAACTTATTTTTGCAATGCTCGTTGGAAGCCTTTTCATTGCTCTATTTTCTGCGTTAGTCTATCATTAATAGAACACCTCTACCAGATTAGAAATGCAGATCTCCATAACTCACCCAATGTTTCCCCACTCTCCAATCCAGCCGAAACCATAGTGTGCTCTGTTCAAAATGGTTACCACAAATGACAAATATGTCATTACGTATGCAAAATTAATATTACCTCTAGGGGTGGGCGTCGGTTCGGTTTATTCGGGTTTCGGTTTATTCGGTTCGGTTTATTCAGTTTTTTTCTAAAAATTCCAAAACCGAAACCGACCCGAATAACCCGAATAAACCGAATAAACCGAACCGAATTTGGAATTCGGTTTCGGTTTGAATTCGGATCTAATCCGAATAAACCGAATTGGACCAGAACACTTTTAAAAAATATTTAAAACAAATTACTTAATTCAAAATTTAAGAAAATTACTGAATATGTAATTTAAATTCTACATCACCAAAATCAGTTCTTCAGAATTAAAATCCCACAAATATGATATAAATTCAACCATGGATTACACTTAATATCAAGGATCAACAATCTGTTTTAATATTTATCTTCAAAAGCTTCACATTTCTTCAAGACTTGAAGCACTTTAAGTTTACCCTGAAAATACAAAGAATTGAGAAGATTAAAACATCAACTAACATAAAAACAATGTACAGTTCAGTAGCCTTTAAGATTACATCAACAATGTACCCCTACCTACATAGAACAGCTTGTACAGACACCGACTTTACTCCGAATTCATATGTGAGAACTTGTATAAAGAATCAGCACAGAAAAGAAAATATTAGGATCAAGGTTAGGATCAAAAATCCTAATCATCCAATCCCACCAATCCATCCTTTAGATTAGGTCTATACAACATCTAAAACAAAAAATGAAGAAACTACCTTCAAAATTCAAAGGCAAAGCAGGGGCTAAGCCCGGAATTGCATGAGCATCGTCCAAATCTTTCTCTACGAATTCCCATAATCGGACATTCTCTGAGAAAGCTTTCCTCTAGGAGGCCACCCATTGTTTGAAATGTTTCCCGTATCAGCTTGAGATACTCCAACCTCCCTACTATTATCATTCTCCCAATCCCTAGGAGAATGCCATCGGATGAAATTTTAGAATACATCATCAGGATTCACAGCTTTAAATGCTGACATGTCTAGTTTAAATAGTACCAAAATTAACCGTCATATAAAAACATATACTGTAGCTAAAAACATTTAGGCTATAAATGATAATCTTTTTGCAGCACGTGTCATTTGTCCTCTTCAGAGGCAAGAGATAACTGGCATTTTGACACATGAAGTTTACACAATAAGCATCTAATTCTAAATCAAAGTTCTAAAAAAACTACATCTGAAGATTCATTAGCTGATGAAAGGAATCTCAATTCCGAGAGATTAGCAAGAGAGGCTTCATGTGGTTAAGCATAATAAAAAGAAGGAATGAAGTAACGGCCTGTTCAAGCATATACAGAACTTTTCTCTATTATTTCTTAAGAACCTTCCCCTCCAAACTTTGAACAAAAGGAACATTAAGCTGCTAGTCTAGTTTTGACATGAGATATTTCTGGAATCCCTTCAAAATATCAACATTTGGGAGAAAGATTCACTCAGGTTCAGATACCAAGAATGACACTGTATAACTTATCAGTGACGGAAGTATTCTTACCCGATGACAAGATTTCTTTCTCCAGTTGAACTGAAAAGCTCTGTAATAACAAAGATAAACAGTTGTATGATGTTTCAATTTAAAATGAGTATATCATAAACTCTGTTCAACAAAAAAAGTCAGACACAAGCACATAATCTCAACAAAAATGGTAGATTTGCATAGGAATTTGCCTATAGTGAAAAGTTGATCTTCTAGTTTACTTCACACACATTATATAGGACTGAAAAAAAAAGAAAGTAGAGACAAGGGAATTTCAAGCTTACAAAGGTATCTCCAAGGGCTTCAACTGCTTGGAGTCGTTCTTCATGCATATCTTCTGTCATGAGTGGTGGATTCTACAATAAATCAACGTAATAGTGAGAAAAGATAAAAAGAAAAGGCAGTGCAGCTAAGCAAGCTACTTCAAACAGATCAACCTGCGTGAGGGGAGCGTGCATTTGCTGGTTTGATTTCAAAAGCATCATGGACCCTACCACCCCAGCTGATCCCCTTCTGGCACGATCTGAGGAACTAGGGTCAACAGAATGTGGAAGATTTTGTTGTCTAGAATTGATAGTACTCTTCGAACTATCGGAAGGTCTATTTCTGCATCAGAAACATGAACGGCGAAATAAACTTAGCATGCTATATGTGCATTAATAGTCAAAAGAGTTGGAATAGTTTAAGTGTCAAACATGATTTTGCAGGAATAAAAGAGTGTGAATGATGGTCACTCTTTACATGGGAGAAAAATAAAGAAAACAAGAAAATGTCTGAGTTGAATTTGTCTGAGACAATTCAGACATCTTACTCGAAAGGAGAACTAGATAACATTGCCACCACAAGCAAAAGTGGTTAGGAAGAAGGAAATATAATAAGCGAGTTCTCTCTTGCTTTCACCTGTCACTTTCAGCACAAAAATCATCGTTCATTTCAACCGGAGGAGATGAAGAATCAGTAGAACTTGAATTGTTGCTCTGCATTTCAGTCTGACAAGAAATGGGACAAGTTTGAGAGAAGTTTTCACTTAGACTATCGATATTTAAAAAAATCATGAGTAAAGAGGAACAAGAAGAAACTGCTAGAAACACAACCACCTTTATGGGTGGAGAAACACGATCTGACTTTTCTCCACCATCTTGATGTTCTTGGTTAGGCTGACGCAGGTTCTCAATGCACAATGAAATCTATACCACAGATGACCCACATCATAAGAAAGTTTGAGTTTAATATACAAATGAAATGATAATAGTAGCAATACAATAGTAAACTCAAGCACTTCAAGATCTTCAGTATTTTGGACACATTTATACTTTAATGGTAAATAAATTATCATTTCTATATACATAATATGCTGCTTCAGTATCCATTTTCCATAGATAAACTTGGAAGTCAGTCATATGACATTACAAGTTATATCATCATAAGAAAGAAGGTTGTGCACATCAAGAAGCATCTGATAGTTGAACATATACAAATCACTCCTAAACAAACTAAGCACACTGAACTGCAGGTAAACTAGGTTATAATCCTCAGAGAAGACTCGAAATCCTAAACAGCCAGAGCTAAATAAACCCAAAACTAGGTTCTAATCTGTGGAAAACACACAAATCTCAATAAACAAACATCATGATCTACCAAAATACAAACGCAGGTATAGCAAAATCAATACCTTCAATAGCAGCACCAGGAGTCTTGAATCCCAGCCCAGTGTTCTTGAAGAAATGGTTCCCTCCCTTGCCAGGTCTGTTATTATCCATAGTCAATAAAATATGATGGATCATGCAGAATCGAGATTAAAGCTTGAATCGACTGTAATGGCGGCGGGATACTCACCGTTTCTGTCATGATAGGAGATCGGGCGGCGTTGGTTCAGGTGCGGCGGCATTGGTTGCAGGTGCGGCGGCATTGGTTGCAGGTGCGGCAGCGTTGGTTGTAGGTGCGGCGGCGTTGGTTGCAGGTGTGGCGACGTGAAGGAGGCAGCGGCGTGAACCCTAGCTCCGGAACAAAGGTATCAGGCATCAGCTGCTGAAGAATCAAGAAATGTGAGCTGTGTTATGTTTATATAGTGGTAGGATTGTGAACCCTACTGGTCCAAGTTTATTTGGGCTTAGGCAAATACATTTATTCAAGTGGCCCAAGTTTATTTAATTTATTAGCCTTATATTAATATATATATATAATATTTATTTATTTACAATTCGGTATTCGGGTCCATTTTCGGTTTGAGTTTCAATATCCAAAACCAAACCAAAAACCATATTCAAAACTCAGTTTATTCAATTCGGTTATCCAAAAACCGTATTTTAAATTCGGTTCGGGTTATTCGAATTCGGATAATTCAATTTTTGGTTCGGTTTTCGGTTTGCCCACCCCTAATTTACCAACAACTACTTACTCTAAAGAAGTATAAATTAGAGTTAAGTGCTCATATAACCCTACGTTTTGAGGGTTTGTGCTAATATGACCCTGTGAAGTTGGAAAGTGCTACTGTAATCCTGTGTTTTGCTAGAATGTGCTAATATAACCCTGAAGGCCTGAATTTGGTCGAAAATACATGAAATAACTATTATACCTCTATTTTTTAAAAAAATAAGAATAAAAAATGTAAAAGGAAAATTATGCCAACGATTTTCTTCTCCTTCCTCGATTTTCTTCTCATTCCCCGATTCCATTTTCTTCTTCTCTTTTCTTCTCCGTCCTTGATTCCATTGGCGGGGCTTGGGCCTGGCTTGAATCTTTTCACGATGGGGATTGGGTTGGGCTGGCCGCCGGTGCTCGTTGCCCGGTGAGGACGAGTGTTGTGCGACAGCGGGATTGGCTCATTTGCCATTAAGGTGGGGCTAGGGTTTAATCGGTGGTTAGGGAAGAGCTGTGGGGCTAAGGTTTTCGTTGATTGGTGGTGGTGGTGGAGCGGCGGTGGTGGTGGTGGAGCGGCGGCGGTTGTGGTGGTGGTGGAGCAATGGTGGAGTCTTCGTCCGATGTTTAGTTTTTCAATTTGTGCTTCTGAGTTTTTCAATTTTTGTTTCTAATTTTTTCAATTTGTGTTTCTGAGTTTTTAATTTGTGTTTCTTCGTACAATTTTTTGTGTTTGTTTGAGTTTCGATTTGTGATTCTTTGTTGATCGGTGAGCGGTGATGATCAATGATTTGTGATTTTTTGTGTTTCTGGCGGCAGTGGTGGCAGCGCTGTGGAGCGGCAGTGGTGATGGTGATGGTGGTGGAGCGGCGGTGGTAGTGGTGGAGCGTCGGTGGTGGTGGAGCCGCGATGGAGTAACGGCGGGGTGGTGGTGGCAGCTCGGTGGTGATGGCGGCAACAATGGTGATGGTGGTGGTGGTGGTAAAAAGGAAGAAGAACCCTAGGGTATTTTAGTCTATCTCTTTGTAATTTGAATGCTAAGGGTAGTTTAGTCTTTTTTGTTTTGGTCAATGCCAAAAATTACTAAGTCAATGCCGGAATAGTGCCAAAAGGTTATATCGACACTTCTGATGCAAAACACAGGGCTATAATAGCACTTTTGAACTTCACAGGGTCATATTAGCACAAACCTCCAAAACAAATGGTCATATCAGTATTTTTCCCTATAAATTATTACTTGGCAGTATGTGTGGCAACATGAACAAGCCATTGCAAAGTTTTCTCCATCTTTTTTTTTTAATTTCTGCAACAGTACGCTGCATAAGAAAGAAAGATCAAATACAAATACTCATTTGTTCAAATTAGCATACACATTTAGTAGTGTTATACCTGCTCTGTACATGGAAAGTACGCAATTTGGATCGTAATGCAGATCTTAAACTAGGTGGCAAGCTCTGATACAAAGTTTCTCTTGCATTTTGTAGCACAGTACTTGATCTGCCAACCTGTCTCAACTCGAATTCAAATATGTATGCAAATCACTGGCCCGCTACCCAGATTTTGGACACCGCATCGCCACCGAATGGGAATGGGAAGGAATTTGGGACACCTCCGACGAAGAAGCTACGGGTGGAAGGTGGTGTACGTCGTCACTGGAATTCGACTCAAGATCGTCCAGGAGCAGCAAGAATGGGCCAAACGGGTAGAGCGGGTTTTAGTTTGGGTTGGTTTCACGATGTGAATGGTGAGAAGACTAATGGATTTCAGTTAGGGCTGGAGTGGAAGAAAAAAATGGGTATTAATGACCATGGGGTAATATCATCAATTGATAATTGGTGGTTTTTGCAGTTTTTTAAAAAAATCATTAGGGTTAAATAAGTCATTTCAGCGTATTCCGGCCTCCAGTTGCTTGAAAATATTATATTTGCACATAACCTAAATAGACAGGGTTATATTTGCACTTTCAATTAGCGCAGGGTTATATCTGCATTTTCGTCAATTATATAGGGTTATATCTGCATTTTTCTCCTTTTAATTTCATAACTTAGGACCAAAACTAACCAAACTCCCCTCAACCGGAATATATATATATATATATATATATATATATATATATATATATATATATATACACTTCTAATCTAATATCGATCTTATATGTTTAAACTCTTAGAAAAATCCATATTCTTCGTGGATAAGTCTGACTTGTCATTATCTACTTAATTGTAGATATAAGGCATTTAGGCCTTATAAATTTGACGGGGATGACCTCCCGGTGGTATTAAAATTGAAGGCTTAAAGGAAGTAGATGAATAGGACCAGTGATTAAGCTTTGAAAAACTTAATTTATAAGTGTGAGATTATAGGATTTGGCTAATCAAAAAAATTCGTCCTAAACTTTCCAACTCCCACGTCAGCTTCTTGAAAACGGACACACTTTTCAAGGCACCTGCTGCTTACTTCCCGAGATGCTCCTACTTATAAATTCCTACGGCGTCTTTGGTTTTCACCTACACCACCTTCACTGCGTGATTTGATACGAGCTACTGAAATCACACTCATGGCGCTCCGGACGATGATATCTGGTCGAGTAGTTCGCGCCGCAGCAGCTCCGGGAGCGCGATCCATAACGTCGTGGTGGCGGAACGTGGAGGCGGCTCCCAAGGACCCGATCCTCGGAGTTACCGAGGCGTTTCTGGCTGATCCCAGTCCCGACAAAGTCAATGTTGGAGTCGTGAGTTTTTGCACCCTCAAAACATGCTCCATTTATATCTATTGAACTGAGAATTGTCTCTTTTATTTATTTTTATTTTGGTTTGATTTGTAGGGAGCTTATCGTGATGATCATGGAAAGCCGGTGGTGCTGGAGTGCGTTCGAGAAGCTGAACGGAGAATTGCCGGTTCTCTTAACATGTGAGTCAAGTGATCAATTTTTGTACTCTTGTATAGAATCGGGCGGAATTTTCGAGATCATTTAGGAATAAATAAAGTATCTAAGCTACATAATAATTATGTTTCTAAATTAACACTTTATTAGAGCTATTTTCGTTAATTTTGTAGTGTGCTATTTTTAGAAAAACAATTCTTTTCTCTTGCGTATGCTGGTTTAGGCCCTGTTCTTATTGGACTTAATCTAGATAAGTTCAGTTCAGTTTTAGTAATAAAATGTACAGATTTCATTTCAGATCAGTTCAATTTAGTGACAAGAACAAGGCCTTATAAAAATAGACAAATGTGTTTGAAATTTTACTCAATTTGCATTATTCCGGTTGTCTTGTTTGAGGGAGTATCTTTTTTTAGACCCTGTTTTATGCGCCTTGTTATGTTGTATGCTTTCGGAGATTCATTCCCCAGCCTCATAATGCCAGATTCAAATCTTCTTCTAACATGGTTAATTTGGTCATGGTGAGTTATCCCGGAAATTTGGATATAAAAAGGTTTTTAAATACCTCTGGTGTGTGATTTGGACTCATTTATGATCAGCATAATGTTTGAAAGGTTCTCTGAGTTATATTTCCACAAAAATTTTATGCAAATTGCTTTAAGTGGATTCAAGTAGGCCAAGGAGGGTCCCGGATTTTGCTTCCTCTGGTTTGAGGTTCAATTACAGATTAAAAAACATCGGTTACCCAAGCAAGGGGAAATGTTGCAACCTTGCTTCTGAATAAAGTTGTAAGTTTTGATCTGGTGTACATTTTTTTTTTTAAACTTCCGTATGCACTGTAACAACTGCCAGAAGAATCAGCTAGAAGCATGATTTCCTCCCATTTATCTGATATGTGAAGACCCTGTCCTCGCCATGTTGAACTTGTGTGATTGATAAGAACTGACTATGAGTACACTTTACTTGTCCATATGATGATTTTGTGGTTGCAAAATTTGCAAGATATGACTTGAGTCATGTTGCACTCATTTGAATCTTACGTGCTAATTTGGGTTCATTCATGGGGGAAATTGACTGATCCTGTTTGTCAGGGAGTATCTTCCTATGGGAGGAAGTGTGAAAATGATCGAGGAGACTCTAAAGTTGGCTTATGGGGAAAGTTCTGAATTAATCAAAGATAAGCGCATTGCAGCTATTCAAGCTCTGTCTGGCACTGGTGCATGCCGTATATTTGCAGATTTTCAGAGGCGATTTAGCCCTGATTCACAGATTTATATCCCAGTACCAACCTGGTCCAAGTAAGTGGAGCCTTCTTACCCCAGAAAATGGTTAATGAGGGTCTCATTGATTCTTTATGCTTGTATAATAGCAGAATTTCAGTTGTTGTTCAGAACTTTTCTACCTCACTTTACTAGTTTATATTATCCTATTTTGGCAGTCATCATAACATTTGGAGGGATGCTCATGTCCCTCAAAGGACTTTCCATTATTACCATCCAGAGACTAAGGGGTTGGATTTTTCTTCCATGATCGATGACATAAAGGTATTTAAGAACCAGTCGAAGTGACTCATTTGAGCTGTTTATTTTTTGGATATAATATCCGTTACTGGAGTGTGTTATCTGTCCTATTTCCCATACATTCTTTCATTTGTTCTGATCTTCACAGAATGCACCCAGTGAATCTGTTTTCCTGCTTCATGCTTGTGCTCATAATCCTACTGGAGTGGATCCTTCAGAAGAGCAATGGAGAGAAATTTCATACCAGTTTAAGGTCATACTCTTTGAAAACTATTTATTTCATAATAATTTCCGTTCTTGCTCGTTTGTTGGAAAGTTAAGTGTTGTTTTCAGGTGAAAGGGCATTTGGCCTTCTTCGACATGGCATATCAAGGATTTGCCAGCGGTGATCCAGAGAAAGATGCTAAATCTATCAGGATCTTCCTTGAAGATGGACATCTGATTGGCTGTGCTCAGTCCTATGCAAAGAATATGGGACTTTATGGCCAGAGAGTTGGCTGCCTGAGGTGAATTAGAAGATTTTTCTTAGTTTCCTATTATATTATGGTCCTTTTATTTTCTTTTACTTTGTTAGTTCAGAGGCTTATTGCTGCACGGAATGGTTTTTATGAACCTTTGTATACGATGTGCAACCATCACTAAGAGGTTGACAATAACTCCATTTTCTAAAATTGGGGATTTTGAAAAAATAAGAATTGGCCTTTCAAAGATTATTGATATTGTATAACATTTGACATCATCTTCTATTGTCATGAGTTGTGTAAAAGTTAGGGCACTAGAATTATTCATTGATCTTTCCATCTCTTAAAAGCCTGCATTTCTACTTATTACAGTGTGGTATGTGGGGATAAAAAGGAAGCTGTAGCTGTAAAGAGCCAGCTGCAGCAACTGGCAAGACCCATGTACAGTAATCCTCCTGTTCACGGCGCTCTTATTGTTTCTACTATTCTTGGTGATCCAGACTTAAAGAAGTTGTGGCTGAAGGAAGTAAAGGTAATCATCTACTGATTTGATTGAAGGTTTGGTGACACTTCTTAAACTTAGTTGTAGCTTTTTTAAAAGTCCAAATATTGGACGGAAAAGCCTTTACATTAGCCTCCCCAACCCCAACAGAGCCCTGGGACCTGGCTTTGTAACTAGTTCATGTGACTGGTATTATTGAATGTCTCTGTTTTGTTCTTGATATATCTGCGACATCTCATCAAAATTTGCACTCTAGGGTATGGCTGATCGAATTATTGGAATGAGAACCGCCTTAAGAGAAAACCTTGAATCACTGGGATCGTCACTTTCCTGGGAGCACATCACAAAGCAGGTAGCTAATTCACTTGGAACTTGTCTTTGCATGTTGAACGAGCACTTGGAACTCTGTTACTAATGGACTATCATTATGGTGCAAATGTAGATTGGCATGTTTTGCTATAGTGGGTTGACACCTGAACAAGTTGATCGTTTGACAAGCGAGTATCATATTTACATGACTCGAAATGGTCGTATCAGGTAAAGTGTCCACTTCAGGTTATTTCCTAGTGATTTGTATGAGTTATCTTTTTACCATTCCACTGAGTTGCCAACTTGTTTGAAACATATGCAGTATGGCTGGAGTGACCTCAGGAAACGTTGGTTACTTGGCGAATGCAATCCACAACATTACAAAATCCGCATAACATATACCGTACTTCATCAATAACCAATGGTCATTAGGACAGTTGTGAGACATCCGATTCGAATATTCATCATGAAACATAGACTAGGTTTTAAGTTAAATGGCATCACTTGTTCTGAGTAACAGATGATGCATGAATGATGTACTGATTTGATGCCTTCAAATTTTGGCGCGCTTAAATAAGCTATAATAGTCCTGTGAGATTCTTGACTCTGGCGAATTGGAAATTAGAGGTGGCCTTATCCAACTGTCTGAAAGTAAAGTATTTAAAGCAGGCCCTCTTTTTGAATGGAAGAATGTTACGTTTATGACATTTGGTCCCTTACCCAAACAAATTTGACAGGAGGTCCGTCTCATCTACTATGTTCCCTGTCCATTTTCAGAAAGACTTCAGTGTCCACAATGTGAAGTGAAGTGTCTCGTCACTTCAACGATACAATTATGGGTCAATAAAAGAATGGACAATTTTATTTGAAAGATTTGATTGCCAGCACTGAGTCAACTAGAATTTTCACTGGCGTTTTCTCATCCAATCAAACAAGCTGAAATTTACCTGACAATTACAATTTGTCAAACAAATTTTAAACTTGTTACTGATATACTAGGTTAAATTATAATTATTCATTTATTACTATAGATTTCTTTAAAAGAATTAAATTTAAAAGAATTTTGTTGCAATAAATAAAAATAAGTATCAAATCATTTTCAATAATTACATCAATTATAAGATACTCCGTCTAACAGTTAGTCGATCTAAAATAAAACTCTGTGTTTAGGGTCAGGTTATAATTATTTATATTTTGAAATATATTTTATAAGGTTTTCAAAATTATGAAAATTCATTGTATTTTTCTTTTAGTCATAATCGTCACCAGGACGAGGGTTTATAGGGTTCCCCTCCCTTTTATATTAAGCTCAAATTTGCACAAAGTGTCATTATAACATATGATATGAGATTAACCCATTTACACTGAGACGCTAGCTAAATATGACATTTGTAATCTAAGGTCTCAGTGGCATAAAGAGAGATATACACATAAGCCCTAATGAATATTACAATATTGAGCAAAAGCATATGTGACAATGAGAAGGACAAGTATCTATAAGCTAAGACTAAAAAGGGGGAAATGAGAACATAATAGCACGAAACCAACGGCATTTCCAATTAATTCGGCTAGAACTAGTTGCCTACAAGCTGGTGCGCAACATTGGACCAACACCGTAATACAACGATCACTTTTCGGTCAACCTCATTAAACATTATGTAGTCTCCACTCTGAGCAAGTAAGAGGTTTTCTGGATCGTTTTCACTATATTGCACTTAAAAACAAGACAGCACAGAAAATGCAAATCACATTAACCTATTAATGCAAACTATGTTAACGTCATTTGAATTTTCTTATTGCCAATTCTTCTATATCGTACTTGTAAACACAAGTTTTAAAAGACTCGGTATGCCATTAGGGCGAAGGCCATCTGTGGTTGATCCTCTTGGCCGATTAATTTAGTCAAGGGTTGTTGATAGTTGTTTTTTAAAATATAAATCAAGAATTGATGGCCATTTTGGACTCGTATATTTTCGCTCCGCTGTTTACACAACTGTCTAGGTATCTTGTCAGTTCTCTAACTAGTCAGCAAAAACTTCCCAACAGGTTGCAATTTCTGGCAATAATGGATGGGTTGAACAGGTCATGTTTATGTATTAAATGCATACAAGCAGCTAATCTGAGTGGCTTTTGCATTATTTGGTCCAATATGATAAGATCATTCAACACACTAAAAAGAAAAACAGAAGGATTAACTTGAATGGAGAACTCTTAAATTGTGATGACAATACACTAAAATAGATATTGAACAGAACAATACTACTACAAAGTGTTTAGCACTGTCCGGGGAACCCGCCTAACAGAACACACAGCATTACCAACTTAGATTCCTACATTTCTGAAATATTTGATCAAAAACAATGTACAAGAGGAGGAGTTCTTCTCCAGCTAGACAGAATCCCCAAATTCACAGTTAAGTCGCAGATCCACTATATGCATTACATCTTCATGGGAGTGAAAAAACAGAGCCTTGTCCAAACGCCCGCCAAAATAGAGCCACAGAAACAAACTAGTTTGGCTTTTCAACCATTGGGCATTCGACATTGCATCAGCTCACGTCGTGGGTTGCAGAAACAGACCCATCTGCCGTCGAACATGCTCGGGTATCAATCGGTTGATTAAGTCCGGTGAAGCTCCATTTACCTGCAATTACAGGGACAGAAGGCGCCCCTTCAGTTACATGTAGGAAACAAACATACAATCAAGAAACCAGGCAAAATGTTTCAAGAGACTTTAAACAAGGCGGCTAAAGAATTTGCTTGAAGAAAACAGAGAACAAATGAAGGAACCTACAGAAGCTTGTGCATATAGCCATCTCTAGATTATTTATTGGTTATTACCAAAGCTAACCATGATACATCTTTCCTTTTCATGTGGTCTGCTGTCAGCCAGGTAAATTTAATCTAACAGCCTTTCTTCCAGTATAGTATTTGTAAACAGCATTGAGTACTTTCATCTATTTACTACAAGCTAAGGCATTCATTTAATTTATAACAAATACTAAGGTGCTGACACGGTTGAGAAGTTGAAGTTACCAATTCTTGCTTGATCAACTTATCCATTGTTTTGACATAATCTAAAGCATAACGTAAAAAAATAAAATAATAATAGGTGGTCCAGGAAGGCAGCCAGATGGAATGATTAGAAATCATACTTCCTGTTTAAAGTTGAATAGAGGCGGGAAAGGTCGTCCATTTGGGAGGCGAGCATGTGGCTCCCTAAGATCATCAAAGAAAGGATGCGTGCATGCCTCTAACTGCATTTAAACATGAAAATAACTGAGATCAGTTACAGTCTGTTAAGGGTTAATGGAAATCACAGAACTGAAAAGGAAAAACTTTCCACAGATTCTAGCTGCATATCAGATGCAACTATCTAATGTTTCTTTAAAGAACATTTTTCAGCATTTCTGTGTATTCTATTATCCTTATTACTTCAGATTAAAGCCTCACTGAAATGTGTAACAACGGAAAGCATTATAAGTTGATATCTATAATCATCTAATAAGAGAGATGACATGTAAATAAACTCACTGCAGTACAGCGGAGGCTTGGTGAATATTGAAGGAGCCTAGAAGCAAGATCGATTGCTTCAGGAGGCATCCGCTTATGGAAAACCTGCATTCAGAGACCTCATCATTTAGCTTTGCAGTTTAGCATCTTACTTGTACTATAAAAGAGAAGAATTGTACCCAATAAGCACTAAAATAGTATACCTTGTGCCACGGATGGGCTTTAATCTGGGGAAATCTGAAATCTGTGTAATTGGGATTCATACATCGAATTTCTTCTCGAGTTGGAGTACCAAGCACCTATTAACAATTGGTGATTTAATAAACTAGCATCTAGTAAATGCTCTAGCACTAATATGGTTTTAACATTAGTAATCAGGACATACTTTGATAATCTCAACCAATTGATCAACTGCATTTTCTCCAGGAAATAGCGGCTGCAATTGAGTAAAGAGTAAATTTCAGTTCACCAGAACTAAATCAGGAAAAAAGATGATAAGAGTATGCATAGAAAAAAATTGATAAGATATAGATTCACGAGGAAAAAAGGATGCAAAATTAACCTGGCCCAAAAGAAGCTCCGCAAGAACACAACCAGCTGACCATATATCAATTGATGTTGTATATTCTGTAGCCCCAAATATAAGCTCTGGTGCCCGGTAATAGCGAGAGCATATATATGATATATTTGCTTCACCTTTAACCTGATAACAACAGATTCCCTCAAACTAAGTTGGAAAAAAAAGGAAACTTTTGCTTCTGTAGCTGAACAAAACAAAATCCTGAATTCTAGTTTAATTCAAGCCTGAAACAGAATGATTACTTTCATGAAATTGAAGGAAAGTGGTAGTAAACGTACCAAAACTTTTGCACTTCCAAAGTCACAAAGCTTGACCTGGTGGGTAAGAGGGTCAACCTGCATATACACATTAAGTTAGTTCAAATAAGAGCTACTTAATCACCATTAAGCCAGGGAATCAGGGATGGAGGCATACCAGAAGATTCTGTGGTTTTACATCTCTGTGACAAACTCCAGGAACGCTGTGGATATAAGCAAGGCCTCTGAATATCTGATCATCATCAACAACCTCATAAGATACTCTGAGCACAAAAAGTTCAACAAAGTAGGAATGCAGAGAACAGATGACATGGTACAAACCTGATAGGTATAAAGTTTAACATATATGAGCGGCATTCTTTGATTTGAGCTGCTATAATGCTTTAAGACCTTATATAAGGTCTCTGGGACATATTCCATCACCAAGTTGAGAAAAAGTTCATCTCTAGTTGTTGTAGAGAAGAAACAGTGCTTAAGGGATATCACATTTGGGTGATCCATTAAGCGCAATAACTGCAGCTCACGGTTTTTGTACCTCCTGTCTTGCAAAACCTTTTTAATTGCCACAGTTTCTCCAGTTTCTAAGCATTTTGCCTGGAGTTGTAAAGCATTATCATGAATATAGAAGCTGCCGGTAGTAAGGCAAACTTGTCCAGTCAATTCTGATGGAAATAAAAGCATACCTGGAAAACAATTCCAAATGATCCTGTTCCAACAACTCGTTCAGCCATGTAGCTAATGGTCTGTCATAGAAATATAACAAGCAAACAACTTAGGTTTCGGTACAGATCAGAAATGATAGTAATATGTTATTGAGAAGTTCAATAGTTTGCCCCATTCTTGACACATAAACAGGATTTTGACAAGGGAGATAAGGGAATCCCCTAATGAGTTTAAGTGAAATTTTAACCCATTGAACAGAATTATAAATGTTTTATGCATAAAAAAAGTGTCAAAAGATTTGGAAGCATCAACAAGATGAAGATGAAAATGAAGTACAAACCCTTTTTGGTTCCCCATTTTTGCCACCAATTGTAGTTGAGATAATGTGGCCAGTAACTGCATCATTCCCATCAACAACAGGCTCAGACATATCCTAAAACCAGAAGAAGAAAATTTACGTGAAGTTGTGAACTCAAAGCTAATCTTATACCAAAGCAAGAAAGGAACTTTAAAATCAGCAGTGTATCTAAGGCATGTCAGGATTCTAAACCCAAGATTGCAGACAAATCTGCAGACATACAGAGGGAAAAACATAGCTTCGTCGCAAATGTCTATAAAATGCCACCTCTGAAGAAAGTGGGATATGCCAAGATGGCTTGTGAGTGAAAAAACAGGTTACTCATATTTTTGGAGGAGAATAACTCTTCTAGGCAACTCAATGAAGCAACCGAGCAAACATCTTTAATACATATTGTGATACAAGTGACCTAAAGATTAAGAAAAGCAGCTAAATTGGAGTATGAAGGTTTAATGTAATGTGTTTGAGAAGCAATATAACTTAAAACTTTTAAAAACCCAAACAAATGGTCAGGATCTAAAAACAGATTCTACAGAGAATGAAAAATACCAGTCAGAAAGAAAGTAGAAAAGCAGCAAGCAAAAAGGAAAGAAAATACTTCCTAAAATGGAAACCTAATGTTCTCCATCCCTAAACACAACTGAGGTGAAAAATCAGTAAAACTTATACAAAAATAGCTCAGAAACAAGAGGGGAGCTCAGATCGCCGGGAAATTCTCCGGCAGAACTTCCGGCGGCAGAGCCCTCTACAGCGGAGCATAAATTAGCAAAGATCGAGCTCAACAGTTAGATCAAGCTCCATTCTAGACAAAAAACACCTCAAAAAACATAAAATTTCAGAAGAAAAGCAGCAGAACAAAGAGTGTGGGAGATGAAAGTGACACCTTGTCGGAAGAGTCCATGTCGGAACGGCGGGACTGGGAGGCGAGTTTCAACGCTGCAGCTGCAGCGCCGCCAACTTGGTGCAATTGGTGGTGGTCCGGCGGCGGTGGTTGCAGCTCTTGCTGCTGAGGCCCCAATGGCAGCGAAGCCATGTGAATGTTCGAAATGAGAAAAAGTGTGTGTTGGGTATTTTTCCCTTTTCTGATGCGCATTTAAGTGTTTGTTTTGTAAAAGGCTATCACACCTAGCCCCCATGCCAGCCGAGCCATCACATGAGAGGTAAGTCACACTAACCCAGCACCAGGATCTGTTGTGGGCCTTGTATTCGGTGCAGACCAGCACGGCCGCATGCACCACTTGGCCCATACCCGAAGGCCCAAGCCAAGCTTTGCCACGGACACGCACCACACGGCGCTGCCGAGCCTCGAAACCGGGTTCTCACCCTGGAAGCACAACATCCCAACCACTGGGCTTTACCTGCTGTGGTAAGTGTTTGTTTTGTAGGAATTGCTACTTGGGAGTAGGGCCTGTTTTTAAAAAAGTAATATGCAAATATAACCCTATATGTTGGAGAAAGTGCAACTATAATTCTATATGTTGAAGAAAGTGCAAATATAACCCTAACTATTATACATATGTGCAAATATAATCTAAAAGCCATTATTTTCGGTATTGACTGACCAGGGTTATATTTGCACTTTCAATTATCGCAGGGTTATATCTGCACTTTCAATTATCGCAGGGTTATATCTGCACTTTCATCAATTATAGAGGGTTATATATGCACTTTTCTCTTTTTAAAATTTTGAGCAAAATGCATTCTTTCTTTTCATTTCTTTTTTTAAATTTATGGCATTCTTACTATAATTAGATATTTTCTTTAATTTGACATTCTTCCCATTTTTTATAAGATTCCTTCAATTTCATCCCCTTATTCTACTTTTTACTTTATAAACTCAATTCTATCCACTCATTTTCTTCACCTAAATCCAAGCACGTAAATCTATGGTGCCATAAATAGAAAAAACGAAGGAAGTATATAACTCTACGTAATTAACGAAAGTGAAGATATAACCCTACGAGAATTAAAAGTGCAAGTATATCCCTATATATTTAGGTTATGTGCAAATTTAACCTTTTCTAGAAAATTCAGGCCAAAAGTTGATTTTACCTCTATGAAAAAAAGAAAAACAAAAAAAACATTGAAATTACATGTATGCCCCTAAATCCCTAAAAATTTTCTTCTTCGTCATGCAAACATTGAAATTACAACTTCTGCGGTGGATCCATCTTCTTCAGACCACCGGCCGACAAGCGGATAATCTCCACTGCCGCCTGCGTTGTCGCCACGACAGCTTCTGCGACGGATCCAACAGTGTTTCAGACCACCAACCGGCGTCGGCTATCGTCGAATTTCTCAACATTACTCGAAACCTTAGCTCCTGCAAAATTACAATCCACTCGACGAACTCAAACGCCTCAAAACCTTCTCCATTGATTCGGGTGGGTTGTGGCAAGCGGCGGGTGACGAGTAAACTTCTTCGACGAAAAGGGTTGGGTGTAGCTGGTTTGCAGCGCCCAAGATTCACAGAGGATTCGAACGCAACAAGGTTTTGATAGTTCAATTTTTGTGTTATTGGGGTGATTTCTTCATTGTTGGAAGAAGAGACAAATCCAGTTGAAGATGAATCATCCTTGTCTTTACAAGTAGCGTTGTGTTCACAGAGGATTCAAATGCAACAAGGTTTGGATTGTTCAATTTTTGTGTTATTGGGGGGTGATTTCTAGATGGATTTTTGTTTTTCCGGTGATTGGAGATACTATCCGTTGATGTTGGTCGAAATTCGAAACTGGGAATTTAGACATTGATTGAGAATTGGCCGTGGGAAGTTTTTTCTGGCGATAGGAGGTGGAGCAGTGGCGGTGGCTGGTGGTTGCTGGCAGTGGTGGTGGTGGGCTAGTGATTGCTGGGCAATGGTGGCGGTGGACTGGTGGTTGCTGATGTGGTGGGGGCAAAATTGTCTAAAACTTTTAGGTTTTAGGTTAGAGGGCATTTTGGTCATTTTGTATGCACTCAATGCCGAAAATAGTGTCTCAGGTTTATATTTGCACTTTCATTAAGTAGTTAGGGTTATATTTGCATTAAAAATTATCTTAAGGTTATACCTGCACTTTCTCAATTATATAAGGTTATTTTTTTGGGTAATATGCAAATATAACTCTATATGTTGAAGAAAGTGCAGATATAATCCTGATTGTTTTTTAGTGCAAATATAACCCTAACTTTTATACATAAGTGCAAATATAACCATGAAGTCAATATTTTGGCATTGACCGACCATTTTCGGCTAATGACCGACTGAAAATTACCAAAATACCCTTTTAACCTAATACAAAATTTTAAAAGACAAAAATGCAGAGAAACTTCTCCCCATTTTTCGTCGGCATAACCATAGATTCCTTTCCATCATCCTGCAAATAGAACTAAATTGATAACTATGCAGGAAATACCCAATCAAATGCAGATAGCAAGTAACAATTCTCGCTACCACAAGCAATAAACAGCAGCAAACTGGAAACAAAATTTGCAAAGCTAAACTACATCTTCATATACAGTATACACAGACAGATTACCACTTTCTCTGTGTCTTCCTACAATCACAAATACATCTTGCAATGCCAGATAAGTACTAAAACAAAGGAGTAAAATGCGATCATCGTCTCTTACAGGATGGAAAGGTGCATCTTCGGTATGAAATTTAATTTTGTATTTTGGTTCTCGAGAACTTCGACTGAATGTGCCATCAGCTATAAGGATAGCAGGAAAGGAATCATAAACACATACATCAATGGACAAATTATACGGAACAAGCAAAAGTAGCAACACTTCATAATCCTATAAAAAACCCTGCATTGAACTAAAATACTCGTAAACTTGTATTCCTAAGAACTAAGTAGAAAGATTCCTCAACCAGAAATCTGCCAAGGAGACCCATCAACCAGAAAATCGAGACCCATCAGCCAAGGAGATTGCTGGAGCTAACTATTCTAGCCCCGCCTCACCACCATAGTTCGCCACCCGACGCCGCTTCGCCGAACCTGTACCGCTCCGCCGCCCGGGACCAGAAAACGTTGGAAACCGTCGACATCTGCGGCACCATCCTCGGCCACGATTCCGTCCGGCTGCTCCAGCCCACCGCCGCTCCACCGCTGCACTACCGCGCTATCTCCTTCCCCGATGGTGACATGTTATCTCCTTCTCGTCCGATCGCTCGCTCTAGACGAAGATTGGTGACGACGAAGAGCGGAAGGTCAGTTGATCTGAACGAAGATTGGAGACGCGAGACGGCGAAGCCCTATAAATGCGAAACACAGAATAGAACGGAGATTGGAGACGGAGTGTGTTGAGGTGCTCTGTGGGATTGTGAATAACCCGAGTGTGTTGGCAAAGAAGAAAAACAAAGGGAAAGAAAGAAGGGAAAAGATGATTCAGATCTGGGATTGGTGTTAGGGGATGGAGATTAGGGGTGGCGGGGCAGAGAACAGAGGGAGATTAGGGTGGAAAAGTAATTTCTGTATTTTGGTTTTTTTTGCCGAGGGGTAAATTGGTCTTTTCATTTAATTTCGATCTCAAACTGGAGAAAAATATTATATTTGCACATAACCTAAATATATATGGTTATATTTGCACTTTCAATTATCGCAAGATTATATCTACACTTTCATCAATTATGTAAGGTTATATATGCACTTTTCTCTATTTTTTGTACTTAGACTCTATTTTCTACAATTTATTTACGATTCAATTCAATTCAGTGTAATTTTGCTTTTGTGAACTTTAAATTAATTTAGTCATACATATTATTTTTTTATATAGTTATTTTTAGTTTAATTCAAATCAGTTCGAACTAGATCAAAACAAATCAGATCAGATCAGTTCAAATGATGTACTATTATACTACTAGTCCCTTCTAGTCAAATTTCAAAAAAAAATAATAATCACGAATAGTGAAAAAATACATTAATGATTTATACCTTTAATATTCACATATAAAATATTAGCATATAAAAATTACGTACAACGATGAATTTAGTAATAGTATTATGCACGTCAATTTAAGGCAAAATCTTGGAAAACACTACTTTTTCATACACAAATGAAAAGATGGGAATTGATTAGAATAACAAAAGGTAAGAGGTCTTAGTTTTAATATCAAAAATTTATTATGCAACACGTAGTAGTTATAAAGTTTATAACTCGATTCATGCAACCCAAAAATTTTATCTTCATTTCTTCTAATTTACACTTTAAACCTTGGTATTTCTATGACTTATGGAAAGACCATATTTCAAGACACGGACTCACAATTTAAATATAAATGATCAAATATTATAAGTTTTTAAAATTTAATTTGAAACAGAAAGAACACGTAATATTTACCAAGTCTCATGACTTGTGCTTTAGAGTATCTCCAATGTAACCTTCTTTCTTTTAAACTTCTATTGCCACATAGGATTTAATGACCCCAGCTCCAAATTTGCTCTCCAACCCAAGGGTCAAATACCAGAGTCAGTATTACGTGGACAAAATTTACATCAACCCTGTCAGAGTGACCTTCTCTTCTCTGAAGGTGAAATTGACGCTCGCTTTTTGCCAAATCAACCACAAAAATTGGGCGGGTGACTCAAATTTCGTTTAGATTACATTTGTGCCAAAATTTTCCTTCTTCCCGCAGTTGGGGTTTCAGAATCTCAAACTTGTATCCACAAGAAGGTGAAATTGACGCTCGCTCTTTGCCAAATCAACCACAAAAATTGGGCGGGTGACTCAAATTTCGTTCAGATTACATTTGCGCCAAAATTTTCCTTCTTCCCGCAGTTGGGGTTTCAGAATCTCAAACTTGTATCCACAAGAAGCAGGTTTTCTTCACCACTTTTTATCAATTTCTAGCCGAAATCTTGTTCGTAGAAGTGATAGAGGGGTATTTCTGCTGTTTTTAGGTTTGTGAGCTTATCCGAGAAACGGCGTTATCAGTTTCCGCTCCCGTTTTGCTCAAGATTTTTGAGGTAACAAAGTCGAAAGTTGCATTACACACGTTTTGCTTTGTTGCTGTAGTTTTGGATGATGAAAAGTAGCTTCTTTGATGTAGTTATGTGACTTTATGCAATGTTTTGGATTCCCAATCTTTTTATTTTTTTGAGAAAAATTATGATTAAGGTTTCTATCTCTATATCTCAATTATAACTTTGGTAGGCATTAACGAAAGAGGGGTAGGTTCTTGTGCCAAAATTTTGTTTCTGCATCTGATGATTATAGCTTGGCAGTTTAGTAAATTTTGTTAGGAGTGTCGAATGATTGGGCGCCTGAAGATAGCTGTTGATTATTTGGCAATGTTGTAGCTTAGGACATCTTGTTCTGAGTTTTCTGAAACTTTCGAGCACTTCTTGCTTCATGTTGTCTTATCCATCTGTATTTTTTGTCTGTGAATATAAACACTTAGCCATTACACCTGGGAAATGAGTAAACTTTCCTTCAGTGGATCGGTGAGTAATGTACATAACCTACCACTTCTTCTAACTTCTAACAACTTTAAAATAATGAATCAAGTGATTGATCACAGTTTAATACAAACTGATTAAGTCAATATATATTCATCTGAAGAACCACAAAAAACACACAACTGCTACAACGTATATGTAGAGTGATGGATTTATCCACCTTCACACCTGATTCCCTCATTTTGCAATACAAGTGAGAATGCAACTTCGCTCAAGAATGTTGTTGCCTTTCATTTGTATTGCTATCTAAGTAACAACGGTATGACACTTTATATAAGTGTGTTCGTGCTTACTCAAGTCCGTTAGGACCTTGAGCTCCACATTCCTCTGTAAATCTAGTGTGGCATTCGGCATGAATTGATTGCAGCGTCCGTACTTACTCAAGTCCGTCAGGGCCTTGAGCTCCACATTCCTCTGTAAGTCTAGTGTGGCATTCGGCATCAATTGATTGCAGCGTCCGTACTTACTCAAGTCCATCAGGGCCTTGAGCTCCACATTCCTCTGTAAGTCAGGTGTGGCATTACGATCAGTTGCAACGTCCATGTAGCCTTTGGGAATTTTTGCATTTCAAATCTTTAGGAACATACGACTACATTATATGTCTTTACATGATCAGCTTGCTTTTCTTTACTGCTTTAATTGAAGTGTTTGCAGTGAAGAAAAATTACCGTGTATGCTAAAAAATTATGTGGCTTTAGAGATTTTCATTTCTCTCAACAACAATATACATGTGTGAGGAAAGATTTGAAAAGTCAATCAGTTGTGTAATCCATTCTTGAAGAAATCCATGCTTGCTTTTATGTTACTAAGCTTCTGTCCATTTATTATTACTTATGTTTCCTAGTAGTTAGCCATTCATAAATTTCTGGAACTCATCATTGTCTTGAATCATAGATAAGATTCTGTCCTTATGTAGGTTGTCTCTTCTATTTCATAGAGCTCATGGATTCTAGAGAGTTTCAGCAAGCTTCTCAGTCAAACATAACTGATTCCCAGGACACCATAGAATAGTCTCAAACTACTACCACTCAGCAAAACTTTGTTGATTTAGATCAATTTCGCAATGGGGTGTTTTCATCAAACTTTCAATATCAACAAACTTTTCCTCAGGTTTCTTCTCAGCCTCCACAACAATATGGACAAAACTTTACTTATCAAGGTTTACTTAGTGTTCCGAATTGGAATAACATCAGCTCATATTCTGATCCATCCAATCCGTCCCGAAAGAAAAAAAAAGCCTCCCTTAAACCCTGAAAAAACTCCAGCGACAGTTCAACGTTGGAGTCTTGATGAAGATATAGCACTTACAAAATCTCGACTACATGTCTCATGTGATGCTGATATTGGAGCTGGCCAGAAATTAGAAACTCTCTGGAGTCGCATTTTACAGGTATGGAGAGAAAAAATGGGGGAATTCGATAGAACACGTGATGCAAATGCCTTGGGATGTCGATGGGGAAGACTTCAAGCATCAATAAACAAATTTCACGGGTGCTATGAACGGTTGGAGAGAATGAGAAAAAGTGGAACAACACTTAAAGATGTGGTAAGTACTCTCTTTTAATTAATGAAACTGTATGTAACTTTAAAATATATTCATTTTTTTAGTCTTGTTTATTTGTAATTTATGTACATGATACAATTATAGGTGGTGTTTTTCATTTGTTTCATGTGTAGAAAAGAGGCGCATTGCGAACATTCCAAGACACCAACAACAATCAACCATTCAAGCATGAAGAATGTTGGGAGATTTGTAGACAAAATGCAAAATGGTGTACACAACACCTGACTAAGCAAGATGGAGTCAAGAAGCGAAAGTGTGTAGTTGATATCACAAATGAAAATCCACCAACTTCAAAGCAAACACAGTCCGACCCAATTTCCATTCCAGGTTTCTGAGTATTACTTCATAAGTTACTTAACCATTCTAGGTTTCTGCATCATTTTTTGTCTGCTACTGATACTGTCACACTGCAGTAGTAGCATTTGAATCACACTACAGTACTGCATTTGAATCACACTGCAGTATCATTTGAATCACACTGCAATCACACTGCAGTATCATTTTTTCTGCATCGTTTACTGTCACACTGAAAGTGTACTATTTTTTTTTATTTAAATTTCAGATTCATATGAAAATGTTTGTTCTGAAACAAAAGCTGACGAATCGGAAAACATAAACGATGAAGGAGCTGCTCGTCCAACCGTTGGAAGAAAAGGAGTAAAAGATCAGAAGAAAAAGGTGGTAGCAGAAAAGGGTGTGGTTGATGCTCTAGGTAATCTTCAAACCTCTCTTGAAAGGCAATTTGATTTGAATCGTGAAGAGCTGTATATGAAGAAAGAAAGAGATAAGAAAGAGTATGAGTTGAAGGAAAAAATATTCAATGCGGAGATTGAATTCAAAAAATGTACCCAAATGATGAAACAGAAAGCTCAGAAGCGAATAGAAGATGAACGCATATTGGAGAAAGATCTCACCAACTTTGGTCTGGACTTGCGCAAAAAATTGAAATAATGCAAGCTCGGATATTGAAGGAATGGGAAAATGATGGAATTTTTAGAGATGTGTCTTCCAATGATGATATTGACATTTGATGTTTCTATCTTTTGAAGTGTTTAGTTTTGAGTTTGAGAATACAATATGTTTTTTCAAAGGCTTCAAAGGCTTCTTGCATTATGAATATTGTCAAGTTTAGTGGTGGAGTGAAGTAGTTTTGTAAGCACTAGCTGTTTTCCCCACATTGTGACAGTTCGATTTTTATTAAGATCATATTTCTCGCTGCAGTAATGTCTTTGATCTCGTTTTTATTTTGCTAATAAATTTATTTCAAAACTTGAAAAAACTTTCCTCTCTTCATGGTTTATCATTGTCAGGTTATTTATTAGCTACCTCAGAAGATGGCCAGACATGTGAGCTTCATCCGAATGGCAATCTTTATGTAATTTTGTATCAGTGCCTAACTGGTGGAAATGATAGAGCTTCTACCAAGTCATTAAAATTAAGAGTGCAAAGCTTTTGTCAATCTTGAAGGCTGTATTTCTGTCATTTCTAGTGCATTGTGGTAATGTTTTACAATATACCTAGTGAAGGATAATGGATTCATTCAGATTCAGAATCATTCTGCTAAGAATCATTCTGCATAAACTTAATTGTGCCGTACAGCAAAACAAAATCATTCAGATTCAGACACTTGTTCCTCCTCACACTAAGACTACTAATCCCGGAAGAACTTATTCACATTTTGTTTACACCAGCTAAAAGGCACGACAAATATAATCAAGGAGGAAGAAACAAAATTAAATAATGTAGTTCTAGATATAAAGAAAACCAATTAAGTTTATGCAGCACCATGTCTCTCCCACAAATGGTTGATGAGATCATCCTTCAAGTCTTTGTGGATGCTTGTGCTTTGTACTTCTTTAAGTCGCTTGATCATTTTAGAGACAATAAGGGAGTAATCATGCTCCACATTCACATTATCAATCGTTTCTCCCACGTGAGGAACCCAATTTTCAGGGTTGATTCCTTTACGCTTCTCACTTTCAATGATCATATTATGCAATATGATACATGTTTTCATAATCTTCCCAAGATCCTTGACATTCCACATGCGTGCGGGTCCTTTCACAATGTGCCATCTACTTTGTAACACTCTAAAAGCTCGTTCTACATCTTTTCTCACGGCCTCTTAACATTTGGCAAACAATTTTTCCTTTTCAGAACAAGGCGATGATATTGACTGGATAAGAGTTGCATATGGCGGATAGATTCCATCGGATAGGTAATATCCCATATCATACTCATGACCATTAACCACAAAATGACATGGAGGTGCAATACCATTGACAAGATCATCAAACAATGGGGACCTATTCAGAACATTAATATCATTATTTGTACCTGCCATGCCAAAGAAAGCATGCCAAATCCACAAGTCTTTTGATGCCACGGCTTCAAGGATAAGAGTTGGTGTCTTCTTAAATCCACTTGTATGTGTACCATGCCAAGCCGTGGGACAATTTTTCCATTGCCAATGCATACAGTCAAGACTTCCAAGCATTCCAGGAAAACCACGTTCCTCCCCTTCTTTAAGTAACCTTTCAACATCTCTCTCATTCGGTCTCCTCAAATACTCTTCTTCAAAAATATTTATTATAGCATCACAAAAATGTTTGAGGCTTTCAATTGCAGTACTCTCACCAATTTGAACATATTCATCGAGAACATCTGCAACACAACCATACGCAAGCATCCGCAAAGCTGCCACCATCTTTTGTAAAGGACTTATCCCGCATCTACCAACTGCATCAACCTTCGGGGTAAAGTATTGATCATAATTCCCAACTGCATGTAAAATGTGATTAAATAATTCTACATCCATTCGAAAATGATGACGAAATTGTTCAGATGTGTACTTAGAATCATCTCTCTTAAAGTAATCATTGATGATTAACTCATGACGTTCACGTCTTTCACGCTTTATACACCGTCGTCCGGGAATAGAGCCTCCATGTGGTCGCTTTTTATTCATGGACATCATCAAAAGTGAAGCGGGAACCATTACAGAAATTGATTGCATATAGCTTCTTGTCGAGGAAACAATACCATCATATTCTTGCTGGTTGTCAAATAACCTTTTTGAGATGGACATTGATTCATCGCTCAAACTATCTAACTCTGAGTCAGCTTCAAAATCCGAAGACATCTCTATATCTGAAAGTAAATTATGTTTTCAAAATAGAATTAGCAACAAAGAGATTTGACAATTAACATTTGCATCGTTAGAGCATGGGAATATATAGAGATCAAAACATACCAGGATGATCACTTAGAACGTGTAGCAGTGAAAATTGTACATGTAAAATTGAAGAATCCCAAATATTATTCACATGCCTTGATAAATCGATAACTTGATCGATGCGATGAAAAAGAGGTTGATGAAATTCTCTTGCAGTAAAGATAATGAGTTCCCAAATTTTTACCAGGAAGGAGTTTCATGTTTCGCGCTCTTTGTGTGTGTACACGTCAGGAAAAATTTATTCATTTGATGTTTGGATTGGAGAAGAGTTCTAAAAGAATCCTGCAGTCAAAAGTTTAATTATTACATCATACCGAAGGTGTGTGCAAGTTCCAATAAAAATTTGTCATGTGTTCCCGATAAATAGGGAAGACTTTCTGTGCATTGGAGATGCTCTTATTCAATCACTAGTTAAGTTTAAGCCCGGAAATAAATGTTATTTTTAGAACGTCTACCGTCTTATTATTTGTGCAGTATTTAAAAAAAAAAGAAGTTAGACTATACTATTGGATTATAATTATTTATACATGGGAGATATAATATTGTACTCCGTTCCAATTGAGTGTGCGTACTTTTTGGTCAACTTTCTCACGTCATGTTTGACCAATGATAATTTTAATTACGTATATTAACGGTGTGCAAAATTTTGATATTTAGAATATTCATCATGCACGAAATTAAACAATATCTCACATGATGATATTAGTGTGTATATACCAGTTGAAATTTATGGTCAAATATGTCTTGAGAAAGTTGACCAAAAAGTGTGCAGATTCGGGTGAGACCAAAGGAGTAGTAGGTTTGAAAGAGCATTTTATTTCACGTATCACTCCTCCTACATTATAGATGTTGCTACACCTACTGCAGACTGTCAACAGTTGGCGTATGATCTGCTCATCCATGGTGATGAGAAACTGAGAAAATAGAATAACATGACTGATAGAGAAAGTCTCAATGATTAGGACTGTCTGTATTAGGTAAATAAATAGAGTACAATATGGGCCATGAGCCCAATATCAATTTAATGTCTCTATTTTAACATCCCCCCTCAAGCGAAGCGTCGGATTAACCGAAACGCAAAGCTTGGACCTAAAAAACTCAAACAAAGACTTAGGAAGCCCTTTGGTGAAAATGTCAGCTAGCTGTAACGAGGTAGGAACATGACGAACACGAAGCTTGCTCATAGAAACCAACTCACGAACAAAGTGATAATCTATATCAATGTGCTTTGCCCGCTTGTGCGCCACAGGATTTTGAGCCAAAAAGATTGCACTATTATTGTCACATAGCAATAGAGGCGAACAAGCCAGCTGAAATTTTAGATCCCGGAGAAGATGAGACAACCAAATAACTTCAGCTGCAGTGTTTACGAGAGCATGATACTCAGACTCAGAGCTCGAACGAGAGATCGTGGGTTGCTTCTTAGCACTCTAGGACACCAAGTTACCGCCCAGAAAAACTGCATATCCATATGTAGAACGTCGAGTCTCTACGCATCGAGCCCAATCAGCATCAGAGTAAGCACTAACATCAGAAGGGCCATGAGAGCGAAAAACTAGACCATGATGTAGAGTCCCAGCAACGTATCTAAGAATCCTGGTAACAGCAGCAAAATGGTCATCCCGAGGATCCTGTAGAAACTGACTAACAGAGTTGACCGCAAAAGCCAAATCCGGTCTAGTGATAGTGAGATACCGCAAGGCACCAACCAATGAGCGGTATAGGGTAGGGTTCCCAAACTGAGGACTCGAGCTGCTATGAAGCTGGAAAAGCGGAACAAAAGGAGTAGTCACTGGGATGGGAGCAGTCATCCCTGCCCGGCGAAGAATATCCCGAGCATACTTAGCCTGACCAAGAAAAAGTCCCTGAGAAGTAGAAGAAACTTCAAGACCCAAGAAATAGTGTAGATGGCCCAAATCCTTGATCGAGAATTCCTGATCAATGCGAATAATGAATTGATGGATAGCACTCACATTGTTACCAGTGAGGATGATGTCATCCACATAGACTAAGAGATAGAGTAGAGTAGTGCCACGAGAGAAAATGAATAGTGACATATCTGAGGAGCTGCAATGAAATCCAAGCTCATGAAGATAAGAACTGAAGCGATCAAACCAAGCTCGAGGAGCTTGTTTGAGGCCATAAATTGCTTTCCGAAGCCGGCAGACATAATTCGGATGAACAGGGTCTTTATAGCCAGCAGGCTGAGCCATGTAGACGGGCGTATCAAGAACACCATTAAGAAAGGCATTCTTGACATCTAACTGATGAAGTGGCCATCGCCTCATAGTAGCAATCACAAGCACCGTACGAACAGTTGCAGCTTTGATCACAGGACTGAAAGTGTGATCAAAGTAAAAACCTGGTACCTGAGAAAATCCCTGAGCAACAAGGCATGCTTTGTACCGACCAACACTCCCATCAGGACGACACTTAACACGAAAAACCCACTTGGACCCCACAATATTAGCAGAGTCAGGCCGAGGAACCAATTCCCAAGTATTCGGAGTCCGAAGTGCGGTCATTTCCTCATCCATAGCATGAGCCCACTTGGGATCCTTAATAGCAGCACGATAATCCCGAGGCTCCACCTGATCCATAAGCTTAGCCAGAAGACCAGTAACAACAAAATCCTCAAAAGACCTCTCTTTATGAGTACCATCCTGATTTCGAGTAGTCATATGATGAACACGTGGTGGCGGAGAAGACCCGGAATCCGAGGAAGAAGAGGAAGTCGTAGACGGTGGAGTCGAGGGCAGCGAGGTTGGGGTTGCAGCCTGAGAAGAAGGCGGTGATGACCCCGAATAGACATTGACTGTATTAGGCAAAGGAGCCGAAACATCAGTAGTGCATAGGGTGTATGGCGGAATGACCAATGACACAACTGGAGATGGAGACTGAACACCAGAAGACTGATCGGGATCAACGAAAGTAAGAACATCCAAGGAAGAGAATGGCTGAGTGACACCCTCATTAGCCATAGGAAAGCAAGTTTCATCGAAGCGAGCATGTCTAGTGATGTAAACCCGATTAGCAGAAGGATCCAGGCAACGAAAACCTTTATATTGAGAGCTATACCCAATGAAAATACAAGGAATACTCCGCGGTGAAAGCTTATGATCAGCATAGGGTCGAACAAATGGATACACCCGACATCCAAACGGCCGAAAATTGGAATAATTAGGAGAACGCCCAAAAAGCAAACCGTAGGGAGATGCACTATCAAGAACCGAAGTAGGAAGACGATTAATGATATGCACGACCATGGTGAAGGCATTTTCCCAATGAAGCGACAAATGAGAATGAAATAGCATCGTCAACCCCATTTCAGAAATATGACGATGTTTCCTCTCGGCTCGCCCATTTTGCTCCGGAGTATATGGGTAAGAGACCTGATGATGAATTCCCTTGGAGACAAAATGAGACCTCAGTCGATTATTAATAAACTCGGTTCCGCCATCACTTTGAAAAATTTTAATGGTAGAGGAGAACTGGTTCTCAACAAATGCCTCGAACTGTAAATAAATGTCAACAAACTCGAATTTCCAATGAAGCGGTATAGCCAAGAAAATTGAGAAAAATCATCAACAAATATCGCATAATAAAGAAAACCATTTTCAGATAAAACAGGAGCAGGACCCCATAAATCGCAATGAATCAAATCTAAAACATGTTTAGCCCTCTTGGGATTATCAACAAAAGATTGTCGCTGTCCTTTAGCCATAACACAAGGGGCACACAGGCCAGGCTTAGGTAATAAAGAAGATGAAAACAATGTCCAGTTTTAATCAAACCAGAAATAATACTGGGTGCCACATGACCCAAACGAGCATGCCACAACTCAAATGATGCTCGGTTCTTATGCTGGGAAATAAAAGAAACAAATGCAGACTCCCCTTTATCCAGCACATACAGACCATCCTCACTGTGGCCTCTTCCCATTACCACCCTGGTTATCTTGTGCTGAATGACAAAATGGCAATCATCAAAAATCACATAAGCGTCGAGGTCGTTTGTAAGTTTACTGATCGACAATAAATTCTTAGTGATTTCAAGAACAAGCAGAACATCATGTAAACGTAAAGAAGGCGTAACTTGACAATCACCAATAGAATTAATATAAATAGAGTGGCCATTGCCGACAGAAACACTAGAGGTACCATGATATGGAGTCACACTCTCAAGCGCCGAAGCATTCGACGTGAGATGACTTGTAGCCCCCGAATCAATGTACCAATCTGAGGTAATGGGAGAGGGTTCCAGGTGGAGAGAACGCTGCAATTGCTGGGTCAGATTTGCAGTTTCAGAACGCCGGAGATTAGGAAAGAGACGGAAGCAAGTTTGAGCCGAATGTCCCAATTTATGACAGAAATTGCAAACAACCCCTGATCTGGCAGAACTAGCACCAGCCGAGCCACCAGAACCACCAGACCTGGCGCCAGAACGTCCACCGGAACAGCCGCTTTTGCCGGTGCGTGAGGCCCACACGCCTCCACCACGTGCGGGAGCTGCTGGCGCGTGACTCCACGCGCCACCACCAAAGGGTGTTTCGGCCGCTAGAAAAGCGGCAGTACCATATTGTCCCTGCAAATTCTCGGTAAAAACGACTCGTGGTTCTTGGCTTGAGCAACCACATCAATAAACAACGGAATCAGTTTACATATTAATTATAGGAGCAGAATATACTTGAAATTCTAGGCCAAGAGCAGTCAAAAACCACATTATTTGATCTTGATTTGATGCAGGTTCATCCATAAGATTCAATTGATCAAAAATACCCTTGAATTGAACACTAAGATCATGAACCGTACCGTGCTTACGCAAAGTATGCGCCTGATGACGAAGCCTTAAAGCAGAGGACTTACTACGGTTTTGATAAATGGCAGCAATAGCATCCCACATCTCCTTTGATGTCTCGCAATCGGGAATTTCGCTTAGAACTTCTTCCTTGAGAGAAGCAAACAAGAGGCTGCAAACTCGTTGATCTTCTTCCATCCAAGCGATATGACTAGCAACAGCTTGGTCATATTCCGCCGTCGCCTTTTCAAAAGCGTTCGAAGCACCGGGCGAAGCAGTGGCATAAGTGACAGCAACCAGAGGAGAAGGAACAGATGGACATGGCTTCGTGCCATCAAGATAGCCAAATAAACCTTGCGGCTTCAAAACATGTTCGGCCTGGCGTTTCCAAATAACATAATTGGTTGGGGAGAGCTTGATTGACATGAGATGAAGAAGGGTGTTGTAGGAGACCTTGTCATCCGCAATGATGCGGGGAAGATTTGAAGAAGAAAAAAAAATGGAGAAGGGAGGCGGCAGCCAAGGCGCAAAGAAGAAAAAGAAGGAAAAAAAAAGCCTAGGCTGATACCATGATAGAGAAAGTCTCAATGATTAGGACTGTCTGTATTAGGTAAATAAATAGAGTACAATATGGGCCATGAGCCCAATATCAATTTAATGTCTCGATTCTAACAATGACACTGGACAACAACATTAAACATCAAATTCGACTTCAGAATACTGCTCAACATCATCTCCTCAATCTCCATAAGTTAACAGCATCAGCTTTATACCTGAATGTTTGTCCGTGGATTTGCAATGAAATGAATAAACGCAATTCAAGGATGCTGCTACAGATTAAGAGATGAGTAAAGAACCAAGGAATTTGATCTTCCTTCTTTGTATAGTATGTATTTACACTCGTTTCACGTGCTGGATGGGGTTTAAATGGAAAGAAATTACAGTACACTATGGTTTTATTTTCTACCCTACCACACCATCTTCAAGAAATTTATAATACATCACTTTGCAGCTCCTCTAACTGGCCATGATTCCATCTAGGCTTGATACATAAGTTCAATTGAAAGCTTTAAGAAACTTGATAAGTGACAACCAACCGAATCATTGTTAGTAGCAGGAAAGCAGTATATCCGAGGAAATCATAACCTATATGACGGAAATCATAGCAGAATCCAGTTTATAGGATGCAAGTTCACTAAAGTCAAAGATCAAACAGCAAAGCAAATTTCTCATCTTGTTTTTTCGTTTCACAAATGAAGAAAATTAAACAAGAAGAAGCCTTTATCGCTCTATATGGTGTCTGATATACGGATCATATCCGCCCGGTGATTTATCGACTCATAATCAATTTTTGATATGTTTGACAAATGTTTTTATATTGGCTGTCAAACTAAGGCTTCCAAGGTAAACTAACATTAAAGGAAACGCTCAATTTGAAAACTCATATTTAACATCACATGACATGTTCACAGCAAATGATCTTTGTATAATTAGTGTATTGTAAGAGTGAGGCATCAAATCACAGACAGATGTAGAAAGTTAGAAACTGTGTTGAATCCAATTTACTTGATGTAAGTTCATAACAAGTTAAGATCAAGCAGTTGGTTAAAATATGCAGGAAAGAAAGCTAAGTTTTTTCGGAGAATTAAACTGGTTCTTCAGAAACTTGCGTATCTGATCACCTTCATTAACTTCTCGTTCGAGATCACAGTCATCTTTTGCACTAAAACTGCTCACGGGAACACCATCTAAGCTTGAAGATGTAATATTGTAATCCAATCTGGAACTTCGGGTGACTCAGTCGGCAGAGGGAGATCATCAACTTGAACTGATCAAACCACTGTGCAAAATGAATTGCACAATAAAGGATCCCTTCTGGACAAACATCTGACATCTGCAGCAATCCTTTGGTTCCCCAAATGACAAAGAAGCTTCATTCTCGAATGCATTTTTTACAAACCCAGGAGGAAAAAACAAAAACACATACCATTAACACAATAACAAATTAACAAAAAACTACAAATGAAGCAAGCAGATAACTGATAATCGCTATCGAACTTCTGCCATAACAATGAAAAGGCTTTAAGCTAGGCTCTGCAGTTCACAAACCTAATACAGGAACAAAAGAATGAACCCTTGAATACCAACCTCAATAACAAAACAAATCCACCTCACAAAAAATCACACCCTGGAAACATTTTCTACTTTTCACATTGGCTCTGCTAAAGCCCCAAACTTCCACCTAATCAGAAAATTACACCCTATAAATAAATTAGTTTGAACACTGGGTTTCCACTTCTTTCCACAAGTGTGAATTAGAATTAGAATTGTATTCTTACCATAATTGTAGATGTAATTGTATTCCATTACCTTTTCCTAGTTTGTATAGGTACATGTACTACTATATAATGTATCATGAATTCATGAATACAAACACAGATTATTACCCTTATTTTCTACATGGTATCAGATCCTAAAATCCTAAAACCTTAAATAGAAAATTTTCCACTGCATTAAAATTTCCGATCTGCTGCCGTCGCACACCAAGCGCCGCTGCTGTCGCCGCCACGCCCCGCCGGTCGCTGCTCCACGCCGCTGCCGCTGCCACATGCTGTCCGCCGCTCCCACGCGTCGTCCGCCGTCCGACGCCCGCCATTCGCCGCCGCTCGTTTGCGCCAGTGTGTCCTGTCGATCCGATCTGTCGCTGGTTATTGTATCTGCCCCTGATCTGTACCTGATTTACCACAATGTCTGGCCCTAAAGAACAGACTGGTTTTGATGTACCTGAGGCTTCGAAGCTTCATGATATGAGTGGTTATGATGTAATTGCAGCTTTACTTCAGCAGTTGCAGTTGCAATTTGGCCCTCTGACTACTTTACCTATTGGTCGTATGTCGACTGATCCTTACTTTATTGGTTCTGGCGATGGTCCAGGTTTACAACTCATACCGACCATGCTCAAAGGTCAAGAAAATTACATTGAATGGTCCGATGCGATTTGTCGCGCATTCCTTGCTAAGCACAAGATTGGGTTCATTGATGGATCCATTACCAAACCCCAGGATGGTCATCCTGATACTGCTGATTGGCCTAGGGTTAATACCACTCTTGTCTGCTAGATCTTGCAAACCCTGGATCCGGTGATAAGATCTTCTACAAGTTCGTTTGCCACATTAAGGATCTGTTGGATGACCTGAAGGCACGATTTATTTTGGCCGATGGTATGAAGCTTTTGAGACGCAAGAAGCCATTCAGAGTTGCAGGCAAAACGGTCAGCCCATCAACATCTACTTTGCCAAATTGAATAAGTTGTTTGCAGATTATCACTGCATGCGACATCCCCTGGTTTGTACCTATGAAGATTGCAAGGCATTATGCCAGTGCAATCTTGCTGCAAAAGTCTTCCAAGAAAGAGAGAAGGATTTGATCTACCAATTCATCTCTGGCCTCGACGAAGGTTTTCACACCTTGCGATCACACATCATGAGCATTGATCCAATGCCATATGTCATGAAAGTGTATGCCCTTGTTGCTCAGGAGGAGAATCATAGAGCTGTCATTCGAGCTCGTGAGCATTCTTTTAACTCCATGGTATATGCTGCCCGACGTTCACCACCTGCAAGTTCTTCGCCAGTTGTTCTCTCTGCAGCCGACCGCAAGAATCTTGTTTATACCCATTGTCGTCGCAAGGGTCATGATAAAGATACCTGTTTCAAGTTACATCGTATACCATACTGGATCAAGGAGTTGAAGAAGCAAGCCGGTACCAGCAAGAAACCGGCGCCAGCTTCCCAAACATCAGCCACCGCCGCCGGTCGCGGCGCTTCCTCTCCCGCTGTCGTTCGCTGGAGCAGCCTTGTCGTCGCCTAGCCTTGTGGCGGAGGCTTCTTCCGGCAGTGTCCCTGCACATTCCGATTTTGGCCCTGCTCTGTCCGATGACCAATGGAGCACGACCATGCACTTGTTTAATCAGTTTAATTCTTTTACTGGCGATGAGTCTGGTAAGCATACTTTACCATGGATACTTGATTCGGGAGCCTCATATCACATGACTAGTGACAAAGGTTCTCTTACTGATCTTACTACTACTATTGATTCTGTGAATGTTGTTATGCTTGATGGCTCGGTGTCATCAACTACTCAATAAGGATCTATTTGCTCAGGTGGTTTTATTCTACCACATGTTTTATATATACCTACATTGCGATGCAACTTACTGTCATACTCTAGATTGTTATCTACCTTGAACTGTCTAGCTTTGTTTACTGAAAATTATTGCATTTTACAGACAATCAGTATGAGGAGAGTGATTGGCGTGGGTGAACAGAAGAGGGGGGGGGGGGTGTTTTGGCTTCGTCTCCTGGATGTTCGTGTTCACCGTCCTGTCCTGTAGTCTCTTCCTACATTTGCTTCAGTATCTTCTTCCAACTTATGGCATCAGCATTTTGGTCATCCATCTTCCATGGTGTTGTCCTCTATTTCTTCTGGCATTAATAAACATTCTGTACCCTGCTCTATATGTTATAGAGCAAAACAGACTAAACATAGTTTTCAATTAAGTTCTACAAATGCTACTGCATTGTTTCAATTAATTCATTGTGATGTCTAGGGACCTTATAGAACACCATCTTCTAGTGGTGCATTTTATTTTTTGACTATAGTAGATGATTATTACCGAGCTGTTTGAATTTATTTGTTAGTAGCTAAATCTGAAGTAGCTTCTAGATTTTTAGAATTTAGTGCCTTAGTGAAGAACCAGTGGGGCCGGACAATTCAACGAGTTCAGACTGATAACGGCACTGAATTTTTGCCTCTACGATCTCACTTTACTGCATCTGGGATCATTTTTGAGACATCTATGGTTGATACTCCACAACAGAATGGTCGAGTTGAAGGAAAGCATCATTTACTTAATGTGGTGCGTGCTTTACGGTTCCAAGCCAGTCTTCCTATTGAATTTTGGGGAGAATGTGTTCTTACTGCTGCCTACCTGATCAACCGAACACTGACTCAGCATCTCAACAGTCATACTCCCTTTGAGTTGCTCTATGGGCAAGCTCCAAATTATTCATCATTAAGATTTTTTGGATACTTGTGTTTTGCTGCTCATGTTCCCAGATATCGTGACAAGTTTGCACCTCGAAGTCGGCGGTGTCTGTTCCTTGATTATCCTGCCGGAAAGAAAGGCTATCGCCTTTTTGACTTGGAATCCTGAGTGATCTGGCGGGATGCCGATTTCTTTGAAGACAAGTTCCCGTACTCTGCAACTCTAATATCTGCTTTATCCGATGAACCCGGTGGCACCACCACATCACTGCCGGATTCCTCCTCATTCTTGCTGGAGATGCATGGAATTTTGATTCCGCCTTCCGCTGCAGATCCAACGCCGTGCGGTTGGCGTTGGTCTTCCACCGTCCATCGGTGGTCAGCTGCTGCCGTCTGCTGGCAACCGGTCGCCACCGTCCACCACCGGCCAGTCGCCGCTGTCGGCCGCTGGCCAATTTCCACCTTTAAACGCCGGTCAACGCCTGCCAGTCAACACCGACAATCACCGGCTAATCATCGTCGGTTGCCATCAGCCAATTACCGCTGGCGACCACCGACCATTCTCCGCCACCCGACACCGGTACCTCCATGCCGGCCACCGCCGGCCTACCTTTGCCGTACGCTGCCGGCTTACCTTTACCGTACGCTGCCGGCCTACCTTTACCGTACGCTGCCGGCCTACCTTTACCGTACGCTGTCGGCCTACCTTTACCGTACGCTGCCGGCCTACCTTTACCATCCGCTGCCGATAATTCTCTGCCAGTCGCCACCGATGCTACATTCTCGGTATCTACTTTACCAGCTTCACTGGTACCGGATAGTTCCGCTGCTGATTTGCCACCTACCAGACAGAGTGTTTGATCTCGTCGTCCGCCATCGTTCTTGGCAGATTACGATTGTGTTGATTATGCTTGTGCTCTTACTACTGAAGACCCCCCCTTCGACTACATTCCCTTATGCATCATCACTCTCCTCAGGTATTCTCTATCCTTTTACTGATTATGTAAATTGTGATAATTTTTCTAGTATGCATTCTAAATTTTTGGGTGATGTAACATCTAGTGCAGATCCCACTACTTACTCCGAGGCTTCCCGTTATTCTCATTGGTGAGATGCTATGACTGAGGAAATTACTGTGCTGGAGCGAAATCAGACATGGACTTTGGCTCATTTTCCTATGCATAAGAAGGCAATTGGGTGCAAATGGGTATACCGGACGAAGTTTCATTCGATACTATTGAACGTTATAAGGCGCGCCTAGTGGTTCTTGGAAATTGCCAGGTTGAAGGAATTGATTACACTGAGACTTTTTCTCCTGTTGCGAAGATGAGTTATGTTCGACTGTTCCTGTTCGTTGCAGTTATTTGTGGTTGGGAACTGCATCAGAAGGATGTTCATTATGCCTTCCTGCATGGTGATTTGCATGAGGAAGTGTTTATGCATACTCTACTTGGCTACGCTGTCCCGCCTGGTTAGGTTTTTTGCCTTCAGAAATCTCTTTACGGTCTTCGTCAGGCTCCTAGAAATTGGTTTGCTAAACTGGCACATGCTTTACGAGCATTTGGTTTGTTCAGAGTAAGGCCGATTACTCTTTATTTGTCTTTTCCCGTGGATTGGTTTCTTTACATGCTCTGGTTTATGTGGATGATTTGGTTATTACTGGTAGTTCTTCTTCGCTTACCTCCGAGTTCAAGAAATACTTAGGTTCTTGTTTCCACATCAAGGATCTTGGTTTGCTTAAGTATTTGTTGGGCATAGAGATTGCTAGAAGATCGGAGAGAATGTTCCTTTCGCAAAGGAAATATGCTTTGGACATATTATCTGATGCAGGTTTATCTGCTTCTAAACCAATTGATTTTTCGATGGAACAACAACATGATTTGGCACGTGTTGAAGGTCCAACCTACCATGACCCGGAGCAGTATCGATGCTTGGTTGGGCGTCTGATATGCCTGGCAATACTCGTCCTGAACTTAGTTATTCAGTTCATACTCTTGTGCAATTCATGAAGTCTTCTTGTATTCCTCACTGGCAAGCTGCTGTTCGTGTGTTGCACTACCTGAAGAGTTATCCTGGTCAAGGTTTATTTCTCTCTTCCCGTAGTACTTTACAATTGACTGCTTATTGTGATTTGGATTGGGCTGCTTGCCCAATTACTAGGCGTTCTCTATCTAGTTATTTTGTTATGATTGGTGATTCTCCGGTTTCCTGGAAAACCAAAAAGTAACCGACTGTATCTCGGTCTTCTGCTGAAGCGGAGTATCGTGCTATGGCAATTACTTGCTGTGAGTTGTTATGGCTTAAGACTTTACTGAAGGGCTTGGGGGTTTCGCACTCCTCTTCTATGCAATTGTTTTGTGACAGTCAATCCGCTCTTCACATAGCGGCCAATCCAGTTTTTCATGAACGCATAAAGCACATTGAAGTTGATTGCCACTTTGTCTGGGATCTTATTCAATCTAGCATACTCATTACTCAACATATCCGTACGACAGACCAACCTACAAATTTGTTCACTAAAGCTCTCGGACGTAACCGGTTTCATTCTCTACTTGGCAAGTTGGGCATTTCTGATCCCCATGCTCCAACTTGAGGAGGAGTGTTAAGGAATTAGAATTAGAATTGTATTCTTACCATAATTGTAGATGTAATTGTATTCCATTACCTTTTCCTAGCTTGTATATGTATCATGTACGACTATATAATGCATCCTGAATTCATGAATACAAACACAGATTATTACCCTTATGTTCTACAACAAGGGCTCTCCTAAAATCATCAAACTAATCAGCAATCACAATTCACAAAAAGGCTATAATTCACTGTGAAAATAGATAGGTGGATAACGAGAATGGCTAAGAATGAAGAGAAGGAGCAAAAACATAAAGTACATCGTATTAAAAGTATAAATACATACCCGAGTGCTTTCTTTCACTATGCAGCATCCACCAAAGTTGGATGCAGTGCCTCTGGAAATTGGGCACCTTTGTGGACCATTTAATTTTTTTTCACGTCTAATTTAGAGGATGCATTCCCCGAATACATCCTCATTATACATTATTTTTTTAGCGTCTTTTAGAGGACGCATTCATGCATTTTTTTTATTTTCTTACAGAAGATGCATTCTTTGATTGTGCCCTCAATATTATTTTAAATTTTTTTTCCCGCGGGTGATGAGAATGCGTCTTCTCGATTTTATTAAATTAATTTTGACATGCATTTTATTAAAAAACGCATCCTATATATAACTAATAATATTTTTTAATCCAACATTCTCTGAATGCGTCCTCAATTTAAAATCAATTTTTGAATCAGTCTTCTATTTGATTTTTCAATTATTGTTTTATATATTTTCGTTTAGGTGAAAATAGCGCATAAGTAGACATGTGCTTGTTTTATATTTTTTAAAATTTCAGTAATTATAAATGCATCGGAAGAATTTGACAGAAGATAATGGAAAAAATTGATCGTGAGATTTGCAATTTTTGAAATAGTCTTGAATATAGAGTAGGAATGAATAATTTGAATCGTAATTTAGGAAATTCTTATTTTTTGTTCGAATTTTACGCTTTTGCCACTGTTAACAAATATAAAAAATAAAAATGTACAATATCCGAAGAAGATGTGTCAACCAGATAGGTACAAACGTAATGAAATGAATGCTAAACGACATGTAATGTATTAATGATGCCCTCTGCAAAGCTTTCCACCCATTCCACACGGGGAAGGACGTATGGTGTGGGATGTGCGCCGTGGAACAACCATCTCAGTAGAAACATGTACGCCATCATACAGAGCTCACTCTGTAAAATCCTCCTCCATATCGACTCATGCGTCCTCATTCGAATCATACTTGACATGTGGAACACTACATGTATCTAATGTAGCAGTAGACGATATGTATGCATGATAGCAGTGGGAGTAAGATATGCAGTGAAATCAGCTGTAGTAGTGTCATAGTGTAAGGGTCCACTATGTGATGAGGGTCCGACTTTAGATGAAGAAATGTGGTCTGTAGGGGCCCGAGCATGTGATCGCCGACCGCCCTGTCGACTAGGTGGAGCTGGACGGTGGCTTTTGATGTCATTATATCTCACAACAGGGGGAGATTCCTCAGAATGCATATATGGTTGATAAAAATGCAGTCTGGAGGGCTCATGCGCATATTGTAAAGTACTTGTGGCCACACCATGTACTCCCCTGATAACGTTAGTGAAACGTGGGGGACATTCATCCAAATTAATATTCGACATGAGGCGCATTAGGGACATTGCCTGCAACTACATAAATGAGATGAATTACACTACACAAATTACAAATACTTCACAACTGATTTTTTCAAATACTTCACAAATGATTTTTCCAAACACTTCACAAACTACACTATTACTACAAATTCAATAAAAAATATTAGAGAACAAATCACACATAATCATTCAACACATTCGTATAATCATGAATTGTTCAGGTACCTCTAAGATATTTAAAAATACCGATGGCGCGTGTCTCAAACTCGCGGACCAGGAGGTGGCGCGTCAGGTCCACGCGAGGTCGTCCAGGTGGCGCATGCGGTCCACGCACGGTCGTTTAGGTGGCGTGTGAGGTGCGTGCGTCGTTCAGGCAGCTTCTGGAGTGACGAGGACATCCAACTGGAAGTTTCAACTACAAAAAGGGCAACATTTAACACCAAAACAAATAGAAACAGAGCATATATGAACAAAACCAAAAAAACAAACTAAAGTTTCAAGGGGAACCAACCGAGGGATGAAGACGGCGGTGAGCTGAGCTACGGTGGCGGCCCGAGCAACGGTGAAGATGCGGTGGCCTAAAGAAAATGGCGGAGGGACCAAGGAGGAAGCCGTGCATGTGTGCTTGGTTTTAATGAAGAAAATGGCGGACAAAACAAGGATAAAAAAGCATTTAAACAAGCAAGATGATGAGGAAGCATTCACCTTAAAAATTAGAGTAAAAATGCAGAATATTTGGAGGACACAATTTTCCAAATGCATTCTCAACAAATTACATTAAAAAAAATTGGAATATTGGTGATGACGTATTCACCAAATGTATCCTCAACATTTCTGCAAAAACAATAATGTTAAATTCATGAGGACGCATTTGGTAAATGCGTCCTCGTTAAAAAAAAAGTGAAATTCATGAGAACGCATTTGCTGAATGCTTTCTCCACCCATGCATCCAGCACACGCTACTTTAGTCACAATAGTAAAATTTTCTCTATAGAGATGTGGCCAAGGAAGCGAACAAGACACGTATGGGTACCTTAGCCAGACGGCGACACATCACGGTTTGCCGAACGAAATAAACGCAAAAAATTAGAGGAAGGGCAACTGGTGCGAGCGGTATATGCACAGGGAAAGGTACGTGTGGTTGAAGCAGAGAGGTGAAAGGGTGGGGAATTGGAGAAGTGACCGGCTACCTTCGACCGTCTGTTAACCTAGAGCAACAGGTGGCGCAATTATATGAGCAAAAGGAATGCATACAAGGAGAAACCAAGCTGGAGGAATAAGGTCTCAAAGCACAGTAAGGGCTACCGTACCTGAACCGGGACCTTTTACGTGATAGATAGATGTGAATGAATATCACTTTTCATTTGTTGAATATATTTAGTGTTTATTCAATTATTTGAATGAAAATAACTTTTCATTTGTTGAATATATTTAGTGTTTATTCAATTATTTGAATGAAAATAACTTTTCATTTATTGCAAATATAACTATAATAATTATTTAATTCTTTTAAAAATACCATAAAAGTATTATTTATTACAAATATTATAAGCATGTATTTTAGAGTATAAAGTAAAGATAATTTTTTTAAACCGATTAACCGTTTGATGGGGTAATTTGTAATTATTGAAAGTTTTAATTTGTGTGGGATTTCTTTTTAAAAGAGCAAATAAATCAAGGGACTTAGTTAGAAATTAACCCAAGTGTGAGGAAAATATAAAATTCTAATTTTTTCATATTTAAAAATTTTCATTTCTCTCCATTCGTTCGTCTTCTTTACTCTCTCAACTCCTCAAAACTGTTCAACTGCTCTAAACCGCTCACCAGCTCTATATATTTGCTTCGATTTGCAGAATTTCTTTATGCTCCTCCATTTCTCATTGATTCATCATTAATAATGTAATTTTTTTATTTTTAATTGTCAATTCGAGATTGGCAAAGTCTTGGGAAAGACGGTCTTTCCATATGCTTATGGAAAGACGGGGTTTAATTCGAATAATAAAAGGTAAAAGGTCTTAGTTGTAACATTAAAAATTTAGTATGCAACATGTAGTAGTTATAAAATTTATAACCCGGTTCATGCAACCCGAAAATTTTATCTTAATTTCTTCTAATTTACACTTTAAACCTTGGTCTTTCCATGACTTATGGAAAGACCGTCTTTCAAGAGACGCACTCTCCGAGATTTGCTGCTATTTTGAGATTGCTTTTGCATTTTTTATGTGTTTAAATACAGTTTCTTCAAATCTCTTCGCGCCAAGACTTCGATTGAGCGTGAATCTGTTTCTCAGCCGGAAATTTCTCAAGAATGCCAAACATGAAATCTCGCAAACTTCAAAACTATTCACATGGTTTATTTGGTTTATTTGGTTTGTGCCTATGTTTTGTCATGATAAATGTGGTTTCAAAAAAATTTTGTTCGAAATCAGGGTTTTGGTGTGTATTTTTGGGTTTTTGTTGTTGCATATTGTAGATTTATGTTAATTTATAGATTTACTTGTCGAATTTTGATTTTGTTCTGACAGTTAGAAATGATAATCTCCAATTTCTTGGAGTACACATAACCAGTTCTACTCTTCTTAAGCCAATGGATGCATTCTTTATATATGGTCTGAGAACCAGATTAGGAAGAAAGGATCTCTGGTCTGATCTTAGCTCATTTAACCATTCTGATTCCTTGTTTATTGGAGATTTCAACTGCATTTCATCTATATCAGAATACAAAGGTCCATCTACTCCAAAAATTGGTAGTATTAGAGACTTTAATGATTTTACTAATGGTCTGGGGCTGGAAGAAATTAATACTGTTGGAAACTTGTTTACTTGGACTAATAATCGCTTAAGATCTCCTACAGTTAAAAGACTAGATAGAGGATTATGCACTTCATCATGGACTCATTCTTTCCCTTCCTCTACAATCCAGATCTTAAATAGAGTTAGCTCCGATCACAATCCCTTGTTGCTAACTGTAGGAAGTGACATTCCATCCAATCCGAGGCCCTTTAGGTTCTTAAATACCTGGTACAAGAGAAAAGACTTTAATGAGGTAATTAAGAAGGATTGGGATACCCCTATGCATAATTCTGGACTGCTAGCTTTTTATTTAAAACTAGTCAGACTTAAGAAAGCCTTAAAAACCTGGAACAAAGAACATTTTGGTAACATTCATGATAATGTTCATCAGGCTGAATTAACCTTGCAGGTACAGGAAGCTCTAACTGATCAGGATGACTCTGTTAATAATCAGATTAATCTTAGAAAGGCTAGGGCTAGTTTAGTTAAGGCCTTATCTGAACAAAAGAATTTTTGGAAACATAAGGCTAAGATAAAGTGGCTACAAGATGGAGACAATAATACATCCTTCTTTCATAGATCTGTACAAGACAAGCATAATAGATTGAGGATCACAAAAATCAAAGGTAGAAATGGTCAGTGGTTGGAAAACACACTGGATGTGGAGCTGGAAGCAATTAATTATTATCAAGATTTGTTGAGTGAAGACTGCCTCACTGATTGCTCTCCATTCACATCTCATTTTCTCAACCATATACCCAATCTGGTTACTCAGGAAGATAATAACAACCTAATAAAACCAGTCACCATGGAGGAGCTTAAGAATATTGTATTCAGCCTTAACAAGTCAAGCTCCCCAGGTCCGGATGGTTTTACGGCCAAATTCTACATGAAATCTTGGGACATAATATCACATGATCTTCTTCTAGCTGTCCAGGATTTCCAATCTTCCTCAAACCTACCTAGGGGCATAAGCAGTACCTGGATTACCATTATCCCTAAAAAGAAAGTCCCATCCTCATTTGATGACTACAGGCCTATAAGTCTTTCCAATGTCATTAATAAGATTTGTTCTAGAGTGCTTATGGAAAGACTTAAACCTATTATGCCTAAGATTATTTCTCCTAACCAAACAGCCTTTATGCAGGGTAGGGATATTTCTGATAATGTCATACATCTTCAGGAAATGGTTAGACTCATTAACAGAAAAAGAAGAGATCCGAATTGCTTAATTAAACTTGATCTTAAAAAGGCTTTTGACAGGGTTAGATGGTCATTTTTATATAAAATTCTGGCAAAATTTGGTTTCCATGCAAAATTCATTTTCACTGTTATGAAAAACTTGTCACAGGCTTGGTTCTCTATTCTAATTAATGGTAAGCCTGTGGGATTTTTTCAGTCTTCTAGAGGCATTAAACAGGGTGATCCTCTTTCTCCCTTCTTGTTTAATATTTTTTCTGAATCTTTTACAAGGAGCTTGATCTACATTTTTGACAAAGGTAAGCTAGAATATTTTGATCTTCCAGGTAATCCTCCAAGAATTTCCCACTTATCTTATGCTGATGATACTGTCATTTTCTTTAAAGCTACAAAATTAACTTTGGTTAGATTAAAGGCTTTCCTGTCTGTCTTTGAGGAGGTCACTGGGCAGGCTATTAACTATAACAAGAGTGATATCTACTTGAGTAAATATGCTACTGAACATAAAGTGAACCAGATTAAAAGGATTCTAGGAATGAAATTGGGTTCCTTTCCTTTTACTTATCTAGGTGTGCCAATCTTTACTGGAGTGGCTAAAAAAATTTATTTTCAACCTCTCTTGGAACTTATTGATAATAAGATTGGTAATTGGAAAAATAGATGGATTTCGATGGGAGGGAAAATTACATTGATTGAGTCTTGCATTTATGCCATTCCACAACACATATGGCAAGTTATCAAACCGAAAAAATTGATCATTTCCATCATTGAGAAAAAAATGAGCAGGTTCTTCTGGGGGGATGATTTAAAAGCTAAGAGATCATGGAAAAAGTGGTCTGATTTATGTCTCCCAACTGATCAGAATGGCTTAGGCTTCAGGTCGATCAGTACAATAATTAAGACATGCTCGGTTAAATTGTGGTGGAAGTATCAAATAGGTGATGCCCTCTGGACTCACCTAATGGCTGCCCTCCCTCAATCCTACAGGTCTTCTCCTAACTGGAGGAGAATTTGTTCAGTTAATAATTGGGCTCAGGCTAATGTTAGAGTCATCATAGGGAGAGGTGACTGTAATTTTTGGACCTCAAACTGGTTGGATGTAGGTGCACTAATTGATGTGTGTGACCAAAATAGGGTTGATATTGATGCTGAATGTTCAGTTTCCCAATTCATATCCAACAAAGCTGTTCTTATGAGAAAAATTGAGCCATTTCTGCCATCTTACATTATTAATCTTTTGCAGGATTCAAAACTCTTCCCTCACAGAGCTGATAGACTAATTTGGAAACCAGGTATCTCTGGAAACTTCTCCTTCAAAGACACATATAAGCTGCTAAGTAACCACTCAGGTTTGTTCTTCTCTGCAAAAATCCTTTGGAATCCCAGGTTTGAGAAAAAAATATCTGTTTTTATGTGGAAAGTCTTCAATTCTCTGCTGCCTTTTGATAACATAATCAGGAAACTGAGATTTAGTCTGGCTTCTAAATGCTGTATGTGCAATAATCATGAGGATTCTTTGGATCATGTTTTCAATTCGTGCCATTTCTCTCTTTCTGTTTGGAAAGTCATTCATCAGTTTATGGGTATTCTTGATAGAACATTCCCCTCCGTTTGGGAAAGAATTTCATACTACTTGACTTTACCAGCTCTAACCCCCTTACATGCTACTATGATCCACACTGCTGCCATCTACACATTCTGGAATATTTGGAAGATGAGAAATAGATACTTATTTGAATCTAGTAAGCCTTCCACCACCTTAGTGCTTCAGCTTATTAGAGATCAGATTTTTTTCTCATTTAGTGCAAATCCAGTTCATATATCATCTCCTATAGATGTGAGTATTGCTGATCATTCCTTTCTACCACTCCTTAAACGTCCACCAAAGCCAAAAATTTGGAAAATTGCTTGGTCTAAACCTTCAACAGGTTTTAAGATTAATGTCGATGCCTCCTGGTCATGTAACATGGAGAAGTGTGGGATTGGAGTCATCATTAGAGACACTATAGGGGACCTCGTGGGAGCTTACACTCTATTTACGGTAGCTCTTTCACCTCTAGAAGCCGAATTAAAAGCTATTAGGTTTGCCATTCAGATTGCACAGGATTTATCTGGCCCCCTTCATTTGGAATCGGATTGTCTTTCTGCGGTTCTCTTCTCTACTAATCCACTCCGTTCTCACTGGAGATGTTTTTCATTAGCCGATGAGATCCATCAATCTCTACATGACATCAATTTGGTCCATATATACAGACAGGCTAACCTTGTGGCTCATTCCCTGGCTAAACTATGTTTACAAGAACAATGTGATTCATCCTTTCATGTTTTATCTGAACTTCCGAACTCGGTTAGGGGTCTAATTAGACTAGATCAATCTGGCATCCCTGAGATACGAATTTTATAGTTCGGATGCTACTCATTCTTAATCTTGCTTGCAGGTTTTCATGTCTAGGACGCACTACTGATTCCTTCTCGGTTCATCAGATTATTTATGGCCTTCAAGATCTCCAGGTCACAAGCTTTGGAATGACAAAGCTCACCTCAGCTTCTATCCTTTTCTCTACCAACCTGCTCAGCCTTCTTCTTCCTCTACTAAATCTGCTACCGTTGTCAATTCTTTTGATCATGCTACACTGAGAGGCTACTCTTATGGTTCATCTCTCTGACTGATCTGTGTCTCTATGTTGATTCACTAACAAGTTCGAGAGTCCAGCCTGTAACATCCTTATACTCTAGTTTTATTCTTTTGGAAGCAATTAATGGTTGCTTCAAGAGCAATCCGCTCAGTTTGTATAGCTACTTAGCCTTTTGGCTTCTTTATTTGTGTTTTTATTACGGCTTGGGAAGGCTAATACAAATTCCCCCATCTATGATGGTTATTTAAAAAAAAAAAGGAGCTATTATTTCATGTTTGAATGATCTTTTAGCTAGTTGATGGTTTTGTTGATCTTTGATCTTTTGATGATGGTGTTTAGTTACACTTATGGAATTCATTGATGTATATTGAGTTTTTGATGAGTTTATGTATACATTTGATGAGCTTTACCTTTCATATACTACTGTTATTTTAAAATTTTGAAGTTTATTAATTCTATTAGTTTTTTTTGCTTTTCAGTTGTAATGTGATGATATTTCTTGGATATACATTCGATGTTTAGTTTTAGGTGTATATAGTTTTGTCTTTCCTGTTTTATGATGATGTTTTGTTTTTTTAAATGTTGTTGTTTTATGTTCATGTGATTATGACATGTAATGTTTATTTAGGTCTTACTGAGGTTGTGTCTATTTTTGTACAGTTTCAACTTTTGTTATAATGTTGTCAGATTGTGTTGATGTTTAGATTTCTTGATGACATTGTGTTTATTTTGTTGATGTTTAGATTTCTAGGTAAGGTTATGCTTATTTTTGTCGAACTTCCGTATTTTCTATCATATTTTAGTTGATGTTTAGATTTTTGGCTGAGGTTGTGTTTATTTTTGTTGAGCTTCAGTTTTTTGTTATCATGTTGTCATTTTTGTTGATGTTTAGATTTCTAGGTGGGGTTATGTGTTTAGTTGCTGAGTTTATTATTTACATCAAATTTTTGCTATTGTTGATTATTTTGTGCAAATGTGTTACTATTCATGATTATGTAGTTGTTAAGTTCTGGTTTTCATGTTGAAATTGTTTATGTTGTTGTTGAGCTTTGTGTCTATTGTTGTATTTGCAGGTGAAACCAGGTGGTCATCGTAGACCACTACGCGTCTCACGATGATGCGTAGCTGGAATGGAAAACCTGTGATTCCCCATTCTTCACCAAGCAAACCAGTCGATGTTGATCGCCTTGAGAACATTTCAGAAGTATTGGTAAGAGGTGAACATGAACCTTTTGCTGATAGAGAAAGTAAATCAATCGATGTGGATCGACTAGAGATCATTCCAGAAGTGTCGGTACGAGTTGATTTGGGTGTTATGTGTCTGTGAAACTGTGTCCAAAAGTGGAGAAAGAGTCGTGTTTGAGACCCTTTTAAATGGTAGCTTCATTGTTGGTTAAGAATAAAAAAAATTCATATTTTAGTAATTTTTGTGATGTTCATAACTTTCAGTTTTAAGTTGTTTTGAACTAACCGTCTTCCTTTGTTTATGAAAATATTTGAGCCAACTTTTGGTGCTGATGGTGGTGAGGAAGATGATGATTCTGTTGAAGAAGGTGTGTCCCTGATGCACAAGTTGATGTGTAACATCTTAAGAAAGAGCAGGCTAGAAGTGGTATGTATAAAAGTGTTGGTTTTAGTGTTACACCTTGGGCGCAATTGACTTCCACTTCCAAACCTCTTATCCATCATTGAACATGAAACCTATTTACTACTTTCACTACTTGATGTGAAGACTAAACTTCTATCCTTCTTAGATAGTAGTTTGCAAGAGTGAATTCGACATCTCTTGTCAAACTTCACCAATGACTCCCATAGTCGAAACACTACTAAAAGTATCCCATTGATGGCATTTAGCATGAAAAATCCACAAGCTTGGCAACACTTATAAACACTACACAGTGTCTAAGCATTTAACCAATTCATGCATTTACACAAGATTACAAAGAGTTCAACATTATAATATTCATCTAGCAATTATCAATCCTTCAACACAATAAAAAACTCTAAATCATACTCTTGGATTCCTATCAAGAAAAAGGGAAATCAACCCATTTCCTCAAACCCTAACAAGCATAACATACAAGTATTTCATATACTCAAGCTTTCAATAACATTAATGACATTAACAAGCACATTCAATGCTCGATAAATGCATAATAGTAAGAGTATCAAATAGGCTACAAATTGTTCTTAAGACATGGGCTTGGAAGCCTTAGTCAATTGCTCCCAAGAACTAGATTTAGCTACAAGACTACATACTAATTAATCCTAAACAACTAAACATAATACAAGAGAATTCAAAGATGAAAATGGAAGAAAATAGGGTTATAAACAGTACCAAAAATGCAGATGAAGAAGATGTGAATGAGAGGAAAGAAAGTGCTATTTATAGTACAAAAAGGATAAGGTTAAATTCTGGCCACCTGTTGGTCGTGACTCGCGACAGGCTCGTTGTGACTCGTGACGAGGCCATTGCGACTCGCGACGGGTGCCAAAATTTTATCTTGTTTTCTTTTCTTCTTCTTGTGGTACACATTCATCTTCATAGCAATTCCTCTCATTTTTCAAGTCTTCAATGTCATAAAAAATGGTCTTCAATGGCCTCCGGTCTTCATGTCTTCGAAGCAAGTCTTCAAAAGTCTTCGAAAATGTGATCTTTAATGGCCTCCGGTCTTCATACCTCCGCGTTCTTCCCTTGTCACGCAAAATCCACTTAGAAGAGGTAAACGAGCGTAAAGTTGCTCTTACCCCTCCTAATAGAATTTCAAGGTAAAACACAAGCTCTTGATAATAAAAGAGCACAAAAGTAACCCAAAATAGTACTAAACTATGCACATAAAATGGACATATCAAACCTCCCCACACTTAAACCTTACTCGCTCTCGAGTAATAAAAGATCCAAGCATACAAAGGAAATGACGCATCCACATCCTAACTACTATTCCCCTAAATCAATACCTCACAAAACTCTCAATATCACACATCCCAATGTTAAGGTCAAATGAGAAGTTTCCCACAACCCCTATTCCTAAATCTACCCAAACTATATCAAACCATCAATTCATTTATATCCCTAAAACATCTCCAAATCCCGAATTAACAATCCTAAATCCAATGATACAAGGTGAAACTAAAGACATGTATACGGTTCAAAACACATGCTCCACTTTATATCAATATATCAACCTAAAAACGAAGCATATTAACGATCCAGAATTTCATAACTTACTTCGTCTTCTCCCACTAAATTTTTCACTCCCAAAAGGTCCTTAAGATGTCAAGCTACCCGATCCATCCATATGGTCACTGAAACCTTATGACTCCAACGCCGACAAATGAGTGAACACTTAACATTTTTCAATTTCTCTCGTTTTCTGTGATTTTGCCCAGGAGCCCTTTCAGGTTTTCATCCTAGCCACACATCATGTTTCTTTGGCTCACATCTCACCTTTTTCCACACATTTAGCCTCTCATTTTTTCTTAGGTCGCCCTTTCAGGTTTTCGACCTATCCGGGCACCCAACGTTGCCTAAGTTGCCCTCTTGGGTTTTCAACTTAGCAGGATTCGTCCTCCTATATTTTATAAGACATTTTTTCAGTGATGAAGGAAGAGAGGCAAAAGAAGAATTACTGAAGTTATGGGGTGAAAAGTGAATTATTGAAGAGATGAGGATTTGAAGAAAATAAATCTATTCACTTTCCATATTGATAAGGAATGTACTATCTCTTTCCATTTGAAATTGCTTAATTGTAGGAATTAGTTATTTAGAGTTAGAATATACATTATCTTATTTCCTCATTTATTCCGTATGAAGAAAATAAATTAGAAGTTGATTTCGATTTGGTTTTGGTTTTGGTTTTGGTTTTGGTTTTGCGGCGTAAATATATATACGGCCATATTGTAATAGAATAAAAGGGGGAAAAATTCGAATACATATACATCCAGAGAAGTAATTACAGTATTGGTTTGGTTTGTTTTATTTTCGGCGGCTTAATTATTTGGTTTCATCAGCAACATTGGTGCGCAACATCATGCAAGCCAATATCCTGGTTAATTTGTTAGTTGATTTTGGTAGTTATTATTTTATTATTTTAATTATGTTTGATTATTATATTTTTTGTTTGTTTAGTTTAATTATTATGAGCAGTTAATTTATATATCGGTAAGGAATAACAAGCATTAGTTTATTAATCAAGAGGCCTAATTTTTTTATAATTGATTCTCATGTATTTTTTTTATTGTTCTTGGTTTATTTTATTCTTGATATATTTAAGTCTGATCAACTTGAATATTTTTAGAATAATGCTATCTAATTTCTGCCAATACGTAATCGTTGGAAAGGGTTAGTAAGTAGCGAGTTCTTGTGAAAAATAGCTAACTAGCTATGACTGTAATAGCAAGATGGGGAACAATTAAGTGTGCGTTACTATTTGCTTTTAATTTGGTAATTGCTATATCGTGTTCTTTTCATTCTTAATGCTATCGAGGTGTGTATCTAGTATAACGGATTCCCCTTTTCTTTGGAAAAGGCCCGGATCCAGAGGCATCCTTGTAACAGAAACAATTAGTTAATTATAATTTGTTAATTATAATTGGTTAATTATCGATAAAGTATGAAAGAATTGGGGAGGTTAAGCGTACTTACTTTCCTATAACTGATAGATGCATATGAATTAATTTATCTTTGCACCTATGATCGATGTTTAACTAATGTGAGTTATTCCAAGCCGATTACCTTATTCATATATTTTATAGATTTTTATATCTGTTAGTTGCATTATTATTTTACATTAGTTAGTTGCATTATTAGTTGTTGATAAATCTGAAAATTAAGGCGTGGTGGCTACACCAAAAGTCTTCTATATTAGTAGGTATTTTATTATAGTTTTTGCTCCGTTCCTTGTGGGATCGACGTTCACCAAATTGGCGCCGTTGCCGGGGAGCGGTAAGTCAATTTCTATAATTTATAAGCCCTAAATGCTTCCTATCTACAACTAAGTAGATAAGGGCAAATCGAGGTCGTCCACGAAGAAGAGAGATTTTCTTAACCGTTTAAACATATGAGGTTGATATTATGCTAGAAGTATATATATAGATATAGATATAGATATATAAAAGCAAGTAAATGGGTGGGGGGGGGTTTGGTTGGTTGGTTTTCCTAAGTTATGAAAGTAAAAGACAAACTAAGTAGCAAAGTTAAGTAACTATGCTAATCATCAAGCAAATTGAGAAAAAAGGGTGAAAACTACAAAAGAAAAATTCATATTAACATACTTATCTAGCAAGAAATACAACACATTAAACACTAGTAGTTCAAAGTCTATGTTGGATTTTCATGCCAAATGAGTTAAGAAATTTGCAACTTTCCTAACACCCTAACACTTCAATCATACAAACACTTCCTATTCTCAAACAACCCATGATATAAATGAAGTAAAACATCACATTGAAACACATGAATTCTAAATAAAAAATGCTTCAAGATAGAGTGAAATAGAGGTTTTTACTACATAGATATGGAAGCTGTAACCAATTCCTCCCAAGATTAAACTAACCTAGATAATGAAAATACATGATTAACCTACAAAAACTAAGAAAATAAAGGAAGGAAAACTAGGGTTTTGAAACCCAGAAAATCGTAGGAAGAAGCATATATGAACAAGGGAGGATATGGTTTAGTATTTATAGTAAAATAAAAGTAAGAAAGTTTCTGGCCACTCGTGTATCGCGACACGCGACCAATCCATCACGAGTCACGACCGGGCCCAGTTTCAGCATCTTGATTTCTTTCTTCTTTTTGTTTCAAGTCCTCTGGTGAGCGTCGTTTTACTCGCCAAATAACCTGCAAATTCAGATTAATATTAATTAGTACAATGATAAGCAGGGTCGATCCCACAGGGAGCAAAAGCAATAATCATTAATTATTTTTCCTACTAATTTTTGAAAACCTTTTTGGTGATGCCACCACGCCTTAAATGTAATGATTTTATTAACTCTAAAATGCAAATGAAGACTTAAACTTGTGAGAAATAAATATATGAATGAATGATATCGGCTAAGAATAACTCATGTTAGTTATTATCGATCATAGGTGCAATAATGAATCAATTCCTACACATCTACCGGTTATAGGGAAGTAGGTGCGCTTAACCCCCCAATTCTTTCTTACATTATCGACAGTCAACTAATTATGATTAATTAACTGTTTCCCTTACCAAAATGTTCCCAGAAAGTATTTGCTAAACCAGAACACATTTTGATAGCATTACGTATTAAAAGAACCCGATATAGCGATTACCAAAGTAAAAGCAAATAGTAACGCACACTCAATTATCCCCTATCTTGCTATTACAGTCTTAGATAGTTAGCTGTTTTTCACAAGACTGTGCTACTTACTAATCCCATCCAACAATTACGTATTGGCGGAAATTAGATAGAAGTATTCTAAAAATATTTAAGTTGATCAGGCCTAAACATATTAGAAATAATTTCAACCAAGGACAATCAAGAACATGCAAGAATCAATTATAATGCAATTAGGCCTCACAATTTATAACCTAACATTTGTTATTCTCTGCCGATATATGAATTAGCTACTCATGATAACTAAACAAAACAAATATATATAATAATATATGAACATGATTAAATGAATCGGAGACAAGCAATTAAAACAAATAAAAACACATGCTTCACCAGTGCTATATCACGTCTGGGGAAGTAACAAAAATAGAGAGAAAAAAAAACAAAACTTAGTTTGCTCCCAATTCTCACTCTTTTCCGTCCAAAAAAAACAAAAAGGAGAAAAAGATATGTTTGACTTCTTTTCCAACTCAACTACTCTCCCCAAAAACATCAGAAAAAGCCCCTCCCCTTTGTCTTCATGCGCACCAATTTATAGGCTGTCATTACAAAATAATGTCCATATTGGACTCTTCCAAATAAAATAAAATTCTTCCCAAAATTAAATTCTGATCCAATCTTCACATTATCTTCAAGAATATTTCCAAGAATATCAGTCCAATCTGCTCCAAATTAATTGCTACGATTCTGATCTTCATTTGATTGCGATAATTTGCGATAATTGCCCGATTCTCCCTACTCTCCTCCAAATTCCTCTCGAGCCCAAAAACTGTGATCTGTTACAAATAAAATATTTAAAATGCACATTAATCACGTAAAATCACAGTTAATCCCAATAAAATAAACAACATAATTATCACACATCAAATATCCTCACACTTGAGTCATGCTTGCCCTCAAGTATGAAATGAGAATCCAATCATGTTGTTTACTACAAGGTTCCAAGTATCCCCTACCGACTCTAAGAAAGACTCAAAAGAAAAAACACGACACTAACTACAACCCAACAAACAGTCAAACTCAGCATAACAATCCTTAATTTCTTGATTCATAGACAAACTTTACCTTACTAATAAGAAATGCTCATGTATAACACACTTGACACTCTTACACCTTTCAAATGACATTGGTAAATTTATTATCAAATTAATGCAAACCAGCCCTCAACTTAGTCAAAATCAGACAAGCATCTAACATTTCTCACGTTTCACACATTCGCTCTAGATGTAAGGGACAGTCACTCAATATATAAATTTCACATGGCAATACTCAAATCATTCGATGCAAATCAGAAAGGTCTTTATTCAAGGTTGTAACGGGGCTAGGGGGAATAAAAAAGCGAGGTAAGGTCCTAAGGGTTCTAAGCGTAAGAATACAAATATACATGCATGCTCTTTCAGCCCAAAAATTCCTCAATCAAATAGATAATTTTCAGCCTCCATAAAGTGTAAAAAAAACTGCTCTGAACTGGCTGTAATTACCAAGTGTTGGTGCTGGATTTTTTTTTCTTATTTTTTTTATTTCTTTCTGATTTTTCTATTTTTTTTTCTGAATTTCCAGCACCAAATCACTCATGTTATTATCATTCTACTGCACCTTTAAACTCAGTACCACATGGTCACTTCATACATCAAGATCAAGGTACTCACTAATATTATTTAAAGCACATCAACAGCAAATAAACTGAGAAACCTCTCATAATCACAAGCATGCATGTATAAGGGACACAAAAGAGGGGATAAAAATAGGCTTTGGCTTCATTTTTCTGTGGTTTAAACAAAGAAACAGGTCAAGGCTTCAAAGGGTTTACTAAGGGTGATGTATGGTAGGCAATATAAGCTGTGTGGTTAAATCCTAATGCCTTTCATCATTTTCACACCAAATAATTCAAGTAATGCCATGACTCTCAGAAAAAAAGATTGATGTAGAGACTGCTCTACTCTAGCTCAAACCTCACATTTACTGGGCTAAAATGTTCGATTACTTGTCTTTTTTCGTCATCCCAAGTATCATCAAGGCCAATTTACACCAATTATATTAGACTCATTTACCAAGTAATTTTAGAGGTGTATCACGTAACCAAATATGTCACACAAGAGCTTTCTTACAGGAAAGTTCAGTCCGTCAAGAAACAATAATATCAAGAATAGTATGCTGAATTTGACTCGACTAAAAAAAAATAAAAAATAATTTTGTATTTTTGTTTTTATTAAATGACACTAACACATAACACATAACATATACTCCTCCTCACACTTAAACCTTGCTTGCCCTCAAGCAAGTTTAGTAAAAATGTAAGAAGGAACAGAATCACCTAAAAACTAGACTCAACTAAGATAATAAAAAAAATGGAAATAAAAATAAAATCAGGGATAGGGGAACTCATTGGGAGGGGCCAGCCACATTTCGGAGGGCTAGCAGGATCAGCTCATTCTGCTCCATGAGTCGATCCACCTTCTGTTGGAGGCTTTTGAGGTCCTCATTGATGGAGACAAGAGAGATGTGACCTGCAGGAGTAGAAGAGCTCGGGGTAGGATTTCCCGGCGGAGGAAATTGGGGGCACTTGTTAGCATCCAAATAGATCAAATTAGATTCAACCATAGCATTCAAATTGAGAAGAGAAGGAGCTTTCACTAATTCCAGCTGAGGTAAACCATCAAAAATCACATTGTTCTCAAGAAACATAGCAAGAATATGGCACAACATGACATGGCGAGTAGTGTGTGTAGCTATGTCAAGCAAGGCCTCAGCCAACCAATACCCTAAGTTCAGTTTTTTGTTGGTGTGCATACACCACAAAACAAAAAGGGTTGGTTGACTCACCTTAGCCCAAGAAGTGGTACGACCAAACACATTCCTCACAAGTATAAGATGGCAAAACCGCAAAGCAGGATCAGAAATCCAATGCACAGTAGACATAGTGGGGTTATAAATATCAGGGCATGAAGGAGCAAGTAATTTCCAGGCAGCATTGGGATTAAATCCCGGATACGTTACGTAAGGACCACAAAAAGTAGACTCATACTCTTCTGAAAATAATTGCTCCCTAGAGGCTAAACCCAAGCATAAATTCCACACATCTACCGATAAATGCACCATATTCAGACCAATACGAAAAAATATGCTAGGCTCAGATGATGTCATGTCATTGGATTTCTCAAAATGAAAACTCGTAATAAATTCTTCAGCAAGCTCTTCATACATAGGCAGAACATGACAATTAAGCAAAGTAGCCCAACCAATCGCAGTAAAATAATGAGAAACTCTATCAGCAATATTTGCAACTCGTAAGGCAGGAACACTCACCTCCCAACCAGCTTCGTATTTTTTACCTTTGCATTTCTGCAAGGCCTCCCTGAGTTTTGGTTCCTCGAATTCCCCAAAAATAGCTGGATTATCGACTCGCACATGCAGGGGAAAATCACCGTAGGTGTGGACTCTGGGCCGTAGAGTAGAAGTATTATCTACCCCAGAACTGGCAGCTGCGGATTTAGCCCTCTTGGTGGTTGAAGGTGGGCAGTCCGAATCTGGTGCACTCCTTTTTGCATGAGTGTTTTTCTGGTTGCCTCGCTTCGTCACTTTACGTGGAACCTCAGAAGGAACCCCATCAGCCGGAGTAGGAGAGGGCAAGGGTTTATGGACTCGCTTCTTGGCCACTAATTTTGGGCGCATCGGAGGACCGGAGGTTGATGATACCGGAGCTGGAATGGGAGTTGGGGAGGGCTCAGTTGAATGGCTATCTGCAGGAGCAGCGGCTGGTGCTGGCGGCGCATTGGAAGCGCGTGGAGGCGCGTGAGCGGCGCGTTGGCGGCGCGTGGGAGCGCGTGGAAGTGGCGGCTCGGCTTGTGGTGGCGAGTTGGCCTCTGTTGACGACGGATCTGTAACTGCAACCCCCGTGGACTTCGATTCCGGTGTTGGCAAAGTCGGTCTAGCGGTTTCCATTGGAGAGGATGTGACCGGAGGCGCTGGAGGACGACCGCGGTTGCTCCGGTGAGGCTTCTCGGTGGGCGAGGAGGCAGAAAGTGGGGACGGAAGCTCGGCTGGTGGTGGTGAAGTGTCGGAGCAAGGAGGTTTCGCCACGGCCACGACGTCCGTCGGTGGTGGCGCATTTGGCGGCGAGGATTGGACTTCGGATGTTGGTGGCTGAGGTCTTCGTCGTTGGCGACCCATGGCGAATCCGGTGATGATGGAGGTGGTAAGGCGGCGAGAGAAGGTGGGTTCAATGTGATGGAGAATGAGAAAAAATGGTAAGTGAAAAAGTAAGTAGGAAGGAATAAGAAAAGGTATACAGCCAAAATTATATATCATATAAACCCCTAAAACCTTTGATTATCTCCTTTGAGCCCCCATGACTTCTCAAGCTTTCCCTTAGCCGAAAATGGGCCATTTCCTAAGCCCAAAAGCCTTTTATTCAACCCATTTGCTTCCCTTCAAGAAGAACTTGCTCATATTTTTCCTCCAACTACAAGAAAATACGAAAAACAAAAATTAGAACAAAAAATGCACACAAAAGAACATATATTTATTTATTTTATTTTTTAATCTTTTTTTTTAAATAAAAGAAAGAAAGAAGAAAAAAAAACAACTGGGCTGCCTCCCAGTAGCGCCGTCATTTATAGTCTTGGGCCAGACTGTAGAACCCCTCAATTTTGCTGGGTGGTATTTAGTGGAATTTTGTCCACCATTTCCACCTGAGAGGAATCATGATACGGCTTTAGGCGATGACCGTTGACCAGAAAAACTTTATCTGTCTCCAAACTTTTAATCTCAACCGTTCCGTTTGGCCAAACCGAAGACACTACGAACGGGCCTATCCATTTTGATTTAAGTTTTCTGGGCATTAACCGGAGTTTGGACTGAAAAAGTAGGACTCTTTGCCCAACCACGAACTCCTTGGTTCTCAGATTCTTGTTATGCCACATTTTTGTTCGATCCTTGTACCACATAGCATGATCAAATGCCTCTAAACGGAGTTCCTCTAGTTCCTGAAGTTGAAATCTTCTCTCCTCCTCACACTTAAGGGATTCCATATTCGCTTGCTTTACAACCCAAAATGCCCTGTGCTCAAGCTCGACTGGTAGGTGGCACATTTTTCCGAATACAAGGCGATATGGTGACATTCCTATAGGTGTCTTGAACGCAGTACGATATGCCCAAAGCGCATCCTCCAACCGCTTGCTCCAATCCTTCCTGGAAGGATTTACTGTCTTCTCTAGGATTTGCTTAATTTCTCTGTTTGACACATCTGCCTGGCCATTGGATTGAGGGTGGTAGGTAGTGGCGAATCGATGGTGTACTCCATACTTCTTCATAAGAGCTTCGATGGTCCGATTCTTGAAGTGAGTTCCCTGATCACTAATGATTGCTCATGGTACTCCAAACCTGCAGAATATAGTTGATTTCAAGAATCCTGCAACAACTTGAGCATCATTAGTACGGGTGGCTTTAGCTTCCACCCATTTCGACACATAATCAACTGCTAATAAGATGTAAATATTGCCAAAAAAACTTGGAAAAGGTCCCATAAAGTCCATGCCCCACACATCAAATATTTCACAAACAAGCACAGGCATTTGTGGCATTTCATCACGTCGAGAAATATTTCCAGTCATTTGGCATTTATCACAATTCTTACAAAATGAATAAGCATCTTTATGCAAGGTTAGCCAAAAGAAACCACAATCAAGTACTTTACGAGCAGTACATTTAGGCCCAAAATGTCCACCGCATGCATATGAGTGACAATGTAAAAGAATACTACCTTGCTCGTCATCAGGGATGCAGCGTCGAATAATTTGGTCAGAACCAATCTTCCAAAGATACGGTTCATCCCAAATGTAATGCTTGCAATCACTTTTTAATTTTAATTTTTGAGCATGACTCAGGGTGTGTGGAATATCTCCAGTGGTCATAAAGTTTACGATATCCGCATACCAAGGATCCGTGTCCGACTTACCTGAATTCAGTTCTGGCAGGGGGTTCCGTTTGGCCAAACGAAACCCTGTCGCAGTGTACAAATGTTCTTCGGGAAATGCCTCGGGAATGGGAATATCATCCTCAGGCCTGATTAAACGGCTCAAATGACCAGCGACATGATTTTCTGCACCTTTCTTGTCTCTGATCTCAAAGTCAAATTCCTGCAACAATAAAACTCAACAGATTAATCGAGGTTTAGAATCCTTCTTAGTAAACAAGTATTTTAGTGCAGAATGATCAGTATAAATGATAATTTTAGAGCCAAGTAAATAAGATCTGAATTTATCCAAAGCAAAGACAATGGCCAGCAACTCCTTTTCAGTGGTGGTGTAATTGCTTTGTGCAGGATTTAAAGTCTTTGATGCGTAATGAATCACATGGCTCTCCTTCCCTGCTTTCTGTCCCAAGACTACACCAACCGCATAATCACTTGCATCGCACATCAACTCAAATGGGAGATCCCAATTGGGTGGTTGCATGATTGGTGCTGAGATTAACTTGTTCTTCAATAAATCATAAGAAGTCTTGAACTCTTCATTCATCTCAAAAGGGATATCATCTTGGAGAAGTTTCGTCAAAGGTTGAGCAATCTTTGCAAAATCTTTGATGAATCTCCGATAAAATTCCGCATGACCCAAGAAACCACGAACCTCACGAACATTAGAAGGGTATGGAAGCTGTTCTATGGTCTCCACCTTAGCCTTGTCCACTTGAATTCCCTTCTCTGAGATCACGTGTCCCAAGACTATGCCATCCTTCACCATGAAGTGACATTTTTCAAAGTTAAGAACAAGGTTCCTTTTCACACAACGAATTAAGACTTGTTCTAGATGACTCAAACACACATCATATGAGTCACCATAGACACTGAAATCATCCATAAACACCTCGATGCTCGTCTCAATCAAATCAGAGAAAATACTCATCATACAATGCTGGAATGTGCCTGGGGCGTTGCATAAACCAAAGGGCATTCTTCTGTAAGCATAAGTGCCGAAGGGACAAGTAAATGTGGTCTTCTCCTGGTCCTCGGGGTTCACACAAATCTGAAAATAGCCGCTGTACCCATCCAAAAAATAGAAGAAACTATTTCCCGCAAGTCTTTCCAACATCTGATCGATGAAAGGAAGCGGAAAGTGATCCTTGCGAGTGGCGGCATTTAACTTCCTGTAGTCGATGCACATTCTCCATCCAGTAACCAGCCTTGTAGTTACCATCTCTCCCTTGTCATTTTTCACTACTTGCAACCCCGACTTTTTAGGTACCACATGAACAAGACTCACCCACTTGCTGTCAGAAATGGGGTATATGATCCCAAGTGAGAGTAATTTCAATATTTCCTTGAAGACCGCCTCTCTCATGTTGGGATTGAGCTTCCTCTGAACTTCCCTAGTCGGTTTGGCATTGTCCTCCAACAAGATGTGGTGCATACAAATGTCTGGGCTGATTCCCGTAATGTCTGCCAGTGTCCATCCTATGGCCTTCTTGTATCTTTTTAGCAAGGCAAGTAATCTCTCCTCTTGAGATGTGGATAACTCCGTGCTAACTATTACTGGAAGAGTATCATTGTCACCGAGATATATATATATTTCAGATTCGGAGGCAAGGGATTTAACTCCAAAATTGGGGCTTTTACGTCTGATGGTACTGGTCTGCCGGACGGTTCCGGTTTGGCCAAACGGGACCCTCCATGCACTTCAGATTTTTTTTGAACTTCCGTACTCGACCCGGATGAGTTATTTTTTCGGGGTCTATATCAGTACTAAACACCCCTTCCTGAGAGTATATTGAGTACAACCACTCACTGATCTCCTTGTCGCTCAATCCTTGAATATTTAATTCTGTCAATCCCGATGGAAATTGAATTCCATTTCTTTCCTGTAAAATTTCAGTCTCAAGATGTTCTTGGACAAGAGGTTCAATGAGATCAATGGAAAATACATTCTCAGCATCAATTGGCTTTTTCATGGCCTCATCAATACTAAAAGTATACTTTTCACCATAATAATCCAGACAAATTGTACCATTTCCCACATTAATGATAGTATTAGCAGTTCTCAAGAAAGGACGACCCAACAAAACTCCTGTTGTTCCCTGACCACTAGAATGATTCATTTTTACCACATAAAAATTTGCGGGATACACAAAATTATTGACTCTCATGAGTACATTCTCCAACAATCCTTCTGGAAAAACACAAGATCGATCGGCCAACTGAATTTCTACTCTAGTGTTAACCATTTTCGCTCCATTTAAAGTTTGATATACAGATAATGGCATCACATTTATAGAGGCTCCTAAATCACACATTGCTGTATCAATCTTCTTATCTCCAATATAACAAGGTAAGGAAAACATACCTGGGTCCTTGCACTTGGGTGGCAATTTCTTTTGAATTACTGCAGACACCGATTCACCCATTAGTATTTTGCTCGAATCCTTTGGCTTTCCTGCAATGAAATCTTTCAAGAATTTTCTAACTAGTGGTAACTTTATGGCCTACAAGAAAGGGAGATTAATATCCATTTTTCCAAAAATCGATATAAAATCCAAAGGTTCTTCTTTTTTCTTTTCTAATCTACGAGGGAAAGGAGGCAAAATTTTAAGTGAAGGATCATGTAAACTCAACCTCTTACCTACCTCAGGTGTTACCTTGGATTTACCTTTATCTTGGACCTCAGCATGCTCAGGATTCTCAGAGCTTGTGGTGGTTTTGTCGCCTTTTTCCTCCGTTACCTGATTCTGAATTTCTGCCGCAGGGTTCCGTTTGGCCAAACTGAACCCTCCGTCAGTGAACTGGTTTGCTTCTTTATTTGCGGATTTCGACGGCGGCGCACCAACTATCTTTCCACTTCTGAGTGTTACCTGATTTGCCGTTTCATGGGGGTTCACTTGGACCTGGGAGGGCAATCCTCCGGGTTGCTTCATCCTGAGTTCATTCAGAGAGTTTGATAGCTGGGTGATTTGCCGAGTATGCTCTTCCAATGTTGATTCAGTCTTCTTTGATTGCTTCATCATCATGTCCATCAACATGTCCATCTTTTCATTCAGAGATTTATCGTGACCTCCTTGTTGAGGCTGGGGAAAAACTGGAGCTTCTCGTTGCATCGGTGGAACATAGGGTCGTTGGTAATGCTGAGGCTGCTGCGGAGGGGGACCTTGTTCTCTCCACTGGAAGTTAGGGTGATCCCTATACCTTGGATTGAAATTTTGGGGATATGGTCCTTTTTGCTATCTCTCATTGAAATTTCCCATAGCATTTTCTTGAACAGGTATCTCTCCCATAGTAAGAATGCACTGCGACGTCGTATGGTTGACTGCTCCACACGTATCGCAAGGCCCTTCTTGTACAGACGCCACCTTGTCAACGACCTTGGAAAGCATCTTATCCATTCTTTCCATCCTTTCCTTGATCTCATCTTTTTCGGATGTGGATGTTTGTGCCATCTTCTTCAAGATCGTACCTCTTGCTGATCATACTCCTTCTTAGAGTCCACCAACCTTTTGATGATCTCTCTAGCATCATTCACTCAAAGGTGAGAAAATCCACCACTACTGGAAGAGTTCACCAAGTCTTTGTTGCTGGATGTCATCCCTTGATAGAAGCATTGAAGCAACTGGCCTTCCGTCATTCGGTGATTAGGGCAACTGTCTACCAACTTTTTGAACCTCAACCAATACATACTCAATGGTTCATCATATTCTTGCTTGATACTTGTGATCTCCTTCTTCAAGGCATCTGTTCTTGTGGCTGGAAAGTAGTACTCCAAGAACAATATCTTCAATTCTGCCCATGTCGTAATGGAGTTGGGGGGCAAGCTCGAAAACCACTGATTTGCTGCTCCTGTCAAACTGAATGGGAATGCCACCGATTTGAATTGATCTTCCGTCACGGTAGATGGCCTCTTCTGAACCTTACAAATCTTGATAAATTTGCTCAGAAAATTGTAAGGGTCTTCAGTGCTTCTCCCGTGGAACTTGGGGAGTACGTTCAGGAATGCCAGCTTAATTTCAATCGGATTTTCGGTCTATGGCAACTGAATAGGAGTGGGGGGATCATATTCACTATGACCAGTGAGTTCCCACATGTGTGGATTGTTTGGGTTCTGCCCAGGATTCAGATTTTGGTCACCTCCGTCCATCTTGATGTCAGTTCCTAAATCAGAGGTAGTTGCTGAAATCGCGATGGGTTCAGTTTGGCCAAACCAAAGGGTCTCGGTAGAAATTGATTTTCTCTCTTTTGTTTGCTTTCTGTTCTGTTTGGCTGTCTTCTCGACTTCCGGGTCGAATATTAAATTCGGCCTGGATGATCTGCTCATAAACCAAGCACACTAACACACAGATTAGTAGAAAAAAAATTAAAAATTAATTGACTTACTGTTCCCCGGCAGCGGCGCCAATTTGGTGAGCGTCATTTTACTCGCCAAATAACCTGAAAATTCAGATTAATATTAATTAGTACAATGATAAGCAGGATCGATCCCACAGGGAGCAAAAGCAATAATCATTAATTATTTTTCCTACTAATTTTTGAAAACCTTTTTGGTGATGCCACCACGCCTTAAATGTAATGATTTTATTAACTCTAAATGCAAATGAAGACTTAAACTTGTGAGAAATAAATATATGAATGAATGATATCGGCTAAGAATAACTCATGTTAGTTATTATCGATCATAGGTGCAATAATGAATCAATTCCTACACATCTACCGGTTATAGGGAAGTAGGTGTGCTTAACCCCCCAATTCTTTCTTACATTATCGACAGTCAACTAATTATGATTAATTAACTGTTCCCTTACTAAAATGTTCCCAGAAAGTATTTGCTAAACCAGAATACATTTTGATAGCATTACGTATTAAAAGAACCCGATATAGCGATTACCAAAGTAAAAGCAAATAGTAACGCACACTCAATTATCCCCTATCTTGCTATTACAGTCTTAGCTAGTTAGCTGTTGATGTGTCCATTTTAGATGGTTATTTTAGGCTTTTTAGGATTAGGTTTTGTGCAATTTTGTGCTCTACATGTGGCATTTTGCCTTGAAATCATCTAAGGAGGGATAAAGGCGGCTTTGACGTTTTTATCACTTTTTAGATGATTTTGTGTGACAAGGTGATTTGTTTGAAGACTTTGAAGATTTGAAGACTTTGAAGATTTATCTTTGAAGATTTGAAGATTTGAAGACCTTTACATTTGAGCTTTTTGAAGACATGAAGAAGTGAAGAGGTGAAGAAAGGAGAGCAAAGCAACGGGTGAAGGATGGTCCAGGGTTCTCAGAATTTTCCGAGAAGAATCAGCCTTCAAGAGTGGCACCATTGGATTCCTCTTCTCGAGCACTATAAAATCGACTACAAGAACTCCCGAAACGGATCAACGGTTCACCCGGAGGAAGCAAAACAAAACAGCAGGGCTGAGTTACTGATTTGGTCGCGACTCGCGATGAACTTGGTCGCGAGTCGCGACGACGGCTTAAAATCAGCCCTGCAGCAGCTCTGTTTCTCCTCTTTTTCTTCCACTATAAATACCTCTTCACCCTTCTTCTCCAAAGCCTTAAGCCCGATTTTTGGCTCCAAAACCCTAGATTTTCTTCCATTTCTTCTTCTTTCTTTGTAGCTTTTAGTTCTTTGTTATGGGTCTTGTTTATCTAGGTTAGTTTTGTTCTTGGGAGCAAAGGAATGAAGCTTCCACTATCTATGTAGCAAGAATTCATTTATATCTATCTATTTGGTGTTTTTGCTATTGTGCATTTATTGTGCTTTGAATGTTAATTGTTGATTGCATTGATGTTATTGAGAGCTTGATGATATGAAATGCTTGGATTAATTGTTAGCTAGGGTTTGGGGGATTTGGGTTAATTTCCCCCCTGTTCTTGTTAGCAATGTGAGCGTATGAATTAGAGCTTTCGATTGTGTTAGTGTGTTGACAATGTGCTAGGCGAATGTGATTGACGTCGAACTCTTCGTCACATTCGTTTGTGTAGCAAACGAGACAGTCATATGCTCGCGGATGAATGTGCGTTGCACGTTCATCCAATCTCGTGTAATTGCATGAATTGGTTCAATGCCTAGTCACGGTGTAGTGGTCATAGGCATTGCCAAGCTTGTTGGTCCTTCGTGCTAAATGCCACCAATGACGCCTTGAGTCGTGGTCGCGACTCGGGAGCCATTGGTGAGGTTTGACGAGAGATGTCGAACTCACTCTCGCAAACTACGAACTAAGAAGGATAGGAGTTCAGTCTCCACGACAAGTAGTTGAAGTATTGAATAGGTGATTTAAACTCATTCCTGAAGCATTTGTTATTTGGCGTTTATGTACTCTTGACGGTGTGTTTCACTGCATGTGTGCCATGAGTGGTTTGAGCATAGGGAGTGCTTGTGTGGTTGAATTGCTTAGGTGTAGGAACGTGACGACTTCCGTAGCACCTTTGCATGAAGATCTACGAGCATGAACTTAGAACTCCTTGTGGTGTGTGTGTTGCGGTACTTGCTAGATGGGGTGTGTGAGCGTTGGGTCATGAATGCTATATGATGGAATGTGTGAATGATTCGATGAACTACATTAGATGTGGAAGTGGATATCCGTTGCCCCCAAGGCATTTTATCTTTGTAGTTTAAACCCTTCTTTTTCTTAGTTTCGTTTGATGATTAGCATAGTCACTTGACGTTGCTAGTTATCTCATCTTTTTATCTTTGTTAACTTAGGAACCAACCAACCAACCAACCCCCCCCCCCCCTTTAGTCGCTTTTATGTGTGTATATATATTTACTCCTAGCCTAGTATATCAACCATTTGTGTGCTTAGACGCTTAGGAAGATCCCTCTTCTCATTGGACGACCCCGATTTGCCACTATCTACCTAGTTGTAGAAAGTAAGCACTGAGGGCTTATAAATTATCTTTTGGCGCGCGGGCGCGACGACCGCTCGCGCCTGTCAAAATGGCGCCGTTGCCGGGGAAGAGGCGTTTATTCTTAAGTATTTAGGTGTATTTGGTTGTGTATTAGCTAGTTGTTTTTATTTTCCACTACTTGGTGGTTGTTTTTGTTCGGAGTAGGTATTGCTCGAGTTCTTGGTAATTTATTTTATTGAGAATCCTTGCACTATGATTCCGAACTTTTGAAAAATAAAAAAAATAAAAAATTTTATGGAGCGTCTCACCTTGAGGGGACTCATGATGAGAAGAGAGGCTCAACAAGCAAGGTTTTGTAGGATGTGTCATTCCGATCATCCTACCGAATCTTGCCCTTTGTTGTGGGAAAAGCACTATGACCGAGAAAGAACCCTTGGTTTCCAAAACCATGGGTACTATGAAGAGTGCTATCAAGAGGTAGGAGATATTGGTTTTCAAGGGCAAGAAGCTCATGAATGCTATCCATACCACAACTCTTACAATCCGGAATGGAGTGGTAGTCCGGATTTGTGGTATGAGAATGAGCCAGAAAACCAATATTACGAGCAACCTAGTTGGCCATCACCACCCTATACCATACCCCAAAACCAAGCCCAACAAGGAAGTTCAAGTTTGACACGTGAGGATGTCTTAAATACCATAGCAAACTTGAACTCCTTCACTAGTGAGGAGCCGGATACCCAGCTTTCCTCTAGTGTTGAGGCCATTGAGGGGCATGTGAAGAACATATTAGAGGTATTGGCCCGAATGGAAGCTCGTGATTCCGAAAATACACCATCCCAACTTGAACTCGATGATTCGGTGAGTGAAGTCACCAATAAAAATGATTTTGAGTTTGAAAGGGATGAGGAGTTGGTTGTAGAGGATAGAAAAATGGAGGAAGAGGTGATAGTGCTACATTATCCATTAGCATTGTCACCCCTTCTCCCACCTAGTGAACCAACTCTTACATTTTCAGAAGTTTCGAGGGAAACGAGAGAGGAGCCAAAAGATTATCCTAAGCTCCCTAACCACTTAATCCCCTTTGAACCATCTCCACCTCCACAAGACTTTCCTCTTGGAAGTTTTGTGCCCCCACCTCTCTTGTTTTGGATGCTCATGGTGAAGAGCTTCAAGCCTTCACCATACGGATAACATTAGGGTCGTGCCGACGACCTTAAAAATACGGAGCTTCGTCGTGCCGACGACGTTAAATAAATTCGGCATTTCTTTTAGTTTTTGTTTCTTAGTTTGTGTTTCTTAGTTTGTTTTTGTTGTTGTTTTGTTTTGTTCTTTTTATGGCATGTTTTTCTATGATTTTGTAGCAACATGAAGTGCATTGCAATGAAGGAGATGAAGGAACGAGATCAATGAACGAGGGAAGCAAGCTTGGACAGTTGGTAAGAAAACAGAAAAAAAATTTTAAGCCTGGGATACCCTGCCGTCGCGAATCGCGATGTGCTTCGTCGCGAGTCGCGACGAACAGGGGAGCAAAATCCACTCCCAGCGCCAACTTTCCGCGAGTCGCCCTGACATCGCGAGGCTCGTCGCGAGTCGCGACACCCTTCATCGCGAGTCGCGACGAGCTCAGAAAATTTGGAGCTCTCGGACTCACCTTTCCGCGAGTCGCCCTGACGTCGCGAGGCCCGTCGCGAGTTGCGACCAACCACGTCGCGAGTCGCGACGAGCTCAGACCATTTTGAGCTCCCGGACTCCACTTTCCGCGAGTCGCCCTGACGTCGCGAGGCCCGTCGCGAGTCACGACCAACCATGTCGCGAGTCGTGACGAGCTCAGAACATATTGAGCTCCCGGGCTGTACTTTTCGCGCGTCGCGATGACGTCGCGAGGCTCGTCGCGAGTCGCGACGAACCTCGTCGCGAGTCGCGACGTGCTCAGTAACTTTCGAAAATTTTTTCAGCCCGGATTTCAAGTTTCCAAGCTTTCAAGTTTCCAAATGAATTTAAACATTGCATGATCTTTCCTTTTTCTCCACCCAACACTCCCAAGAACATCACATACCTCTCATTTCTTCCACCATCCTACATATATTGACATATGAACATTCTTGCATCTTTATAGTACATTTATTGATGGTAGTATGCCGACTACATCATTGTGACCGTAAGTTCTTATCCTATAATGATGCTTGTATACATGTCAATATATGTTGGATATTTTTCATGCATAATCTTATAGTGGTAATTGAGGGTTGATTGGTTGTTCTTTGACAATACTATGGTTATTAACTCTTGATGCTAAACCTAGTATTACATATCCTTATGTACTTGTGCGTTTAATGTGTTCTTCGTGGTGTAGTCTTGATCAAACGGCGCCATGGAGACAATGCTTTTCTCGAGGGGTGAGTTCTCCTACGGCATTTTTGCTCACCCTTCCGGTTCCGAAACCCATCTCGGGACCATCCAAGTACTTGGATATCGCCATATCACCGGCGAATTGCGGAGACGCGGGTGTCACTCTAACTCCCTTACCTTGATTTTTATTCTTCTTGCCTTACGTGTTTACATTGAGGCCAATGTAATCTTTTAAGTGTGGGGAGGGGTTAGAGGATTCAATGCATGCTAGATTGTTTTGGAATGCTTTTTGCTATTTTTCATTGGAAAAACATGAAAAAAAAAATAATAATAAAAAAAAAAAAAGAAAAAAAAAAAAAAAGAGAAAAGAATACCCGCTAAGTTGAAAACCCGAGAGGGCAACTTAGGCAACATTGGGGGCCCGGATAGGTCGAAAACCCTTAAAGGGCGGCCTAGGCAAAAATGAGAGGCTAAAATGTGCGGAAAAAGGTGAGATGTGAGCTAAAGAAACATGATGTGTGGCTAGGATGAAAACTCGAAAGAGCTCCTAGGCAAAATGAGAGAAATTGAGGGAAATTGAAAAATGCTATGATTTTACTCATTTGCCGGCGTTGGAGTCATAAGGTTGCGGTTGTCACACGGATGGATCGGGTAGCTCAACATCTATAGACCTCTTGGGATTGGGTAGCTTAGTGGGTTAGGAAACGAAGTGTGGTTATGAAATTCTTGATCTCTTTATACTTCGTTTTTGGTTGATATATTGGCATTAGGTGAAGCATGCGTTTAAAACTTCCTCTATGGTTTTAGCTTCATTTTGTGTCATTGGATTATGGGAATATCAATTCTGGGCTTTGAAATATTTTATGGGTAGTGAATTGATAAGTGGTAGGTTTAGTTAGATTTAGGATTGGGGATGTGTGTGTGAAAAAAAAAAAAAAAAATTCTCATGTGAGCTTTTATTTTGGGATTTTTGATATTGAGAGTTTTTGTGAGGCTTTGATTGGGGGATTAGTTTAGGTTTTGGATATATCATTTACTCCGTGTGCTTGGTTCTTTTCTTACTCGAGGACGAGTAAGGGCTAAGTGTGGGGAGGTTTGATGTGTCCATTTTGTGTGGTTATTTTAGGGGTTTTAGGATGTGGATATGCCATTTCCTCCGTACGCTTGAATCTTTTCTTACTCGAGGACGAGTAAGGTTTAAGTGTGGGGAGGTTTGATGTGTCCATTTTAGATGGTTATTTTAGGCTTTTTAGGATTAGGTTTTGTGCAATTTTGTGCTCTACATGTGGCATTTTGCCTTGAAATCATCTAAGGAGGGATAAAGGCGGCTTTGACGTTTTTATCACTTTTTAGATGATTTTGTGTGACAAGGTGATTTGTTTGAAGACTTTGAAGATTTGAAGACTTTGAAGATTTATCTTTGAAGATTTGAAGATTTGAAGACCTTTACATTTGAGCTTTTTGAAGACATGAAGAAGTGAAGAGGTGAAGAAAGGAGAGCAAAGCAACGGGTGAAGGATGGTCCAGGGTTCTCAGAATTTTCCGAGAAGAATCAGCCTTCAAGAGTGGCACCATTGGATTCCTCTTCTCGAGCACTATAAAATCGACTACAAGAACTCCCGAAACGGATCAACGGTTCACCCGGAGGAAGCAAAACAAAACAGCAGGGCTGAGTTACTGATTTGGTCGCGACTCGCGATGAACTTGGTCGCGAGTCGCGACGACGGCTTAAAATCAGCCCTGCAGCAGCTCTGTTTCTCCTCTTTTTCTTCCACTATAAATACCTCTTCACCCTTCTTCTCCAAAGCCTTAAGCCCGATTTTTGGCTCCAAAACCCTAGATTTTCTTCCATTTCTTCTTCTTTCTTTGTAGCTTTTAGTTCTTTGTTATGGGTCTTGTTTATCTAGGTTAGTTTTGTTCTTGGGAGCAAAGGAATGAAGCTTCCACTATCTATGTAGCAAGAATTCATTTATATCTATCTATTTGGTGTTTTTGCTATTGTGCATTTATTGTGCTTTGAATGTTAATTGTTGATTGCATTGATGTTATTGAGAGCTTGATGATATGAAATGCTTGGATTAATTGTTAGCTAGGGTTTGGGGGATTTGGGTTAATTTCCCCCCTGTTCTTGTTAGCAATGTGAGCGTATGAATTAGAGCTTTCGATTGTGTTAGTGTGTTGACAATGTGCTAGGCGAATGTGATTGACGTCGAACTCTTCGTCACATTCGTTTGTGTAGCAAACGAGACAGTCATATGCTCGCGGATGAATGTGCGTTGCACGTTCATCCAATCTCGTGTAATTGCATGAATTGGTTCAATGCCTAGTCACGGTGTAGTGGTCATAGGCATTGCCAAGCTTGTTGGTCCTTCGTGCTAAATGCCACCAATGACGCCTTGAGTCGTGGTCGCGACTCGGGAGCCATTGGTGAGGTTTGACGAGAGATGTCGAACTCACTCTCGCAAACTACGAACTAAGAAGGATAGGAGTTCAGTCTCCACGACAAGTAGTTGAAGTATTGAATAGGTGATTTAAACTCATTCCTGAAGCATTTGTTATTTGGCGTTTATGTACTCTTGACGGTGTGTTTCACTGCATGTGTGCCATGAGTGGTTTGAGCATAGGGAGTGCTTGTGTGGTTGAATTGCTTAGGTGTAGGAACGTGACGACTTCCGTAGCACCTTTGCATGAAGATCTACGAGCATGAACTTAGAACTCCTTGTGGTGTGTGTGTTGCGGTACTTGCTAGATGGGGTGTGTGAGCGTTGGGTCATGAATGCTATATGATGGAATGTGTGAATGATTCGATGAACTACATTAGATGTGGAAGTGGATATCCGTTGCCCCCAAGGCATTTTATCTTTGTAGTTTAAACCCTTCTTTTTCTTAGTTTCGTTTGATGATTAGCATAGTCACTTGACGTTGCTAGTTATCTCATCTTTTTATCTTTGTTAACTTAGGAACCAACCAACCAACCAACCCCCCCCCTTTAGTCGCTTTTATGTGTGTATATATATTTACTCCTAGCCTAGTATATCAACCATTTGTGTGCTTAGACGCTTAGGAAGATCCCTCTTCTCATTGGACGACCCCGATTTGCCACTATCTACCTAGTTGTAGAAAGTAAGCACTGAGGGCTTATAAATTATCTTTTGGCGCGCGGGCGCGACGACCGCTCGCGCCTGTCAGCTGTTTTTCACAAGACTGTGCTACTTACTAATCCCATCCAACAATTACGTATTGGCGGAAATTAGATAGCAGTATTCTAAAAACATTTAAGTTGATCAGGCCTAAACATATTAGAAATAATTTCAACCAAGGACAATCAAGAACATGCAAGAATCAATTATAATGCAATTAGGCCTCACGATTTATAACCTAACATTTGTTATTCTCTGCCGATATATGAATTAGCTACTCATGATAACTAAACAAAACAAATATATATAATAATATATGAACATGATTAAATGAATCGGAGACAAGCAATTAAAACAAATAAAACCACATGCTTCACCAGTGCTATATCACGTCTGGGGAAGTAACAAAAATAGAGAGAAAAAAAAACAAAACTTAGTTTGCTCCCAATTCTCACTCTTTTCCGTCCAAAAAAACAAAAAGGAGAAAAAGATATGTTTGACTTCTTTTCCAACTCAACTACTCTCCCCAAAAACATCAGAAAAAGCCCCTCCCCTTTGTCTTCATGCGCACCAATTTATAGGTTGCCATTACAAAATAATGTCCATATTGGACTCTTCCAAATAAAATAAAATTCTTCCCAAAATTAAATTCTGATCCAATCTTCACATTATCTTCAAGAATATTTCCAAGAATATCAGTCCAATCTGCTCCAAATTAATTGCTACGATTCTGATCTTCATTTGATTGCGATAATTTGCGATAATTGCCTGATTCTCCCTACTCTCCTCCAAATTCCTCTCGAGCCCAAAAAATGTGATCTGTTACAAATAAAATATTTAAAATGTACATTAATCACGTAAAATCACAGTTAATCCCAATAAAATAAATAACATAATTATCACACATCAAATATCCTCACACTTCACTTATCTTCACTTCACTTATCTTCAATTCTTCAAATCTTCAAAAGCTCACATGCAGGTCTTCAAACCTTCAAATATTCAAAGTTAATCTTCAATGTCTTCAAACAAAATGTCTTGTCATACAAAATCCTCTAGAAAAGTAATAAAAGCGTAAAAGTCGCTTTTAACTCTTCTTAGGGAATTTGAAGGGAAAATGCCACATCTAGAGCACAAAAGTGTACATACGTGAATCCTAAAAGTCCTAATATAACCATATAAAATGGGCACATCATTCCCCTTGAAAAGTTTGAGTGGTTTGAGACTCCTAACAACGACATGGCCCTTCAATCCTGTTCAATGCCCTGGGGAAGATACATCGGCATCGAAGCAGACATAGGGTAACTCACATGCATATGATTGTGGAAAGAGGGTTATGGCATTGGCTGTGCAGCTTTCCTCACATACCCCATGTATGGGACTCCGAACATTTGGCTTGCCAAGGGCAATGCCCTAATATGTGCTTCTAGGGCCAACGCTAAAGTATGAGTTATTGAAGGCATCATAGTCGTCGATGGTCAAGGAATCATAGAAGGGGGTAGACTTGATAACCTACTGCTACCAGCATTTATATGATCTGATCAAAATTCCTAGGAGGTCCCATAGCCTCATCTACCATACAATTTTCCCAGACTCTTTGTTCATAAGCCTCAGCATGCGAATCACCAGAACACTCCGTGAGATAACCATCCACACCTCGTGACCCACACAATGGCATCGCAGTGCCAATTCCCACGGTTGGTTCTATAGTGACCTCCACCTCTCATGAGACTCCTGGTAGAGCTTCGGCCTATGGCCCTTCAATCTCAAGGGTCAATAATCCTGGTCCTACCGAAGCCTCGACTGGTACTATTTCCACACCCTGTACTGCTGCAGGGGCAGCCATCTTCTCCAACTGTCCAGGCCTATATGAAGATCCAACTTCACCATTGGCACCAGTCCCCTTGACCCTCAGCCTCTCACTCTGCCGAGTCAAAGTTGTGGACAGAGACATACACCATGAGATCTAGATCTGGCTGAACTTTAGGTTCTAGTGGGCGTGGCAATTGATGCGTCTCGCAACCATCGACCCGAGCCCAATCTCAATCTCAGCTGGCACAACTTGTGATCTGTAAAAGGAAACAAACCTCAGAGCAATCGAAGGGGGATTCTCCGATGATCTAGTCAGCAGCTAGTAGAGAGCAAAAGTAGGCAATGGAGTGTTAACGAAAATAGAAGACATAAATCCTTATTTATACCCTCCTAAAACCCTAATATCTAAGGTTTATAACCTAGCTTCCTTAGTTTTTCAGTGAAAGGCCCAACTACAAGCCCACTTTGATATAGTTTGGATCTTGGGCCTTTTTCTATGTGATGAGAATATTAGCCCAAATAGGTTTTAATTCTACCATGTCGCTGGACCCCCACCCCCTCCACCCTCGAATACCCCCATCATTTCACCACTTCCTCCCTACAATTTCCATATAATGACAACCCGCTCCATGAACGATATCTTCAAACCTCGAGCAATCATCATAGCCGCACCAAACAACATTCCTCACTTCCCAAATCACCGCTCCTTTCCCTGCATGACACCAACTGGAATAATGCCATGCAGGAAAATTTTCCCATGTTAATGGAAAATCATACATGGGACTTGGTTCCTCGGCCCGCCAATGCTCATATCGTTACATGTGGTTGTACCATCACAAGTTCCACTCTAATATCTCTCAAAAATGGTACAAGGCCAGGCTAGTGGCTAATGGAAAAATCCAACAGGTCTGGGATGAAGCTTTCAGTCTTGTGGTTAAACCCACCACCATTCTCACAATGCTCAACTTGGTGGTCTCACGTTCTGGGCCAATAGGCCAGCTTGATGTAAAGAACGCTTTTCTCCATGGCAATTTGCGTGAAGCTGTTTATATGCATCAACCGTCTGGCTTTTTTGATCCAGAAGTTCCTCAACATGTCTGCCGCCTTTGGATGTTTTTATATGGCCTCAAGCAGGCACCACAGGAATGGTTTCAGAGATTTGCAACTTTTATCTCATCTCGCGTGTTCCAAAGCAGTGTTTGTGACAATTCAATATTCATCTTGATTTGTGGTAACCACAAGACTTATTTGCTTCTATATGTTGATGATATTGCTCTCACAGCTTCGAGCACTACACTTCTCCGTGACATCATTTCTTAATTATCTGGGGAATTTTCCATGTTCGACCTTAGAGCTCTTCATCACTTTTAAGGGGTATCTCAGTTGCTCGTTCATCGAATATTTTGTTCTTATCTCAACAATAGTATGCCCGGGACATTCTGAGTTGGGCGTCTATGTCATCTTGCAATCCTTCAGCGGCTCCTATTGACACTGATGCCAAGCTCAGTGCCACAACCGATCCCTTGCTCGATGATCCCAGTATGTACAAGAGTCTGGTTGGAGCTCTTCAGCACCTCACTATTACTCATACAAACATCTCCTTTGCGGCACAATAATTTTGCTTACTCGGGAACCTTATATGCAACTGATTAAACATATTTTGAGGTATGTCAAAGGTACAATAGATTTCTAGGCTACTTGGTCAAGTCTCAGTCCTATACTATCAATGCTTTTTCTAATGCTGATTGGGCAAGCTATCCGGACTCGCGTCGTTCGATTTCTGGCTATTGTGTTATTCTTGGTGATAACCTGGTTTCTTGGTCCTCCAAGTGCAAGGCGACTATCTCTCGGTCTAGTGCATATTTAAGCTGAATACAGGGTTGTTACGAATGCAGTTGCTGAAACAAGTTGGCTACGTAATCTCCTTCTTGAGTTGCATCTTCCCATCAGACGTGCCACACTTGTTTATTGTGACATCTCTGCTGTGTACATGTCTATCAATCCAGTGCAACATCAATAGACCAAACATGTAGAGGTTGATATTCATTTCACCCGTCAGGAGGTTAGGGTTGGTACAGTACATATGCTTCATGCTCCCTGATAGTGTCGTATGTAGCCATCTTCACTAAGGGACTCTCACGTTACCTTTTTCTTTGATTTAGGACTAGCCTGAGCATATTTCCTCCTTCAATGGAGGAAGTGTATTAAACAGTACCTTGATTAACACAAATGTATATCGGTATGACTCTCTTGTACACTATGTTTATATTTAATGGGGATCAATGACCGGGTACCGGATTACACAATCTTACAACTATTATTATGTACCAAAAAAATGTAGCAACTAGCCTGGTTTGCTGTAGTGCAGTTTCTCCCTTCGTCTTACTGTATTTAGCACACTTTTGTTTTTGAGTGGGTCTCCTGACATGCGGCTTGTCCATAAGCTGATGGATAGGCCATTTATTTTTTACCTTATACACTACATTTGTTAAATTACATACTAAATTTAGAAATATTTTTATATTTTCACATTCAAATACATATTATTATTTGTTTTAACTTTAGAAATAGAATATTTATATTTTGGAAAAAACTATAACATTTTATGTAACGCCCCGGCCCAAAATTGTAGAGGACATTTATTACAATGATAAATTCTTAACAATTATTCTTGTCTACAGTGGAAGCAGGAAAGTTTAAACGATAAATGCTAATTGCATAATCCAAAAAATGTGTTTATGAACAAAATACATGAAACTAAGGGTGTAGAGCTTCATGCGTGCTCACTCTGATTCATCACGCTCGTACCTTACCTAGCGCTATAACCTAAAAAGATTTTTAAAAGAGTGGGGGGTGAGCTTTTGCCCACAAGAGTTCCAAATTCAGAACCATTTTTCATGATACAATCAAGGTGCTATGCATGCATGCAGTTTTAAGAAAATAATTTTATCCACTTGAAATAGTAAGCAAGAAAGCATGCCATGCATGATCAATCACAAGTAAATATCACATATAAATCATTTCTCACAAAACAATATAAGGTAGTATATCACTTAGCAAGATAGTAACATCACATAGAAAATGATACAGGTCAGGTAGGAGGTTATCGAGTTGTTCTACTCATAACCTTAGAATGTGATCCCCTGATAATCACTCCATGCTATGCCAAACACGCCAATGGCCATCAGGCAAACAGGTAGACCAATGTCACTGGTCACAAGAGGGTCTATCTCAAGATAACCGACGGAACCTAAAGAAGCCTAACGAAGAAATCAGGCCCTATGCTGACCTTGCAGGGTTTTGGTTAGTCAATAGGGTTTTAGGATCCTAGGGCAGGCAGTACAGGTACATGCAGTACAGTAATACAATTTAGGCTATGAGCGATAAAGTGCACCCATAATAACAGGTAAACAGTCAAGAGCAAGCCCATGGGCGATGAAGTACACCCATAGTAACAAGTAAACAGTCAAGAGTAAGTCAGGATATGGGCGGTAAAGTACACTCACAGTAACAGGTAAATAGTTAAGCACAATTCAGGCCATGGGCGATAAGGTACACCCAGAGTTAACAAGTACATTATCAGGATCAAGATATGCATATGCAATGCAGAATACATGCTCGAGTAATTTATTTGAAACAAAGTAATTCGGTCATATAATTAGAAAAACAGCTTTAAAACATTTGGTTTTGAAACATCAGCAATAAGTTTTAAAACGATTGTAAAATAAATTTTAGTTTTCAAAGTGTTTTCTTGAAGAGGTTTAGAAAATGTTTAGTTTAAAAAGGGTTTTGATAATTTTTGGGAAAGGTAGAAACCCTCACTTTTCTTGGAACTTAAGAACTATGAGTCTCGGTGAAACCTGCGAATGTGATATATCACAAACTCATTAAATTTATTTCAAGTTCTACATAATACAAGTAAACTGTAAAACTGATACGAAATTGAAGGATTCACTGTTGACTAGTACTCACAAAAACGATCGTAACTCTCTATACATCATCCCAAAAATTACGAATTTTAAATTCTTAAAAACTAGACTTCTATATAGTTTGTTTGACAGTTTACACTTTAAATTCCCTACACTATTACCTCTGAAATAAATCACTATACACTTACTGAACAAGATCCATTCACAGTCGACCAATACTCATGAGAACAACCATAAATCATCACACAATATTCCAAAAGTTATAAAACGATAACCCTTAAGAACAAGACCCAATTAGCTTTCATTAGACAGTCCACACATCGAATTACATACACGATTGACCCTCAGACAGTTGCTTTAACACGCACTGGAACCGGCAGATTACTGATAACTAGTACCCACTGAAACTATCATATTTAATCATGATTTGTTTAGAAAATTATGAAATTAAACCCTTAAGGACTAGAATCAATTAGATTTCATTAGAAAGTTCACACATCAAAATCCATACACGATTGATCCTCAAACAATTCACTTTATCACACTGATATCAGACAGATGACTGGTTAATCACTCCGTACTAAATTGACTATAACTTCCTACTCAGACATTTTAAAAATCCAAATCATATATCATTAGATACTAGATTTCAAGATCTTTCATTAGGCATATCATACATAAATTTTTTAACCTATTTCCCATTCAAATCTCTAGTAAAAGCTGACTGTAGAACTAAACACGTACTGCAATCAGACAGATTAGTGGTTGGCCATTCTGTACTAAATCGACCATAACTTTCTACTCAGACACTTTAAAAATCCAAATAATATATGTTAGGAATACGAATCCCTCGAGATATCTATTAGCCCAAAAAGATGGATAACAAAGAAAACGTAAAGAAACTAAAGGAAATAATGGACACAAAGATTTACATGGTTCAGTCAAGTTGACCTACATCCACGATCGGAGGAGACCGGAAGCTTCACTCTATGTGGAGAAAGTATTACAAGGCTTTGACTACCATCTATGAGAGAATTATGGGGCAAAATATAAATATGAGAGCTTTGGCTTCTACAACTACAAAGGAGAGTTGAAGGGAGAAGAAAGCAAGTAGCAAAGGAATGCTATGCTTGAGGTGTGTTTGAACTACTAAATTCATCCCCTATTTATACCACTCTAAGTTCACCAATGGCTAAGAGATCTCAAACTTATCCCAATATCCCAAGAAGTCCTCCTTTTTGCTTCAAGCATGGGTTGTGAACATTACTTCCAAATGGTTCTTGCCAAAAAACCATGATAGTTGAACCCAAATAGTCAAAGAAATAATGCTTCAACTTGCTAAACATGGGATGGGAATAGTGTTTCAATTTAATGCTTTGGATGCTTGTCTTTGCTATCCTCCAAAGAAGTTAATGTTCATGGACAATTGGGTGAAGATCACATTTATTCACAAATCTCCACCTTGGTCTGAACCCCAAAAGTAATAGTTTACTCACCCTCCCCCGACATGGCTCTAATGGGCCGAATCACCAACAATGAACACCAATCAAGTACAAGCACTTCTTGAACTTGAAATCGGGAAGAGCCTTCGCGAACATATCAGCAGGATTATCCTTTGTATTGATTTTCTGAACAAAGACCTTCTTTTGTGCAATGATATCACGAATGAAGTGGTACTTAATATCAATATGCTTCGTATGCTCATGGTACATATGATATTTAGTCAAGTAAATTGCACTTTGACTATCACAGTGAATAACAGTAACCCTTTGTTGTAGAGTTAATTTGCCGAAGAGACCTCTCAACCAATAAACCTTCTTTGATTGCCTCTGTGACTGCCATATATTCTGAATCTACAAAACCAACCAGAGTGTTATTGGTTCTACCAAACTCCAAACACATGTTCAAAGTAACCTTTAAGTATCTAAGAATCCACTTCATAGCCTGCCAATGTGATTTTTCCGGATTGGCCATATACCTACTAACAGCACTAACAACTTGTGAGATATCAAGGCAAGTGCAAACCATTGCATACATTATACTCCCAGCTGCATTTGAATAAGGAACTCTAGCCATATAATCTTCTTATTCCTCTATTTTTTGTGATTGGACAGCAGATAGCCTGAAATGGCTACCAAGAGGAGTGCTAACTGGTTTGGCATCATGCATGCCAAATTTCTCCAAAACATTCTTAAGGTAACTCTCCTGGGTCAGGTAAAACTTTCCAACTCATCGATCCTTTCTTATCTCCATACCAAGAATCTTATTAGCTGCACCCAAATCCTTCATCTCAAATTCACTATTCAACAAGGCCTTCAACTCATGAATTTTTGCAAGATTCTTAGCCACAATGAGTATGTCATTAACATATAATAACAAATAAATGAATGATTTATCTTGTAACTCCTGGAAGTAAACACAACTATCATACATGCTCATGGAGAAACTATGACCCAACATAAATGAATCAAACCTCTATTACCATTGTCTTGGAGACTGCTTTAATCCATACAAGGATTTCTTCAGCAAGAAAACCCAGTCTTCTTTACTTGAACTTCAAAACCTTCAGGTTGACATCCAGCTGTTCTAACTCTAGATCATACATGGCAACCAAAGCAAGCAATACACGAATAGAGCTATGTTTCACAGCAGGTGAGAAAACATCATTGAAATCTACAACTTGTACCTGAATGTAGCCCTTTGCGACCAATCGTGCCTTGTACCTTGCATTATGAACACATGAAGTATCTTCCTTTCTCTTGAAAACCCATTTGCAACCAGGAATTTTCTTTCCTTTTGGAGGCACCATAAGATCCCATGTTCTATTCTTGTGTAGAGATTCCATCTCTTCATTCATAGCCACCAACCATTTGTCTGAATTAGCACCTGAAAGTGCCTCTGAATATGTGGAAGTTCCCTCGTCTCCACCTGTTTCCTGTGTCACTGATAAGGCATATGCAACCAAATTTGCATACCTCAATGGTGGTCGAGTGTCACGTCTCGCTCTATCCCTGGCAGTGGAATAAAACTCATCTTCCAGTTGATCTTTAACACATTCATGATCAGATTCTTCAACCACTTCTTGGGTTGGGTTTCTCCCAAAAGAACCACTAATCTCTAACTCCACCTGCTTTTGTGCACTATCATCTTTTTCTGAATCATAAGGATCACACGACCTTTTTCCAAGATGTAACATTTAAGATTCATCAAATGTAACATCTCTACTAATAAAAAATTTGGGTGATTTGGGATTATGATACCACAATCTATATCCTTTCACCCCTTAAGCATAACCGAGGAAAATACATTTCTTAGCCCTAGGCTCTAGCTTTCCCTCGTTAACATGCATATAAGCTAGACACCCAAATATTCTTAAATTAGAGTAATCAGTAGGAGAACCTGACCAAACTTCTTCCGGAGTCTTGAAATTAAGAGGTGCACATGGAGAACGGTTGCGGATGTGACAAGCCGTAGATATGGCTTCTGCCCAAAAGTCTAATGTCAACTTGGAATTTGAGATCATGCACCAAGTTCTTTCCAAAAGAGTACAATTTATCCGCTCTGCCACACCATTCTGTTGAGGCGTCATTCTAACAGTACGATCTCGAGCTATTCCTTCATTTTTGCAGAACTCATTGAATTCATTTCCACAAAATTCCAACCCATTGTTAGTCCTCAGTCGCTTAATTTGTGTTCTAGTCTATTTTTTAATCAAAGTCTTCCATTGTTTAAATGTTAGGAAAACATCACTTTTATGCTTCACAAAATATACCCAAACTTTTCTTGAATAGTCATCAATAAAAGTAAGCATATATCTTGCACCACACTTAAAAGGAACACGAGAGGGCCCCCAAAGATCAGAATGAATGTAGTCCAAAGTACCTTTTGTTTTATGAACTACAGGTGAATGAAATCTAACTCTTTTCTGCTTTCCAAAAATACATTGTTCACAAAAGTCCAACTTACTAATACTTTGACCAAAAAGTAGACCTCTCTTGCTTAACAATGTTAAGCCTTTCTCACCCATATGTCCCAATCTCATATGCCACAATTTGGTGATGTCTTCATCTAAGGAAGTTAAAACAGCCACTGCCCCAGTTACTGTAGATCCCTGCAAAACATACATAGTGCCAACTCTGCAAGCCTTCATTAGCATAAGAGCACCTTTACAGATTTTCAGGATTCCACCATCACTTGAATATCTGTACCCGAGAACATCAAGAGTGCTAAGAGAGATGATATTTTTCTTTAAGTCAGGAACATACCTAACATTAGTGAGTGTCCTAATAATGCCATCGCACATTTTGATTTGAATTGTTCCCCAACCAATAACCTTACAAGGAGCATTATTACCCATCAAAACAGTTCCACCATCCCATTCTTCATAAGTGGAAAAACACCCCCTATCATAACTCATGTGGTAAGAACAACACGAATCTAAGAGTCACCCACTAGAAGACCTTAACTTATTATCCATGGCCACAAATATGATTCCATTACTCTCATCTTCTGCTACACTAGCTTCACCAGCATTGCTGCTATTATGCTGATTTTTATATTTTTCTTTATTTCTCAATTTAAAACAATCAGCCTTAATGTGCCCCCTTTTCTTGCAATAGTTGCAAATTTTATTTCTGTATCTAGACTTTGACCTCCCTTTGGATCTACCACCTTCAAAATATCTATTTTCACCTCTACTCCTCACAAACAAACCCTCAACATGAGTTCCACTCAATTCCCCCGTAATGTCCCTATCAATCGGCTCTTTAGATTTCAATGCAGATTTTATACTATTGTATGAGACCGAATCTTTCCCATAAATTATAGTATCTCAAAAATACTTAAAGGACAGGGGAAGGGAACATAACAATAAAAGGGCTTGATCTTCTTCATCAACTTTAGCATCTACATTCTCTAAATCTAAAATGATGGAATCAAATTTATCAAGATGTGAGAGTATAGATGTACCTTCTGCCATTTTCAACATGTACACCTTTTGTTTCAAATAGAGGCGATTCTCCATTGTCTTCTTCATGTATGTAGATTTCAACTGATCCCACATACCTTTGGCAGTTCTTTCACTAGCAACTTCCTGCAAAACCTCGTTAGAGAGATTTAAAATAATGGCTAATCTAGCCTTCTTGTCTAGATCACCAAAATCTTCTGGCAACATGTCCGATGGCCTTTCCTCCACTCCTTCAAGGGCTAGCTCACATCCATCCTGGATTAGGATGGCTTCCATCTTGAGTTGCCACACACCGAAGTTTACACTCCGGTCAAACTTTTCAATAGAAGTCCTTGTTATCGTCATGATGACTAATAGATAAAAAATGAGATATGGCTCTGATACCAATTTGGTACAAATAAGAATCCCACGAGATATCTATTAGCCCGAAAAGGTGGATAACGAAGAAAACTTAAAGAAACTAAAGGAAATAATGGACACAAGGATTTAAAAGGTTCGGTCAAATTGACCTACATCCATGGCCAGACGAGACTGAAAACTTCACTATATGTGGAGAAAGTATTACAAGGCTTTGCCTACCACCTATGAGGGAATTATGTGGCAAAATATAAATATGAGGGCTTTGGTTTGTACAACTACAAAGGAGAGTTGAAGGGAGAAGAATGCAAGTAGCAAAGGAATGCTATGCTTGAGGTGTGTTTGAACTACTAAATTCATCCCCTATTTATACTACTCCAAGTTCACCAATGGCTAAGAGATCTCAAACAAAACTTATCCCAATATCTCAAGAAATCCTCCTTCTTGCTTCAAGCATGGGTTGTTAACATTACTTCCAAATGGTTCTTGCCAAAAAACCATGATAATTGAACCCCAATAGTCAAAGAAATAATGCTTCAACTTGCTAAGCATGAGATGAGAATAGTGTTGCAATTTAATGCTTTGAATGATTATTTTTGCTATCCTCCAAAGAAGTGAATGTTCAAGGACAATTGGGTGAAGACCACATTTATTCACAATATATCTTTAGAAACTAGATTTCAAGATCTTTCATTCGGAATGTCATACATAAATTTTAATTACTCATTTCCCGTTCAAATATCTAGTACAGCGTGACTGCAGAACTAGACACTCAGTGCACTCAGACATATTACTGGTGGACCAATCAGTACTAAATCGACCATAACTTTCTACCCAGACATCCTAAAAACCAAAATCATATATCATCATAAACAAGATTTCAAGATCTTTCATTTAGCATATCACACACAAATTTCAATTACCTATTTTTCGTTCAAATCTCTAATACAACATGACAGCAGAACTAAATCCGAACTGAAAGCATCTATACTCCTGCACACACACCACGCGTAATTTCATACAAAGTTTCCTACGTTTGTAACGTAATCGTGACTTTTTAAAGAAGAAGAATAAACTTACGATTCATCTATGGATCAAGAAAAAACGCAGGAAGTTTCAACAATCACCTTGCCTCCTTCTTGTTCTTAGAGAAACAGCAACTCGCTCTATCCTAACCGTATTTGTTTGTGTGGTTGTTTACGGTGAAGAAGATAAAAAGAACGGATGAAAAAACGATGAGGTGGTGGCTAGGGTTCTTTACGTGTAGAAAGGTTTTCTCGTACAGAATATATTAGGTTTAGGTCTCTTGATCCTTATCTACCTAAGTAGAATACTAGTTGGACTATAACTCTTTTTCCCACCAAAATTCTTTATATATGATTTCACCTTCACTATAATTGCAATTTAATCCTCAAAGTATGTATCATTTTAAATTCACCCAACAAGAAATAAAATTTTCATAAAAGGGCCCTTGTTTAAAATGAAGCAAAATTCTTGGGTCTCACATTTTAGGTGAAAGTCACTGTGGACTGTCCATAAACTTATGAAAATGCCACATTTCCGGAGACTTTTTCTTTATTTTTTATTGTTTCTTTTATATTGTTTTTAAAAATGAAAGCACCCTAAGGTGGGGGTATATATATTGGCGCCCCAAGCCATGAAGAGTAGCCATATCAAGTGGCTGGAGTTTGTACAAAAGGCAACAACATTGCCGCAAAATCAGTAAGACTATACAGGGTTGTGGATATATCCATGAGTTACGATTACAAAGTAAACGAATCTCCACACCCCGTGTCAATTCGCACTTTGGCCAGGCAACTCAGTGGATATAACCAACATATACAGGTAGAGATGTAACGATATATACAGGAACCAACACATAAGTAGATTACAAGCAAAGGCATGTAAGTAATTCCAAGGACAGGATCGGGCCTTCCCAACCATGAGCATGGCCAAATGAAGGGGTAAGGTGGTAGTATATGTTGAAAAGACAGGAGAGCAGATGATCTGTATAAGTCATGGACCAGCAGAAGTGCAGTATCGCCGTATGTGTGTTGAAAACCTGATTGCCAATACCTGCATAACCAACAATTTCCATCAGCAGTATCAAGTCCAAATATGGCCACGTTTGTAGGTTCTAATATAAGGAAACTGTTCCGAATCCAAGGAAATGAGACCTTTGATATGGACCGTCAAATTATTCAAGTTAAGTGCCTGGTTATTAGCTGTATGAAATTTGGCAATTTCATTTGCTACGGAGTTACATTCTCTATAGACATGATTAAGCTCTGCTCCGTTTAGAAGGCTTTTAATCTTATATGCCAAATTAAAAAGGTCCCAGTTTTCTGAGTAAGGATCCTGAATCATCTTGGTGGCTAGAAGAGAATCAGATTCGAATATCACAGGAAAATCTCGATTCTGAAAAGATTGACATGCAGTGAGAATGGCTAATAATTCAGCATGTATAGGAGATGTTGCTTCTATTGTAGCTGAGTGAATGAACAGAGGTGAGCCAGAGCTATCTCTCACAATAATCCCCACAGAAGCAGTGTGTGGGAGCCAAGAAGCGTCCGTATTTATTTTTATGGAATTAGTAACAGGCTTTTCCCAGCAGACATGCCTGATAATTGGTTTCGGTGGTGGCCTAAGAAGAGGAACTAGGTGTCTAAGTGAGTTAGGGAAGCCAGAAGAAGAATTCAAGTCCACAGGAAAGGAATAGAAGGAAAGGTTAATGAGGTCGTGAATCTCTCTGCCGATGCGTTCAGCCGAGAAGGGAACCTGATCATAGAGATACCTGGTTCTAGCTTTCCATAGACACCAGCAAATAAGCGAAGGAAGTAGTTTACATATCATTTGGAAACCTTTAGGTAAATCTGAGCAGTTCCACATAGAAAAAAATCTCTGAGCAATAGATTGTTGTTCAGGCAGATTAAAATTAATCAGAGATGTCAGATTGTTCCAAATCAATTTTGCAAGTGTACATGAAATGAAAAAGTGATCAATTGAATCTGAATGACAGCACACAGGGCATTTAGAAGCCAGACCATACCCACAGTTTATCAGCACATCATCGAAAGAGAGGAAAGCATGAAGCAATTTCCATGTAAAAATCGATATTTTTTTCTGCAACATTACATTCCAAACATTTTTGGTAGCCGGGAAATTACCTGGTGAGTTTGTGATAGTTCGATATGCAGACTTGAACGAGAAATTACCCGAGGTATCTGGTTTCCATATGAGTTTGTCTTCTCTATTCTCTACCACTTCAGCATCCTGTAAGAAAACCGCAGCATCATTTTCCAGATAAGGAGATATCATAGGTAAAATATCTAATTTGTTATTGATGAAATCAGATATGGAGTACCACTGAAAAGTATCATAGATGTTGTTTGGGATCCTGTTAATCAGTGGACCATTAGGGCGCCAAGTGGCTGTCCAAAAATTACTTGTCCCTTTACCATGGATAATCATGGTGTTATCTTTGGCTAAGGAATTTACAGAGCAGATCCGTTTCCAAGTAACAGAAGTTCTGTGTGAGGGTGGTAATGACCATAAGAGTTTAGACCACAATGTGATTCCTAGCTAACAATTCCACCAAAGCTTGAGGGAGCATGCATCTACTATACCTTTAATGGATCTAAAACCTAAGCCGTTGAGGGATTTTGGTTTGGCCAAATCTAACCATTTTTCCACACCTTATTCCTTTTCCCATCAGTTTCCCCCCCAAAAAAACCGAGCCAGCTTTCTCTCAAGGATTTTATAATGTATTTAGGGGGTTTTGTTACAGCCCATAAATGTTGGGGCAAAGAATACAGGCAGCTATTGATAAGAACTAATTTACCCCCAGTGCTCAACCATTTATTTTTCCAATTTTGCACCTTTTTATCCAGCTTTTCCATAAGTGGTAGATAGTATCTATTTAAGGTGCGACCCTTGAATATAGGGCATCCTAAGTACTGGAAAGGAAAAGAACCTTGTTTCATTTTCAGAATAAGCCTCATTTGGTTAAGTTTAATGATCGAAGCCCGTTTACTAATGAAGAATTCAGATTTATGGAAGTTAAATTTTTGGCCCGAGGTGAATTCAAATATATCCAAAAAAGCCTTAATCCTGATTAAATTAGATTTTGAGGCTTGCATCAATATAATAGTATCATCAGCATACATAAGATGAGAAATTGCAGAAACAGAGGAAGGAATATGATAATATGAAAGTTTACTATTGTGGAAAATGAAGGATAAACTCCTTGAAAAAGCCTCTGAAAAAATGTTAAAGAGAAAAGGGGAGAGAGGGTCACCTTGTTTAATTCCTCGAGAGGCTTTGAAAAAGCCAACAGGGTTACCATTAATCAGAACCGAGAAATTTTCTTGTGAGAGGTTAGACATGACAGCATTTAAAAATAAACCTTCAAATCCAAATTTCATCAGTACATATTTTAAGAAATCCCAATTTACTCTATCAAATGCCTTTTGTAAGTCTAGTTTCAGAATGCAATTTGGAACCATAGCCTTCCTATCTAAAAATCTGACCATTTCCTGAAGATAGAGAATATTGTCTGTGATATTTCTGTTTGTCATAAAGGCTGATTGGTTTTGGGATATCAAAGTATCCATGTGAGGCCTTAGTCTTTCCATTACCACCTTAGATCAAATCTTATTTAGAGCATTAGAAAGACGGATAGGCCTGAAATCATCAAATGAAGATGGAGTAACTTTCTTAGGTATTAGGGTGATCCATGTACTAGATATGCCCTTTGGTAAAGGGGAGCCCTTAATGAAATCATTTACTGCCTCCACTAAATCATTTTTAATTATAGGCCAGCACTTAGAATAGAATTTATTACTGAATCCATCAGGCCCCGGACTACTATTCTTGCTTGAACTCTTTATTACTGCCTCAACCTCAGATTCTGAGGCTGGTTTTGCTAAGTCTATATTATCTTGAGCAGTAATTTTAGTGGGGATTTGACTCAGAAAGTGAGAATAGTAGGTGTCATTTGGTTCCTGATTAGGGTCGGATAATAGAGCTGAGAAATATGATATGGCCTCATTTTGAATTTCTGATTCAGTGTTAAGCCATTGGCCACTGTTGTTTTTTATTTTTGAGATCTGTAATCTACAGTTTTTCTTTTGTACAACCCTATGAAAGAATTGTGTATTATTATCTCCCATCTTATGCCATTTCAATCTAGCCTTTTGTTTCCAAAATTTCTCTTTTTCTTTTTGAGCTCTCAACAGTAATGCCTTTTTCAGATTTAAATGAATGAGCTCAGTTTGAGAAGGGTTTAAATCATATACAGACTCCTGGATTTTTAGGGATTCTTCAGCCTTAATTAGATTAGTATCAATATTTCCAAAAGATTCCCTATTCCAAATTTTTATCTGTTTCTTTAACCTAATCAATTTTAAGTAAAATCCTAATAAACCAGTCTCCCTCAGTCTTATACCCCAGTTATTTTGAATTAGAGTGATGAAATTAGGACGATTAAACCAAACGTTAAGAAATCTGAATGGTCTCGGATTAAGACTGGATAAGTTCGATATATTAAGAAGCAAAGGAGAGTGATCCGAGGTCTGTCTATTTAAAATTTGAATGGGAGAGGATGGATACCTATAATTCCAAGATATAGTACTTAATCCTCTATCAAGCCTCTTGGAGGTAGGGTTTCTTAATCTTGAATTACACCAAGTAAAAAGATTTCCAACAGTGGTAATTTCCTGAATACCATAGGTGTTAATCCAAGTATTAAAATCCCTAATACTACCTAAGGAGGGAGAGCTAGGTCCTCTGTATTCTGAAATGGAGGAGATAGTGTTAAAATCACCTATGAAAATAGTATCTCCAGGGGTAAGAGCAGAAAGGTCATTCCATAAGATTTTCCGGCCCTCCCTATCTCTAAGAGCATATATGAAGACAGCATCCATAATTAAATTAAAAGAACCATGAGATATATGCACATGGAGATATTGTTCATGAGATGAAAGAAGGTTAACAGAGAAACCATTAGCCCATATAAGCCAAATTTTACCATTATGCAAGGTCAGGCCATTAGAGAATTTAAGAATATCCATGTAGGATTTGAGTTTAGAGTTATCATGCATAGGTTCAATAATGCATAAAAATTGAATTTTTTTCAGTTTAATTAAGTTAATCAGTCTCAGCATAGATGTTTCCATTCCCCTGATGTTCCATATCAAGAAATTAATTGAAAGAGGACCTATCATTGCTCACTTGACTTATGACTCTTAGTAGATGATCTAAGCATCATTTTATTAATTTGGCTGAAATAGTTAGTTTTTTTTACCTTTTGTCTTACCTGGCAATAGGCCCTGATTAAGCGTTGGTGAAGAGTTTGAGCTGCCTGGCATATTCGAGGTAGCTTCTTGGTCTAGAGCCGGTTCATCCATGTCCACCTGCAAAATAGAGAATCTATTTCTCAACCTGTGTTGAAGAGAAGTAGATGCATTGCTATTTCTACCAAAACCAGGTAGAGAAGTTCCAATGCGGATATCATCAGTAGCATAAGCCACTGGAGTAAATTTTCCTAAAGCAGTGTCATCAAGCAGTTTAGAAATGGAGTTGTCCAGAGAGACCTGAGTTGTAGGCTTAGGACAAAAGATTGAAGGATTGTTCCTAACAGTTATGGGAGTTTTAGTAGCTGTGAGGTCAGTGTTAGTTTCCAGGTTAAGAAGGGAGGAGGAAGGGGATCTAGGGATAGGTTTAATAGTATTCTCAGACTCAACTAAATCTATCTGGTCTACAGTGGAGATTAGTGAGGGAGTGTCAAATTTCTTCCCAGTGGCCTGCCATTTAGGTTGTATCTGAGTTATAATGAGATCATCAGTTTTAACACTGAGGTTTGGGGGAAAGGTTCTGCACTGTGATTTGGAATGACCTAATTTAGCACAATGGTCACAGTAAAGGGGGATGTCTTCATATTCAATGTGATATTTTCTGTTGTTTGACACAGATCCCAACCTAATGTGGGTACTAATAGGTTTAAGAAGATCTACTTCTACACAGAGTTTAATGGCTGATGGTCTAGTTAACATATCAGTGGCCAGATCAGTCTTAATGAAATTTCCAATGCTATTACCAATGGATTCAATAGCTGCGGAGTTATAGTAGTACAAAGGGACTTCCTTAATTGTACACCAAATAGGAACAATTGGAGATTCTTTATGTATTGAAAAATTAGGAGTCCATTTTAGCATTTTTAAAAGAATTCCATTAAAATTCCAAACACCTTTCATCCATGCTCGTTGGTAATCATTTAGCAATTCAAATCGAATGAGCACGTGTTTGAAATCAAGAGAACCGAGTTGATATTTACCTGTAAAGCCCACGCTCTTGAAGACTTGTTCTAATTGCTCCATTGAGCATCTGCCCTTGGTGAACTTCCCAACCAGGGCGTTTGCATAGTGTGAGGACAATTTGACAATTTGTTCATCCGAGTAAAGACAGGCCGCCTCTCCGAGATGTTGGGATTTGGGAACTAGTTCAGGGTTGCTCGGGAGAAGCTTGGATAGTGGTGGGGCTTTGTTTTTGAGGATATTAGCGAAGGAGATCGGAGGAGGAGTGGGTATAGCTTCCAGGATAGTGGCCTGAGCGTCGGGTAGCGGGGATTCTGACATAGCTTGAGACCGTTAACGGCCAAAATAGCCGTTACCGGCGAGCAGAATCCTATTTGGACCAGGAATAAAGGAGTTTCCAATTGGGGAAGAAGAAGAAATTTAGGTTAAGTTGGGAAAGGAAGAAAAAGTTTAATCGTACACACAGTCGCACGTTCAATCGCACACACAAGGGTTGAGAGTTTAATCGAGAGTGAGTTTCTTTTATATTGACAATACATTTTCTTTTTGGGAAGATTTTTTCAATTTCATTCCTTCATTATATTCTTTTTCCTTTTAAATTTAATTTTATCACTCGTTTCCCGTAAATCCAAACATCAAAATCTATAGTGTCATATACAAAGAAACAATAATAATCTTAATTAGCCCCATTATTTCCGTTTCCATTTCTAAATTGCTTTTCCGTTTCCATCTCTGATTTCGGTACAACCGAATGATTAATGTATCGCTTTTCCGTTTCCACATATAGCATCAACATCCGATTCACAGGCGTGTTCGGTCAATATTATTGCCCGCCCAGATCGAAGAAGCTCCCGAAAGTAACTTTTCTGACCAAGTTTTTCCGAATTCCGATTAATATTTTGAATTCGTTACTCTTCTCTTTCTACCTGATAAGAATTTTTGTTGGTTGAAGTTTCAGGTTTTACTTATTTTATATATTGAATGCCCTATATCTTTAAGATTTAGCCCAATAGTCAATGTTCTGTTAGATACCTATATTTGTATCCAGAATCTTTTGACGTAGGCTTAATATAATTTTTTAAAAAAGAAAATCCACCTGTGACAGTGGAGGGTTTGACAAATTCCTTCCATATATTAATATATAAAAAAGGTACATGGGCTTAATATAAAATTTTAAACAAATGCTCCTTTAAACTACATTAATTTTAGTCGCACTGGTTCATCGCGCCTTGATTGGTATCAGGTTGTTTTCTATATGGTTTAGCTGGTAGATTTGTTATTTACATTCATTTGTATATGGTGTTTTACGGTTTAAGGCGATAAGAGTAAAGTCTTGCATTGATTATTTAATTGGCAATTTGTGAACGGATTTGGGAAAGAAAAGCGTTCCATGTTGGAACATACGCTCAGCTGCCTAAAAGGTTTTTACAGAAGAACAGAATATTGGGATTATGTTGATTTACTGAAGTCTGAATATTCTGCAATATATTAGGCGGTAGTAGAAGCATATTAGGTTTATGGAAAATCCTTAAAAGTATGGAATTGGATTTATGGAATATTGTGGGATATTCGAGATAAGGAAAATCCCTTTATTTATGAGATTTGGATATGCTTCAGAAGTAGCTAAGGAATAGAAATATTATGGAGATAATCATGAAGTATTCTGATCTACTCATGGACGTTAAAAGGGGACACCACGACTGCATTATACTCACGAACTTAATTGCAAAAATCTGCACACAGATTTTCTATCTTTCCGAGAGTCTTGCGAGAGCTAGCATTTATATTTTCCAACATACGTGACATGCCGTTCAAAGTTCAGAATCGTATACCTTGACTCCTCGGGAGGAGGAGATCCAGCGTCGACGAGTTTTGAGGTCAAAGGGAGTCTGATAAAGGCGGATCGGTAGCAAGAGGAGCTTGTAGAATCTACAAGACATAATTAGATAGATAAGTATATTTGTATGATGTACTTTGTACTGTATTTTTCTGATTAGTGGATTCATTCTAAACTGGACCAGGCTCTGCAGATGTAAGTGGATTTAACCGAACTGCGTAACCAAGTCTTGTGTCTTTATGCTTTACTTTATTGCATACTTGGTTAGATAGGTTATGTTGGAACATAGTAGTAATAATTAAGATAATTCGGTAAAACCAAATTTCATTTGGTATCAGAGCTTGGTCACTTATTTTTTCCTTGGTTGTGTCAAGGAAAGTGTGATCCAGTTTTACAATGACAACCAAAGAAGGAGCTTCGGTGTCTCGACCACCTTTGCTGGAAGGCAACAACTGTAACTACTGGAAGGCACACATGAGAGTCTTCATCAACTCACTAGATGAACTTGCATTGCACTTTGTTGAAAATGAGGAATCACCCTACTGAAGATGTTGAAACAAGCTCCAAGGCAAAAGAAGAAGAGCCAAGTCAGAAGGAGCAGAAACTCAAAGACAAATTTACTTGGGCTCCTGATGAACTCAAGGCCTCGTTGGAAAATTCAAAAGCAGTGAATACTATCTTCACTGCAGTTGATGAAATCAGTTCAAACTTATCTCAACATGCCATCAGGCCAAGATAGCTTGGGATATTCTGCAAACTGTTCATGGAGGAACTAGTCGAGTTCAAGAATCCAAATTACAGATGTTGGCTAAAAAGTTCGAGGAACTAAAGATGAAGGAGGATGACACTATTGTTGTGTTCAATGGGAAACTCATAGACATCTCCAATATAGCATATCAACTTGGAAAAGTTTACAAAGAGGTAAAATTGGTGAAGAAAACCTTGATATCACTTCCTAAAAGGTTTGCAATGAAAGTTGTAGCAATAGAAGAAACAAGAGATGTAGCCACCATGAGCTTAGATTAATTAATGAGATCGTTACAAAATTATGAGATGCCATACCAACAAACTACAAAAAGGGTTCAAAAGGAGTTGGCATTTAGAACATTATCATCATAGGACAATCACAAATTTGGCAGTGATGATGAATTTGAAAAACTTGCACTTATCATGAAAAAATTCTCAAGAATGCTGAAGAAAGTAGTAAACAAGAAATCGCATGAAAGGTTTGGTGGAAATAGACTAAGGGCACAAGAATTTTGAAATAACCACGGGACACGGTTAGAACAAGGAAATAAGTAGTTCCCCAGAAATCAAATTGGTGAATCAAAACATCCTGGATGAATTCAATGTAGAGAATGTGAAGGATATGGTCATATTCAGGCTGAATGCGCAAATAACTGGAAGAAACAGGGAAAATCGTATGTCATTTCATTGAGTGAAGATGAAAAAGATGAGAACGATGAAGAGGAACTTACGAGCAACTATGTGGCATTTGGAGAAAAAAAAATTCATGGTGGATCAGGTGATGAATGTTCCAACATATCAGAGAAAAATGAAGCTGTATGTTCCAACATAGATTCTAATGATGCGTCTAGTGATGATAACGGACAAGCTGTGAGTGATGAAGAAATATATAGTACATACGAGAAGATGTATGCCATGTGGCTTCAAGTTGTTGATACAAACAAAGTACTGAAGGAAGAGAAAAAACCATATGACTGAGATAGAGAAGGAGTTGCGAGTGTTAGTTGCTGAACTCAGAAAAGAGAATGATGAGTTAAATTTAAAACTAATTTCAGCAACCAAGAGAGCTGAGACATCTGAAACAGCTATTACCAAGTTGAACACTGGAAAGGAGAAACTTGATGATATTTTGATCATGGGAAAGAGCTTTGGAGATCGACACGGAATTGGGTATGACAACCTACCTAGGAGCACAATCACGCTCAAGTCGATGATCCAAGATGTAAAGATAAAGTTTAGAAAACCTCATCAAAGGAAACCTCTCATCTGTAGCTACTGCACGCATCTGGGTCACACAGAGGAACAATGCCAAAATTTTCTCAGAGACATTATGATGGGACGACGACTCTCGCTTGCTCCAACATAGACAAGGTCCAGCGATCAAAGATTATCAGAAAGGTATGGATTGTTAAAATCTCTAGTACTTTCCTCGTTGTGCATACTTCTCTTATATCACATTCCAGAGATTCGTGGTACTTTGATAGTGGTTGTTATCGCCACATGAATGGAACTCAGGAATTTCTGACAAACATCAAATCATATGATGATATTTTTGTTACCTTTGGTGATGGAAAGAAGAGTAGAGTAGTTGGAAAAGGAGAACAGAAATTTAAAGGATTTCCAACTGTGTGGCGACAACATGACCGTGGAATTTCAGAATGATAAATGTATAGTGAAACACGATGAAGCCAAAGTTCTCTCAGATGTTCAATCACAAATACTTGCAATTTGTTGGAGCAGGAGGTGAAGTGTATGAGCTCAAAACAAGATGAAGGATTTCTGTGGCACAGAAAACTTAGTCACATCAACTACAAAACCTTAGTGAAAATTACAAATGCAAAAGCAGTACGAGGTATGCCTACATTGACGAGCAAAAGTGGAATTGTTTGTAGACCGTGTCAACAAGGTAAACAAATTCGATCTCCCCACTCTTCAGTTTAGTATATAACTACCTCAAAAAACGTGGAATTACCGCATATGGATTTGATGGGTCCAGTCAATACACCTTGTATAGGTGGCAAGAAATATATCTTTGTATGTGTTGGTGATTTCTCTAGATTTTTCTGGGTAGCTTTTCTAAAAGAAAAATCTGATACTGTGGATGTGTTTAGAAGTCCTGTGATAAAATTACAGACAAAATGGAAGTCCAGTTGGGAAGATTGTCAGAATTCGCAGTGATCATGGCAGGGAATTTGAAAACTCCCAATTCAGCATCTTCTGTGATGAACTTGGAATTCAACATGAGTTCTCTACACCAATCACTCCTTAGTAGAATGGAATTGTGGAAAGAAAGAATAGGACTCTTCAGGAGATAGCTCGAGTCATGTTAGCCGAGAAAAAAATTCACAAAAAATGGTGGGCAGAAGCCGTTAGTATATCTTATTATACAATCAACCGAGTGTATCTATATTCATTCAAAAGCAAAACACCCTACAAGATTTGGAAGAGCAGGAAGCCAAATGTCTCATACTTTCATGTGTTTGGAAGCATGCTACATTCTTAGAGATAGAGAGAAATTGTCAAAATTCAACAATCGTAGTGATATTGAGATTTTTCTTGGTTATTCTGTGAATAGTGGGGTTTATCGTGTTTACAATCTTCGGACAAATAAACTCATGGAATCCATAAATGTCATTGTGGATGATTCTGACGAAGGACAAGTATCAGGTGATGGAGAAGATGAACCAGATAAAGACCATGTTCCAACACAACACAGTCAACCTTACGAGTCAGCTAATGTTGGAACATCTGAGCAAATTGACTATACCGTTGAACCTGAAGATATTGAGTATGTTGGAACATCATCCCCACCGACTCACCGCATGTTCCAACATGGGTGCAACCAGAACCAATTATAAGGAGTATACGTTCAATCCCTCGGGTTGATTATAGGAAATTAGCAGGATTACAATGTTTAATCTCTCTCATTGAACCCTAGAACTATAAGGAGGATTTACTTGATGAATACTAGATTGCGACAATTCAAGAAGAACTTGGTCAGTTCGCATGAAATGATGTATGGTATCTCATTCCTCGTCCTAAAGGTGTGAATGTCATTGGCACAAAGTGTATCTTCAAGAATAAATCAGATGCAGATGGACAAATCACTCGAAACAAGGCCAGATTGGTTGCTCAAGGCTATACTTAGGTTGAAGGAGTGGATTTTGATGAGACATTCGCACTAGTTTCCAGGTTAGAGTCGATTCGGATTTTACTTGCTATTGCTTGTTCTATGAACTTTACTCTATATCAAATGAATGTCAAAAATGCTTTTCTAAATGGTGTGATAAATAAAGAAGTGTATGTTGAACAACCTAAAGGATTTGAGGATCCTCATTACCCTCACCATGTGTTTCGACTCAAGAAGGTATTGTATGGTCTGAAACAAGCACCGAGGGCATGGTATGAACGACTTACTAACTTTCTAATTCATAAAGGTTATAGTCAAGGGGGAGTAGATCACACATTATTTGTGCTAAAAAAGGCCTCAAAGATTTTGATTGCTCAAATCTATGTTGATGATATTGTGTTTGGTTCTACTTCATCATCTATGGTGTAGGATTTCGTTACCGTGATGCAAGCCGAATTTGAAATGAGTATGGTTGGGGAACTCACGTACTTTCTAGGGCTGCAAGTCAAGGAAAAAAATGACTTGTTTATAAATCACAGTAAGTATACCCTGAACTTAGTGAAGAGATTCGGACTAAGAAATTCCCATACAGTCCGAACACCTATGTGGGTTTTGATAAACTGGTGAAGGAGGAGAAAGGAGTTGGAGTTGATAAGAAATTATACAGGGGCATGATTGAGAGTTTATTGTATTTGACAGCTAGTAGACCAGATATATGTTTCAGCGGAGAAACATGTGCGAGATTCCAGGCTACCCCAAAGGAATCCCATTTAACTGCAGTCAAAAGAATTATTCGATATGTGAGTGGGACTTCTGAGTATGGTGTCTGGCATTCTAAGAATCAAGACTCTAATATGATTGGGTACAGTGTCGCCGAGGACGGCAGCAGGGCAGGCTCGACAAGAGACACTGCCCAAGCAGTGAATGGGCTTAGGGTTTTTGAGTGCTGGACTTGGATGTTTGGCTGGTTAAAAATGGGTTGGGCCGGAAGTTAATCATAAAGCCCATATTTTATTTATTTTACCTTAAGTTTAGGAGCTGGGCCACTTGGCCCAGGTTATTTTCTGCTCGGCCGGTTCAGACTAGGCTGGGTTTTCTGGTCTGGTCTTTGTTGAACCGGGCTGGGTTGATCGAAATATTTGTCAAAAAAAATTAATTAATTTTTAAATCAATTCTTTTAAAGTCTGAACTGGGCTTTGTTGGGTTGGGCTCAAGTGGGCTAGTTTCCTAATAATTTAATTTATGAGTGTAAGAAATTTTAATTTTAGAAATTAAAATTAAATATGAACAAAAGTTCTATTAATTAAGGTATTGGATGTACTTGATTAATAAATTATAATTATTTTATTAATATAAAATAATAAAATATTAGGTGATGATAATTAAGGTTAATAATTTGATAAATTAGTTAACTTAATTATTTTGGTATGAATTGCCTAGTATAATTAGTTTATTTAGTAATTTAGATCTATTAAATACGACAAAGGAAAATAATTAAGGTTAATAATCTTAAAAATTAGTTAACTTAATTATTTTGGTATGGCTTATCACATAATTTATTATGTGATTTTGTTCCAATTTTCTTTTATATGTTATTGGATCATTCATTTTAGAAATGAGTGTATTCATATATGAATTGGATTCAAAGTGCAGGGTTATCAGTGACTAGTATGATCCAACTAGATATTTAAATACGGGTTGCGTACCGTTTGTTGAGTATTGTAATCAAATACAAATTGTGTACCGTTTATTGCTATGTTGTAAATTTATTTAAAATTTTATTATTTAAATTGAAATTGTTGTGCGGAATGGAGAAAGAACAGAAAATATGAACGAAAATAACAAGACACAAGATTTATGTGGTTCACCAAATTTGGCTACATCCACGATAGACAGATTCACTATTGTAGGTAGCAAGTTACAGACGCCAAGAAATTGGCCAGATTTCTACCTATCTAAGTGCAAAACAGAATTGAGTTTACGGAGAGGAGAGAGACACTTTATATGCTGTCTCCACTAAACCCTAACAAACTGGGCCAAAATGCAATTCGGCCCAAATCAACAACAGTCCAATAAAGAGACAAGCGAGACCCCCGTTCAGCCGGGGGTGTCTGCCGCCCCCGGACCCCCAGGCCAGGGTCGCAGAAGCGGCTATTACAGTATTCAAGGCATACCAACAGACATAAATTGTAAGTTCGATGGAAAGATCAAAGGATGGGATCCACCAGATAAGATGAAAATTTTGTCAAGATTATGGGGCCATACTAGGATCACTTTAAATGCATTTATTTATTGCTTTATATTATAAATGCATGCGATTGGTTTTATGTGAGTGGGATGATTATGAAGTTAGTTCACTAATGATCAAACCAACATAGCGAACCAAGGTCCTAAAAGCAAAAATGAGCAAAAATTTGCCTTTCCGAAACAAGAGCACCCATTAAGCCCTCGATCACTAGTGACAGATTTCGCCAAAGCGATAGTGACACTTCTAATTTTGGGAGAAATTCGGGTAGATATAGTGAAAGGGGTCTACATGTTAGTTTTGGTTTGCTCGTCAATATCAGTAAGGGGTCCTCAGATGTTGAGGCAAAAGGAGATAGGTAGTACATTGTATGTACCCTATCCACCAAGAGTAGTATTAGATACTATTAGTAATGAGATTGCTTACCTTAAATCAAAGGAATTGAGACAAGCCAAAGCATGCTTAAGACCTTGTGATTTTGAGGATGTTGGTATCATTTTATTCATGGGACCAACTTGGATAGAATAAATGATGAATAACTTCTAATAATGCTTGTTTGCTTTTCTTTAAGTTATTTTGTTTAAATGGTTTTTTAATTGCATATATTTATATTGTAATAATCAGGTATAACAACAAACAACAGCTCTTCTAAACTGCGTTCGATCCTTTGGAAGGATGAATTGAACAACAGTTACTTGGAAAAGGAACTTGACTATAGTTCTAATGCAAGAAAAGAAGGAGTATGTCATCGATATTCAAATCCCTGATGTCAAGTGTCTTATGTTGAATAGTATACGTCCATAATTGCAAGACAAGTTTTGAACTCAGATACTTACAACATCAACCTAGAGCTTTGAGAAAATTCAGGAGCAAGCCAGGGTTGAGAGGTTTCAGACCTTTAAGACCATTCTTGATTGTAACATCAAGAAAAGAAAACTAGTGGGTTCTCATATTTTGAAAATGATTGGATCATTTGATAAATGGAGATACTTTGTTATGCCTATGGCTGAGAGTTGGCCTGGCATCTATCTCTATTCACTCTATGATAGTTTGGAACCATTTAAGTGGAAAAGAAAAGACTTTGACTAAGCTGCATGAGATGCTTAAAATAAGCTGAGTTAAGTGTCAATACTGAGACCAGGAACAAGGTTTTATTGGTGCAAAAGCAAAAGAGATCTAAATCATAAAGGCAAGAATGAAGAAGTGGGATAGAGTAAGGGTAACCATAGTACCCATGCGCCTAAGACACTACATACTGCTAGGAAGACGAAAGTTGTAAAGTCGGATATGTCCCAATACTTCTACTGCAATGACACATGTCATTAGAAAGGATACTGCCCCTAGTTCTTTAGAGGACAAAGAATGAGCGAGTAGGTGACATTGCAGTTACATACATCATGGACAATCTCTGTCGTTAATAACTTTACTAATGGGTATTGAATACCGTATGTGTTTCTTACAATTTCAAAAATGTGGAGAGAACAAAGTAGGAGTTAAGATTGATGAGATGTCAAACTACATGTGGGAAATGTAGCAAGGGTTGCTCCATTGACCGTAGGAACTTATTATTTATCTATGCTTTATGAGATTACACTGGGTCATATAATAGTTATATTGATCTAAGTGTTACTACAACACAATTACCATTTCCGTGTTGGACACATGAGGTTTTCATTGTAATAGGAGCAATGGTTATTCCATTTCAGATGGATGTGATGTGGTTTTGCAAAATTAGACAATTGTCTTTAGTTTCTTGATATGGATGAACAAGTTTATGACTTAATATCAAAAGGTATAAAAAAAAATTAATCAAGTCCGGAGTTCCTCTGGAATTGTCGATTTGGTCGCATGAACATAAATTGCATGCAGTGACTCCAGTGGGAGGGAACTGTGGAATCATTTTACTAGGAGTCAATTGAGATCTGCAAATATTATGATAACATAATGACATAATCACCCTTCATAGTGATGGATGATGGAGCACGTGAACTTTTAGGTCTTATTAACAAAGTTTTTTGTAGACCAAAATGTGTTTAATTGCAAGAGGTAGATTCATAACTTCATTAGCTTCATCAATGATTTGAGTGGATGTCGTTGTCTGCTTGAAGTTTACTTGATGTGAGGCAAGTCTGATTCTTTTGAGAATTTTAAGGAATTTCAGAATGAAGTTTAGAATATACTTGGCAAGAAAATTGAAACACTTCAATTGGATTGATGTGGTGAATACTTGAGTCGTGAAGTTGACCATCAGAGAGAACGTGACATTTTTTCATAATTGAATCCTGTGGAAACACCTTAATGAATGGTGTGTCCGCAAGGATAAATGATACCTTATTAGATATGGTTAGTTCAATGATGGGTCAAGCCAATCTTCCAGTTTCTTAAGAGGGACGTGCTCTTCTGAAAAGATAGTGTTCACGCTGAACTAAACATTGTCTAAAGCGGCAGGAAATACACCATATGGGATATGCAAGGAAGGGTTCCTTGAATGTCTTTACTCTTAAAAATTTGGGGTTGCGAGGCATATGTGAAACAAGGTTTCCTAGTGAGCTTGCACCAAGTCTGATGAATTTCTCTTTGTGGGATATCCAAAAGAGCTAAAGGGGCATTACTTCTACAGTAGTCTGATAGCTCTATTTTGTTGCTCGAGAATGTGTCCTTTCGGAGAAGTATCATCTTTCCAAAATGACAAGTGGGAGGAATTTAAACTTTAATGAGTTTTGTGGTGAGCAACAATTAGTTCTGGAAACATCGATCCCTTCACGTGAAGTGGTGAAGATGAATATGGGAAATGTCTTAGAGACTACTGAAAATGCTCATGCCCTAGTTAGTTAGAAAGGTATAGGATTCGGATGAAGGTACATTTATGTCCTTGCGACTGAAAACTATAAATCATACTTTTAGAAAGTGATGAACCTATGGCTTAAAGTTAATCTTTGACAAGCCCTAACTCCGCAAAGTGACTTAAGACCATGAAATTTGGAATAGACTCTATGTATGAAAATTAAGTTTGGAATTTGGTTAAGTTACTAAAAGGTTAAGACTAAAATGATGGTTTTCAAAATGAAACCAGACATTTATATTTTCAAGGCGAGACTGATAGTTAAAGGGTATAAACAAGTCTGTGGGATGGATTGTGATTAGACCCTTTCTCCAGTTGGAATGCTTTAGTCTATTTGAATTTTTCTAGGATTTGCAGCTCATTCTGATTTTGAGATTTGAAAAATGAAGGTTATAGCCATCTTTCTTAATTGGATTATGGAAGAAGACGTGTATGCAACACAATCTATGGGTTTTATAAGCCAAAATAGTTGGGAAAATATGCGAGTTTTAGAGGTCCATTTATGGATTGAAGCAAGTATCAAGTAGTTGGAACATACATTTCAGTGAAGAAATTAAGAGATTGATGTTCAATGAAATGTTATGGAATCTTGTGTATACAAGAAGGTTAGTGGGAGCAAGATTGAATCCATACTCCTCTATGTCGATGATACTGGAAATAACTAACCGAAGCTTAAGTCTATGAAGACTTAGTTCGGAAAGTGTTTTGCGATGAATGACTTAGGAGAGGTAAAGTACATCTTGGGCATCAAGATCTACACAAGTGGATCAAAGAAGATGATTGACCTTAGACATAAAACTTACTAGGTAAGGTGTTTAATAGGTTCAATATGAAAGATTTTAAAGATTTTCTACCCATGATTCATCGCATAACTCTTAGCAAGACTCAAAGTTTATCCAAATCTGATGAGCAAAAGAGAATGAGTATGATCGCTTATGTATATGCAATAGGGTCTATCATGTATGTTATGATATGTATTCACAGTTATATCTTGTATGCTTAGAGCATGACAGTGAGATATAAAATAGACTAAGGTGAGGCACATTGGTGTGCGGCTAACAAAATTTTTAGTGCCTGAAATGGACTAAAGATTTATTCCTGAGTCTATAGTGAAAATGAGTTGGTTGTGAAAAATGATAAGTAAATCACTGTTGTTTGATTTTACAATTGAAGTTGAGTACATTGCTGCTTTGGAAGCTGCATAGCAAGGTGTTTGAATTAAGAAATTCATCACTGAACTTGACGTGGTCCCTATCTTAGCTGACTTAGTGACTCTCTATTGAGCAAATGGTAGAGTAATCGCTTAGGCAAAATGAGCCCGGGGAACCCAATGAGTTCAAATTTGTCCTCAGAAATTATGCATTCTTTGAGAATATGTCGAGAATGGTGAAGTTGTTATATGCAAGTGAGAAAGGATGGAAAATTGTCGATTCAGAATCTAAACCTCTTCCACAGATGGAGCCTAGGGCTCACACATTTGTGATAGGAATCTAGCACTTTGGATAGTGGCTGTGATTTCTGTGATGTTCTAGTTATCATAATTTTGTGATTTTAGACATTAAGATTGAACCGTTTAACATATTATGAAAGTATCATTTCATATTCATTTAACTTGGTTTAGTGTTGAATGAAAGTCCAAAATCAATTTACATCTCCAAATAGGTTATCAAGAATATGTCTTGGATAATGAAACCTTATTTAGTGAACTGGAGTGTAAGATTTATTATGTCCCTAGTTTAGGTCATTGAGAGTGGACACTCATGACTGAAGAAAACTAGTTTGCAAGTTGATTCACAGCGTTGTTTCATGTACTGAAGGATGTGAGATGTCATGAATCGATTGCATGGATGCAAGTTGGGAACTTGTATTGGGCAGACCCGCCATGAGAAAACTTTAAGATATTCATAATGTCATAAGTATGTCTCACTGACTATAGGATTGTATCCCTCATACCTGAGTAATTTGGTGTTTGCTTGCTTGTGGATTGGTGTACTTTGAGGTTGTCAAACGTCACACCATAAAAGGAGACTATAAAGGCAATTCTTGGGTTGCCATGAATTGAGTGGAGAAAACTTGAATGTACAAGAGTGGGGTTGTCCTCTCATTTACATGAGATTGTTGTCTTATAGGCCTCTCGGAGAGTTGGGACTATAAAATGCATGGCCGTGCTCAGATGGATTAAAGATTGATCATCTGTATAAACAGTTTGACTCTGGAATTTGAGAAATTCATTTAAACTTGATAAGGATGACACGGTTATCTTACCTTGACAAAGGAATATGAATGCACACTTATCTAAAGGACAAGTGGAAGATTGTTGGAATAGTGTCCTTCAGTCAATATGCATTTTCCATATATAGTTGGAGGATTAATTACGGAGATAATTAATTCAGTTATTTTGAGTGATCAGAATGTTTAGCTGGAAATCGCTTTCGATCAGCTAGCATTAATTATATTGGGCTTGCAGCTTATTATGACTGAATCTATAGGGTCACACACAAGGCATGAAATTGGATAAAATAAATAACTATTGGGCTAGGAGCCCATATAGTATTATATGAGAATTGAGTTTAGAACTCATTAACTGTAATCGGGCTAGGCCTAGATTGACTTGGATTAGGGTTTGTTGGATTAATGACTATTCTATATAAATAGATATTTTACAAAAATGTTCATTATGACAACATTAGAACCCTACCCGTTATAAACGGCAGAAACGATAAATCAATCCAACCATTCCCAGAAAATAAACTTACCGTACAGAGAAGAAGAAAGACTGAGCCTTTGCTTGCTGATAACCGTTCTAAGCAAGATAACCGTTCTAAGCTGACAGCGGTGTAGGCGATCCAATCGTGCTATGTAGATATGTATAGAAGAATCACATCTGGAATGTGGTTAATCAAATCCGACGGTAAAGCACGCTTCAAAGGTAATCTAAACTCTTAGATAGATTCGAATTAAATACATGCATGAGATCCGAGATTAGATAATTGATTTTCCGCTAAATTAGATTTAATCAATTCCCAACATCTGAATCGTAGTTGAATTGTGCCTATTTTCTGAATCTCAATTACAGTGTTGGTTCACGCTTAATTCTACGGCTGCTTGAATATGTCTACACAAGAGAAAGAGAATGCTGCTGAGCTAAAAATTGGTGATGAATTTTTGAAGGCCAAATGTTTGATGAATTGTGAAGTTTCCCTAATTCTGGAGCATAAATATGAGCAGATGCAGCAGATGGCTGAGGATCCGATGAATGGAATGTCTGAGGTATTTGAGAAGTCATTGCAGTATGTCAAGCGTTTCAGCCGCTATAAGAATCCCAATTCTGTTAGGCAAGTTCGAGAAATCATTAGTCGATACCAGCTTGCTGAATTTGAGCTATATGTGTTCTTGGTAATTTAAGCCCTTAAACTGCTGAGGAAGCTATGGCTATGGTCCCATCAATCAAGGATTGGGGAGGGGCACTTAATGAGGAAACTATCGACAAAATGCTGCATGATCTCTCTCTGGTGAAGAAATTTGAGTAGAGAACTTTTTTTACTCTGTAAGGGCAGGAGTAATTGACAAAATGCCGAATGATCTTTCTGGTGAAGAAATTTAAGTAGATTATTTTTACTCTGTAATCAAAGAGAATTTAGATGCAGACCTGCAATGTAATTTATGTAGTAACCATTGTTTTATGTTCCTTATCACATAAAGTTGTTGGATTGTTTTTTTTTTTTATTTTAAAGAAACTAATATGATGTTTCATGGCACGTTTGTTTAGCCAATTTAGTCTGTTCATAAACTGATGGCGTAAGTAGAGCTGTCAATCCCTGACACGAACCGAAAACCCGACACGGACCGAAACGATCGATTCAACCCGAAAACGAATTCAACCCGTGAGAAATCAACCCGAACATAAGTCGACACGACCGAACTCAACCTGAAACCCGATTATAACCCGAGAAAGATCGATCCGACGTGAACCCGACACGACTAAGTTCAACCCGAGACCCGATTCCGACCTGAGAGATATCAACACGAACCCGAACCCGACACGAACATGCTTAACCCGAACTCGAACCCGACACGAACATGCTTAACCCGAACCCGTACCCGGCACGACTAGCCTTAACCCAAACCCGTACCCGACACGACCAGACTTAACCCGAACTCGAACCCGACACGACAAGACTTAAACCGCACCCAAACCCGACACGATTAGACTCAACCCGAAACTCAATCTGAACCTGAACACTATTCAACTTGGCTCACAATTATCCTGAACAATATTCAACCCGAGAAATCAACAAAATAACCATATAAAACTATAAGCGACACTATAGATAAGATTTAGGGTTGTTCTCATGCGTTCTGTTATGTAATTTTGGATCGCTTTTTTACATCCCAAAATTATCATACTGGGTTGCTTTTTTGCATCATAAAATTAACATATTGAGATTTTTTTTGCATCCTAAGTTAACATATTGGGTTTCTTTTTGCATCTTAAAATTAACATATTAGAACGGTTTTTTGCATCCTAAAATTAACATATTGGGATGCTTTTTGTGATTTTAAATTATGTATAAGGGTGCTTTTATGTATACTGAATTTAATTAATGGGTCGCTTTGTTATGACTTATGGTGTGTAATTGTATACCGGATCTTCTTTTTTGCATTCTGAATTGAACATATTAAGCCTTTTTTTGTAATTTAGAATTGTATATTGGATCACTTTTTTGGAAAACTAACAGTTCAAATATGTACGGCCTTATGGACATTAGGTACCGACCATTGTACAAATGTAGTTAACCAAAATAAAAAAATAATATATGTAAAAGATACATCAGATATATCCTCCCTTCATATTAACCGAATATAGTTACTTTGGAATTCATAAATGTCTAATGAACAATGAGTAATTAACTAAACCTGGAAACAAAAAACAAGGAAACATAAGCCTATCAAAGAATTCAAATGCAGTGTTATAGAACCCTTCATCACCGCAAATCTCATTAATGACCCCCAATAGCCCAAAATTTCACCTACAAAAACAAGGAAGAAAAATTATAGTCGACAACAAATTAATAATGACTAATTGTAGTAGTTTAATATGAAGCTCTCAGATCCAGTAATTAACCATAAGGAAAATTTCCTAGGTTTATTACAAGAATGATCATCATAGAGTTCTTGGTTGACAATTTGCAAACAAAGAAGCCATCACTAGCAAATACAATATGGGCATCACTCCACAGCGGAGAAGTCACCATCACATGTAAGGGCAATAACTTCAAATAATTTGCAAATGACAACGTATTAGTAATCTTTGCACAAGAGACCTACCAGAACCACCCACCATTAGTTGTCACAATGCAGAAAAGTCATCACCAACAAATACAATATGGGCAACTTCAAAATGAAGTCACCATCACATGTAAGGGCAATGACTTCAAATAAATTGCAAATGACAACATAAATCAAGATTCAAGAAGACTCATTTTGAAGCTCATTCCCTATTTCGACATAGTTGGTGTGCCGCCGTCGAAATCTGCAAACAAAGAAGCAAACCAGTTCACTGACGGAGGGTTCGGTTTGGCCAAACGGAACCCTGCGGCAGAAATTCAGAATCAAGTAACGGAGGAAAAAGGCAATGAAACCACCACAAACTCTGAGAATCCTGAGCATGCTGAGGTCCAAGATAAAGGTAAATCCAAGGTAACACCTAAGGTAGGTAAGAGGTTGAGCTTACATGATCCTTCACTTAAAATTTTGCCTCCTTTCCCTCGTAGATTAGAAAAGAAAAAGGAAGAACCTTTGGATTTTATATCGATTTTTGGAAAAATGGATATTAATCTTCCTTTCTTGCAGGCCATAAAGTTACCACCAGTTAGCAAATTCTTGAAAGATTTCATTGCAGGAAAGCCAAAGGATTCGAGTAAAATAATAATGGGTGAATCGGTGTCTGCAGTAATTCAAAAGAAATTGCCACCCAAGTGCAAGGACCCAGGTATGTTTTCCTTACCTTGTTATATTGGAGATAAAAAGATTGATGCAGCAGTGTGTGATTTAGGGGCCTCTATAAATGTGATGCCATTGTCTGTATATCAAACTTTAAATGGAGCGGAAATGGTTAACACTAGAGTAGTGATTCAGTTGGCCGATCGATCTTCTGTTTTTCCAGAAGGATTGTTGGAGAATGTACTTGTGAGAGTCAATAATTTTGTGTATCCTGCAGATTTTTATGTGGTGAAAATGAATCATTCTAGTGGTTAGGGAACGACACGAGTTTTGTTGGGTCGTCCTTTCTTGAGAACTACTAATACTATCATTAATGTGGGAAATGGTACTATTTGTCTGGATTATTATGGTGAAAAGTATACTTTTAGTATTGACGAGGCCATGAAAAAGCCAATTGATGCTGAGAATGTATTTTCCATTGATCTCATTGAACCTCTTGTCCAAGAACATCTTGAGATTGAAATTTTGCAGGAAAGAAATGGAATTCAATCGCCTTTGGGATCGAAGGAAATAAATATTCAAGGATTGAGCGACAAGGAGATCAGTGAGTTGCTGTACTCAATATACTCTCAGGAAGGGGTGTATAGTACTGATATAGACCCCGAAAAAATCAACTCATCCGGGTCGAGTACGGAAGTTCGAAAAAATTCTGAAGTGCAGGGAGGGTCCCGTTTGGCCAAACCGGACCCGTTCGGCAGACCAGTACCATCAGACGTAAAAGCCCCAATTTTGGAGTTAAAGCCCTTGCCCCCGAATCTGAAATATATATATCTCGGTGACAATGGTACTCTTCCAGTAATAGTTAGCACGGAGTTATCCACATCTCAAGAGGAGAGATTACTTGCCTTGCTAAAAAGATACAAGAAGGCCATAGGATGGACATTGGCGGACATCACGGGAATCAGCCCAGACATCTGCATGCACCACATCTTGTTGGAGGACAATGCCAAGCCAACTAGGGAAGTTCAGAGGAAGCTCAATCCCAACATGAGAGAGGCGGTCTTCAAGGAAATATTGAAATTACTCTCACTTGGGATCATATACCCCATTTCTGACAGCAAGTGGGTGAGTCCTATTCATGTGGTACCTAAAAAGTCGGGGTTGCAAGTAGTGAAAAATGACAAGGGAGAGATGGTAACTACAAGGCTGGTTACTGGATGGAGAATGTGCATCGACTACAGGAAGTTAAATGCCGCCACTCGCAAGGATCACTTTCGCTTCCTTTCATCGATCAGATGTTGGAAAGACTTGCGGAAAATAGTTTCTTCTATTTTTTGGATGGGTACAGCGGCTATTTTCAGATTTGTGTGAACCCCGATGACCAGGAGAAGACCACATTTACTTGTCCCTTCGGCACTTATGCTTACAGAAGAATGCCCTTTGGTTTATGCAACGCCCCAGGCACATTCCAGCGTTGTATGATGAGTATTTTCTTTGATTTGATTGAGACAAGCATCGAGGTGTTTATGGATGATTTTAGCGTCTATGGTGACTCATATGACGTGTGTTTAAATCGCCTTGAACAAGTCTTAATTCGTTGTGTGAAGAGGAACCTTGTTCTTAATTTTGAGAAGTGTCACTTCATGGTGAAGGATGGCATAGTCTTGGGACATGTGATCTCTGAGAAGGGAATTCAAGTGGACAAGGCCAAGGTGGAGACCATAGAACAGCTCCCATATCCTTCTAATGTTTGTGAGGTTCGTGGTTTTTTGGGTCATGTGAGATTTTATCGGAGATTCATCAAAGATTTTGCAAAGATTGCTCAACCTTTGACGAAACTTCTCCAAGATGATGTCCCTTTTGAAATGAATGAAGAGCGCAAGACTTCTTATGATTTATTGAAGAATAAGTTGATCTCAGCACCAATCATGCAACCACCCAATTGGGATCTTCCATTTGAGTTGATGTGCGATGCAAGCGATTATGCGGTTGGTGCAATCTTGGGACAAAAAGCAGGGAAGGAGAGCCATGTGATTCATTATGCATCAAAGACTTTGAATCCTGCCCAAAGCAATTACACCACCACTGAGAAGGAGTTGCTGGCCATTGTCTTTGCTTTGGATAAATTCAGATCTTACTTACTTGGTTCTAAAATTATTATTTATACTGATCATTCTGCACTAAAATACTTGTTTACTAAAAAGGATTCTAAACCTCGATTAATCCGTTGGGTTTTATTGTTGCAGGAATTTGACTTTGAGATCAGAGACAAGAAGGGTGCAGAAAATCATGTTGCTGATCATTTGAGCCGTTTACTCAGGCCTGAGGATGATATTCCCATTCCCGAGGCATTTCCCGAAGAACATTTGTACACTGCGACAGGGTTCCGTTTGGCCAAACGGAACCCCCTGCTAGAACTGAATTCAGGTAAATTGGACACGGATCCTTGGTATGCGGATATCGTAAATTTTATTACCACTGGAGATATTCCACATGCACTGAGTCGTGCCCAACAATTAAAATTAAAAAGTGATTGCAAGCATTACATTTGGGATGAACTGTATCTTTGGAGGATTGGTTTTGACCAGATTATTCGACGTTGCATCCCTGATGATGAGCAAGGTAGTATTCTTTTACATTGTCACTCATATGCATGTGGTGGACATTTTGGGCCTAAACGTACTGCTCGTAAAGTACTTGATTGTGGGTTCTTTTGGCTGACCTTGCATAAAGATGCTTATTCATTTTGTAAGAATTGTGATAGATGCCAAATGACTGGAAATATTTCTCAACGTGATGAAATGCTACAAATGCCTGTACTTGTTTGTGAAATATTTGATGTGTGGGGCATGGACTTTATGGGTCCTTTTCTGAGTTCTTTCAGAAATATTTGCATCTTATTAGCAGTTGATTATGTGTCGAAATGGGTGGAAGCTAAAGCCACCCGTACTAATGATGCTCAAGTTGTTGCAGGATTTTTGAAATCAACTATATTCTGCAGGTTTGGAGTACCACGAGCAATCATTAGTGATCAGGGAACTCACTTCAAGAATCGGACCATTGAAGCTCTTATGAAAAAGTATGGAGTGCACCATCGATTCGCCACTACCTACCACCCTCAATCCAATGGCCAAGCAGAGGTGTTAAACAGGGAAATTGAGCAAATCCTAGAGAAGACAGTAAATCCTTCCAGAAAGGATTGGAGCAAGCGGTTGGAGGATGCACTTTGGGCATACCGTACTGCGTTCAAGACACCTATAGGGATGTCGCCATATCGCCTTGTATTCGGAAAAATGTGCCACCTACCAGTCGAGCTTGAGCATAGGGCATTTTGGGCTGTAAAGCAAGCAAATATGGAATCTCTTAAGTGTGAGGAGGAGAGAAAATTTCAACTTCAGGAACTAGAGGAACTCCGTTTAGAGGCATTTGATCATGCTATGTGGTACAAGGATCGAACAAAAATGTGGCATGACAAGAATCTGAGAACCAAGGAGTTCGTGGTTGGGCAAAGAGTCCTACTTTTTCAGTCCAAGCTCCGGTTAATGCCCGGAAAACTTAAATCAAAATGGATAGGCCCGTTCGTGGTGTCTTCGGTTTGGCCAAACGGAACAGTCGAGATTAAAAGTTTGGAGACAGATAAAGTTTTCCTGGTCAATGGTCATCGCCTCAAGCCGTATCATGATTCCTCTCAGGTGGAAATGGTGGATGAAATTCCACTAAACACCACCCAGCAAAATTAACCGGATTCTACAGTCTGGCCCAAGACTATAAATGACGGCGCTACTGGGAGGCAGCCCAGTTATTTCTTTGTCTTGATTTGATTTGATTTTTTTTAAAATTGTTTTAAATTTTTTTTTTAAAAAAATAAATAAACAAAAAAAATTATTATGGCTCTTTGTGTGCATTTTTGGTTCTAAGTTGTGTTTTTCTTATTTTTTCTTGTAGTTGGAGAAAATTATGAGCTAGTTCTTCATGAAGGAAGGCAAATGGGTTGAATAAAAGGCTTTTGGGCTCAGGAATAGGCCCATTTTTGGCTAAGGGAGAGCTTGAGAAGTCATGGGGGCTCAAAGGAGATAACCAAGGTTTTAGGGACTTATGTGATATATGAAATATGCTGCATACCTTTTTTTTCTTCTTCTTTCACTTACCATTCTTTCTCATTCCTCATCACCTTAAAGCCACCTCTAACCGCCGCCTTAGCACCTCCCTCACCTTCTCTCGCCGCCGGACCTAAGCCACATTCCGGTAAGTTCCCACTGCCCGACAACCTCCACCCACACCGGATCTGCCATGGGACGCTAATGATGAAGAGTTCCACCACCCATGTCCGACGGACACTCCTCGCCACCGAACCCACCACCTCCTACGGACGTCGTGGCCGTGGCAGAGCCTCCTTCTTCCGCCGCTTTGCCGATACCAGCCGAGCTTCCGCCCCCACTCTCCGTTGCCTCGCCCACCGAGAAGCCTCGCCGGAGCAACCGTGGTCGTCCACCAGCACCTCCGGTCACGTCCTCTCCAATGGAGCCCGTTCGACCGTCATTACCGACGCCGGAATCGAAGTCCACAGGAGTTGCGGTTGCAGATCCGTCGTCAGCAGAGGCCGACTCACCTCCACATGCCGAGTCACCGCTCCCACGAGCTCCCACGCGCCGCCCAAGCGCTTCCACGCGCTGACCACGCGCCGCCTGCACCTGCCGCTCCTCCTGCAGATAACCATTCTATCGAGCCTTTCTCACCTCCAGTTCCAGCTCCGGCATCTTTAACCTCCGATCATCCGATGCGCCGAAAATCAGTGGCCAAGAAGCGAGTCCATAAACCAGTGACCTCTCCTACTCCTGCTGATGGGGTTCCTTCTGCGGTTCCACGAAAGGTGACGAAACGATGCACACCACAAAAGCCAAGCAACCAGAAGAATGCTCATGCAAAAAGGAGTGCACCATATTCGGACTGCCCACCTTCAACCACCAAGAGGGCTAAATCCGCAGCGGCCAGTTCCGGGGTCGATAATGATTCCACACCAAGGTCCAGAGTCCACACCTATGGTGATTTTCCCCTTCATGTGCAAGTCGATGATCCAGCCGTATCTGGGGAATTCGAGGAACCTAAGCTCAGGGAGGCCTTGCAGAAACGCAAAGGTAAAAAATACGAAGCAGGTTGGGAGGTGAGTGTTCCTTCCTTATGAGTTGAAAATATTGCTGATAGAGTTTCTCATTATTTTACTGCGATTGGTTGGGCTACCTTGCTGAATTGTCCTGTTCTGCCTATGTATGAAGAGTTTGCTGAAGAATTTATTACGAGTTTTCATTTTGAGAAATCCAATGACATGACATCATCTGAGCCTAGCATATTTTTTCGTATTGGTCTGAATATGGTGCATTTATCTGTAGATGAGTGGAATTTATCCTTGGGTTTAGCTTCTAAGGAGCAATTATTTTCAGAAGAATATGAGTATGCTTTTTGTGGTTCTTACGTGACTTATCCGGGATTTAATCCCAATGCTGCCTGGAAATTACTTGCTCCCTCATGCCCTGATATTTATGACCCCACTATGTCTATTGTGCATTGGATTTCTGATCCTGCTTTGCGACTTTGCCATCTTATACTTGTGAGGAATGTGTTTGGTCGTACCACTTCTTGGGCTAAGGTGAGCCAACCAACCCTTTTCGTTTTGTGGTGTATGCACACCAAAAAAAAACTGAACTTAGGGTACTGGTTGGCTGAGGCTTTGCTTGACATTGCTACAGACACTACTCGTCATGTCACGTTGTGCCATATTCTTGCCATGTTTCTTGAGAACAATGTGATTTTTGATGGCTTACCTCAGCTGGAATTAGTGAAAGTGCCTTCTCTTCTTCATTTGAATGCTATGGTTGAATCTAATTTGATCTATTTGGATGCTAACAAGTGTCCCCAGTTTCCTCCACCGGGAAATCTTAGCCCGAGCTCTTCTACTCCTACAGGTCACATCTCTCTTGTCTCCATCAATGAGGACCTCAAAAGCCTCCAACAGAAGGTGGATCGAATCATGGAGCAGAATGAGCTGATCCTTCTAGCCCTCCGGAATGTGGCTGGCCCCTCCCAATAAGTTCCCCTATCCCTGAATTTTATTTTTTATTGTCTTAGTTGTGTCTCGTTTTTAGGTGGTTTTGTTCCTTCTTACATTTTTACTGAACTTGCTTGAGGGCAAGCAAGGTTTAAGTGTGAGGAGGATTATATATTTATATGTTATGTGTTAGTGTCATTTAAAAAAATATATTTTTTTGATTTTTTTTGAGTCAAGTCAAATTCAGCATACTATACTTGATATTATTGTTTCTTGACGGACTGAACTTGCCTGTGAGAAAGCTCTTGTGTGACATATTGGTTACTTGATACACCTCTAAAATTACTTTGTAAATGAGTCTAATATAATTGGTGTAAATTGGCCTAGATGATACTTGGGATGACGAAAAAAGACAAGTAATTGAACATTTTAGCCAAGTAAATGTGAGGTTTGAGCTAGAGTAGAGCAGTCTCTACATCAATCTTTTTTCTGAGAGTCATGGCATTACTTGAATTATTTGGTGTGAAAATGATGAAAGGCATTAGGATTTAAACCCACAGCTTATATGGCCTACCATACATCACCCTTAGTAAACCCTTTTGAAGCCTTGACCTTTTTCTTTGTTTGAGCCACAGAAAATTGAAGTCAAAACCTATTTTTTATCCCCTCTTTTGTGTCCCTTATACATGCATGCTTGTGATTATAAGAGGTTTCTCAGTTTATTTGCTGCTGATGTGCTTTAAATAATATCAGTGAGTACCTTGATTTTGATGTATGAAGTGACCATGTGGTACTGAGTTTAAAGGTGCAATAGAATGATAATAAAATGAGTGATTTGGTGCTGGAAATTTAGAAAAAATAGGGCTGATGTGCCCAGAAAAAAAAAATCAGAAAAATCAGAAAGAAATGAAAAAAAAATTATCCAGCACCAACACTTGGTAATTACAGCTAGTTCAGAGCAGTTTTTTTTACTTTATGGAGGCTGAAAATTATCTTTTTGATTGAGGAATTGTTGGGCTGAAAAGAGCATGCATGTATACTTATATTCTTAAGCTTAGAACCCTTAGGACCTTACCTCGTTTTTATTCCCCCGAGCCCCGTTACAACCTTGAATAAAGACCTTTATGATTTGCATTGAATGATTTGAGTATTGCCATGTGAAATTCATATATTGAGTGACTGTCCCTTACATCTAGAGCAAATGTGTGAAACGTGAGAAATGCTGGATGCTTGTCTGATTTTTGACCAAGTTGAGGGCTGGTTTTCTTTGATTTGAGGATAAATTTACCAATGTCATTTGAAGGGTGTGAGAGTGTCAAGTGTGTTATACATGAGCATTTCTTATTAGTAAGGTAAAGTTTGTCTATGAATCAAGAAATTAAGGATTGGTATGCTGAGTTTGACTGTTTGTTGGGTTGTAGTTAGTGTCGTGTTATTATTTTTCTTTTGAGTCTTTCTTAGAGTCTTTAGGGGATACTTGGAACTTTGTAGTAAACAACATGATTGGATTCTCATTTCATACTTGAGGGCAAGCATGACTCAAGTGTGAGGATATTTGATGTGTGATAATTATGTTGTTTATTTTATTGGGATTAACTGTGATTTTACGTGATTAATGTGCACTTTAAATGTTTTATTTGTAACAGATCACAGTTTTTGGGCTCGAGAGGAATTTGGAGGAGAGTAGGGAGAATCGGGCAATTATCGCAATCAAATGAAGATCAGAATCGTAGCAATTAATTTGGAGCAGATTGGACTGATATTCTTGGAAATATTCTTGAAGATATTTGGAGATAATGTGAAGATTTGATTTTATCTTTTTAAAATCAGAATTAAATTTGGGAAGAATTCTATTTTATTTGGAAGAGTCCAATATGTACATAATGGCAGCATATAAATTGGTGCGCACGAAGACAGAGGAAGGAGTTTTTTTTTCTTTCGTTTTTGGGGAGAGTAGTTTAGTTGAAAAAGAAGTTAAACACATCTTTTCTCCTTTTTGGTTTTGGACGAAAAGAGAGTTAGAATTTGGGAGCAACAATAACATTTGTTTTTCTTCTCTCTGTGTGTTACTTCCCAGACGTAGATACAGTACTAGTGCAAGCATGTGGTTTTGCTTTCTTTAACTACTCGTCTCCTATTAATTTAAATTCAAAAAGCATGTCCATATATTATTATATATATTTGTTTAGTTTAGTTATCATGAGTAGCTAATTCATATATCGGCAGAGAATAACAAATGTTAGTTTATAAATCATGAGGCCTAATTGCATTATAATTGATTCTTGCATGTTCTTGATTATCCTTGGTTGAATTTATTTCTAATATGTTTAGGCCTGATCAACTTAAATGTTTTTAGAATACTGCTATCTAATTTCCGCCAATACGTAATTGTTGGATGGGATTAGTAAGTAGCACGGTCTTGTGAAAAACAGCTAACTAGCTAAGACTGTAATAGCAAGATAGGGGATAATTGAGTGTGCGTTACTATTTGCTTTTACTTTGGTAATCGCTATATCGGGTTCTTTTAATGCTTAATGCTATCAAAATGTGTTCTGGTTTAGCGAATACTTTCTGGAAACATTTTGGTAAGGGAAACAGTTAATTAATCATAATTAGTTGATTGTCGATAAAGTAAGAAAGAATTGGGGGGTTAAGCGTACCTACTTCCCTATAACCGGTAGATGTGTAGGAATTGATTCATTATTGCGCCTATGATCGATAATAACTAGCATGAGTTATTCTTAGCCGATATCATTCATTCGTATATTTATTTCTCATAAGTTTAAGTCTTCATTTGCATTTTAGAGTTAATAGAATCATTACATTTACGGCGTGGTGGCATCACCAAAAAGGTTTTCAAAAATTAGTAGGAAAAATAATTAATGATTATTGCTTTTGCTCCCTGTGGGATCGACCATGCTTATCATTGTACTAATTAATATTAATCTGAATTTGCATGTTATTTGGCGAGTAAAACGACGCTTACCAGTGTGCCCGAGATATTCCGAGTCGATCATCATCCATGTCATCTTGCAATCTGTCAACGATGCCTATCGACACTGGCGCCAAGCTCAACGCCACCGCCGGTCCCTTGCTCGATGATTCCGGTCTACACAGGAGTCTGGCTGGAGCTCTTCAGTACCTCACCATTACCCGTCCAGATATCTCCTATGCGGTACAACAAGTTTCCTTGTGTATGCATGCACCTCAGGAACCTCACATGCAACTGATCAAACACATTTTAAGGTATGTCAAAGGTACAATAGATTTTGGGCTTCACTTGGTCAAGTCACAGTCTCATACTATCACTACTTATTCAGATTCGGATTGGGCTTGTTTCGACTACGACTTCTGGCTCTTGTGTTTTTCTTGACGATAAACTGGTTTCTTGGTCCTCCAAATGCCAGGCAACTATCTCGGTCTAGTAGAGAAGCTGAATACAGGGGTGTTGTAAATGCATTTGCTGAAACAAGTTGGCTACATAATTTCCTTCTTAAGTAGCATCTTCCCATCAAACGTGCCACACTTGTCTACCGTGACAACGTTTCTGCCGTGTACCAATTTAGCAATCCAATGCAGCATCAACAGACCAAACATGTTGAGGTTAATATTCATTTCGTCCGTGAGAAGGTTCAGGTATGCGTGCTCCATGTTCCCTCAGAGTATCGTATGCAACCATCTTCAATAAGGGACTACCATGTCACCTTTTTCTTTGATTTAGGACCAGCTTGTGCATCCGTCCTCCTCCCGCTCCGACTGAGGAGGTGTATTAGATAGTAAATATATATTATACTTAGTCACCTAGATTAACACAATTGTATATCGGTAGAAATCTCTTGTACACTCTATTTATAGTGAATGGGGATCAATGACCCAGTACGAAATTTCACAATCTTACAATTATTTTTGAACTCCCAAGAAAAATGTAGCTACTAGCTTGGTTTGCTGTAGTGTAGGTACTCCCTCTGTTTTACTGTCTTTAACATACTTTTGTTTTTTGTTTGTTTCTTTTATATTAAAGGCAAAGTCTTGGGAAAGACCATCTTTCCAAAGGCTTATGGAAAGACGATGTATAATTAGAATAATAAAAGGTAAAAGGTCTTAGTTGCAATATTATGAATTTATTATGCAACATGTAGTAGTTATAAAGTTTATAACCCGATTCATGCAACCCAGAAATTTTATCTTCATTTCTTCTACATTGCACTTTAAACCTTGGTCTTTCCATTATAACTTATGGAAAAACCATTTTTCAAGAGACAAACTCTGTATTAAAATACCTTTTCTTTTTGGGAAGATTTTTTCAATTGCATTCCTTTATTCTATTCTACTTCATTCAACTCATTCACTGTAAATCCAAACACCTAAATATATAGTTCTATATAAAAAACAATAATAATCTTAATAAGCCCTGTAAGAATAAAAAAAGTAGAAAATTTGATAATATTTTATTCCATGTTGACTAGACTAGGGTTATATTTAGACTAGTCTACTTTTTACTCTATTTATACTCTTTGTTATTAATTAGAATCATTACGAGAAATCATTCTATCATGGTATCAGAGCTTCACCGATCTTGGCCCTGATCTCTTCCCCCTCAATGACTTTTTTTCATTGCTGATATAGTCTTCTTCCCGGAGAATTTTCGACCAATTCTCGATGAATTTCCGGTGAATTTCCAGCGGCCTCCGGCAACAACGAGTCTTCTTCTCTAACGTTCTTTGGTGCTGCTTCCTCTCAAGTTTCCTGTAGCCGAATTATGGTCTTGGGTTCCCATTCTCCGAAGCCTTCATCCACATCTCAACAATGATTGATTAATCACTGGTGGCGTCTTTCGATCTCTGACGAGCTCTCAGGTCTTCTTCCATCAAATTTGACGATGACTTCAATTAGCACCATATCGGCCGGCGGCTCTCGGTGGCATCATCCTCATTGTTGGCAGTTTGTTCATTTTTAGGCTCTCCTGGCGACAATTCTCTCCGGCGACAATTCTCTCCGGCGACAATTCTCTCCAGCGACAATTCTCCAGGCTCTCTCGTTTAGCACCATCAACACGCGTGTGATCCACAAGCTTTCAACAAGCCATGCGTGTCTAGATTCACGCGCGTGTGATCCAAGAGCTTTCAGGCAACCACGTTCATCTAGTCTCTTACGCACGTGATTACATGCGCCAGCACTCCCCACTTGCGTGCTCAACTTCTAACCCCTTGCTACGGTTTATTTGGAACCTCTCTCTCGAGAAGATTATTCCACTAGTTGGATTGAGGACAAAGTTTTGTTTCAAGCCTGTTTGAATGGGTCCTACTATAATTATTCATCGAATCAGTGAATCATTGATTCTGGTGCTATATCTCATATCACTGCCAGTACTATTCATCTTGATAAGGTACAATGTCATCGTAATGCTTTGCTTGTTGGAAATGGTGAATCATTATCTATTTCTCACATCAATCAGTGTCATTTCTCCGGTTTCTCTGTTAATGATGTTCTTGTGGTTCCTAAGATTACTAGAAGCTTATTGTCCATTAGTAATCTTACTCGTGATTTACCTGTCCATGTTATATTTGATACCAATGCATTTTCCATTGAGTACAAGCATACATGGAAGATAATTGGTAACTGCCGTCATAGTTCAGGTCTTTATTTCTTGAGACAGGTGATTCCAGTTTTTTAGCGCGAATTACGCTCTAGAAAGCTTCATGCTTCTTTTGAGCAGTGACACTCTCGCCTCGGTCATGTGTCTCATGATACTGTTCAGTTATTGAGTCGACATGGCCTTATTCTATCACTTCTGCTATGCCTACATATGTTTAACAAGAGCAGCCGTGTGCCTTTTTCCATTAGTGACAAGCGCGCTACTGGTTTGTTGGAAAAGGTTCATTGTGATTTGTGGGGAACGACCCTGTTTTATCTGCATGTGGTTTATCTTATTATGCCAATTTCATTGATGATTTTTTGCGATTCACATGGTGTCTCCCGATGCTGCATAAGTCGGATTTCTATGACACATTTATTCAGTTTTAGAAATTCGTTGAGACCCAGTTTTCTGATAGGGTTAAAATTTTACAAGCCGGTGGTGGCACATAGTTTACTAATCACCGACTTCAAGCTCACTTAATATCACGTGGCATTCATCATTAGATGTTCTCGCCCTATACACCTGCTCAGAATGGCTGAGTTGAATGAAAGCATTGTCACATCATAGAGACTGGTCTTGCCATATTTTCCACTCTTCTGTGTCACACTGTTATTGGGTGGAAGTTTTCTCCTATGCATTTTACATCGTTAACCGTCTGCCTAGTTCAGTTCTTGATGGAAAATCACCTTTTGAGGTTGTTTTTGGTCATGTGCCTGACTATACCTTCTTTCACCCGTTTGGATGTCGTGCAGTCCTATGTCTGCGTGCCACTGCTATTGATAAGTTTGCACCGCGATCTATTCCATGTGTTTTTATTGACTACATCCCTCATCACAAGGGCTTCTAGTGTCTTGACCCGGTATCTGGGCATATCTATGTCTCTCGCCATGTTCATTTTGACGAAACTTTATTCCCTTATGTCTCATCTTCTGCGGACAGTCGTTCTATTTTAGATCTAGAGATTTCATCATTTTTTATGGAGCTGTTACATCATCGATTAGGGCCACTATGCTTGTGCCTATTCCAGCCACACCTATTTCACCGTCATGCTATATCTGGGCGGCCGACAAGGAATCGGCTACTCAGCCGCCGGCTACCACGCCTCAACCATCGGCCACCATGCCCCAACCAGTCTCAACCGTCCTCTCTTTGGCGTCTTCTGCTAGTCACTCTCTGATCAGCTCTGCTCGATTTTCTTCAGCGTTGTCAGCTGGTTCGACTCCTGTAGCTTCACTACTACAGCTTCGTACCCATCAGATGGCTACTCGGTGTTTTACTGGTGCTATTCAGCATCAAAATTATTTGGATATTATTGCTCATGGTCTCAATGCTGCACTCCTTGCTCAGATAGAGCCCACTGATTATCGCTCTGCCCTTCAGGATCTAGCCTGGGTTTTAGCCATGGATGATGAGATGGCTGCTCTTTGTGGCCAACACATTCAAGATTTGGTGCCTCGACCTTTGGATGTCAACATTGCTGGCTCCAAATGGGTCTATAGGCTCAAGTATCGACCATATGGCACTGTTGAGCATCACAAAGCTACACTTGTGGCACAGGGTTTCTCACAGATTCCGGGTTTTAATTTTGACCACACTTTTAGTCATGTGGTCAAAGCCTCAACTGTTCGGACGGTCCTTGCCATAGTCACCACGCTTTCCTGGCCTCTTCATCAGTTGGACGTCAAGAACGCTTTCCTTAATGGTGTTCTTGATGTTCCCGTCTACATGAAGCAGCCCATTGGTTATTAGGATTCTGCTTATCTAGACTGTGTTTGTCGCTTGCAAAAGGCCATATATGGTCTTAAGCAGGCTCCTCGGACTTGGTTCCAGCGCTTCAGCAGTTATCTGACACAGCTTGGTTTTTAGTGCAGCTCAGCCGATACTTCTTTATTTATCCTTTCAAGAGGGTCATCGTTACCGTACCTACTAGTGTATGTGCACGATATCATTCTTACTGGCAACAACTCGACTCTTCTTTGCCAATTCATTGATCGGACACACAAGAGAGTTTGCGATCCAGAATCTTAGTGCTCTTAATTACTTTTTTGGGCTTGAAGTTTTGCCTACCTCCTCAGGGTTAATTCTTGGCCAAGCAAAGTATGCTCGTGATATTTTGACTCGAGCAGGTATGTCTGGCTCGACAACTGTTTCTATGCCATTTGTCGGTGGTTCTCAACTTCACAGCTCTACTAGTCCTCCATTTCGGGATCCTACACTTTATCGTTCTCTTGTTGGTGCTCTCCAGTATCTCACCATCACTCTTTCGGATTTGGCATTCTGGTCAACATTGTGATCCAGTATCTTCGGGATCCCAGATGACCATTTCGCTGCAGTGACACAGATTTTGCGGTATGTTCGTGGCACTCTTCATTTTGGTCTTAGCTTTTGATCTGCTAGTAATCCTGAGGTGTTAGGGTACTCTAATGGTGACTGAGCCCGCTGTCTGGAGACTCGTCGGCCCACTTATGGTTATGCGGTTTATCTTGGTGGGAATCTGGTTTCTTGGAGAGCCAAGAAACAACCCACTGTTTCTCGCTCCAGCACTGAGTCTGAATACCATGCTCTCGCCAACACTGCTTCAGAGGTGGTTTGGCTCACTCATTTGCTTCATGATCTTCGAGTTCCGCTTTCTAGTTCTCCATTGCTGTTATGCGACAACAGTAGTGCTATCTTTTGGCTCAGAATCTGGTGGCGCACTAACGGGCGAAACACATCGACATTGACTATCATTTTGTTCGTGAGTTTGTGACATTTGGAAAGCTGCGTGTTGCTCATGTTTCGACTTCTCTTCAGATTGCGGACATCTTCACCAAGGGGCTCTCTCGTCCGCTGTTCGAGTTTTTTAGTTTCAAGCTGTGCGTCGGCGAGCAACCGACGCTTCGCTTGAGGGGGTGTATGTTAGAATAAAGCAAGTAGAATATTAGATAATATTTTATTTCATTATGACTAGCCTAGAGTTATATTTAGACTAGTTTACTTTATACTCTATTTATATCTTTATTATTAATCAGAATCATTACGAGAAATCATTCTATCTTGCCCCAATATTAATTTCCGTTTCCATTTCTAAATTGCTTTTCCATTTCCATCTCTGATTTTGGTACAACCGAATGTATTTCAATGAATCACTTTTCCGTTTGCACATCTGATTTTAGTTGTGTACTGTACTATTTATAAAAGGCTATTACGGCTAGTCCTGGGCCGCCCCAACCACCCGACACCACAGGCCCAGTCAGGGGGGTAAGTCACGGTAGCCCAACGCCAGGACTATTGGGCCGTCCACACTCGGTGCTCACCAGGAGGCCCCTCTGCCACAAGGCCCAAGAGCCTTGCTTTGAATTGGTCACTCCCACACGGTAGATGCCGAGTTTCGAACCGGAGATCTCTCGATGAGGAACCCAACTCCCAACCGCTACACCCGTGGGTGTGTGTACTGTACTATTTATAGCATCAATTGTTGGTTACGGTAGGTTTATATTTATAACATCAATTGTGGGTTACTGTAGGTTTATATATATATCCTTTCCCTTTTTTTTGTGCGTTACTTACACGCGTGTTCGATCGGTCAATAGTATTGCCCGCCCTGATCGAAGAAGCTCCTGAAGTTAACTTTTCTGACCGATAAGTTTTTCAGATTAATCTTTTGAATTCGTTACCCTTCTCTTTCTCCCGGATAAGTTTTGTTAATCTCATCTAGTTGAAGTTTCAAGTATTACTCAGTTTTATTGAACGCTCTATTTCTATACGATTACCTATATTTGTATGAAGAATCTTTTACATAGGCTTAATATAAAATTTTAAACAGTAGCTCCTTTTAACTACGTCTAATTTTATTGCATTGGTTCATTTTTTTAAAAAAAAAATTAAAACCATCCGTAGATGGGGGGACTTTATTAGGCTCCCCAAGCCAAAAATAAATATGCCAAGTTAGTCTCTGAATGACTTTGATCTTTACAAGAAGATCATCCAATTGATGATCCAAGAGCCAAAATAAGCTCTTGAAGCAATATAGCGCTTGCTTCCAAAAGCGGTGATTCCACCTAGGCAAAGCTAAAAAAAGTAGTGATCCTCACTATGCTAAACGACGACTATGTTAGTTTTCCATGTAGCTGATATACCATGAACAGGTCGGCGAATCGAGAATCGAAACCCCTGTTTGTCAATGGTATACCAGCTGGATGGATGGAAAGATTAGAAACTAGTCTAAACTATGGAGTATCTATAGGGCAGGCACTCGGTGAAGCACTTCAAAAAGCTCCAGTAGGGCACATCAGCAGCACCAGAGGATGAAGTAGCAGAAGCTTCAGACCTGAGTATCCGAGGATTGCATTGGTTCATCGCGCCTTGATTGGTATCAGGTTCTTTTTAATATGGTTTGGCTGGTAGATTTGTTACTTACATTTATCTGTACCTGGTGTTTTAGGGTTTAAGGCAGTAAGATTTGTTATTTACATTCATCTGTATGGTTTGATCAGGATTGCTTGTTACTGTGGTTTCATGATTATAGTTAACATTTACAAGTACTACTTTAATATTACTACTCCCTATGTCCCAGTCATACCTGAATATTTTTTGGTCAACTTTCTCAGGCCATGTTTGACTACCTAATGGTGTATTAAAATTTAATATTTAGAAAATACATTATGCAGGAATTCTAATGATATCTCACATGAAGATATTGACATTTTTATATATATATATATATATACAAGTTAAAATTTATAGTCAAACATATCTTGAAAATTTGACCAAAAAGTGTGCCACTATGACATGACTAGAATAGAGGGAGTTGAAAATTAGTTTTACCACTTTTTCTAATACTTACTAGTGTGTTCCAACATGACTAATCTAACCAAGTGCATAATAACTTAAAACGTAAAAGACACACAACTTGGTTACGTAGTTCGGTGTATTCCACCCACATCTGCGGGGCTTGGCCTAGTTCAGAATGAATACACTAATTAGAAAGATACACTACAGAGTACGAGTTACAAAATACTTATCTTTACTAACTATATTGTGTGAATTCTGCTAGCCCCCCTAGCTACCGATCCGCCTTGATCAGACTCCCTCTGATCTCGAACTCCATCGACGCTGGATCTCCTCCTCCCGAGGAATTAAGGCATATGATTCTAAAATTTGTGCGGCAGGTCAGGTATGTTGGAACACAGTAGTCTGACTCTTTGCAATTCTCGAAAGTTTCAAAATTATGTATGCAGATTTTTGCTCTATTAAATCCATAAGTATGCAGCCGTGTTTGTCCCAATTTATAACCACGAACAGATTGGAATACTCCTTGATTATCTCCACAATATTCCTATTCCAAATCTGCTTCTTGAAGCATATCCAAATCCCATAAATAAAGGGATTTACCTTATATCAATCTATCGCATATATTCGAATATATCACCACCATATAAGTAGGGATTTTTCATAAATAAACTATGCTTCACACGCCTGATGTACATAGTCAAATATACGAATTCCATTTATTCCAAACTACAGCAATATTCTGATTTTGATTTTCATAAAACCTTGGCGTAAATATTCTGCATCAGCATGTTCCAACATGGAATGTTTTCCTGTTCAAAATAAGTTCACACAAAATTGCGAATCAAATATTCACTTGCAAATCCCTTGACTTTACAATCTCCCCCTTTCGCATTTTTGTGGACCCATAATATTTTGGACATGTAATTCCCAACGAAAACTTCCAGCATCAATATCATAAGCTTGCATCAAAATAGCAGAATAATAATCAACATAATACCAGAATTCTCTTAAGCATGAAAGCCGAAAACCAGAAATCCAGGACATCCAAAAACATACACCCAAAATTACAGCCATATTCAATAAAACATTCAAATTTAAAACCAACAACATCAAAATTACTCCCCCTGGGACCACACATAGGCCAAAGGTAACACCAAAATCATAAAAAAACAACAGCAACCAGTAATACTCCCCCTGCATTAGTAATAAAAATCAATCTTCCAACTGGGACTTCTCTGCCTCCAGACTTATTTTCTCCGCCTCAAAAGTAGCCATTTGTATACCTATAGCACCAAGTCTGGCATTCAGAACCATCAGCCTAGCCTCCTTTTCTGCTGCAGATGAAGAAGTCGATCCAGATGGTTTCCACGGGAGATCCTGCACATGCCTTAACCCGAACGTCTTCTTGTTGGGCCTCAGAAACTTTGTATCAATCACAACATCCGAGGCCTTCCCTTTTAATTTTGCACTCTTGGCTAGTGCAGAGATCAGAGCAGGGTAAATGATGGCATCATTGACCTTGGGAGCAGTAGCTTGTCTGACTAAATGCTGCTGAATAAGTACTCCAAGGTTAACATCCTTCTGTGTTCCAACATAGTACAGCAGTTTAGCCATTTCCCTTGTCAAGGCTGTGGTATTAGTAGAGGGCAACCAACAATGTACAGCCACCTGATATAATCCAAAGAATCTCGAAGACAAACATGATGCTTGTGAATATCCAGTCGCTGGCCCTTCAACCTTATACCCACTAGAGATAACTGCTAATATTTCATTATCAGAAACTCCCAGGTCTTCAGGAAAAACTCCCCCTTTCTCAGGTGTCTTAAGACCCAGCAATTTGTTAATCCTTGTATCAGAAATATCTATGATCTTCCCCCGTACATATACCCTACCATACCATGGGGAACTTATCTCCAAATTACCAGTCATAAGGTTAGAGTATACCTCAAATACCACCTTCCTGTTGTACTGTAGCTGGACCGTGGCTGCAGTAGTAATACCAATTGCTTTCAGGTAGTCCGAAAAGCCACTTTCCTTGTAAGCTTTTAAATCAACAGGTCTTTCAGCAATGACCTTCTTCTCTGAGAAAAATTCTCCCATCTCTTCACCCTTTGAGTCAAAATATAAAACAGAATAAGCCTTGCTTACAGAGGGGGAAGGTAGTACTTTCTTCTTCATGCTGTCATGCCTTCTCTTGCTCCTCTTTGATTGAGTAGAAACCTTAGCATTAATGGCCTTCCTCTTGCCTTTAGCTAGCTGATAGAATTCATCAAGCACTTCATCGCTTGAGTATGCTAAATCAGGAATTTCCTGTGTTGGAACACTTCCTGATCCTTCAGCATCATTCTCCTTTTCAGATTCTCCTTCAGCCTGGTTATTTTGATTCACATCTTCATCAGTTTCTTCATCATTCTGATCAGGTACCTCATCATTCAAATCACCTTGAAAATCACCATTATCTGCACCCCCCAGATCAGCATCAGAATCTAAATCCATATAAACGTGTTCACCCTCCTGTGTTGGAACACTGTCATCACTGTCTGACAATTCAATTATCACAGGTTTTCTTAATTCTTACATCCCTTTGGCAGACTTCGAGTCATAGAATCCAACCTGTAATTTATCTCCATTCCTAACAACTTCTCTTCCAGCCACTTCATTTTCATTTATCTCTCTCAAAGAAACACAACTAGGCACTGGAATATAGCAATGCACATAAAATCTGTCTTTTTCTCTAAATTCAGCATATCTTCCCATCACAAATTTCACATTATAATTCTCAATCCTCCTTATTCCGTCTATGTTCCCTGTCACTATGTCCTTTACTTTAATAGTCAGATATTCTCCTGTTATACTCCTAATCTTTGTTAAATCTATGGCAACTCTGTTTGCCTCAAGCCATTCAAAGATTTCATCCACACATTTACATTCAATACCCATGAATTTTAATGGAGTAGGATCAGGACCGGTTACCATGAGTTTCTTCTTCTTGATTCCAGAGGACTTTTCTTGAGAATCGGTTTGAACTTTGGACTCCCCACTCTGTTTACTGTTGCCGGGAGCCTCTCTCTCTTCCCTTTGTTCTTCGACTTCATTAGGCTCTACTTCTGCTGTCTTCTCATCCTCCGCATTGTCCGTGTTTCCTCTGTTCTGAGCTTGAGTTTCTACCTCATCTGATTCTCTAACACTTCGGTCAACATATTTTCTCTGCTCATCAACTAACACCAATTCCAAATCAGTCGAAACTTGATCTTCCTCCATAATTTCTAGCACCTGTGCTTCATGCGTGGGAGAGTTTGGGGTTGACATTATTTAGCACAATTTAGCGACAGAGGAGATTTGTGAAAGCAAAAATTTTCGGCAGAATTTTGAAGAGAAAAATATCGGCCGAGAGTAGAGGGATACGAGGGGATTTTTGGGCAAGTTTGAATCCCACTTTAACTCTTCATCTATTCACCCCTGTTCCTGCAAAGCCCCTTTTTAGATTTCCCAAACTTGTAATGATGGCACTTTCTCCTCTTGTCAAATCAAGTTGTCATGCCACAATTAACTTCCAACACACCATCCTAACCATCTCCAATTTTTGTACACCTTTTCTTCCTTCAAATTTTTTTTGTTCATTTCTGATTTTGCTAAACGAAAATAACCAAAAAAATATTTACAAGAAAGAATAATTACGGTAACAATTACCTCAGATTTGACAAACACCTAAGTGTTGTCGAAGGCTCTCAAAAGAGGTGGCATCCAAAGGCTTTGTAAATATATCAGAAAATTGCTCGTGTGTTGGAACATAGACTACTTCCACTTCCTTTCTTTTAACCAGATCTCTAATAAAATGATGTCGTATGTCAATATGTTTAGTTCTCGAGTGTTGAACTGGATTCTTCGAAATATCAATAGCACTTGTGTTGTCACATAGAATCTTCAAGGGACCTTGATGAATTCCATAATCTTTCAACATTTGTTTCATCCATAATAATTATGCACAACAACTCCCTGCTGCAAGATACTTCGCTTCTGCAGTAGATAGAGAGATCGAGTTCTGTTTCTTGCTATACCAAGACACCAAATTTGTTCCAATAAAGAAACATCCACCTGTGGTACTTTTTCGATCATCAGCATTACCAGCCCAATCAGAATCACTATACCCAAACAACTCAGAATCTTGACTCTTAGAATACCAAACACCATACTCAGAAGTCCCACTTACATATCGAATAACGCTTTTAACTGCAGTGAGATGAGATTTCTTAGGATCAGCTTGAAACCTCGCACATATCCCAACACTGAAACATATATCTGGTCTGCTTGCAGTTACATACAATAAGCTTCCAATCATGCCTCTGTATAATTTTTGATCGACCGCAACTCTTTCATCCTTCACCAATTTATCAGAAACACTCATAGGAGTTCGAACTGCTCGAGCATTACTCAGACCGAACTTCTTAACTAGATTCAAGACATACTTACTTTGATTTATGAATAAACCCTTCCTTCCTTGCTTGACTTGCAATCCCAGAAAGTAAGTGGGCTCACCAACCATGCTCATTTCGAATTCAGCTTGCATAATGGTAACAAAATCCTGTACCATAGATGGTGAAGTAGAACAAAATACTATATTATCCACATAAATTTGAGCAATTAAAAACGTTGAAGTCTTGTCAAGTATGAACAACGTGCGATCTACTCCCCCTCGACGATAACCTTTCTGAAGAAGAAAGGTAGTAAGTCGTTCAAACCAGACCATATGAAGCCTTCTTAAGGCGATATACATGATGTGGATAATGAGGATCTTCAAATCCTTTAGGTTGTTCCACATATACTTCTTCATTCACCACTCCATTTAGAAAAGCACTCTTGACATCCATTTGATACAAAGTAAAGTTCATAGAGCAGGCAATAGCTAGTAAAATCCGGATAGATTCTAACATGGCAACAGGCACGAATGTTTCATCGAAGTCAACACCTTCCACTTGTGTATAACCCTGAGCGACAAGTCTGGCTTTGTTTCGAGTGATTAAGCCATCCGTATCTGATTTATTCTTGAAGATCCACTTCGTACCAATGACATTAATGCCTTGAGGGCGAGGAGTAAGGTACCAAACATCATTCCGTGCAAACTGACCAAGTTCATCTTGCATTGCAGCGATCCAATACTCATCAAGTAAGGCTTCTTTGTAGTTCTTGGGTTCAATTAGGGAGACAAAATAGTGCAATCCAGCTAGCCTACGATAATCCACTCTTGGAACTGATCGAGTACTTCTCATGGTGGATTCCGATTGGTCCTGTGTTGGAACATGGGGTTCTGTAGCAGGGGACAGTGTTCCAACATGGTCAGCTTCAGCAGAGTTAGGATTATTTTGCTCAGTTGTTCCAGCATGTTGGTGAAGGTCAGATTTGACTGATGGATCTACCTTGTCTGAGTTTCGAAACTGTGTTGGAACAAGAGTGTTGCTAGGATCCTCCTCTACACCTTCTGGTTGTTGTTCCGTCTCTGAATCATCCACAATAACATTTATGGATTCCATGAGAGTGTTGGTTCGATGATTAAAACTCTATAGGCATGGCTGTTGATGGAATACCCGAGAAAAATTCCTGAATCACTCCGATTATCAAATTTTTCCAACTGTTCTCTATCTCTGAGAATATAGCATGTGCTCCAGAACACATGAAAATATGAAACATTCGGTTTCCTGCCCTTCCAAATCTCCTAGGATGTCTTACTGGTGAATGGTCGAAGATACACTCTATTGATTGTATAACATGCTGTATTGATTGCTTCTGCCCACCATTTCCCGTGAATATCTTTTTCTGCCAACATAACTCGAGCCATCTCCTGCAAGGTTCTGTTCTTACGTTCTACAATACCATTCTGCTGAGGAGTGATGGGAGCCGAAAATTCATGCTGGATTCCAAGCTCATCACAGAAGTCACTGAATTGTACATTCTCAAATTCTCTACCATGATCATTTCGAATTCAGATTATCTTCCCTAATGGACTCCCTTTTTCAGTTTGTAACTTCACTACAAGGCTTCTAAATACTTCTAACGTATCAGATTTTTCTTTCAAAAAAGCTACCCATGTAAATCTGGAGAAATCATCAGCACATACAAAGATATATTTCTTCCAACCTATACTTGGTGTATTGACTGGACCCATCAAATTCATATGCAATAATTCCAGATTTCTAGATGTAGTAATGTACTAAACTGAAGAGTGAGGAGATCGAATTTGTTTACCTTTTTTACATGGTCCACATACAATTCCTTCCTTGCTGGTTAAGGTAGGCATTCCTCGTACAGCTTTTACATTTGCGATTTTCACCAATGTTTTGTAATTGATATGGCCGAGCTTCCTGTGCCACAGAACTCCTTCATCTTGCTTCGAAATCATGCATCGTACTCCTTGTTCCAGTAGATAGCAATTGTCTATGGATCTTATTCCTGAAAGAACCGTGTTTTCTCCATGCTTTACTATACATTTATCCTTCTGAAATTCCATCACCATGTTATCATCACATAGCTGGCTTATACTAAACAAGTTTGCCTGTAGATCTTCAACTAACAATACACTTGTGAGTACTGGAAATCCTTCAATTTTCAATTCACCTTTTTCCAATTACTCTGCTTTTCTTTCCATCACCAAAGGTTACATATCTGCCATCATATGGAGTAATGTTCGTGAGATATTCTGGAGTGCCAGTCATGTGGCGAGAACAGCTGCTATCGAAGTACCACAAATCTTTGGAATAGGCTATGAGAGAAGTGTATGCAACCAGACATGAGTTAGATCGTTTAATAATCCATACTTTTCTGATCGATTTTACAGTATGAATATTGCCTGTGTTGGAACATGGCAGAGGTTGTCGTCCTGTCATTTGATCTCTGATCAGTCTTTTGCACTATTTTTCAGCATTTCCTTGATACGTACAACATCTACAAATGAGTGGCTTTATGTGATGAGGCATCCCATACTTCCGTTTCACTTCTCGGATCTTAGCCTTGAGGGTTACTGGTTTTTCATGCGATTCAGTCTTGGGTTCTTTCCCGTATCCAATCCCATTTCGATCACCAAAGTTTCTTCCCATATCCAGAATATCATCAAGCTTTGCCTTTCCAGAATTTAATTTAAACATAGCTGCTTCAGACATCTCGGCCCTCTTGACTGCTGCTATCAGTTTACCATTCATTTCTTCATTACTCTTTTCAAGTTCTGAAATTGTGAATCGTAATTCTCTTTCTCTTTCCATTAACTTCCTTTTTTCTCCATTCAGCTCTTTGTTTGCGTCGGCTACTTGAACCCACATAGCATACATTTTTTCATAGGTGCTGTAAATTTCTTCATCACTTACAGACAAATCATCATCTTCATTGCTGTGTGCATCGTTCAGATCTATGTTGGAACATACAGCTTTACCTTTGTTTAGTGTGTTGGAACATTGATCCTCTGATGTATCATGAACCTTTGCTCCAAAAGCTACGTAGTTACTGGTAAGTTCCTCTTCGTCCTTCTCATCATCTTCATCTTCACTCCAAGAGGTGACATATGATTTTCCTTGTTTCTTGCGAGTGTTAGCACATTCAGCCTGAATATAACCATATCCTTCACATTCTCTGCATTAAATTCATCCAGCCTGTTTTGATTCATTGTTCTGATTTCTCCCGAACTGCGGGCTCATTTGTTCAAATCTCATTCCGCGATTATTACTCGAGTCTTTTTGTCTCTATCTATTTCCGCCAAACCTTTCCTGAGATTTCTTGTTGACCACCTTCTTTAGCATTCTCGAGAAATTCTTTGTGATAAGTGCAATTTTTTCAATCTCATCATCACTGTCAGATTCGTGATTGTCCTTAGCTGGAGACACTTTGAACTCTAATTCCTTAGCGACTCTTTCTGTAGCTTGCTGGAATGTCATCTCATATGTCTGTAACGAACCCATTAGTTCATCTAGGCTCATGGTGGCTACGTCTCTTGCTTCCTCTATTGCTGCTACTTTCATTGCAAACCTTTTGGGAAGAGATCTCAATGTTTTTTTCACCAGCTTAGTTTCTTTGTACACCTTTCCGTGTTGATAAGCCATATTGGAGATGTCCATGAGTTTTCCATTGAATGTAGCAATAGTGTCATCCTCCTCCATTTTGAGTTCTTCGAACTTAGTAACCAGCATCTGTAGTTTCGATTCACGCACTCGACTGGTTCCTTTGTGAACAGTCTGTAGAATATCCCATGCTTTCTTTTCTTGGTGACATATAGATATAAGCTTGAACCGATTCTCATCAACTGCAGTGAAGATTGCATTAAGTGCCTTCGAATTCGCCAGAGATTCTTTGAGGTCATCTGGAGTCCATCTAGCTTTGTCTTTGGGTTTCTGCCTCCTTTGACTTGACTCTCCTTCTACTGCCTTAGAACTTGTATCAGCATCTTCTGTAGGATGATTCCATTCATTCTTAACATAAAACCATGCCAGTTCATCCAGCGAATGGATGAAGACCCTCATGCGTGCCTTCCAATAGTTGTAGTTGTTGCCTTCTAGCAGGGGTAGTCGAGAGACTGAAGCTCCTTCTCTTATCGTCATGGTAAAACTGGATCTCACTTTCCTTGAAACAACCAAGGGAATAATAAGTGACACTGCTCTGCTACCAATTGAAAATTAGTTTTACCACTTTTTCTAGTACTTACTAGTGTGTTCCAACATGACTAATCTAACCAAGTGCATAATAACTTAAAACGTAAAAGCCACACGACTTGGTTACGTAGTTCGGTGTAATCCACCTACATCTACGGGGCCTGGCCCAGTTCAGAATGAATCCACTAATTAGAAAGATACAGTACAGAGTGCGAGTTACAAAATACTTATCTTTACTAACTATATTGTGTGAATTCTGCTAGCTCCCCTAGCTACCGATCCGCCTTGATCAGACTCCCTCTGATCTCGAACTCCGTCGACACTTGATCTCCTCCTCCTGAGGAATTAAGGCATATGATTATGAACTTTGTGCGGCAGGTCAGGTATGTTGGAACACAGTAGGCTGACTCTTTGCAATTCTCGAAATTCTCAAAATTCTGTATGCAGATTTTTGCTCTGTTAAATCCGTAAGTATGCAGCCGTGTTTGTCCCAATTTATATCCACGAATCGATTGGAATACTCCTCGATTATCTCCACAATATTCCTATTCCAAATCTGCTTCTTGAAGCATATCCAAATCCTATAAATAAAGGGATTTACCTTATATCAATCTATCCCATATATTCGAATATATCACCTCCATATAAGTAGGGATTTTCCATAAATCAACTATGATTCACACGTCTGATGTACATAGTCAAATATACGAATTCCATTTATTCCAAACTACAGCAATATTCTGATTTTGATTTCCATAAAACCTTGGCATAAATATTCTGCATCAGCATGTTCCAACATGGAATATTTTCCTGTTCAAAATAAGTTCACACAAAATTGCCAATCAAATATTCACTTGCAAATCCCTTGACTTTACAGGAGTACTTAATACTTGCCATACATTTTCCTGTACAGGCTCTCAACTTTGCCCTTAAGGACTACTTCAATAGCCTCTTAAACCTCAACAAGGACCGTGACGGTTACTGGAAATGGTTTGCTGGTAACCTTGGATCGGGTGCTTCTGGTGCCTCGTCCCTTGTCTCCGTTTACCCCTTGTATTATGCCCGTACTCGTCTCGCGAATGACGCCACGGCTGCAAAAAAGGGTGGTGAAAGGCAGTTCACCGGTTTAGTGGATGTCTACAGAAAGACCCTCATGTCTGATGGCATTGCTGGCCTGCACCGCGGGTCCAACATCTTCTGTGTCAGTGTTGTTGTCCACCGTGGTCTCTACTTCGGTGTGTACGATTCTTTGAAGCCAGTGCTACTGACCGGAGACTTGCAGAACAGTTTCTTTGCTAGCTTTGGTCTTGGATGGCTCGTCTCCAGTGGTGCCGGTCTTGCATCTTATCCGGTCGACACCGTTTGTACAAGGATGATGGTCACATCCGGTGAGGCCGTAAAGTATAACAGCTCAATGGATGCTTTCAAGCAAATCTTGAAGAATGAGGGTCTGAAATCTCTTTTTTTTTTAAAAAGGGGATTTTTTATGGCTCCCCAAGCCTCCAAATTGGGATTTAATTCCCATAGTGTTAGTCAGATAGCTAGATACATGGGCGAATTGGACACTAGTTGTACCAATTCAAAACAGGCATAGGCACATGCCATTAACAAAACCTGTACAAAAGAAAGCCTAAACATATATGCAAATCAGAGAGAAAACAGGAGTAGCCCTTCTGTTTGTGTAAGACTTCACAACCCCTAGTGTCGAATTACACTCCAGCCTAGCATGTCCTGTTTCATGCCCTGATTCTTCTCCAAGAGTGTAGGTTATCCTTCAAGAGCTCTTCTCTCAGTTGTGGGATGCTTCTGGGATCAGTGAAATGTTGTGATTCCCTCCTCTGTTGTCCAAACTTTGCTAAGAAGTCTGCAGGTCCATTGACTTCTCTGTAGATATGGGAAGCTCGAAAGCTATTCTGCCTCATTAAGTCAGCCACTTGTCTGGCCAGTTGAAGACAATTCCATGGAGGCTCTAATTTACCATTGATGATGCTCACTGCAAGTTGGCTATCCATCTCTAATGAGACATTATTGAAACCATTTTCCACTGCCAATTGAATACCCCATAGGGCTGCTTGAAGCTCCACCTGCAAAGGGAAATCACCCTGTGTTAGTTTGTAAAATACAAATCTGAATCTACCCCCTGTGTCTCTTATGAGCCCCCCTACTGATGAGGAGTTTTGTTTAAAAGATGCATCAACATTCAATTTGAAACCACTATCAGGGGGCTCCCAGTTGATAGGGATTAGTTTTGTAGGTGGGGGTGGATTCAGAAAAGAAATTAACCCTCTTTGAACCCATATGCTATCAGAGAGATGGCCAGAAGTAAGTGGTCTAGCTATAGAGATAAGTCTACAATTTGCCTTAACCTGATTCCAGGTATGTAGAGGGGTTTTCTTAACACCCTGGTATAATGCCTGACCCCTTGCTTTCCACAGTTCCCACAGAATTAAACAAGGCAGAGAGCAACACAGAAAACCATGCAATTTTGACAGATGTATAATATTCCAGTAAGTTGTTAATCTGTCCCATAGATTAGCAAAATGAACCTGTGGTAGTTCTAATATAGCATGCATTTGTTTCCATATGAAAGAAGCATAGGGGCATGTGTTGAAAAAATGTTGCAAGGTGTCCTCATGCTCACAAAAAGGACACTTGGATACATTAACAATCCCAAAATCAGTAAGCATATCATCTATAGGCATCAAGTTGTTAAGAATTCTCCAAGTAAGAAATGAGATCTTCACTGGTAGGTTTAGAGACTGTACCTTCTTCAATGATGTAGATTCTCTATGCCTGTGTCTCAGGCTTCTATAAGCACTTTTACCCGAAAACTTACCTTGTGGACTTGGAGTCCAGACCATGATATCCTCATCTTCAGTAAACATTTGCTCCTTTTGCAGGTCCTGTAAAATACCAGCAGAGATATATGGTGCCAGAAAAGATAGTATTGGTGCCTTGTTAGTATAGAAGTCTCTAACTGTCATATCAGGATGCAAGGGACTCCTACTACCCAACTTGTCAATCAGAATTCCATGACCTAGCCAATTGGAACCCCAAAAGCTGCAGGTACCTCTTCCTAGAACTATTCTGGTATGGTTTTCTGCAAAGTCAGAAACTGATTTCACTCTCTTCCATGCATCAGAGGTTCTTCTATGGCTTGGGAGGGACCAAAGAAACTTGGTCCAAGGTGCTGTGCCCTGCTGTATTTTCCACCATAACTTGAGGGAGTATGCATCTATAGTGGAGTCTAAATTTTTTAAACCAATCCCATTTTCTTCTTCTGGGAAAGCCATTCTTTCCCAGGATCTCCAATGCTTATGCTTCCTTCCTTCTGTTTCCCCCCATAAAAAATCTGAGCATAGCATTTCAATTTTCCTGAGAATGAAGCTTGTTGGCTGCATCACAGCAAATACATGTTGAGGTATGGAGGAAAGAACATACTTGATTAGTATTATCCTTCCACCCCTGGATAACCATTTTGAGTTCCATGTATGTATTCTAGCACTTATAGCTTCTAGGAGACCATGGAAATGTGCATTTAGCTTTCTACCCTTGTAAATAGTGCATCCTAAATACTTAAAGGGGAAACTACCCTCCTGCATTCCCAGGATGCTCTTAATTTTTCTTTTTTGTGCTCTACTGCTTTTGTCCCCTGTGTAAAAGCTGGATTTCTGCATGTTTACCTTCTGCCCAGTTGCCCTTTCAAAGGAAGTAATAAATGCAGCAAAATTTTTAAGAGACTTGGCAGTTGCTTTAAGAAAAATACATGTGTCATCAGTATAAATCAGGTGTGTAAGTGGAGTAGTGTGCTGTGGCAGATGAAACCTAGCTAAAGTACTAGACTGGAATAATGTATGAAGCTTCCTAGACATGAGTTCAGTCAAGATGTTAAACAAAAAAGGTGACAGGGGGTCACCCTGTTTGAGTCCTCTTGATGGCTTGAAGAAACCATAAGATACTCCATTTACTATAACTGAGAACCATGCAGATGCAATGTTAGACATAAGTAATCTAACCAAAGAGCCATGAAATCCCAGTTTAAGCAGTAGAGAATTTAGAGCAGTCCAGGAAACCCTATCAAAAGCTTTTGTCATATCTAATTTGAGGATAAGGTTGAGACACTCATTATCTTTCTGCAAAAATCTAGTAGATTCTTGCATCAGGATAACATTGTCTGCAATTTCCCTCCCTTGAAGGAAAGCTGATTGTTCACTTGATATAAGTGAGGGCATCAGCTGTTTTATCCTCTCCATCATAATCTTGGAGCAAACTTTATTGCTAAAGTTTGAGAGACTGATTGGTCTGAACTCACTGAAGGTTGAGGGGTGCTGTTTTTGGGGGATAAGGACTATATGAGTGGATGCCATTGCCCTTGGAATTGGCTTACCAGCTTGAAAATCTCTTACTGCCTCAGTAAGGTCTTGGGCTATGATGTCCCAACTGTTTCTATAAAAAAATCCATGAAAGCCATCAGGACCACTTGCACTGTGTTCTCCAAGACTAAATACTGCTGCTTTGACCTCATCAGTAGTAACTGGTTTCATGAGCTCAGTATTGGTCTGAGGAGTAATCAAGGATGGAATGTCTCTGAGAAAGAATGCTAGGTTTTCACCATGCATGTCTGTGTTCTCATCCTGAAGAAGATTTTTAAAAAATCTTTCCCCTGCACTTCCAATAGCGTCCTGGTCAGTTAACCAGTTCTGATGCTCATCCTTAATCTTTTGTATGGACAGTCTAGAGTGCTTCTGTTTTACAGAGTTGTGGAAGAACTGACTGTTGCAGTCCCCTTCTTTCATTCATCTAACTCTGCTCTTTTGTTTCCAGAAGGTGTCTCTCTCCTTTATTTTGGTTAGGAGTTTAGTTCTAGCAGTATTGAGAGCTTCTAGGGTTAAGTGGTTATCAAGTTCATCATTCTCAGTCTCCAGTCTGTCTACCTCCTGCTCTGCTTCTTTTATGTTTTGAAAAACATCTTTGAATACCTCTCTGTTCCACTGTTTAAGAAAAATTTTAAGCCTTTTGAGTTTATTACAAAATTTTGACATTCCATAACACTCTATAGGCTGCTCCCAGTTACTCCTTAAAACCTGTTGGAAGCCCTCTCTTATGTACCACATATTTTGAAACCTAAATGGCTTTGGGTAGGTTTTGGCCTGGTTGTTTAAGCTCGCTAAGAGTGGGCAATGGTCTGATGTGGTTCTATTCAGTACCTGGATTGAGGTGCTTGGGAAGATTTGCCTAAGTTTTGGGTTAAATAGACCTCTGTCTAGCTTTTTGGAAATCTCTATTTAAGGGTGCTGGTGCCAACATTTTTCGTGCCGTTGCCGGTGCTGGCACGCTTGCAGGTTATGACAAGCTTCAGTCAATTGTTTTTGGCAAGAAATACGATTAGTAGATGACGGTGAAAGTGGGATTTTCATATTAAAGTTTATGGAGGAATTCTCTTTAAGTTAAGTAAGGAGAAAGGGGTTTTGCCTGGAAATTGGAACAAAGTTTTTCTCTCAGTTAGGAATTTTGAAACGTTGATAGTCATTTGTGTTATTATAGTCATTATTAATAAATCTACACTGCGTGTAAAGGCATCCAAATTTAAATAACAGTCTTTATTATAGAACAACAGCAGTCCAAATAAGAATAAACAAACAAACACAACTGAAACCAGAAACTCAATCTTACAGATCAGCTCGAGAATAACAAGGCACTCTATAAGAAACGAAACAAGAGGGACGTCACACAATTCATTCAGCCTCGATTATCATATAGTTAACGATCCGGCAGTTCTTTCTGATCTCCCCATTAGAGCCTGTAAGAGGGCTAATGTTACCCATCTTGATCATCGCAGCCGCAAAGTCATTTCTAAAGGTGGCCTCATTGTTGCTGTAAGTGGTCATTAAAGAGTCCTGTGAGCCGCCATTAAAGAGTTCTTGGTCGGAATGAAGAGGCCCCTTCTTAGCCACGAGGTAGCTATTTTCAAACGTAACCGGGGTATGCACATCCAGAGGTGCCAAATTGTTGTCGGCGCCGAAAAGCGGGCAATTGGCCCGATTTGCGGTAGCGAAAGGCTTGTCAATTGTAGAAAATAAGGGTAATGATATGTGTTAATCATGAACTCAGGATATATTATGTAGTGATACATGATATCTATACAAGGTAGGAAAATGTAATAGAATATACAATTACAAGTAATATTCTAATTCCTTAATACTCATTCTCAAGTTATAGCATGGGGATAAAAAATGTCCAACTTGCCAAGTAAGAAATGAAACTGGTTACGTCCGAGAGACTTAGTGAACAAGTCCATAGGTTGGTCTGACGTTCGAATATGCATAGTAATAATAGTGCTCGATTGAACGAGATCTCGGACAAATCAACTTCAATGTGCTTTGTGCGTTCATGGAAAGCTGGATTTGCCGCGATAGGAAGAGCAGATTGACTGTCATAAAACAGTTGCATAGGAGAAGAGTGCATAACCCCTAATTTTTTATGTAAAGACTTAAGCCATAACAACTCACAACAGGTAACAACTATAGCACGATACTCCACTTTAGTAGAAGACCGAAAAACAATAGGTTGCTTCTTAGTCTTCCAAGAAACTGGAGAATCACTAATAATCACAAAATATCCGAAAAGAGAACATCGAGTAATCGGCCATGCAGCTCAATCCGAATCATAGTAAACAGTCAACTGTAACGTACTACTAGAAGAGAAAAATAAATCTTGACCAGGATGGCTCTTCAGGTAGTGCAACACACGAACAACAGCTTGCCAATGAGCAACACATGGAGACTTCATGAATTGCGCAAGGGTATGAACCGAATAACTATGTTCATGACGAGTAATAGTCAGATATATCAGACGCCCAATCAGACGTCTATACTGCTCTGGGCCATGGTAGGCTGGACCTTCAACACGTGCCAAGTCATGTTGTTGTTCCATCGAAAAGTCAGTCGGTTTAGAGACAGATAAACTTGTATCTGACAAAATATCCAAAACATATTTCCTTAGGGAAAGAAACAGCCCCTTCGGTTTTCTAGCAATCTCTACGCCCAAAATTACTTAAGAAGACCAAGGTCTTTCATATGGAAACAAGAATTCAAGTATTTCTTGAACTCATAAATAGGCGCAGAAGAATTACCAGCAATGACCAAATCATCCACATAAACTAGAACATGCAAAGAAACTGATCCACGGGAAAAGATAAACAAAGAGTAATCTGCCTTACTCTGAATAAAACAAAATGCTTGTAAAGCCTGAGCCAATTTGACAAACCAATTTCTAGGAGCATGGCGAAAACCGTAAAGGTATTTCTGAAGGCGACACACCTGACTAGGATTCACGACATAGCCTGGTGGGGGTCGCATAAAAACCTGTTCATGCGAATCACCATGCATGAAGGCATTATGGACATCCATCTGATGCAGTTCCCAACCACGAATGACCATAAAAGATAAGAATAAGCGAACATAACTCATCTTTGCAACCGGAGCAAATGTATCAGTATAATCAATTCCTTTAACCTAGCGATTCCCGAAACCACTAAGCGCGCCTTATGACGTTCAATAGTACTATCTGACTTTAACTTCGTCCGGTAGACCCATTTGCAACCAATCGCCTTCTTATTCAGAGGCAGAGGAGCCAAAGTCCAAGTCTGATTGTGCTCAAGCACAGTACGCTCTTCAGTCATAGCGTCTCCCCAATGAGCATGCTGTGAAGCCTCAGAATAAGTGATGGGATCTTCACTAGATGTTACTACACCCAAAAATCTAGAATGCATACTAGAAAAATGATCACAATTCACATAATCAGTAAGAGGATAGAGAATACATGAAGATATTGACGACGCATGAGTGAACGTAGCCGTAATGGGGGGGTCTTCAGTAGTAAGAGCACAAGCATAATCATCACAATCATAATCTTCTAACTAAGGAGGTGGTCTGCATGCACGAATACTCTGTATGATAGGTGGCAACTCGGCAGTGGATGCATCTAAAGCCGAAGATACTGCAAAAGGAGACTGTGCCGGGTGGTTAGAGCCGTTGGCATTTGGGGTCGGAGAACGGGCAGAAGCCGACAACAAGTGTCCGGCGGCAGAATTCCTTCGGTAGCTGGCAGCGAAGGACCGTGAATGACTGGCAGTGGTAGACCGATGGCGGCCGGTGGTGACAGACTGACAGTATCCCTCGGCAATGGATCAACGGTATTGGATTGGCGGCAATCGACGGTAATGGATAGGCAGCAATAATGGATTGGCGGCGACCGGCGGCAGCCAGCGGTGGTGGGCCGATGGTGAATGACGGTGGATGACGGTGACAGGCCGGTGGCATGAGGAGACTGGTGGAGGCCAGTGGTAAAGGACCGGCGACGCCCGGTGGAAGTAGGCTGAGCGACTCCGGCAGTGAGGAGGAGACCAGCGGTGAGGAGGTGGCACCGCCAGGTTCTTCTGAAGAGGTCAATGTCGGAGTTGCAGAATACGGGAGCTGGTCTTCAAAAATAATTGGCATCCCAACTGGTAAAATATCACACGGGATTCTAAGTAAAAAGGGCAATAGCTTTCTTTCCAGCTGGATAACCAAGAAATGAACAACTCCGACTTCTTATTGTAAATTTGTCATGATATCAAGGAGCATGAGTAGCAAAACACAAGCACCCAAAAACTCGTAATGATGAGTAATTAGAAGCTTTCCCATAGAGAAACTAAAAGGGAGTACGACCATTGAAATGCGTTGTCGGTGTCCGGTTAATCAGATAAGCAACAGTAAGAATACATTCTCCCCAAAAATTAATAGGAAGACTGGCTTGGAACCATAAAGCACGCACCACATTGAGTAAATGACGATGCTTTTTTTCAACTCGACTATTCTGCTGTGGTGTGTCAACCATAGATGTCTTAAAAATGATCCCATATGTAGCAAAATGAGATCTCAAAGTCAAAAATTAAGTTATGTTATCAGCCCGAACACATTGTATGGTTTGGCCCCACTAGTTCTTCATTAAGGCACTAAATTCAAAAAATCTAGAAGCTACTTGTGATTTAGCCACTAATAAATAAACCTAAAAAGCTCGGGAATAATCATCAACTATAGTAAAAAAATAAAATACACCACTAGAAGATGGTGTTCTATAAGGACCCCAAACATTACAATGAATTAATTAAAATAGTGCAGTAGCATTTGTAGAACTCAATGGAAAACTATGTCTAGTCTGTTTTGCTCTATAACATATAGAGCAAGGAACATAAGTCTTATTAGTGCTAAAATCAAGAGAAGAAATAGAAGACAATACCGAAGGGGAAGGATGTCCAAAACACTGACGCCATAAAGCAGATGAAGACATGGAAGCAACTGTCGAAAGAGACTGCGGGATAGGAGGATGATCACGAGTATCCAGCAGACGAATCCAAAACACCCCCCTTTCTGTTCACCCACGCCAATCACTTTCCTCGTACTGATTTTCTAAAAAATGCAATAATTTTCAGTAAACAAAACTAGACATTTCAAGGCAGATAACAATCTAGAACATGATAATAAGTTGCACCGCAAAGTAGGTATATATAACACATGAGTAAGGGTGACAACACCAAAGAAAATAGAACCATATTGGGTGGTGGATGACACAAAGACATTAGGCAGAACAACATTCACAGTATCAATAGCAGTAGTAAGATCAGTAAGAAAACCTTTGTCACCAATCATATGATATGAGGCTCCCGAATCAAGTATCCATGGTAAAGTAGACTTATTGAACTCATTGTCAGTAAGAGATTTAAACTGATTAAATAAATTCATGGTCGTGCTCCAGTGGTCATCATACAGAGCAGAGCCAAAGTTGGATTGGGTAGGGACGCGACCAGAGAAAGCCACCAAGCGGCGACATGGCAGTGCCGGCGAACAGTGGTGGGAGAGGAAGTGCCGTGGTGAAACCTACGGTTACAGTGGCGGCGGTCGGCCGAGAGGCCGGCGCCATCTTCTTGGGGGCGCTGGCTTTCTTCTTCAACTCCTTGAACCATTCTGGTACACCAAAGATTTGGAAGCATGAATCCTTATCGTGAACCTTGCAATGACAATGTGTACAAACAAGATTCTTGCGGTCAGATGCAAAAAGAACAACTGGCAAAGAACTTGTAGGTGGTGGGCGTCGTGCAGCATGCGCCATGGAGTTAGAAGAAGGCTCACGAGCTCGAATGACAACTCTATGATTCTCCTCCTGGGCAACAAGGGCATACACTTTCATGACAGGTGGCATTGGATCAATGCTCGTGATATGTGATCGCAAGGTGTGATAGCTTTTGTCAAGGCCAGAGATGAATTGGTAGATGAAATCCTTCTCTCTCTCTCTCAAAAGAGTCTCACAGAAATATTGCAATGGCACAGTGCCTTGCTTTCTTCACAGTCATAAACTAGGGGACGCGCATGCAGTGATAATCTGCAAACAACTTCTTTATTTTTCCAAAGTAAATGTCGATGGGTTCACCGTTCTGCCTGCAACTCTTCATAGCCTCTTACATTTGCAAAACTTTTATACCATCGCCAAGAATAAAATGTGGTTTCAGGTCATCTCACAGTTCCTTAATAGTGGCAAACGAGCTTGTAGAAAATCTCAACACCAGATCCTGGGTTTGCAAGATCCAGCAGACAAGAGTAGCATTAACCCCATGCCAATCAGCAGCATCAAAATGACCATCATGGGGTTTAGTAATGGATCCATCAATGAACCCAATCTTGTTCTAGGCAAGGAATGCGTGACACATCACATCAGACCATTCAATGTAATTTTTTTGACCTTTTGAGCATGTTCGGTATAAGTTGTAAACCCGGACCATCGCCAGATCCATTAAAGTAAGGATCAGTCGACATACGACCAATAGGTACAATAGTATGAGGGCCATATTGCAATTGCAACTATTTCAGTAAAGTTTCAATCACATTATAACCACTCATATCCTGAAGCTTCGGAACCTCAGGAGTAGCATCAAGACGGGCCTGTTCTTCGGGATTTCTTTCGGAGTCAGACATAGTGTAAAATTAGCTATATATTAGTAGTAGGTACAATAACCAATGACAGATCAGATGAGCTAGATGCAGCAGCGCGTGGAGTTAACGACGACGGCACGTGAGGTGTGGGATTGGCGCGTGTCAAGTGATGCTCGATTGGATCTGATGGCTGACAGATCATTGCTACCGGACGACGGCGGCGGCAATCGGCAAGCAGTGGAAAAAGAGCTGACGCGGCGGTGCGTGAGGAAGACGTGCGGCTGAGGCGGCGTCGCATGAGGAAGACGCGCAGCTGAGGCGGCAGTGCTGGAGCTCAGTAATGGCAGGAAAATTTTCTTTAAGGTTTCAAGATTTTAGGCTCTAAAACCATGTAGAAAATAAGGGTAATGATCTGTGTTTATTCATGAACCCAGGATACATTATATAGTGGTACATGATACCTATATAAGCTAGGAAAAAGTAATAGAATATAATTACAATTACAAGTAATATTCTAATTCCTTAATATCGACGTTGGTGTTGTTGTAGATGCGTGCTTTGAGGGTGGTGCATCTTGCTTGGCTGATGGTGTGGCCGTCTGTCTTGAGCGGTTAGGCCATTGGCGCTAAACATGGAGATGAGAGTTGAAAGAGATGACGTTGGTGGTTGGTTGGGTGTTTGCATCGCTTAGACCTACTGTTCTTCTGCCTAGGGGTACCATGTTATAAGAGAAAAAAGGTTCAAATGTTACATGATAAAGAGTACTTTGTTCCAACCAAATTTGCACCGCAAAATATTTTTCATGGGATTCAATAAACATGCTTGACTGTAAATATATGCGATTAAGCATAATAATGACATATAAAAAGGTAATATTTAGAAACTACATGTTACGACGAATATAATAATATCTCATAGAATAATATTATGTGATCAAATCCACAATTTATTTGAAAATTGATTTAACTGACTTTTAAAAGATAAAATACGTTATTTTTGCTCGGTCAAACACAATCTTCTACGGGTTCCACTCACGCAAATGCATGCAAGGAATGTCGTTAACGAGACCAAATCATTTATAAATTAGTTAATCAATAAATAATAAGGAAATGGACTGTGGACGGTACTTACTAAAAGACGACTCCATCTCTGGCTGCAAGAGCAAGGATATCGGCACAAGAAACCGTGGCATTACAAGCTGCTTCAACATTCGTTTTAATGATGTCGATCAAATCGAATCCTCTTGCTGAATTTCTATTTGGATTCACATTCTTCTCGCTTTGAATTGACGACGAATCATCCAGCAATAGGCTCGCATCACAGCCCTACACAGAAATAAATCAACATATCGACCTTGTGAATCACTTATAAATGTATGCTGCAAGTAAAAGACAATGGAAATTCAATTTTCTTTGTTTTGGTTGCAGTGATAAAAAAATTAATGCTTCACTATGATCGGTATTGTTTGTGATAAGATGTATTCTGCATAAGTAATATTGTATTACTGACATGAATATATAGAGTACAATAAGGTGATAGAATATGAGTAGAACTGTATGTTAGTCAACATGACTTATCTAGAATAAATTATAATCTAATCAGAAATATGATTTACTCTAACACCCCCCTCAAGCGAAGCGTCGGATGTTCAACGATGCAAAACTTGGACCAGAAGAACTCAAAGAGATGACGAGAAAGTCCTTTGGTGAAGATGTCAGCAATTTGAAGACATGGCACAAATTTGTGAGATGTTACAAATAGATGGAAAAAAGAATAGATGTTGGTGTACTGAACTAATAAATTTGTGAGATGTTGCAAATAGATGGAAAAAAGAATAGATTTCTCAGCTTCATGGAAAAAAGATTGTGTCTATGAATTTAGGGCAATCGTGTAGATGTTGCAAATAGCCAGAAGAAAGGGAGATTATACGTGGAGCATCATGCATTAATATTTATGGAATTCTCTACTCCTACAACTATTACATTAATATCTCTATGAGTGCGTCTCTTGAAAGACGGTCATTTCATAAGTAATGGAAAGACCAAGGTTTAAAGTGTAAATTAGAAGAAATTAAGATAAAATTTTTGGATTGCATGAAGCGGGTTATAAATTTTATAACTACTATATGTTGCATACTAAATTTTTAATGTTGCAACTAAGACCTTTTACCTTTTATTATTCGAATTAAACCTCGTCTTTCCATAAGCCTATGGAAAGACCGTCTTTCCCAAGACTTTGCCTATCTCCTATTCCTATAACTATTAAATTAATATTTATTGAAATATTAAAATAAATAGTAGTTGTATAATATCAGTGCTATCTTAGCACCTCTTTCGTGTGATTTTTGTACTTAATCCCATAATTTTTGCACTACTTTGTTTTGAAATTTAATCACAATTTGGTCATTTTTTTGGTGCAAAAATGGTAATGATGCTTGAGCATGGCTCCTTAAACTCTCCAATTCACTACTGCAGGACAGGGATATTTGCACCAGTAATTTTGGGCAATAGCACCAGTATTTTGACCCCCAAAAATACCGGTGCGTATGTATATGGATGTAGAAACATAAAAAATTTGCACCGGTAAAATGGATCGGTGTAGAGCAGCATTTGCACCGGTATCTTATGCCGATGCAATATAGCGGGATCACAAAATGTGTGTACCGGTATTATTTTTAAAACCGGTGTAATACCTGAATATAGTTTGCATCAGTATTTTGCACCGGTAATTAACCCATTAACTGGTGTAAAACAGTGATTTATACACCGGTATTAAATCCGACACCGATTTTTGTTTTGTAGTCGCAATATAGTTTTTTTCACCGGACTAGATTGCACCAGTATTTCTTTACACCGGTATTTCTTTACACCGGTATTACTGTACTTTATGCGCTGGTATTATTGAAATAATTAATAATAAATTATTTAAAATGTGAAATCTATTTACACCGGTACCTGCCTTATACCGATGTATTATGTGGCTAAAATTTGCAATGCCTAATTTGTTTTCCGATGGTCCATCCCGGATCATTTCCAGGTCAGTGACAGCTAGAGATACTTGTGAACTATTATTAATTGAAAATTTTTAATAGGTAACCAATTTTAAACATTCTATTACGAAAACATGGCTTCACAAAACACGCGAACATTATTCCAACATATGAAATCGAAGAACTATCTTAAACATGCAATCAAACAAAGTAAAACACAAGTTTAGCATAACCAAACACCGCCCATAGAATTCAAATATCATCAGCCATTCAATATTAACCATCAACCTATTATGTCATTCTTATCATCCAGAAGTTGCAACGTAGTGTTCGCCTACTGCTGTTAGTCTCCGAACCAAGTCCCACACCCTCTCTGCAACACCTTGAATTTTGTACACATGGTACGACCCTTTGCCCTCTGGGAAAATCTGTTAATTTCAAACTTACACTGTTAGTCAATAATGTTGCATTTACTAGAGATTAATAATATCAAATTTTGAGATTCAAGGTTTACCTCCAAGATATTGTTTGTCTCTGGGCGATTAAAAAATTCTTCCATGAAGAACATGATGGAGTACCTGCATTTCCTTGAACCATTCTGGGTTCGGTACTACACGGTAAAGGTAAATGTAATTACTAACCCTCCACATAAAATTTGATGGATGAAATGACAGAATGACTTACCATAATGTTATTGAATTTCCAAGTGTAGTCGGGTTCTGGCTCCTTCTTTCTCTTCTCCCTTTGGTATGCGTAGCAAGCCTGTCAAGAAACTAAATTTACATGGTTACTTCTTCCTGTTTATTATGAAGCTAGGATTTTTGACTTGGTTGATTGAAATACCTTGAAATGACCCTAGGTTCGACCAAATTTATTGGTTTGATACCCACTGGCAATGTGTCCAGAGTGAAAACTTCCTCCATTCGGGGATGGATAATGATGAGATACCAATGATCATTGTCAAAAAATTATGTTAACAAATTAATGAAACGGAAGTGGTTTGAAATGCAAATATAATTATCAGGAAGAAATACTTACATTCTTATGTAGGGTACAATGTAGAACTCAGCATCTGTTGCCTTCATTGTTTCCTAAATTTGTTTAAAACAGAGTTCGACCTCCTGCTCGAGGTTGGTTAGGTTGCCACAGCTAGATGGACAGAATTGGACATGGCCTGAATTAGTTTCATATATTTTTTCCACAGGTGTCTGTAACGTTAGTTGTACATGAAAATGAATTCTCGATAAATTTAAAAACATAAAGGCTGTAAGTTTTAAAACTCACCCCATCTATACATCGACCTGCGCGTTATCTATCCAGGTCATCAAATACATGTTTCCCAGTTTCTTCCCACACTCGACCAGAACTTCTATTCCAACACCGCGGGTCTGATGGCGTGCGAATGTTGATGGTCGGAACACTGGGAAGAACATGCAGTCCTTATTCTTTATCATTTCCAGGATAACGACATTTGCTTCCTTTATGAATTGCCCCATGATCGGCCAATTTGTCAGGTCTCGTTTGTTGACAATCTACGAACGTAAAATGATACGAAATGATCACTTGAGCATGTAGTATTGAACTATCGTTGTTAATGAATAATGATGGGACTTTTGTTTTAGTGCATTACTTGTTTTGGTAGCCTATTTAACCTTGTTGTGGCAGATGGCCAGAAATTAGCCGTCGGCTGTTACAAGGATTAATGAATAGGGATACATAAAAGTACTTTGTGGAATTGAAAAATAATGTGTTACAAGAATGTACCTCATCGTCACTGCTGAGAATGATAACCTCCTCCTCATCATCGTCTATATCACCTCCGGCATTGGTTTCATCGATGTCACTCCGTTGCTCACTTACCTTGCCTATTAAAGACACCGGCCAATCCACGCCGCTATTGAGTGCCTCTCCAACATTATCAAAGTTGTGGTCCACCAAGGGCAATCCCGCCCTAGGACGGAGGACTGGCTCGCATACTCTAACATGAGCAACGCCTCCTTGTTGGATATCCTGACAACGAGATACCTGTCGCAGGCCATGGGCGACCATTTTCTTATTCTTGACTATGTATTTGATGAAAAGAGTCACACATTCTCTATCTTATTCGTATAATATTTAAGTGAATCGATAAAATGGTTATGGAGATATTTAAAATGTGTAATCAATGTATAAGACATGCATCGATTATTGACAGTGTACCTTTTCATCCCTTCTCCGCCGCTAGGCTCTTCAATGGACTTTGTAGTAGCTGCAGCAATGTTATCCATCACATTCTCTATAAATTTCTTGGGATTTTCAAGGCCTGGTGGAATCTGAACACTGCTTATAGATGCTAAACCCTTCACCAATTTCTCTAGGTACGATACCATAGATTTCACAACCCGTTGATCGTTAGATGGTCTGCTCCGGGCTGTTTCCTAGGCTGAGGAACTGCTACCGCACTTGCTGCGGGAGAGATGAGAAACAACCACCGCTGTGGGTAGGCCCATCTGAGTTCCTTTGTACCTGCCCGGGTGATCCTTCTTCTTTGTGACTTTTATAAGGATGTCTTCACCCGGCTGCAGTTCCAATGCTTCTTTTTCCTTAAGCTTATTTAATTTCAACTGAGAATCACATAGAAACGCAATTGTGTATATGAATAATGTGAAGTACACAATTTTTTTAAATGGTTAATTATGGCTTAACTTACAACGCCCGGTGTGATATTCTCAACCTCTTTCGATGTGTATAACCCTTTCTTATCTTTGTTTGCCTCAAGGTAGACAAGAGATCTGTCAGGTGAGAAGTCCTTTTGAATGAGTTGTTTCTCAATCTCCTCGCCAGTGAATCCCTCGGTGGTTAACCTCGTTCTCTCCTTCTCCTTTAGATCCCTACTCAATTTGTCACGGATGTATCGATTACCCCTTCTGCCCGTGTGGTGCGAGTAATCCCTGCCCTTGTTGCATTCAATATTTGTCACCCTGAGTCTCTGTTGTTGTTATAAATGAAAATTTAGTTGAATAGAATTTCTCTGTTGTTTTTATAAATGAAAATTTAGTTGAATAGAATTTGTGGGAAACATATCTCTTAACAAGTATTTATATTTTCATCATACCTGAAAATCTAGATGTCGGCGCCTCTTTTCAAACAAGTGCCATTCGTCTTCATCCATCCACTTGTACTTCTCCCATGCCGGTATTCCTGTTTTATTGGTATCTTGTCCACGTCGTGAATGAACCTATTTTCCACCTTTGTCTTCCAATTCCTATGTTGGTTTTTGCCCTCTTTGTAGCCTCATTCTTCAGTATTTGTAGTTGCTCGTCTGTCACAGGTGCTTTAATGTTGAAGCTCTCCTAGAATGAATCATATGAAAAAGCATGTCATTAATCACGTCTTCACTAAGAATTTACCATTTCATAAAAATTTTAAATACAATTGTCGAGAGTCTTACCAAAACATCCTTCCATGCCTCTTCCTTAACATCCTTAGGGATATTGCTCCAGTGTTCGCATGCGCTAAATCTGATGTGGCACCGAAAAGCGTAATTTCCTTATGCATGCCACACTAACCAATTCTTAAGGCATACCACTTGATTCCCCCATAACACAAATGCAATAGGAGTTAGAGTGTTATGCTTTGTCGACATCACAGAATGGCACGTACTAGTTCCCCACCTCCTCAAATAACTTTTTACCTTAAACTTGTCCCATCCTTCTCCATGTTTCCCTCCAGCTTTTGTCAAGTCGTTGTCCGCTTCATTAATAGTTGGCCTTCCTTTGATGGTGCTCTTTCCCTTTCCCTTTCGAATTGGTGTTTTGTCCAACTGTTTACCGGCGTCCACTCCTTCAACATCCCTTAAAATAACATCACTCGGTTCTGCGGTTTCTTCCATCCATTCACTAGATGTCATTTGTTTGAGTTGCTTCTTCCACAAATTTTATCTTCAACTGAATCCTTTTTGGCGGTGGTTCTTGGTCCACCACATCCATCTCCTCATTGACCACTTCATTCACCTCCTCCTCCTTCTTCGTAACTAGCCGCCTCTTCGTGTTGCATTTCTCCTTCTTCGGCGGCATCTACAACAGTAGAATTGAAAATTCTCAATCCATGACAGTTCACACAATAACAGTACTTAAAGATCAACACTGATAGAACATGGTGTTAAACATGATCAACTAGCTCGTAAAATGTTTGATAAAAACATGGCATAGAAATTGAACAATTCATAGATGAAACTACATCATGTGAGGCATAAAAGTTTATATAACATGGCATAGAACTTGAAAAATTAAGGCATGGAACTTGATATAGAATGAAATGGAACCTTATAGACATCGATTGAGTACCGTACCAATGTCTTTGGATTCATAAATTAGACATACAAATGAGCAATCCTCACTTCCTCCTAACGTGACCATCAACATTATCACCAACAAAAATACTATAGAACTACATCAGCCATCCACAAAAAATGAAAAACATTTACTCCCCACAATTGTATAAATATACCATTCAAGAGTGTCATTCAACTTTTTGTAGATTTAAATATTTTCGGTCATAGAGGCAATTGATCAAACATGTATTGGCGCGAGGGATGAAATGGTTTTTTGAAGAGAATTTGACATGGTAACCCATGGTAACATAAACCCCAACACTTATCTTCACCAATGGAGCATTTTTGTTGCTACTCCCTTTTGTCAAACTCGCCAAGAACAGATCGCCAAGTACTTTCTTCTCTCCCCAACCTCCTCTCTCATTTTTGTTGGTTTTCTTGTGTTGCTCCACACTTTATGGGGATGGAATGGGAGATGAGGAGTTACAATGGTTGATAAGGAGTTGTGGATTGAATGGTTGGAGTGGTTGATGGCGGTTTTGAAAGAGAAATCAAAGGATTCGAAGATCAGAACATGATGAATTGTGGGAGTTATGGCCATTTCAAACGGTTTTGATTTAAGAAGTTATGTTTCTTACCCCGGTAATACATACAGTACCTGTGTAAGAAGAGTGAAAACAGGCTCAAAATTTTGCTAACTGTTCAGTACCGGTAACAATACCGGTGTAAAAATGAAGAAAAGAAGCTGCACGTAGCTGCTTTAAATGATTTTTCCTTTGAGCCGAGAGGAACACACGAAAATTTTGGTTAACTGTTTTACACCGGTCTGTTGTACCAGTGTATAAAAGGGAAATACCAGTGTACAAATGTGCAAAAAGCAGCTGCCTGATACTAGATTAAATATGTTTTTAGGAAAAAAGCGTTCAACCTGAGAGTAATTTCTGTAATTTTTTGTAACTATCCAGCACCGTATATCTACCAGTGCAAAATCATAAATTACCAATGTAAAATGTTTCGCGCCTTATTAAAAATCCAAAAATTGAAAATTTTGAAATACGTGCCAAAAAATTGTACAAATACACCGGTACTTCTTCATTATTACCGGTGTAAAAAAAGTTTATTAGTTGTTTAAATTATCACTTAATGCATTTGTCTTCCGTGCATTTTTCAAACAACCCCAATTAATCAAATTGACATTCAATTATTGTGAATAGACATTGTACTTGTTTCATGCAAATATCGACCACACATGGGCCCTGTACGGTGACATTTCTAAGCATTGTTTAATTTAAAAAAAATTTGCAGATTTACCCCAAACATTTTGTTTGACCCCTTCAAGCACTTTTCCACCGCCAAATGGAATTTTCAAATGCTCCAGATTAAATTAGTAACATTTTTGTACCTCGACGGTACCAAGGAACCCGCAAATTTGATTGTATTCATTTATTGCAATTAGGTCCCCTTAATTGTGACATATTGTTACGACATGTTAGGAAACTACATAAATTATCAAATTGAATATTCCAAGATTAAATCATAATTGAAACATATTTGTGCCGGGTGGTGGTTCGTCCTGAAGCGCTAGTAGGTATTGTAGAGTGAACGGTAAGGGTTTACTCCAATGTTTCTATATGTAATCCAAACATCTTCGAAACTAAATACGGAGCCCAGACCCATTCGTTTCCCCATATAATTTACTTGGAAATACAAAAGGGTTGTTTTGTGGACCATCCGGTTCGATCAGATTGCAATTTCGATTTATGAGTAAACTTTTTAATTTTTACAATTTAGTCTATCCAAGAATCTTGGAAGGGCCAGAATATAAAATTGGCTACACATATATTCAATTCCATACACAACGATCATGTTAATGCATTTGTAGACCCTACTGGTGGACGGAAGGCTCTGTAAAACCAACAATGAATGCTTGCACTATATTTTCCATAAATACACTATTGCCCACAAATTTACTTGGGGAACCTCCATAGCTCCCAATGGTACATTTTCATTTTTTACGCTTCTAAGCATTCTAGGAATATAATGCACTTTATTCGGCAGTCCTGAAGTAAAACAATAGGCCAACTACGTTTGGCCTATCTTTTTGGTCTTCACCAGTATATTTGATGGACATAATTTCAATAAACGCAGCGCACAAATTTTTATTCGATTTATCATCATTCATGTTTGTCAAAAATAAGAATGTCTAACTGTCTAAGTGTAACACAGTCAAAGTTGAGTACATAGTCTACTCTTCCTAACCGCTAACACATATTTTCTATGAATAATATTGAGAATATGGTTCTACCCCGTCAGCTGGTCTTGTTGCATCACCATCACGGGTACTTGTGCTAATATCCATGTCCTCGACATTGCCTGCGTGGAAGGTTGGAAATTTCTGACTGCAGCCATGGCATTAGGAAATTGATACGTCATAACCTTGGTCATATGTTCCTGCCAGGATCTTTGGTATTTGGATTGTTCAAGTAAGTTTTCTACACCGAGCTCAAATGTAGACACTCTGGATTTAATAGTAGCGATAGACGTGTCAGTTGTCTTTCTATAGAAAAAGTCCATGCAAATCTTACCCATTGGTTGGCCATAAACGTCATGTGCACGGCCATAAACGTCATGTGCACGGCCACAAACTCCCGCTCCTGAACAATGCGCAGAGATGATACTGCAACAGGCATAAGATCCAATCTGATCTCATTCCCTCTGCAACATAGGACAAATTCGACGACCAACATTCCATTGAAGCTCCCTCTTTATTGCATACAAGAAGGTAAGGCAAAGTTTGTGAACTTCTGTGTTAAAAGTTATTGGATGGATTCTAGACGCCTTAAAGTTGTACCACCCATTCGTTTCCGGAGTTAGAGCTTTCTTAGGTATTTTTCTCCAACCTGGTTTGACCAACTAATCTATGTCCGTGCCTGCCCTAGTTACTTTCCCAATGATCTCCTTCTCAATTGGTTGTTGTAGAATATAGCCGTCATCACCTAGAAAATGTAGTGCAGAAACTTTTCTTCATCGTTTGGAACATTGGGCAACCCAAACAAGCCATTGATAGATTCTGGCATCACAGGGACAATTTTGCCTCTACAATACACGTGATCGTATCTCAGCCCACACTTCAAGTTTGCATAGAACTCACTTACAATGGTCAGGTTGAATGGTTGTAGAGTCTCGCAGAATTTTTCCCACCCAAGCTTCCAGATAGTTTGTTCGAATGGGGGAGATGTTTCAATTCCTCTCTCTATGTGATGACGCCGTCCTTTGTAAGATTCATGGACCAACCTTGCCTCCTCAGACACAAAGGTACCATCTGGGTAAGTGTGCGGTGATACTTTTAGCAAAGATTGGGACGTTGAATGACGTATCCTTTTCAAATTGGATTTTGGAGGCATTTGCTAAGAAACAGATTGAGGCATTTCATCAATGCAAGTCAAGCTATTCTTGATGTCACATTCTATTTCATATGCAATTTCTAATTAATCATACAATAGAGGCATTGCAGTGGTTTACCTGATTATATGCCAACCTACGTAGGATTCCACCAAAGATGGGTAGAGATGGAGATGGTATGGTGTGAGAGATATTAATTCTAAGTACTATGAAAATGGGGTGCTGATTGGGTTTTTAAAAAGGGAACATTTTTTATACACCGGTATTATACATATACCGGTGTGAAACGAGGCCTAAAGTAGCTGCTTTAGGCTGCTTTAAATAATATTTTTATCTAATCCGACCCGAGTTTAAATTTTACAATTTTTTTCTAAGTAACCAGCACCGGTAAAATTACTGGTACATATGTTACAAAAAGCAGTTGCTTTACACTGCTTTAAGTGCCAACAAATTGACATTGTTCAACCCGGGAGCAAAAATACCAAAACATTTTCTAAGTACTGTGCGGTAGGAGTACTGGTGCGTAAGTACAAAACAGAGTCCCTCCCCTGTTTTTATACACCGGTAATTTCATCTTTACCGGTGTAAAAATTCAACACCTACCAGAAAATTTAATCTCAATTTAAACACATTTTCACCAGTTCAATTCATAAACACTTCATTGAAATCACGGATCATACCAACCAATTCATAAAAAAAATGTCAATTAAATGCATTACATGCTAAATCGCTGAATGATCATAATATTTTTCACAAAACAAGGTAAAAAAAACAACGATCGGGAACGACCGATCTATCGCTTCCACTTCAAGACATTGTCCCCACCTACTATTTCACCTCTCTCATCAACCCACAGCCATCGCTGTGAGAACGCCTTCCAACAATGGGTCCCCCAATATCTTCCAAACTGGGAAATACCGATGGAAACTCAGGACTATCAGTTATGGTGGGCTGATTAATCTCCTCATCAAAGTAAAACTTCTTCCCATGCAACACCACATGATACTTCTCATTTGAAGGGTCCTTGATGTAAAAATTCCGTCGTTCCTGGGTAGTTAAGATGAACTTGTCATCTTCATATCCTACATGATTCAAGTCGACCAACGTGAACCCCATGGGCTTCTCAACTACAACACCAGAACCGTGTTCCACCCAACGACACTTAAAGACAGCAACATTGAAATCTACATAATCCAACTCCCAAATTTTCTCAATCAGCCCATAGAAAGGCATCACAACAATAAACTGATGTTTATCTCTCTTGCTTGCCCGCCACATGGATTCAGATTCAATATATACACCACTATATTGAGTGGTGTTCTTCTCGTCCTTTGCCAAAGTTGAGAAAATGAAGCCATTAATGTCATAACCAAGGTATCGTCTAACGGTACAGTTTGGCTTCCTTGTAAATGCCCATAGGTTACTGGGCATCCCGTCGACATTACAAGATTGTAAATCCAGTTAACAAACCTTGAAGAATGCTCGACCTGAATTTAATTCGAGGGCCAGTCTGGATGAATCTCTTCCAACAGGAAAACATGGTCTTCAACATATGTTACAGTCTCGCTACTATTACGAAATACATACAGGTGAAGAGTTATCAACTCAGCATGATAGGGTGTATGAAGTGTACCCTTGTAACGTGGAATCCCATTCCACCTTCCACAGTTGGGTTCACCTAGAACACCAGCCGTTCTTATTATAAACAAGTTTGCTGTACAATACTCGATAATCTCATCAGTGACGTACCTCTGAACAATGGAGGCATCATGACGACTACGATTATGAACATAACCCTTGAAAACAGCCATGTGATGCTCAAAGGGGTACTTCCAATGCATTCCAATAGGCGTACACATACGTATCTCCCTAACCAAGTGTACCACTAGGTGCACTATGATGTCAAAGAATGACAGGGGAAAATACTTCTCTAGATGGCATAGAACAATAGTAGCCTCTCGATCCAGTTCATCTAGTTGTCGCCTGCTAATAGTTTTCCTGCATATCGAGTTGAAGAAGAAACACAGGCGTATAGCAAAAAATCTAACTTCCTCTTCCAAACACCCACATATTGCTACATGAAAAAGTTGTTGCATAAGGACATGACAATCGTGTGATTTCAAAGCATTAAGACGCAACTCATCATTCACAAAATAACTAACATTAGAGAAGTAACCGGAAGGTACCTTCATTTCATGGATGCTCTCACACACCAATCTTCTCTTAGCAACTGACAAATTGTAAGGAGCGGGGGGTAGGTACGTTCGCTTCCCTCTTACCTCTGGCGCCAGATCCAACCGTATACCAAGGTTAACTAAATCTTTTCTTGTATTCAAGCTATTATTAGTCTTTCCGGGAATGTTCAAAAGTGTCCCAATTAGACTCTCACAAATGTTCTTATCGATATGCATGACATCCAAACAATGACGAACATCCAAATTTTCCCAGTATGGAAAATCGAAGAAAATTGACCAATTCTTCCACGGTCCGTCTAAAGCCCCACCACCCTTTGATAACTTCTTACCTAGAACAACATTCAATTTCTTCACCTTGTTGTGAATAGCTACACCGGTCAAAGTTTTGGGTGCCTTTCTCCTCTCCTTCCCACCAACGAATGCAACCGCATTCTCCCGCAACTTGTGACCGACATGCAGGAATTTACGGTGACCCAAATAAACAGTCTTCAACCCATTCCTCAACTACTGGTAATCCGTCTGATCCTCGCAAACTGGGCAAGCCTTATGACCCTTGACCACATACCCAGAAAGGTTACCATATGCTGGGAAATCATTTATGGTACAAAAAAGCATCGCTCTCAATGTAAACTCTTCACCACTACAACCATCAAACATTAAGGCGCCTTCCGACCAAAGCACCTTCAAATCTTCCATCAAAGGGGAAAAATAAATATCTATGCCATTTCCAGGTTTTTTTGGTCCTAGAATCATGATGGGCATCAACACATATTTTCTCTTCATGCACAAGTACGGGGGAAGATTTTAAATGGAAAGCATAACTGGCCATGAACTGTGTTTCAAGGACATATTCCCAAATGGCTTAATACCATCAGTACACAAAGAGAATCTCAAATTCCTATGTTAGGATGCAAAGTGTGGATACATCCGGTCAAATTTCTTCCACTGGTCCACATCTGCCGGGTGTCGAATTATATCGTCAACTTTACAACCTCCCCTATCAACACACCACATTATGTTTTTTGCATCCTTTTCATTCTTAAATAACCTTCTCAACCTCGGAATAATGGGAAGATACCACATACATTTGGCGGGCACCCTCTTTCTCACCGGCACAACATGCTCTCCATTGATAACCACATTTCTCTTCTTCTTATAACGCGACACATTACATATTGGACAAACAATCTTATCCTTAAGGTCACCCCTATATAGGACACAATCGTTCGGACAAGCATGTATCTTTTCATACTCCAATCCCATCGGACACATAGTTCTCATAGCGTCATAAAGGTTATCAGGAACCCCGTTGCCGGGTGGAAGCTTTTCATTCAAAAGCTTAAGCAATTTATTCATGCTAGTATCACTCCATGAACCTTCACCTTTCAAATTAAACAACACCATCAAACACGACATGGCCGTGTATTTCTTCTTGCAACCGGGATACAATGGTGTATCCTTCTCACCAAGGAAGTTAGCCAAAACCTCAGGTCTCCCTCTAAACTCATTAACAACCTCCTCACACATGTCATCCAGCTTAGCACCCCCAAAACACTCTCCCTCACTACTAACTCTCACTTCCGGTGGTGATTTTCCCCATGAAAGGTTCACACAACATAATCTTTAGTAAACCCCTGGCTATACAAATGGAGTTTCAGGGTGTCCTTCTTATCAGTACGAATTAAATTTCCACAATCACGACATGGACATAATATTCGCTTCTCTCAACTAAAAGCATGCTCCAAGAACTCACCCACAAACATAATATATTCATCGCTCACCTTACTAACTTTGGCATACACATGCTTACGCCTCTCGATGATGCGATACAACTCAACATATCAAAAAATGTCCAACAATCAAACTTCAACACATTTAATACAATAGAATTTTTCATTATGACTTCCTAATCATGCAGCATCATAAATGCACAATATACACCAACATTACAATTACAATATTCTTAACATGTCCAACACTATAGGAATCAAAATCCATAGCTTTATAACTACAACAACCTTGAGAAGAAATCACAAACTAATAGCTACAATTCTACCTCAATCACCATCAAATGATCAAACAAAAAATGTAAATATCTCTACCAACCAAAACCATACATGAAATCCCCAATATCCATGAATGTAATTTAAAAAAAAATTCAAGGGTCTTCATTGTAGAGAATTCAATGCCTCCATCAACCAAAAAACACCATTAACGAACCTCTTCTTTCGAAAATCCCATTTTTAACCCGTTAAAAAAGGGGTAGGTGAGCATTTAATGCTATTTTCTACACCGGTATTTAGACTTTACCAGTGCATTTGAAGCATTTTACAACGATCAAATCTATTACCGGTGTAGATTTTTAGCCAAAAAGAGCATATTTTCCTGTCCGGCACCAGTACAATCACAATACCGGGGCGAAAACTAATAGTTTTGGTGCCAAAATTCAAGAATAAGAATTTATTTTTGCACTGGTATTAAGAAAATACCAGTGCGTGATCAATTCCTACACCAATGCTAATTGTAACCAGTGTACAAATGCAAAATTTTCCCATTTCTTTTAATTTCTGCACCGCTAATTTCCCACTACAGGTTAAAAAGTTTTACCTCTTCGCGCCAAATTAATAAAAAGAGTAAATAAGTACACACCAGTAATCCTGTACCGGTGCACATGTTAGCAATTGCACCGGTACAATTACCTATTCGAATAATACATGTGCAATATATTTGACATTGGTACACCGGTAAAACCAACACCGGTGCAAAAATAGGTGAACTTGACACCGGTTGAAATGATACTAATGCTTATATACTTATTTGCACCAATACTGATGATAACATGATAAATACCGGTGCAATTGGTTACATATGCTCCGGTGTACCTATACTCATGAATTTATATCGGTGCGTATATACCTGTTTTCCAGTAGTGATTATATGATATTGACATAATCCAAGATTTGAGCATTCGCCAAGATAAATATGTCATAACTCTTAATGATGAGTTCGAGTATGTATCGTGCCAAATTTTTGTTGAATGCTAATGTAGAGTTTAAACATTTGTCACGACCAATTCATAATCGGCTCACAATGACCGAAGTTTGCCTCCTGGTTTTGATCCAAGTACATACCGCAACAGGTACGCCAGATAACTGAACTACCAGTTCAAGTAGTGTTTGCAAGTATTGGTCCTGTTAAAGCATGCAAACTAATCAGAAAAGAAAAGTCGTTATGTGATTATTACAGTCATAAATATGTTGCGCTTGTTATTATAGTCTCTTAATGGGAGGCATCCTTTTGGACAACCAATTAAATTGAATTGGGAGGATACATCAGGGCACTTCAACATTTTTTTGGCAACCTAATTCTTGAGGCTGCTAATGCAATGTTTTTTTTCATGCCTCCCAGTGTACTTTAATTGCTTTGATGCGAGGGTTATGTGGGATCAGATGACTGGCCATTTAAGGGGATACAAATTTGTATATTTCCGGTTGCAACATGAGGCTCAAAGTGCTATAATGACTTAACTAGAAAATGGCTTGGTAGTAGACAATTTCGTTGTAACTGGGATGCAAAAGGTGTTAGAGCTAATGGTAATAAGCAGAGCTCTGATGCTAAGAGTGTTGTGAAACTAACAATTGGCTTATTAGAAGATGGAGAAGAGGTAGGAGCCAGTGATGCATTAAAAATTGAGAGAATGACCAAAATGGTACCAACTTTTAATCGAAATTCAAAGGTTGGTACCAAAATTTTGAATGTGTCCTTTAAAGGTACCAGCTTTTTCATTTATGTCACAAAATGATACTTTTCAGAAAAATAGATACCAATTTGGATCAAAATTGTGCCACAATGGTACCCATTTTTAACTAACAAGACCTTTTCGAGACATTAATAAAAAAGTGGGTCCCTCTTCATAACAATTTTAAAAATAGGGTACCAAATTGTGAATTTTACTTAAAAGTGGGTACCATTTTGGAAATTAAAATATGTAATGATGAGTTTGACCATGTGTCGTGCCAAATCCGTGCTGATTCAAAATGAAGAGTTTGAGCATTCGTTGTAATCAAATCATAATGGCCATTGAATCTTAAACGCGAGTTTGATTGTTTTCCGTGCCAACTATGTGACGAATCTTGTGGGTTTTTTTATATTGAAAATCATATCAACTATACGAATTGTGACGACATATAATTTTACAAAACCTTGATGCATGATCAGGGATCAATATAATTTTGTCAGCCAAAATATATCATATGTAACACAAATATGTTAAAATGGAAGTAATTCTAGAAATACACACATCAATTTCTTCATACGATCAATGTGAATACCCATATCAACCACAAATTGAGATAAAATAAATATTCACAAAAGCTTGACCTGGTTGAAAATTGATAAAATCCTTCCATACTTGGTTGCATCTAGATATCAAATTATTAACATTTTCATGGTACATACCTTTTAGCTGAGGTAAGCAGGAAAAAATGGTAAAGTATAGGCATAAAATCTCAATCCTCATTGAAAGTAAATTTTTTTGAACTGGAGCATGTTGAAGCAAAATCCACATTACATTCCTTACCTAACTTTTTGCAAATGTTTATGTGTATTTCAAGTGAATATTTACTCTCTATATATTCTCTCTCTCTCTCTCTCATGCATGAGTTCAATAATTTTTTGTGCAAATTTCGTAATGACTATTAATTAATCATAAGTTTGAGCATTTACAATGATTATACTTCTGTTCTTAGCTCAAGATAGGAGAATTTAATAAACCAAATTGTAATGAATGAAATATAATTACAACAAGCATAAAATTTCAGATCTGGAAAATAGGGAGAAAGGAATATAGAGGAAGAGATGAATTTGGTTATTCATTGTAATTCACACCCAAAAATATGGGGAATATACAAGTTTATACCGTGCTAAAATGGCTAGAATCCACTTAAGTTGCATTTCTAACTATCTAATAACAAACACTCAAATGTTAACTAAAACCACACCAGTTCCATTTCTTCATTAAATAGAAATTTGAAAGACTTTGTATCTTCTTGCCAAGAGCTGTACTACTCCCTCTCCCCCCTCAAGATGGACAATTAGTGATGAAATGAATGCCAAGCTTGAAAAGTATAGTGTGAAAATTAGAAGCATGAAATGCATTTGGTTAAGACATCAACTAGTTGGACACATGCATGTAGAGACTTAGGTAGGAATAAAACAATGTGCCAAGAAGTAAAATCTGATTAGGCGAGAATCAATTTTCAAGTGCTTGATCTGCTCATTATAAACACGATTAACAAGATATACAGTACATCTTTATTACCACAATATAAAGGGAGAGGTAACTGTAAAGACCAAGGAAAATCAATAGCTAGAAAACTAATCCACTTGAGTTCACAAGCTGATATGAATTAGCTGTGATATTCAGATTCTGCTAAAGACTTTGAAACTGTGGATTATTTATTCGATTCCATAAAATTAAAGATGATCCAATAGAATAATAGAAAAACCAATAAAAGATTCTCTTCAACAACACCAGTTTGCATCACAATAAGCATGGATGGAAGGATTTGGTGTTACCAGATAGAACAAGCCATAAAACATACAATATTTTAAATACTTAACTATGTGAAAAGCACTTGTAAGATGATGCCATGTAGGATCTTGAACAAACTGGCAGAGCTGATAGACACATTAGGTTATGTCATGGCATATAAAGTTAAGATACAAACGTTTGCCTATCAACCTTCCATAGACTCCCATTTTTTAGAGAAGAGGAGAAGAAGTATCATACCTCCAAGAGGAAGTAGCTACAATAGATGTATTGATGATCCCACAATTAGAAACAGTGTCTAGAATATATTTATTTTGACTGAGATAGAGGCCTACAGAAGATCTGGTTATCATAATGCAAGAAAAAAATTTAGCATCCTGTAAATAGTTTTTGTGAAAGCTGAAGTGATTGATTGAATAAAATATTTTATCGATAGAATTACCAACCTGTATCACATCATCCACATGAATTTCAGTTGCAACTAAGCAAAAAAAAAGAGTGTTGAATCCTAATCACGAGTTTCGGTATTTTTCGTTTCAAATTTGTAATTTCCTTTAAGCATGAGTTCAAGCTTTGACCATACGAAATTCATAACCACTCTAAATTAATTTTAAGTTTAGGTATGTGTGCAAAACTCACACACTAGTACTTAATCCCGAGCTCGAGTATCTTTCATGTAAAATTCATACCCATACTTAGTTAATCATGAAATTGATGATTTTATGTTCCATGTTGTAATGACTATTAAGAAAGAGTTGATGATATTCTGTGCAAAACTTGTGATGACTGTTATTCATGAGTTTGAGTATTTTAAGCAACCCCATAAATCAGCTGGTCATTCATGATACCGTGAGATACTAGCAGTTATAATTGTACAATAAAAATGCCTCTCATCGGTTACAGTTAGAGTGGGCGATCGACGCCACACAATAACCCTTACCCTCAGGTCACTTGACGATCAACTTCATAGACTTTCCCAAGAATAGCAATAAACATGGAGACCCAATACAACTAACACAATGTCCTACAAGCGAGAAACATCGGGAGAGCACAATTTTGTTCCCTAATGATGACTACGAGGATCAGCCTTCATGCTAGGCATCATTAGTGTACTACTTTGATAATTAGGCAAACCCATTCAAATTCACCCTACATCTAAGCAATTTAATCTATCAATAATCATATTTAGTTGTCACACCCAATTATAACATAACATTAACCAATGATAATCACATCGATAAAAGGACAAAGGCTACCAGGTTTGACAAAAAACCTAGCAAAGAATCAATTCATAATCTTAACCTAGTTGTTCATCCTAGTCTAAATCATAAATTAATCACACAACAAAGCATAGAACATACTTGATAATCAAAGAACAAAATAGGATAAACCAAATCTCACAAATTCATACTAGAAATGCTTTCCGATTGCTCCCAAGAGTATATTTAGACTAGATTAACAAAACCCATAACATAGAACACATATTTACAAAGAAACATGGAAGAAATTGAAAGATAAAAGGGAAAACAAGGGTTGGAGGCTCCCAAGTCGGACTTAGAGAAATGGGGAAGGAGGGGGGCTATTTATAGTCTAATTTGGTGAAGAAAATGTTAAAGCAGAGGTGCACGGTCATGCACCCTGAAGCACTGGCTGCCCGTTTGGATCCCGAGGGCTCTTTGGAAATTATATGCATTGTAAGGACGAATAAGTATCAAACACGTTTGAGATACAAGTGGGATAATCAAAAATCCCTATCCCAATACATTCCCAAATTGAAATTACAACGATGACTAATCATTGGTGACATCGATGCCAACGGGCTCCTCAGGCTCGCCGATGTCTCCGGCGATGATAACAGCATCTAGGTCACCGATAGGGTCTGACTTATCCATCGCCGCTTGTACCTTGTCATGCCACGGCTTGAAAGCCAAACCCATTTCCAGCCATGCAAAAATCGTACCCACTCTTAGTTAATCATGAAATTGATGATTTGATGTGCCATTTTATAATGACTATTAAACATGAGTTGATGATATTCCGTGCAATACTCGTGATTACTATTGTTCATGAGTTTGTGTATTTTAAGTAGCCCCAGAAATAAGCTAATCATCCATGATACATTGTGCAATAAAAATGCAACTAGCAATTTACATCTGTGCAATAAAAGTGCAACAATCGTAGAAATGTATGATTCTTTCCATTTGTTTGAAATCAACAAAAAATGTTGTTACATGTGGCTTATATTATTAAATGCAAGACTATCTTCATGGCCTCAAAATGTTGGGAAATTAACTTGAAATGCTTTTTTTAAAGGAAATTTACTCGCCCCCTCATTGATTAGTGTCTCAAAAGAATACCCCATGAATAGTATCAATGGAAAGTACATGAATTGTTATGAGGAATTAGTATCAAACACGTTTTGAGATGGAAGAGGGATAATTAAAAGTCCTAGTCCCAATACATTCCCAAAATTGAAATTACAATGTTGATTAGTCATCGGGAACGGCAACACCAACGGGTTCCGTAGGCTTGCTGATGTCACCGGCGACATTTCTGGGTCAACGGCAGTGTCGAATTATCCATCGCCACTCGTGCCTTGTCGAGCCATGACTTGAAAGTTAAATCAATTTCCAGCCATGAAAATTTCATACTTACTCTTAGCTAATCATGAAATTTATGATTTCATGTGCCATGTTGTAATGGCTATTCAACACGAGTTGATGATATTTCATGCAAAACTCGTGATGACTATCATTCATGAGTTTGAGTATTTTAAACAACCCCATAAATTAGCTAATCATTCACAATACCATGAAACACTACAGATTACCACTGTGCAATAAAAATGCAACTAGCAGTTCACGTCTGTGCAATAAAAATGCAACAATCACATAAATGTATGATTCTTTCCATTTGTTCAAAATAAAAAAAAATGTTGCTACATGTGGCTTATCTTGTTAAATGCAAAACTATCTTCAAGGCCTCAAAATATTGGGAACTTAACTTGAAATGCAAAAGTTTGGGAAATTTACTCGCTCCCCCATTTTTTTTGTACTTGAAGAGAATACCCCATCTATGTGACAAAAATTTAAGTAAAAAAGAATCTTTGGTAAGTTATGAACTGTCATGACGAATTAGCATCAAACACGTTTGAGATGCATGAGGGATAATCAAATCTCCCAGTCTCAATACATTCTCAAAATTGAAATTACAATGTTGATTAGTCATCAGCGACAATGATGCCAACAAGTTCCGCAGGCTCAGAGATGTCACTGGCAATGACGACATCGTCTGGATCAATGGCTGGGTCCAACTTATCCATCGCCGCTCATTGATTTGCTTCATTATGCGTGCATTAACCTTTATTTTTTTGTGTAATAATTGGCTTGTTTTATATGTTGGATTGCTAGTATTAGTTGATTTTACGTAACAAAGGGTTTAGATGGCCATGTTTGGGTTTGTTGTCTAAATCTCGCGTTTTGTAGACTTAATTGGTACTAATGAAAATCTTTTATCCACGACACCTATATCCTCCTTTGTTATCATCCTTAGTAGGTCGCTCGTGGGTATTTTTAGTTACATTCTATGTGAAAGACATTCGCAAGGGCGGTAGAAGATATTGAAGGCTGTTCACAAGGTTGACAGAAGAGATTGAAGGCCATTCACTTTAGATTTGTAGTAAATGAAGGCCATATACATAAAAAAGTGGTAGTAGAAGGATGAAGCCAAAGATAGGCGGCATTGGAGTTCAAAAAACTTCTGGGAATGATCAAAGAAGAATAAGCTTTCAAGGCTGGTTCCATTGGATTTATCTCCTTGAGAACCATAAAATTGACTACAAGAACTCTCAAAACGGACTAATGGTTCTTCCGTAGCGAAGGGAAGAAGTTTCGCCTGCTGAAGAACAAACGGGTTAGTGCAGACCGCTCATGGGTGGCACCAACGGCCCGCACCAAATGATGTGGTCTGCACCAAATTCAATGGGCCGCATGCTCAAGTTCCAAGTTTCACTAAAAAAAGACTAAGTATAGGCGCAGCCCATCTCGTTTTCGATGGTCCACACCGTTTCAAGTGCAAAATGTCAAGACCAGCCATTCCGACGGTGTACCATGCCAAACGTCACGGTCTGCACCAAAGGAGATGACATGGACCAACCCAAATTAAACGGCCCATGCCAAGGAGATGCACAGACCGAGCCAGATCCTGCGTCCTGCATCAGCGTGGATCAAATAGGCCACGCCAGATCTGGCACCCTACTGATGTGGGTTATATTGTGTTCATATTTTGTGGGATCATTATGATTTTATTGAGATATAATTTGCACTTTAAGGTGTTTTGGTGCAGGAATTCATGGATTGTGAAGAATTGAGAGAGAGCTATACATTGTACTCTTTTTCCCTTAACCAATGATTTTTTCCCATTGAATTTTCCAGGTTAAGATTTTTAATGAGGCGATGTGCTCCAATAGAAAATGTTCTTATTTTGTAAGACATTTTTCCAGAGATGAAGGAAAAGAGGCAAAAGCAGATTTGCTTAAGTTATGAGATTAAAAGTGAATTATTGAAGAGATGTGGATTTGAAGAAATTTAAAATATTCACTTCCCATATTGATAAGGATTGTACTATTTGCTTCCATTTGAAATTCCTTAATTGTCGGAATTAGTTATAGAATTAGAATAGATATTATCTTATTTCCTTATTTCTTCCGTAAGAAGAAAAGTAGTTACAAGCCGATTTGGTTTTGATTTTAGTTTTGCGTATATAAATATACATACGGCCAAATAACAAAAGAAAAAAAAATTCGAACACACACATATACATATACGGAGAGCAGACATTGTAATAGTCAGGCAAGGGTTTGGTTAAGGTATCAATATTGGTTCTTGAATACTCCAAAGGTAGCAGCATTGATAAGGATGCTTGCAATCAATTATTTGGTTTGATTTTATTGTTTCCGTCACTATTGTGTTTGATTCATGAGTAGGAGACAGTCGGCCTGTCCATAAGCTTATGGATAGGCCATTTATTTCTTACCTTATGCACTGCATTTCTTAAATTACATACAAAATTTAAATTATTGAAAATATTTTTTTATATCATATATTTTTATATCATATATTTTTATATTTTCACATTCAAATACATATTATTACTTGTTTTAACTTATAAAATGCAATATTTAAATCTTATAAAAAATTACAACATTTAAGCCAAATGCCCCTGAGGACTGTCCATAAGCTTATGGAAAGGCCGCCTTTCCTGAGACTTTATGTATTGTTTTTATATTTTTTGTTTGTTTAGTTTAATCGTTATGAGTAGCTAATTTATATATCGGTATGGAATAACAATCATTAGTTTATGAATCGTGAGGCCTAATTATTTTATAATTAATTCTTACGTGTTCTTGATTGTTCTTGGTTTATTTTATTCTTGATATATTTAAGCCATATCAACTTGAATATTATTGGGATAATGCTATCTAATTCCACCAATATGTAATCGTTGGAAAGGGTTAGTAAGTAGCGAGTTCTTGTGAAAAATAGCTAACAAGGTAAGACTCTAATAGCAAGATGGGGAACAATTAAGTGTGCGTTACTATTTGCTTTTACTTTGGTAATTGCTATATCGGGTTCATTTCATTCTTAATGCTATCGAGGTGTATATCTTGTTCAGTGAATACTTTCCGGGGGCATCTTGGTAACAGAAACAATTAGTTAATTATAATTGGTTAATTATGGATAAAGTACGAAATAATTTGGGAGGTTAAGCGTACCTACTTTCCTATAACTGATAGATGCATATGAATTGACTTAGGGTAATATGCAAATATAACCCTATATGTTGGAGAAAGTGCAAATATAACCCTGAGTTGTTTTTTAGTGCAAATATAACCCTAACTATTATACATATGTGCAAATATAGCCCTAACTATTATACATATGTGCAAATATAACCCTAAAGCCATTATTTCCGGCATTGACTGACCAGGGTTATATTTTCATTTTCAATTATCGCAGGGTTAAATCTGCACTTTCATTATTGCAGGATTATATTTGCACTTTCATCAATTATATAGGGTTGTATATGCACTTTTCTTATTGATTTATCTTTGCGCCTATGATTGATGTTTAACTAATGTGAGTTATTCCGAACTGATTACCTTATTCATATATTTTATAGATTTTTATATATTTTTTGTTTGCATTATTATTTCATATTTTATATTAGTTAGTTGCATTATTAGTTGTTAGATAAATATAAAAATTAAGGCGTGGTGGCTACACCAAAAGTGTTCTCTATTAGTAGGAATTTTATTATAGTTTTTGCTCCATTCCTTGTGGGATCGACTATGCTTACTACTGTGCTAATCTCATCTGTAGAGTTTGCAGATTATTTTGGTGAGTGAAACAACGTTCAACAAATTGGCGCCGCTGCCGGGGAACGGTAAGTCTATTTCTATGTTTTTTCCTACTCATCCGTGTGTTAGTGTGCTTGGTTTATGAGCAGATTAACTAGGCCAAATTTAATATTCGACCCGGAAGTTGAGAGGACAGTGAAGAAGAACAGAAAGCGAACAAAGGTGCGGAAAGTAGTTTTTGCCAAGACCCTTCGGTTTGGCCAAACTGAACCCCGTCATTATTTCAGCAACCAACTCTGATTCGGGAACTGATATCGAGATGGACGGAGCTGACCAAAATCTTATTCCAGGGCAGAACCCAAATAATCCATACATGTGGGAACTTACTGGTCATAGTGAAGATGATCCCCCCACTCCTATTCAGCTGCCAGAGACCAAAAATCCTATTGAAATCAAGCAGGTGTTCCTGAACATACTCCCCAAGTTCCACGGGAGAAGCACTGGAGACCCTTATAATTTTCTGAGCGAATTTGTCAAGATTTGTAAGGTTCAAAAGAGGCCATCCACCGTGACAGAAGATCAATTCAAATTGGTGGCATTCCCATTCAGTTTGACAAGAGCAGCAAATAAGTGGTTTTCGAGCTTGCCCCCCAACTCTATTGCGACAATATTTGTTCTTGGAGTACTACTTTCCAGCCACAAGAACAGATTCCTTGAAGAAGGAGATCACAAGCATCAAGCAAGAGTATGATGAGCGCTTGAGTATGTATTAGCTGAGGTTCAGGAAGTTGGTAGACATTTTCCCTAATCACCAAATGACGGAAGGCCAGTTGCTTTAATGCTTCTATCAAGGGATGACATCCAGCAACAAGGAATTGGTGAACTCTTCCAGTAGTGGTGGATTTTCTCACCTTTGAGTGAATAAAGCTAGAGAGATCATCAAGAGGTTGGTGGATTCCAAGAAGGAGTATGATCAACAGGAAGTCAGAATCTTGAAGAAGGTGGCACAAAAGATGAAAGAACTCACTGACGGGGGGACCGGTTTGCCCAAATGAAACTCTGCGACAAAAAATTAGATTCAAGAGTCGGAGGAGAAATGCGACACCACTATCATACAACACCCAAATCCTGAACTTCTAGAGTTCATTCATGACGGTAAGTCTAGGGTATCAGTGGAGGTAAGTAAAAAGCCAACCTTACATGATCCCTCGATTAAAATTCTTCCACCATTCCCTAGTAGATTAGAAAAGAAAAAGGAAGAGCCTATGGATTTTGTATCAATTTTTGGAAAAATGGATATTAATCTTTCGTTCTTGCAGGCAATAAGGTTACCACCAATAAGCAAGTTGTTGATAGAATTTATTGCAGGAAAGCCAAAGGATTCAAGCAAGATCATAGTGAGTGAATCTGTGTTAGCTGTGATCCAAAGATAAATGCCTCAAAAGTGCAAGGACCCAGGTATGTTTTCCTTACCTTGTTACATTGGAGATAAGTAGATTGATCCTGCCATGTGTGATTTAGGAGCTTCGATTAATGTTATGCCATTATCTGTGTATCAAACTTGGAATGGAGCTGAAATGGTAGACACTAGAGTGGTAATTCAATTGGTAGATAAATCTTGTGTATGTCCTGAAGGGTTGTTGGAAAATGTGCTTTTGCGAGTCAATAACTTTGTGTACCCCGCATATGTTTATGTGGTAAAAATGAATCATACTAATGATAAGGGAACACAGGGGGTATTGTTGGGTCGTCCATTTTTGAAAATGGAAAACACCATTATTAAAGTTGGGAATGATACTATTTCTCTTGATTATTTTGGTGATAAGTACACACTCAACATTGATAAACCCATACAGAAATCTATAGATGCTGAGAATGTGAATGCAATTGATCATAATGACCCGTTTGTCCAAGATTCTCTTGAGACTAAAGTTTTACAGGATAAGATGGGAATTCAAATTCCTACAAGTCCAGAAGAGGTAAATGTTCAAGTCTCAAGCGATAAGAAAATTTGCATGTTGTGTTCAGTGTACTTTCAGAAAGTGGTGCCTAGAACTAAAATAAATCAAGGAATGCCCAACTCGACTCAGTCCGAAGCGGATGTTTGAAAAAATTCTGAAGTGCGTACAGGGTCCGGTTTTCCCAAACGAAACCCGCCCGTCGGACTTGTTCCATCGGATGCGAAAACCTCAAATTTGGAGTTGAAGGCGTTAACACCCGATCTGAAGCATTTTTATAAAGGAGATGATGATACTCTTCCAGTGAGTATGGAGTCACTCAAGTGTGAGGAAGAAAGAAAGTTCCAACTCCAAGAATTAGGAGATCTAAGATTGAAAGGGTTTGATCAAGCTATGCGGTACAAGGAGCGCAATAAGATGTGGCATGCAAAGAATTTGAAGTTAGAGAAATTTTTGGTTGGGCAGAAAGTTCTTATTTTTGAGTCCAACTTTCGACATATGTCATGGAAATTCAAGTCTAAATGGACTATACCATTCAAAGTGGCTTATGTTTGGCCTGATGGGATGGTAGAGATTATAAGCATGGACGCAAAAAGGACATTTCCCGTCGATAGTCATCGCCTTACGCCGTATTATGATGCTTCTTGGGTGGCATTAATGAAAGAAATTCCATTGTGCCCAACAAATAATCATTAAAGGCATCCGAAAGTCTAGCCAAAGACTATAAACAAAAGCGCTAATTGGGAGGCAACCCAATTTTCTTCGTTTTTTTTCTTTTAAGTTTTTTTTACTTTTAGGAATTTCAATTTCTCATCTGATCTCAATTCTTGATCTACAGAGTTGAAGTACTTGAATTTTCACCATGGAGAGTTCACACATTTTGGAAAGTTGGACTCATGAACCTGGGACTCGCGGGGTTCCGTTTGGCCAAATTGAAGGCATGCAGCAGAACCTGATTATGATCAAACACTCTCCTCTTGATTGGAAATTTCTCTGAAACCCACCATTATAAGTTCCCTCTTCCTTTGTCACTTTTTTAAAGATGTTGACTGTGTGTTTAACCTTTTTTCATAAGAGCTTTGCATTATTTGCTTGAGGGTAAGCAAAGTTTAAATGTGAGGAGGTTTAGTGTGTTTTGTTTTGTATTTTTTTGAAAATAAAAAGAAAAAAATTTATTTTAATTTCATTTTTTTGTTCAAACATCTGTTTTGAGTCGATAGTTTGACATGAAGAAATTATAGTGGCTCTTGATAAAAGTACCCTGCCGGTTGTAAACTTCATTGTAACAAATGTAAATCTGATATGCCTTGAGGTTTTTGAATGAGATATTCTATGATTTGTGAAATTTGATTGATATGATTTTTGTGAGGACGAAAAAGGACGAGTTTAATTGAATATTTTAGCCTACTAAAGTGAGGTTTGAGCTAGAGTAGAGCACTCTCTACACTAATATTTATTCTAAGAGATCACATTGTTATAATTGGAGTTGTTATGTGTGAAAGTGATGGAAAGCACTAGGATGAACCACACAGCTTAAATTGCCTACCAATTACATTAACCCCTAGTGAAACACTTTGAAGCTTTGACTATGTTCTTTGATATGAGTTACTATATATTTAGCTAAATCCTTGTTTTATCCTTTCTCTTGGCCCTATTATGCATGTTCTTGGAGTTGATGTTGATGAATTCATCCATTGTGTTCTCTTGAGTTGATGAAATTACTGAGTATGTGTTCAGTTTGCCCAGACTGAACGGTTTCAAAATTGAAGCCTGGATTTTATTATGAACAATGACACTGTGGTTCCGTTTGGCCAAACTGGAGGGCGTAACCGTGAAAAAAAGAGAAAAAAAGATCTTATTGGTAATGTTGCGATTTCTCTCTCAAAAGTATTGGTTTTGGACGATATTGGAGAAGAATGGTGCTGGAAAAATTTTAAAAAGAAAAAAGAAAAATAAAATAGCACCTACATTGATGTGATATTACTTGGCTTTCTCATAACAGCCATGAGATGAAGATTATTGGTGTATGTATACTATACATGGATGGTGGTTGAAGAAAAAGACATGCATAATATTTTGATCGATATTGTTTGAGCTTAGAACCCTTAGGATCTTACCAATCTGAATGATCCCTATCCCCATTACAACCCTTGAGAAAGACCTTCCTTGTTTGCATATTAACTTCTCGATGTTATAACTTGTGAATTATTTGAGTGAATGTCCTTCATATATTGAGAGTGATTGAGTGAAACCGTGAGAAATATTCATTGCTTGTCCAATTTTGACTAAAATGATGATTGAATATCATGATCTTGAACATTTTCATTTAAATTACTTTAAATATTGATGATTTCCAAGTGCGTTAACGTGATCCTTTACTCCTTGGCAGGGAAAAATTTATCGTTATAAGAGTATAATCTAGAGTTTTTAAATGTTAAATTTTTATTAGTCTCATTATGTGATTTGTGTTTCTATCTTACTTTTTCTTTTTTAGGGACATTTTAGATAAAGTCTTATGAGGGAATGAGAACTTATGAACATTTTGGATTGTTGATTGTTCTTATATTCTTCACTTCATACTTGAGGACAAGTATGATTCAAGTGTGAGGATATTTGATGTGTGTTATATTGTGTTCATATTTTGTGGGATTATTATGATTTTATTGAGATATAATTTTCACTTTAAGGTGTTTTTGGTGCAGGAATTCATGGATTGTCAAGAATGGAGAGAGATCTATACATTGTACTCTTTTTCCCTTAACCAATGATTTTTTCCCATTGGGTTTTCCAGGTTAACGTTTTTAATGAGGCGATGTGCTTCAATGGAAAATGTTCTTATTTTATAAGACATTTTTCCAGAGATGAAGGAAGAGAGGCAAAAGCAGAATTGCTGAAGTTATGGGGTGAAAAATGAATTATTGAAGAGATGTGGATTTGAAGAAATAAAAAATATTTACTTCCCATATTGGTAAGGATTGTACAATCTCCTTCCGTTTGAAATTACTTAATTGTAGGAATTAGTTATAGAATTGAATAGATATTATATTATTTCCTTATTTCCTTATTATATTATTACATAAGATTGGATAAAATTTTGAAGTCCGAAATGATCTGGTCCTCTGCTTTTCTCTATTGAATTCGGGCCTTTGCTTTGGATTGGAGCCCACCACTTTCTTCTGTCTGGTTGATTGAAGATAGTGGAAGCTGGGATCCACTTCTGTTACTTCTTTGAATTATTGGGTTCAATTTCTGTGGATGCTAGGATCCACCACTTTTGCTTGTCTGGTGCTTTGTACCGTAGTGGAGTGTAGGTCCCTCCACTATCTTCTGGAATACATCATAATTTACCTCACTCAGAGGTTAAATGGATCTTGACTGCCTTGATCATACATTTGACTGTCTTCAGTTTTAATGGTTTTTTCCTGACTTTTGAGTCACTTGTAAAATGCTAAAATTTTTTGAAGATCTTCATCTTGTTCAATTGCTGGAATCGAAGATCCTGGAATGTGCTGTGGTTGTAATATCTGCTGAATTTGTGTTGGGCAAGGAATCTGCTGAATTGGTGTTGGTAGAATGATGGTTGGAATAATGGAAGTACTTCCCTGTTTTGGTGTAATTCTAAGTTTCTCTCCTGTTTGGAAATAATGAGTGACTGCTTTAGGAGAGCAAAATTCTGGATTATAGCTACCCCACCATTTAATTTTATACAGCCTAACTAAGGAGAAGGTCTATTTGAATGAATAGGTTTGATTTGGAAGCTCCAAGCAAATATCCAAGGAACTCGAAAAATGGCATGAAATAAAATGTCTTTTTCGAAAGGTTTGATTTTGCTTAGTGTTTTAGTGCTGAGGGTCTGGAATGTTTGAAATCCTTCTAATATGGGCTTTGGGTATATGTCCGTAGATGGCCCAAATATGCACCACCAATCAATAAACCATACTGGAATGTGATTATTGAATGTTTGGTGAAAATTAATAAACCATGAATGATCAAATGACCTGATAAAGAAAGCTATATACCAGGCTGTCATGTAATCAGCATAATTAAATCAGTGGGGAAATAATCAACTGAAAAAGTATTAAGGGAATGAATATTGGAGAATTGATGAGGGCTAAGGATTTGTTTGATATATATTTTTGAGTAATCTATCCTACTAGGGTTATTTTTATTTGGAATATGTTAGATGTCAATGGACTGGGTATCTACCAAAATAAGTTCGTAATATTGTTGAGTCTTATGGATGTCATCAGCCATCCAGGGAGAGGATGGTAAAAAGAGATTTGAAACAAAAATTTATAGTTGTGGAATATCTGGTTCAAATTCAAAATGAGTAACTATAATATGTTCCGGATTGGGTTTATGAAAATAAGCTTGAGTTTTGGAACCTGATGGAAATGATTTGGTACTAGGTAATGGAGTATATGCTCTGGGTAGAGGTGTGAAATTTGAAGTTAAATTGGAAGGGATGGAGTCTGATGTAGAATGTAACCTGGAATGGGGAGTTTGAGCTATAGTGGAATATGTCAATGGGGGAAAATCCTGAGAAGGAGTGATTGGAGTCAATGGTTTTGGAATATAATCTTTTGCTGATCTTGAATTAGAAGAAGTGGAAGAACTTGAATTTTTACTCATGATAACCTGTAAGAAATTCTCTTGTTAGAAAATCTGGAAGAGAATTATCCTTTCCTTTGATAAATTGAATATGAAAATCGAATACTGATAAAATAGCTTGCCATCTGGCAAAAATCTGTTTTGAAACTAAAATTTTAACATCTTTTTGCAAAATGTCGTTTGCTGATTTACAGTCAATTTTTAATAAATTTTTTTTATTATATAAATCATCCTGAAATTTTGAAATGCATAAAACTATGGATAACACTTCTTGTTTAACTGTTGAATAATTTTTTTTGTGTATTTGTCCAAAATCCTGAATAATACCTAACTATGGATACTTTTCCTAGATGAATTTGTTTTAATATGCATCCATATTCTATTTTAGAAGCATCTGTTTCTACTATCTTGAATGCTTCTTGTTGTGGAATACCTAAACATGGTAATGATTTGGCTTTTAATTTAATTTGTTTTACTAGATTAGTGTGTTTTTCTGACCATGCAGAGGGATTGAATTTTAATCGTTCATATAGATCTTTACATATAATTTTAATATTGGGAAAGAAATCAGAAATATAATTGACACATCCTAAAAATCTTTGTAATTGATTTTTATCTTTAATTTCATCTAGAAATTTATCTGCAAATTCAATTGATCTTTGAATGGGTTTAATTTGTCCTAAATGTATGTCAAATCCTAAGAATCTAACTTTAGTCTGGAATAGTTTCATTTTAGGTTCGGATATGACCAAACCATTTCCTTTCATAACTTTTAATAAAATATATAAGTGTTTGAATTGGCTATCAATTGTATTTGAATAAACTAATATGTCATCAATATAGACAATTACAAATGATGAGTAAGGAGTAAATATGTCATTCATTATTTTCTGGAATTCAAATGGTGCATTTTTTAATCCAAATGGCATGACATTCCATTCATATTGGCCAAATGGAACTACGAATGTCGTCTTATATTTATCTTTTTCATCTATCTGAATTTGCCAATATCCTGATTTCAAATCAAATTTTGAAAATATTTTTGCATTAACTAATATATTAATCAAATCTCACTTGTTGAGAATAGGATATCTAATCCATTGTAAAACTTTATTTAATGGTTTATAATTTATCACTAATCTAGGTATTCCTCTTTCCTTTTCTGCATTTTTATTGACATAAAATGCCGAGCAACTCCATGGAGATTTGCTCTTCCTTATTAATCTTTTTTCTAAATGACTTTGAATTTCTTGTTTACATAATTCTATTAATTCAGCATTCATTTTAATAGGTCTAGCCTTAGTGGGAATATGTTGCTCATTAAATTCTTTGTCATAGGGTAATGAAACAATATGTTTTTTTCTATCCCAAAAGGCATTGGGATGGTTTGAACATACTTGATTTTGAAAATCCTGTTCTAATTTTTTAATTTTTTCTTTTATTACTTTATTGTCCAATTGTTCTTCTATTTTTAAATAACTTAATTCTTCTTTTAAAAATAGAATGTCTTTCTGTTTTCTATTTAAAACACTTATTTTCTTATATATAGAATTAGATTGTAATAAGTGTAGCTCGATTTGGCTAGGAGGACTAATAAAAGAGAATAATAAGTTTTTTCCTAATATTTTTGTACTAATTCCTTCTTGAGTGTTTTTAAAAGGGGTTATTTAATATAAAAATGGATTTCCTAATACTGCATCATAAGATACATTTTCTAATATTAAAAATTAATGTTTAATACAATAATCATTATTACATATAAATCCATTGGATAATTTCTTTTTAATAATCATTGGAGTACCATTCGTAGCTGATAATTGTTCATTGGTTTTTTCTAAATATTTTCTTGGAATAATTCTTGATCTAATACAGGATTAATCTGCCCCACTATCAATTAATGCTACTGTGGTTGTACTAAAATTTTGAACACCTATTGTAACTAATGAATACCATTTTTCCATATTAATTTTATTAATAACATTAAAAAACTGTTGATGAGATGGGGTCTCAGTTGATATTGGAATGTAAGAACTACTAAGTTTTTCTAATGTTCCAATTTTTAATTCTAATTCTAAATCTTTTTCTTTTAAAGCATTTAATTCATCTTTGATATGATTAATTTATTATTTTAATAAATTAATTTATTTTCTTAAATCTTGAGAAGTTGTTGGATTTATTACTGGTTTCTTTTTTTCTAATTATGAATATTTTTTAATTGTTTTACTTAAACTGAAGGCTTCTGTTATTGTTGGTTTACTTTCTTCCAATACTAAATTTTTCAATCTTTGTATATATTCTGTTTTATCTTCAGAGTCTCCTATTTTATCTATCATATCTAGTAACTCTTTTCTTTTACTATTTGTACTATTTAACATATTAATGGTTGGAATGTTACATTGGCATATATCTTCAAAACCACTTGAAGATTCTTAACTTGATTCATAATTTGATTGTTTAGTTTCTGAATTATCAATTAATATGGATAATAATTTATTTCTTAATTCTTGGTCTTCTAAAGCATTAATTTTCTTTTCTGTTTTACGGTAATTTGCAGTATGACCAAATTTTTTACATTTTTTACATTGAATATTTTGAAACCTATTTTGTTTTTTTATTGAATTTTCTCTGTCTAGGATTTATCTTTTCATAATTATGATTATTCATTTTATGATAATATTTATGCCTCCTAAATTTAGGATTCCTCACATGTTTGTACTGAGATGATGGGGGTTTGATTCCTGTTATACCAAATTGTTGGCAAAATGAACCCATCTCCTTTCTTTCTGAACCATATTTATGTTAAATTTTTAAATCTTGACATAAAGTTAAGGCTTCTTTCTTTACGAAAGCAAAAATTTGACCAAAAGTTAGTGTATTATAATCTATCTTATCTGTTCCTAATGTTTTTTGTAAATTTGTTATTATTCTTTGAGAAAATAAGTTTGGTAATCTTGCAATAAATTTTTATTTCCAAAATGGAGAGTTTGAATCCGTTCTTCTGAAAACTTGTGTCAAAAATATATCTTTATACCACTTAAAATCAGTTAATGTTGGGCATCTTAAATTAGTTAAACATATTTTTGAAATCTCTACTGCTTCTTCTGGGTTTCCTACAAAATATATTGATATGACATATAATAAAAATGCGGATCCATCTGGAACCATTACAAAATTTATTTCATCTCCTTCTCCCTGAGCTTCTTCAATTTCATGGTTCATAATATTTTGTTTTTCTGCTAAGGTGAGATGATTATCCCACCAACCTTTTAATTGACCAGTAAATCCTGTTACTAATAACATTACTATGTTTGGTTCCGAAGTGTTTAAATTTGCTTTGTAGGCCATTCTGGCCATGCCCATTTCTTGTAATATATTTAATATTTGATATTCTGATAATCCATCTATGTTCCATTGATATATGGATGAACCATCATAACTATTTAATGTTGGATTTCTTTCTTCATATTGAATATCTGGAGGAGTACGTCTAGGATAATAAGCTTTTGTATTATGATTCCTCCAATTGTTGTGATATTTGTGAGTTTTTAATTTATTAATTTGCATCTCAGGTTTATCTTCTAATTGTCCTTGAAATTGTTGTTCTATTGAACCAATTTGTTTATCAAAATAATCTTCTGACTCTTCTTCCGATATTTCAGAAGAGGAATCATCTGAACTCCCTAATACTTGTGGATTTACTTGGGATAACTCCTATTTGTTTAGAACTACTAGCCTTATCCTTTTGTTTTAGTGATAATGATTCTTCCATTTGTTTTGAAAAAGGTGATACCTGAAAATGAGGTTTAGAAAGTTTAGTTTGAAATGTCTCTAGCTTGTTATCTAATTTAGTAGAAATAAAATCAACTTGATTTGATATATTGTGCAATATTTGATTTGAATAATTATTCTGTTGATAAACTTTTTTAAGATCTCCTAAATTTATAGATTCTATATTTGCTCCTTCTCTTCCTGATTTTAGAGGGGAGGCTGTTACGGTAATATTATCAGTGGTAATATCTAATAACTTGAATGGTGAGTGTATAGAACTAACCACTGTATTATTTTGCAATTTCCATTTTTTATATAAATTTGACTGGACATTTATTACTGGAATTTCTATGAATTTATCTTTTCTTATTATTCATTCTTTTTTCAAATAATATTCTAACCACATAAAAAATTTCATTTGTTTAATTTTATTTTCTGATAATTCCTTATATAATTCTTGTTTTAATTTTTCTCTTGTTTCATTACTAAGTTTTTCAAACCAAGATCTATTAGTAATATTTCCTATACTATAATAATCATTGTTTAAATATATTTTATCAATTACAAATTCTTCTATGCTATTCATCATATTGATTTCAGATTGTCTCATTTGACTAGGAGTTGGAGAACCTATTGAAGAACTAGTATCTGGAATAACTTCTGGCAATGGAGTAGAATATCTTACTCTTGCATCATTAAAGTGTATAAGGATATCGATGTTGAATACCTATGAGTTCTATAACTATCTGTATTTGAATATCTGGATGATTGGCCTTGAGAAAATCTACCGGACATTGATTTGTTAAATTTTATTAATACTTTGCCATCATTCCGTTCTTCTATTGTTGATGGTTCAGTAATTCTTATGTTTCTTTGGATTCCTAATGGTCTTTCTGCCAATATTTCTTCAGGAATAGTAATTTCATTCCATTTTAATAATTTAGGTGTTTCTATCTGAATATTATCTGAATTTGTTGTCACATATACTGATTCTTCTTCTTCTGTTGGAATCATTGATTGCATTAGTTTGAAATATACTGTGTAGATTAATACAAAGTGTTATGTATCATTAACTATTCTATCTTGTTTTAATTGAATATCTAGTTTTAAAGAATCCATTATATGTGGATCTGTTAAGCTAACTGAATAGCAATCAAATCTTGTTGTACCATTACATATATTAGTTTGTACCATTGCTAATATAAAATATTTATATCTTATTAATCTATCATCTCTAAGTGCCATTAATATAGGAGTATCTATTCCTAATCTGACTAATGGATGTAATGCAATTTGAACTAGACCAAAATGCAAGAACCTATAATTTTGTTCTCTATATTTTTGAATAGCCCTAGATGATAATAATTGGATTGACTGTACTTTCTGATTCATTGGCAATATTTCCTCATGAATTTTAATGGAGTATGATTTATTGAATTCTAATATACCATATTGATAAATTGATTTAATAGTTTTATTGGGTAAAATTTGTTGGATTTCATGACTTTGTAAAATATTTGATGATTTAGATCCTGGACTTGTAGCACTTGAGCTGCCGAATAAAAATATATTTATTCTTTCTCCCATATTAAATTATTAGTAATTGATCAGTGTATTGTTGTATTAATCACATGTATCTTAACGGGACCACACCTATACCTTACGTGGACCACCTCTCCTTAGGCTGACCAACCAATTTATAGGCTCTGGATGCTAAACCAACGCTAAGAGTATACAAGTTAATACAAACACTAAACTTCTCAATTGATAATAATTTAACACTTCAGTGGGGATTAAAAGACAATTAAACTTGGCTCTGATACCAAATATTCCCAGGGATAATGAACAGTAGTGAATAGTAAAGTGTACATGATTGATCTGCCCCACTATCAATTAATGCTACTATGGTTGTACTAAAATTTTGAACACCTATTGTAACTAATGAATACCATTTTCCCATATTAATTTTATTAATAACATTAAAAAACTTTTGATGAAATGGGGTCTCAGTTGATATTGGAATGTAAGAACTACTAGGTTTTTCTAAAGTTCCAATTTTTAATTCTAATTCTAAATCTTGGGATATAACTCCTATTTGTTTAGAACTACTAGCCTTATCCTTTTGTTTTAGTGATAATGATTCTTCCATTTGTTTTCAAAAAGGAGATACCTGAAAATGAGGTTTAGAAAGTAAATTTAGGAGGCATAAATATTATCATAAAAAGAATAATCATAATTATGAAAAGATAAATCTTGGACAGAGAAAATTCAATAAAAAACAAAATAGGTTTCAAAATATTCAATGTTTTAAATGTAAAACATTTGGTCATACTGCAAATTACTGTAAAACAGAAAAGAAAATTAATGTTTTAGAAGACCAAGAATTAAGAAATAAATTACTATCCATATTAATTGATAATTCAGAAACTGAACAATCAAATTATGAATCAAGTTCAGAATCTTCAAGTGGTTATGAAGATATGTGCCAATGTAACATTCCAACCATTAATATGTTAAATAGTACAAATAGTAAAAGAAAAGAGTTACTAGATATGATAGATAAATAGGAGACTCTGAAGATAAAATAGAATATATACAAAGATTGAAAAATTTAATATTGGAAGAAAGTAAACCAAGAATAACAGAAGCCTTCAGTTTAAGTAAAATAATTAAAAAATTCCAGAATTAGAAGGGTTTAGGGTTTAGGGTTTAGGGAGACATTGTAATAGTCAGGCAAGGATTTGGTTAGTTAAGGTATCAATCTTGGTTCCTGATTACTCCAAAGGCAGCACCATTGATAAGGATGCATGCAATCAATTATTTGATGTGATTTTATTGTTTCCGCCACTATTCTATTTGATTAATTATGTATTTTTTTTAGAGTGAGTCTCCTGATAGGCGGCCTGTCCATAAGTTTATGAACATGCCACTTATTCCTTATCTTTTACATTGCATTTTTTAAATTACATACAAAATTTAAAAATTTTGAAAATATTTTAATATATCATATATTTTATATTTTCACCTTCAAATACATAATATTACTTGTTTTAACTTATAAAATGCAATATTTAAATTTTATAAAAAAATTACAAAATTTAAGACAAATGCCCCTGAGGACTGTCCTTAAACTTATGGAAATGTCGCCTTTCCCTTGTTTTTATATTTTTTGTTTGTTTAGTTTAATCATTATGAGTAGCTAATTTATATATAGGCATGGAATAACAAGCATTAGTTTATGAATCGTGAAGACTAATTGTTTTATAATTAATTATTATGTGTTCTTGATGGTTCTTGGTTTATTTTATTCTTGATATATTTTAGCCTGATCAACTTGAATATTATTGGGATAATGCTATATAATTCCACCAATACGTAATCATTGGAAAGGGTTAGTAAGTAGCGAGTTCTTGTGAAAAACAGCTAACTAGCTAAGACTGTAATAGCAAGATGGGGAACAATTAAGTGTGCATTACTATTTGCTTTTACTTTTGTAATTGCTACATCGGGTTCTTTTTATTCTTAATTCTACCGAGGTGTGTATCTGGTTAAGCGAATACTTTCCGGGGGCATCTTGGTAAGAGAAACATTTAGTTAATTATAATTTGTTAATTGTCGATAAAGTACGATAGAATTGGGGAGGTTAAGCATACCTACTTTCCTATAACTGATAGATGGATATGAATTGATTTATCTTTGAGCCTATGATCGATGTTTAACTAATGTGAGTTATTCCGAGCCGATTACCTTATTCATATATTTTATAGTTTTTATATATTTTTTATTTGCATTATTATTTCATATTTTATATTAGTTAGTTGTATTATTAGTTGTTAGATAAATCTGAAAATTAAGGCGTGGTGGCTACACCAAAAATGTTCTATATTAGTAGGAATTTTATTATAGTTTATACTCCATTCCTCGTGGGATCAACTCTGCTTAGTACTGTGCTAATCTCTTCTATAGAGTTTGCAGATTATTTTGGTGAGTGAAATGACGTTCACCAAATTGGCGCCATTGCCGGGGAATGGTAAGTCAATTGCTATGTTTTTTTCCTACTCATTCATGTGTTAGTGTGCTTGGTTTATGAGCAGATCATCCAGGCCAAATTTAATATTCGACCCGAAAGTCGAGAGGACAGCCAAGCATAACAGAAAGCGAAGAAAGGCGCGGAAAGCAGTTTCTACTGAGACCCTTCGGTTTGGCCAAACCAAACCCATCACGATTTCAGCAACCACATCTGATTCGAGAACTGATATCGAGATGGACGGAGCTGACTGAAATCAGAATCCTGGGCAGAACATTCCAGAGAGAGAAACAATCTCTCTTATTTCTTTCTTTCCTTTTTTATTTTGCTTTGATTCTATGATATGGAATTCAAAAATTTATTGAATTCCATGTTAATGGAGTAGTTTCCATTGTTTGAGGATAATTGTATTCATCTGTTGATTGATGTTTTTGTGAGATTCTTAGATCATCATAATTTTTGTGCTTGTGATATTATTGTGACTTGTTCTTGAATGTTACAATTGCATGAGTTGTACACTCCATTGGAACACACTCTAGTCTATATTCATGTTGGTGCAAATATTGATGCCCCCCGGGGAAGAAAAACCTCATATGTGTTATGGGTAGCAGGGTATGGGTCCGCTTGGGTGTACGCACAGAGGTCTTTTCTGAGTATTGCTCTGTTATATTGGTAGAACACCAGTCTTAGATGATTACGTAAAGTAGTCTGATGGTTATAAGTAGAGATAGTGAAAAGTAGCAAGCTAGGGTCGCAAGAGGCCCTAGTGTCATAGATAAGGTGCCTACTTCCCTTTGCCTCGTTCGTTGGCCTAGGGAGTAGAGCATCCATGGTGGAACACCCGGGGCATAATCATACGGGGGAGAAATAGACCTACAACAATGATTGGACCGTGTTGTACTCCCCTAATTATGGAGGCAGTGTTGATGGAAGGTTGCAAGTGCACCCGACGTGACAGAAACATGAAAGTGTATTCCATCGACCACACTATGTGTCACACTTTGTGTTATGAGCACTAGATTTGGTTAGTCTAAATCTCACATGTGAATGAATCGAGGATTAAAGCATTAAATAAACCATGTTACTCAATCATTACCCAAGTTCTAGCTTATATAGTTCACATGCCTTTTACTTCCATGTTGTAGTTTTTAGTTGAAAAACCAAACCCCCTTGTTTACTATACTATCTATTCCTAGCAACATGTACATATAGATAACCCATACGTGGTTGTGTGTGATTGACTTTTAGGCCCTAGCATCTCTGTGGACATACACATGGCTTACTGCTAACCACCCTATAGGTAGCATAGTAGTGAGTTGGGTGAAGAACTATAAATTTTATCTTTGACCCCTTTGATCTCAACCTCTGCTCGGTTTAATTAGCTACAACTAATGACCCCGAGTGGAGACAGATCAAATTTTGATGCCATTGCCGGGGATGCAAGTTATCTTAAATCTCAATTAGCATAACATGTTAGTATTGTTTTTATTATATTTTATTGTTTCATGTTGATCTTTTGTAATAGCTATCTTGTTTCCTTTTGATATGTTTTCTAGTGTTGTCTTTAGAAAGGTACTGTTAGCCCCTAGTTTATGGTACTACAACAAACTTAGGCGTTCTGCATTACCCGACTGATAACACAGGTAGTAGGAAATGAAGGAAGAGGAGAGATAGAGTAGAGGTTTAACCTAAGCTGTTAGTATTGGTAGAAGAACCACAAGAAATGGCAGAGGACAATAGAATGTTGTGGGAGCTTATGGCCCCTAATCAGGAGAGTCAGCTGCTATGCATCAAATTCCCCCCGTTACCTTCAAATGCGAGTTGTGAGCTAAAGAGCGGAATAATCCATTGTCTTCCCACCTTCCACGGGATGACAGGGGAAGAATGAATAAGCATTTTTTGGAGTTTCACTTGGTGTGTACAAATATGAAGTCTCTGGGTGTTTATGAGGATTACTATAATCTGAGGGCTTTCCCCTTCCTTCTTCAAGATGGGCTAAGGATTGGCTTTACTATTTACCTCCTGGTTGCATATGATCTTGGATGGATATGAAGTGGAGGTTTTTAGAGAAGTATATTTCGGCATTCAAATTCACCAAACTGATAATGTAGCTGTCTAATATCACCCAAGGAGCTATGGAGTCACTCTATGACCATTGGGAGCATTTCAAGAGGTTGCTTGCAAGTTGTCCATACCATCCTTTCAAGGAGGGAGACCTAGTCTACTACATTTTTGAGGGTTTATGTGATGAAGACATGCAGATAGTGAACACCACATGTAATGGATCGATCGCCAACAAAAGTCCTGAGGATGCATTGGCTCTCATTGAAGAAATGGCCAATGGTATGCTATAGTTTGGCACAAGGTCAAGGGTTAAGGTCTTGGATGAACCCTCACAATCGCCTAAATTGGAGGAGCAAGTCTAAGCTCTTGCTTCTATGATGAAGGAACTTCTACAAGGAAAGGTCCATTAAGTCAAAGTGTGTAGGGTGTGCAAGCTTCACCACGACACTGAGGCGTGTCCTGAAGTTGTAGATAGTTTGCAAGAGGTGAAGACTATTGAGTACAAAAATAAGGAGAGACTACAGTTTGCTTGAGACCAACCACAAGGGTTTCGGGGAACCAAGGCGATGCAAGGCCAGATCCCTATGCAAACTCGTTCAACTCAAGGTACCGAGACCATCCAAATTTTTGGTGGAGGGAGAACAATCAACCTCAAGGTTATCGGGGTGGACAAGCTTTACCTGAACCATACCATAGAGGTGAAGACTTTTCCAACAACCATGCATCGATCTATAAATCAGACTGAGAAGAGATCTTACAAGCCATCGATTAATTGGGGAAGAAATATGAGATCTTCGCGGAGAGCAAAAATCGTGAGCTTGAAGACCTTGGCCATAGGGTTTTCTTAAGTATCAAGAACCTAGAAGTTCAAGTTGGGCAACTCCACTACCACAGAAACCACCCTCTAGCACCGGGTTTTTTTATGTTGTAGCACCGGTTATTTTCAGGAAAAAAAACCGGTGCCTAAGTAACCATTGAAACGATTGCACCAGCTGAAAAAAACCCGGTGCTACATTGCTACATATAGCACCGGTAAAACAAAACCTGTGCTAATATGTACTGAAATAGCACCGGTTTATTTTATAACCGGTGCTAAAAAAACCGATGTAAAAATTGTGTAATAGTAGCACCGGTTTTAAAACCGGTGCTAAAATTTTATTTTTAGCACCGGGTATTTTGTTGCACCGGTTTTAAAACCGGTGTTAAAAGTGTATTTTTAGTACCGGTAATTTTTAGCACCGGTTTAAAAACCGGTGCTAAAAGTGTATGTTTAGCACCGGTTATTATTAGCACCAGTTTTAAAACCGGTGATAAAAGTGTATTTTTAGCACAAGTTTTATAACCAGTGCTAAAAGTGTTTTTTTAGTACAGGTTTATTTTGTAGCACCAGTGCTAAAAGTGTATTTTTAGCACTGGTTTTAAAACCGGTGCTATACACGTATTGTTATCACCGGTTTATTTTGTAGCACCAGTTTTAAAACAGGTGCTAAAAGTGTATTTTTAGCACCGGTTTATTTTTTAGCACCGGTTTTATAACCGGTGCTAAAATTGTATTTTTAGCACCAATTATTTTTTAGAACCGGTTTTAAAACCGGTGCTGTACACGTATTCTTATCACCGATTTAAAAGCCGGTGCTAATTATATGATAGGATAGCACCGATTATTATTTTACCGAAAACTGGTGTTAAATGTGGGACTAATCTGGTTGCTGGAAGTTGCGGCGCGCTGCCGCTCTTTCAGTCAATCTTCACATAGCAAAACATGGTTCTTAGTTTCATATTTACAACTGTTTTTTTCCAAACCGGTGCGCTCTTTTTCATAGATGGCACCGATTATCATTTGTGTGTAGATTACTTAAATGGATGCACCAATAAAAAAAGCACGAATACCGAACATCAATTCCCAATAAATACAACAATCATCACACATAGACAACAAGTAGGCAGGAAAAAACATTGAATTTCATCAACTATAATTTTTGACTAGCGAAACGTGGTTCTTAGTGGCCTACATAAGATATTGGAACCCCCCCTCATCATGGAGATGGCGAGTATGAAAAGTGAAGGACAATTACCTTTCTCATAAGAGATAATACTAACTACTATCCAATGATGAAGGCAAGTCCCTGTATGACATTCAATTGAGCTATGCATTTTGGTAGAGTACATTTTGCAAAAATACAAACCCATTTTAGAGTGATGCTCCATAGTACATCGCTCCCCAGAGGAGTGTAATCTTCTGGAAATTGCTAAAACAAGGTATTAAATTGCATGTTAGAAAAGGATATATATGTGAGAGACTAACAAATACAAAAAACAATATAGGAAAACGTACCATAATAATGTCTTTGTCATTCATGTCCCTAACAATTTTTTCCATGTAATACATGCAATGGTATCCACATTCCCAAGTACTACTTTGTATCTTGTGCTGATATGAAAGAGAATTTGGTGAAATGATTATGAACATAAAAATGACAGAGGAAATATGATGTTACGGGATAGTACGTACATTGATGTTTATGACATTCCATGTATAGTTCGAAGGGTAGGATGTGTTTAGGTCGGAATTGAACCGTCGATATTTTGTTGCAACCCTACAATCGATGAAAATATATTTATATCAATATGTACAAATACATTTCAGAAATTGGGGATCACACATAATAGTTTAATCAGGTCTAACTTTTTCCTAAATGCAATAATGAATGAAAGTAATGAATAGAACAATGAATTTCATTGTACCAATTATTAACAATAATTGTAAATAATCGAGCAAAGAGAGTGAGACACCTACAAGAACATGTTGATGGGAACAAACAATTTTGTAAAACATTAAAGTAGAAGGAATGGCAAAAATGTGTTCTACTTACAAATTAATCAATTTAAGGCATAGCCTATTACGTTTGCTAATTCCCACGCTCATCGAGTCGATGCAATATATTCGATCGATTTCCGGTATGAAAACGAGCAAAAACCAATGGCTTCTATAAAAAAAAGGAAACACCAAAATACTTTTAATATATTTTTTTAAAAAAATCACAGCATATGGTTGCTATTGCTTCCAGGCGGCTGGGTCAAACAACACAAAAAAGAATAAAACTCACTCTCGATTGTACGGGAAGACGTACATCCTTGCTTGAGTGCGGCACATGATAGTTGAAACCTCGTCCGCAGTAAGTTTGACCCTCTGATTTTCCTTTTGAGCTATTGAATTTGAACCGGCCAGAATAAATCGGATGTGACCTCGATCAACCACCCCATCACATAGGTATCTGGCAAAATAATATTGTAAGTGAGACAAATATAATGATACATCTATAAATAATGTAACTATGCAATTCTTACGATGCCCATCTATCAAGTTGGCACCCACTGATCCACTCCATTTCATTTTCTACGTCCAAGCTGTTCATGAACAGTTTTAGCTTGTCAGTAAATATGGCTGTGTAGTCTTCTTCTGATCCAAACACCTCCGCGTTGAAATTGATGTGGAAGACTTTGTTAGGTCCACATATTTCTGTAGATAGCCTGACTTCTTAATTACATTGAGAATCTAATAATGTTAGTTGAGCAGTATATGTATATAATTCAGTAGTGGATCATATTGTAAAGGCTAAAATGAGTTCTCACAAAAATGTAATGGTCAGAAACCGACATGGGAGGATTGGGTTGCCCATTCTCTATCGATGTAGTATTCTCTTTTTCTACTTGCTAATGGGTAAAATGTTAGTCAGACATTTAAAAAAAATAGGCCGGTATGAAAAAAATGTGGGGGTATGTTTGACCTCTCCTTTTACTGATTGAGCGACCACCTCCCCATTCAGAGTATCTTCCTGAGCCACAACCTCCTATAAGAGAGAGTGTGTTAATATGTATCTGCATGTCTTTGCTAGTTAGTATAATTATTTGTTTAACCTCTTCAATCTCCATGTTAGTTTTTGGTGTGAGGTTTATTTCAAGACTTCCATCTTTATCAACTACCAATTGTTATCGAGGCGATTGCTACTGGTTGTCCTACGTAAGCCGTTGAACAAGAAATTATGTTTTAGTAATAGCTAAAAAGATATATATGATAGGATGAGAAGAAGAATACAATTATCACACCTCATCATCCTGTTGCCCAATGACACTTATCAGCTTTCCCGTCTATAGAATGTTATATCCAATAGCTTCAGTGATAAACTCAAATTCTTCATGTTCAATCGTCAAAGGTGCCTTGGGAATCATCACAGGTCCACAAAGCTTTACTCGCTCCCACTTGACGGGTAAGTCCATTTCCTTATCCTTCGGAAAAAAGATACCAAATGCAGCTACATCCCTTTCTCCATCATGTCTCAAAACATATAGGCATAATTTGTTTTCCTTTCTGAGATCAAAATTCAGAAGAAGGGTAAAAATATTAGTTGGACAATAAGTAAGTGTTATTAAGTAATGAAAATTAAATTATTTCATAAATGTAGTCAATCTTGATAGGGGGACTAAGGGTCGTTAAAGATGTAATCGGCCCGGAAAGTTGACTATAACGAGAAATGAATTCTATATGTAGCTGCTGAAGGCTGCAGCGCGCTGCATCTTTTAGCGTGTTATCTAGGATAAAATGTCTAAAAGCCATAAAACACATTTTGACAGGAAATTGAAATCCAAAAACAAATGTTCACAGAGCAAGAAAGTAGCTAACGACGAGGTTCATGGTATAGAATACCTTGTCATTTGCAACGGTTCCTTGTGGGTCACTACATCCATATGCTGAAGGAATGAATACCCGATTGTCCTTATGCAGGTGGTTGGAAGATGTAGCAAGGAAATTGCGGGCATCCAAGTGTGGGGGAATAGATTTACCCAATTATCCAGCCAGCCAATTTGTTTGGGCCTCAAATAAGGCAACAAATCTCTCGTTGAGCTCGATGACATCTGTTGGTAGTTTGTTTGAATTTGAGATTTATTTAGATGGTTTTGTGTTTGTGCTCCCACATCAAGAGGATTCATAACGACTCATAGCAAAATGTGGTAGGGCCTCATTCACCTTGGCCATTGTGGGGCAACCTCTTCAACGACCCCCATAATCCTTCTTACTTGTTGCTTGAACGGGAATATCATATTTTCCTTGTATTACCAACTCTCCCTTCTGCTTCTTATCCAAAAGGTTTTTCTACTAAACAAAACATATGTAAGCCATTACCATGCATTCCATCTGATAATATTAATAGACATATAATAAATTATAAATTTGTCTCACAATAGTCAGGGTTGCTTTTTTAACGCATTCGTTGGTGTAGGTCGATAATTTCTTGTCCCAGTTAGCTTCTAGGAACACCTCTGAGTGGTCCGGTTTGAAATCCTTGATTTGAACTAAAGCCTCCACTTCTACACTTTGACCTTCATCCATAAGCTCGTCAATTTTAGCCCTTCTTTTCCTCTTCTCGAGTTCTATAGCAAGCCTACGATTCCCTCCACTGCCCGTGTGATGGATGTACTCCTTATGTGAGGCGCTTACTTTTGCTCATCACTTAATGCCTACATGCTCATCGATTTGTAAAATGCTTACAAAGTAATGACTAGACATAATATATTTTGAAGGAATAACCTTGAATTCAGGGGTTGATATTTGTTTCACAAATAGCTCCCATTCTTTTTTGTCCATCCATTGATAATCTATCCATGCACAAGAACCCAGTTTCTTTTGCGCGATGTACTTTTGAGCCACCTTTGCCTTCCAATTCCTCCACTTTTAACCTGCATAAACTGTCCATTTATTTTGGAACTTATTCATCTCATTGAATGTCATTTTGGTTTGTATATCCCAGCTAATCTAATGGACAAAGGTACGTGATGTTAGTGTAAAATGTAATGAAGTCAAATTGAAAAAATGAAAATGGAGGATTAGAACACACTTACAAAAATGTCTTCCCATGCATCTTTCTTTACATGGTCTGGGACTACTTTCCAATTATGCCATGTGTCGAAGCAGATTCTTCGTCGGAAGGCATATCCAACATACATAGACCACCGGCTACGCATAACCAAGGGTTCGAAGTCATTGTCGAAGAATATTTTAAGGGGCTTCTTTTTCTTTGCTATCAACACAGACTTGCACGTGGCGGTGCATCTACGCTTGCAATACTCTTTAATCTCAAACTTGTAAAAGCTCCCACTAATGTCGTCTTTTGATATAGTTTCTTCTTTCTCCCCCGAGTTTTTTGATCCTGAGCATGATTTTGGTGCATCATCCACTTCCTCCTTATTGACATCACAATTGTCATCTATTGTAGGGGTAACGCAATTCTCTTCTACGACTTTAGTACCAGAGTCAAACAATTTCTTCCTCAGCTTAGCCATTCACTCGCGCTTGTATGAGTCAATAAAAAAAGTTGAAATCTTAAAACGAACTATCAACATAATATCCGAAAATTTTGTTTGGGGAAAAAATAAAGTAAGAAAAAAGTCTAAAACTATTAGCAACACGAATAATCTATGCACATGAACAACTACCCACACTAATAACCCAACAAATTTAAACAGAAACTCACAATCTAAGAGACCAACAACCAAAATATATCTATTCATTAAACCCGGGAAAATAGAAAACTACGACCCATTTAAAAAGTTCTTGAAGACTTACCCAAAAACCAATCACTGTTGACAATGTTTTTTGGCACTGGCCGGCTAAGCGCCCGCTTTACTCGACAGAAATTGCAAGCAACGAGAAGAGGAAGTTGGGAGGGAAGAGGGAAGATAAAAAAATGGGTGGGAAGAGTGAAGAGGGAAGGGGGAAGAGGGAAGAGTTAAATCGGTGGGAAGAAGGAAGAGTGAAATCGGTGGGAAGAGGGAAGAGAGGAAAATTGGTAGAAGTGTTCAGAAAAGCGGATGAAGTGCTAGGAAAATCAGCTCAAATTTGGGGATAATGTTATAGAGGGAAGAGGGAAAATTTGGGAGGGAAGCTAAATGATGCTTTGTTGGACCAATTGGGAGTTTCTTTTGACCATTGTTGCTGCTTTGTTGGGTCAATTTGGAGTTCAATTTGTCAAGTTCCTTTGTTGGCCAGCTTGCTCATTTTCATGAGATTTTTTTACTACTTCGTGTTGAGTTAGGTACACAATTTTAAATAATATTTCAAAACAAGAAATTAAGGTCCGGAGAGTGTTTAATTACAATAGACGCTTCTATCTAGAATCAAGTATTTAGTGTTTCATGCTATTACTTGTATACATAGAACGACCATAGAAATAGAGTTTAACCAGGAATTAGTATGAGTCAATTCAAACATGTTTATGTATTTGAGGAAGACTGTATTGTACGATTGCATATCACTAGTGTATACGGATCGCCAATTAAGTTATAGTGGATTAACTAGTGTACATGGAACGCTCACAGTCTCTGTGTGACTTATAGATAACCGTATTGGTTATCAAGTAATGGACTAGGGTTTGAGAAAGCCTTAGCTGTATTGAACATTATCATATATAGTTAACCAGTGTATATAGAATATTGATATTATTTCGAGGGGAACAAGCCTCTTATCTTAATTGATTTAGGATAAGTCATATTGACTAAGCCAGAGTTCTACTCATATTATGTTTCCTTATTGTACTGTATATATTCTTGTCAAGAATATAGTAATTGGTTATGGAAAATACTTCCTGTCATTACTCTTATATTATACATAATATAATTTTTGGAAAACAGGCCTCAGATTTCAGAAAACTTCAACCTATGCCCTCGAGCCCGAAAGTGGTGATTTATTGATGTTAGGAATAGATAGAATACACAAAGACTCTGGCTTAGTCAACAAGACTTATCCTGAATCAATCAAATCAATTCTGATTTACTATAACACCTTCGAACCTAGACCCCAAGAGCCTAAACCATCAAACCCTCGAACCAGTGTGCTCTTCAGCTTGTATCATCGAACTCTCAAACCATGGAGCCCAGTCAAGCCCCTCGAGCCCCTCTACCCCACTCGAGCCCACTCGAGCCCCTCAAGCTCTCGCTCCCCTAGAAATTATTCTTCCCCCATGCACTCGAGCCCATCGAGCCCCTCCACTCGAGGGGCTCTAGCCACTCGAGCCCCTTGCTCTCCTCGAAATCATTCTCCCCTCGTGAACTCAAGCCCATCGAGCCCCTCGATCCCCTCGATCCCCTCGAGTAGTCGATCCCCTCGAGCACTTGAGCCCTTGAGCCACTTGAGCCCCTCGATCCCCTCGAGCCCAAGAGCCATTGAGCCCCTTGAGCACCTTAAACCATCAACCCCCTTGAACCATCGAGCTCCTATATCCCTCAAACCATCGAGCCCCTCGAACCATCGAGCCATTGAGCCATTCGAGCACTCGAGGCCCTCCATCCCCTCGAACCATAGAGGCTCCTACCTTCCTCGAATCATCGAGCCTCCTACCATCGAGCTTCCTACCTTTCAGCCCCCTACCATCTAGCCTCCTACCTCAAGCCTCCTACATCATGCCTCCTGCCTTTCAGCCCATGTGTGTGTAAAATTTAGCCCATGTGTTTGTAAAATTCATCCCATTTGTGTGTACAATGCATCCAAGGTGTGTGTAAAATTGGTCATCCAACCCAATACCCTAACACCTTTCCTCTGCAAAGCTCCCTCCATTGTCTCTCACTCCCTCCACCGGAAAGCTTTGTCCACGCTCCCTCCGTCGTCCCCGCTCCTTTCGACATCCCCGTTCCCTCCACCGTCCCCGCTCCTTTCACCGTTATTGCTTCATCAGCCGTCCCCGCTCCATTCTACCTCCGCCAAGATCCTTCTATTCCAATGCAGCGAAGCTATGTCATTCGTTAGTTTACCATCCACCGTCCATACACCATCCACCAAGCTACCGTCCGCGAAGCTACCGTCTGCCAAACTCTGTTCGCCAAGCTCCATCCGCTAAGCTCCGTCTGCCAAGCTCCGTCCGCCAAGCTCCATCCGCTAACCACCCTCCAAACACCTGTTGTCAACAAACTCTTGTCCGAACTAGGTAAGTGCATACCCTTTCGTTTTTGGTTGCCTAGGAATTTTCACCATTTCTGGTATGGTGATTGTTTGATTTAATGAAAAAACCTAATTGGGAAAAAACCTAATTCTGATTTTTTTTGGAAATGCGGGAGTTATTACCACTGTATGCTATGCCTATGTTCTATGTGAATACAGTTCTATGCCTATGTTTGTTGAATTGGTTATGTACCTAACTTTAATGAATAGTTCTATGCATATGTTCTTCATACACCTCTAAGCCTATGTTTTATGAGAATCTTTGTTAAATTTGCTGATGGAAATATAGTTCTACGCCTATGTTATGTTACAAGAACTCAACTGACATCTGGTTGAAAATTTATTTATGTGCTGACATTTGGATGCAAATCCTCATACCTTTCGTTATTTTTTGGGTGTTGTAAAGGGTGATCACAACCACGGTGTGAAATTTTTGATGTTTTTCCAATTTTTTTGCATGTGATGACATTGACTTTCCATGTGCTGACATTCTTCCTAGATGTGTTTAGACGAGAAAACATTTTTCTGTTATTTTTCTTGTACCACACAACATTAATTTTACTGGCACCCAAAAGAAATGCACCCAAGAAATTGACCAAGAGCCAAGACTCAAGGAAAAAATCCATAGTAGGCGTTGTGGAGTTGCGAGCCATTGGGTCTTAGTTGGTTCAAGGGAACTCCGCAATACCGATGACAGAGGCGGACTGTCATGAGGCAATGAGTGTGTACAAGGAATTCATCAGCCAGGGCCTCATTCTGGAGAGAGGGTTGAGAATTGAAAGGCCTTACATGGAATATGCCAACGAGTACGAGTGAGAAGGCTTCATCGCACAACCGGCTCGTGCGAACAAGACCCTTGCATGCGTGTTCTTGTCCCTCATGAAGTACAAGAATTCAGCATCCGTTTTCTTCCGTGGTCAGTTCGTAGAGCTCAAAGTGGACGTGATCAACCTGTTCTACTAGATCCCACCGAAATCCTCAAGTTTGTACGATACCAGGGAAAAAGCTATTGAACAAGCTTCTTAGGAACAGATTATAAGAGAAATCTGTGATGATGGGGATAAAGTTATCCAGAATCTTCCACCGGAATGGTCCAACATTGAGAAGAAATACTTGAGTGAGGACATGAATGTGGGGTACAGTTTCATAGCTGCCCACTTGCGGCCGGTCAAAATGAATAGTGAGGTTCATCATTCTTGTATGTTGGTATTGTACAAGATCAATAGGAACTTGAGCATCGATGTTAGGGGTTCAATAATGGCATACATTTGGGATTGTGTCAATGCCCACAACTATATAGACTTCTCCTCCCTCATCACTGCCTTATGCTTGGAAGCAGGTTGCAAATTTAAAGATGATGACTTCACTCTCATGCCCAAGCTTCCCATAAACCCTCTAATATTTTTAAATAAGAACAAAATTTTTGTGTAATCAATGCTGGCAATAAGTAAATCATCTAAGGAGAATTCAGATGGGGACATGGCAGCTCTGAAAGTGAAGGTTGATCACTTCGTGCGATTGACTGATCAGGTTGGGAAGATCCTTACAGCAATGTGTGGCGAGAGAATCAGGGAATTGGGTCCAATCCCTACTACATATTTGCCATCTTCTAACGCTGGGAAGGACAGCTCGTGCGGGGATTGACTAAATTCATTGTGCTCACATCTTGATTTTCTCAAGTTCTTTATTGTGCTTGGTTTATATGGAACTCTGTTTTATTGGTTTTTGAATTCCCATAACATATGGTGCTACTGTGTTGCTACTGATTTTTTGATTTGATTTTGGAAGTTGAAATTTCTAGGCTTGTAAAGTATTCAAAATTTTGTTTGATTTAATTTGGATTGGAAGTATTCAAAAATTTCTAGGCTTGTGTGAAGAGCTGCAGCGCGCTGCAGCTGGTAGCCACTACTATAGCAAATTGAAGTTTATTTGGTCCAAGCTTCACCAATTACAACATTTGTATAATAGTTAACAATGGTAAAAAACACAACATACTACAAAAATACATAATGGTTTTCATGAATTCATTGCTCTTCACCCGCTAGTCTTCAACCATCTTCCTCTTTTTTGATTGAACGTCTCCAATTTCTCGGCCATCTCCATCTATCCAAATGTCATCTCTGTGTTTCCTCTGTACTTCTCCCATCTCAATCCCCTCGTTAATAAGTCAGGGGGAAATAGAGGGGAACTCTAACCTTTCACTTGTAACTTCAAAATCAATTTCTTCACGGAAAGAGTATTTCTTACCTTGTAACACAACACACCAACTTACATTGCATAGATCATTAACGTAGAATACTAGTCTTGCTTGTTCGGTCAAGATAAACTGATCATTTTCATATGCTTCATGACTCTGGTCAACAAGGGTAAATCCCATTGGGTCACCACTTCGAACTCTAGTTGTGTTGTTAAACCACAGGCACTTGAAAATCGGAATCTTCAATTCTCCATAGTCAAGCTCCCAAATCTCATCAATAACTCTATAAAACGACATCACAGCTAGGACATGTTTATTGCCTTTCTTACTTGCTTGCGACATTGTCTCCGACTCAATGTATTTCTCACTATTTTGTGTTGTGCTCTTTAAATCTTGGTCCCTAGTAGCAAAAGATAAACTGTTAATGTCATATCCAGAATACCTCAAAACCGTACAGTTAGGCTTCCTTACAAATGCTGTATTAATTTTTGGGTCGTAATCACCTACATTGCATCGATCATATAACCAATTCACAAACTTGTCATTGTGCTCCAACTGAACTTTATTTGGGAGCCATGTGGGCTGCGACTCTGTGATCGAATTAAGGTGCTCTGTCACATAAGCAGTAGCCTCCATACAGTTCCTCAAGACATACAAATGAACTAACATTAGATCACTATTCAATGGAGTGAGTAACATTCCCCTTGACCTCGGTTTTCCCACCTTCCTTCCAACATGTCGATTCTAGGGCACCCCAAAATTTCTATGTTCCTCTAAATAGCTAGAGCAAAATTCAATTACTTCTTCGGTGACATACCTCTCAACTATACTAGCATCAAGCCGACTCATACATTTCACATATCCCTTGAATACTTTCATTTGTCGCTCAAAAGGATACATCCAATGCATACGAACCGGACCACATATCTTTATCTCCCATACTAAATGAACAACCAAGTGAACCATTATATCAAAAAAAGATGGAGGGAAATACATTTCCAACTTGCAAAGCACAACAACAACCTCATTTTGTAGGACATCCAAATGGTCCCAGTCAATAGACTTCCAGCATATGGAACCCAAAAATAAACAAAGTCTAGTGATTGAGTACCTTACGTCAGCCTCCATTACACCGCGGAATGCAACAGGTAACAGTTGTTGCATCTGAACATGACAGTTATGAGATTTCAACCTAGTAATCCCACAATCCTCTCTAACTTCCCGACTAACATTTGATGAATAACCAATTGGGAACTTCACTGATTTCAAACTATCACAAAATAAAATTCTCTCCTCCTTTGACAATGTATAAGGTGCAGGGGGCAAGTAAGTCCTCTTACCCTTCACTTCTGGAGTGAGGTCATTTCTGATTCCCAAATCTACCAAGTCCAACCGGGCATTCAAACTAATGTTCGTCTTCCAAGGAATATTCAAGAGGGTGCCTATCAAACTTTCACAAACATTTTTCTCAATATGCATCATGTCTAGGCAATGCCTAACCTCAAGATGCTTCAAGTACGGTAGATAAAAAATATTCACCTTTTTTTCCATGGACCATCACAATGTATTCCATCCTTGCCTTTATACTTTCCCAACACCACTCTTAATTTCTTAACCTTCTTGTGAATCTGCACACCAATTAGTGGTGTAGGGGATTTCCTTTGTTCTTTCCCCCCAAAAAAATTGACCACATCATCCCGGTAAATATGGTTTCCTTGCAGCCATTTTCTATGGCCAAGATACACTGTCTGTCTTCCATGTCTTAGCTATTTGAATTCTATCTTCTTCTCACAAATAGGACATGCTTTGTGCCCCTTCACAATATACCCCGACAAATTTCCATAGGCTAGAAAATCATTGATCATACAAAAAAGCATGGCACGCAATTGAAACTCCACGTTCATATAGGCATCAAATACCAACACCCCTTTTTCTTCCCACGTTATCTTCAAATTATCAATCAGTGGTCTCAAATACACATCAACTTCATTCCCATGTTGTCTAGGACCTGAGATTAACAAAGGCATCATAACATATTTACGTTTCATGCACAAATAAGGGGGAAAATTATATATAACCAACATCACATGCCAAGAACTATGCTTCGATGACATATTACCAAATGGATTCATCCTATTAGTACACAATGCAAGGCGTAAATTTCTAACTTCCGAACCAAATGAAGGATATCGCTTGTCAAAATTTCTCCATTGTTCACCATTTGTTGGATGTCTTATCTTGTCGTCCATTGGTCTTTCCCGCTCTCAATGCCATCAAAAGTTATTTGCATCTTTTGAATTTGCAGATAACCTCTTCAACCTAGGAATTAAAGAAAGATACCACATACTCTTTAATGGGACCTTCTTCTTCTTCTTAGCCAAACACCCATCATCATCATTCCTCGCACCCTTATATCTTGAATGTTTGCACACGGGACATTCAACTGCATCTTTCAAATCACCGTCATACAACACACAATCATTAGGACATGCGTGTATTTTCTTGTATTCCAAACCGAGTGGACACAATATTTTCTTAGCCTCGTAAAAGTTTTTCAGTATTCCATTCCCTTCCGGAAACTTATCCTTTAGAAGCTTTAGGAGTGAATTCACACTTGTATCACTCCAAGAACTTGTAGCTTTCAAATTGAAATTTCCATAAAAAGGTGATTATGGTATCCTTACTTTTACATCCCGGATACAATGACTTCTCTTTTTCGTCGAGCAAAGCACTTAACATTTTAAGCTTCCCCTGAGAATCTCTTACAATGTCATCGAACATAGCATCAACGGTACATTTGTTTCCATCTACCTTGTCAAATCCACCACCATTATGTCGTTGCTCAACCTCTCCATGAAATGTCCATATAATGTAACCTCCGTCAAATCCGTTCTTCAGCAAGTGAAATCTAACAAGCCCACGATCATCAAACCGTTCAAGACACAAGCATCTTTTGCATGGACATAGTATCCTCTCCTCCCGACGAAAGGCATAATCAAGAAACAAATCAATAAATGCAATATGTTCACCACTCCCTCTAGCTACACTTGGATAGCCAACCATTTTTTCCTCCACGCAAGCATTGATTCTAGGTCTATTGTATCTAAACAAAATAATACAATTATTACACTAATATTCATTGTTCAAACATAATAAAATTAAACACAATCAATTTGCTACACAGTACTAAAAGTGTCATCATGTGTACGTATGTGCATATGTATGTGAATCGATCAACTTGTTCTTGGGATATATATATATATATACCATCTACCAAACACAATCATGTTTACATCCACAATCATTTACACTCTCACAACATGAAACTAAACCAATTTCAAGCATAGAAACCATTAATAAGTACAAATAAACTCTCCATGCATTAATGGTTATTATAACTACTATTTGATTGAAATTCAAAAAAGTTATGGAAAACTTACATCAATTGGTATTCATTGCTTTGGGTTATTGCTCACCATCGAAAAAATCTTCTATCAATGAAGAGAGAAGGGAACCACAATTCCGGATCTAATTTTTGAGGGGTAGTTCAAAGCATTAAATGCTCTGTTTAGCACCAGTTTTTGTGAATAGTACGTAAAACCGGTGTCATTTTCCTCATTAGCACCGATTTTTAACCGGTGCTAAATCATTCCGTGCCATTTTTCCCACGTTTTTGCCAGAAATCTTTGAACACTGGTTTTATTATGTTTTTAGCACCAATTTTTAAAACCGGTGCCATTTATTCACATTTCACTGATTTTCTTTAATTCTAGCACCGGTTTTTATAATTTTTTAGCACCGGTTTTAAAAACCGGTGCCAATATTTTCAATTCACCGGTTGAATGGATTTTTAGCACCGGTTTTTTGACCGGTGCTAAATTCGAACCTATTTTTATTTTATTTTTTGCACCAGTTTATAAACTGGTGTTAGGTTAACACCAATTTTTATCACTTTTAGCACCGGATTTTTGATTGGTGCTAAGCTTACACCAGTTATTAGAAACAAAACTGGTGACAAATTTACAAAAACCGATGTTAATTTTACACCAATTTTGAAGCCGGTGCTAACAAAATAAAAACCGGTGCTATTTCAATTTTTGCACCGGGTTTTATAACCGGTGCTAGAGGTGAGTTCCGGTGATAGTGCTTGCCACCTCGGTGAGCCGGCGTGCAGCTAAGGAGTCCGGTAAACTCTCTTCCCAACTGGAGATTAATCCAAGGAACATGAGGGCACTCAAGTTGAGAAGTGGGAAGGAAGTTAGTGAGTCTGAGAAGAAAGTGAAGAAAGAAGATGATAGGGTATTGGAGGTGAATAGGGTAAAATTCGAAGAGGAGGAGATTGTGGTCAAGAAAGCACCATCCAAGGAGCTTCCAACACCTGAGGCACAAGTGACAATTCCACCTCTACTTTTAAATGCTTTGAGGAGAAGGCCAAAGGTGGTAATCAATGATCCAAGCATTCAAAGAGTCTTTGAAAAAGCCGAGGTAACAATCCCTATCTTGGAATCAATTGAAAATGTGCCATCGTATGCCAAGTTTCTTAAAGTTGCATGCACAAAAAAGAAAAGTAGACAAACTAAGAAGGTTGGACATTTAAAAATGGGGGGAGTCACCATTTTAAACCATAAAAAATTGCCTAAGAAATACGCTGACCCCAGAATGTTCTTTATTCCTATCTCCTTAGGAGGAAAACTTGTTTAAAATGCCAATATAGATTTAGGAGCATCCATCAATGTGATCCAATTTTGTCTTTATGACTAGGTGAGCTTAGGGAAACTAGAGTGATTGTCCAACTCATGGATCACTCCCAAGCTAGCCCTCATGGACTAGTAAAGGATGTGATGGTGCAAGTTGGTAAGTTGGTTTTTCTGGACAAATTTTATGTCCTAGACGTGGTGCACAATGGAAATGAACCCCAATACTTTTGGGGAGACCTTTTCTTAAAATTTCTAGGACTAAAATTGATGTCCATTTGGGAACATTAACTTTAGAAGATAATATGGATAAAGTGGAATTCGACACCTATTAGTCTAGGCATGATTTTTGGTTCTTCTTTTATGTGCAAAGGTGTGACCCTATGCGATGAGCATGATTTCCATGAATCTTATTGTTTTACAAATGAGAGTGAATACTTGGATAAATTATGTGCTGATGATATTGTTGATGAATCCAATGAATTGCGTGATTCGAGAGATAATATTTCCGTTCTAGACTAATTTTCAATGCTAACTAACTTGCAGGGGGGAGGAAGAGTGTCAAAGGCTTAAAACCCCCTCGACCTCCTCCTAACCCCAAAGTAATGTTCACAGACTCAACCTTAGTGCAACACAATGATTAATTTTCTATGATGGACAAAGGGTCAAAAGGTAAGGGTGACATGTTGTGGATACCCTTCCACAACGATGTCATCGTGGGTAGAGTCACCGATGGCGATTCCGGAGACCCACATGTAGGTGGTTCTCACTGAAATTGCATAAAAAAAATAGTTGTGAGGACGAAAATAAATATACAATGCTTCTTTTTTCTTTGATTTCATGTTTTGATGGATTTTACATGTTCTTATTTGTGATGAGGATTTTTGAGATGAAACTCTTGTTGAATTTTTAAATTTGAGTTCGATTCTCGTGATTGTGTTTAGATGGAATTAGGCTTGAGAGGTGACAGAGTTTTTTTTGAAAAAAGAGGGAAAACCAAGGAAATAGGTCAAAATTTGTGGCAGCCTCATGCCAAGACTTGGCATGGTCCGCACCAAATAACACGGTATGCACCAGGGAAGCTTGGCACGTGCGGCCTCGCGCCAAATGTTTGGCACAAGCCGCTCCAAGGTATATGGTCCGTGCTAGGGGTCTTTGGCACAACGGGGGGGGGGGGGGACTTGTGCCAGGTATCTTCGACACGAAGGTATTTGTGTCGTTTTCCAATTTTGCTGTCAAATTGTTCCAAAAATGCAAATTTTCAAAAATTCTGAATTTCAAACTTAAAAATACATTTTTGGTTCAAATTTTTTGAAATTCCCTAATTATTTAGGATTTTTGATGCAAATAGTACTTCCAATATACCTTGTGAATTAATTGATTTGTACAAATGTCCCCTAATTTGCAATTTTAAAAATTCCATTCTTATCCCAATTGTACCTCTCTTCCTTATCACATATGCTGAATTTTCTAGACCCTCCTTCATTTCTTCACCTAAATGCGGCATTTGACACTTTAGAGCTTTCCAATAAATGCTCACTCACTCACACTCTTGGTGAACTTAAACATTTGAAGCTTTTCTCTCAAAAGTTAGCAACTTTTACTTCTTCTTGTGTGGATCATACAAATCTTAGCTTCAAAATTCTGGGTAATCCATTGAACTCTTTGTTTCTTTTCTTTATCAACAATGTGGCGGTGTTATGTAAAGTATGATTCTTGAATGAGTGTATGTTGTTGAGATATGTGTTTGGGTTTTATGAATGATCTTGTGTTGAAGAAAGTTTAGGTTGTTTGATGTGCCATTATGCTTGGATGATATATTCTTCATGTGTTGGATGATATATTCTTCATGTGTTGGATGATTTAGGAGGGGATGAATCTTGAATGCATGATCTTATTGATGGGGTGGTATGAATCTACATGAGTTTTGTTTGATGCAGATGTTCTTGTTTAAGCAGCCTCCATGCTTACATTATCATGTTTTGAATGGTTAGGGTATTTAGGAGGAATTGACTTATTGAATGATAATGTTGGCTATGCCTTGTTTATGATCACATTACCAATATTTCCTTCATTGTGTTAGGATGCCTCAGAAAAAGAATGTGTAAGAGAAAGGGAAGTCATCACATGGTGAGAAGGGGAAGAAACCGGTCAAGGGTGGAAACCGTAAACCAGTGACTCCCATTCTTCAAAACCCCGTGTTCATGACCGAAGAGTTTATCGAATTGGCAAACAACTCTAGGACTACATCCCAAAGGTGGAGGAATTTAAGAGAGCCAAAGAGGAGTATATTGGAGACTGGTTTTGCATGCAAAGACACCTTGGCTACTCTAGGCTTACTTGAGCCTGCTTCCTATGTATTGGGACGGGTAGGTCTAGAGGGGTTCTTAGAGAGACACTCTAAGACCTACATCAGGTGGACCCTAGAGTTCCTAGCTACTCTATGGTCGGTCACAAACGAGGATGGACACAAGGCGATCAAATTCAATCTTTATGACAAGGAGTATAAGATGACACACTTATATGCTTCATTTTGAGTGCGTTAGCCATTGTATTCGGTATAGTTTCTAGCTTGTTTTATTTGGTTAATTGCTAGTATTTTTTAAGTTTACGTGACAAGGGGTTTAGAAGGCCATGCTTTGTTTTCTTGTCTAAATCCCGCCTTTTGTAGACTTAATTAGTAATAATGGACATCTTGTATCCACAAGCTCCTAGATCTTACATGTGATCATCTTTCGTAGGTCACTCGTGGGTACTTTTCGGTTACATTCTATGTGAAGGCCATTTGTAAGGGAGGTAGAAGATATTGAGGGCTATTCGCAAGGATGGTAAAAGAGATCAAATGCCATTCACCTCTAGAATGGTAGTAGATGAAGGCTACAAACATCAATGTATGGTAGAAGAAGATTGAAGTCAAAGATAGGCAGCAACGGAGATCACAACGTCCAACGAAGAAATGGAGAATCGTGGTATGATGAGTTGTGCCAAAGTATGAGAATGACCTGAGAAGAATTATCCTTCAAGGATGATTCCATTGGATTTATCTTCTCAAGTGCTATAAAATTGACTACTAAAAAACTCAAACCGGACTAACGGTCACCTGTAGTAAAGGAAACAAGGTCAGCTGGCCAAGGTACCATGGGTTGGCGTGGGGTGCTTAGGGTTGGCACCAATGGCCTGCACCAAAGGAGTTGGTCTATGCCAACATTTTCTAGCAAAAGGCAGTGACGCAGATCGCACCATAAACCACGAGCTGCGTGGCACCAATTCCAACCCTTACCAAAATTTGGTTAAGTAAGGGCGCAAACCATCCCATTTATAATGGCCCTCACCATTCCAAGTTCAAGATGTCGAAACCAGTCGGAAGGGTGTGGAAAATCAGGTTGTCCATGCCAAGTTTCTAAGCGAATCATCCTTCTAGAACACAGTCTGTGCAAACTGTCACTTCCCGCGCAATCAAGAGTACAAATCACGCTTTCCAGACGATGGCTCGTGCTGAAGGCCACGGTCCATACCAAAGGTGTTGGTGCAGACCGTGCCATATCAAGTTGCCTATAGTAGCATGGAACTACGAAATACGACAGATGCAGTGCCCCATGCCAAATTGTTGGCACAACCCGTGCCAGATCCTTCGGATCGCTCCATTTTTTATGGCCCGTGACAAGTATAAGCCGATGACTCCTATTCTTCACAACCCTGCATTTATGACCAAAGAGTTTATTGGATTGGCAAACAACTCTACGACTACAAACCGAAGGTGGAGGAATTTGAGAGAGCTAAAGAGGAGTATATTAGAGATTGGCTTTACATGCAAAGACTCCTTGGTAGCTCTAAGCTTACTCACGCCCGTTTCCTATATATTGGGATGGGTAGGTCTAGAGGGGTTTTTAGAGAGACACTCGAAGACCTACATCAGGTGGACCCTAGAGTTCCTAGCTACTCTATGGCCGGTCACGAATAAGGATAGACACAAGGCGATCAAATTAAATCTTTATGAAAAGTAGTATATGATGACACACTGATGTGCTTCATTTTGCATTCATTAGCCATTGCATTCGGCATACTTTTTAGCTTGTTTTGTTTGGTTGATTGCTAGTATTAGTTTAGTTTACGTGACAAGGGGTTTAGACAACCATGTTTGGTTTTATTGTCTAAATCCCGCATTTTGTAAACTTAATTAGTATGAATCGACATCATGTATCCATACACTCCTACATCTTCCATATGATTATCTTTAGTAGGTTGCCCGTGGGTACTTTTTGGTTACATTCTATGTGAATACCATTTGCAAGGGCGGTAGAAGATATTGAAGGCCGTTTATAAGGATGGTATAAGAGATCGAAGACCAATCACCTCTAGAATGGTAGTAGGCGAAGGTAAAAAACATCAATGAGTGGTAGAAGGAGATTGGAGTCAATGATAGGCAGCAACGGAGACCAAAGCGGCCAACGAAGAAACATGTAATCGTGGTCCAATGAGTTGTGCCAAAGTTTGAGAAAAATATGACAAGAATTAGCCCTCAAGGCTGATTCTATTGGATTTTTTTCTTGAGAGCTATAAAATTGGTAACTATAACTCTCAAATCGGAAAAATGGTCACCCGTAGCGAAGGAAACGAGTCCAGCCAGCCAAGGTACCATGGGTCAGCGCGGGTCGTGTATGGTTGGCACCAACGACCCATTCCAAAAGAGTTGCCCCTGCCAATAGTGTCATCATGAGGCTATGGCACATACTGCGCCAAATGCCACAGGCTGCGTGCGCACCGGTTTTAATCCTCACAAAAATCTGGCAAAGTATAGGGACCGATAATCCCATTTACGATGGCCCATGCCATTCCAAGTCCAAGATGTTGAGTCCAGCATGTAAGGCATGGAAACTCAAGTGCCCTGTGCCAAGTTTCTGAATGAAACAACCTTCCAGACCACGGTTCGCGCAATGGCTACATCCCGCACGATCAGAATTCTAAGATACACTTTCTAGATGATGGCTAGCTCCAAAGGCCACAGTTCGTGCCAAAGGTGTTGGTATGGACTGTGCCAGATTCGGAAGCCTGCAGCAGCACGAATCTATGGAATGCGCAAAATGTAGTACCCTGTGCCAAGGCACTGGAACAGTTCGCTCCAGATCTTTGATCCTATGACAAGTACACCACACCGAGCAGCGGATGAACTATGGTCTAGTCATTTTGGGCCTATTTTTAGGCCCAATCCCTTTCTCCTATAAATTTATCCTTAGTTGTTTAGGTTAAACATAGAATGTAGATTAGAGAGAAGTAGATAGAGTTTTATTCTTCATATTGTAGAGCAACTTTCTCCTTTACTGTGCTTTTCTTTTTTTCTCTCATCCTAGATGTGGAATTCGAATCAATATTTTAATTCCAATATTTTAATTGCATATCTGTGGAGTAGTTTCTATAGCTTGAAGATAAATTGTAGGTGCATGATTTAATCTTTTTTTTGCGAGATTCTATAGTTCATCCTAATTTTGTGTTCATAATATTATTGTGACTTGTTCTTGAATGTTTGAATTGCATGAATAGTGCACCACATATAAGGACTTATTTTGGTCTATATTCATGTTGGTACAAATATTGATGCCCCATTGGGAAGGTAATCTTGGATAATTGTATAGGTAAGGGAGTACATTACGTCTGCTTGGGTGTGTGCATGAGAGACCCGAGTACTGCTTTGACTTACTTGCCATCACACTAGTCTTAGATAATTACATAAAGTAGTCTGAGACGTTATGGGTAGATCTAGTGGAAACGTAGCTTGCTTGGGGCCCTAGTGTCATAGATAAGGTTCCAAAGACCCCTTGACCTAATTGATAGGTGATTAGGAAGTAGTGCATTCGTGGTGGAAGCCAAAGATGTAATCGCACGGGGGAGAAATAGACCTAGAACAATGGCTAGACCTTGTTTTACTCCCCTAATTATGATAGTGGTGTATATGGAGGGTTGCTAGCACACCTCACGTGATAGGTACGGGGAAGTGTATGCTATCAGCCACACAACATGTTGTGAACACTCGATTAGGTTTGTCTAACTCAGATTTACTCATTTTTCGATAAGCACTCATTTGGAATTCTTGATTATGAGTGTTTGAATGTTATTGTTGGATAGGGTTCAAGCCTTGGTAATAGTCGGATTCAAGACCGATGTTTGGAGATGTTTTACTATGTGTTTAGATCCCGGCAAACACCCTGGCCATAGTAAATTGGTTTAATGCGGAATCAGCAACGATGGTATGCCCAATGTGCTGTCATCGTTTCTTCAATTTCATGAAAATGCCCAGATCAAGATGAATGGAGAAGCATATTTTTCATAAATGAAGGTTTTTTTTGGAATTTTTTGCCAGATTCTAGACACTAACTAGCGACGGTAAGTCACGAGTCAGGCAAAGAAACAAAGCAGAAAAATAGACCCATTTTGGAATGCCGTCGGGCCGCTAAACCCGAGAAAGAACAAACTGGACAGAACTCTTTAAGGTTTCAACCCGTTTCAAGGTGGCCGAGTCACATGACCCGCTAAGGGTAATGACCGGATCATTGGTCTTAAACCCTAGCTATTGGTTCCCTCGAGTGTTGGTTCGAGTGGTGGATATAATGATAGATGAAATGGTGGTTCAAGTACTCTAGATGGCTAACTTTGAGAGGTGGAACCCATCCCCTCCAATGGTGGATTGTACACAATGGGTTTGAAGATCGACATGTACTCTCGAGTGATGGGGTTCGAGGAGACTGAGGTGAGATCGAATGGTAGATGTGTATGAAGGGTCCCAAAGATGGCTCAAAGATGGAACAATAGGCGGAACAGTGATTCGAGTACTATAGAAGGGTTGTTCGAGAGGTGAAAGTTGTCCCTTCAACAGTTGGAATGGAACATGGATTCGAGTACTCTAGACGGATTCGAGTGGTGGATACTTGTAACCTTGCAAGTGGAGGTTTGAGCGCTGGGTGGATAGATGGCCATAATGGTAGTTTTAGTTGTCTCAATGGCTTGTTTGAGAGGTGGAATCTAACCTCTCCAGTGGGGGATTATGCAACGGGTTTGCGTACTCCCGACGGGTACGAGAGGTAGATGCCCGTAACCTCTCGAAGGGTGGTGGTTTACCCTCTCGAGGAGTCAATGGTACTCTCCCCAATGGTGGATGTTCGTAACCTCTCAAAGGGTGTCTTTCACCCTCTCGAGGGGTGAAAGGTACTCTATCAAGTGCTGGATAGGCTCAAGCAATTACTATGGGTTCGAGATGTGGAAGCATAACCTCTCGAGGGTTGTACCCTCTTGAGGGGTAGATGTATATCCTATCCAAGGATGAATGGTACTTTTCCAGTGGTGGATGGTATACTCCTCTCAAGGTGTGGTTTAACCTCTCAAGGGGTAGATTTACAACCAGGAGGCTCGAGTGCTTGATGGGTCAATAAATCGAGAGTAAAAAAAAGAGTTTCGGCCTTCTCAATGGTCTGAAATTGTATTGGGTGGATGCACGAGTTTTTCCTGTCCCTTTGGAAATACTTGTGAACTATGGCCAATGAGGGTGGGACATCAACCTTTTCATTTGGTTGCACGGACATAAGGGTCAGGTAGTGGTTCAATTAATTAGCATACACAAAATTAATTAACCCACTGCTAGTTATTACTTGGATTTGATGGTTGCCCTATTTGGTTGCGCTGCACTGTAAAGTGTAATATGGCATTATGCTATCCATTTGCCTAAAATGGAAGGGACGATTACAAAACCGTTACGTGGGGCATGCATGGTAGAAGTCATGCCCGGTTTCTACATCATTAGGAGGTCTATCCACGGGGAACTTGAGAGAACCACTGGCTATGGTCAACCTGATCTCAAGCCCAAGGAGAAAACCTCGACTCTCATCCTGAGATTGTTATTGAAGGCCAATAACACCTCTTTATCTTCATCTTAGAGGTGTACATGGTAGAAGCGGTGTGCCAGCTCTTCCCAAAGTCAACATATTACTTCATTCACTAGGTATATAGAAAACCAAGCCCATCATCTCAGTTTTGAATGCCAAGACAACTTTCTCGGTTTGGAAGGCCATCGGTTCACTATGGCCGGCAGTTACAGAAGGCCGTCACTGCACTCTAGCGGTGGTTGTGCAGATGGCTGTGAGGAACGAACCATGACCCAAGAGCCAGTTTAACTCTATCGATTGTATGGAGCTAGCCTGGTTTACCACTAACCAGTTTTTGCATCACTAGCCGAGGACACACATGCTTGGTTGCATTGAAGGCCTTTTTGTTAAGGCAGAAGCTATATGTAATGAGGGACTAGTGAGTTTGTTCTCATGCCTTCTGTATTTGCTTGGATGATTTTCTACAGGCCCCTGTCACCACGAATGGGTTAGAATCTAGGCCCTCTAGACGTATCATCTAGACCAGGAGTTGTTTATTATGTTTTCTTGTATTTAGGGAGTGGGCCAATGTTCCCATTCTCGTCGACACTCACGGTTTCTTTCTATTTACCATTAACTTATCGATAAATTTTGTCTAAATCTCTATGTTAATGAATTGAGGATTGAATTATTAAGTTAACCATGTTGTGTAAGGACTCCCTAAGTGCTTAGCTAATTAGATTACTTGCTTTTTAATTTCATTTTTTGTAGTTGTTAGCTGTAAAACCAAAAACCCCCTCTTTTCTGTTTGCTTTACTAGCTATTCCTTTCACTCGTACGGGTTGACGACCCGTACGAGGTTGCATTTTCATTTACTCTTAGGCCCTAGCATCTTTGTGGACATACCAAGGGCTTACCGCTAACTACCCTATCAGTAGTGTAATAATGAGAGTGGGTACAGAACATAAATTTTATCTTTGACTTCTCAAAGCCTCTGCTTGGGTTAATTAGCTACAATTAATGACCCCGGGTGGAGGCGGGTCAAATTTTAGCGCCGTTGCCGGGGATACTATTCTGTCTAAGTGTCAAATAGCATATCGTGTTAGTAGAGTAGCTAGTATTTCTTTTATCCGTTTCTTGTTTTCTTTGTATGATAATTGAAAAAGAAAATCTTGAAAATTCCCAAAAATAAATATTGCCGATATTGCGACTCTATATGGTTGATCTTATTTGAATGATCTATCTTGTGATAGTATTTTTGTTGAGCATGTTTCTTCTAATCTGAAAGAGGATATTTTACCTCGAAATCTCATGACTAACATGCAGCGAGGAAAGAAGCGGGCAAAGGTATTAAAAAATCCTAAGTCCCTTCCAACCCCCAAACCCACGCTAGAGAAGAATGGGTTTTCTTGGTTCATCGCTCCAAAAGTGAACTGTAAACCTAGAAGGATGTGGCGACCCACCCATTGTGATGTGATCACTGGTGGTGTCAAGGATGGTGATTCCGGTGACCCACCATGTCAATCTTTTTAGTTTAAAAATTTAGAGAAAAATAAGTCATGAAGACAACAATAAAGAAACATTGTTTTTATTTCAAGTAGGATTTCTTTCAATGTTTTTTAAAAGTTTGGGGGTGAGTTTGATTTTTGGTGGAAATTTTTAGGAAATTTAAGTCATTAATTGTTTGTGTGGAACAATATTGCCCTATTTTTTTTAATGTTTTCGGATGCAGGTGCGAGTGAAAATGCGTAGAAGAAACATGGAGTGATGGTTCATGCCTGGATGTTTGCCCGAGCCTAGGCTTCCTGCCAGAGTTTGGCACAGACTGATGTTTAGTGCCAATAGGTTTGTAATAATCTATGCTTCGTGACAAAGCATGTAAGCACAAAGATGACGTGGCTGTCACGTGCCCTTAGATCACAGATTGCATGGATCTAACACGGATCAACGTGTGGGTGGCGTGGATCATCACACACTCGACATGGATACTGTTGGCGTGAGGCTCTTCCTGGGATCCGTGCTACCATCCAACTGAACCAATCCCAGCCTATTCAAACTCCTATTTAAACCCATCGGTCCATACCCTCTCCCACACCAGCCTTCACCTTTTCTCTCTTCCTCACAAACTCATATCCTCCCTCTCTCTCGCATAAAGCCTTCAGATATACCCTCCCTTACTAATTCGTCCATAGATTTCTCATTTCTCACCCAAATATCCCATACCATCTATCAAAATTTCCCTCTTTCTAATCTCTATCCAACCCACCAAACTCCAACCCCAGAAAATCCATGAATTTGAGCGGTTTATTGAAAGAGGTTTCAGCCACATATTGGTATTTTCTCTGGGGAGCTAAATTTTAGATTCCTTTTAGAGCATTGGAGTTGCTTTGATTTACCCTAGGAGAGGTTCTATATAACCCTCGAGAAGAAATTCCACCACACTTACTGTTTGAGGTAATCTCGACCAAACTTACTCTTATTTGGAGGCATCGATTAGCGTATTTACTGTGAACTTTGCTTGCATGGTTGAGAATTTAAATGATTAGTGCTATTGTTGGATTAACTTGGGAATTATAATTCAGCATTGGGAGTAGTTGGAAGAAAGTTTTTGCCATACTCTTTCTGTTTTACTTGCTATATTCTTGGAAATTATGCCTTGTATGCCAAGAGAGAGAGATGAGAGTCTAGTATGTGATCGTATATGGGCTTCCACCTCCCGAAGAGGAAAGATATAAGCTCCAACCCGGGCTCAATCTTTACACTCACTCTTCCAGTCATGACAGAGGCAAGGTTCATAAAGATAGAGCATGGGGAGAGGTTCATGAGGTTACCCCAGAGTGAGGGAACCAAGTTGACCAAGTCCTTCCATTTGTCAGATCTTATCATTGAGCCCGATGGAGGTTTAGAGCTAGTCTTGGGTGAGCACAAACCTGGAAGTGAGGATTATGAAGGGGAGTATGAGCAGGAGGAGCATGAGCACCAGATTCCCGTTGGTGTCATCATAGAGCAACCATCTCCACCTCATGCTATGCCACCACCTATGGAGCACCCTATAGCATCACTGCCACCTTTTAAGCAGGTTTTAGGAGGATTGCTCCCTTTTGTGGGGCTGATAAACATGTACGATAGTTCTTACCATTCCACAGGTCATGTTATTGGTGGGGTCACATAGACATAGCATCTCATCTCACCATTGGGATTTCTAAGAGTTTAGTAGGCACAACATCCATGGGTTTCCTCCACCCTTTGAGCCTCACAGACATAGCATTTCCAGCCACTCTCATCACAGAGCTCACTCATGGCAGCATCTGTAGTACAACCCTTTCCGAGAGCAATAGTCACCGAGTTATCAGTCTGCTTCTTCTTATCCCATGTGGACCGAGCCACCTCAACAACACCAGACGAATTGGGCATGATCTTTGGAAGACTTCATCTTTGGGGTGAGGCATGACTTGGTAACCGCTAGAGCTCAACTAGATGACCATCACTGGGATACGATTTCCATATTTGACAAGGTTGACGATTAGTTACAGTATCTGATGAAAGGTATGTGAGCTCTCCACGAGGGATTGATGGATATTAGTGACAGGTTGAGGAGTGCATGTATAGGGGAATGCTATATGGATCCTTCACACGGGCAAGGGCCTGGAGCCAAGGGCCTGGAGCCAGGCATCGTAGAAAGGAGTGATTTTTCTTATGATTCCAACCATTCCTTCACCTTAGTTACATGCTTTGGAAACAACGCAAGAAACTAAGTGTTGAGAGAGGTTGGAACATCTTCCATGATTGTATTCCATTTTTAGTGTCTCTTTTAGCATATGTTCTACGGTTTTGGATTTTTGGATGAATATCTTTTCCATGCTTTTGTTTCTTTCCCTCATTGAACTCTTTGTTGTTTTTGGTGTGAGGGCACCTTTTGTAGTTTTGTTTGGGATGTTTTGGGAAACTATTGGTGGTGTATTTTTTTGATTGATCTTGTCCTTTGTAGTATGAAGCCCACTCTTAGGGAAATTTTGTGCTACACAAAAAAAACTGAAAAATGAAAAAAATATAAAAAACCGGACAAGTTGAAAACCCAAAAGGGCGACTTGGGTAATATTGGGAAAAGCCCTAGATAGGTCTAAAGACCTAGGTAAAAGTGAGAGGCTAGGCTTATGAGCCTAGGCAAAAATGAGAAGCTGTGTGGAAAAATGTGAGAAGTGAGTACCTTTTGTGTGTTAAAGCTAGGATGAAAACCCAAAAGGGCTCATGGGCAAAATGAGAGAAATTGAGAGAAAACATAAAACTAAGTTGACGATACATTTGACTCCTTGGTTTTATCTAGATTGAGAGAATAAAAAATTATCCCTATGTCACAACTAAGTCGACGACTCTTGGATTTCCTTGGTGGATTGTTTTTGGGAGACAACTCTTGGATTGCTTTTGGGGATCATTTTGGGAAAAGTAAGCTAGCTTAACATTTATCTTTTTAGCTCACCTTTTTCCACATTTTACTTTTAGGTGGTTGTATTGCTTATGTTCTTCAAGGAGTGTGAGAGTTTTGAGATTCTTACTCTTTTTGGGGGGAAATAGGGTAATCTAGGAATAAGTTGGATGTCTCGGTTAACTTTTTCTTGCACGCTTCATTTTGCTTAATTCTTTTTCTTGTCTTTTTTTTCTCGAGGATGAGTAAGGGTTAAGTGTGAGGAGTCTGACGTGCTTCAATTTGCATGTGTTAACCATTAAATTTGGCATTGTTTTTATCTTATTTTGTTTGGTGGATTGCTAGTATTAGTTGAGTTTATGTGACAAGGAGTTTAGATGCCAAGTTTGGTTATCTTATCAAAATCCCGCATTTTTTACACTTGATTAGTTCTAATGGACATCTTGTATCCACAAGCTCCTAGATCTTCCATGCGATAATCTTTAGTAGGTCACCCGTGGGTACTTTTTGGTTACATTCTATGTGAAGGCCATTCATAAGGTTGGTAGAAGATATTGAAGGCCGTTCGCAAGGATGATAGAAGAGATCAAAAGACATTCACCTCTAGAATGGTAGTAGACGATGGCCATGGACATCAATGCATGGTAGAAGGAGATTTGAGTCAAAGATAAGTGGCAACAATGATCAAAGTGGCCAACGAATAAATGGGGAATCCTGGCCCGATGAGTTGCGCCAAAGTCTGAGAATGATCCAAGAAGAATTATACTTAAAGGCTAATTCCATCGGATTTGTCTTCTCGAGCGCTATAAAATTGACTACTAAAACTCTGAAATTGGACTAATGGTTCACTCGCAAAAGAAACAAGTCCAGCCAACCAAGGTACCACCGGTTGGTGCGGGCAGTGCATAGTTGGAACCAACGGCCTACACCAAAGGAGTTGGCCCATGACAACACTATCATCACAAGGTTATAGCTTGGACTACCCCAAATTCCATGGGCCGCGAGGGCACCAGTTCCAATCCTCACCAAAATCCGGCTAAGTATGGCGTATACAGTCTCATTTACGATGGCTCGTACCGTTCCAAGTCCAAGATGTCGAGACCAACTGGTGGGGTGTGGAAAATCAAGTGGCCTATACCGAGTTGTTTTAGCGAATAAGTCTTCCAGACCACGATCTGTGCCAAGGAACGTGTCCCACATGATCTGAAGTCCAAGACACGCCTTCCAAATAATTATCTGCATCAAAGGCCACGGCCTATGCTAAAGGTGTTAGCGTGGACCGCGCCAGTTTTGAAAACATGAAGTAGCACAAAGCTACAGTCCACACTATGTGCATCGCCTCATGCTAAGGCGCTGACACGACCCGCGCCACATACTGGGTACCGTGACAAGTACATGGCGTGGACTGCACCATCCGTGATAGTCAGTGCCGGGCAGCGGTTGAATTAGGGTTTAGTCATTTTTGCCTATTTTGGGCCTATTTTTTGGCCCAATCCCCTTCTCATATAAATATAGCCTTCTACTAGGTTAAACATAGAATGTAGAGTAGAGAGAAGTAGATAGAGCTTTATTCTTTATATTGTAGACAACTTTCTCCTTTACTTTTCCTTTCTTTTTTCCTTCATCTTAGATGTGGAATTCAAATCTATATTTGAATTCCATATCTATGGAGTAGTATCTATAGCTTGGGGATAAATTGCAGGCGCATGGTTTAATCTTTGATTTGTGAGATTTTATAGTTCATCACAATTTTGTGTTCATAATATTATTGTGACTTGTTCTTGAATGTTTGAATTTCATGAATAGTACACCACATATAAGGACAAACTTTGGTCTTTGTTCATGTTAGTGCAAATATTGATGCCCCCATGGGAAGAGAAACCTGGATGTTTGTTTAGGTAAAAGAGTACGTTGCATTTACATGGGTGTGTGAACAGGAGACCTGAGTATTGCTCTGACTAACTTGCCAGTGCACCAGTCTTAGCAGATTATGTAATGTAGTCCGAGAGGTTACGTGTAGAGATGTGGAAAAGTAACATGCTAGGGTTGTAAGAGGCCCTAGTGTCATAGATAAGGTGCCAACGACCCATTGGCCTAATTGATAGGTGATTGGAAAGTAGTGCATTTATGGTGGAAGCCTAGGATATAATCGCACGGGGGAGAAATGGACCTAAAAAAATGGTTGGACCTTGTTGTACTCCCGTAATTACGATGGTGGTATCGATGGAGGATTGCGAGCGCACCTAATATGACAGGTACAAAGAAATGTATGCCATCGGCCACACCTTGTGTTGTGAAAACTCGATTAGTTTTTTCTAAATCTCTATGTGAATGAATTGAGGACCAAAACATTAATATAACCATGTTGCGCAATGACTCCCCAAGTGCTTATCTAATTAGATTACTTGCTTTTTAATTTCATGTTTTGTAGTTGTAGCTAAAAAGACAAAAAACCATCTCTTTTTTGTTTTCTTTACTAGCTATTCCTTTCACTCGTACAGATTGACGACCCATACAAGGTTGTGTTTTCATTAACACTTAGGCCCTAGAATCTCTGTGGACATACCAAGGGCTTACTACCTTATTAGTAGCGTAGTGGTGAGAATGGGTGTAGAAAATAAATTTTATCTTTGACCTCTCAAAGCTTCTGCTGGGGTTAATTAGCTATATTTTACGACCCCAGGTAGAGGTGGGTCACATACCGACAGTAGCCTATGCCTTTAGATGGTGGTACGATAAAGAGATCTTGAGAAAATATCGTCAAGGGATATATTTTTCTTTTGGGAACTTTTGGAGGCACCTGACAAGGATTGACAGGAAGAATCTGTGCAAGATCACTGCCTTGGTTCATCCAATATTTTTTACGTTCACGAGTTACTGGCAATAGGAGTTTTCTACCACGGTGAGGTAACGCAATGTCTAGTTTCAGATATTCATTGCCCTTGAGCAATGACTCCTAAGGGTAATTTCTACCCGAACCTGGTTGGGATCTTTGGAGTGTATGGCGATAGGTGATAGAAAGGGTGGGATGATTCCTAAAGGCGGCATGGTAGGGTTACTGGCACAGTACTTGGGGCATCCAATCACTCATTGGCCAACTTTGGGAGATCGAGAACGAGGTACAATATTGAGAAGTTGGCCAAGGCTTTCATGGTGGTACCCACTTCATCTAGGGACTATTTTATGTTGCTTTATGGCGGGGCGAGCACTTGTAGCTTCATAGTACTTCCTCAGCCAGAGTGAACCACCATCACCCATGACACATGTTTAGATGACCTATTCCTTTTAACCCGATCTACATTTTGAGAGTGAGTTCTACAGAGTTCTATATAGCCGAGGGTGAGACTTCTTCGAGGGCACCTCCAAGTTTCTCTCGCTTATCTGCAGACACAGGTGAAAAATTGCACTCCCTTGGGGAAAAGCTTTCAAGCTCTACCCAAGTGTTGGAAGAGGTTGTCCAAACAATAGTAGGTATGAGATCACAATTGGAGGAGCTTAGCATGGGGATGGATTTCATAGAGGCCGCGATTCAAGCAACGAGGTACATGGAGGAGAGGAACACAAGGCACGAGAAGGAAGGTCCTTCGAGGCCGCGAGAGTGAGTGTCACTATTTATCCCAACCTCACATATATTTTACATGATTTGATGCATTAGGGACAATGCATAGGCTAAGTGTGGGGGAGGGAGTAATGAGCACTTAGGGTGATTTCAAAATCCCCAGTGCATTTTCATGTTTTTCTTGTTTCTTTGATGACTTTGGTTTTTGATTGTTGTGGGATGCTTTTGGATATATACTTGGTGGTTTGGCATACTAGGTAGGGTTCCTAGTTTTCATTGGGTTGATTGTTTTAGGATATTGGTGGTGTGATTTTTATTTTGATCTTATCTTTTTGTAGTATGAAGCTCACTTTGGGGCAATTTTTTGTTACATCAAAAAAATTGAAAAATTTGAAAAAAATATATAAAAACCTAGACAAGTTGGAAACCTGAAAGGGCGCTTGGGTAATATTAGGAAAAGACTGGATAGGTCAAAAGACTGGATAGGTCAAAAGACCTTGGTAGTGAGAGGCTAGGCCCGGCTAGTACTGTGAGCCTAGGAAAAAGTGAGAGGCCGTGTGGAAAAAGGTGAGAATGTGAGTATCTTTTGTGTGCTAAAGCTAGGATGAAAACCTGAAAGGGCTCCTAAGCAAAATGAGGGAAATTGAGAGAAAACAAAAACCTGGGTTGATGATACATTTGCTTCCTATGTTATAACCAGGTCAAGAATCAAGAGTTATCCATATGTTACAACCAAGTCGATGACTCTTGGAATTACTTAGTGGATGGTTTTTTGGGAGATGACACTTTGATTGTTTTTGGTAATCATTTTGGGAAAAGTAAGCTAGCTGGTCACTTATCTTCTTTTCTTACCTTTTTCCACATTTTACTTTGGGTGGTAAGATTACTTTGGTTCTTCGAGGAGTGTGAGAGTTGTGAGAATTTTTTGATTTTGGGGGAAACAAGATAATCTAGGAATAAGTTCAATGCCTCGGTGAACTTATGCCCGCATGCTACATTTTGCTTAATTTGTTTTCTTGTCTTTATTTAGTCGAGCATGAGTAAAGGGTTAAGTGTGTGTGGGGGGGGATATGCTTCATTATCCATGCATTAACTGTTGCATTCGGCATAATAATTGGCTTTTTTAATTTGTTGGATTGCTAGTATTAGTTGAGATTACATGACAAGGGGTTTGGACGGCTATATTTGGTCTTCTTGTCTAAATCCCGCATTTTTTTGACTTAATTGGTACTAATGGGCATCTTGTATCCATGGTAATCTAGATCTTTCTTTGTGATCATCCTTAGTAGGTCGCTCATGAGTACTTTTCGTTACATTCTATGTGAAGGCCAATCACAAGGGCGGTGGAAGATATTGAAGGCCGTTCACAAGGACGGTAGAAGAGATCGAAGACCATTCACATTAGAATTGTAGTAGATGATGGACATATAGATCAAATCATGGTAGTATAAGGATGGAGCTAAAGATAGGCAGCATTGGAGTTCAAAATAACCAAGGAAGAAACTAAGAATCGTGGTCCGAGAGTTGCACCAACTTTAGGGAACAATCCAAGAAGATTCAGACTTCAAGATTGGTTTCATTGAATTCATCTCCTTGAGAACCATAAAATGAACTAAAGGAACTCTCAAAACAGACTAACGGTTCATCAGTAGTGAAGGAAAGAAGTTCAGCCAACTGAAGCACAAACGAGTCTGTGCAGACCGCTCATGGGTGGCACCAACAGCCCGCACCAGACGACATGGTCCGTGCCAAGGTTTGGTGTAGACTATGTCAAACTCAATGGGCAGTGCACTCAAGTTCCAAGTTTCACTAAAAAATGGCTAAGTATGGGTGCGAACTGTCCCATTTTCAATGGAGTGCGCCGTTATAAGTGCACAATGTCAAGACCAGCTAGCGGGATGTGAATAATTGAGCTGCCCATGCAACATTACTGAGAAAAATGAGCTTTCTAATGATAGTCCATGCCAAATGACACGTTTCACAGATCAAAAGTGCAAAAATAACCATTCTGACGATGGTGCGCACCAATTGCCATAGTCTGCGCCAAATGCCATAGTTTGCACCAAAGGAGACGACTTGGACCTTCCTAGATCACACAGTCCACACCAAGGAGATGAATGGCCCGTGCTGGATCCTGCAGCCCGCACCAGTGCAGATCAAATGGGCTGCACCAGCATGGACCAAGTACGGGTGCAGACCATGCCGTCCAAGACTGTCCGCGCCATTTGGCGGCTGAACTAGGGTTTTACACTTTTTGGCTTATTTTGGACCTATTTTTAGGCCTAATCCCCTACTACTATAAATATAGCCTTATTCTACTAGGTTTAGAGAGTTGGATCATTTTTTAGTTAGTTTATTTGTAATTTGGAGAGCATTCTAGAGAGAAACATTTTCTCTTCTTTCTTTCTTTCTTTATTTCCTTTTTATTTTTGTTTAATCCTATGATGTGGAATTCAAATATTTATTTGAATTACATGTCTAGGGAGTAGTTTCCATAGCTTGGTGATAATTGTATTCATGTGTTGGTTTATGGTTTTGTGAGAGTCTTAGTTCATCCTAATAATTGTGCTTGTGATATTATTGTAACTTGTAATTAAAAATCCATTAGCACACACTCTAGTCTACATTCATATTGGTGCAAATATTGTTTCCCCATGGGGAAGAGAAATCTTGGATGTGTTATAATTAGTAGGGTACGGGTCCGCTTGGGTGTGTGCACAGAGGTCTTTTTCGAGTATTGCTCTGTTATGTTTCCAGCATACTATCCTTATCTAATTATGTAATGTAAGAGATAGTGAGAACTGGCAAGCTAGGGTGGTAAGAGGCCCTAGTGTCATAGATAAGGTGCCTACATCCCTTTGCCTTGTTAATAGGCTAGGGAATAGAGCATCAATGGTGGAATGCCCGACACGTAATCATACGGAGAATAAATAGACCTACAACAATGGTCAGACCTTGTTGTACTCACTTAATTACAGAGGCAATGTAGATAGAAGGTTGCAAGTGCAACCGAAGTGACAGGTTCGGGGAAATGTATGCCATCGTCCACACTACGTGTTATAAGCACTATATTAGGTTTGTCTAAATCTCATATGTGAATGAATCGAGGATCAAAGCATTAAATCAACCATGTTACGCAATCATTCCCCAAGTCTCTAGCTTATATAGTTTACATGCTTTTTACTTTCATGCTTAGTAGTGGTTAGTTGAAAAACCAAATCCCCCCATATTTACTATATTATCTATTCCTAGAAACATGTACAGATTGACAACCTAGACATGGTTGTGTGTGATTGATTTTTAGTCCCTAGCATCTTTGTGAACATACTCATGGCTTACCGCTAACTACCCTATCGGTAGCATAGTAGTGAGTTGGGTGCACAACTAAAATTTTTATCTTTAACCCCTTTGATCTCAGCCTTTGCTCGGGTTAATTAGCTACAATTAATGACCCCGAGTGGAGGTGGGTCTCTCATGCCTTGTCGAGCCATGGTTTGAAAGCAAAATTATTTTCCAGCCATGCAAGATTCATACCCACTCTTAGTTACTCATGAAATTTATGATTTCATGTACCATGTTGTAATGACTATTAAACACGAGGTTATGATATTCCGTGCAAAAATATTGATGATTGTTATTCATGAGTTTGAGTATTTTAAGCAACCCCATATATCAAAAAATTATTCATGATACCGTGAGATACTAGCAATTACCGCAGTGCAATAAAAAAGTAACTAGCAATTCACATCTGTGCAAAAATAAAATGCAGCAATCACAGAATTGTATGATTCTTTCCATTTGTAAGAAATTAACAAAAATACATTGCTACATGTGGCTTATACTATTAAATGCAAGACTATCTTCAAGGGCTCAAAAATTGGCAAATTAACTTGAAATTGAAACTTTTTGGAAATTAACTCGCTTCCCCAATTGTTTTAGTATCTCAAGAGAATACCCTATTTATGCAACGATAATTTAAGTAGCAAATAATCTTTTGAAAGTTATGAATTGTCATGAAGAATTAGTGTCAAACACGTTTAAGATGCAAGGGGTATAATCAAAACTCCCAGTCCCAATACATTCCCAAAATTGAAATTACAATGTAAATTAGTCATCAGGGACAACAATGCCAATGAGCTCCGTAGTCTCGCTAATGTCACCGGTGATAGTGTCTGGGTTAACGACTTGGCCTGACTTATCCATTGCCACTTGTGCCTTGTAAAACCACAACTTTTAAGCCAAATAAATTTCTGGCTATGAAAAATTCACACCCACTCTTAGTTAATCATAAAATTGATGATTTCATGTGCCATGTTGTGGATACCATTAAACACGAGGTTATGATATTCTGTACAAAACTCGTAATGACTGTTATTCATCAGCTTAATCATTTTAAGCAACCCCATAAAACAGATAGTTATTCTTTTTTTTAAGTCAAACACCCTTAGGTGAGGGATATTTATAAAGGTTCCCCAAACCTGTTTAGAAAAGTTATACATAATGGCAACAGAATTGCCCTAAGATGTGTATCTAAATTTTAACCTATGAATTGAAACTATAGATGAGAGTTGGGGAAAAAGGTAATTGTGATTCTGAAGAGAAGAATCTCCACCCCCCGTGTTAATTCTTCCCTCCGGCCTGGCAACACCTTTTCTAATACACAATGGGATTATTTAATCGAAAGAAAAATGATCCATGATGGGGATTGAGCATGCTGGCTATGGGTTTAAAATGCTGGCGTGATCGGGCATGCTTGCATTGGGTCCAAAATTCGAGAGTATCAGGATGAGGTATAGATGAGAATGATCCACAATCGAACCAATTGCTAGTAATGCAACCTGAGGCAAAAAAATAGAGAAAAACAGTAGTCTCCATTCTAAATCAAAGCATGCAGATTGTTTTTATGAGTAGGGTGCTCATGAAAGTGTCAAAATATGATAACAGAAACAAATCAAGTACCAACTCTAATCACAAGTAGGCCACTTCTATCAAGAGTTAAAAGTCCCCTGAGGAAAGGGGGGCAGAATGGATGTCTGTACCGCCTTGAAGATTTTTTTGTAGGGCATATTTAGCAAGGTAATCAGCTGCACTATTAGCCTCCCTATGAATGTGTCGAATTGGGAATTTAAGATGTTTGGAGTTAAGGAAGCTGCAGATGGAAAAAGTTCTCCAAGGGGAACTATGGGGATTTTGAATACCCTGAACAGCTATTAAACAGTCCGATTCCACCTCACAAGTAGAGATATTCAATTCTGAGCATATTTCATATCCATATTGACTCGAGAGTAATTCAGCATGTAAAGGGGACGGAGATTGGAATGTTTTAGTTCTCATTATAACCACGTTTTCAGTCCAGTTTCTAACTATCACAGCCGAAGAAGAAGAACCTCCAATTTTCCATGTTGCATCGGTATTAATCTTGTATCCTGATTGTGGCTTCTTCCATTTTACAGTAGTTAAAGGTTTTTTCCTCTTTTGAACAATCTGCGGGATAATATTTGTTTGAATCCAGTACTTATGCTTGTCTACTCTACCAAATAGGGGATGAACAGTAAAGATGTGATAGATCATGCTTTTAATCTCCTGGAACCAAGCAACTTGGGAAAAAGATTCATTTTCAAATATAATTTTGTTCCTTTTAATCCAAAGGAACCAAATTGTGACAAGAAGAGCAACAGTGGTAATGTTAGAGTGAATCTTCGATTCTGCCTTAAAAGAAAGATAGAATTCAACTCTGCTCTTCAAGTTTGCAAAAACTGAGTGTTGTAGATGTAAAAGGTCACTGACACTATCCCATACAACAATAGAAGAGGGGCACGAATTGAAAAAATAATCCAAAGTATCTGTGTGGTTCATGCATAGGGGGCATTTAGATGCTAAGAGGAAGCCTATCCTAGATAAAATATTGTCAAAAGGAAGAATTCCATTCATTGCTCTCCATAATAAAACAGACATTTTCTTAGGGATGAAAGTAGACCAAACCTTATTAAAATGTCTAATTTTTGCTTTCTTCTGCCTGAAAATGTTATATGCCGACCTTATGGAGAACAATCCATCTGTGGTTGGAGTCCAAATCAGCCTATCCTCATGAGAGTCATCCAGCTTTGCTCCCTGCAAAATGTCATATAAATTGGTAGCCAGAAATGGCTCTAGCTTTGGAAGGAGATGAGCTTTGTTATTTATAAAAAATCGGAGAGAAATATCCTCAAAGGGGGTATTTCTCTCATGAGGCCACTTATAGAAAAGAGCTCATTCTCCTGTCCAATTAGAATTCCAGAAAGGGCAATCACCAATTCCATACAGAACCTTAGAATGGCTGTTTGCCTTAGCTGTGATGTAACATATTCTGGTCCAAGTATGTGATTTTTTATAGGAGATAGGAAGTGACCATAATAAAGAAGTCCACTGGTTTTTATTTTGTTGCAATTTCCACCACAATTTACATGAAAAGGCATCCACAATAGCTTTTAAATCCCTAAAACCTATGCCATTTTCATCTATAGGTAGACTCATATTTTTCCAAGACCTCCATTTTTCCTATCAATGTTGTCAGCAGTCCCCCAAAAAAACTGGAAGCTATTTTCTCCATTTTTTTAAAAAACAATCTTTGGTTGACTCAAAACAGCAAAAATATGCGCTGGGATTGAAATAAAGCAGTGATTAATTAGTACAATCTTACCAGCAGTGGTGAGCCATCTATTCTTCTAGTTATTGATTGATTTCTCCATTCTTTCCAGTAGAGGTTTATAGTGTACCTGTAGATTTCGACCAGAAAAAATAGGGACTCCCAAATATTTGAATGGAAAAGAACCTTTTTCCATTCCAAGTAACCTCTTTATAGATAGAATGGTCGATAATGGGGTTCTGTGGGAAACAAAAAATTTGGATTTTGCAAAGCTGACCTTTTGTCCTGTAGTCTGCTCATATGCAATCAAAATTTTTTTAAACCTCTTCAATTTTGTAGGATTTGCATTAAGGAAAATTGCTGTATCATCAGCATACATTAAGTGTGAAACAGGTGAGCAAGACAGAGGAAGACCAAAATTTTGGAGGTATCCTATGCTGAATATTTTCTTTAAACCTCTTGAAAAAGCTTCGGAGAGTAAATTATACAAAAAAGGTGATAGAGGATCACCTTGTTTTATGCCTCTAGAGGATGCAAAGAAGCCCGAGGTTACTCCATTAATTAAAACAGAAAAATGGGCTGCAGCTATGTTATGCATGATAGTTTTGACAAAATTTCCATGAAAACCGAAATGAAGAAGTATGGAATTTAGGAAAGACCAAGAGACTCTATCAAAGGCCTTTTGCATGTCAAGTTTTACTATCAAATTTTGATCCTTTGATTTTCTAGACAAAATTCTGGTCATCTCCTGCATTTGGATTACATTATCAGTGATGTCCCTACCCTTGCTAAATGCACTTTGCTCAGGAGAAATTAAAATTTTCATTAATGGTTTGATCCTTTCCGTTAGCATTTTTTAGAACACCTTATTAACAAAATTAGAGAGACTAATTGGTATGAAATCAGAGAAGGAGGTAGGGATTGGTTTTTTGGGTATTAGGGTCAGCCAGGTGCTTGAAATAGCCTTTGGGATGTTTCCATTGCATAAAAAATCATTTGCAACATCTAGAAGGTCATGTTTAATGTTTTCCCAAAAAGTAGTATAGAATTCACCAGAGAAACCATCAGAACCAGGGGCACTAGATTTATTTAAATCAAATACTGCATACTTTAGTTCCTGGATATTGAAAAGTTGAAGAAGGAGATGATTCTGCTCTTCAGTAATTAATTTAGGTATTTCCATTAGAAAATATTTAAAGTAAGTTCCTGATTTTGGAGTGGAATCCTCATTTAGTAAATCCTTATAAAATCGAACTCCTTCTTCTTTAATCAATTGAGGATCAGAAATCCAGTTCCCTAGTCTATCTTTGATTTTACTAATTCTTGATCTAGCTCTCCTTTCCCTAATGGTGTGGTGAATATAACTGGTATTTGCATCTCCGTACTTAAGCCAATTTAGCTTAGCCTTTTGCTTTTAGAAAATGTTCTTTTCTTTCTGAGATCTGATAAGTAAGGCTTTTGACTTGTTAAGTTCAGCTAAATCTAGTTCATCTTGCGATTGTTGAAAAATTATTTCCAGTTCATTAACTTTAGCCTCAGCTTGAAGCAGATTTAGGTTAACATTTCCAAAGCTGTTTTTGTTCCATACTTTAATTTCAGTCTTAAGCCTCTTAAGTTTATACACTAACCTGAACATCCCTCGTAGAGGAGATGATAAATTCCAGTTTTTAACCACTAAGTCCTGGAAATCATTTCTAGTAGAACAGATAGTTATTCATGATACTTTGAGACACTAGCAATTACCGTGGTGCAATAAAAATGCAACTAACAATTCACGCATGTGTAATAAAAAGGCAACAATCACAGAAATGTACGATTCTTTCCATTTGTTCGAAATCAACAAAAATTGTTTCTATGTGTGGCTTATATTATTAAGTGCAAGACTATCTTCAAGGCCTCAAAATATTGGAAAATTAAATTTAAATGTAAAAGTTTTGGAAATTTACTCACTCCCTCTTTTTTGTAGTACCTCAAGGGAAAACCCTATCTATGCGACGATCATTTAAGTAAAAATGAATCTTTGGGAAGTTATGAATTGTCATGAAGAATTAGAATCAAACTCATTTGAGATGAAAGAGGGATAATCAAATCCCTCAGTCCAAATGCATTCCAAAAATTGAAATTACGTCTATTAGTCATCAGCGACAGCGATGCCAACGGGCCTCGTAGGCTCGTTGAAGTCACCAGTGATGTCGACACCATCTGGTGAATGACTAGGTCCAACTTATCCATCACCGCTCGTGCCTTGTCGAGCCACGACTTGAAAGCCAAATCAATTTCCATCCATACAAAATCATACCCACTCTTAGTTAATCATGAAATTGATGGTTTCATGTGCAATGTTTTAATGAGTATGAAACATGAGGTTATTATATTCCGTGCAAAACTCTTGATAATTGTTATTAATGGGTTTGATTATTTTAAGCAACCCCATAAATCAGCTAGTCATTCATGATACCGTGAGATACTAGCAATTACCATGGTGCAATAAAAATGCAACGAGTAATTCACATCTGTACAATAGTAATGCAACAATCACCGACATGTATGATTCTTTCCATTTGTTTGAAATGAACAAAAAAGTGTTGCCACATGGCTTATATTATTAAATTCAAGACTTTCTCCAAAGCCTCAAAATTTTGGGAAATTAACTTGAAATGCAAAATTTTGGGAAATTTACTCGCTCTCTCATTTGTTTTAGTATCTGAAGAGAATAACCCGTCTATGCTACGATAATTTATGTAAAAAAAAGAATCTTTGGAGAGTATACGAATTGTTATGGAAAACCAGTACCAAACACATCTGAGATGCATGAGGGACCATCAAAACTCCTAGTCCCAATACATTCCCAAAATTGAAATTACAACGTCGATTAGTTATCCGCGATAACGATGCCAACAGGCTCTGTAAGCTCGCTAATGTCACTGGCTACAGCGATGCCATCTGGATCAATGACTGGGTTAGACTTATCCATTGCCGCTTGTGCCTTGTCGAGCCACAACATGAAAGCCTAATAAATTTCCATCCATGTAAAATTTATAACCACTCTTAGTTATTTATGAAATTAATGATTTCATGTGCCCTGTTTGATTGACTATTAAACACAAGGTTATGATATTCCGTGCAGAAGTTGTGATGATTGTTATTCACGAGTTTGAGTATTTAAAGCAACTCCATAAATGGGCTAGTCATTCATGATACCGTGAGACACTAGCAATTACCGTGGTGGAATAAAAATGCAACTAGTAATTCACGCCCATTTGTTCGAAATCAACCAAAAAGTGTTGCTGCATTTTGCTTATATTATTAAATACAATACTTTCTCCAAAACCTCCAAATGTTGGAAAATTAACTCGAAATGCAAAATTTTGGGAAATTTACTTGCTCTCTCTTTTTTTTAGTATCTGAAGAGAATACCCCATCAATGCTACGATATTTTAAGAAAAAATAATCTTTGGAAACTATATGAATTGTCATACTTATCTATATCAAATACGTTTGAGATGCAAGAGGGATCATCAAAACTCCCAGTCCCAATAAATTCCGAAAATTGAAATTACAAGGTCGGTTAGTCATCGGTGACAGCGATGCCAATGGGCTCTGTAAGCTCGCTATTGTCACCGGCGACGGTGATAGCGTCTGGGTCAACGGCTGGGTCCAACTTATCCATCGATGCACGTGGCTTGTCGAGCCACGACTTGAAAGCCAAATGAATTTCCAGCCATGCAAAATTTGTACCCACTCTTGGTTAATAATGAAATTGATGATTTTATGTGCCATGTTGTAATGACTATTACACACGAGGTTATGATATTCCGTGCAAAACTTGTGATGAGTGTTATTCATAAGTTTGAGTATCTCTAGCAACCCCATAAATTAGCTAGTCATTCATTATGCGGTGAGACACTAACAATTACCGTGGTGCTATAAAAATGCAACTAGTAATTCACGTCTGTGCAATAAAAATGCAATAATAAAATAAATGTATGATTCTATCCATTTGTTAGAAATCCACAAAAAACGTGTTGCTACTTGTGGCTTATATTATTAAATTCAAGACTATCTCCAAGGCCTCAAAATGTTGGGAAATTAACTTGAAATGCAAAATTTTTGGAAATTTACTCGCTCCCTCATTTTTCTAGTATCTCAAGCGAATACCCCATACATGCGATGACAGTTTAAGTAAAAAACAATCTTTGGAAAGTTATGAATTGTCACGAATAATCTGTATCAAACATGTTTGAAATGCAAGAGGGATAATAAAAACTTCCAGTCCCAATACATTTCCAAAACTGAAATTACAACTTCGATTAGTCATCCGCAACAGCGATGCCAACTGGTTGCGCAAGCTCACTGATGTCACCGGCGATGACGACAATGTCTTGGTCAGCGGTTGGGTCCAACTTGTCCATCTCCGCTCATGCCTTGTCAAGTTATGACATAAAAACCTAATCAATTTCCAGCAATACAAAATTCATACCCACCCTTAGTTCATCATGAAATGATGATTTCATGTGCCATGTTGTAATGACTAATAAACACAAGGTTATGGTATACCGTGTAAAACTCATGATGACTATTATTCATGAGTTTGAGTATTTTAAGCCCTATAAATGAACTGGTCATTCATGATACCGTGAAACACTAGCAATTACAGTGGTGTAATAAAAAGGCAACTATCAATTCACATATGTGCAATAAAAAATGCAACAATCATAGAAATGTATGATTCTTTCCTTTTTTTCGAAACCAACAAAAAAGTGTCTATGCATGAGGCTTATATTATTAAATGCAAGACTATAAAAAAAATCCTCAAAATGTTGGTAACTTAACTTGAAATGCAATTGTTTTTTGGAAATTTACTCGCTTCTTAATATTTTTAGTATCTCAAGAGAATACCCTATATATGCAATGATAATTTGAGTAAAAAAGAATCTTTGGAAAGTTATGAATTCTAATGAAAAATAAGTATCAAACAGGTTTGATATGGAAGAGGGATAGTAAAAAAGCACAGTCCCAATTCATTCCAAAATTTAAAATTACAACATCAATTAGTCATTATCGACAATGATTCCAACAGGCTCCGTAGGCTCGCTGATGTAATCGACATCCAGGTCAACTGTTGGGTCTGACTTTTCTATTGCAGCTGGTGCCTTGTCGAGCCACTACTTGAAAGCCAAATAAATTTCCAGCCTTCCAAAGTTCATACCCACTCTTAGTTAATCATCAAATTCATGATTTCATGTGCCACATTGTAATAACTATTAAACACGATGTTATGATATACCATGCAAAACTCGTGTTGACTTTTATTCACAATTTTAAGTATTTGAAGCAAGCCCATAAATCAGCTAGTCATTCATGATACCGTGAGACACTAGCAATTATCGAGGTGCAATAAAAATGCAACTACCAATTCACGCCTGTGCAATTACAATGCAAGAATCACAGATATGTATGGTTCTTTCCATTTGTTCGAAATCAACAAAAATGTGTTGCTATATGTGGCCTATATTATTAAATGCAAGACTATCACCAAGGCCTCAAAATGTTGGGAAATTAACTTAAAATGATATTTTTTTTAGGAAATTTACTCGCTCCCTCATTTTTCTATTTTCTAAAGAGATTAACTCAAGCATGTGACGTAAATTTAAGTAAAAAGGAATCTTTGGAAAGTTATAAATTGTCATGATGAATTAGTATCCAACACGTTTGCAATACAAGAGGGTAATTAAAACTCCCAGTCCCAATATATTCCCAAATTGAAATTACAATGCCGATTAGTCATCACCGACAATGATGCCAACAAGCTCTGCAAGCTTGCTAATGTCACCGGCTACGGCGACAATGTCTGGGTCAAAGGTTGGGTCTGACTTATCATCACCAGTCGTGCCTTCCCGAGTCACCAATTGAAAGCACAATCAATTTCTTACCATGCAAAATGCATGCCCACTCTTAGGGTATCTTGATATTTATGATTTCATGTGCCATATTGTAATGACTAATAAACACGAGATTATGATATACCGTGCAAAACTTGTGATGACTATTATTCATTAGTTTGAGTATTTAAAGAAACCCCATAAATCAACTAAGCATTCATGATACTGTGATAAACAATAAATTATTGTGGTGTAATAAAAACGCAACTAGCAATTCACATCTGTGCAATAAAAATGCAACAATCACAGAAATGTATGATTCTTTCTGTTTTTACGAAATCAACAAAAAACTGTCTCTACATGTGGCTTATATTATTAAATGCAAGACTATATAATATGCCTCAAAATGTTGGTAACTAAACTTGAAATGCAATTTTTTTTGACATTTACTCGCTCCCTAATATTTTTAGTATCTCAAGAGAATACCCTATACATGCGACGATAATTTAATTAAAAAAAGAATCTTTGGAAAGTTATGAATTGTAATGATGAATTAGTATCAAACAAGTTTGAGATGCAAGAGGGATAATTAAAACTCCAAGTCACAATACATTTCAAAAATTTAAATTACAACTTCAATTAGTGATCAGCGGCAACGATACCAACGGGCTCCGGAGGCTCGCTAATGTCATCGGTGATGGTGACACAGTTTGGGTCAACAGCAGGGCCCAACTTATCCATCACTGCTGGTGCCTTTTCGAGCCACGACTTGAAAGCCAAACAAACTTCCAGCCTTGCGAAATTCATACCCACTCTTATTTAATCATGAAATTGATGATTTCAATTGCCACGTTGTAAAGACTATTAAACACAAGGTTAAGATATACCGTACAAAACATGTGTTGACTTTTATTCATGAGTTTAAGTATTTTAAGCAAGCCTATAAATCAGCTAGTCATTCATGATACCGTGAGACATTAGCAATTATCGTGGTGCAGTACAAAGGCAACTAGCAATTCACGTCTGTGCAATAACAATGCAACAATCATAGACATGGATGATTCTTTCCATTTGTTCGAAATCAACAAAAAAGTTTTGCTACTTGTGGATTATATTATTAAATGCAAGACTATCTTCAAGGCCTCAAAATGTTGGAAAATTAACTTGAAATGCAAAATTTTGGGAAATTTATTCGTTCCCTCAATTTTTTTAGTATCTCAAGAGGAATACCCCATGCATGCGACGACAATTCAAGTAAAAAAGAATCTTTAGAAAGTTATGAATTGTCACAACGAATTAGTATCAAACACATTTGAGATGCAGGAGGGTAATCAAAACTCCCAGTACCAATATATTCCCAAAATTGAAATTACAACATCGATTAGTCATTAGCGACAATGATGCCAACAAGCTCCGCAGTCTCGCTAATGTCATTGACGACGGCAATCGTGTTTGGGATCAATGGTTGTGTCCGATTTATCCATCGCTGCTCGTGCCTTGTAGATTCACAACTTGAAAGCCAAATCAATTTTTGACCTTGAAAAATTCATGCCCACTCTTAGGGTATCTTGAAATTGATGATTTCATGTGCCATGTTATAATGACTAATAAACACGAGGTTATTATATACCGTGCATAACTCGTGATGATTGTTATTCATGAGTTGAGTATTGTAAGCAACCTCATAAATCAACTAGTCATTCATGATACCATAACACACTAGCAATTACCGTGGTGTAATAAAAATGCAACTAGCAATTCACATCAGTGCAATAAAAATACAACAATCACATAAATGTATTATTCTTTCCATTTGTTCGAAATCAACAAAAAAAATGTCTCTACATGTTGCTTATATTATTAAATGCAAGATATAAAAGGCATAGAAATTTTGGTAACTTAACATGAAATGCAAATGTTTTGGAAATTTACTCGCTCCCTATTATTTTTAGTATGTCAAGAGATTACCCTATATATACGACAATAATTTAAGTAAAAAAGAATCTTTGGAAAGTTATGAATTGTCATGAAGAATTAGTATCAAACAGGTTTGAGATGCAAGAGGGATAATCAAAACTCCCAGTCCCAATACATTCCCAAAATTTAAATTACAACGTCGATTAGTCTTCATCGACAATGATTCTTACTGGCTTCACAGGCTCGCTAATGTCACCGGCAACGGCGACACCGTCTAGGTCAACGGCTAGGTCTGACTTATCCATCGCCACGGGTGCCTTGTCCAAAAATTCATACCCACTCTTAGTTAATCATGAAATTGATGATTTCATGTGCCATGTTGTAGTTACTATTAAACACGAGGTTATGATATACCGTAAAAAACTTGTGATGAATGTAATTCATGAGTTTGAGTATTTTAAGCAACTCCATAAATCAGGTAGTCATTTATGATGCCGTGAGACACTAGCAGTTCATGTCGGTGCAATCAAAATTCAACAATCACAGACATGTATGATTCTTTCCATTTTTTAAAAATAAAAAAAAAGTGTTGCTACATGTTGCTTATATTATTAAATACAAGATTATCTCAAAGGCCTCAAAATGTTGGGAATTTAACTTGAAATACAAAACTTTGGGAAATTTATTCGCTCCCTCATCTTTTTAGTATCTCTATAGAATACCCCATCAAAGCAACGATAATTTAAGTAAAAAATAATCATTTAAAAATATATGAATTATCATGACGAATCAGTATCAAACATGTTTGAGATGCAATATGGATAATCAAAACTCCCAGTCCTCGGCGACAGTGATGCAATATGGATAAATTGAAATTGCAACGTCGATTAGTCATCGGCAACGGTGATGCCAACGAGCTTTGCCATCTCGGTAATGTCACTGGCAACGGCGACATCGTCTGGGTCAACGAGTGGGTCTGGCTTATCTAACGCCGCTCATGGCTTGTTGAGACAAGGCTCGAAAGCTATATCAATTTGCAGCCACACGAAATTCATACCCACTCATAGTTAGTCATGAAGTTGATGATTTCATGTACCGTGTTTCAATGACTATTAAACACAAGGTTATAATATTCCGAGCAAAACTTGTGATGACTGTTATCCATGAGTTGAGTATTTTAAGCAACCCTATAAATCAGATAGTCATTCATGATACCGTGAGACACCAGAAATTACAGTGGAGCAATAAAAATGCATCTAGTAATTAACATCTTAGCAATAAAAATGCACCTAGAAATTAACGTCTGTGCAATAAAAATGCAACAATCACAAAAATTTATAGTTGTTTCCATTTGTTCGAAATCTACAAAAGAATGTTTCTAAATGCGGCTTATATTATTAAATGGAAGACTATCTTCAAGGCTTCAAAATTTTGGTAACTTAAGTTTAAATGCAAAATTTTTGGAAATTCACTCGCTCCATCATATTTTTAGTATCTCAAGAGAATACCCTATCTATGCGATGATAATTTAAGTAAAAAAGAATCTATGGAAAGTTATGAATTTTCATGACAGGTTAGTATCAAACACGTTTTGGATACAAGAGGGATAATAAAAACACCAATTCCAAATACATCCATAAAATTTAAATTACAATGTTGATTAGTCATCAATGACAACGATGCCAATGGGCTCCGAAGGCTCGCTTAGGTCACCGGCGATGGTGACACCGTGTGGCTCAGTGGCTGAGTCTGACTTATCCATCGCTTCTCGTGCCTTGTCGAGATATGGCTCGAAAGCCAAATCAATTTCTAGCAATGCCAAATTAATACCCACTCTTGGTTAATCATGAAATTGATGATTTCTTGTGCCATGTTGTAATGACTATTAAACACGAGGTTATGATAGTTTGTGCAAAACTTGTTATGACTGTTATTCATGGGTTTGAGTATTTTAAGAAACCGCATAAATAAGTTAGTCATTCATGATGCCTTGAAATACTAACAATTACCATGGTGCAATAAAAATGCAACTAGCAATTCACGTTTGTGCAATAAAAATGCTACAATCATGAAATGTAAGATTCTTTCCATTTGATCAAAATCAACAAAAAAAAAGTTACTACATGTGGTTTATATTATTAAATGCAAGAATTTCTTCAAGGCCTCAAAATGTTGGTAAATTAACTTGAAATGCAATTTTTTTAAAAATTTACTCGCTCCCTCATTTTTTAGCATCTCAATAGAATACCCCATCTATGCGATGTTAATTTAAGTAAAAAGGAATCTCTGGAAAGTATATGAATTGTTATGAAGACTTATTATCAAGCATGTTTGAGATAAAAGAGGAATAATTAAAGCTCCCAGTCCCAATACATTTCCAAAAGTGAAATTACAACGTCGACATGTCATCGACGGTAGCGATTCCAATGGCCTGTGGAAGCTCGCTGATATCACCAGCGATAACAACAACAACAGGGTCATGGACTGGGTCCGACTAATCCATTACTGCTCGTGGCTTTTTGAGCCACGGCTTGAAAGCCAAATCAATTTTGAGTGATGAAAAACTTTTACCCACTCTTAGTTAATCATGGAATTGATAATTTCATGTGTCGTGTTATAATGACTATTAAACACGAGGTTTTAATATTCCGTGCAAAACCCGTTATGACTTATATTCATGAGTTTGAGTATTTTGAGCAACCTAATAAATCAGCTAGTCATTTATGATGCCATGAAACCCTAGCAATTACCGTGGTGCATTAAAAATGCTACTAGCAATTCACGTTTGTGCAATAAAAATGCAACTATCACATAAATGTATGATTTTTTCCATTTGTTCGAAATCAAAAAAAAATTATTGCTACATATGGCTTATATTATTAAAGGAAAGACTATCTTCAAGGCCTCAAAATGTTGGTAAATTAACATGAAATGCAAAATTTTTGGGAAATCTACTTGCTCCCTCATTCTTTTTTAAGTATCTAAAGAGAGTACTCCATGTATCCAATGATAATTTAACTAAAAAAGAATATTTGGAAAGTTATGAATTGCTATGATTACTTAGAATCATCCACGTTTGAGATGCTAGAGGGATAATAACAAATTCTAGTCCCAATATATTCCCAAAATTGAAATTACACTTTTAATTAGTCATCACAGACAACGATGCCTCCAAGCTCCGCAGGCTTGCTAATGTCACCAGCGAAGACAACAATGTTTGGGTCAACGGCTGGGTCTTACTTATCCATCGCCGCTCGTGCCTTTTCAAGCAATGGTCTGAAAGCCAAATCAATTTCCAGCCATGCAAAAGTCATACCCACGAGCTTATGATATTCATGTGCCATGTTTTAATTACTATTAAACACGAGCTTATATTTTTAAAAGAAAGACTATCTTCAATGCTTCAAAAAATTGGTAAATTAACTTGAAATGCAAAAGTTTTGAAAATTTACTTGCTCCCTCATTTTTTTAGTATCTCAAGAAAATACCCCATCTATGAGATGATAATTTAAGTAAAACAGAATCATTGGAAAGTTATGAATTGTCATGATGAATTAGTATCAAACACATTTCAGATGCAAGAGGGATAATCCAAACTCCCAGTCCCAACAAGTTCCCAAAAATGAAATTACAACATCAATTAGTCATCAGCCAAAACGATTCTATCAGGCTCTGCAGGCTCGCTGATACCATCCGTGTCAGTGACAGTTTTAGTTTAACGGCTGGGTCCGACTTATCCAGCACCGCTCGTGGCTTGTGGAGCCATGGATTGAAAGCCAAATCAATTTCCATCCATGTGAAATTCATACCCACTGTTAGTTAATCATGAAATAGATGATTTTCATGTGCCATGTGTTAAAGACTATTAAAAGCGAGGTTATGGTATTATGTTCAAAACTCGTGATGACTATTATTCCTGAGTTTGAGTATTTTAAGCAACCCCATAAAACAACTAGTTCTTCATGATATCGTGAGACACTAGCAATTACCGCTGTGAAATAAAAATTCAACTAGCAATTTACGTCTGTGCAATAAAAAAGCAATAACAATAGAAATGTAAAATTCTTTCCATTTGTTCGCAATCAACAAAAGAATTTTGCCACACGTGGCTTATATTCTTAAAAGCAAGACTATCTTTAATGCTTCGAATATTTGGTAAATAACCTGAAATGCAAATCTTAAGGAAATTTACTCCCTCCATTTTTTTAGTATCTCAAAAGAATACCCCATGACAGTATTTTAAGTAAAAAAGAATATTTCGAAAGTTATGAATTGTCATGGAGAATTAGTATCAAACATGTTTGAAATGCAATAGGGACAATCAAAAATCCTAGTCCCAAAACATTCCCAAATTTTAAGTTACGACGTTGATAGTCATCAGCGACAACTATGCCAACAGGCTCTGCAAGTTCGTTAGTGTCACCGGCAATGGTGACGGTGACATTGTCTGGGTCCGATTTATCAATCACCGCTCGTGCCTTGTAAATCCATGGCTTGAAAACAAAATCAATTTCCAGCCATGCAAAATTCATACCTACTCTTAGTTAATCATGAAATTGAATACGAGGTTATGATATTCTGTTCAAAACTTTGTATGGCTGTTATTCATGAGTTTTAAGTATTATAAGCAACCCCATAAATAAGTTAGTCATTCATGACGACGTGAAACATTAGCAATTACCGTGGTACAATAAAATTTGCCATAAAAATGCAACAATAAAAAAAATGTATGATTCTTTCAATTTGTTCAAAATCAACAAAACTATCTTCAAGGACTCAAAATGTTGGTAAATTATCATGAAATGTAAAAGTTTTGGAAGTTTACTTACACCATCGTTCTTTTAGTATCTCAAGAGAATACTCCATCTATGCGATGATAATTTAAGTAAAAAAAAGATTCTTTGGAAAGTTTAAAAATTTTATGACGACTTAGAATCAAACATATATGAGATGCAAGAGGGGTAATAACAAATCCCAGTCCCAATATATTCCCAAAATTAAAATTATAACGTCGATTAGTAATCAGCGACAACGATGCCAACAAGCTTCGCAGGCTCGCTGATGTCACTGGCGATGGTTATAATGTTTGGATCAGCGGCTATGTCTGACTTATCCATCACCATTCGTACCTTGTAATGCCACAGCTTAAAAGCACATTCAATTTCCATCCATAAAGACTCCCTTATTTATGTGACGATAATTTAAGTAAAAAAAAAATCTTCGGAAAGTTATGAACTGTCATGACGAATTAGTATCAAACATGTTTGAGATGCAAGAGGTATAATGAAAATCCTAGTCCTAAAACATTCCAAAAATTAAAATTACAACATGGATTTGTCACTGGCTACAGTGATGCCAACGAGCTCCGTATGCTCTCTGATATAACCGGCGACGGTGACAGTGTTTGGGTCAACGGCTAGGTTCAACTTATCCATTGCTGCTTTTGGCTTGTCCAGCCATGACTTGAAAGCCGAATAAATTACAAGCCATGCAAAATTTATACCATCTCATAGGAAATCATGAAATTGATGATTTCATGTGTGATGTTGTTATGGTTATAAAATATGATATAACGATATTCCTTGCAAAACACAGGATGACTAATATTCATGAGTTTGAGTATTTTAAGCAACCCCATAATAAAGCAAGTTATTCATGATACCGTAAGATACTAGCAATTACCATGGTGCAATAAAAATGCAATTAGCAATTCACGTATTTTCAATAAAAATGCATCAATCACAGAAATATTGTTGCTACCCATGGCTTATATTATTAAATGCAAGACTATCTTCAAGGCTTCAAAATGTTGGTAAGTTAACTTGAATAGCAGTATTTTTAGAAATTTACTCGCTCCCTCATTTGTTTAGTATCTCAAGAGAATACCCAATCTATGTGACGATAATTTAAGTAAAAAACAATCTTTGGAAAGTTATGAGTTGTCATGAAGAATTATTATCAAACACATTTCAGATGCAGGAGGGATAATAAAAACTCCCAGTCCTAATACATTCCCAAAATTAAAATTACATCGTTGATTAGTCATTGGCAACAGTGATGCGACCGAGCTCCATAAGCTCTTTGATATCACCGACGACAGTGACAGTGTTTGGGTCAACGTTTGGTTCCAACTTTTCCATTGCTGCTTTTGGCTTGTCCAGCCACGACTTGAAAGGCAAATAAATTTCAAGCCATGAAAAATTCATATAATCTCTTAGTAAATCATGAAATTGATTATTTCATGTGCAATGTTGTAGTGGCTATAAAATATGAGTTGATGATATTCCGTACAAAACACGTGATGAATACTATTCATGAGTTTGAGTATCTTGAGCAACCCCATAAATAAGCTAGTCATTCGTGATACCGTAAGACACTAGCAATTACCGTGGTGCAATAAAATTGCAAGTAGAAATACACGTGTGTGCAATAAAAATGCAACAATCACAGAAATGCATGAATCTTTCCATTTGATCAAAATCAACAAAAATATTGTTGCTACCCATGGCTAATATTGTTAAATGCAAGTCTATCTTCACTGGCTTAAAATATTGCTAAGTTAACTTGAAATACATAATTTTTAGAAATTCACTCGCTCCCTCATTTTTTGAGTATCTCAAGAGAATACCCCATCTATGTGACGATAATTTAAGTAAAAAACAATCTTTGGAAAGTTATGAATTGTCATGACGAATTAGTGTCAAACACATTTGAGATGGGAAGAGGGATAATAAAAACACCCAGTCCTAATACATTCCGAAAATTTAGATGACAACGTCGATTAGTCATTGGCGAAAGTGATGCCAACGAGCTCCCTAAGCACTCTGATATCTTCGGCGACGGTGACAGTGTTTGGGTCAACGACTGGTTCTGACTTATCCATTGCTTCTTTTAGCTTTTCCAGCCACGACTTGAAAGCCAAATAAATTTCAAGCCATGTAAAATTAATAAAATCTCTTAGTAAAACATGAAATTGATGATTTCATGTGCAATGTTGTTATGACTATAAAACACGAATTGAAGATATTCCGTGCAAAAAATCATGATTCCTATTATTCATAAGTTTGAGTATTTTAAGAAACCCCATAAATATTCATAAGTTTGAGTATTTTAAGCAACCCCATAAATAAGCTAGTCATTCATGATACCGTAAGACACTAGCAATTACCATGGTGCAATAAAATTGCAAGCAGTGATACAAGTCTGTGCAATAAAAATGAAACAATCACAGAAATGCATGAATCTTTCCATTTGATCGAAATCAACAAAAATATTTTTGCTACCCGTGGCTAATATTGTTAAATGCAAGACAATCTTCAAGGGATTAAAATGTTGGTAAATTAACTTGAAATGCAAAATTTTTAGAAATTTACTCGCTCCCTCTTTTTTTGAGTATCTCAAGAGAATACCCCATCTATGCAACGATAATTTAAGTGAAAAACAATCTTTGGAAAGTTATGAATTGTCATGACGAATTAGTGTCAAACACATTTGAGATGGGAAGAGGGATAATAAAAACACCCAGTTCTAATACATTCCGAAAATTTAGATGACAACGTCGATTAGTCATTGGCGACAGTGATGCCAACGAGCTCCCTAAGCATTCTGATATCTTTGGCGACGGTGACAGTGTTTGGGTCAACGACTGGTTCTGACTTATCCATTGCTTCTTTTAGCTTTTCCAGCCACGACTTGAAAGCCAAATAAATTTCAAGCCATGTAAAATTAATAAAATCTCTTTGTAAAACATGAAATTGATGATTTCATGTGCAATGTTGTTATGACTATAAAACACGAATTGAAGATATTCCGTGCAAAAAATCATGATTCCTATTATTAATAAGTTTGAGTATTTTAAGAAACCCCATAAATATTCATAAGTTTGAGTATTTTAAGCAACCCCATAAATAAGCTAGTCATTCATGATACCGTAAGACACTAGCAATTACCGTGGTGCAATAAAATTGCAAGCAGTGATACAAGTCTGTGCAATAAAAATGAAACAATCACAGAAATGCATGAATCTTTCCATTTGATCGAAATCAACAAAAATATTTTTGCTACCCGTGGCTAATATTGTTAAATGCAAGACAATCTTCAAGGGATTAAAATGTTGGTAAGTTAACTTGAAATGCAAAATTTTTAGAAATTTACTCGCTCCCTCTTTTTTTTAGTATCTCAAGAGAATACCCCATCTATGCAACGATAATTTAAGTGAAAAACAATCTTTGGAAAGTTATGAATTGTCATGACGAATTAGTGTCAAACACATTTCAGATGCAAGAGGGATAGTAAAAACTCCCAGTCCTAATATATTCCAAAAATTAAAATGACAATGTCGATTAGTCATTGGCGATAATGATGCCAACAAGCTCCATAAGCACTCTGATATCTTCGGTGATGGTGATATTGTTTGGGTCAACGGCTAGTTCTGATTTATCCATTGCTTCTTTTAGCTTTTCCATCCACGACTTGAAAGCCAAATAAATTTCAAGCCATGCAAAATGAAGACTATCTCTTAGTAAATCATGTAATTAAAGATTTCATGTCCAATGTTGTTATGACAATAAAACCCGAGTTGAAGATATTCAATGCAAAAAATCGTGATTACTATTATTCATAATTTTGAGTATTTTAAGAAACCACATAAATAAGCTATTCATTCACGATACCAAAAGATACTAGCAATTACTGTGGTGCAATAAAAATCCAACTAGCAATTCACGTATGTGTAATAAAAATACAACAATCACAGAAATGTATGAATGTTTCCATTTGTTCGAAATTAACAAAAACAATGTTGCTACCTGTGGCTTATATTATTAAATGCTAAACTATCTTCAAGGCCTCAAAATGTTGGTAAGTTTACTTGCAATGCAAGATTTTTAGAAATTTACTCGCTCCCCCATTTTTTGAGTCTCTCAAGCGAATACCCTATCTATGCGACAATAATTTAAGTAAAAATCAATCTATAGGAAGTTATGAATTGTCATGATGAATGAGTATCAATTACGTTTGGGATGCAAGAGGGATAAATAAAACTCCTACTCCTAATACATTCCCAAAATTAAAATTACAACATCGATTAGTCATTACCGACAGTAATGCCATCGAGCTCCGTAAGCTCTCTGATATCCCCAGCGACGGTGACAGTGTTAAGGTCAACGGCTGGGTCCGACTTATCCATTGCTTCTTTTAGCTTGTCCAGCCACGATTTGTAAGCCAAATAAATTTCAAGCCATGTACAATTAATAACATCTCTTAGTAAATCATTAAATTGATGATTTCATTTGCAATGTTAATATCACTATAAAACATGAGTTGTTAATATTTGGAGCAAAACACAAGATGACTATTATTCATGAGTATGAGTATTTTGAGCAACCCCATAAATAAGCAAGTCATTCATGATACCATAAAGATACTAACAATTACCGTGGGGAAATAAAAATGCAACTAGCAATTCCTGCCTGTGCAATAAAAATGCAACAATCACTGAAATGTATGAATCTTTACATATGTTCGAATTCAACAAAAAAAATGTTGCTACCCATGGCTTATATTATTAATTGCAAGACTATCTTCAAGGCCTCAAAATGTTGGTAAGTTAACTTGAAATGCTGAATTTTTAGAAATTTACTCGCCCCCTAATTTTTTGAGAATCTCAAGAGAATACCCCATCTATGCGACAATATGTTAAGTAAAACAAATCTTTGGAAAGTTACAAATTGTCATAATGAATAAGTATCAATTACGTTTGAGATGCAAGAGGGATAATCGAAACTCCTAGCCCAAACACATTCCATAAATTAAAATTAAATCATCGATTAGTCATTGGCGACAGTGATGCCAACGATCTCAGTAAGCTCTCTGATATCACCGGCGACGATGACAGTGTTTGGGTCAATGGCTGGGTCCGACTTATCCATTGCTTCTTTTAGCTTGTCCAGCCACGACATGAAAGCCAAATAAATTTCAAGCCAAGAAAAATTAATAACATCTCTTAGTAAATCATGAAATTGATGATTTCATGTGCAATGTTGTTATGACTATAAAACACGAGTTGATAATATTCCGTGCAAAACACGATATGACACTGCAAGATTGAGTATTTTAAGCAACCGTATAAATAAACTAGTCATTCATGATACCGTAAGACACAAGAAATTAATGTGGTGCAATAAAAATGCAACTAGCAATTCATGTCTGTGCAATAAAAATGAAACAATCACATAAATGTATGAATCCTTCCGTTTGTTTGAAATCAACAAAAACAATGATGCTATCCGTGGCTTATATTATTAAAACCAAGACTATCTTCAAGGCCTCAAAATGATGGTAAGTTAACTTGAAATGCAGAATTTTCAGAAATTTACTCGCTCCCTCATTTTTTTAGTATCTCAAGAGAATACCCCATCTATGCGACGATAATTTAAGTAAAAAACAATCTTTGGAAAGTTATGAATTGTCATTACCAATGAGTATCAATTATGCTTGAGATGCATGAGGGATAATACAAATTCCTAGCCCTAATACATTCCCAAAATTAAAATTACAACATCGATTAGTCATTGGTGACAGTGATGCCTACGAACTCAATAAGATCTCTGATATAATCAGCGACGGTGACAGTGTTTGGATCAACGGCAGGGTTCAACATATCCATTGCTTCTCTTAGCTTGTCCAGCCATGGCTTGAAAGACAAATAAATTTCAAGACATGCAAAATTAATAGCATCTCTTAGTAAATCATGAAATTGATGATTTCATGTGCAATGTTGTTATGACTATAAAACACGAGTTGATAATATTCCTTGCAAAACACGATATGACCCTGCAAGATTGAGTATTCTAAGCAACCCAATAAATATACTAGTCATTCATGACACCATAAGATACTAGAAATTACCATGGTGTAATTCAAAACTTGCAACTAGCAATTCATGTATGTGCAAGAAAAATGCAACAATCACATAAATGTATGAATCTTTCTGTTTGTTTGAAATCAACAAAATAAATGATGCTGCCCATGGCTTATATTATTTAATGCAAGACTATCTTCAAGGCCTCTAAATGTTGGTAAGTTAACTTGAAATGCAGAATTTTCAGAAATTTACTCGCTTCCTCATTTTTTGAGTATCTCAAGAGAATACCCCATCTATGCGATGATAATTTAAGTAAAAAACAATCTTTGGAAAGTTATGAATTGTCATTACCAATGAGTATCAATTATGTTTGAGATGCAAGAGGGATAATAAAAATTCCTAACCCTAATACATTCCCAAAATTAAAATTACAACATCGATTAGTCATTGGTGATAGTGATGCCTACGAACTCAATAAGATCTCTGATATAATCAGCGACGGTGACAGTGTTTGGATCAACGGCAGGGTTCAACATATCCATTGCTTCTCTTAGCTTGTCCAGCCATGGCTTGAAAGACAAATAAATTTCAAGACATGCAAAATTAATAGCATCTCGTAGTAAATCATGAAATTGATGATTTCATGTGCAATGTTGTTATGACTATAAAACACGAGTTGATAATATTCCGTGCAAAACACGATATGACACTGCAAGATTGAGTATTCTAAGCAACCCAATAAATATACTAGTCATTCATGACACCATAAGATACCAGAAATTACCATGGTGCAATTCAAAACTTGCAACTAGCAATTCATGTATGTGCAATAAAAATGCAACAATCACATAAATGTATGAATCTTTCTGTTTGTTTGAAATCAACAAAATAAATGATGCTGCCCATGGCTTATATTATTTAATGCAAGACTATCTTCAAGGCCTCTAAATGTTGGTAAGTTAACTTGAAATGCAGAATTTTCAGAAATTTACTCGCTTCCTCATTTTTTGAGTATCTCAAGAGAATACCCCATCTATGCGACGATAATTTAAGTAAAAACGATCTTTGGAAAGTTATGAATTGTCATTACCAATGAGTATCAATTATGTTTGAGATGCAAGAGGGATAATAAAAATTCCTAGCCCTAATACATTCCCAAAATTAAAATTACAACATCGATTAGTCATTGGTGATAGTGATGCCTACGAACTCAATAAGATCTCTGATATAATCAGCGACGGTGACAGTGTTTGGATCAACGGCAGGGTTCAACATATCCATTGCTTCTCTTAGCTTGTCCAGCTATGGCTTGAAAGACAAATAAATTTCAAGACATGCAAAATTAATAGCATCTCTTAGTAAATCATGAAATTGATGATTTCATGTGCAATGTTGTTATGACTATAAAACACGAGTTGATAATATTCCGTGCAAAACACGATATGACACTGCAAGATTGAGTATTCTAAGCAACCCAATAAATATACTAGTCATTCATGACACCATAAGATACTAGAAATTACCATGGTGCAATTCAAAACTTGCAACTAGCAATTCATGTATGTGCAATAAAAATGCAACAATCACATAAATGTATGAATCTTTCTGTTTGTTTGAAATCAACAAAATAAATGATGCTGCCCATGGCTTATATTATTTAATGCAAGACTATCTTCAAGGCCTCTAAATGTTGGTAAGTTAACTTGAAACACAGAATTTTCAGAAATTTACTCACTTCCTCATTTTTTGAGTATCTCAAGAGAATACCCCATCTATGCGACGATAATTTAAGTAAAAAACAATCTTTGGAAAGTTATGAATTGTGATTACCAATGAGCATCAGTTATGTTTGAGATGGAAGAGGGATAATACAAACTCCTAGTACTAATACATTCCCAAAATTAAAATTACAACATCAATTAGTCATTGATGACAGTGATGCCGACGAGCTCTGTAAGCTCTCTGATATAACCGGTGACGGTGACAGTGTTTGGATCAACGGTTGGGTCCAACTTATCCATTGCTTCTTTTAGCTTGTCCAGCCACGACTTGAAAGAAAAATAAATTTTAAGCCATGCAAAATTAATAGCATCTCTTAGTAAATCATGAAATTGATGATTTCATGTGCAATGTTGTTATGAATGTAAAACACGAGTTGATGATATTTCGTGCGTAACATGTGATGACTATTATTCCTGAGTTGGAGTAATTTAAGCAACCCCATAAATAAGTTAATTATTCATGATACCAAACGATACTAGCAATTACCGTGGTGCAATTAATAAGCAAGTAGCAATTCATGCCTGTGCAAATAAAAATGCAACAATCACTAAAATGCACGAATCTATCCATTTGTTCGAAATCAATAAAAATAATGTTGCTACCCGTGGCGTATAATATAAAATGCAAGACTATCTTCAAGGCCTCAAAATGTTGGTAAGTTAACTTGAAATGTAGAATTTTTAGAAATTTACTCGCTCTCTCATTTTTTGAGTATCTCAAGAGAATGCCTCATATATACTATGATAATTTAAGTAAAAAACATTCTTTGGAAAGTTATGAATTGTCATGACGAATGAGTATCAATTACGTTTGAGATGCAAGAGGGATAATCAAAACTCCAAGTCCTAATACATATTCCTCAAATTAAAACTACAACATCGATTAGTCATTGGCAATACTGATGCCTATGAGCTCCGTAAGCTCTCTGATATCACCGACGACGGTGAAAATGTTTTGGTCAACGGCTGGGTCCAACTTTTTCAATACTTCTTTTAGCTTGTCCAGCCACGACTTGAAAGCCAAATAAATTTCAAGCCATGCAAAATTAATAAAATCTCTTAGTAAATCATGAAATTGATGATTTCATGTGAAATGCTGTTATGACTATAAAACACGAGTTGATGATATTCCTTGCAAAATATGTGATGACTATTATTCATGAGTTTGAGTATTTTGAGCAACCCCATTAATAAACTAATCATTCAAGATACCGTAAGATACTAGAAATTACCATGGTGCAATGAAAATGCAACTAGCAATTCATGTATGTGCAATAAAAATGCAACAATCACTGAAATGTATAAATCATTCCATTTGTTCTAAATACACAAAAAACATGTTGCTACCCGTGGCTTATATTATGAAATGCAAGACTATCTTTAAGCCCTCAAAATCTTGGTATGTTAACTTGAAATGCAGAATTTTTAGAAATTTACTCGCTCCCTTATATTTTTAGTATCTCAAGAGCATGCCCCATCTATGCGACGATAATTTAAGTAAAAAACAATCTTTGGAAAGTTATGAATTGTCATGACGTATGAGTATCAATTACGTTTGAGATGCAAGAGGGATAATCAAAACTCCTAGTCCTAAGACATTCCTAAAATTAAAATTACAATATTGATTAGTCATTCACAATAGATATGCCTACGAGATCCGTAAGCTCTCTGATATCACCGACGAAGGTGACAGTGTTTGGGTCAATGGCTGGGTCCAATTTATCCAATGCTTCTTTTAGCTTGTCCAGCCACGACTTGTAATCCAAATAAATTTCAAGCCATGAAAAATTAATAAAATCTCTTAGTAAATCATGAAATTGTTAATTTCATGTGCAATGTTGTTATGACTATAATGTACGAGTTGATGATATTCCTTGCAAAATACGTTATGACTATTATTCATGAGTTTGAGTATTTTAAGCAAACCTATAAATAAATTAATCATTCATGATACCGTAAGATACTAGAAATTACCGTGGTGCAATGAAAATGCAAGTAGCCATTCATGTCTGTACAATAAAAATGCAACAATCAATGTATGAATCTTTCCATTTGTTCGAAATACACAAAAAACATGTTGCTACCCTTGGCTTATATTATTAAATGCAAGACTATCTTTAAGCCATCAAAATGTTGGTATGTTAACTTGAAATGCAGAATTTTTAGAAATTTACTCGCTCCCTTATATTTATACTATCTCAAGAGCATACCCCATTGATGCGACGATAATTTATGAAAAAAACAATCTTTGGAAAGTTATGAATTGTCACGACGAATGAGTATCAATTACGTTTGAGAAGCAAGAGGGATAATCAAAACTCGTAGCCCTAATACATTCCAAAAATGAAAATTACAACATCGATTAGTCATTGGTGACAGTGATGCTAACGAGCACCGTAAGTTCTCTAATATCACCGGTGGCAGTGATGGTGTTTTGTTTAACAGCTGGGTCTGACTTATACGTTGCTTCTTTTAGCTTGTCCAGCCACGACTTGAAAGCCAAATAAATTTCAAGCCATGTAAAATTAAGAACATCTCTTAGAAAATAATGAAATTGATGATTTCATGTGCAATGTTGTTATGACTATAAACACGAGTTGATGATATTCCGTGCAGAATACGTGATGACTATTATTCATGAGTTTGAGTATTTTAAACAACCCCATAAATAAGCTAATCATTCAAGATACCGTAAGATACTAGCAATTACCGTGGTGCTATAAAAATGCAACTAGCAATTCATGTCTGTGCAATAGAAATGCAACAAACACAGAAATGTATGAATCTTTCCATTTGTTCGAAATCAACAAAAAAAATGCTGCTACCCGTGGCTTATATTATTAAATGGAAGACTATCTTCAAGGCCTCAAAATGTTGGTAAGTTAATTCGAATTGCAGAATTTTTAGAAATTTACTCACTCCCTCATTTTTTTTATTATCTCAAGGGAATACCCCTTCGATGCGACGATAATTTAAGTAAAAAACAATCTTTTGAAAGATATATATTGTCATAACGAATCAATATCAAACACTTTTGAGATGCAAGAGGGATAATCAAAACTCTTAGCCCTAATACATTCTTAAAATTAAAATGACAACGTCGATTAGTCATTGGAGACAGTGATGCTAATGAGCTCCGTAAGCACTCTGATATCACCAGCGACGGTGATAATGTTTCGGTTAACAGCTGGGTCCGACTTATCAATTGCTTCTTTTAGCTTGTCCAGCCACGACTTGAAAGCGAAATAAATTTCAAGCCATGCAAAATTAGTAACATCTCATAGTAAATCATGAAATTGATGATTTCATGTGACTATAAAACACGAGTTGATGATATTCTGGTCAAATACATGATGGCTATTATTAATAGGAGGTTGAGGATTTTAATCATCCCCATAAATAAACTAATCATTCATGATACCGTAAGATACTAAAAATTACCGTGGTGCAATGAAAATGCAACTAGAAATTCATGCATGTGCAATAAAAATACAACAATCACTGAAATGTATGAATCTTTCAATTTGTTCGAAATCAACAAAAAACATGTTGTTACCCCTGGCTTATATTATTAAATGCAAGACTATCTTCAAGCCCTCAAAATGTTGGTAAGTTAACTTGAAATGCAGAATTTATAGAAATTTACTCACTCTCTCATTTTTTGAGTATCTCAAGAGAACACCTCATCTATGCTATGATAATTTAAGTAAAAAACATTCTTTGGAAAGTTATGAATTGTCATGACGAATGAGTATCAATTACGTTTGAGATGCAAGAGGGATAATCAAAACACCTAATCATAATACATTCCAAAAATTAAAATTACAACATCGATTAGTCATTGACAATAGATATGGCTATGAGATCCGTAAGCTCTCTGATATCACCGACGAAGGTGACAGTGTTTGGGTCAATGGCTGGGTCAAACTTATCCAATGCTTCTTTAACTTGTCCAGCCACGACTTGTATGCCAAATAAATTTCAAGCCATGCAAAATTAATAACATCTCTTAGTAAATCATGAAATTGTTGATTTCATGTGCAATGTTGTTATGACTATAAAACACGAGTTGATGATATTCCTTGCAAAATACGTTATGACTGTTATTCATGAGTTTGAGTATTTTAAGCAACCTTATAAATAAACTAATCATTCATGATACCGTAAGATACTAGACATTACCGTGGTGCAATGAAAATGCAACTAGCCATTCATGTCTGTACAATAAAAATTCAACAATAACTGAAATGTATGAATCTTTCCATTTGTTTGAAATCAACAAAAAACATGTTGCTACCCGTGGATTACATTATTAAATGCAAGACTATCTTTAAGCCCTCAAATTTTTTGTATGTTAACTTGAAATGCAGAAGTTTTAGAAATTTACTCTCTCCCTCATTTATTTAGTATCTCAAGAGAATACCCCATCGATGCGACTATAACTTATGTAAAAAACAATCTTTGGAAAGTTTTGAATTGTCACGACGAATGAGTATCAATTTCGTTTGAGATGCAGGAGGGATAATCAAAACTCGTAGCCCTAATACATTCCAAAAATTAAAATTACAACATCGATTAGTCATTGCCGACAGTGATGCTAACGAGCTCAACAAGTTCTCTGATATCACCGGTGGCGGTGATTGTGTTTTGTTTTACAGCTGGGTCCAACTTATCCGTTGCTTCTTTTAGCTTGTCCAGCCACGACTTGAAAGCCAAATAAATTTCAAGCCATGTAAAATTGAGAACATCTCTTAGAAAATAATGAAATTGATGATTTCATGTGCAATGTTGTTATGACTATAAAACACGAGTTGATGATATTCCGTGCAGAATACGTGATGACTATTATTCATGAGTTTGAGTATTTTAAACAACCCCATAAATAAGCTAATCATTCAAGATACCGTAAGATACTAGCAATTACCGTGGTGCAATAAAAATGCAACTAGCAATTCATGTCTGTGCAATAAAAATGCAACATTAACATAAATGTATGAATCTTTCCATTTGTTCGAAATCAACAAAACAAATGTTGCTACCCGTGGTTTATATTATTAAATGGAAGAATATCTTCAAGGCCTAAAAATGTGGGTAAGTTAAATCGAAATGCAGAATTTTTAGAAATTTACTCACTCCCTCATTTTTTTGATTATCTCAAGGGAATACCCCATCGATGCGACAATAATTTAAGTAAAAACAATCTTTTGAAAGATATATATTGTCATAACGAATCAATATCAAACACTTTTGAGATGCAAGAGGGATAATCAAAACTCTTAGCCCTAATACATTCTTAAAATTAAAATGACAACGTCGATTACTCATTGGAGACAGTGATGCTAATGAGCTCCGTAAGCACTCTGATATCACCAGCGACGGTGACAAAGTTTCGGTCAACAGCTGGGTCCGACTTATCAATTGCTTCTTTTAGCTTGTCCAGCCACGACTTGAAAGCCAAATAAATTTCAAGCCATGCAAAATTAGTAACATCTCATAGTAAATCATGAAATTGATGATTTCTTGTGCAATGTAGTTATGACTATAAAACATGAGTTGATGATATTCCGGTCAAAATACATGATGACTATTATTCTGGAGTTTGAGGATTTTAAGCATCCCCATAAATAAACTAATCATTCATGATACCGTAAGATACCAAAAATTACCGTGGTGCAATGAAAATGCAACTAGCAATTCATGCATGTGCAATAAAAATACAACAATCACTGAAATGTATGAATCTTTCCATTTGTTCGAAATCAACAAAAAACATGTTGTTACCCGTGGGTTATATTATTAAATGCAAGACTATCTTCAAGCCTTTAAAATGTTGGTAAGTCAACTTGAAATGAAGAATTTTTATAAATTTACTCGCTCCCTCATTTTTTAGTATCTCAAAATAATACCCCATCTGTGTGACGATAATTTAAGTAAAAAACAATCTTTGGAAAGTTATGAATTGTCATGACGAATGAGTATCAATTACGTTTGAGATGCAACAGGGATAATCAAAACTCCTAATCCTAATACATTCCTAAAATTAAAATTACAACATCGATTAGTCATTGACAATAGTGATGCCTAGGAGCTCCGTAAGCTCTCTGATATCACCGATGAAGGTGACAATGTTTGGGTCAATGGTTGGGTACAACTTTTCCAATGCCTCTTTTAGCTTGTCCAGCCACGACTTGTAAGCCAAATAAATTTCAATCCATGTAAAATTAATAACATCTCTTAGTAAATCATGAAATTGTTGATTTCAGGTGCAATGTTGTTATGACTATAAAACACGAGTTGATGATATTCCTTGCAAAATACTTGATGACTATTATTCATGAGTTTGAGTATTTTAAGCAACCCCATAAATAAACTAATCATTCATGATACTGTAAGATACTAGAAACTACCGTGGTGCAATGAAAATGCAACTAGCCATTCATGTCTGTGCAATTAAAAAGCAACAATCACTGAAATGTATAAATCTTTCCATTTGTTCGAAATCACCAAAAAACATGTTGCTACCCGTGGCTTATATTATTAAATGGAAGACTATCTTTAAGCCCTAAAAATTTTGGTATGTCAACTTGAAATGCAGAATTTTTAGAAATTTACTCTCTCCCTCAGTTTTTTAGTATCTCAAGAGAATACCCCATCTATGCGACGATAATTTAAGTAAAAAACAATATTTGGAAAGTTATGAATTGTCGACGAATGGGTATCAATTATGTTTGAGATGCAAGAGGGATAATAAAAACTCCTAGCCCTAATACATTCCGAAAATTAAAAATACAACATCGATTAGTCATTGGCGACTGTGATGCCAACGAGCTCCGTAAGTTCTCTGATTTTACCGGCGGCGGAGATAGTGTTTTGTTTAACGGCTAGGTCTGACTTATCCATTGCCTCTTTTAGCTTGTCCAGCCACGACTTGAAAGCCAAATAAATTTCAAGCCATGTAAAATTAATAAAATCTCTTAGAAAATGATGAAATTGATGATTTCATGTGCAATGTTGTTATGACTGTAAAACACGTGTTGATGATATTCCGTGAAAAATACGGATGATTATTATTCATGAGTTTGAGCATTTTAAATGACCCCATAAATAAGCTAATCATTCAGGATACCGTAAGATACTTGCAATTACCGTGGTGCAATAAAAATGCATCTAGCCATTCATGTCTATGCAATAAAAATGCAACATTCACAGAAATGTATGAATCTTTCCATTTGTTCTAAATCAACAAAAAAAATGTTACTACCCATGGCTTATATTATTAAATGGAAGACTACCTTCAAGGCCTCAAAATGTTGGTAAGTTAACTCAAATTGCATAATTTTTAGATATTTACTCACTCCCTCATTTTTTTGATTATCTCAAGGGAATACCCCATCAATGCGACGATAATTTAAGTAAAAAACAATCTTTGGAAAGATATGAATTGTCATAACGAATAAGTATTAAACACTTTTGAGATGCAAGAGGGAAAATCAAAACTCTTAGCCCTAATACATTCCCAAAATTAAAATGACAACGTCCATTAATCATTGGAGACAGTGATGCTAACGAGCTCTGTAAGCACTCTGATATTACCGGCGACGGTGACAATGTTTAAGTCAATGGCTGGGTCCGACTTATCAATTGCTTCTTTTAGCTTGTCCAGCCACGACTTGAAAGCAGAATAAATTTCAAGCCATGAAAAATGAGTAACATGTCATAGTAAATCATGAAAACGATGATTTCCTGTGCAATTTAGTTATGACTATAAAACACGAGTTGATGATATTCCTGTAAAAATACATGATGACTATTATTCATGAGTTTGAGTATTTTAAACAACCCCATAAATAAGCTAATCATTCAAGATACCGTAAGATACTAGCAATTACCGTGGTGCAATAAAAATGCAACTAGCAATTCATGTCTGTGCAATAAAAATGCAACATTAACATAAATGTATGAATCTTTCCATTTGTTCGAAATCAACAAAACAAATGTTGCTACCCGTGGTTTATATTATTAAATGGAAGACTATCTTCAAGGCCTAAAAATGTGGGTAAGTTAAATCGAAATGCAGAATTTTTAGAAATTTACTCACTCCCTCATTTTTTTGATTATCTCAAGGGAATACCCCATCGATGAGACAATAATTTAAGTAAAAAAAATCTTTTGAAAGATATATATTGTCCTAACGAATCAATATCAAACACTTTTGAGATGCAAGAGGGATAATCAAAACTCTTAGCCCTAATACATTCTTAAAATTAAAATGACAACGTCGATTACTCATTGGAGACAGTGATGCTAATGAGCTCCGTAAGCACTCTGATATCACCAGCGACGGTGACAATGTTTCGGTCAACAGCTGGGTCCGACTTATCAATTGCTTCTTTTAGCTTGTCCAGCCACGACTTGAAAGCCAAATAAATTTCAAGCCATGCAAAATTAGTAACATCTCATAGTAAATCATGAAATTGATGATTTCTTGTGCAATGTAGTTATGACTATAAAACATGAGTTGATGATATTCCGGTCAAAATACATGATTACTATTATTCTGGAGTTTGAGGATTTTAAGCATCCCCATAAATAAACTAATCATTCATGATACCGTAAGATACCAAAAATTACCGTGGTGCAATGAAAATGCAACTAGCAATTCATGCATGTGCAATAAAAATACAACAATCACTGAAATGTATGAATCTTTCCATTTGTTCGAAATCAACAAAAAACATGTTGTTACCCGTGGGTTATATTATTAAATGCAAGACTATCTTCAAGCCTTCAAAATGTTGGTAAGTCAACTTGAAATGAAGAATTTTTATAAATTTACTCGCTCCCTCATTTTTTAGTATCTCAAAATAATACCCCATCTGTGCGACGATAATTTAAGTAAAAAACAATCTTTGGAAAGTTATGAATTGTCATGACGAATGAGTATCAATTACGTTTGAGATGCAACAGGGATAATCAAAACTCCTAATCCTAATACATTCCTAAAATTAAAATTACAACATCGATTAGTCATTGACAATAGTGATGCCTAGGAGCTCCGTAAGCTCTCTGATATCACCGATGAAGGTGACAATGTTTGGGTCAATGGTTGGGTACAACTTTTCCAATGCCTCTTTTAGCTTGTCCAGCCACGACTTGTAAGCCAAATAAATTTCAATCCATGTAAAATTAATAACATCTCTTAGTAAGTCATGAAATTGTTGATTTCAGGTGCAATGTTGTTATGACTATAAAACACGAGTTGATGATATTCCTTGCAAAATACTTAATGACTATTATTCATGAGTTTGAGTATTTTAAGCAACCCCATAAATAAACTAATCATTCATGATACTGTAAGATACTAGAAACTACCGTGGTGCAATGAAAATGCAACTAGCCATTCATGTCTGTGCAATTAAAAAGCAACAATCACTGAAATGTATAAATCTTTCCATTTGTTCGAAATCACCAAAAAACATGTTGCTACCCGTGGCTTATATTATTAAATGGAAGACTATCTTTAAGCCCTAAAAATTTTGGTATGTCAACTTGAAATGCAGAATTTTTAGAAATTTACTCTCTCCCTCAGTTTTTTAGTATCTCAAGAGAATACCCCATCTATGCGACGATAATTTAAGTAAAAAACAATATTTGGAAAGTTATGAATTGTCGACGAATGGGTATCAATTATGTTTGAGATGCAAGAGGGATAATAAAAACTCCTAGCCCTAATACATTCCGAAAATTAAAAATACAACATCGATTAGTCATTGGCGACTGTGATGCCAACGAGCTCCGTAAGTTCTCTGATTTTACCGGCGGCGGAGATAGTGTTTTGTTTAACGGCTAGGTCTGACTTATCCATTGCCTCTTTTAGCTTGTCCAGCCACGACTTGAAAGCCAAATAAATTTCAAGCCATGTAAAATTAATAAAATCTCTTAGAAAATGATGAAATTGATGATTTCATGTGCAATGTTGTTATGACTGTAAAACACGTGTTGATGATATTCCGTGCAAAATACGGATGATTATTATTCATGAGTTTGAGCATTTTAAATGACCCCATAAATAACCTAATCATTCAGGATACCGTAAGATACTTGCAATTACCGTGGTGCAATAAAAATGCATCTAGCCATTCATGTCTATGCAATAAAAATGCAACATTCACAGAAATGTATGAATCTTTCCATTTGTTCTAAATCAACAAAAAAAATGTTACTACCCATGGCTTATATTATTAAATGGAAGACTACCTTCAAGGCCTCAAAATGTTGGTAAGTTAACTCAAATTGCATAATTTTTAGATATTTACTCACTCCCTCATTTTTTTGATTATCTCAAGGGAATACCCCATCAATGCGACGATAATTTAAGTAAAAAACAATCTTTGGAAAGATATGAATTGTCATAACAAATAAGTATTAAACACTTTTGAGATGCAAGAGGGACAATCAAAACTCTTAGCCCTAATACATTCCCAAAATTAAAATGACAATGTCCATTAGTCATTGGAGACAGTGATGCTAACGAGCTCTGTAAGCACTCTGATATCACCGGCGACGGTGACAATGTTTAAGTCAATGGCTGGGTCCGACTTATCAATTGCTTCTTTTAGCTTGTCCAGCCACGACTTGAAAGCAGAATAAATTTCAAGCCATGAAAAATTAGTAACATGTCATAGTAAATCATGAAAACGATGATTTCATGTGCAATTTAGTTATGACTATAAAACACGAGTTGATGATATTCCGGTAAAAATACATGATGACTATTATTCATGAGTTTGAGTATTTTAAACAACCCCATAAATAAGCTAATCATTCAAGATACCGTAAGATACTAGCAATTACCGTGGTGCAATAAAAATGCAACTAGCAATTCATGTCTGTGCAATAAAAATGCAACATTAACATAAATGTATGAATCTTTCCATTTGTTCGAAATCAACAAAACAAATGTTGCTATCCGTGGTTTACATTATTAAATGGAAGACTATCTTCAAGGCCTAAAAATGTGGGTAAGTTAATTTGAAATGCAGAATTTTTAGAAATTTACTCACTCCCTCATTTTTTTGATTATCTCAAGGGAATACCCCATCGATGCGACAATAATTTAAGTAAAAACAATCTTTTGAAAGATATATATTGTCATAACGAATCAATATCAAACACTTTTGAGATGCAAGAGGGATAATCAAAACTCTTAGCCCTAATACATTCTTAAAATTAAAATGACAACGTCGATTACTCATTGGAGACAGTGATGCTAATGAGCTCCGTAAGCACTCTGATATCACCAGCGACGGTGACAATGTTTCGGTCAACAGCTGGGTCCGACTTATCAATTGCTTCTTTTAGCTTGTCCAGCCACGACTTGAAAGCCAAATAAATTTCAAGCCATGCAAAATTAGTAACATCTCATAGTAAATCATGAAATTGATGATTTCTTGTGCAATGTAGTTATGACTATAAAACATGAGTTGATGATATTCCGGTCAAAATACATGATGACTATTATTCTGGAGTTTGAGGATTTTAAGCATCCCCATAAATAAACTAATCATTCATGATACCGTAAGATACCAAAAATTACCGTGGTGCAATGAAAATGCAACTAGCAATTCATGCATGTGCAATAAAAATACAACAATCACTGAAATGTATGAATCTTTCCATTTGTTCGAAATCAACAAAAAACATGTTGTTACCCGTGGGTTATATTATTAAATGCAAGACTATCTTCAAGCCTTCAAAATGTTGGTAAGTCAACTTGAAATGAAGAATTTTTATAAATTTACTCGCTCCCTCATTTTTTAGTATCTCAAAATAATACCCCATCTGTGCTACGATAATTTAAGTAAAAAACAATCTTTGGAAAGTTATGAATTGTCATGACGAATGAGTATCAATTACGTTTGAGATGCAACAGGGATAATCAAAACTCCTAATCCTAATACATTCCTAAAATTAAAATTACAACATCGATTAGTCATTGACAATAGTGATGCCTAGGAGCTCCGTAAGCTCTCTGATATCACCGATGAAGGTGACAATGTTTGGGTCAATGGTTGGGTACAACTTTTCCAATGCCTCTTTTAGCTTGTCCAGCCACGACTTGTAAGCCAAATAAATTTCAATCCATCTAAAATTAATAACATCTCTTAGTAAATCATGAAATTGTTGATTTCAGGTGCAATGTTGTTATGACTATAAAACACGAGTTGATGATATTCCTTGCAAAATACTTGATGACTATTATTCATGAGTTTGAGTATTTTAAGCAACCCCATAAATAAACTAATCATTCATGATACTGTAAGACACTAGAAACTACCGTGGTGCAATGAAAATGCAACTAGCCATTCATGTCTGTGCAATTAAAAAGCAACAATCACTGAAATGTATAAATCTTTCCATTTGTTCGAAATCACCAAAAAACATGTTGCTACCCGTGGCTTATATTATTAAATGGAAGACTATCTTTAAGCCCTAAAAATTTTGGTATGTCAACTTGAAATGCAGAATTTTTAGAAATTTACTCTCTCCCTCAGTTTTTTAGTATCTCAAGAGAATACCCCATCTATGCGACGATAATTTAAGTAAAAAACAATATTTGGAAAGTTATGAATTGTCGACGAATGGGTATCAATTATGTTTGAGATGCAAGAGGGATAATAAAAACTCCTAGCCCTAATACATTCCGAAAATTAAAAATACAACATCGATTAGTCATTGGCGACTGTGATGCCAACGAGCTCCGTAAGTTCTCTGATTTTACCGGCGGCGGAGATAGTGTTTTGTTTAACGGCTAGGTCTGACTTATCCAATGCCTCTTTTAGCTTGTCCAGCCACGACTTGAAAGCCAAATAAATTTCAAGCCATGTAAAATTAATAAAATCTCTTAGAAAATGATGAAATTGATGATTTCATGTGCAATGTTGTTATGACTGTAAAACACGTGTTGATGATATTCCGTGCAAAATACGAATGATTATTATTCATGAGTTTGAGCATTTTAAATGACCCCATAAATAAGATAATCATTCAGGATACCGTAAGATACTTGCAATTACCGTGGTGCAATAAAAATGCATCTAGCCATTCATGTCTATGCAATAAAAATGCAACATTCACAGAAGTGTATGAATCTTTCCATTTGTTCTAAATCAACAAAAAAAATGTTACTACCCATGGCTTATATTATTAAATGGAAGACTACCTTCAAGGCCTCAAAATGTTGGTAAGTTAACTCAAATTGCATAATTTTTAGATATTTACTCACTCCCTCATTTTTTTGATTATCTCAAGGGAATACCCCATCACTGCGACGATAATTTAAGTAAAAAACAATCTTTGGAAAGATATGAATTGTCATAACGAATAAGTATTAAACACTTTTGAGATGCAAGAGGGACAACCAAAACTCTTAGCCCTAATACATTCCCAAAATTAAAATGACAATGTCCATTAGTCATTGGAGACAGTGATGCTAACGAGCTCTGTAAGCACTCTGATATCACCGGCGACGGTGACAATGTTTAAGTCAATGGCTGGGTCCGACTTATCAATTGCTTCTTTTAGCTTGTCCAGCCACGACTTGAAAGCAGAATAAATTTCAAGCCATGAAAAATTAGTAACATGTCATAGTAAATCATGAAAACGATGATTTCATGTGCAATGTTGTTATGACTGTAAAACACGAGTTGATGATATTCCGGTAAAATACGGATGACTATTATTCATGAGTTTGAGCATTTAAAATGACCCCATAAATAAGCTAATATTTCAGGACACCGTAAGATACTTGCAATTACCGTGGTGCAATAAAAATGCATCTAGCCATTCATGTCTGTGCAATAAAAATGCAACATTCACAGAAATGTATGAATATTTCCATTTGTTCTAAATCAACAAAAAAAATGTTACTACCCATGGCTTATATTATTAAATGGAAGACTACCTTCAAGGCCTCAAAATGTTGGTAAGTTAACTCAAATTGCATAATTTTTAGATATTTACTCACTCCCTCATTTTTTTGATTATCTCAAGGGAATACCCCATCAATGCGACGATAATTTAAGTAAAAAACAATCTTTGGAAAGATATGAATTGTCATAACGAATAAGTATTAAACACTTTTGAGATGCAAGAGGGAAAATCAAAACTCTTAGCCCTAATACATTCCCAAAATTAAAATGACAACGTCCATTAATCATTGGAGACAGTAATGCTAACGAGCTCTGTAAGCACTCTGATATTACCGGCGACGGTGACAATGTTTAAGTCAATGGCTGGGTCCAACTTATCAATTGCTTCTTTTAGCTTGTCCAGCCACGACTTGAAAGCAGAATAAATTTCAAGCCATGAAAAATTAGTAACATGTCATAGTAAATCATGAAAACGATGATTTCATGTGCAATTTAGTTATGACTATAAAACACGAGTTGATGATATTCCGGTAAAAATATATGATGACTATTATTCATGAGTTTGAGTATTTTAAGCAACCACATAAATAAACTAATAATTCATGATACCGTAAGGTACTAAAAATTACTGTGGTGCAATGAAAATGCAACTAGCAATTCATGTTTGTGCAATAAAAATACAACAGTCACTAAAATGTATGAATTATGCCATTTGATCGAAATCAACAAAAAACATATTGTTACCCGTGGCTTATATTATTAAATGCAAGACTATCTTCAAGCCCTCAAAATATTGCTAAGTTAACTAGAAATGCAGAATTTTTAGAAATTTACTAGCTCCCTTATTTTTTTAGTATCTTAAGAGAATACCCCATCTATGCGATGATAATTTAAGTAAAAAACAATCTTTTGAAAGTTATGAATTGTCATGACGAACGAGTATCAATTACGTTTGAGATTCAAGAGGGATAATAAAAACTCCTAGACCTAATACATTCCAAAAGTTAAAATTACAACATCGATTAGTCATTGGCGACAGTGATGCCAACGAGCTCCGTAAGTTCTCTGATATCACCGGCGGCGGTGATAGTGTTTTATTCAACGGCTGGGTCCAACTTATCCATTGCTTCTTTTAGCTTGTCCAGCCATGACTTGAAAGCAGAATAAATTTCAAGCCATGTAAAATTAATAACATCTCTTAGAAAATAATGAAATTGATGATTTCAAGTGCAATGTTGTTATGATTATAAAACACAAGTTGATGAATTGTAAGTTTACTCGCTCTCTCCCTAAACAATCTTTGGAAAGTTATGAATTGTCATGACGAATGAGTATCAATTACGTTTGAGATGCAAGAGGGATAATACAAACTCCTACTCCTGAAACATTCTCAAAATTAAAATTACAACATCGATTAGTCATTGGTGATAGTGATGCCTACGAGCTCTGTAAGCTCTCTGATATAACCGGCCAAGGTGACATTGTTTGGATCAACGACTGGGTCCAACGTATCCATTGAATTTTTTAGCCTGTCCAGCCACGACTTGAAAGGCAAATAAATGTCAAGCCATGCAAAATTAATAGCATCTCTTAGTAAATCATGAAATTGATGATTTCATGTGCAATGTTGTTATGATTGTAAAACACGAGTTGATAATATTCCGTGCAAAACATTATATGACACCGAAATATTGAGTATTTTAAGCAACCTAATAAATAATCTAGTCATTCATGACACCATAAGATACTATAAATTACCGTGGTGCGATAAAAATGCAACTAGCAATTCATGTCTGGCAATAAAAATGCAACAATGACAAAAATGTATGAATCTTTCCATTTGTTTGAAATCAAAAAAAAAATTTATGCTACCCGTGGCTTATATTATATAATGCAAGAATATCTTCAAGCCCTCAAAATGTTGGTAAGTTAACCTGAAATGCAAAATTTTCAGAAATTTACTCGCTCCCTCATTTTTCGAGTATCTCAAGAGAATACCCCATCTATGTGATGATTATTTAAGTAAAAAACAATCTTTGGAAAGTTATGAATTGTCATGACGAATGAGTATCAATTACATTTGAGACGCAAGAGGTATAATCAAAACTCCTAGTCCTAATACATTCCAAAAATTCAAATTACAACATCGAATAGTCATTAGCGACAGTTAAGCCAACGAGCACCGTAAGCTATCCGATATCACCTTCGACGGTGACAATGTTTGAGTCAATGGCTGGGTCTGACTTATCCATTTCTTATTTTAGCTTGTCCACCCACAACCTGAAAGCAAAATAAAATTCACGCCATTCAAACTAACCATTCACGATACCGTAAGATACTAGAAATTACTGTGGTACAATGAAAATGCAACTAGCAATTCATGTATGTGGAATAAAAATGCAACAATCACTAAAATGTATGAGTCATTCCATTTGTTCGAAATCAACAAAAAAAATGTTGCTACCCGTGGCTTATATTATCAAATGGAAGACTATCTTCAAGCCCTCAAAATGTTGGTATGTTAACTTGAAATGAAGAATTTTTAGAAATTTACTCGCTCCCTCCTTTTTTTAGTACCTCAAGAAAATACCCCATCTATGCGATGCTAATTTAAGTAAAAAAACAATCTTTGGAAAGTTATGAATTGTAACGACGAATGAGTATCAATTAAGTTTGAGATGCAAGATGGATAATCAAAACTCCTAGCCCTAATACATTTTGAAAATTAAAATTACAACATCAATTAGTCATTGGCGACAGTGATGACAACGAGTTGCGTAAGTTCTCTGATATCAATGGCGGCGGTGATAGTGTTTTGTTCAACGGCTGGGTCCGACATATCCGTTGCTTGTTTTAGCTTGTCTAGCAATGACTTGAAAGCCAAATAAATTTCAAGCCATGTAAAATTAATAACGTCTCTAAGAATATGAGGAAATTGATGATTTCATGTGCAATGTTGTTAAGACTATAAAACACGAGTTGATGATATTCTGTGAAAAATACGTGATGACTATTATTCATGAGTTTGAGTATTATAAGCAACCCCATAAATAAGCTAATCATTTTTGATACCGTAAGGTACAAGAAATTACCGTGGTGCAATGAAAATGCAACTAGCAATTCATGTCTTTGCAATAGAAATGCAACAATCACAGAAATGTATGAATCTTTCCATTTGTTCAAAATCAACATAATAAATTTTGCTACCCGTGGTTATATTATTAAATGCAAGACTATCTTCAAGACCTCAAAATGTTGGTAAGTTAACTTGAAATACAGAATTTTTAGAAATTTACTCTCTCCCTCTTTTTTTGAGTATCTCAAGAGAAAACCCCATCTATGCGACGATAATTGAAGTTAAAAACAATCGTTTGAAAGTTATGAATTGTCATGACGAATTAGTATCAAACTCGTTTGAGATGCAAGAGGGATAATCGAAACTCTTAATCCTAATACATTCCAAAAACTAAAATGGCAAAGTCGATTAGTCATTGGTGACAGTGATGCCAACGAGCTCCGAAATCACGCTGATATCACCGGTGACGGTGACAACGTTTGAGCCAACTGCTGGGTCTGACTTATCCATTGCAGCTTTTGGCTTGTCCAGCCACGACTTGAAAGACATATAAATTTCAAACCATGCAAAATTCATACCACCTCTTGGTAAATCATGAAATTGATGATTTCATGTGCAATGTAGTTATGACTATAAAACACGAGTTGATTATATTCCGGTCAAAATACGTGATTACTATTATTCATGAGTTTGAGTATTTTAAGCAACCCCATAAATAAGCTAATCATTTATGATACCGTAAGATACAAGCAATTACCGTGGTGCAATGAAAATGCAACTAGCAATTCATGTCTTTGCAATAGAAATGCAACAATCACAGAAATGTATGAATCTTTCCATTTGTGCGAAATCAACATAATAAATTTTGCTACCCGTGGCTTATATTATTAAATGCAAGACTATCTTCAAGGCCTCAAAATGTTGGTAAGTTAACTTGAAATGCAGAATTTTTAGAAATTTACTCACTCCCTCTTTTTTTGAGTATCTCAAGAGAAAACCACATCTATGCGACAATAATTGAAGTAAAAAACAATCGTTGGAAAGTTATGAATTGTCATGACGAATTAGTATCAAACACGTTTGAGATGCAAGAGGGATAATCAAAACTCTTAGTCCTATTACATTCCAAAAACTAAAATGAAAAAGTCGATTAGTCATTGGTGACAGTGATGCCAACGAGCTCCGTAAGCTCTCTGATATCACCGGCGACGGTGACAATGTTTGAGCTAACCGCTGGGTCCGACTTATCCATTGTAGCTTTTGTCTTTTCCAGCCACGACTTGAAAGACATATAAATTTCAAACCATGCAAAATTCATACCACCTCTTGGTAAATCATGAAATTGATGATTTCATGTGCAATGTAGTAATGACTATAAAACACGAGTTGATGATATTCCGGTAAAAATACGTGATTACTATTATTCATGAGGTTTAGTATTTTAAGCAACCCCATAAATAAGCTAATCATTTATGATTCCGTAAGATACAAGCAATTACCGTGGTGCAATGAAAATGCAACTAGCAATTCATGTCTTTGTAATAGAAATGCAACAATCATAGAAATGTATGAATCTTTCCATTTGTTCGAAATCAACATAATAAATTTTGCTACCTGTGGCTTATATTATTAAATGCAAGACTACCTTCAAGGCCTCAAAATGTTTGTAAGTTAACTTGAAATGCAGAATTTTTAGAAATTTACACGCTCACTCTTTTTTTGAGTATCTCAAGAGAAAACCCCATCTATGCGACGATAATTGAAGTAAAAAACAATCGTTGGAATGTTATGAATTGTCATGACGAATTAGTATCAAACTCGTTTGAGATGCAAGAGGGATAATCAAAACTCTTTATCCTAATACATTCCAAAAACTAAAATGATAAAGTCGATTAATCATTGGTGACAGTGATGCCAACGAGCTCCGTAAGCGCTCTGATATTACCGGCGACGGTGACAATGTTTGAGCCAACTGCTGGGTCCGACTTATCCATTGCAGCTTTTGGCTTGTCCAACCACGACTTGAAAGACATATAAATTTCAAAACATGCAAAATTCGTACCACCTCTTGGTAAATCATGAAATTGATGATTTCATGTGCAATGTAGTTATGACTATAAAACACGAGTTGATGATATTTCGGTCTAAATACGTGATTACTATTACTCATGAGTTTGAGTATTTTAAGCAAACCCATAAATGAGCTAATCCTTTATGATACCGGAAGATACAAGCAATTACCGTGGTGCAAAGAAAATTCAACTAGCAATTCATGTATGTGCAATAGAAATGCAACAATCACAGAACTGTATGAATCTTTCCATTTGTTCGAAATCAACATAATAAATTTAGCTACCTGTGGCTTATATTATTAAATGCAAGACTATCTTCAAGGCCTCAAAATGTTGGTAGGTTAACTTGAAATACAGAATTTTTAGAAATTTACTCGCTCCCTCTTTTTTTGAGTATCTCAAGAGAAACCCCATCTATGCGACGATAATTGAAGTAAAAAACAATCGTTGGAATGTTATGAATTGTCATGACGAATTAGTATCAAACTCGTTTGAGATGCAAGAGGGATAATAAAAACTCTTAATCCTAATACATTCCAAAAACTAAAATGATAAAGTCGATTAATCATTGGTGACAGTGATGCCAACGAGCTCGGTAAGCGCTCTGATATTACCGGTGACGGTGACAATGTTTGAGCCAACTGCTGGGTCCGACTTATCCATTGCAGCTTTTGGCTTGTCCAACCATGACTTGAAAGACATATAAATTTCAAACCATGCAAAATTCGTACCACCTCTTGGTAAATCATGAAATTGATGATTTCATGTGCAATGTAGTTATTACTATAAAACACGAGTTGATGATATTCCGGTCTAAATACGTGATTAATATTATTCATGAGTTTGAGTATTTTAAGCAACCCCATAAATGAGCTAATCGTTTATGATACCGGAAGAAACAAGCAATTACCGTGGTGCAATGAAAATTCAACTAGCAATTCATGTATGTGCAATAGAAATGCAACAATCACAGAAATGTATGAATCTTTCCATTTGTTCGAAATCAACATAATAAATTTAGCTACCCGTGGCTTATATTATTAAATGCAAGACTATCTTCAAGGCCTCAAAATGTTGGTAGGTTAACTTGAAATACTGAATTTTTAGAAATTTACTCGCTCCCTCTTTTTTTGAGTATCTCAAGAGAAAACCCCATCTATGCGACAATAATTGAAGTTAAAAACAATAGTTTGAAAGTTATGAATTGTCATGACGAATTAGTATCAAACTCATTTGAGATGCAAGAGGGATAATCGAAACTCTTAATCCTAATACATTCCAAAAACTAAAATGGCAAAGTCGATTAGTCATTGGTGACATTGATGCCAACGAGCTCCGTAAGCACTCTGATATCACCGGCGACGGTGACAACGTTTGAGCCAACTGCTGGGTCTGACTTATCCATTGCAGCTTTTGGCTTGTCCAGCCACGACTTGAAAGACATATAAATTTCAAACCATGCAAAATTCATACCACCTCTTGGTAAATCATGAAATTGATGATTTCATGTGCAATGTAGTTATGACTATAAAACACGAGTTGATTATATTCCGGTCAAAATACGTGATTACCATTATTCATGAGTTTGAGTATTTTAAGCAACCCCATAAATAAGCTAATCATTTATGATACCGTAAGATACAAGCAATTACCGTGGTGCAATGAAAATGCAACTAGCAATTCATGTCTTTGCAATAGAAATGCAACAATCACAGAAATGTATGAATCTTTCCATTTGTGCGAAATCAACATAATAAATTTTGCTACCCGTGGCTTATATTATTAAATGCAAGACTATCTTCAAGGCCTCAAAATGTTGGTAAGTTAACTTGAAATGCAGAATTTTTAGAAATTTACTCACTCCCTCCTTTTTTGAGTATCTCAAGAGAAAACCCCATCTATGCGACAATAATTGAATTAAAAAACAATCGTTGGAAAGTTATGAATTGTCATGACGAATTAGTATCAAACACGTTTGAGATGCAAGAGGGATAATCAAAACTCTTAGTCCTAATACATTCCAAAAACTAAAATGAAAAAGTCGATTAGTCATTGGTGACAGTGATGCCAACGAGCTCCGTAAGCTCTCTGATATCACCGGCGACGGTGACAATGTTTGAGCTAACCGCTGGGTCCAACTTATCCATTGTAGCTTTTGTCTTTTCCAGCCACGACTTGAAAGACATATAAATTTCAAACCATGCAAAATTCATACCACCTCTTGGTAAATCATGAAATTGATGATTTCATGTGCAATGTAGTTATGACTATAAAACACGAGTTGATGATATTTCGGTCTAAATACGTGATTACTATTATTCATGAGTTTGAGTATTTTAAGCAAACCCATAAATGAGCTAATCCTTTATGATACCGGATGATACAAGCAATTACCGTGGTGCAATGAAAATTCAACTAGCAATTCATGTATGTGCAATAGAAATGCAACAATCACAGAAATGTATGAATCTTTCCATTTGTTCGAAATCAACATAATAAATTTAGCTACCTGTGGCTTATATTATTAAATGCAAGACTATCTTCAAGGCCTCAAAATGTTGGTAGGTTAACTTGAAATACAGAATTTTTAGAAATTTACTCGCTCCCTCTTTTTTTGAGTATCTCAAGAGAAACCCCATCTATGCGACGATAATTGAAGTAAAAAACAATCGTTGGAATGTTATGAATTGTCATGACGAATTAGTATCAAACTCGTTTGAGATGCAAGAGGGATAATCAAAACTCTTAATCCTAATACATTCCAAAAACTAAAATGATAAAGTCGATTAATCATTGGTGACAGTGATGCCAACGAGCTCGGTAAGCGCTCTGATATTACCGGTGACGGTGACAATGTTTGAGCCAACTGCTGGGTCCGACTTACCCATTGTAGCTTTTGTCTTTTCCAGCCACGACTTGAAAGACGTATAAATTTCAAACCATGCAAAATTCATACCACCTCTTGGTAAATCATGAAATTGATGATTTCGTGTGCAATGTAGTAATGACTATAAAACACGAGTTGATGACATTCCGGTAAAAATACGTGATTACTATTATTCATGAGTTTGAGTATTTTAAGCAACCCCATAAATAAGCTATTCATTTATGATTCCGTAAGATACAAGCAATTACCGTGGTGCAATGAAAATGCAACTAGCAATTCATGTCTTTGCAATAGAAATGCAACAATCATAGAAATGTATGAATCTTTCCATTTGTTCGAAATCAACATAATAAATTTTGCTTCCTGTGGCTTATATTATTAAATGCAAGACTACCTTCAAGGCCTCAAAATGTTTGTAAGTTAACTTGAAATGCAGAATTTTTAGAAATTTACACGCTCCCTCTTTTTTTGAGTATCTCAAGAGAAAACCCCATCTATGCGACGATAATTGAAGTAAAAAACAATCGTTGGAATGTTATGAATTGTCATGACGAATTAGTATCAAACTCGTTTGAGATGCAAGAGGGATAATCAAAACTCTTTATCCTAATACATTCCAAAAACTAAAATGATAAAGTCGATTAATCATTGGTGACAGTGATGCCAACGAGCTCGGTAAGCGCTCTGATATTACCGGTGACGGTGACAATGTTTGAGCCAACTGCTGGGTCCGACTTACCCATTGTAGCTTTTGTCTTTTCCAGCCACGACTTGAAAGACGTATAAATTTCAAACCATGCAAAATTCATACCACCTCTTGGTAAATCATGAAATTGATGATTTCGTGTGCAATGTAGTAATGACTATAAAACACGAGTTGATGACATTCCGGTAAAAATACGTGATTACTATTATTCATGAGTTTGAGTATTTTAAGCAACCCCATAAATAAGCTATTCATTTATGATTCCGTAAGATACAAGCAATTACCGTGGTGCAATGAAAATGCAACTAGCAATTCATGTCTTTGCAATAGAAATGCAACAATCATAGAAATGTATGAATCTTTCCATTTGTTTGAGATGCAAGAGGGATAATCAAAACTCTTAATCCTAATACATTCCAAAAACTAAAATGATAAAGTCGATTAATCATTGGTGACAGTGATGCCAACGAGCTCCGTAAGAGCTCTGATATTACCGGCGACGGTGACAATGTTTGAGCCAACTGCTGGGTCCGACTTATCCATTGCAGCTTTTGGCTTGTCCAACCATGACTTGAAAGACATATAAATTTCAAACCATGCAAAATTCGTACCACCTCTTGGTAAATCATGAAATTGAAGTTTTCATGTGCAATGTAGTTATTACTATAAAACACGAGTTGATGATATTCCGGTCTAAATACGTGATTACTATTATTCATGAGTTTGAGTATTTTAAGCAACCCCATAAATGAGCTAATCCTTTATGATACCGGAAGAAACAAGCAATTACCGTGGTGCAATGAAAATTCAACTAGCAATTCATGTATGTGCAATAGAAATGCAACAATCACAGAAATGTATGAATCTTTCCATTTGTTCGAAATCAACATAATAAATTTAGCTACCCGTGGCTTATATTATTAAATGCAAGACTATCTTCAAGGCCTCAAAATGTTGGTAGGTTAACTTGAAATACTGAATTTTTAGAAATTTACTCGCTCCCTCTTTTTTTGAGTATCTCAAGAGAAAACCCCATCTATGCGACAATAATTGAAGTTAAAAACAATAGTTTGAAAGTTATGAATTGTCATGACGAATTAGTATCAAACTCATTTGAGATGCAAGAGGGATAATCGAAACTCTTAATCCTAATACATTCCAAAAACTAAAATGGCAAAGTCGATTAGTCATTGGTTACATTGATGCCAACGAGCTCCGTAAGCACTCTGATATCACCGGCGACGGTGACAACGTTTGAGCCAACTGCTGGGTCTGACTTATCCATTGCAGCTTTTGGCTTGTCCAGCCAAGACTTGAAATACATATAAATTTCAAACCATGCAAAATTCATACCACCTCTTGGTAAATCATGAAATTGATGAATTCATGTGCAATGCAGTTATGACTATAAAACACGAGTTGATTATATTCCGGTCAAAATACGTGATTACTATTATTCATGAGTTTGAGTATTTTAAGCAACCCCATAAATAAGCTAATCATTTATAATACCGTAAGATACAAGCAATTACCGTGGTGCAATGAAAATGCAACTCATGTCTTTGCAATAGAAATGCAACAATCACATAAATGTATGAATCTTTCCATTTGTCCGAAATCAACATAATAAATTTTGCTACCCGTGGCTTATATTATTAAATGCAAGACTATCTTCAAGGCCTCAAAATGTTGGTAAGTTAACTTGAAATGCAGAATTTTTAGAAATTTACTCACTCCCTCTTTTTTTGAGTATCTCAAGAGAAAACCCCATCTATGCGACAATAATTGAAGTAAAAAACAATCGTTGGAAAGTTATGAATTGTCATGACGAATTAGTATCAAACACGTTTGAGATGCAAGAGGGATAATCAAAACTCTTAGTCCTAATACAATCCACAAACTAAAATGAAAAAGTCGATTAGTCAATGGTGACAGTGATGCCAACGAGCTCCGTAAGCTCTCTGATATCACTGGCGACGGTGACAACGTTTGAGCCAACTGCTGGGTCTGACTTATCCATTGCAGCTTTTGGCTTGTCCAGCCACGACTTGAAAAACATATAAATTTCAAACCATGCAAAATTCATACCACCTCTTGGTAAATCATGAAATTGATGAATTCATGTGCAATGTAGTTATGACTATAAAACACGAGTTGATTATATTCCGGTCGAAATACGTGATTACTATTATTCATGAGTTTGAGTATTTTAAGCAACCCCATAAATAAGCTAATCATTTATAATACCGTAAGATACAAGCAATTACCGTGGTGCAATGAAAATGCAACTAGCAATTCATGTCTTTGCAATAGAAATGCAACAATCACAGAAATGTATGAATCTTTCCATTTGTCCGAAATCAACATAATAAATTTTGCTACCCGTGGCTTATATTATTAAATGCAAGACTATCTTCAAGGCCTCAAAATGTTGGTAAGTTAACTTGAAATGCAGAATTTTTAGAAATTTACTCACTCCCTCTTTTTTTGAGTATCTCAAGAGAAAACCCCATCAATGCCACGATAATAGAAGTAAAAAAAAATCGTTGGAAAGTTATGAAATGTCGTGACGAATTAGTATCAAACACGTTTGAGATGCAAGAGGGATAATCAAAACTCTTAGTCCTAATACATTCCAAAAACTAAAATGACAAAGTCGATTAGTCATTGGTGACAGTGATGCCTATGAGCTCCGTAAGCTCTCTGATATCACCTGCGACGGTGACAATGTTTGAGCCAACTGCTGGGTCCGACTTATCCATTGCAGCTTTAGGCTTTTCCAGCCATGACTTCAAATATACATTAATTTCAAACCATGGAATATTTTATACCACCTCTTTGTAAATCATGAAATTGATGATTTCATGTGCAATGTAGTTATGACTACAAAACACGAGTTGATGATATTCCGGTAAAAATACGTGATGACTATTATTCATGAGTTCGAAATCAACATAATAAATTTTGCTACCCGCGGCTTATATTGTTAAATGCAAGACTATATTCAAGGCCTCAAAATGTTGGTAATTTAACTTGAAATGCAGAATTTTAGAAATTTACTCGCTCCCACTTTTTTTGAGTATCTCAAGAGAAAACCTCATCTATGCCACGAGAATTGAAGTAAAAAACAATCGTTGGATAGTTATGAATTGTCATGACGAATGAGTATCAAACACGTTTGAGATGCAAGAGGGATAATCAAACCATGGAAGTCCTAATACATTCCAAAAACTAAAATGACAAAGTCGATTAGTCATTGGTGACAGTGATGCCAACGAGCTCCATAAGCTCTCTGATATCACCGGCGACGGTGAAAACTTTTGAGCCAACTGCAGGGTCCAACTTATCCATTGCATCTTTTGGCTTGTCCAGCCATGACATGAAAGTCATATAAATTTCAAGCCATGGAAAATTCATACCACCTCTTGGTAAATCATGAAATTGATAATTACATGTGCAATGTAGTTATGACTATAAAACACGAATTTATGATATTCCGGTCAAAATACGTGATGACTATTATTCATGACTTTGAGAATTTTAAGCAACCCCATAAATAAGCTAATCATTTATGATACCGTAAGATACAAGCAATTAACGTGGTGCAATGAAAATGCAACTAGCAATTCATGTCTGTGCAATAGAATTGCAACAATCACAGAAATGTATGAATATTTCCATTTGTTTGAAATCAACATAATAAATTTAGCAACCCGTGGCTTATATTATTAAATGCAAGACTATCTTCAAGGCCTCAAAATGTTGGTAAGTTAACTTGAAATGCAGAATTTTAGAAATTTACTCGCTCCCAAGTTTTTTGAGTATCTCAAGAGAAAACCCCATCTATGCCACGATAATTGAAGTATAAAACAATCGTTGGAAAGTTATAAATTGTCATGACGAATTATTTCAAACACGTTTGAGATGCAAGAGGGATAATCAAAACTTTTAGTCCTAATACATTGCAAAAACTAAAATGACAAAGTCGATTAGTCATTGGTGACAGTGATGCCAACGAGCTCCGTAAGCTCTCTGACATCACCGGCGACGGTGACAAAGTTTGAGCCAACTGCAGGGTCCGACTTATCCTTTGCATCTTTTGGCTTGTCTAGTATGGCATGAAAGAAATATAAATTTCAATCCATGGAAAATTCATACCACCTCTTGGTAAATCATGAAATTGATGATTACATGTGCAATGTAGTTATGACTATAAAACACGAGTTGATGATATTCCGGTCAAAATACGTGATGACTATTATTCATGAGTTTGAGTATTTTAAGAAACCCCATAAATAAGCTAATCATTTATGATACCGTAAGATACAAGCAGTTACCGTGGTGCAATGAAAATGCAACTAGCAATTATTGTATGTGCAATAGAAATGCAACAATCACAGAAATGAATGAATCTTTCCATTTGTTCGAAATCAACATAGTAAATTTTTCTACCCGTGGATTATATTATTAAATGCAAGACTATCTTCAAGGCCTCAAAATGTTGGTAAATTAACTTGAAATGCAGAATTTTAGAAATTTACTCGCTCCCACTTTTTTTGAGTATCTCAAGAGAAAACCCCATCTATGCCACGATAATTGAAGTAAAAAATAATCGTAGGAAAGTTATGAATTGTCACGACGAATTAGTATCAAACACGTTTGAGATGCATGAGGGATAATCAAAACTATTATTCCTAATACATTCTAAAAACTAAAATGACAAAGTCGATTAGTCATTGGTGACAGTGATGCCAACGAGCTCCGTAAGCTCTCTAATATCACCGGCGATGGTGACAATGTTTTAGCCAACTGCTGGGTCCGACTTATCCATTGCAGCTTTTGGGTTGTCCAGCCATTACATGAAAGACATATAAATTTCAAGCCATGGAAAATTCATACCACCTCTTGGTGAATCATGAAATTGATGATAACATGTGCAATGTAGTTATGACTATAAAACACGAGTTGATGATATTCCGGTCAAAATACGTGATGACTATTATTCATGAGTTTGAGTATTTTAAGCAACCCCATAAATAAGCTAATCATTTATGATACCGTAAGATACAAGCAATTACCGTGGTGCAATGAAAATGCAACTAGCAATTCATGTATGTGCAATAGAAATGCAATAAACACAGAAATGTATGAATCTTTCCATTTGTTCGAAATCAACATAAAAAATTTTGCTACCCGTGGCTTATATTATTAAATGCAAGACTATCTTCCAGGCCTCAAAATGTTAGTAAATTAACTTGTCATGCAGAATTTTAGAAATTTACTCGCTCCCTCTTTTTTTGAGTATGTCAAGAGAAAACCCCATCTATGCGACAATAATTGAAGTAAAAAACAATCCTTTGAAAGTTATGAATTGTCATTACGAATTAGTATCAAACACGTTTGTGATGCAAGAGGGATAATCAAAACTCTTAGTCCTAATACATTCCAAAAACTGAAATGGCAAAGTCGATTAGTCATTGGTGACAGTGATGCCAACGTGTTCCGTAAGCTCTCTGATATCACCGGCAACGGTGACAATGTTTGAGCCAACTGCAGGGTCCGACTTATCCTTTGCATCTTTTGGGTTGTCTAGTATGACTTGAAAGAAATATAAATTTCAATCCATGGAAAATTCATACCACCTGTTGGTAAATCATGAAATTGATGATTACATGTGCAATGTAGTTATGACTAGAAAACACGAGTTGATGATATTCCGGTCAAAATACGTGATGACTATTATTCATGAGTTTGAGTATTTTAAGCAACCCCATAAATAAGCTAATCATTTATGATACCGTAAGATACAAGCAATTACCGTGGTGCAATGAAAATGCAACTAGCAATTCATGTATGTGCAATAGAAATGCAATAAACACAGAAATGTATGAATCTTTCCATTTGTTCGAAATCAACATAAAATATTTTGCTACCCGTGGCTTATATTATTAAATGCAAGACTATCTTCCAGGCCTCAAAATGTTGGTAAATTAACTTGTAATGCAGAATTTTAGAAATTTACTCGCTCCCTCTTTTTTTGAGTATGTCAAGAGAAAACCCCATCTATGCGACAATAATTGAAGTAAAAAACAATCCTTTGAAAGTTATGAATTGTCATGACGAATTAGTATCAAACACGTTTGTGATGCAAGAGGGATAATCAAAACTCTTAGTCCTAATACATTCCAAAAACTGAAATGGCAAACTCGATTAGTCATTGGTGACAGTGATGCCAACGTGTTCTGGAAGCTCTCTGATATCACCGGTGACGGAGACAAAGTTTGAGCCAACAACAGGGTCTGACTTATCCTTTGCATCTTTTGGCTTGTCTAGTATGACATGAGAGAAATATAAATTTCAATCCATGGAAAATTCATACCACCTCTTGGTAAATCATGAAATTGATGATTACATGTGCAATGTAGTTATGACTATAAAACACGAGTTGATGATATTCCGGTCAAAATACGTGATGACTATTATTCATGAGTTTGAGTATTTTAAGAAACCCCATAAATAAGCTAATCATTTATGATACCGTAAGATACAAGCAGTTACCGTGGTGCAATGAAAATGCAACTAGCAATTCTTGTATGTGCAATAGAAATGCAACAATCACAGAAATGTATGAATCTTTCCATTTGTTCGAAATCAACATAATAAATTTTTCTACCCATGGATTATATTATCAATGCAAGACTGTCTTCAAGGCCTCAAAATGTTGGTAAATTAACTTGAAATGCAGAATTTTAGAAATTTACTCGCTCCCACTTTTTTTGAGTATCTCAAGAGAAAACCTCATCTATGCCACGATAATTGAAGTAAAAAACAATCGCTGGATAGTTATGAATTGTCATGACGAATGAGTATCAAACACGTTTGAGATGCAAGAGGGATAATCAAAACTCTTAGTCCTAATACATTCCAAAAACTAAAATGACAAAGTCGATTAGTCATTGGTGACAGTGATGCCAACGAGCTCCATAAGCTCTATGATATCACCGGCGACGGTGAAAACTTTTGAGCCAACTGCAGGGTCCGACTTATCCATTGCATCTTTTGGCTTGTCCAGCCATGACATGAAAGTCATATAAATTTCAAGCCATGGAAAATTCATACCACCTCTTGGTAAATCATGAAATTGATGATTACATGTGCAATGTAGTTATGACTATAAAACACGAATTTATGATATTCCGGTCAAAATGCGTGATGACTATTATTCATGACTTTGAGTATTTTAAGCAACCCCATAAATAAGCTAATCATTTATGATACCGTAAGATACAAGCAATTAACGTGGTGCAATGAAAATGCAACTAGCAATTCATGTCTGTGCAATAGAATTGCAACAATCACAGAAATGTATGAATCTTTCCATTTGTTTGAAATCAACATAATAAATTTTGCAACCCGTGGCTTATATTATTAAATGCAAGACTATCTTCAAGGCCTCAAAATGTTGGTAAGTTAACTTGAAATGCAGAATTTTAGAAATTTACTCGCTCCCAAGTTTTTTGAGTATCTCAAGAGAAAACCCCATCTATGCCACGATAATTGAAGTGTAAAACAATCGTTGGAAAGTTATAAATTGTCATGACGAATTATTTCAAACACGTTTGAGATGCAAGAGGGATAATCAAAACTTTTAGTCCTAATACATTCCAAAAACTAAAATGACAAAGTCGAATAGTCATTGGTGACAGTGATGCCAACGAGCTCCGTAAGCTCTCTGACATCACCGGCGACGGTGACAAAGTTTGAGCCAACTGCAGGGTCCGACTTATCCTTTGCATCTTTTGGCTTGTCTAGTATGACATGAAAGAAATATAAATTTCAATCCATGGAAAATTCATACCACCTCTTGGTAAATCATGAAATTGATGATTACATGTGCAATGTAGTTATGACTATAAAACACGAGTTGATGATATTCCGGTCAAAATACGTGATGACTATTATTCATGAGTTTTAGTATTTTAAGAAACCCCATAAATAAGCTAATCATTTATGATACCGTAAGATACAAGCAGTTACCGTGGTGCAATGAAAATGCAACTAGCAATTCTTGTATTTGCAATAGAAATGCAACAATCACAGAAATGTATGAATCTTTCCATTTGTTCGAAATCAACATAGTAAATATTTCTACCCGTGGATTATATTATTAAATGCAAGACTATCTTCAAGGCCTCAAAATGTTGGTAAATTAACTTGAAATGCAGAATTTTAGAAATTTACTCGCTCCCACTTTTTTTGAGTATCTCAAGAGAAAACCCCATCTATGCCACGATAATTGAAGTAAAAAACAATCGTAGGAAAGTTATGAATTGTCACGACGAATTAGTATCAAACACGTTTGAGATGCATGAGGGATAATCAAAACTCTTATTCCTAATACATTCTAAAAACTAAAATGACAAAGTCGATTAGTCATTGGTGACAGTGATGCCAACGAGCTCCGTAAGCTCTCTGATATCACCGGCGATGGTGACAATGTTTTAGCCAACTGCTGGGTCCGACTTATCCATTGCAGCTTTTGGGTTGTCCAGCCACGACATGAAAGACATATAAATTTCAAGCCATGGAAAATTCATACCACCTCTTGGTGAATCATGAAATTGATGATAACATGTGCAATGTAGTTATGACTATAAAACACGAGTTGATGATATTCCGGTCAAAATACGTGATGACTATTATTCATGAGTTTGAGTATTTTAAGCAACCCCATAAATAAGCTAATCATTTATGATACCGTAAGATACAAGCAATTACCGTGGTGCAATGAAAATGCAACTAGCAATTCATGTATGTGCAATAGAAATGCAATAAACACAGAAATGTATGAATCTTTCCATTTGTTCGAAATCAACATAAAATATTTTGCTACCCGTGGCTTATATTATTAAATGCAAGACTATCTTCCAGGCCTCAAAATGTTGGTAAATTAACTTGTCATGCAGAATTTTAGAAATTTACTCGCTCCCTCTTTTTTTGAGTATGTCAAGAGAAAACCCCATCTATGCGACAATAATTGTAGTAAAAAACAATCCTTTGAAAGTTATAAATTGTCATGACGAATTAGTATCAAACACGTTTGTGATGCAAGAGGGATAATCAAAACTCTTAGTCCTAATACATTCCAAAAACTGAAATGGCAAAGTCGATTAGTCATTGGTGACAATGATGCCAACGTGTTCTGGAAGCTCTCTGATATCACCGGCAACGGTGACAATGTTTGAGCCAACTGCAGGGTCCGACTTATCCTCTGCATCTTTTGGGTTGTCTAGTATGACTTGAAAGAAATATAAATTTCAATCCATGGAAAATTCATACCACCTCTTGGTAAATCATGAAATTGATGATTACATGTGCAATGTAGTTATGACTATAAAACACGAGTTGATGATATTCCGGTCAAAATACGTGATGACTATTATTCATGAGTATGAGTATTTTAATAAACCCCATAAATAAGCAAATCATTTATGATACCGTAAGATACAAGCAGTTACCGTGGTGCAATGAAAATGCAACTAGCAATTCTTGTATGTGCAATAGAAATGCAACAATCACAGAAATGTATGAATCTTTCCATTTGTTCGAAATCAACATAGTAAATTTTTCTACCCGTGGATTATATTATTAAATGCAAGACTATCTTCAAGGCCTCAAAATGTTGGTAAATTAACTTGAAATGCAGAATTTTAGAAATTTACTCGCTCCCACTATTTTGAGTATCTCAAGAGAAAACCCCATCCATGCCACGATAATTGAAGTAAAAAACAATCGTAGGAAAGTTATGAATTGTCACGACGAATTAGTATCAAAAACATTTGAGATGCATGAGGGATAATCAAAACTCTTATTCCTAATACATTCTAAAAACTAAAATGACAAAGTCGATTAGTCATTGGTGACAGTGATGCCAACGAGCTCCGTAAGCTCTCTGATATCACCGGCGATGGTGACAATGTTTTAGCCAACTGCTGGGTCCGACTTATCCATTGCAGCTTTTTGGTTGTCCAGCCACGACATGAAAGACATATAAATTTCAAGCCATGGAAAATTCATACCACCTCTTGGTGAATCATGAAATTGATGATAACATGTGCAATGTAGTTATGACTATAAAACACGAGTTGGTGATATTCCGGTCAAAATACGTGATGACTATTATTCATGAGTTTGAGTATTTTAAGCAACCCCATAAATAAGCTAATCATTTATGATACCGTAAGATACAAGCAATTACCGTGGTGCAATGAAAATGCAACTAGCAATTCATGTATGTGCAATAGAAATGCAATAAACACAGAAATGTATGAATCTTTCCATTTGTTCGAAATCAACATAAAAACTTTTGCTACCCGTGGCTTATATTATTAAATGCAAGACTATCTTCCAGGCCTCAAAATGTTGGTAAATTAACTTGTCATGCAGAATTTTAGAAATTTACTCGCTCCCTCTTTTTTTGAGTATGTCAAGAGAAAACCCCATCTATGCGACAATAATTGAAGTAAAAAACAATCCTTTGAAAGTTATGAATTGTCATGACGAATTAGTATCAAACACGTTTGTGATGCAAGAGGGATAATCAAAACTCTTAGTCCTAATACATTCCAAAAACTGAAATGGCAAAGTCGATTAGTCATTGGTGACAGTGATGCCAACGTGTTCTGGAAGCTCTCTGATATCACCGGCAACGGTGACAATGTTTGAGCCAACTGCAGGGTCCGACTTATACTTTGCATCTTTTGGCTTGTCTAGTATGACTTGAAAGAAATATAAATTTCAATCCATGGAAAATTCATACCACCTCTTGGTAAATCATGAAATTGATGATTACATGTGCAATGTAGTTATGACTAGAAAACACGAGTTGATGATATTCCGGTCAAAATACGTGATGACTATTATTCATGAGTTTGAGTATTTTAAGAAACCCCATAAATAAGCAAATCATTTATGATACCGTAAGATACAAGCAGTTACCGTGGTGCAATGAAAATGCAACTAGCAATTCTTGTATGTGCAATAGAAATGCAACAATCACAGAAATGTATGAATCTTTCCATTTGTTCGAAATCAACATAGTAAATTTTTCTACCCGTGGATTATATTATTAAATGCAAGACTATCTTCAAGGCCTCAAAATGTTGGTAAATTAACTTGAAATGCAGAATTTTAGAAATTTATTCGCTCCCACTTTTTTTGAGTATCTCAAGAGAAAACCCCATCCATGCCACGATAATTGAAGTAAAAAACAATCGTAGGAAAGTTATGAATTGTCACGACGAATTAGTATCAAACACGTTTGAGATGCATGAGGGATAATCAAAACTCTTATTCCTAATACATTCTAAAAACTAAAATGACAAAGTCGATTAGTCATTGGTGACAGTGATGCCAACGAGCTCCGTAAGCTTTCTGATATCGCCGGCGATGGTGACAATGTTTTAGCCAACTGCTGGGTCCGACTTATCCATTGCAGCTTTTGGGTTGTCCAGCCACGACATGAAAGACATATAAATTTCAAGCCATGGAAAATTCATACCACCTCTTGGTGAATCATGAAATTGATGATAACATGTGCAATGTAGTTATGACTATAAAACACGAGTTGATGATATTCCGGTCAAAATACGTGATGACTATTATTCATGAGTTTGAGTATTTTAAGCAACCCCATAAATAAGCTAATCATTTATGATACCGTAAGATACAAGCAATTACCGTGGTGCATTGAAAATGCAACTAGCAATTCATGTATGTGCAATAGAAATGCAATAAACACAGAAATGTATGAATCTTTCCATTTGTTCGAAATCAACATAAAAAATTTTGCTACCCGTGGCTTATATTATTAAATGCAAGACTATCTTCCAGGCCTCAAAATGTTGGTAAATTAACTTGTAATGCAGAATTTTAGAAATTTACTCGCTCCCTCTTTTTTTGAGTACGTCAAGAGAAAACCCCATCTATGCGACAATAATTGAAGTAAAAAACAATCCTTTGAAAGTTATGAATTGTCATGACGAATTAGTATCAAACACGTTTGTGATGCAAGAGGGATAATCAAAACTCTTAGTCGTAATACATTCCAAAAACTGAAATGGCAAAGTCGATTAGTCATTGGTGACAGTGATGCCAACGTGTTCTGGAAGCTCTCTGATATCACCGGCGACGGTGACAATGTTTGAGCCAACTGCAGGGTCCGACTTATCCTTTGCATCTTTTGGCTTGTCTAGTATGACTTGAAAGAAATATAAATTTCAATCCATGGAAAATTCATACCACCTCTTGGTAAATCATGAAATTGATGATTACATGTGCAATGTACTTATGACTATAAAACACGAGTTGATGATATTCCGGTCAAAATACGTGATGACTATTATTCATGAGTTTGAGTATTTTAAGAAACCCCATAAATAAGCAAATCATTTATGATACCGTAAGATACAAGCAGTTACCGTGGTGCAATGAAAATGCAACTAGCAATTCTTGTATGTGCAATAGAAATGCAACAATCACAGAAATGTATGAATCTTTCCATTTGTTCGAAATCAACATAGTAAATTTTTCTACCCGTGGATTATATTATTAAATGCAAGACTATCTTCAAGGCCTCAAAATGTTGGTAAATTAACTTCAAATGCAGAATTTTAGAAATTTACTCGCTCCCACTTTTTTTGAGTATCTCAAGAGAAAACCCCATCCATGCCACGATAATTGAAGTAAAAAACAATCGTAGGAAAGTTATGAATTGTCACGACGAATTAGTATCAAACACGTTAGAGATGCATGAGGGATAATCAAAACTCTTATTCCTAATACATTCTAAAAACTAAAATGACAAAGTCGATTAGTCATTGGTGACAGTGATGCCAACGAGCTCCGTAAGCTCTCTGATATCACCGGCGATGGTGACAATGTTTTAGCCAACTGCTGGGTCCGACTTATCCATTGCAGCTTTTGGGTTGTCCAGCCACGACATGAAAGACATATAAATTTCAAGCCATGGAAAATTCATACCACCTCTTGGTGAATCATGAAATTGATGATAACATGTGCAATGTAGTTATTATGACTATAAAACACGAGTTGATGATATTCCGGTCAAAATACTTGATGACTATTATTCATGAGTTTGAGTATTTTAAGTAACCCCATAAATAAGCTAATCATTTATGATACCGTAAGATACAAGCAATTACCGTGGTGCAATGAAAATGCAACTAGCAATTCATGTATGTGCAATAGAAATGCAACAAACACAGAAATGTATGAATCTTTCCATTTGTTCGAAATCAACATAAAAAATTTTGCTACCCGTGGCTTATATTATTAAATGCAAGACTATCTTCCAGACCTCAAAATGTTGGTAAATTAACTTGAAATGCAGAATTTTAGAAATTTACTCGCACCCACTTTTTTTGAGTATCTCAAGAGAAAACCCCATCTATGCCACGATAATTGAAGTAAAAAACAATCGTTGGAAAGTTATGAATTGTCACGACGAATTAGTATCAAACACGTTTGAGATGCATGAGGGATAATCAAAACTCTTATTCCTAATACATTCTAAAAACTAAAATGACAAAGTCGATTAGTCATTGGTGACAGTGATGCCAACGAGCTCCGTAAGCTCTCTGATATCACCGGCGATGGTGACAATGTTTTAGCCAACTGCTGGGTCCGACTTATCCATTGCAGCTTTTGGGTTGTCCAGCCACGACTTGAAAGACATATAAATTTCAAGCCATGGGAAATTCATACCACCTCTTGGTGAATCAAGAAATTGATGATAACATGTGCAATGTAGTTATTACTATAAAACATGAGTTGATGATATTCCGGTCAAAATACGTGATGACTATTATTCATGAGTTTGAGTATTTTAAGCAACTCCATAAATAAGCTAATCATTTATGATACTGTAAGATACAAGCAATTACCGTGGTACAATGAAAATGCATCTAGCAATTCATGTATGTGCAATAGAAATGCAACAAACACAGAAATGTATGAATCTCTCCATTTGTTCGAAATCAACATAAAAAATTTTGCTACCCGTGGCTTATATTATTAAATGCAAGACTATCTTCAAGGCCTCAAAATGTTGGTAAATTAACTTGAAATGCAGAATTTTAGAAATTTACTCGCTCCCACTTTTTTTGAGTATCTCAAGAGAAAACCCCATCTACGCCACGATAATTGAAGTAAAAAACAATCGTAGGAAAGTTATGATTTGTCACGACGAATTAGTATCAAACACGTTTGAGATGCATGAGGGATAATCAAAACTCTTATTCCTAATACATTCTAAAAACTAAAATGACAAAGTCGATTAGTCATTGGTGACAGTGATGCCAACGTGTTCTGGAAGCTCTCTGATATCACCGGCGACGGTGACAATGTTTGAGCCAACTGCAGGGTCCGACTTATCCTTTGCATCTTTTGGCTTGTCTAGTATGACTTGAAAGAAATATAAATTTCAATCCATGGAAAATTCATACCACCTCTTGGTAAATCATGAAATTGATGATTACATGTGCAATGTAGTTATGACTATAAAACACGAGTTGATGATATTCCGGTCAAAATACGTGATGACTATTATTCATGAGTTTGAGTATTTTAAGAAACCCCATAAATAAGCTAATCATTTATGATACCGTAAGATACAATCAATTACCGTGGTGCAATGAAAATGCAACTAGCAATTCTTGTATGTGCAATAGAAATGCAACAATCACAGAAATGTATGAATCTTTCCATTTGTTCGAAATCAACATAATAAATTTTTCTACCCGTGGATTATATTATTAAATGCAAGACTATCTTCAAGGCCTCAAAATGTTGGTAAATTAACTTGAAATGCAGAATTTTAAAAATTTACTGGCTCCCACTTTTTTTGAGTATCTCAAGAGAAAACCCCATCTATGCCACGATAATTGAAGTAAAAAACAATCGTAGGAAAGTTATGAATTGTCACGACGAATTAGTATCAAACACGTTTGAGATGCATGAGGGATAATCAAAACTCTTATTCCTAATACATTCTAAAAACTAAAATGACAAAGTCGATTAGTCATTGGTGACAGTGATGCCAACTAGCTCCGTAAGCTCTCTGATATCACCGGCGATGGTGACAATGTTTTAGCCAACTGCTGGGTCCGACTTATCCATTGCAGCTTTTGGGTTGTCCAGCCACGACATGAAAGACATATAAATTTCAAGCCATGGAAAATTCATACCACCTCTTGGTGAATCATGAAATTGATGATAACATGTGCAATGTAGTTATGACTATAAAACACGAGTTGATGATATTCCGGTCAAAATACGTGATGACTATTATTCATGAGTTTGAGTATTTTAAGCAACCCCATAAATAAGCTAATCATTTATGATACCGTAAGATACAAGCAATTACCGTGGTGCAATGAAAATGCAACTAGCAATTCATGTATGTGCAATAGAAATGCAACAAACACAGAAATGTATGAATATTTCCATTTGTTCGAAATCAACATAAAAAATTTTGCTACCCGTGGCTTATATTATTAGGTGCAAGACTATCTTCCAGACCTCAAAATGTTGGTAAATTAACTTGAAATGCAGAATTTTAGAAATTTACTCGCACCCACTTTTTTTGAGTATCTCAAGAGAAAACCCTATCTATGCCATGATAATTGAAGTAAAAAACAATCGTAGGAAAGTTATGAATTGTCACGACGAATTAGTATCAAACACGTTTGAGATGCATGAGGGATAATCAAAACTCTTATTCCTAATACATTCTAAAAACTAAAATGACAAAGTCCATTAGTCATTGGTGACAGTGATGCCAACGAGCTCCGTAAGCTCTCTGATATCACCGGCGATGGTGACAATGTTTTAGCCAACTGCTGGGTCCGAGTTATCCATTGCAGCTTTTGGGTTGTCCAGCCACGACATGAAAGACATATAAATTTCAAGCCATGGAAAATTCATACCACCTCTTGGTGAATCATGAAATTGATGATAACATGTGCAATGTAGTTATGACTATAAAACACGAGTTGATGATATTCCGGTCAAAATACGTGATGACTATTATTCATGAGTTTGAGTATTTTAAGAAACCCCATAAATAAGCTAATCATTTATGATACCGTAAGATACAATCAATTACCGTGGTGCAATGAAAATGCAACTAGCAATTCTTGTATGTGCAATAGAAATGCAACAATCACAGAAATGTATGAATCTTTCCATTTGTTCGAAATCAACATAATAAATTTTTCTACCCGTGGATTATATTATTAAATGCAAGACTATCTTCAAGGCCTCAAAATGTTGGTAAATTAACTTGAAATGCAGAATTTTAAAAATTTACTGGCTCCCACTTTTTTTGAGTATCTCAAGAGAAAACCCCATCTATGCCACGATAATTGAAGTAAAAAACAATCGTAGGAAAGTTATGAATTGTCACGACGAATTAGTATCAAACACGTTTGAGATGCATGAGGGATAATCAAAACTCTTATTCCTAATACATTCTAAAAACTAAAATGACAAAGTCGATTAGTCATTGGTGACAGTGATGCCAACTAGCTCCGTAAGCTCTCTGATATCACCGGCGATGGTGACAATGTTTTAGCCAACTGCTGGGTCCGACTTATCCATTGCAGCTTTTGGGTTGTCCAGCCACGACATGAAAGACATATAAATTTCAAGCCATGGAAAATTCATACCACCTCTTGGTGAATCATGAAATTGATGATAACATGTGCAATGTAGTTATGACTATAAAACACGAGTTGATGATATTCCGGTCAAAATACGTGATGACTATTATTCATGAGTTTGAGTATTTTAAGCAACCCCATAAATAAGCTAATCATTTATGATACCGTAAGATACAAGCAATTACCGTGGTGCAATGAAAATGCAACTAGCAATTCATGTATGTGCAATAGAAATGCAACAAACACAGAAATGTATGAATATTTCCATTTGTTCGAAATCAACATAAAAAATTTTGCTACCCGTGGCTTATATTATTAGGTGCAAGACTATCTTCCAGACCTCAAAATGTTGGTAAATTAACTTGAAATGCAGAATTTTAGAAATTTACTCGCACCCACTTTTTTTGAGTATCTCAAGAGAAAACCCTATCTATGCCACGATAATTGAAGTAAAAAACAATCGTAGGAAAGTTATGAATTGTCACGACGAATTAGTATCAAACACGTTTGAGATGCATGAGGGATAATCAAAACTCTTATTCCTAATACATTCTAAAAACTAAAATGACAAAGTCGATTAGTCATTGGTGACAGTGATGCCAACTAGCTCCGTAAGCTCTCTGATATCACCGGCGATGGTGACAATGTTTTAGCCAACTGCTGGGTCCGACTTATCCATTGCAGCTTTTGGGTTGTCCAGCCACGACATGAAAGACATATAAATTTCAAGCCATGGAAAATTCATACCACCTCTTGGTGAATCATGAAATTGATGATAACATGTGCAATGTAGTTATGACTATAAAACACGAGTTGATGATATTCCGGTCAAAATACGTGATGACTATTATTCATGAGTTTGAGTATTTTAAGCAACCCCATAAATAAGCTAATCATTTATGATACCGTAAGATACAAGCAATTACCGTGGTGCAATGAAAATGCAACTAGCAATTCATGTATGTGCAATAGAAATGCAACAAACACAGAAATGTATGAATATTTCCATTTGTTCGAAATCAACATAAAAAATTTTGCTACCCGTGGCTTATATTATTAGGTGCAAGACTATCTTCCAGACCTCAAAATGTTGGTAAATTAACTTGAAATGCAGAATTTTAGAAATTTACTCGCACCCACTTTTTTTGAGTATCTCAAGAGAAAACCCTATCTATGCCACGATAATTGAAGTAAAAAACAATCGTAGGAAAGTTATGAATTGTCACGACGAATTAGTATCAAACACGTTTGAGATGCATGAGGGATAATCAAAACTCTTATTCCTAATACATTCTAAAAACTAAAATGACAAAGTCGATTAGTCATTGGTGACAGTGATGCCAACTAGCTCCGTAAGCTCTCTGATATCACCGGCGATGGTGACAATGTTTTAGCCAACTGCTGGGTCCGACTTATCCATTGCAGCTTTTGGGTTGTCCAGCCACGACATGAAAGACATATAAATTTCAAGCCATGGAAAATTCATACCACCTCTTGGTGAATCATGAAATTGATGATAACATGTGCAATGTAGTTATGACTATAAAACACGAGTTGATGATATTCCGGTCAAAATACGTGATGACTATTATTCATGAGTTTGAGTATTTTAAGCAACCCCATAAATAAGCTAATCATTTATGATACCGTAAGATACAAGCAATTACCGTGGTGCAATGAAAATGCAACTAGCAATTCATGTATGTGCAATAGAAATGCAACAAACACAGAAATGTATGAATATTTCCATTTGTTCGAAATCAACATAAAAAATTTTGCTACCCGTGGCTTATATTATTAGGTGCAAGACTATCTTCCAGACCTCAAAATGTTGGTAAATTAACTTGAAATGCAGAATTTTAGAAATTTACTCGCACCCACTTTTTTTGAGTATCTCAAGAGAAAACCCTATCTATGCCATGATAATTGAAGTAAAAAACAATCGTAGGAAAGTTATGAATTGTCACGACGAATTAGTATCAAACACGTTTGAGATGCATGAGGGATAATCAAAACTCTTATTCCTAATACATTCTAAAAACTAAAATGACAAAGTCGATTAGTCATTGGTGACAGTGATGCCAACGAGCTCCGTAAGCTCTCTGATATCACCGGCGATGGTGACAATGTTTTAGCCAACTGCTGGGTCCGAGTTATCCATTGCAGCTTTTGGGTTGTCCAGCCACGACATGAAAGACATATAAATTTCAAGCCATGGAAAATTCATACCACCTCTTGGTGAATCATGAAATTGATGATAACATGTGCAATGTAGTTATGACTATAAAACACGAGTTGATGATATTCCGGTCAAAATACGTGATGGCTATTATTCATGAGTTTGAGTATTTTAAGCAACCCCATAAATAAGCTAATCATTTATGATACCATAAGATACAAGCAATTACCGTGGTGCAATGAAAATGCAACTAGCAATTCATGTATGTGCAATAGAAATGCAACAAACACAGAAATGTATGAATCTTTCCATTTGTTCGAAATCAACATAAAAAATTTTGCTACACGTGGCTTATATTATTAAGTGCAAGACTATCTTCCAGACCTCAAAATGTTGGTAAATTAACTTGAAATGCAGAATTTTAGAAATTTACTCGCACCCACTTTTTTTGAGTATCTCAAGAGAAAACCCCATCTATGCCATGATAATTGAAGAAAAAACAATCGTAGGAAAGTTATGAATTGTCACGACGAATTAGTATCAAACACGTTTGAGATGCATGAGGGATAATCAAAACTCTTATTCCTAATACATTCTAAAAACTAAAATGACAAAGTCGATTAGTCATTGGTGACAGTGATGCCAACGGGCTCCGTAAGCTCTCTGATATCACCGGCGATGGTGACAATGTTTTAGCCAACTGCTGGGTCCGACTTATCCATTGCAGCTTTTGGGTTGTCCAGCTACGACATGAAAGACATATAAATTTCAAGCCATGGAAAATTCATACCACCTCTTGGTGAATCATGAAATTGATGATAACATGTGCAATGTAGTTATGACTATAAAACACGAGTTGATGATATTCCGGTCAAAATACGTGATGACTATTATTCATGAGTTTGAGTATTTTAAGCAACCCCATAAATAAGCTAATCATTTATGATACCGTAAGATAGAAGCAATTACCGTGGTGCAATGAAAATGCAACTAGCAATTCATGTATGTGCAATAGAAATGCAACAAACACAGAAATGTATGAATCTTTCCATTTGTTCGAAATCAACATAAAAAATTTTGCTACCCGTGGCTTATATTATTAAATGCAAGACTATCTTCCAGGCCTCAAAATGTTGGTAAATTAACTTGTAATGCAGAATTTTAGAAATTTACTCGCTCCCTCTTTTTTTGAGTATGTCAAGAGAAAACCCCATCTATGCGACAATAATTGATGTAAAAAACAATCCTTTGAAAGTTATGAATTGTCATGACGAATTAGTATCAAACACGTTTGAGATGCAAGAGGGATAATCAAAACTCTTAGTCCTAATACATTCCAAAAACTGAAATGGCAAAGTCAATTAGTCATTGGTGACAGTGATGCCAACGTGTTCTGGAAGCTCTCTGATATCACCGGCGACGGTGACAATGTTTGAGCCAACTGCAGGGTCCGACTTATTCTTTGCATCTTTTGGCTTGTCTAGTATGACTTGAAAGAAATATAAATTTCAAGCCAGGGAAAATTCATACCACCTCTTGGTAAATCATGAAATTGATGATTTCACGTGCAATGTAGTTATAACTATAAAACACGAGTTGATGATATTCCGGTAAAAATAGGTGATGACTATTATTCATGAGTTTGAGTATTTTAAGCAACCCAATAAATAAAATAATCATTTATGATACCGGAAGATACAAGCAACTACCGTGGTGCAATGAAAATGCAACTAGCAATTCATGTCTGTGCAATAGAAATGCAACAATCACAGAAATGTATGAATCTTTCCATTCGTTCGAAATCAACATAATAAATTTTACTACCCATGGCTTATATTATTATATGCAAGACTATATTCAAGGCCTCAAAATGTTGGTAAATTAACTTGAAATGCAGAATTTATGAAATTTACTCGCTCCCACTTTTTTTTGAGTATCTCAAGAGAAAACCCAATCTATGCCACGATAATTGAAGTAAAAAACAATCGTTGGAAAGTTATAAATTGTCAGACGAATTAGTTCAAACACGTTTGAGATGCAAGAGGGATAATCAAAACTTTTAGTCCTAATACATTCCAAAAACTAAAATGACAAAGTCGATTAGTCATTGGTGACAGTGATGCCAACGAGCTCCGTAAGCTCTCTGATATCACCGGCGACGGTGACAAAGTTTGAGCCAACTGCAGGGTCCGACTTATCCTTTGCATCTTTTGGCTTGTCTAGTATGACATGAAAGAAATATAAATTTCAATCCATGGAAAATTCATACCACCTCTTGGTAAATCATGAAATTGATGATTACATGTGCAATGTAGTTATGACTATAAAACACGAATTTATGATATTCCGGTCAAAATACGTGATGACTATTATTCATGAGATTGAGTATTTTAAGAAACCCCATAAATAAGGTAATCATTTATGATACCGTAAGATACAAGCAGTTACCGTGGTGCAATGAAAATGCAACTAGCAATTCTTGTATGTGCAATAGAAATGCAACAATCACAGAAATGTATGAATCTTTCCATTTGTTCGAAATCAACATAATAAATTTTTCTACTCGTGGATTATATTATTAAATGCAAGACTATCTTCAAGGCCTCAAAATGTTGGTAAATTAACTTGAAATGCAGAATTTTAGAAATTTACTCGCTCCCACTTTTTTTGAGTATCTCATGAGAAAACCTCGTCTATGCCACGATAATTGAAGTAAAAAACAATCGTTGGATAGTTATGAATTGTCATGACGAATGAGTATCAAACACGTTTGAGATGCAAGAGGGATAATCAAAACTCTTAGTCCTAATACATTCCAAAAACTAAAATGACAAAGTCGATTAGTCATTGGTGACAGTGATGCCAACGAGCTCCGTAAGCTCTCTGATATCACCGGCGACGGTGAAAACTTTTGAGCCAACTGCAGGGTCCGACTTATCCATTGCATCTTTTGGCTTGTCCAGCCATGACATGAAAGTCATATAAATTTCAAGCCATGGAAAATTCATACCACCTCTTGGTAAATCATGAAATTGATGATTACATGTGCAATGTAGTTATGACTATAAAACACGAGTTGATGATATTCCGGTCAAAATATGTGATGACTATTATTCATGACTTTGAGTATTTTAAGAAACCCCATAAATAAGCTAATCATTTATGATACCGTAAGATACAAGCAGTTACCGTGGTGCAATGAAAATGCAACTAGCAATTCTTGTATGTGCAATAGAAATGCAACAATCACAGAAATGTATGAATCTATCCATTTGTTCGAAATCAACATAATAAATTTTTCTACCCGTGGATTATATTATTAAATGCAAGACTATCTTCAAGGCCTCAAAATGTTGGTAAATTAACTTGAAATGCAGAATTTTAGAAATTTACTCGCTCCCACTTTTTTTTGAGTATCTCAAGAGAAAACCTCATCTATGCCACGATAATTGAAGTAAAAAACAATCGTTGGATAATTATGAATTGTCATGACGAATGAGTATCAAACACGTTTGAGATGCAAGAGGGATAATCAAAACTCTTAGTCCTAATACATTCCAAAAACTAAAATGACAAAGTCGATTAGTCATTGGTGACAGTGATGCCAACGAGCTCCATAAGCTCTCTGATATCACCGGCGACGGTGAAAACTTTTGAGCCAACTGCAGGGTCCAACTTATCCATTGCATCTTTTGGCTTGTCCAGCCATGACATGAAAGTCATATAAATTTCAAGCCATGGAAAATTCATACCACCTCTTGGTAAATCATGAAATTGATAATTACATGTGCAATGTAGTTATGACTATAAAACACGAGTTGATGATATTCCGGTCAAAATACGTGATGACTATTATTCATGACTTTGAGTATTTTAAGCAACCCCATAAATAAGCTAATCATTTATGATACCGTAAGATACAAGCAATTAACGTGGTGCAATGAAAATGCAACTAGCAATTCATGTATGTGCAATAGAATTGCAACAATCACAGAAATGTATGAATCTTTCCATTTGTTTGAAATCAACATAATAAATTTTGCAACCCGTGGCTTATATTATTAAATGCAAGACTATCTTCAAGGCCTCAAAATGTTGGTAAGTTAACTTGAAATGCAGAATTTTAGAAATTTCCTCGCTCCCAAGTTTTTTGAGTATCTCAAGAGAAAACCCCATCTATGCCACGATAATTGAAGTATAAAACAATCGTTGGAAAGTTATAAATTGTCATGACGAATTATTTCAAACATGTTTGAGATGCAAGAGGGATAATCAAAACTTTTAGTCCTAATACATTCCAAAAACTAAAATGACAAAGTCGATTAGTCATTGGTGACAGTGATGCCAACGAGCTCCGTAAGCTCTCTGACATCACCGGCGACGGTGACAAAGTTTGAGCCAACTGTAGGGTCCGACTTATCCTTTGCATCTTTTGGCTTGTCTAGTATGACATGAAAGAAATATAAATTTCAATCCATGGAAAATTCATACCACCTCTTGGTAAATCATGAAATTGATGATTACATGTGCAATGTAGTTATGACTATAAAACACGAGTTGATGATATTCCGGTCAAAATACGTGATGACTATTATTCATGAGTTTGAGTATTTTAAGAAACCCCATAAATAAGCTAATCATTTATGATACCGTAAGATACAAGCAGTTACCATGGTGCAATGAAAATGCAACTGGCAATTCTTGTATGTGCAATAGAAATGCAACAATCACAGAAATGTATGAATCTTTCCATTTGTTCGAAATCAACATAATAAATTTTTCTACCCGTGGATTATATTATTAAATGCAAGACTATCTTCAAGGCCTCAAAATGTTGGTAAATTAACTTGAAATGCAGAATTTTAGAAATTTACTCGCTCCCACTTTTTTTGAGTATCTCAAGAGAAAACCCATCTATGCCACGATAATTGAAGTAAAAAACAATCGTAGGAAAGTTATGAATTGTCACGACGAATTAGTATCAAACACGTTTGAGATGCATGAGGGATAATCAAAACTCTTATTCCTAATACATTCTAAAAACTAAAATGACAAAGTCGATTAGTCATTGGTGACAGTGATGCCAATGTGTTCTGGAAGCTCTCTGATATCACCGGCGACGGTGACAATGTTTGAGCCAACTGCAGGGTCCGACTTATCCTTTGCATCTTTTGGCTTGTCTAGTATGACTTGAAAGAAATATAAATTTCAATCCATGGAAAATTCATACCACCTCTTGGTAAATCATGAAATTGATGATTACATGTGCAATGTAGTTATGACTATAAAACACGAGTTGATGATATTCCGGTCAAAATACGTGATGACTATTATTCATGAGTTTGAGTATTTTAAGAAACCCCATAAATAAGCTAATCATTTATGATACCGTAAGATACAAGCAATTACCGTGGTGCAATGAAAATGCAACTAGCAATTCTTGTATGTGCAATAGAAATGCAACAATCACAGAAATGTATGAATCTTTCCATTTGTTCGAAATCAACATAATAAAGTTTTCTACCCGTGGATTATATTATTAAATGCAAGACTATCTTCAAGGCCTCAAAATGTTGGTAAATTAACTTGAAATGCAGAATTTTAAAAATTTACTCGCTCCAACTTTTTTTGAGTATCTCAAGAGAAAACCCCATCTACGCCACGATAATTGAAGTAAAAAACAATCGTAGGAAAGTTATGAATTGTCACGACGAATTAGTATCAAACACGTTTGAGATTCATGAGGGATAATCAAAACTCTTATTCCTAATACATTCTAAAAACTAAAATGACAAAGTCGATTAGTCATTGATGACAGTGATGCCAACGAGCTCCGTAAGCTCTCTGATATCACCGGCGATGGTGACAATGTTTTAGCCAACTGCTGGGTCCGACTTATCCATTGCAGCTTTTGGGTTGTCCAGCCACGACATTAAAGACATATAAATTTCAAGCCATGGAAAATTCATACCACCTCTTGGTGTATCATGAAATTGATGATAACATGTGCAATGTAGTTATGACTATAAAACACGAGTTGATGATATTCCGGTCAAAATACGTGATGACTATTATTCATGAGTTTGTGTATTTTAAGCAACCCCCTAAATAAGCTAATCATTTATGAAACTGTAAGATACAAGCAATTAGCCGTGGTGCAATGAAAATGCAACTAGCAATTCATGTATGTGCAATAGAAATGCAACAAACGCAGAAATGTATGAATCTTTCCATTTGTTCGAAATCAACATAAAAAATTTTGCTACCCGCGGCTTATATTATTAAATGCAAGACTATCTTCCAGACCTCAAAATGTTGGTAAATTAACTTGAAATGCAGAATTTTAGAAATTTACTCGCACCCACTTTTTTTTGAGTATCTCAAGAGAAAACCCCATCTATGCCACGATAATTGAAGTAAAAAACAATCGTAGGAAAGTTATGAATTGTCACGACGAATTAGTATCAAACACGTTTGAGATGCATGAGGGATAATCAAAACTCTTATTCCTAATACATTCTAAAAACTAAAATGACAAAGTCGATTAGTCATTGGTGACAGTGATGCCAACGAGCTCCGTAAGCTCTCTGATATCACCGGCGATGGTGACAATGTTTTAGCCAACTGCTGGGTCCGACTTATCCATTGCAGCATTTGGGTTGTCCAGCCACGACTTGAAAGACATATAAATTTCAAGCCATGGAAAATTCATACCACCTCTTGGTGAATCAAGAAATTGATGATAACATGTGCAATGTAGTTATGACTACAAAACACGAGTTGATGATATTCCGGTCAAAATACGTGATGACTATTATTCATGAGTTTGAGTATTTTAAGCAACCCCATAAATAAGCTAATCATTTATGATACCGTAAGATAGAAGCAATTACCGTGGTGCAATGAAAATGCAACTAGCAATTCATGTATGTGCAATAGAAATGCAACAAACACAGAAATGTATGAATCTTTCCATTTGTTCGAAATCAACATTAAATATTTTGCTACCCGTGGCTTATATTATTAAATGCAAGACTATCTTCCAGACCTCAAAATGTTGGTAAATGAACTTGAAATGCATAATTTTAGAAATTTACTCGCACCCACTTTTTTTGAGTATCTCAAGAGAAACCCCATCTATGCCACGATAATTGAAGTAAAAAACAATCGTAGGAAAGTTATGAATTGTCATGACGAATTAGTATCAAACACGTTTGAGATGCATGAGGGATAATCAAAACTCTTATTCCTAATACATTCTAAAAACTAAAATGACAAAGTCGATTAGTCATTGGTGACAGTGATGCCAACGAGCTCCGTAAGCTCTCTGATATCACCGGCGATGGTGACAATGTTTTAGCCAACTGCTGGGTCCGACTTATCCATTGCAGCTTTTGGGTTGTCCAGCCACGACTTGAAAGACATATAAATTTCAAGCCATGGGAAATTCATACCACCTCTTGGTGAATCAAGAAATTGATGATAACATGTGCAATGTAGTTATTACTATAAAACATGAGTTGATGATATTCCGGTCAAAATACGTGATGACTATTATTCATGAGTTTGAGTATTTTAAGCAACTCCATAAATAAGCTAATCATTTATGATACTGTAAGATACAAGCAATTACCGTGGTACAATGAAAATGCATCTAGCAATTCATGTATGTGCAATAGAAATGCAACAAACACAGAAATGTATGAATCTCTCCATTTGTTCGAAATCAACATAAAAAATTTTGCTACCCGTGGCTTATATTATTAAATGCAAGACTATCTTCAAGGCCTCAAAATGTTGGTAAATTAACTTGAAATGCAGAATTTTAGAAATTTACTCGCTCCCACTTTTTTTGAGTATCTCAAGAGAAAACCCCATCTACGCCACGATAATTGAAGTAAAAAACAATCGTAGGAAAGTTATGATTTGTCACGACGAATTAGTATCAAACACGTTTGAGATGCATGAGGGATAATCAAAACTCTTATTCCTAATACATTCTAAAAACTAAAATGACAAAGTCGATTAGTCATTGGTGACAGTGATGCCAACGTGTTCTGGAAGCTCTCTGATATCACCGGCGACGGTGACAATGTTTGAGCCAACTGCAGGGTCCGACTTATCCTTTGCATCTTTTGGCTTGTCTAGTATGACTTGAAAGAAATATAAATTTCAATCCATGGAAAATTCATACCACCTCTTGGTAAATCATGAAATTGATGATTACATGTGCAATGTAGTTATGACTATAAAACACGAGTTGATGATATTCCGGTCAAAATACGTGATGACTATTATTCATGAGTTTGAGTATTTTAAGAAACCCCATAAATAAGCTAATCATTTATGATACCGTAAGATACAATCAATTACCGTGGTGCAATGAAAATGCAACTAGCAATTCTTGTATGTGCAATAGAAATGCAACAATCACAGAAATGTATGAATCTTTCCATTTGTTCGAAATCAACATAATAAATTTTTCTACCCGTGGATTATATTATTAAATGCAAGACTATCTTCAAGGCCTCAAAATGTTGGTAAATTAACTTGAAATGCAGAATTTTAAAAATTTACTGGCTCCCACTTTTTTTGAGTATCTCAAGAGAAAACCCCATCTATGCCACGATAATTGAAGTAAAAAACAATCGTAGGAAAGTTATGAATTGTCACGATGAATTAGTATCAAACACGTTTGAGATGCATGAGGGATAATCAAAACTCTTATTCCTAATACATTCTAAAAACTAAAATGACAAAGTCGATTAGTCATTGGTGACAGTGATGCCAACGAGCTCCGTAAGCTCTCTGATATCACCGGCGATGGTGACAATGTTTTAGCCAACTGCTGGGTCCGACTTATCCATTGCAGATTTTGGGTTGTCCAGCCACGACATGAAAGACATATAAATTTCAAGCCATGGAAAATTCATACCACCTCTTGGTGAATTATGAAATTGATGATAACATGTGCAATGTAGTTATGACTATAAAACACGAGTTGATGATATTCCGGTCAAAATACGTGATGACTATTATTCATGAGTTTGAGTATTTTAAGCAACCCCATAAATAAGCTAATCATTTATGATACCGTAAGATACAAGCAATTACCGTGGTGCAATGAAAATGCAACTAGCAATTCATGTATGTGCAATAGAAATGCAACAAACACAGAAATGTATGAATCTTTCCATTTGTTCGAAATGAACATAAAAAATTTTTCTACCCGTGGCTTATATTATTAAATGCAAGACTATCTTCCAGACCTCAAAATGTTGGTAAATGAACTTGAAATGCAGAATTTTAGAAATTTACTCGCACCCACTTTTTTTGAGTATCTCAAGAGAAAACCCCATCTATGCCATGATAATTGAAGAAAAAAACAATTGTAGGAAAGTTATGAATTGTCACGACGAATTAGTATCAAACACGTTTGAGATGCATGAGGGATAATCAAAACTCTTATTCCTAATACATTCTAAAAACTAAAATGACAAAGTCGATTAGTCATTGGTGACAGTGATGCCAACGAGCTCTGTAAGCTCTCTGATATCACCGGCGATGGTGACAATGTTTTAGCCAATTGCTGGGTCCGACTTATCCATTGCAGCTTTTGGGTTGTCCAGCCACGACATGAAAGACATATAAATTTCAAGCCATGGAAAATTCATACCACCTCTTGGTGAATCATGAAATTGATGATAACATGTGCAATGTAGTTATGACTATAAAACACGAGTTGATGATATTCCGGTCAAAATACGTGATGACTATTATTCATGAGTTTGAGTATTTTAAGCAACCCCATAAATAAGCTAATCATTTATGATACCGTAAGATAGAAGCAATTACCGTGGTGCAATGAAAATGCAACTAGCAATTCATGTATGTGCAATAGAAATGCAACAAACACAGAAATGTATGAATCTTTCCATTTGTTCGAAATCAACATAAAAAATTTTGCTACCCGTGGCTTATATTATTAAATGCAAGACTATCTTCCAGACCTCAAAATGTTGGTAAATTAACTTGAAATGCAGAATTTTAGAAATTTACTCGCTCCCACTTTTTTTGAGTATCTCAAGAGAAAACCCCATCTATGCGACAATAATTGATGTAAAAAACAATCCTTTGAAAGTTATGAATTGTCATGACGAATTAGTATCAAACACGTTTGAGATGCAAGAGGGATAATCAAAACTCTTAGTCCTAATACATTCCAAAAACTGAAATGGCAAAGTCGATTAGTCATTGGTGACAGTGATGCCAACGTGTTCTGGAAGCTCTCTGATATCACCGGCGACGGTGACAATGTTTGAGCCAACTGCAGGGTCCGACTTATTCTTTGCATCTTTTGGCTTGTCTAGTATGACTTGAAAGAAATATAAATTTCAAGCCATGGAAAATTCATACCACCTCTTGGTAAATCATGAAATTGATGATTTCACGTGCAATGTAGTTATAACTATAAAACACGAGTTGATGATATTCCGGTAAAAATAGGTGATGACTATTATTCATGAGTTTGAGTATTTTAAGCAACCCAATAAATAAGATAATCATTTATGATACCGGAAGATACAAGCAACTACCGTGGTGCAATGAAAATGCAACTAGCAATTCATGTCTGTGCAATAGAAATGCAACAATCACAGAAATGTATAAATCTTTCCATTCGTTCGAAATCAACATAATAAATTTTACTACCCATGGCTTATATTATTATATGCAAGACTATATTCAAGGCCTCAAAATGTTGGTAAATTAACTTGAAATGCAGAATTTATGAAATTTACTCACTCCCACTTTTTTTGAGTATCTGAAGAGAAAACCCAATCTATGCCACGATAATTGAAGTAAAAAACAATCGTTGGAAAGTTATAAATTGTCAGACGAATTAGTTCAAACACGTTTGAGATGGAAGAGGGATAATCAAAACTTTTAGTCCAAATACATTCCAAAAACTAAAATGACAAAGTCGATTAGTCATTGGTGACAGTGATGCCAACGAGCTCCGTAAGCTCTCTGATATCACCGGCGACCGTGACAAAGTTTGAGCCAACTGCAGGGTCCGACTTATCCTTTGCATCTTTTTGCTTGTCTAGTATGACATGAAAGAAATATAAATTTCAATCCATGGAAAATTCATACCACCTCTTGGTAAATCATGAAATTGATGATTACATGTGCAATGTAGTTATGACTATAAAACACGAGTTGATGATATTCCGGTCAAAATACGTGATGACTATTATTCATGAGTTTGAGTATTTTAAGAAACCCCATAAATAAGCTAATCATTTATGATACCGTAAGATACAAGCAATTAACGTGGTGCAATGAAAATGCAACTAGCAATTCATGTCTGTGCAATAGAATTGCAACAATCACAGAAATGTATGAATCTTTCCATTTGTTCGAAATCAACATAATAAATTTTTCTACTCGTGGATTATATTATTAAATGCAAGACTATCTTCAAGGCCTCAAAATGTTGGTAAATTAACTTGAAATGCAGAATTTTAGAAATTTACTCGCTCTCACTTTTTTTGAGTATCTCATGAGAAAAACTCGTCTATGCCACGATAATTGAAGTAAAAAACAATCGTTGGATAGTTATGAATTGTCATGATGAATGAGTATCAAACACGTTTGAGATGCAAGAGGGATAATCAAAACTCTTAGTCCTAATACATTCCAAAAACTAAAATGACAAAGTCGATTAGTCATTGGTGACAGTGATGCCAACGAGCTCCATAAGCTCTATGATATCACCGGCGACGGTGAAAACTTTTGAGCCAACTGCAGGGTCCGACTTATCCATTGCATCTTTTGGCTTGTCCAGCCATGACATGAAAGTCATATAAATTTCAAGCCATGGAAAATTCATACCACCTCTTGGTAAATCATGAAATTGATAATTACATGTGCAATGTAGTTATGACTATAAAACACGAGTTGATGATATTCCGGTCAAAATACGTGATGACTATTATTCATGGCTTTGAGTATTTTAAGCAACCCCATAAATAAGCTAATCATTTATTATACCGTAAGATACAAGCAATTAACGTGGTGCAATGAAAATGCAACTAGCAATTCATGTCTGTGCAATAGAATTGCAACAATCACAGAAATGTATGAATCGTTCCATTTGTTTGAAATCAACATAATAAATTTTGCAACCCGTGGCTTATATTATTAAATGCAAGACTATCTTCAAGGCCTCAAAATGTTGGTAAGTTAACTTGAAATGCAGAATTTAAAAATTTACTCGCTCCCAAGTTTTTTGAGTATCTCAAGAGAAAACCCCATCTATGCCATGATAATTGAAGTATAAAACAATCGTTGGAAAGTTATAAATTGTCATGACGAATTATTTCAAACACGTTTGAGATGCAAGAGGGATAATCAAAACTTTTAGTCCTAATACATTCCAAAAACTAAAATGACAAAGTCGATTAGTCATTGGTGACAGTGATGCCAACGAGCTCCGTAAGCTCTCTGACATCACCGGCGACGGTGACAAAGTTTGAGCAAACTGTAGGGTCCGACTTATCCTTTGCATCTTTTGGCTTGTCTAGTATGACATGAAAGAAATATAAATTTCAATCCATGGAAAATTCATACCACCTCTTGGTAAATCATGAAATTGATGATTACATGTGCAATGTAGTTATGACTATAAAACACGAGTTGATGATATTCCGGTCAAAATACGTGATGACTATTATTCATGAGTTTGAGTATTTTAAGAAACCCCATAAATAAGCTAATCATTTATGATACCGTAAGATACAAGCAATTACCGTGGTGCAATGAAAATGCAACTGGCAATTCTTGTATGTGCAATAGAAATGCAACAATCACAGAAATGTATGAATCTTTCCATTTGTTCGAAATCAACATAATAAATTTTTCTACCCGTGGATTATATTATTAAATGCAAGACTATCTTCAAGGCCTCAAAATGTTGGTAAATTAACTTGAAATGCAGAATTTGAGAAATTTACTCGCTCCCACTTTTTTTGAGTATCTCAAGAGAAAACCCCTTCTATGCCACGATAATTGAAGTAAAAAACAATCGTAGGGAAGTTATGAATTGTCACGACGAATTAGTATCAAACACGTTTGAGATGCATGAGGGATAATCAAAACTCTTATTCCTAATACATTCTAAAAACTAAAATGACAAAGTCGATTAGTCATTGGTGACAGTGATGCCAACGTGTTCTGGAAGCTCTCTGATATCACCGGCGACGGTGACAATGTTTGAGCCAACTGCAGGGTCCGACTTATCCTTTGCATCTTTTGGCTTGTCTAGTATGACTTGAAAGAAATATAAATTTCAATCCATGGAAAATTCATACCACCTCTTGGTAAATCATGAAATTGATGATTACATGTGCAATGTAGTTATGACTATAAAACACGAGTTGATGATATTCCGGTCAAAATACGTGATGACTATTATTCATGAGTTTGAGTATTTTAAGCAACTCCATAAATAAGCTAATCATTTATGATACCGTAAGATACAAGCAATTACCGTGGTGCAATGAAAATGCAACTAGCAATTCTTGTATGTGCAATAGAAATGCAACAATCACAGAAATGTATGAATCTTTCCATTTGTTCGAAATCAACATAATAAATTTTTCTACCCGTGGATTATATTATTAAATGCAAGACTATCTTCAAGGCCTCAAAATGTTGGTAAATTAACTTGAAATGCAGAATTTTAGAAATTTACTCGCTCCCACTTTTTTTGAGTATCTCAAGAGAAAAACCCTTCTATGCCACGATAATTGAAGTAAAAAACAATCGTAGGGAAGTTATGAATTGTCACGACGAATTAGTATCAAACACGTTTGAGATGCATGAGGGATAATCAAAACTCTTATTCCTAATACATTCTAAAAACTAAAATGACAAAGTCGATTAGTCATTGGTGACAGTGATGCCAACGTGTTCTGGAAGCTCTCTGATATCACCGGCGACGGTGACAATGTTTGAGTCAACTGCAGGGTCTGACTTATCCTTTGCATCTTTTGGCTTGTCTAGTATGACTTGAAAGAAATATAAATTTCAATCCATGGAAAATTCATACCACCTCTTGGTAAATCATGAAATTGATGATTACATGTGCAATGTAGTTATGACTATAAAACACGAGTTGATGATATTCCGGTCAAAATACGTGATGACTATTATTCATGAGTTTGAGTATTTTAAGCAACTCCATAAATAAGCTAATCATTTATGATACCATAAGATACAAGCAATTACCGTGGTGCAATGAAAATGCAACTAGCAATTCTTGTATGTGCAATAGAAATGCAACAATCACAGAAATGTATGAATCTTTCCATTTGTTCGAAATCAACATAATAAATTTTTCTACCCGTGGATTATATTATTAAATGCAAGACTATCTTCAAGGCCTCAAAATGTTGGTAAATTAACTTGAAATGCAGAATTTTAGAAATTTACTCGCTCCCACTTTTTTTGAGTATCTCAAGAGAAAACCCCTTCTATGCCACGATAATTGAAGTAAAAAACAATCGTAGGGAAGTTATGAATTGTCACGACGAATTAGTATCAAACACGTTTGAGATGCATGAGGGATAATCAAAACTCTTATTCCTAATACATTCTAAAAACTAAAATGACAAAGTCGATTAGTCATTGGTGACAGTGATGCCAACGTGTTCTGGAAGCTCTCTGATATCACCGGCGACGGTGACAATGTTTGAGCCAACTGCAGGGTCCGACTTTTCCTTTGCATCTTTTGGCTTGTCTAGTATGACTTGAAAGAAATATAAATTTCAATCCATGGAAAATTCATACCACCTCTTGGTAAATCATGAAATTGATGATTACATGTGCAATGTAGTTATGACTATAAAACACGAGTTGATGATATTCCGGTCAAAATACGTGATGACTATTATTCATGAGTTTGAGTATTTTAAGAAACCCCAAAAATAAGCAAATCATTTATGATACCATAAGATACAAGCAGTTACCGTGGTGCAATGAAAATGCAACTAGCAATTCTTGTATGTGCAATAGAAATGCAACAATCACAGAAATGTATGAATCTTTCCATTTGTTCGAAATCAACATAAAAAATTTTTCTACCCGTGGATTATATTATTAAATGCAAGACTATCTTCAAGGCCTCAAAATGTTGGTAAATTAACTTGAAATGCAGAATTTTAGAAATTTACTCGCTCCCACTTTTTTTGAGTATCTCAAGAGAAAACCCCATCCATGCCACGATAATTGAAGTAAAAAACAATCGTAGGAAAGTTATGAATTGTCACGACGAATTAGTATCAAACACGTTTGAGATGCATGAGGGATAATCAAAACTCTTATTCCTAATACATTCTAAAAACTAAAATGACAAAGTCGATTAGTCATTGGTGACAGTGATGCCAACGAGCTCCGTAAGCTTTCTGATATCGCCGGCGATGGTGACAATGTTTTAGCCAACTGCTGGGTCCGACTTATCCATTGCAGCTTTTGGGTTGTCCAGCCACGACATGAAAGACATATAAATTTCAAGCCATGGAAAATTCATACCACCTCTTGGTGAATCATGAAATTGATGATAACATGTGCAATGTAGTTATGACTATAAAACACGAGTTGATGATATTCCGGTCAGAATACGTGATGACTATTATTCATGAGTTTGAGTATTTTAAGCAACCCCATAAATAAGCTAATCATTTATGATACCGTAAGATACAAGCAATTACCGTGGTGCAATGAAAATGCAACTAGCAATTCATGTATGTGCAATAGAAATGCAATAAACACAGAAATGTATGAATCTTTCCATTTGTTCGAAATCAACATAAAAAATTTTGCTACCCGTGGCTTATATTATTAAATGCAAGACTATCTTCCAGGCCTCAAAATGTTGGTAAATTAACTTGTAATGCAGAATTTTAGAAATTTACTCGCTCCCTCTTTTTTTGAGTACGTCAAGAGAAAACCCCATCTATGCGACAATAATTGAAGTAAAAAACAATCCTTTGAAAGTTATGAATTGTCATGACGAATTAGTATCAAACACGTTTGTGATGCAAGAGGGATAATCAAAACTCTTAGTCCTAATACATTCCAAAAACTGAAATGGCAAAGTCGATTAGTCATTGGTGACAGTGATGCCAACGTGTTCTGGAAGCTCTCTGATATCACCGGCGACGGTGACAATGTTTGAGCCAACTGCAGGGTCCGACTTATCCTTTGCATCTTTTGGATTGTCTAGTATGACTTGAAAGAAATATAAATTTCAATCCATGGAAAATTCATACCACCTCTTGGTAAATCATGAAATTGATGATTACATGTGCAATGTAGTTATGACTATAAAACACGCGTTGATGATGTTCCGGTCAAAATACGTGATGACTATTATTCATGAGTTTGAGTATTTTAAGAAACCCCATAAATAAGCTAATCATTTATGATACCGTAAGATACAAGCAATTACCGTGGTGCAATGAAAATGCAACTAGCAATTCTTGTATGTGCAATAGAAATGCAACAATCACAGAAATGTATGAATCTTTCCATTTGTTCGAAATCAACATAATAAATTTTTCTACCCGTGGATTATATTATTAAATGCAAGACTATCTTCAAGGCCTCAAAATGTTGGTAAATTAACTTGAAATGCAGAATTTTAGAAATTTACTCGCTCCCACTTTTTTTGAGTATCTCAAGAGAAAACCCCATCCATGCCACGATAATTGAAGTAAAAAACAATCGTAGGAAAGTTATGAATTGTCATGACGAATTAGTATCAAACACGTTTGAGATGCATGAGGGATAATCAAAACTCTTATTCCTAATACATTCTAAAAACTAAAATGACAAAGTCGATTAGTCATTGGTGACAGTGATGCCAACGTGTTCTGGAAGCTCTCTGATATCACCGGCGACGGTGACAAAGTTTGAGCCAACTGCAGGGTCCGACCTATCCTTTGCATCTTTTGGCTTGTCTAGTATGACATGAAAGAAATATAAATTTCAATCCATGGAAAATTCATACCACCTCTTGGTAAATCATGAAATTGATGATTACATGTGCAATGTAGTTATGACTATAAAACACGAGTTGATGATATTCCGGTCAAAATACGTGATGACTATTATTCATGAGTTTGAGTATTTTAAGAAACCCCATAAATAAGCAAATCATTTATGATACAATAAGATACAAGCAGTTACCGTGGTGCAATGAAAATGCAACTAGCAATTCTTGTATGTGCAATAGAAATGCAACAATCACAGAAATGTATGAATCTTTCCATTTGTTCGAAATCAACATAGTAAATTTTTCTACCCGTGGATTATATTATTAAATGCAAGACTATCTTCAAGGCCTCAAAATGTTGGTAAATTAACTTGAAATGCAGAATTTTAGAAATTTACTCGCTCCCACTTTTTTTGAGTATCTCAAGAGAAAACCCCATCCATGCCACGATAATTGAAGTAAAAAACAATCGTAGGAAAGTTATGAATTGTCACGACGAATTAGTATCAAACACGTTTGAGATGCATGAGGGATAATCAAAACTCTTATTCCTAATACATTCTAAAAACTAAAATGACAAAGTCGATTAGTCATTGGTGACAGTGATGCCAACGTGTTCTGGAAGCTCTCTGATATCACCGGCGACGGTGACAATGTTTAAGCCAACTGCAGGGTCCGACCTATCCTTTGCATCTTTTGGCTTGTCTAGTATGACTTGAAAGAAATATAAATTTCAATCCATGGAAAATTCATACCACCTCTTGGTAAATCATGAAATTGATAATTACATGTGCAATGTAGTTATGACTATAAAACACGAGTTGATGATATTCCGGTCAAAATACGTGATGACTATTATTCATGAGTTTGAGTATTTTAAGAAACCCCATAAATAAGCAAATCATTTATGATACAATAAGATACAAGCAGTTACCGTGGTGCAATGAAAATGCAACTAGCAATTCTTGTATGTGCAATAGAAATGCAACAATCACAGAAATGTATGAATCTTTCCATTTGTTCGAAATCAACATAGTAAATTTTTCTACCCGTGGATTATATTATTAAATGCAAGACTATCTTCAAGGCCTCAAAATGTTGGTAAATTAACTTGAAATGCAGAATTTTAGAAATTTACTCGCTCCCACTTTTTTTGAGTATCTCAAGAGAAAACCCCATCCATGCCACGATAATTGAAGTAAAAAACAATCGTAGGAAAGTTATGAATTGTCACGACAAATTAGTATCAAACACGTTTGAGATGCATGAGGGATAATCAAAACTCTTATTCCTAATACATTCTAAAAACTAAAATGACAAAGTCGATTAGTCATTGGTGACAGTGATGCCAACGTGTTCTGGAAGCTCTCTGATATCACCGGCGACGGTGACAATGTTTAAGCCAACTGCAGGGTCCGACTTATCCTTTGCATCTTTTGGCTTGTCTAGTATGACTTGAAAGAAATATAAATTTCAATCCATGGAAAATTCATACCACCTCTTGGTAAATCATGAAATTGATAATTACATGTGCAATGTAGTTATGACTATAAAACACGAGTTGATGATATTCCGGTCAAAATACGTGATGACTATTATTCATGAGTTTGAGTATTTTAAGAAACCCCATAAATAAGCAAATCATTTATGATACCATAAGATACAAGCAGTTACCGTGGTGCAATGAAAATGCAACTAGCAATTCTTGTATGTGCAATAGAAATGCAACAATCACAGAAATGTATGAATCTTTCCATTTGTTCGAAATCAACATAGTAAATTTTTCTACCCGTGGATTATATTATTAAATGCAAGACTATCTTCAAGGCCTCAAAATGTTGGTAAATTAACTTGAAATGCAGAATTTTAGAAATTTACTCGCTCCCACTTTTTTTGAGTATCTCAAGAGAAAACCCCATCCATGCCACGATAATTGAAGTAAAAAACAATCGTAGGAAAGTTATGAATTGTCACGACGAATTAGTATCAAACACGTTTGAGATGCATGAGGGATAATCAAAACTCTTATTCCTAATACATTCTAAAAACTAAAATGACAAAGTCGATTAGTCATTGGTGACAGTGATGCCAACGAGCTCCGTAAGCTCTCTGATATCACCGGCGATGGTGACAATGTTTTAGCCAACTGCTGGGTCCGACTTATCCATTGCAGCTTTTGGGTTGTCCAGCCAAGACATTAAAGACATATAAATTTCAAGCCATGGAAAATTCATACCACCTCTTGGTGAATCATGAAATTGATGATAACATGTGCAATGTAGTTATGACTATAAAACACGAGTTGATGATATTCCGGTCAAAATACGTGATGACTATTATTCATGAGTTTGAGTATTTTAAGCAACCCCATAAATAAGCTAATCATTTATGATACCGTAAGATACAAGCAATTACCGTGGTGCAATGAAAATGCAACTAGCAATTCATGTATGTGCAATAGAAATGCAACAAACACAGAAATGTATGAATCTTTCCATTTGTTCGAAATCAACATAAAAAATTTTGCTACCCGTGGCTTATATTATTAAATGCAAGACTATCTTCCAGACCTCAAAATGTTGGTAAATTAACTTGAAATGCAGAATTTTAGAAATTTACTCGCACCCACTTTTTTTGAGTATCTCAAGAGAAAACCCCATCTATGCCACGATAATTGAAGTAAAAAACAATCGTAGGAAAGTTATGAATTGTCACGACGAATTAGTATCAAACACGTTTGAGATGCATGAGGGATAATCAAAACTCTTATTCCTAATACATTCTAAAAACTAAAATGACAAAGTCGATTAGTCATTGGTGACAGTGATGCCAACGAGCTCCGTAAGCTCTCTGATATCACCGGCGATGGTGACAATGTTTTAGCCAACTGCTGGGTCCGACTTATCCATTGCAGCTTTTGGGTTGTCCAGCCACGACATGAAAGACATATAAATTTCAAGCCATGGAAAATTCATACCACCTCTTGGTGAATCATGAAATTGATGATAACATGTGCAATGTAGTTATGACTATAAAACACGAGTTGATGATATTCCGGTCAGAATACGTGATGACTATTATTCATGAGTTTGAGTATTTTAAGCAACCCCATAAATAAGCTAATCATTTATGATACCGTAAGATACAAGCAATTACCGTGGTGCAATGAAAATGCAACTAGCAATTCATGTATGTGCAATAGAAATGCAATAAACACAGAAATGTATGAATCTTTCCATTTGTTCGAAATCAACATAAAAAATTTTGCTACCCGTGGCTTATATTATTAAATGCAAGACTATCTTCCAGGCCTCAAAATGTTGGTAAATTAACTTGTAATGCAGAATTTTAGAAATTTACTCGCTCCCTCTTTTTTTGAGTACGTCAAGAGAAAACCCCATCTATGCGACAATAATTGAAGTAAAAAACAATCCTTTGAAAGTTATGAATTGTCATGACGAATTAGTATCAAACACGTTTGTGATGCAAGAGGGATAATCAAAACTCTTAGTCCTAATACATTCCAAAAACTGAAATTGCAAAGTCGATTAGTCATTGGTGACAGTGATGCCAACGTGTTCTGGAAGCTCTCTGATATCACCGGCGACGGTGACAATGTTTGAGCCAACTGCAGGGTCCGACTTATCCTTTGCATCTTTTGGCTTGTCTAGTATGACTTGAAAGAAATATAAATTTCAATCCATGGAAAATTCATACCACCTCTTGGTAAATCATGAAATTGATGATTACATGTGCAATGTAGTTATGACTATAAAACACGAGTTGATGATATTCCGGTCAAAATACGTGATGACTATTATTCATGAGTTTGAGTATTTTAAGAAACCCCATAAATAAGCTAATCATTTATGATACCGTAAGATACAAGCAATTACCGTGGTGCAATGAAAATGCAACTAGCAATTCTTGTATGTGCAATAGAAATGCAACAATCACAGAAATATATGAATCTTTCCATTTGTTCGAAATCAACATAATAAAGTTTTCTACCCGTGGATTATATTATTAAATGCAAGACTATCTTCAAGGCCTCAAAATGTTGGTAAATTAACTTGAAATGCAGAATTTTAAAAATTTACTCGCTCCCACTTTTTTTGAGTATCTCAAGAGAAAACCCCATCTATGCCACGATAATTGAAGTAAAAAACAATCGTAGGAAAGTTATGAATTGTCACGGCGAATTAGTATCAAATACGTTTGAGATGCATGAGGGATAATCAAAACTCTTATTCCTAATACATTCTAAAAACTAAAATGACAAAGTCGATTAGTCATTGGTGACAGTGATGCCAACGAGCTCCGTAAGCTCTCTGATATCACCGGCGATGGTGACAATGTTTTAGCCAACTGCTGGGTCCGACTTATCCATTGCAGCTTTTGGGTTGTCCAGCCAAGACATTAAAGACATATAAATTTCAAGCCATGGAAAATTCATACCACCTCTTGGTGAATCATGAAATTGATGATAACATGTGCAATGTAGTTATGACTATAAAACACGAGTTGATGATATTCCGGTCAAAATACGTGATGACTATTATTCATGAGTTTGAGTATTTTAAGCAACCCCATAAATAAGCTAATCATTTATGATACCGTAAGATACAAGCAATTACCGTGGTGCAATGAAAATGCAACTAGCAATTCATGTATGTGCAATAGAAACGCAACAAACACAGAAATGTATGAATCTTTCCATTTGTTCGAAATCAACATAAAATATTTTGCTACCCGTGGCTTATATTATTAAATGCAAGACTATCTTCCAGACCTCAAAATGTTGGTAAATGAACTTGAAATGCAGAATTTTAGAAATTTACTCGCACCCACTTTTTTTGAGTATCTCAAGAGAAAACCCCATCCATGCCACGATAATTGAAGTAAAAAACAATCGTAGGAAAGTTATGAATTGTCACGACGAATTAGTATCAAACACGTTTGAGATGCATGAGGGATAATCAAAACTCTTATTCCTAATACATTCTAAAAACTAAAATGACAAAGTCGATTAGTCATTGGTGACAGTGATGCCAACGAGCTCCGTAAGCTCTCTGATATCACCGGCGATGGTGACAATGTTTTAGCCAACTGCTGGGTCCGACTTATCCATTGCAGCTTTTGGGTTGTCCAGCTACGACTTGAAAGACATATAAATTTCAAGCCATGGAAAATTCATACCACCTCTTGGTGAATCATGAAATTGATGATAACATGTGCAATGTAGTTATGACTATAAAACACGAGTTGATGATATTCCGGTCAAAATACGTGATGACTATTATTCATGAGTTTGAGTATTTTAAGCAACCCCATAAATAAGCTAATCATTTATGATACCGTAAGATAGAAGCAATTACCGTGGTGCAATGAAAATGCAACTAGCAATTCATGTATGTGCAATAGAAACGCAACAAACACAGAAATGTATGAATCTTTCCATTTGTTCGAAATCAACATAAAATATTTTGCTACCCGTGGCTTATATTATTAAATGCAAGACTATCTTCCAGACCTCAAAATGTTGGTAAATGAACTTGAAATGCAGAATTTTAGAAATTTACTCGCACCCACTTTTTTTGAGTATCTCAAGAGAAAACCCCATCTATGCCACGATAATTGAAGTAAAAAACAATCGTAGGAAAGTTATGAATTGTCATGACGAATTAGTATCAAACACGTTTGAGATGCTTGAGGGATAATCAAAACTCTTATTCCTAATACATTCTAAAAACTAAAATGACAAAGTCGATTAGTCATTGGTGACAGTGATGCCAACGAGCTCCGTAAGCTCTCTGATATCACCGGCGATGGTGACAATGTTTTAGCCAACTGCTGGGTCCGACTTATCCATTGCAGCTTTTGGGTTGTCCAGCCACGACTTGAAAGACATATAAATTTCAAGCCATGGAAAATTCATACCACCTCTTGGTGAATCAAGAAATTGATGATAACATGTGCAATGTAGTTATGACTATAAAACACGAGTTGATGATATTCCGGTCAAAATACGTGATGACTATTATTCATGAGTTTGAGTATTTTAAGCAACCCCATAAATAAGCTAATCATTTATGATACCGTAAGATACAAGCAATTACCGTGGTACAATGAAAATGCATCTAGCAATTCATGTATGTGCAATAGAAATGCAACAAACACAGAAATGTATGAATCTTTCCATTTGTTCGAAATCAACATAAAAAATTTTGCTACCCGTGGCTTATATTATTAAATGCAAGACTATCTTCCAGGCCTCAAAATGTTGGTAAATTAACTTGTAATGCAGAATTTTAGAAATTTACTCGCCCCCTCTTTTTTTGAGTATGTCAAGAGAAACCCCATCTATGCGACAATAATTGAAGTAAAAAACAATCCATTGAAAGTTATGAATTGTCATGACGAATTAGTATCAAACACGTTTGAGATGCAAGAGGGAAAATCAAAACTCTTAGTCCTAATACATTCCAAAAACTGAAATGGCAAAGTCGATTAGTCATTGGTGACAGTGATGCCAACGTGTTCTGGAAGCTCTCTGATATCACCGGCGACGGTGACAATGTTTGAGCCAACTGCAGGGTCCGACTTATTCTTTGCATCTTTTGGCTTGTCTAGTATGACTTGAAAGAAATATAAATTTCAAGCCATGGAAAATTCATACCACCTCTTGGTAAATCATGAAATTGATGATTTCACGTGCAATGTAGTTATAACTATAAAACACGAGTTGATGATATTCCGGTAAAAATAGGTGATAACTATTATTCATGAGTTTGAGTATTTTAAGCAACCCAATAAATAAGATAATCATTTATGATACCGGAAGATACAAGCAACTACCGTGGTGCAATGAAAATGCAACTAGCAATTCATGTCTGTGCAATAGAAATGCAACAATCACAGAAATGTATGAATCTTTCCATTCGTTCGAAATCAACATAATAAATTTTACTACCCATGGCTTATATTATTATATGCAAGACTATATTCAAGGCCTCAAAATGTTGGTAAATTAACTTGAAATGCAGAATTTATGAAATTTACTCGCTCCCACTTTTTTTGAGTATCTCAAGAGAAAACCCCATCTATGCCACGATAATTGAAGTAAAAAACAATCGTTGGAAAGTTATAAATTGTCATGACGAATTAGTTCAAACACGTTTGAGATGCAAGAGGGATAATCAAAACTTTTAGTCCTAACACATTCCAAAAACTAAAATGACAAAGTCGATTAGTCATTGGTGACAGTGATGCCAACGAGCTCCGTAAGCTCTATGATATCACCGGCGACGGTGACAAAGTTTGAGCCAACTGCAGGGTCCGACCTATCCTTTGCATCTTTTGGCTTGTCTAGTATGACATGAAAGAAATATAAATTTCAATCCATGGAAAATTCATACCACCTCTTGGTAAATCATGAAATTGATGATTACATGTGCAATGTAGTTATGACTATAAAACACGAGTTGATGATATTCCGGTCAAAATACGTGATGACTATTATTCATGAGTTTGTGTATTTTAAGAAACCCCATAAATAAGCTAATCATTTATGATACCGTAAGATACAAGCAGTTACCGTGGTGCAATGAAAATGCAACTAAAAATTCTTGTATGTGCAATAGAAATGCAACAATCACAGAAATGTATGAATCTTTCCATTTGTTCGAAATCAACATAATAAATGTTTCTACTCATGGATTATATTATTAAATGCAAGACTATCTTCAAGGCCTCAAAATGTTGGTAAATTAACTTGAAATGCAGAATTTTAGAAATTTACTCGCTCCCACTTTTTTTGAGTATCTCATGAGAAAACCTCGTCTATGCCACGATAATTGAAGTAAAAAACAATCATTGGATAGTTATGAATTGTCATGACGAATTAGTATCAAACACGTTTGAGATGCATGAGGGATAATCAAAACTCTTATTCCTAATACATTTTAAAAACTAAAATGACAAAGTCGATTAGTCATTGGTGACAGTGATGCCAACGAGCTCCGTAAGCTCTCTGATATCACCGGCGATGGTGACAATGTTTTAGCCAACTGCTGGGTCCGACTTATCCATTGCAGCTTTTGGGTTGTCCAGCCACGACTTGAAAGACATATAAATTTCAAGCCATGGAAAATTCATACCACCTCTTGGTGAATCAAGAAATTGATGATAACATGTGCAATGTAGTTATGACTATAAAACACGAGTTGATGATATTCCGGTCAAAATACGTGATGACTATTATTCATGAGTTTGAGTATTTTAAGCAACCCCATAAATAAGCTAATCATTTATGATACCGTAAGATACAAGCAATTACCGTGGTACAATGAAAATGCATCTAGCAATTCATGTATGTGCAATAGAAATGCAACAAACACAGAAATGTATGAATCTTTCCATTTGTTCGAAATCAACATAAAAAGTTTTGCTACCCGTGGCTTATATTATTAAATGCAAGACTATCTTCCAGGCCTCAAAATGTTGGTAAATTAACTTGTAATGCAGAATTTTAGAAATTTACTCGCTCCCTCTTTTTTTGAGTATGTCAAGAGAAACCCCATCTATGCGACAATAATTGAAGTAAAAAACAATCCATTGAAAGTTATGAATTGTCATGACGAATTAGTATCAAACACGTTTGAGATGCAAGAGGGATAATCAAAACTCTTAGTCCTAATACATTCCAAAAACTGAAATGGCAAAGTCGATTAGTCATTGGTGACAGTGATGCCAACGTGTTCTGGAAGCTCTCTGATATCACCGGCGACGGTGACAATGTTTGAGCCAACTGCAGGGTCCGACTTATTCTTTGCATCTTTTGGCTTGTCTAGTATGACTTGAAAGAAATATAAATTTCAAGCCATGGAAAATTCATACCACCTCTTGGTAAATCATGAAATTGATGATTTCACGTGCAATGTAGTTATAACTATAAAACACAAGTTGATGATATTCCGGTAAAAATAGGTGATAACTATTATTCATGAGTTTGAGTATTTTAAGCAACCCAATAAATAAGATAATCATTTATGATACCGGAAGATACAAGCAACTACCGTGGTGCAATGAAAATGCAACTAGCAATTCATGTCTGTGCAATAGAAATGCAACAATCACAGAAATGTATGAATCTTTCCATTCGTTCGAAATCAACATAATAAATTTTACTACCCATGGCTTATATTATTATATGCAAGACTATATTCAAGGCCTCAAAATGTTGGTAAATTAACTTGAAATGCAGAATTTATGAAATTTACTCGCTCCCACTTTTTTTGAGTATCTCAAGAGAAAACCCCATCTATGCCACGATAATTGAAGTAAAAAACAATCGTTGGAAAGTTATAAATTGTCATGATGAATTAGTTCGAACACGTTTGAGATGCAAGAGGGATAATCAAAACTTTTAGTCCTAATACATTCCAAAAACTAAAATGACAAAGTCGATTAGTCATTGGTGACAGTGATGCCAACGAGCTCCGTAAGCTCTATGATATCACCGGCGACGGTGACAAAGTTTGAGCCAACTGCAGGGTCCGACCTATCCTTTGCATCTTTTGGCTTGTCTAGTATGACATGAAAGAAATATAAATTTCAATCCATGGAAAATTCATACCACCTCTTGGTAAATCATGAAATTGATGATTACATGTGCAATGTAGTTATGACTATAAAACACGAGTTGATGATATTCCGGTCAAAATACGTGATGACTATTATTCATGAGTTTGTGTATTTTAAGAAACCCCATAAATAAGCTAATCATTTATGATACCGTAAGATACAAGCAGTTACCGTGGTGCAATGAAAATGCAACTAGAAATTCTTGTATGTGCAATAGAAATGCAACAATCACAGAAATGTATGAATCTTTCCATTTGTTCGAAATCAACATAATAAATTTTTCTACTCATGGATTATATTATTAAATGCAAGACTATCTTCAAGGCCTCAAAATGTTGGTAAATTAACTTGAAATGCAGAATTTTAGAAATTTACTCGCTCCCACTTTTTTTGAGTATCTCATGAGAAAACCTCGTCTATGCCACGATAATTGAAGTAAAAAACAATCGTTGGATAGTTATGAATTGTCATGACGAATGAGTATCAAACACGTTTGAGATGCAAGAGGGATAATCAAAACTCTTAGTCCTAATACATTCCAAAAACTAAAATGACAAAGTCGATTAGTCATTGGTGACAGTGATGCCAACGAGCTCCGTAAGCTCTCTGATATCACCGGCGACGGTGAAAACTTTTGAGCCAACTGCAGGGTCCGACTTATCCATTGCATCTTTTGGCTTGTCCAGCCATGACATGAAAGTCATATAAATTTCAAGCCATGGAAAATTCATACCACCTCTTGGTAAATCATGAAATTGATGATTACATGTGCAATGTAGTTATGACTATAAAACACGAGTTGATGATATTCCGGTCAAAATACGTGATGACTATTATTCATGAGTTTGAGTATTTTAAGCAACCCCATAAATAAGCTAATCATTTATGATACCGTAAGATACAAGCAATTACCGTGGTACAATGAAAATGCATCTAGCAATTCATGTATGTGCAATAGAAATGCAACAAACACAGAAATGTATGAATCTTTCCATTTGTTCGAAATCAACATAAAAAATTTTGCTACCCGTGGCTTATATTATTAAATGCAAGACTATCTTCCAGGCCTCAAAATGTTGGTAAATTAACTTGTAATGCAGAATTTTAGAAATTTACTCGCCCCCTCTTTTTTTGAGTATGTCAAGAGAAACCCCATCTATGCGACAATAATTGAAGTAAAAAACAATCCATTGAAAGTTATGAATTGTCATGACGAATTAGTATCAAACACGTTTGAGATGCAAGAGGGAAAATCAAAACTCTTAGTCCTAATACATTCCAAAAACTGAAATGGCAAAGTCGATTAGTCATTGGTGACAGTGATGCCAACGTGTTCTGGAAGCTCTCTGATATCACCGGCGACGGTGACAATGTTTGAGCCAACTGCAGGGTCCGACTTATTCTTTGCATCTTTTGGCTTGTCTAGTATGACTTGAAAGAAATATAAATTTCAAGCCATGGAAAATTCATACCACCTCTTGGTAAATCATGAAATTGATGATTTCACGTGCAATGTAGTTATAACTATAAAACACGAGTTGATGATATTCCGGTAAAAATAGGTGATAACTATTATTCATGAGTTTGAGTATTTTAAGCAACCCAATAAATAAGATAATCATTTATGATACCGGAAGATACAAGCAACTACCGTGGTGCAATGAAAATGCAACTAGCAATTCATGTCTGTGCAATAGAAATGCAACAATCACAGAAATGTATGAATCTTTCCATTCGTTCGAAATCAACATAATAAATTTTACTACCCATGGCTTATATTATTATATGCAAGACTATATTCAAGGCCTCAAAATGTTGGTAAATTAACTTGAAATGCAGAATTTATGAAATTTACTCGCTCCCACTTTTTTTGAGTATCTCAAGAGAAAACCCCATCTATGCCACGATAATTGAAGTAAAAAGCAATCGTTGGAAAGTTATAAATTGTCATGACGAATTAGTTCAAACACGTTTGAGATACAAGAGGGATAATCAAAACTTTTAGTCCTAACACATTCCAAAAACTAAAATGACAAAGTCGATTAGTCATTGGTGACAGTGATGCCAACGAGCTCCGTAATCTCTATGATATCACCGGCGACGGTGACAAAGTTTGAGCCAACTGCAGGGTCCGACCTATCCTTTGCATCTTTTGGCTTGTCTAGTATGACATGAAAGAAATATAAATTTCAATCCATGGAAAATTCATACCACCTCTTGGTAAATCATGAAATTGATGATTACATGTGCAATGTAGTTATGACTATAAAACACGAGTTGATGATATTCCGGTCAAAATACGTGATGACTATTATTCATGAGTTTGTGTATTTTAAGAAACCCCATAAATAAGCTAATCATTTATGATACCGTAAGATACAAGCAGTTACCGTGGTGCAATGAAAATGCAACTAAAAATTCTTGTATGTGCAATAGAAATGCAACAATCACAGAAATGTATGAATCTTTCCATTTGTTCGAAATCAACATAATAAATGTTTCTACTCATGGATTATATTATTAAATGCAAGACTATCTTCAAGGCCTCAAAATGTTGGTAAATTAACTTGAAATGCAGAATTTTAGAAATTTACTCGCTCCCACTTTTTTTGAGTATCTCATGAGAAAACCTCGTCTATGCCACGATAATTGAAGTAAAAAACAATCATTGGATAGTTATGAATTGTCATGACGAATTAGTATCAAACACGTTTGAGATGCAAGAGGGATAATCAAAACTCTTAGTCCTAATACATTCCAAAAACTAAAATGACAAAGTCGATTAGTCATTGGTGACAGTGATGCCAACGAGCTCCGTAAGCTCTATGATATCACCGGCGACGGTGACAAAGTTTGAGCCAACTGCAGGGTCCGACCTATCCTTTGCATCTTTTGGCTTGTCTAGTATGACATGAAAGAAATATAAATTTCAATCCATGGAAAATTCATACCACCTCTTGGTAAATCATGAAATTGATGATTACATGTGCAATGTAGTTATGACTATAAAACACGAGTTGATGATATTCCGGTCAAAATACGTGATGACTATTATTCATGAGTTTGTGTATTTTAAGAAACCCCATAAATAAGCTAATCATTTATGATACCGTAAGATACAAGCAGTTACCGTGGTGCAATGAAAATGCAACTAGAAATTCTTGTATGTGCAATAGAAATGCAACAATCACAGAAATGTATGAATCTTTCCATTTGTTCGAAATCAACATAATAAATTTTTCTACTCATGGATTATATTATTAAATGCAAGACTATCTTCAAGGCCTCAAAATGTTGGTAAATTAACTTGAAATGCAGAATTTTAGAAATTTACTCGCTCCCACTTTTTTTGAGTATCTCATGAGAAAACCTCGTCTATGCCACGATAATTGAAGTAAAAAACAATCGTTGGATAGTTATGAATTGTCATGACGAATGAGTATCAAACACGTTTGAGATGCAAGAGGGATAATCAAAACTCTTAGTCCTAATACATTCCAAAAACTAAAATGACAAAGTCGATTAGTCATTGGTGACAGTGATGCCAACGAGCTCCGTAAGCTCTCTGATATCACCGGCGACGGTGAAAACTTTTGAGCCAACTGCAGGGTCCGACTTATCCATTGCATCTTTTGGCTTGTCCAGCCATGACATGAAAGTCATATAAATTTCAAGCCATGGAAAATTCATACCACCTCTTGGTAAATCATGAAATTGATGATTACATGTGCAATGTAGTTATGACTATAAAACACGAGTTGATGATATTCCGGTCAAAATACGTGATGACTATTATTCATGAGTTTGAGTATTTTAAGCAACCCCATAAATAAGCTAATCATTTATGATACCGTAAGATACAAGCAATTACCGTGGTACAATGAAAATGCATCTAGCAATTCATGTATGTGCAATAGAAATGCAACAAACACAGAAATGTATGAATCTTTCCATTTGTTCGAAATCAACATAAAAAATTTTGCTACCCGTGGCTTATATTATTAAATGCAAGACTATCTTCCAGGCCTCAAAATGTTGGTAAATTAACTTGTAATGCAGAATTTTAGAAATTTACTCGCCCCCTCTTTTTTTGAGTATGTCAAGAGAAACCCCATCTATGCGACAATAATTGAAGTAAAAAACAATCCATTGAAAGTTATGAATTGTCATGACGAATTAGTATCAAACACGTTTGAGATGCAAGAGGGAAAATCAAAACTCTTAGTCCTAATACATTCCAAAAACTGAAATGGCAAAGTCGATTAGTCATTGGTGACAGTGATGCCAACGTGTTCTGGAAGCTCTCTGATATCACCGGCGACGGTGACAATGTTTGAGCCAACTGCAGGGTCCGACTTATTCTTTGCATCTTTTGGCTTGTCTAGTATGACTTGAAAGAAATATAAATTTCAAGCCATGGAAAATTCATACCACCTCTTGGTAAATCATGAAATTGATGATTTCACGTGCAATGTAGTTATAACTATAAAACACGAGTTGATGATATTCCGGTAAAAATAGGTGATAACTATTATTCATGAGTTTGAGTATTTTAAGCAACCCAATAAATAAGATAATCATTTATGATACCGGAAGATACAAGCAACTACCGTGGTGCAATGAAAATGCAACTAGCAATTCATGTCTGTGCAATAGAAATGCAACAATCACAGAAATGTATGAATCTTTCCATTCGTTCGAAATCAACATAATAAATTTTACTACCCATGGCTTATATTATTATATGCAAGACTATATTCAAGGCCTCAAAATGTTGGTAAATTAACTTGAAATGCAGAATTTATGAAATTTACTCGCTCCCACTTTTTTTGAGTATCTCAAGAGAAAACCCCATCTATGCCACGATAATTGAAGTAAAAAGCAATCGTTGGAAAGTTATAAATTGTCATGACGAATTAGTTCAAACACGTTTGAGATACAAGAGGGATAATCAAAACTTTTAGTCCTAACACATTCCAAAAACTAAAATGACAAAGTCGATTAGTCATTGGTGACAGTGATGCCAACGAGCTCCGTAATCTCTATGATATCACCGGCGACGGTGACAAAGTTTGAGCCAACTGCAGGGTCCGACCTATCCTTTGCATCTTTTGGCTTGTCTAGTATGACATGAAAGAAATATAAATTTCAATCCATGGAAAATTCATACCACCTCTTGGTAAATCATGAAATTGATGATTACATGTGCAATGTAGTTATGACTATAAAACACGAGTTGATGATATTCCGGTCAAAATACGTGATGACTATTATTCATGAGTTTGTGTATTTTAAGAAACCCCATAAATAAGCTAATCATTTATGATACCGTAAGATACAAGCAGTTACCGTGGTGCAATGAAAATGCAACTAAAAATTCTTGTATGTGCAATAGAAATGCAACAATCACAGAAATGTATGAATCTTTCCATTTGTTCGAAATCAACATAATAAATGTTTCTACTCATGGATTATATTATTAAATGCAAGACTATCTTCAAGGCCTCAAAATGTTGGTAAATTAACTTGAAATGCAGAATTTTAGAAATTTACTCGCTCCCACTTTTTTTGAGTATCTCATGAGAAAACCTCGTCTATGCCACGATAATTGAAGTAAAAAACAATCATTGGATAGTTATGAATTGTCATGACGAATTAGTATCAAACACGTTTGAGATGCAAGAGGGATAATCAAAACTCTTAGTCCTAATACATTCCAAAAACTAAAATGACAAAGTCGATTAGTCATTGGTGACAGTGATGCCAACGAGCTCCGTAAGCTCTATGATATCACCGGCGACGGTGACAAAGTTTGAGCCAACTGCAGGGTCCGACCTATCCTTTGCATCTTTTGGCTTGTCTAGTATGACATGAAAGAAATATAAATTTCAATCCATGGAAAATTCATACCACCTCTTGGTAAATCATGAAATTGATGATTACATGTGCAATGTAGTTATGACTATAAAACACGAGTTGATGATATTCCGGTCAAAATACGTGATGACTATTATTCATGAGTTTGTGTATTTTAAGAAACCCCATAAATAAGCTAATCATTTATGATACCGTAAGATACAAGCAGTTACCGTGGTGCAATGAAAATGCAACTAGAAATTCTTGTATGTGCAATAGAAATGCAACAATCACAGAAATGTATGAATCTTTCCATTTGTTCGAAATCAACATAATAAATTTTTCTACTCATGGATTATATTATTAAATGCAAGACTATCTTCAAGGCCTCAAAATGTTGGTAAATTAACTTGAAATGCAGAATTTTAGAAATTTACTCGCTCCCACTTTTTTTGAGTATCTCATGAGAAAACCTCGTCTATGCCACGATAATTGAAGTAAAAAACAATCGTTGGATAGTTATGAATTGTCATGACGAATGAGTATCAAACACGTTTGAGATGCAAGAGGGATAATCAAAACTCTTAGTCCTAATACATTCCAAAAACTAAAATGACAAAGTCGATTAGTCATTGGTGACAGTGATGCCAACGAGCTCCGTAAGCTCTCTGATATCACCGGCGACGGTGAAAACTTTTGAGCCAACTGCAGGGTCCGACTTATCCATTGCATCTTTTGGCTTGTCCAGCCATGACATGAAAGTCATATAAATTTCAAGCCATGGAAAATTCATACCACCTCTTGGTAAATCATGAAATTGATGATTACATGTGCAATGTAGTTATGACTATAAAACACGAGTTGATGATATTCCGGTCAAAATACGTGATGACTATTATTCATGAGTTTGAGTATTTTAAGCAACCCCATAAATAAGCTAATCATTTATGATACCGTAAGATACAAGCAATTACCGTGGTACAATGAAAATGCATCTAGCAATTCATGTATGTGCAATAGAAATGCAACAAACACAGAAATGTATGAATCTTTCCATTTGTTCGAAATCAACATAAAAAATTTTGCTACCCGTGGCTTATATTATTAAATGCAAGACTATCTTCCAGGCCTCAAAATGTTGGTAAATTAACTTGTAATGCAGAATTTTAGAAATTTACTCGCCCCCTCTTTTTTTGAGTATGTCAAGAGAAACCCCATCTATGCGACAATAATTGAAGTAAAAAACAATCCATTGAAAGTTATGAATTGTCATGACGAATTAGTATCAAACACGTTTGAGATGCAAGAGGGAAAATCAAAACTCTTAGTCCTAATACATTCCAAAAACTGAAATGGCAAAGTCGATTAGTCATTGGTGACAGTGATGCCAACGTGTTCTGGAAGCTCTCTGATATCACCGGCGACGGTGACAATGTTTGAGCCAACTGCAGGGTCCGACTTATTCTTTGCATCTTTTGGCTTGTCTAGTATGACTTGAAAGAAATATAAATTTCAAGCCATGGAAAATTCATACCACCTCTTGGTAAATCATGAAATTGATGATTTCACGTGCAATGTAGTTATAACTATAAAACACGAGTTGATGATATTCCGGTAAAAATAGGTGATAACTATTATTCATGAGTTTGAGTATTTTAAGCAACCCAATAAATAAGATAATCATTTATGATACCGGAAGATACAAGCAACTACCGTGGTGCAATGAAAATGCAACTAGCAATTCATGTCTGTGCAATAGAAATGCAACAATCACAGAAATGTATGAATCTTTCCATTCGTTCGAAATCAACATAATAAATTTTACTACCCATGGCTTATATTATTATATGCAAGACTATATTCAAGGCCTCAAAATGTTGGTAAATTAACTTGAAATGCAGAATTTATGAAATTTACTCGCTCCCACTTTTTTTGAGTATCTCAAGAGAAAACCCCATCTATGCCACGATAATTGAAGTAAAAAGCAATCGTTGGAAAGTTATAAATTGTCATGACGAATTAGTTCAAACACGTTTGAGATACAAGAGGGATAATCAAAACTTTTAGTCCTAACACATTCCAAAAACTAAAATGACAAAGTCGATTAGTCATTGGTGACAGTGATGCCAACGAGCTCCGTAATCTCTATGATATCACCGGCGACGGTGACAAAGTTTGAGCCAACTGCAGGGTCCGACCTATCCTTTGCATCTTTTGGCTTGTCTAGTATGACATGAAAGAAATATAAATTTCAATCCATGGAAAATTCATACCACCTCTTGGTAAATCATGAAATTGATGATTACATGTGCAATGTAGTTATGACTATAAAACACGAGTTGATGATATTCCGGTCAAAATACGTGATGACTATTATTCATGAGTTTGTGTATTTTAAGAAACCCCATAAATAAGCTAATCATTTATGATACCGTAAGATACAAGCAGTTACCGTGGTGCAATGAAAATGCAACTAAAAATTCTTGTATGTGCAATAGAAATGCAACAATCACAGAAATGTATGAATCTTTCCATTTGTTCGAAATCAACATAATAAATGTTTCTACTCATGGATTATATTATTAAATGCAAGACTATCTTCAAGGCCTCAAAATGTTGGTAAATTAACTTGAAATGCAGAATTTTAGAAATTTACTCGCTCCCACTTTTTTTGAGTATCTCATGAGAAAACCTCGTCTATGCCACGATAATTGAAGTAAAAAACAATCATTGGATAGTTATGAATTGTCATGACGAATTAGTATCAAACACGTTTGAGATGCATGAGGGATAATCAAAACTCTTATTCCTAATACATTCTAAAAACTAAAATGACAAAGTCGATTAGTCATTGGTGACAGTGATGCCAACGAGCTCCGTAAGCTCTCTGATATCACCGGCGATGGTGACAATGTTTTAGCCAACTGCTGGGTCCGACTTATCCATTGCAGCTTTTGGGTTGTCCAGCCACGACTTGAAAGACATATAAATTTCAAGCCATGGAAAATTCATACCACCTCTTGGTGAATCAAGAAATTGATGATAACATGTGCAATGTAGTTATGACTATAAAACACGAGTTGATGATATTCCGGTCAAAATACGTGATGACTATTATTCATGAGTTTGAGTATTTTAAGCAACCCCATAAATAAGCTAATCATTTATGATACCGTAAGATACAAGCAATTACCGTGGTACAATGAAAATGCATCTAGCAATTCATGTATGTGCAATAGAAATGCAACAAACACAGAAATGTATGAATCTTTCCATTTGTTCGAAATCAACATAAAAAATTTTGCTACCCGTGGCTTATATTATTAAATGCAAGACTATCTTCCAGGCCTCAAAATGTTGGTAAATTAACTTGTAATGCAGAATTTTAGAAATTTACTCGCTCCCTCTTTTTTTGAGTATGTCAAGAGAAACCCCATCTATGCGACAATAATTGAAGTAAAAAACAATCCATTGAAAGTTATGAATTGTCATGACGAATTAGTATCAAACACGTTTGAGATGCAAGAGGGATAATCAAAACTCTTAGTCCTAATACATTCCAAAAACTGAAATGGCAAAGTCGATTAGTCATTGGTGACAGTGATGCCAACGTGTTCTGGAAGCTCTCTGATATCACCGGCGACGGTGACAATGTTTGAGCCAACTGCAGGGTCCGACTTATTCTTTGCATCTTTTGGCTTGTCTAGTATGACTTGAAAGAAATATAAATTTCAAGCCATGGAAAATTCATACCACCTCTTGGTAAATCAAGAAATTGATGATTTCACGTGCAATGTAGTTATAACTATAAAACACAAGTTGATGATATTCCGGTAAAAATAGGTGATAACTATTATTCATGAGTTTGAGTATTTTAAGCAACCCAATAAATAAGATAATCATTTATGATACCGGAAGATACAAGCAACTACCGTGGTGCAATGAAAATGCAACTAGCAATTCATGTCTGTGCAATAGAAATGCAACAATCACAGAAATGTATGAATCTTTCCATTCGTTCGAAATCAACATAATAAATTTTACTACCCATGGCTTATATTATTATATGCAAGACTATATTCAAGGCCTCAAAATGTTGGTAAATTAACTTGAAATGCAGAATTTATGAAATTTACTCGCTCCCACTTTTTTTGAGTATCTCAAGAGAAAACCCCATCTATGCCACGATAATTGAAGTAAAAAACAATCGTTGGAAAGTTATAAATTGTCATGATGAATTAGTTCAAACACGTTTGAGATGCAAGAGGGATAATCAAAACTTTTAGTCCTAATACATTCCAAAAACTAAAATGACAAAGTCGATTAGTCATTGGTGACAGTGATGCCAACGAGCTCCGTAAGCTCTATGATATCACCGGCGACGGTGACAAAGTTTGAGCCAACTGCAGGGTCCGACCTATCCTTTGCATCTTTTGGCTTGTCTAGTATGACATGAAAGAAATATAAATTTCAATCCATGGAAAATTCATACCACCTCTTGGTAAATCATGAAATTGATGATTACATGTGCAATGTAGTTATGACTATAAAACACGAGTTGATGATATTCCGGTCAAAATACGTGATGACTATTATTCATGAGTTTGTGTATTTTAAGAAACCCCATAAATAAGCTAATCATTTATGATACCGTAAGATACAAGCAGTTACCGTGGTGCAATGAAAATGCAACTAGAAATTCTTGTATGTGCAATAGAAATGCAACAATCACAGAAATGTATGAATCTTTCCATTTGTTCGAAATCAACATAATAAATTTTTCTACTCATGGATTATATTATTAAATGCAAGACTATCTTCAAGGCCTCAAAATGTTGGTAAATTAACTTGAAATGCAGAATTTTAGAAATTTACTCGCTCCCACTTTTTTTGAGTATCTCATGAGAAAACCTCGTCTATGCCACGATAATTGAAGTAAAAAACAATCGTTGGATAGTTATGAATTGTCATGACGAATGAGTATCAAACACGTTTGAGATGCAAGAGGGATAATCAAAACTCTTAGTCCTAATACATTCCAAAAACTAAAATGACAAAGTCGATTAGTCATTGGTGACAGTGATGCCAACGAGCTCCGTAAGCTCTCTGATATCACCGGCGACGGTGAAAACTTTTGAGCCAACTGCAGGGTCCGACTTATCCATTGCATCTTTTGGCTTGTCCAGCCATGACATGAAAGTCATATAAATTTCAAGCCATGGAAAATTCATACCACCTCTTGGTAAATCATGAAATTGATGATTACATGTGCAATGTAGTTATGACTATAAAACACGAGTTGATGATATTCCGGTCAAAATACGTGATGACTATTATTCATGACTTTGAGTATTTTAAGCAACCCCATAAATAAGCTAATCATTTATGATACCGTAAGATACAAGCAATTAACGTGGTGCAATGAAAATGCAACTAGCAATTCATGTCTGTGCAATAGAATTGCAACAATCACAGAAATGTATGAATCTTTCCATTTGTTTGAAATCAACATAATAAATTTTGCAACCCGTGGCTTATATTATTAAATGCAAGACTATCTTCAAGGCCTCAAAATGTTGGTAAGTTAACTTGAAATGCAGAATTTTAGAAATATACTCGCTCCCAAGTTTTTTGAGTATCTCAAGAGAAAACCCCATCTATGCCACGATAATTGAAGTATAAAACAATGTTGGAAAGTTATAAATTGTCATGACGAATTATTTCAAACACGTTTGAGATGCAAGAGGGATAATCAAAACTTTTAGTCCTAATACATTCCAAAAACTAAAATGACAAAGTCGATTAGTCATTGGTGACAGTGATGCCAACGAGCTCCGTAAGCTCTCTGACATCACCGGCGACGGTGACAAAGTTTGAGCCAACTGTAGGGTCCGACTTATCCTTTGCATCTTTTGCCTTGTCTAGTATGACATGAAAGAAATATAAATTTCAATCCATGGAAAATTCATACCACCTCTTGGTAAATCATGAAATTGATGATTACATGTGCAATGTAGTTATGACTATAAAACACGAGTTGATGATATTCCGGTCAAAATACGTGATGACTATTATTCATGAGTTTGAGTATTTTAAGAAACCCCATAAATAAGCTAATCATTTATGATACCGTAAGATACAAGCAGTTACCGTGGTGCAATGAAAATGCAACTGGCAATTCTTGTATGTGCAATAGAAATGCAACAATCACAGAAATGTATGAATCTTTCCATTTGTTCGAAATAAACATAATAAATTTTTCTACCCGTGGATTATATTATTAAATGCAAGACTATCTTCAAGGCCTCAAAATGTTGGTAAATTAACTTGAAATGCAGAATTTTAGAAATTTACTCGCTCCCACTTTTTTTGAGTATCTCAAGAGAAAACCCCATCTATGCCACGATAATTGAAGTAAAAAACAATCGTAGGAAAGTTAGGAATTGTCACGACGAATTAGTATCAAACACGTTTGAGATGCATGAGGGATAATCAAAACACTTATTCCTAATACATTCTAAAAACTAAAATGACAAAGTCGATTAGTCATTGGTGACAATGATGCCAACGAGCTCCGTAAGCTCTCTGATATCACCGGCAATGGTGACAATGTTTTAGCCAACTGCTGGGTCCGACTTATCCATTGCAGCTTTTGGGTTGTCCAGCCACGACTTGAAAGACATATAAATTTCATACCAGCTCTTGGTAAATCATGAAATTGATGATTACATGTGCAATGTAGTTATGACAATAAAACACGAGTTGATGATATTCCGGTCAAAATACGTGATGACTATTATTCATGAGTTTGAGTATTTTAAGAAACCCCATAAATAAGCTAATTATTTATGATACCGTAAGATACAAGCAGTTACCGTGGTGCAATGAAAATGCAACTGGCAATTCTTGTATGTGCAATAGAAATGCAACAATCACAGAAATGTATGAATCTTTCCATTTGTTCGAAATCAACATAATAAATTTTTCTACCCGTGGATTATATTATTAAATGCAAGACTATCTTCAAGGCCTCAAAATGTTGGTAAATTAACTTGAAATGCAGAATTTTAGAAATTTACTCGCCCCCAGTTTTTTTGAGTATCTCAAGAGAAAACCCCATCTATGCCACGATAATTGAAGTAAAAAACAATCCTTTGAAAGTTATGAATTGTCATGACGAATTAGTATCAAACACGTTTGAGATGCAAGAGGGATAATCAAAACTCTTAGTCCTAATACATTCCAAAAATTAAAATGACAACGTCGATTAGTCATTGGTGACAGTGATGCCAACGAGCTCGGTAAGATCTCTAATGTCCCCGCGACGGTGACAATGTTTGAGCCAACTGTTGGGTCCGACTTATCCATTGCAGCTTTTGGCTTGTCCAGCCACAACTTGAAAGACATATAAATTTCAAACCATGCAAAATTCATACCACCTCTTGGTAAATCATGAAATTGATGATTTCATGTGCAATGTAGTTATGACTATAAAACGTGAGTTGATGATATTCAGGTCAAAATACGTGATGACTATTATTCATGAGTTTGAGTACTTTAAGCGACCCCATAAATAAGCTAATCATTTATGATACCGTAAGATACAAGCAATTACCACGGTCCAATGAAAATGCAACTAGCAATTCATGTTTGTGCAATAGAAATGCAAAAATCACTGAAATGTATGAATCTTTTCATTTGTTCGAAATAAACATAATAAATTTTGGAATGTTATGAATTTTAGTGATAAATGAGTATCAATTACGTTTGAGATGCAAGAGGGATAATCAATACTCCTAGTCCTAATATATTCCCAAAACTAAAATTACAACACCGATTAGTCATTGGCTACAGCGATGCCAATGAGCTCCGTAAGCTCTCGGAAATCACCGGTGACGGTGACTGTGCTTGGGCCAACGGCTGGGTCCGACTTATCCACAGCTTCTTTTACACTGTCCAGCCACGACTTGAAAGCCAAATAAATTTCAAGACATGCAAATTAAAAACCTCTCTTAGTAAATCATGAAATTGATGACTTCATGTGCAATCTTGTCATGACTATAAAACATGAGCTGATGGTATTCCGTGCAAAACACGTGATGAATATTATTCGTCTGTTTGAATATTTTAAGCAACCCCACAAATGAGCTAGTCATTCATGATACCATAAGATACTAGCAATTATCGTGGTTCAATAAAAATGCAACTAGCAATTTATGTCCGTGCAATAAAAATGCAACAATCACAGAAATGTATGAATCTTTACATTTGTTCGAAATCAACAATAAAGATGTTGCTACCCGTAGCTTATATTATTAAATGAAACACTATCTTCAAGGCCTGAAAATGTTGGTAGGTTTACTTGAATTGTAGAATTTTTAGAAATTTCTCGCTCCCTCATTTTTTGAGTATCTCAAGGGAATACCCCATCTATGCGGCAATAATTTAAGTAAAAAACTATCTTTGGAATGTTATGAATTGTCATGATAAATGAGTATCAATTACGTTTGAGATGCAAGAGAGATAATAAATAATCCTAGTACTAATACATTCCCAAAACAAAAATTATATCATCGATTAGTCAGTGGCTACAACGATGCCAATGAGCTCTGTAAGCACTCGGATATCACCGGCAACGGTGACAGTGCTTGGGCCAACGGCTGGGTCCGACTTCTCCATTGCTTCTTTTAGCCTGTCCAGCCACGACTTGAAAGCCAAATAAATTTCAAGACATGCAAAATTAAAAACATCTCTTAGTAAATCATGAAATTGATGACTTCATGTGCAATGTTGTTATGACTATAAAACATGAGTTGTTGATATTCCGTGCAAAATACGTGATGACTATTATTCACGAGTTTGAATATTTTAAGCAACCTCATAAATGAGCTAGTCATTCATGATACCATAAGATAGAAGAAATTATCGTGGTGCAATAAAAATGCAACTAGCAATTTATGTCTGTGCAATAAAAATGCAACAATCACAGAAATGTATTAATCTTTCCATTTGTTCGAATCAACAATAAAGATGTCGCTACCCATGGCTTATATAATTAAATGAAAGACTATCTTCAAGGCCTTAAAATGTTGGTAAGTTAACTTGAAATGCAGAATTTTTAGAAATTTACTCGATCTCAAGAGAATGCCCCATCTATGAGACAATAATTTATGTAAAAAACAATCTTTGGAATGTTATGAATTATAATGATAAATGAGTATCAATTACGTTTGAGATGCAGGAGGGATAATCAATAATCCTAGTCCTAATACATTCCCAAAACTAAAATTACAACATCGATTAATCATTGGCTACAGCGATGCCAATGAGCCCCGTAAGCTCTCGGATATCACCGACGACGGTGACAGTTCTTGGGCCACTGGCTAGGCCCGACTTATCCTTTGCATCTTTTAGCCTGTCCAACCACGACTTGAAAGCCAATTAAATTTCAAGCCATTTAAAATTAATAATATCTCATAGTAAATCATGAAATTGATGACTTCATGTGCAATGTTGGTATGACTATAAAACATGAGTTGATGATATCCTGTGCAAAACACGTGATGACTATTATTCATGAGTTTGAATATTTTAAGCAACCCCATAAAGGAGTTAGTCATTCATGATACCATAAGATACTAGCAATTATCGTGGTGCAATAAAAATGCAACTAGCATTTTATGTTTGTGCAATAAAAATGCAACAATCACAGAAATGTATGAATCTTCCCATTTGTTCGAAATCAGCAATGAAGATGTTGCTACCCGTGGCTTAAATTATTATATTAAAGACTATCTTCAAGCCTCAAAATGTTGGTAAGTTAACTTGAAATGCAGAATTTTTAGAAATTTACTCGCTCTCTCATTTTTTGAGTATCTCAAGAGAATACCCCACCTATGCGGCAATAATTTAAGTAAAAAACAATCTTTGGAATGTTATGAATTATCATGATAAATGACTATCAATTACGTTTCAGATGCAAGAGCGATAATTAATACTCCTAGACCTAACATATTTCAATGACTAAAATTACAACATCGATTAGTCATTGGATACAACGATGCCAATGAGCTCCGTAAGTTCTCCGATATCACAGGCGACGGTGACAGTTTTTGGGCCAACGGCTTGTTCCGACTTATTCATTGCTTCTTTTAGCCTTTCCAGCCACGACTTGAAGGCCAAATAGATTACAAGCCATGCAAAATTTTTAAAAAAAACTCTTAATAAATCATGAAACTGATGATTTCATGTGCAATGTTGTTATGACTGTAATACATGAGTTGATGATATTCCGTGCAAAACACGTGATGACTATTATTCATGAGTTTGAATATTTTAAGCAACCTTATAAATGTGCTAGTCATTCATGATACCATAAGATACTAGTAATTATCATGGTGCAATAAAAGTGCAACTAGCAATTTCTATTTGGGCAATAAAAATGCAACAATCACAGAAATGTATGAATCTTTCCATTTGTTCGAAATCAACAATAAAGATGTTGCTACCCATGGCTTATATTATTAAATGAAAGACTATCTTCAATGCCTGAATGTTGGTAAGTTAACTTGAAATCCATAATTTATAGAAATTTACTCGCTCCCTCAAAGTATCTCAAGAGAATGCCCCATCTACGAGACAATAATTTATGTAAAAAACAATCTTTGGAATGTTATGAATTATCATGATAAATGAGTATCAATTACGTTTGAGATGCAAGAGGGATAATTAATACTCCTAGTCCTAATACATTCCCAAAACTAAAATTACAACATCAATTAGTCATTGGCTACAGCGATGCCAATGAGCCCCGTAAGCTCTCGGATATCATCGGCGACGGTGACAGTTCTTGGGCCACTGGCTGGGTCCGACTTATCCTTTGCATCTTTTAGCCTGTCCAACCACGACTTGAAAGCCAATTAAATTTCAAGCCATTTAAAATTAATAATATCTCATAGTAAATCATGAAATTGATGACTTCATGTGCAATGTTGGTATGACTATAAAACATGAGTTGATGATATCCTGTGCAAAACACGTGATGACTATTATTCATGAGTTTGAATATTTTAAGCAACCCCATAAAGGAGCTTGAATATTACCCGTGGCTTATATTATTAAATGAAAGACTATCTTCAATGCCTGAATATGTTGGTAAGTTAACTTGAAATCTAGAATTTATAGAAATTTACTCGCTCCCTCAAAGTATCTCAAGAGAATGCCCCATCTACGAGACAATAATTTATGTAAAAAACAATCTTTGGAATGTTATGAATTATCATGATAAATGAGTATCAATTACGTTTGAGATGCAAGAGGGATAATCAATACTCCTAGTCCTAATACATTCCCAAAACTCAAATTACAACATCGATTAGTCATTGGCTACAGCGATGCCAATGAGCCCTGTAAGCTCTCGGATATCACCGGCGACGGTGACAATTTTTAGTCCAACGGCTGGGTCCGACTTATCCTTTGCTTCTTTTAGCCTGTCCAGCCATGACTTGAAAGCCAATTAAATTTCAAGCCATACAAAATTAATAATATCTCCTAGTAAATCATGAAATTGATGACTTCATGTGCAATGTTCCTATGACTATAAAACGTGGGTTGATGATATTCCGTGCAAAACACGTGATGACTATTATTCATGAACTTGAATATTTTAAGCAACCCCAGAAATGATCTGGTCATTCATGATACCATATGATACTAGCAATTATCGTGGTGCAATAAAAATGCAACAATCACAGAAATGTATGAATCTTTCCATTTGTTCGAAATCAACAATGAAGATGTTGCTACCCGTGGCTTAAATTATTAAATTAAAGAATATCTTCAAGGCCTCAAAATTTTGGTAAGTTAACTTGAAATGCAGAAGTTTTAGAAATTTGCTCGCTCCTTCATTTTTTGAGTATCTAAAAAGAATACCCCACCTATGCGGCAATAATTTATATAAAAAACAATCTTTGGAATGTTATGGATTATCATGATAAATGAGTATCAATTACGTTTGAGATGCAAGAGGGACAATCAATACTCCTAGTCCTAATACATTCCCAAAACTCAAATTACAACATAGATTAGTCATTGTCTACAGTGATGCCAATGAGCACCATAAGCTCTCGGATATCACCGGCGATGGTGACTGTTCTTAGGCAAACGGTTGGGTCCGACTTATCCTTTGTATCTTTTATCCTGTCCAGCCACGACTTGAAAGCCAATTAAATTTCAAGCCATGGAAAATTAATAATATCTCTTAGTAAATCATGAAATTGATGACTTCATGTTCAATGTTGTTATGACTATAAAACATGGGTTGATGATATTCCGTACAAAACACGTGATGACTATTATTCATGAACTTGAATATTTTAAGCAACCCCAGAAATGAGCTAGTCATTCATGATACCATAAGATACTAGCAATTATCGTGGTGCAATAAAAATGCAACTAGCATTTTATGTATGTGCAATAAAAATGCAACAATCACAGAAATGTATGAATCTTTCCATTTGTTTGAAATCAACAATAAAGATGTTGCTACCAATGGCTTAAATTATTAAATTAAAGACTATCTTCAAGGCCTCAAAATGTTGGTAAGTTAACTTGAAATGCAGAATTTTTAGAAATTTACTCGTTCCTTCATTTTTTGAGCATCTCAAGAGAATACCCCACCTATGTGGCAATAATTTAATTAAAAACAATCTTTGGAATGTTATGAATTATCATGATAAATGAGTATCAATTACGTTTGAGATGCAAGAGGGATAATCAATACTCCTAGTCCTAATACATTCCCAAAACTCAAATTACAACATCGATTTGTCATTGGCTACAGCGATGCTAATGGGCTCCGTAAGTTCTCGGATATCACCGGCGACGGTGACACTTTTTGGGCCAACGGCTGGGTCCGACTTATCCATTGCTTCTTTTAGCCTGTCCAGCCACGACTTGATGGCCAAATAGATTACCAGACATGCAAAATTTAAAAAAACTCTTAATAAATCATGAAATTGATGATTTCATGTGCAATGTTGTTATGACTATAATACATGAGTTGATGATATTCCGTGCAAAACACGTGATGACTATTATTCATGATTTTGAATATTTTAAGCAACCTTATAAATGTGCTAGTCATTCATGATACCATAAGATACTAGCAATTATCGTGGTGCAATAAAAATGCAACTAGCAATTTCTATTTGGGCAATAAAAATGCAACAATCACAGAAATGTATGAATGTTTCCATTTGTTCGAAATCAACAATAAAGATGTCGCTACCCGTGGCTTATATTATTAAATGAAAGAATATCTTCAATGCCTGAATATGTTGGTAAGTTAACTTGAAATTCAGAATTTATAGAAATTTACTCGCTCCCTCAAAGTATCTCAAGAGAATGCCCCATCTACGAGACTATAATTTATGTAAAAAACAATCTTTGGAATGTTATGAATTATCAAGATAAATGAGTATCAATTACGTTTGAGATGCAAGAGGGATAATCAATACTCCTAGTCCTAATACATTCCCAAAACTCAAATTACAACATCGATTAGTCATTGGCTACAGCGATGCCAATGAGCACCGTAAGCTCTCGGATATCACCGGCGACGATGACAGTTCTTGGGCCACGGGCTGGGTCAGACTTATCCTTTGCTTCTTTTAGCCTATCCAGCCATGACTTGAAAGCCAATTAAATTTCAAGCCATGCAAAATTAAAAATATCTCTTAGTAAATCAAGAAATTGATGACTTCATGTGCAATGTTGCTATGACTATAAAACATGGGTTGATGATATTCCGTGCAAAACACGTGATGACTATTATTCATGAACTTGAATATTTTAAGCAACCCCAGAAATGAGATGGTCATTCATGATACCATAAGATGCTTAAACTATCGTGGTGCAATAAAAATGCAACTAGCATTTCATGTCTGTGCAATAAAAATGCAGCAATCACAGAAATGTATGAATCTTTCCATTTGTTCGAAATCAACAATAAAGATGTTGCTACCCGTGGCTTAAATTATTAAATTAAAGACTATCTTCAAGGCCTCAAAATGTTGGTAAGTTAACTTGAAATGCAGAATTTTTAGAAATTTACTCGTTCCTTCATTTTTTGAGCATCTCAAGAGAATACCCCACCTATGTGGCAATAATTTAAGTAAAAAACAATCTTTGGAATGTTATGAATTATCATGATAAATGAGTATCAATTACGTTTGAAATGCAAGAGGGATAATCAATACTCCAAGTCCTAATACATTCCCAAAACTCAAATTACAACATCGATTAGTCATTGGCTACAGCGATGCCAATGAGCATCGTAAGCTCTCAGATATCACCGGCGACGGTGACAGTTCTTGGGCCACGGGCTGGGTCAGACTTATCCTTTGCTTCTTTTATCCTATCCAGCCATGACTTGAAAGCCAATTAAATTTCAAGCCATGCAAAATTAAAAATATCTCTTAATAAATCAAGAAATTGATGACTTCATGTGCAATGTTGCTATGACTATAAAACATGGGTTGATGATATTCCGTGCAAAACACGTGATGACTATTATTCATGAACTTGAATATTTTAAGCAACCCCAGAAATGAGATGGTCATTCATGATACCATAAGATGCTAGAAATTATCGTGGTGCAATAAAAATGCAACTAGCATTTCATATCTGTGCAATAAAAATGCAGCAATCACAGAAATGTATGAATCTTTCCATTTGTTCGAAATCAAGAATAAAGATGTAGCTACCCGTGGCTTAAATTATTAAATTAAAGACTATCTTCAAGGCCTCAAAATGTTGGTAAGTTAACTTGAAATGCAGAATTTTTAGAAATTTACTCGTTCCTTCATTTTTTGAGCATCTCAAGAGAATACCCCACCTATGTGGCAATAATTTAAGTAAAAAACAATCTTTGGAATGTTATGAATTATCATGATAAATGAGTATCAATTACGTTTGAAATGCAAGAGGGATAATCAATACTCCTAGTCCTAATACATTCCCAAAACTCAAATTACAACATCGATTAGTCATTGGCTACAGCGATGCCAATGAGCTCCGTAAGTTCTCGGATATCACCGGCGACGGTGACACTTTTTGGGCCAACGGCTGGGTCCGACTTATCCATTACTTCTTTTAGCCTGTCCAGCCACGACTTGAAGGCCAAATAGATTTCAAGACATGCAAAATTAAAAAAAACACTTAATAAATCATGAAATTGATGATTTCATGTGCAATGTTGTTATGATAATAATACATGAGTTGATGATATTTCGTGTAAAGCACGTGATGACTATTATTCATGGGTTTGAATATTTTAAGCAACCTTATAAATGTGCTAGTCATTCATGATACCATAAGATACTAGCAATTATCGTGGTGCAATAAAAATGCAACTAGCAATTTCTATTTGGGCAATAAAAATGCAACAATCACAGAAATGTATGAATCTTTCCATTTGTTCGAAATCAACAATAAAGATGTCGCTACCCGTGGCTTATATTATTAAATGAAAGACTATCTTCAATGCCTGAATATGTTGGTAAGTTAACTTGAAATGCAGAATTTATAGAAATTTACTCGCTCCCTCAGAGTATCTCAAGAGAATGCCCCATCTACGAGACAATAATTTATGTAAAAAACAATCTTTGGAAGGTTATGAATTATCATGATAAATGAGTATCAATTACGTTTGAGATGCAGGAGGGATAATCAATACTCCTAGTTCTAATACATTCCCAAATCTCAAATTACAACATCGATTAGTCATTGGATACAGCGATGCCAATGAGCCTTGTAAGCTCTCGGATTTCATCGGCGACGGTGACAGTTTTTGGTTCAACGGCTGGGTCCGACTTATCCTTTGCTTCTTTTAGCCTATCCAGCCATGACTTGAAAGCTAATTAAATTTCAAGCCATGTAAAATTAATGATATCTCTTAGCAAATCATGAAATTGATGACTTCATGTGCAATGCTGCTATGACTATAAAACATGGGTTGATGATATTCCGTGCAAAACACGTGATGACTATTATTCATGAACATGAATATTTTAAGCAACCCCAGAAATGAGCTGGTCATTCATGATACCATAAGATACTAGCAATTATCGTGGTGCAATAAAAATGCAGCAATCACAAAAATGTATGAATCTTTCCATTTGTTCGAAATCAACAATGAAGATATTGCTACCCGTGGCTTAAATTATTAAATTAAAGACTATCTTCAAGGCCTCAAAATGTTGGTAAGTTAACTTGAAATGCAGAATTTTTAGAAATGTACTCGTACCTTCATTTTTTGAGTATCTCAAGAGAATACCCCACCTATGCGGCAATAATTTAAGTAAAAAACTATCTCTTGAATGTTATGAATTATCATGATAAATGAGTATCAATTACGTTTGAGATGCAAGAGGGATAATCAATACTCCTAGTCCTAATACATTCCAAAAACTCAAATTACAACATTGATTAGTCATTGGCTACAGCGATCCAATGAGCCTCGTAAGCTCTCGGATATCACCGGCGACGGTGACAGTTCTTGGCCAACAGCGGGGTCCGACTTATCCTTTGCTTCTTTTAGCCTGTCCAGCCATGACTTGAAAGCCAATTAAATTTTAAGCCATGCAAAATTAATAATATCTCTTAGTAAACCATGAAATTGATGACTTCATGTGCAATGTTGCTATGACTATAAAACATGGGTTGATGATATTCGGTGCAAAACACGTGATGATTATTATTCATGAACTTGAATATTTTAAGCAACCCCAGAAATGAGCTGGTCATTCATGATACCATAAGATACTAGCAATTATCGTGGTGCAATAAAAATGCAACTAGCATTTTATGTATGTGCAATAAAAATGCAACAATCACAGAAATGTATGAATCTTTCCATTTGTTCGAAATCAACAATGAAGTTATTGCTACCCGTGGCTTAAATTATTAAATTAAAGACTATCTTCAAGGCCTCAAAATGTTGGTAAGTTAACTTGAAATGCAGAATTTTTAGAAATTTACTCGCGCCATCATTTTTTGAGTATCTCAAGAGAATACCCCACCTATGCGGCAATAATTTAAGTAAAAAACAATCTTTGGAATCTTATGAATTATCATGATAAATGAGTATCAATTACGTTTGAGATGCAAGAGGGATAATCAATACTCCTAGTCCTAATACATTCCGAAAACTCAAATTACAACATCGATTAGTCATTGGCTACAACGATGCCAATGAGCACCGTAAGCTCTCGGATATCACCGGCGATGGTGACTGTTCTTGGGCCAATGGCTGGGTCAGACTTATCCTTTGCATGTTTTATCCTGTCCAGCCACGACTTGAAATCCAATTAAATTTCAAGCCATAGAAAATTAATAATATCTCTTAGTAAATCATGAAATTGATGACTTCATGTGCAATGTTGCTATGACTATAAAACATGGGTTGATGATATTCCGTGCAAAAAACGTGATGACTATTATTCATGAACTTGAATATTTTAAGCAACCCCAGAAATGAGCTGGTCATTCATGATACCATAAGATACTAGCAATTATCCTGGTTCAATAAAAATGCAACTAGCATTTTATGTCTGTGCAATAAAAATGCAACAATCACAGAAATGTATGAATCTTTCCATTTGTTCGAAATCAACAATGAAGATGTTGCTACCCGTGGCTTAAATTATTAAATTAAAGACTATCTTCAAGGCCTCAAAATGTTGGTAAGTTAACTTGAAATGCAGAATTTTTAGAAATTTACTCGCACCATCATTTTTTGAGTATCTCAAGAGAATACCCCACCTATGCGGCAATAATTTAAGTAAAAAACAATCTTTGGAATCTTATGAATTATCATGATAAATGAGTATCAATTACGTTTGAGATGCAAGAGGGATAATCAATACTCCTAGTCCTAATACATTCCCAAAACTCAAATTACAACATCGATTAGTCATTGGCTACAACGATGCCAATGAGCACTGTAAGCTCTCGGATATCACTGGCGATGGTGACTGTTCTTGGGACAACTGCTGGGTCCGACTTATCCTTTGCATGTTTTATCCTGTCCAGCCACGACTTGAAATCCAATTAAATTTCAAGCCATGCAAAATTAATAATATCTCTTAGTAAATCATGAAATTGATGACTTCATGTGCAATGTTGCTATGACTATAAAACATGGGTTGATGATATTCCGTGCAAAACACGTGATGACTATTATTCATGAGCTTGAATATTTTAAGAAACCCAAAAATGAGAAGGTCATTCATGATACCATAAGATACTAGCAATTATCGTGGTGCAATAAAAATGCAACTAGCATTTTATATCTGTGCAATAAAAATGCAACAATCAGAGAAATGTATGAATCTTTCCATTTGTTCAAAATCAACAATAAAGATGTTGCTACCCGTGGCTTAAATTATTGAATTAAAGACTATTTTCAAGGCCTCAAAATGTTGATAAGTTAACTTGAAATCCAGAATTTTTAAAAATTTACTCTCTCCTTCATTTTTTGAGTATCTCAAGAGAATACCCCACCTTTGCGGCAATAATTTAAGTAAAAAACAATCTTTGGAATGTTTTGAAATATCATGATAAATGAGTATCAATTATGTTTGAGATGCAAGAGGGATAATCAATACTCCTAGTCCTAATACATTACCAAACTCAAATTACAACATCAATTAGTCATTGGCTACAGCGATGCCAATGAGATCCGTAAGTTCTCGGATATCACCGGCGACGGTGATAGTTTTTGGGCCAACGGCTGGGTCCGACTTATCCATTGCTTCTTTTACCCTGTCCAGCCACGAATTGAAGGCCAAATAGATTACCAGCCATGCAAAATAAAAAAAAACTCTTAATAAATCATGAAATTGATGATTTCATGTGCAATGTTGTTATGACTATAAAACATGAGTTGATGATATTCCGTGCAAAACACGTGATGACTATTATTCATGAGTTTGAATATTTTAAGCAACCTCATAAATGTGCTAGTCATTGATCAAACCATATGATACTAGCAATTATCGTGGTGCGATAAAAATGAAACTAGCAATTTCTATCTGTGCAATAAAAATGCAAAAATGACATAAATGTATGAATCTTTCCATTTGTTCGAAATCAACAATAAAGATGTTGCTACCTGTGGCTTATATTATTAAATGAAAGACTATTTTCAAGGCCTAAAAATCTTGGTAAGTTAACTAGAAATACAGAATTTATAGAAATTTACTCGCTCCCTCAAAGTATCTCAAGAGAATGCCCCTTCTACGAGACAATAATTTATGTAAAAAACAATCTTTGGAATGTTATGAATTATCATGATAAATGAGTATCAAATACGTTTGAGATGCAAGAGGGATAACCAATACTCCTAGTCCTAATACATTCCCAAAACTAAAATTACAACATCTATAAGTCATTGGCTACAGCGAAGCCAATGAGCCCCGTAAGCTCTCGGATATCACTGGCGACGGTGACAGTTCTTTGGCTAACAGCTGGGTCAGACTTATCCTTTGCTTCTTTTAGCCTGTCTAGCCATGGCTTGAAAGCCAATTAAGTTTCAAGCCATGCAAAATTAATAATATCTCTTAGTAAATTATGAAATTGATGACTTCATGTGCAATGTTGCTATGACTATAAAACATGGGTTGATGATATTCCGTGCAAAACACGTGATGACTATTATTCATAAACTTGAATATTTTAAGCAACCCCAGAAATGAGCTGGTCATTCATGATATCATAAGATGCTAGAAATTATCGTGGTGCAATAAAAATGCAACTAGCATTTCATGTCTGTGCAATAAAAATGCAGCAATCACAGAAATATATGAATCTTTCCATTTGTTCGAAATCAACAATAAAGATGTTGCTACCCGTGGCTTAAATTATTAAATTAAAGACTATCTTCAAGGCCTCAAAATGTTGGTAAGTTAACTTGAAATGCAGAATTTTTAGAAATTTACTAGCTCCTTCATTTTTAGAGTATCTCAAGAGAATACCCCACCTATGTGGCAATAATTTAAGTAAAAAAAAATCTTTGGAATGTTATGATTTATCATGATAAATGAGTATGAATTACGTTTGAGATGCAAGAGGGATAATCAATACTCCTAGTCCGAATACATTCACAAAACTAAAATTACAACATCGATTAGTCATCGGCTACATCGATGCCAATGAGCCCCGTAAGCTCTCGGATATCACCGGCGACAGTGACAGTTATTAGGCCAACGACTGGGTCAGACCTATCCTTTGTTTCTTTTAGCCTATCCAGCCATGACTTGAAAGCCAATTAAATTTCAAGCCATGCAAAATTAAAAATATCTCTTAGTAAATCAAGAAATTGATGACTTCATGTGCAATGTTGCTATGACTATAAAACATGGGTTGATGATATTCCGTGCAAAACACGTGATGACTATTATTCATGAACTTGAATATTTTAACCAACCCCAGAAATGAGCTGGTCATTCATGATACCATAAGATGCTAGCAATTATCGTGGTGCAATAAAAATGCAACTAGCATTTCATGTCTGTGCAATAAAAATGCAGCAATCACAGAAATGTATGAATCTTTCCATTTGATCGAAATCAACAATAAAGATGTTGCTACCCGTGGCTTAAATTATTAAATTAAAGACTATCTTCAAGGTCTCAAAATGTTAGTAAGTTAACTTGAAATGCAGAATTTTTAGAAATTTACTCGCTCCTTCATTTTTAGAGCATCTCAAGAGAATACCCCACCTATGCGGCAATAATTTAAGTAAAAAACAATCTTTGGAATGTTATGAATTATCATGATAAATGAGTATCAATTACGTTTGAGATGCAAGAGGGATAATCAATACTCCTAGTCCAAATACATTCCCAGAACTAAAATTACAACATTGATTAGTCATTGGCTACAGTGATGCCAATGATTCACGTAAGCTCTCGGATATCACCGGCGACGGTGATAGTTCTTGGGCCAACAGCTGGGTCCGACTTATCCTTTGCTTCTTTTAGCCTATCCAGCCATGACTTGAAAGCCAATTAAATTTTAAGCCATGCAAAATTAATAATATCTCTTAGTAAATCATGAAATTGATGACTTCATGTGCAATGTTGCCATGACTATAAAACATGTGTTGATGATATTCCGTGCAAAACACGTGAAGACTATCATTCATGATTTTGAATATTTTAAGCAACCCCAGAAATGAGCTGGTCATTCATGATACCATAAGATACTAGCAATTATCGTGGTGCAATAAAAATGCAACTAGCATTTTATGTCTGTGCAAGTAAAATGCAACAATCACAGAAATGTGTGAATCTTTTCATCTGTTCGAAATTAACAATAAAGATGTTGCTACCCGTGGCTTAAATTATTAAGTTAAAGACTATCTTCAAGGCCTCAAAATGTTGGTAAGTTAACTTGAAATGCAGTATTTTTAGAAATTTACTCGCTCCTTCATTTTTAGAGTATCTCAAGAGAATACCCCACCTATGCGGCAATAATTTAAGTAAAAAACAATATTTGGAATGTTATGAATTATCATGATAAATGAGTATCAATTACGTTTGAGATGCAAGAGGGATAATCAATACTCCTAGTCCGAATACATTCACAAAACTAAAATTACAACATCGATTAGTCATCGGCTACATCGATGCCAATGAGCCCCGTAAGCTCTCGGATATCACCGGCGACAGTGACAGTTCTTGGGCCAACGGCTGGGTCCGACTTATCCATTGCTTCTTTTAGCCTGTCCAGCCACGACTTGAAGGCCAAATAGATTTCCAGACATGCAAAATTAAAAAAACTCTTAATAAATCATGAAATTGATGATTTCATGTGCAATGTTGTTATGACAATAATACATGAGTTGATGATATTTCGTGTAAAGCACGTGATGACTATTATTCATGGGTTTGAATATTTTAAGCAACCTTATAAATGTGCTAGTCATTCATGATACCATAAGATACTAGCAATTATCGTGGTGCAATAAAAATGCAACTAGCAATTTCTATTTGGGCAATATAAATGTAACAATCACAGAAATGTATGAATCTTTCCATTTGTTCGAAATCAACAATAAAGATGTCGCTACCCGTGGCTTATATTATTAAATGAAAGACTTTCTTCAATGCCTGAATATGTTGGTAAGTTAACTTGAAATGCAGAATTTATAGAAATTTACTCGCTCCCTCAGAGTATCTCAAGAGAATGCCCCATCTACGAGACAATAATTTATGTAAAAAACAATCTTTGGAAGGTTATGAATTATCATGATAAATGAGTATCAATTACGTTTGAGATGCAGGAGGAATAATCAATACTCCTAGTTCTAATACATTCCCAGAACTCAAATTACAACATCGATTAGTCATTGGATACAGCGATGCCAATGAGCCCTGTAAGCTCTCGGATTTCATCGGCGACGGTGACAGTTTTTGGTTCAACGGCTGGGTCCGACTTATCCTTTGCTTCTTTTAGCCTATCCAGCCATGACTTGAAAGCCAATTAAATTTCAAGCCATATAAAATTAATAATATCTCTTAGCAAATCATGAAATTGATGACTTCATGTGCAATGCTGCTATGACTATAAAACATGGGTTGATGATATTCTGTGCAAAACACGTGATGACTATTATTCATGAACATGAATATTTTAAGCAACCCCAGAAATGAGCCGGTCATTCATGATACCATAAGATACTAGCAATTATCGTGGTGCAATCAAAATGCAGCAATCACAAAAATGTATGAATCTTTCCATTTGTTCGAAATCAACAATGAAGATATTGCTACCCGTGGCTTAAATTATTAAATTAAAGACTATCTTCAAGGCCTCAAAATGTTGGTAAGTTAACTTGAAATGCAGAATTTTTAGAAATTTACTCGTACCTTCATTTTTTGAGTATCTCAAGAGAATACCCCACCTATGCGGCAATAATTTAAGTAAAAAACAATCTCTTGAATGTTATGAATTATCATGATAAATGAGTATCAATTACGTTTGAGATGCAAGAGGGATAATCAATACTCCTAGTCCAAATACATTCCCAAAACTAAAATTACAACATTTATTAGTCATTGGCTACAGCGATCCAACGAGCCTCGTAAGCTCTCGGATATCATCGGCGACGGTGACAGTTCTTGGCCAACAGCGGGGTCCGACTTATCCTTTGCTTCTTTTAGCCTGTCCAGCCATGACTTTAAAGCCAATTAAATTTCAAGCCATGCAAAATTAATAATATCTCTTAGTAAATCATGAAATTGATGACTTCATGTGCAATGTTTCTATGACTATAAAACATGGGTTGATGATATTCCGTGCAAAAAACGTGATGACTATTATTCATGAACTTGAATATTTTAAGCAACCCCAGAAATGAGCTGGTCATTCATGATACCATAAGATACTAGCAATTATCCTGGTGCAATAAAAATGCAACTAGCATTTTATGTCTGTGCAATAAAAATGCAACAATCACAGAAATGTATGAATCTTTCCATTTGTTCGAAATCAACAATGAAGATGTTGCTACCCGTGGCTTAAATTATTAAATTAAAGACTATCTTCAAGGCCTCAAAATGTTGGTAAGTTAAATTGAAATGCAGAATTTTTAGAAATTTACTCGCACCATCATTTTTTGAGTATCTCAAGAGAATACCCCACCTATGCGGCAATAATTTAAGTAAAAAACAATCTTTGGAATCTTATGAATTATCATGATAAATGAGTATCAATTACGTTTGAGATGCAAGAGGGATAATCAATACTCCTAGTCCTAATACATTCCCAAAACTCAAATTACAACATCGATTAGTCATTGGCTACAACGATGCAATGAGCACCGTAAGCTCTCGGATATCACCGGAGATGGTGACTGTTCTTGGGCCAACGGCTGGGTCCGACTTATCCTTTGAATGTTTTATCCTGTCCAGCCACGACTTTAAAGCCAATTAAATTTCAAGCCATGCAAAATTAATAATATCTCTTAGTAAATCATGAAATTGATGACTTCATGTGCAATGTTGCTATGACTATAAAACATGGGTTGATGATATTCCGTGCAAAACACGTGATGACTATTATTCATGAGCTTGAATATTTTAAGCAACCCCAAAAATGAGCAGGTCATTCATGATACCATAAGATACTAGCAATTATCGTGGTGCAATAAAAATGCAACTAGCATTTTATATCTGTGCAATAAAAATGCAACAATCAGAGAAATGTATGAATCTTTCCATTTGTTCAAAATCAACAATAAAGATGTTGCTACCCGTGGCTTAAATTATTGAATTAAAGACTATTTTCAAGGCCTCAAAATGTTGATAAGTTAACTTGAAATCCAGACTTTTTAGAAATTTACTCTCTCCTTCATTTTTTGAGTATCTCAAGAGAATACCCCACCTATGCGGCAATAATTTAAGTAAAAAACAATCTTTGGAATGTTTTGAAATATCATGATAAATGAGTATCAATTATGTTTGAGATGCAAGAGGGATAATCAATACTCCTAGCCCTAATACATTACCAAACTCAAATTACAACATCAATTAGTCATTGGCTACAGCGATGCCAATGAGATCCGTAAGTTCTCGGATATCACCGGCGACGGTGATAGTTTTTGGGCCAACGGCTGGGTCCGACTTATCCATTGCTTCTTTTACCCTGTCCAGCCACGAATTGAAGGCCAAATAGATTACCAGCCATGCAAAATAAAAAAAACTCTTAATAAATCATGAAATTGATGATTTCATGTGCAATGTTGTTATGACTATAAAACATGAGTTGATGATATTCCGTGCAAAACACGTGATGACTATTATTCATGAGTTTGAATATTTTAAGCAACCTCATAAATGTGCTAGTCATTCATGAAACCACGTGATACTAGCAATTATCGTGGTGCGATAAAAATGCAACTAGCAATTTATATCTGTGCAATAAAAATGCAAAAATCACATAAATGTATGAATCTTTCCATTTGTTCGAAATCAACAATAAAGATGTTGCTACCTGTGGCTTATATTATTAAATGAAAGACTATTTTCAAGGCCTAAAAATCTTGGTAAGTTAACTAGAAATACAGAATTTATAGAAATTTACTCGCTCCCTCAAAGTATCTCAAGAGAATGCCCCTTCTACGAGACAATAATTTATGTAAAAAACAATCTTTGGAATGTTATGAATTATCATGATAAATAAGTATCAAATACGTTTGAGATGCAAGAGGGATAACCAATACTCCTAGTCCTAATACATTCCCAAAACTAAAATTACGACATCTATAAGTCATTGGCTACAGCGATGCCAATGAGCCCCGTAAGCTCTCGGATATCACTGGCGACGGTGACAGTTCTTTGGCCAACAGCTGGGTCAGACTTATCCTTTGCTTTTTTAGCCTGTCTAGCCATGACTTGAAAGCCAATTAAGTTTCAAGCCATGCAAAATTAATAATATCTCTTAGTAAATTATGAAATTGATGACTTCATGTGCAATGTTACTATGACTATAAAACATGGGTTGATGATATTCCGTGCAAAACACGTGATGACTATTATTCATAAACTTGAATATTTTAAGCAACCCCAAAAATGAGCTGGTCATTCATGATATCATAAGATGCTAGAAATTATCGTGGTGCAATAAAAATGCAACTAGCATTTCATGTCTGTGCAATAAAAATGCAGCAATCACAGAAATATATGAATCTTTCCATTTGTTCTAAATCAACAATAAAGATGTTGCTACCCGTGGCTTAAATTATTGAATTAAAGACTATCTTCAAGGCCTCAAAATGTTGGTAAGTTAACTTGAAATGCAGAATTTTTAAAAATTTGCTCGCTCCTTCATTTTTAGAGTATCTCAAGAGAATACCCCACCTATGCGGCAATAATTTAAGTAAAAAACAATCTTTGGAATGTTATGATTTATCATGATAAATGAGTATCAATTACGTTTGAGATGCAAGAGGTATAATCAATACTCCTAGTCCAAATACATTCCAAAAACTAAAATTACAACATTGATTAGTCATTGGCTACAGCGATGCCAATGAGCCCCGTAAGCTCTCGGATATCACCGGCGACGGTGACAGTTCTTGGGCGAACAGCTGGGTCCGACTTATACTTTGCTTCTTTTAGCCTGTCCAGCCATGACTTGAAATCCAATTAAATTTTAAGCCATGCAAAATTAATAATATCTCTTAGTAAATCATGAAATTCATGACTTCATGTGCAATGTTGCCTTGACTATAAAACATGGGTTGATGATGTTCCTTGCAAAACACGTGAGGACTATTATTCATGAACTTGAATATTTTATTCAACCCCAGAAATGAGCTGGTCAATACCATAAGATGCTAGCAATTATCGTGGTGCAATAAAAATGCAACTAGCATTTCATGTCTGTGCAATAAAAATGCAGCAATCACAGAAATGTATGAATCTTTCCATCTGTTCGAAATTAACAATAAAAATGTTGCTACCCGCGGCTTAAATTATTAAATTAAAGACTATCTTCAAGGCCTCAAAATGTTGGTAAGTTAACTTGAAATGCAGAATTTTTAGAAATATACTCGCTCCTTCATTTTTTGATTATCTCAAGAGAATACCCCACCTATGCGGCAATAATTTAAGTAAAAAACAATATTTGGAATGTTATGAATTATCATGATAAATGAGTATCAATTACGTTTGAGATGCAAGAAGGATAATCAATACTCCTAGTCCGAATACATTCACAAAACTAAAATTACAACATCGATTAGTCATCGGCTACATCGATGCCAATGAGCCCCGTAAGCTCTCGGATATCACCGGCGACAGTGACAGTTCTTGGGCCAACGGCTGGGTCAAACTTATCCTTTGCTTCTTTTAGCCTATCCAGCCATGACTTGAAAGCCAATTAAATTTTAAGCCATGCAAAATTAATAATATCTCTAAGTAAATCATGAAATTGATGACTTCATGTGCAATGTTGCCATGACTATAAAACATGTGTTGATGATTTTCCGTGCAAAACACGTGATGACTATCATTCATGATTTTGAATATTTTAAGCAACCCCAGAAATGAGCTGGTCATTCATGATACCATAAGATACTAGAAATATCATGGTGCAATAAAAATGCAACTAGCGTTTTATGTCTGTGCAATAAAAATGCAACAATTACAGAAATGTATTAATCTTTCCATCTGTTCAAAATTAACAATAAAGATGTTGCTACCCGTGGCTTAAATTATTAAATTAAAGACTATCTTCAAGGCCTCAAAATGCTGGTAAGTTAACTTGAAATGCAGAATTTTTAGAAATTTACTCGCTCCTTCATTTTTAGAGTATCTCCATAGAATACCCCACCTATGCGGCAATAATTTAAGTAAAAAACAATCTTTGGAATGTTATGAATTATCATGATAAATGAGTATCAATTACGTTTGAGATGCAAGAGGGATAATCAATACTCCTAGTCCGAATACATTCACAAAACTAAAATTACAACATCGATTAGTCATCGGCTACATCGATGCCAGTGAGCCCCGTAAGCTCTCGGATATCACCGGCGACGGGGACAGTTCTTGGGCCAACGGCTGGGTCAGACTTATCCTTTGCTTCTTTTAGGCTATCCAGCCATGACTTGAAAGCCAATTAAATTTTAAGCCATGAAAAATTAATAATATCTCTTAGTAAATCATGAAATTGATGACTTCATGTGCAATGTTGCCATGACTATAAAACATGTGTTGATGATATTCCGTGCAAAACATGTGATGACTATCATTCATGAATTTGAATATTTTAAGCAACCCCAGAAATGAGCTGGTCATTCATGATACCATAAGATACTAGCAATTATCGTGGTGTAATAAAAATGCAACTAGCATTTTATGTCTGTGCAAGAAAAATGCAACAATCACAGAAATGTATGAATCTTTCCATCTGTTCGAAATTAACAATAAAGATGTTGCTACCCGTGGCTTAAATTATTAAATTAAAGACTATCTTCAAGGCCTCAAAATGTTGGTAAGTTAACTTGAAATGCAGAATTTTTAGAAATTTACTCGCTCCTTCATTTTTTGAGTATCTCAAGAGAATACCCCACCTATGCGGCAATAATTTAAGTAAAAACGATCTTTGGAATGTTATGAATTATCATGATAAATGAGTATCAATTACGTTTGAGATGCAAGAGGGATAATCAATACTCCTAGTCCTAATACATTCACAAAACTAAAATTACAACATCGATTAGACATTGGCTACATCGATGCCAATGAGCCACGTAAGCTCTCGGATATCACCGGCGACGGTGACAGTTCTTAGGCCAACGGCTTGGTCAGACTTATCCTTTCCTTCTTTCAGCCTATCCAGCCATGACTTGAAGGCCAATTATATTTTAAGCCATGAAAAATTAATAATATCTCTTAGTAAACCATGAAATTGATGACTTCATGTGCAATGTTGCCATGACTATAAAACATTTGTTGATGATATTCCATGCAAAACACGTGATGATTATCATTCATGATTTTGAATATTTTAAGCAACCCTAGAAATGAGCTGGTCATTCATGATACCATAAGATACTAGCAATTATCGTGGTGCAATAAAAATGCAACTAGCATTTTATGTCTGTGCAAGAAAAGTGCAACAATCACAGAAATGTATGAATCTTTCCATCTGTTCGAAATTAACAATATAGATGTTGCTACCCGTGGCTTAAATTATTAAATTAAAGACTATCTTCAAGGCCTCAAAATGCTGGTAAGTTAACTTGAAATGCAGAATTTTTAGAAATTTACTCGCTCCTTCATTTTTAGAGTATCTCCATAGAATACCCCACCTATGCGGCAATAATTTAAGTAAAAAACAATCTTTGGAATGTTATGAATTATCATGATAAATGAGTATCAATTACGTTTGAGATGCAAGAGGGATAATCAATACTCCTAGTCCTAATACATTCACAAAACTAAAATTACAACATCGATTAGACATTGGCTACAACGATGCCAATGAGCCACGTAAGCTCTCGGATATCACCGGCGACGGTGACAGTTCTTAGGCCAACGGCTTGGTCAGACTTATCCTTTCCTTCTTTTAGCCTATCCAGCCATGACTTGAAAGCCAATTAAATTTTAAGCCATGAAAAATTAATAATATCTCTTAGTAAATCATGAAATTGATGACTTCATGTGCAATGTTGCCATGACTATAAAACATGTGTTGATGATATTCCATGCAAAACACGTGATGATTATCATTCATGATTTTGAATATTTTAAGCAACCCTAGAAATGAGCTGGTCATTCATGATACCATAAGATACTAGCAATTATCGTGGTGCAATAAAAATGCAACTTGCATTTTATGTCTGTGCAAGAAAAGTGCAACAATCACAGAAATGTATGAATCTTTCCATCTGTTCGAAATTAACAATATAGATGTTGCTACCCGTGGCTTAAATTATTAAATTAAAGACTATCTTCAAGGCCACAAAATGTTGGTAAGTTAACTTGAAATGCAGAATTTTTAGAAATTTACTCGCTCCTTCATTTTTTGAGTATCTCAAGAGAATACCCCACCTATGCGGCAATAATTTAAGTAAAAACGATCTTTGGAATGTTATGAATTATCATGATAAATGAGTATCAATTACGTTTGAGATGCAAGAGGGATAATCAATACTCCTAGTCCTAATACATTCACAAAACTAAAATTACAACATCGATTAGACATTGGCTACATCGATGCCAATGAGCCACGTAAGCTCTCGGATATCACCGGCGACGGTGACAGTTCTTAGGCCAACGGCTTGGTCAGACTTATCCTTTCCTTCTTTCAGCCAATCCAGCCATGACTTGAAGGCCAATTATATTTTAAGCCATGAAAAATTAATAATATCTCTTAGTAAATCATGAAATTGATGACTTCATGTGCAATGTTGCCATGACTATAAAACATTTGTTGATGATATTCCATGCAAAACACGTGATGATTATCATTCATGATTTTGAATATTTTAAGCAACCCTAGAAATGAGCTGGTCATTCATGATACCATAAGATACTAGCAATTATCGTGGTGCAATAAAAATGCAACTAGCATTTTATGTCTGTGCAAGAAAAGTGCAACAATCACAGAAATGTATGAATCTTTCCATCTGTTCGAAATTAACAATATAGATGTTGCTACCCGTGGCTTAAATTATTAAATTAAAGACTATCTTCAAGGCCTCAAAATGCTGGTAAGTTAACTTGAAATGCAGAATTTTTAGAAATTTACTCGCTCCTTCATTTTTAGAGTATCTCCATAGAATACCCCACCTATGCGGCAATAATTTAAGTAAAAAACAATCTTTGGAATGTTATGAATTATCATGATAAATGAGTATCAATTACGTTTGAGATGCAAGAGGGATAATCAATACTCCTAGTCCTAATACATTCACAAAACTAAAATTACAACATCGATTAGACATTGGCTACATCGATGCCAATGAGCCACGTAAGCTCTCGGATATCACCGGCGACGGTGACAGTTCTTAGGCCAACGGCTTGGTCAGACTTATCCTTTCCTTCTTTTAGCCTATCCAGCCATGACTTGAAAGCCAATTAAATTTTAAGCCATGAAAAATTAATAATATCTCTTAGTAAATCATGAAATTGATGACTTCATGTGCAATGTTGCCATGACTATAAAACATGTGTTGATGATATTCCATGCAAAACACGTGATGATTATCATTCATGATTTTGAATATTTTAAGCAACCCTAGAAATGAGCTGGTCATTCATGATACCATAAGATACTAGCAATTATCGTGGTGCAATAAAAATGCAACTTGCATTTTATGTCTGTGCAAGAAAAGTGCAACAATCACAGAAATGTATGAATCTTTCCATCTGTTCGAAATTAACAATATAGATGTTGCTACCCGTGGCTTAAATTATTAAATTAAAGACTATCTTCAAGGCCACAAAATGTTGGTAAGTTAACTTGAAATGCAGAATTTTTAGAAATTTACTCGCTCCTTCATTTTTTGAGTATCTCAAGAGAATACCCCACCTATGCGGTAATAATTTAAGTAAAAAACTATATTTGGAATGTTATGAATTATCATGATAAATGAGTATCAATTACGTTTGAGATGCAAGAGGGATAATCAATACTCCTAGTCCGAATACATTCACAAAACTAAAATTACAACATCGATTAGACATTGGCTACATCGATGCCAATGAGCCACGTAAGCTCTCAGATATCACCGGCGACGGTGACAGTTCTTAGGCCAACGGCTTGGTCAGACTTATACTTTGCTTCTTTTAGCCTATCCAGCCATGACTTGAAAGCCAATTAAATTTTAAGCCATGCAAAATTAATAATATCTCTTAGTAAATCATGAAATTGATGACTTCATGTGCAATGTTGCCATGACTATAAAACATGTGCTGATGATATTCCGTGCAAAACACGTGACGACTATCATTCATGATTTTGAATATTTTAAGCAACCCCAGAAATGAGCTGGTCATTCATGATACCATAAGACGCTGGCAATTATCGTGGTGCAATAAAAATGCAACTAGCATTTTCTGTCTGTGCAATAAAAATGCAACAATCACAGAAATGTATGAATCTTTCCATCCGTTCGAAATTAACAATAAAGATGTTGCTACCCGTGGCTTAAAATATTAAATTAAAGACTAACTTCAAGGCCTCAAAATGTTGGTAAGTTAACTTGAAATGCAGTATTTTTAGAAATTTACTCGCTCCTTCATTTTTTGAGTATCTCAAGAGAATACCCCACCTATGCGGCAATAATTTAAGTAAAAAACAATCTTTGGAATGTTATGAATTATCATGATAAATGAGTATCAATTACGTTTGAGATGCAAGAGGGATAATAAATACTCCTAGTCCTAATACATTCACAAAACTAAAATTACAACATCAATTAGACATTGGCTACATCGATGCCAATGAGCCACGTAAGCTCTCGGATATCACCGGCGACGGTGACAGTTCTTGGGCCAACGGCTGGGTCAGACTTATCCTTTGTTTCTTTTAGCCTATCCATCTATGACTTGAAAGCTAATTAAATTTCAAGCCATGCAAAATTAAAAATATCTCTTAGTAAATCAAGAAATTGAAGACTTCATGTGCAATGTTGGTATGACTATGAAACATGGGTTCATGATATTCCGTGCAAAACACGTGATGAATATTATTCATGAAGTTGAATATTTTATGCAACCCCAGAAATGAGCTGGTCATTCATGATACCATAAGATGCTAGCAATTATCGTGGTGCAATAAAAATGCAACTAGCATTTTATGTCTGTGCTATAAAAATGCAACAATCACAGAAATGTATGAATCTTTCCATCTGTTCGAACAATAAAGATGTTGCTACCCGTGGCTTAAATTATTAAATTAAAGACTATCTTCAAGGCTTCAAAATGTTGGTAAGTTAACTTGAAATGCAGAAGTTTTAGAAATTTACTCGCTCCTTCATTTTTTGAGTATCTCAAGAGAATACCCCACCTATGCGGCAATAATTTAAGTAAAAAACAATCTTTGGAATGTTATGAATTATCATGATAAATGAGTATCAATTACGTTTGAGATGCAAGAGGGATAATCAATACTCCTAGTCCGAATACATTCACAAAACTAAAATTACAACATCGATTAGTCATCGGCTACATCGATGCCAACGAGCCCCGTAAGCTCTCGGATATCACCGGCGACGGTGACAGTTCTTGGGCCAACAGCTAGGTCCGACTTATCCATTCCTTCTTTTAGCCTGTCCAGCCATGACTTGAAAGCCAATTAAATTTTAAGCCATGCAAAATTAATAATATCTTTTAGTAAATCATGAAATTGATGACTTCATGTGCAATGTTGCCATGACTATAAAACATGGGTTGATGATATTCCGTGCATGACTATCATTCATGATTTTGAATATTTTAAGCTACCCCAGAAATGAGCTGGTCATTCATGATGCCATAAGATACTAGCAATTCTCGTGGTGCAATAAAAATGCAACTAGCATTTTATGTCTGTGCAATAAAAATGCAACAATCACAGAAATGTATGAATCTTTCCATCTGTTCGAACAATAAAGATGTTGCTACCCGTGGCTTAAATTATTAAATTAAAGACTATCTTCAAGGCCTCAAAATGTTGGTAAGTTAACTTGAAATGCAAAATTTTTAGAAATTTACTCGCTCCTTCATTTTTTGAGTATCTCAAGAGAATACCCCACCTATGCGGCAATAATTTAAGTAAAAAACAATCTTTGGAATGTTATGAATTATCATGATAAATGAGTATCAATTACGTTTGAGATGCAAGAAGGATAATCAATACTCCTAGTCCTAATACATTCACAGAACTAAAATTACAACATCGATTAGTCATTGGCTACATCGATGCCAATGAGCCCCCTAAGCTCTCGGATATCACCGGCGACGGAGACAGTTCTTGGGCCAACGGCTGGGTCAGACTTATCCTTTGCTTCTTTTAGCCTGTCCAGCCATGACATGAAAGCCAATTAAATTTCAAGCCATGTAAAATTAAAAATATCTCTTAGTAAATCAAGAAATTGATGACTTCATGTGCAATGTTGCTATGACTATAAAACATGGGTTGATGATTTTCCGTGCAAAACACGTGATGACTATTATTCATGAACTTGAATATTTTAAGCAACCCCAGAAATGAGCTGGTCATTCATCATACCATAAGATGGTAGCAATTATCGTGGTGCAATAAAAATGCAACTAGCATTTTATGTCTGTGCAATAAAAATGCAACAATCACAGAAATGTATGAATCTTTCCATCCGTTCGAAATTAACAATAAAGATGTTGCTACCCATGGCTTAAATTATTAAATTAAAGACTATCTTCAAGGCCTCAAAATATTGGTAAGTTAACTTGAAATGCAGTATTTTTAGAAATTTACTCGCTCCTTCATTTTTTGAGTATCTCAAGAGAATACCCCACCTATGCGGCAATAATTTTAGTAAAAAACAAATCTTTGGAATGTTATGAATTATAATGATAAATGAGTATCAATTACGCTTGAGATGCAAGAGAGATAATCAATACTCCTAGTCCTAATACATTCACAAAACTAAAATTAGAACATCGATTAGACATTGGCTACATCGATGCCAATGAGCCACGTAAGCTCTCGGATATCACCGGCGACGGTGACAGTTCTTGGGCCAACGGCTGGGTCAGACTTATCCTTTGCTTCTTTCAGCCTATACAGTCATGACTTGAAAGGAAATTAAATTTCAAGCCGTGCAAAATTAAAAATATCTCTTAGTAAATCAAGAAATTGATGACTTCATGTGCAATGTTGCTATGACTATAAAACATGGGTTGATGATATTCCGTGCAAAACACGTGATGACTATTATTCATGAACTTGAATATTTTATGCAACCCCAGAAATGAGCTGGTCATGCATGGTACCATAAGATACTTGCAATTATCGTGGTGCAATAAAAATGCAACTAGCATTTTATGTCTGTGCTATAAAAATGCAACAATCACAGAAATGTATGAATCTTTCCATCTGTTCGAACAATAAAGATGTTGCTACCCGTGGCTTAAATTATTAAATTAAAGACTATCTTCAAGGCCTCAAAATGTTGGTAAGTTAACTTGAAATGCAGAATTTTTAGAAATTTACTCGCTCCTTCATTTTTTGAGTATCTCAAGAGAATACCCCACCTATGCGGCAATAATTTAAGTAAAAAACAATCTTTGGAATGTTATGAATTATCATGATAAATGAGTATCAATTACGTTTGAGATGCAAGAGGGATAATCAATACTCCTAGTCCGAATACATTCACAAAACTAAAATTACAACATCGATTAGTCATCGGCTACATCGATGCCAATGAGCCCCGTAAGCTCTCGGATATCACCGGCGACGGTGACAGTTCTTGGGCCAACAGCTAGGTCCGACTTATCCATTCCTTCTTTTAGCCTGTCCAGCCATGACTTGAAAGCCAATTAAATTTTAAGCCATGCAAAATTAATAATATCTTTTAGTAAATCATGAAATTGATGACTTCATGTGCAATGTTGCCATGACTATAAAACATGGGTTGATGATATTCCGTGCATGACTATCATTCATGATTTTGAATATTTTAAGCTACCCCAGAAATGAGCTGGTCATTCATGATGCCATAAGATACTAGCAATTCTCGTGGTGCAATAAAAATGCAACTAGCATTTTATGTCTGTGCAATAAAAATGCAACAATCACAGAAATGTATGAATCTTTCCATCTGTTCGAACAATAAAGATGTTGCTACCCGTGGCTTAAATTATTAAATTAAAGGCTATCTTCAAGGCCTCAAAATGTTGGTAAGTTAACTTGAAATGCAAAATTTTTAGAAATTTACTCGCTCCTTCATTTTTTGAGTATCTCAAGAGAATACCCCACCTATGCGGCAATAATTTAAGTAAAAAACAATCTTTGGAATGTTATGAATTATCATGATAAATGAGTATCAATTACGTTTGAGATGCAAGAAGGATAATCAATACTCCTAGTCCTAATACATTCACAGAACTAAAATTACAACATCGATTAGTCATCGGCTACATCGATGCCAATGAGCCCCCTAAGCTCTCGGATATCACCGGCGACGGAGACAGTTCTTGGGCCAACGGCTGGGTCAGACTTATCCTTTGCTTCTTTTAGCCTGTCCAGCCATGACTTGAAAGCCAATTAAATTTCAAGCCATGTAAAATTAAAAATATCTCTTAGTAAATCAAGAAATTGATGACTTCATGTGCAATGTTGCTATGACTATAAAACATGGGTTGATGATTTTCCGTGCAAAACACGTGATGACTATTATTCATGAACTTGAATATTTTAAGCAACCCCAGAAATGAGCTGGTCATTCATCATACCATAAGATGCTAGCAATTATCGTGGTGCAATAAAAATGCAACTAGCATTTTATGTCTGTGCAATAAAAATGCAACAATCACAGAAATGTATGAATCTTTCCATCCGTTCGAAATTAACAATAAAGATGTTGCTACCCATGGCTTAAATTATTAAATTAAAGACTATCTTCAAGGCCTCAAAATATTGGTAAATTAACTTGAAATGCAGTATTTTTAGAAATTTACTCGCTCCTTCATTTTTTGAGTATCTCAAGAGAATACCCCACCTATGCGGCAATAATTCAAGTAAAAAACAATCTTTGGAATGTTATGAATTATCATGATAAATGAGTATCAATTACGTTTGAGATGCAAGAGAGATAATCAATACTCCTAGTCCTAATACATTCACAAAACTAAAATTAGAACATCGATTAGACATTGGCTACATCGATGCCAATGAGCCACATAAGCTCTCGGATATCACCGGCGACGGTGACAGTTCTTGGGCCAACGGCTGGGTTAGACTTATCCTTTGCTTCTTTCAGCCTATCCAGTCATGACTTGAAAGGAAATTAAATTTCAAGCCGTGCAAAATTAAAAATATCTCTTAGTAAATCAAGAAATTGATGACTTCATGTGCAATGTTGCTATGACTATAAAACATGGGTTGATGATATTCCGTGCAAAACACGTGATGACTATTATTCATGAACTTGAATATTTTATGCAACCCCAGAAATGAGCTGGTCATCCATGGTACCATAAGATGCTTGCAATTATCGTGGTGCAATAAAAATGCAACTAGCATTTTATGTCTGTGCAATAAATATGCAACAATCACAGAAATGTATAAATCTTTCCATCTGTTCGAAATTAACAATAATGATGTTGCTACCCGTGGCTTAAATTATTAAATTAAAGACTATCTTCAAGGCCTCAAAATGTTGGTAAGTTAACTTGAAATGCATAATTTTTAGAAATTTACTCGCTCCTTCATTTTTTGAGTATCTTAAGAGAATACCCCACCTTTGATGGCTTATATTATTAAATGATAGACTATCTTCCATGCCTCAAAATTTTGGTAACTTAACCTGAAATGAAGAATTTTTAGAAATTTATTAGCTCCCTCATTTTTGAGTACCTCAAAAAAATACCCCATCTATGCGACGATAATTTATGTAAAAATTAATCATTGGAATGTTATGAATTATCATGATGAATGAGTATCAATTACGTTTGAGATGCAAGAGGGATAATCAAAACTCCTAGTCCTAATACATTCCCAAAACTAAAATTGCAACATCGATTAATCTTTGGCGACAGTGATGCCAACGATCTCCGTAAACTCTCTGATATCATTGGCGACGGTGACAGTGTTTGGGTCAATGGCTGGGTCCGACTTATCCATTGCTTCTTTTAGCTTGTCCAGCCATGACATGAAAGCCAAAAAAAATTTCAAGCCATGCAAGATTAAAAACATCTCTTAGTAAATCATGAAATTAATGATTTCATGTGCAATGTTGTTATGACTATAAAATACGAGTTCATGATATTCCGTGGAAAACACGTGATGACTATTATTCATGAGTTTGAGTATTTTAAGCAACTCCATAAATGAGCTAGTCATTCATGATACCGTAAGATACTTGCAATTACCGTGGTGCAATAAAATTGCAACAAGCAATTCATGTATTTTCAATAAAAATGCAACAATCACAGAAATGTATGAATCGTTCCATTGTTCGAATTAAACAAAAATAAATGTTGCTACCCATGGCTTATGTTATTAAGTGCAAGACTATCTTCAAGGCCTTAAAATGTATGCAAGTTACCTTAAAATGCAGAATTTTTAGATATTTACTCGCTCCATCATTTTTTTGAGTATCTCAAGAGAATTCCCCATCAATGCGATAATTTAAGTAAAAAATAATCTTTGGTTAGTTATTAATTGTCATGACAAATGAGTTTCAATTACGAGTGACATGCAAGAGTGATCATCAGAACTCCTAGGCCTAATATATTCCCAAAATAAAATTACAACATCGTCATTGGCGACAGTGACAGTGTTTGGGTTAACGGCTGGGTCCGACTTATCCATTGCTTCTTTTAGCTTATATAGCCACGACATGAAAGCCCAATAAATTTCCAGCCATGCAAAATTAATAACATCTCTTAGTAAATCATGAAATTGATGATTTCATGTGCAATGTTGTTATGAGTATAAAACACGAATTGTTGTCATTTCGTGCAAAACACATGATAACTATTATTCATGAGGTTGAGTATTTTAAGCAACCCCATAAATGATCTAGTCATTCATGATACCGTAAGATACTACCAATTACCGTGGTGCAATAAAAATGCAACTAGTAATTCATGTCTATGCCATAAAAATGCAAAAATCACTGAAATGCATGAATATTTCAATTTGTTCGAAATCAACACAAAACATGTTGCTACCCATGGCTTATATTATTAATTGCAAGACTATCTTCAAGGTCTCAAAATGTTGGTATGTCAAAATTTTTAGAAATTTACTCCCTCCCTCAGTTTTTAAGTATCTCAGGAGAATACCCCATCTATGCGACGATAATTTATGTAAAAAATAATCTCTGGAAAGTTATGAACTATAATGATGAGTGAGTATATAATACGTTTGAGATGCAAGATGAATAATCAAAAATCCTAATCCTAATACGTTACCAAACTAAAATTACAACATCGATTAGTCATTGGCGACAGTGACCGTGACACTGTTTGGGTCAACGGCTGGGTCCGACTTATCCATTGCCACTTTTAGCTTGTACAGACATGACTTGAAAGCCAAATAAATTTCCAGCCATGCAAAATTAATAACATCTCTTAGTAAATCATGAAATTGGTGATTTCATGTGCAATGTTGTTATAAGTATAAAACACGAATTGTTGATATTCCGTGCAAAACACATGATGACTATTATTCATGAGTTTGAGTAAGCAACCCCATAAATGAGCTAGTTATTCATGATACCGTAAGATACTAGCAATTACCGTGGTGCAATAAAAATGCAACTAGCAATTCATGTCTATGCCATGAAAATGCAAAAATCACTGAAATGCATGAATATTTCAATTTGTTCGAAATCAACAAAAACCAAGTTGTTACTCATGGCTTATATTATTAATTGCAAGACTATCTTCAAGGCCTCAAAATGTTGATATGTTAGAATTTTTAGAAATTTCCTCCTTCTCTCAGTTTTTTAGTATCTCAAGAGAATACCCCATCTATGCGACGATAATTTATGTAAAAAACAATCTCTGGAAAGTTATGAGCTATAATGATGAATGAGTATATAATACGTTTGAGATGCAAGATGGATAATCAAAACTCCTAATCCTAATACGTTCCCAAAACTAAAATTACAGCATCGATTAGTCATTGGCGACAGTGACCGTGACAGTGTTTGGGTCAACGGCTGGGTCCGACTTATCCATTGCCCCTTTTAGCTTGTATAGCCACGACTTGAAAGCCAAATAAATTTCAAGCCAAATAAATTAATAACATCTCTTAGTAAATCATGAAATTGATGATTTCATGTGCAATGTTGTTATGAATATAATTTTTTTTTATTTTAAAGCACCCAAAGGTGGGGGATATTTATTATATTCCCCAAACCTATGAAACACCCAAAGATGTACAAAATATTACATCAGTAAGGCAACCTCGTTGCCTTCAAAAGAGTGAGCTAATGGTAGTAATGGACTAGTGGGTGAAATGTAAAAGAAAATTGTTTGCTAGGTTGAGATCTATAAGGGAAGAGTCTTCACGGTTTAAGTGCTCGAAGGCTGAGAGCTTCGAAAGTTCGAAGGCTCCATCGGGTGGTTGGGATCAAGTGCTCGAGGTCACCTAGGCTCCATGTCTTCGAAAGTTCCTATTTGTCAAGGGCTCCATGTCTCGAGAGCTCATCTCGAGGTTTCCAGACATGACTCCAAAGCTCGAAGACTCTAAAGCTTGAGGGCTCCATGTCTCGAGGGCTCCATGTCTCAAGGGCTCCATGTCTCGACGGCTCCATGTCTCGAGTGCTCCAGGATTTGAGGACTCCAAGCCTTCAGGGTCCATGGTTCAAGGACTCCAAAGCTCGAGGACTCCAAGGCTCGAGGGCTTCAAGTCTCGAGCAAACCGTGTCTCGAGGGAATGGCTCGAGGACTCTTGAGCTCGCGGACTCCAAAGCTTGAGGACTCTTAAGCTTACGGACTCCAAAGCTCGAGCGCTCCATGTGTCGAGGGCTCCATGTGTCAAGGGCTCCATGTCTCGAGGGCTCATCTCGAGTTCTCCAGACATGAATCCAAAGCTCGAGGACTCCAAAGCTTGAGGGCTTCGTGTCTCGAGTGCTCCATGTGTCGAGGGCTCCATGTGTCGAGGGCTTCAGGGCTCGAGGGCTACAAGGCTCAATGACTCGAGGGATCCATGGCTCCAGGGCTCCGTGTCTCGAGTGCTCTAGGGCTCGAGGACTCCAAGGCTCGAGGACACCATGTCTCGATGGTTCCTTGGCTCGAGGCCTCCAAGGCTCGGTATAACCAGCCAAGGATAAAATTGTGTAGTAGAATAGAACCTGTAGTAAACATAAAATTATCAACATTATCTATCCTATGATAAGTTCATAAGAGCAGCCAGAAAAAAACATGTAACCGATTATTACATCTTATACTACATGCTCTTGAGACTCATTTCGAATCCAAGGAATTCCACATATATCCAGATGAAGGAGTCCCTTAAGAAAAGGAGGTGCTATATTCAGTTCTAAATCACCATCAAAGTTATTTTCTAAGGCAAATTTCACAAGGAAATCAACTGCAATATTAGTCTCTCTAGGAGTATGCCAGATTAGGTGGATATGATGTTTCAAATTTAGAGATTGGCAAATAGAGTAATTCCTCCATGGTGAGGTATTTGGGATTTGAATACCCTGTACTGCAATTAAACGGTCGGATTCAACCTCACATCTTTGTAAAACCAGCTTTGAAAATAGTTCATATCCACATTGGATAGCTATCAATTCTGCATGTAAAGGTGATGGGGAATGAAAAGATTTTGCCCTCATTTTAACCACCTTCCCCTCACAATTCCTAACTATCACTGCTAGAGCAGAAGAACCCCCCCTAATCCATGTTGCATTTGTGTTAATCTTGTGTCCAGTAAGGGGTTTCTGCCATGTCACAGCATTAAAAGTTTTCCTTTTCTTTTGTGTAATGTGAGGAATAATGTTAGCATGTGTCCAATATTTATGCTTGTCTAAGTTACCTATCAAATTATGCACTTAGAAAATTTGATATATCATGTCTTTTATTTCATGCATACAAGCATCTTTGGAGAAGGATTCGTTGTCAAACAGGATATTATTCCTTTTAATCCAAAGAGTCCAGATTGTTACAAGAAGGGCAGCGATGGTGATATTAGACTGAATATTAGATTCTCCATTAAAATAAAGGTAAAATTCAGATCTGCTCTTCAAATTTGGGAAAGATTTATGTTGAATCTTTAAAAAATCATTTACATAGTTCCAGACAGAAATAGATGAGGGGCAAGAGTTGAAAAATGATCTAAAGAGTCACTGTAAGTCTGGCACAGAGGACATTTGGATGCTAGATGGAACCCTATCTTTCTTAAAATGTTATCAAAAGGAAGTAAACCATTCAGAGCTCTCAATAAAAGCACAGACATCTTTTTAGGAATAAAGGGTAACCATACCTTTTGAAAATGGAGGATCCTCAACTCTCCATTTTCTTCAAAACTATTTTTGGTGGACTCAAAATAGAGAAGATATGAGTTGGGATTGAGAGAAGACAGTGATTAATTAGAACAATTTTACCTGCAGTGGAGAGCCATCTGTTCTTCCAATTATGGATTGATTTATCCATTCTTTCCAATAATGGCTGGTAGTGTACCTGCAAATTTCTACCAAAAAATATAGGCACTCCCAGATATTTAAATGGGAAAACTCCTTTTTCCATTCCCAGAATTCTTTTTACAGAGTTTACTGTAGAAGAATTTGTCCTATGAGATACAAATAATTCTGATTTAGAGAAGTTGACCTTTTGGCCTGTGGTTTGTTCATAAGCTTTAAGAAACTTTTTGAACCTCTTCATGTTTCTAGGGTTGGTATTCAAAAAAAACTGTTGTGTTATCAGCATACATTAAATGTGAAATTGGAGCACAGCTCTTAGGTAGACTGAAATTCTAAAGGTACCACGTGCTAAAAAGTTTCTTTAACCCTCTAGAAAAAGCTTCCGAGAGAAAATTGTAAAGGAAAGTTGAAATAGGATCTCCCTGTTTTATACCCCTAGAGGATGCGAAGAAACCTGAAGTAACTCCATTGATTAAAATCAAAAAATTTGCAGCAGATATGTTATGCATAATGAGTTTAACAAATTTCCCGTGAAAGCCGAAGTGAAGAAGAATGGAATTCAGGAATGACCATGAGACTCTATCAAAAGCCTTTTGCATATCTAGTTTCACCATTAAATTAGGGACTTTAGATTTTCTAGACAGAAGCCTGGTTATCTCTTGCATTTGAAGTATATTGTCTATGATTTCCCTGCCTTTAATGAAAGCACTCTGCTCAGGAGAGCTTAGGATATGCATAAGTGGTTTAATCCTTTCCATAAGCATTTTTTAGAAGACTTTATTGACAAAATTTGACAAACTGATCGGTCTGAAATCTGAGAAAGAGACTGGAATTGGTTTTTTGGGGATTAAAGTGAGCCAGGTGCTTGTGATGGCCTTGGGAATTAGGCCACCACTTATAAAATCGTTTGCAGCCTCCAAGAAGTCTTCTTTAATAGTATCCCAGAAGGATGTGAAAAAATGCCCAGAGAAACCATCAGATCCAGGAGCACTTGATTTATTTAGATCAAAAATAGCAAATTTCAGTTCCTGGATATTGAAGGATTCTAGCAGGAGTTGATTTTACTGCTCAGTAACCAGAGAAGGAATTTTCGCTAAAAAATATTTCAGGTAAGTTCCTGTTTTTTGAGGGGCGTCCTCATTAAGGAGACCCTTAAAAAATCTAACTCCTTCATCTTTAATCAGCTGTGGATTAGAAATCCAATTACCATTTCCGTCTTTGATTTTACTGATTTTTTATTTAGCTCTCCTTTCCCTGATGGTATGATGAAAATAGCTGGTGTTTGCATCCCCTTGTTTTAGCATATTTAGCCTTTCCTTCTGTTTTAAGAAGATTTTTTTTCTTTTTGGGATCTGAGAAGTAAGGCTTTGGACTTGTTAAGTTCAGCTAAATCAAACTCTGCTTTTGACTGTTGAAATTTTATTTCTAGCTTACTAACCTCTGCTTCAGCTTTAACCAGGTTTTGATTGACATTTCCAAAAGTGTTTATGTTCCAGGCTTTAATGTCAATCGTAAGTCTCTTAAGCTTATGCGCTAATCTGCACATACCAGTAGCGGAGGACGGTAAATTCCAGTTTTTTCCCACTAGGTTTTGAAAGTCTTGTCTATTAGACCACATTTCTTGGAATCTAAAAGGCCTAGGTGCCATTTCTTCAGCAGATTGAATGGACAACATTAATGGAGAGTGATCAGAAGTCAGTCTATTAAGGACCTGAATTGAGCTGTTTGGAAATAGTTCCAACTAGTCTAAGTTGCATAAGCCCCTGTCTAATCTCTGGAACAGAAGGTCTTTACCTTTATTCTTGAACCTGTTATTATACCATGTAAAGGAATTACCAACAGTGGGGATGTCATGCAAGTCCAGTTTATTAATGAAGGCATTGAAATCTTTCATGCTTCTTGTAGGTGGGGATTTCCTTCCTTTATACTCCGATACAGAGACCACAGTATTAAAGTCTCCAATGTAAATAGAAGGTTCTGGAGGGGGGTTTTCTAAATCATTCCAAAGAGCTTCCCTCGATTGTCTATTTACACTAGCATATATAAAATAGCAATTCCAACTGGAAGATGAGTGAATATCTGTGATTCTTGCCTGTACAAATTGATCTGACTCTTTTAAACTGATAACATTAAAAATATGGTTCCATAAGATCCAAATTTTAGCATTTTCAGCAGGGTAAACATTTTTGAAGCCTAGATCATGCATCAGAGTGAATATTTTATTTTTTTCCATGCCAAGGCTATATAAAATAGAGAATAGCAATCTTGTGAGACAACAAAAGTGATTTTATTCTATCCAAAGATGTTCCGTAGCCTCTAACATTCCAAACTAGCATGTTTCCTATTATGTTGTATTTGATCATTTAAAACATGAGTTGGTTGCTTTCTGTGAAGATCTAAGGTTTCTTGATTTAACAGCTAAGGCTTTACTGTTAATTGGTTGCTTTTCCTGATTCTTATCATTTTTTTCCGAGAGTGAGATAGGTATTGGTTTGTGTGTGTTAACCTGTGACCGTGAGCTGTGATCTACCTTTGTGCTCTAATCAGTTAAAGCTTGAGCTCCCTTATTTACCTCAATAAGCACTGGCTGAGATTGCAGCTTCGGCTCTTGTGTTAGCCCCACCTATGATGCTCAGTGGATTGTTGCCAGCCTCTGGGGTGACAGGTGTATTTGTTACCAAGGCAATGGGGGGCTCTGTGTGTCTAACATGTGGGATGATTTCTTCAATGGGTGAATTTCTGTCGTGTCTGTAGTTTTATGGGGTACTACTCTTCTTGAGATTCCAGTGTTTCATGGAATATTTCTATTGCTTCCTCCTCATCATCACCCACATTTAAAGCTTCTAAGGTCTGGAAGGCATTTGAAATCCTAACAGTATTTTCTGTTCTTTGGAGGTCCTGGCCGGGTGTTAACTCACTCTGGTGTTTTTTCTTTCTCCAAAAGGTGGTGGTGATTGGCTTAGAGATGTCATCCAGTGAATAAAAGGAAACAGTTCTTTTCTTATGTATACCAGGGAAGGTTTGTACAATACTATTTTTCAGTTGAAGTTCTGTCTTGCTTTGTTGTAACTGACACCCTACATCCTTTTGATTGGCAGTTAGACCCAAGGATTCTGCAACATCTAATTCTAGTGTAGGCTGGGAATCTAAGGCTGTAAGAGGTTCTACCTTATCTGTGGCTTTGTTTACCTTTTTTCCATTTATTGTGGGATTCTGCTTTTTCCTCAGTTCTGGGTGCAGGAAATTACAAGTAGCATGACTATGACCCATTATCCTACACTGAGTACAATACGAAGGCAGTTCATCATATTCAATTGAGTACTCAGCTACTTTGCTACCTATTCCAACCACAATGGTTGATGGCAACTGAGACAGAAGGTCAATCTCAACACACACTTTGATTGCAGGTGGCCTAGTCAGTGCACTAGCTGTAGCATCCATTTTAAGGAATTTACCAATCTGATTACACATACCTATAATAGTAGATGTATTATAGAATGAATAGGGAGTTTATGGATTGTTACCCAAGCTGGAACAACAGATGATTCTGATACGGGGGAGAAGTCCGGAGACCATTTCTGGACTTTCATTAACGAGCCTTGAATCATCCACTGTCCCTTCATCCAGCATCTCTGATAATCCTCACTCTCTTGAAATATGATAAGCACATGGCGGTAATCCATTGATCCCAACTGGAACTTTGATTTGAAACCTATAGACTTGAAAGCGGATTGAAGAGTTTCTATTGATGGCTTTCCTCTGTTGAACTTTCTGACCAAAGCATTCTAATAGTACGATGCCAGTATCTCACCTTTCTCCGGAGGGAGGATAAAAGAAAATTTTCCCTTATATTCAGTGATAGAGTGAAGATTAGGCGTGTCGGGTAAAGAGGTGAATAGTGGAGACGGTTTAGTGTTCAGAGCTTGGAGGAAGCTTTTGCAATTAGAATCTCAAGAGAATACCCCATCTATGCGACGATAATTTAAGTAAAAAATAATCTTTGGAAAGTTATGAATTGTCCTGACAAATTAGTATCAAACACATTTCAGTTGCAAGAGGAATAATCAAAACACCTAGTCCTAATACATTCCCAAAATTAAAATTACAACGTCGATTAGTCATTGGCGACTGTGATGCCAACGAGCTCCGTAAGCTCTCTGATATCACCGGCGACGGTGACAGTGTTTGGGTCAACATCTGGGTCTGATTTATCCATTGCTGCTTTTAACTTGTCCTGCCACGACTTGAAAGCCAAATAAATTTCAAGCCATGCAAAATTCATACTATCTCTTAGTAATTATGAAATTGATGATTTCATGTGCAATATTTTTATTACAATAACACACAAGTTGATGATATTTCGTGCAAAACATGTGATGACTATTATTCATGAGTTTGAGTATTTTAAGCATCCCCATAAATAAACTACTCATTCATGGTACCGTAAGACCCTAGAAATTACCGTGGTGTAATAAAAATGCAATTAGTTATACACGTCTATTCAATAAAAATGCAACAATCATAGAAATGTTTTATTCTTTCCATTTGTTCGAAATCAACAAAAAAATGTTGCTACCCGTGACTTATAAAATTAAATGCAAGACTATCTTCAATGCAGAATTTTTTTGAAATGCAGAATTTTTTTGGTAAGTTAACTTGGAATGCAGAATTTTTTTTGAAATTTACTCGCTCCCTCATTTTTTGATACCCCGTATATACGACAATAATTTAAGTAAACAACAATCTTTGGATGGTTATGAATTGTCATGACGAATTAGTATCAAACACGTTTGAGATGCAGGAGAGATAATCAAAACTCCTTGTCCTAATACATTCCTAAATATAATAACCAAAGTCGATTAGTCATTGGCGACAGTGATGCAAACAAGCTCCGTAAGCTCTCTTATATCACTGGTGAAGATGATAGTGTTTGGGTCAATGGTTGGGTCCGACATATCCATTGCTATTTTTGGTTTGTCCAGCCATGACTTGAAAGCCAAATAATTTAAAGCCATGCAAAATTCATACCATCTCTTACTAAATCATGAAATTGTTGATTTCATGTGCAGTGTTATTATGAATATAAAACACGGGTTGATGATATTCCGTGCAAAACACGTGATGACTATTATTCGTGAGCTAGATTATTTTAAGCATCCCCATAAATAAGCTAGTCGTTCATAATACCGTAAGACACTAGCAATAATCGTTGTGCAATAAAAATGCAACTAGCAATTCACGTATGTGCAATAAAAATGCAACAATCACATAAATGTATGATTCTTTCCATTTGTTCGAAATCAACAAAAAAAATATTTCTTATGTAATTAAATGCAAGACTATCTTCAGGGCTTCAAAATGTTGATAAGTTAACTTGAATTACAGAACATTTAGAAATTTACTCGCTCCCTCATTTTTTTGATTATCTCAAGAGAATTCCCTATCTATGCGACGATAATTTAAGTAAAGAACAATCTTTGGAAAGTTATGAATTGTCATGATGAGTTAGTATCAAACATGTTTGAGATGCAAGAGGGATAATCAAATCTCCTAGTCCTAATACATTTTCAAAATTAAAATTAAAATGTCGATTAGTCATTGGCGATAATGTTGCCAACGAGCTCCGTAAGCTCTCTGATATCACCGGCGACGGCGATAGTGTTTGGGCCAACAGCTGGGCCCGACTTATCCATTGCTGCTTTTAGCTTGTCCTGCCACAACTTGAAAGCCAAATAAATTTCAAGCCATGCAAAATTCATACCATCTCTTAGTTATTATGAAATTGATGATTTCATGTGCAATGTTGTTATTACTATAAAACATGAGTTGATGATATTTCGTGCAAAATATGTGATGACTATTATTCATGAGTTTTAGTATTTTAAGAATCCCCATAAATAAACTAGTCATTCATGGTACCGTAAGACCCTAGAAACTACCGTAGTGTAATAAAAATACAATTAGCAATACACGTCTATGCAATAAAAATGCAACAATCATAGAAATGTATGATTCTTTCCATTTGTTCGAAATCAACAAAAAAATGTTACTACCCATGGCTTATATAATTAAATGCAAGACTAACTTCAAGGCCTCAAAATGTTGGTAAGTTAACTTGAAATGCAGAATTTTTTATAAATTTACTTGCTCCCTCATTTTTTGAGTATCTCAAGAGAATACCCCATCTTTGCGACAATGATTTAAGTAAATAACAATCCTTGGATGGTTATAAATTGTCATGACGAATTAGTATCAAACACGTTTGAGATGCAAGAGGGATAATCAAAACTCCTAGTCCTAACACATTCCCAAAATTAGAATTCCAACATCGATTAGTCATTGGCGACAGTGATGCTAACGAGCTCCGTAAGCTCTCTGATATCACCGGCGACGATGACAGTGTTTGGGTGTGTTTGGGTCAACGGCTTGGTCTGACTTATCCATTGCTTCTTTTAGCTTGTCCATCCACGACTTGAAAGCCAAATAAATTTCAAGCCATGAAAAATTCATACCATCTTTTAGTAAATCATGAAATTGATGATTTCATGTGCAATGTTGTTATTACTTTAAAACACGAGTTGATGATATTCCGTGCAAAACAAGTGATTACTATTATTCATGAGTTTGAGTATTTTAATCATCTCCATAAATAAGCTAGTCATTCATGATACCGTAAGACACTAGCAATTACCGTGGTGTAATAAAAATGCAACTAGCAATTCACGTTTGTGTAATAAAGTGCAACAATCATAGAAATGTATGATTCTTTCCATTTGTTCTATATCAACCAAAAAAATGTTGCTACCCATGGCTTATATTATTTAATGCAAGACTATCTTCAAGGCCTCAAAATGTTGGTAAGTTACTATGAAATGCAAAACTTTTAGATATTTACTCGCTCCCTCATTTTTTGAGTATCCCAAGACAATACCCCATTTATGCAACATAATTTTAGTAAAAAACAATCTTTGAAAAGTTATAAATTTTCATGACGAATTAGAATCAAACATGTTTGAGATGCAAGTGGGATAATCAAAACTCCTATGCCTAATACTTTCCCAAAATTAAAATTACAACATCGATTAGTCATTGGCAACAGTGATACCAACGAGCTCCCCAAACTCTCCGATATCACCGGCGACGGTGATAGTGTTTGGGTCAAATGCTAAGTTCGACTTGTCCATTGCTCCTTTGGGCTTGTCCCGCCACGACTTGAAAGACATGGAAAATTCATACCATCTCTTAGTAAATCATGAAATTGATAAATTCATGTGCACTATTGTTAAGAATATAAAACACGAGTTGACGATATTCCATGCAAACCACGTAATGACTATTATTCATGAGCTTTAGTATTTTAAGCACCCCCATGAATAAGCTAGTCATTCATGATACCATTCGAATTTAGAAATTACCGTGGTGCAATAAAAATGCAACTAGCAATTCACGCCTGTGCAATAAAAATGCAACAATCAAAGAAATGTATGATTCTTTCCATTTTTTCGAAATCAACAAAAAATATGTTCCTACCCGTGGCTTATATAATTAAATGCTAGACAATCTTCAAGGCCTCAAAATGCTGGTAAGTTAATAAGGGATCGAATAATCAAAACTCCTAGTCCTAATACATTCCCAAAATTTAAATTACAATGTCGATTAGTCATCGGCGACAGTGATGCCAACAAGCTTCGTAAGCTCTCCGATATCACCGACGATGGTGACAGTGTAAGGGTCAACGACTCGGTCTGACTTATGCATTGCTGCTTCTGGCATGTCCACCCACGATTTGAAGGCCAAATAAATTTCCAGCCATGCAAAAATTCTTACCATCTGTTAGTAAATCATGAAATTGATGATTTCATGTGCAATGTTGTTATGACTATAAAGCACCAGTTGATGATATTTCGTGAAAAACACGGGATGACTATTATTCATAAGTTTGAGTATTTTAAGCATCCCCACAAATTAGCTAGTCAATCATGATACCGTAAGACATTACCAATTACCGTGGTGCAATAAAAATGCAACTAGAAATTCACGCATGTGCAATAAAAATGCAACAATCACATAAATGTATTATTCTTTCCATTTATTTGAAACAAACAAAACAAATGTCGCTATCTGTGGCTTATATTCTTCAATGCAGGACTATCTTTTAGGCTTCAAAATGTTGGTAAATTAACTTGAAATGCAGAATTTTTAGAAATTTACTCGCTCCCTAATATTTTGAGTATCTCAAGAGAATACCCCATCTTTGCGACAATAATTTAAGTAAAAAACAATCTTAAAAAGGTTATGACTTTTCTTGACGAATTAGTATCAAACACGTTTGATATGCAAGAGGGATAAAAAAATGCCTAGTCCTAATAAATTCCCAAAATTTAAATTACAACATCGATTAATCATTGGCGACAGTGATGCCAACGATCTCCGTAAGCTCACTGATATCGCCTGCGACGGTGACAGTGTTAAGGTCAACGGATGGGTCCGACTTATCCATTGCTGCTTTTGGCTTGTCCAACTACGACTTGAAAGCCAAATAAATTTCAAGCCAGGAAACATTCATACCATCTCTTAGTAAATCATGAAAATGATGATTTCATGTGAACTGTTGTTATGAATATAAAACACGAGTTGATGATATTCCGTGCAAAACACATAATGACTATTATTCAGGAGTTTGAGTCTTTTAAGCATCCCCATAAATAAGCTAGTCATTCATGATACCGTAAGACACTAGCATTTACCACGATGCGATAAAAATGCAACTAGCAATTCACTTATGTACAATAAAAATGCAACAATCACAGAAATGTATGATTCGTTCCATTTGTTCGAAATCAACAAAAACATGTCGCTTTCCATGGCTTATATTATTAAATGCAAGACTATCTTCAAGGCCTCAAAGTGTTGGTAAGTTAACTTGAAATGGATAATTTTTAGAAATTTACTTGCTCCCTAATTGTTTGAGTATCTCAAGAGAATACCCCATCTATGCGACGATAATTTAAGTAAAAAAAAATCTTTGAAAAGTTATAAATTGTCATGACGAATAAGTATCAAACTCATTTGATATGCATTAGGGATAACAAAAACTCCTAGTTCTAATACATTCCCAAAATTAAAATTACAATGTCGATTAGTCATTAGCGACAATGATGCCAACGAGCTCCATAAGCTCTCCGATATCACCAGCGACGGTGACAGTGTTTGGGTCAACTGATGTGTCTGACTTTTCATATCTTCTTTTGGCTTGTCCAACCACGACTTGAAAGCCAAATAACATACAAGCCATGAAAAAATCATACCATCTCTTAGTAATTCATGAAATTGATGATTTCATGTGCACTATTGTTATGACTAGAAAACACGAGTTGATGACTATTACTCATTAGTTTGAGTATTTTAACCATCCCCATAAATAAGCTAGTCATTCATGATACCGTAAGACACTATCAATTACTGTGGTGCAATAAAAATGCAACAAGCAATGACCGTGGTGCAATAAAAATGCAACTAGCAATTCATGTCTGTGCAATAAAAATGCAACAATAACAGAAATGTATGATTCTTTCCATTTGTTCGAAATAAAAAAAAAAACATGTCGCTATCCGTGGCTTATATTCTTAAATTCAAGACTATCTTCAAGGCCACAAAATGTCGGTATGTTAACTTGAAATGCAGAATTTTTAGAAATTTACTCGCTCCCTCATTTTTTGAGTATCTAAAGAGAATACCCCATCTATGCGACGATAATTTAAGTAAAAAACAATCCTTTGAAGGTTGTGAATTGTCATAACAAAATAGTATCAAACACGTTTGATATGCAAGAGAGATAATAAAAACTCCTAGTTCTAATGCATTCCAAAATTAAAATTACAACGTCGATTAGTCATTGGCGATAGTGATGCCAACGATCTTTGTAAAGTCTCTGATATCACCGGCGACGGTGACAGTGATTAGGTTAATAGATGGGTCCGACTTATCCATTGCCGTTTTTGGCTTGTCCAGCCACGACTTGAAAGCCAAATAAATTTTAAGGCATGTAAAATTCATACCATTGGTGAGCGTCGTTTCACTCACCAAATAACCTGCAAATTCAGATTAATACTAATTAGTACAATGATAAGCAGGGTCGATCCCACGAGGAGCAAAAGCAATAATCAATAATTCTTTTCCCTACTAATTTTGAAAACCTTTTTGGTGATGCCACCATGCAAAAATATAGTGATTTTACTAACTCTAAAAATGCAAATGACGACTTTAAAAATATGAGAAACAAATATATATATATATATATATAAATGAATGATATCGGTTAAGAATAACTCATGCTAGTTATTATTGATCATAGGTGCAATAATGAATCAATTCCTACACATCTACCGGTTATAGGGAAGTAGGTACGCTTAACCCCCCCCCCCCCCCAATTCGTTCTTACTTTATCGACAATCAACTAATTATAATTATTTAACTATTTCCCTTACCAAAATGTTCCCAGAAAGTATTCGCTAAACCAGAACACATTTTGATAGCATTAAGTATTAAAAGAACCCAATATAGAAATTACCTAAGTAAAAGCAAACAACAACGCACACTCAATTATTCCCTATCTTGCTATTACAGTCTTAGCTAGTTGGCTGTTTTTCACAAGACTGTGCTACTTACTAATCCCATCCAACAATTATGTATTGGCGGAAATTAGATAGCAGTATTCTAAAAACATTTAAGTTGATCAGGCCTAAACATATTAGAAATAAAATTCAACCAAGAACATGAAAGAATTAATTATAATGCAATTAGGCCTCACAATTTATAAACTAGTATTTGTTAATCTCTGCTGATATATGCATTAGCTAGTCGTAATAATTAAACCAAACAAATAACTAACATAAAAACAAAATATGCTTAACAAATCAAATAACACGAAACAATTGAAACCAAATAATTGTTGTAAGTTGGTCTTGCGCAGGAACCAAAGGAAACAAATCTTATTCTCTGGTGCCTAATAAAACAAAAACTAAACCAAGATTACAATTATCTCTGTGAAGTAGCGTCCAAATATCTTCCAAAGGAAAAGACTCCTCTGGCGCTGGTCTCTTCATGCGTAATATATATACACATCAATTACAAAAAATCATGTCCATATTGGACTCTTTCAAATAAAATAACATTATTTCCAAAATTGAATTCTGATTTGAAGAGATAAAATCAAATCTCCAAATTATCTTCAAATATCTTCAAGACTATCTCCACAAATATCAGTCCAATCTGCTCCAAAATAACTGCTACAATTCTGCTCTACTTTGACTGCTTCATTTGCCATAATTGCTCAATACTCCTTACTCTCCTCCAAATTTCTCTTGATCCCAAAACTGTGATCTGTTACAAACAAAATATTTAAAGTGCACATTAATCACGTAAAATCACAATTAATCCCAATAAAATAGACAACATAATTAACACACATCAAATATCCTCACATTTGAGTCATGCTTGCCCTCAAGTATGAAATGAGAATCAAATCATGTTGTTTATTATAAAGTTCCAAGTATCCCCAACTGACTCTTAGAAAGACTCAAAATAAAAATAACAAAAAGACACTAACTACAACCCAACAAACAATCAAACTCAGCATACCAATCCTTAATTTTTGATTCATAGAAAAACTTTACCTTACTAATAAGAAATGCTCATGTATAACACACTTGACACTCTCACACCTTTCAAATGACATTGGTAAATTTATCCTCAAATCAAAGCAAACTAGCACTCAACTTGGTCAAAATCAGACAAGCATCTAACATCTCTCACGTTTCACACATTCGGTCTAGATGTAAGGGACAGTCACCCAATATATGAATTTCACATGGCAATACTCAAATCATTCAATGCAAATCAGAAAGGTCTTTATTCTAGGTTGTAACGGGGCTAGGGGGAATAAAAACGAGGTAAGGTCCTAAGGGTTCTAAGCTTAAAAATATAAATATACATGCATGCTCTTTTCAGCCCAAAATTTCCTCAATCAAAAAGATAATTTTCAGCCCATCATAAAGTGGAAAAATCTGCTCAAAACTGGCTGTAGTTACTAAGTGTTGGTGCTGGAATTTTTTTTTCTTTCCATTTTTTCTTCTTTTTTTCTGGGCATATCAGCCCCCTTTTTTCTGAATTTCCAGCACCAAATCACTCATTTTATTATCATTTACTGCACTTTTGAATTTAGTACCGCATGGTCACTTCATACATCAAAATCAAGGTACTCATTGATACATCAACAACAAATAATCTAAGAAATCTATCATAATCACAAGCATGCATATATATAGGACACAAAAGAGGGGATAAAAAATAGGCTTTGGCTTCATTTTTCTGTGGCTCAAACAAAGAAAACGGTCAAGGCTTCAAGAGATTTACTAAGGGTGATGTATGGTAGGCAATATAAGCTGTGGGGTTAAATCCTAATGCCTTTCATCATTTTCACACCAAATAATTCAAGTAATGCCATGACTCTCAGAAAAAAGATTGATGTAGAGACTGCTCTACTCTAGCTCAAACCTCACTTTTACTGGGCTCAAATGTTCAATTACTTGTCCTTTTTAGTCATCCCAAGTATCATCTAGGCCAATTTACACCAATTATATTAGACTCATTTACCAAGTAATTTTAGAGGTGTATCAAGCAACCAAATATGTCACACAAGAGCTTTCTCACAAGCAAGTTCAGTCCGTCAAGAAACAAATATATCAAGAATAGTATGCTGAATTTGACTCGACTAAAAAAATAAAAAATATTTTTGTATTTTTTAACACATAAGCAGACAAACATATAATCCTTCTCACACTTAAACCTTGCTTGCCCTCAAGCAAGGTCAGTAAAAATGTAAGAAAGAACAAAACCACCTAAAAAAACTGGACTCAATAAATACAATGAAAATAATATTAAAAAAATCAGGGAGGGGGGAACTTATTGGGAGGGGCCAGCCACATTCCGAAGGGCTAGAAGGATCAGCTCATTCTGCTTCATGATTCTATCCACCTTCTGTTGGAGGCTTTTGAGGTCCTCATTCATAGAGACAAGAGAGATGTGACATGCAGGACTAGAAGAGCACGGGCTAGGATTGCCCGGCGGAGGAAACTGGGGGCACTTGTTAGCATCCAAATAGATCAAATTTGATTCAACCAAAGCATTCAAATTAAGAAGATAAGGAGCTTTCACTAATTCCGGCTGAGGTAAGCCATAAAAAATCACATTTTTCTCAAGGCACATGGCAAGAATATGGCTCAAAGTGACATGGCAAGTAATATGTGTCGCAATGTCAATAATAGCCTTAGCCAACTAGTACCCTAAGTTCAGTTTTTTGTTGGTGTGCATACACCACAAAACGAAAAGGGCTGGTTGGCTCACCTTAGCCCAAGAAGTGGTACGACCAAACACGTTTTGCACGAGTATAAGATGGCAAAGACACAAAGCAGGATCAGAAATCCAATGCACAGTTGACATAGTGGGATCATAAACATCAGAGCATGTGGAAGCAAGTAATTTCCAGGCTGCATTGGGATTGAATCCCGGATAAGTCACGTAAGGACCACAAAAGGCAGACTCAAACTCTTCAGAAAATAATTGCTCCCTCGAAGCTAGACCCAAGGATAAATTCCACTCATCTACAGATAAATGAACCATATTCAGAACAATACGAAAAAATAAGCCAGGCTCAGATGATGTCATGTCATTGGATTTCTCAAAATGAAAGCACGTAATAAATTCTTCAGCAAGTTCTTCATACATAGGAAGAACACAAAAATTCAGCAAAGTAGACCAACCAATTGCAGTAAAATAATTGGAAACTCTATCTGCAATATTTGCAACTCTTAAAGCTGGAATACTCACCTCCCAACCATCTTCGTATTTTTTACCTTTGCGCTTCTGCAAGGCGTCCCTTAGCTTTGGTACCGGAAACTCTCCAAAATGTGCTGGTTCATCGACGCACGCGTGGAGGGGAAAGTCTTTATATGTCTTGACTCCAGACCGTTGTGTGGAAGCAGTATCCACACCACAACTAGCAGTAGCAGATTTTGCCCTCTTGGTGGTTGAGGGCGAGCAATCTGAAACTGGTGTGCTCCTCTTGGCATGCTTGCTCTTCTGTTTGCCTGGTTTTTCTGGTTGACGTTCCATCTCATTACGTTGAACCTCAGAAGGAACCCTGTCAGGAGGAGCAGGAGAGCTCAATGGTTTATGGACTCGCTTCTTGGCCACAGATTTTTGGCGCATCGGATGACCGAAGATCGATGTCGCTGGAGCTGGTATGATAGCTGGGGAAGGTTCAGTTGAATTTCTATCTGCAGGTAGAGTGACTGGTTCAAGCGGCGCGTGGCGGTGCGTGGGTGGCTCGTGGGCGGCACGTGGGTGACGAGTGAAAACAGTGGCTCTGCTTGTGGTAGTGAGTCAGCCTCTTTTGATAACGGATCTGCAACTTCTACGCCTGGGGACTTTGATTCTGGCATTGTCGTGATCGATGGAGCATGCTCCATCGGAGGGGATATCGCTGGTGTGATTGGCCGTGCTGGTGGACGACCGCGGGTACTCCGGCGAGCCATCTTGGTTGGCGAGGAGGCGGAGAGTGGGCGCGAGAGCTCGGCTGGAGTTGGAGAAATGGCTGAACAAGGAGGCTCCGCCTCGGCCACGTTGTCCGTAGGTGGTTGTGATTTCGGCGGTGTGGATTTGACTCCAGAGAATGGTGGCAGAGCTCCTCATCGTTAGCAGCCCATGGTGGATCCGGTGAGGATGGTTGTACGGTGGTGCGGTGGTAGAATGTGTTGGAGCTGGTAAGGTGACATGTGGCGGTGGTTTAAGGTGACAGAGAAGGAGAAAGAATGGTAAATGAAAAAGTAGGGCGTAAGGAGGAAGAAGAGTTGTGCAGCCAACTCAATATAGCACATAAGTCCCTAAAACCTTGGTTGTCTCCTTTGAGACCCCATGACTTCTCATGCTCACCTTTAGCCGAAAATGGGCCTTTTCTTGAGCCCAAAAGCCTTTTATTCAACCCATTAGCCTCCCTTCATAAAGAACTTGCTCATATTTTTCCTCCAACTACAAGAAAATATGAAAAACACAACTTAGAACCAAAAATGCACACAAAGAAACCATAATATATATATATATTTTTTTTAATTTTAAATTTTCAAGTTAAAAGAAAAGAAGGAAAAATTTAAATTAAGACAAAGAAACGATCGGGCTGCCTCCCAGTAGCGCCGTCATTTATAGTCTTGGGCCAGACTGTAGAATCCATCAATTTGGCTGGGTGGTGTTTAGTGGAATTTCACCCGCAATTTCCACCTGAAAGGAATCATGATACAGCTTGAGGCAATGACCATTAACCAGGAAAAGTTTATCTGTCTCCAAACTTTTAATCTCGACTGTTCCGTTTGGCCAAACTGAAGACACCACGAACGGGCCTATCCATTTTGATTTAAGTTTTCCAGGCATTAACCGGAGCTTGGACTGAAAAAGTAGGACTCTCTGCCCAATCACAAACTCCTTGGTTCTCTTATTCTTGTCATGCCACATTTTTGTCTGATCCTTGTACGACATAGCATGATCAAATGCCTCTAAACGGAGTTCCTCTAGTTCTTGAAGTTGGAATCTTCTCTCCTCCTCACACTTGAGGGTTTCCATATTCGCTTGCTTCACAGCCCAAAATGCCCTATGCTCAAGCTCGACTGGTAGGTGGCACATTTTTCCAAACACAAGGCAATATGGAGACATCCCTATAGGTGTCTAGAACGCAGTACGGTATGCCCAAAGCACATCCTCCAACCGCTTGCTCCAATCCTTCCTGGAAGGATTTACTGTCTTCTCTAGGATTTCCTTAATTTCTCTATTTGGCACATCTGCCTGGCCATTGGATTGAGGGTGGTAGGTAGTGGCGAATCGATAGTGAACTCCATACTTCTTCATAAGAGCTTCGATGGTCTGATTCTTGAAGTGAGTTCCCTGATCACTAATGATTGCTCATGGTTCTCCAAACTAGCAGAATATAGTTGATTTCAAGAACCCTGCAACAACTTGAGCATCATTAGTACGGGTGGCTTCAGCTTTCACCCATTTCGGCACATAATCAATTGCTAATAAGATGTAAACATTCCCGAAAGAACTCGGAAAAGGACCCATAAAGTCCATGCCACGCACATTAAATATTTCACAAACAAGCACAGGCATTTGTGGCATTTCATCACTTTGAGAAATATTTCCAGTCATTTGGCATCTATCACAATTCTTAGAAAATGTATAAGCATCTTTATGCAAGGTCAGCCAAAAGAAACCACAATCAAGCACTTTACGAGCAGTACATTTAGGCCCAAAATGTCCACCGCATACATATGAGTGAAAATGTAAAAGAATACTACCTTGCTCATTATTAGGAATGTAGCGTCGAATAATCAGGTCAGAACCAATCCTCCAAAGATACGGTTCATCCCAAATGTAATGCTTGCAATAACTTTTTAATTTTAATTTTTGGGCAGGACTCAGTGTATGTGGAATATCTCCAGTGGTCATAAAATTTACGATATCCGCATACAAAGGATCCGTGTCCAACTTACTTGAATTCAGTACTGGCAGGGGGTTCCGCTTGGCCAAACGGAACCCTGTTGCAGTATACAAGTGTTCTTCGGGAAATGCCCCGGGAATAGGAATATCATCCTCATGCCTGATTAAATGACTTAAATGATCGACAACATGATTTTCTTCACCCTTCTTGTCTCTGATCTCAAAGTCAAATTCCTGCAACAATAAAACCCAACAGATTAATCGAGGTTTAGAATCCTTCTTAGTAAACAAGTATTTCAGTGCAAAATGATCAATATAAATAATAATTTTAGAGCCAAGTAAATAAGATCTCAATTTATCCAAAGAAAAAACAATGGCCAGCAACTCCTTCTCAGTGGTGGTGTAATTGCTTTGTGCAGGATTCAAAGTCTTTGATGCGTAATGAATCACATGGCTCTCCTTCCCTGTTTTCTATCCCAAGACCAACCGCATAATCGCTTGTGTCCCACATCAACTCAAATGGAAGATCCCAATTGGGTGGTTGCATGATTGGTACTGAGATCAACTTGTTCTTCAATAAATCATAAGAAGTCTTGCGCTCTTCATTCATCTCAAAAAGGACATCATCTTGGAGAAGTTTCGTCAAAGGTTACCCAATTTTTGCAAAATCTTTGATGAATCTCCGATAAAATCCCGCATGACCCAAGAAACCACGAATCTCACGAACATTAGAAGAATATGGGAGCTGTTCTACGGTCTCCACCTTTGCCTTGTCCACTTGAATCCCCTTCTCAGAGATCACAAGTCCCAATACTATGCCATCCTTCACCATGAAGTGACACTTTTCAAAATTAAGAACAAGGTTCCTCTTCACACAACGAATTAAGACTCATTCTAGGCGACTTAAACAAATGTCATATGAGTCACCATAGATGCTAAAATCGTCCATAAACACCTCGATGCTCATCTCAAGAAAGTCAGAGAAGATACTCATCATACAACGCTGGAATGTGCCTGGAGCGTTGCATAAACCAAAGGGCATTCTTCTATAAGCATAAGTGCCGAAGGGACAAGTAAATGTGGTCTTCTCCTGGTCCTCGGGGTTCACACAAATATGAAAATAGCCGTTGTACCCATCCAAAAAATAGAAGAAACTATTTCCCGCAAGTCTTTCCAACATCTGATCGATGAAAGGAAGTGGAAAGTGATCCTTGCGATGGCGGCATTTAACTTCCTGTAGTCGATGCACATTCTCTAGCCAGTAACCAGCCTTGTAGTCACCATCTCTCCCTTGTCATTTTTCACTACTTGCAAACCCGACTTTTTAGGTACCACATGAATAGGACTCACCCACTTGCTGTAAAAAATGGGGTATATGATCCCAAGTGAGAGTAATTTCAATATTTCCTTGAAGACCGCATCTCTCATGTTGGGATTGAGCTTCCTCTGAACTTCCCTAGTCTCCAACAGAATGTGGTGCATACAAATGTCTGGACTGATTCCCTTAATGTCTGCCAGTGTCCATCCTATGGCCTTCTTGTATCTTTTTAGCAAGGCAATTAATCTCTCCTCTTGAGATGTGGATAACTCCATCCCAACTATTACTGGAAGAGTATCATTGTAACCGAGATATATATACTTCTGATTCGAGGGCAAGGGCTTTAACTCCAAAATTGGGGCTTTTACATCTAATGGTACTGGTCTGCCGGACGGGTCCGGTTTGGCCAAATGGGACCCCCTCCCTGTACTTCAGAAATTTTTTGAACTTCCATACTTGACCCTGAGAGCTGACTTTTTTGGGGTCTATATCAGTACTAAACACTCTTTCCTGAGAGTATATTGAGTACAACAACTCACTGATCTTCTTGTCACTCAATCCTTGAATATTTATTTCTTCCGATCCCGATGGCAATTGAATTCCATTTCTTTCCTGCAAAATTTCAGTCTCAAGATGTTCTTGGACAAGAGGTTTAATGAGATCAATGGAAAATACATTCTTAGCATCAATTGGCTTTTTCATGGCCTCATCAATACTAAAAGTATACTTTTCACCATAATAATCCAGACAAACAGTACCATTTCCCACATTAATGATAGTTTTAGCAGTTCTCAAGAAAGGACGACCCAACAAAACTCCTGTTATTCCCTGACCACTAGAATGATTCATTTTTGCTGCATGAAAATCTGCTGGGTACACAAAATTATTGACTCTCACAAGTACATTCTCCAACAACTCCTCTGGAAATACACAAGATCGATTGGCCTACTTAATCACTACTCTAGTGTTAACCATTTCCGCTCCATTTAAAGTTTGATATACAGACAATGGCATCACATTTATAGAGTCTCCTAAATCACACATTACAGCATCAATCTTCTTATCTCCAATATAACAAGGTAAGGAAAACATCCATTGGTCCTTGCACTTGGGTGGCAATTTCTTTTGAATTACTACACACACCGATTCACCCATTATTATTTTGATCGAATCCTTTGGCTTCCCTGCAATGAAATCTTTCAAGAATTTGCTAACTGGTGGTAACTTAATGGCCTGCAAGAAAGGAATATTAATATCCATTTTTTCCAAAGATCGTTGTAAAATCCAAAGGCGCTTCCTTTTTCTTTTCTAATCTACGAGGGAAAGGAGGCAAAAATTTTAAGTGAAGGATCATGTAAACTCAACCTCTTACCTACCTTAGCTATTACCTTGGGTTTACCTTTATCTCGGGTCTCAGCATGCTCAGGATTCTCAGAGTTTGTGGTGGCTTCGTCACCTTTTTCCTCCGTTACTTGATTCTAAATTTCTGCCGCAGGGTTCCATTTGGCTAAACCGAACCCTCCGTCAGGATTCTGGTTTGCTTCTTTGTTTGCGGATTTCGACCGTGGCGCACCAACTATCATTCCACTTCTAAGTGTGACCTGATTTTCCATCTCATAAGGGTTCACTTGGACCTACGAGGGAAATCCTCCGGGTTGCTTCATCCTGAGTTCATTCAGAGAATTTGATAGCTGGGTGATTTGCCGAGTATGCTCTTCCAATGTTGATTCGGTCTTCTTGGATTGCTTCACCACCATGTCCATAAACATATCCATCTGTTCATTCAGAGATTTCTCTTGACCTCCTTGCTGGGGCTGGGGGAAAACTGGAGCTTCTCGTTGCATTGGTGAAACATAGGGTCGTTGGTAATGCTGAGGCTGCTACGGCGGGGGACCTTGTTCTGCCCACTGGAAGTTAGGGTGATCCCTACACCTTGGATTGAAATTTTTGGGGTATGGTCCTTTTTTCTATCTCTCATTGAAATTTCCCATAGCATTTGCTTGAACAAGTATCTCTCCCATAGTAAGAATGCATTGCGACGTCGTATAGTTGACTGCTCCACACGTATCGCAAGGCCCTTCTTGTACAAACGCAACCTTGTCAACGACCTTGGATAGTATTTTCTCCATTCTTTCCATCCTTTCCTTGATCTCATATTTTTCGGGAGTGGATGTTTTTGCCACCTTCTTCAAGATTCGTACCTCCTGTTGATCATACTCCTTTTCATAATTCACCAACCTCTTGATGATCTCTCTAGCTTCATTCACTCGAAGGTGAGAAAATCTACCACTACTGGAAGAGTTCACCAAGTCTTTGTTGATGGATGTCATCCCTTGATAGAAACATTGAAGCAACTAGCCTTCTGTCATTCTGTGATTAGGGCAACTGTCTACCAACTTCCTGAACCTCAGCCAAAATATACTCAACGGCTCATCATATTCTTGCTCGATGCTTGTGATCTCCTTCTTAAAGGCATCCATCCTTGTGGCTGGAAAGTAGTTCTGCAAGAAAAATATCTTCAATTCTGCCCATGTCGCAATGGAGTTGGGGGGCAAGCTCGAGAACCACTGGTTTGCTGCTCCTATCAAACTGAATAGGAATGACACCAATTTGAATTGATCTTCCATCACGGTGGATGGCCTCTTCTGAACCTTACAAATCTTGATAAATTCGCTCTGAAAATTATAAGGGTCTTCAGTGCTTCTCCCGTGGAATTTGGGAATTACGTTCAGGAACGCCAGCTTGATTTCAATCTGATTTTCGGTCTCTGGCAGCTGAATAGGATTGGGTGGACCATCTTCACTATTACTAGTTAGTTCCCACATGCATGGGTTATTTGGGTTCTGCCCAGGATTCAGATTTTGGTCAGCTCCGTCCATCTTGATGTCAGTTCCCGAATCAAAGGTAGTTGCTGAAATTGCGATGGGTTCGGTTTGGCCAAACTGAAGGGTCTCGGCAGAAATTCCTTTTTGTGCCTTTGTTCACTTTCTGTTCTGCTTGGCTGTCTTCTCAACTTCCGGGTCGATTATTAAATTCAACCTAGATGATCTGCTCATAAACCAAGCACACTAACACACAGATTAGTAGAAAAAAATTTGAAAATAATTAACTTACCGCTCCCCAGCAGCGGCGCCAATTTGGTGAGTGTCGTTTCACTCGCCAAATAACCTGCAAATTCAGATTAATACTAATTAGTACAATGATAAGCAGGGTCGATCCCACGAGGAGCAAAAGCAATAATCAATGATCCTTTTCCCTACTAATTTTGAAAACCTTTTTGGTGATGCCACCACGCAAAAAATATAGTGATTTTACTAACTCTAAAAATGTAAATGACGACTTTAAAAATATGAGAAATAAATATATAAATGAATGATATCGACTAAGAATAACTCATGCTAGTTATTATTGATCACAGGCGCAACAATGAATCAATTCCTACACATCTACCGGTTATAGGGAAGTAGGTACTTTATCGACAGTCAACTAATTATAATTAATTAATTTTTTCCCTTACCAAAATATTCCCAGAAATTATTCACTAAACCAGAACACATTTTGATAGCATTAAGTATTAAAAGAACTCGATATCAACAGATGGGCCCAACTTATCCATTGCTGCTTTTGGCTTGTCTAGCCACGCCTTGAAAGCCAAATAAATTTCAAGGCATCTAAAATTCATACCATCTCTTAGTAAATCATGAAATTGATGATTTCATGTGAACTGTTGTTATGACTATAAAACATGAGTTGATGATATTCCATGCAAAACACGTAATGACTATTATTGATGAGTTTGAGTATTTTAAGCATCCCCATAAATAAGCTAGTCATTCATCATACCGTAAGACCCTAGCATTTATTGTGGTGCCATAAAAATGCAACTAGCAATTCACGTCTATGCAATAAAAATGCACCAATCACATAAATGTATGATTCTTTCCATTTGTTCGAAATCAACAAAACAATGTCGCAATCTGTGGCTTATATTATTAAATGCAAGACTATCTTCAAGGCCTTGTAATGTTGGTAAGTTAACTTTAAATGCATAATTTTTAGAAATTTACCCGCTCCCAAATTTTTCGAGTATCTCAATAGAATAACCCTTCTATGCAAGGATAATTTAAGAAAAAAATCAATCTTTGAAAACTTATGAATTGTCATGACAAATTAGTATCAAACTCGTTTGATATGCAATAGAGATAATCAAAACTCCTTGTCATAATACATTCCCAAAATTAAAATTACAACGTCGATTAGTCATTAGCGACAGTAATGCCAACGAGCTCCGTAAGCTCTCTGATATCACCGGCGAGGGTGATAGTATTTAGGTCAACGGATGGGTCTGACTTTTCCATTGTGCTTTTGGATTGTCCAGCCAAGACTTGAAAGCCAAATAAATTACAAGCCATGAAAAATTCATACCATCTCTTTGTAAATCTTGAAATTGATTTATTTCATGTGCACTATTGTTATGACTACAAAACACGAGTTGATAATATTCCGTGCAAAAAAAGTGATGACTATTACTCACGAGTTTGCATATTTCAAGCATCCCCATAAATAAGCTAGTCATTCGTGATACTTTAAGACACTAGAAACTACCATGGTGCAATAAAAATGCAACTAGCAATTCACGTCTGTGCAATAAAAATACAACAATCACAGAAATGTATGACTCTTTCCATTTGTTCGAAATCAACAAAAAGATGTCGCAACCCGTGGCTTATATTCTTAAATGCAAGACTATCTTCAAGGCCTGGAAATGTTGGTAAGTTAACTTGAAATGCAGAATTTTTAGAAATTTACTCACTTCCTAATTTTAGGGGTATCTCAAGAGAATACCCCATCTATTCGATGATAATTTAAGTAAAAAACAATCTTTGGAAAGTTATGAATTGTCATAACGAATTATTATCAAACATGTTTGAGATGCAAGAGGGATAATCTAGTCCTAATACATTCTCGAAATTAAAATTACAACATCGATTAGTCATTGGTGACAGTGATGCCAACGAGCTTAACAAGCTCCCTGATATCACCGGAGATGGTGACAGTGTTTGGGTCAACGGCTGGGTTCGACTTTTCCATTGCTTCTTTTGGCTTGTCTAGCCACGAATAGAAAGCCAAATAAATTCCCAGTCATGCAAAATTCATACCAACTCTTAGTAAATCATGAAATTGATGATTTCATGTGCAATGTTGTAATGACTATAGTATAAGAATTGTTGATATCCCGTGCAAAACTCGTGATGACTATTATTCATGAGTTAGAGTATTTTAAGCATCCCTATAAATTAGCTAGTCATTCATGATACAGTAAGACTCTAGAAATTACCGTGGTGCAATAAAAATGCAACTAGCAATTCACGTCTGTGCAATAAAAATGCAACAATCACAGAAATGTATGAATCTTTCAATTTGTGCAAAATCAACAAAAAACAATGTTGCTACCCGTGGCTTATATAATTAAATGTAAGACAATCTTCAAGACCTGAAATTATTGGTAAGTTAACTTGAAATGCAAAATTTTTAGAAATTTACATGCTTCCTCATTTTTTGAGTATCTCAAGAGAATACCCCGTCTATGCAACGATAATTAAAGTAAAAACCAATCTTTGGAAAGTTATGAATTGTGATGACGCATAAGTATCAAACACATTTGAGATGCAAAAGGGATAATAAAAATTCCTAGTCCAAATACATTCCCAAAATTAATATTACAACGTCAATTAATCATTGGCGAAAGTGATGCAAACGAGCTTCGTAAGGTCTCTGATATCACCGCTGACAGTGACAGTGTTTGGGTCAATGGCTGGGTCCGACTTATCCATTGTTGCATCATAGTAGCTCGTTGGCATCACTGTCATAGTAGCTCGTTTAGCACTAAGCTGTGTGATATCACCAGCGACTACTATGACAGTGTTTGGGTCAACGGCTGAGTCCGACTTATCAATTGCCTCTTTTGTTTTGTCCAGCCACGACTTGAAAGCCAGATAAATTTCGAGCCATGCAAATTTCATATCATCTTTAGTAAATCATGAAATTGATGATATCATGTGTAATGTTGTAATGACTATTAAACACGAGTTGATGATATTCCGTGCAAAACTCATGATGACTATTATTCATGAGTTTGAGTATTTTAAGCACCCTATAAATTAGCTAGTTATTTGTGATACCGTAAGAAACTAGCAATTATCATGGTGCAATAAAATGCAACTTATGCTATCTCTCTTTTACGTAATAAAATATCTCCCCTACTTCCATCTCATGCTATCTCTCTTTTACAGGATTCAAAACTCTCAACTCACAGGTGTGATAGGCTCATATGGAAGCCTGGAATTAAAGGTGATTTCACGTTCAAATCAACCTATCTCTTGCTCAGCACCCAGTCAGGTACTACTGCTTCTACTCAACATTTTTGGAACTCGAGAATTGAAAAAAAATCTCCATTTTCATGTGGAAACTGATCAACTCATTTCTACCATTTGATAATGTTCTGCAAAAACTGAGATTCTGCTTTCCTTCTAAGTGTTGTATGTGTAATAACCATGAAGACTCCTTAGAGCACTTTTTCAACTCCTGCTCTTTTGTTGTACAAGTTTGGAGGATTATACATCAGTTCATGGGAATTAGGGACAGGTCTTTCTCATCTGTGTGGGAAAGATTATCATGCTATCTTACTTATCCTGGCTTCAGTTCTTTACATTCTGTCATCATTCGAACTGCCTCCCTAATTACATGCTGGAATCTGTGAAAGATGAGAAATAAATGCCTATTTGACTCTGCCTTGCCAACTACAGTCTTAGTGCTTAATCGTATAAAGGAACAAATTTTCTATACCTTCTGTTCCAAACCTGTTTTCATAACCTCTGCTATTGATTTAAGCATAGCTGATCACTCATTTTTACCTTTGATCAAATCTATTCCAAAGCCAAAAATTTTTTAAATTGCTTGGACGAGGCCATGTAAAGGTTATAAAATTAATGTCGATGCTGCATGGTGTCGTTTCTCTAATATGTGTGGTCTTGGAATGATTATCAGAGATACTAGGGGTTGCTTTATTTCTGCACATACTAAGTATACACAGGCCATTTCCCCTTTGGAAGCTGAATTGAAAGCAATTCAGTTTGCTTTAGAAAATTGTGTAGGATACTCTTCCCCTATTTATGTGGAATCAGATTGTCTAAATGCAGTTACATATGTTGCTGATCCCCTGCATGCACACTGGAAATTGTTCCAATTAGCTAATGATATTCACCAACTTCTGGGGGATATCAATTTAGTGCATATTCAGAGACAAGCTAACTTGGTTGCGGACTCTCTAGCCAAAGTTTGTTTCCAAGCGCAGTCCAGTTCCTCCCACACTAGACTTCATAGTTTATCTAATACCAGTCAAGGTTTAATTAGGTTAGATCAGATAGGTACACCTTCTTTAAGGATGGTACATTGAATGGATGCTACTGATTTGAGCTGTTATTTGCAGGTTTGTGGTATCATCAAACTGATTGATCTTCGTGCGTTGGATGACACACTGTCTCTTTGGACTTCACTGTTTGGACTGCTTCTCTAGCAGGATCATTTTTTGTACATTGGTTGACATTTAGATTAGTAGAGGACAATCTCTTTCAACCTATTTAAGGTGATTCTGACTGACTTGTGTTTCGTTACTACGATTCACTAACAAGTTCGATGAACCTTTCTATGGTCTAAAAGTTTTTGTAATCCTCTAATGACTTTTTACATTATCTTCATTCTTTTGGAAGCAACAATGGTTGCTTCAAGAGCATATGGCTCACTTCTGTATATTCCAACTAGGCTATGGCCTCATAGTTCCTATGTTTTTATGTTTTTTGCAGTTCACGCCTTGGGAAGGCCTAATATATTTTCCCCCATCTATGGATGGTTTAACCTTAAAAAAAACAATAAAATGCAACTAGCAATTCATGTCTGTGCAATAAAAATGAAACAATCACAGAAATGTATGAATCTTTCCATTTGTTCGAAATCAACAAAAAAAAATGTTGCTACCCGTGGCTTATATTATTAAATGCAAGACTATCTTCAAGGCCTCAAAATGTCGTAAGTCATTTTGAAACGCAGAATATTTATAAATGTACTCACTCCCTCATTTTTTGAGTATCTCAAGAGAGTACCCTATCTATGCGACGATAATTTACGTAAAAACAAATCTTTGGAAAGTTGTGTATTGTCATGACGAATTAGTATCAAACACATTTGAGATGCAAGAGGTATAATAAAAAATCCTAGTCCTAATACATTCCCAAAATTAAAATTACAACGTCGATTAGTTATTGGCGATAGTGATGCCAACGAACTCCATAAGCTCTGTGATATCACCGGCGACGGTGACAGTGTTTGGGTCAACGGCTGGGTCCGACTTATCCATTGTTGCTTTTAACTTGTCCAGCCACGACTTGAAAGCCATATAAATTTTGAGCTATGCAAAATTCATATCATCTCTTAGTAAATCATGAAAATTATGATATCATGTGCAAAGTTGTAATGACTATTAAACACGGGTTAATGATATTCCGTGCAAAACTCGTGATGACTATTATTCATGAGTTTGAGTATTTTAAGCATCCCTATAAATTAGCTAGTTATTCACGATACCGTAAGACACTAGGAATTACAGAATTTGCTAGTGTAATTGCTAGTGGTGCAATAAAAATGCAACTAGTAATTCCCATATGTGCAATACAAATGCAACAATCAAATAAATGTTTGAATCTTTCCATTTTTTTAAAATCAACAAAAAATATTTTGCAACACATGGCTTATATTGTTAAATTCAAGACTATCTTCAAGGCCTCAAAATGTTCGTAAGTTATTTGAAATGCAGTATTTTTAGAAATTTACTCGCTCCCTCATTTTTTGAGTATCTCAAGAGAATACCCCATCTATGTGACGATAATTTAAGTAAAAAATAATTTTTGGAAAGTTATGAATTGTCATCACAAATTAGTATCAAACACATTTGAGATGCAAGAGGTATAATCAAAAATCCTAGTCCAAATACATTCCCAAAATTAAAATTACAACGCCGATTAGTCATTGGCTATAATGATGCTAACGAGCTCCAGAAGCTATCTGATATCACCGGTGCTGGGACGGTCTTTGGGTCAACGGATGGGTCCGATATATCCATTGCTAATTGTGGCTTGTCCAACCACGACTTGAAAACCAAATAAATTTCCAGCCATGCAAAATTCATACCATCTCTTAGTAAATAATGAAATTGATGATTTCAAGTGCAATGTTGTCATGACTATAAAACACGAGTTGATGATATTTCGTGTAAAACACGTGATGACTATTATTCATGAGTTTGAGTATTTTAAGCATTCCCATAAATAAGCTAGTTAGTCATGATACTGTAAGACAATAGCAATTACCATGGTGCAATAGAAATGCAACTAGCAATTCACGTCTGTGCAATAAAAATGCAACAATCACAGAAATGTGTGATTCTTTCCATTTGTTCGAACTCAACAAAAAAAATGTTGCGACCCACGGCTTATATTATTAAGTGAAAGAATATCTTCAAGGCCTCAAATGTTTCTAAGTTAACTTGAAATGCATAATTTAAAAAAATTTACTCGCTCCCTCATTTTCTGAGTATCTCAAGAGAATACCCCCATCTATGCGACAATAATTTAAGTAAAAAAAACATTTTGATGGTTATGAATTGTCATGACGAATTAGTATCAACAACGGTTGAGATGCAAGAGGGATAATCAAAACTCCATTTCCTGATAAATTCCAAAAATAAAATTACAACGTCGATTAGTCATTGGTGATAGTGATGCCAATGACAACCGTAAGCTCTCTGATCACCGGCGACGGTGATAGTGTTTGGGTTATTGGCTAAGTACGACTTATCCATTGCTTCTTTTTGCTTGTCCAGCCACGACTTGAAAGCCAAATAAATTTCAAGCCATGCAAACTTCATACCATCTCTTAGTAAATCATAAAATTGATGATTTCACTCCAGCTAAACTTTTTGGCCTTCCTTTGGACTTTGAAAAGTGGGAAATACTTTTTTGCTGCTTTTGAGACAAACCGGCTAAGTGTTGTAAGTGACCTCATCAGTACTTGCACCTCCTTGACTGTTCGTGGGTGGAGAAGATCTATTATAGGTATGGTTTTCTCCGGGTTGGCTTCTATTCCTTTTCAGGATACGTATCCTAAGAACTTTCCTGCGCCTACTCCAACTATTCAGTTTTTAGGGTTAAGCTTCATCCAAATGCTATGCAGTGTGCCCAAAGTTTCCTTTTAATCCGCAGCAAAGTCTTCCACCTTCCTGTTTTCGATAACCATGTCATCAACATATACCTCGACATTTTTCCCTATTTGTATAAGAAATGTGTTATCAACCACTCTCTTGTACGCTACCCTCGCATTTTTTAAACCCAAATGACATTTTTTACGTAAAAAATGTTTTGAAGATTGTTATAAAAGAAGTTTTCTCTGCATCCTCTGGATTCATCAAGATTAGATGGTATTCCTTATACACATGTAAGAATGCTAGCACTTCATACCCTGAAATCACTTCGACTAACTGATCAATCTTCGACAAATGATAGCAGTCCTTTGGGCACACCTTGTTTAGATCTGTGAAGTCAATGCACATTCTCCACCCCGTGTCTGATTTTTTCACCATGACTGGGTTCGCTAGCCACTTTGGGTAGATAACCTCTTTCCATATACCGGCTTGAAGCACTGCTGTAACTTCCTCTTTGATTGCTTTTTTTTCTTATCGCTAGTGATGAAGTGTTGCTTTTGTTTAACTGGCTTGACCGAGTCATTGATATTCAAAGAATGGGTAGCGATACCTAAGTCTACTCCTTCCATGTTCTGGACGCTCTATGCAAAATTATCTTTTTAGCTTCGTAAGACTTCTATGACCCTCTTCTTTTCCATGCATGGAAAATGTTTTCCTATCTTTACGGACTTTGAATTGTCCTCTTTATCTAAGCTAACTGGCTCTGTTTTTCCCCCCAAGTCTACCACTGATTATGGCTGCTCTAGTAACCTACCCTCTGAGACTGTGCTGACTATCTTTGCCTTTTTTCCACAATATTCGCTGCCTTTATTGCGATAACCATGCATTGTCTCACCATTTGTTGGTTTCCTCTTATAGTCGCGATTCCAGCTGGAGTTGAGAATTTCATTACTAAGTGGTAAGGGGGCCATATCACTTTTGTTGCGTTCATCCAGGGTATTTCGATGAGGTGTTAAATGTGCATGGAGCATCCATGACCACAAAGTCACACATGGCCGTACAATTTCTTCAACTTTCTATGATGGTGATGGGCAGCTGTATATTCCCCAAAGGCATTTTTGCTTGCCCCGTGAATCCTACAAGCAAGGACGTGGACTTCTTTAGATCTGTTTGTTTGAAACCTAACCTATTGAAGAAATCCATGAATAATATATTGAGTGCACTTCCATTGTCTACGAACAATCTATGAACTTTCTCATTTCTAATTTTAGCCATAATGACATGGGATCATTGTGTTGTGAAGAGTTAGGTGTTGCATCCACCTCGCTAAAAGTGATTGTCTCGTTTGGACGAAGCCTTTTGTCAATAGACTCTTGTGGTGGAGAATACCCTACCTTAGCCATCCAAGCATTTTTTTTGACAATGACTCTGGGATCCATGTATGCACGGGGTAACATTTTCAGGTACTTCATCCCCTACATCATCATTGTAATCCACTGCCACAGTCATTTTTTTATTCTTTGCCAATGTGGTTGTCATCCCTTGGAGGGGGGATTCCCTATTTCGTTAGCATCTCCATGCAGGGTTCCTATTTCCTTTCTATATTAGATTAAGCCATTCTTCAAGTTTTCTTCAATTTTTCTTCTCGGGTCTCTGCAATACTCAATGTCATGACCATGGTCCTTGTGAAAGGGATAGTAGTACTCCCTGGACCTCTTTTCTGGTAGTGCTAACATACGTGCCAGCTCACAAAACAACTCTTTGTTTGCTTGGCCTATATATTTCCTTGACTTTGTCAGAGGCGTATCTTAGAATGGTGCGCCTTGGAACCCTGGTTCTCATCCTTTGAAAGGAATGTTTCCTTTTCCTTTCTTCATAAACCCCTTTTATGAATCCTCCATTCTTCTCTTTTTGCCTTGTTCCCACTCTATCTTGCAATTTTTCACCTCTTCTGTTTTCACATGCTGCTCGATCATCTTTTGTAGCTCCCTTAAGTTTTTGGACATGTTCTTTGTTAGTTCTTTGTAGAACTCTCATGATCGAATGCCTCCGATGAATGCTCCCAAAGAATATTGGAATGACAGGTCGCGAACTTCCAGACTCTTCGTGACAAATCTATTATGGTACTCCGCCATACTTTCATTACTTCGCTGGGCTATGTTGTTTAGATTTACAATGGTTTTTTTTTAATTTTTTCTTCTAATAGAAGCGGCCTAAAAATAGATCTAACAATTGTGCCCAAAACTTGATACTCCCATTTGGAATGACCTCATACCACGTGATCGATGTCCCTAACAAGAAAATTGGGAATGCCTTGCATATCAATTTGATATTTGCATCGTGAAATCTCATGAAATTTCTATGTGAATGTAAGAATTCTTTTGGATATGTGGTCTCGTCGGAGATTTTAACATGTAAAGGAAGTTTGAAATCCTTTGGCATCTTAGAATCCTGCAGATGTGGTGCCAGGGGTGATTTGTCTGTGTCATCGTCTTCCACTATGTCCCGCAAGTATTCTTCATACTTGAGATTCCCATGCTCCTGACTTACTCTTTTTTTCCAATCTTGGAGGGTTTGGCTTGAGAGTCATCAGAAAATTGGTCAAACAAACTTTCTCTATTCGCTATTAAGAATGCTGCGAATGCCCTCCTTTTTTTTTCTTAGTTATTGTTGGGAGATTCTGCTTCCTCTTCTTCCATCTTCATTTTTTCCTTAATACGCTCCTTTTTCTCTACTAGGGATGTGATCCTGGTCCTGCATGTTTCAATTTCGTCCAGGTGTTTGTTCTTGTGTCTTGTGATTATAACTCCTCTCACTTCTGGTGAACACCATTGTTTACCTAAAGGATATTGAAATGAAAAAAATTTCTCGTTCCCCACAGTCGGCGCCAAATAATGTGGTAATCCAGTCAGGAAAACCAATTGTTGCTCATTCTCTGAATCTCCTTCCCTGCAAAACAAGTCTTGAAAGTGATTCCAGGAGAAAAGCTCTGACGATCAAGTCAGTCCCTCTATTCAAGAATTGGAGTTTCTTAGTATAGTTGCACTTACCTCGATTGGTGTTTGTCTTGTCCTTTTTAAGTGTGGTTCAAGCATGACTCCGCTTCTTTCAGATTCACCATGGTGGGTTTGATTGTGGTTTTGATAAATATGATTCATGTCTGAGAGCTCGATCGTGGCTTCAGCCTTTCTCGATTCGTGGTCTAACTCTTTTTGACCAGCTTCCACCTTGTTTAGTTCATAGCCTATTGTAGAGCCTTTTTATAATTTAGGCCAGCGGCCTAATGCTATAGAGCTTATGGGCTAGGTATACACCACCCTTTATCTTCTTCTTCTTCACTGTTACTACTCCGATGGGACTGCGGCTGTTATGCTGCCAAAACCTCCTCCACCGTCAGAAACCTCCCCCGCTGTTGCAAACCATTGCCACCACCCCTCTGATCCACCACCAACCTTCCCCCACCCCTCCTGCCAGAAACCTCACCCACAGTTGGAAACCATTTTTGCCACCCCTTCAGTCCGCTGCCAGCACATCACCACCTCCACCACCACCAGTCACCACCTCTGCCACCACCAACCACATCACCCCCACCACCCTCTCTGTTTGAAACCCTAGCTAGCTGCTCCCTTCTTCTTCCCCAGCCCCCACTACCTCCGAACCCTTGCTCGCAACACAGCGGTGATTTGGTTGGGGTCAGCAATTTCTCCTGATACAGAAAATCCACCACCACGAGGATACACGAGGGATCAATGAAGCGCATTAGAGAGGAGACAATTCTTGTGAGGGCACAGTGGTTAACGGTGGCAACACTGTAGTGAACAATGGTGAGAAAATGATGAAAACCCTCCGCCGGAAAAGAAAACAAAGAAAAAAGGGGGAAAATGAGGCGAGAAAGAAAATAGAAAATGAGAGTTTCATCTTTTTCTTTTTAAAATTCAAGGGAAAATCATCCATTCCACAAATTTAGGCCATCAGAAAATTGACTAAAAATAGATTGACACTTTCTAAGATTGCAGTGTTATATTGACACTTTTAACCTAGAGTCAGGGTCATTTTAGTACTTAACTCTAAAATAAATATAACCTTTATTTTTAGTAAATCCACCTGTGATGGTGAGGGGTTTGGCAGACCCCTACCCATTTATTAATAAAATTAAAAGGTACATAAAATCTAGCCTACTAGGACATGAGGTACAACCTCGGCATCTAGCTTCACTTGTCCAACAATACTTTTTGGTAGACCTGCAGAATAGAAAATGTGATTTACTGGGTCATTGTTGGCCATCTTAGCAAAAGAATCGGCAGCTCCATTTTCCTCTTTGTAGATGTGGTAAAGTGTGAAGTCCAATTCCTGAAGAAGTTGCCACATTTCTCTCATATATTGTGGACTTTTCCTCGGTATCTTGTATTGCTTGTGCACCATTTTGATCAAAGTGTTTGAGTCAGTTTTCATTTCAATCTTGCTGATGTGGTGCGCTTGAGAGAGTTGAATTCCGTTCAACAAAGTAATGGTCTCGCCTGCAAACTAGATTTAACTTGGTTTAACTTTGATGAAGCAACTATCACTTTACCTTTATGATCTCTGATGATGCGACCTATACCTGCATTTCCATTACTTAGATAAGAACCATCAGTGTTTAGCTTATAATTAGAGGGTAAATTCCATCTAATGATTCTTATTGGTCTCCAGACTTTTGGTCTCTGATATAACAGTTTTGGAAAATTGAATAGATCCTATCTAAATTCCAGTTTGAATGCCAAAATAGTGTCATTTGATACATAATTCTTTTGAATATGTTACTTGACACTAGCTTTATACTCTCAAAATTATAGGTACATCTTGCACACCAAAGATACCAGAACACATGGTATGATTCTGACTAATTTTACAAAGAGTGCATCAGTAGTGGTAAAGTTCCAGTATTAGAAAATCTATCCCACAGGAATTGAAATGTATTTGGAATCAGTCGGAATACTCTATCTATGGAATTCCAGATCTGTTGCACTTGACCACATGTGTTTAAATTGTGGGGGTATAGATTAAGATTCTTAAAGAAAAAGCAACATCTTGATTTTAGATTAGACTGAAAGTCCTCAAGGACATCTGGTAAGGCTACGAGCATAATTAGTAGTTTCCAGTTCATGTAGCTTTTTTTTTATTATATTAGACCGGGTATGTTTGAATGAAGGAATCTTAAGCTTCCTTAGTCTAATAAATTCATAAGCTAACTTTGATGTAAACTGACCACTCTGTGTTGGTTTCCGGATGAATTTATCATCATACTCAGGAAAAATTCTATATTCCAGTTTCATAATTGAAATGATGTTGTCTGGAAGCATAGAACTGAAAAGACTGGCATAGAATGTTTTGTCGAGTGTGAAATCAGTTACAATGAAATCTGGATATTTAAACTCTGAAATGGTCCGAATATGGTCCAAATGGACTAGCTTTAGTCCAGCTTGCATACCAAAAGGAGACAGAACCACTGCCTATCTGAACCTGTGTATTATCCAATGCTATTTGTTGAATCTCTTTGATTCGTTTCCATTTTTTTTGAGGTTTTATGTGTATCACTCATAGACCACATGGTTTGGACCCAAAGAGAGTTACCTTTCTGTAGTTTCAACCATAGTTTGATGGAGAAACTTTTAGTTAAAGTATTTAGGTTTTTAAAATTTAGACCATTTTCCTCTGTTGGAAAACATAGTTTAGGGTAAGATTTCCATATTTCCTTCTTTTGATCACTTTCTGAGTTATAATTCCAAAAGAATCTTGTAAGGGTTTTATGAATCTGAGTTATGATATGTTTGGTTGGCTTCAAGACAGTTATTTAATGCATTGGCCTGGTTGCCAAATACATGTTTTATTAATAGTGCATTACCTGCTGGAGATAGCAATTTGTTGTGCCAATGACTAATTTAACTTTTGATTGAAGTTAACATTCCTTGGAAAAAGGAATTTTTTGTTCTTCCTGTGTAGATAGGGCATCCCAGATATGTAAAGGGTAGGGAGCCTTCTATCATTTTTGTTTCTTATTTGATTAAGTATATGATCCTATTAAGTGTGTTCTTTGAGATGTAAAACGATGATTTCTCAAAGTTAACTTTTTGACATGTGGCTAATTCAAATGACTTTAAAAAACTAATTACTTTTTTAAGTCCTTTTTTAGAGTATTTTAATAGAATTGTTGTGTCATCAACAAAAGAAAGATGTGTGGATGATTTCATCTTGTAGGGTAGCTTATATGGCTGAATATTTCCATATATGAAAAGAAAATTAATGTTTTTAGAAAATGCCTCAGCCATTAAGATAAATAGTAGAGGTGATAGGGATCCCTCTGTTTAAGTCTTCTAGATGCTGAGAAAAAACCTACTATTTTTCCATTTATTAGTAAGGAAAAGAAAGAAGATTTAATCTTCAACATTATTAAATTTACCAGTTTGGTTGAAAACCCTTGTTTGATTAAAATTTATGACAAGAAAGACCATGAAATTCTATCAAATGCCTTCATCATATCCAACTTGGTGATCATATTATATCCTTTTACTTTGGTATGCAAATGATTAGTTAGTTCTTGCATTAAAATGACATTATCAGCTAGTTCCCTTCCAGAAACAAAAGCTGGTTGTTCTGGACTGATTATCAAGTCTAAATAGCTTTTAAGTCTTGTGGAGATTATTTTTGAAAATGTTTTATTTTTGAAATTACATTAACTTATAAGTCTAAGTCTTTGAATGTGGATCACACATCTTTTTTGGGGATAAGTATGATCAGGGCTGATGCGATGGCTTTCGGTATTTCTTTTCCCTCAAAGAAATCTTCTACTGCTAGTTGTACATCAGTTTTCACTATATCCCAACATTTTTAGAAGAAAAAACCAGAGTAACCATCTAGCCCTGGGATTGAATAGCTATCTGACAACACATATTAGTTCTTCTATTGTTATTTTCTTGATTAGATTAGAGTTCATTTCTTCATTTACTACATGTGAAATGTTTTCCAGGATCCAAACAGTATTTACTCTTGCAGGATCGTGTTGTTCTTCAATTAGGAGTTTTGAAAAGAAGTTGATGGCTTCTTTCTCTCTGGCTTCTGGTTGATTTAACCATATGGCAACATCAGGAGAAATGATTTGCTTTTTATGTTTACTCGGAATTGATTGATGAAAGAATTTTGAGTTGGCATCACCTTTTTTCATCCATTTTAATCTTGATTTTTTTTTTTCAGAAAAACTTATTGATTAGTTAGAGTGGGTTTAGTTTTGCCTTAGCAAGATTTAAGGCTTGCAAGTTTTCATTGGATTCAGATTCTTGTAGATCTCGTTCAGCTTTTAACACCAAATCTTCACAAATTTGAATAGAGTCAAAAATGTTCCCAAAGGTGTTCGTGTTCCAGTCTTTTGGGATTTGCTTTAAGTGTTTTAGTTTAAAAGTTAATCTATGCATTCCTCTTTTATTAGTGTGTATATTCCAAGCAATTTCAACTGTCTTTATGAATGCTGAATGATTGACCCAACATTCCTAAAATTTGAATGGTTTTGGATTAAAACTTGGGGATGTCAGAGATATGAAAAATCAGTGGATTCTCTGTCCGGAGTTTTAATCTCAGAATCTGGGAATAAAGATCACCGTAGATTATTAGAAACTCCTCTATCCAATGTTTTCCACACCCTACCTTTTGACCTCATTTCAATCCAGGTAAACAGGCTCCCAGGGGTTGGAATTTCAGACATATTTTGATCATTTAGGAATTTGAGACAACCGCTTTTGAGTCTGAAAATTTTAGACTACCGCTTTTTAGCCTGAAAATTTTAGGAGAAAAACTGTATCTTCGGAGCCTTTGCTCGATGTATTATAAGCTCATTCAAGAGAGAAACAATGCAAGAGTAATTATTAAGAGCTGAAAGGAAATGCATACCAACAGTAAATCTGACCTAGAAACAATGGCATGCATGACAAACCTTTGAAAAGAGTTATTGTATATGCTTGATTCATTCATTCATTCAATGGGTAGGCATCCCGTCAACCGGTTGCTTAAATGTTTGGATTGTGATTTATATATGTGGTGATTTGACGGGGCGTAAGGATTTAAACAGCTCAACAACTCCACCCTCAACGTGTTAGAATTTTCATTCATTTATTTAGGGGAGGTGAGGGGTACTAATCCTCGCTCTGTTTTAACATGCACTAGGGGACGAGAGGTTCTTTACATAATTCAACTTCTAGAACCATTTCATTGCCACATCAGTCGAACTTCTAGAACACGTGGTTTCAGTTTAAATAAATATTCAATCTTCTTTATTCATTTTAGCAATTAGAATCATAAATAAATCACTCTATTTTTCTTTATCTAATTGTTGGAATCACTTTGCAACTATTTCATAGATCTTCTTTGATTTTCTCTATCCTATTCATTAATTTTTTTATTAATATTTAATTTAAATAAATTTGACTATCCAAATAAATTTAAATGTGATATTGAATACTACATTTAATTTTTGAATTGAATGTAATTTTCTAAACTATAATATCTAAACTTAATTTCAATTCATAAAAATTATTTTATGAACCAGAATTAAAAAGAACCAATTTGTGTTTAACAGAATGTAATTTTGATTTTATAAAAGAATCAAAATTTAATTTTGATCCTTTAAAATAAAATTCACAATATTAAAAATTAGACTATTAAAAATTAGAATATTAAAATCAGAATTTAAATAACAAACAAGTATTTTTAAAATGGGGGCCTTAGTTGCCGTGTGGCCCAGTCAGAGGTTACCATGTGGCAACAAGGGGGAATAAAATGGAAACAACATGCGCCATGGCCCATCTTCACATAGGACGGCAGTAGTTTATTATCTATGTGTGGTTCCATGAATTGTGTGGTTCCATGAATTGTGGGGTTCCAAAGTTTCAATTCGGTTCCAGAGCAGTTCTAGTTCAGAACTGGAACCGCTCTGAAACCCTTATTGTACATGCTCTATTGACTTTTTCTTTATAAACTCGAACGCTCATGAATAATGAGTGGGGGACTTTATAATTGGGTCCTCTAACTATTTTGTAGCCCAAAACTAACATGTTTCTTCCATTATAAAACTGATCAAAGCATGTTGATCATAGATAAATGACTCTTGATCTTAATGATTGGTATTGATGTTGGTTGAATGTTTGTCTATTGAACGTGCTAAGTAGTCGAGTTGGGTAGGGAAAGATGGTAGAACAAGGGTAGACATCAAGTATGATAACTGGTACGAGATCCCTAAAGAATATAAAGGCGTACTTTGGACGGAGTGTAAGGTACCAATAAACAATTCTTAATTTAATTATGCTTCTAACAATTTCCTTTGATAAAGACGTTTATTTGATCATGAGTGGAACTAATTTTTGTAGAGGTCGCTCGAAATCGATAGTCCGAATTTGGATATTTGAAGAAAAAGACAATGTCATGATGTCAAAGAGTTGGAAAGAACACAAGTACACCTTTTCTAGAGATTACATATTATGTAGTAGAAAGGGGGTTCGTCCGTGGTTGACTTATACACATATTCAACCGGAAAGTTGGGAAATTCATTAGGGAAGAACCTTGGATAACGAGGAAAATGTTAGTAATTTAAATTATTTTGTATTAGTCCCTTAATATTACATTCCTTTAGTTACTAGATGATTATGACATCATAGTATAGGGTACGAGGGCGGAAAAACAAAGTAATGCATTAAAAAACAAAACACCCTATGGGAAGGGTAAGGGGGGATATGGATTAGTGGCCCTCGAATTAGTGAAAAAATGTTTTGAAAGGGATGTTCAAATTTCCATCGAGGGTAAAGGGGGTGAGCGAGAACGAGGCGAGGTCATCAGTCACACCAATCGATGTTGATGAGATCGATAAGTGTGATCTTTTCTTTAAGATCCGGCAAAAAAAAGGTGGATACGATAAAGCTCCAGTGATTGAAGTTGCAAAATGACTGGTTAGGTCGTATTTATCAATTCTAACTTTAATCAGTTTTTTAAACTATTGTTCATGGAACTATTAAACGTGCGTAGGCAAAGTTAAAGAAAGATCAATTGGAGGGTCGATTCAACCCATCGGATAAGCACGAAATCCTTCGTCAGGCTACAAGTAAATCCAACCACCCAGGTCATGCTAGAGGAGTGGGATCATTTTTTCCCAAAGTGAGGTGTTTAGGATAGTTCAATCCTACGATCGGGATAAACCATTTAGATCCCACGCGTTGCAAAAGGAAACTCTCGTTAGAGACAAGGAGACATTGCAACAAGAACTATTGATTGGAAAGTTGATTGACCACACCAGTCTCCCTCTACCTAAGAATTTGGATAATTTGACACCCAGTTGGACGCCACCATCTAGAGGATCCCGATATTCACCGGAGTTGAGATGATCCAACCTATTCTTGATCCTACCAACAAATGAAGACAATAGCATTGTCAAAGCCATTGTGTTGTCCAAAAATAAGGTTGGTTGAGTTGAATTATTTCATTAATAAGTATTTGGCTTCACATTTATTTAATATATGTCTTGTCTTCCTCAGAATCTAGACATTGCATTTGTGTGAGCTACAAGTTGATCAAGGTGAAAAGGGAAGACCACTACACCTAGCCCACAAATTCTACACCGAGTCGATGCGACATCAACATTTCGTTCCAATTGGTGATGGAATTTGTAGAGTTTCAGTGGAGAACCTCAAGGTGCTCAAAGCCCTATTACCAATTCCATATGGCCATTACAAGCGAGTGGGATCCGCTTGGGGAATTTTTCTTCTAGCTCGTTGCCTCATTTACATGGACATGATTTAAAACATCTAAGTCGATCTTTGAAGCAACAAAGAATAAAAAAACCCCATTACACGGCCACATTTTATTAAGGACTCACCGCATTTTCTGAGGGTCTTTTATGATTTCATGGCCAAACACTAATGAAACTCAACGTACTTATTCTTGAGAAATTATTGCATATTCAGTCAAAAGCAAGAAATCATCGCATCATGGACTAACTTTGAAGACTTAATTCTAACCATATAATAAAAAATGACATATACCCGATTTACAGTTATTCTATCAGAACCTCATGACATGAATCAATCTCCGAACACGGAACAAGTAATGCAAAAGTTCCATTTTCAAGTGAAAAAAGACTCATGCATGTCCGGATTTGATGCCCGATAAAGGAACATGTTCTTAAGCCCAGAACTACATTCTAGATCTTGAACATATACAGCATTCCGAAATTGTAAGTGCATATAAAGTCTGAGTCTCGGATCCACAGTTCTGTGGTTTGAACTACATAACACTAGTGGGGGAAAGACCATTAAAGGAGATTTTATTAGACCAGAGAAGACACTTTTAAAGTGCCTTCTTTGGTCGTGCCTTTGATTATCTTCAATTAAAGGTGGTTCCTCTTTCTATGGTTATGCCTTTGATTGAAGACGATCAAAGATGATAGGGTCCGAAATAGGTTCCAAACTCGAAACCTATTTTTGCCCTTCCAAAAAAAGAACTGCCGGTAACAAAATGTTTCTGCAGCCAAGCAACAGATCTGCATCATCGGTGGAGCAACACAACACAAAATTAAGAAAGGAATATCAAAGAAACTTAAACTTATTAATGAAAACAAAATAGACTTAAATGAACATCAAATAATGAACGGAGGGAATTGGAGCAGCACCAGCAACCAATCAAGTGGCGGACGATGGGAACTAGAGTGGCAGACAGAGGAGGCATAACACCAGCAGTGGAATTGGAGGTCTTCAGCAGCGCGGTGGCGTGATCTTCATCAGTCGTGCATCTGATGGTGGCGGCGGGGTTAGAGGCTTCAGTGAAAAGATGAGCAACACCAGCAGTGGAATCTGGGGTCTTCAGTGGCGCGGTGGAGGTGGTCTTCATTGGTGGAGCATCTAACGGTGGCGGCAGTGTTAGAGGGGTCGAATGGGTGGAGCCAATCAAGGGGTGGAGGCGACGGAGGGTAAGGCGGTGGTGTGAAGCGGAGAAGGAAGGAGATGGTCGATTGAGAAGACAGGAGGAGAAGAACGGCTATGGTTTGGTAAAATGAAGGTTAAAACCTAAGAATAAGACTAAGTAAGAAAATCTAGGGCCATAGGGTACTGGTTCAATATTGAACCGCCTTTAAAAAAAGTGACTTGGAATAGAAATTCAGAACTTGGAACTGCTTTCGGCCCTTCTAAAAAAATGATTTTAAAAGTGGAACTAACCGCCTTTAATCAATCACCATTAAAGGTGGTTATGCATTTAATCATTTAGAACCGCCTTTAAAATGGCCTGTAGGCATGCACTTTCGAACTCGGTACCCTTTTCGGACTTCAATTAATAGCAGTTTTCATGGAACTGCATTTAATTAGGTGCCTTTAATAGAGCTCTCTATAATAGCGTACGGATTCGGAGTCTCAGTTCAACAGTTCCACACTTAGAACTGCACAAGGAGTCTGAGTCTCGGATCAATAGTTTCAAGCTTGGAAGTTATTAAAGGCGGTTCCAGATCAACGAACAATGGTGGTTCATAACCGCCTTTAATGGTGTTCATTCAAAGGTGGTTCCCAGAATCGCTTTTGATTGAGAAGAATCAAAGACATGACTAGAGAAATCACTCCCAAAGTGACTTTTCTAGTCCGAAGGAACCGCCTCTAATAGGCATGTTCTCCACTAGTGATATAAACTATGATTGCCTTACAACAAGGCACCAAAATGGCCTTTCCTCCTTTCTCCCCACTTTGCAGACACGATACACCCTAATATTACCACCCTATGCTCGAAGTGACAGAAGCAGGGAAAACACCTGTGGATTCACTTGGCACGGAAATTCCCAAAACCACATGGGGGAGAATTGATAAGTGCCCACAGTTGCACATACATCTATAAAATCATAAGCCCTACGATACAAGTGAAAACTTTCCTCGCTCTCTTGCCATGTCAGAAAAAAAACAACCTCGTATAACTCACCCATCCCACTTTCACCCATTTGTGACCTTTTCAAAAACCTACATACATAACACCTCAACACAAAAAATTTTCAAAACCTCAACAACATTAAACATAATAACATTTTTACACAAGCCTACATCTAACACACCTCCGCACAGAACATTTTCAAAACCACAACTGCATTAGACATATTGACATATTTTACAATGAAAGATCAAGATACGCAATACGTCGCACATAAATCTAAGTATATTACAATATTTTAGCCTTAGATATGGGTTTCATTTTGTAATTGAGAGAAATTGATGGCATCATATAAATACCAATTTTCTTTAATATTTTCATTTTTATTTATTTTCTCTCTCTCAACTCTCTCGCAAGTCGAAACTCTGCCTAAATTTTTTATTTTTGCCTCATTCAACCTCCTTTAGCCATTGTTGTTCCACTATAGCTTGCCTTTCATAACCTCCGTTGCAATCAATTTTGCCTTTTCTCGTACCTCGTCACAACTGCGGCAATTCTACCATAACTGTGTAACCTCTATTTTATATGGTTCCCAAGCATGATTGGGCTTGGGGAATGTGCATAGACTTCACAGATCTCAAAAAAGGCTACCCCAAAGATAGTTATCCCTTGCCCTCCATTGACATGATGCTCGAAGAAATAGCAGGATATAAGGTGCTAGCAGATTGACTTGGTGCTCCTTAAGAACAAGTGAGAGGATTGGGGGCAGGGGAAAGCAAAGCCCAAATAAAAAATAACGCTCATAAACAGCGCACCTACCAGACCTCGTATCCCTAGGGTTTTCATCTTCTCAAAGGGCCTCCAACCGTAAGTTCTTAGGAAGCTTAATAGAAAGTGGAAGGGATGACAACAAGTAGGAAATCACCTAAGGGTCTGGCTGGAGATTTTGGGAACATGGGTTAAAATATTCTCAAAAAAGAAGCGACGATTCTCCTCATCCTTCTGGACCCTGGCCTCCCTCAAAACCCTGGACCTCGAGGTGACCCATTTTTTACGGTAGCCCTTAGGTGGCAACGGAAAATCGGTAGAGCTCTCTCTTCCTCCCCTACCAGATGAATTGGAAATGGTGGCCGATAATGGAAAGATGCTAGAATCTTGAAGGTGGGAGTTTTCAACTCTGCCGGTAGAGGAAATGGTGGAAAAATAGGCCGGAATCGAGTTCTTTCCCCCCCCCCAGTGGTGTTTGCAACACTTTATAAAGAAAGAGAAATGATCAAATAAGGGAAAACTTACTTATTCTTGGTCAGTGTATTTGGACAGAGTTATCTGAAAATGTTAGCGAGGAGGAAAAGTGCCATGATTTGCTCTAAAAGAGAGAGAAAGAGTTTGAAATTTGAAAACTGGTTTGAGTGAAAAGTAATCCAAAGCGTAGAAAGCGTCTTATATAGAGGGAAGAAAAGGTAATGATTACCTCGGGCCGCCAACCAGTAATTAAATATACAAGTAAATGAGCCACGTGGGTGAGAAATTCTAGACCCCATGCGCTCAAGACTGGACCCCATGTGGATGAAGCCTAGACCCCTCATGTAATGGATGAAGTGGCCCGCGTAAAGTTAAGCCTAGACCCCACGCGCTCAAAATTATGAGTGAGCATCACACCCTCATGACTTTTCCACTTCTCACGTCGGAGCCCTCTCGAGAATAAGGAGATCGCGCTCCCTCTCTATTCCTTACTATAGAGGTCTAAAGACCCCATGTAAAATTAACGGGGCCAAAGCCCCGCTCTCGGACTCTAACACATATTTGAAGGCTCGGGGCCGAACCCCCATGTTCCTTAATATTGAGGCCCGAAAGCCCTGTGTAAAATAAATGGGGCTGGAACCAGGAACTTGAACTGTAACACAGATTAGAAAGCCGAGGGTTGGACCCCCAAAGAAATTAATTCACTCGAACAACAAATTTGAAGCTAACCTAGAGAACCTCAAATCCACCCTTGGATCGAACCCCCAAAGCATTACAGGGGCTCAAAAATGTTACCCATAAATCAGTGTGGGGTCTTTGAAGTCGCACCCCTGCTCAACAGTAAATTCGAAGCAACCTCATCGAAGGGTAAATCTCCAAATTCATAGGGGCATACCCAAATTCAAACCCAAGCTCTTGGGATAAATTCAAATGCCAAGCCCTCAACTTTCCAGGGGCTTATTGATAATGTGTAAATTTGTACTGGGCTCAAGTTCCTAGTCTAGCCGACCTAGGTCTCCTATTTTACCCCTTGGGTAATATCCTTTGGGTCGGCCCAAGGGAGAAGTACTTGCTCCACAAGCAAACAAAATAGTTTCCCTACTTGCTAACCTATATAAAGGCTAAAGCTAACCCTACAAACATAACTATTCATTCCCAATTCAACAATTGCACTATTGTTTGTTGACTTAATCGTCGGAGCCTCTTCCCCTCGGAAACCTCTGGGGGCTTTGTCTTGCAGATCCCAGCTACAATGGTGGCACACACAACAGCGGTAAATGGGGGCGCATCACAACCCTTGAAGAATGATAATTGATTCATTGTATTAGAGATTGTTAATTAATCTAGATAGGAATACTATTGTAAATGTAAGTTCCCAATGGAAGAATTTTGTTCAATGAATAATGAATATGCTTATGTTTACTCCAATATTTCTATGAAAAGCACTTGTATTTATCATATATCTTCATTTTTGGATCAGCTGTTGAGAGTCCCTCTTGTGTTTAAAGTTGAAAATTATTTGTATGCTTTTTATACAAAGTATGCAATGCTTTTTGTGACCCCTCTTTAATTTAAATCATGGAAATCTGCTCCTGTGTTAGAAAACAAATTAATAGAGGTTTTAATGTAACTAGTACATGCAGTACGGTTTTAAATGTACTCCCTTGTTTCAATAAGAGTTGAACACTTACTAAAAATGGATTTTTTTTCAGCACATGCAAAAAAATGGAATGGGAAAAATTCAACTTTGGTCATTTTATCCCAATAGCATTTTAGAATTTACCCCACATATCTTCTTCATTTTGCCACCCTGATCAAATTATCCCATTCACTAACCCAAATCAGATTAACCTTTCCCTCCTTATTTTGTGAATTGGGTTAAATTTTGTAGCCTAGTTCTTGACCCAAATTTGAAAATTCCCTTTCTTAAGCCACCATATAAATAAAAACAAAAGCCCACCTTGAAACCCTAATGGAGAATCATCTCTTTCAAACAACCTCCCCCCTTTGACATAAACTGTAGGTAGCAACCCATCAGCGTCATCTGCATCGCTGCGCCTAGGCCCATCAAACGGGTCGGGTCACCCGTTGGATAACCGTTATCCATATACTATTTTCACTTATTGAATAAGACTTATTGGATAATGACCCATTGGGTTAATGGATACAATTGGGTTGTAGTTATTGGGTTTAGTTGAGTTGGATAATGGGTTACCCATCGGATAAGTTATGGTGGGTCGAGTTGGGTTGGGTAATGGGTGACCCGTGGATAATTTCATATCATAGTATAACTAAATTTTCACAACTTTGATTATGAATAATTTAATTTTCCCCTAATATATAATCATTTATTATATTATGTACATTATATTATATTATATTTAATAAAAAAATATATAATATGTTGGCTTTGTAAACTCAACGAAATTAACGAACAATATTAGTTGGGTTCGAGCTCAAATACTGTACGAGGTTGAATATAGTACAAACTCGAATGATGTACGAGATTGAGCTCGAATATTGTACAAACTCAAATATTGTACGAGATTGAGCTCGAATATTGTACGAACTCAAATACTGTACGAGATTGAACTCGAATATTGTATGAACTCGAATACTATTCGAGATCGAGCTCGAATACTATACGACATTGAGCGCGAATATTGTACAAACTCGAATACTGTACGAGATTGAGTTCGAATACTGTACGAGCTCGAATATTGTACGAGCTCGAATATTGTACGAGATTGAGCTCGAATAATTTGTGAATTATAATTTGTATAATTTGTGAATTATAGTGAATTTTTATGTTAAATATTACACATGCATTTAATTGGGTAATTTTTTATATTTATTGGGTATTTGTTAGGTTCCCATTGAGTTAACATAAAATGGGACCCATTGAAGTCAAAATTTTACATTAACATAATTATTCTCATCTCGCCCAATTCTAAAAACTAATGAGTATTTATTACCCGGCCTCATTGGATAATGACAACTTGTTACCCAAATCAAAATAAAATACTGAATGATAACTAATTGGATTAATTATATAATGATTTATTGGATAATATATTTCAACACATTGGGTCATATGAGTTGTCTCATGAGTTACCCAATGGGTTATCCATTTAATGACCCAACCCATTTATGATCCAACCTATTATGACCCATTCGACAATGGGTTAATTGGATAAAGACACATTGGATAAAGAGTTAATTGGGTTTGGATATTGAATTGATCCAATTAACCCATTTGATGGGCCTAGCCACGCCACTGATCATTGAAGTGGCGTTGCTGACCGCTTGCCACTGAACACCCAAGCCCCACTCTTTACCACCCAAGCCCCGCCTTCTAACCATCTAAGCCCCTTCGTTGACCATTCAAGCCCTCCCTCTGAGTACCCAAGCTCTGCCTTGTCCTCTGCGTTCTTGAAATATTTCTGCCACGATGACCCATCCAAACCCCGCCTGGTCCAAAAATTAACCTCCTCTTCCCATTGAATCTGAACCTTAATTCATATATGAGCACCACGTCGATGACACCTTCATCAATGATATGGAATGGCTAGATGACGTGTTCTCCAGGCCGGTTGACACTATTAGTTTTCTTCGGTTCCCGGCGACAGAATGTCAGGCGACAAAATCCCAAGCGGTGATGGTGCAGGATTCATTGGCACCGACACGATGCTTTCAAATCCCATGTCACTGGAGGTCAATTTTTATCACACAAAGATAGGTCAGGTCCAGCAGTTGCAATTTCATAGATGCTGAGAGATAGCCCAGCGTTGCCAACACATACAAATCCAGTGAGGAGGCAACTTACAACTAATTGGAGGACGATGCTTTTTTTCCAACTTCACAGCTGATGATGGATATTAAAACGATAAATATTTTTCACAAAAGTATATTTATGACTTGAACGGGGTGCCAATCATCTTGTCCGAGGTAAATGTTTTCCGTTAGATTTGTTTGCTAAAAGATATTATTATAGTGTTGATACTCTCTGATATTAGTGTTAGTATTTAGTGTTTGTATGAAGACTCTACTATCAGTTATTAGTTGCTATTATCAGTTCCTTTCATATTTTTATATGGAGACTCTATTTATTTCTTAGTTCTAGACTCCTCTCAGGTACATCCTTTGGTCCACAAATTGTTATAAATTCAATATCGAAGTGAAAAATATGGAAAATCTCCTCCTAAAGCATTAATGCATATGCGGAAGGTCATCTTCCCTCTGTAGGTGCGATATTCAAGTTCAAAAGTTTTCATTTCAAAAAACAAAATTGTGTGGGACTAGGTGTTTGTATGTTTTATATATGTGTGAATTGCATGTGGCTATCATGTTTATATATGCATTTATTTTGTGAAACTTCATGTGGATGTCTTGCTCAGCCTATATGTGATTATGTGCATGTGGTTGTCCTGTTCAACCTATTTGTGAATTCGATAACTACCATTTCATTCTAATAAAATTGAACACAAATGTTTTTCACTACATCTATGGCTGAATCGCAAACACGCTAACAAAACCTAGCTTTGTGTTTTCATCCTTTAGGCATGCCTACCCCTATCTAACCACAAGGAAAAACCAAAAGGCAATTGAAACCTCCTTTCTAACCCATAACTTTTTGAATAATTTACTCAAGACCCCTTGCATTATTAGTTTGTATCAAGTGTAATAAGCCCTCCCTAACCAATTCTGTGTCAACCTCTATGTCACTTTGTAAAATACCTTGTAGTTGGAGTGCATCTTTTTCTTCATAAGTGGTAGCTTGTAATGGTTAGATCCCTTGCATATCATTATCTCCACCATAACACATTGTAGTGTTAGAAACACTTTGTTAAGTTTTTCTTGCTCTAATTCTTCAAAAGTTGCTTTTGTGGCTGAAATGAGTTAATCCAATATGTGAGATTTTGTCTTCAGCTGCAAACATTGTATTGAATTAAAAAACCCAAATCTAAGACATTCAAATCCGAGTTTTTTGGTGGCTAAAAACCTAATCTTATGTTGAAGCCGTTCGAACTTGCAGTCATTTTGAATTCAGCATCACCATCACATATATGAGGCCTTGCAAACTGGTAATGGCCATTTCCTTTTGATTATTGGGACCAAGTTTGTCAACATGAACTCTTTAGTGACATCATGTTCAATTAATGGAATTGGTTTGGTTACCAAAGTACCGGCTGGTTTATTGTTGATTGTCTTCTTTGCACCCTCTTCATGTGAGAATGGAAAAATCTGTATTTTTCCATCAAACAGTACCTCCCCCTCATTGTTGATGATCGCCCGACGTATGATACAAAGGAATATTATTTTCTTTATATACATCTTGTTTTGAACCGTACAATGAGGCTCTTCCTCACCCAGAAGAAAATAGTACTTCTCCACGACTCTAATATGTAAAACCATTTCTTGTCTATATGTATAATGTGATCATATCCATAAAAGATATTTTCCCTACACTTGTATTGGTGTAGGTGTAACTTAGTGATCAAAGGGCTGAGAGTAGCTAGGCCTAACCCAATATTATCCTATCCAGTGCCAGCCCAAAGCAAAAAGCATATAAATGCAACGAACATAGGGATTTCGGATCGTGGCAGAGAACGTGGACCGCTAAAGATGGGACATGCAGTGAACATAAAGACCATGACCGAAGAACGTGGCAGGAGTGGCTTACCCACGATCTTGAGTTTCTAAGAACGAGGAACTACAAATAAAATTAGCCTACAAATACAACAACCTCTGTAGGAGATAATGTAAGCGCTACTAAATAGAGAAATTTCATTCCTTGAAGAGAGGACTAACTTGATCGTTAGTGGTTCTCTCCTAGAATCACTTCCGGGGATGCATTTGTAGGTAAAGGAATTTTAAAAAATGAACCAAGAAGAGTCTACATGGATAGGCTACCACATCATTTGGCGACGACTCTGGGAAATGGATTTTTTTTTCTTTTCATTTTTAGGTTGCTCAGGTAAGCATTGGCATTCACTAGAAGCACAAAGAGCCACAACCATCAGTCACAAGAGCAAACGTTGGGAAAAAATGATGGAACATATCACCAACAGCATCATACACCTAGTAAAGAGAAAGGGTTCAGTAAAGAAGAAACAGAGGAGGAGGAAGAAGAGGCTGAATCTCCAAACAACAACTGTGCCAAGGAAAAATAGGTGTTCCCAGCATTCTTAGAAGCAAACTGGGAAGACCTGTACGATTAATTCTTGAAGACTCTGAGGAAAAAATACCCAAGGTCAGAGAAAAGGGTAAATCAAGAACGTGAATGTCTCAACTATGAAGAAGAGCTTTGTGACATTTTCACGGAAGATGATGCATATAAGTCGCCCCTCCCACTGCAATTATGACATTTCAAGATGCTTAAAGATTTCATGCTTCCTCTACACGTTAAAGTTTATGATGGTACCACGGATCCAAAAGAGTTCTTGCATTCATATAGAAATAGCATGATATTCCGAGACGTGAACATAGAACTAGTTTGCAAAATGTTTCCCATCTTTCTATTAGGCACTGCGATTACGTGGTACGGAGATCTTCCACACGGAAATATCAAGTCTTGGCCACAACTGTCAGATTTATTTTTGGGACGTTCTACCAAAAGCAGAAGTTAACTATAACGATTACGGATCTCAACAATATAGCACAGCGAAGTGATGAAAGCCTCGCGGAATATCATAGCCAATTTGTCACGGAGAGTTTACATGTTTGAGATTTGTCATTTCAATCTTCATTGGGTGCTTTTACAGGGGGATGAGATCCAAAGAATTCTACAAGGAACTAATGAAGAATATGCCGGAAAACCCAAGGGAACTACAGAAAATGATTAAACAACATGTGTGAACAGAGTAGGTGAACAACCGAAAGATAAAAATGAACGTGGTGAAAAGCAAACAATGGAGGATTCACAAAAGAACTGGGCTAGAAAAGGAAAAGTAAAATCACTTTCAGAAGAGGAGAGCCAGGCTCGCAGGGTTTGCCATTTCAAGATACGCCTCTAACGAAGACAAGGAAAGAAATATGGCTAGCAAATAAGTATCTATTTCGAGAACAAGCAACAATGATCACACCGCCAGAAAAAAGATCGTGAGAGTTTTACTGTGCCTTTCACAAAGATCATGGCCATGGCATAGAGTACTACAAGGACCTAAGAAGATAGATTGAAAAAAATCTGGGGAATGTCAACTTGGACCAATATAGAAAAGAAGCAACAAGTCAGTATGGGATGCAAGCAAGACACCGCCCATCTCTACGAAACCAATGTACTACGACGACAATGGCTAAAAATAAAAATAAAATAACGACGGTTGTAGAGTATAATGACAGTGTGGATTGCGAAGCACTAGAGACAATTATCTTCTCTATACATGGATTCACAAAGTCGTTGTCCAACAATGCGTGGAAGGCCAAGGCAAGGTATTCTCCTCCACAAGAGCCAGTCGATAAAAGGTTTTTCCAAACGAGCAATTACCTTCAATGAAGAGGATGTAGTACCCAACACCTCGCTGAACAACGACCCCATGGTTATCATAGCAAAAATTGGAAATGCAACTGTCCAAAGAGTTTTCGTGGATGACGGTAGTGCGGCCGAGATACTATTTGTCGATTGCTTCAAGAGAAGAAATCCAAAAAAAGTTCACATCTTTGCTAGTTGAATTCACAGGGCGAGTGGAAATGCCTCTAGGAAATATACAGTTACCTGTTACAATCGGGGAAAGTGGGAAAAATTGCATAACCATGTGTGACTTCGTGGTAATGGATACCCCAATTACATTTAATGCTATATTTGGAAGACAATGGATGAACAGATCTAAGCCAATCTGGTCCCCTTATCACCTCGTAATTAAATTCCCAAAATCACCTAGAGTAGCAACAATCACGTGAAACCAGCAAGCAGTCAGGTAATGCATAGTTATAGCAATGAAGGTAGGAAAGATAGGAGAAAAGGCAAATTGGTTAACACTATTTCAAGAGGAAGCTTACTAGAACATTCGAACAAATCAGTCGACCTAGGTGAAGAAACAGAGTTAATAAACCTAGATGCCAAAGATGACTCCAAATGTGTAAAGGTTGGAAAACATCTTCCAGCTCAAGAAAAAAAGCGAAGGTAATTCAAATCTTGCAAATCCACGGGGATATGTCCGCATGAGGTGTACAGAACATGGGAGAAGTAAGCCTAGAAATTTCTACCCATTTGTTTAATGTCAATGGCTCAGTTAAATCGGTTAAGTACAAATAGCGTTTCTTTTCTAGCGGTAGACTAAAAGTGATCAAAGAAGTGGTCATATCGCTGTTGTGAGCTGGCATAATAAGGGAAGTCATATACGCAACGTGGTTAGAAAACCCAGTAATGGTGAAGAAGTCAGATGATGCTTGGAGAATGTGCATTGATTTCACAAATTTGAAGAAAGCATGTCCAAAAGATTCCTATCGTCTTCCAAAGATCGATCAACTGGTGGAAGCGATCTCAAGACACGAAGTCTTGGCATTCTTGGAAGCATACAAAAGATATCACCAAATACTGATGAACCCGGATGATGCATAGAAAAGATCATTTATAATAATCTTTGCAATGTTTTGTTATGCGAAGATGCCATATGGGATCAAAAACTCGGGAGCGATATACCATAGGGTGATTGACCAGGCGTTTAGAAGCCAAATATGGAGAAACATTGAAGTGTACATTAATGATATGGTGATCAAGAGTAAGAAGGTAGGAAACTTCACTGAAGACTTGAAAGAAACTTTGGACACCTTAAAGGCAATAGGGGTTTAGCTCAACCTTAAAAAGTGTGTAACTGGAGTGGGGGCTGGAAAGTTCTTAGGGTACAAGGTTTCCTCAAAGGGTATAGAAGCTAACCCAGACAAGATCCAAGTCATAGTGAATATTCCCCAACCGTGAATAGTTAAAGAAGTACAAATCTTAATGGGATCATTGGCAGAGCTTAGTCGTTTCACATCAAAAGCTGCACAAAATCATTTTGTAATCTTTGAAGTGCTAAGAAAGGCAAGAAATTTTAGCTGGAGCGAAGGCTGTCAGAGAGCATATGAGGGGTTAAAAGACTAGCTTCAAACGTTGCCAACGCTGAAATCGCCCGTACCTAGAGAAACATTGTACTAGTACTTAACAATCTCACAAAACGCTGTCAGCTATGTGTTAATTCTCTTGGAAGGGCAAAGACTGGTTCTGGTTTATTACATCAGCAGAATCCTACAAAAGGCGGAGACAACATACATTCCTGTAGAAAAGTTAACCTTGGCTTTGGTCTATTCGGCGTGAAGATTAAGAACATACTTTAATAGCCACAACTTAGTAGTTTACACATGGTTTCCGATCGAGAACATCCTCTCTAAGCCGGAGTCTCCGGGAAGATTGGCAAAGTGGGCTCTGGAACTAGGTCAATTTGAAATACAATTTCAATTTAGAACAATAATCAAAGCTCAAGTGTTGGTAGACTTCACTGCAGAGATGACAAGCGAAGAGACACAGAGAGCGAGCATCTATAAGAGTTTCACAATTGACAAAGGTAAGACAAACTGGGAACACGTAGCTTGGACGTTGTTCTTTGAAGGTGCATCAAGCAAGGAAGGACGCAGAGCAAGACTGCTTTTAGTAGACCCAAATGGGGGTGAACACAGACACTCACTACAATTCGACTTCTTGCTTATCAACAATGAAGCAGAATACGAAGCTCTATTTGTGGATTAGATCTTGCGGTCAGAATGAAAGTAAGGAGTGTCCGGGTATCATGTGATTCACTAATTGTAGTCCAACAAGTGTGAGATGACTATGAGGTATGAGAAGACCAAATGATGAAATATTTGGTGAAGGTGCGAAAACTTATAGCCCAACTTGAATATTTTGACATAAACATGTCCCACAATGTGAAAACACATAGGTGGACGGATTAAGAAAGCTAGCGACTGGAGGATTTGATTCCCTTACTTAGCAGAGGTATGTCATCATGGAGGTTATCCCAGTTAGAAACACCATATCAATGGTTGTGCTAACAATCCATGAAGATGAGGCAAGTTGGATAACTCTGCTAATGGATGTCTTCGAAAAAGGGACATTTCCAGAGATAAGGTGGATGCTAGAAGGTTGGAATTGCGTTCCACTAATTACGCCTACGAAGATGGGAAATTGTATGAAAAGGGATTCTTGTCCCTATGGATAAAATGTGTAGGTCCAACAAAGGCAACTAAAATCTTAAAAGAGGTCCATGAGAGCTTAAGTGGAATGCACTAGGGAGCTAGAACGATAGCTAGCAAAATAATCGGAGCAGGGTACTACTGGCCGACTATGTTCAATAATGTACTTCATTCTCAACTGTAGGAGTTTCCAAATCAACACTTCGTCATTGCATAAGCCACAATCAACTTTGAAAGGAATCTACGGAGCCTGGCCATTTGACAAGTGAGGGATAAACTCAATGGGACCATTCCCAAGAGGAGAAGGCAACGCTTAAGTTCCTCAATGTAACAGTCGATTACTTCACAAAGTTGGTCGAAGTTAAGCCATTAGGACGTGTCACAGTCGAAGCCACTAAGAAAATTTTGTGGAAAAAAATTATGTGCCACTTCAGAGTGCCGCATACCATTGTCACAGACGGCACACAATTCACAATTGTGGTGTTCACCGGCTGGTGTTCAAAGCTCGGGATTATTCTAAATTTTACCTCTATGGCACATCCTCAAGCTAATAGCCAAGTGGAAGTGACAAACAGGACCATAGTTCAGGGGATACATAATCGATTAGAAGGAAAGAAAACATGATGGGTGGATTAGCCACCGAACACGCTATGGTCATATAGAATAACCATTCAATAGCCAACGAGGAAGATGCCATACGCTTTGGTGTACGGTCACGAAGTAGTCATACTCGTAAAAATTGGAAATTCAAGTTTCAGGATAAGTAATTATAAGGAGATGGACAATCCAGATGTGTTGAAACTGGAACTAGATGAACTTGAGAAGCAAAGAAACTTGAAAAATATCACAGTAGCCAAACACAAGGAAAGAGGGCAAAAGCGTACAATCAGAAAGTGAAGGAAAGTGCAATTTCATATTTTTGATCTGGTGCAGAGGAAAAACGATGCTAGCCTGGCTGCAAAGTGAGGAAAGCTATGCCCATAGTGGAAATGATCATACAAAGTCATAAAGGCCCATAAGTCCAAAAACTATGAGTTAGAAATAATGGATGCACCACAGTCCTGAACACGTGGCATGTGACTAACTTAAGAAAGTTTTATGTCTAAAAGAAAGATAGCAAAAGACAACATCTTTAGACACAAGGACATTATCCTTTTTTCCCTTTAGTATCACTGTTCCACCGCGATATGATTTACATTGTATATATTGATATAAAAATCCTCTTTGCTGAACCATATTCAGGATTCTCATTCTTTACGATCGGGTTTCTTGGAAAATTTAACAGCGAGTAGTAGATCCCGCATAACGGCCAGCGAACAAAAGCTTTCAATCTTGCAAATCAAACACTTTGAAAGTTATGGATCTCGCACAAACATCGATGTCTGCAAGCTTTAGATCTTACAGCTTTGTTAAGCAAATAAAATGCAAGCTATGTACCTTGCATAATAATAAGGATTTGCAAGCTTTAGATCTTGCAACTCCGCATGACAAACAATAGCAACCTGCGGATCTTGTGCAAATACAATGGATTGCAAATTCTGGATTTTGCAACTCCACAATTCCAACGAATGTAAGCTATAGATCTTGCTCATAGGTAAACTAGCCTTTAAAACATAGCGATAAAAATAAGCAATAGAACTTGCAACTTCGTACAATTGACAAAGAAAGAAATATATTTAGCTAAAAAGAAGATATGCCTACAAAGCACAAGATCACGAATGATCGATCTTGGTAGAAAAAACATAGCAACAAAAAAGATAGGGAATAATCGTTATCAGTACAAGACGAGTCATAGACCCCAACAACAACAAAACATACAGACGATCATATCATCTATAGCAACAAAGAAGACACACTATCTACGCCTTAAAGAGTGTGATGGTCCAGAAGAAGAGGAAGCATTGAGATGACGATTAAGTTCAGCCTCGTAAAGAGGGTACTCAGTTTCACGAGAAGATTGTTCACCACCGTACGGACGTTGCTCAGCTCGGCTGTGACTTATCTTTGCCTCACGTTCCTCGCTAACTAAGTGATCATATTTCCATTTCATATGTAAGTATGCGGGATGGAGGGCTATACCTCTTCGTCCAATACGATCAAGATGTTTTGCATAATAAGCCTTAAAGTTAGTTATAGAACCAAACTCTTAGCAATCCAAGTGCATGATCATAATATTAATTGTTTCCTCGTACTGTTCTATTCACGTCCTTAAATTCCAAACTTCCTCTTCAAGACAATGAATATGAGATTGGACAACGTCTGACATTCTAATTCTTTGACCATCGCCAGTAACAATCAAATCATCACAGCTTGAGGTACGGCGTGATGGTGAAGGGGGAACTTGAAGTTGATTCTTGTAATCAGTGCAAGCTTGCTCCAACTGATAAAAAGACGAATCAAGATGATTGCATTGAACACAAAGATCTTTGTTTTCTCCTCTTAGCGGCGTGTTTATGGAAAATTGTTCATCAAACCTATTTTTCCATCCAACAGCAGAGGTTGAGAAGTGGTCGCATTCAGCCTGTTTCTTCTTAAGCTTTTCCAGCAGGTCATCAATACGGGCACATTTCTTATCAATAATCAATGTCTTCTGATGGGCTTTGCTAGTGTTTCTCGTGATACACTCCTTAGCCTTCATTTGTTTCCGGAGCATCTTTGCAAGGTTCAGTTGCTGACGGTAAATAAGATCATTTTGTTTACTCAGGATTCTGTGCAGAACTCGCAAAACATCTTGAGTTCTCTTCACAATCGTACCCCATTTATTCTCAAGATTATTTATATCCAGGAGTATTTAGTTCAAATGGATGCCCAAACAAAGAGCCCACTCTCGAACACGAATAGGAAGGTTAAGCAATCGGATTTATGTGCCAGCAGACTCAAGTTTGACTAAACCATGAACAATGTCTTTCCCAAGCGATTCAACATTATATCCATTGGGAATAAGCTTGCAACAAAGGCAACTTGCAGACGAAGATGGAGGAACAAAAGGAAAAGGAAGTTGTCAACCAATACATAGGGGAAGTGATTCCATTCGTGTAAAAAGGTCAGAGGAAATGACCACTACACATTCTTTAGTGAATGATTGAGTAGCATGGAGCAAGCTGACGGGTTTAGAGAGAGGGTCATTACGTCCTATAAAATCAAATCTTTTCAGAAAGCTACTATCAGTCATAATGTTGAAACCCTGCACTTACTGTGGGACAACAAACATATCAACGCTTATAAATAAATTCGTGCAAATAGCACATACAAACACTAAAATATCCTTTTAAGAGTACAACCCAGCAACCCAATATGTATGAAGAAATACTAAAAATTAACTAACTTTGGGGTTATGGTTAGGCGGAATTGGAGTAGCGATTTCAGAGACATCTTGGTTAGGTTCCTGAGTAGAATCACCATCACCGGCTTGAAGGAGAGGAGTTTCAGTACTTGCATTAGCCACACTAGCATCTGGATTAAGATTCGCAATATCACCGCTGGGCTTAAATGTAAGTTCTTCATAATAATCCACCTCACACTCTTTTAGCTCAGCCACTGAAGGGAGACTAGGGAGACTAGCAAGATGTGAAAGAAAGGAGTACGGATTCCCCCCATCAGCAATTTTATCGATGAAGGCTTGATTCAGCTCGGCTATCTTGCTTTCTACGGTTTCATTGCACTTCAACAGAGTAACCACACTTTTGCAATCACATCTGGGGTTCCACCGTCGTACATTTTTCACGGCCTTGCAAAACCCAACATTTCGATCATCCTTGGAGATATCTTAAAAAATACTTTTAAAATGGCTTTGTCTTGCATAGCCGATCCACCACCACTTAGGGGTATTAAGGGGAAATAGGCCCATTGGTTTGCATCTCATCCAACTGAAAATGAAGCTCAGAAGCTTCCACCCCCATGAGCCTAGCACTCTCCTTAGCAGCGCTTGCCTCTTCTTTGCAAGCTTTCACCTTCTCCTCAACAGGCTTCACTTTTCCCTTAGCATTTCAACAAACTCTCCAATAACGAACACTTAGTTTCCAAAGATTTGTATTTCTCCACCAGTGAAACATCAACGGGAGAATGCTTGGACAATTGCTCATTCGCAATCTTCAGGCCCTCACCAACCTTACAAGTAAGCAACATAGGGAACGAAGTTATTCACTACGTTACAAACATCAGATTAATACATAAGAAAAGTTTCTCAAGGAAATTTACTTCCTTACCACAACCAGTGTATCGGGTAGTGAAAGGCCAGAAACAATATCAGAAATTACCCCCTCAGCCTGAAAGTCCTCAGTTTGCTCTGTAATTTGCCAACCAATTTGGTTACCACACCCCTTTTTAAGAGGAAGAATAGAATGTCTCGAACGACCATTGCTCCAATCCTTCTTTTTTTTCTTCTCCTTCTAAGGGTTCAGGGCTCGACGATGGCTAGTTTGCCCACCCTCAGTCTGTTTATCCCTAGGGCCTGTAATGATTGGCAGTGGAGGCACGATGTTATCACCACCAACATGGTCAGTTTGAATGTCAACCATATTTACTTCATCGTCATTGAAGATTGACAAATCAATGTCACCTTTCGTGATATCCACATCTTCCATAATAAGAAAAAACACAGGTCAAAACAAACTCATGCAAGTAAGAAAAATAACCATACAAAAAACTATAAAAAGAGTACACAGTAAAATAAAGTATAATATAGGCGAACAAGACAACTTCAGCTTCAAAGTCAGCGTGGAAATTTTTTTAGGTATGTACGTGAAGCGTAGCCACAATCGGCGTCTCCCCAGTATACCGAACACTCATGTTAGGAAGCTTAGACTTAGGAACTTTGTAGTCCCATGAAGGTACATCAGACTTAGGAATTTGTTTGGCTTTGATAAAAAAAATATCTCCTACGCCAATCGCCAACATTACTTGGGAAGCCACTTACAAGCTCAACCCCAGAAATCACAAAATATAGGGTAAATTCGTCCACAGTGTTTTTCACTTTTCGAAGGTGGTAGAAATTGTGGAATAAGTCAATTGTTAAAGGTATGTTCGCATTTTCCGACACACAAAGAAATCCCATTATAATTCTGATTCCCTTAGGATGAAATTGGGACGACGCTATTTTATATGAACGAAGCAATGCAATCATGTGTTCGGAAAGTGGAAAATAGAGGCTAAAGCTCAGATATGCTAGATAATAAGAAATATAGCTAGGAGGAGGGTTACGAATACAATCAGATTTGGAAGGAGAATGAAGCTTATAAGCGGATAGATATGGAAAGAAATTCTTTAAGTCATTTACATATGAGATGGTCAAGATACTTGGAATAGCTGGAGATCCGGCAACATGGTCGGAATCCCCATTGGAAGTAACATCTTCTATAAGGGGACTTACCGAGGTTAGAAGAAAACATCGAGGTCCTAAAATGGGGAGGTAACAATCTTAGTCAAGATCAAATTCAACGGAAATAGATTTTTTGTGAAAAAGGATTTACAGAAATCACACGGGAGAAGACAATCGGAAACAAATCACACAGATAACCCAAATCAAAGAAAGTACTACAACCCCAAAAGACACAGCAAGGATATTTTAAAACTTACTCTTAAAGGAGCTGAAGGTGGATTACGCGCAAAAAAATTAGGGATTGGCAGAGGAACATAAGCCCTGAAAAACGGAGAAGAGAAACTGAAACGAAAAGTGAATAAAAATACATGAATATAAACAATAAAAGGAACAATCGAGGAGGAAGGTGTAATGATGAGTATCTGACAAAAAGCAAAGTACTTATTTACTTATATCGAGACGACGGCGGTATACTAAAAGACAGCACAATGTTAAAGGGCCACATTAAATTCTTCATTTTAAATTCCTCATTTAAGAGGTAGAGCGATAACAAACGTCAGATAATTGTGGGCTGGAATATTGAATAACAGGGAGCAAATAAAGGACTTCGAAAAAAACCACCACAAACACAGACTTCTTATGAGGAGCTCCAAATTAAAAAAAAATCAAAATTTCAAGAGTGACCGAAGACAAAGAGGCAACCAACAAGACTACATCACTTCGAAAGGATAACAAAAACAATTTTTCATCTCAAACATCCTGTACGAAACTGTCATTAATTCACACTCAAGCTATAAACAACACCATCGCTTTGTTTCTTAATAGTCTTCATGGCTAGGGGGGCTTGTGATGTAGATGTAGCCCAGTGATCAAAGGGCTGAGAGTAGCTAGGCCCGGCCCAACATTATCCTATCCAGTGTCGGCCCAAAGCAAAGAGCGTGTAGACGCAACGAACATAGGGATCACAGATCATAGCAGAGAACGTTGACTACCAAAGACACGACAAGCAGCGAACACAAAGACCACGACCGAGGAACGTGGAATGAGTGTCTTACCCACGATCTTGAGATCCTAAGAACGAGGAACTGTGAAGGAAATTAGCCTATAAATATAACAAGTTCTGTATGAGCTAAGGTAAGCGCTGCTATATAGAGAAATTCTATTTCTTGAAGAGAAGACTGACTTGATCGCCGGATGTGCTCTCCCGGAATCACTTTCGGGGTTGCATTTGCAGGTAAAGGAATTAAAAAAAGTTAACCAAGAAAGGCGACATGGGCAGGCTACCACATCATGTATCATGCTTCAAGTGGGATATTGAGTAGTATAACTTGTGTAGCTGATTAGTTGATGATTGAATGGCTTCGAATCTGACCCTTCTTGATCCAACGATGCATAGTAGAAGTGCTTACCCCAATCGTTGTTGCATATCCCCTTTGTGTTGTGCGCAATAAGAGGGAGACTGCCATTGCTAGCTCATTGTTGATTTCAACTTTTTTTTTCTTCTTCGTTTTCCTTTGACCTTGCTTCTCCAATCTGTTCATAACCCCAGTTGTTCTTTCCTTTTTTGCAGGTTCGATATATGGCTAATGGTGCGAACTGAAGTGTTCCATCGTTGGCCTGCCTCCTTGCGGTGATGGGTGGCAATCTTGCATTTACTCAAATGTTGGAGAATGGACTCCCTGATTTGACACCTGGAAATCATTCAATTGGTCTCGTTCTGGTATTCCTATCTTGCTGCTACAAAGAACCAATAGGTGATAAAAGATGAAGATTGAAAGAGAAGTGGAAGCAAGACTCCTCTCTGGTCTTGTTTTTGTTGTTGCAATTTTCCACAATAATTATGTATTTTTCCCGACCAAACATACTACTTCCATCACCTTTATGTCGATTCCTATATTTAGCATTAATCCAAGAGTATAAAGCTAATGTGTCACTGTTAGTGAAACAGGGGAGCAGTCTATATAAAAATTTGAAAAAGTACAAAATTATATAACCTCTGGGATGTGTACAAAAGAAATACTAGTTGTAAACTACTCCCCCGTCCCAACTATTTTTACACTTGTCACTACTCATTTAGTCAAAATTTGTTACTTAAAAAAGTAAATTTAAAGTAATGCATAAAATAATATATTATCATATGGGATAACATTAGAATCGTGTTAACATCTATTTTTATAATATTATTTTTTCATCATTTTTAAATATGCACAACTAAACATATTAATGGTCAAACAAATTTATGGTCAATATGAAAAAGTCAAAATTTGCGGAAATAGCTAGGACGAGGAAGTATAACCGATGCATGTTTTTACAAAATAGAAATAGTTGATAAGGTTATTTATGCACTACCTCTTGACAAAGTTTTGTTGTTCGTATAGGAAATTAATAGCTTTATATAGAATGCATGTTTTTATTTAAACAAGTCACAAGTCACGAGTGAGAAGAAGAACTCAAAAATAAGAATTGCAATTTGATATGACAGATAACAACCTTTAAAGAACAACAGCTGTTAAGTGCAAATGTGATAATTTTTGGGATTAAAATTGAACTACAAACTCAATCTTACAATTGAGTGGGGAAATCCCTGCATAATGCATGCACGCCCCAAACAAACACGAAGGAAATACTAAAGTGAAAAAACGTGAAAACACAAGTATAATTATTTAGTCTCGATAATCAAGTAACTAATTAACGAGTCTGCAGTTCTTTCTAATCTCTCCACTAGAACCGGTAAGAGGGCTAATGTTACCCATCTTGATCATGGCAGCAACAAAGTCCTTCCGGAAAGTGGCCTCATTGTTACTATAAGTGGTCACCAAAGGATTCTGGGAGCCACCGTTAAAGAGTTCTTGGTCGGAATGAAGAAGCCCCTTCTTAGCCACAAGGTTCTTGTAGTAGTTGTTTTCGAACTTAACTGGGGTCTGCAAATCCAGGGGTGCCAAATTGTTGTCGCCGCCAGAAACCGGGCAGTTGGCCTGTTTAGCCGTGGCAAAAGGCTTGTCGATGTTGGTGTCGTTGTAGATGCGTGCTCTGAAGGTGGTGCATCTTGCTTGGCCGATGGTGTGGCCGCCGGAGAGTGCGGTCATGTCTTGGGCGTTTAGGCCCTTGGCACTGAACATGGAGAGTAGAGTTGAAAGAGATGAAGTTGGTGCTGGGATTTGGGTGTTTGCATTGCTTAGACTTGCTGTTCTTGAATCCCTCCTGCCTAGAGGTACTGTCCACGTTGGTCCTCCAAGCTATAAGAAAAATAAAGTTTAATTGGTAAATAATATAAAAGTCATAAAATAGTTTACCCGTTCAGAGAGAGTATAAGTTAAGCGAGAGTTTGTCTGGTGTAGGGGGAAATAAAATTTTCATTTTATGAGTGGCAAATTTATTTATTTTTGGTTTAGAAAAAGTTTCAAAGTAACTCCAAGACCAATTAAAATCATTTTAAAATGTGTCGAAAAAGAACCCTTCTGATTAAAATGTTTAAATTTCTTAAAGAGGAAAAAGGACAATAATAATTTCCATGGAAATTAATTAATTTTCGTTTGGTTTCGGATTCAAAATAATACTCTTTTAAGAAAATGGCACCGCATAATTAATATATAATTATACTTTTAATCAAGCGATCTTCAATTCACTTGACCAAATGAAAGCTACGTACCAGATCATTTAACTTTTATCTGTTGCTTCAAACTTACGCATCATCGGTTAAATTAAAACTGTGGCCGAGTACTTTGACATGTGTCGTTGATTCGTTATGCATTTCATCGTTTAAAATTTGCCAAAATTAAAGACTAGGGAATGTAGATATACAAGATACTCCTCCCTGGGTGGTAGTGGTACCATATGTTTAGGTGATTGATAAAAAAATGAATTGATGAAATTGAATATAAAAAGTAAAAAGTAGAATAAGTGGATAAAATTAAAATAATTTTACCAATAATGAAAATCATGTCAATATAAATGAAACAACCAATAAGAAAAATATGCCGCTAATGAAACGGAGGGAGTGTAATCTAAAATAAACAAACACGCTGTCCAAATTCGTTGGGGTGCCAAAGTCAGACAAAAGTAGTTGAGGTAAAATTCAACACAAACTTCTACCTCTGTCTCATGCAAATTAATGCATGCATGCTTTGTTCATTGATTACTAATTATTAAGCTAATTAATTATTGAATGGATGGTACAGAAAATAACCTTACCAAGACGACTCCATCTCTTGCAGCAAGAGCAAGGATATCAGCACAAGAAACCGTAGCATTACAAGCTGCTTCAACATTCGTTTTAATGCTGTCAATCACATCGAACCCTCTCGCTGAGTTTCTATTCGGATTCGCATTCTTTTCGCTCTGAATCGATGACGAGTCGTCCAGCAACAGGCTCGCATCGCAGCCCTATATATAAAACAAGAAACACAAATCATATGAATCATATGTGTATAATAATCGCGATAGCGAATAGGGTTTCTGAATTCACGTGTTTTACGAACATTCACGAAGCAGTCGTGGAAGAAGAGACGGAGGATAGAGGCGCCGATTCTTTGCTCTTTGTTAACGGCAGCAGTCATAGCGTTACGCACAACTGTTTGTAGATTTGGGCAAGTGGTAGCGTAGAAATTAGCAGAGAGTTGCGCATTTGAGAAACAAACAAGAAGTGAAGCTATGAAAATAAGGGAGAAGTATGTGAACGAGTTGGCCATGGCTACAGAAGATTAAATGCTTCTTGGTACTTTGTTTTTTGTTATGAACTTGCAGGATGTACCACGTTATTTATAGGCTCTGAAGAAAGAGTAGTGAATCATTTCTAAGGATGCATGGGAGAAATAAGAAAAAGAATCAGTGTATACTGTAATTAGTTGTCGGAGTCACATCAGAGAGTTAGGAATCGTAATTAATTAAGAGGAGAATACATGACAAAATGGAATAAGTCGTGTTTACATGATATTTTCAAACTTTTTCTACATTACAGCGCGTCTTTCTCGAAGAGTTCCCACCTTTTGCCTTTTTACGGTCTTTATTACTCCCTCCGTCCCAGCCGAATCTGCACACTTTTTGGTCAACTTTCTCAAGACACGTTTGACCATAAATTTCAATTAGTATATAGATACCAATATCATCATGTGAGTTATTGTTGAATTCTCTGCATGCTGTATTTTCTAAATATCAAATTTTTACACACCGTTAATATACGTAACTAAAGTTATCGTTGGTCAAATATGACCTGAGAAAGTTGACCAAAAAGTGTGCACATTCGGGTGGGACAGAGTAATACTAGAATATATCGATCTCGCCTAGTTTTAAAATTTTCACTTTGTTGTTCAGGCCTTTATTACTGGAGTTAACCACTAGTAGAGAGACCTCTACTACAGGGATTAAGGAAAGACAGCACAAGTAAAATTACATTTAATTTGGATTTCCAAGTTTCCTCATATGAATTTTAAGGCAGTGTTTTTTGTGATTAAAGGCGGTTTTCTTAAATCGCCTTTAATTAAAGGCAATTCCACTTTTAAAATCGCTTTTAATTGAGGTCTGGAAGTATTTTTGAGTTCGAAAATGCTTTCACACCCCATCTTTTTAATTTAAAGACGGTTCTAAGTAGATCCACATTTAATAAGTTGAAATCCATACTTAGCCTTTTTCCCCTTAAATATTCCTCTCTTATTCCATCGTTGTCTCCTTATTCCCAATGCCTAAAACCCTATTTTCCATCCCTTATCTCCTCCGCCATCACCGGAGCCTCCACCGTCACTGCTTCACTCTCCCTCCACCACTGAGTCGCCTCATCATGCCACCGCTGAGTCGCCTCATCGTGCCACCGCTGGATCGAGATCCATCGCTTCCACCACCGCGCTGGATAAATCTCTAGCACCACCGCCTCACTCCACCGCGCCGGATGTTAAGGAATTAGAATTAGAATTGTATTCTTACCATTATTGTAGATGTAATTGTATTCTATTACCTTTTCCTAGCTTGTATAGGTATCTTGTACTACTATATAATTTATCCTGAATTCATGTATACAAACACAGATTATTACCCTTATTTTCTACATGGTATCAGAGCCTAAAATCATGAAACTTTAAATAGAAATTTTTTCGCTGCTTTACAATTTCCGAGCCGCCATCGCCGATCACCACGCGTCGCCGCTGCACCGCCACGAGCCTACAGTTGCTGCCGCCCTCAGCCGCTCGCCGTCTGCCGGTTCCGCCGCCGCTGTCAGTCGCTTGGCTCCGTTCCACCGCACGGCCGAACTCCTCACGCACCGTCGCATTTACGCCGGTGTGTTTCCGATCCTATTTGTCGCTAGTTATTGTACCTGCTCCTGATCTATACCTAATTTACCACAATGTCTAGCACTGAAGAACAGACTGGTTTGGATGCTCCCGAGGCTTCGAAGCTTCATAATATGAGTGGTTATGATGTAATTGTAGCTTTACTTCAGCAGTTGCAGTTGCAATCTGGCCCTCAGACTACTTTACCTATTGGTCGTATATCGACTGATCCTTTCTTTATTGGTTCTGGCGATGGTCCAGGTTTACAACTCCTACCAACCAAGCTCAATGGTTAAGAAAATTTTATTGAATGGTCCAATGCGATTTGTCGTGCATTCCTTGCTAAACACAAGATTGGGTTCATTGATGGATCCATTACCAAACCCCAGGATGGTCATCTTGATGCTGCTTATTGGCCTAGGGTTAATCCCACTCTTGCCTACTGGATCTTGCAAACCCTGGATCTGATGATGAGATCTTCTACAAGTTCGTTTGCCACAGTTAAGAATCCGTGGGATGACCCGAAGGCACGATTTATTTTGGCTGATGGTATGAAACTTCTGCAGATGCAAGAAGCCATTCAGAGTTGCAGGCAGAACGGTCAGCCCATCGACATCTACTTTGCCAAACTAAAGAAGTTGTTTGCAGATTATCACTGCATGCGCGCTCCCTTGGTTTGTACCTGTGAAGATTGCAAGGCCATATTCCAGTGCAATCTTGTTGTGAAAGTCTTCCAAGAAAGAGAGAAGGATTTGATCTACCAATTCATCTCTAGCCTCGACGAAGGTTTTCACACCTTGCGATCACACATCATGAGCATTGATCCAATGCCATCTGTCATGAAAGTGTATGCCCTTATTGCCCAGGAGGAGAATCATAGAGCTGTCATTCGAGCTCGTGAGCCTTCTTCTAACTCCAAGGCGTATGCTGCCCAACATTCACCACCTGCAAGTTCTTTGCCTGTTGTTCTTTCTGCAGCCGACCGTAAGAATCTTGTTTGTACACATTGTCGTCGCAAGGTTCATGATAAAGATACATGTTTCCAGTTACATGGTGTACCATACTTGTTCAAGGAGTTGAAGGAGAAAGACGGTACCAGCAAGAAGTCGGCGCCAGCTTCCCAGACAGCAGCCACCGCCGCCGGTCCCAGAGGTGCATCCGCAGCCTTTCCTCTCCTACCGCCGTTCGCTGGAGCAGCCTTGTCGCCGCCTAGCCTGGTGGCGGAGGCTTCTTCCTACAGTGTCCCTGCCCATTTCGATTTTTGCCCTACTCTGTCTGATGACCAATGGAGCATGACCATGCACTTGTTTAATCAGTTTAATTCTCTTACTGGCGATGATTCTGGTAAGCATACTTTACCATGGATACTGGATTTGGGAGCCTCATATCACACGACTAGTAACAAAGGTTCTCTTACTGATCTTACTACTACTATTGATGTTGTGAATGTTTTTCTTTGGTGGTTTTATTCTGCCGCATGTTTTATATATACCTACATTGCGATGCAACTTACTGTCATGCTCTAGATTGTTATCTACCCTCAACTGTCTAGCTTTGTTTACTGAAAATTATTGCATTTTACAGACAATCAGTACGAGGAGAGTGATTGGCGTGGGTGAACAGAAAGGGGGGGGGGGTGTTTTGGCTTCGTCTGCTGGATGGTCGTATTCACCGTCCTGTCCTGCAGTCTCTTCCTACAGTTGCTTCAGTATCTTCTTCCAACTTATGGCATCAGATTTTTGGTCATCCATCTTCCACGGTGTTGTCTTCTATTTCTTCTAGTATTAATAAACATTTTGTAGCCTGCTCTATATGTTATAGAGCAAAACAGACTAGACATAGTTTGAGTTAATTTCTACAAATGCTACTGCATTGTTTCAATTAATTCATTGTGACGTTTGGGGACCTTATAGAACACCATCTTCTAGTGGTGCATTTTATTTTTTGACAATAGTAGATGATTATTCCTGAGCTGTTTGGGTTTATTTATTAGTAGCTAAATCTGAAGTAGCTTCTAGATTTTTAGAATTTAGTGCCTTAGTGAAGAACCAGTGGGGCCGAACAATTCAACGAGTTTGGGCTGATAACAACACTGGATTTTTGCCTCTGCGATCTCACTTTACTGCATCTAGGATCATTTTTTAGACAACTGTGGTTGATACTCCACAGCAGAATGGTCAAGTTGAAAGAAAGCATCGTCATTTACTCAATGTGGCGCGCCCTTTACGATTCCAAGCCATTCTTCCCATTGAATTTTGGGGAGAATGTGTTCTTATTGCTGCTTACCTGATTAACCGTACACCGACTCAGCATCTCAACGGTCGTACTCCCTTTGAGTTGCTCTATGGGCAAACTCTGAATTATTCATCATTACATATTTTTGGATGCTTGTGTTTTGCTGCTCATGTTCCCAGATATCGTGACAAGTTTGCACCACGAAGTTGACGGTGTCTGTTCCTTGGTTATCCTGCCGGAAAGGCTATCGTCTTTTTGACATGGAATCCCGAGTGATCTTTAACAGTCGGAATGCTGATTTATTTGAAGACAAGTTTTCGTAATCTGTAACTCTGACATCTGCTCTATCCGATGAACCTAGCAGCGCCACCACACCACCGCCGGATTCCTCATTCTTCTCGTCGGAGCCACACATAATTTTGGTTCCGTCTTCCGCTGCCGATCCATCACCGTCGGTCGCCGTTGGCCTTCTGCTATCTGCCGGTAGTCCACTGATGCCATCTGCTGTCTCATTCGTCACCGCCGGCTAGTCACTACTAGTCAACGCCGGCTAGTCACCACCGGTTAACGCCGGCTAGTTACCGCCGGTCAACGCCAGCCAGCCAACGCCTGCAGTCATTGTCGGCCAGTTAACGCCGGTATCGACCGGCCATTCTCCACTGCCTGACGCTGGTACTTCTATGCCAGCCGCCGCCGGCCTACCTTTGCCGTCCGCTGTCGGTACTTCTCCGCCAGTTGCCACCGATGCTACATCCTCGGTATCTACTTTACCGGCTTCTCCAGCTGCTGAGTAGCCACCTACCAAACAGAGTGTTCGATCTCGTCGTCCTCCTTCGCACTTGGCAGATTACGATTGTGATGATTATGCTTGTTCTCTTACTACTAAAGACCCCCCTTCGACTACGTTCCCTCATGCGTCGTCACTTTCCTCAGGTGTTCTCTATCTTCTTACTGATTATGTAAATTGTTATAATTTTTCTAGTATGTATTCTAGATTTTTGGGTGCTGTAACATCTAGTGCAGATCCCACTACTTACTCCGAGGCTTCCCGTTATTCTAATTGGCGGGATGCTATGGCTGAGGAAATTACTGCGCTGGAGTGAAATCAGACTTGGACTTTGTCTCCTTTGCCTACGCATAAGAAGGTAATTGGGTGTAAATGGGTATACCGGACGAAGTTTCGTTCAGATGGTACTATTGAACGTCATAAGGCGCGCCTAGTGGTTCTTGGTAATCTCCAGGTTGAAGGAATTGATTACACTGAGACTTTTTCTTCGGTTGCAAAGATGAGTTATGTTCGATTGTTTCTGTCTGTTGCAGTTATTCGTGGTTGGGAACTACATCAGATGGATGCTCATAATGCCTTCCTACATGGTGATTTGCATAAAGAAGTGTTCATACGTCCTCCACCTGGCTACGCTGTACTGCATGGTCAGGTTTATCGCCTTCAAAAATCTCTTTATGGTCTTCGTCAGGCTCCTAGAAATTGGTTTGCTAAACTGGCTCAGGCTTTACGAGCATTTGGTTTTGTTTAGAGGAAAGCCGATCACTCTTTATTTATCTTTTCCCGTGGATCAGTTTCTTTACATGTTCTGGTTTATGTGGATGATTTGGTTATTGGTGGTAGTTCTTATTCGCTCATCTCTGAGTTCAAGAAATACTTAGGTTCTTATTTACACATGAAGGATCTTGGTTTGCTTAAGTATTTTTTGGGCATAGAGATTGCTAGAAGACCGGAGGGGATGTTTCTTTCACAAATGAAATATGCTTTAGGCATCTTATCTTATACAGGTTTATCAGCTTCTAAACCGATTGATTTTCCAATGGAGCAACAACATGATTTGGCACGTGTTGAAGATATAGCCTACCATGACCCGGAGCAGTATCGACGCTTGGTTGGGCGTCTAATATACCAGACTATTACTCATCCTGAACTTAGTTATTTGGTTCATACTCTTGCACAATTCATGAAGTCTCCTTGTGTTCCTCACTAGCAAGCTGTTGTTCATGTGTTGCACTACCTGAAGAGTCCTCCTAGTCAAGGTTTATTCCTCTCTTCTCGTAGTACTTTACAATTGATTGCTTATTGTGATTCGGACTGGGCCGCATGCCCAATTACTAGGCGTTCACTATCTGGTTATTTTGTTATGATTGGTGATTCTCCGATTTCCTGGAAAACTAAGAAGCAACCAACTGTTTCTCGGTCTTCTGTTGAAGCAGAGTATCGGTCTATGGCAGTTACCTGTTGTGAGTTGTTATGTCTTAAGTTCTTACTGAATGACTTAGGGGTTTCACAATCCTCTCCTATGAAATTGTTTTGTGATAGTTAATCTGCTCTTCACATAGCGGCCAATCCAGTTTTTCATGAACGCACTAAGTACATTGAAGTTGATTGCCATTTTGTCCGGGATCTTGCTCAATCTGGCGCACTCATTACTCAACATATCCGTACGGCAAACCAACCTGTTGATTTGTTCACTAAAGCTCTCGGACGTAACCAGTTCCATTCTTTACTTGGCAACTTGGGCATTTACGATCCCCGTGCTCCAACTTGAGGAGGAGTGTTAAATAATTACAATTAGAATAGTATTCTTACCATTATTGTAGATGTAATTGTATTCTATTACCTTTTCCTAGCGTGTATAGGTATCCTGTACTACTATATAATGTATCCTAAATTCATGAATACAAACACAGATTATTACCCTTATTTTCTATACCGGAGAAGGAGAAGCTACCGCCGGAGAAGGAAAAGGAGAAGCTACCGCCGGAGAAGGAAAAGAAGAAGCCACCGCGCCAGAGAAAGAGAAGCCACCACCGGAGAAGGAGAAGCCACCACTTGGTTTTCTAGGGTTTTTCCGTGAAGCTCCACCGCTGAAGCATCCTCCGGCTCCGTCTCCACCGCCAGCTTGTCCTCCGCCACTGTCTCCACCGCCTGCATTTTCACCGATCTTAATTTGTTTTGTTAATTTGCTCTATTTTTCTTAATTTGTTTCGGTTTCTTAGTGTAATTGATTTGAGCTCTGTATACTTAATTTGTTGTGTTAATATGTGTTCTTAATTTGCTGTGTTAATTTGTTTTTTCAGATCTGTTACTTTTTTGGTTGCCGGTTTCAGGCAACTATTTTTTTGAAAGGGAAGAAATAGTTTCCGAACTCGGAAACTGTTTCTCAACCTATTAAAGGCGGTTTTATCGTCAAATTAAAGGCAATTTTTAATTACCTTTAAATTAAATGTTGTTTTATCGTCAAATTAAAGTTGGTTTGTAACTACCTTTAATTACAATTTTTAAAGGCGGTTCAAGGAACCACCTTATTTTTTGATTGGTTAAAGACAGAGCCACTAAAGACACCAAAAAGGTGTATTTAAATTACCGTTAGAACTGTCTTTAATAGGTCATTCCTACACTAATGACAGCCATTTACTTAGAATGATTATATTAAAATGTATTCGTAGTCACGAGAGTGGTGGAGTGTAAGTGTTTATATAATTGTGGATATAATTATGTGAATGGTTGGTTCTATTTGTATGTCATACATAGGATAGAACTGCACTGCAGGTTTAATTGTGAAATATATCTCTTCAAATGACTTACTATAAAATAGTGTCTCTACTACAGGACATGGGTATTTGCACCGATAATTTAGGGTAATAGCATCGGTATTTTGACCCTCCCACAATACTGGTGCATATGTACATGGGTGTAAAAATGTAACACATTTGCACCAGTAAACCGAACCTATGAAGAAAATTATTTGCACCGGTATTTTAGACAAGTGTATAAATTTTGAAAAGTTGGGGGCACAGAGTATCTGCACCAGTAATATTTGGAACACCAGTGCAGACATTTTGCACTGGTAAACAACATATGAACCGGTGTAAAACCGTGATTTGTACACCGGTATTAAATATAACACCGATCTTTCTTTTGTAATAGGAATATATATTTTTTGCACTGGAATAGTTTGCACCGGTATTTTTTTTACACCGGTATTATTTAAATCATTTAAAATAAATTATTAAAAATGTGATTTATTTTTACTCCGGTACATTCATTTTCTACCGGTGTATGATTTGAATAAAATTTGCAATGCCCAATTTTTTTCCGATAGTCCCTCCCAGATCATTTCCGAGGCAATGACAGACAGAGATACTTGTGAACTATTATAAATTGGAAACCTTTGAATCAGTAAAAAAATTTGAACAACCTATTACGAAAATATCGCTCGCAAAACAAGCTAGCATTATTCAAACTATGAAATAGATGAACTATCTTAAGCATGGATTGAAACAAAGTAAAAAATCACACAAGTTTACTATAATCAAACACCATCCATGGAATTCTAATTTCATCAACCATTGGAAATAAACCATCAACCTATTATGTCGTTCTTATCATCCAGAAGTTGCAATGTAGTGTTCGCCTGCTGCTGGTAGTCTTCGAGCCAAGCCCCACACCATTTCTCAACTACACCTTGAATTTCGTACACATGGTACGACCCTTTGCCTTCTGGGAAGATCTGTTAATTCAAACTTACACTATTAGTCAATAATGTTGTGTTTACTAGAATATAATAATAACAAATTTTGAGATGCGAGGTTTACCTCCAAGATAGTGTTTGTCTCCGAGTAATTAACAAATTCTTCAATGAAAAGCATGATGGAGTACCCACATTGCCGCGAACCATTCTGGGTTCGGTACTGCACAGGAAAGGTAAATGTAATTACTCACCCCAAACATAATAAATTGAGGGATGAAATGACAGAATGACTTACCATGGTGTTGTTCATTTTTCAAGTGTAGTCGGGTTCTGGCTCCGTCTTTCTCTTCCCCCTTTGGTATGCGTATGAAATCCTGTCAAGAAAGTAAATTAAAATGGTTACTTCTTCCCGTATATTACCAAACTAGGATTTATGATTTGATTGATTGAAATACCTAGAAATAACCCTGAGTTTGACCAAGTTTGTTGGTTTGATACCCCCTGACAATGTGTCCAGAGTGAAAATCTCCTCCGTTCTGGGATGGATAATGATGAGGTACCAATTATCGCTGTCGGTAAATTATGTTAACAAATTAATGAAATCGAAGTGGTTTGAAATGTGAATGTAATTTCAAGGAAAAAATACTTATATTTTGATGTAGGGTAAGATGTAGAACTCAACATCCGTTCCCTTCATTGTTTCCCACATTAGTTTGAAACGAAGTTCGACCTCCTGCTCGAAATTGTTCAAGTTGCCACAGTTGGATGGGTAGAATTGGACGCGGCCTGAATTAGTTTTCCATATTTTCTCCCATAGGTGCTTGTAACGTTAATAATACTGGAAATGAATTCCTAATGAATTTAAAAAAACATTAAGGCTGTAAGTTTTGAAACAAACCCCATCCACACATCGACCTGCACATTATCGATCAAGGTTATCGAACGCATATTTCCCAGTTTCTTCCTGAACTTGACCAAAACTTCTATTCCATACCGCAAGTGTAATAGCGTGCGAATGTCGATGTTCGAAACACTGGGAAGAACATGCAGTCCTTATTCTTTATCATTTTGAGGATAGCGGCATTTTCTTCCTTTATGAATTGAACCATGATGGGCCAATCACTCAGGTCACATTTGTTGGCAATCTGCAAACGTAAAATGATACGAAATGATCACTTGAGTATGTAATATTAAACTATCATTGTTAATGAATAATAATGGTACTCGTTTTAGTGCATTACTTGTTTTGGAAGCCTATATAATCTTGGTCTTGTAGATGGCCAAAAATTAGCCGTCAACTGGGATTTTTCTCGCCAGTATCCTATTCCAAGGATTCATGAATACGGATACGAAGTACTTTGAGGAATTGAAAAATAATGTGTTACAAGAATGTACCTCATCGTCGATGGTGAGAACCATAACCTCTTCGTCATCGTCGTCCGTATCACCTCCGGCATTGACATCATCGATGTCACTCGGGTGCTTATCTGCCTTGCCTATTAAAGACACCGGCCAATCCACAACGCTATTGAGGGTCTTTCCAACATTATCAAAGTGGTGGTCCACTAAGGGACATCATGCCCTTGGACGGGGACTGTCTAACATACTCTCACATGAGCAACACTTCCTTATTGGGCATCCCGATGATGAGATACATGTCGCAACCTATGGGCGACCATTTTCTTCTTCCTGGCTATGTTTTTAATGAAAAGAATCACACGTTCTCCATCCTGTTCGTATAATAGTTTAGTGAATTGATAAATTGGTTATTGAGATATTTCAGGTGTGTAATTCAATGTATATAACATGCATAGATCAATAAAGGTGTACCTCTTCATCTTCTTCTCTGCCGCCGGGCTCTTCACCGAACTTTGTAGCAGCTGCATCAATGTCATCAATCGCCTTCTCTATAAACTTCTTGGGATCGCCAAGGCCTGAGGGAATCTAAACACTGCTTGTAGATGCTAAGCCCTTCACCAATTTCTCCAGGTACGATACCATGGCTTTCATGACTGGTTGATCGGTAAATGGTCTCCGTTGGGCTGTCTGCTTGGTTAAGGAACTGCTACTGCACTTACTGCGGGAAAGATGAGGAACAACCACCGATATGGGTAGACCCTTCTGAGTTCCTCTGTACCTTCCCAGGTAATCCTTCATCTTTGTCACTTTTATGAGGATGTCTTCACCCAGATGTAGTTCCAATACTCCCTTTTCCTTAAACTCGTTCAATTTCATATGAGATACACATAGGAAAGCAATTGTTTATATGAATAATGTGAAATACTTTTAAATATTATTTTAAATTGTCGATTTTGGCATAACATACAACGTCTGGTGCGATCTTCTCAACCACTTTTGATGTGTAAAACCATTTCTTATCTTTGTTTGCCTTAAGGTAGACAAGAAAGCTGTCAGGTGTGAAATACTTTTGCTAAATTGTTGCTCAATCTCCTCACCAGTGAATCCCTCGAAGGTCAACCTAACTCTCTCCCTCCTTCAGTTCCTTAGTCAATTTGTCACGGATGTATCGATTACCCATTTTTCCAGTGTGGTACATGTAATCCTTACCCTGGTTGCGTTCAATATTTGTCTCCATGAGCATTTGATATCATTGTTATAAAAACAAATTTAGATGAATAGAATTTGTGGGTAACATAGTACTTAAGAAATTTTAATTTTTTCATCATACCTAAAAATCCGGATACCAATGCCTCTTTTCAAACAAATGTCATTCATCTTCATCCATCCACTTGTACTTCTCCCATGCTGGTATTCCTGTTTTATTGATACCTGTGTCAACGTCATGAATAAACCTGTTTGCCACCTTTGTCTTCCAATTCCTATTTTGGTTTTTTTCCCTCTCTGTAACCTCCTACCTCAGTTTTTTTAGTTTCTCTTTTGTCACAGGTGTTTCAGTTGTGAAGCTCTCCTGGAATGAATCATATGAAAATGCATGTCATTAATCATGTCTTCACTAAGACTTTACCATAAATAAAGTTTTTCATGAAAATTGTCGAGAGTTTTACCAGAACATCATTCCATGACTCTTCCTTAACATCTTTAGAGACATTGCTCCTGTGTTTGCATGCACCAAATCTGATGCGGTGCTGGAAAGCGTAATTGCCATAAGCGTGCCACACTGACCAGTTCTTAATGCATACTGCTTGATTCCCACAGAACTCAAACGCAACAGGAGTTGGAGTGTTATGCTTTGCCAACATCACATACTGGCATGTGCTAGTTCCTCGCCTCCTAAAATAACTTTTTAGCTCAAACTTGTCCTATTCTTCTCCATTTCTTCCTCCAGCTTTTGTCAAGTCATCGTTCGTTTCATCAACAATTGCCCTTCCTTTGATGGTGCTCTTTCCCTTTCCCTTGTGAACTGATGTTTTATCCAACTGTTTACCGACATCTTCTCCTTCAACATCCCCTATAATCAGATCACCATGTTCCGCGGTTTCTTCATTCTCTTCACTAGTTGGGTCATTTGTTTGCATTGCTTCTTCATCAAATTGTATCTTCAATGGGAGCCTTTTTGGAGGAAGTTCTTGGTCTGCCACATCAACCTTCTCATCGACCACATTCTTCACCTCCTCATCTTTCTTCGTAACTGGGCACTTCCTCTTCTGTTTTAATTTCCCCTTCTTTGGCTGCATCTAAAACGGTAGAATAGAAAATTATTAATCCAAACAATAACGGTACTTAAAGATAGAAATTGATAGAATGTGGCGTAGAACTTGAACAACAATTTCATATAACTTTTGAGCAAAACCAGGTATACAAATTGAAAATTTTCTACATAAAACTATATTATGTATGGCATAAAAGTTCATATAACATCTCATAGAACTTGAATGAGCAGGGCATGGAACTTGATATAAAATGAAATGGAACCTTATAGAAGTTGATAGAAAACTATACCAATCTCTTTTGATAAAAAAAATAGGCCTACAACCGAGCAATTATCACTCCCCCCTAACGTGACTATCAACATTGTCACCAACCAAAAAAATATAGTACTACATCATCCTTCCACAAAAAATGCAAAACTTTTTAACCCCACAATTGTATAAACATACCGTTCAAGTTACCCTTTTAACTTTTTTTTCTTTCAATTCGCATGTTTTTGTTCATAGAGGCATTTAGTCAAACATGTGTTGTGCGTGAGGGTTGGAATGGTTTTTTGTTTTAAGAGGAATTGGTATGGTAACCCATGGTAACATAAACACCAACACTTACCTTCACTAATGGAGTGTTTGTGTTGCCAAGAACGGAATGGGATGAACCTATGCAAGTACTTTTTCTTCTCTTGCGTTGTTCAAGGATTAATGAAGGGTTGCTTCTCTTGTGTTGCTCAACCCTTTATAGGATAAATGATGGGAGTTACAATGATTGATGAGGAGTTATGGTGGTTCAATTTAGTGTGAACTGAATGGTTGAAGGGGTGGAGGGTGGTTTTCAAAGCGAATTTGAAGGCGGCAATGGAAGGCGGTCTTTGTAAAAATCTGCCTATAACTGCCTTCAATAGCCGTTTCTGAGCTTGGATACTGCTTGTCGTACCCAGCCTATAATTTTAATGGCAGTTAAATTCAAATTTAAGGTGGTTTTTAAATAACCTTCTTTAAATATGGTTATTGGAAGGAACCGCCTTTAAATCGCCCCAATTATAGGCGGTTAGTCATAACCCCCTTTAAAAATGGCCTTTTCCGAGTTCGGAATTGAGATCTGATTTGTTTTCCAAATTCGTAAATCAATGGTTTCCTGGACATGCAGAGAAGAACAAAATTATGATCTTGTAAAAGTGTCTTACCTATTTTTCGAGTTCAGAAAATAATCAATCGTGGCATTGTATTTAATGATATTAATTTCCTAACTCAAAATATTTAGGAAATTAGGGATGTATAAAAAAAACACGCCCTAATCATTAAATTGCCAAAGTCCAAAAATAGTGTGAAGGGTTTGCTCCCATTTTGTGTCCATTAATGAAGAAGTGATTCCATACTCTGTAGTGTGTCATTTTTCCATTGGAAAATGTTAGTTTTTTTTCAAATTATTTACTTCATTGTATTGTAAATATTAAGGGTGGTGATGATTTCAATGATATATATGTTCAAATAGGGTTTGTGATATGGGATTTGATTATTGTTAAAAGAATGGTCCTGGGTTGCATTGTAATTGACTTAATTGTAGGATAATGGATTGAGATGAACTCATTGGTAATGATCTTAGAAAATCTCCCGAGTACATGCCATGGGTAGATTCATTTATTTCTTTAGCATTTGAAGATGCTACTAAATAAGGTGGGGGTAAAAACACGATGCATGTGTACTGATTGTAGAAATGATGGCCATCTAGGGAGTAAGAAGATGCGGGAACATCTCGTAAGGTGGGGGTTTCAACTACCTACACTCGTTGGGTATGACATGGAGAAGTAATTAAGGATCCCTCTGAAACTACTGAATTGGGCAACAGGAAGGTGGGAGATGATTTAGATAGCAATGTGGAGTTTGATGAAATAGTTGAAGATATTGCAAGGGAGTGTAAAAGTAAACCCAAGTCATTGCATACACTAATTGATGACAAATGGATGCCTCAGTACAACGGTTCTAAACAGTTGGTTTTGAGTGCAATGTTGAAGATAATGAATCTGAAGGCAAAATTTGGATGGACTGATAAGTCGATAACCGAGGCTCTCGAGTTGTTTATGGATTTCCTTCCTGGAGGTAATGTATTGCCCAATAGGTTGTATACCACAAAAACATTCTATGCCCAAAGGGATTGGAACTAAAAAATTCATGCATGCCCAAATGATTGTATGTTGTATAGGGGGGAAGTAGGCAAATATTGAGAAACTTGTCAGGTTTCCGACGAGTCTCTGTACAAGTTGAAGAGCGATGGAATTGTTGTGGGAGCAAAAGTTGTATCCAAATTAAAGAAAAAGATGCCATAAAAGGTGTTATCGTATCTCCCTATCATTCCCTGTTTGAAGAAGTTGTATACCTGTAGGGAAGATGAAAAGTTGTTGCGTTGGCATGTGGATAGGGTCTGGCCGGTGGATGATGTGATTAGCATACTTCAGATGGTGAGCAATGTAAGAAATTTGATGCCCTGTACCCCAAGTTTGGCAATGAATCTCGACATTTAAGGTTAGGGTTGTGTACGGACGGCATGAATCCATTTGGTAATATGAGCAACACTCATAGTAGTTGGCATGTTATGTTGGTAATTTACAACCTTCCATCTTGAATGACCATGTAACATAAGTATGTTTTGTTGTCTTTGATGATATCAGGGCCGAAGTAGCCAGGTAATGATATTGATGTGTATCTTGCTCCTTTGGTAGAGGATTTGTTAACTTTGTTCAAAGATGGTGTTCGAACGTATGATGGTTTGGTTGAAGATTTCTTCACTTTGAAAGCTATGTTATTTTGCACCCTCAATAACTTCCCCGCATATGGAAATTTTTTTGGGTATTCAGTGAAAGGCCAATTAGCTTGTCCCATCTATGACAAGGATATTGATTTTTGTCAATTGAAACATTGTTGTAAAATAGTTTATAAGGGACACCAAAGGTTTCTTCCAAAGGGGCACTTATGGTGCTCGACAAAGAAATGGTTCAATGAGAAAGTAGAGGCTAGAGGACCACCAGTGCCACTAAATGGTACACATATATTTTGATAACGTGAAGAACTTTCCTAATGTCTTTGGGAAAAATTAAATAAAAGCAACTGTTGATGGTAATTGGAAGAAATGCTCAGTTTTTTTAAAACTCCCTTATTGGAAGAATTTGGATTTTAGACATTGAGAAAAATGTATGTGATTCCTTGATTGGGACATTGATAAATACTCCTGAGAAAACAAAGGATGGGTTGAAAGATAGGGTTGAGATAGGAATTCAGAAGAGTCAGGGGTTACTCACTTCTAAGGAAGATTATTATTCGTCCCCTGCATGCTATTCTATGTTGCAGTTTGAGAAGATATCTTTTTGTGATACATTGAGTAGTGTTAAGTAACCATTTACATACTCTTTGAACATTAGCAATTGTATGTCAGTGGAAGAGTTGGTGTTACCTGGGTTGAACTCACACAATTGTCATAACCTAATGCAGGAATTGAATGCCATTGCGATCTGAGCATCACTCCCATCCCATGTAAGACTGTGCATTACAAAACTATGATTTTTTTTCAAGTCGATTTGTTGCATGAGTATAAGGATTTCGAATTTAGATAGGTTTCAAGTAATGATTGTTGAATTTTTATGTCGGATGGAAATGTATTTCCCACCTTATTCTTTGACATTATGGTCCCCCTGTATGTTCATTTGGTTCGAGAGACAAAGAAATGAGTCCTATTTTTTTTAAGATGGATGTACCCCTTTGAGAGATACATGAAAATATTCAAGCATTTTATGAAAATTGATACAAGCCAGATGCTATTATTGTGCAGTGGTACATGATCGAAGAGGTCATCAAGTTTTTCATTGAGTATATGAAGGAAGTTGAATATGTTGGTGTTCCAATCAGTATACATGATAGGAAGCTGGAAGGTGTAGGGTGAAACAAAGGAAACTGTTCAGTCCTAGTGCTGAAGATTTAATAGTTGCCCATCTTTACGTTTTGCACAACCATGAAGACGTAGTCTCCTACATCAAGGTTGATATAGATGCCATACGAGTGGGGCACCAAAATTTTAATGAGGCTCAGGTCCTCCGATTTCATACTAGGACATGTTCTTCATGGTTGAGGGATCACGTAGCTGTTGGAAACATTCCTCCAAAGTTAAATTGTTGGCTCGTATACCATTGGGAACCGTTCTATCCTATTGTGGTTAAAACATCAACGGTTTCACGTTTGCTACAGAAGCAAAAAATTATAAGAGTGTCTTTCGGAATAGTGATGTTTTTCTGGTCTCTTAAGCTTTGCATGTAGGAAGTGGTTGTGAAGAGAATCCCATGTACGCTAAAAAATGTTACATTGGGACAATCTCTAAAATCTGGGAGCTTGACCATGTCACGATGCGGGTCCCTATTTTTAAATGTCAGTGGGTGGATATTAACAATGGTTAACACATCGAGGTTTTGGGATTCACCATTGCCGATAGAAGTATGGTAGGCTGGAAGGATGATCCATTCATTCTGGCGTCTCAAGCGCACTATATTTTCTATGTTCGTGATCTTTTTGATCCAAGGTGGGAGATGGTTGTAGAAAGAAAAAAGAGCTTTTGTCGTAGAGAATGAATTAGAGGAAATCATTGGATTCGGGCAGCATAATCCGAGTGGTGGATTGCAATATGATATTTTTCTTTAGGAGGATGGTACGAGTCTTCACGGTTTCCTTGGCTGCAATGTTCACGATGAAGGTATGGTGGTCGACGCTAGCGGGAAGATCAACCATAGAAGGAAAAAAACAAGGTGGTGAGGAAGATGAAGCATAAGGGATTAATGGTTCCACCTTAAAGTTTGTTATCTCATTTGTCAATTTTGGTATCTATGATTAGTGTTATTTGTACTTATATATCATTCCCTGAAAATGACAATTGTATTAATCTTTAGATCATAACCTTCAAGTCACTATTTTTGTTAATCACTAAAACACAACAAAAACTAAATGAAAATTATTAATAATAACAATTCGGAAGTCAAATTATAATTTTTTGTCAAAACATAAAACTAATCGTAGTATAACATACGGAAGTTGAATTCACTTGTTCACAAATATTCATTCTTCATCATCTACAATGTCGGTCATTGAATTCGATCGGTTAAGTCGTGGGTGGAAGGTTAATGCGAGGTGTTGCTCGTAAGCTCTTTTACAATTTTTCCATGAACTTGATCTTTGTCTTCATTGCGCAAAATTCCTTGCGTATCCACTTGCAGCAATCTTTCAAACCTTTAAGATAAGCTTTTTCAGTACATTAATGGAAGAACAAATGTTATATGTAAAAGAATGTATGTATTTGAAAATAATACCAAATTAAAAATAAAATGTCACTAACCTTCCTTAATTCATGGCATATTATTAGCCTCGGAAGCTTCCCCAAGGTTATGAAACTACTTAGATCGATGAAAACCCAATCCATCTTCTCGAAGTATGTTTTGTCAAAATACTTTGGACCTTTTTTCTCACCACTAGCTCTAATAGCTAGCCAACCCCGGGACCTTCTTAAATATTAGCATGATCAAATAGCGATAAGGGTGGCCTTTGATCAACTTCCTTTAAGTCACAATGTACAACATATGCCAAAAAATTGCTGCCTCAGGATATATTTTTCTACCCTTCATGATGTTATAGAATATATTGAGCATGGGATAGTTAGGCTCGGTGATGTGTCCACCTGAGGGAATGCGAGTTCTAGCAATAAACTCATAAGTGATACGTTTGTCAATTGTCAAAACTTCTAGATCAAAAGTTTCCGGCCTTCCTAATTCCCTCCGATCGAGTCCGAAATATCTCACGCGGCATTCCACAAAGTCAACATATGGATACTCACTATTTAACGAACACTTCTTCCTATGGTAAAAATCATCCAACGACCCATTTAAATCTTCAGGAAAAACAAGTTAGGGGTGTTCATAAGGGAATCCAACAACTTATTTATATACCATTGACTAATGGGAAAGTCTATATCCCCAACCTTAGTCTCATACTCACCATTATCAACTCCACATAAATTAGCGTAACATTGACAAGTTAAGTCAAAGTAAGTGCTCTCGTTACACGATAGCAACTTCTTAACATGTTGTTTGCTAAATTTACTACGAGGGTTGGACAAACCTATTGCAAGATATTTGCTAAAATCAACTATGTAGAAATCTAATAGCTCCCCCTTTCACACAATTCTTCATAACGTTTTTGGGCAAAATTAGAAACAAACCTTGCCTCCAATGTGTTATTGGTGGATCGATGCCTGGGGATTCCACTCCAGGATGCTCCTCCTCTTGCCATGCATTGACTCCAAATTAAAGGTTTTAGAAAGTTGGTACTGGTCGAATTTGTTTGCAAGTTTGCAATTTAGAGGGTTGGGTTTAAGGATTTGGGGGTGGATTTGGAGAATGAGTTCTCGATCTGATCTATTTATAGGGTTAAAGATATTCGAGTTTGGAAATCCTTATTCGGCCCTTCACTAATAAGACAAGATGCATTTCCGAACGAGGAAATGCATTAAGGTTGCCGCAAATGACGAACGAGCTCAGAAATACGCTTTCCAAGTTTGGAAAGTCGTTCGTCACTTCTAGTGAAAATAAGGCTAATGCTTTCTGAGTTCGTAAAATTGTCTGTCTTGACAATATGAAGGGCTCTGTACAATTAATCAATCCCAAAATGTCTAACGTTTCATATCTTTCATCCGTACAAATTAATCACATCAACGTAATACTCGCTCATATCATTTTCCATATAAAGAAATAATTGATGGAAAAACATATGATTTGTACACAATAGGTGTTGCATTCAAAGTTTAATTTCTCAAACATTGAGAATGCAAAAAAAGATTCAAGCAATTTTCCAAAAGTTACCAAATTTGTTAAGTAACTAAATTCTTAGTCATGATAGAAAAGTAGTCTGTAATCCAAATTGCTACAAATATGACTCCCGATTACACCTCTTCAAACATGCTTTCTATTTCGAGGTCTGTCTCATCATTTTGGCCAATTTCTCTACCACCTTGACCACCCTCCCCGGCATCCCCACCCTAGTCACTATCACCACCATCGTCATCACCCTCGTCATCACTCTCCAAGAAGAGCGGCTTGAAGTTTTTTTGCTCTTTATCTTTTCTCAATTCAAGGTGAAATCCATGGGATTATTTGAATTCCACATGCTGTGAGTGGGCCCTAGTCAACATCTCGTGCATCTCGATCACGTCTGCAAGCAAGCAATAGAAATATTTTATCAGCCCAGCCTTCCAACCGGCCTGTGAACCTGTCAATTTAAATCAATTAGAATACAAGAAATTATTACACTATTTCAACACAACAAATAAATCATGTAATTCAAAATGCAATGGATTACTCACTAGACCTTAATGCCTCGACTCTATCTAGGTCTGCCTCGCGAACTCTCTTCACACTCTTGGCCCGTTGACCGTGAAATACCCTAGTCTCCCATTTCCCACAAAAAACTAAGCTTATGTGTTGGATCCAAGATTCATCATAATATTCCATGTGTCTGGGCCTATCAACTGCTTGCACTCCCGCCTTCTTCAACATGGCGGTGATCAAACCACCGTAGGAGAGGTCCTTCTTTTTTGTATTCACCGCCTTAAGCATGAAAGATTTGATAGTGTATCTGGGGTTAACTTTTACCCCCTCGATGACATAGTAAAACACCATCAAGTGACCAATCATCGGCTCACACGTGTAGCCACCTGTTGGCAAGATGTTAAGGCAAATCCACTCATAGATCAGTAATTTCTTGATGGTCAAAACACTAATATCATTCGACTTGGATTTCCCTGCGTCACTACCTAATATCTTAAAAGATTTCTTCCCTAGAGTAATAGGACATAGAGGGTGTTTCCTTGCTCACGCCCAGAAAACAATGCGTGTGGTAAATTTCTAGGGATCCTTGGGGATCATTGGTCTCAATTTTTTGGGGTTTGTGAAGTTTCAATCTATGGCTTTATTTATAGAATAGTTAGACACAATAACATCCTTCCCATTCACGATTATTGCTACTTAGACCCAAATTAGCATAAAATTGGCAATGCAAAAAAATTTCTCAAGATCTTGAATTTTGAAACAGGGGAGCAAGTAATAAACCCCTAATTCACCAATCTTAAACTCTAATATACCCTTCAAATTAATAAATTTTCTCTTATAAAAAGCCACATACCTCTCCTCGGCCCCGTCATTGAATTTTTTTTGTAGATTGCCTGATCTCCGAGAAAGGGCAATAACTCATGTCGCTCGTCTTTGACTTAGGGTTCTTGCTCCTACAACTCATTGTTGATAGATTTGAGGTTTGGGTAAGGAGGAATTGATTGAATTGAGGGTTTGGGAGATGGTGGAATTCAAATTAGTGAAATTGGGGTTATTAAAAAATATTTCTGCCCATTTTTGTTATATTAACTTCATTTCTGAACTCAGAAATTGTTCTGGGCAGCAAAATGGAGGGGAAGAAGTTATTACGAAATCAGAAATAGCCCAGCCATGGTTCCGAGTTTGGAAACCCGTTTAGGAGAAAAAAATGCGTCAAAGGGGTTTTCAAAGGGCCACTTATTGCCCCTTTCAAAACCCCCGCAATTTTCCAACCATTTTCTCCTTTTTAAAACCTCCTAAACCTTTACCTCAATTATACGTCATCTCCACTCCAAGACTTTATCTTTACTATGTTTTAATCATGTTTTTCATCCATAGTCTCTTATATTTAAATTTCTCCACTCAATATTTTGATTTTTCTAGGGTATGGGGTTCTTACATTGAACATGAAGCTATGTGGGAGAATAAATGCTAATCTTTGTTTGAGGAGAAGGTTAGTCTTTGTTTAATGTGGAACCCCAGGGTTTACATTGTGTCACAAAAAAACCCTAGGTTTTCCATGGATTTAATTTAGTTTCTCTACAAAGGTTAATGATATTTTAGAGTTCTATGTTGTGTGGGTTTGTTATTCATGGACATTTGTGTAGGGTTTAGGTTTTAGGTTGGGAAATTGTATCCTAACATTGAGTGTTACATCTTGAATAGGGATAGTATTTTTTATGGTAGGGTTATCGGTATGTGAATATGTGAGGTATGTTTATTGGTAGAAATTCAAGAATTAGTTATATTTGTTGTGCAATTCATTTGATTAGGGTTTAAGCATTTCATGAGGGTTTTTGTGTATCAAATTAGGGTTAGGTAATTAAAAGAGAGGAGGATTAATTGTTGCAATTACAAATTAATGGATTTGTTATATGTATTTTACATTTCATTTTATTACGGTAAATGTATTCACTAGTGTTTTTTAATTAATATTTTGTTTAGTAACGTTTTGGGACATGTAGATCCTTGAATATCGGTATGTACAACAACAAACCATGGTATGAATGAGGATGGGGATGCGGATGCGGATGCGGATGAGGATGACGGGTTTGAGGATGTAGGAACACCCCAACTCATTGTAGGACCTTAGAACATATAATGGCCAGGAAAGAGTTAACCTCGTTGATATTCAATGAGTCTAACAAGTGTGTGTTGGCCCAACGTGCCTAATGGTCTAGTTGGGTAGCGAAGGTGGGTAGAACGAGGGTGGACTTCTGGTACGATAGTTGGCATGAAGTCCCCAAAGATTAAAAGGCCACTTTATGGATGGAATGCAAAGTAGAATTAGTGAATTTTTATTTCCAAAAATTTCTCCTTCATTAAAAATGTATATCCGTGATTGTCCATACGGAGTTAAAAATCCTCACAGAGGCCATTTGACATTGAATCACCGGACATAGATGATATAAGAAGGAATGCTATGTTGATGATGTCCAAGAGTTTGCGTTAACATAATTACACTTTTTCAATGGACTACATTTTTAGTGATAAGAGGTGTGGTCGCCCTTGGCTAACTTACACTTACATTCAACCCGACAGTTAGAAGATCCACAAAAGGAGGGCATTGGAGAATAAGGATAGTGTTAGTAGTAACAATTTCATATTATTAATGAGTTTAGATCAACATGTCTATAGTTATGACATAAGTCTAACATCCTAACTTAGGGTACAGGGGAAGATAAACAACTAATTGCCGAAAAGAATAAATTTCCTCACCAATTGAGCCATGGGGGTTATGCCTTGTTGGTGATTGACCTTGTGCAGGAACATTTTGAAGAAGATGAGTGAATTACAATAGAGGGTGGGACGACCGAAGATGAGAAAAGGACTTTTGTGCAACCAGTTAATGGGAATGGCATTGAGAGGCACAATCCATTTCTCAAAGGCCAGCAACACAAAGACAGAGTGTATGTCAAAGATGAAGAAAATAATATTACGGAAATAATTGCAAGTATAAATTATACCGAATGTATTATTATTTTGAAAATGTTTCTTTTAAACTTGTACTATTATTTACCTTCTATTACATTTAGGAAATATCTAAGAACGAATAATTACAAGGGCAATTCATTCCAACTAATAAAAAATACATCCTTTGTGAAGCAATCAAAAAACCCGACCACCTGGAGAGTGCTAAGTGAGTGGGATCGTTCATGGCCCAACGGGAGGCATTCGGCATTGTTGGATCCTACAATGGTGCTAAACCCTCCAGAGTATACATCCTACAAGAAAAAAAAACTCTTCTTCAAGACAAATGAATTAACCAGGAAGACATCCTTATTCGTAGGTAGATCCAACATACCGGGCTTTTTCTTCCAAACAACTTAGATGATTTGACGCCCGATTGGACCTTTCCATCAAGAGGATCATGTCATTCCCCCATACATATTGAGGTGAATCTAGAGGCTATTGTGAAAACGCTGAGAATCGGTCGAAAATTGTTCAAACCGGGCGATCTAGATAATACCTTACAACAAGTGAAAAAAAGGAATATATTTATATTTTGTCAAAATTTTGGTGACAATTGAAGAAATATTCAAACTAACATGTGGTTTTTTGGGAATTTAAAAATCACTTCTGTTTGTGCTATACATTGACCAAGGCATAGGTGGTAAACCATTCCATGTAGCCAATGGAGTTCTGCATGAATTGATGAAACACCATCACTCTGTACCTATTGCTGAGAGTATTTCTAGGGTTTTGTTGGAGGATCCATTGGTGTTAGGCTCTCCTTTGCCAATAACATGTGGAGAATACAAGAAGGTTGGTCCTGCACAGGGAATGTCATTGGCCTCGTTGACTCATATATGTTGATCCTGTAACGGATTGACATTTGAAGGAAACACAACATACATCACCTAAACTAGTGAAAAAAACACAAAGACCCGTCAAACCAACACCTAAACCTGGCCCAACAACACCCATAAAACTTAGACTTCCATTTGCAAGAGCACAAGTCCTTCGAGAGTCACCACACTTCATATGGGTTCCATATAATTGGCTTCATCCGCATGATCATAGCTCAACATACTCATTGTTGGGAAATGAATGTGTACTCATATGCAAACAGGAGATCATTGCATTTGGAGTGATTTTGAAGATCCGTGGAAATGTGAGGAAGTCAATCAAATGATCATGTCCATCTACACCTTGTGAGTTATTTCTATAACTTTTAGTTAGATTCAGTATTTTAGTTACTACTTCAAAGCTACATAATTAAATGACGTTTCATAGGTACATATTTTTTACCATAATTAAAAGAAGCGATGGATTAGATACATGAGCCTGGTGTCGATTCAAGAAATTGGATGTACGAAACAAGAGAGGATCGACTACATACGTAAGAGCCTATGGAGGAAGGATAAGAAGTTGTTCATTGCGCCATACATCGAAAGGTTATATACTAAGTTTGTTTTATTAACTTACCAGCTACAAACCACTCATTTTGTGCATAATTTTGATTTTCTAATTCAGGGACCATTGGAGATTGATTTCGATTGTCCCCGCCCATAACTGCGTGTATTGGATAGATCCCCTGTACTTCCAACCGTTGGATGCATTTGTCGAGATATTGGAATTGGTGATGAAGGGCAATATAGACCAAAACAAAATTAATTTAGAGGTGGTTCAAATCAAGTTGGACTATGAACATTATTTTTTTCAATTTACGATACTTAATTAATTGATATAAGGATTTAATTAAGGGTTTTATGTTTATTTAAATCAATGCAATAAATAGGTGCAGACTTGGGAGTGGGGCTATTACGCCATGCTATATATGGCTGAGTTCATTCAAGAATTCAAAAACGACTTACTTCAAATTGACAAGGTATGTGTACAATTGTTTCTAGCAACCAATCTAACTAACATTTCTTCTATTTTCTACTAACTATTTATTGACATGTTTTCATGAAGGAATCAAAGCCCTACTCCCAAGATGATATCAATAATACAAAGAATTTTTTTGCTAGGCCTCTAATACTCAATCGGCTAGCAACCCTAGGGAATCCGGATATTGCTAAAGTAAAACAATTAGACAAATAATGAAGCTTAGAACTATTGGAATAAATTCCAAGTGTTTCCTCTTCATAGATTATTGCTATTAAATCATGCTATACGCAACTGAGTGCATTCAAGAAGTCAAAGATGAATTACTTAAAATTGATAAACCACGTGTACAATTGTTTCTAGCAACCAATCTAACTAACCTTTCTTCTATTTTCTACTAACTAGTTATTGACAGATTTTCATGAAGGAATCGAAGCCCTACTCCCAAGATGATTTCAATAATATGAAGAATTGTTTGGCTAGGCATCTAATACTCAATCGGTTAGCAACCCTCCGGAATCCCGATATTGCTAAAGTAACACAATTAGACAAATAATGAAGATTAGAACTATTGAAATAGATTCCTAGTGTTTCCTATTCCTATCTATAGATTATTGATTTGTTAATGTTATCTATAGATTTTTATCAACATGCAAGATACTATCATCTATTGTGTTATATTTGTTGTTGTGGATTAAGGCCTGTTTTTGAGCCGAAGACATAAAATAGAAATTTTTATATACCAAAAGATCACATTATGTTTTGGAATTTGGAAATGTTCAATTATATTGACCATATGCACGATTATTACTTCCCGAGTTTGAAAATAAAAGACACGAAAACATTTCCAAGTTCGTAAATATTTCATAATTATGCCATATTTGAGCAATCGTTGGATAGAATGGGAACGGAAAGAGGACACAAGCTTGGAAACATAAAGGAATTTGTGAATATCAGATTGTAATTTTTTTGAGTTCAAAATTATATGACTTTCCAAGTTTAAAAACTACGTCCATGGTCCGAGGGATGCTCAAAATTTTCAAACTCAAAAATATTTAAAGGCAGTTTTAGTGTCTTCTTAGTGGCGATTTTAACCTCCTTCTTTGGCATTTTTAAAGGCGGTTATAGTAATTGTCTTCTATTGATGGATGCTGGAAGGCAGGGCCAGAGAAGGCACAATGAAATTGCCTTTAATACTCTGATAGAGCCGCCTTTAATAACCTCCCATACACTAGTGATAGACATTCCTAAAACATAATAATAAGTACACATTCTTTAGTGTCCTATCAGAAGAACGCATACAAACACTTAATTACATCATTTCAATTCATGGATTCCATATACATATTAATTAGTACAATATATATACATATACACTATCACATGAACCCCCTTGTAGCACCGGTTTTTTTTGTTTCTAGAACAGGTTTTTTTGGGAAAAAATCCGGTGCCTAAGTAACCGATGAAACGGTTTCACTAGTTAGAAAAAACCGGTGCTAAATTTCTACTTCTAGTACCGGTTTTATTTAGACCCGGTTTAGAAAAACCGGTGCTAATATGTACCGAAATAGCATCGGTTTTTTGTAACCGGTGCTATAAAAACCAGTGTTAAATTTGTGTCCTAGTAGCATCGGTTTTAAAATTTGTGCTAAATGTGTATTTTTAGCACCGGTCATATTTTAGCATCGGTTTTGAAACCAGTGCTAAATTAGTATTTTTAGCACCAGTCATATTTTAGCACCGGTTTTAAAACTGGTGATATAATGTGTATTTTTTAGCACCGGTCGTATTTAGCACTAGTTTTAAAACCGGTGCTAATTGTGTATTGTTAGCACCAATTATTTTTTATCACCGGTTTTATAGTCGGGGCTAAATGGGTATTGTTAGCACCAGTTTTAAAACCGGTGCTAATTTTGTATTGTTAGCACCGGTTTTAAAACCAGTCCTATAAATGTATTGTTATCACCGGTTATTTTATAGCACCGATTTTAAAATTGGTTCTAATTGTATGATAGGTTAGCACCAGCTATTTTTTAGCACCGATTATTTTTTAGCAAAAACTGGTGTTAAATGTGACCCATTTGCATCAGTTTTTTTTGTTGTAGCACCGGTTTATAAGAACTGCTGTAAACTTTGTGACTCACCTGGTCACTGAAAGCTGCAGCGTGCTGCTGCTCTTCAGTCCATCTTCACGCAACCAGTTTTATGTTTACGCTTGTTTTCCAAACCAGTGCGTTCTTTTTCCATAGATGGCACCGATTTTTATTTGTGCGTAGATTACTTAAATTGGAGCACCAATAAAAATAGCACAAATTCCAAACAACAATTCCCAATAAATACTACAATGCTCATGCATAGATAACAAGTAGGTAGAAAAAACATTGAATTTGATCAACTATTATTTTTTACTAGTGAAAGAAGGCATGAAACATTTGTTTTAGTGGCCTAAAATTAGGTTACGGCCCTACATAAGATACGAGAACCCCCCACATCATGGAGATGATGAGTATCAAAAGTGGAGAACAATTACCCTCCATAAGAGATAATACTAACTACTATCCAATGATGGAGGGAAGTCCATGTATGGCATTCAATTGAGCTATGCATTTTGGCAGAGTACATTTCGAAAAAATATATAACCATTTCAGAGCAATGCTCCGCAGTTGATCGCTCCCCAGAGTAGTGCAATCTTCTGGAAATTGTTGAATCAATGTATTCAATTGCATCTTAGAAAAGGATATGTGTATATATATATCTGTGTGTGTGTGAGAGAGAGAGAGAGACTAACAAATACAAATAAACAATATGGGAAAATGTACCGGAATAATGTCAATGTCATGCACGTGCTTAACAATTGTTTCCATATAATATATGCAATGGTATCCACATTCCCAAGTACTACTTTGTATTTTGTGCTGATATAAAAGAGAATTTGCTAAAATGATTACGAGCATAAAAGTTACAGAGGAAATATGACGTTACTGGATAATACGTACATTGATGTTTATGACATTCAATATATAGTTCAAAGGGTAGGATCTATTTTTCTCATAATTGAACCGCCGATATTTCATTGCAATCCTACAATCGATGAAAATATATTTATATCAATATATAAAAATATTTTTCAGAAAATGGGGATAACACATAATAGTTTAATTCGGTCTAACTTTTTCCAACATGTAATGATGAACGCAAGTAATTAATAGAATAATGAATGTCATTGTACCGAATATTAATAGTAATTGTAAATAATCGAGCAAAGATAGTGAGAAACCTACAAGAACACGTTTACAGGAAAAAACAATTTTGGTAGAACATTAAAGTAGATGGAATGACAAAAATGTGTTCCACTTAAAAATGAATCAATTTAAGGCATAGCCTATTACTTTTGAAAATTCTCCCACACATCGAGTCAATGCAATATACTCAATCGATTTCCAGTACGAAGACAAGCAAAAACCAATGGCTCCTATAAAAAATGGAAACACCAAAATACCTAATGCGGTTTTGAATAATTTAAATATTTTTGAAAAATAAAATCATAACATATGGTTGCTATTGCTTCCATGTGGCCGGGTCAAACAACAAAAAAAATAAAACTTACTCTCGATCGTACGGGAAGACGTACATCCTTGCTTGAGTGCGGTACATGGCAGTTGAAACCTCGTCAGCAGTCAATTTGACCCTCTAATTTCCCTTTTGAGATATTGAATTTGAACATGTCGAAATAAACTGGACGTTGCCTTGATCAACCACCCCATCACATAGGTATCTGGAAAAATAATATTGTAAGTGAAACAAATATAATGATACATCTATAAATAATGTAAGCATGCAGTTCTTACGATGCCCATATATCAAGTTGGCACCCACTGATCCACTTCATTTCGTTTTCAACGTCCAAGCTACTCATGAACATTTTTAGCTTGTCAGTAAATATGGCCGCGTAGACTTTTTCTTATCCAAACACCTCTGCGTTGAAATTGATGCCGAAGACTTTTTTAGGTCCACATATTTGTGTAGATAGCCTTAAAACATCATTAAGCTATTGAGCAACAACGATGCATTCTTTGTCTTCCATGACCCCCTAAAAGATACATGATATTGTTATTTTATTGAGAATATAATAATGTTAATTGAACTGTATTTGTATATAGTTCAGTAGTGGATCATATTGTAAAGGCTAAAATGAGTTCTCACCAAAATGTAATGGTCAGAAACCGACATGGGAGGATTTGATTGCCCATTCTCCATCGATGTAGTATTTTCTTTTGCTACTTGCTAATGGGTAAAATGTTAGTCAGGCATTGAAAAAGATTGGTTGGAATGAAAAAGTCTGGGGGTATGTTAGACCTTTCCTTTTACTGAGCGACCACTTCTCCATTCAGAGTATCTTCATAAACCACCACCTCCTGTAAGGGAGAGTGTGTTAATATGTATTTGGATGTCATAGTTAGTTGATATAATTATTTTTTTAACCTCTTCTCTCTCCATGCTAGTTTTTGGTGTAAAGTTTATTTTAAGATTTCCATCTTCATTCACTACCAATTGTTTCCGAGGAAATTGCTTCTCATTCTCCTACGTAAGCAGATGAACAACAAATTATGTTTAAGTAATATATGGAAATATTAATCTATATAGGATAGGATTATAACAAGAATACAATTATCAAACCTCATCATCCCGTTACCCAATGACACTTATTAGCTTTCCCGGCCATAGAATGTTATATCCAATGGCCTCGGTGACAAACTCAAATTCTTTGTGTTCAATTGGCAAATGTGCCTTGGGAATGATCACAGGTCCACGAAGCTTTACTAGCTCCCACTTGATGGGTATGTCCATTTCCTGATCCTTAGGAAACAAGATACTAAATGCAGCTGCATCCCTTTCTCCATTATGGTTCAAAACATATAGGTAGCACTTTTTTCCTATATGAGAATAAAATTCAGAAAAAAGGGGGAAAAACAACAGTTGGACATAAGTAAGTGTTATTAAGTAATTAAAATTAAGTAATGTTATAAGTGTAATCAATCTTAATAGGGACCAAGGTTTGTTGAAGATTCTATGGCCTGGAAAGTTGATTATAACAAGAAATGAATTCTATATATAGTTGCTGAAGGCTGTAGCACCATGCCACTCTTTTGGTCCAGCTAGGATAAAATAAACACTTCAACTTAGTTTTTTTGCGACTGATAGCTGCACCGTGCTGCAGCTTTCAGGGTTCCGATGGGATAAACTGTCTCTCAATTAACTATATTGGCAAAGAGACAATTTCTCAGTTCAACTGAGAAAAGAACAAGATGAATATATTACTAGGCCCAAACTAACAACATCCAAAATGAACGTGCCAGTAGTAAATATATGCCCACAACTAATAGCATCCAAAATCACTTTGACAGGAAATCAAAATCTAGAAACTAACAATCCACATCTGCAAGAAAGTAGCTAACGACGAGGTTCATGGTATAGACTACCTTGTCATCCGCAACATTTCCTTGTGGGTCACTACATTCAGATGCTGAAGGAATGAATACTTGGTTGTCTTTATTCGCGGGGTTGGATGATGTAGCAAGGAAATTACGGGCATTCCATATTGGGGGAATAGGTTTACCCAATTGTCCAGCCAGCCAGTTTGTTTGGGCCTCAAATAAGGCAAGAAATCTTTCGTTGAGCTCGATGACATCTATGGGCAGTTGTTTTGAATTTGAGATTTCTTCAAATGGTTTTGTGTTTGTGCTCCCACGTCAACTAGATGCATAACGGCTCACAGCAATACGTGGTAGCTCATTCACCTTGGTCGTTGTGAGGCAACCTCTCCAACGACCCCCATGTTCCTTCTTACCCATTTCTTGAACAAGAATATCTTATTTACCTTCTATAACCAACTCTCCCTTTTGTTTCTTATCCAAAAGGTTTTTCTACTAAACAAAACATATGCAAGCCATTATTTGCATTGCATCTGAGAATATTAATAGAGAAGGAATAAATTATGAATTTTGCTCACAATAGTGGGGGCTGCTATTTTAACGGAGTCGTTTGTGTAGATTAATAACTTTTTGTCACAGTTAGCATCTAGGAACACCTCTGAGGGGTCCGGTTTGAAATTCAAGATTTGAACTAAAGTCTCTGCTTCATCTACACTTTGACCTTGCATAAGCTCGCTAATTTTATCCCTTCTTTTCCTCTTCTCGAGTTCTATAGCAAGCCTATGATTCCCTCCACTGCCCGTGTGATGGATGTAGTCCTTATGTGAAGCGTTTACTTTTGCCGCGTCACTTAATGCCTATATGTTCATAAATTAGTAAAATCCTCACAAAGTAATAACTAGAAATTAAGAATTTTTTAGGAATAACCTTGAATTCAGGGGTTGATCTGTGTTTCACAAATAGCTCCCATTCGTTTTTGTCCGTCCATCAATAATCAGTCCATGCACAAGAACCTGGTTTTTTTTGCACGATGTACTTGTGAGCCACCTTCGCCTTCTAATTCCTCCACTTTTCACCTGCATAAATTGTCCATTTATTTTGGAACTGATTCATATCATTGAATTTCAGTTTGGTTTGTATATCATAGATAATCTAGTGGAAAAGATATGTGTTGCTGGTGCAAAATGTAATGAACTTGAAATGAACAAATGATAATAGTGGATTAGAACACACTTACGAGAATATCTTCCCATGCATCTTTCTTTAAATAGTTTGGGATAGCTTTCCAATTATGCCATGTCCCAAAGCTGATTCTTCGTCGGAAGGCATAGCCAACATACATCGACCACCGGCTGAGTATAACCAAGGGTTCAAAGTCATCGTCGAAGAATATTTTTAAGGGCTTTTCTTTCTTTGCTAGCAACACGGACTTGCACGTGGCTGTGCCTCTATGCTTGCAATACTCTTTAATCTCAAACTTGTCAAAGTTCCCACTCATGTCATCTTTTGATATAGTTCCTTCTTCCTCCGCCAAGTTTTCAGTTCCCGAGAATGATTTAGATGCATCATCCACCATCTCGTTATTGACATCACAATTATCATATTTTGTAGGGGTAACACAATTGTCTTCTACGGCTTTAGTACCAGAGTTAAGCAATTTCTTCTTCACCTTCGCCATTCACTCGCTTGTATGAGTAAAATAAAAAAAATGAAATCTTAACATAACACAGCCAAAGAAGGATATCCACAAACTACCAACCAAGAACATATTGACCTATCAAGCTAATATGAAAAACATTTGTATGGGGGCAAAAAAAATTAGGTAAAAAGTCAAAAATTCTTAGCAAACAAATCACCTATCTATATAAACAACTACCCACACTGATAACCCAACAAATTAAATCACAAACTTACAAACTAACATACCCACCAATATTATTCTATTCATTAAACCTGGGAAAAAATGAATACTACCACCCATATAACAAGTTCTTGAAGACTTACCCAAAAACCAATCACAATAGAAGCTCTTCCGTACACACTCTCAGCAATGTTTTTTTGCCAGCGGCCGGCTCTGCACCAGCTTTACTCGACCAAAATTGCAAGCAGTGGTGAAGTAGAATCGTGACCAAAATGATGAAAACAACGAGAAGGGGAAGTAGACTCGCGATAATGGCTCTGTTGGGGGTTGGCGAAATGGTTAAGATGAGCAAATAATTGGGAAAAAGTGGTAGAAGGGCATGTGTGTTGGGGAGGGACTTGCAAAAATTTGGGGATAAGGTTATGGAGGAAAGAGGGAAATTTTGGGAAGGAACCCAAATGATGCTTTGTTGGGCTAATTGGGAGTTAAATTTGACCATTCTTGCTGCTTTGTTGGGCCACTTGGGAGTTAAATTTTTCATGCTCCTTTGTTGCCAAACTTGCTCATTTTCATGAGATTTTTATACTATTTCGTATTGTGTTAGGTACAGAATTTCGAATGATACAAAGCATAGGAATAGCATAAATAGTAGATATTTTTTTAAAATAATATTTCTAGACAGATTAATTTAGGTCTGGATATTGTTTAATTACAATAGACGCTCCTATCTAGAATTGTGTATTTAGTGTTTCATACTATTACTTGTACATATAGAATGGCCAGAGAAATAGAGTTTAACCAGGAATTAGTAGGAGTCAATTCAAACATATATGTGATAATATAATGAAATTAATGTAGGCTCGCTTAGTTTCACTTGAGGAAGACTGTATTTGCGTTGCCTCAGTAATTAAGGGGTGATCTTCGTTAACTTAATGGCTTACCAAGTAATGGATACGTTAAAATAGGAGCATGTTTATATTTACTAGGGTTTGACCAAACCTTGTATTGTACGGTTGTAGATAACTGGTGTATAAGGATCACCGTTTAAATTATAGTCAATTAACCAGTGTTTATGGAATGCACACTATCTACGGGCGACTTGTAGATAACTGTATCAGTTATCAAGTAATGGATACGGTAAAATAGGTGCATGTTTATGTTGACTAGGGTTTGACCAACCCTTGTATTGTACAATTGTAGATAACTAGTGTATATGGATCGCCAATTAAGTTACAATTGATTAACCAGTGTATATGAAATGCTCACGAAGCAATGGGCGACTTGTAGACAACTGTGTGTGTTACCAAGTAATGGATACGTTAAAATAAGAGCATGTTTATGTTGACTAGGGTTGACCAACCCTTGTATTGTATGATTGCAGATAACTAGTGTACATGGATCACCAATTAAGTTATATTCAATTAACTAGTGTACGTGGAATGCTCACTGACTATGAGCGACTTGTAGACAACCGTATGGGTTATCAAGTAATGGATACGGTAAAGTTGGTGTACATGTATGTTGACCAGGGTTTGACCAACCCTTAGTTGTATAGAACACAATCATATATAATTAACTAGTGTATATAGAATACTGATATGTAAAATAATTTCTTAACTTATGATTATATTATACATAATATGTTTTTTGGAAAATCAAATTTTTACATAGTAAATTAATTTTTTATTAAAGTAGTTTGTATGTGAAAAGGTACATAGTTTAATATTCTTTATGTTTGTAGCATTCTTTTTTACAATTAGGCCATTGGCCCATATGTTTTCAACCCATTTGTTTGTATTATTATTCATAGAATTTGGCCCATGTGTGTGTAATATTGGTCACTCAACCCAATACCCTAACACCTTTCCTCCACCAAGCTCCCTCCACCTTCCCCACTCCCCATCGTCTCCCGCTCCCTCCACCGGCAAGCTCCATCCCCTCTCCCTCTGCCATCCCCTCTCCTTCCACCATCCCTGCTCCCTCTGCCATCCCTGCTCCATTCCACCTCCGCCAAGCTCCGTCCATTCCACCTCCGCCAAGCTCCACCGTCCCATGCTCCTCCGCCATCCATCCTCTGTCAATCTACCATCCACTATCCATCCACCATCCACCAAGCTATCGTCTGCTAAGCTCCATCCACCAAGCTCTATTTTCCGAGCTCCGTCCACCGTCCAAACACCTTTCGTCAATAAACCCTTATCTGAACTAGGTAAGTGCATACTCGTTAGTTTTGGTTTTCTTAGGGATTGTCCACATTATTGGTATGCTGATTGTTTGATTTCATGAAAATACCTAATTGTGAAAATACCTAATTGTTATTTTGTTTTGGAGACGCGGGAGATTTTTTAGGAGTGTTTGTGTTCGGGAATATAGTTCTATGCCTATGTTCTATGCGAATACAGTTCTATGCCTAAGTTCTAGACAAAGTTCAATGCTTATGTTCAAGATACAGTTCTATTCCTCTGTTCTTGATACAATTCTATGATTATGTTCTATGTGAATACTAGTTTGCTTATGAGAATACAGTTTAATGCCCATGTTATGTTATCATAGCCACTATTTTGTTCTATCTTGCTCCGACCTGTATCTAGTTCAAAAGTTTTGAGAGATTTGGTATAACGACTCTTCTTATATGGCTTAATTGTTTTTTGTGTATCTTGTTTTGTTGAATCTTGGCTACAATTTGAGGGTTTCAATATGGTTTTGTTATTTTTGTGGTTTAGTAATGGGTGATCACAACCAAGGATGTGACGTTTATGCCATTTTTCCTATCTCTTTTTCACGTGCTAACATCTGGATGCAAAGTTTTTTCTTCTTTTCATGGGGTGACATTTATTTTTCATGTGATGAAATCTATATGCAAATTTTACTTGTGTTAACATCTTGATGGCCCTTTCGTCGAATTAAACATTTATTTTACCAGGTATGGCCCCCAAAAAAAGTGCACCCAAAGGGAAGACCGACACCCAGAAATCCAAGAGGAGCGAGACAATGGGTCTTAGATGGTGCCAGGGAACTCTGTAATACAAATAATAGTGGATAAATATCTGGAGGCAATGAATGTATACAAAGAATTCATTAGCCGGAGAGAGGGATGAGACTTGAAAAGCCTTACAAGGACCACGTCATCCAGCACGGGTGGGAAAACTTCATCGTACAACCGGATCGTGCGAACAAGATGCTAGCATGTGAGTTATTGTCCCTGATAAAGTTGGGAGGTCGTTGCCGTACCTCTCAAAGTTAATATTTTTAAGCCCTAAATTCTTCCTAGCTACAATAAAGTAGATAATGGCAAGTCGGGGTCGTCCACGAGAAGAGGGATATTTTCAAGTGTTTAAACATATATAGGAGAAGACATACTAGACATTTACATACATAGAGATATATATAAAAGCATGTAAACAAGGGGGGGGGGGGTTTTGGTTTGTTTGATCCTAAATTATGAAATTGAAATAGAACAACTAGCAAAGTAACTAATCATGCAATACAACTAAAGATACGATGTAAATGATAATTAACGGAGCCTTGGGGGCAATCGATTTCCACTTCCAAACTTCATTTAGCTCATTGATTCATTTTCTCATTCAATTATATTTATTGTCTATGGGGAATGTATCATTTCTCATTCAAAGATTAACATTCGTTCCTCCTTAAGAGTAGTTTGCAAAGACAAACAACGACCATTTGCAAACCTCATTGATGATCACCCTAGACAAACAATGACCATAGGTTTGATAATAACAGGCCTTCTACCAAAGACATAGTCATTGAACCAAACAAAGCATTCATTAGATTAAACTAAGAACAAACAACATTTAAGGTTCAACCTTTCTTTTCATATATATGACAAATATGAGAACAAACCACATTAACATACTCATCAAGCAAGGATTACCACACATTATACACAAGAAGTTCTAAATCCATGCTCTTGGATTTCCATATCAAATGAGTTAAGAAATTTGCAACTTTCCTAACACCCTAACATTTCAATCTTACAAACATTACATATACTCAAACAACCCATGGTATAAATGAGATAAAACACAACATTAATGGCATAATAAATGCTCTCCAATAAATGTTCATAAATGAGCAAACATAGAATCTTGCTACATAAGCTTGGAAGTTTCAATCAATTGCTCCCAAGAATTAGATTAGCTACAAGAGTTCATACTAATCAATGCTAAACAACCAAACATAATACAATAGAATTCAAAGATGAAAATGGAATAAACTAGGGTTAAATACAGTACCAAAAATGTAGAAGATAAAGAATGAGAATGAGAGGAAAGAGAGTGCTATTTATAGTAAACAGAGGATAAGGTGAAATTATAGCCACCCGTTGGTTGCGACTCGCGATGGGCTCATCGTGACTCGTGACGATCTTGCGACGAGGGCATCGCGACTCACGACGGGTGCCAGAATTTTGGTATGTTTCCTTTTCTTCTTCTTGTGGTATACAATCACTTTCATAGTAAGTCCTCTCATTTTCCAAGTCTTCAATGTCTCCAAAAATGGTCTTCAGTGGCCTCTGGTCTTCATGTCTTCAAAATTCTTCAAAAATGTGATCTTTAATGGCCTCCGGTCTTCATTGCCTCCGTGTTCTTCCCTTGTCACGCAAAATCCACTTAGAAGAGGTAAAAGAGCGCAAAGTTGTTCTTACCCCTCCTAAGAGAATTTCAAGGTAAACACAAGCTCTCGATAATAAAAGAGCACAAAAGTGACCCAAAACAATACTAAATTATGCATATAAAATGGACACATCAAAAGTACAAGAACTTTGTTTATTTTGCTTGGTTAATATGGATCTCTATTTTTTTGGATGTTGATTTCTAAAACATATGTTGCTTCTTTGTGGATTTGACTTTGTAGTTTATAACTGGGGAATTTCAATGCTATTAGTTGTGGGCATCTATTTGCTCTGATTTTGGAAGTTGACAGTTCTAGGCTTGTACCATGTTCATGTTTTTGTCTGAGTTGAACTGAATGTGCAACTGCACAAGCTGCTCTCAGTGGAAGTATCAGGAATTTTAGGATTACTTTTTCCCAGCTGAACCAAATGAGCTGCAATGCGCTATAGCTGGCAGCCGCAAAAAAGAAAAATGAAGCTTATTTTATCCAAGCTTTACCAAAAGAGGGGCAGCGCGCTGCCGCTTTCAGAGCTACTCTGTATAATTACCAATTTGAACATAGTTTTAGAATAGTTAACAGTCATACAAAACAAAAAATATTACAAAAATACATAAATTTCTTAGAGAATTCACAGCTTGTACCCCGCTAGTCTTCAACCATCTTCCACTTTTTGGATTGAACGTCTCATATTTCTTGGACATCTTCAGCTATCCAAATGCCATCTCTGTGTTTCCTCCGTATTACTCCCACCTCAATCCCATCGTTAATCAGCATGGGGGAAATAGAAGGGAACTTTAACCTTTCACTTGTAACTTCAAAATCAATTTCGTCACGAAAAGAGTATTCCTTACCTTGTAACACAACAGACCAACCTACATTGCATGGGTCATTAACGTAGAAAACTTGTCTTGCTTGTTCGGCAAAAATAAACTGATCATTTTCATATGCTTCACGACTCTAGTCAACAAGGGTAAATCCCATTGGGTCATCAATTCGAACTCCAGTTGTGTTATCAAACCATTGGCACTTGAAAACCGGAATATTGAATTCTCCATAGTTAAGCTCTCAAATCTCATCAATAACACCATAAAACGACATCACAGCTAGGACGGGTTTATTGTCTTTCTTACTTGCTTGCCACATTGTCTCCGACTCAATGTATACCTCACTATTTTGTGTTGTGATCTATGAATCTTGGTCCCTAATAGCAAAAGAGAAACCATTCATGTCATATCTGGAATATCTCAAGACCGTGCAATTAGGCTTCCTTGCAAATGCTCTAATTTTTGGGTCATAATCACCTACATTGCATCGATCATAAAACCAATTCCTAAACATGTCATTGTGCTCCAACTGAAATTTATTAGGGGGCCACGTGGGATAAAACTCTGTGATTAAATTAAGGTGAACCAAATGAAGGATGTCGCTTGTCAAAATTTCTCCATTGTTCACCGTCTGCTGAATGTCTTATCTTATCGTCACTTGGTCTTTCCCGCTCTCCATGCCATCGCAAGTTCTTTGCATCTTTTGAATTTGCAAATAACCTCTTCAACCTTGGAATTAAAGGAACATACCACATACACTTTGATGTGTCCTTCTTTTTCTTCTTAGCCAAACACCCATCATCATCATTCCTCACACCCTTATATCTTGAATGTTTGCACACAGGACATTCAACCGCGTCTTTCAAATCACCGTCATACAACACACAATCATTATGGAATGCATGTATTTTCTTGTATCCAAACTGAGTGGACACAATAATTTCTTAGCCTCGTAAAAGTTTTTCGGTATTCCATTCCCTTCCGGAAACGTATCCTTTAGAAGCTTTAGGAGTGAATTCACACTTGTATCTCTCCAAGAACTTGTAGCTTTCAAATTGAAAACCTCCATAAAAAAGGATATTATGGTATCCTTACTTTTACATCCCGGATACAATGGCTTCTCTTTTTCATCGAGCAAAGCACTCAAAATTTAGGCTTCCCTAAAAATCTCTTACAATGTCATTGAACATAGCATCATAGGTACAATTATTTCCATCTACCTTGTTAATCCCACCACCCTTATGTTGATGCTCAATCTCTCCATGAAATGTTCATACAATGTAACCTCCATCAAATCCGTTCTTAAGAAAGTGAAATCTAACAAGCCCACGTTCATCAAACCGTTCACGGCACAAGCATATTTTGCATGGACAAATTATCCTCTCCTCCCGACCAAGGCATAATCAAGAAACGAATCAATAAATGTAATATGTTCACCACTCCCTCTAGCTACACTTAGATAGCTAACCATTGTTTTCTCCATGCAAGCATCGATTCTCGGTCCATTGTATCTAAACGAAATAATGCAAACAATTACACAAATATTCATTGTTCAAAGATAATAAAATTAAACACAATCAATTTGCTACACAACACTAAAAGTGTCACGTGTATGTGTATGTGTATATGTATATGTATCGATCAACTTGTTCTTGGGATATATATATATATATATATATATATATATATATATATATCTGTGAAAATAGTGCACAATTTATTATGTATAAAACCTTAGATATTTCCTTGATTCATACAAGTAAGCATCAAACTAATCAAGCATACCGAGAAGAAGAATATGTTGATACAAATTCTTTGGATTTACTTGTTCCTAAAAATATTTTATCGTCCAGATGTCGTAGAGAGTTCAGAATTCTAATTTGTTTCATTTGTTTTTTGCTTTTACTTTTCTTTGTTGATGTAAAACACCATTCAATAGAAATTTTTTCCAATGCAAGAGATTATTAAACTCTTACTCTACTTTAATATACTTCCTTAACTAGATGTGAAATTTAGAAATTTGCGTTCGCAGTTTTTTAAGAGATTTTTGTTGGAATTTTTTTATTTTTAAGAAGAGAAAGTCTAAGGAAAGGCGGCCTGTCCATAAGCTTAATGACAGGCCAGGGACTAATATGTAAAATGGGGTCATATTATAATTATTTTTAAAATGGGGAGCCTAAAAATCATCTGTGCCTAATCATCATCCGTGCCTAATCATCCGTGTAATTTTTGGAAAGTGTAATCATTTATCACGCGTTATTAGGAGTCTCCTCATTATTCGCGCTTGTTTTGCCCTCTCTTCTCCTCTCTTCGTTTTTCAATTTCTCTGCACTTCAATTTTTGTTTTTTCAAATTCGCTCTTCATTCTGCACGAAATTTTGCCGGAATCACGTTGCTAAAGTTTGCGCTGGAATTGCCTGGATTCGGTAAGATTGATATTCTAGGTTTTGAAATTTTGCTGCTATTCTTTTCCATTTTTGCTTTATAGTTGTACGTGATTCTGATGTGAGGTTTTTTTTTGTGTATTTGACCTAGTGATGGGTAGGGCGAAGGGGAAAGCTGTTCTTCCTGAAGCTGAGAAGTTGTCTCAGCCTTCTTCTTCTCCTGGTTCGTATTCTTCCTATTTTCCATTTTGAATATTTGAAGTTTCGCGTTTTTTTTGTTCTTGTTGTGTATGCATCTGTTTTTTCAGTCTTCTTGATGTTGATTTTTTTTTAGAATTTTATTCGTAAGTTAGATCTACATATGAGTTGTTGATGTTGACTTTTTTGTTAATCGGATCTGTATGTTTTGAGTCTTTTTTTATAACATGCATTTGGTTGTTTAGAAGTTGCATTTGTTATTGTAAGATATGCACTAGTTAGTTGCTCTGTTTTCTCCCAGCATGTTATCAGTTCAGTTATAATTTGCATTTGTTTTCTTAGGAGTTGCATATGTTAGGTTAACAACTGTATTAGTTAGTCATCCTATTCTTTTGATTTGTATGTCAGATCCGCATTTTCTTAGAACTTAGGTAATCTATTTTCCGAGTTACTTATTTTTTTTGTTGACTGATTGTTATATTGTGTACTTGTTTTCTTAGAATCTTCATATGTTAATATAACTTATGTATTAGTTACTTAGGCTGTGTTTGAGTTTCACTGATTGTTAGTTAGTTATTGTTATTCTTTCTGATTTGCTAGTATGTATTTTGTTTCATTACAAGTTGCTTATGTTAGTTTACTATATGCATAAGTTAGTTAGAATGTGCATGTCAGATTATGTTGCTTGTGGACTATCAGACTATCTATGCATTTATTTCATTACAAGTTGCATATATTAGTATAACCTATTCATTAGTTAGTTATCCTGTTGTTTTCCTAGATTAGGTTTCTTATTGGCTGTCAGAGTATGCATGAAAATATGTTTTTCTAAAGTTGAGAAGTTGTGTCAGCCTTCTTCTTCTGGAGTCTTATGCTTCTGGAGTTTTTTTTTACATGTTGCATTTTATTTGTGTGATTATGTTTTTTTTAATATGTGCTTATACAGTTTTTTTTTCATTTTTTTGTGTAGTAGTTGTATTGGCACGTAGGTCTACCAGGATTGGTGGTGGTGCTACTCCACAGATTTCAGTTCCTGTTGTTCCTAAGCCGGGAAAGAAGAAACAGATGAATGTGGTTATTAAGCAATTGAAAAATGGTGAAGGTGTATCAGCTGCGGGTGAAGGTGGATCAAGTCAAGAATTTGATTATGACACACTGGTGAATGATGCTGTTCGAATGAGTAGAGAAGTACCAGGTGTTGATGAAGCCATGGGTTCTAAGGATGGTTCAGCACAAATTGATGGAGTTGTTAGGTCTGCTGAGGGGAAAGAGACTGAATCTGTTAGGGAGGAAGTTGTACCTGTTGGTGAAGGTTGCTCTAAAGATGTTGAGAATAATGGTGAACGTGGGTCCAGTGATTATGGGGACAGTATGGACAGTATGATTAAAGACTATATTAATGAAAATTAGTGGATTTTGGGTGCAGTTGCAAAGGCGGAGGCGGCGCAAGCTGTTGCGGCTGCGTGTGAGAGGGAAAGTGAGGGTGGTGAAGCTGATGTGGAATTGGGTGAGAGTGTTGAAGCTTGACCTACTATGGTGGTCTCATTTGAAGGAGAGAAGGAGAGGTCGTTACCTCGTTTGTTGAGCAAGGAGAAGGGTAAACAAAGTGAGACTTCTACTGGATAGAATAAAAGGAAGGCAGAAGAACTTGCTGCAAAGTCACCTATTGAGAAGGTGCATTGCATGATTAGCATTGTTCTATTGCTTTGCTAGTTGTTGTACTTTAATTTGTTAAATTAGGATCAAACCAACCAAAACCCCCCCTTGTTTACATGCTTTTATATGTATCTATATATGTATGTGCTATTTGGCCCACTTGGGCTTCCAAGTTCTTGATGCTTGCTTTGGCCTCATCTTGGAATTTTTTGCTCTTTTCCACGCTCATGCCCAACCGGTGAATAGCTTGCAACACCTCAACCTTGGATAGTCCTGAGCCCTCCCCTTGGTCTCTGGTGAACGTCGTTCCTATCACCAAGAAAACTGCAAACTAGCACACAGATTAGTATAGTAGAAGCAGGTCGTATCCACAGAGAACGGTATAATTTCTATCAATTTCAAACTACCAACAAAGTGTGGTTTAGCAACCACGCCTATGATTTGAGATTTGTTTAATAAAATAATGAACTACTAATCTAAAAATAAGGCCAAAAAATGCAGAAAAATGCAGAGATAAATTACGAACAAATATTGGATAACAAAGGATCGGCATAAGTTAATCTTTGGTTCATTCCTTGATCATCGACTACTCAAAAGTCATTTAACTCCCATGAATTAATTGGTTATAAGCAGGAACAATATTTGCTATTTCCCCTAAATTCCCCTTAAATTTCCAATCGCGAGCAAGTATTTGCTAAACCCGCGATCTTCCTAATTAAGATATACCTAGAAAGTATTTGCTAAACTAGTTATATCTTAACGATCTTAAGAACTAGGGAACCCAATTTAGACAACAAGCACGTATTTGCATGCAGTTCATCCAATTAATTGTTTATCATCCTGTTATTACAGTCATAATTGTTATCTGTTTTTCACAGGAGGTGCTACTTAATTAGCCATAGCCTAACAAGATTGAGGTGATCAAACTCAAACAAGTAAGCATAGATTTTAGGCATAAACAATTAAAAACTCATAGGATTAAATTTCTGAAAACCCGAAGCCTCACAATTCATGAACCATCGAATTAACCTAGCCGATTAAGAATCTAGCTACTCATGATTAAATTAAATAGAACAAAAAATTCAAAATTAAACATGTTGACAATTGAAAAATAATAAAAAGAAACAATTACCAATGAATAATTATCGCTGCCTTGCGTTTTTCTCACCAAAAGAAAGAAAACCTGAATAACTATTTGTTCCCTGCTTTTTCTCCTCTCGCCCAGCAAACCAAATAATCCTCCTTCTCTGAAAAACTGTATCCCCCCTTGGTCCTCTGCCTTCCGATTTTTATATGCCAAACATAAAACCCAAATCCTAACTAATTTTGGAAAATTAGAATTCTTATCCAAAAATATTCTTCCACTTAATTTCAGCCTAATTACAATTAAATTCTAACTTGGAATAAATAATTCATCCAAGTCTTGGGCTTCATGGCTTCTCTTCGGCCCAACCACAGTACTGAATTTTTGGCCTTCTTTTCTTCTGGACTGCAATTCCGTAAACTCCCTAACGAGGGATCGGGATCATTACCTCATTAAAAACCCTTTTGGGAAAAAAAAGTATAACAATCCCCCTTTCATCAGCTTCACCTTAACCGGGTCGACTTCACGGAGCAACTTAGTGATCGTTAAACGAAACACAACTCTGCCACACGAAGGATTCCGGCTAAGGATCAACTGGAACAGCATCATAATGCTCCAAAACACGGCTACTCTGCTCCGCTACAGCTTTGCTCCAAAAATAGTGATCTATCAACAAAATAAATCAATTAAGTACCAAAATTCACATAAAAGAGCACTAAATTCTTCCAAGAATGAACAACTAAATATCACACATCAAATCCTCACACTTGAGTCATACTTGCCCTCAAGTATGAGATGAGCAATTTCAAAGCAGGTTGTTCATTCAAAATCTCATCCCCAAACTGACTCTGACTCTGACTCAACAGAAAAGAGAAAATAAAAATAACAGACCAACTATATACATGACACACCTAAGACTCTATTACCCGGACCTTAGTCAAACAATTTAGCATTAAGTTTTCATTTAATGGCTCATCAACAAACATCCCCCTTCCAAGTTCAAGTTTCAGTTCACAAACAAGTGGTGGTCTCATCCTCCTTTAGTACTCAATTTAATCCCCCCTACATTGCTCTTTACCCGGCTATCAACTGATCAAAAGGAGACAAGCATGAATTCCTCACGTTTTCCACTCAATCACACAATAAGTAAGGACAGTCACTCAATTATAATCATGTGGTAGCCTTAGCCAATACATAACAAGCCAAAAAGGTCTTTAAAGGTTGTAACGGGGCTAGGGGTTGTAACATTGGTGAGATCCTAGGGCTCTAAGGTTCATACAAACATGCACATATGTTCAAGAACAAATCAGTAGAAAATTCCAGCAAATACACATCATCAAAACCAATTTTCTGGACTGATTAAAAGACTAATTCAGGTCTGGAATTTTTTTTTTTCATTTTTTCGTTTTTTCTCTTTTTTTTTCTTTTTTTTCTGGGCAAAACAACACCCTTATTCTCTTTTTTTTTTCTGTCCAGACCAGAATTTTTCAAATTACATGCTCATTTACCTCTACAGTGCCATAAGACTATTTTTCAATGAGAACCGGGCACTCGAATCATGAATATGCAATATCAAGCAAGAGCAGAAATTTTCAGTTCAAGAACATACATGCATGGGGCAAGAATAGTATAAAGAGAAAAGGCTAGGCTTTTATAGTGGGTTACACAAAGAAAAGGTCAAGGCTCAAAAGGGTTTACTAGAGGATATAAAAGGTAGGCTATATACGATGTGTGGTTAATCCTAATTTGCCTCTTTTTTTTACTCATTATGCATCAACCTTAGTTACCACAACTCTCAGAAAAAAAACTTGATGTAGAGAGTGCTCTACTCTAGCTCAAACCTCACTTTATACTAGGCTTTTTCATGCAAGTCTTGTTTGTCACCCCATGTATCATTTAGCCAAGTTCAGGTTAATTTCAAAGGTTTATCACTAAGCATTTCAAGGGAGATATCAACGAACAAAAGTTTGCTAATATGATTCTTTTACCAGCAAGGTTAATCCATTTTAAAGCCAATTCATTACTCACTGTCATGCTGAAAATTTGACTGACTCGATGAAATAAAATAAAAACATTTTTTTTCTTTTTCAGAATTATTTATTCACAAAAACACACAAAAAACAGCAAACAAAGCATATAAAACGTCACACAAACAAGACACTAAAATGTAAAAACGACACCTAAACCTCCTCACACTTAAGCCTTGCTTGCCCTCAAGCAAGCTCGGATTAAAAGCGAGAAGATTCCTAGCGACAATATACATGAAAGGAAAAGAAAAGAAAAGAAAAGAAAAGAAGAGCCATAAAAGAGAAGGGATAGGGGAACTCATGCGGGGGGGTTTTCATGGGGGGAACTTCCAAAAATGACATTAGACGCTCAATTTGGGTAGCCTGAAGATCTAGCTTTTGTTGCAAGGATTGCACCTCTGCACGGATGGACAACACCTCATCTTGTACCGAAAAAGCACTGCGGCCTGCATGAGAAGAAGTGGTGCTCGGGCAAGGAATGCCCGGTACAGAAAATCGAGGTACATTGTTATCCAAATAAATCAAGTTGCTGGTCTGCAAATAGTCCAAATCACAAAGGGTTGGCTCAGGCACTTTGGGAAGGGAAAAGGGGACAAGCAATTGCGTACCTTTGTCAAGTAAAACACCAACCAAATTGCATAGGGTCATATGACGAGTAGACTGAATTGCAATTTCATTCAAAGAATCAGCTAAGCAAAATCCCAGATTCAATTTCTCCCCATGATGCATACACCAGAACACACTGACTTTCGTAAATGTGGTGAAGCGCCCAAAAACATTTCGCAACAGAAAATGGCAACACACTCTCAATACAGGATCGGCAATCCAATGCACATTAGAGCAATTAGCATCATACAAATCAGGGCAAGCAGGAGCCAATTCCTTCCAAGCATGAGTGGGACTAAAATTGGGAAAGTCTTTATAGGTACCCACAATAGCATTAGCATAACCTTCCGAAGATAAATCATCATCAGACACCAAGCCTAAAGCCACATTCCAATCATTCAAACTCATAGAAACATGGTGCAAACCCAACCGAAAGGATATGAAAGCATCAATCAGGGAAACAGGTTTCTTTAAGCAAAAACTAACCACAAACTCTTCACATAGGGGTGTATACACGGTCACAGAATGCAAGTCAAATAGCAAAGACCAACCAATATTCGCAAAGTATTGCAGAAACTGATCATAAATGCCCAAAGTCCTAAAAAAGAGATACTCAGTCGCAAACCTGACAAACACTGTTTCTTACCCTTTTTCAAAGCTTTGGCCTGCAGCTTTGGGTCATCAAATTGGAGGAGGTCCTCCCTGGAATCGACAACGATCTCCAGAGGCAGGCCATGGAATTCGGCAGCATTTTGCTCCTCCTCGTCGGTTGAAACGGTGGGAGCCTGTGTCGCCCGTCTCCTGGTACGTTTCGCAGTCGGCTGGGCACGGGAGGTGGTGGCAGTTCCTCGGTCACCGGAGAAGATGGTGGTGAAGAGGGTTGCTCCAGCGGTGACGGTGACAGGTCGGATGATTGCTGGCCGGCCGGAGCAGATTCAACGGCAGGCTCTAGGTGGTGGTTGGCGGCAGATTGGAAGCACGTGGCGGCACGTGGGAGCGAAAGGCTCGGCTTGTGGCAGCGATGGATCTGCAACTGCAATGAAAAGTGAGGACGGGAGCTCGGCTGGTGGTGGATATCTTCGTCGTTGGCGGCCCATGGCGGATCCGGTGATGATGGAGGTGCTAAGGCGGCGCGTTGGAGGTTCGCGAATGGAGGGAAACGGCGGCGCAGCGGCGGAGGGAAGCGGTACTCGCCGGAGAGAGACGGAGGGAGCTCGGCTTTTACCGGCGCAGCGGCGGAGTAGCTTGGGACTCGCCGGAGAGAGGCGGAGGGAGCTCGGATTTTATATGTTTTGATGAAGCTTTGAGCAGCTTTGATAAACCAAAGTGTGAGGAGGTGGTTTGGAAAGAGATAAAGGAGAAATTTGCAACCTAATCCTCCAAATTTCTCCCTTTTCTGATTGTGGCCCCACGCTTCCTACAACACACACCATCACCCTTCAAAAATTAAAATTGGCCCCAAACTTTTCGTACAGCCAATTCTCATTCCTGCACATAAAAACAAAAACGAATTAAAGCCATTTTTTTTAATTTTTAATTTTCGAAACAAAAATAAAAATTTGAAAGAATTTGTAAGAACAAAATAAAAAGAGAAGAAAAGGATTCTGGGTTGCCTCCCAGTAGCGCCTTTGTTTACAGTCTTTGGCTAGACTTTCCGATATGGTCAATTAAAGTGGGGTGGGCATAATGGAATTTCTTCCACTATTGCCACCTGAGAAGCATCATAAAATGGCTTGAGGCGATGACCATTTACGAGGAATGTCTTCTCCGTGTCCAGGCTTTTAATCTGTACAGCTCCGTTTGGCCTAACAGAAACCACCACAAAAGGTCCTATCCACTTTGTTTTAAGTTTCCCTGGCATCAACCGAAGCTTAGACTGGAAAAGTAACACCTTCTGCCCAATCATGTACTCCTTAGATCTCAGATTCTTATCATGCCACATCTTTGTTCGCTCCTTGTACCACATAGCATGATCATATGCCTCCAATCGCAGTTCTTCCAACTCTTGAAGCTGTAATTTTCACTCTTCCTCACACTTGCTAGTTGTCATGTTCATTTCTTTGACAGCCCAGTATGCCTTGTGCTCAAGCTCCACTGGTAGATAGCACATCTTTCCAAAGATAAGTCTATAAGGAGACATTCCAATAGGCATCTTGTAAGCGGTGCGATAGGCCCATAGAGCATCCTCCAACCTCTTGCTCCAATCCTTCCTCGAAGGATTAACTGTCTTCTCCAACACTTGCTTTATCTCCCTGTTAGATACTTCTGCTTGGCCATTAGACTGCGGGTGGTAAGTGGTAGCAAGCCGATGATGAACACCATACTTCTTATGAGGGCTTCAATGGTGCGGTTTTTGAAATAAGTTCCTTGATCACTAATGATCGCTCGTGGCACGCTGAATCTGCTGAATATGTTAGATTTCAAAAATCCTGCCACAACTTGAGAATCATTAGTTCGGGTGGCTTTTGCTTCCACCCACTTCGATACATAATCAACCGCGAGTAAAATATACAGATTACCACAAGAACTAGGAAAAGGACCCATAAAATCCATGCCCCACACATCAAATATTTCACACACAATTATGGGTACTTGAGGCATTTCATCACGTTTAGATATGTTTCCTGTCTTTTGGCAATTTTCACAACTCTTGCAAAAAAGATAAGCATCTCTATGAAGAGTTAACCAAAAGAAATCACTATCAAGCACCTTACGAGCAGTACGTTTAGGACCAAAGTGACCACCGCAAGCAAAAGAATGACAATGCAAAAGAATTGTACCTTGTTCTTCTTCAGAAATGCATCGTCGAATGATTTGATTGGAGCCTATCTTCCAAAGGTAAGGCTCATCCCAAATATAATGCTTGCTATCACTCTTTAACTTCAACTTCTGAGCAGGACTGAGAGTAACCGGCATCTATCCAGTGGTAATGAAGTTCACAATATTGGCAAACCATGAATCTTTCACCGATTTACCATGCAGTGGTTCCGTCCGGGGCCTCTGTTTGGCCAAATCGAGGCCTGTCGCAGCATACAGTTATTCTTCGGGAAACGATTCCTGGATCGGGGTTTCATCCTCGGGTTTCACCAAGCGGATGAGATGATCTGCCACGTGATTCTCAGCACCTTTCCTGTCTCATATTTCCCAATCGAACTCTTGCAACAACAAGATCCATCTAATAAGCCTTGGCTTCGACTCCTTCTTCGTGGACAAGTACTTTAAGGCTGAGTGATCGGTGTAGACGATGATCTTCGATCCAAGCAAGTACGATCTGAACTTCTCAAGAGCAAATACCACTGCCAACAACTCCTTTTTGGTGGTTGTATAGTTACATTGAGCTGGGTTCAATGTCTTTGATGCATAATAAATCGCATGGCTCTCTTTCCCTACCTTTTGCCCCAAGACTGCTCCAACTGCATAATCGCTTGCATCACACATCAACTCAAATGGCAGATCCCAATTCGGTGGTTGCATTATAGGGGCTGAGATGAGCTTCTCCTTCAGTATATCAAAAGACCGTTTGCGCTCCTCGGTCATCTCAAAAGGAACATCATCTTGAAGGAGCTTTGTTAAGGGTTGTGCAATCTTTGCAAAGTCCTTAATAAACCTTCTGTAAAATCCAGCATGCCCCAAAAAACCACGTATCTCACGAACATATGTAGGATATGGAAGTTGCTCTATGTTCTCAACCTTAGCCTTGTCCACTTGAATTCCTCTTTCCGAAACCACATGTCCCAAGACTATGCCTTCATTCACCATAAAGTGGCATTTCTCATAATTCAGCACAAGGTTCCGCTTCACACATCGAATCAAGACCTGTTCCAAATGACCCAAGCATACCTCAAACGAATTCCCGTAAACTGTAAAATCATCCATGAACACCTCAATGCTCTTCTCAATCAAGTCGGAGAAAATGCTGATCATGCATCTATGGAAGGTGCCTAGAGCATTGCATAATCCGAAGGCATTCTCCTATATGCATAAGTGCAAAGGGACATGTAAATGTGGTCTTTTCTTGGTCCTCCGGGTTCACGCAAATCTGAAAGTACCCACTGTATCCATCCAAGAAACAGAAGAAATTATTCCCGGCCAATCTTTCCAGCATTTGATCGATGAAGGGGAGTGGAAAGTGATCCTTGCGAGTCGCGGCATTCAACTTTCGATAGTCAATGCACATCCTCCATCCAGTGACCAAACGAGTAGGCACCAACTCATTCTTTTCGTTCTTTACCACTTGAAAACCAGATTTCTTCGGCACCACATGAACCGGGCTCACCCATTTGCTGTCTGAGATGGGGTAGATAATTTCCAAGGAAAGGAGTTTGAGGACTTCCTTGAGAACAACCTCTCTCATGTTGGGGTTCAGCTTCCGCTGAGCATCTCGAGCAGGCTTGGTATCGTCTTACATCAAAATATGATGCATACAAATGTCGGGGCTGATCCCTGTAATGTCTGCGAGGGTCCACCCAATTGCTTTTTTGAACTTTCTCAACATTGCAATCAACTGCTTCTCTTGAGAATCTGACAACCTTGCACTGACAATCACCAGGAGAGTCTCATCATCCCCTAGGTAGACATACTTCAGATTCGGGGGAAGATTCTTCAACTCCAGTATAGGTGGTGAAATATCGGATGGAATGGGCTTTTCAAATTCGAATTCACCCCCTGATAGCCACCAATAAAAATGATTTTGAGTTTGAAAGGGATGAGGAGTTGGTTGTAGAGGATAGAAAAATGGAGGAAGAGGTGATAGTGCTACATCCATTAGCATCGTCACCCCTTCTCCCACCTAGTGAACCAATTCTAATATTTTCGGAAGTTTTGAGGGAAACGAGAGAGGAGCCATAAGACTATCCCAAGCTCCCTAACCACTTAATTCCCTTTGAACCATCTCCACCTCCACAAGACTTTCATCTTGAAAGTTTTGTGCCCCCACCTCTCTTATTTTGGATGCTCATGGTGAAGAGCTTCAAGCCTTCGCCATACGGATAACATTAGGGTCGTGCCAATGACCTTAAACATATGGAGCTTCGTCGTGCTGACGACGTAAAATAAATTCGGCATTTCTTTTAGTTTTTGTTTCTTAGTTTGTGTTTCTTAGTTTGTTTTTGTTGTTGTTTTGTTTTGTTCTTTTTATGGCTTGTTTTTCTGTGATTTTGTAGCAAAGTGAAGTGCATTGCAATGAAGGAGATGAAGGAACGAGATCAACGAACGAGGGAAGAAAGCTTGGACAGTTGGTAAGAAAACGAAAAAATTTTAAGCCTGGGATACCCTGCCGTCGCGAGTCGCGATGGGCTTCGTCGCGAGTCGCGACGAACAGGGGAGAAAAATCACTCCCAGCGCCAACTTTCCGCGAGTCGTGATGACTTCGCGAGGCTCGTCGCGAGTCGCGACACACTTCGTCGCGAGTCGCGACGAGCTCAAAAAATTTTGAGCTCTCGGACTCACCTTTCCGCGAGTCGCGATGACTTCGCGAGGCTCGTCGCGAGTCGCGACACACTTCGTCGCGAGTCGCGACGAGCTCAGAAAATTTTGAGCTCTCGGACTCACCTTTCCGCGAGTCGCGATGACTTCGCGAGGCTCGCCGCGAGTCGCGACACACTTCGTCGCGAGTTGCGACGGGCTCAGAAAATTTTGAGCTCTCGGACTAAACTTTCCGCGAGTCGCAATGACTTCGCGAGGCTCGTCGTGAGTCGCGACGAACCTCGTCGCGAGTCGCGACGTGCTCAGTAACTGTTGAAAATTTTTTGAGCCCGGATTTCAAATTTCCAAGCTTCCAAGTTTCCAAATGATTTTAAACATTGCATGATCTTACCTTCTTCTCCACCCAACACTCCCAAGAACCACCACATACCCACTCATTCCTCCACCATCCTACACATGTTGACATATGAACATCCTTGCATCTTTATAGTACATTTGTTGATTGTAGTATGCCAACTACATCATTGTGATCGTAAGTGCATATCCTATAATGATGCTTGTATACATGTCAATATATGTTGGATATTTTTCATGATTATTCTTATAGTGTTGGTTGAGTGTGATTTGGTTGTTCTTTGAAAATACTATGGTTATTAACTCTTGATGCTAAACCTAGTATTACATATCCTTATGTACTTGTGAGTTTAATGTGTTCTTCGTGGTGTTAGTCTTGATCAAACGGCGCCATGGAGACAATGCTTTTCTCGAGGGGTGAGTTCTTCTACGGCATCTTTGCTCCCCCTTCCGGTTCCGAAACCTATCTCGGGACCATCCAAGTACTTGGATATCGCCATATCACCGGCGAATTTGCGGAGAAATGGGTGTCACTCTAACTCCCTTACCTTGATTTTTATTATTCTTGCCTTACGTGTTTACATTGAGGGCAATGTAATGTTTTAAGTGTGGGGAGGGGTTAGAGGATTCACATGCATGCTAGCTTGTTTTGGAATGCTTTTTGCTACTTTTCATTGGAAAAACATGATGAAAAAAAAATAGAAAAACAAAAAAAAAAAGAAAACCCGCTAGGTTGAAAACCCGAGAGGGCAACTTAGACAACATTGGGGGCCCGGATAGGTCGAAAACCCTTAAAGGGTGGCCTAGGCAAAAATGAGAGGCTAAAATGTGCGGAAAAAGGTGAGATGTGAGCTAAAGAAACATGATGTGTGGCTAGGATGAAAACTCGAAAGAGCTCCTAGGTAAAATGAGAGAAATTGAGAGAAATTGAAGAATGATATGATTTCACTCATTTGCCGGCGTTGGAGTCATAAGGTTGCGGTTGTCACACGGATGGATCGGGTAGCTCAACATCTATAGACCTCTTGGGTTTGGGTAGCTTAGTGGGTTAGGAAACGAAGTATGGTTATGAAATTCTTGATCTCTTTCTACTTCGTTTTTGGTTGATATATTGGCATTTAGTGAAGCATGTGTTTGAAACTTTTATATGGTTTTAGCTTCATTTTATGTCATTGGATTTTGGTTGATATATTGGCATTAGGTGTAGTATGTGCTTAAACCTCTTCAATGGTTTTAACTTCATTTTGTGTCATTGGACTTTGGGAATATCAATTCGGGGCTTTGAAATATTTTTATGGGTAGTGAATTGATAAGTGGTAGGTTTGGTTAGATTTAGGATTGGGGATGTGTGTGTGAAAAATTCTCATGTGAGCTTTTATTTTGGGATTTATGATATTGAGAGTTTTTGTGAGGCTTTGTTTGGGGGATTAGTTTAGGTTTTGGATATATCATTTACTCCGTGTGCTTGGTTCTTTTCTTACTCGAGGGCGAGTAAGGTTTAAGTGTGGGGAGGTTTGATATGTCCATTTTGTGTGGTTATTTTAGGGGTTTTAGGATGTGGATATGCCATTTCCTCCGTATGCTTGAATCTTTTTTTACTCGAGGGCGAGTAAGGTTTAAGTGTGGGGAGGTTTGATGTGTCCATTTTAGATGGTTATTTTAGGTTTTTTAGGATTAGGTTTTGTGCAATTTTGTGCTCTACATGTGGCATTTTGCCTTGAAATCATCTAAGGAGGGATAAAGGCGGCTTTGACGTTTTTATCACTTTTTAGATTATTTTGTGTGACAAGGTGATTTGTTTGAAGACTTTGAAGATTTGAAGACTTTGAAGATTTATCTTTGAAGATTTGAAGATTTGAAGACCTTTACATTTGAGCTTTGTGAAGATTTGAAGAAGTGAAGAGATGAAGAAAGGAGAGCAAAGCAACGGATGAATGATGATCCGGGGTTCTCAGAATTTTCCGAGAAGAATCAGCCTTCAAGAGTGGCACCATTGGATTCCTCTTCTCGAGCACTATAAAATCGACTACAAGAACTCCCGAAACGGATCAACGGTTCACCCGGAGGAAGCAAAACAAAACAGCAAGGCTGAGTTACTGATTTGGTCGCGAGTCGCGACGACAGCGTCCAGTCAGCCCTGCAGCAGCATTTTTCTCCCTTTTTCTTCCCACTATAAATACCTCTTCACCCTCTTCTTTCCACAGCTTTTGGCCCCTGTTCTTGGGCCAAAACCCTAGTTTTTCTCTTCTTGTTTTCTTAGTTTCTATGTCTTTTGTTGTTCTAGAGTAGTTTTTGTTCTTGGGAGCAAAGGATTGAAGCTTCCATTATCTATGTAGCAAGAACTCATTTCTATCTATCTATTTGGTGTTTTTGCTATTGTGCTTTTATTGTGCTTTGAATGTTAATTGTTGATTCTATTAATGTTGTTGAGAGCTTGATGATATGAAATGCTTGGATCAATTGCTAGCTAGGGTTTGGGGGATTTGGGTTAATTTCCCCCCTGTTCTTGTTAGTAATGTGAGAGTATGATTTAGAGCTTTTGATTGTGTTGATGGATTGATAATGTGCTAGACGAATGTGATTGATGTTGAACTCTACGTCATGTTCGTTTGTGTAGCAAACGAGAAGAGTTATATGCTCGTGGTCTATGAGTGGTCGCTCTTGACTAATCTCGTGTAATTGCATGAATTGGTTAAATGCTTAGTCACGGTGTAGTGGTCATAGGCATTGCCAAGCTTGTTGGTCCTTCGTGCTAAATGCCACCAATGACACCTTGAGTCGTGGTCGCGCCTCGGGAGTCATTGGTGAGGTTTGACGAGAGATGTGGAACTCACTCTCACAAACTACGAACTAAGAAGGATAGGAGTTTAGTCTCCACGACAAGTAGTTGAAGTATTGGATAGATGATTTAAATTCATTCTTGAAGCATTTGTTATTTGGCGTTTATGTATTCTTGACGGTGTGTTTCACTGCATGTGTGCCATGAGTTGTTTGAGCATAGGTAGTGCTTGTGTGGTTGAATTGTTTAGGTGTAGGAACGTGACGAATTCCGTAGCGCCTTTGCATGAAGATCTATGAGCATGAACTTAGAACTCCTTGTGATGTGTGTGTTGTGGTACTTGCTAGATGGGTGTGTAAGTGTTGGGTCCTGAATGCTATATGATGGAATGTGTGAATGATTCGATGAACTACATTAGATGTGGAAGTGGATATCCGTTGCCCCCAAGGCATTTTATCTTTGTAGTTTAAAACCCCTTTTCTTAGTTTTGTTTGATGATTAGCATAGTCACTTGACGTTGCTAGTTATCTTGTCTTTTTACTTTCGTAACTTAGGAACCAACCAACCAACCAACCCCCCCCCCATTTACATGCTTTTATGTGTGTGTATATATATTTACTCCTAGCCTAATATCAACCATTGTGTGCTTAGACGCTTAGGAAGATCCCTCTTCTCTTTGGACGACCCCGATTTGCCACTATCTACCTAGTTGTAGAAAGTAAGCATTTAGGGCTTATAAATTATCTTTTGCACGGCGGGCGCGACGACCGCCCGCCCGTCAGTGAGCGTCGTTTTACTCGCCAAATAAACTGTTCTTTCGATTTTAGAATCAAATATCAATTCCTGCCCCTGGGACCTGGTCATAAACCAATAACTAAAGAACAAAAAATTAGTAGCAAAATAAATAGAAATTAACTACCGGTCCCCGGCAATGGCGCCATTTTGGTGAACGTCGCTCCTATCACCAAGAAAACTGCAAACTAGCACACAGATTAGTATAGTAGAAGCAGGTCGTATCCACAGAGAACGGTATAATTTCTATCAATTTCAAACTACCAATAAAGTTTGGTTTAGCAACCACACCTATGATTTGAGATTTGTTTAATAAACTAATGAATTACTAATCTAAAAATAAGGCCAAAAAATGCAGAAAAATGCAGAGATAAATTACGAACAAATATATGGATAACAAAGGATCGGCATAAGTTAATCTTTGGTTCATTCCTTGATCATCGACTACTCAAAAGTCATTTAACCCCCATGAATTAATTGGTTATAAGCAGGAACAGTATTTGCTATTTCCCCTAAATTCCCCTTAAATTTCCTATTGCGAGCAAGTATTTGCTAAACCCGCGATCTTCCTAATTAAGATATTCCTAGCAAGTATTTGCTAAACTAGTTATATCTTAACGATCTTAAGAACTAGGGAACCCAATTTAGACAACAAGCACGTATTTGCATGCAGTTCATCCAATTAATTGTTTATCATCCTGTTATTACAGTCATAATTGTTATCTGTTTTTCACAGGAGGTGCTACTTAATTAGCCATAGCCTAACAAGATTGAGGTGATCAAACTCAAACAAGCAAGCATAGATTTTAGGCATAAACAATTAAAAACTCATAGGATTAAATCTCTGAAAACCTGAAACCTCACAATTCATGAACCATCAAATTAACCTAGCCGATTAAGAATCTAGCTACTCATGATTAAATTAAATAGAACAAGAAATTCAAAATTAAACATGTTGACAATTGAAAAATAATAAAAAGAAAAAATTACCAATGAATAATTATCGCTGCCTTGCGTTTTTCTCACCAAAAGAAAGAAAACCTGAATAACTATTTGTTCCCTGCTTTTTCTCCTCTCGCCCAGCAAACCAAATAATCCTCCTTCTCTGAAAAACTGTATCCCCCCTTGGTCCTCTGCCTTCCGATTTTGGAAAATTAAATTTGGAAAATCCTAACTAATTTTGGAAAATTAGAATTCTTATCCAAAAATATTCTTCCACTTAATTTCAGCCTAATTACAATTAAATTCTAACTTGGAATAAATAATTCATCCAAGTCTTGGGCTTCATGGCTTCTCTTCGGCCCAATCACAGTACTGAATTTTTGGCCTTCTTTTCTTCTGGACTGCAATTCCGTAAACTCCCTAACGAGGGATTGGGATCGTTACCTCATTAAAAACCCTTTTGGGAAAAAAAGTATAACAATCCCCTTTCATCAGCTTCACCTTAACCGGGTCGACTTCACGGAGCAACTTAGTGATCGTTAAACGAAGCACAACTCTGCCACACGAAGGATTCCGGCTAAGGATCAACTGGAACAACATCATAATGCTCCAAAACACAGCTACTCTGCTCTGCTATAGCTTTGCTCCAAAAATAGTGATCTATCAACAAAATAAATCAATTAAGTACCAAAATTCACATAAAAGAGCACTAAATTCTTTCAAGAATGAACAACTAAATATCACACATCAATCTCGGGGTTTGTCTTGGAGCCTTTGGAATTGTTGTTGAGGTGGCCTATATTGTTGTTCAGGAGGCCGGTATGGTTGAGAGGTTTGGCCTCCTTGAGGGTTTCCACACCGGAGGTTCGGGTTATCACGATTCCCCGAATTGTATGGCCGGTATTGGTACCCTTGAGACCCTTGGTAGCCTTGGTGACCTGGGTAGCCTTGGTATCCTTGATTCCCGTGATATCCCATGGCACTCACCTCTTCAACGTAGTACTCTTGCAAAGTGGAGCAAGTGTCCGTAGGATGCGCCAAGTAGCAAATTTCACAAGATTTAACATGTGGCGCATTTCCTCCGGGCTTTGTCATCAAAGTTTTCACTATGGATGTGAGGGCCGAAACTTGATCCTCTAGCTTCCCACTATTGGAAAAGTCACTCGCGGGCATTGGGTTTCTCCTTCTCAAATCGGCCCTTGAGCTAAAGTTTCTCGACTCTTCCACTAGCTCTTCATACAATTGCATAGCCTCAGATGAAGTTTTGTTACCGAGGGTGCCACCACAAGAACTTCTAACCAACCTTTGGTCCTCATCAAGAAGGCCATTGTAGAAGTAATACACCAAATCTCCCTCCGAATAACCATGGTAGGGCAACTTACAAGAAGCCTCTTGAACCTCTCTCAATAGTCGAAAAGAGACTCTTCATGCCACTGAAGGATGTTGCTTATGTCCTTCTTCAAGGCGGCGGACCTCGAGACCGGGAAGTACTTGGCGAGAAACTTTGTTTTCATATCAAGCCAACTCTTGATGCTCTTGGGCGGTAGGTAGTGGAGCCAATCTCTTGCACCATCCCTCAGTGTGAAAGGGAATGCCTTCAATTTATAAAAATCTTCATCCACTCCATGGGGGACCGTGCCATCACACAAGAAGTGGAACTCGGTGAGGTGCTTGTTAGCATTCTCCCCTTGCCTACCAAGAAAGGCGGTTAGCATGTTGATGAACCCGGTCTTTAGCTCAAAATGCCCATTTGGTCCAACCACGGGGTACTCGATACACATCGGTCGTTGATCGAGGTTGGAAGCCATGACGTCTCTCAACAAGGGTTGCCCTAAGGGGATCTCTTTTTGGGGGAAAGGAGGATGGCGAGGTTCCCCTCTCGGAAGCTCATCTCCGTGCTCGATTTGCTGTTCCATTGATGAAGATGTATCCACAAAATGGTCACTAGGAGGGGTGTTATTCACACTTTCCAAAGAAAGCCTCCTAGCCCGTCTCAAATTCAACTCCAACTCGGGGTCGTAGTGTAAGGGTTCTTGTGAAGAGGATCGCGTGCGAACCATACACCAAGAACTCGAACAATACGTCTCCAAGCCAAGCGAAAATGGAAAATCAACTAAAAAATCCAAATAAAACCAAACTAACAAATATTTACAAATAGCACATAATCACACATAATATGCCAAAACACTTAAAAATAAATGCTTCTTCCCCGGCAGCGGTGCCAAAATTTGGGAGGTCATCGCTGTACCTCTCAAAGTTAATACTTTTGAGCCCGAAATGCTTACTATCTACAACTAAGTAGATAGGGAAAGTTGGGGTTGTCCACGAGAAGAGGGATCTTTTTAAGTGTTTTAAACATATATAGGAGAAAACATACTAAGCACATACATACATAGATACATATAAAAGCATGTAAACAAGGGGTGCTTTGGTTGGTTTGATCCTAAGTTAACAAATTAAAGTACAACAACTAGCAAAGCAATAGAACAATGCTAATCATGCAATGCAACTAAAGGTAAGATGAAAATAACAATTTACGGAACCTTGGGAACAATTGACTTCCACTTCCAAACCTCTTATCCATCATTGAACATGCAACTTATTTACTACTTTCACTACTTGTTGTGAAGGCTAAACTTCTATCCTTCTTAGAAAGTAGTTTGCAAGTGTGAATTCGACATCTCTTATCAAACCTCACCAATGACTCCCGTAGTCGAAACACGACTCAAGGTATCCCATTGATGGCATTTAGCACGAAGAATCAACAAGCTCGGCAACACTTATAAACACTACACCGCGTCTAAGAATTTAACCGATTTATGCATTTACACAAGATTGGTCAAGAACGATCGACATTCATAGACTTCTCTCGTTTGCTACAAACGAAAAATATGACAAAGAGTTCAACATTATCATATCCACCTAGCAATCATCAATCCATCGACACAATCAAAAGCTCTAAATCATACTCATACATTCCTAATAAGAAAAGGGGGGAAATCAACCCACATCCCCAAAAACCTAGCAAGCAATTCATACAAGTATTTCATACACTCAAGCTTTCAACAACATTAATGATATCAACAAACACATTAAATGCTCCATAAATGCATAATAGTAAGAGCAATAAATATGCTACAAATTTTTCTTAAGATATGGGTTTTGAAGCCTTAGTCAATTGCTGCCAAGAGATAGATTAGCTACAATAGTTCATGCTAATCAATGCTAAACAACTAATCATAAAAACAAGAGAATTCAAGGATGAAAAATGGAAGAAAAAGGAAATCAAACAGTACAGAAATTGCAGCTGGAAGAAGTTATGAATGAGAGGAAAAAGAATGGTATTTATAGTACAAATAAGATAAGGTGAAATTCTGGCCACCCGTTGGTCGCGACTCGCGACGGGTGCCAGAATTTTGCATTGTGTCTTTTTCTTCTTCGTGTGGCATGCAGTCATCTTCATAGTCATCCCTCTCAATCTCAATTCTTCAACGGCTTCAAAAATGGTCTTCAATGGCCTCCGATCTTCATGTCTTCGAATCGAGTCTTCAAAAGTCTTCAAAAGTGTAGTCTTCAATGGCCTCCGGTCTTCATTGCCTCCATGTTCTTCCCTTGTCACACAAAATCTACTTAGAAGAGGTAAAAGAGCATAAAGTTTCTCTTACACCTCCTAAGAGAATTTCAAGGTAAAACACAAACTCTTGATAATAAAAGAGCACAAAAGTGACCCTAAATAGTTCTAAATTATGCATATAAAATGGACACATCAAGCCTCCCCACACTTGAACCTTACTCGCCCTCGAGTAAGAAAAGATCCAAGCATACAAAGGAAATGATATATCCGCATCCTAACTACTAATCCCCCAAATCAATACCTCACAAAACTCTCAATATCACACAACCCAATGTTAAAGTCAAATGAGAAGTTTCCCACAACCCCTATTCCTAAATCTACCCAAACCATATCATCCCATCAATTCATTGATTTCCCTAAGACATCTCCAAATCCCGAATTGATAATCCCAAATCCAATGATAAAAGATGAAGCCAAAAGTGTACATAAGGTTCAAAACACATGCTCCACTTTACATCAATATATCAAACTAAAAACGAAGCATCTTAATGATCAATAATTTCATAACTTACTCCGTCTTTTCCCGCTAAATTTCTCATTCCCAAAAGGTCCTCAAGATGTGAAGCTACCCGATTCATCCGTGTGGTCACCGCATCCTTATGACTCCATCGCCGGCAAATGAGTAAACACTTAATGTTTTTTTTTCAATTTCTCTCGCTTTCTCTCATCTTGCCTAGGAGCCCTTTCGGGTTTTCATCCTAGCCACACATCATGTTTCTTTGGCTCACATCTCACCTTTTTCCGTACATTTAGCCTCTCATTTTTGCCTAGGCCGCCCTTTCAGTTTTTTGACCTATCCGGGCCCCCAATGTTGTCTAAGTCGCCCTCTCGGGTTTTCAACTTAGCGGGATTCTCTCTTTTTTTATTTTTTCTTTTTTATTTCTTTTTTTTAATTATTTTTTTTTCAATTATTTTTCACGTGTCTCCAATCCAAAAAGTAGCAAATTGCTTTCCCAATGTGAAGGTTAAGAAAAGTATCAAAACTAACATTATCCAAGTACATCAAAAGCAAAACATCCCAAAACGAAAGGGAGAAAATATCCAAAATAAAACAAAAGAGTTAGTGCAAAAGTGTCTCCAACCTTAATCACCTAACAATAGTAGATACCCCTCCCCATACTTAGAACACTACATTGCCCTCAATGTAGACTAGGGAAAAACCGTACAAAGTGAAGTATGGAAAGGGGAAAAGTGTGATGCTCACTCAATCAATGTTGTGATGAGGACGGGCCACTGCCAGAGTAGCACTGCTGGTACTGTGCTAGCCACTCCGTGCTCCTCTGCCTCCGTGCCCTCCGCCTCTCTGCTCTCGGATCGGGGCCTGATGCACCACCCGACTAGGACTGCAACTCATGGATGTGAGCTAACGAGTGGTCAATCTCCTCATCCATATCGATCAAAGCCTGGGAGACAAACACGTTGTTCTCCAAAATCATGCTGTCCTGGCGGTGGAAACCACCATGCATGGTCTGCATCATCCGCTCATAGAAATCTGGCGGAGGCTGGGAGTAGTGAGATGTAGCATCATCCTCCTGCATAGGATCCGTCTGTGGTGGAGGCTGTGGAGAGTAGTACTGCTGCTGGTGCTGCTGCTGCTCCGAGGAATGTAGAGTGCTATCATCATGCCGGAGAGGGGCTGGCCCGAGGTCGTGGAGCTCACGCTGGAACTCAGCTGTACATGAGGAGTCTGGGGAGATAGCCAAATCTTCCAGCGGTGTGTCGAACTCCATCTTCGTCTTGCTCTGCTGAGGAAGTGCCATGAATGTGACCTTCCTCACACCGTATAACCAATGGAAGAGCCCAGTGGTCTGGGTGACACTGAGCATCTCAAATCAAACAAGCCACTCAACAGTGATCAGATAAGACGTCTGCCTCCCCAAACGTGGAAAGTTAGCTGGAGGAACTAATCCCAAGTACTCTGCTAGAAGGCCTATCATCCCTCCGACCATGATCTTCCCCTTGGCCTTTCCTGCCACTTCCACAATCCTCTTCATCCACAGCTCTACCCACAGCCCGTATCCTGGCCCCTCGCTCGTCAAGTGCCATAGGAAGTGAATGTCATTGTCTGGCACATTCGTCGGCTCTGCGGAGCAAAAAACTGTGCCAGCCAAGAGTCGGTGCACATAGCGGAGTGTAGGGTGAATGATGGCACTACTCTTGTCATAGGGGTTCTTCTGTCTCATATTGATGACGTTCCAGAACTGCATGTCATCCTCAATTGACTGCTCTTAGGCATGTGGGTCCATTCTGTTTCATATCTCAGAGGTGTCAAAACCAAAGGCCTCCTCAACCTGTGAGCCGGTCAGTTGCCAAGATAGGTCATCTAGGTGAAAGGCAATGTACCTCTCACAGGGTTGATCACCCCTCATGCTGCTCATACAGACTGTGGACAAAAACTACAACGTGTACCTCCGGTAAGAGGGCGCGCTCTTGCTCATAAATCTCTCCATTCCCCCTTTGGTGAGGAGGCATCTGACAGGCTGCGCGAGGCCGAGGACATCTAATGTAGGCACATCAACAAAACTGGTCTCTTTAAGTAGGCGTTTCTCTAGGGCCTCTCATCTCTCCGCATAGGACCCGGTGATCCGGGTCAAGCCCATGTACCAATCTAGAGGGGAAGGTATAGGGCCCGATTCCGGAGCCGGTGACGGAGGTGGAGGTGGAGCGGCAGTGCGCTCGTCTTGTGAGGGATCCCTAGATCTCTTCTTGGGGGCCATATCTATCAATCACAGTAAACAGGTCAAACGTAAAGGAATATATGTATATGCAATATGGAAAATCTATAACCAATCTTAAACTAGTTCATCATCACAGGCCGGATCAAAATCAACTCAACTAGTTTAAGTTCTAATTGCAATTGCATATACAATCTACATTATGTCCAACAAGCCCATACCATAAAATCCATGACGTTCTCACATAGTCTAAATCAATATGCTATATTTCAAAATCACAATTATGCTCAACTAATTTCGCCATCATTAGTACAGTGACAATGTCAACCTCTGCATTCCATGGCCAAACTACTCCAAACAAAATAGCATTCCAAAGCACACTAACACTTTATCCCAATAACAACTATGTTTACTCAAGGGCTAACATGCTTCAAATACAGTATAAGTCACCATCTACTTTTCAGCCAAAACAACACGAATGCACACATTCCAAAACCAAGCAGGCATAATACAGTCAAAATCGCACTAAAAAAATATACCGTACCAACTACAATTACAAAATATACACACAATCCTCATCAAATAAAACTGCAAGCACAACATATTCACCACAATCGACCAAGATCAATGATTTAAATTCCAAACACCATAACACACAATTTACACAATATCCAATAAGTAGAATATACATTCGTAATCACAATTAGGGCTCAATAGAGTGAAGAAGTGTACCAATAATACGCTTAGGAAGAAGAAAAATGGGAGCCCACGATCAATTCGGGTTTGAATTGCCTAAAGCTTCAAAACCCCCAAAATCTAGATTTTGGGTTCTTCACAATGGTGATGGTGATTTGAGGTATGGAGCGTGTGGAGGCTTGATAGGTGGTGGCGGCATGGCGCGGCAGCGAGGCGGCGGCGGTGCGGCAGTGTGGGGGATGGAAGATGGACGGGTGATTTGAAGAGGAAGATGGAGACGAAGGGGCAGAGATAATGGGGAGAAAGACTGTTCAGCCTGCCTCTTAAATCTAATTTTGCACGACCGTCGTGACTCGCGATGGAGCCTTGCGAGGTCATCCCGACTCGCGGAAAGTGGGATCCGGGGCTATTTTTTTGTTCAAAACTTCTGAGCTCGTCGCGACTCGTGACAAGGCATCGCGATGTCATCGCGATTCGTGGAAAGTTGGATCCGAGGGTTGATTTTTAGTTCAAAACTTCTGAGCTCGTCGCGACTCGCGATGAGGCATCGCGATGTCATCGCGACGAGCGAAAAGTTAGATCCAAGGGTTGATTTTTACCCAAAATTTTCTGAGCCCGTCGCGAATCGCGACTTGTTCATCGTGACTCATGATGAGGCCTCGCGATGTCATCGTGACTCGCGGAAAGTGGGAGCTGAAACCCCAAAATTTAACAACATTTTTCTGAGTCGCGACCCGCGATGGTTTGGTCGCGACTCGCGATGGACCACTAACCTGGCACTTAGAAAATGTTTCTGCTTCTTTCTCTTGTCCAAGTTCTTCCTTCTCGAATCCAAGTATTTCCCCCTTCCAAAATCCAATGCCTTGGCTTCAAAATTGCTACAAAATCATGGAGAAAACAACCCGTGAAAAGCATAAAGCAGAACAATGAAGCTTAAGGATAAAAGCTCTAAACTAAACAACATCAATAGAAAGTCACGAGTGACGATCCGGATGATCAAAACCAAGTTTATTTAACGTCGTCGGCATGACTCACTTCCCTCCTTGGACTTACTCACAAACCGGATCGAGGAGATCAACGTCCTCTCCTTTTTTCCGATACAAAAGTCTCGTGGTAAGGTTTCAAACGTTGTACATTAACCTTGAAGGTATTGGACTTAGCTCAATCTAGAATCTCCACCGCACCATGCGGGAATACCTTAACCACCTCAAAAGGACTGATCTATCGGGACCTTAACTTACCTGGGAATAGGCGGAAGCGAGATTGAAATAGGAGGACCTTTTAACCAACGTCAAAATCCTTCCTGATGATCATCTTGTCGTGCCACGCCTTTGTCTTCTCTTTGTAGATCTCGGCATTCTCATAGGACTCCCTCCAATTCTCATCCAATTCCTCCAATTGTAACTTCCTATGCAAGTCGGCTTCATCTACATCAAGATTAAACTCTTTGACCGCCCAGTAAGCCTTGTGCTGAATTTCCACCGGTAGATGACAGGGCTTACCAAACACTAACCGGTATGGGGACATACCGATTGGTGTCTTGTAAGCCGTCCTATACGCCTACAAGGTATCATTTAATCGAGAACTCCAATCCTTCCGGTTAGGGTTAACCGTTTTTTGAAGGATGGACTTGATTTCCCGATTGGAAACTTCGGCTTGCCCGTTGGTTTGTGGGTGATATGCAGTGGATGTCTTGTGAGTGACGCCATACTTCTTTAAGAGTGCCGCTATGGTCCGATTGCAAAAATGGGTGCCCCGGTCACTAATCAAGGCTCGGGGTACCCCAAACCTAGAAAAGATGTTATCTTTCAAGAATTCTGCAACCACTTTAGAATTGTCAGTCCTAGTGGGTTTTGCTTCAACCCACTTCGAAACATAATCAACAGCAAGAAGAATGTACGTAAAGCTATAAGAACTAGGGAAAGGCCCCATAAAGTCAATACCCCAAACATCAAAGATTTCACAATACAAAATAGGTCTTTGGGGCATTTCATTCCTAGTGGAGATATTTCCTACTCTCTGGCATTCATCACAAGATTTACAAAAGGTGTATGCATGCTTATTCAACGCAGGCCAATAAAACCCACTCTCTAAAACTTTCCTAGCGGTTCTCTTTGCTCCAAAATGACTGCCACATGCATGAGAATGACAAAATTCAAGAATTGAGTGTACTTCACTATCAGGGATACATCTCCTAACAACTTGATCCGCACAATGCCTCTACAAAAAGGGATCATCCCACACATAATACTTAGCATCACTCTTTACTTTATCCTTTTGGGCCTTAGAAAAATGAGGAGGGAACTTACCGGCAACAAGAAAATTTACAATGTCGGCATACCACGGTTGGAGATCCCTAATGGTGAACAATTGTTCATCAGGGAATTCCTCCCGTAGTTGCTCCTTCATCGCGGGGCTTACCTTAATGTCTTCCCCCGGAGTCAACCGGCTCAAATGATCGGCCACAAGGTTTTCCGTACCCTTCTTGTCCCGCACCTCCAACTCAAATTCGCTCAAAAGCAGGATCCACCTAATCAATCTTGGCTTGGCCTCTTTCTTCGTCATTAAATGATGAAGCGCTGCATGGTTAGTGTACACAATAACTTTTGTACCAAGCAAGTAAGATCAAAATTTTTCTAAAGAGAATACCACTGCTAGTAACTCCTTTTCAGTGGTGGAGTAGTTCCTTTGGGCTTCATTTAGGGACATGGATGCATAGTAGATGTCGTAAGGTGCTCTCCCCACCCTTTGACCAAGAACAGCTCCAACAGCGTAGTCACTCGCATCGTACATTATCTCAAAAGGTAACGACCAATCCGGGGGCTGTATGATAGGCGCCGAGACTAACCTTCCCTTCAATGTATCGAAGGCCCCTTTACACCCCTCATCCATCACAAATTCCACCTCCTTTTGCAACAATTTTCATAGAGGAGATGCTATCTTTGAGAAGTCCTTGATGAACCGGCGATAGAATCCTGCATGGCTAAAAAAAAGCTCACTTCGCGCATATTAGTAGGATAAGGCAAAGTTTAAATCGTGTCTATCTTTGCCTTGTTAACCTTGATACCCTTAGAGGAGACAACATGGCCTAAGACAATACCTCTCTCTAACATAAAGTGACATTTCTCAGAATTTAGCACCAGATTAGTTTCAATTCAACGTTTAAGAACTTGAGCTAAATTTTCTAAACAATTGTCAAAGGAATTACCATGAATGATGAAATCATCCATAAACACCTCGACAAAATTTTCAACAAATTCTGAGAAAATGCTTACCATACACCTTTGGAAAGTTGTGGGGGCGTTACATAACCCGAAAGGCATGCGTCGGTAAGAAAACGTACCAAAGGGGCACGTGAAAGTGGTCTTCTCTTGGTCTTCCGGGGCGATAGCCACTTGAAAATACCCCGAGTACCCATCCAAAAAGCAATAGAAGGGGTGGCTTGCTAACCTCTCAAGCATTTGATCAATGAATGGCAGGGAAGTGATCCTTCCGGGTTTCCGCATGCAATCTTCGGTAGTCAATGCAAACTCACCACCCGTTTTGAACTCGGGTGGGCACCATTTCACCCTTCTCATTTTTTACTACCGTCATCCCACTCTTATTGGGTACCACCTGAGTTGGGCTCACCCATTTGCTATCCGAGATTGGATATATCATGCCCGCTTGAAGCAACTTGGGGATTTCCGCCTTCACCACATCCATCATAGGCGGGTTCAAACGGCATTGGGGTTGTCGGATGGGTCTCGCATCTTCTTCCAACAAGATTCTGTGCATACAAGTGGATGGACTTATGCCTTTGATGTCGGCAATAGTCCATCCAATTGCTTCCTTGTTCTCCCGTAACACCACCATTAACTTTTCTTCTTGCTCCTTGGTGAGCTTGCTCGAAATGATAACTGGAAGCATCTTCCCTTCCCCAAGAAATGCATACTTGAGGTCATTTGGCAAAGGTTTAAGGACAAGCACCGAGGCTTTCATAAGTGAGGGGAGGAATTCCGGTTCCTCAGGTTCCTCTAAGAGTAGAGCAGGAGGTTTTGAGACACTCGGTCTCATTTCTTCAAGCAAGTTCAAATCCTCAAAGCTTTCCTTCAAGTTAGTGCTCACAGAGTATACATTGTAGCCATCATTAACATCACATTGCAAAGTAACTAACAAAGAATCTTCACCACTTAGTTCAAAAACATCTTGCACAACTTCTTCAACAACATCTAGGGCATGGCAAGCATGTTCTTCACTAGGATACTTCATAGAGTCATTTATGTTAAACTCTACTTTTATTCCATCAAACTCCATGGTGAGGGTACCCTAATGCACATCAATCATTGTCCTAGATGTTTTCAAAAATGGCCCCCCAACAAAATCGAGGCGGCATGTTTATCATGCTCCATGTCAAGGACATAAAAATCCACGGGGAAAACTAAGGAATCCACCTTAACAACCACATCCTCGACAATACCCTTAGGGTATGCACTAGAACGATCGGCCAACTGGATTACCACCCCGGTTTTGTGCAATGTACCCAAGTTGAGATTTTCATCCAAAGAGTAAGGAATCACATTTATGGATGCACCTATATCAAGCATAGAGTTTTCAAAATGTGTATTTCCTATTATGCACGGGATCGTGAACATGCCGGGATCACTACATTTAGGAGGTAGCTCTTTTTGACACAAGGCGGAAACATGCTCACTTTTTCCATTTTTCAAATTATTCTTGGCCCTTTGTTTTCTATTCACAACACACAATTCCTTAAGAAATTTAGCATATCTAGGAATTTGTTCAATGGCATTCAAGAGTGGAATGTTTACCTTACATCTACGAAAGACTTCGTAGATGTCCTTATTGTCCTCCTTTTGTCTTTCAAGGCTTCCGGAAACGGGGGTTCCGGTACATATGGAGGGATCTCCACCATCTTTGCTCTTTTGTGTGAAGGAGATGAGGGTTCTGGGATGGAGGTTGACTTCGGTCTCGGTGGCAATGTCTCCAACTCGATTTCTTCTTCCTTGCCCTTGTTGGCTAACTCTTTGGTATTCTTCTCATGAGCTTCTTCCTTCTCAACTTCTTTTTCAAACACCTCAATCTTCTTGGGCTCCTCTTCAACAACTCCATAACCCGGTGGAGTACCGACCTCTCTACCACTTCTCAAAGCGATAGCACTTGCATTTTTCCTAGGATTGATTTCCGGTTGGAAGGGTAGTTTACCTTTTTCCCGAGCTTCCATCCAGTTCACCATTTGGGCTATTTGGCCCACTTGGGTTTCCATGTCTTGATGCTTGCTTTGGCCTCATCTTGGAATTTTTCACTTTTTTTTGCGCTCATGCCCAACCGGTGAATAGCTTGCAACACCTCATCCTTGGATAGTCCCGAGCCCATCCCTTGGTCTCGGGGTTTGTCTTGGAGCCTTTGGAATTGTTGTTGAGGTGGCTTATATTGTTTTTGAGGAGACTGGTATGGTTGAGAGTTTTGGCCTCCTTCAGGATTTCCATACTGGAGGTTCGGGTTATCACGATTCCCCGAATTGTATGGCCGGTATTGGTACCCCTGAGACCTTTGGTAGCCTTGGTGACCTTGGTAGCCTCGACCACTTTGATACCCTTGGTTGCCTTGGTATCCTTGATTCCCGTGATATCCAATAGCACTCACCACTTCAACGTAGTCCTCTTGCAAAGTGGGGCAAGTGTCCGTAGGATGCGCCAAGTAGCAAATTTCACATGATTTAACATGTGGCGCATTTCCTCCGGGCTTTGTCATCAAAGTTTTCACCATGGATGTGATGGCTGAAACTTGATCCTCTAGCTTCCCACTATTGGAAAAGTCACTCGTGGGCATTGGGTTTCTCTTTCTCAAATCGGCCCTTGAGCTAAAGTTTCTTGACTCTTCTGCTAGCTCTTCATACAATTACATAGCCTCAGAGGAAGTTTTGTTGCCGAGGGTGCCACCACAAGAACTTTTAACCAACCTTTGGTCCTCATCAAGAAGGCCATTATAGAAGTAATACACCAAATCTCCCTCCGAATAACCATGGTAGGGGTAACTTGCAAGAAGCCTCTTGAACCACTCCCAATAGTCGAAAAGAGACTCTTCATGCCACTGGAGGATGTTTCTTATGTCCTTCTTCAAGGCGGCAGACCTCGAGGCAGAGAAGTACTTGGCGAGAAACTTTGTTTTCATATTAAGCCAACTCTTGATGCTCTTAGGCGGTAGGTAGTGGAGCCAATCTCTTGCACCATCCCTCAGTGTGAAAGGGAATGCCTTCAATTTATAAAAATCTTCATCCACTCCATGGGGGACCATGCCACCACACAAGAAGTGGAACTCGGTGAGGTGCTTGTTAGCATTCTCCCCTTGCCTACCAAGGAAGGCGGGTAGCATGTTGATTAACCCAGTCTTTAGCTCAAAATGCCCATTTGGTCCAACCACGGGGTACTCGATACACATCGGTTGTTGATCGAGGTTGGGAGCCATGACGTCTCTCAACAAGGGTTGCCCCAAGGGGATCTCTCTTTTGGGGAAAGGAGGATGGCGAGGTTCCCCTCTCGGATGCTCATCTCCGTGCTCAATTTGTTGTTCCATTGATGAAGATGTATCCACAAAATGGTCACTAGGAGGGGTGTTATTTACACTTTCCAAAGAAAGCCTCCTAGCCCATCTCAAATTCAACTCCAACTCGGGGTCGTAGTGTAAGGGTTCTTGTGAAGAGGATCGCGTACGAAACATACACCAAGAACTCGAACAATATGCCTCCTAGCCAAGCGAAAGTGGCAAATCAACTAAGAAATCCAAATAAAACCAAACTAACAAATATTTACAAATAGCACATAATCACAGATAATATGCTTAAACACTTAAAAATAAACGCCTCTTCCCCGGCAGCGGCGTCAAAATTTGGGAGGTTATCGCCGAACCTCTCAAAGTTAATACTTTTAAGCCCTAAATGCTTATTATCTACAACTAAGTAGATAGGGCAAGTCGGGGTTGTCCACGAGAAGAGTGATCTTTTTAATTGTTTTAAACATATACAGGAGAAAATATACTAAGCACGTACATACATAGATACATATAAAAGCATGTAAAGAAGGGGTGTTTTGGTTGGTTTGATCCTAAGTTAACAAATTAAAGTACAACAACTAGCAAAGCAATAGAACAATGCTAATCATGCAATGCAACTAAAGGTAAGATGAAAATAACAATTTACGGAACCTTGGGAACAATTGACTTCCACTTCCAAACCTCTTATCCATCATTGAACATGCAACTTATTTACTACTTTCACTACTTGTTGTGAAGGCTAAACTTCTATCCTTCTTAGAAAGTAGTTTGCAAGTGTGAATTCGACATCTCTTATCAAACCTCACCAATGACTCCCGTAGTCGAAACACGACTCAAGGTATCCCATTGATGGCATTTAGCACGAAGAATCAACAAGCTCGGCAACACTTATAAACACTACACCGCGTCTAAGAATTTAACCGATTTATGCATTTACACAAGATTGGTCAAGAACGATCGACATTCATAGACTTCTCTCGTTTGCTACAAACGAAAAACATGACAAAGAGTTCAACATTATCATATCCACCTAGCAATCATCAATCCATCAACAAAATCAAAAGCTCTAAATCATACTCGTACATTCCTAACAAGAAAAGGGGGGGAAATCAACCCACTTCCCCCAAACCCTAGCAAGCAATTCATGCAAGTATTTCATATACTCAAGCTTTCAACAACATTAATGATATCAACAAACACATTCAATGCTCCATAAATGCATAATAGTAATAGCAATAAATAAGCTACAAATTGTTCTTAAGACATGGGTTTGGAAGCCTTAATCAATTGCTCCCAAGAGATAGATTAGCTACAAGAGTTCATGCTAATCAATGTTAAACAACTAATCATAAAAACAAGAGAATTCAAGGATGAAAAATGAAAGAAAAAGGGTTTCATACAGTACATAAATTGCAGCTGGAAGAAGTTATGAATGAGAGGAAAGATAATGGTATTTATAGTACAAAGAAGATAAGGTGAAATTATGGCCACCCGTTCGTCGTGAGTCGCGGCGGGTGCCAGAATTTTGCATTGTGTCTTTTTCTTCTTCTTGTGGCATGCAGTCATCTTCATAGTCATCCCTCTCAATCTCCAAGTCTTCAACGGCTCCAAAAATGGTCTTCAATGGCCTCCAGTCTTCATGTCTTCGAAGCGAGTCTTCAAAAGTCTTCGAAAGTGTAGTCTTCAATGGCCTCCGGTCTTCATTTCCTCCATGTTCTTCCCTTGTCACACAAAATCCACTTAGAAGAGGTAAAAGAGCATAATGTTGCTCTTACCCCTCCTAAGAGAATTTCAAGGTAAAACACAAGCTGTTGATAATAAAAGAGCACAAAAGTGACCCTAAATAGTACTAAATTATGCATATAAAATGGACACATCAAAAGGCAATGAAGACAAAGACTGAAAAAGTTGTTGTGAAGAAAGGTGTTGTGAAGGTGAAGAAATCTGGTGGGGTTTTGAAGGAGTCTGTTGAGAAGGTGAAGGAAGTTGTTGAAGTAGAGAAAGAAACTGGTTTGAAGGAGTCTACTGAGAAGGTGAAGAAAGTTGTTGAAGTGGCAAAAAAAAACTGATTTGAAGAGGAAAGAGGACAGTACTACTGGTGATGCTTCTGGGTTAGGAAAAATGATTGCTGGTGAAGAAGGAGCTGCGAAACAACAGCGCAACCATCAGAAGAAGCAGGTGGTCCAACGTACTGATGAAGAGGGTAACACGTAAGTTTATATTAATGTGTTATAAACTGTACTTATTTCATAAGATGCTGCATTTGATAAGATTCTGAGTTTATTTGTTATTCACAGTCTCAAATAAACTTACACTCTTCATATTTTATTTTATTTTAGGTTTCCTAAGAAATTCTCAACCAGTTGTTGTCCTTAGAAGTTGAATTCGTTAATTGCCCCACTCACTCCCGCCCAAAAGATTTATGTGGAAGATATAGGTTTTGGTAGACTTCTTGTGTTTGACATCTCATCCATTCCTATTGGAATTGTGCCTTAGTGGTTGACAAGTTTGATTATGTGGGCTGATTTCATATTGTTTAATGCTGACTACAAATTGTTCTAGGCTGACTTCTTTTTTTTTGTTCTAAGTTTGATCATGTTGGCTGTGTTCAAGAAATATCAAGCTCAAGGTACATTATTACACCTGATGATGTGTTTGATATATTCTGTATCTCTAGGATTCCAGGATGTGCCGTTGGTTTGGTTAGGGGGTTTGTCAAGAGATGTGGACATTAGGAATAAATGGAGAGATGAGTTGGGTGCTAATAAATATGGTAATATTTCTCATATTAATCTCTTTGAGGAGCTGGGTAGACTAAGTGATGGTGGTGAGCGCTTTAAGAGATTTTTTGTTATGTATGTCATGTGTACTTTTTTGGCGCCAACAACTAGAAACTTGGTTGATTTGAGGCTGGTTAGTGCTTTAGAAAATGTTGGGACCATCAAGAGTCTTGATTGGTGTGGCTTAGTGCTTGATCGTCTCTATGAGGGTGTTAGGAGCTTCAAATCTGATTCAGGTAAAAGAGACGTGTCTTGTGTTAGCGGTTGTGTGTTTGTATTACTGCTAGCTTATATATATAGGTTTCCCTTTAGAGGTCAGCTTGACCCTACCAGACTTCCCTTATATATGCACTGGTCGAACAAATCTTTGCTTGACAGGGCTCATCATCTAGAAAAAATGGGTTATGGTAAGGGTGTTATGGTAGTTGCTAGTTTTCCTTTGATAAAGGATGAGAGGGTTAAAGATAACATAAGTAGCCAACAACAATCTAAGGGAACTCATAGTAGCCATGAGGGGTTTCATAACCTACTGTTGCATGTGATGGTATTGCTCAAGAGCCAGGATTTATTTCTTATCGAATACCTAAAGGTGTGATGAGCAATGAAGACATTGACAAAGCTACCAGCAATGTAAGTATTTTTTGTCTTTTTTATATAGTTTGTAAAAATTAGTGCATGTTGTTTTAAAACTAATGCAGATGTTAGTTAATCTAATGCATTTTTGTAGTTCATAATTCCTTTTTAGACAGATCTTGATTTTTTATTGACTGATATTTGTGCTTCTTTGTCAGCCTCTTAATAGGGCTTGCCTTGTTTTCAAACGAAACATGGAGGTCATTACACGTGTATTGGTTCAAAACCTTGAGAGGGCAAATGCTAGCCCGATTGTGCGACCACAACCACAGCCTCAGCCGCAGCTGCAACCACAATCAGAACCTCAGGAAGAAGGAACAACCACAGCCAATGAGGATGTTGTTCATGTGAAAACAACACAAGAAATTATGGAAGACCCAGCCACACATAAGTGGGTTGATAAAATAGTTGAAGAATACATGTGGAAAGCTCGTTCTATGATTCCTTCATTCTCCTTTGGGATTGAAGGACTTAATGATTTGTAGCTTTAGCATCTTTGAATTGTTTTTGGATGATCTGTAATCAGCTTATTTTATGACTGATTGGTTTGTTGGTGGTATGTTAAGCGCAATTGAAACGCTGTTTAAGGAGTTGTTTTTAAGGTTGAAGGTGTATTTGGATGATTTGTGACTGACTATTTTTTGGGTGATATGTTGAGCACATTTGAGATGCTGTTTTAGGATTTGTTTGTAAGGTTGCAGATTTAATGAAACAAATTCATGTTTAGTTTGAAGAAGTACTATTCGTATGCTTTTAATTCCAAGTTGATTTTTTAATTATTTGATGGGGTTGATTGTGTTGTTTTTCTGAGCCTATAGGAAAACAAATGCAATTGGTAGGTTAATAAACTACATGTGTAAGCTAAGTAGTTCTACATGTATTCAGTGGTTTTCGTATCACTAAAATTATGTGAAATATAATACAAGTCCCTTTTAGGGAAACAAGTTCATGTCGAATGTTAAGAAGTAATATTTGTATACTTATTAATACGAAGTTACATTTTAGTAATGTTATGTGGTTTATTGTGTTGGGTTTTTGAGCTTATAGGAAAACAAATGCAATTCATAGGTTAATGAATTACAGTTGTAAGCTACGTAATCACATATCAGTTTGTTTGTAGTCATTGTTTCCATATCAATAACATTTTATGAAACAAGGTTGGTACTTGGGCAAGCAAAATAAATGAAAGTTATAATTTGATAATTTATAGTTGTAAGCTAAAAAATATAGTATGTTATTGAATGTATAAAAATTTTAGGTAAATAAAAAATTTATGGCATACAGTATGATCCTGAAAAACAAATACATTATATAGCTAAACAAATCCAACTTGTATCATAAATAATGCTACTCTTTACAGTGTCTTCACATCTGGTGTTTTTGTGCCAAATTCAGTAGTTTTCTTCCTTGGTTTTTTCTTTTCCATGCCTGATTTTAGCCTTTTTCCTCTTCCTTTTGCCTTCACTTGGGCTGGATCGAGTATCTTAGGTGCACTTGTTATGGTTGAGTTGCTTTGGCTACTTGTGGTTGATTGTTCAATGGCATTTGTTTTTTATGCCAACAAGTCTTCTATTCTTACCGAGCAGGTGTCAAACATCTCTTGAAGAGCGCTTCTAGCTTCTGAGTTTCCTTCGCTCTTTAGAACTAGATTGTAGAATCTACTGGACATATGGTTCCTCCATGAAAGTACACTGTTAATGCTTTCCGATTGTTGTTTTTCTTGGCCAAGAATCATGTCCCAAACTTCTATTTTGGCCTTTTTTGTCCACGTTTTGAGGATGTACTTTGCAGGTATTTCTGTGATGGAATGAAGGTGCAATATCCTGAGAGTATGAAAGCAAAGCATACCTGACACCTCGAAGGACTTGCATGTGCATTGTACTTCAACCAGCCCATCTTCATTTTTGTACTCAACTTTCTCGTATTTGGATTCATCATGTTTTAGGCTGACCTCATATTTTTTTTATTGGTGGTTCTGAGAAAATTTCCTTGACCTTCATTGCCATTGCTAGGGAAAATTCCTTTTTGAATCCTTTGTACAATGCAAGTGTGTAAACCTGAGCAGCATATTTTACCAAACCTGTGCAAGTCCAGTAGTGGAATATAAATGCATACTGTAAGTTAACAAATTCGTGTTCTAGACTAAGTAATACATATTTTCAAATTTGAACATACCTGCTTTGTTTTGATAATTTGGCTTTGCTTTTGTACATGCATTTTCCTTTCGGCTTCATCTCTCCTCTACTTTCTGATTGTTTGGTTGAAGAGCTCATAGAAGTGTGTCACTGTTGTTGTTTTGTTTGCATTGAAACATAGTGCGTGGTTAATGATTTCACTTTGTTGTGATGATAAGATGTCTGCTGAGAAAATATCTTTGCTGAATGGCATGCTCCATTTTTCACGGATGATGTACAGGCGTTGAAACCAGGTGCTACTTTCCAGCTTGTATGTGCCGATCATGGAGGTCCATTTTTCTTCAAATTCTGTAGGATTATGATATCTTTTCTTACAGTAGTCTAGATTGCTTTTGAAGGATTCATCTTTCTTTAATCTCCCATAATGTTGTATTGCATTTTGTTTTATGTGCCACAGGCACAACCTGTGTTTTGTGTTTTGGAAGACCTGGAAGTTGCAACAAGAAATGGATGTTGATCAGTATACATATTGTAAGCTGACACGTGCAGAAGCTAACATTTCCTACTCAGTTTTAGGTCTAAGAAATGGAATTTCCGAAGTTGCATCATTTTCAGGAAACCTGATTTCTAAAGTAACAAGTGCAGCTTATAATCTATGTAATGCATACTGTAAGGTAAGATTTTCAATGTCTAACAGTGCATATTCAGTGCTCAGAACTGTATGCAACAAATTTTCAGAACATACCTCATTTATTGCTTTGCCCATTGCAGGATCTTGATCTGTGAATATTGTGACAGGTTCGTTTCCTTTCATTAATTTCCTGAAAGTGTTGAGGAGCCACACAAAAGTAAGCCAACTCATTTGCTATAAAAGCATAAGCAAACATTGTTATGTTCCAGTGATTGTTGATTCCAACTATTGGCGCACAAATCAAGGTATACTTGTTTGTTACGTATGTAGTGTCAAATATGGTGACATCTCCAAAGAGTTTGTAGTCCTCCAGCATCATTGAATCCCTCTAAAACACTGCAGATAGTTTTGTTTCCTCATCGAACTTGACTTTGAAGAACAAATCTTTGTCCTTGGCATTGATTTCCATGAGTGTGTCAACAAGTTTCTGAGCATCTACACTTTCTATTTCTTTCATCCGAAGTCGACACACAAAGTTGAGGTGGTCTTTCATTGTATGCCCTAGATTCTCTTCTCCACCAGCTTCAAAATTTTCCATTGTTCTGATGGTTTTTCCTTTGTCTTCTGTAATCCTCCGTTCACTCCTACTAAGATACTGCCAGGATGGCCTTATTAACTCATGATTGTGTATGGTATTGTGATGTGCCACGATGTAATAATCCTGCTCTAGCTTCACTCTAATTTCAGCTAGGCATCCTTTTTAATCAGGTCCTTTCTCTTCCTCTTCTTCTTCTTTTCAGAATGATTTTCATTATCCATGCAAGGAACGGGGCAGGTAGTGCTGGTTTTTAATCTTTTCAATTGGCCTCCAGCAGAGCACTTGTAGTACTTTTCACGAATCTGGCCTTTGCTGTTTCGACGTTGGCAGCCCTTCCTGTAGCTAAAACCAATAGCATTTGCATGCTTCTTACAGAGCATGAAGTGCTTCCAATGTTTTTGCTTTTACGCCAGTAAGATTTTTAGTGGCATCAATATCATTTAAATTTGGAAAATTTGTACTTGTAATAATAAAGAATACAATTTCTAATGTAAGCCCTGTTCTGATAAGCATAACAAACACTACTTTTAATGTAACATATGCAGAGTGTAGTGTATTTTTTACATGTTATAATCTGAACAACGCAGAAGTTTCTTAAAAGTTGGAATTGACAAATGCATTTTCTGTGTTTTGTTCATTTTAACCTAATGCATGTTTATTTGTAAACTATACTTGATTTATGTTAACAAATGCATAAATTATACTAAATTTATGTGCAGCATGTAGTTTAAATTGCTAATGTTTCCACATGTTCATACATGTTCATAGTAGTCGAATTTCAGTGTCCAGAAGTTTAAAAAACAGCTATATTCATATCGATTACATTTGAACACTATAATTTCAGTTTGATGAGAGAAAATCATACCTTCATAGGAATTGAGTAGTATTTCAGCTTCTTGCAATTGAATTTCTTCTCCTTGAAGTTGAATCCTGGCGTTTAGAATCGTGTTTTCTTTTGCAGATTCCAATTCGATAGCAGTAGTTGTTACGATTAAAGCAGCTGAAATTTCATCTGCTTCAATAGGATCTAGCGAAAGATTTTGTTGTTCAATTTCGTTGTACTCACAGCAGTTGTGTTGTCGGAGGACATCGGAAAGGCGCAGTCAACGGATTGGACGAGAGGAATTGAAAACACGTCGGCGGACTGGTGAGGAAGAATTGATCGGCGTTCAGAGGATTCTGGAGGACAAAATGAGTCGTAAACGCGCTGGTTGTTGTCGTCCGAGTACATCGAAAAGGCGCCGTTGATGAGAAGATCGAAAATGTGCTGGCAAGAAGATTGAAAAATGCTGCGACGGACTGTTGAGAGCTTTTCGGAGAAGAAGAACAGAGTACTGTGTTTGTGTGTGAAAATTGTGTTTGTGGTTTTGCGTTATATTTTTGTTCAAGTTTGCATTATTTGCAAAGTGGCCCCTCCCTGTCCATAAGCTTATGGACAGGCCGCCTGTCAGGAGACCCACTCTTTTAAGAAATAGGTGTGATGTAGTCTGGTATTCTATCAAGATGTAAGTATCTAGCTACAAGCATGGGTCTTTCCAATGCTAAATTAAAAGATAAAATGGGAACCCTAAAAAAATAAAAGATAATAAAAATTACTAGTTATATATATATATACCATCTACCGAAATAAACACAGTCATGTTTACATCCACAATCATTTACACTCTCACAACATGATACTAAACCAACTTAAAGCATGGAAATCATTAATAAATACAAATAAACTCTCTCCATGCATGCATTAATGGTTATTATAACTACAATTTAATTGAAATTAAAAATGATAAGGAAAACTTACATCCACGGGTCTTCATTGCTTTGGGTTATTGCTCACCATCCAAAAAACTTCCATCAATAAAGAGAGAAGGGGATTAAAAAATCAGATCTAATTTTCAAGTGGTAGTTTGAAGCATTAAATGCTCTATTCAGCACCAGTTTTTGTGAATAGTACGTAAAACCAGTGCCATTTTTTCTATTAGCAGCGGTTTTTAACCAGTCATACATCAAACCGGTGCCATTTTTCTCGTTTTTTTCCGAAATTATTTTAACACAGGTTTTGGTAATTTTTTAGCACGGGTTTTGAAAATCGGTGCCAAAAATTTTCATTTTACCAGTTTTTTTTATTTCTAGCACCGATTTTTAAACCGATGCCAATTTAACAACAGTTTTTGTAATTTTTTTAGCACCGGTTTTAAAAACCGGTGCCAAAATTTTCATTTCACTGGTTTTGAGATTTTTAGCACCGGTTTTAAACCGGTGCTAATTTAACACCATTTTTTGTAATTTTTAGCAGGGGTTTTTGACTGGTGTTAGTTTAACATCGGTTTTAATCATTTTTAGCACCGGTTTTTTAACTGGTGTTAAATTAACACCAATTTTTCGGAAAAAAAACCGGTGTTACAATTACAAAAACCGGTGTAAAATTTACACCGGTTTGAAAACCGGTGCTAACAAAAAAAACTGGTGCTATTACAATTTTTGTACCGGTTTCAATAACCGGTGCTAAAAAACTGGTGCTAGAGGGGGGTCTCCGTGGTAGTGATACGTCAATGTAACCTTAATTGTCATGTTTCATGCACATTTAACAGCACCCATTTATATAATTGTGAAATGCCTGAATTCAATCAACCGATAATTAAACCATTCTCTCACATGAATTGAAAACCAACCTAGAACCTTAAATTGAAGAAATGGAAATAGAAATTTAGGTATTCGAATACCTAGTTGCTAATTGAGTGGTGAGTTAGCATAACCCACAACCCTATTCCCCACCTCCAACAATTGGGATTTGAATTTTATAGAGACCTCTTTGAATGTGGAAGAACATTCCGGGTTTTATGATTGAATTTGGTCAAAAGACCAATACTTACTTAATCCTAATAGATGCGCCGTCGGTCCTTAGCATCAGCATAGTTTCGATCAATCCAACCATGAGTGTAGAGTCTGTCATTTCATGATTGACTGATACTACTGGGTCAAACACGTGTTGCTGACGCCGCACCTATGTCGATTAGACTATTAACTTAGATTTTGAATATTATTTACTTCGATTATTATAGAACTGAGGTAAAATACCTATTATTTACCTCAATTATTTTATAACCGAGGTAACTAATACCTTTTAATTCAAAAATAAAAATTAAACGAGGTAAAAGAACTTTTTACTTTGGTTATTTGACGTAAGACAAAAAATTGAGGTAAGAAAAGCCTACAACTTTAGAGAACTTGAAGAAGAACTTGAAGAGTAAGGTTTTGAAAAAAAATTGAAAATCAAAATGACTAGGAAAGCTACAGGTTTGAAGAACCTTTGGGTAATGTTGTCCTAAAATTCGCCAAGGACAACATATAGGTCTCTAGTTGTGCAGAAGAGTCTGGAGAAGAAAGAAAATTAGAAATAACGGATGTGATCCCTGAGGATGGGTAAGTTTTCGATTTTCTTGCTCATTGATTTATTTCTAGTTTTTTTTCTTTTTTGATGTGGTTTTATGTTTTTTGTAACGAGGTTTATATTTTTTATGATGAAGTATAAGTTTTTCATGCAGATATTTATGCTTAGTTCTTATGTCTATTGATGGTTTTGAAGTATAAGTTTATTGAGGTATTGGAGCAGTTGAAACCAACTCAGATTAAGGTTGTTGAGAAGATTGGTTTCAGTGGTTTATTAATGTTCAATATTAGGTATGTCCCTTCAATTTTGGGTAAAGAACTTCAATACCACTGCTCTTGTCCAGGATGTTGGTAGTGAAAGGTATCCTATTCATTAGAATGATATATGTGACATTTTCCAACTTCCTATTCAGACCGGGCAGTAGTTAAAATTAACCGTACGGGGTTGTCTAAGTGGGATGTTCGTCCTGGTGATTCTATTAAGGCTACGTGGTTTATGAGATATGCCATAAAGGATGGAGTGATTAGTGTGAAGGAACTGTATAGTGCGGTCCCATATTTGGTGAGGGACGAGCACATAGTTGAGTTTGAGATGTTGTTTGCCATGTTTGTCGCTGCGTGTATTCTGGCTCCTGCTGCTCGAAATAATGCGGATTTGCAGATTGTGAGTTTAGTGTAGGATGTAGATATGATTTCCATATATGATTGGTGTGGTTTAGTTTTAAAGAGGTTTTGTGCTTCAGTTTATAGACTTAAGAATTCAAACAAGTTTAGGTCTGTGTATGCGTGTTTGATCATTCCTCTCCAGCCTTTCTTTTATCGCTACCCAATCCTTGAAATCGCGGATCCTCTTGAGCTACCATTACACCAACATTGGGATGCAAAAAACGTGATGAAACGATGTGATTTATATCGTCCTGGAGGCTTTACCGGATTTCTGAGGAGCACTCGACATTTTCCATTGATTGATAATGGGCCATCGTGTTCAGAGAGCAGCAAACGTCGCTTCATTGAGTTGAAGTTGCATGGGTATAAGTAGTCAGGTAGGTAGGTTTCTTAAAATGGATGCTGCAACCATGGCCTTAACCAGACCTTCAGCTATTAAAGTATGTGTAGAAATTGATCTGTTAGCTCAGCTTCCTAAGTCAATTATGGTAGGCATAGGAAACAAGGTTGCTGAATACCCAATCGAGTATGAGGATTTGCCAACATATTGTACTCACTGCAAAATAATTGGGCATAGCAACACAAATTGTAATATTTTACACCCTAATCTGAGGAAAACAACTAGTAATAAGGTTGAGAATATTACACATAAGAACAAACTAGGATCAGATTCTCACCCAACAGAGGTAGTAAACATTGAAGGAACATCTGCTCTAACTGTATCACAAAAGGAAAAGGATGTTCAGAAACAAATAATTAATATAGGAATCCAAAATGATAGCAATTTTGATTTCTACAAGGTAAGTCATAAAAAAAGGAATGGCCCATTTTACTCACTCGATGATATATCTAAGCCAATAACCACATCCATCTGGAGAAAAAAGAACCCTGAAAAATCTTCCATAATGGATAAGGAAACAAACACGAACACGGTGACAATATCTAATGCCTTTCAATCCCTAGAAGATAGTGAGGATGAGCAGGAAGGGGAGATAGTAGAGATTTTTCATGAAACAGTTGAATCGCAGGAAGTCCCACTTGTCATAATCTCTGATGTTTCTGCTAATAAATCTATTTCCACTGTTTCCCAAAAAGAACAAGCACAATTGGAGCTTAAAGAGCAAGATCAAATAGGTCCTACAGAGCAAAGTTCCAGCAAAGAGGAAACATTGAAAGAACAATCTACAACAACCTCTGATCTGAGCATTCTGGAAAAAGAAGGAAAGCAGGATAAGGTAAACCTTTCATTCCAAAATCTGTTAGCAGGGAATTCTGATCATAGTAATGGAAAATCAGGAGAAAAAGGCAAAAACTCAGCAAAGACTAGTAGAAACCTAAGATCATCACAAAAATCCAATCCCAAAATTTTTAAATGATTAAACACACCATAATTGGGAATGTATTAGTTTGGAATACAAGGGGAATTGGCACTTCAATTGACAGACTTAAGAATTTGAAACTTAAACACAAGTTAGACATAATGTGCTTAATAGAACCATGGCAAGCAAATCAGAAGCTCATAAAATTTAAATATGATTTGGGTTTTCAGAATGCCTACTCTGCTCATAGTGCTAAAATGTGGTTATTTTGGAACCAATCTTTTAGCATTACTGTTATAAGCGAGACTGATCAGTTTGTACAAGTGAATATAACTGATTTATTATCTTCTCTGAGCTGGAACTGTGTTTTTATTTATGCAAGTGTTCATAGACAAGTCAGAGAGTCTTTATGGAGTGATTTAAAGGCAGCTAATCTTCTTCCTTCCATATTTATTGGAGACTTTAACACTGTAGCGTCAGTATCAGAGTATAAAGGGAGGAAGTCAACCCCAAAAAAGAGCATGATGCAATTTAATAAATTTTTAAATGACCTGGATTTGCATGATATACCTACAGTAGGTAATTCTTTTACTTGGAGCAACAATAGATTTAAGGATAGATGCAAAGATTTGATGTTCCAAAGGTTAGATAGGGGAATTTGCTCATTAGATTGGCTTGATTTATTTCCTAACAGTTCAATCCATGTTCTTAATAGATTGTCTTCGGATCATGCTCCTCTTCTCTTATCTGTACAAACATCTGAGGAACAAGCCCCTAGACCATTTAGATTTCAAGAGATGTGGACTAGTAGACAGGAATTTCTAAACTTAGTGGCTTCTAACTGGAACCTGGAATCTGGAATCTCCTTACAGAGGAATGTATAGGTTAGTATATAAACTAAAAAGGCTTAAGATGGAAATAAAGCAATGGAACAAAACACAATTTGGTAATCTTGATCAGAACCTGATACAATATGAGAACAAGGTTAATGATTTAGAAATCTCATTTCAACAAACTCCAAATGATTCAATCTTGTCAGATTTGAATAAATCTAAACATCTTTTGATGAGGGCTCAAAAAGAGAAAGTAATCTATCTTAGGCAAAAAGCAAGGTTGAATTGGTTTAAATATGGTGATGCAAACACGAGTTATTTTCACCACTCAATAAGGGAAAGGAGGACTAAATCTAGAATCAGTAAGATTAGGGATGAACATGGAAACTGGATCACAGATCCAACCCAGATTAAAGAGGTAGCGGTGGGGTATTATAAAGCTTTATTTAATGAGGATGAACCCCAGAAACAGGGAACTTATATAAGTCATTTTCTAACTGAAATTCCTAGAGTAATAACTGAACAAGAAAATAACTTACTGCTGTCTCCTTTCCTGATCCAAGAGCTTAAGTTTGCAGTTTTTGACCTCAACAAACATAGTTCCCCTGGACCTGATGGATACTCTGGTTTTTTTTACACTACCTTTTGGGAATATGTTAAAGTAGATTTACTTGAAGCTGCAAATGATTTTCTAAAAAGTGGAAATATTCCAAAGGCAATTTCCAGTACCTGGCTAGCTTTAGTTCCCAAAAGAACTATACCTGTTACCTTTTCTGACTTCAGACCAATAAGTCTTTCTAATTTTGTGAACAAGGTATTCTCTAAGATGATGATGGAAAGAATTAAGCCTTTCATGTCTCAACTTATATCCCCTGAACAAAGTGCTTTTATGAAAGGGCGGGATATCTCTGATAACATAATTTTGATGCAAGAAATGACCAGAATTTTATCAAGAAAATCAAAAAAGCAGAATTTAATCATTAAATTAGACATGCAGAAAGCTTTTGATAGGGTCTCATGGTCTTTTCTTAATTCAATCCTCCTTAAACTTGGTTTTCATGGTATTTTTGTAAACCGGATAATGCAGAACATAGCCTCAGCTCACTTTTCAGTTTTAATTAATGGAGTAGCAACAGGATTCTTTGCATCAAATAGAGGAATTAAACAGGGAGATCCTCTGTCTCCATTTCTGCATAATATCCTATCAGAGGCATTCTCCCGAGGTTTAAAAAAACTGTTTAACATGGGATATCTGCAATTTTTTGGTTTACCTAAAAAATGCCCACAGATCACTCATCTAATGTATGCAGATGATACTGCTGTATTCCTCAGTGGTAATAAGAAAAATCTGAAAAGATTTAAAAGATTTCTCAGTGCATATGAGCAAACTACGGGACAAAAAGTTAATTTTTCTAAATCCAACTTCTATGTTGCTCCAAACACCTCAGTAGATAGAATCCAAATTTTGAGCAGGAATTTAGGAATGGCTAGAGGTGAGTTTCCTTTTCAGTACCTAGGGATCCCCATATTTACAGGAAGGAACACTCAGAGATATTACTACCCTATATTGGAGAGAATGGAAAAAAGTATTAATAACTGGAAAAACAGATGGTTGAGTACTGCAGGTAAAATTATCCTAATAAACCACTGTTTTCTTTCAATCCCAACCCACTTGTTTGCTGTCTTAAGACCTCCAAAGATAGTACTGAGAAAAATGGAAAGGCTAGCTGCTGGTCTGTTCTGGGGAGCCAATGATAGTACAGAGGCCAGGAAAAAATGGAGAGCCTGGAGAAAAATGAGTTTTCCAGTACAAGAGAATGGGATAGGGTTTAGAGATCTTCAGGCCATAGTTGATTCATTCTCCTGTAAGTTATGGTGGAAGCTTCAAATGAACACCACTCAATGGTCTCAGCATCTGTGGGCTCTACCTGAGTCTTATAAGAAATCTCAGGTATGGAAAAGAATCTGTAACATAACTGAAAAAAACTAATAGTTTAACTAGAGTAATTCATGGAAAAGGTGAATGCTCCTTTTGGAACTCAAACTGGTCAGGAGAAAGTGCACTATACCATAAATGGCCTGATGATGTGGAAATTCCTTTCCCTGATATCTCACTAAGCACCTTTATCCTGAACAAAGACTCTAATCTTCCTTTTGTGGAGCCATATTTGGCTACCAATATAGTTTCAATATTGCAGGATGTGACCATCAAGAACACACATGAGGATAGACTGATATGGAAATCTTCAATGGATGGAAACTTTTCAGTCAGTTCTGCCTACAAGATCCTGAGGCAGAAGGGAACAAGAATTAGGCATCTGCACAAGGTATGGGCAAATTTCATACCAGCTAAAATGTCAGTACTTATATGGAGAGCTCTGAATGGAATTCTGCCTTTTGAAAATGTTCTGTGCAAGCTTGGTTTTTCACTAGCCTCTAAATGCCCTATATGCTCTAATCACTCAGACTCCATCAACCATTTTTTTAACTCCTGTAATAAGGCAACTGCAGTATGGAATAAAGTTAACAGCCTTCTGAATCTGCAAACACCTGCCTTCAGGAGTTTTAGACATTTAGTTGAACATTATCTCTTCATCAGGGTAGGCTCAAAGATTCTCAATCATGTGTATACTGCTGCTCTCATTGTCACAACTTGGTCTCTCTGGACTTATAGGAACAAAATACTCTATGACAATCTTCCCTTTTCAGTGGATACATGTTTTCAGAATATCAAGGATCTGATGCTCCTAATTTTTACTGCTAATCCAGTGAAAGGTAATTTTGAAAAGTATAAGAAACTAGTTCAGGTTGGAATCATACCTCATATAAATCAAAAAAAGAAGGAAACCACAGTATCTGCAGTAAGATGGGAAAAACCAACAAATGGTTTTAAAATTAACACAGATGCATCATGGGTAAATGGAGGTGACTCTTCTTGTGCTATAGTAGTTAGAGACTGGAGGGGAGATGTGAAACACATGAGAATCAAAACTTTTAGATCAGAATCTCCTCTACATGCAGAGTTGGAAGGAATTCTTTTTGCCTATCTTTTTTGCTTAGAACTGGATATTAGAGGTAGTATCCTTGAGTCTGACTGCAAACCAGCAGTTAAAGCAATACAAGATCCTTATGTTGGTTCATGGAGACTTTTTTCTCTTACCTGTCATCTGAATATGTTGCATAAAGAAAATCCAATCCAATATGCTCCTAGGGAAGCTAATACAATGGCTGATTTTTTGGCAAAATATGCAAGGGAGAAATCCCTAAACGGAGACTTAAATATCAGAAACTCCCCATCTTTCCTTAGAGGTTTGATTTTGCTAGATAAAAATGGAGTTCACGGAGTAAGAATAGGCACAGCAAAAGGGAACACAGATCACACAACGGATAGATTTCTAGTTTGAATTCTTTTCCCGGCTTTACACAATTTTTTTTTTGGTCAGAGACTGCTGTTGTTTTCTCTTTTCTTTTTGCAGATTGGAAATGCTCAGGATGAGAGGTTCAGGCACAAAGGAGCACGAGATCTTCATAGTTGAGGAATTCTATGAGATCAAATGCTAGGTAAAGGGACATTGACTGATAAGGGTTTTGAATTATCATCTCCCTGACTTGTTCGTGTTCCCTTATCTTGGTTTGATCTCTAGTAATGGTAGAAGATTTACACAATCCAAGAGACATGGATGTTATTTATACTTCGCTTCCCCTTTTGTATCATCACATGATTGACATTGTTCAGATGTAACTCTTTTTGCTACCCTCGGGGGTAATTCTACGGTTTGGGGAGCCATATATATTCCCCCCATCTATTAGGATGGTTTAATCTAAAAACAAAAGTTGCATGATTCTGAGTAGGACGATGAAGAAATAGAGCGTACTACAAATGTGTTAAGTTTTTTTTAAAAAAATCACATGGGCTTTCTATTTCGTATTTCGTATGCTGAGGTTTACATTCTGCATAATGAGGTTTTCGTTTTTCATGCTGAGGTTTTTCATTCATATGATTACTGATGGTTCTGAATTTTTCTTACGCTGCTAAGCTTTCTACTCAGTTTTTTTAATATCTTTTGAGTTTTTTCTTTTTTGTTTTGGTAGCCTTTGGAGGTTGCAATGATGAAGTTCATGATTGTCATGTTTTGATGCAACAATTGTTGCCTATTTCTATTCACGGGGTAATGGTGACTGACGTAAGGTACTCAATCACTAGACTTTTTTTAATTTTTTTTCCATATGCCGGAAGTCTATTGACCGGGACCATTTGGATGTCCTACAAAAAGAGGTTGTTGTTGTGCTATGCAAGTTGGAAATGGTTCACTTGTTTATTCATTTAGTGCGGGAGATAAAGATATGTGGTCTGGTTGGTATGCATTGGATGTATCCTTTTGAGCGTCACATGAAAGTATTCAAGGGATACGTGAAATGTATGAGTCGGCCGGATGCTAGTATTGTTGAGAGGTATGTTACCAAAGAAGTAATTGAATTTTACTCTAGCTATTTGGGGGAACATAGAAATTTTGGGGTGCCCCAGAATCAACATGTTGGAAGGAAAGTGGGCAAACCGAGGTCAAGGGGAATGTTATTTACTCCATTGAATAGTCATCTGATGTCAGTTCATTTGTATGTCTTGAGAAATTGTAGGGAGACTACTGCTTATGTGACCGAGGACCTTAATTCGATCACAGAGTCTCATCCCACGTGGCCCCCAAATAAATTTCAGTTGGAGCACAATGACAAGTTTATGAATTGGTCATATGATCGATGCAATGTAGGTGATTCCGACCCAAAAATTAGAGCATTTGCAAGGAAGCCTAACTGCACGGTTTTGAGGTATTTCGAATATGACATGAACGGTTTCTCTTTTGCTACTAGGGACCAAGATTTAAGAGCACAACACAAAATAGTGGGGTATACATTGAGTCGGGGACAATCTGGCAAGCAAGTAAGAAAAACAATAAACATGCCCTAGCTGTAATGTTGTTTTATGTTGTTATTGATGAGATTTTGGAGCTTGACTATGGAGAATTCAAGATCCGGTTTTCAAGTGCCAATGGTTTGATAACACAACTGGAGTTCGAAGTGATGACCCAATGGTATTTACCCTTGTTGACAAGAGCCGTGAAACATATGACAATGATCAGTTTACTTTAGCTGAACAAGCAAGACTAGTTTTCTACGTTAATGATCCGTGCAATGTAGGTTGGTCTGTTGTGTTACACGATAAGAAATACTCTTTTAGTGCCGAATTTGATTTTGAAGTTACAAGTGAAAGGTTAGAGTTCCCCTCTATTTCCCTTACTTATTAACAACGAGATTGAGGCAGGAGCAATACGGAGGAAACACATAGATGGCATTTGGATAGATGAAGATGACCAAGAAATTGGAGACGTTCAATCCAAAAAGTGGAAAATGGTTGGAGACTAGCGGCTGAAGAGCAATGAATTCGAGAAAAAAATTATGTAATTTTGTAGTATGTTTTGTTTTGTATGATTGTTAACTATTCTACAACTATGTTAATTGGTAACTATTTTGAGCAACTCTAAGAGCGGTAGTGCGCTGCCACTCTTTTAGTAAAGCTTCGACAAAATAAGCTTAATTTTTCCAGTGGTAGCGGCTGCCAGCTGCAGCTCTTTTGGTAAAGCTTGAACAAAATAAGCTTCATTTTCCAGTGGTAGCGGCTGCCAGCTGCAGCGTGCTGCAACTCTTTTGATTTAGCACGCTGCAGCTCTTTTACACTCACATTACCAATTTTGAGTTGCTCGTTCAGTTCTTCTAAGACAAAAACATGAATACGTTACAAGCCTAGAACTGTCAACTTCCAAAATCAGAGCAAATAGATGCCCACAACTAATAGCATCAAAATTCCACAGTCATAAACTACCAAGTCACATCCACAGAGAAGCAACATATGTTTTGGAAATAAAAATCCCGATAAAACAGAGATCCATATAAACCAAGAAAAATAAACAACTAGAGAAAATCAAGATGTGAGCACAATGAAGGCAGTCAATCCCCGCGCGAGCTGTCCTCCCCAGTGTTGGAAGATGGCGAATCTATAGTAGGGATTGGACCCAATTCCTTGATTCACTCGCCATACATGGCTGTCAAGATCTTCCCAACCCGCTCAGTCCATTGCACCAAATGATCCACCTTCACTTTCAATGCTGCCATGTCCCCATCTGAATTCTTCTTAAACGATTTACTTGTTTCCGGCCTTGATGACAAAAAACTTTTCTTCTTCTTTGACAATATATGAGGGTTGATGGGAAGCTTTGTTATCAAATTGTAATTATCATCTTTAAATTTGCAACCTACTTCCACACATAAGGCAGTGATGAGGGAGGAGAAGCCTATACAGTTGTGGCCATTGACACAATCCCAAATGTATGTCAGTATCGTACCCCCAACATTGATGCTCATGTTCTTCTTGATCTTGTACATCAGAAACATACAGGAACAATGAGCCTCACTATTTACTTTCACCGACAGCAGGCGGGCAGCTATGAAACTGTACTACACATTCTTGTTGTCACTCAAGTATTTCTTCTCAATGCTGGACCATTCTGGTGGCAGGTTCTTGATAACTTCATCACTATCATCACAGATTTCTCTTATGATCTTTTCCCAAAAAGCTTTTTCAACAGCTTTTTCTTCGGCTTCGTAGACACTTGCGGGCTTTAGTGGGATCTTGTACAATTCGTTGATCACATCCGGTGCGAGCACAACGAACTGACCACAAAAATAAACCTCTTCTGAATTCTTGTACTTCATTAGAGACAATAAATCACATGCTAGGGTCTTGTTCGCATGATCCGGTTGTGCGATGAAGCCTTCCCACCTGTGCAGGTTGACATAGTCCTTGTAAGGTTTTTCCAGCCTCAACCCTCTCTCAAGTATGAGGCCCCCGCTAATGAATTCTTTGTACTCATTTATTGCCTCATGATAGTCCACCTCTATCATCAGTATTGCAGAGTTCCCTTGCACAATCTGAGACACGTTGTCTCACTCCTCCATATTGCCAACTCTGGCCTTTTTCCTTGAATTCTGGCTATTGGTCTTCTCCTTGGTTGCACTTTTTTTTGGGGGGCATACCTGGTAAAATAAATGATTTATGGTACGAAAGGCGCCATCAAAATGCTAACACAAGTAAAATTTGCATCCAGATTGTCATCACATGGAAAATAAATGTCAACCCATGAGAAGAAGAAAAACTTGGCGGACAGAATATTAACACAAGAAGAAAAAAAATCTCCATCCAGAATGTCAGCTCATCAAAAAAAGATAGGAAAAATGGTAGAAACTTCACATCGTGGTTGTGATCACCCATTACTACACCCAAAAAATAACAAAACAAAAAAAACTGCATCCAAATGTCAGCACTTGAATAAATTTGCATCCAAATGTGTGCTGAGTTCTTGTATCATAACATAGGCATAGAACTTTATTTCCATAAGCAAACTAGGATCGCATAAAACATAGGCATAGAATTCTATGAAGAACAGAGGCATAGAACTATTCCTTGAACATAGGCATAGAACCAATTTAACAAACATAGGCATAGAACCAATTTAACAAACATAGGCATAGAACTGTATTCGCATAGAACATAGGCATAGCATAAAGTGGTAATAACTCTCTCATTTCCACTAAGAACCATGATGCATGCACTTCTTTTGCTAGTAAAAAATTATAGTTGATCAAATTCAATGCTTTTTTCTACCTACTTGTTGTCTATGCGTGATGATTGTTGTATTTATTGGGAATTATTGTTGGGAATGTGTACTATTTTTATTGGTGCACAGTTTTAAGTAATTTACGCACAAATGATAATGGGTGCCATCTATGAAAAAGCACACACCGGTTTGGAAAACAAGCGTAAATATGAAACTAGCTGGTTGAAGATGGACTGAAAGAGAGGAAGCGCGCCGCAGTTTTTAGCGATCAGATTAGTCACACATTTAACACCAATTTTTGCTAAAATAATAACCGGTGCTAGCCTATCATATAATTAGCAACGGTTTTAAAACCGGTGCTATAAAATTACCGGTGATAACAATATGCATATAGCACCGATTTTTAAACTGGTGCTAATAAATAACCGGTGCAAACAATACAAATTTAGCACAGGTTTTAAAACCGGTGCTAAAAAAAACTGTTACTAAAAATACACATTTAGCACCGGTGTTAAAACCGATGCTAAAAAATAACCGGTGCTAAAAATAAAATTTTAGCACCGGTTTTAGAACCGGTGCTTGGTGCTAAAAATACACTTTTAGCACCGATTTTAAAACCAGTGCTAAAAAGTAACCGGTTCTAAAAATACAAATTTAGCATCTATTTCAAAACCGGTGCTACTAGGACACAAATTTAGCACCGGTTTTTTATAGCACCGGTAATAAAAAACTGGTGCTAATTCGACACATATTAGCACCAGTTTTTCTAAACTGGTGCTCAAAAATCGATGTTGGAAGTAGGAATTTAGCACCGGTTTTTTAAACCAGTACAACTGTTTCAACGGTTACTTAGGCACCAATTTTTTTTCCGGAAATAACCGGTGCTATAACCCAAAAAAATGGTGCTAGAAGGCTGTCTCTGTGGTAGTGCCATTAACATCATTAATTAAACCATTAATCATAACCCACCCCTATTTAATCTAAATACAAACGTTAAATCCGAATTATAATATGTAAAACCATAATTTAAAGATAATTTCCACCAACAAAATTATAAACAACTCTTACCTTCTTCAATGGAAATTGCTTCTCTTCGATATACATATTGGCTTTACTTCTTCACTAATGGATTGAAAGGGGGAGCAAAACCCTAACAATGTCTTTGTTTTTTGAGTTCAAAATAATTGGCCCATTTTTTTTATATGACCGACGAGTTCCGAGCTCGGAACCCACCTTCAGGAAAAAAAATTATCCCCGCAAGACTTCTCCGAGTTTGGAAACATACCCCGATGAAATTCTGAGTTCAAAATAACGATCGTCTATTTATAAACGCATGATGGCTCGTCTTCCGAACTCAGAAGATGAATCGGCCACATGTTACGAACTAGGAACCAACCTATTTTAAAGGTGGTTAGACATAACCACCTTTAATTAGCCCTAATTAAAGGCAGTTTTAATCAAAATTGTCATTAATCAACGAGATTTAAAGGCGGTTATTTCAAAACCGCCTTTAATTAACGATAATTAATGGTGTTTAAAAACTGCCTTAACGTAGAAAATAACTGCCTTTAAAACGTGATTGCTAGTCCCGACTAGAGGTTCTGAGTTCGGAACCTTTTGACCAAGGCAGTTCCGCATTTTTTCGACCAAAATCACCTTCAATAGGTGCCTTTAATAGGCTTGCCTTTACTAGTGATGTTGCAAGGATAGGATATACAAATTATATGTCAGTCTAATTGATAATCTATATTATTATAGATTAGAGATTTAATAAAAATCATAACATCATCATCGGGTATTAACTCACTATCCTCAAAATACTTTGAAACAAATACATATTTTACGGTTCAAGTTAATAAAAACTCTAAATCAAAAATACAATAAAAATTGTGAACATACCATCTATACAGGTAGATCGAGAAAGATACATTCGATAATAGTTTCTCCTGAGTGGACAAGTTTACTTACCACATAAGGTATATGACTAATTGGATTATGATATGGATAAGGTATTTGACTAATTGGGTTATGATCGGGATAATAAATCATGAGACATGTGCATGTGTTGATATTATCAACTTTCTTCGAAAGTGGCCAACAACTCCACCGTCAAGTAGTTGGATTTTTTCCTTAAAAATAAGGAGGTTTATACGTATGGAGGACTAATCAACCCTCATTTGATGCTACCTAACGAATTCCACTCTGCTTTTTACCATGCACGCAGCAGAGTCAACAGATTCTTTATACACCTAGAACTCGGCATCTAGAATAACAAGGATGTATTAATGACGGTTTTCAATTGATTATTCTTGTAGAACACACTTTTAAGTAAGAATGATGCAATTTTTACAAAAATAATAGTAGTAAATATGTATATACTTAATCAGCAGTGCAAAATAGCTTTTTATTAGGACACCAATCTCTAAGGCTCAAACATATATATGGCAAAATATTAGGAAACACCGTCTTTTTATAGATTTATGGAAAGACGAGGTTTAATCATAATAATAAAAGGTAAAAGATCTTACTTGCAGCATTAATAATTTATTATGCAACATGTTGTAGTTATAAAGTTTATAACCCGATCCATGCAACCTAAAAATTTTATATTCATTTCTTCTTATTTACACTTTAAACCTTGGTCTTTTATGGAAAGATCGTCTTCCAAGAGACGGACTCTGTTTCTCTATATATACTTAATCAGGAAAAGATAAACGCAAGGACTTTAGATAATCGCAAATTCTTGGGAAAAATTATCTTTCGATCGGGTTATGCAAAGATGGGGTTTAATTAAAATAATAAAAGGTAAAACGTCTTAGTTGCAATATTAAAATTTTATTATGCAATGTGTAATTGTTATAAAGTTTATAACCCGATTCATGCAACCCAAAAGTTTTATCTTTATTTCTTCTAATTTACAAGTTAAACCTTGGTATTTCCATAAATTATGGAAAGTCCGTCTTTTAAGATACGGACTCTTAGATAAAAGAAGGAGAAAAATCATAATTCATTATTTTGGAGGCTATGAGTACAAGGCTAGTATTCTTATATGAGAAAGTATCAGGAAAGACGGCATTTTCATAATTTTATGGACAGTCCACAGAGACTTCTACCTTAAATGTTATAATTTTTTTTATAAAATTTAAATATTATATTTTATAATTTAAAATAAATAAAAATATATACTTAAATATAAAAATATAAAAATATATAATATAAAAAAATATTTTAAATTTAATATACAATTTAACAAATACAGAAAAAAAGTAACCTATAAATAAACGTATGCACAAATAACCTGTCAGAGTATCTGCTATTCTTATTTTATGAATCCTTTTAGTGATACTAATTCATTGCACAGTGGTTGGCTGATTTTTTTGACCATCTATGATGTTCCATAGGAATTGTGAAAATGAAATTTATATAGTTGATTGAGTTTACCTGGTCACTGTATTTCATCTTAAAAGTTAAAGGTTTGAATCTTTTATAATTTCTTTGTCTCAATTCTATTTGCACTATAATCACTGTTACGTTATTTAACAAATATATTTGGCCGTTAATAAATTTAGTAGTGCATAACAACAATAAACAAAAGATTGATTTTTTAAAGATAAACCCATATATATGGCAGGGTATTTAATTATTAAAGCAGATAAAACAAAAGGTTGATATTTATTTAGATACTACTTGTTATGATAAATTCAACAATACCACATAAATAAATATATATATATATATATATATATACATGATAATATTGTTTTTCAAAATCTATTCAAATATGTGGTCAAACTTGATAGCGAATAATGCAAAAAAAAATTCCAAATAGATCTATGACTACTGGAGTATTAGTTTTGTTTTACATAAATATGAATATAAAGACTTGGGTGACACAGTATCTCCTAATCGTATGGTGAGACGGAGTATCTAAATATAACGTTTTAGACGAGAGATGACACAAGGTACTTTCTGTAAAAGTTTAACTAATTAATTCAATACTGGAAATCAGGTACATAGGCACTGATACACATGTACCAGTGCTGATATACCAGTGCTATTAAACACCTATTGCACCGGTATAAATGTCTATGTATGAAAAACTAGTGCCTAAGAAGTAATGGAACCGGTAAAAAACATACCAGTGCTCAGGTCCAGTGCTTATGAGTAGGAGTTGAATGATTTTGGCTAATTTTGAGCACCGGTATGTTTGATACCGGTGATGGAAAGCGCTGCTGTTAAAAATTTATGTGGGAAGTCCTATCAATCGCACCTGTAAATGTTCTGGTACCGGTGCAGTTTGGGAAGAAATAGCGGGAAATATTTGAGCACCGGTATATCGATCAACACCAGTCTGATTGTCTCGTTGCTAAAATTTATAAAACATGGCAATATTAGAGCACCTGTTACTGGTACCTATGCGTTTGAGTGAAGATCAGAAAAATGCAGGAAATAGGAAAATTTTGAGCACTAGTATAAATACCGGTGCTATTACTTCAGCACCGGTATTATATGTTTTGACCGGTGCTATTGATGCATTAAATGCTCACATACCATCATTTTGAATGGGTAAACAGATAAAGGAAGAGGGTTTTGGATGACATAAATGAAAATTTGGGATTGGAGAAGACATTGAATGCTAATCAATGAATTCCCTTGTCAGTACTTCATTTTTTTTAAATCATCATTTAAGGTGAAATATGTGTGGAATGATATGTTTCTATAAATATCTTGTGAGTTTGAACATCGTAATGTTCCTTGGCACTCTTGATGAATAGGTTTTTTTTTGCAAATATTGTTGATGTAATGTATGGTTTTGATTGCATGTGATTGAAGTGTAGGGTGTTGTAGAATTGTAGTATTGTGTGATCATGCATGTTGCATGTTTATAGGGTGTGTTATGAATGAGCTTATTGTTTATGGTGTAATTGTACATTGCTTTGGATGTTTAAATGTTGAAAATTGATTACATTGTAGACATACACCGTGCCATTGAGGGGCGTAAGCTTGTTTATTACAATGTTAGATTGGTGGGTGATGAATTTATTTCTTTTGTTTGGGACTTCTTGGACTATGCTTTTAGTCGTGAAAAGCGGATCATATGTCCATGTTGTGATTGTAAGAATCGTAAGCATACTGATGATCGATATTTGTTGTAACTCCATTTGTATATGAAAGAGTTCTCGAAGGATTATTTGGTTTGGACTTTTCATGGGGAGAAATCACCTCCAGACATGGTTGTAGGTAGCAAGGGGAATATTTTGGGGATTTGAAATTGGATGACATGTGTGAGGAGGTGGTGGATGAATTTAGGGGAAGACCTAAGGTTCTGTCAAAATTTCTTGATGAGACGGACAAACCAATATATCCTGGTTGCAAGGAGAAAGAAATTGTAATGTCATGTTTAATAGAGTATTTCAACCTGAAAGATGTTGGTTCGTGGATCGTTACTAGCATGGATAAGTTGTTGAATTTTTTGAGTTAGAAGCCCACCCTCCCCCTTGAAATGGTTTACCGGACAACCTGTACGATGCAAAGAGAATTTTGTACCCACTGGGAATGGAGTATAAAAAGATACATGCATGCCCTAATGATTGTTTTTTGTATAAGGATGTGTTGGAAAAAGTGATGACTTGCCTTGTATGCAAGGTATCTCATTATAAGCAAAGAAGAAATGATGTTGTTGATGAAGAGGTCGTTGTGAAGGTAAGGAAACGAGTTCCCGCGAAATGCCTATGGTACTTTTCTTTTGTCCCTAAACTGAAGAGGTTGTTCAAGAATGTTGTGGATTCAAAAAACATCACATGGTACAAGGATAGGGGTTGTGTTGATGATGACATCATTAATCACCCAGGGGATGGGGATCAGTGGAAGAATTTTGACAACGGGTATCCTAAGTTAGCTGAAGAACCCAGGAATTTGATAATGGCTCTGTGTATAGATGGTATGAATCCCTTTGGTAATATGTCATCGAAACATAGCTTATAGCCTATTATGCTTTGTATTTACACTGCCTCCTTATCTATGCATGAAGAGTAAATATGTTTTGATGCCATTAAGTATTTCCGGTCCGAGGTAACCCAGAAATGACATCAATACTTATCTAGCCCCACTCATAGAAGATTTGAAGTTGTTGTGGTCGAATGGTGGCGAGGTGTCCGATGGTCATCGTGGGACAAAGTTCACTCTGAAGGTGATAATGTTGTGCACTATTAATGATTTTTTGACATATGGTAATCTTTCGAGTTACGTTGTTAAGCGTCACAAGGCATGTCATGTGTGTGAGGAAGCAAGTGATTTACGCAGCTGAAAAATGGTCGAAAGACTGTCTATCTTGGTCATAGGAAATTTCTCCCAGCAAGGCACATGTTATGAGAAGACAAGATTCATTTTGTTTGGGGGAGGGAGAGGAGGAAGGCACCAAGAATAATGAGTATGTTTGCCATCCACCGCAAGGTGAAAAAAAATTCAATTTTGTTCGAGGAAAGAAGATATCAAAAGTAGTTGCCTTAAATGACGGACCTTGGAAGAAAAGATCGATATTTTTTTATTTGCCGTATTGGGAGACTCTAGAGGTTCGCCATTGTTTGGATGTGATGCATATAGAGAAGAATGTGTGTGAGATTTTAATTGGTACTCTACTAAATATTTTGGGTAAGACTAAGTACAGCTTGAATGAACGGAACGACATAGTTGAGCTTGGTATAAGAGTCGATTTAGCTCCTGAGGCAAAAGGTAAACGGACATACCTACCATTAGCCCTTTACAATCTTTCTTTTAGTGAGACGAGGTTGGTCTGTGAGTGCATTGGGGGATTCAAGGTACCATCTGGCTACTCTTCCAATGTAAGTCAGTTTGTGAATAATGAATTGCATCTTAATGCGTCGAAATCCCATGATTGTCACTCGTTGATGCAACAAATCTTTCCCATGGCTATCTATGAGGTCCTGAAGGAAGAGGTGAGATTCTGCATTATGCGTGTATGTTTCTTTTTCAACTCCATTTTTTGTAAGAATATTAGCAGAAAACAGCTACATTAGTTGGAGCGCTAGGGGATACTTGTGCTTTGTTTGTTTGATAAGTATTTCCCCCCAGAATTCTTAGACATTATGGTCCATCTTTTATTCCATGTTGTCAGGGAAATTAGAATATGTGGTCCCATTGGGATGCATTGGATGTACGCATTTGAATGTCACATGGGGGTTTTCAAGGGTTATGTACGCAATCGATATAACCCAATACTAGCATTGTCCAGAGGTATGTCATGGAGGAGATCATTGAGCATTGCACTTCTAATTTTCTTGGGAAAATGGCAGTTACAGTTCCCCAGTTGAAGAATGGTATCCCACGTTTGAAAGGTACACTATACACACCATTTAATGCTAGGTTGATGAAAGTACATCTTTATGTTTTGCGTAATAGTAGTGAGACTTCTGTTTATGTTGATGATCACATGTTAATGTTGGAAGAACTCTATCTCGAATGGCCGTCAAACCGGTTGCAACTTGAGCATTCTACAACGTTTATTAATTGGTTCTATAATTTTTGTAATGTGGAGGAGATGTCATCTAAACTTCATGCGTTTGCAAGGGCACCTAGTTTCACGGTTAAGAGATACCATGGCTAAGATATCAATGGATACAGTTTTTCAACTCTTTCCAAGGATAGCAAAAGAACAATTCAGAATAACAGTGTTTTTTTTTTGGAATCTGAATCCATGTGGCAGTCTAGCAAGAGAGACAAAAAAACAAATCATTGTCGTGATGGAATTTCATGGGGTCATTGTGGAGATTTGGGAGTTGGATTATGTGGAGTTTAAAGTGGTGGTGTCCCATTGCCTTAGGGTTAAAAATGGTACTGGGGTACGTATCGAGATGTCCATGGGTTTTACGCTAGTTGACTTGAATCGTGTGGGATATGCGAATGATAAGTTCATCTTAGCGGCTGAAGCTTTCCATGTGTTTTACATCAGAGACCCAAGCAATGAGAAATGACATGTTGTACTCTACGGTAAGAAGTACTTTTTTTATGATGAAATTGGAATTTATGTCAAATCCTATATTGCAGAGTTTTCATATGATTTCCCTAGTTTGGAGGACATCGGTGGACAATCTGTAATTAGGCGATCACATGGGGATGAACTGTGGGTGAACGAGGAAATATTGCGGGTGGTGCTGTTATCTTGAAGAGGAAGAGATATGGTGTTTCATTTGTAGTTTGATCACTTTTTTACCATTCAGGACCGTTATTATTTTGGCCTAGAAGGTATTTTTAGAGGAATTATATACCTATGTTTGAAAATTGCAGGTTCCTCAACTAATGTTTATCAAAAAGAAAAATGTATGGTTATTCATAGCACCGAAAAAAAGTTTAATACCGATGCTATTGACTTAGGAACATGCTTTGTTTTTTGGCAGAGTACTTGAAAACAGAGTTTGGGCATCGGTTTGTAAGCACCAGATAATGTACTGGTGCTCGGTTGTTAGAAAGAATTAATAAGAGTTTCTTATTGATCCATCGTGAAATAAATAAAATTATGTTTAAGCAGCTGCGTAGGGCAGTTTTAATAACAAGCAGTGATATTGGGTCATTTTTTGAGCACCGGTTTTTGTACCCGTACTCAATACTTAGTCACAAAACATATGAGTTGCTTTCTATTTCATATTAAATTGATGTTCAAGTAGCTGCATAAGGCTGTCTTTGTATGGAGAACCAGTATTTTCTATTTTTAAAGCACCGGTATTGTACCGGTGCTCAACACTTAGTCAGAAATATCCTGAATTGCTCTCTGGTCCCGTTTTGAATAAGAAAATGCATGCCCATGCAGCTGTGTGGGGCTGCATTTATTTTATAGCGCCGGTATTTTAAGGTATTGGTGCAAACAAAATCTGCTATAATCAAACTTCTCGGTTTCTATTTCACCAAACATTCATAACCCCATGTTCACATCTTCTTAGAGCAAACCCTATATCTTTCCTTAAAGGATATAGAGCTTCAAAAAGGTACTATTTTTCCACTCAAAACAGTGCAGTGAAGTGAAAATCTATTACTTATGTGAATGAATCCATATTTTATCAAAGTTTCATATTAAGATTATGGAAATTCCGAAAACATGATCGTGTTGGATTGTTATATGTGCACCTTGTTTCACAATTATTTGTGTTTTAAAATCAACATGATGTTATCCTTGTTGTTTATGTACAAATGTACAGTGCCATAAATATATTATTGTTGAAATTTTGGTAAATTGTCAATGCAAACAAGGTGTTTGATAAAATGCCTCTATGACAATGTACAGGATGACTCCCAAGTCTAAAACAAAGAGACCTAGGAAAGAAGGGTGTTCTTCACCCTCAGAGATTGTACCTGAGGGTGGTAGAGGAGAGATTTATGTCTGATGAGGCAAGATGATTGGCCCAGAGTTACAAAACGAGGACGCATTATCCGAAACATGGAATTGAAGCAAATCCACCCTTTCAAGACACTAATCAGGAAATTGGGTTGGGAAAAGCTTTGTGCTACACCTCCTGCATTCAACTTAACCATCATTGTCGTGTTCTATGAAAATTTGAGGTATGTATTGAGCATGGAAAAACTTTATGCCATGGAAAATATGTCACCCTTACCCCCAAGTCATCAATGAATTGTATAGATTGCCCAATGTAGAAGATGGTGAGGATGAGATGTTGGCGCTGATCAATGAGGATAATGGTATGAATGACGAGGTATCAAGGAGATTGGTTCAGTGCATCACAACTAAAGGTACCAATGTGGATGCTCTCGTGTTTCCGGGTTGGACAAAAAATCTGAAGAAAACACTAACTCTGAAAATGAACACGTGGTATCACTTTGTGGCCTCTCGTATCGACCCAGTCATGGTTAACACTGAAGTGCACAAAATGAGGATAATCAAGTTGTATGCCATTAAAAAGAAACTTCATTGGAATGCAGGAGAGGGAATTCATCAGGCCCTTACCGAGGACAAGGAAAGGTCTGGCTCGTATAGTTTTTGCAGTCTAATATCTTAACTTTTTGGATTTACAGGTGTGCCTAACTATAACAACGACACATGGGATTATCCTATGACACAAATTTCTGTAAAATCATTCTGCAAGAGAGTTGCTCCTACCTCCGCTGCGTCGATTGAATCTCGGGTCACCGAACTCGAGAGTGCGGTTGAAACTCTATGGGTGGATTGCCAATTCTAGAGTAGATGTGTGACCACATGGGGAAAGTGATGAGCTACCAGTTTCCTGAAGTTTTGAAGGCGATCGGTCCTTTCCCATCATTTGATGGGGACAATGCAGGTGGCAGCGAGGAAGTGGAACCATTCTCCTATTATTATTCATGAAATGTCCTATTTAGAAATTTTGTAACTTGACATTTACATTTGGTGTTGTACTAAGACTGTGATTGATAGACAGATGGATAATGATGATTTCTATATTGATTTCGGTTAGTTCTTCAAAAGTAGGAGTTGTAAAAATTATGGCGGCATAATGCAGTTGTACGCAGCTGCCTTATCAGTCTTTAGCACCGGTACATTACCTTAAAGGCACCATTATGGAAGATTTAAGCACCATCTTATCACAAAATGTACTACAGCACCATCTTCTACTAATTAAAAAAATAATATAAAATTTTTCACATAACAAACAACCATATAAAATTGTGAATACCAAGATTTACATGTTTTGGAGTTGTGGGAACACTTCAAACAACATTTGGGGTCATTTTGTAATTTTCAAGACTACTCCCATCTCACAAAAGACGTCCTTCCATTCGCTCAGATAGTTCCAATTTGCAAAAGTACATTTCCACAATATTGAATTTCGTTTCGTCATCGCCAATTTTGTATTTTGACAATTCCAATTTTCTTGGAGGGACTAAAATGGAAAAGGCAAAAAGTTTACTCATAACTCCAAATTGAAATCCGCTCGATCATTATCATACATTTACACTCCTTGATGTTTTCTACAATCAGAAAGCTAATTTAATGTCACTAAGAGGATTGTAATAAGTCTCCATAAAAGTTTCCGAATTCTCAAAGTTTACACTAGCTAAGCACCTCTTGCTAAGTCTACAACATACTCTAGCGCTTTTGGTCATGTGCCAGCAATGTAACAATTATTTTAATTATTCATTTCTATCCAATGAAATGAAATATAATGGGTGTACTGCATGGGTAAGTTAGCATAATTGGGGCGTTTAGTTGGAGGATCTTTTTGCAAACAAATTAAAACTCACCCTCGGGACTACAATCGGTTAAAATTAATCTTCTGTACCTATTCCTAGGCATGTTGTAAACTTCAGTGATACTCATCAATGAGGACTACGTGGTCATAAATGTTTCAAAAAATCTTTGGGCGCTAATGTAATTTTACTATAGTATATAATCTGATATCGCTAGAATGACAACTTTACATGTACACCATCACACTTATGGTTTTGAAATATAAATTAAACATAGATTCGGTCAATTTCAAAAAACAAATAATCCTAAAAAGATTGGGGTAGAAAACCTAATAAATCAAAGTTTGTAGGAATTGTTAGAACCAGTACGTTATGTTTCTTACCGGTGCTCAAGTTTTTGCGGGAAATGAAAATAATTTGAAAATTCCAAACTAGCTAGTGGAGAAATTGAATTTTTTGAGCACCGGTATTGGTTTGGTACCGGTGCTATCTGATAGCATATAAAAGGCGAAAGCTTCCACTCCCACTCTCCCATCCCCACTCTTCCATTATCTCCAAACTTAGCTCTACTCGTCCACCACCATCTCCCTCGCCGCTTCAGTTTTAAGCCCCACCACTACCGCTCGTCAGGAAACCCGGCCAAAACCCCCACAACCACCGGCCATAAATTCCTGGCCATAAATATTCACCACCACCAGTTGACCACTCCATCCATCACTCCCCACCACCGCCGCTCCTTCGCCCCCCATTCCTCCGCACCTTCGCTGGCTTTTCCACCGCACTTCCACCACCTTGTCCGTCTGCCACCTCTGCCAGTAAATCAAGGTCAGTTACCGCCGTCACTAAGTTAAGGCCTTTTGTATGGATTGTTATGTTAAATGTGATATGGATGTGTATTTTGGATTGTTGAGAATGTCTTTGTGTACCCAAACAATCTAATGTGATTGATATGTTTGAACAGCTTAGTTGTGGTTGTTTAGTTGTGATTGTTCTTGGGAATTCCCAATTTGACAATTATATTTGTATTTGCTATGCTCAATTAGTTGAGTTGTAGTTGATGAGTTGTGGTACTTGGGTTGTGACTTCTATTTGTGATTCCCCTTTTGACACTTAGATTGTGAATGGAATGTCTGAATTGTTGGAGTTCTGGTTGTTGAGATGTGACTTAGATTTGTGATTGTTGATTTGACACTTACACTGTGAATGTGAAAAGTGATTGTGAGGTTTGAATGGTTGAGTAGTGGTTGCTGAGTTGTGATTGTGCTTTGTGATTCCCCATTCAACACTTATATTATGATTGTCAATTGTGATTCGGATGTTTGATTCTTTCTATTGAGTTTTGATTGTGAATTGGATATCACCAGCTGTGGTTACTCTTTTTTGAATATTGGCTTATTATTCTTTCTTCCTAACATTGAATCTCTAAAATTCAATTTCATTGGCCTGCATTAGATGCCTCCCAAGGGTAACAAAATGGCTATAAGAGGAAGGAAGAGAAAGAAGGGACAATTTGTAGTGGGAAAGGCTGTGGCAAAAAAGACACAACCACGCCCTCCATGGACGACACTGAGACCACCGTTCCACTACTATTATAGATCAAGAAGACCGATGCCACAGTTGAAGAGCATCCCTACAATGAAAAGCCCCTAACCTCCACTGTTGATGAAGAGTCTCCTTCCGCCGAACCGGGGACCTCGAATAAGAACGGGACAAATGATGCTTCCAAGGCGGGGGGGACCATGGAAAATCCTTTGACAGATTTGAAATAAAAGATTAGTTCAAGAATTGTGGTACATCCACATGCCAGTCGATAATTTTGGCCAAGAAGAACAATGTCCCGGTCCCAGTTAGGTTCAAACTTTCTAACATGTCCTGCACAAAGAATTGGACGGCGTGGACAACGTACATACACTATGCATTCCATCGGCAAATAAATTCCAGGACACACAAGCACTGTATAAACATCCCCGATGACACCAAGGATGAGGCTTGGAAAGACATTGTGGTAACAGAATTTCACAACTCATATATGTGACGTTATTAAATTTAATTTAGTAGCTAAGATAAATTTCCATTTTTTACATGAATACAAGATAACCTAAGTTTCTATGCTAAATTTCCAAAATGTAGGCGAGCTTCAGGTTCGAGCAAAAGTTGGCCAAATCACAACTTGAAAAGTTGAAACAGTATGTGTACGTTGCAGACGGCAATGCCCACCGTAAGTGGAAATCAAAAGTGGTGAAGAAATTCATTCATCAAGTGGAAAAAAATCAAGAAAAAGTTTTCATACAAACCTTGGGACAAGTACAAGTGGATGGACGAGGAGGAGTTTTACAAGTTTGTGAAGATAAGAACAACACCTAAGTTTAAGGTGAACTTTACACCAACATTCAGCCAAAATCAACATGTGTGTCATTTCGGTTTACTTCTAAATTTCATTATTTTAACTTTCATTTGTTTCCTATGGATAGAAAATAAGTCAAACTAACAGCGACCACTCAAAGGAAAAGGTCTACACACATTGGACTGGAAGGAGCGGACACCAGGTCATATGGGAAAAAATAATCGAGAAAGGAAGAGGAGCGAGTGAAACTGGCTGCTCAGTGATTCACAGAGGAGGCAATCGAGACTGAGCTCGAGACCAAAGATTTTAGTGTGGACAGGTCCCTAGTCTACCTCGAGTCCATCAAGCTGGCAGACAAAGACAAATACACTAATTCGGCCAACATAGCCATTGCAGAGAACATTGTAATTTTTACCAAATTAATTGATCACTACAATGTTTAGTAATTCCACTTTGAATGATGTTGACATTTTTGGGAATTCAATTCATTGTTTATACTTTACGCCTGCCTATAGATCAAAATGAATGAGGAGGCTGCTAAGGGCACATTGGTTATCAAACTGGGGCAGGAGATACTAATAGCGGCGACCGGCAAGCCGGATCACCCAGGGAAGTATAGGGGTACTCCATTGAGCCCCGTAAAGTGGTTTTTGTACCTCATCTGTCAAGAAAATGTAGAAGCAAATGTGGTAGCAGCTTGTCCCCTGCTCCAGCAGTCCAACAGAAGAAACAAAAGGACCAACGGTGGTGATGATAATGGTGTCATACCTCTCCAAGCCCTTCAAGGGGATAGCATCAGTTGGAGGGGTCCAAATACCACTTGGCCTGGATGATCCCAAATATTTCATAGAAAAGGCATTGGCCGAAGTGAGCATGGCCCAGACAAAATCAGATGGTCCTCCTAGTGATGAGGAAGACAATGAAGAGGTAGAAAACATGTGATACCATTGGTCGTTCATTCTTTCATCACTTGGTCAATTACATATTACATTTCATATATTTCATTATTAATAAATTTTTACGATTAATGACATGATAGGGATAGGGTGAGTTTGATCATGAAGCAATTGGATGGGTCAAGGGACTTAGTTGCGAAGGGATTTCTCCAAAGAAAGCGCCACGGTCGTACATTAGCAAGTGGAATCGCTCGTGTCTGGGTGATTGATCCAGTCTTCCATGCAAAAGTAGGATTTCCCTCTGCCAACCACACATTTTTCAATGTGGGAGAGGCTCTTGGACATGTCGTTGAATGGACGAAGTCTTTAATCGACCATGATTTAGACACCCCTGCTGAAAAATAGAAGGACGAGCCTGTCAAAGAATCTGCGAAAGAATATTGTGACTTCCTTGATGTCACCGATGACGAGGTATATCAGATTAACTATTACTAATATATTTTTAATCAATAACATACTTTAAGTGTTTAAATGTATGGTTTTTTCAAATTAAAATCCGACTACTTTGTCAACACAGTTTGAGGATTCGACCACAAGTTGCAAGCTAGCGAAAAAATGCACAAGACAAAGATCTCGCCCCTGAGACTGGTAATGCTATCATAGCTCATGACTAAATTAGCCATACATATTTGGAAATTTTACTTATCACTTAACACTTGTTTTTTTAACAACTATGTGCAGATTGAAAACATGCTCACCTTAAAGTAACATCCAATTATGAGGGAGTTCATCAACCATTGCAACGAGAAGGCAATGGAAATGAATGCTAACAGGAAGGTTATATTTTACAACCAGTTTCTTGTACCCCTATTTGACAAACCGTGCAAATCTAGCATTTGCATCTAGCAGCTATTGGATTTTGGAGACAAGCTCGGGAATTGTCATGGGATGACATGGATCTCAAATGCACAAATGGATTTATGGATGGGGTAAGTTCCAAACAATTCAAATCATGTATCTTGTTCTTTAAAATATTCATGGAAAATAATAACTTATGCTCTGACAGGCACATGTGGAGTAAAATGGAGGCCACGAACAATGGCATAATCCAATTTTTCGTCTCCAACGCTGGGAGAAACAACAACTTGCTTCAAGAGGAAGACATAACTTCCCACATTTGCCTGATCTAGGACTCGATGATTAACTCAGACACCGCCATGTATTTGGTTTCATACCTCAATAGGTCAGAAATTTTACATTTTAAATTAGATTGATATATGTTTTGTAAAATTCAACAGATACATTAACTTTAAAATTATTAACGCAGTTCACATTAGTTCCTCATCCTCATTTATCCTTTAATAAACCATGTCCACACATTCGACACACTCACTAATGGTATTCAGCCTGAGGATTACATAGAAACACAAGTTATTTACAAGTAATAATTTTAGCACCATTAAACCTACTTTTTTTCCAAAATAGTATTTTCAAAGGTGGTAACTCAAACATGTCACAGGGTTGCTTGTCTATATGAGATGTTGAAGAGGAAGAATGAACCCTCACTGGATTTTAGCTAGAAGATAACAAACATCAAGGTAAGTAGTAAGAATAAATAGTTAAATATACTTCATACATTTTCTTCTTTACGCACACTAATTTCATTATTGATTCTTTCATTCTATCTTAGCACCGACGACAAGGAAGTAGCTGGGAATGCAGCTACTATGTCATTTGATTCCTTAAGAAGCTCTCACTTAGGACAACTTCCAACAATCCTATCGACGTAAGTATCAAAACTCCAACACAAATTACATAATATATGCATGGCTTATATTGTAGTAAGCCTGTCATACAAACTAACTTTAATCTGATCGAAATGCAGATTTTTCCTGAGAAGCAAGGCTCGTACAATGCCTACAAACTTCAAGAGGTGAGGTCAAATGGTATGACACGTGGGTTAATATTTAGCAACGGTGGCCAGGAATGATCCAGGCCAATTTTTTACTGATGTCTGTGGATGGGTGATGGGAATTTGTCATTTATGGATTGATATGACATGATGGTATATTGACATTGGTTCCATTAATTCCTTTGTTGTACAATTTGTTGCTTGTTCTTTACATCATTAGTTGCTTAGTAATTTTTCAAACTTATTGAAGGGATTATTTATAATCCTTTTTCCCCGTGGTTGATCTGGGATGGCACAACAATTTTAAAAATTACCCATGCAAATTTTTTACTAAAATCAGCACTGCATGCTAATTTTGAACCTGTGCTATCAACTAAAACCAGCCAAGGATACCAGAACCATCACTGGTACCGGTGCCTAAATCATCACTGCTACCAGTGCTATTGTTAAAAGTACTGATTCTATAAATCATACTTACATGCACCGGAAAACTATCCTTAGCGGTGCTATAATATGATCACTGGTACATATACTTACTACCGGTGCCCAAAACCTGTACCTAGCATGTTGATTTGTGCACCGGTAAATTAATTATTGAGCATCGGTCTATAACATACCGGTTCTCAACTTTAACACCGTTACTTATTCTTGGTGTCAGTGTTCGAAAACTATTCCTGGGTGGCAGATTTGTGCACCAGTATTTAAATTTTTTTATCATCGGTACGTAACTTACCGGTTTTAATGTTTAGCATCGGTATGTCTTGCCGCTGCTATGACCTCAACCTTTTGCACCAGGTCACTTACCCATTGGTATCCCATCAGGCAAAAAACTGGTGATATGATGGGTCTCTACCAGTGCCTATGGGGGGTCCTCCCACTAGTGATTGTCTCACCGTAAAATTGTGGTAAGATGGTCTCATACGAGTCTTTCTCAAATTTAAATATTAATCCTGACATTAATATTGAAAAAAATATATTTATGATACTGCCTCATCATAAAATATGGTGAGATGAGGAATCAAGAAGTAGCATCTAATGAATTGAAAGAAAAATTAGGGTTAACAAATAGGTCATAACATCCCAATTGGGTCTATGCAATTTCTTCGATTTTGGAAAGAAATCTCCAAATACACGTGGTTAATATTTCGATATCAGAACAATGTGTCATATCATAGAGGTTGCTCGGAACTTCCATTGTTAGCATCAGATAATAACGGTTAAATTCAAACTGTTGTTGTTAGCATGCATAATACGACGGTCTAATTAGATTAATCTCCGTTGACTTTGTTACAACATCGGAATATGTAATAGATGACGGTGCCGATCAGGTTTATGAAAAATGCTACCCATTCGTATTGTGCCCCATTTCATACAAGTGTAAATATGACCATTAGTGATTTAGTTTAAGTTTAGTGCACTTCAATTCATTTAATTTTTCTTAATTTTCAACCGCTTTAATTCAATTTAGCTATTAAGTTTGCTTAATTTTAAACCACTTTAATTCAATTTAGTTATTTGTATTTTTTAAAAATTAAGTTCAATTTATTTAAGTTTACATTGATTCAGTTTAATTCTGTTTATTGAAATTCATTTCACTTTGGCTTATTGGTACATAAATATCTAGTGTCATGTTGTGTTCAGAGACTTACCTCCCCAGTTGGGAGGTCATCATCGTACCTCTGAAATTTAATATTTATAAGGATTAAATGTTTCATATCTACAACTAAGTAGATAATGGTAAGTTGGGGACGTCCACGCAAAGATCTTTCTAAGGTTTTAAACATATAAGATGGATACTAGACTAGATATAGACACAGTGGCGGATTTAGAAATTAGATTGTTTTTTTAAATAAACTCACCTAAGTGAGGGGGTATATATTTGGCTCCCCATACCTTTCAGAGAAGACGAATTTGAATAGTGCAGCTAGAGAGAATAACGTGGAAGCTAAAGTGGAAGCTAAATACAATCAGCTATTACCAAATCCTTCATCTAAAACCCCTATCTCGATGAAGGAGATGGCCCTAAAACCCGGTCGGGGGTCTATGGCCTTACACTTCCTTGCCCCCACAACCCAGTGTTGACAAGAAGAGGTGACCTTCCATAATGTTCCCTTGCAAATTTCTTCCCCAGAAAAGATTTACTAACTTTACAGTCCTGATTTGAAGTGTGATGATTGTGAATCCATTCGTTTGTTATCTTTATGTTGTGTAGCTGCCTCATCCACATCAGGATTGGCTCATTGATGTCCATCCCAGCTATACCTGTCCAGAAAAAAATAAAAGCCAGCAGTAACAAGTTCCACTACAAAAACACCTAGCAATGCATGTACTAATGATAATGTCAACTGAGTTATAGGCAAACCCTATATGTAGTAGAATAGATGTAGTTTATTATGAAACTAATGGCAGGCTAGAGCCTTCTGATATAAGGTATAGCCTGTTTATCCGCAATAATTATAGCTTTCAAATCTTTTGATAATTGTGTAAAACATGTGAACGTATGTACCTGATTTGAGCTACCCATTTTTGCTAGTAAATCCACTGCTCCATTGGCTTCTCTATAGATATGATGTAGTGTGGCTTCAACGGTTTTCATAAGCTCCCAGATTTTCCTATTTTATTCAGTGGTTCTCTAAGGTGGCTTAAGTTGTTTCTTCAACACTTTTATGAGCAGTTTTCTGTCACTTTCAATCTGGAGATGGCCAATACCCAAATTGATTGCCATTTGTAATCATGTTCTGATTGCACTTACTTCAGCATGAAAGGGTAAGGGGTTACATAAATGCTGAGCATCAGCTTTTAACATGTTCCCTTCCTAGTCTCTGATGATTGATCCCTCCACGATCCATCTGCATTTAACTTGTGAAAGGCTGATAATGGTGCTTTCCAGGTTACAGTAACAAATTTAATTTGATTTTGTTGACTGCTTACTAATAACCTTGGTAAAGCATTGAATAATACCCATTTTAATTTTAGGTTAAAGGCCAACATAATATCATTGAAAAGATGTAAAGTTCTCCAAAACATATTGATAGTGTTAGGCTTCACATTTTCATGATAGTGTTTATTCCTAAAACACCATATAGACCATACTACTAAGCAAGGGATAGTTCTAAGAAGTTACTTGTGGTCTGGAAACTGAGCTTTCAAGTTCCAGTATAGAAAGTATCTATCCCACAGGTATGGAGTGTGTTTTGACTGAACATTGAAAACAATATCAATCCATGTCCATAGTTTCTTTATTTCTTTGCAATAATTGAAACTATGATGTATACTCTCTTTATCATCAAAACAGAAACAACAAATTGAAGGTAGATTAAAGGAAAGATCCTCTAATACACCAGGAAGGGGTAAGATTCTGTTTAGCATTTTCCAGTTCATAAAACTTACTTTCCTAGGCAGAATTGAAGACCAGACATGATTGAAGGAAGGAACTACTATTCTTCTATTTCATGTAAGTTCATATGCACTTTTCAATGATAACTTTCCATTTTCAGTTGGTTTCCATATCATAATGTCCTCAAAATCAGGAAAGGTTGCTTGATCATGCTCTAGTGCAGCAATTATTTGTTCAGGTAAGTGGTTTCTAAGAGGGTTGATGTACGAATGCCTGTTGGCTAAGTATTCAGCCACTCTCAGATTTGGGAAAGGAATATCAAAGTTGCTATCCCAAACCCTATAAAGTGGACCACAAGTTGTCCAACTGGAATCCCAAAAAGAAACATCCCCTTTCCCTATCTGTATTTGTGAGTTCAATATTGCTACATCCTAAATTTCTTTAATTCTCTTCCAAGTTTTGGAAGTTTTATAGTTGTCTGGAATTGACCACATAAATTGTGACCAAAGTGAACAACCTGCTTGAAGCTTCCACCATAGTTTAATGGAGAAACTGTTGATTAATGTGTTAAGATTTTTAAAACCCAAACCATTTTCATCAATTAGATAACACAAACTTAGAAATGACCTCCAAACTCTTTTCCTTTGTGAGGCGTCTATATTAGAGTTCCAGATAATGTTTCCAAGTAATTTGTGAATTACATCAATTATATGGTTTGTTGGTTTCAAGACTATGATTTGATGGGTTGCAATAGAAGACAATACATGCCTTATCAGAATCATTTTTCCAGCTTGAGAAAGTAGCTTGTTATGCCAGTTATTTATTTTTGCTTGTATTGATGATATCATGCTTGAGAAGTATACATTTTTATTTCTACCTATGTATACTGGGCATCCTAAGTATTTGAATGGAAAACTGCCCTGTAACATCCTTGTTGCATTCTTGATATCTCCACTAATTCTCAGAGGGAAGTGCTTGGCAATGTAAAAAGAAGATTTTTCAAAATTTACTTTTTTCCCTGTGGCATTTCATAGGATTCTAGGAAACAAGCCAGTGTTTTAAGTCCTGATTTTGTATATTTCAGCAGGATGACAGTGTCATCTGCAAAAGATAAGTGTGAGATCTGCTTAATTGGATTATGTAGCTTATAGTATTTTAGGTTTGAATATTGAAATAGGAAATTAATATTCCTCGAGAATGCTTTTTCCATTAAAATTAATAACAAGGGAGATAGAGGGTCTCCTTGTTTTAAACCTCTAGTTGCTTGGAAAAATCCATAAGATGATCCATTTATCAGGATTGAGAAGAAGGTTGATCTCAGGTTTTTCATTATTAGATCGGTAATTTTGCTTGCAAAATCACATTGACCTAATAATTTAGCTAGGAAAGACCAAGAGACTCTATCGAATGCCTTCATCATGTCTAGCTTTATTATCATGTTAAGTCCTCTTGTTTTTGAATTAATGAAAGAGGCTAACTCTTGCATTAAAACAATATTTCCTGAGATTTCCCTGCCTGAAACAAAAGTTGTTTGTCCAGGACTTATTATGGAATCCATTAGAGGTTTTAGCCTTTCAAAGAGGATTTTGGTGAAGATTTTATTGATAAAGTTACAGAGGTTGAAGGGTCTGTAATCGTTTAAGTATGAACACACTTCTTTTTTAGGTATTAGGATAATCAATGCGGTTGATATTGCTTTTGGAATGTTGGCTGATTGGAAGAGGTCATGTATAGCATGTAATACATCTGTCCTTATGATGTGCCAACATTTTTGATAGAAAAAACCATAGAATCCATCTGGCTCTGAAGTTGAGTTTCCATCCATTTGTTTAACTATGTTTGTTAACTCTTCAATAGTTATAGGTTTGGTTAGGTCAGAGTTCATTTCTTCTGTAATTAGCCTTGGTATATTTTCTAATATCCAAGCAGTGTTAATGCCAGAGGGATCTTTATCCTCTTCCTGTAATAAATTGGAGAAGAAGTTGACACCTTCTTCTGCATGTTCTTTCTGATTATTCAAAACTGTACCAGAGTCAGTTTTGATTGAAACAATAGATTGTCTTTTATGTTTAGAATTTACTGTTTGATGGTAAAATTTAGTGTTTTGATCACCTTCTTCTAACCATTTAATTCTAGATTTCTGCCTCCAGTAAATTTCTTGATTTTTTAGGGCCATAGTTAACTTTGCCTTTGAGTTATTTAAAATTTTTAGGTTTTCTGGTGATTCATTTTGTTGGAGGTCAGTTTCAGCTTGTAGAAGATCCTCTTCAAATGTTTTGACTGCATCAAAGATGTTCCCAAAGGTGTGTTTGTTCCAAAATTTGAGAGCATATTTTAAATTTTTTAACTTAAATGTTAATCTTTCTATTCCCTGTTTATTAGGTTGGATGTTCCATGAGTCTTCTAGAGGATTCATAAAAGTTAGGTGAGTAGTCCAACATTCTTGGAACATGAAAGGAGTTGGTATAGGGTAATTTTGGGTTTCAACAATTGTGAATAGTAAGGGGGCATGATCTAATTGCCCTCTTGCAAGTGTTTTGATTCCCAATGATCTAAAAATATCCCACCATAGATTGTTAGATAAACATCTATCTAATCTTTTCCAGACTCTTCCTTTGGATCTCATTCCAGTACAAGTAAAGAGTGATCCTGATGTGGGAATAGTGGACACATTTGCTTTTCTCTGAAAATGGTTAAAATTCTCTATACTCTTTGGTTCAGGAATAGATTGACCTAGGTATTCATCCATGGAGATTATGACATTGAAATCTCCTATTAAACTCAATGGTGAATTTTTATGGTTTAGAACTTGTTTCCACAGTTTTTTCCTTTCTGTTACAGTATGTTTAGCATATATGAAACTTGTGAAACACTCTTGAGTTAAAAATTGGTTTTTGAACTTGGTTAATACCATTTGCTCATCCACTGAGATAATCCTCATTTGAACTGAATCATCCCATAGTATCCAAATTTTGCAGGTTGGATCTGAGAAGTAATGTTCAAAATTAGTTTAAAAGGCTACATTTCGGATGGAATTAGCTTCCAATATGTGGCTCAATTATGGTTAGGATATTAATTTTGTGTCTTTTTTTAATATCTTTTATCATATTTAGTCTGGAAGAATTGCCTACATCCCTTGCATTCCATACACATGTTCTCAAACCTATCATTGAGAAGATTTATTATATGTCGACGCTGAATGGGTTAGGACCATTTTGGGGTTTGAGTGTAAGACTTTTTATTGTATTTCCTGGTTTTATTGGAAACCGGGTTGTCCAATACGTCTTCTGAATTCATTAAGTGATTGAATATATTCTGTGATTTTATGAAAGTGGACTTAGAATGTTCAAGATCTTCCACGAACAATGTTTCTTGAATTGTACTATTAGAGATGGATCTTCTATTAATTTTTGAGTTGGAAGATAGTAGGGGGAAGTGTCCTCCATTTATTTCTATAAAAGCTTCTTCTGTGGTTTTAGAGCCAACCACAGAACTATTTGGCTCAAGAATAAGATTTGATGCATTATGGTCATTTTGATTATTATTAGGTTTGGCTTCTGAGACAGGATGAGTTATTAATGTCTAGGATGATATTAAGTTGTCAACATTATGTACTTTAGGGTTCATATGATCATTAGTAGGTATTAGTTCTGCTGGTTTCATATGTAGTACAACAGTAGGTTCTGTGTTCATAAGAATAGTAGGGATTTGTACAACAGGTTCATTGGTATCATAGAATCCGAGTCTAGGTTTCCAGTTATAGTATCAATACGCACAAAATGATTAGGGACAGAAAGTAGAGTAACATTATCATTAGAAATTGAGATAGTATCTGAAATCTTTTTCCCTGTATCCATTTGGGGTTCCATATCAACATAAGGAATATTCAAATTAGGTGTTTGCCCATTGTTCACATATCCAGTAGATTGAGTGTTAGGGAATGGAACCTGGGAACCTTGACCAAGGCTCCAAAATTTTGAACTTGAATCATTAATCTGGTGTGTCTTCTTGGCTTTTTCCTGGTCACTCCGAGAAGCAGTAGTAATGTTGCTCTGATTTGGTGCCTTGTCCATTTGCTAATGTATTAGCCTGCACAGATTGTGAGTTTTGTTCCTCTTGACAGGTATAAATATTTTGTCCTGAGAAGTTAAGCCGGAAGAGGATGGCTTAATACCATTATATGTAGTCCTTCTCTGTTCTCCTTTAGTATAAGCCATGTTACCTGTAGTTCTGGTTGATGCTCCAGATGGTCTCTAGGCATGAAGAGTTGTTAGGTTTTGGTCATTCCTGCAAGATGTGTTTGAGTGCCCTAATTTCAGGCATTTAGAACAGTACTCTGGCATACCTTCGTATTCTAGATCCTTCCAGAAACACAAATCTCTATAGTCTATCCATATCCTTTCTAACTGTGGCTTTGTAATTTCTATCTCCATACAAACCTTAGCTACATAAGGTCTGGATCTACTTAGTGTAGCCTTATCTACCTTAATCGGTTTCCAAATTATATTCCCCAAAGAGAGCAGTACCCATTTATCAAAAAATTATTGAGGGAGGTCATACATAGCAATCCATATGGGGACTAGGGGAGAGTACGCATTAGGGTTAAAATTAGGTTCCCATTTGGTGATTCTAAGTGAGTATGATCCAAAGTTCCACACCTTGTGTAGCCAACAGTGATAGTAGTCCTCCTGCAAGGAGAATCTGATCAATACCTGGCGATTGTCGAGAAGGGAGATGTCCGTGTGACCTTTGAAATCCACCATCTGCAAATATTTTCTAAGACGATCAAGTTGGGGCCTACTTCGAGTAAATTTTCCGATCAACGTCAGCCAGAGTGGTGCATCTAGCCTCTCGCATTCGATGACAGTAAAGCTAAGCCCTGGCTCGCCTAGATGGTCTGTCGATTGTTTTGGATTTAATGAACCTCTAGAGTGGGATGCTATGGAATTGGTGTTAGGTCGTAAAGATATGAGTAATTCTTTGCCTAGCGCTTGTTTATAAGAGAAGGCTGGTTGAGGTTCCGGTGGTGGCTCCACCATGAAAGTGTTGCTGGTGATTGATGGATGGTTTCGGCGGTCAGGAGGGAAGGGTTTTAATCGCCTCGATCGCCTCAGAGGAAGAAGGAATGGACACCATTTAGAAATTGTATTTATTGAGGCACTTTAATAATAGCTAATATATATTAGAAAAAATATATAGGGTAAGAATATATTAATAAAAAATTAATCACGGTATAATAGTTTTATTATATTTCTTTAAAAATAATTCAATGACGTTTGATAACTCTTTCTTCAAGAACTCAATAGGATATATTTTTTTTTATAAATGCAACAAGACAATCATGGGTTGAACTGAGAATTTCGTTCCATTGCACATCATTATTACATTATTAAGTGGCATATAATTTATATTTTGATTCCTCCTATCAATGATTTTCTTGTAAATTATATTGACAAAAATTGATTAAAATAAGATGGGTGCAAACGGACTCTTAAGGCAAATAATCATTTGAGTATTTTGTTTTATGGTGATGAATGAATAGAAGGATAACTTACCAAACTTTTATATTTATAAACATTAAAAAATCGTTTAATAATGGCAATAGAAGATAAAGAGAATTACTATAAAAGGTAATGCTTATATCAAATCCAAAATCTATGATGTTGATTGAAATGGAAAAGTGAAAAGTTGTATAATCAATAAATTTATATAATGTTGCTGAAAATTTACCTATAAATATTAGGAGCATGTGTACAACTAAAATTTTAAAAATATAAAAAAAATAGGGACTATTAAGCATTAAAGGTGGGGGTCAGAGGGGCACGTGCCCCACCCTGGTTCCGCCAGTGTATAGACAGACATACATATATAAAAGCAAGTTAGGGGGGGGCTGGTTGGAGACATCAACTGGAAAAACAAGGTAACAATGTTAATCATGCAACAAACAAATAAAATCAACAATGACAAAGCCTTGGGGGAAATTGATCTTCACTTCCAAAGCTCTAATAGATCCTAGATTCATTCACTCATTCATTCACATTTAATGCCTGTGGTGAATACTATCACTTCATTTCGAAGATAAACATAACTTTATTGTTAAGAGTAATTTACAAACGTAATTGATGACATTTTGCAAAACTCACGGATAATCAATTTAGACAAACAATGTCTAAAGGTATTTCATCAGTGACATTATAGACAAAGAACCATAAATTTGATAACAACAAGCATTTTATAAAGTGCATAGCCATTTAACCATACAAAGCATTCGTTAGGTTAAACCTAGAACAAACAATATTCAAGATTCAACCTTTCATTGTTACCCTATGACAAATATGATAATAATTCACATTAACATACTCATCTAGCAAGATTCACATTGAAATTCCGTTTCACCTGAATTCTAAATCTTTATACCAAGTTGTTTAATAGTTTGGTGTTGGAACACCAAGATCAGTTTGCTGTTAAAAGGCAAAACAAAATACGCAGTGCACACACAACTTGGTTACGCAGTTCGGTGCAAATACACCTACGTCTGCGGGGCCTTGCCCAGATCAGAAATCATTCACTAGAAAGCAGTCTTTAGTACAAGAAGCTTAACTTAAATACTAATCCATTGCTAACCTACAGAGTGAATGTTGTGAGCTCCCCTCACTGTCGATCCTACGTCGTTGAACCCTCACGATCAACACGTCTCCCTGGATCTCCTCCTCCCGAGGAATTAAGACTTCCTTGTTTCTGATCTTCACGAACTTGGTCGGTTGTTTACAAACCTCCAAAACACCACGGCAGATCGCTCCAAAGCTCTCACGTAGAGATTGAATCTTGGTCGCGTCAATTGATTGCGTTGTAATCGTCTTCTATTTATCCCATCGCAATCCTGCCTTGAATCAACTTCTTTCCTTGTCTAACTCTACCATCAATAGACTTCTAGACTAAGGAAAGATCTAATGCTAATCTGGTATTTAATTAAACAATCCTGTTATCAATAGGACTTGTTCCATAAATAAACTACTTAACCAATTCCTAACTATTACAGGAATATTCGTTTACCAGAATTAGATGACCACGAAATCAATCACTTATCTTCACAATATTCTGATCAGATCGCACAATTATATCCCATAATACACTCCATAAATCGTGGACATCAATCATACTGCTGCTGGAATACTGCTGGATAGCAGTGGTGTTAAAACACCATATCACCAGAATTCACTCAGTGGTGTTAAAACACCAGAACACCAGTATTCACAATATGCCATACATAAGTCCAACTCCGGAGGACTTTACAATCTCCCCCTTGGCATATTGGTGAATTCATAGAACATCAGCACAAACAACATAGAATACCAGAAAACCAACTAGCATAAACAATATAGAACATCAGAATACCAGCTAGCCCAAATATCCAATTATCCAGACCAAACATACATCATTCAAATCATTCAAAACACAAAATCTCTAATATCTCCCCCTGAATTCAGTAATATGACAAGAAGAACCAAGAAAACCAAGAATCCCAATCATTTCAAACTATCACTCGGACTCCTCTGATCCAGCATTGTCTGAATCACCAGCATCTGATCCATTTTCATTTTGATTTGCTGCCAGCAATGCTTCTCTTTCAGCCTCCAAAGCTGCCAGCTCCCCCTGAATCTTGACTATCGCATCCTGATGACGCCCAAGAATCTCTTGACATACCGTAGCTCTCGCCTCAATGGCTTTCAGCCGAGTTGCACCTTCATCCTCATTTGTCTTTACTGGAGGCGTCCAAGGTAGATCCTTCACTATACGACCACTCAGGGTTCTGAGAGTTGGCCGTAAGGCTTGGGTTGCCAATACTTCATCGGTCTCGCTTGCAACTGCTCCCCCTTTTTGCAGTACCATTGATATCACACAGGGATGGACTAAAGCTTTCTTCCTCGTCTTGCGAGCACAGTCCAAAATATCATTAAAAATCAACCTGCCCAGATTGACCCTATGCCTCGTTCCCAGGCTGTAAAGAAGAGTCGCCATTTCTTTGGTGACAATCGTGTTGTTTACCGATGGAATCCAGTTATGAACCGCCACCATATACAAATAGTAATACCTGGAGGTCAGGTTTGATGCTGGTATTTGTTGTCTCCCAGTCAGTGGCCACGAACTTTCCACACCACCGGTCAACTCTACTGCCACTGCATCGAAATTCTCCGGCATTTGGTGTTGGAACACCGCCTGAACATTCCTCGATGTTCCACGCTGCAGACAAACATTTACTGCCTCCGGGGAAAATACCACCACTGTTCCTCTCACATATTCTCTGTGAAACCACGGAGAGTCTTCGTCTTCACACTCCTCCTTCAAATTAGAGTAAAATTCCATCACAAGTTGCTTTTTATAGTCACCGAAACAGGTAGCAGCCTTAAACACTTTGAGATAATGCAAATAGTCTGTGAATCCACATTCCTTATACTTTACAGCATCAGCTGGCCTTTCCGCCAATATCTTCCTGTCACAGACAAACTTCCACTTCTCTTGACTTGCATCATCAAAGAATTCAGGGCTAATGGCTTCACTTGCTTCAGGTACAGGTTGTGCACTAGACTCAACTGTCTCAGCTTGTCTTTGCTGTCTGGCAGTGCGTAACTTCTTCAGTTTCTACCCAATTGGCTCATCACTGTCCTCACTAGTGGCTGTACTTTTGACTCTGCATCTTTTAGATCTTCGCACTCTCTTGGAGGTAGAGGCCACCCTTTCTTCACCTGTCTCAGATCTGTCTCCAAATTCAGATGGTGTTTCAACACTAGCCTCCTTCCTTTTCCTCTTAAATCCCTGGGATGGACTTGTCTCCAGTGGTGTTTCAACACCAATACCCAGATCAACTGGACTCTGCTCCTTCTCAGCATGGCTCTCATCTGGTGTTTGATCATCAGTATCAACCAAACCAGCACTTGTCACATCAGCCACACCTGCTCTCTCCGCAGCAATTCTTTCACCATCTTCCTTCTCAGAATCAGATCTCACAAACTCTGATAGGGCAGACTCAGACCTAAACAACTCTGATATGGCCTCATTCAATGCAGATTCACTCAGTACAGAGGCACTCTCTGGTTCATTCACCCTCAAAATCCTCTCAGCCTCATCAGTGCCACCTGCACACCCAGCCTCATCTTCACTATCACTAATGTCCACAACAGGAACAGGTAACCTTCTCAGTGATTCCAGAGTCTGAAACAGAGACTCATCAAAACACACTATCTCTGTGTCACCAGCCACAGTAAAATCAGTGGATTTAACCACTTTTATCCAGGGCTGCACAACTACATTATCCCCCAAATTCCTGATAATCGGCCTGTGCAGGGAAGCTATCCGTGTGTACATTGTGAAGTACTGACCCTCTTCATCTCCTACTCTATAATGTTCTCCGAAACCAACCCCAACCAATTTGGCATTATACTCACTAATCTCCCTAATATCTCCTATTCCACCAGTTAATAACTCCTCAAGTTTAAATCCATTAACTTTGCCATGCAGACTTTTATATTTTCTAAGGTCTACATAATCTCTGTTCTGCACCATCCATTCTATCAATTCAAGAACAGAGCAAAAGTACCTTCCATCATAGACGAAGGAATGATCAAACCTAGCTTTCCGTCTCTGAACTTTTCCACCCCACTTGGCTAGCGTCTGCACTCGATCTCCACACAGCTCGTCCACATCTGCATCCGAATCGAGCTCTTCAATTCGTGGATTCTCCGGCACCCGCACCTTGACGAAATCTCGGACCATCTTCTGGAACTTGGAGCTCACCATTGTTACAGGGTTTTGAGTGGGCTACAAAAATCGAGGGTTTTGGCAAATTTTTCTGATGAACAGGGAGCTGTGAGCTACGTAGAAGATGAACAGTCGAGAGTTTGAGTTTGTGTGGGAATCAATTTGTCACTTTCTCCTTTTTCCCCCCTTTTTCCGAAACCCAAAAGACTTTCTCCTTCTTTTTTTTTCTGAGTACAAACCTAGGCCCAATAAGTTTTCGGCCCAGCTGATTTTTCTCCCTCTGAAGTCCTCGGTGTTTAAACACCACTTCACATATTTTTGATACTTTTGATTTTTCTATTTTTTTTTCTTTTTCACCATATTGTAAAAAAAACAACACAACAGTAAATAGTACAATAGAAAGTACAAATCAGAGTACCTTACATTCGACAGACACCCAAGTGCTGTCTGAGGCCTTCAAACGTCTCACCATCCAGTGGTTTTGTAAATATATCAGCCAGTGGTTCTGCTGTTGGTACATACCGGACTGCGACTTCTCCTTTTTCAACCAAGTCTCTGATAAAATGATGTCGGATATCGATATGCTTTGTTCTAGAGTGTTGCACAGGATTCCTGGAAATATCAATGGCGCTTTTATTATCACACAGGACTGTCAAACCCACATCATTGAACCCATAATCTCTCATCATCTGCTTCATCCACAATAACTGCGCACAACAACTCCCGGCAGCTAAATACTCTGCTTCAGCTGTGGACAAAGATATAGAATTCTGCTTTTTACTGTACCAGCTGACCAGATTAGATCCAGCAAAGAAACACTCTCCAGTGGTACTTTTACGATCATCAGCATTCCCAGCCCAGTCCGAATCACTGAAACCTACTAATTGTGAATCCTTGTTCCGAGAGAACCATACTCCATACTCCGCTGTTCCACTTATATACCGAATAATCCTTTTCACTGCTGACATATGTGATTCCTTTGGATCAGCTTGGTAGCGAGCACAAATACCAACACTTAAACAGATGTCTGGTCTGCTTGCAGTCAAGTACAACAGGCTGCCAATCATACTCCTGTACAATTTCTGATCCACACTTTGCCCCTGTTCATCCTTTGTAAGCTTATCGGTGGTTGCCATTGGGGTGCGTACTGCCTTTGCACTTGTAAGACCGAATCTCTTGATCAAGTTTTCAGCATATTTCTGTTGATTGATAAACAGACCATTCTTCTCCTGAGTAACCTGCAATCCCAAAAAATATGACAATTTTCCTACCATGCTCATTTCGAACTCTTGAGTCATTAAGTCAACGAACTCCTTCACCAGGGCTGAATCGGTAGATCCAAACACAATGTCATCCACATAGATCTGTGCAATTAGAATCTTTGGCCCCTTGTGCAGCACGAACAGTGTAAGGTCTACTCCCCCTCGACGATAGCCCTTTTTAATCAGAAAGGTTGTCAGTCGCTCATACCAAGCACGAGGTGCCTGCTTGAGTCCATACAACGCCTTATTCAACCTATAAACATGATCAGGGAACTGAGGGTCTTCGAACCCCTTAGGTTGCTCCACGTAAACTTCCTCTTTTACTATGCCATTCAGGAATGCACTCTTGACATCCATTTGATAAAGAGTAAAGTCTAGTATGCAGGACACGACCAACATTAGTCTGATGGACTCCAATCTGGCTACAGGGGCAAAAGTTTCATCGAAGTCAACCCCTTCTACTTGTGTGTACCCTTGAGCAACAAGGCGTGCTTTATTTCTGGTGACATTACCATCTGCATCAGATTTATTTTTGAAAATCCACTTGGTACCAATCACATTTACATTAACAGGTCGTGGGGTAAGAAACCAAACATTGTTTCTCTCGAATTGATGCAATTCTTCTTGCATTGCCGAGATCCAATATTCATCTAGCAAAGCCTCTTTGTAACTTCTTGGTTCAGTGAGTGAGATGAAACACGATAATCCTGCTAATTCTCTGTAATTTACACGGGGTCGATCCCTTAACTGCATATGTCTTGTTGGATTCAGGTCAGAATCAAGATTTCCAGATTCTGGAGTTTCAACACCGGTCGATGGTGCTGGTGTTCCAACACCAGTAGGAACGGCTGAATCAAGCGCATCACCTTCTCCAGCATTGTCGTCCTCTGAATCATCTATCACCACATTAATGGACTCCATGACTACCCCAGAACGTTGATTCAGTACTCTGTATGCTCGGCTGGTAGGAGAATAGCCCAAGAATATTCCAATGTCGCTCCTGGATTCAAATTTAGCCAAGGGTTCTCGATCCTTCATAATGTAACACTTACTGCCAAAGACATGGAAATACGACACATCTGGTTTCTTTCCTTTCCAGATCTCATACGGTGTCTTCTCGGTAAACGGACGCAGATATACTCGGTTGATGGTGTAGCATGCAGTGTGTACTACCTCAGCCCAATATCTAGAATGAATTTTTTTTCTCAGCCAGCATTGCTCGTGCCATTTCCTGCCGTGTCCGATTCTTTCTTTCTACTATACCATTCTGCTGAGGGGTTATGGGGGCAGAGAACTCATGATGTATACCAAGCGTTTCACAGATGTCCCGAAATTTAGAGTTTTCGAATTCCTTTCCATGATCACTCCTGATGCGTGCAATTCGAACGGTTCCTTTTTCTACATGAAGCTTGTGCGCCAAGGTCTTGAATACATCAGCGGCCTCAGATTTTTCTTTGAGGAATGATACCCACGTATACCTCGAGAAGTCATCCACACAGACAAAAATATACTTCTTCCCTGCCACACTTGGTGTACTCACTGGCCCCATTAGGTCCATATGTAGAAGCTCCAAAAGTCTTGATGTTGAAACATCATGTACAGCATGGTGAGTAATACGAATTTGCTATCCTTCCTTACACGATCCACAGACAGTCTCCTTGATTTCACTGATTTCGGTAATACCTCTGACTGCATTTAGTCTGGAAATACGAGCCAAAGATTTATAATTTATGTGCCCCAATTTTCTGTGCCACAGTGTACTAACTTCCTTTTTCGAGCTCAAGCAGGTGACATCTTGATCGAGTAGATAACACTTATCCATTGATCTGGATCCAGTGAATACTCCAGACCCATGATTTACAATACACTTATCTCTGTCAAAGTACACCGTCATATCATTATCACATAAATGACTGATGCTCAATAGGTTAGCCTTCAGGCCTTCCACTAGCAACACATCTTCGAACACTGGAAGCCCTTTGATTTCTAACTCCCCTTTGCCAATTATTCTGCTTCGTTTTCCATCACCGAATTTAACATGTCCACCAAATCCAGGTTTGAATTTTCGCAGAAATTCAGGAACTCCTGTCATGTGTCTTGAGCACGCACTGTCGAAGTACCACGAGGTTCCTGTATGTGCTCCAAAACATACAAAACTTGAAAGACAAATATTTTGAGACTTTCGAACCCATACCTGTCTTACTGGTCGAGTGATGCGATGTGATCTCTGAGTTGCATGTGTGTTCAAGGATCCGTTCCTGTATCCTCCAGTGTTGACTTGGTGCACGGTGTTGTATCCTGGAATGGTGTTGAAATACCGATATGCTGGGTTGATGGACAGTGTCCTAAGTAATTTGAAACACCTGTTTCTCACATGACCTTGAACTCCACAGTATCCGCATCTCCTGATTCTCTTGATGGGGCAATTCTCCTCAATTATTCTTGGAGCAAGTGTACCTTGATCTGCCTTATTTTTCAACGCATCAACTGATCTTTCATACCCAATTCCAAATTTGGTAGTTTGTCCCATTTTCAGACAATCTTCAAGCTTAGCTTTCCCTGTATTGAGACGTCTAATAGCCTGTTCTGCTGTCTCCGCTCGTTGAACTACTTCAGCAAATTCCTTTTTAAGTTGTTCAAGTTCTTCAATTGCATTTTTCTTTCCAAGTTCATTCACTCTAACCTTTTCACATAACCTCTTGTTCTCAACCTTGAGCTCTTTGTTTTCATCCGCCACTTTTAACCACATTTTATACATCTCCATACTTTCTTTGCGAATGTCATCATCACTAATGCTTCTAGTCTCTTCATCTGAGCTATCACTTTCTTCTCCATTCAACACACTGCAATTTATCTCAAAAGACTCTTCCAACGACACGCCGAAAGCAACATGATTTGTATACTCTTCTCCATCCTTAATATCGTCTCCTCCGTCATCATCACTCCAGGTTATGGTATATGATTTCCCTTGCCTTTTAAGTGTATTGGCACACTCAACTTGTATGTGTCAAAGCCTTCACATTCTCTGCATTGGATTTTTCTATTCAGATTCGGATTCACCGATTTGATCTTCGGTGTTTCAACACCAGTTGCCTGACCGAATCTGGGAGTGAAGTTGGCATTCGGATTTTTGCTCCCACTTGACTTGTCCTGTGGCTTCCTGCCCATCTTCTTCATGAATCTGGAGAAGTTTCTGGTTATGTTAGCAATTTCATCGGAATCTTCATTATCTGTATTTTCATCTTCCTTCCCAGAGGTTGTGCTTGTAAAAGCCATCTCCTTCTTTCCGATTTTATTTTGCAACATCTCCATCTCATAGGATTCCAGAGACCCCATGAGCTCATCAAGTGTCATCATCCCAATCCTTCCATTTTCATTGATTGTTGTGACCTTCATATTGAACCGTGGAGGTAATGCCCTCAACACTTTCCTTACAAGTTTTTGATCTTTGTACTTTTTACCAAACTGAAAAGCCTTGTTTGCAATATCTCGGACTCGTCCATTAAACTCGGAGATAGTTTCATCTTCCCGCATCTTCAATTCCTCAAATTTCGATGTATAGTATTGCAACTTTGAATCTCTGACTGAGCTTGTTCCCTCATGATACGTCTGTAACACATCCCATGCTTCCTTTGCAGTCTCACAATTTGAAATCATCTTAAATTAATCTTCATCTACTACTGTGAAGATGGCATTCAATGCCTTTGAGTTGGACATGTAAGCTCTATGCTCCTCAGTAGAGTATTCAGAATATGGTTTGATCGTTGATGAGCTCGATTCTTTAGTTTTGTCACTGGGAGGTGGAGTGTACTGATTTACAACATAGTTCCATGCTTGATCATCTAATGCTCCAATGAATACTTTCATACGTGCCTTCCAGTAGGCGTAATTACCTTGTTCCAGCAACGGTGGTCGCGTGACAGAGGCCCCCTCCTTTGGTGCCATGGTGAAACCTGATCTCACTCTCCCTGTATAGGGGTTAGCAAGTGCCTTGCTCTGATACCAATTGAAATTCCGTTTCACCTGAATTCTAAATCTTTATACCAAGTTGTTTAATAGTTTGGTGTTGGAACACCAAGATCAGTTTGCTGTTAAAAGGCAAAACAAAATACGCAGTGCACACACAACTTGGTTACGCAGTTCGGTGCAAATACACCTACGTCTGCGGGGCCTTACCCAGATCAGAAACCATTCACTAGAAAGCAGTCTTTAGTACAAGAAGATTAACTTAAATACTAATCCATTGCTAACCTACAGAGTGAATGTTGTGAGCTCCCCTCACTGTCGATCCTACGTCGTTGAACCCTCACGATCAACACGTCTCCCTGGATCTCCTCCTCCCGGGGAATTAAGACTTCCTTGTTTCTGATCTTCACGAACTTGGTCGGTTGTTTACAAACCTCCAAAACACCACGGCAGATCGCTCTAAAGCTCTCACGTAGAGATTGAATCTTGGTCGCGTCAATTGATTGCGTTGTAATCGTCTTCTATTTATCCCATCGCAATCCTGCCTTGAATCAACTTCTTTCCTTGTCTAACTCTACCATCAATAGACTTCTAGACTAAGGAAAGATCTAATGCTAATCTGGTATTTAATTGAACAATCCTGTTATCAATAGGACTTGTTCCATAAATAAACTACTTAACCAATTCCTAACTATTACAGGAATATTCGTTTACCAGAATTAGATGACCACGAAATCAATCACTTATTTTCACAATATTCTGATCAGATCGCACAATTATATCCCATAATACACTCCATAAATCGTGGACATCAATCATACTGCTGCTGGAATACTGCTGGATAGCAGTGGTGTTAAAACACCATATCACCAGAATTCACTCAGTGGTGTTAAAACACCAGAACACCAGTATTCACAATATGCCATACATAAGTCCAACTCCGGAGGACTTTACACACATCACATTATACAACAGGAAGTTCTAATTCCATGTTCTTTGATTTTCTTGTCAATGAGCTAAGAAATTGTACACTCTCCTAGCACCCAAACACTTCACTCATACAAACATTTCATATTCTCAAACAACGGGTACCATAAATGAAGTAAAACTCCACATTAATGACACAATAAATGCTAAGCAATAAATGTTCATGAAGAGCAAAATAGAGAATCTCACAATATGGGCTTGGAAGCTTCAATCAATCACTCTCAAGTGATAACATAGCTACTAGAATCAATACTAACAATCAACAACAAACATAATCTAAAATTAAACTAAGATGAAAAAGCAGAGAAAACTAGGGCTTTTCTTGCAGAAATCGGGAAGAGGGAGAGTTTTGAAAGACAGAGGATAAAGTGCTATTTATATTACAAGAAATAGAAGAAATGATCCTGGCCACCAGTCTTCCGCGACTTGTGACAGGTTTTTTGCGAGTCGCGACTGATGCCTAGAAACAACATCATGGTATTCATTCTTCTTCTTGTCTTCTAGCCTCCTCTCCACTTCACTTCTCTTAAATTCTTCATGTTTTCAAGTCCTAAAAAGATGAACTTCATGGTCTTCAATGGTCTTCGTTCTTCAAGCCTCGATGTTATCGCCTTGTCACACAAAATCCACTTAGAAAAGGCATAAGAGTGTAAAAGTTTCTCTTACCTTCCTAAGAGAATTTCAAGGTAAAACACAAGTTCTAGATGACAAAAGAGCGCAAAAATGATCCCAGAAAGTCCCAAAATATGCACCTAAAATGAACACATCAAACCTCCCCACACTTGAACCTTACTCGTCCTCGAGTAAGAAAAGATTCAAGCACACAAAAGAATTCACATATCTACATCCTACACTAATATTCCCCCAAATGGATACCTCACAAAACTCCCAATATCACACATCCCAAAATTAAGCCCAAATGAGAATTCACACACAATCCCAATTCCTAAATCTACCCAATCATACCAACCTATCAATTCACTAATACCCAAAAACATGTCTAAATTACAAATTGATAATCCCAAAGTTCATTGGCACAAAATCAAGTCAAAATAATATATGAGGTTCAAACACATACTTTACTCTATACCAATATATCATCCCAAAAATGAAGCCTACCAAGAATAAAAACATTGCATACCTTACTTCATTTTCCCTGCTAAGCTACCCAATCCTAAGAAGTCCCATGATGTTAGGCTACCCGATACATCCATATATCAAACACAACCTTATGATTCCAATGTTGGAAAATGAGTAAAAGTTTAGCACATTTTTTTCTTTTTCTCTCTGTCTCTCATTTTGCCTAGGAGCCCTTTCAGGTTTTCATCCTAGCCACACATCATGTTTCTTTTTCCCACATCGCACCCACACTTATAGCCTCTAATTTTTACCTGCGCCACCCTTTTGGGTTTTTAGCCTATATGGGCCCCCAAGGATGCCTAAATTGGCCTCTCAGGTTTTCAACTTAGTGGGTTTCTTTTTATTTTTTTGTTCTTTTTCATTTTCTTTTTTTTCAAAATTTTCAATTTTTTGTGTTTTTCCAATCAAAAGTAGCAAAAATATTTCCACATGTCAAAGCTAACAAAAACATATGAATACATCCATAGAACACATCCAAAACAAAGAAAACATCCCAAATCAACCAAGCCAAAACCATCCAAAAGAAAACAGTAAATGCTAAATTCCCCCCCCCCTCCACATTTAAAACACTATATTTCCCTTAATGTAGACATAACAAGGCAAAAAAATACAAATCAAAGTAGGGGGTGAGGAAGAACCACCATCTCCAGAATGGTGCTGTCGATACTGGGTTATCCAATCCTCGTCCCTCTGACTCCGCTCCAAACACCTGGCTGCTCTGGGATCAGGGCCCGAGGGACCACCAAAATGCGCCTGTATGTCCCAAACTCTGGATATAAACTGATCAATCTTCTCGTCCTGGCTCCATCACTCTCCGAGTGACGAATATGTTGTGCTCAACCTGCCCACAGAAACCAGTCTTTACTGTCTGTATCAAGCAAGCATAAAACATCTGGGGACGACAGAGGAAACTGACTGTGCACATGGCCCTCCTGCATCGGTTCGAGCCACATCGGAGATGGTGGAGAATGTGGTCCATCCTACGCTTGAGTGAAATAAAGGGTACCCTCCTCTGTCGGGACTTTCCAAGGGGGTAGGTTGTGAAGCTCCTGTTGAAAATCATCTCTCCGCGTAGTATCCGGCTCTATCACTAAATCGTCAATAGGCGTGTCAATCTCTATCTTAGTTCACTGGGTATGGGGCAGCTTCATAAATATGACATTCCTCACCCCATACAATCAGTGGTACACGCCTCGAGTATCTAAGGTTTCAATCAGACGGAAGTTATTTATCCTTCCCAACGTGATGAGGTATGATGAACTTCTACCCAAACGTTGAAAAACCATCCGGGACCACATGGCCTAAGTACTCTGCCGGGAGGGTGATCATACCTCCCACGGGAATCTCTCCCTTTGGCTTCTTAGCCACACCGATGACCCTTTCCATCCACAGCTCGGCCCACTTCCCGTAGCCCCTCCCCTCACTCATCAACTGCCATAAATAATAAATGTCTACATCAGGCACGTTCGTTGGCTCTACGTGACAAAATAGTGTGCCTACCAAAAACCTCTGCACATATCTGAGAGTGGGGTGGGTGATGATGTTGTTCTTGTCCTTGGAATCTCTTACCCCCTTTGTGATTGCGGACCAATTATCCATATCCCCTTGAATACTGTGATATGGGGCCAATGGTTCCAATCTTGCCCTAATCTCCATCATGTTCCACCCAAAAGTGGTCTCAATCTGTGATACCGTCATCTCCCGAGTGATATCATCCAGGTGGAAACATATGTATCTCTTTCATGGCTCATCATTCCTAGTGCTACACATCTTCACCATGATTATCAACTCCAAAGTGTACCGCCTATAGGTAGGAGCACTCTCGCCCATAAATCCCTCAATTCTTCCTTTGGCGAGGAGGCAGTGGACCGGCTTTTCAGCCCAAGAGCATCCAGTGCTACCTCATATATAAAAAATGGTCTCTTGCATCTTGCAGGCTCTTAAGATGTCTAACCTCTCCGCATAGGTTCAGGTGATCCGGGCCAAGCCCATGAAACAGTCTGAAGGAGGTGCCGGGGCTGGCTACGGAGCCGGTGGAGGTGCAGTGGAGGTGCTCGTAGGTCGAGTGGCTCTAGGTCTCTTGGGAGGAATGTCTAACAACAAAATAAACAATTTCAAATGCACAAGGGCATAATGGAAAAATTCATGCAATTATCTCCAAGGCATTCTCTTATGAACTCATGTAAAACATAGTGATCAACATCCAAACACCATTATAGATATTAGCGACCATAGTCAAATTGTTGTAATAGACATACTACAACCATCAAAAATCCACTATAAAGATGCAAGAATGCGTCCATGCTCATACATGTCAATTTCAAACCAATTGCATTGCTAGAGAAATCATGCCCTATTTCAACAATCTTGCTCATGCATAGTAATTTCCCAACCAAATTGCAATAGATCATCATATAGCCATTCATAACATTTGCAATATTCTCGAAGCACAATCATCTCTACTTATCACCAAGCTTAGCTAATATCAACAATTCCAAAATGCTAACATTCATGTCCAAGCCAAACTAGCCTAAGTATCATCCAACATTTACATATCACTATCCAGCTATATTCAATATGTCAGCAATCCAAATCCATACCACAATACCTTTCAAAAAAAATCCAATAATCCCACAACTTCATAAGTTCACATAAATCATCACAATTCAAGAGCATAAAGGTGAAGAAATACTAGAACTACACAAATATCATCAATCCACAATTTCAACAAATTCATCAAAATTAGAACTACACAAATATTACAATTCAAGCATGAAAAAGTGAGGAATTGTACCAATTACATATGTAGGAAGATGAGAGAAGTAAGCCCATAACAATCCTAGCCCTATTCTCTTGAAAATTCAAAATACCCAAAACCTAGGGTTTGGGTTCTTGGGGAAATTGGCCGGATTTTTGGGTGTTTATGGATGAGAAAATGGTTAGGGATTGTTGGGGTGATGGTTTTCGGCCAATTGGTGGAGATAGAGTGGTGGCTTAGGTTGCGAGGGCTGCGGAGGAAAATGTTGAAGAATTGTGGAAGAAAATGGGTTATGATCGCTTAAAAGACTCTCTAGATAGGCATTGCGATTCGCGAAGGTCATGGTTGTGACTCGTGACAAGGAAGTCAAATGGGTCTAAAAGTCAACCCGGTCTTTGCGACAATGGTGTCGCGACTCGTGAAATATTGGACCTATAAGATCCATTTCTTAGAAAGTCTTTTAATTCTGTCACGACGTGTGACCGGACCATTATGACTAGCGAGGTCTCATTGCGACGTGTGACACAGCTTTTGCCACTCGCGAAATGTTTGGTCCAGAGCTCACATTTTCAGAAAATTTCTTTAATCCTGTCGTGACGTGTGACAAAACCATCGTGACTCGTGAGATCTCATCACGATGTGTGGCACTATTTTTGTGACTCGCAAAATGTTGTGTCCTTGAGCTCACAATTTCAGAAATTTTCTAATTTGGTAGCGACGTACGATGATAATGTCGCGACTCGCGAAAGCTAAAACTTTCAAGTACTCAGAAATTTTTTCGAATTTCCACATATCCAAGCTTTTCTTCCTTCCTTGATGCCTTTCTTCTTTCACACATCCGGTCCCACACTCTTCAATTTTCTACAAAATCAGGGATAAACACACTCGTGAAAAGAACAAACAAAATAATGAAACTAACGACAAAAACTTAAATTGAAACAACATCAAATGAAAGTCAAGAATGATGATCTAGGTGATCAAAACCAACTTTATTTAACGTTATCGGCACGAATTACTTGCCTCTTTGAAGTTATTCACAAAATGAGCCAAAGTGCTCGATCTACTTTCCTCAATCATGGTTAAAACACATGGGATCCACATTATCCTCAAATAAAACTTGGCGGACATTGGCCAGGGTTTCCTCATGTTCAGCTAACATGTTTAATAACTCCCCTTTTACTCCACAGTGATCTCAATTGAATGAGCAGTCGGGGGTTTCTCTCATTTTCCAAGAGATATGTATTTAAGAACTTCTGGTGGTGGTTTGCACTCTTCCACCGAAGTCCTCACATGAGAAGGGGGGAAACACACTTTTTTGGCTTTCTTTTGGACACATGAGGTTGTTGGAGGTTGCCTCCACAAGAGAGTCTTCATCATTGTTGCTTTCCTTCAAGTTAGTACTCACAACATTGCAATAAAAGCACAATTCATATCATTATCTAAGGCAACATATAAGGAACTACCATCTTTGGGTTTAAACACATTTTGCTCTTCATCAATAACAACATTAATAGCTTGGAAAGAATGGTATTTACTAGGATGATCAATAAAATTGTTGGTGTCAAATTCTATTTTCCGCCCATTAAACTCCATGGCTAAGGTTCCTTTATGCACATCGATTATTGTCCTTGAAGTCCATAAATATGGCCTACCTAAGAGAATAGGTTTATCATGATTACCACCTTCGATTTCAAGAACATAAAAATCGGTGGGGAATGTTAAAGATCCCACCTTCACCATCACATCCTTCAGAATATCTTTTAGGTATGTGCTAGAGTGATCGGCTAGTTGGATAAAAATCCTGGTTTTGTGCAAAGTGCCTAGATCTAGAATCTCATATAAAGAATATGGAATCACAATAATAGAAGCACATAGATTTAGCATGGCCTTGTTAACACATTTTCTTCCTATCACAAGGGATTGTAAACATTCTTGGTTCATCACATTTAGGAGGCAATTCATCATTAAACATGGCGGAGACATGTTCGCACTTTCCAATCTTTTTATTAGTCTTTTATTGTTGTTTCCTACTAACGATACACAATTCCTTAAGAAATTTAGTATACCCAGAAATTTGATTTATAGCATTCAAGAGTGGAATGTTTACCTCGCATCTACGAAAAACTTCGTAGATGTCCTTGTTGTCCTCCTTTGTTCTCCTATTCTTTAATGCCTCTGGAAATGGTGGCTCTAATACATAGATAGGGATCTCTGCCTCCTTTTTAATTTTGTGAGGAGGGGATTTTGTCTTGGGATTTGATCTCGACCTTGGCACAATGGTTTCCTCCTCAATCTCTTTCTCCTTGTTCACCTTCTCTTTGGCCTCCTTCTCAAGATAATCCTCTTTTTCAACCACCCGCTCAACAATAATCTTGCCTTGGGGCTCCTTCACTTCCTTTCCACTCCTCGATGATATTGCACTCACATTTTGTTGAGGGTTAATCTTCAGTTGGGAAGGAAGTTTTCCCTTTTCCCGTGTCTCAATCAGATCCAAGGCTTGAGCTATTTGGCTCACTTGAGTTTCCAAGTTTTTTATGCTAAACTTGGCCTTCTCTTGGAATTTTTCGCCCTTGTCTCAACATATACTCAATTTCTCAATAGCTTGCATCACTTCATCTTTTGACAAGCCCAAAATTTCTTCTCAATCATAGGGCTTGTCTTAAAGCCTTAGGAAATTGTTTGTTGGAGGGCGGTATTAATGTTGAAGAGGGAGATAAAGTTGAGCATTTTGACCTCCTTGGCCATTTCCATACTGGAGATTCGGGTGATCTCAATTATCCGCACTGTAAGTCCAGTTTTGGTATCCTTGATTTCCTTGATAACCTTGCCCACCTTGATATCCTTGCCAACCTTGGTATCGTTAGCCTCTTTGGAAACCCATGACATTTACCTCTACCACATAATCATTTTGTAAACTAAGGCATGCATCCATACGATTTGGTGAAGAACAAATCTCGTAAGATTTCACATGTGGTTTGTTGCCCGATTGTGTCTCGTAAGATTCAACATGATCTTCTTCTTGTCTTCTAGCCTCCTCTCCACTTCTAGCCTCCTCTCCACTTCACTTCTCTTAAATTCTTCAAGTCTTCAAAAGATAAACTTCATGGTCTTGAAAGGTCTTCGGTCCTTATTTCTCAATGTTGTTACCCTGTCACACAAAATCCACTTAGAAAAAGCATAAGAGCATAAAAGTCACCCTTACCTATCCTCAGAAAATTTCAAGGTGAAACACAAGCTCTAGATGACAAAAGAGCACAAAAGTGATCCTAGAAAGTTCTAAAACATGCATATGAAATGGACACATCACTAGTCTGCATTTCACTTCTCTTCTCATAGGTCCCTCGATCATGTCATCAATCGCGATCTCCGTTATTTGCTCATCATGTGCTAGATCATGGGCTTAGTGAGCATGTTGTGGTAGTGGTTTTCTGCACTTTCTATTGGAGGTGATTGCTTGTGACGGAACTTGATTAGATTTACTTCCTTTCTCAAAGTGAACTGGTTGTAGTGAATTGGTATTGCACAGGCTAGGTATATATCATAAGCCCCCTCCCCCTAGCCATGATGTTCAATGGGGGTTTAGTGTTTGTGAGATTTATTCAAAATGAGCACGTATTATTCTTGATTTTGAGAAAATCCTATTGAGCTAAAACGAAGTGGTGCATGGATTCACGGATAAAATGTAAATATTGTATGCTTAATTTCTTCTCTATTGGGGAACAAGATACATGGTTCCACAAATCCAGGGGAATCGATACATCTAGATAATTGCGTGCTAAGTAATCATTACGAGACCCGTTTAACAATTGACGACTCCCATTTCTAACTAACTCAAGTAATATATTTGTGTCAAACAGGTGCGCTTTTGAGGCATGATTTCTTATGTGATGGTTACATGTATAAAAAGGCATAAGGGTGATTCATTGGACGTACCTCAAATACTCTCACTTTGTTGGATTTTGAGCAGATTCACCTTAGATCACATGTTTTAAAGGTATTGCCTCCTTTTCCTTTCCTTCATTCCAGATATGGTAGATGTACATTTTGAAACATCTTCCTCTGTAAACTGGTCTAATGTCAGTGATGGTGAGATGGCGCACGATAATAAAGTGAATATTAGCCAAAATATCGAAGAACATGATAGCATTTTGAATAGTGATTCATTAGCGAACTTAATGAAAGTTTATTTGTCTTTGTCCAATTTTGAAGTTAAATTGTTTGTTTCTGGTGAGAGGGTCTGAAACACTCTTCTTGGATTTTTTGGTGTTTATGAACATCATTTTTTGTGTGGTTTGACATTCCATGTCTCATATTTCATTAGGCATAGTTTTGTGGAGGCGTGCAAAAGTTATATTATAAAGTTGAAGGTTGGGGATTTTATTTGGTTTTATGAACTTCAGAGTGCTACTAAAGAGGGGTTATTCACATTTTACCCAACCATGTCTAAGATTCACCTTGTGAAATGTTTTCCTAGTATGTGTGTGCCTTGGAGGGACACGTATTTTTTTTTATTAAGGGCATGGAATGTAAGCCTATGCCTATATGGAACCCTGTTGTTCCATTTGAACCAGGGTCCAGTATAATGGGGAAGCTAACTGAGAGGTGTTCGCTTGTGAGGGTAATATATCCACATACTTTAAAGATAGGTCATCCTCGGGGAAAGCAAGGTTGTTTTACTATTATCATTATGTTTGTGGTTACAATGTTTCTAACATTTTAGTTTATTGGGTTCACTCTTTCATGTTTTCATGTAGTGATGACTTTATCGAAGATTGTTCATTCGGGGCCTAAGGACAATGAGAGGGAGAATGAAGAGAGACATGTCAAAGCTCCCCTAGATCGTCAACCCCAAAAGAAGTAGAATGATAAGGGGGGTTCTTCACGTGTTGCCTCGTAGAATGTTGAAGTGGCATCTAGTTCTGGGCCCTCTTTTCCTATTTCTGTGGGTATAAAGGATGAGAAGGATAGTGTTGATGATATGGAGACACTACCACGGGAACACACCTGTAACACCGGTTTTTTTTCTTCGTAGCACCAATTATTGGTTGGTAAAAAAACCGGTGCCTAAGTCACCGATGATACGGTTTCACCAATTCAAAACAAATTGGGGCTAAATTTCTTCTATTAGCACCGGTTTAATGTACCAAATTAGCACCATTTTTTTTGTAACCGGTGCTATGTAAAAACAATGTTAAATTTGTCCTTGTAACACATGTTTTAAAACTTGTGCTAAATATTATTTTATAGCACCGGTTTTTTTTAGCACCGCTTTTTGTAAACCAGTGCTAAAATTGTATATTTTGCACCGGTTATTTTTAGCACCAGTTTTTAGTTAGCACCAGTTTTTAAACGGTGATAAAAAATTTTATTTGCACCAGTTATTGTTTAGCACCAGTTTTTAAACCGATGCTAAAAGTATGTATGTTGCACCTGTTATTTTTTAGCACCGGTTCTTGAACCGGTGCTAGAGGGGTATATGTTGCACCGGTTATATTTTGCACCGGTTCAAAAACCGGTGCTATAAGTGTAAATTTAGCACCGGTTATTTTTTTGCACCGGTTTTTTAATCGGTGATAATAGTGTATATTTTGCACTGGTTTATTTTTTAGCACCGGTTTTGAAATCGGTGCTAAAAGCGTAAATTTTGCACCAGCTATTTTTAGCACCGATTCTGTAATCGAAAGAAACCGGTGTTAAATGCGTGACTAACTATTGTGGTCATTGTAAGCTGCAGCGTGCTGTCGCTCTTTAAGTTCATCTTCACGCAACCAGTTTCATTTTTACGCTTGTATTCCAACCCGGTGCATTCTTTTTCAAGGATGGTACCTATTATTTTTTGTGCGTAGTAACATAAATTGGTGCACAAATAAAAATAGAACAAATTCTGAGCAACCATGATGCATAGACAAGAAGTAGGTTGAAAAAAGCATTGAATTTGATCAACTATAATTTTTTACTAGCAAATGAAGAGCATGACGTGTTTCTTAGTGGCCTAAGATACTGGAACCCCCCTCACCACGGAGATAACGAGTATCAAAAGTCAAGGTCAATTACCTTTGTCATAAGAGATAATACTAACCACTATCCGATGATTGAGGCAAGTCCCTGCATGACATTCAATGGAGCTATGCATTTTGGCAGAGTACATTTTTCAAAAATACAAAACCATTTCAGAGCAATTCTTCGCAGTTTATCGCTCCCCAGAGGAGTGTAATCTTCTGGAAATTGCTGAAACAATGTATTAAATCACATGTTAGAAAATGATATATATGTGAGAGAATAACAAATACATAAAAGCAATGTAGGAAAACATACCGGAATAATGTCAATGTAATACATGAAATGGTATCCACATTCTCAAGTACTACTTTGTATCTTGTGCTGATGTTAAAGAGAATTTGTCGAAACGATTACGAACATGAAAATGACAGATGAAATATGACGTTATGGGATAATACGTACATTGATGTTTGTAACATTCCTTGTATAGTTCGAAGGGTAGGAGCTATTTTGGTCGGAATTGAACCGTCGATATTTTGTTGCAATCCTACAATTGATGAAAACATAATTATGTCAACATATAAAAAAAATATTTTCAGAAATTGGGGATCACACAATATATGAAAATATATTAATTAACATTAATTGTAAATAATTGAGCCAAGAAAGTTAGAAATGTACAAGAACACATTTACGTGAACAAACATTTTTGTAAAACATTGAAGTTGAAGGAATGACATGAATGTGCTCCACTTACAAATGAATCAATTTAAGGCATGACCTATTTCATTTGCAAATTCCTCCAGTCATTGAGTCGATGCAATATACTCGATCGATTTCCGGTACGAAGACGAGCAAAAACCAATGGTCCTTATAAAAAAAAGAAACACCAAAATACTTAAAATATATTTTGAAAATAAAATCACAGCATATGGTTGCTATTGCTTCCATGTGGCCGGGTCTAGCAACTCAGAAAACAAATGGAACTTACTCTCGATTGTATGGGAAGACGTACATCCTCTCTTAAGTGCGGAACATGACAGTGGAAACCTTGTCCGGGGTCAATTCCACCCTTTGATTTGCCTTTTGAGCCATTGAATTTGAAGAGGCCGGAATAAACTGGACGTGGCCTCCATGAACCACCCCATCACAAAGGTATCTAGCAAAAATAATATTGTAAGTGAAGAAAATATAATGATACATCTATCTATAAATAATGTAACCATGCAATTCTTACGATGCCCATATATCAAGTTGGCACCAACTGATCCACTCCATTTCATCTTCTACGTCCAAGCTGCTCATGAACAATCTTAGCTTGTCAGTAAATATGGCTGTGTAGACTTCTTCTGATCCAAACACCTCCACGTTGAAATTGATGTTGAATACTTTGTTTGGTCCACATATTTGTGTAGATAGCCTTAAAGCATCATTAATCTGTTGAACAGTAGCGATGCATTCTTGGTCTTCCGTGACCCCCTAAATACATTGAGAATCTAATAATGTTAGTTGACCGGTATTTGTATATAATTCAGAAGTGGATCATATTGTAAAGGCTAAAATGGGTTCTCACAAGAATGTAATGGTTAAAAACCGACATGGGAGGATATAGTTGCCCATTCTCCATTGATGTAGTATTTTCTTCTGCAACTTGCTGATGGGTAAAATGTTAGTCATGCATTGGAAAAAATAGGTCGGAATGAAATAGTCTGGGGGTATGTACCTCTCTTTTTACCGATCGAGTGACCACCTCTCCATGCGGAGTATCTTCCTTAGCCACCGCCTCCTGTAAGGGATAGTGTGTTAATAATATGTATCTGGATGTCATAGCCAGTTAATATGCTTTCTTTTTTAACCTGTGTAGTGTCCTTGGAAAATTTTGGTGTGAGGTTTATTTGAGGACTTCCATCTTCATCAACTACCAATTCTTGCGGAGGCGGTTGCTGCTCGTTCTCCTACGTAAGCAGATGAAAAACATATTATGTTTTAGTAATATCTAGAAAGATATACATTATTCGATAAGAAGAAGAATACAATTATCACACCTCATCATCCTGTTGCCCAATGACACTTATCAGCTTTCCCGGCCATAGAATGTTATATCCAATGGCCTCAGTGACAAACTCAAATTCTTCGTGTTCAATTAGCAAAGGTGCCTTGGGAATGATCATAGGTCCATGGAGCTTTAATTGCTCCCAATTGATGGGTAAGTCCGTTTCTGTGTCCTTCGGAAACAAGATACCAAATGCAGCTACATCCCTTTCTCCATTATGGTTCAAAACATATAGGCAGCATTTTTTTCCTTTCTGAGAAATAAATTTAGAGATTGGGGAAATACATCAGTTGGACAATAAGTAAGTGTTATGAAGTAAATAAAATTAAATAATTTCATAAGTGCAATCGATAGATTATAACAAGAAATGAATTCTACATGTAGCTGCTGAAGGTTGCAGCACGCTGCAGCATTCAGTTTTTAGCTGAGACTGAGAGCTAGATCGCGCTACAGCTTTCAGCATTCATCTTCCATGAACTGTGTCTCAAATAAAACTATATTGGCAAAGAGACATTTTCTCAATTTACGGGGGAAAGAACAAGATGAAGATATACCTAGGCCCAAACTACCAACATCCAAAGTGAACGTAATAGTAGTACATGTATCCCCACAAAATCATTTTGACATGAAATAGAAATCCAAAAACTAACAATCACATAGCAAGAAAGGAGCTAACGATGAGGTTCATGGTGTGGAATACCTTGTCATCCGCTACGGTTCCTTGTGGGTCACTACATCCAGATGCTGAAGGAATGAATACACGGTTGTCCATATTCGCGGGAGTGGAAGATGTAGCAAGGAAATTGCGGGCATCCAAGTGTGGGGGAATAGCTTTACCCAATTGTCCAGCTAGCGAATTTGTTTGGGCCTCAAATAAGGCAACAAATCTTTCCTTGAGCTCGATGGTATCTGTTTGTAGTTTGTTTGAATTTAAGATTTCCTCAGATGGTTTTGTGTTTGTGCTCCCACATCGACTAGATGCATAATGGCTCACAACCATATGTGGTAGGGCCTCGTTCATCTTGTACGTTGCGAAGAAACCTCTCCAACGACCCCATGATCCTTCTTACCCGTTGCTTGAGCGAGAATATCTTCTTTTCCTTGTATAACCAAATCTCCCTTTTTCTTCTTATCCAAAAGGTTTTTCTAGGAAACAAAACATATATTAGCCATTACTATGCATTCCATCTAAGAATATTAATAGAGATAGAATCAATTATGAATTATGCTCACAATATTGGGGGTTGCTCTTTTAACGGAGTCATTGGTGTAGGTCGACAATTTCTTGTCCCAGTTAGCTTCATGGAACACCTCCGAGCGGTCTGGTTTGAAATCCATGATTTGAACTAAAGCCTCCGCTTCTTCTACACTCTGACCTTCATCCAAAAGCTCTTCAATTTTAGCGTTTCTTTTCCTCTTCTCAAGTTCTATTGCAACCTTACAATTCCCTACATTGCCCGTGTGATGGGTGTAATCCTTCTGTGAGGCGCTTACTTTTGTTGCGTCACTTAATGCTTATTTGGCCATCAATTTGTAAAATTCTCACAAAGTAATGACTAGAGATTAATAATTTTCAAGGAATTACCTCAAATTCAGGGGTTGATCTGTGTTTCACAAATAGCTCCCACTCATTTTTTTCCATCCAGCGATAATCTCTCCATGCATAAGAACCCGGTTTTTTTGCACGATGTACTTGTGAGCCACCTTAGTCTTCCAATTCCTCCAATTTTCTCCTGCATAAATTGTCCATTTATTACAGAACTTATTCATCTCATTGAACGTAATTTTGGTTTGTATATCTCAGCTAATCTAGTGGACAAAGACACAAATTGTTAGTGCAAAATGTAATGAAGTTGACATGAACTGATGAAAATGGAGGATTAGAAAACACTTACGAGAATGTCTTCCCATGCATATATATTTACATGGTCTGGGACTAATTTCCAATTGTGCAATGTCCCAAAGCGGATGCTTCGTCGGAAGGCATAGCCAACATACATCGACCATCGACTGCGCATAACTAGGGGTTTGAAGTCATCATCCAAGAATATTTGAAGGGGCTTCTTTTACTTTTTCTAGCAACATGGACTTGCACATGGTTTTGCCTCTACGCTTGCAATACTCTTTAATCTCAAACTTGTCGAAGCTCCCACTCATGTTATTTTTTAACATAGTTTCTTCTTCTTCCTCCGACTTTTCAGATCCCGAGCAATATTTGGGTGCATCATCCACTTCCTTGTTATTATCATCACAGTTGTCATCTTTTAGAGAGGTAACATAATTCTCTTCAACGGCTATTGTAACGCCGGAGTCAAACAATTTCTTCCTCAGCTTCGCCATTCAATCGCTTGTATGAGTAAATCAAAAATAAGGAAATCTTAATACAACACATCCAAAGACGGATATCCACTAACAACCAACCGAGAACATATTGTATGGGGGAAAAAACAAGGTAGGCAAAAATTATAAAATTACTAGCAAACAGATCATCTATCCACATGAAACGCTACCCACACTAGTAACCCAGGAAACGAAAACACAAACTCACAAACTAAGAGACCCACCAAAATATAGCTATTCATTAAGCCCGGGAAAGATGCAAACTACCAATCACTCATACCTTATTGGTACACACTCTCGGCGGCAGTGTATTTTCCAAGATCCGGCTAGCTTTGTAACCCGCTTTATTGGACCAAAATTCTGACCAGAATGGCGACCAAAATTGGGAAGCAGAATCTCGACCAAAATTGGAAAGTAGAATCCCGACCGATATTGGAAAGTAGAATCGTGACATAAATGGTGAAGGGATGGACAATATCTTTGGGAAAAATCGGTAGAGGGTTATGGGGGAAAGAGGAAAATTTTGGGGTTAAGGTTATGGAGCGAAGAGGGAAATCAGTATAGGTGTTGGGGTGGGAGAGATACAAAAATTTGGGGTTAAGTTATAGAGGGAATAGGGAAAATTTGGGATGGAAGGAAAATGATGCTTTGTTGGGCCATTTTAGTGTTTTATACTTTCAAATGTTTTTTGAAAAAACATTAACCGATATGAATGGGAGGGATATGTATTAGCTTCCCCAGAACCTGAAATCGTAAAACAAATCTTTTACTATGTGTTGGTTCAAAATTGATTTTGGAAACTTTGTACAAAAAGGTCTACTTATAGAAATTTGCCTACTTAGCAAAAAGGTAATTTGCGGTAGTTTAATTTGGCTGAGCAAAAGTCTACTTATAGCAAATTTGGCTGAGCAAAAGTCCACTTAGAGCAGAAGTCTACTTAGAGTTTAATTATACCATTCTTGCTGCCTATGTTGGCCAAATTGGTCATTTTCATGAGTTGAGTTAGGTTCAGTATTTTGTATACTACTTCGTGAAAATCGCTCGTATCAAGAATTGTGTATGTAGTGTTTTATACTATTACTTGTACACATAGACCGGCTAGAGAATTAGAGTCTAACCAGGAATTAGTGTGAGTCAATACAAACATGTTTATGTGCATTGCTTACTTGTAGCCTCACTTAGTTGCACTTGAGGAAGAATGTATTTGAATCGCCTCAGTAAGTAAGAGACGACAAGAAGACTGTATTTGAGTCGCTGTAATCAATTATTATATTGCTCAAAAAAATATAGAGTATAATAAGGAAACATAATATGAGTAGAACTCTAGTTTAGTAACTATGACTTTTCCAGAATCAATCAAGATCTTATCAGAAACATGATTTACTCTAACAATAGTATAACAATATTAGAAAATGGTCTATTGCTGACAGGAATAAATGGAATACAAAAGGAAGTAGAGTCATACTAACACTCTGGCCTAGTCAACATCACTTCTTCAAAAACATTAAAATCAATCCTGATTTACTAAAACACCTCCAGCTCTCGAACCCCTTGATCCCCTCGAACCCCTCAAGCACTCGAACCCCTCGACCCCTCGACCCCTCGAACCCCCTCGACCCCTCGAACCCCTTGAGCCCTCAAACCCCTTGAGCCCTCAAACCCCTCGAGCCCTTGAACTCCGAACCCCTCGACCTCTCGAACCCCCCAAGCCCTCAAACCCCTCAAACTCCTCAAGCCCCTCGAACTATTTGAGCTCCTCAAACACCTCGAGCCCCTTTAGCTCTCGAGCCCCTTGAACCCCTCTAACCTCAAACCCCTCGAGCCCTCGAGCCCCTTTCACCACTCGAGGTCTTGAGCCCCTCGAACCCCTCGCCCCTCAACCCCTCTAACCTCTAACCCCTTGAGCCCTCAAGCCCCTTTTGCCCCTCGAGGTCTCGAGCCCCTCGAACCCCTCGAGCCCCTCAAACCCCTCGAATCTCTCGCCCCTCGAGCAGGGATTCGCGCCCCTCAAACCCCTCTAACCTCGAACCCCTCGAGCCCTTTTTGCCCCTTGATCCCCTTGAGCTCTCGAGCCCATCGAGCCCATCGAGCCCCTAAACCACCTCAATCCAGTCGAACCCCCTTGACCCCTCGAGCCCTCGAACCTCGAACCCCTCGACCTCTCGAACCCCTCGAACCCCTTGAGCCCCTCGAGCCCTCGAGCCCCTCAAACCCGTCGAGTTCCTCGAACCCCTCGAGCCTCTCGAGCTGTCGATCCCCTCAAGCCCCTCAAGCACCTCGAGGTCCCGAGTCCCCCCTCTCCCCTCAAACTCTCCAGCCCCTTGAGCCCATCGAGCTCTCGATCCCCTAGCCCCTTGAGTGAAGGCGATCCCCTCGAGCCCTCGAGCTCAAGAACCCCTCGAACCCCTCTAGCCCCTCCAGCCCTCGAGCCACTTGCATCGAACCTCGAAGGTAAAGGCTCGAGCCTCGATCTGTGGCTCTTAATACAGTTAACATCTTTCAGCCCATGTGTTTGTAAAATTCAGCCCATATGTTTGTAAAATTTAGCCCATTTGTTTGTAGACTTGGTGCAATATGTGTGTAAAATTGGTCACTCAACCTGGCCAATACCCTAACACCTTTCCTCTGCCAAGCTCCATCCACATTCCCCACTCCTTCCACCGACAAACTCTGTCACCGCTCCCTCTGTTGTCCCCGCTCCCTTTTCCGTCCTTGCTCCCTTTGCCGTCCTCGCTCCCTTTGCCGTCCCCACTCCCTCCATCGTCCCTGCCGCTCCCTCCACCGTCCCCACTCAATTCCACCTCCACCGAGCTCCGTCCCTTCCACCATACACCTTCCACCAAGCTACCGTCTGCCAAGCTCCGTCCGCCAAGCTCCATCGGCCAAGCTCTGTCCGCCAACCACCGTCCACACTCCAAACACCTTTCGTCAACAAACCATAGTCCGAATCAGGTAAGCGGCCCACTCGTGTTTGGTTTCCTAGGGATTGTCTACAATTTTAGTATGCTTTAGGTTTGATTTCATGAAAATGCCTAATTGTGATGAACCTTATTGTGCTTTTGTTTTGGAAATGTGTGAGTAATTGTGTTCAAACCTGATTATTTATTCTGATTGTGAAAGAAACTGATCCTAGAAAAAACCTTATTGTATTGTGGACAAAAAAATTTCATGTGAGGTTATTCTGGATGGAGAATTTATTTGTGCGTGTGTTAATATTCTGTCCACCTAGTTTTCTTATTTTCCTTGTGCTTTTGTTTCCGAAATGCGGGAGTATTGTTAAAAAACCTGATTGTGTATTCGGATTGTGAAAAAACCTGATTCTGGGAAAAACCTGATTGTGTATTCTGGATAGAAAATTTTCATGTAAGGTTATTCTGGATGGAGAATTTGTTTCTGCTTCTGTCAATATTCTGACCACCCAGTTTTCTTATTTTCCATGTGCTGACTTTCTGGATGCAAATTTTGCTTGTATTAACATTTTGCTGGCACATTACGTACCATAACACAAATATTTTTACCAGGTATAGCCCCCGGAAAAAGTGCAACCAAGTAGAAGACCAACACCCAAAACTCAAGGGAAAAACCCAGAGTCGACGAGAAGGAGGAGCATCAGCACTGGTCTCAGATTGTCCCCTCGAACAATCAAATACCAACCACAGAAGCAGAATGTCATGAGGTAATAACTGTGTACAAAGAATTCATTAGCAGGGCCTCATACCTGAGAGAGGGTTGAGACTGGAAAAGTCCTACAAGGACTACGTGAACGAGCACGGCTGGGTAGGCTTCATCTCACAACCACCTCGTGCAAACCAGACCATGCATATGAGTTCTTGTCGCTCATGAAGTACAAGAATTGTCCAGATGTTTTCCTCTGTGGTCAGTTCATTGAGCTTGCAGCAGATATGGTCAACAGATTCTACAAGATCCCACCGAAGCCCTCGAGTTTGTACGAAGCCGCCAAGAAAGATGTTCAAAAAGCTTCATAGAAAGACATCATAAGAGAAATATGTGATAATAGCGATGATGTTATCCGGAATCTGCCACAAGAATGGTCCAAGATTGAGAAGAAATACTTGACTAAAGACATGAATGTGTGGTACAGTTTCATAGCTGCCCGGCTTCTCCTAGTGAAAATGAATAGTGAGGTTCATCGGTCCCGTATATTGCTACTCTACAATATTAAGAAGAACATGAGCATCGATGTTGGGGGTACAATAATGGCGTCATCTGGGATTGTGTCAATGCCCACAATTGCATTGGCTTCTCCTCACTCATCACTGCCATATGCGTGGAAGCAGGTTCCAAATTCAAAGATGATGATGTCACAATGATGCCAAAGCTTCCCATAAACCCTATAATATTCTCAAAGAAGAAGAACGTTGCTGAGTCATCTAGGGCGGCAACAAGTAAATCATCTAAGGAGAACTCGGATGGGGACATGGCAGCATTGCAACTGAAGGTGGATCACTTGGTGCGATGAACATCGCAGGTTGGGAAGATTTTGACTGCCATGTGTGGCGAGAGAATCAAGGAATTGGATCCAATCCCTACCTGATTCGCCAACGTCCAACACTAGAGAGAACAGCTTGCGCGGGGACTGGCTACCTACATTGAGCTCACATCTTCATTTTGCCAGGTTGTTTCTTTTGCTAGGTTAACATGGATCTTTGATTCAGAGATTTTTTATTTCCAAAACATATATTGCTACTGTGTTGTTACTCTTTGGATGTGATTTTGGAATTTGATATTTCTAGTCTCATAACGTATTCATGTTCTTGTCTTAGAGGAACTGAACAAGCAACTCAAAACAGGTAATGTGTGTGTGAAAGGGTTGTAGTGCGCTGCACCTGGCAGCAGCTACCATAGGAAAATGAAGCTAATTTTGTCCAAGCTTTTCCAAATCAGCGACAGTGCAAAACAGCTCATAGAGCTGCTCAAAATGGGGACCAATTGGAACATAGTTGTAGAATAGTTAACAGTGGTACAAAACACAACACACTACAAAAATACATAAATTTTATCTCGAATTCATTGCTCGACCCCCGCTAGTCTTCAACCATCTTCCTCTTCTTGGATTGAATGTCTCAAATTTCTTGGCCATCTTCATCTATCCAAATGCCATCTCTGTGTTTCCTCCATATTGCTCCCGCCTCAATCCCATTGTTATTAAGTAGAGGGGAAATAGAGGGGAACTTTAACCTTTCACTTGTAACTTCAAAATCAATTTCATCACGAAAAGAGAATTTCTTACCTTGTAACACAACAGACCAACCTACATTGCACGGGTCATTTACGTAGAAAACTTGTCTTGTTTGTTTGGCCAAAATAAACTGATATTTTCATATGCTTCACAACTCTGGTCAACAAGGGTAAGTCTCATTGTGTCGTCAGTTTGAACTCCAATTGTGTTATCAAACCACTGGCACTTGAAAACCAGAATCTTGAATTCTCCATAGTCAAGCTCCCAAATCTCATCAATAACACTATAAAACGACATCACATCTAGGACTGGTTTATTGTCTTTCTTACTTGCTTGCCACATAGTCTCCGACTCAATGTATACCCCACTATTTTGTGTTGTGCTCTTTAAATCTTGGTACCTAGTAGCAAAACAGAAATCGTTCATGTCATATCCGGAATACCTCAAAACCGTGCAGTTAGGCTTCCTTCCAAATGCCCTAATTTTTGGGTCGTAATCACCTACATTGCATCGATCATATAACCAATTCACAAACTTGTCATTGTGATCCAACTGAACTTTATTAAGGGGCCACGTGGGATGAGACTCTATGATCGAATTAAGGTGCTAGGTCACATAAACAGTAGTCTCCATACAATTCCTCAACACATACAAATGAACTGACATCAGATCACTATTCAATGGAGTAAATAAAATTCCCCTTTACCTCAGTTTGCCCACCTTCCTTCCACATATCGATTCTGGGGCACCCCAAAATTTCTATGTTCCTTCAAATAGCTAGAGAAAAATTCAATTACTTCTTCGGTAACATACCTCTCAACAATACTAGCATCCGGCTGACTCATAAATTTCATGTATCCCTTGAAGACTTTCATGTGACGCTCGAAAGGATACATCCAACGCATACCAACCAGACCACATATCTTTACCTCCCGAACTAAATGAGCAACCAAGTGAACCATTATATCAAAAAAAGATTGAGGGAAATACATTTCCAACTTGCATAGCACAACAACAACCTCTTTTTGTAGGACATCCAAATGGTCCCGGTAAATAGACTTCCGGCATATGGAAGCAAAAAATAAACAAAGTCTAATGATTGAGTACCTTACGTCGGCCTCCATTACCCCACGAATAACAATAGGTAATAGTTGTTGCATCAAAACATGACAATCATGAGATTTCAAGCTGGTTATCTGATAATCCTTCTTAACTACCCGACTCACATTCGATGAATAACCAATTAGGACCTTCACTGATTTCAAACTATCACAAACTGAGATTCTCTCCTCCTTTGACATTGTACAAGGTGCAGGGGGAAAGTAAATCCTCTTACCCTTCAATACTGGGGTGAGGTCATTTCTGATTCCCAAATCAACCAAGTCCAACCAGGCATTCAAACTATCTTTCATCTTCCAGGGAATATTCAAGAGGGTGCCTATCAAACTTTCACAAACATTTTTCTCAATATGCATCACGTCTAGGAAATGCCTAACCTCAAGATGCTCCCAGTACGGTAGATAAAAAAATATTAACATTTTCTTCCATGGACCATCACAATGTATTTTGTCCTTGCCTTTATACTTTCCCAACACCACTCTCAATTTCTTAACCTTATTGTGAATCTGCACACCAGTTAGTGGTGTAGGGGATTTCCTTCATTCTTTCCTACTAACAAAATTGACCACATCATCCCGGTATTTATGGTTTCCTTGCAGCCATTTTCTATGGCCAAGATACACTGTCTTTCTTCCATGTCTTAGTTGTTTGAATTCTGTCTTCTCCTCACAAATAGGACATGCTTTGTGCCCCTTCACAAAATAGCCCAACAAATTTCCATAGGCTGGAAAATCATTGATCGTGCAAAAAAGCACGGCACGCAATTGAAACTCCACATTCATATGGGCATCAAATACCAAGACCCCTTTTTCTTCCCACAATATCTTCAAATCATGGATCAATGGTCTCAAATACACATCAACCTCATTCCCAGGTTGTCTAGGACCTGAGATTAATAAAGGCATCATAACATATTTACTTTTCATGCACAAATAAGGGGGCAAATTATATATAACCAACATCACGGACCAAGAACTATGCTTCGATGACATATTACCAAATGGATTCATCCCATCAGTACACAATGCAAGGCGTAAATTTCTAACCTCAGAACCAAATGAAGGATATCGCGTGTCAAAATTTCTCCATTGTTCACCGTCTGCCAGATGTCTTATCTTGTCGCCGCTTGGTTTTTCCCACTCTCCATGCCATCACAAGTTCTTTGTATCTTTTGAATTCGTGAATAACCTCTTTAACCTAGGAATTAAAGGAAGATACCACATACACTTCAATGGGACCTTATTCTTCTTCTTAGCCAAACACCCATCATCATCATTCCTCACACCTTTATATCTTGAATGTTTGCACACGGGACATTCAACCCCGTATTTCAAATCACCGTCATACAATACACAATAATTTGGGCATGTATGTATTTTCTTTTATTCCAAACCGAGTGGACACAATATTTTCTTGACCTCGTAAAAGTTTTTCGGTATTCCATTCCCTTCCGGAAACTTATCCTTTAGAAGCTTTAGGTGTGAATTCACACTTGTATCACTCCAAGAACTTGTATCTTTCAAATTGAAAACCTCAATCAAAAAAGAGATTATGGTACCCTTACTTTTACATCCCGGATACAATGGCTTCTCTTTTTCGTCGAGCAAAGCACTCAACATTTTGGGCTTCCCTCAAAATCTCTTACAATGTCATTGAACATAGCATCAACGGTACATTTGTTTCCATCTACCTTGTCAAAACCACTATTATGTCCTTGCTCAACCTCTCCATGAAATGTCCATACAATGTAACCTCCGTCAAATCCGTTCTTCAACAAGTGAAATCTAACAAGCCCACGATCATCAAACTGTTCACGAAACAAGCATCTTTTGCATGGACACAGTATCCTCTCCTCCTGGCCAAAGGCATAATCAAGAAACGAATCAATAAATGCAATATGTTCACCACTCCCTCTAGCTACACTTGGATAGCTAACCATTTTTTCCTCCACGCAAACATCGATTCTCGGTCCGTTGTATTTAAACGACACATAATAAACAATTACACAAATTTTCATTGTTCAAACATAATAAAAATAAACACAATCAATTTGCTACACAATTCTAAAAGTGTCATGTATGTGTATATGTATGTGAATCGATCAACTTGTTCTTGGGATACATACATATATATATACATATATATATACCATCTACCAAAACAAACACAACCATGTCAACCTCCACACTCATTTACACTCTCACAACATGATACTAAACCGACATAAAGCATATAGAAACCATTAATAAATACGAATAAACTCTCTCCAAGCATGTATTTATGGTTATTATAACTACTAGCTATTTGATTGAAATTCCAAGAAGTTAATGAAAACTTACATCCATGGGTCTTCATTGCTTTGAGTTATTGCTCACCATCCAAAAAACCTTCCATCAATTAAGGGAGAAGAAAACTACAAGTTTAGATCTAATTTTAGAGGGGTAGTTTGGAGCATTAAATGCTCAATTTAGCACCGATTTTTGTGAATAGTACGTAAAACCAGTGTCATTTTTCCTATCAGCACCGGTTTTTAACCGGTGCAAAACCAAACGGTTCCATTTTTCCCGCTTTTTTCTCCGGAATTCTTTTAGCACCGGTTTCTTTAATGTTTTAGCACCGGATTCTAAAACCGGTGCCAAATATATACTTTACACCGAATTTCTTTGATTTCTAGCACCGGTTTTCAAACCAGTGCAAATTTAGCACCAGTTTTTGAAATTTTTTAGCACCGTTTATTCAAACTGGTGCCAAAATTTTCAATTCACCGGTTATGCCAATTTTTAGCACCGGTTTTCAAACCGGTGCTAATTTAAAACCAGTTTTTGTTATTTTTAGCACCAGTTTTTTTACCGGTGTTAGTATAACACCGGTTTTCATCAAATCTTGCACCAGTTTTCTGACCGCGATTATTATAAAGAAAACCGATGCTAGAGGGGGGTTTCTGTGGCAGTGAGATTCTTCCTAGTTGTTTGACTCATGTAGACTCAAAAAAACCTGCTGCCATGTTACCTAAAATAAGCCTAGTTGGCGATTCTTCCTATTTGTTGACCTTATCGTGTACGACTAGGATTAATTTTAAAATGAGTTACATGTTCGTAGATGGGAAGTACTATGGCGATTATGGATCAATGTGTCTCTACCTATGCTGAGGTGATGAAAGGTATGAATGTGGAAGTGGTGAAGTTGTGTGGGGGGTTGAAGCTGTCCAAGGAGAAATGTGAGAAGTTTGAGGAGAAGTGTGAGAAGTTAGAGACAGAAGTGGGGACTATAAGAAGTTTGGGTGATAAAAAAGAAAAAGTGAACGCCGAGTTAGTTGATAAACTTGCTGAGTAGAGGAATGGAGGTCCTGCAGATCTTGGGTAACCTCGTTCTTTAGTGAACAAGTTTTTAAAAAACTGGTGGTTTTTTAAACTTCTTTGCTGAGATGTATGTTAGTGCACATAATAAAGCATACATGCACAAAATCCCACTTTAGCTATTGCAGGGTTAATAGATATTGGGCTATAGAATGCAGCAAGGCTGAATTTAAGCGAGAGTTGGATGAGGCCTATACCCAAGAGGTTGCAGATATCGCATACTCCTTCCCCTTTCTTAAGGAATTAGGGGACATGCCTAGGTAGTGCATGCTTAGCGATCTTGAGAGATGCAATATTGACAAGTACACGGATGATGATGCAGAAGAAGAGGATGGAGCTACTGTTATGGTGATTAAGCTCTTGTAATAGCCTTTCCAGCCTTCGGAGATTTTTGGCTACGCCCGCATGCTGGAAGGAGATGATGTAAAGATAGATGATCGCATTTCCACCGGATTAGGTATTATAAAGGAAGGGGAATTGTAGCTTAATTGTTTTAGGTTGTAATTTTGGGAGGTTTGCCGATAGAGAATTATTATGTGCTCCTTATTGATGATTCTGTATAATCATGTTATTATGAATTGTGTTGCTTTATCATGTGAATTGAATGTCCAGTTTTACTTATGGTTTATGTTTCTACTATATGGTTGTTTATTTGGAAATTGGTCACGAATCGAACTAAGTATGGTTTTCTATAAGGCATTGTATTATCGAGATGTGTTGTCGGACCTCGTGGTTTGAAACTTGTGGTTGTGCACTTGTATTGCTAGGTGGTGGTTTTCCATGCGCATGCAAAGCCGTGCACAACTACGTTGTTACCTTACCACTGCGGTTTCCGGTGTACACATTCACAAGGTGTATTATTTATTGCTATTGTTAAGGTAAGGTGTTATGCGTGCATTTAAGAGGCAAAGAGATAAGGATCCCCACTTGTGTCACTGGCTGGAAATTGTTCATGCGTATACGAAGCTGTAAGTTATCTTCATGTTCTTGTAGCGGTGTCATTGTAATTGCAGGGTTACATCAGTTTAGGCTTTAGTGGTTTTATGGGCTTACATCTATTTATTTTTTATGGGCCTTAGTTTATATAAGGATGCCACGTAGGTTTAAGACATTATATTTTTTAAAGAATAATTTGGCGTTCCATTTTCCAATATCTACTATTCCACTAGTGGAAACCAGGCCTATTAAAAGTGGTTCCTTTGGATCAGAGAAATCACTTTGGGGGTGACTTCTCTGGTTGTGCCTTTGATCCAATGTGATCAAACGCACCTCAAGGAACCGCCTTATAATGGGTGCAATCAAAGGCAGTTCTCAGCCACCTTTGATTGAACCCAAGAACCGCCTTTAATCAGTTCTAAACTCAAAACAAGTTGTCCGCCACTCGGACTTCATACGCAGTTTTGATTACAGAATGGTTAGTAGTCCCGAGTGTGGAACTGGTAATCCGAGTCTCGGACTACGTGTAATGTTCAGAGTGAGGAACCTCGGTCAGCATAAATAATGTTACGAGCCTGGAACTATGTCTTTCCTTTATAACATGTTCCTTCATCAGGGATCAATTCTGGAAAATTACCAGTATTTATGCGATTAAATAATTTGTTTGTAATATAATTTACGAGTCTAGAACTTATTCAGATGTATTTAGTTCCAAGTGAGGAACTTAATTTTGGGACTTTATAAAATATGGCACTAGGGAAAGAAATTAGTTCCGAATTTGGAACTCAGTCAGATCATATGGTAAAATTTATTTATTTCATTATATACCGGCTTCTCGAAATCCTCATAACACCAGTCCAGATTGTACAAAATACAAGACAATATGACACCAAATATCAAAAATCTATAGACTATGCTAAGAAAGCAACAATCTATACATAGGAGTGGAAGTCACCAGAAATCTATTCCACACAATTATGTCATCAAATATCACATAATTTCCCATTGGGATGCAAAATATAATCGAGCAGGAGCCCACAAGATACCTAGCCAAGCAATTTCTTGCATATTTGATATCATCTTGTTTATACGGCTTGTGATCCTTTAGAAAAATCTGTGAAACCAAAATATATATATATATATATATTTAAAAGAATTGGAACGACATGTTATTCTGATTTAAAATGTTATTGATAGAATAATCTTAGTACTCACTTGTTCGATTTCCAGGTAATCCTCACGCACATGCAGGACACACTCCGCCGCGTAAAGTATTACGTAATAGCCGCATTCCCATATATTTGATTGTTCTTGTACTAAGTATTAAAAGTTATATTAACATGTGTTTTCTTTAAGTAATGTTGTAATATAATTTCTTGATATGAAAAGAGAACCTCACCTTGACTTGTATTACTTCCAAATCCTTACTACCATGCTCCCCAAAGCTTCAAAAGACTCAACCAATATCTTAACGAACGATTCTTACGGTTGATTGTGTAGAGGATCTATCCAGTAAACCTGCTTCTTGTCGGGGACAATAAATACTAATCTCTAATGGTCTCTATAACATATGAGAAAAATATTAACAAATATTTTATTGATTGATTAGCTTAAATGAAGAGACTGTGTATGAAGCACCTTTCAATATATGGTGAGACAAATATTCTTTTTTCCTTCCTTTCAATATTTTTAAATGTTGTTAACTCTCTCATGGATAGTACACCCAATTTCTTGAGTAAACATTGGTCACAAATACCCTATCAAACGCTTGTCCTTTTGGTTAGCAAAAATATACTTGTACCTTTGAAATAAAATTGTATGTCATTCACGATGAAATGAGGAGCAAAAATCTCTATAAAAAATTACACGTATGGAATTGTATATAACTTATAGTAAGTGCAAGGACATTATCATTTGGTTCACTTGTTCACACCTCCAGAGGTCTTCAAAGTCAGTCCATGATGCGATGATTTCTTGCTTTTGACCAAACACACACTCATTACCCGAGAATAGGTAAGTTGAGTTATGTTTGTGTTTAACCATGAAATCATACAAGACCCACACGAAATGTGGTGAATTCTTAATTACTTGTGCTAGGGTGATATGGGGTTTTCCAATCCTTGGCACTTCAACGATGGGGTTAGATTTGGCTGTTGTTGTCTCCTTCTAATGACGATCTTTGATTGGGTCCACATAAATTAGGCGACGATGCCATAGAAGAAACATTCCCCGTCCGGATCCCACTCTTATGTACTCATCTTCCGGAATTGGTAAAAGGGCTTTTAGAACCTTTGGGTTCTCCATTGAAACTCGATAAATCCCATTACCAATTGGTATGGCATAATGATGTCGTATCTATTAGTGTATAATTCCATCGGCAACGTGAAGTAGCCCACCCTTTTCACCTCGATCAATATGTAGCTCACACAAATTCAACATCTAGATTGTGAGGGAGAATAGAAATAAAGTAAAATAACTATGTAGCAAATTTCAAAAAAAATGAAATCATTATTTTCAACTAACCATCTTTTCGGGAAAAACAATGGCTTTGACAATGTCATTTTCCTCATGGGTTGCATGGTCTACAATCGGTTGGTGCCTCATCTCAACCCCTCCCAGTGAATTTCATGATCCTCTAGATTGTGGTGTCCAACCTAGTGTCAAATCATCCAAATTCTTAGGTAATGGGAGCCATGTGTGCTCGACCAACATCTGAATCAACAGATCTTGCTCCTCTATTCACTTGTCTCTATATAGTGTTTCTTGTTGCAACACGTGGGTTCTAGATGGTTTGGCCCCATGGTATGATCAAACTATCCCAAATGTCTCTCTTTGTGACATAAATTATTCCACCCCTCTTACACGACCTGGGTGATTGGGTTTGCCCATAGCCTCACAAAGGATATCGTGCGTACCCGAAGGAATGAATTGACCCTCCAATTAGTTTTTCTTTAGCTTTGCCTAGACATGTGATATAGTGTCATTAGTAGTAAACGAAGGGGAAAACTATCCGAATTCTAATTAGAATTAATATGAAGTCTTACCACTCGTTCACCGACTTCAATAATCGGAGGTTTATCATATCCACCCTTTTTGTTTTGCCGGCTCTTTAAGAAGAGATCACACCTATCGATCTCTTTCATATATATCGGTCTGACAGATGCTCTAGCTTCTTCCTCGCTCATCCCCCCATCCATTGTAGTCTTCACATCAATTTTAAAACATTCTTTGATAAATTCAAGGGCCTCTAATCCATATCCACCCGGCTCTTTCGATGTGGTGTTTTGTTCTTCTTGGCATTAATTTTTTTTCTTCCCCCCTACCCTAGTTTGGGATATGACTGGCATTGTTAAAACTGAAATTAATTTAATATGTAGATGCACATTTAAAAAAATGTTTACTTACATTTTCAACATTTTCCAATGTTCTTCTCTTATGAATTTCTTAACTATCTGGTTGAATATGTGTATATGTCAACCATGGACAATCACCCTTTTCAGAAGAGAATATGTAATCTCTAGACAAGGTGTACTTGTGTTCTCTCCAACTTTTTGACATCATAGCCATAGCTATCTTCTTCAAATCATCCAAATCTGGACAATCGATCTCAAATGGACTCTACAATAATCATGTACAGTCATGATCAAATACACCATCCTCAATTCATTTCTACTGTAGACGAATGGAAAATGGTAAACGCTTAATAAAAGAAATAAATTATACTGCCTTGCATTCCAACCAAAGGACCTCTTTGTATTCTTTAGGGACCTCGTGCCAATTATCGTACTTGATGTCCACCCGTGATCTACCCACTTTCCCCACCCAACTCGACTACTTGGAACTCTCATTGGACAAACACAGTCCAAATTTGTTGAATACTAAAAAAGTTGACTCTTTTCTCGCAATTCTCTGTTCTAAAGTTCTACAATGTGTTCTAGCTATGACGACCTCCTCTTACCCGCCTTCTTCATCATCTTCATCGCCTAATGTATTGGAATGCCCTTCGAGTGAACCCGATGGTTTATCTCGTGTCCTTTTCCATGATAGTAAAGGACCTATGAAATTTTTATTAACACTAACCCTAACCAAAATCCAATAACTATTCTTAAATGGAAAATGAAATTAATAAAATAGTACACTATAGCACGCCAAAGCATATTACATAAGTCGATAAAAAATCCAAATAGATCATAAATGCAAGACATCATACACATATATGTTATGAATAAATTTATTGATATAGTATTCATATGAGCACAGCACCAAGAATCGAACATTTACGTTTTCAACAATAGGTGGTGACTAGATGCTCAAGTGATGTAGTTTTACTACAAATTCAACCATGTCAAAACCCTAACAAAAATCTAAGCTCAAACTATAATGAGTGTTATATGTTGATGGAGAAGGATGTGGTTTTGGATGATTTAGTCAAAAAGTTGAGAATCGTAGAGAGTTTTGTGATTGGTTTTTGAGAAGAAAGTGTTAGGAGGGTTTTGGTGGAGAAAATGGGAGTGAACTCCCGCCTTGGAAAATGTGTATTAAATACCCATTTGAAAATTGCCTTTAATGCTGTCTTTTTTATGTCCCGTAAATCAGTTCCAAACTCGAAACCATGCTCGGTCGAAAGATGTTCCGACTGACAAACTAATTCTTGTGTTTGCAAGATAAGGGAGAAACAGTTCTTGACTCGGAACTGTGTCTTAGTATATAACATAAAAACACTGATCATCGAATCCTATATTTCATTCAACCCTAATCCACAAAATTTTCCCCAATTCCTAAATTTCCAACACCAAAATTACGACCTCGTAACCTCCATTCGATTGGTCCTAGGTATTGTGGCGCTAAATCAGGTAGTGGTGCTAGCATGGCCTTAACATGTAGTCATCGACCAACACAACAGCTCCTCGACAGTTCTACTCGAATCTACAATGGTGCTACAAAACAGAGGTATGTCGCATTCAACCGTAGGAAATACAGTAATCCTAAGGTTATAAATCTATCCAGTGTAGCGCCACCAGGTTCAGGGCATTTTTTGGAAAATTTTAAACCTTCTGGATTTGATAAATTCCTCTCGTTAAATAAGCATGTCCATTACAATGAAGTGCTATAATTTTATGCTAATTTAGGACAAGGTAGAAATAATAAGGACCAAACCATTATCAATGGTGTTAGAATAACCGTTACAAATTTTTCAATCAACGAGGCTCTAGGTTGTGAGTATACGCAATAAATTTGAAACCTATTGAAGAGTGTGGCCCAATTGAAATCTTCCATCAACAACAATGGCCCAGGGTTACAGAGCTTACCCTTTTGTTCCTGGTTGATATGGCTAGAAAGTATTTCCATAGGTTGGGAGTGGGACCGGGGTAAGTAGAGAGCTTTGACGTCGAGGAGTTGTCCGTTGAGAATAGGTTAATCTATTAGTGGATATGCCAGAACGTTCAACCATCAGGGGGTCATTTATGTGAGCCTAAAATAGGGAACCTTATACTTTTTAAATACGTGATGAAGGGTATGACTTCAACCTGGGGTACTCTATTTTAATATACATGTTGAAGGCCGTGCGGGGTAAGAAGAAAGATCTTCCATATGGCGGTTTAATTACGAAATTGATCAAGAAGTGGAAGATTATCCCCGTCAAAAAGCCAATGTGTTTGGAGTACTATGATGAGGCTTGGTTCAAACACAAGCATTTGTGTTTGAACTCTGATGGTGAATTTGTCCACCACAAAGTACCTGGGTCGAATGCAAGGGCAGCAAAGAAAGCCAGAGAAGCGGGGAGGTCTGAGCCGTCTTCGTCTCGTGAGTATTTAAATTTTTATAATTTGTAGTACAATAACTATTTTTAAAAGTGGAGGTTTCTAACCCTATTCTATACATTGCATGTGTTTTGTAGGAAACCAAGGTTCGTGGACATGTACCTTCAAGAGGTATATGAACTTCCTCAAAAGTGATGTTAGTGCCGCTAATGCTGAGCTAGCGGCGGCCGAAGCAAACCAAGACAAGTTCATCAAATGCACCGGCCTCCACATTGAGCTTAGTGATGATGAAAAGAAGCCAAACTTCAAGCCCAACTACTCTGAGGATAATGAGACCAAGGCTGAGAATGGTGGGGATGGAGATGCGGATGATGAGAAGACCGACACCGAGATTGAAGAAATATTAGGTTGATGATCCATATATACTTTGCATGTAGTGTTAAAGGCTTTTGTTGAATTCGATAAATGTTTGTTGACATTTGGTAAACAATAGGTTGGTTTTTGTTGAATTGTTAAAACGTTTTTGATGGTTTGTTTTATGGTTTGGGTTTTATGACAATTTATTAAGTACTAATTTCATGTATGTATGGATTCTCCATGTTTTCCAAAGGAAGTGTTGAGTATTGGTTTTCAGTAAAATGACCATAGTTCAAGATAGAGTTTGGAGGGTGGAACATGTTCTTTTATATGCGACAACAATCCTAGAAGTTGTTCAGATCTCGGAACAACGTGTCAGATTGTAAGTTACGAGCTCGAAACAAGCTTGCTTCAATTAGTGAAAGCACGAAATAACTGTTACAAGATCGGAAAATGGGTTTTGAGCTCTGGTATAAAATCTGGAACCAACCTACCTTTGTTTCAAAAATAGAGTATTCCTTTCATTTGTAGGAAAATTTTGGTTACGAGCTCGGAACAAGCTTAGCCATTAAGTACGATCTTGGAACTAGATCGGGCTATACATGTGAAAGAACAAAATCTTTAGTTACGATCTCTTGAACTTTAGTTCCAAGCTCTGAGGTACAATCTAGAAGCAACCAGTTTAAAAGTGGTGATTTACATTCTAAATGACAGACGGAATCCCGATCGAGGAAATCTAAATCGTGCCTTTGATATACTTGTCCTGATTTAGTTCTAGACTTATAACTAAGTCACTTATATGTAAAAAAATTCCAAATTGGGATTCATTCTCAAATCCCTAATCTTTATTTCCGACCAAGGAACACCAACCCTAGCCCTCATATTCAAATCTACCAGCACGCGGGAAGGAGATCCATCAAATATGTCGTCATCAAATGCAAAGTCCTTCCGTCCCAAGTGTCATTCCAAATCGACGAGAGCGACCCAACCAAATCAACTAGGCTACGATTCAAGGTTTGTTTCCCTTGAAGCTCAAAGTAAGCTTAATGTTTTACGAGAGGGTAGAAAAGTTTTAGATCCTTATGTGATAGACATGAAAGTGTTCAGTACTATATGATTAAAGGATCCGTTAAATATTTCAAGGATCAACATCTTGTTAAGCTCCTTAGTTTGAATCAACCTGCACATTTTGATGATATTTTTCAATTTTATGCGAATTTTCATGAGGCGGATGGTTCGAGTAGTTATTGGTCTAGGGTGAACGTGTTTAATAGTGAGATAAGTCCTTGGATTATCAATTAATTAATCGAATGCCCATATAAGGGTATGAAATATGTTTACCCTCAAGTGGAGGATGGCCCTCTAAATTATGTCTTTCATTGGGGGAATGGCCGCTACTAGATGACTATCCCGGTATCGATCCAATTTCTTGTAGTGTGAAGTACTTCAAACGCAATCCTTACAATCGAGGTAGACCGGAATCATTTGATGTTAAGGAACTAGAGTCCAACCAATGCATTGTCTACGAGATAATAGCTAGGTCTGTAGTATCCGCTCTCGGTCATCTAACCGAACCAAACTACGTAATTCTTATGATGTTCTACTATGTGATTAGGGGGGCCGTAGTTAATCCCGGGATCGCAATTTTCAAGCACATGGTTCATGTAGCTAAAGTGAAGTGAATGATCAAGAATATACCCAATGGAAACTTGATTCTTAAGAATGGTAAAGGGGTTGGACTTTCATAGCGAGGAAAAAGGCTGCAAGTACTTTGACAAGCTATATTTTGAGAAGAAACAATGGATGCTACATGCGAACAAGTGGCATCACAAACCACTTGAAGGTGCCCAGCCTCAAAAGAGAGCAAGGGTTGAAGAAGGTAACTATCTAATCTTTCATAAATATAATTATGTTTGAACTATTGACTTTTATTAATTGTTATATGAAACTCCATTCTAATGCAGAAGAGCTTGGCCCTAGGTTTTTAAAGAGCGTGAAGAACTGCTTCAAATGGTTGCGCGACGAAGTGTGCCAACTATGGGAGTGCATATGGAAGCTAAGAAGAAGTAGTGTGCCTACGAGAAAGCGTTCAAGGAGTCAAAAAAGCCAAAACTGAAAAGATGCATATCCATGTAACTTATTCAAAGGATTCCTACGAGAGAGTGTGCACGAATTATTTTTTTAGCACATAATGTTTATCCGTGTGTACCATCAAACTCAGGGTAAAACAAAGGAAACACTTATTGATTTCCATTTGACCAGAACATGTTCCGAACTCGAAAGTAGATCATATAATCATCCATCAAAAACTTTAAATCCTAGATTCAACAATCAAGACCTCGATTTCCTCTTTTTCTTCACAAACTTCTTCTTGAATTTCCTTCGTATTTTGGAAATATTCCCTTGGGAATCAACCAATATTACCACATCATGATATTACCTTCCCAAATGCATACATGAACTCGTCTCATCTTCTTAATCATTATATCATCTTCATTTGAACTTGTAAAAGCATTTGGACCAGAACAAATGAAATTTTCAAAATTGTTTCCTCCAACAAATGTCCTTTTACCCTCGACAACAATCTCCTACTTGGGATTAACAGGGTCCTTCACATATAAAACTCAATGTGCTTGACCCGCTAATATGAATGGGTCTTCCTTCCAAGCCAACCGACTCCGGTCAATGAGAGTGAATCCCAAGTCTTCAATTCGTTGAACAGTATTTACATCCACCCATTAACACTTGAATAAGGCAACTTGCATTGTCACATAATTGAGCTCCCATATTTCGACTATGGTTCCAAAGTAACATGTATTAGCATAAATTGAATTTTTGTCCCCAGATCTAGCAACATGAAGTGCCTCGAAAACCAGTGAAAACTCCACTATTATGGGAAACACCCTTTTTATCTGTTTATTTGGTAGCAAATGTAAAACCATTAATGTCAAATCCTACATATGAAAGAGCCATTCCAAGAGGTCTACGTGCTAACCACTTGACCATTTCAGGGTGTCTACCCCTGCTAACGTGAGCCCGAAGCCAAGATGTAAATGTTCTAGTGTGTTGTTCGAGAATACGAGTTTCGTTAAATGAAGGATGTGTCTCCCGTATGTCATTCACATGAAGCTCAATGTATGGAAGAAAACCATCAAGGTTTTGAAGTACGTATAAATGAGCAGCACATAAATCCTCTGCACTAGGGCTAACCAGCTTACCTCGTCGAACAACCTGACCATCCAATTACCCCTCGTGTCTAGAAATTGGAACACCAACCAAATCAACCTCCTTCAAATACTCGGTACAAAATATATAGCTACCTCTACCACATACCATTGAACAATACTTGCATCAGACCAATATATGTTCTTCACAAAATGTTTGAATATTCCCATATATCGTTCAAAAGGATACATGCATCTCAAAAAAATAATACTACATAGCTTGATCTCCGAAACCAAATGAATAATCAAATGGACCATGATGTCAAAGAATGATGGTGGAAAGCACATCTCCATTCGGCATGGCACTTCAACAATCATCGCCTGAACCGGTCAAGTTTTGCAACACTGAACTGTTTGGAACAAATTGACTTAGAGAACAAACAAATCTTGGTAATGCATTGTCTTACTTGTGGAGGGAAAGAAGACCTTATCGTAATGGAATTCAATTCCTGCATTAAATTGTGACAATCATGAGACTTAAGACCTGCCAACTTTAACTCCTTCACCGATACACGTGAACTAATGTTAGATGAATATGATGCTAGCACCTTCAAACTACTCAAGGTCTCGCAAAAAACTTTCTTCTCTATATTAGTCATAGACAAACATGCATGTGGGAGACAACACTTATCATCATCCATAACAGGACCCAAAGTCTCTCTAATACCCATACCGACCATGTCAAGCAGGGCTTTCAATCTATCTTTAGTTTTCCACAGGGGTATTCAACAGTGTACTGACCAACGAATGGCACACATTTTTCTCGATGCGCACCACATCAAGACAATGTGTGACATCCAAGTCCTTAAAATAAGGGAGTTTGAAAAAAAATTAAAATTTCTTCCAAATTCCATCTAAAAGAGATTTTTGCTTCTCGTTCCCAAAAACATTTGGGAAATCTTTAACCTTCTCAAAAACATGATGACCCGTCAGTGGTATTGGGGGTGGACGTAACTCAGTGTTCCCATTGAACCACTTCTTCAAAGAACGCCAAGGGTTCCCCTCTGGAAGAAACCTTTTGTGCCCCTGGTAAACAATTTTACAACTGTGCTTAAGTTGAAAAAATGATGTTTCGTTTTCACAGATAAGATATGCATAATGCCCTTTCATTGAATAGCCCGATAAATTTCCATAAGCTGGAAAATCATTTACAATACAGAACAGCAAGCCCTTCAACGTGAACCACTCTCTCTCATAACCATCGTAAGTCCAAACCCCATCATTGAAAAAAGTCACCAAATCATTAATTAGCAGTTCAAGTGTCTCAGCCATCCCTTTGTCGGTTCACCCATATTTTGCCTTCAAATTCATTATCCCCATGTTTGCACTCAAAACAGAATGTTTAGACCCAACATATAGTGCGGTCTTCTTGTCATTGATCAACGCTTCAAGGGCCTCAGGTTTTTTGTGAAATCTCTATCAACATCGTCGACCATCTCATCAAGTCCATCATCTCCACCAAAATATTCTCCTTCATTAGTGTAACATCATCTACAATATCCGTGAGACCCGTCCCGTGCCATATCCAATGAGTATAACTAGTTTGAAAACCACGCATTATAAGATGTTGACGTAATTTCTTTTTCCCAACATATGCATCATTCTTACAATCCTTGCATGGACATCGTGCCAACACCTGGCCATTCTTCGAGGCATGTTTAAAAGCCAAAATAACAAATGATTCAAATAATGGAATGTAATCGGGTGAGTTTCTACAATCGCCACCTATGAGTTCCAATCTATCCATGGCGCTAGGTGCATACGTACCTACATTTTAGTGTGGTTTAAAACATATATATCACACAACATAACCCTAATTAATATCATTTTCATTCCCAATACACCTTCAAGAAAAATAACCCTAATTCAACCCATCCCTAATACAATTTATTTGAATGAATTAAAATGAATTAATCACTTGAACATACTTTCACAAATAATCCCACCAGAATCACAAAGATTTGGTTATGCCTCTTTCCAATGTCTTCTCAATTTTTATTATGAATAGCCCCCGATAAAGTTTTAATACAATCTCAATTTCTTAAGTTCCAAACTCAGAACTAACCTAATGCTATACAGTAAAGATCCAATTCAAGATCCTAACTCGAAAGCTGGATCCGAATAAGTTCCTCATAGAGTTACGATTTTGGGAGTTGTTTCTTGCTTTCGAAAATCCTGAACCACATCAATTCCTTTATCGGAACATGATTCATAGTCTAGTTCTGAGTTTGGAACAACTACATTAGATGTAACTTTAGCACAACCGCCTTTAAATCCCTACAATGGAAGGCGGTTATTTGATAACCACTTTTGAATCTCTACATTGGAAGGCGGTTATTGAATAACCGCCTTCCAACGTTCAAGTGTTTTAACGCATAGGGATAGCATTTTGAAAGGGAGTTTTTTTAGTATTATTTGTGGTTATATAGTTAACGTATTGCATGGTGTAAAATGATTGTTTTAGGTGTGTAGATTGTTCCCAGTTATCATTTGGCTCATCACCGGTTATGTGGTGGTTGAAGTTGGTTGCAGGGTTGTCTCCACTTAGATGAGAATATTATCACCCTATTTTCAATTTAAGAGCGCTAAATTATACCGCCAGTGATTTTTATATGTTATATAATTTTTCTGTATAATTTCATAATGTATTTTTTTTTATTTCCGAAATCTTAATGTCTTATGGCAGGAATGGTGAATGGGATTAGCGAATTCAAAGGGGAGGGGGATGATGATTCTATGACATCATCTTAGAAACCTATCGAGGGGGTACGAGGAAAAACTAACATGGGATTCGCAACCCAATATGCTCCAGAGTGTGGCCATGAGAAGAATAAGCGTTGTGCATGGTAGATATGAACGAATTTGTCATCTATAGTTTTCATAAGTGGTTCGATATATCGGCGAAGTGAATTGTTATTCTTCTTGGAAAATCCTTCCACCAATGTGGGATGGTGTTGTTCCAAGCTAGAGGCACTAGTTATAGAAAATGGAAAGGGATGAATAATCCTTCATTCTATTTTCCTTAAAGCCATATAGGGCCTGACTATTCTAGAATTGAGGGTCTATATGTTTTTGGAAATGAACAGGTTGTATTGTGTGATGATAACACTTGTTGTAAGTGTAACGACTTTTAGTGGAGAGTAAGTTAAGCCTTTGTTTTAATTCCAGTGATGTATTTTCGATTATACTGGTGCAATTCCACTAAAATGCATTTCTCTATACTGCTAGCAAGCCTATTTCTGTGTCTAAGTGAATTCTTATTACTAAGTCCTCTACCATGGAGATATATTTCTACAATTCTGAGTAATTTATAGAATCTTGTGAGGTTGTTGGTGCGCTTTACGTACCTTTATGTGAATGTACCTTAATTAAAGTGATGTTTTCTGGCAATGGCGTTGGCGATATTTCCTTGATTGTGGTTGGTTTTTTTATTTTCTTCTTTTCTTTGTCCAGCTCTCCTCTAAAGGGTTGTGAGTTTTTCGTTTTGGCTTGTTTCATCAGGTTGGTGTTCTTCATCTGTCATTTTCAAGTGCTAGGATTCCTTGTTTCCAGAGTAGTTCCCCATTATTATGGTCATTCCTTTTCTTCGGTTGCATACTTGTATGTCATCACTCTCTTTGGGTTATTTCTCATGTCTATTTTATTTTATGCATGATACCTAGATTGGTTTCTAACTGCCCTAGGGTTCTATCAAAACCTAGAAAGAAAATAATATATCAATCCCCACAGTCGTCACCACTGATGTTGGGATTCCTTCCAAATAGAGATAAACCATAAGGCCATTATGCATGCTCCACTTGCCAAGTACCCACAAGGAATTTACCGGGGTAATTCCCGTGGAGAAACTCTGATGCCCAATTCAGGTTAAGGAAATATCCGGTGTGCTGTGTTCAGAGACTTACCTCCCTAGTTTGAGTTTCACTTCTCTTCTTATAGGTCCCTCGATCGATTATCGTTGCCTGCGTTATTTGCTCATCTTGTGCTAGATCATGGGCTTAGAGGGGAACATTGTGGTAGTGGTGTTTCTGCGCTTTCTACTTGAGGTAATTTCTTGTGAGCAGACTTGATTAGGTTTGCTTCCTTACTCAAAGCGAATTGGTTGTAGCGAACTGGTCTTGCGCGGGTTAGGTATATACACTAGTGTAGGAAGGGGTCACTAAAGGTTGTTTTATTATACTAGAGAATGAATATTTCAAGTGTCTTTTTTGCCTCCACCTTTAATCGTTGTATGATTAAAGATGGTTGAAAAAGTTCCTTTAATTGGACCCAAATTAAGTTCTGAATTCAACTCTTCCATCAAAGGTTCTAAAAAAAGTTGGCGACCTTCAAGTGAAGCACAATAAATACAGAATATGGAGCATCCACATACAATAATATTCAATAGTAATCTAAAAAAATTCAAACATACAATAATCTTCACCCTCCGGATAACATCGACAGTTTGGATGCCAGAGCTTTCTCAGGTCGCGCACCACCGTTCAGATGATACCAGACGTCAAGGCTTTCTCAGGTCGCAGACGACATCAACTTCACGGTGGAGACAAAGCTAAGGAAGAGGCATATCGATAAGGAGTGGCGGGTGGTGATGAAGAAAGGGCGGCGCATGGGTGGTGGTGAAAAGGAGACACCAGCAGTGGTGGATCTGGGTGGTAAATAGAGAAGAAAAAACTAAAGAAGGAGAAATGGTTGAGTCGGCTCTTGTTAAAAAAAAAAGACATTAAGGAAGAAAATAATGATGAGTTAGGCTATATATACTTAGGCCAAATAGTCCAAAAAAGGCAGTCCACTAAAGACGGTTCTTCAACAGATCTATGTTTAACTGACGTGCATCTAAGGAAGTTTTTAAGGAATTTCCATTAATCAATTTTGAACCGCCTTTAAAATGAATGAGGACCTTGGGATAGTAGTTCCGAATTCGGAACCACCCCACGAAGGCGGTTCTTAATATAAAAAAAATACATTTGACTGGTTCCTAGAATAGGTCATTCTCCACTATTAATACCACTAAGCTTGAGAAGACTTTGTACTAAAAAAACTTCAGAGAAAAGTGCATATTTAACACTACATAATTTACAAGAATGCAAATATAACCTTTTGATAATTAAAAGTACAAATATAACCCTAGATAGTAAGTATAAGTGTAAATGTACCCACTTCGACAGATCTAGGCTAAAATTCAGTTAAAAGACTATTTTACACTTCAAAATAATTTTTTTAAAACAAAAAATATCTAAAATATCTAAAATGCCCCCTCAACCTTAATTTTCCATACTCCCCTCTCGTTCTCTTTCTTTCCTTCTCCACCTATTCATTCCGATTCTCTCCTCTGAATATGTTTTCTTTCCAATTTCAATTCACACAAAAAGTCATCAACAACAACTGCTCCAAAATTCCCCCAACCACTTGAATTTAGACAGAATCCGTTAGTTTATACAACATGGCCAGATTGCAGAGTTCTGAGATTTCGTTCAGAAGATCGGGTTCCTCGGGGCTGGTATGGAACGACAAGCTCTTCTCCAGCGAATTGAAGAAGCTCGAGACCGGCGGTATCGCAGTCACCGGCTAAAACAACAAGGATGATGATTCAGGATTGCGGGTACAAGGCGATTCAGGTTTGCGGGTACAAGGCAATTCAGGTCTGCGCATACAAGGCGATTTGGGTAGATCCGGCATATGATCCGCCGAATCCACGGGTCTGCAACTGCTTGTATGGGAAGCCGGCGTTGAAATCGCACAAGATAATTCTTCCCATTTTTTGGCTACCGTATAGAAGAAGTGAACTAATTCTTCTCATATTTTTTAAACCTCAAAAAAAGGATATATACCAATATAATTCTATATACTTGATTAAGTGTCAATATAATTCTCAGATAATTTTTTGTGTAAAATTAACCCTAACTAGTTAATGAAAGTGCCAATATAAGCCTATGCTCTGATTTCCGGCATTGAGCTATATAAATTGACCAGAATGCCCTTAGGAAAAAACTGAAAATTCATTTCCCATTTTACCCTTTTCCTCCTCCTTCATTCCCAAATCCGTCCATTTCCGATCTGATGGAGGCTAGTTCATATTTCTAACAGCGTGGTACGTATCATATGTTGCATGTATTTTGTAGGCAACCAAAGTTCGTGGATGAGTACTTTCAAGAGGTACATGAACTTCATCAAAAGTGATGTTAGTGCCGCTAATGCAGAGCTAACGGCAGCCGAAGCAAACCACAACAAGTTCATCAAATCCACCGGCCTCCACATTGAGCTTAGTGATGATGAAAAGAATCCAAATTTCAAGCCCAACTACTCTAAGGATGATGAGACCGAGGGATTTTGAAAGCGATTTTTTTTTGTATTGTTTGTGGGTATATTGTTAACGTATTGCATGGTGTAAAATGATTATTTTAGGTGTGAAGATTGTTCCCACTTAGATGGGGGTATTATCACCCTATTTTCAATTTAAGAGCGTTAAACTATACCGCTAGTGATTTTTTTTATATTATATAAGTTTTCTCTATAATTTCATAATGTATTATTTTTTTATTTGTGGAATCTTAATGTCTTATGGCAGGATTGGTGAATGGGTTTAGCGAATGCAAAGGGGAGGGGGTGATGGTGCTATGACATCATCTCAGAAACCTATCGAGCGGGTACGAGGAAGAAATAACATGGGATTCGTGACCCAAGTATTCTATAGAGTGTGGCCAGGAGAAGAATAACCATTGTGCAGGTGGTAGATATGAACAAATCTTCCGTCTGTAGTTTGCATAAGTGGTTTGATGTATTGGTGAAGCGATCTCGTAATTCTGCTTGGAACGTCCTTCCACCAACATGGGATGGTGGTGTTCCTGGCTAGAGACACTAGTTATAGAAAATGGAAAGGGATGAATAATCTTTCATGCAATTTCCCTTAAAGCCATATAGGGCCTAACTATTGTAGAATTGAGGTCTATATGTTTTTGGAAATGAACACGTTGTATTATGTGATGATAATACTTGTTTTGAGTGTAACAAATTTTAGTGAAGATTTAATGATCCATTGGCCTTGTAAGTTAAGCCTTTGTTTTAATTCCTGTGTTATATTATCGATTATGCTGGTGCAATACCAGTTAAATGTATTTCTCTGTACTGCTAGCAAGCCTAATTCTATGTCTAAGTGAAGTCTTATTAATACGTCATCTACCATGGAGATATATTTCTTCAATTCTGAGTAATTTATTGAATCATACGAGGTTGTTGGTGTTCTTTACGTACCTTTATGTGAACGTACCTTAATTAAAGTGTTGTTGTCTTGTACTGGCGTTGGCACGATATTGCTTTGGTTGTGGTTGATTTTTTTTTTCTTCTTTTCTTTGTCATGCTCTCCTCTAAAGGGTTGTGGGTTTTTCTTTTTGGCTTGTTTCATCAAGTTGCTGTCCATGTTCTATCATTTTCAAGTGTGGGATTCCTTGTCTCCAGAGTAGTTCCCCATTATTATGGTAATTCCTTTCTTCAGTTGCATACTTGCATGCCATCACTTTCTTTGGGTTATTTCTCGTGTCAATTTTATTTTATGCATGATACCTGGATTAGTTTCTAAGTGCCCTAGGGCTCTATCAAAACCTAGAAAGAAAATAAAATATCAATCCCCACAGTCATCGCCACTGATCTGGGGATTCCTCCCAAATAGAGATAAACCATAAGGCCATTTGGCATGCTCCACTCGCCAAGTACCCACAAGAAATTTACCGGGGTAATCCCCGTGGAGAAACTCTGATGCCCAATTCAGGTTAAGGAAATTCTCTATGTTGTGTTCAGGGACTTACCTCCCCAGTCTGAGTTTCACTTCTCTTCTTATAGCTCCCTCGATCATATCACCGTTGCCTGCGTTATTTGCTCTTCTTGTGCTAGATCATGGGCTTAGTGGGGCACGTTGTGGTAGTGGTGTTTCTACGCATTCTACTAGAGGTAATTTCTTGTGAGCAGACTTGATTAGGATTTCTTCCTTACTCAAAGCGAACTGGTTGTAGCGAACTGGTATTGCGCAGGTTAGGTATACACTAGTGTAGGAAGGGGTCCCTAAAGGTTGTTTTATTATACTAGAGAATGAAGATTTCAAGTGTCTTATTTGGCTCCGCCTTGAAGGCAGTTGAAAATTGCCTTTAATTGGACCAGAATTAGGTTATGAATTTGGAACTTTCATCAAAGGTTCTAGAAAAAAGTTGGCGACATTCAAGTGAAGCACAATAAATACATAATAGGGAGCATCAACATACAATAATATTCTAAAGTATTCTAAAAAACTTCAAACATACAATAATCTTCACCCTTCGGACGACATCGACAGTTTGGACGCCAGAGCTTTCCCAGGTCGTGCACGACCGTTCAGACGATACCAGACGGCAAGGCTTTCTTAGGTCGCAGACGGCATCGGCTTCACGATGGAGACAAATCTGAAGAAGAGGCATATCGGAGTGGCGGGTGATGATGAAGAAAGGGTGGCAAGCGGGTGGTGGTGAAAAAGAGAGAGCAGCGGTGGTGGATCTGAGTGGTAAATGGAGAAGTAGAAAAAACTAAAGAAGGAGAAATGATTGAGTCGGTTCTTGTTAGGAAAAAAACATTAAGGATGAAAATAAATATGCCTTAGGCTATATATACTTGGGCCAAATAGTCCAAAAAAGGCAGCCTATTAAAGACGGTTCTTGAATAGATCTGTGTTTAACCGACGTGCATTCCAGGCAGTTCTTAAGGAATTTCCTTTAATCGATTTTGAACCACCTTTAAAATGAATGAGTCACTTAGGATAGTAGTTCCGAATTTGGAACCACCCCACTAAGGCGGTTCCTAAAAAAATATTAGAGAAACCACCTTTGATTAGTTCCTAGAGTAGGTCATTCTCCACTATTAATACCACCAAACTTGAGAGGACTTTGTACTAAAAAAACTTTTGAGATAAGTGCCTATATAACTCTACCTAATTCACATAAGTGTAAATATAACATTTTGATAATTAAAAATACAAACATAACCCTAGATAGTAAATATAAGTACAAATGTACCTATTTCAGCAGATTTAAGCTAGAGTTCAGTGAAAAGACTATTGTATCATTCAAAATATATTTTTTTAAAAACAAAAAAATATAAAATGTCTATGATGCCCCTAAACCCTAATTTTCCATATTCCTCTCCCGTTCTCTTTCTTTCATTCTCCACCGATTCATTCTGATTCTCTCATTTGGATATGTTTTCTTTCCAATTTCAATTCACACAAAAAGTCATTAACAACAATTGCACCAAAATTCCCCCAATCACTTGAATTTAGACAGAATCCGTTAGTTTATACAACATGGCCAGATTGCAGAGTTCGGAGATTTCGTTCAGAATATCGGGTTCCTCGGGGCTGGTATGGGATGAAAAGCTCTTCTCCAGCGAAATGAAGAAGCTCGAAACGGGCGGAATCGCAGTCACCGGCGGAAACAAGAAGGAAGACGATTCAGGCTTGCGTGAGCATGGCAATTCAGGTCTGCGCGTACAAGGCTATTTGGGTCGATCCGGCATATGATCCGCCGTATTCCCCGGTCTGCAACTGCTTGTTCGGGAGAATCGGCGTCGACATCGCACAAGATAATCCTTCCCCTTTTTTGGCTACCGTATAGAAGTATAGAACTAATTCTTCCCATTTTTAGGCTCAGTTTTAATTGGCGAGAGTGTATTAAAGTGCGTCTTCTAATACATCAACTTAAAGCTATAGTTTTTTGTCTTAATTTCCATGTTTGTTAGCGATTGGTAGAGGAGGTGGCATGGTGGAGCGGTGGTGGAGGAGGTGGTGGAGGAGGTGGCATGGTGGAGCCGTGGAGGAGGAGGTGGCAGCAGAGGTGGTGGAGCAGTGATGGTGGTGGTAAAACAGTGGCAGGGCAAAAGGCATTTTTATCTTTCAAAATCTTTATTTGGTTCAATGAGCATTTTGGTCATTTTCGGTCGGTCAATGGTTGGAAATGACCAATCAATGCTAGAATATAGTATTTAGGATTATATTTACATTTTTATTAAATAGTTAGGGTTGCTTTTGTATTTTAAATTATTTCAGGATTATATGTGCACTTAGTAAAATATGGGAAAGTCTCCGAAAATGCGGCATTTCCATAAACTTATGGACAGTTCTCAGGGGCATTTGCCTTAAATGTTGTCATTTTTTTATAAAATTTAAATATTACATTTTATAAGTTCAAACAAGTAATAATATGTATTTGAAGGTGAAAATATAAAAATATATGATATAAAAAATATTTTCAAATTTTTTAAAATTTGTATGCAATTTAAGAAATGCAGTGTATAAGGTAAGAAATAAGTGGCATGTCCATAAGCTTATGGACAGGCCGCCTGTCAGAAAAATATATATTGTTATATTTTTATATATCCCTAAACTTTAATATGCCAAGCATGAATTGGCAAGGAAAGAATCCCACTATTGGGATTCTATATATCTTGCAAGCTTCCACTTTTATATACCTGCAATGAGTATTGAGAAGATTTCCTGTGAGACTCATTAACAGCTAGAACAATCGTAAAAAAAATTTATTTTTAAAGTTGAATTATAATTACACATATATTGAATTCATTTTAAAATGTTTTCATATGAGATGGTCTTCTGTGAGGTAGCCTAATTTTTAATTAGGGGTCTTTTTATAACTCTAACAATATTCTAGATCCAGAGACCTATATCTAATTATTTTACAGAGACCTATCGCTAATAACTTTCCAACAATTTTTTCGTCCAATATCTTTCCATCATTTTACCGCTACCTGAAATTTGCAAAAAAATATTCAAAAAAAATCAGATTTTTTTAATGCCAAAAATCAATTAAAAAATACAGCAAAAAACCGCATCAACCTCAAGAGAAAATAGCAGAACATCAAAAAAAAATATAAAACATAAACTAAAAAACTGCAGCAAAAACAAAAAAATAAAAATATATTTATATATATGTATTTATATATATATATATATAAATAAATCAAATAAAAAACATATAAATTGGAAAAATGTCGACTACGCTAACAAAAAATAAACTGAAAATCATAAAAACGTTTAAAAAGCTAAATTATCATTTTATTTTAAAAAAACTACAAACATCAATTTCTAACAAACAACGATTGAAGTACTTTCAAGTTATAAAATAAACACCTACAACCTACATTTGAAACACTAACAAAAAATGAAAAACGTCAACGTAAGAAAAAAACACTACAAAAAATCAACCATGTCATAAAAAACGGTACAACATCAACTCCATACAAGCAACAAGTGAAGAACATACAAGCTATAAAATAAGCACCTACAAACCTACATTTGAAGCACTAACAAGAAAATTTTAAAAAAACTTCAACGTAAAGAGAAAAGCACTACAAAAAATAAACCATGTCATCAAAAAGTTACAAACATTAACTCCTAATAAGCAACGATTGAAATACTTACAAGCAACGATTGAAACACTTACAAGTTATAAAATAAGCACATACAACCTACATTTGAATCACTAACAAAAAATAAAAAATGTCAACATAAGGGGAAAATACTATGAAAAATCAACCATATCAACAAAAAAGATACAAACATCAAACCCTATCACCTAAAACTCAACTAGAAAATGAAAAAAAATAAATAAACATGAGAGAAAACAAACTAAAAACATCAACAAAAAACCTACCATACCTCAAAAGTATAAATTATTCACTCTAAAAATAAAAAAACATCAACAATTTTTTATAAAAAAAAAATCTACAAACATCAACTCCTAACACTTGAACCTCATATGGAAAAGGAAAAACATCAACATAAGAAAAGAGACATTACAAACATCAACTCTTATTACCAAAACCTCAGGCAGAAAATGAAAAACATCAAGAAAATAGAAAAAATAAAACTACCAATATCAATCCATATCACAAAATAATAAACTATAAAACATCAACTTATATCAATCAAACTTCAAGTGAATAATGGAAAACATCAAAACTAAAGAAAAAAAGCTACAAACATCAACAAAAAATCTACAGTACCTCAAGAATAAATATTCACATCAAGAAAATAGAAAAAAAAATAAAAATATGAATCCATATCACCCAAAAAAACTATAAAACATCAACGTATATCAATCAAACCTCACCTGAATAATGGAAAGCATCAAAACAAAAGAAAAAAAAGTTACAAACACCAACAAAAAATCTACAGTACCTCAAAATTAAATATTCTTCAATAAAAATAACCTAGTGGGATTTGAACCCAAGATACCAACCTCAAAATCTAGACTAATAACCACTAGGCCAAAGATTTATTACTAAACATATATTCAGTCAAATACTATTAAACATCATCATTTACCTTAATAACATAAATTCATCAAAAAGAATGTTACAAATGAGAATAGAACACGAGACCATAACCTCAATGGCCAAAGTACTAACCACTGGACCAAAGATTATTATTGTTCATTCTCTCAGTAAAAAAAATATAAACCTCAGCATAAATTTGAATGAAAATATCACATCAACACATAATCTTCGACATCAACATCAACAAATCACATCATCTTTGACATCAGCATAAACAAATCACAGATGAATGGAGGTTTAGATTCAAAAGCATCAACACATTCAGTATGGAAACTTAGAGTAGCTGAGGTTTACTGGCGGCGTGGAGAGATTTACCGGCGGGTGACCTTCTTCTTCGATGCGGCACGTGCATCTCACGCTCAACCTTCTTCTCCAATTGGCGCGTGAATCTGACCGGTTACCACACGCAAAGGCGGAGCATCATCGAAGCGGAGGTAGCATCGAATCAAAGAATCTCACGCGTGGTGACATCTCTATAAATTCCTTTGTGGCAACTCTACAAATCCTTCCTCGGAAGCATCTCTGTAAATCCTCATTTGTGCGATGTTGTCTGCAAATCAAACTTTGTGTGGCGGAGCACAATCGTCGGCGAAGCGGTTACTCGATCAACGTCGTAGATACCTGTAATATGATACTGGAGAGACTTCAATTTGTGTGACGGAATATCGGAGATGAATCGGAAACTGCCAGAGCTACCTGTAAATTGGAGATCGTCGGAGACTTCAATCTGTGCAATGTGAAGCTTATATTCTCTGGCGCGATGTTCAGCGTGCGATGTCCGACGAGGAAAGAGATGAGATTCTCTAGAGGAGCGGTGGCAGTTAGCAGCGGCACGAAGACGGTTGGCGCGGCAGTTGCAGTCCAATCGGAGGAGAATTTCGATGGGAAAAGAAAATGAAAATTACAAAAATTCTAATTTTTTGTTACTCCCTCCATCCCAGGTTAAACTGCACACTTTCTATTTTGGTTTGTCCTTATCTAAATTGCACAAGATCAACTTTTACCATTTTTGGCCAAGTTGACTTGTAGTGAAAAGATGAAATTGCCCCCAAGTCAATAGATATTTACCGCCTTAATGGCTGATTAATTATGGTTGGAGGCGTGTTTTTGATCTCCATTTAATGGCCTTAGTTTTTGGGCTAGAGGCGTACGAATTCATTTTGAAAAAATGAACCCACGCCTGACAGCATCACATGCACTTCCATTACTGCTCTTTCACTCTTCCCGTTGCTCCATTATTGCTCTCAACCATCAGGAACTCTCCATTATCATTCTCAGCCATCTGAGACCTCTCATTTATTCGATAACGCTCCTCTCAATTCTCTTCCAATCCCTCAAACCCTAGTCGGTCCTCTCCCATTTTCTTTCCTTTTTTACCCAATTTTGCCTCTGTTTCTATTCATCTTGCTGTAATTCTACTTTTTCTTCACTATTTGGTGTTGATCGATTAGGTTTTAATCATTTTTTTATGTTGGGTTTCGTAAACGAGAGGAAATTTTTAAGATCTGTTGTTTTTCATTCTATGAAGTGGGTTTTGTCTTTTATTTTTGTGTTGTTCTTCATATGTTTGTGTTCGTGGATTAGGGTTTCAGTGATTTTTACTCTTGATTTTGCTTACTAATTCAAATGGCATCTCAGATATGTGGTTTCTGTTTCCAAAATTTTGGTTTAAGAAGATTTTTCTAATTAGGGGTTTTTCAAATTTTACCTAAATCGAACTTCGCTACTATTTTTCACAAAGCATGAGTAGAGGTCGATTGTGTCATGCGTGATTTTGTCTGGTGTTGATGTTTTAAAGTTAGATTTAAGGGTACACTGTCCATTTCCTAGCTGTAATCTTTGAGATTTGTTAGGGTTTCTGTATGGTAACTCCATTTTTCTAGTCAAATATGTTTTAATCCCCGTATTTGACGTTCTACAGTTGTGCATGTTCACGTCTATTCTGGGATCTACTATTTTCCCCATACATTTCATGGTATATGTGTGCTCCGTTGTAGATCTATGAAACTTGGATACATTTCAGTACTACTCTATTTCAGATCTGTGTTTTTTGCACAATAATTGCTATGAAATTGTTATTAGCATGTTCGCTCATTGTAGTTTCTGAGTCTTTGTAGTTGTCATCAGTCTGTGTTCTCCTATATTCAGCAATTTTTGTCAATAGCCTCTGAGTTTGTAGCCTCTATTCTCTTCTGTTGATCAGTCGTTGTTCGACATTGTTCATTAATTTCTCTTCAGTTGTCAATAGCCTCTTCCCTCTGTTTTTGCATTTGGAAATGGCACATAGGGACAGGGATTTAGAGGGGTTGGAACTTTTAGACCACAGCCAACCCTTGAATGATGTTAACTCTAACGCACTAACAGTTCCCAGTCCTACTCTCAGCCCCAATTTTATTAAATCACAACCCTCACTGGAACGTGTTCAGGAAAAAGCTCCATTATCTTGGACCGATTCTGAAACATGTTCGGAGGACTGGTCCATAGCTAAGCATTTCAGTCCAGTTAATTTATCACACATGTACTGGACTGAGTCACAGCCCCTATCTGATGAAGAATTAGATTATGTGCATTCCATTTTGGAGTTACGGTCCCAGCCAGACCCAGAATCTAATTATGAGTTACTTTATGCTGAGTCACAGCCCCATTTGGATCCCAGTCCTGCATCTGGGAATCCAAACCTGAGTTACATTCCCTCTCAGGTAGTGACTCAGAGTCTGATTCGGAGTTTGACCCACATCCCTCTGTTTACTTCAAAGGAAATGAGTTTCCCAAGTATGGGGAACCAGGTTTCTTTGAAACAGATGCAGCTTTATACCCCGGTAATTGGCCTAAGCCTTAACCACCCGAAACACCATGGATTAGGCAAAACATTGCAACATCATCCGTGCGACTTGAAATGTATGCCATGGTGGAGAGGGCCAAAAAGTATTTGGCAGATACTGGGCCTGATTCCGCAAAGAATGGGAAAAAATGATCGTGGAATCAGGTTGTCTTGCCAGTTCCATCACCGCAATCAGGTTGTGTCTCTCATGTTTCCTTATTTTGTATCTGTTTCATGAATCATTATGCTTAATTCGTTTGTTTTGGTGTGCAGGATGTTGATGTTTGTTGGCAGCAATTATGTTTTATACTAAATAACTAAATATGCAGCCTTGGTTATGTGTGTTTATTTTGCACTTAACCTGACTTGGCATGTTTCTCATTCAACTATGCAGCCTTGCTTATGTGTGTTTATTTTGCACTTAACCTGGCTTGGCATTTTCTGATTTAGCTATGCAGTCTTGCTTATGTGTGTTTTATTTGCACTGAACCTGGCTTAGCATGTTTCTGGTTTGGGGCTGTGAATGGAGCAATAACATGTGATTCTTTCTGATAAGTCATAGTTTGCATGTGAAATTTGAGTCTCGTATGTTATGCTTGTCCCTTATTGATGATGAAGCTGTGATGAATGAATATTACATGTAGTTATGCTTATTAGTCTATGAACTGATCTGAAACTTGGCGGGGCATGATAATGAATATAAACAACGCTAAAATTGTTTGAGTTTGTGATCCTACCTAGTTGATAGCCACCTATGATGACATTAATTATAATTAAACTCTTAGGGTGCAACCATGTTTTGTTAAAAACATTAGGATGGCAGCCTATGATGTATGTCCCACGTTTGTGCCTTACCTGCCATTGTCTGTTACTTCTAGACATGCTCCATTTTTTGTCTCGCATCATCATTAGTCTTTTAAATAAAGCTTGCATTCAAAAGGGATTTCAGCCATCTAAGCTTTTACAAGGTTTCCCTTTAAACATAATACATTGTATGTTTACTCTAGAACTAATTCTAGAAGCACAACCCTACAAAAATAAGATGAACCTACCTTCATTCAGCTAGTCCATACTTAGGATCAAATCCCTAACATTACCGGTCCTACCAATCCCAATGAGATGTTGTAAACAGCTCCTTACCAGCTCTGAATCCACAATTAGGTTTTTTGGAAGTAATCCCAACCTCCTTAGACGATCTTTTCCCATATGTGGCAGTTTGAATTCATTCCCACCCCTGCACTCCATGATTTCTACCATGACAAATTGTAAACTCAGGAAAATTTTGTCAATAACTTTAGGGTCCTCTCTTTCGAAAGCATCATTCACCGCATTTAATAAACCCTCTTGTGTTGTACTAGGGTTATGGTATTGGAGGCTTTGTATTGAGGCAAAAAATTCTAAGTCCAGAATGTTTAGGTCGGGTGACTTGGTAGATTGACACACTAATTAGATACGAAACCCATCTGAGGTGGCTGTAGCTAAAAATTCAGGGTCATTAGCATAAATCTAGGATGATGCATTGTCTTATTGTATGAATATCTGTTTACTTGCCCAAGGTGGCCATTTTTCTTTTATGGCTGGTATGAGTTCATAAATCAGTTTCTGCCTAATGGTGTCTCCATTAATTGACTGAATGGGTGTTAGAACTAGTGTACCCTTTGGCCTATTCACTGTTGTGTACTTCGTTGCTATGTACTCCATATATGGAAAGATCCCTATTTTACCATCTAAAAGGACATTACCATGCATATCTATTACTGGTTTACACACAGCACACATAAACATTAGATTCGGAATGTAATGCTTACTTTGAATAACTCTGTATGGTTCTGGTTCATTAGGGGCTAGAACAAACCTGGTTGTTGCCTCGGTGATGTAGAACCACTTTTCGTTAATGTGGATGACATTATGCATGTCCTTGAACATCATGTTGCATTCCATCTTGGTTAGGCACCATTCCAACCTTGCTTCCTTGCATGCTTGTGTCAAGCATGGATGAACAGTGTTGGTGTGGCTCCATATTTTTTTGTTTGCTATTGCTCTTTGGATTGTGCTCTTACCCACGTGTAAACCTGATGATGTGCTCCTACAGGTTCGCCTATCCCTCAATGGCAATGCCATTAAGGCTTCGAGATCGATCGGCTTCTTGTTTGGGCCACAACGCCCGTGTCTTCTTAAGCGGGCGTTCACTGGTTCACCATTAAACAGTTGTTGCTTCACTCGTGACCAAACTATGTTGATGGTTCTAATTAACACAACCCACCTTTCAGCTGCCTCAACTTGTAAACTGTGTTTTATTTGCCCATTTTTTATGTATTGGAGAAGAAAATGGGCAACATGTTGCCTTTGCTCATCTGTCAAATTTCTACCCAACATCACACCCTCAAGCTCAAGGTTGAAAAAATAGAAGAATGGGGTTAGGATCCTGGCCAGTTCTTCAAGAACTGGCCAAAGGTTTTTCTGAGAGCTATATTTTGAGTTTATTAGGGTTTGAAATGTATGGTGCATTAAATGATGTATATATAGGACTTAGTCTCTATTTTGGAGCAGTTGTGCAGTAGAAAAAAAATTGCATTTTGGCTCCAAAATTTAAAAATTTTGGAGCCAAAGAATAGTTTTGGTGGGAATTTTTAGTCCTCAAATTTTTTTTGTTTAAGCATGTTTTAAGGGTTTCGAGCAGTACTGTTCATACAGTACTTTCACCAATTCCGAGGCTGCCAAATGCAATTTCTGTCAATCAAATCAGTAACATTTCTACTAATCATTTTTGCCCCCAAAATTTCTCTCTCTGCAAATTAACTAGGGACAGAGAGAAATATATATAGTATTTTCATAATTGCACAGTAGATCCCTGAATTTATTAGCATGTTTTAAGAAAAATCCCACACCAAATTACAGATTTATATTAATTGCATAATAGGGTCTGCATAAAGTAAAACCTTGTGTTCATAATTATAGGTGGCTCATTATAATAATTAAAAATAAATATTAAATCATCCTCTTAATTAATCATCAAATGCCCTGTTTAACGATTAATCGGTGTAAAACACGAGACTTTACGATGAGAATTACACATTTATAACAAGTCGGAAATTGTAATCTTAGGAACTTAGTCAAAATTAGTTTAAATGGACAGGTTATCTGTAACAGTAGGTGCCTAGGTAGTTAGTTGAGGTTCAAAGATAATTGAAAAAATAAATTTATATTATAGAAATACTCAAGAGAAAGAATGCATAAAAATAGTAGAGCAGCATGAAATCAAATTAAGCAATTAATGACATACTGTGGAACAAAACTGAAACCAGAAACTCAGTCTTACACTTGAAAGGGCAAAGCCTTGCGTGCATGCCCTAAACTTTATTATAAGGAAAATTACTTAGAAAATTACTAAAGCACACAACTTATTTAATCTCGGTCAATTAATTAGTTAATGACCCTGCAGTTCTTTCTAATCTCTCCATTAGAACCCGTAAGAGGGCTAATGTTACCCATTTTGATCATCGCAGCAACAAAGTCCATCCTAAAAGTAGCCTCATTGTTGCTGTAAGTTCTTACCAAAGCATCTCGAGAGCCGCCATTAAAGAGTTCTTGGTCGGAATGAAGAAGCCCCTTCTGAGCCACAAGGTTCTTGTAGTATTGGCTATCAAACTTAATCGGGGTTTGATCTAGTGGTGCCAAATTGCTATTGCTACCGGAAACTGGGCATTTGGCCTGGTTTGCATTAGCAAAAGCATTGTTGATGTTGGTGTCGTTGTAGATGTGTGATCTGAAGGTAACACATTGGGCTTGGCCGATGGTGTGACCACCTGAGAGCGCGGTCATGTCTTGAGCGTTTAGGCCCTTGGCGCTAAACATGGAGATGAGAGTTGAAAGTGATGAGGCTGGCCCGGGGATTTGGGTGTTTGCATTGCTTAGGCTTGCTATTCTTGCATCCCTCCTGCCTAGGGGTACTGCCCATGTTGGTCCTCCAAGCTACGCAAAAATATTTCAACACCGTCATTCGAGTGATACATTTGCTTTTGGCCAACCTTTTTGTGCAACTTTATGCGGCAAAGAAAATATGTGAAAATTGGATATTTTGGAAAAGCAATTAATCCAGTTTGAAAGTTGTTAAAATTAAAGAGTTCATATTGTAAAAATTTTATCATATATTTTTTACCATTTTAGATAATTTTTAAATTCTGTGAATGGAAAAGGAAATTGTGACATTTTATATGGAGAAGAGGGAGTATATTCTAAGATTATTAAGAAAATGAAAAGGAACTTATGCACTATATTGACATTAAATAATGCAAACATATTTTATTATTAACCGGAGAAAAAGATGGAGGTAAGAAGAACGTACGACTTAACCGGATATCCTAATATTAACGTTCAAAGAAGAATGAGAGGATAATATCATTGGTTATTTCAACAGATTAGGTAACCAAAACCTTAGTCAAAGGACAAGCTTTTATTAGTTTCTTTTCACGCAAATGCATGCACGCATTGTCGTAGAAAAATCATCAACTACTAATAAAGGGACTGAAAACCATCGGAGATTTGACTTACCAAGACGACTCCATCTCTAGTTGCAAGAGCTAGGATATCAGCACAAGAAACTGTAGCTTTACAAGCAGCTTCAACCTTAGTTTTAATGGCGTCAATCACATCGAACCCTCTTGCTGAATTTCTGTTAGGGCCTGCATTCTTTTCGCTTTGAATCGACGACGAATCATCCAGCAACAAGCTCGCATCACAGCCCTATAAGGAAACCAATTAATAGACCGTGTTAATTGTTGGAAAATTATGGTTAAAAGACTGAAATTCTTCACCATTCCGACATCATTTTGAGTGAGACCTGAACTAATTTGGGATCGGTCTATACTTCAACATTAATATGGTATGAATACATTTTTCTGAACAAATAACTGCAAAAGTGAATAATCTAGTTTTCGTAAGAGATTTGCATTTTTCATTACTCACATTTACAAAGCAATCGTGGAAGAAGAGACGAAGGATAGAGGCACCCATTCTTCTCTCCTTGCTAACAGCTGCTGCCATGGCGTTGCGCACAACTGTTTGGAGATTTGGGCAAGTTTTAGCATAGAAATTAGTAGAGAGTTGTGCGTTTGAGGAAGAAACTAGAAATGAAGCCATCAGAATAGCGAAAAAGTATGCCAATCTTGATGCGCCAGCCATGGCTACAAAAGTATAATTGGTTCTTGATTGGATATTTGGTTTGGTTCATTGAATTGCATGGCATCTCACCCTATTTATAGGCTCACAACCAAATGTTGAACATTGATTAGTATTACTATGATACTACAAAATGGAATATGTTCTGCTTGCATTATATTTTCAACACGAGGGTACCTACGGTAATTAAGCGCTGTCTTTTCTCGAAGGATATTTGAAGAAAATTTTACTGTGGCTATAGTAGTGTGTGCGAGATGTATGGGTGGAATGCGTTCTCATAAATTTCACCTTTTTTATTTTTGCATGGCTGAACGAGTACGTATTTACCAAATGCATCTTTATGAATTCACCATTTTTTCCTCACCAATATTCCAATTTTTTTACGCAATTTGTTGAGGACGCATTCGACAAATGCGTCCTCCAAATATTCTGCATGTTTTAATCTAATTTGTAAGAGGACGCATTGGGCGAAAAATATTACTTTAAGAGGTAATAAATCTAAATTAGTTAATTAAATTTTTAGTAGTGAATAAAATAAAATATTAATAAATGTTATTACTTATTTTAAATTGTGATAAATAATTATTTATTTAGTTGGCACATTTCCTATTTTTATCAACATTTTTTCAATTTCTCTACTCATCTTCTACATTCAATTTCATCAACCAATTTTCTTCACCTAAATTCAAGGTGCCATAAATAGAAAAATGGAGGGAGTATTAAAAAAATGGAATAGATATTCGATTTCGATTATATATCACTCTCGAATTCTACGTTTAATTAATTCCATTTAAAAATTTAAACATAAAAGTCATACTTAAAAATAAAGTAATGAAATATTTTAAAATTCAAAAAAATGAAATAGTATAAATTATTCTATAAATTATTCATATATAAAAATAGAAATAGACATTCGACTTCAATCATATATCACTCAAACTCTACGTTTATTTTCTTCCATTTAAAACTTTAAATATAAAAGTCATAGGTAATTAAATATTTTAAAATTCAAAAGGAATGGAAAAGTATAATTAGTCATTTTAATTTTAAATTAATTATAACTTAAAGTATTATTTTTCACAATTTTATATACTACTTATTCATATTTATTTTATAAAAATAGTTTATACCCATGCGATGCACAATTTAAAATAAGTAATCACATTTATTAATATTTTATTTTATTTACTACTTAAAATTTACTTAACTAATTTAGATTAATTATAACTTAAAGTATTATTTTTCATAATTTTATATACTACTTATATTTATTTGTAAAACTAGTTTATACCATGTGATTCACAATTTAAAATAATTAATAAAATTTATTAATATTTTATTTTATTTACTACTAAAAATTTGAATATAATTTAATTTACTATTTGTTGATAAAAATAATATAATTTTGAATTGATAATGTATTTATAAGGATAAAAGATATGTATAGAAATATTTTTTATTATATACCGTATATTGATAAGATTATGAAATACATATATATATATATATATATATATATATATATATATATATAATTAATCAATAATTACATTAATTCTTTTTGTAAAATTGTATTTTTAAAAATTAAATATTAAAAGTATTATTAATTAGAAGTACTGAAAATATCTCTTTTATAAATATGGAATTCTTTGTTTATAATATCATCTCATCTAAATTCATCAAAATGAAAAAGAGTGATAATTTTAATTAAAATATTTATTTTTAAATTATTTGTTTAAAAAGTAAAAAACATGCACAATGAGGCGTGAAAGAATGCGTCCTTAAGCGTGAAAAAAATAAATAAATGGAAGATGACGCATTCGGAGAATGCGTCCTCTACAAAGTGCCAATTTCTAAAGGCACAGCAGTTTCATCCAAATTTGGTGGATGTTGCACAGTGAAAGAAAGCACTCGGGTATTTTCCACTTTTGCTTTAATAAACCATGTTATTTTGAAATTATAGCAAACACCTTATTTCAATCTATTTTTATGTTCGGTCTATGTCCCAGTTCAAGTTACAATTTAACAATTCATTTAGTCAAAAATTTAAACTTTAACCCTAAAATTGAATTGGCATATAAGTTTAAATACAATTGTGTGATACAAAATTGTTAGATTCGTTATAACATATATTTTTAAAATATCAAATTTTCACTAGTTTTAATTATCTTTAATAAATAATATTAAGGATTAAACATATTTCAAGTCCAAGGGGTGAAACACCTAGACAAGCTGAGACATATGATTTGGGGCAAGTGAATGTAGAGCAACGTTTAGTTTGAGAGGATTTTTATAAACCTACTACCCTCCTGTGGTAACATGCATGAACCATCTATTGGAAGTCTGATGTTGTTCTTTTACATTAGAGAGAAGAAGCTCATCAACCTGCGTGTTTACAATTTTGTCGTATATGTTGAAAGCTTCATGGATTAGTAAGAAAGAGTTACCATGTGGAGGAATGATTACATCAATGATTAGAAAGTGTGGAGTGGCCCATGTTGATTATCCTTTATGATTGGAATTTGTAGGTGAAGGGAGAGGAGTCGTTCGGAAGATTGAGAAATTGTTCGCTTCCTTTACAGTACAAATGGAGTTGGCAAGGTAAAAACTAGCAGAGTTGAAGATGGATGGTTAGAATACTTTCATGGGAAGGGAGTTCATGTTGAACCTAGCGATGACAACGATGAATTTGATTATGAGACAATTCTGGACTCCGATGCAAAAGATAGTGATTCACATGAGCTCCCCTCCCTCCGGTTGTTGCTTCTCCCATACTCTCCTTAGAAACTTCAATTTGAGTGGATTCAAATAGCTAATTGTTTCCTTTTGCTTGTCATTCCAAATATTTTCTTTGAAACTTTTACCTTTCTTGTACCAATATAGTAAAATACTTATTTGTGTGAAGTTCATTTAACGTTGTATGAATTGGTTTATCCATTACTAATGGTCAAACATGGCCTGGCCTAATGCATAGTAACTTTGAGTTAGCGAAAGTGGACACAATTTGCGACAGATGTTCTAAAATAGAAATGATTCACGGAAGTTCATCTATGCTAAAACAATAACTAATTCCTAATACGAGAATGGATTCAAAATTCATACCATAGCATATGTAAAAACCAAATTCAATTAAAATTCATAATTTAAATGTTCTAAAATTGGAACCTAGAGATGGGAATAAAATAAGGTGGAATACCGACTTCAAAAATCCTTTATATAAACTTTGCGAACATCTTTTTGGTGTTGGGAGATTACCAGGTTTTCATTATATCCAAACACGACGACCATCAGTGGGCTATAGGGTATCCCATCCTGGAATAATAAAGAATCATTTGCATTTGAAATACTTGAAATTTTATTTATTGGTCAGGATCGGGAAATTGTTTATACAAGTACCAAGTATATTTATTCTTCATAATCTTTGGTTTGAACAAGGTCACCATGTTTGAGTTTAAAGTATCTAACGAACGTAGACCAAACGATTGTAACCCATTCTCCTGGGTTGTCCCATCCTAAGACGAAGAACAAATTCAACGCTTCTTAGGAATCTGTCAGCTGCCTAAATCCGCTTGTCATCGATAAAATACTCGGAGTACCTCTGCATAGATGGGCGGGACTTGCACTCATCTTCATCCCTAAAAAATACAACCATGTGGATCAACGTTGATCCGAGTCCATAATATTTAGGTTTTTTTATTTGACGAGTATCAACACCTGCGATGAATAACAATTTAATTTAAAAACCAAATTGTCATCATCCAAAACTTTGTAAACTATGTTTTAAAACGTCATAAGGATCTTCCTGTGTGAAATGTGGGATCTATCCATAATATTTCCGTCGAGTGAATGGAAGTTAGTAAGTAATACTCTCTCTGTCCATAATTATTGGCTTATTTACTTTTTCACGATATTCAATGATCATGTTTGACTGTCAATATCTCTAGCTGCATATAATATTTTCGTGTAAAAAAATTAATATTTAGAATATAGATGTTAAGACGAATCTAACAATATCTCACATTAAATATTTATTATGCATATATTAGTTTATATTTAAAGTCAAAGTTTATCAAAAGTGACTTTGAATAAGTAAATAGGCCAATAATCTTGGGACAGAGGGAGTATATTTTAAGAGTGTTGAATGAGAAAGAGGTATTCAGAGAAATCTTGGTATATGTTTCAATTAATGGCAGTCTCTTCATAAAATTGTTCACACGTGACTTTTTGAAATTCTGATGGCCGTTACAATTTTGGAACTCATTCACTAATCAAAAGGTGGGAATTGGGAATGGGGCCTCTTTGTTGTAAATAAGAATGCCACGGAGATTCTTAGGGCGGAGAATCTTAGGTGTCTTTACAAACACATCTGATATCGTTAAATGAGTCAGATGTAATTTTGACAATTTTGACAATACTTGCAATATTGGAACACATGTATGAAATTAGGTTTAATGGTACCAGATATGGTTTCGTTATTGGAAACGTGTGTGCCTTACATAAACTCAAGGAGAAACCGTCGCCTGCCAAACATAAAAATCATAACCAAACCAACCCCATGTAATTGAACCATCAGTTGTCCACAATAACCTTCTAATTACACCACAGATAACTTCAAAGATAGGAAATAGCTTCACATTCAACAAAACTATCAAAAGTTTTTGGAGGACGAATCAGACGACGAGGAGAAGGAATTAAATGTGTTCGACTGCTCATTGTTTTCACCAAATAACGTGAGTTTAGGTACAATGATTATGTTCATTCTGCTAAGAAGTTGGATTCTTATGGTGTTGAAAAAATGACATGATTAGGTTAGGCCTGACTGATGTGATTTGTAAATCTGTACAAAAATGTTGTAAGAAACTATTGTGTATGACTGATCTAGTGTATTTTGATGAAATTTGTCAATTCTATGCAAATTTGACTGAGGGGAAAGGTGGTTCGTATAGTACCAAGGTCAACGGTTGAGACATTGTAGTTAGCTCTGGGACCATTAATGCATTGTTGGGTGTTAACTACAAAAGTCCCAATGACATCTACCCAGTGAATTTGGATTGCCCCCTCAACATATACCATGCCAATAAGTGGTCGGATGTTAACCCACCATTATTAGATCGTGTAACATTGGGTATTTTGTTTTGTTCGTGCGGAGGATGATTTGGATAAGGTCGAGTTGAGTCCTATAAGTTGAACTTCATGATGATTGAAGAAAGGATCATTTAAGAGATAATTGCAAGAAGTATTATAACAGTAGGAGGCCACATCTCGGAACTAAAGGCCACAACTATAACGTTGTTCTAAAACGCTATATAAGGGACAAATATAATTCAGGGGTACACTATATCGCACCACATGATCATATTAGTGGTGAACTTCAAGAAGCGTGTAACTAGACTTATGAAAATCTCATTTTTAGGATACTGAAAAATCATAACGGGACCATCATGTTAAGGATTCAGGAGGTGTCGTGCAAGGTGTACGGGAAGGAGTATTTTGAAAACAAGAGGTGGATATATATAAACAACGGAAATGGGTGCATACAATAAAGAATGACAATAGCAAGAGGCCACGTAACGCCGATCTAGGTTTCTACATGTAAAATCCTTAATATTATTATTCATGATAAACTAATTTAATGCAACTTATTATTTTATTCATGTTATCTAACCGGCACTAGGATGAGCCTATTAATGAGGGTGTACGATAGAATGAACACCAAAGTGAAGGAAGTGATTTAGATCCAGAGGACATTTGTCTCGTTTAGAAGGAACTAAATGCAAATAAGGAAAATGAGGGTAGGCATCTTTCGACCGCCAAGAGAATGATCTCCTTCTAGATTGACATGCACATGTCTTGTACCATTATTGACAAATAATGTTTGAATTTGAATAATTTGGATTTACATATTGATTTATCTGTTTCCAAATTTTTTTATTCCATTGGCATATTTAGAATGATTTGGCGTGACATGTATGAAAATTTTGGAATACCATGTTTTCCTATATTTGTTCCGTTTTTGGAACTTTGACCATTCTACTAGATCCAAATTTATTTTGAAACCAAAATTGTTTCTGTTTTACGGCCATTGGAGAATTAAAAAATGAAAAATTACTGAGAATTGATCAGATATATCTTCTGATATCAGAAGACATGTTCCAATGTCGGGAGTCTCATACTATATTTGTTCCTAAACATTGCAACTCAATTTTTCCTTCTGAACCGAACTCAAGAGACCAGCTGCACAAATTCGAGGGGTTTTCCGATATCGTAAATGAATGGCGCATTTACAAATAATTGTACTACCCTCGTTCTGGTATCTAAACAAGGCAAGATCAACAACGATGCACTTTCAGTAACTTTGAAACACAAGATGATTGATGATTAAATTATCACCAACGTTGTTTCATGGTGTTTCCGTGGTGGGTACTACTGAACACTACTACAAATTGAAGTTATCAAAATACTTTTCTTGCGACACTTATGAAAATGTTACAATAGTTTATAAAGTGTTATTATATATATGCTCAACTTAGTATTATTAGCACATAAAGCAACACTTTTAGAGTATTACATTATCCTTAGTTTGTAGTAGTGAAATCACAAACATCGTTGAAAATAATTATGGGTCAAAATGGAGTTCCAAATTTGAAATTATGCAAGGATGACAATTCCAAGAAAAATATCCACTACCGCCATGCAATGTAGCCACTAATGACTACCTCTACATTAGTGTCGAACCCTACATGGATCAAACTTATATTCATTTACTAGATCTGTAAATGATAGTGTTGAAAAATAAAAGAGTGAGTATCCTGACAGACGGCCTGTCCATAAGCTTATGGACAAGATAGGAACCAATTTGCAATTATAAAAAAATTCGCAGTCATAAGGTTTATGCAGGGTAAATTATCATCTGCCTCCTCTTTATCCTCAAGTCACCGGAGCTGATTCCTCATAGATCATCGTCGTTACCAGAGCTGATTCCTCATAGATCATCGTCGTTACCAGAGCTGATTCCTCCTCTTCTGGTGCCAACTCCATGGCCAACACTCCCCAGAGCATCAAGATTATGCTTCAGGTTATTCTGATTTTTTCTTGCTTTAATGTGCTTTCATTGCCAGAAGAACCCCAGATCGGGAATGTGTTTCTTTCTGTGCTGAAATCATGCCTGCATTAGAGGGACTTAAAGCTGGGAAAGAGTGTTCGCGCGTGTGTGATCAGGCTCGGCCTGGATATCAATCTTTTCACTGTGAATACGCTCATGAACATGAATGCTAAGATGGTGTTTGATGAAAGTCCTGACAGAAGCGTGGATGTATGTGATGATGATTGTGTTTGGAAAGTGTTTGAAACAGTGCCGGTGCGCGATGTTATATCGCGAAACACTGTTATCGGAGGACATTTATAGGAGGTGGAAAGAAGCTGTGGGGATGTTGAGGGAAATGGGGAATGTTGAGTTGAAGTCGGACTCGCTCTCGAGTGTTCTTCCTGTTGTAGCTTGGTTTGTCGATGGTGTGAGCTAACTAATTACCTATGGCTTGAGATTTGCTCGACTCTTGGAGAAAACATCTGGCATAAACTGATTGTTGAATTGATGCAAACATGTTATTTCCTAAACATGGTAAAGTGAATCAATCCTCATTCTGCTTCCAGGCTGCACTCAATAGGTATATGTTGTCTTCATAGTTCCTTTCATACAAAATTAAATCGGTTCAGGATAACATAACTTAGTGCTAGTCAATAGTTGGTGTCTTTTCCATACCTTCAAGTTCCCATTGTTGTTTTTAATGTTTCTTCTCTTTTATGCTCCGCTAATGTTCCCAAACTGTTCATGTCTTTAAGCTGATTACCTCCTGTTGTGATAGAACTGAATGAGAAGACGAGATCCATGTTGAAACTGATCGAAGAAGATGCATATTCCTTCGCCCAACGAGCAGAGATGTACTACAAGAAGAGATCTCAGCTCATCAACATGGTAGAATATTTTTACAGAACACATCGATACTTATCCTAACGCTACGATCTCCACAGGCCCGATTCTGGAAAACCTGGTCTCGTAACATCGCCATGGGAATCACCATTATCAGCCACCAAGAAGAACTCGAGTTCCACGAAGAAATCATATGACAGCTGTTCTGAAACCTACGAATCACCATTGTCTTTGGCCAAATGTGGCAAACACGAGAAGGAGAGATGATTTGACAATTATTCTGAAACCTATGGATTGCCATTGTCTGAGGCCAAATGTGATAAAACAACATTAATGAAATATTTGCCTGAGTTCTAACATTCATCGTTTATGTTTGCTTTATGAAGCTAGAGGTATGAAGAGCGAAGCGCTCAAGTTCTTTAAAACTGCATTGGACATGGAACCTAACCATGTTCCGAGTCTGATATCCGTGGCCATTATGTTGCAAGAATTGGGAGGGCAGACGACGCCAGTGTGAAGAGCTTTATGTCTGATGCTCTTCGGCTGGATAGAACAAACCCTTCAGCTTGGAACAAACCCTTCAGCCTGGAACAAACCCGATTGCTTCGAGGCAGCTGCTCTTCTACAGGAAACAACATCAGTGGAGCCTTTCAGATGAACCTGATGCCTTACTGTACTCATTTGTACAGAAAACATTGCATTAAGTTACTAAAAAAGGTTTGTAAATAACACTTTATACACTTTACCATCTTCTCGGCAATAAGTTACTTTTTATTATTTCCTGTCAACCTCCTGTGCTATTTTGAAGAATAGGTGTGCTGGAGTACAGAAAATTCCAAGCAATGCTAGGCCAAATCCTAAACATGATGGGTCTATTGATTGTAATTAGGAGATACGAAGCTCTCTGTAAAGGTTCTTCTTATTACTACTGGATGGTATCCATTATAAGTTTTAGGAATAACCATAACCTTACACTGGGTCTTTCGAATTATTGTTGAATACCACGATAGGCATCTTTGCCATCTCCCATGGAGTATGTAAACTTTTTGGTTACTCCATTGTGTATAATCTTGTTAATTTGTGGAATTGGTAAACATACATATGCAGTGTTTAACTAAAAAAATGAAGAATAAAAAACAAATGTAAATAAAAAGTCATAAACAGTACAACTAATAAGTACACATTGAATATTAAGTAGTGCTACAGATAAATAAACAAACACAGTTCTTAATTCAAAATGATAATCAATAACAAGTGAAAACCAAAGGTCATACACACCTAATACTAACAAATGCAACATATAAATAAACAAATGCAGTTCCTAATTCAAAATGAACAATCAATAACAAATGAAAATAAATAAGCATACACAGTACATCTAACTAGTACATACTGAATACTACAAATTCAATATCTAAGTATACATATGCAACATATAACTAAAAATGAACAATCAACAAAAAAAATGAAGATAAAAAGTCATACACAGTACAATTAAAACTAACTAGTACACATTTATACTAACAAATTCATTATCTAAGTATACATGTGCAACATATAACTAAAAATGAACAATCAACAACAAATGAAAACAAAAAGGCATTCACATTACAACTACAACTAATTAGTACACAATGATATTAACAAATGCAATATTTAAGTATACATATGCAACATTTAACTAAAATTATACAATCAACAATAAATGAAAATAAAAAGTCATTCACAGACAAGTACAAGTACACACTAAATCCTAACAAATGCAATATCTTAGTATACATATTCAACATTTGACTTAAAATGAACAATTAACAACAAATGAAAATAAAAAGTCATTCACAGTACGACTACAAGTACACACTAAAAACTAACAAATGCATTATCTAAGTATACATATGCAAAATTTAACTAAAAATGAACAATCAACGACAAATGAAATAAAAAAGGCATTCACAGTACAACTACAACTAATTAGTACATATTTTATACTAACAAATGCAATATCTAAGTATACATATGCAACATATAACTAAAAATGAACAATCAACAAAATGAAGATAAAAAGCCAGACACAGTACAATTACAACTAATTAGTACATATTTATACTTACAAATTCAATATCTAAGTATACATATGCAACATATAACTAAAAATGAACAATCAACAACAAATGAAAACAAAAAGACATTCATAATACAACTACAAGTACACTCTAATTACTAACAAACGCAACATATAAGTGAACAAATGTTATTTCTAATTCAAAATGAACAATCAACAACATATGAAAACAAAAAAGACGTACACAGCACAACAAACTAGTACACACTGAATCTTAACAAATGCAATATATAACTAAACAAATGCAATTTTTAATTTAAAATGAACAATCAACTACAAATGGAAAAGAAAAATTCAAACTCATTACAACAAATTTGTACACAATGAATACTAAATAATGCAACATATAACTAAACAATTGCAGTTCCTAATTCAAAACGAACAATAAAAAATAAATGAAAAGAAAATGTCATACACAATAAACTAACTATATATTACACACTAAGTATTAACAATTGCAACATATAACTAAACACATGCATACTATAATGTCTCAATCACCGTACATCGACATCTCAGTCTCGTCGGAATAAGCCTTCTCAATCTCGTTGAACAGAATAACTGCATATGGCCTTCTGTGAACAGTCTCTGTCAGCTGGCCTCTTTCTTCGTATACTAAATAGCTAGGTGGGGCTCCTATGAGCCTTGAAACTGTATGCTTCTCCATGTACTCACTCATGTCTATTCTCACGAGTGCTTCCTCGGTATTGAACATATAGGCTGCCAGATTCTTTTGAATTTCTGTCTTGCCAACACCTGTTGAACCAATGAACATGAAACTCACAATAGGCCGATTGAGATTTGAAAGGCCAGTGCGAGATCTTTGATACATATTAAACTGCAGGCTCTTGACCAACGACTCTTTTGTTGAGATCTTCCTCTAAATGCAATAGCTTCTCCCTCTCGGATTGCTTTAACTTGGGCAATAGTCTCCCCGTTCATTTATTGAAAATCTCTGCAATATCGTCACCTGTAACTTCTTCTCCAAGTATGAACTTTCCTGACTCCATATACTCGTCTAGTTATTTTTCTGTAACTTCAAGTTGGCGTTGCAAAGAATATAGACTCCCATACTTGAGTTTAGTAGCACGATTGAGATCATGATCCCAATCGTAATGAATGGAATTACAAACCTGAAGAAGCGGCGGCATTGGGGGAGCGGGGGTGATCTCCGTTCTTCTTCTTCTTCTTCTTGGAAACTCCGCCGCCCTTGACATCGAGAGCCTTGCCCTTGAGCTTAAGCTTCCTGCACACCACATTCTCATACGCATCCGACATCTTTTCCGATCAATGCACCCAAATCTCAACCTATGTATAGATTTGGGGGAAAACGAAAAAGCATTACCTTATGCTGAACAAATTCATATTAGATTTTTTAGGCAGGGCGGGGCGGGTCATGGTTTTGGGCCCAACGTAACCCATAAATCTAAAATTTTATTAATTTCAATCAGGTCTCTGGCTTGTCCATAAGTTTATGGACATGCCGCATTTTCTGAACTTACCCAAAATAGAAGGTTAGGTTCCATTCTCATTGATCCACTACTTTTTTTTTCTTTTTTCATTTAATTATTTTCTTTTTTTCCATTCATTTGCATAATAGAAAGTCTTATTTTAGACCGTGTAATCGTGAAATTGGGTCATTTTATAAGTAGTGTAACTAATGAAGTGATTTAATGTTTATTTCTATTTAATGCAACGAGATTCCTATAGTTTTAAAAAAATAATATATATATATATATATATATATATATATATATATATTAATCTGACCCTAAAAATTATTGAAATGAGATTATTTTTATGATTAGTTTAACCATAACAAAATATTTCCTCTTTCCATAAACTATGGTGTATTAAAGCACATGGTATACTTTGTGGTCGATTTAGAAATAGAAAACAACTGCTAGTTAGTTAGTTTTTTTAAAAAAAAACTGCTAGTTAGTTGTTAATTGCTATATGTTCTATTTTGATGATTCACTAGTTAATTCATTAGTTCTTTACTGTAATTTACCTTTAAAATTTACTTAATGTATGAAGTCTCACGAAAAAAGCCATATTTATTTTTTAAAAGTTAAATTTCATAATTAATTTTCTACTTGGGGTCCCAAATATAAATAAATTTATTTATTGTAAAAATATCATGTAATATATTGTTAGATTTATGTTAACCTATATTTTTTAGAGAGAAAGTCTCAGGAAATGTGGTATTTTCATAAGGTTATAGACAATCCACGAGGACTTTTACCATAAATGTTGTAATTTATTTTATAAAATTTAAATATTGCATTTTATAAATTAAAATAAGAAATAATATGTATTCGAAGGTGAAAATATAAAAATATATGATATAAAAAATATTTTCAAAAGTTCTAAATTTTGTATGTAATTTAACAAATGCAGTATATTAGGTAAGAAATAAGTGGGTCGTCTGTCAGAAGACCTACTCTTTTCTACATATCTATTTTTTATGCGAAATTATTGTATGTAGCTAGAGATATTGACGAAAACATGATCTTTAAACACCGTCAAAAAATGAACATGTCATTTTTTGTATGACGGAGGAAGTATTAGTTATTTAATAAAAATAAAAAAAAGTAAAAGTTAATTCAAAAGTTATTCCCACAATTTTTTTTTGTTTTTTAGGAAATGAAGTCAAAATTTAATTATTTATTAATTTTTTAATCAGACTAATACAAAATCAAAAGTTGAAATACTCAATCCCTTTCATCATGTTTGACATCAAAATTTGTTTCTTTTACAAGTTGAAATGTGGAATTGAGTAAAAAGAGTAAAAACTTTAATGAGTTATACAAAATGATTCATTTTTTGTGATTAAAAGAAATATGACAAACATGAGAAAAACATTTTTAAAAGTGTGTCAAATTTAAAAATTTACGGGAAGTAATAGAAAACCATTAAAAATTTGAGTAACAGACATCCGCATAGTGAAGCATATGCCTTTATATACTGACTTCAGATTATATGCATGTGAATTAAGTACTAGGAGAATGTGGCCTACACGCTGCAATGCCGATTCATAATCAAGGCACAAAAGTCAGTGCATGTTTGCTTTTGATCAATATCAGCTCCAAGCTTTATATACATGCATGCATGGAATTATAGATTAATCAATTCTAATTCCACTTTCTCATCCTCCTCTACAGGCGAGGCCACCTACTCCAACAGCTCATTAGGTAGGAGGTTTCACTGCAAAGTGAGCTAGACAGTTCTACTCCCTGTGATTTATTAACACCAGTTTCCAATAAAATACCCTCTCCGTCCCAATTGAATTTACACTCTTACTTTTTTAATATTATTCTCTATCAAAGTTTAATCACATATTTGAATAGTTATATAAATTACAATATTATTGTATATGATATTGTTCAATTCGTCGTAACAAGTAGTTTCTTAATATCAACTTTTTTATATGCCATTATTATATGAAGGAACTAAGGGTAATGATCTGTGTTTTTATTTATGGCCTCAGGGTCCATTATATAGTAGTACAAAATACCTATACAAGCTAGGAAAAAGAAATATAATATAATTACAATTACAAGTAATATTTATATTCCTTAACACCCTCCCTCAAGTTGGAGCATGAAGATCAGAAATTCCCAACTTGCCAAGTAATGAATGAAACTGGTTACGTCCGAGAGCTTTGGTAAACAAGTCCGCTGGTTTATCTGTAGTGCAGATATGATGAGTAACTATAGTACCAGACTGCACAAGATCCCGGACAAAATGAAGATTAATTTCAATATGCTTCATACGTTCATGGAACACTGATTTGCTGCAATATGAAGAGCAGAATGACTGTCACAAAACAAACGCATAGGAGCAGTGCTCAACCCCAAAGTCTTTCAGTAAAGACCTAAACCATAACAACTCACAACATGTAACAGCCATAGCACGATACTCCGCTTCAGCAGAAGACCGAGAAACTGTAGGTTGCTTCTTGGTCTTCCAAGAAACTGGAGAATCACCTATCATCACAAAGTAACCGAAAAGAGAACGCCGGGTAATAGGGCAAGCAGCTCAATCAGAATCACAGTAAGCAGTTAAATGTAACGCACTACTGAAACAGAGAAATCAACCCTGACCAGGATGACTCTTCAAGTAGTGGAACACACGAACTGTAGCTAGCCAGTGAGTAACACAAGGGGACTTCATGAATTGAGCAAGTGTGTGAACCGAATAACTAAGCTCAGGATGTGTGATGGTAAGGTATATCAGGCGCCCAACCAGTCACCTGTATTGCTCAGGATCATGGTAAAGCGGGCCATCAACACGCGCCAGATCGTGTTGTTGCTCCATTGGAAAGTCAGTCGGTTTAGAGGCAGACAAACCTGTATCAGATAAAATGTCCAAGGCATATTTCCTTTGCGAAAGAAACATCCCCTTCGATCTTCTAGCAATCTCTATGCCTAAGAAATACTTAAGTAAACCAAGATCTTTCATATGGAAACAAGAACTCAAGTATTTCTTAAACTAAAAAATGAGCGCATAAGAGCTTCTAGCAATGACCATATCATCCACGTCAACTAGAACATGCAAAGAAACCGATCTACGAGAAAAGACAAACAAAGAGTAGTCTGCCTTACTCTGAACAAAACCAAATGCTCGTAAAGCCTGAGCCAATTTGGAAAACCAATTTCTAGGAGCGTGACACAGACCGTAAAGATATTTCTAAAGGCGATATACCTGACCATAGAGTGCGGCATAGCCTGGTGGGAGTCGCATAAAAACCTCTTCATACAAATCACCATGCAGGAAAGCATTATTGACATCTATCTGAAGCAGTTCCTAACCACGAATGACCGCAACAGATAAGAATAGGCGAACATAACTCATCTTTGCAACCGGAGAAAATGTCTCAGTGTAATTAATCCCCTCAACCTGGTGATTCCCGAGAACCACTAGACGCGCCTTATGACGTTCAATAGTACTATCTGACTTAAAATTCGTCCGGTAAACCCATTGGCAACCAATCACATTCTTATCCAGAGGCAGAGAGGCCAAAGTCCAAGTCTGATTGCGCTAAAGCGCAGTAAGATCTTCAGTCATAGCATCTCGCCAATAGTATGCTGTGATGCCTCAGAATGAGTGGTGAGATATGCACTAGACGTTACTGCACCCAAAAATCTAAAATGCATACTAGAAAAATTATCACAATTGGCATAATCAGTAAGAGGATAGAGAACACCTGAGGATCATGACGGCGCATGAGTGAACATAGTAGTAAGAGGGGGGTCTTTAATAGTAAGAGCACATGTGTATTCATCACAATCATAATCTTCCAAATAAGGAGGAGGTCGGCGATGACAAACACTCTGTCTGATAGGAGGCAACTCAGTGGCAGGAGGAGATGTCGAAACAACCGGTGAAACAGGAGGCAAAGCTGACAGAAGCAAACGACGAGTGGAAGTAGTCGGGGCCGAAGACACCGCATTGGACGGCAGAGTAGAAGGAGTCACCGTAGCTGGCGGTGCGTGAGGTGCATGATCGTCGGTTGCCGGTGTCATCCCTGGCGGTGCATCGTCAGGCCGGACTGTCAAGGATTGCCGGTGATATGGGTCGGTTGCAGAACTAGAGAGACGACCACTGGTATAGGAACGGTGGCATCCAGTGGTAGGGGTACAACGATGGTTGGCAGGACCGGTGATGCCGCGATCTGGGCATGTGACTCTGGCGGTGGTGGAAGTGATGCCGACGGTGAGGTGGTAGTGCTGCCAGGATCTACGGAAGAGGCTGATTTTGGAGTTGCTGCATACGGGAACTGGTCTTCAAAAACAATCGACATCTCGTCTGTTAAAGATGGCGCAAGATTCCAGGTGAAAATGACGATAGCCTCTCTTTCCTACAGGATAACCAAGAAACAGTCATCGTCGAGTTCTTGGTGCAAACTTGTTGCGGTATCCGGGAACGTGAGCAGTAAAACACAAGCATCGAAATACCTTTAAAGCTGAGCAGTTTGGAACATGTCCATATAGAATCTCAAAGGGAGTGCGACCATTGAGATGTTTTGGCAGTGTTCGGTTAATCAGATAAGCAACAGTAAGAATACATTCTCCTTAAAACTCAATTGGAACACTGGCTTGAAACCGTAAGGCACATGCCACATTGAGTAAATGGTGATGCTTTTGTTCAACTCTACCATTCTGCTGCGGTGTATCAACCATAGATGTCTCAAAAATGATCCTATATGCTGCAAAATGAGATCTTAAAGGCAAAAATCCAGTCCCCTTGTCAGCCCAGACACGTAATATAGTTCGGCCCTATTAATTCTTGACCAGAGCACAAAATTTCAAAATTCTAGAAGCTACTTTTGACTTAGCCACTAATAAATAAACCCAAACAACTCGGGAATAATCATCAACTATTGTAAAAAAATAAAATGCACCACTAGAAGATGGTATTCTATAAGGACCCCAAACATCACAATGTACTAATTCAAATAATGCAGTAGCATTTGTAGAACTCAATGGAAAACTATGTCTAGTCTGTTTTTCTCCATTACATACAGAGCAAGGTATATTAGTATTATTTTTGCTAAAATCAAGAGTAGGAACAGAAGACAACACCGTAGATGATGGATGACCAAAACGTTGATGCCATAAATCAGATGAAGAAACCAAAGCAACTGTCGGAATAGGCTGTAGGATATTAGGACGAACGCGAGTATTCAACAGACGAAACCAATAAACCCCCCCTGCTGTTCACCCACGCCAATCACAGTCCTCGTACTGATTCTGTAAAATGCAATAATTTTCAGTAAACAAGGCTAGACATTTTAAGGCAGATAACAATCTAGAGCATGATAATAAATTGCACCGCAAAGTAGGTATGTAGAGCACATGAGTGAGTGTGACATCACCAAAACAAATAGAACCATATTGTGTAGTAGATGACACAAATCCATCAGGCAGTATAACATTCACAGAACTGGTAGCAGTAGTGATATTAGTAAGAGAACCCTTGTCACCAGTCATGTGATATGAGGCTCCCAAATCAAGAATCCAGTGTAAAGTAGACTTACCTGACCCATGGTCAGATAACGAATTAAACTGATTAAATAAATGAATGACCATACGCCATTGGTCGTCAGATAGAGCAGGACCAAAATCAGATCGAGTAGGGGTGCCAGAGGAGGCGGCCTCCACAAACCCTTGTGACGATGGCAATACACCGACAAAAATAGCCATAATATTTTGTGTAATAAATAAGTGTTTTTTTAAAAAAATTGGCATTGCACTGCACAACGCGTGGTTTTTGCATCTGGAGGGACTGTACAATGCATGGAAACATGCACACCTAGAGGAAGTGTCGCGTCTGGTCAACCGATGCGGGAACACACACTCTTCTGGAAGAAATCTAGGTGCGTGTGAATTTGACGTGTGCTCTGTCAGGCCGGATCGAACGAGCTTCTTCTTACACCCAGCTTGTTTAACGGAAAGCTGGAGAGTCTAGCAGTAGAGCATCGGCAACGGCAGCAGAGTTCCTCACTGGCAGTGGCCGCAACATTGGAGCAGCGGTAGCAGAGCACAGCACGAAGAAGCTACAGGCGCAAAGACCGAGGCTCGTCGGCAGTAAAAACTGGGGCAAAGCTAGCGCCAGAGAAGTAGCTTATCGGCGGAAACTGGCACGGTCGGAGAAACAGCTTCGTCGACGCCAAAAGGACAGATCGTAGGTTGGAGGCGGCGGGCTGGTGGTGAACTAGCAAAGCCTCTTTTTTAAAAAAATGTCTGAAAGGCAGCTTTAATCAGCGGCGCATGAAGGTTACGCACCGTCGATGGTAGCAAAAAATTAGAATTTATGATTTTTTTGCTCTGATACCATGAAGGAAATAAGGGTAATGATCTGTGTTTTTATTTATGACCTCATGGTCCATTATATAGTAGTACAAAATACCTATACGATCTAGGAAAATGAAATATAATCTAATTACAATACAAGTACTATTTATATTCCTTAACATTATACGTAGGTAAATATATTAACGGTCAAACATGTTTCTTGAACATCGTGATAATGATGATGGTGCAAATTCAGCTTCGACAGAGGGATAGCACATATTTTATAAAAATAAAATGAATGATTTTATTGGGGGAGTAGAAAACGAATTAAATGGATAAAAATAGCTTAAAATTTTATCAAAAAAGGAAGGAATAATTGTTAAAAGACCAAACCAAAAACGAAAATGAATTGACCTTAGTAGATCGAAGAAAGTACATATGACAGGCCAACAAACAAGGGTCCTAATTAAAAAGAGAAGAAATTAAACGCCCAGTATACTTTTCATACTCGCTATACTAGTGTAGAAGCCTCTATTAAAGACAACAATTAAAGGCGATTCTTTTGATTCTTTGAGGAGCTGCATTCGTAAGGAGGTTTTGAATTTGAAACAACTCTCCCAAAGCACTTATTCATTTTTAAAGCAGTTCTAAACTGATAGAGGGGGTTCTATTGTAGAATCGTTCTTAATGGGCTGACTTTGTTGGATTATCTGGCCTAATATAAAAATGATTTAATGGTTTTCAATCCTTAGAATTTTTCTCCAGGAAACACAAGGCAAAAGGCGTCTACCGTTCACTTCACCACCACTAATCGAACAAAAGGCACCTCCTTCCCTATTCACTTCGCCACCACCAATCAGACGACCTCCACCCCTCCTTCCTTCACTTCCTAGCCAATCGAACGCCTCCATCACTCTTTCCTTCACTTCCTAGCCAATCGAACGCCTCCACCCCTTTTTCCTTCACTTCATCGCCAATCGAGCGCCTCTACCTCTCTGATCCATCATCTCTACCCACCATTCGAATGCCTCTACGCCTCCACCCCTATGAGCCATCTCCACCTCTCCTCAACCCTATCGCCACTTTCCGTCAACACCATTGTCGTGAAGTTTCATCGCCTTTGTTGTATTTTCACCCTCTGCCGTTATCCATTACAGCGGTAGCCTCTATCTCAAAGCCTCTGTTGCCCCCGTCACTCTACCCACCGTGTCTGAAATTACTATAGCGTGGTTAAGTTTTGTATTAGGTTTTGATTTTAGGCTTGAGGTTTTCATTAATTTTTTATACTAGGTTTTAATTTGAGGTTTGTATTAGGTTTTGATTTGAGGTTAAGTTCTGCTATTGATTTGTGAAATTCTCCAATCGATTTCTCTAGTATTGATTACTAGTTTGAGCCTTTATCTTTTGCATCAGAGCTATCAGAAACCTCAGCTTCCGACCATTTTTTGAACTAGGATTTAGATTACAATTTTGGAATCTAATTCAAACCCTGATTGTGCTACAAGAAACTGCATCTTTTACCTCGGTCCCGAGGGCTTTTTACCTCAGTTTTTGGCCTTAAAAATTAAGGTAAATAGTGGTGAAGTAAAAAGTACACTTTTGCTGTGGTTCATAATTGAGTTAAAATATTTTTTATCACATTTTTACAGGAAAAAATTAAGGTAAAAAGTCATGGAACGACACCAATACCCACCAATACCGATGGTTGACCGACTTCGGTAATAGGAGTAGGTTAGTCGGCATGATAATTTGCGTGCGACATCATAATAGCCGCCATTTGTGTGCAACGTCATAATAGCCGACTTGAGTAAGTATGAGCTCAATATCACAAGTGAAAAGAACTGAAGTCACAAGTTGGGGAGGGTCGCCGTCGTACAATTGATGACATGGCACTTTGACAAAAATGATGTCGATTGAGCTCATAGGTACGCGACCGACATTAGTAGTGATAGTTTCCATGTGAGGTGCACATGATTCTTGCAACTGCGTCATTTTTAATAATTACCTATCCTCTAAGCGACTTCGTGGATATGCGATGTCCATGAGAAGTCGGAAGTTTGCATTAGGGTAGTGGACTACAAGATGACGTTATCTTATGTCACCGATATCGCTGAACTACGGTGACATCGGTTCTGTTAGTTGAACAATTTGCTATGTTGCATGTTTTGTCTTGGTTGGACCAAATTGTAACTTTTATGTTTGCAATGTCCAGTCGTTAATACAAATTTAAAAATAACAATTTAATGAAATTTATTTCCAGCACGAAATGCCATCCAAATTGCATATAAGTGATGGACAGAATAATGTTAACAAACATGAAGAAATAAACTAAACCTTCAGTACACAAACGTTGTTCCAAAATCTTATGAAATGAACTATATTACTGATACTCCATAGTTAGAGATCTATATCAAGGTGTCAAAAAATATCGTGGAAAGTGTCAATGGGTATTTTAGAGAATGATGCCCGAAAAATAAATCATCTAAACCAAGTTCCTCATATGGTAGATGACTATGGAAATGCTGCAAATTCCCTACTCATATAGAGCCTCCAACAATCACGTGCTTCATCCAAAATTCTGATGAGGTATGGTGATTTGTCCATGGAGAAAGACGATAACATGTAGTCATGTCACAATCATACAAATTTGAGCAAAATTTTATAATTCTAGATAAAATCATAATGTAAGGAAACTACTAACCGTTTGTAGTTCAAATTCATTCTCCCTCACATGCGAGACTAATTTTTTCATAAAGTGCATGCATTAGTAACCACAATCCCACCTGGTCACTTGTTTTTTAAAGTATTTTAATAAGTATTTCAATCACTAATGTTAAGGAGTTGCTTTAATACTTACACGGAATGTAGTTGAATCCAGGGGCGGAACCAGGAATTTTCGTTGGGTGGACCGAAACTATATATAAAATTAAGTTTGAATTGACCATTGAAATAACAAAGTATAGTAGACTAGTTTATTCAAAATTTAAATAATAAAATTATATACTAAGAATTCATAAAGTGAATGGAGTAGTATGTTGTGTATCATTTTCAATAATAATTTTATTTTTTACGTAAGAAATATAAAGTTATTTGTTTTCTCTTTGACATAGTTTGAAGATAGGTCAAAGCAAGGAACAATTATGAAACAAAATTTTAAATAAAAATTTAAACGCTTTAAATTACATAAATAATTGATGAAAAAATACATAATTAATATAGAAGGTAAATGTTTTTTAAAAACTGTTCTTGAAAGATATCACGACATATATTAATGCTATATTGCTATTAGAAAAGAAAAATTAAATCCTGTTTTAAACAAAAAAAATTATTAAATATGTAACTATGATAAATATTAAATGTAAATTTGGATAAAGAAGAAATTCTAATTATTTTAAAACTCTAAATAAAATAAAGAATCCAACTATTATAGTCCACTTTAGTTGAATATTTTTTATAGGGGGGACCACACCTATTTTTATCATTAAAAAATAAATAAAACACTAGATAAATAAAAATTACTCAAGGTAAAAAAATGTTGGGGGTCATGGTTGCATCACAGGTGAGGGGACATTACTAAATTTGAACAAGTCCATGAAATCTTCCACTCGGATGATTTTACCTTGTAGCCAAAAATACCTACATCGTTTCTACGAAGATGAAGAAGGGTGAGTCATCTCAATTGTGTGAATGTTCTTGAGGGCTCCATCCTTGCGGGATTGAATGGTGACGGCTTCATTCTAGAGACATGAGACTTGTTTGGTCTTGGATCTCCACATGCAATGTTCAATTTAGCGGGGCTACTTATCCTACTCTCAATCTACATGACATTTAGCCGTAATAGTTATCTACACACTTTTTGTTACAACTCACTAGTAATAAAAAATAGTTTTCAATTTACCTTTGTAGTAGGTGTCTTCTCCAAGATGTCCATCAAACGAAGGGGCTATTCAAGATACATTCCTACCGCCTCTTCCACCGTATTTTCCTAGGGTTCCGGGAAAGGAAGGATTATACAATCTACGAGGTTTTTCGTGACAACAACCACTATGTTCTCCTTCGTGATTGGCTTATGATGATGAAATCGTATAGATGTGTACACTTTACCTTCCACCATGATGTGGATCACACCATCAACACGCTCGAAAAAAATTATGCACAAGGAATTACCCTACACAAGAAGAAATGCTAAGTTAAAACATTTTCGTACAAGGTTTTTCTTGTTGCATTGGTTGGTTTCCAATAATTTGGCTCTTTTTTGATCAAATGCAAGAGTTGGTGTCAAAGCAAAAGACTTCTAAAATGGTTGGAGATAACCCTCAGGATGGTGTTGTGGTCGTCGATTAGAACTTGCAAGGATTCACTCCAACTCTAGTGGCACTGTCTTCCCTTTTGAATCTTGTGAGACATAAGCCACTAGTTGGATTAATATGCATTTTAATGCACCGATCTCTTTTGGTTGACTGTTTGACATAATTTCAACCTTAGGCGGTCGAGGTTTGACAAATACGTCCCTATGAGTAGCTAGAGTACTGACACCGCAGACTAGATTGAGATGATCTTTTTGTTAATCGCAACTCCTAGTATATCCTCCGTTCCAACCCTGATGAATTCACCCGATCATTTTTTCTTCAAGCCCTCCTATAAATTACCAATTGGGAATCTCATATGCTCAATTTGATTTTTCAATAATTGCAATTAAACTATACCAATAGTGAAGTCGAAAAGCATACAATTTTCTTTGCAACCACCTCCGCTTCTATGGTGTGGTTAGGATTCTTTTGTGTATTCCCCAATATCCTATCTATTTAAATTGTTGATATTAAAATAAGGATATTTTTCAACATAAGTTGTATTGTTCATTCAGATTGGTTTTCCCATTATGTTTTAAACACTTTTTTAAGTATAACGATCCCTAGCATCGGTTTATCGCGCTTCTATCCAATTCTAGAGAACATAGTATCTACATTGTTTTATCATAAGCTTCGGTAATGTACCTTAGGGCACCGGTTTTTCCAACCGGTGGTCAATACATGGAAACATATTTTAGTCCTTGCTCTCTGGTTTGGTTAAATATTAAAAGTTTTCATATAAAGCAGCCCCACGCAGTTGCCTACATACACCGGTCATAACATAACCAGCACTGGTAGTCCACCGGTGCTGGGTACTTAGAATAAATTTTTATGCTTTATTCTCTGGTCGAGGAAAAAACTCAAAAGTTCATTTAAAATAGGCTCACACAATAGCTTTATTGCAAAATAGGCACCAATTTGAAAATAATAAGCATCAGTATATGTACCAGTGCTTTTATACTTAATAAGCATCAGTATATGTACCAGTGCTTTTATACTTAGGAAAACAATAAGTGTTTAGGTGTCCAGTTTAAATATATATATATATATATCTATCTATCTATATATATATATATATCTATTTATATATCTTATATATATCTATATATATCTATATCTATATCTATATCTATATCTATATATGTATATATATATCATTTCAAGCAGCTCCGTACAGCTGCTTTTCATGATCATAGGTACTGGTTTCGTCGATTTCATATCACCGTTGACTACGTTTTAGGGTTAAAAGAAACCTTCTTGTTCATATGTTCTTCAATTTTACTTTAAAACCCATTATTTTGAACCACAAATATTTCAAACACCACATTTAGTCATCCCAGAAATGATTCACAAATAAGAAGATAAGCTCAATTATGCGGTTCATCATTTCCATATGTTACTTCATTAAACAAGCATGTTGATGAATGTTTCTTTCCATTGCATATACATTAGGTTATACTTTATGAGGAAATGATGTATGTGCAATTTGTGTATATTAATTACATTCAATAAACTACACCTTGTGTTAAACCCTAATTGTCATGTGAGTTTTCTTGAATATTTGTTCACATTTTTTTATCAACTTTTTTGTTGCACGAAAGGTGTTTAAGAAAATACTTGAATTGGTTTTCTAGGAGATGACACTAAAAACTCCATTGAAATGGACACGCAAGGCATCCCTTTCTTCACCGAGCATATGATCCAATAGCAAGCACAAAGACGAGAGGTTTGTGTTCAAGAAGGGGAGTGTTCTAATTTTTTTACAGAACACGACATCCTTATTCAGAGAGGGGAATAGAGGCATTTACACCACTTGAAGAAACTACTAGGTTTCTTGGCTGGGAAAAAATTTGCAACACTCCGGGTACGTTCAACTTCACTATAATAAGTGAGTTCTACATGAATTTGAGGGGAGGGGAGAGGTGGGCCATGGTGTTTTTTAGAGGCAAAATTGTCCACATGATAGCTAAAGTTATATATGACTTGTGTGGTTTGCCAAATGTTCAAATGACGAGGATGAATTCATTGTATTTCATAAAGTAGATGGAATTTTTTTAACCTGATGATCCAATTGGGAAGGAGATCATAATGACTGTCACTAGGGATGGAACCGACTTTGATTCACTGGTTAAATTGGGTTGGAGCAAACACATACAACAGAAATAAAGGGATGGTATTACTTTGTAGCATATCATATGAACCCCGTCACAGTGAACACATAGGTTCACAAAATGAGGCTCAAATACTTGTACTCAATTAGGAAGAAACTTTGATGTAATGTTTGTTAGCGAATTATGAACATAGTGAGAATGGAATCAGATAAGTCTGGGTGCATCGATTTGTGCAACCTCATCTCGTCACTATGCTTATAAGTGAGTATCACTCACTATTCCCACGACATATGTGGGCAACCAATTGGTAAGATTTTTGTAGAATCTTTCTACAAACAAGGTTGATATGTCCATTTTATGTGCATAATTTAGTACTATTTTGGGTCACTTTTGTGCTCTTTTATTATCAAGAGCTTGTTTTTTACCTTGAAATTCTCTAAGGAAGGGTAAGAGCAACTTTACGCTCTTTTATCCCTTCTAAGTGGATTTTGCGTGACAAGGGAAGAACACAGAGGCATGAAGACCCGAGGCCATTAGAGATCACATTTTTGAAGACTTTTGAAGACTTCGTTCGAAGACATGAAGACCAGAGGCCATTGAAGACCATTTTTGGAGACATTGAAGACTTGAAAAATGAGAGGAATTGCTATGAAGATGAATGTGTACCACAAGAAGAAGAAAGGAAAGCAGGACAAAATTTTGGCACCCGTCGCGAGACCGTCGAGAATCGTGACCAACGGGTGGCCAGAATTTCACCTTATCCTTTTTGCAATATAAATAGCACTCTCTTTCCCATCATTCACATCTTATTGACATGCATTTTTATTACTGTTTAGAACCCTATTTTCTTCCATTTTCATCTTTGAATTCTCTTGTATTATGTTTGGTTTTTTAGCATTAATTAGTATGAATTCTTGTAGCTAAATCTAGTTCATGAGAGCAATTGATTGAAGCTTCCAAGCTTATGTACTAAGATTTTATGTTTGGTCATTTATGAACATTTATTGGAGAGCAATCATTATGCCATTAATGGTGTGTTTTACCTCATTTATACCATGGGTTGTTTGTTTTTTTAAATAAACCATCCAAGGATGGGGGAAATTATATATGGCCTTCCCAAAACTTCTGTCGCTCCATCCCCGCAGGGGCAGAGAACCCATCGCTGTCTCGGCTGTGCTACCGAAGGCTCGGGGGAAGTCGGAATAGGAGAGCACTCATCATGGGGTGGGCTTACTACTTAGATGCTTTCAGCAGTTATCCGCTCCGCACTTGGCTACCCAGCATTTATCGTGGGCACGATAACTGGTACACTAGAGGCGTGTCCTTCCCGGTCCTCTCGTACTAGGGAAAGGTCCTCTCAATGCTCTAACACCCACACCGGATATGGACCGAACTGTCTCACAACGTCTTGAACCCAGCTCACGTACCGCTATCATCAATAAGAAAACCCTCAGGCTTGTTATCCAGGAACTTGTTCAGAAATACCGTAATGAAAGTAACATAGGAGTTTGTCACTAGGTATTTGACCAAATAGGATCATCCACTTCCTATAGAACCGATCACTAAAATACCCCTAGAGGGGGATAAGGTTAAGCACTTTTTTATAGGTACTCTTTCTATTTGTGGTATTCCACCATTAGCTTGTTTTTGGTCCAAAGATGAAATTCTTACTGATAGTTGGTTATATTCAACTAGTTTCACAATAATAGCTTGGCTTACCGCGGGATTAACCGCGGAAGTAATTAATAGTTAGAGGATTACAAAAACTGTTAGTCTATCTGAGAAGATCATCGAACTTGTTAGTGAATCGTATTAACGAAACACAAGGCAGTCAAAATCACCCAAAATAGACTAAATAGCTTATCCTCTACCAGAAGAAAAATCCATCGATCCGTATGATGCAGCAAGGCCGTATGATCCATATGATGCAGTAATTGGGGTCCCTTGATCCTTATGCCATCCAGACTTTGATGCAGCTTCAAACCTACAAAAACCAGTTCAAATGAGTAGCATCCATTCAATGTACCATCCTTAATGATGGTGTACCTATTTGATCTAGCCTAATTAAACCTTGAATAGTATTGGAGAGCATGTGAAATCTAAACAAGGAGGTACTATTCTGGGTTTTGAGACAAACTTTAGCCAGTGAATCTGCAACCAGATTTGCTTGTCTATGAATATGCACTAAGCTAATATCTCTCAGAAGTTGGTGAATATCATCAGATAACTGGAACAGTTTCCAGTGTGCTTGTAGTGGATCTAGAAGAAAATGAACTGCATATAGACAATCTGATTCCATATAAACAGGCACAGAGTATCCTACACACTTATTTAAAGCAAACCGAATAGCATTCAACTCAGCTTCCAGAGGGGAATTAGCCTGTGTATATTGAGTATGAACTGCTATGAAACTACCTCGGTTATCTCTGATAATCATACCAAGTCCACACATGTTAGAATGACAACACCATGCAGCATCAACATTAATTTTGTAACCCTTACATGGCTTAATCCAAGCAATTTTGAAAATTTTTGGCTTTGGGGGAGCTTTGATCAGGGGTAAAAAGGAGTGGTCAGCAATGCTTAAGTCAATTTGGGAGGCTATGAAGACAGGTTTAGCACTAAAGGAGTAGAAAATTTGATCCCTTGTGAGATTGAGCACTAAACTTGTTAATGTCATGGCAGAGTCATATAAACATTTATTCCTCATCTTCCAAAGGTTCTAGCATGTTATTACAGAAGCAGTTCGAATAATTATTGAATGCAAAGAACTCAAGCCAGGATAAGTGAGATAGCATGATAGTCTTTCCCATATAGATGAGAAATATCTGTCCCTGATTCCCATGAAGTGATGCACATTTTTCCAAATTTGCACAGTAAAATTGCAGGAATTAAAGAAATGATCCAGAGAGTTCTCATGATTGTTACACATACAACATTTGGAAGGCAAACAAAATTTCATTTTTTTAAGGACATTATCAAAAGGCAGATATGAGTTTATCAATTTCCACATAAAAATAGAGATTTTCTTTTCAATTCTAGAACACCAAAGATGTTGAATAGAAGCAATAGTATCTCTCTGGGTTCTAAGCAACTGATAAGTGGATTTAAATGAGAACTCACCCTTGATTCCAGGTTTCCATATGAGCCTATCCTCTCTGTGAATTGAGAGCTTTGATTCCTGTAAAAGAGAGATAGCATAAGATGGTAGAAGAGGAGAAATTTTCTGAATCAAAGCTGATTTATTTGTGATGAACTCAGAGACTGTACAGGCAGCAGGTATATTAACCAGATGTTGATCACAGAGATCCATAATGGGACCTATATCTAACCAATTCGATGTCTAGAAATTGCAGTCACCTCTACCTACTATTACTCTAGAATTAGATTCTGCCCATGCATTAAATGAACAAATCCTCTTCCAGTTAGGAGAAGACCTAGAAGAGGGAGGCAGTGATGCAACAAGATGAGTCCATAAAGCCTCAGCCTTTTGATATTTCCACCATAGCTTTACTGAGCATGTATTTATTATGTTGGTTATTGATCTGAAACCTAGGCCATTTTGATTAATAGGAAAGCAAAGGGCCTCTCATTTCCTCCATGTTCTTTTAGGTTTCAGATCACTAGACCCCCAAAAAAATCTGCCAAGTTTTTTCTCTATGACAGCAATGATCTCTTTGCTAGGTTTTAGAACTGACCATATATGCTGAGGAATAGAATAGATGCATGACTGTATAAGTGTGATTTTCCCCCCAGTAGAGAGCCACTTATTTTTCCAGCTACCTATCCTATTGTCTATCTGTTCAATTAGTGGCTGGAAAAAGATATTTTGTACAATCCCAGTAAATATAGGAACTCCCAGATATGTAAACGGTAGGCTCCCTATTTTCATACCTAGAATGCTCTTTATATTGTGAACTGTGTGAACAGAAGCATGTTTTCCTATAAAGATGTCACTTTTACTTTAATTTATCTTTTGACCAGTAACATCTTCAAATATGGACAGGAAAGCTTTAAATCTAATCAAAGTCTGAATACCAGCAGTTAAAAAAACCACAGTGTCATCTGCATAAGATAAATGTGAGATTTGGAGAGAATTACCTGGAAGGCCATAATATGCCAATTTACCATTATGAAAAATGAAGGCTAAACTCCTGGTAAATGCCTCAGAAAAAATGTTAAATAGAAAAGGAGAGAGGGGGTCACCCTGTTTGATACCCCTCGTAGATTGGAAGAAGCCAGCAGGCTTACCATTTATTAAAATAGAGAACCATGCCTGTGATAGATTCTTCATAATGTAAAAAATGAAATTAGCATGAAATACAAATTTGGCAAGGACACAATTAAGAAAATACCACTTAACTCTATCAAAAGCCTTCTTAAGATCTAATTTAACAATGCAGTTGGGGTCTTTTTGCTTCCTGTTCAGAATCTTACCATTTCTTGCAGGTAGATGACATTATCTGAGATGTCTCTACCTTTAAGGAAAGATGTTTGGTGTGGAGAAATGAGTTTGGGCATTAGAGGTTTAAGTCTTTCCATTAGAACTTTGGAACAAATTTTGTTAATTACATTGGAAAGACTTATTGGCCTGTAGTCATCAAAAGAGATAGGGTTTTTTTTAGGAATAATTGCAATCCAGGTACTACCAATACCCCTAGGAATGTTGTTCGCGGTTAGGAAATCATGGACTACAGAAAGCAAATCATTTGCAATTATGTCCCAAGATTTAATGTAAAACTTAGCTGTGAAACCATCTGAGCCAGGGCTGCTGTTCTTATTTAGACTGAGAACAATATCCCCGAGTTCAGACAATGAAACAGGTTGCAGGAGTCTATCATTATCCTCTTGAGTAATTAATTTGGGAATCTGGCTCAAGAAATGAGACTGGAAGAGACTGCTATCGGGTGAGCTATCATTTTTTAAGAGATCCTGGTAATAGTGAATGGCTTCATTCTCTATATCCTGTATATTATCTAGCCACTGACCATTGCTACTCTTAATTTTTGTGATCTTTAGTCTACTTTTTCTTTCCTTAACAGAGTTATGGAAAAAATTAGTGTTATTGTCCCCTTCCTTTAGCCATTTAATCTTAGCCTTGTGTTTCCAAAAACTTTTTTGTTCTGCTAAAGCCCTAACCACCTTAGCCTTAGCTTTCTTCAGTTTAACCAGATTGTCACCAGAATCATTAAGGTCATATATGTGTTCCTGAGCTTCTAGAGCAATTTCAGCATGCACAACATTATCATTTATATTACCAAAATGTTCCTTATTCAAGATTTTTAGCACTTTTTTTCAGTCTTATGAGTTTAAGAAAGAAACCAAGCATTCCTGATTTATTAAGAGAAAGATCCCAGTTTTGTTTAATTACATCACTGAATTCATTTCTTTTGTACCAGGTGTTCAAAAATCTAAATAGCCTAGGGTTAGATGGGATATCACTGCCAATAGTAAGAAGCATAGGGTTATGATATGAATAAATCCTATTCAAAATATGAACAGAGGAGGCAGGAAAAGTAGATGACCAAGAACGAGTACATAGACCTCTATCCAATCTTTGAACAGTAGGGTTCCTTAGCCTGTTATTACTCCAAGTAAAAAGGTTACCCACTGTATTAATTTCTTCCAAAGCCATTAAATTAATAAATTCATTAAAGTCCCTCATACTACCTAGTTTGGAAGTAGAAGGTCTTTTATATTCATTTATAGATGTAATGGCATTGAAGTCTCCAATGAAAATAGAATCTGAGTGAGTAATGGACTTGAGATCGGACCAAAGATTTTTCCTACGATTTCTAGTTCTGAGACCATACACAAAGAAAGCATCCATGCTTTTATTCAAAAGGAGACTATTCAATGTAACAGCTAGGAATTGTAAATTGTCACATTTAACTGTTAGTGATATACCAGAGTTCCAAAAGAGCCAGATCTGGCCATTAGATGCATACATACAGTTGTCATAATGTAACAATTGTCTATAAGAATCACATTGCATGTTGTCATGTTTCGGCTCAATTAAACAGATAAGCTCAAACCTGTGTCTATTGATCAAGTTATGAAGTCTTAGCATCGAAGTATCCATTCCTCTTAGATTCCAAACCAGAAATTTAATCTTAAGTGTTGTGTTATTCATAGGGAAACATTATTAGAGCTTTTGGATCTAGTCATGATAGTATTTAACTGAGTTAAATATGTGTTATTACTCTGATTAGTTACTTTTTCTGTTTGTTTCCCTTTTTTTTGCTTGCTTGATTTGGAGTGTAGGATAGTAGAGCTTACCTGGCTTACCCGAGTAGCTCTACTGCCAGTACCATTGGTAGGAGAAGCCTCCAGGTGATCAGTTAGAACCATCGGGGACTCTACTGTAATAGGATCACATGCAGCAGAAAACCCTAGGACCTCAGCAATGAATGGGATGTCACATTGAGTAACTTCATCACTGGATAAGTCCTCATCCGCAAGGGGGAGGAATCTATTTTGCATGTGTTTCTGCTGAGAGAAAATAAAATTTTTAGCAGCAATAATGGTATTAAAAGGTGAGAAAGATTTACCCCGTTTGCTAGGAAGATCATCCTTAGCAAAAACTTTCTTTGTATTGAGATTTAGTGGAGCAGATAGAGATTGCTTGGTCAGATGTGTAGGAGACTGAAGTAGAGAGTGTATGCACTCTGCAGTATTATCTTAGATGGCCTTAAGGTGGTCAGCATTAGCGGCATCAAAAACCTGCTTAGCTACTATATCCTGATTAGGAACTTTAAACTGATCTGCAGCATCTGTATCGTGTCCAGCAGCCTGAGTATCCCGAATTGGATCAGAAAACATCTGCTCACCCACAGCTTCAGGGAAAACATTGTTCTCAGGAAGCTTAGCCTTCTCCGCATGAGGTGACTCAGATACCCCATCCTCTTCGACATTTGTAAGTGATACAACCTGTTGCTTTGGAACATATTTGAACTTCTGTGAGGACAGAGTTTTGAGTTTCTCAGTGGCTGAAACACCAGAACCTTCTGGCTTATTGCTATCAGCATGCACTAGGCTTACAACTTCATTAACTTGATCTTTAGAACCCCTTTGTTGATCCCCACTCTGAAATACTGACTTTCCAAGCCCTGATTCCATATGGCTAGGATTGAATTTATCCATCCTATGGTTCCTTGATCTCTTAAGTTTCGGATGCAAATAAATGCAGTGTGTCGTCATGTCCTATAGATTTGCAGTGGTTACAGTATGGTGGAAGGTCTTCAAATTCTAGGGGTAATTTAACCACATTATATTCTATTCCATCCTCCTCAATACCAACTCTAATGAATGATGGCAGCTTTTTTTTCAAGTCTATTTCGACGCACATCTTAACTACTGAAGGTCTCGAGAGAGCAGCAGTAGTAGCATCCATCTTAATATAGTTCCCTATTTGATTCCACATAGATTCTAACATTGCAGTATTGTAGAAGAAGACAGGAACGTAGGGGATAGTGACCCATACCGGGACTATGGAAGATTCTGCCCCAGGCGAGAAATCGGTAGTCCATTTGAGAACCTTCATTGGGGCATGATTGAAGATCCACTGACCTATGAGCCATAGCCTCTGATAATCCTCCTTGTCATGAAACCAAATTAGGATATGTCTGAAGTCAATGGATCCGAGTTGAAATTTTCCCTTGAATCCCACAGAGTTGAAAGCATCATTGAGGGCAGACATCGGTGGCTTACCTCTTGCGAACTTACCCACTAGGGCATTTTGGTAGTGAGAAGCCAAAGTTTCAGTGTCTCGACGAGATACCAGATAGGCTATATCTCCCTTGTAATGGGTTTTCGGCACAATTTTCGGGTTAGAGGGGAGGGAGACATTTAGAGGTGGCGGGCGATTACCTAAAGCTTGAAGAAAAGATTTGGCTGCAGCGTTGCCACCGCGGCCAGGCGGAGGAGCCGCCATAAGCAGGAAGAAAAAACCAGTTTCTGACCGTTATCAGATAAGGAAAAGGAAGAAGAAGAGGAAAAAAACAAGAAAGAAAGTTGCATTTTGGTTAGTGTGTGTTTCGCACTATTTTTGCACCTAGATACAGTAGTTATCAGTTTCGCACGGTCTATCATGAGTAACACCATGGGTTGTTTGAGTATATGAAATGTTTGTAAGATTAAAATGTTAGGGTGTTAGGAAAGTTGAAAATTTCTTAACTCATTTGATATGGAAATCCAAAAGCATGGATTTAGAACTTCTTGTATATAATGTGGGGTAATTCTTGCTAGATGAGTATATTAATGTGGTTTGTTCTCATATTTGTCATATAGATGCAAAGAAAGGTTGAACCTTGAATGTTTTTTGTTCTAAGTTTAATCTAATGAATGCTTTGTTTGGTTAAATGACCATGTCTTTGGTAGAAAGCTTGTTATTATCAAACCTATGGTCCTCTGGGTGAAATGCCATTGATGAAACACCCCTATGATGTTTTTCTAGGGTGATCATCAATGAGGTTTGCAAATGGTCGTTGTTTGTCTTTGCAAAATACTGTTAAGGAGGAATGAATGTTGATCTTTGATAAGTGATAACATTTCCCATAGACAATAAATGTAATTGAATGAGCGAATGAATCAATGAGCTATATGAAGTTTGGAAGTGGAAATCGATTGACCCCAAGGCTCCGTTGATTATCATTTACATCGTATCTTTAGTTGTACTGCATAATTAGCATAGTTATCTTTCTTTGCTAGTTGTTGTATTTCAATTTGATAAGTTAGGATCAAACCAACCAAAAACCCCTCTTGTTTACATGCTTATATATATATGTATGTATATGCCTAGTATGTCTTCTCCTATATATGTTTAGACACTTGAAAAGATCCCTCTTCTCGTGGACGACCCCGACTTACCATTATCTACTTTATTGTAGATAGGAAGCATTAGGACTTAAAAGTATTAAATTTGAGAGGTACGACGACGACCTCCCAAAGATTATGAAACAGTGGTCCCTTCACTTGAATCTAGAGTTGCAACCTTGGAGGTTGGTGCATAGAATCTGCTTACAAAATCACAGTATCAGAGATCTCAGTGCGATCACATGGAAAAGTTATTGGCTACCAATTCCTAGATGCAGTGAAAGTTGTTGAAGCTTTACCGGCTTACCGTTATTCCAACGAGGAGCACGTGGATGTGGTGACTAGTTCACAAGATACAGAGAATACTGCACAATTGTGGGATGCAAAACCATTCTCGCATTATTATTATTGACTTCATATAACATTGTGTGAACCGTGGATATTAGAAATTTGGTTTTTGTAATATTACCTTAGAATGTCACGAACGAATCTAAATAATTACCTAAATTTTATGGGCTCTTATGTCACTTTCATGTCGAAAGTAACTACTAAGGAAGATTAGTGCACATAATGAAACAATAATATCTAACTTAAAGGGTTGGTTTGTGGGGGTTTATGGTGTGTACATGGATAATTTGAGCTACAGTGCTATTTTTACAAAAATGTCTACTAAATTGAATAAAGTTTCAAGGGCTTTCCGTTCACCCATACATTTCCCAAATCGCAAAGTTTCAATGGTATACTATTAAATTGCATTTTGGCATCGCCAATTTTGTGATTCGATAATTCAAATCTTTTGGAGAGACCTAAGTGCGAAAAATAAGTTTTTTACTCGTAACTCCAAATTGAAATCCGATCAAATGTGATGCTACCGTATTAACCCCCAATATATTCTCCATGTTCATAATGGAATATTTATCAATAATTGGGCACACGAAGTCTTCCATAATCCATGCTGATTTCACTTTGTAACTTCTAGGTAATTAACCATAAGTTGCTCTAGAACATGTAATAGCGCTTTTTAATATTTGACCAAATTTTTTTATTTATTTTATATTTCTATATTGAGGCAATAATAAAAAAACTAGGTCTTTTCGAGCAATGGGTAATGAGGTAACATAATTTTGAGCCACATTATAATTTAGCAAAAATGTGTAGAAGTAATCATTGTTGAATTTCGACCCCTTTCCTTCCGTTCACCCATGCATGCCCAAATCACAGAGTTGTAAATGGTATATTATTTAATTCCATTTTGGTGTTGTCAATTTCTTCATTCGACTTCTCTAACTTCAAAAAGTAAAAAACTTCACTTGTAACGCCAAATTGAAATCCGATCGAATTTGATGGAACCTTATTAACCCCCAATGTATCCTCCTTGTCCGTAACAAAATATTCATCAACGATCAGGCACAAGAACATACCCATAAATTTTGCGATTACAATTTCTAACTTCTAGGTAATCAACCATAAGATATTCTAGAATATGTACTAGCGATTTTCATAATTTCACCAAAAAAATCAATTTTATTTTCATATTTAGTCAGTAGCAACAAAAACCAAGTTTTCTGGATCAATGGATGAAGGGGTAATGCATTTTTCGGCAACCGTGCAATTTTTTATAATTATGTTACACACTCTCAAGTTCACCCATTGCAGCCCAATTTTCAAAATCTTATTCAATTTTTGTGTAATTGCATATTTCTCTCTCCATTTTAGTGATTCCCAACCTACAAATATCTTCTATGGGTTTGATTTTAAAAAATTAAAAGTGTAAAAAAGAGACTTAAGTGTACTAGCACCGGTAATACTTTTCACATTTACCGGTGCTATATGAAAGCGGGAAATTGAATTTTGGGAAATATTTAGGAGGGAATCTAAGATTCTCGAAAAATTAAACACAACAAAAGTTGGAGAGTATAAGCTGTGAGATTTATACAAGCGCTGTAAATAGCTATCATTTTCAGCCCAATACAATGTGGGTCGACACAAATAAAGACCATGCCCATAATAAGCAGCCAAAAGCAGCTGCATGTACTTGGTAGAGGCACTGATATCATTTACTTAGGCACCAGTACAAGTACCAGTACTCCACACTTAGAATATTTTGTTTAGATTTGGTATCTGGTCCAAAAAGAAAATGACCATGCAATTTAAAGAAGCCTAGAGCAGCTGCTTGACGCCCTCCATACTTAGAATATTTTCAAGGCCTAGCTCTCAGGTCCATAAAAAATGGTCAAGTCTATTTAAAGTAGTTTTGAGTAGTTGATTTCTTTCACAAGGGTATTGGTATTACCTCTATTGGCACCGGTACAAGCACTTGTGCTTCATACTTACAATACTTTTCTAAGATTTGGTATTTGGTCTAAAAAAATTAAAAATACACCCCATTTAAAGCACCCGTGAACTGGTGTTTTCAAAATACAAAGACACGGGTAATTAGACTATCGGCACCGGTGTTTAATAGGTGCTCGATACTTAGGCAATTTCATTCCCACACAGACCACCATATGAAAAACATATGCATCAGTTTGCTCCTCTTCATACCGGTCCTGACTTTGAGGGTATAAAAAGAAAAAGAGTTAAGGGATAAAATAACTCTATGTTTTGGTTGAAAGTGTCAATCTAACCCCTAAATCTGAAAGTGCATTTCTAATCCTATTATTTACTAGAAAGTGACAATCTAACCCAGAGAACCTTAATTTGGACGGAATTTTGTGAATTTACTATTGTACCTCCATTAAAATAATTAAATTCAGAAAAATGAAGGAACGATTATACCATCAATTTCTATTAACAACAAACAATTTCCCTTTTTTTTCTTCTTCTCAGATCCATTTTCTTCTTCTTCTCAGATCTTCTTCTTCTCGAGCTTCTCGAAGGTGGCATTTGGCAGCATCGGGCGTCGAGCTTTAGGGGGTGGTAGAGGTTTTCTATAATTTCGGAGGGAGTGGCAGAGTTTCAGTGAGGTGGCATTGGGCAGCGTCGAGCTTCATCGGGGTGCTGTTGGGCTAGGAATTTTGCGGTGGTGCTGGGATGGGGTCGCGTTGATCTTTAGCAAGGTGGGATAGGCTAGGCTTTTGCAGTAGCGTCGGGCTAGAGTTTTGTGGTGGCACCGGGGTAGGGTGGCATCGGGATGGGGATGAGATAGGTGACTATGGTGTGCTGGAGTGGTGCTCGCACTGTGTGGGGTGGTATTGGAGTAGGGGTGGGCTGGATGGGTTAGGGTTTGCTGGAGTGGCATCAGTGATGGGTGGGGTGGCATTGGGGCGGGCATGGGCTATGGTTTGCTGGAGTTGTGACCTCATTGGTGCACGATGGGGTTTGTTTGGTGGCGTTAGTGGGACAAGGTGGTGGCGCAGTGGGGTGGTGGTGGCGGAGCTCGGGGTGATGGTGTCAGAGCTCAGGGTGGTGTCTGGGGGCTGGCTAGAGGTTGTGGAGGCAGTGGAAGTCATGGTGAGTGGAGTCAGGGTGAGGCTGGGTCTGGTGGTGGTGGCTGGGTCGGTGAGTAGATTCGGGCGAGCAAATTTCAGATGTTCTAGAATAGGGGTGAACTCCAGGAGTTTCGACAAAACTCCAGATTCGGGTCACCGACGGAGCATCGAACATTCGATGGCAGTGATGGCGGAAAAGGCGGTGGTGGTGCTGGAGATGGTTTTGAAGGTGAAGAAGAAGAACCTTAGGGGTATTCTTTTCTTTAATTTTTTAGTTTTCAAAATAGGGGCATTTTAGTCTTTTAAGTTTTGTCAGTGCCGAAAAATTAAATCAATTCTAGAATAGTGCAAAAAGGTTACATCGGCACATTTTATTAAAAAGTTAGGGTCAGAATTGCACTTTCGGATTTTACAAGGTATGATTGGCCCTTTACAAAAATAATAGGGTTAGTTTTATATTTTTCCCAAAGAAAAATTGTTTATTTTCTTCATTCAAACCGCCAACCAAGTTTTTTTCTTCTTCTCCAATTCATCTCACGATCTTCTCCTCCATTAATCCTCCTCTAACACACAATATATACACTCCATTACTCCTCCTTTACACACCATTACTTCTCCTTCTCACATCCATCATATATAAAAATACAAAAGCTTCCCAAAAAGCTTGGAACTTCAAAGCTAATGCTCGATCTTATTATCCATCAAAATTATGTCTTATATTTAAAGAGCTATTTTCGTTTTCATTGTAGTTTCTTGTTCCAATTCACTAGAATTAGTAAGCAATCTATGTGTTCGATAAAATGTCTCAAAGAAGTTATATCAAGGTTTAGTGGGTACAATATTTTGCCAATACAATAAACCTTGCCAAGTTGTTGTTTGTGGTGTTTGAGATAGGCTAGTGTTGAACTTTGTTGCATATGTCAATTTTTTTTCCAAGGGTTGAATTGGTTGTGTTGTTTCATGGGTTCAATTGTTTGAATAGTTTCACGTCCTTGTGTGTTGAATGGTTGAATGGTTGAATGTCCTTATTTTTCATGTCATTAATACCATGTTGGTGTGGTATTTCATGGGGTTAGGTTGGTTGTTTGTTGATTGTGTTTGATCCCTATGTTAGAATAGTTTGGGGGAATAATTGTATGATAATTGTGTAAAACAATAATATACATGCTGGTTTGAATGGGAATTGTGTTCTCATATAATGGTTTGAATGAGAATAGGTTTCTCGTATAATGATTTGTGTGTGGCTATCATAGATTCCACCTATTAATGCCAGAATTTGCTATCCATCTGTTGATGATCTCCTTAAGCCCGTTGTGCTTTTGAACCTACAAGACATGCAGACTAGGGTCAGGCAGGCAGGCGCAAGATCGTGCCTGCTCCGATGATCCGGTTAGCCATGTATGTTATATGGGAGAATATATTAGATGAATAGTATTGTGATTGTAAAATTACCTTGTCTGAATGTGCTTTCCCCTTGATGTATGCGTTTGGTGGATGATGGGACGTTCTCCTTACGTCCTATCACTTCAGCTACTTGTTATTCCCCGTTGAGGCTATCCGTGGGTTGCTTTGCTTAGTTGGGCAGAGACTAATCCAAACTGTACATTATCAAGTCCCCCAGCCCGAGACTTGATTGGCGAAACCAAGGCCGAGGAGCTGGGCAGAGTTTCATTTCTTGGGCCCCTATGGGCATCCTGGTCTTTGGTCAGACAGGTAACATGCAGCTTACCAGCTCTGTGCTTCCTTACCGCTTCATCTCTTAGAGGTAAAACTAGCAGTTTTGTAATTTTGAACCATCGAGATTAGTGCTGAAGTCATTTTTATTTAAGGTACATTTTGACGGTTATGCTACCTTCTTGGATTTTCACCACGTGTCCTTCTCTTAATTACATTTGCACGTGGGGCCTTAAATTTTGTACCTTCCCGAGATGGTTATTACCACTCCCCCACTGTTCTGTCTTCTTAGTCATTTATTGGGACTGTCGTATTCCCCTTTTCCGTTCAAATTCCCTACTTCCTTAGTTTCTCCTTCTCTTATTGTCTTCCTCTGCTTGTTCTACTGCCCATCACTCTCTTGCTTTCAACTTCCCAGCTAGCTTATCACCCTTTTTAGGTACCCTCTCTACTCTTTCTTCGTCTTTGTCTCTCCCTCGTTATGATTTTGTGTTAAAATGGTTTCAACAGTCAGTACCCCTAAGGAACATTCATAGTGTGACACGGCTGTCTTTAATACTAGGGAAATCACCTTTCATGATATCTACGATCATGTCTCCCTAGCGGGTTCTAGCCAAACAGTGCTGGATTTGCCCGAGGGCATATTACGGTTACCTCAAAACCCTAGATCACTGTTGCCTTAGGTTCCCTCTCTCCTTTTTCTTTCAGGCCGTTCTAGCCTTTTATGAATTGAGCTTGACAAATCTTCCTCCTAATTTTGTCTGCATCCTTCTGGGCTTCAAAGTTTTGTGCCATTTCTTTCATATTGATCCCAGCATTACTCTGTTTTATGTATTCTGCCAGTAAGGCAGAATGCCTCCCAATTGGACCTTCTTAAAATTTTGGCAAGATATGCATAAGTTCCTAACTGACCTCCCCACTCGTGTTGAGTGGAAGTGGCCCTTTTTTTTTCGTAGATGAGTCTCTGGTCATGGGCTTAGATGGACCCCCAAAAAGTCTTTCGATTATCCTGGATAAATGTTGGGGTCTCATTCTACCACCAATGAGACGACTGTTATACAACCCTTCATCTCCCATCTTGGGGCGGTGTGCGGGTGAAGTGCAACCGCCTTTTACGGGACTCCTCTCTGTGGGCTGTTCGCATGTCCTATCTACCTGACGGTATCGTCCATCGTGATGGCTCCTCTGACCTGAGCGGTATAAGTTTAACGTTTCCTTGTTCATCTGCTGTCTTTTACTTGCTTTGTCTTTTTCATGATTTTTGGCATTCTGACTTTTTGTTTCTTTTCTACAAAAATGTCTGTTACCAAATTCCCGGGGGACTAGTCGAGGCTCCCTCGCTGGGTTGCCAGTTCTCATCTCCCGCCAACCAGTGAGGATACCACTATAATTGCAGACTAAAAGGTGGAAACCATTACGGTGTCTGACACCGAGGTCTCTAACTAGGATCCCCTCCTGAAGAAATGTTAGGATAAATCAGACTCCTGATTAGATTATGATTTATTATGATTAGAGTTCTTTTCTTATTACACCTCTATTGTACTCTTTATATATTTAGATATCAATAATACAATTGATTACGGTAAATCATTCTATCATGGTATCAGAGCAGAGTCTGATCCAAAGACCTAAACCCTAACAAGAGCAAAAACTTCGTACGCATATTTTAACTTCAAATTTGCGATCTCGCAAATCTCACATTTTTTGAAGTTCAGAAATCTTATGGCCGAGAAGAATGGTACCATCAACTATTGGTTTTGAAATCTGTTGGCAGAGAAGAAATCTGTTGGTTTTGGAAGTTGAAATCATCAACTGTTGGTTTTGAAATCATCAGCTTCGCCCGCTTTTGTTGACTGGACTAAGGGTACCAGCTTTGCATTAGTCTTGCCTTTGGGAACTACGGAGTCTTCGAAATTAATCTGGAACTTCGTCTTCGTTTTACCGTTGATAAATACAGCTTTTTTTTTCTTGCTATTTTTGGTCTGTTATGATGGTTTATTTGGGTCCAATATATCGGGAAGATTGCTCCACAAATTGGATTGCGGACAAGGTGTTGTTTCAGGCCAGTGGTCCCAACCGTCATTCTTCGTCGAATCAGTGGATCGTTGATTCCGGTGCTACATCTCATATCACTGCTCACACCAGTCATCTTGATCAGGTACAACGTTATCGTGGTTCTGATTCTATTCTTGTTGGAAATGGTGAATCATTATCTATTTCTCACATCGGCCAATGTCATTTATCTGGTTTCTCTGTTAATGATGTCCTTGTGGTCCCTAAGATTACTAGAAGTTTATTGTCCATTAGTAAGCTTACTCGTGATCTACCTGTCCGTGTCATATTTGATGCCGATACATTTTCCATTGAGCACAAGCTTACAGGGGCGATAATTGGTAAAGGTCGGCATAGGTCTGGTCTTTATTTTCTTGAGACTGGTGATTCCGGTTTTTTAGGCGAACTACGCTCTACAAAGCTTCATGCTTCTTTTGAGAAGTGGCACTCTTGCCTCGGTCATGTGTCTCATGATACTGTTCAGTTATTGAATCGACGGGGCCTTATTTCTGTTACTTCTGCTATGCCTGCACCTGTCAGTTGCTCTCCTTGTCAGATGGCCAAGAGTAGTCGTTTGCCATTTTCCACTTGTGACAAGCGCGCTACTGGTTTATTGGATAAAGTACATTGTGATTTGTGGGGATCGGCTCCTGTTTTATCTGTCGATGGTTTCTCTTACTATGCCGTTTTCATTGATGATTTTTCGCGATTCACATGGTTTCTTCCGATGCGGCATAAGTCAGATTTTTATGACACTTTCATCCAGTTCCAGAAATTCGTTGAGAATCAGTTTTCTGCAAGGGTTAAAATTTTTCAGACTGATGGTGGCACCGAGTTTACTAATCACCGACTTCAGGCTCATCTCCTATCATGTGGCATTCATCATCAGATGTCCTCGCCCTATACACCTGCTCAGAATGGCCGGGCTGAGCGGAAGCATCGTCACATCACAGAGACTGGTCTTGCCATGCTTTTTCACTCTTCTGTGCCGCACTGCTATTGGGTGGAAGCTTTCTCCTCTGCGGTTTACATTATTAACCGTCTGCCTAGTTCAGTTCTGAGTGGCAAATCACCTTTTGAGGTTGTTTTTGGTCATGTGCCTGATTATACCCTATTTCACCCGTTTGGTTGTCATGCATTTCCATGTTTGCGTGCCACTGCTACTGATAAGTTTGCACCCAGATCCATTCCCTGTGTTTTTATTGGCTATAGCCCTCGTCACAAGGGCTTCCAGTGTCTTGACCCGACTTCTGGGCGCATCTATATTTCTCGCCACGTTCGTTTTGATGAAACTTTCTTCCCTTATGTCTCATCTTCCACGGACAATCGTTCGATTTCAGATCTGGAGATTTCATCATTTTTTGATGGAACTGTTACTTCATCGATTGGGGCTGCCACGCCTGTGTCTGTGCCTATTCCAGCTGCCCCTCCTTCACCACCATCTTCCATCTGGACGGCCGACCTAGACCTGGCCCCTCGGAAAATGCCCACCATATCTCAGCCGCTGACTATTACTCCTCAGCTACCATCTCAGCCACCGCCCACCACGTCTCAGCCAGTATCGGCTATTCTTTCTCCGGCGACTTCCGACGGCCACTCTCCGATCAGCGCATCTCGATCTTCCTCGGTGTCATCAGCTGGTTCGACTCCTCCAGCTTCGCCGCCCCAGCTTCGTACTCATCGAATGGCCACTCGGTCTTCTACTGGAGCCATTCAGCGCCGGGATTATTCGGATATTATTGCTCATGGTCTCACTGCCGCACTCCTCTCTCAGACTGAACCCACTGATTATCGTTCTGCCCTTCAGGATCCAGCCTGGGTTTCAGCCATGGATGATGAGATGGCCGCTCTTCGTGGTCAGCACACTTGGGATTTGGTGCCTCGACCTTCGAATGTTAACATTGTTGGTTCCAAATGGGTCTATAGGCTCAAGTATAAACCAGATGGCACTATTGAGCGGCACAAAGCTAGACTTGTGGCGCAGGGTTTCTCGCAGATTCCAGGTTTTGATTTTGACCACACTTTCAGTCCTGTGGTCAAAGCCTCCACTGTTAGGATGGTTCTCGCCATAGCCACCATGCGTTCCTGGCCTCTTCATCAGTTGGATGTCAAGAACGCTTTCCTTAATGGTGTTCTTGATGTTCCAGTCTACATGAAGCAGCCCGTTGGTTATCAGGATACTGTCCATCCAGACTATGTTTGTCGTTTGCGAAAGGCCATTTATGGTCTTAAGCAGGCTCCCCGGGCTTGGTTCCAGCGTTTCAGCAGCTATCTGACACAGCTTGGTTTTCGGTGCAGCTCAGCTGATACTTCTTTGTTTGTCCTTTCGAGAGGGTCGTCGTTACTGTACCTACTCGTGTATGTGGACGATATCATCCTTACGGGCAATGACTCGACTCTTCTTCGCCAGTACATTGATCGGACACACAGAGAGTTTGCTATCAAGGATCTTGGTGCTCTTCATTACTTTCTTGGTCTTGAAGTTTCGCCTACCTCCTCAGGATTACTGCTTGGCCAAGCAAAGTATGCTCGAGATATTTTGAATCGGGCCGGTATGTCTGCCGCGGCACCGGTTTCTACTCCATTTGTTGCTGGTTCTCAGCTTCACAGCTCTACTAGTCCTCCATTTCGGGATCCTACCCTTTATCGTTCTCTTGTTGGTGCTCTCCAGTATCTCACCATCTCTCGCCCGGATTTGGCATTCTCGGTCAACACGGTGAGTCAATTTCTTCAGGATCCCAGAGATGATCATTTTGCTGCTGTGACTCGGATTTTACGGTATGTTCGTGGCACTCTTCACTTTGGTCTTCGGTTTTGTTCTGCTAGTACTCCTGATGTGTTAGGATACTCTGATGCTGATTGGGCTCGCTGTCTGGAGACTCGTCGGTCCACTTATGGTTATGCAGTTTTTCTTGGTGGGAATCTGGTTTCTTGGAGTGCCAAGAAACAACCCACTGTTTCTCGTTCTAGCACTGAGTCTGAATACCGTGCTCTCGCCAACACTGCCTCAGAAGTGGTCTGGCTCACTCATTTGCTTCGTGATCTTCGGTTTCCGCTTTCTGGTTCTCCACTGTTGTTATGCGACAATAGTAGTGCTATCTTCTTAGCTCAGAATCCAGTGGCTCACAAGCGGGCGAAGCACATCGACATCGACTACCATTTTGTTCGTGAGTTGGTGACATCTGGAAAGCTGCGTGTTGCTCATGTTCCGACTTCTCTTCAGATTGTGGACATTTTCACCAAGGGGCTCTCTCGTCCTTTGTTCGAGTTCTTCAGGTCCAAGCTGTGCGTCGGCGAGCATCCGACGCTCCGCTTGAGGGGGGGTGTTAGGATAAATCAGACTCCTGATTAGATTATGATTTATTATGATTAGAGTTCTTTTCTTATTACACCTCTATTGTACTCTTTATATATTTAGATATCAATAATACAATTGATTACGGCAAATCATTCTATCAAGAAAGCCCACCGTAGTTTCGGGAGAAGAGCCGAGAAAGGAGGCACCAACGCTGGCCGAGTTCCCATCAAGATGATTCCTGAGGAGTTCTTCGAGATCCCAACCTCTCAATATGCCACTCAGACTAAGAACGTTACCCTTGGCGCCCTACTTGTTCAAGCCGTCCCTTTCTCGCCTCTGTTCACCTGCAGCTCTTCCTCTCGAGCTAATTCCGCATCTGCTTCTTTGCGCACTGCTGCTACTTAGACCGAGTATGTCTCCCAGGCCCTCCCTATTTCTCATTTTAATGTTTAGCTCCAGGAGAAGTCCTTGAACGTGGCTGGGTCTAACTCTCTCACTGATCATTCTGCTTTGGCTGTCCTTGAGGTATGTATTTTATACTTTTCTTTTTCCTTTTGTTTTATGGCTTCCTGGCACAACTTGACTTATGATTTTTTTGGGCTTTTTCCAGGTCCTCTGCGCTACCAGGGTTATGCTGGAAGAGCTTGACAACCTCAAAGCTGAGAACAACGAGTTTAAACGTAGGCTTGCTTCCCTGAAAGCCTAGGCTCAACGTGTCATTGAGGTAGGGCAAGACTTCGAGCTAGAGAGAAGGGTTACTGGCTCCTTGCAATATTTCTTGGCCCGTGCTGAGACCAAGATTGTTGAGCTGGATGCCTTTCACTCTTCACCCGCATTTTCTTAAGCTTATACTCCAGCATTGTGTGGAGTATTAAGGCTTCTGAGATGTTGAGTGACGCCCTAATGAAGGTCATTCAGTTTTACTCTTAGAATGAGGATGTGGATGAAGAGAAGCTACGTGTTGGGATTTGTAGTACTTTCGTTCCCTTTCGCAAACACAGCTTTACTGAGTACTTTACCAAGCTTAATCTTGACATGACCCTGGCCGAGTTGGATAGCTGGGATCTGAAAAACACTTCTGCTAAGCCGGACACACATTCTACTAGTGTACTGTATCAAGCTGTCAATGATGGAAAGGCCATACGGGGTGAAGCTCAGGCTGCTGGTGGTGCTAGTGGCGAGGTGATCATAAAAGATGAAGCTCAGAATGTTGTGGGGCCTGACTGATGATGCTTCTAAGCCTTAAAGGCTCTGTAATTTGAACTTTTTTTTTCTTTTGATGGTCATATATTACCTTGCTGGGGGATGAAACAATATTTTTTTTAATTTTTTATTGGGGTGTGCATTCCCCCTGTTGAAATTGTGGGTATGGGGTGCCTTTCCTGCCCATAAAATCATACTGGCTAGCTGTAGGTGCCAAATACAATTATATTTTAAAGCTACTTTGGCATAGTACCTTCTTAGGTGGACAGTGTTCCAAGTGCGAGGGATTAGCCTGCCATCCAGTATTTCCAGCATGTAAGCTCCATTTTCCAACACCTCGACCACCTTGTATGGGCCTTCCCATTCTGCATCTTTCTTCTTCTCTCACTGGGCCTTGATTACTTCATTTCTCCTAAACGCAAGGTCTCCCACTTTTAAGGATTTGGGAATGCAAAGCTGCCATAGTGCTACTCCATCCAGGACTTGTACGCAACCTTATTCAACGATACTTTCTCCCTAATTTCATCCACCCCCATGTTTTCTCTGATTTCCTAGTTGTTCTCATCTTGGTTCATTTGCTCAACTACCCTCCTGCTGGGAACAACAATTTCTTGAGGAATGATAACCCGTGTCCCAAAGCGCAGCTCGTGGGGGGCTCCCCATGGTTCTTGGCGTGGTCTAGTTTGCCGACACCACGCTTACTAGCTCTTCTTAACATTCTCCCTTTGCCTGTCCCAACCTTCTTTTTAAGCCCTGAACTATCATCCTGTTTGTCACTCTCGTCCATCTATTTGCTTGTGAGTGGGCCACCAATGTGAACTGATGCTTTATGTTTAGGTCATCGCACCTGGATCTGAAGGGTTTGCTGGTGAACTATTTTCCATTAACGCTTACTATCGCCAGTGAGATGCCAAACATGCACACAATGTTTCTCCAGGTGAAGTTTGTAATCTTCTTCCCTATCACACTTGCTACGACCTCCACTTCTACCCACTTGGTAAAATAATTTATTTCCACCATCAAAAACCTTTTTCTCTCAGCTGACTCCGGGAACAGCCCTGCAATGTTGATCCCCCATTTAGCAAAGGTCCAAGGTGATATTATGTTGGTTATCCATTATGCAGGGAGCCTTTGCACCCTGGCATGCTCCTGACATCTAAGGCATTCCTTAATAATTTTCTGTGCGTCTGCTCTCATAGTTGGCCAGTAGTAACCTGCTCACAAGGATCGCAGTGCGACTATCCTTGGCCCTTTATGGCTTCCATTGCTTCTCTCGAGTATTTCTCTGAGAACTTTGCCTGCAACGACTATGTGTATCCCCTCTTGTATAGAAAACCGTTCTTCAAGGCATACTGCAATGGTTTCCTTCTAATTGTTCTCGCATCCTTATCGTCTGCTAGCAATGTCCCATGTTCTAGGTAACCTCGGAGGGGTGCTGTCCACTTGGGCACAACATCCTGTATTGCTGCCACGAGGCTCGTATCTATTGACCTACTTGCTAACTCCTCGACCGACACAGACCTAGTTAAGTGCACATTTTTTGAGGATGCTAACTTGCTAAGTGCATCCGCCCTTGTTTTTTGTGACCTTCAAATTCCTCAAACTTAGATGCCAAACTTCTGACCATGTCCCTATATTTCATCATCGTCGGCTCCTTGGCAATGTACTTCCCATTGTACTGATTGGCCACTAGCATGGAGTCTTCATAAGCCTGCAATTTCTTTGCCCATAAATTCCTAACTATCTCTATGCCTGCTATAAGTGCCTCATACTCTGCCTCATTGTTTAACGCGGGAAACTTCAAACGCAAGGCGTAAGTTGCCTCTATGCCTTCTGGATTTGATATTACCAGGCCTGTTCCAATACCTTCCACCCTGGATACTCCATCTACATATAGTTTCCACACGTCTGGCCTTACCAGACTGCTCGCATTCACGACCTGGGTCGGATTCTGCGCTTCCTCTGGTGCTTTTATTTTCCTTTCCTTGGGCTATTCTGCCATTACCTAACCATTCACTGCTCTTTTTGGGGCGTATTCAATGGCATGTTCTCCCAGCTCCACTACCCAGTTCACCAATCTCCCCGAAGCTTCTGGCCTGGTCAGTATCGCCTTCAGCGGCTGATTGGTCAGAACTATCAAAAGGTGTGCTTGAAAGTATTGCCTTAGCCCCCTCACTGGGTGGACCAACGCCAGCGCTAGTTTCTCCTGGCTCGTATATCCTCATTTTGGGCCCTGCAGAGCCTGGCTCACAAAATACATTTATTGTTGTATTTTATTTTCCTCCCTTACCAGTGCACCACTGATTGCCTCCTTGCTCACTGCCACGTACAAGTACAGGGTCTCCCCCTTCTTTGGGGGTCAAGGTCGGAAAATCCTTCAGGTAGGTTTTTAGCTCTTAAAATGCTTTCTACTCGAGATCTCCCCACTGTATTGCCCCCTTCTTGTCTACACATCCCTTCAAATTTTTGAAGAAGGGAAATGCTCTCTCTACTGCTCTGGACATGAAGCGCTTCATAGCTGTCAGCTTCCCATTCAGGCTGCAGACCTTTTTCACTGTGACTAGAAACTTCATTTCTAGAATCACTTTAACTTTCTTAGGGTTTGCTGCCAGCTCCCCTTTTGACACCATGTGCCCAAAAAACTTTCTAGCTCCTACACTGAATTGACATTTGGTTGGGTTCAGCCTCATCCCTTTCTCCCTGAACTGTACTAGGGTTTCCCTGACATCCTCCAAAAAGGTCTCATACTAGGTGCTCTATATGACCATATCATCTATATACACTTCCAGGTTCCTTCCAATCTATTTTTGAAAAATATTGTCCACCACCCTTTGGTAAGTGGCCCCAGTATTCCTCAGGCCAAAAGACATCATTCTAGCTATAAAGGCAGTTTTTTCTATTTCGCTCTCTAGCATGGGGATTTTATGATACCCCTTACATGCATCAAGAATACACTTAATAGTTCGCTAACAAACCCTTCAGATCCTGGTGCGATGGCCTAAACAGTCCTTGGGCAAGCCTTGTTTTGGTCCATGTAGTTCACACAAATTCTCCAGGTGTCGTCCACCTTTTTCACCAACACAAGGTTGGCCAGCTATGTCATGTAGGATCCCCACTGTGACTAGTTGGCTCACCTCCTGGTTTACTGCCTCATTTCTCTACCTCTAAAGCATCCACCACTCCTTTTTATCTATTTTGTGAGATAGTAACCCACCTCCACTCGGTGATGTTACTTGTAGCTAATTAACCCGAGCAAAGTATGGTAGGTCAAAGATAAAATTTATTTTTGCACCCAATCTCAGTACTATGCTACCAAAAGGGTAGTTAGGGGTAAGCCCTGGGTATGTCCACAGAGATGCTAGGGCCTAAGAATCAATTGAAACACAATCTCGTACGGGTCGTCAATCCGTATGAGTGATAGGAATAGCTAGTATTGCAAATGGGGGGGGGTTGGTTTTTTAATTAACAACTACGAAACATGAAATAAAAAAAGAAAATCAATATATTTAGCTAAACTTTAGGGGATTCATTGTGTAACATGGTTGATTTAATGCTTCGATCCTCGAATCATTCACATAGAGATTTAAACAAACCTAATAGAGTTCTCATAACACGTGGTGTTTTCAATGGTATATGATTCCTCATACCTGTCATATCGGGTGAGGTTGAAACCCTCCATCGACACTGCCATTGTAATTAGGGGAGTACAACAAGGTCCAACCATTATTATAGATTCATTTATCCCCCGTGCGATTACATCCCAAGCATTCCACCACGAATTCTCTCCTCCCTAAGGCCTATGAATTAGGTAAAGGGTCGTAGGCACCTTATCTATGACACTAGGCTTTCTTACAACCCTAGCTTTCTACTTTTCACTATCTCTACTCAGAATCAGATTACTTTACATAATTAGCTAAAATTGGTGTGATGGCAAATAATCAGAGTATTACTTTGATCCCACGTGCACACACCCATGTAGACACGTACTCCACTACCCATTAACGCATCTGAGATTTTTCTTCCCAGGGGGCATCAATATTTCCACCAACATGAATATAGACAAGAGTGCGGGCTTATATGAATTGTACTAGTCATGCAACTCTAACATTCAAGAACAAGTCACAATAATATCCTGAGCACCAATATTAGGATGAACTAAGAAATATGACAGAGCACTAAATAACGATGAATACAATTTATCCCCAAGCTATAGAAACTACTCCCTAGACGTGGAATTCAAATGAAGATTTAATTTCACATCATTGGACTAAAGAAAAATAAAAAGAAAGAAAGGAACGAGGAGAGAATGTTTCTCTCTCTAGAATCTCCCCTAATTACAAGAGTAAAATGAAAATAAGATCAAACTCTACAAAAGAAAAGAGAAGGAAAAGAGGAGAAGAACACTAGAGGGAGAGAACTCTCATATTCCTTCTATTTAACTAGAGAGAGAAAAAAATCTACATTATGCCTACATAGATTTACTAGAAAACTAAATGCTCCTATATATAGTAGTAGGGGATTGGGCCTAAAGATAGGCCCAAAATAGGCCAAAATTAGGTAAAAAAACTTAGTCACCTTTCCCTCTTGCGGCTGAATATTTCTCAAATAAATTGTTCAAATCCGTGAATTTTATAGAGATTACATTTACTTTTTTGGATGCTCGGAAAGATGAAAAATTTGATATATGGTAGAGGGAAATCGGATGAAAAACAAGAGAGTTATGGCCAAAAGAGTGAGAGGTGGGGTGGTGGTAAATAGTGCGGCGCGGACTGTGAATAGTGCCCTCGTGCTGAATCCCTTGGCACGAACCGTGGGATCAGGTGTGGTCCGTGCCTTCTCCTTGGCATGGGTTGTGGAATTTGGCTTGGACCTGCCTCATCCTTGGCATGGGCCGTGGCGTCTAGCGTGGTCCATCGTCAGAAACCTTGTTTTGCTCAGTATTTGTGTCTGGGCTGCCTAATTGTTCATGTCCCAAATGTTGGTCTTGACATTTTGCACTTGTAACGGTGCAATCCATAAAAAATGGGATGGTTTGCTCCCATATCTAGCCATTTTTTAGTTGAACAGGGTAAAATGGGATGCCAGAAAGTGAACGATCCGCGCCCGGGGGCCCTAGCCCTGACCCTGACCCCCCTCGTGCCAAGCCCTAACAAGGCTCATATAGGGTGGAACAGTCCATTCCAAGACCATTAGCACAAACCCCCCTCCCATAGCATGCCAATGGTCAATGCCAAATCTTTGGCGCGAAGTGGTGGCCTTGGCTGGTTCGGTCGGTTGAATTGTTTCCTTCGCTACGGATGAACCATTGGTCTGTATTGAGAGTTCTCATACTCGATTTTATAGTACTCGAGGAGAAAATTTTAATGAAACAAACCTTGAAGGCTGATTCTTATTGGATCGTTCCCAGAATTTGGCATAACTCTCAGACCACAATTCACCGTTTCTTCATTGACCGCCTTGAACTCCGATGCTGCATATCTTTAGCTCCAATCTCCTTTTACCATGATTTGATGTTCATAGCCATTGTCTACTACTATTCTAATGTGAATGGCCTTCGACCTCTTCTACCGTCCTTGCGAACGACCTTCAATATCTTCTACCGTCCTTGCGAATGGCCTTCACATAGAATGTAACAAAAAGTATCCATAAGCGACCTACTAAAGATGATCACAAAAGAAGATCTAGGAGCCCGTGGATACAATTTCTTTACCTTGGCATATGTTCTTTGATTTTGTATATGCATTAAGAATAATGTAAGCTTTAAGTGTGGGGGAGGGGATTAGATAGAACTTATGATTTTTAGTTGTTTATGTGTAGATAATAGCTCTTCTAAGAGCATTTTGATTTTTTTTAAAAGAATGAAAGTTTTGAAAAAAATATAAAAACATGAACAAGTTGGAAACCCGAAAGGGAGACTTGGATAACATTAGGAAAAGCCCGGATAGGTCAAAAGACCTAGGTAAAAGTGAGAAGCTAGGCCAGGATATGCTTACGAGCCTAGACAAAAATGAGAGGCCATGTGGAAATAGGTAAGACTTGAGTACTCTTTGTGAAAAACCCTAAACGCTCCCAGGAAAAATGGGAGAAATTGAGAGAAAACAAATGGCTAGTTTGACGATACATTTGCATATGTCCCTTAGCACTAATTAAGTTTACAAAACACATGATTTAGAAATGAAAACCAAGCATAGCCATCTAAACCCCTTGTCACGTAAACTCAACTAATACTAGCAATCAACCATGCAAACCAAGCTAATTATTACGCTGAATGCATTGGTTAACGTATGCATAATGGTGCACATTAGACTTCCCAAACTTAAACTTTTACTTGACCTCGAGTAAATAAAAACAAGGAAAGGCTTAAGCGACATGTAGCATGCAAGTATAAGTTAGCCAATGCATTCAACTTATTCCCAAGCTATTCTAGTTCCCCCAAGGAAGTGAAAATCTCTCAATTCTCACACTTCCCGAATATCCCAAAGTAACATATCCTCCCAAAATAAAAATGTGGAAAAAGAAAAGCCAAGAAGATAAGTGTCAAACTAGCTCACTTCTCCCAAAATAATCCCCAAAAGTAATCAAAGAGTAATCAAACAGTCCACCATGGAAATCAATGATTCGTTGACTTGTTTGTAACATTGGGATAACTCATGATTCTTAACCTAGTTACAACCTAATGAAAAATAAAACTAATATCTACCCTTGATGACACAATCATAGAATGTAAAGAACAGACTACCATCATCACAATATACTACCCCTAACCTCTAATCAGGAAAGTTAAATCTAACCATTATCATGCACTACAAATCGAATAAAGAATTGAATCACAGTGGAGAGTTACCTTTTATGTCTCGATGTGTGTTTCAAGGGTTTTGAGGGTAGGTGGGTTTGGGTGGTACTTTGGTGGTGGTAGGAAAGAAATGGTGATGATACATGGCCAGCTAGGATGAAAACCCAAAAGGGCTCCCAGGCAAAATGAGAGAAATTGAGAGAAAACAAAAAACTAGGTAGACGATACATTTTCATATGTCCATTAGTACTAATTAAGTCAACAAAACACATAATTTAGACATGAAAACCAAACATGGTCATCTAAACCCCTTGTCACGTAAACTCAACTAGTACTAGCAATCAACCATGCAAAAGAGGCTAATTATTATGCCGAATGCATTGGTTAACGCATGCATAATGGTGCACATCAGACTCCCCACACTTAAACTTTTACTTATCCTCGAGTAAATAAAAACAAGGAAAGGCTTAAGCGACATATAGCATGCAAGTATAAGTTATCCAATGCATTCAACTTATTTCCAAGCTACCCTACTTCCCCCAAGGAAGTGAAAATCCTTACAATTCTCACACTTCCCGAATATCCCAAAGTAAAATATCCTACCAAAATAAAAATGTGGAAAACAAAAAGCCAAGAAGATAAGTGTCAAGCTATCTTAATTCTCCCAAAATGAACCCCAAAAGCAATCAAAGAGTCATCTCCCAAAAAAAGTCCACCATGGAAATCAATAATTCATTGAGTTGTTTTTAACATTGGGATAACTCGTGATTCTTAACCTAGTTACAACCTAATGAAAAATGAAATTAATATCTATCCTCGATGACACAATCATGGAATGTAAAGAACAAACTACCATCATCCCAATATACTACCCCTAACCTCTTATCAAGAAAGTTAAATCCAACCATTATCATGCACCAAAAATTGAATAAAGAATTGAATCACAATGGAGAGTTACCTCTTAGGTCTCGATATGTGTTTCAAGGGTTTTGAGGGTAGTGAACTTGGGTGGTGGTAAGGAAGAAATGGTGACGATACATGGCCAGTTAGGATGAAAACCCAAAAAGGCTCCCAAGCAAAATGAGGTAAATTGAGAGGGAAAAAAACTAGGTTGACGATACATTTGCATATGCCCATTAGTACTAATTAATTATAAAAAACACATGATTTAGACATGAAAACCAAACATGGCTATCTAAACCCCTTGTCACGTCAACTCAACTAATAATAGCAATCAACCATGCAAAACAAGCTAATTATTACGCCAAATGCATTGGTTAACGCATGCATAATGGTGCACATCAGACTCCCCACACTTAAACTTTTACTTTTCCTCGAGTAAATAAAAACAAGGAAAGGCTGAAGCGACATGTAGCATGCAAGTATAAGTTAGCCAATGCATTCAACTTATTTCCAAGCTACCCCCCTAAGGAAGTGAAAATCCTCACAATTCTCACACTTCCTGAATATCCAAAAGTAAAATATCCTACCAAAATGAAAATGTTGAGAAAGAAAATCCAAGAAGATAAGTGTCAAGCTATCTTACTTCACCCAAAATGATCCCTAAAAACAATCACAGAGTCCTCTCCTAAAAACAGTCCACCATGGAAATCAATGATTCGTTAACTTGTTTTTAACATTGGGATAACTCGTGATTGTTAACCTAGTTACAACCTAATGAAAAATTAAACTAATACATACCCTTGATGAAACAATCATGGAGTGTAAAGAATAAACTACCATCATCCCAATATACTACCCCTCGCCCCTTATCAAGAAAGTTAAATCCAACCACTATCATGCACTACAAATTGAATAAAGAATTGAATCACAATGGAGAGTTACCTCTTAGGTCTCGATGTGTGTTTCAGGGGTTTTTAGGGTAGTGAATTTGGGTGGTACTTTGGTGGTGGTAGGGAAGAAATGGAGACAATACATGGCCAGCTAGAATGAAAACCCAAAAGGGCTTCCAGGCAAAATGAGGTAAATTGAGAGAAAACAAAAAACTAGGTAGAGGATACATTTTCGTATGTCCATTAGTACTAATTAAGTCTACAAAACACATGATTTAGACATGAAAACAAAACATGGTCATCTAAACCCCTTGTCACGTAAACTCAACTAGTACTAGCAATCAATCATGCAAAACAAGCTAATTATTACGCCAAATATATTGGCTAACGCATTCATAATGGTGCACATCAGACTCCCCACACTTAAACTTTTACTTTTCCTCGAGTAAATAAAAACAAGGAAAGGCTGAAGCGACATGTAGCATGCAAGTATAAGTTAGCCAATGCATTCAACATATTTCCAAACTACCCTAGTTTCCCCAAGGAAGTGAAAATCCTCACAATTCTCACACTTCCTGAATATCCCAAAGTAAAATATCCTACCAAAATGAAAATTTGGAGAAAGAAAATCCAAGAAGATAAGTGTCAAGCTATCTTACTTCACCCAAAATGATCCCAAAAAATAATCAAAGAGTCCTCTCCTAAAAACAGTCCACTATGGAAATCAATGATTCGTTAACTTGTTTTTAACATTGGGATAACTCGTGATTGTTAACCTAGTTAAAACCTAATGAAAAATTAAACTAATATATACCCTTGATGAAACAATAGTGGAATGTAAAGAATAAACTACCATCATCCCAATATACTACCCTAGCCTCTTATCAAGAAAGTTAAATCCAACCACTATCATGCACTACAAATTGAATAAAGAATTGAATCACAATGGAGAGTTACCTCTTAGGTCTTGATGTGTGTTTCGGGGGTTTTTAGGGTAGTGAATTTGGGTGGTACTTTGGTGGTGGTAGGGAAGAAATAGAGACAATACATGGCCAGCTAGAATGAAAACCCAAAAGGGCTCCCAGGCAAAATGAGGTAAATTGAGAGAAAACAAAAAACTAGGTAGAGGATACATTTTCATATGTCCATTAGTACTAATTAAGTCTACAAAACACATGATTTATACATGAAAACCGAACATGGTCATCTAAACCCCTTGTCACGTCAACTCAACTAATAATAGCAATCAACCATGCAAAACAAGCTAATTATTACGCCAAATGCATTGGCTAATGCATGCATAATGGTGCACATCAGACTCCCCACACTTAAACTTTTACTTTTCCTCGAGTAAATAAAAACAAGGAAAGGCTGAAGCGACATGTAGCATGCAACCCCTAGTTCCCCCAAGGAAGTGAAAATCCTCACAATTCTCACACTTCCTGAATATCCAAAAGTAAAATATCCAACCAAAATGAAAATGTGGAGAAAGAAAATCCAAGAAGATAAGTGTCAAGCTATCTTACTTCACCCAAAATGATCCCCAAAAACAATCAAAGAGTCCTCTCCTAAAAATAGTCCACCATGGAAATCAATGATTCGTTAACTTGTTTTTAACATTGGGATAACTCGTGATTGTTAACCTAGTTACAACCTAATGAAAAATTAAACTAATACATAACCTTGATGAAAAATCATGGAATGTAAAGAATAAACTACCATCATCCCAATATACTACCCCTAGCCTCTTATCAAGAAAGTTAAATCCAACCACTATCATGCACTACAAATTGAATAAAGAATTGAATCAGAATGGAGAGTTGCCTCTTAGGTCTTGATGTGTGTTTCGGGGGTTTTTAGGGTAGTGAATTTTGGTGGTACTTTAGTGGTGGTAGGGAAGAAATGGAGACAATACATGGCCAGCCAGAATGAAAACCCAAAAGGGCTCCCAGGCAAAATGAGGTAAATTGAGAGAAAACAAAAAACTAGGTAGAGGATACATTTTCGTGTCCATTAGTACTAACTAAGTCTACAAAAAACATGATTTTGACATGAAAACCAAACATGGTCATCTAAACCCCTTGTCATGTAAACTCAACTAGTACTAGCAATCAACCATGCAAAACAAGCTAATTATTACGCCAAATATATTGGCTAACGCATTCATAATGGTGCATATCAGACTCCCCACACTTAAACTTTTACTTGTCCCCGAGTAAATAAAAATAAGGAAAGGCTTAAGCGAAATGTAGCATGCAAGTATAAGTTAGCCAATGCATTCAACTTATTTCCAAGCTACCCTACTTCCCCAAGGAAATGAAAATCATACAATTCTCACACTTCCCGAATATCCCAAAGTAACATATCCTCCCAAAATAAATATGTGGAAAGAGAAAATCCAAGAAGATAAGTGTCAAGCTAGCCCACTTCTCCCAAAATGATCCCCAAAAGCAATCAAACAGTCATCTCGCAAAAACAGTCCCCCAAGGAAATCAATTATTCGTTCAATTGTTTGTAACATTGGGATAACTCATGATTCTGAACCTACTTACGACCTAATGAAAAATGAAACTAATATCTACCCTTGATTACACAATCATGGAATGTAAAGAACAAACTACCATTATACCAATATACTACCCCTAACCTCTAATCAGGAAAGTTAAATCTAACTACTATCATGCACCACAAATCGAATAAAGAATTGAATCACAATGGAGAGTTACCTCTTAGGTTTCAATGTGTGTTTCAAGGGTTTTGAGGTAGGTGGGTTTGGGTGGTACATTAGTGGTGGTAGGGAAGAAATGGTGACGATACATGGCCAGCTAAGATGAAAACCCGAAAGGGCTCCCAGGCAAAATGAGAGAAATTGAGATAAAATAAAAACTAGGTTGACAATACATTTGCTTATGGCCATTAGTACTAATTAAGTTTACGAAAGCAGGCTTTAGACAAGAAAACCAAACATGGCCATCTAAACCCCTTGTCACGTAAACTCAACTAATACTAGCAATCAACCATGCAAAACAAGCTCATTATTACGCTGAATGCATTGGTCAACGCATGCAAAATGGTGCACATCAAACTCCCCACACTTATACTTTTACTTGTCCTCGAGTAAATAGAAACAAGGAAATGCTTATTCTACATGTAGCATGCAAGTATAAGTTAGCCAATGCATCAACTTATTCCCAAGCTACCCTTGTTCCCCCAAGGAAGTGAAAATCCTCCCAATTCTCACACTTCCCGAATATCCCAAAGTAACATATCCTCCAAAATTAAAAATGTGGAAAAAGATAAGCCAAGAAAATAAGTGTCAAGCTAGCTTACTTCTCCTAAAATGATCCCCAAAAGCAATCAAAGAGTCATCTCCCAAAACATTCCACCAAGGAAATCCATGAGTAGTTGACTTGTTTGTAACATTGGGATAAGTCATGATTCTTAATCTAGTTACAAACTAATGAAAAATGAAACAAATATCTACCCTTGATGACACAATCATGGAATGTAAGGAATAAACTACCATCATCCCAATAAACTACCCTTAACCTCTAATCAGGAAAGTTAAATCTAACCACTATCATGCACCACAAATCGAATAAAGAATTGAATCACAACGGCGAGTTACCTCTTAGGTTTCAATGTGTGTTTCAAGGGTTTTGATGGTAGGTGGGGTGGTACATTAGTGGTGGTAGGGAAGAAATGGTGATGATATATGGCCAGCTAAGATGAAAACCCGAAAGGGCTCCCAGGCAAAATGAAAGAAATTGAGAGAAAATAAAAACTAGGTTGACAATACATTTGCTTATGTCCATTAGTACTAATTAAGTTTACGAAAATAGGCTTTAGACAAGAAAACCAAACATGGCCATCTAAACCCCTTGTCACGTAAACTCAACTAATACTAGCAATCAACAATGGAAAACAAGCTAATTATTACGCCGAATGCATTGGTCAACGCATGCATAATGGTGCACATCAAACTCCCCACAATTATACTTTTACTTGTCCTTGAGTAAATAAAAACAAGGAAATGCTTAATCGTCATGTAGCATGCAAGTATAAGTTAGCAAATGCATCAACTTATTCCCAAGCTACCCTTGTTCCCCCAAGGAAGTGAAAATCCTCACAATTCTCACACTTCCCGAATATCCCAAAGTAACATATCCTCCAAAATTAAAAATGTGGAAAAAGATAAGCCAAGAAAATAAGTGTCAAGCTAGCTTACTTCTCCTAAAATGGTCCCCAAAAGAAATCAAAGAGTCATCTCCCAAAAACATTCCACCAAGGAAATCTATGATTAGTTGACTTGTTTGTAACATTGGGATAAGTCATGATTCTTAATCTAGTTACAAACTAATGAAAAATGAAACAAATATCTACCCTTGATGACACAATCATGGAATGTAAATAATAAACTACCATCATCCCAATATACTACCCCTAACCTCTAACCAAGAAAGTTAAATCTAACCACTACCATGCACCACAAATCGAATAAAGAATTGAATCACAATGGAGAGTTACCTATTAGGTTTTTGATATTTGTTTCAAGGGTTTTGAGGTAATATGGGTTTGGGTGGTACTTCGGTGGTGGTAATGAAGAAATGGTGATTGGGGTGTAGGAAGTATGTGAGCTTCATAGGTTGTGCACGTCTACACACCCCATGAATTTGGGTTTGGTTCTTGTACACCATTTTGAGCATCACGAACCATGTACGCCTACATGGTCCATGAGTTGGATTCCCCATTTGCTCTCCTTCCTCCAAGAACCATATACTTCCTACAAAACAAACATGCACACCAAGTGTAATGGTGTTCCAAAAACAAAAAAGCTACAAATAAGAAAACACACCAAAAATACTAAATCAATCTAACTTTTTCAAAGCTTGGGTTGCCTCCCGAGATGCTCCGTATATTTAAGGTTGTTGGCACCACCCCAATGTTATCCATATAGTGTGGGTTTGTACCCCATCACCTTTTACAACCAAAAATGAAGAGGTGAGGTAAGAATCTTCCAAGAGGAAGATATAGTAACGGAGGAGTCAATCTTAGAGGGAATAGGTGGTTTGGAAGCTTAGCATATTCAATTGGCTTCCCTATGGTTTCCTCTAAGTGTTCAGAAAACGTGGGAGTTGGTTCTATAGGGGTGAAAATAAGTAATATTGTGAATTAAGTATAATCACCCCATCCTTAACTTCTACACTCTCAACAAACCATTCCCTATCCCCTTTGGGTTCAATTACCAAAAATTCACATTCAACTAGGGATGGTTCATTTTTGGAATACTTGGTTTCAAGTTGGCTCACCCTTTTCATCAAATTAAGCACTTGCCCTTCAACTTTCTCAATGCTTGAGAATAGTTGAGTTCCCAAATCGCTAATCTAGTTAAGCATTTGTGATTGGAGTAAACCACTACTCTTGGTCACATTAGCTATAGCTTGCAAAATTCCTCCATAATCCAATTTGTGAACCAATCATAGGGATTGGTTTTAGGGCATTGGATAAGTTGGTGAAATCCAACTATCTAACCCAAAGTGTTGGTTTTCTGATGCATTTCCATACCACAAATTTGAGTTACCACTAAACCTCATATTTGGAAAGTCATGGTATGGGTAACAAATTCAATCTCATCGGACTTGGGAACCAACAACTCCTACCTCTCTCTCATGTTCACTCATCAAAGAGTAAGACTCCGTAGGGTGGTCGTAATGACATATCCTACAAAATCTCACTCGTTGAGCCTCTCTTCCCCACATTTTTTTCCTTTTCAATTAAACACAAACAAATAAAACACACAAAATTTGGAATCGTAGTGCAAGGGTCCTCAGTTTGCACCCAAGAACTCAAGCAATACCTACTCTGGAAAACAACAAATAAAAGAAAATTACTAGATACTCAACAAACATGTAATGCTAATTGACAATTAGACTTAATAGCATCCCCGACAATGATGCCAAAATTTAACCCGCCTCTACTCGGGGTCGTTAATTGTAGCTGATTAACCCGAGTGGAGGCACCGAGGTCAAAGGGGTTAAAATTAAATATTTATAATTTTGCACCCAATTTTACTACTATGCTACCAAAAGGATAGTTAGTGGTAGGCTCTGAGTATGTCCACAGATATGCTAGGGCCTAAGAATCGATTAAAACACAACCTCGTACGGGTTGTTAATCCGTACGAGTTATAGGAATAACTAGTGTAGCAAACATGAGGGTCTTGGTTTTTCAATTAACAACTAAAAAACAAGAAAGTAAAAAAGCAAATAAATCTATTTAGCTAAACAATTGGGGAGTCATTGTGTAACATGGTTGATTTAATGCTTCAATCCTCAATTCATTCACATAAATATTTAGAAAAACCTAATAGAGTGCTCATTACACGTGGTGTGGTCGATAGCATACACTTCCCCGTACCTGTCACCTCGGGTGCGCTTGCAACCCTCCATTGACACCACCATTGTAATTAGGGAAGTACAACAAGGTCCAACCATTGTTGTAGACCTGTTTCTCTCCCGTGCAATTACGTCTCGGGCATTCCACCACGAATGCTCTACTCCCCAAGGCCTATGAATGAGGCAAAGGGTCGTAGGCACCTTATCTATGCCACTAGGGCTTCTTACAACCCTAGTTTGCTACTTTTCTCTATCTCTACCCGCAACCTATCGGTTTACTTTACGTAATCAGTTAAGAATGGTGTGATGGCCAATAATCAGAGTATTAATCGGATCCTCGACACACACATACGGACACACATTCCTTTACCCATTAACACATTCATGGTTTCCCTTCCCAAGGAGGCATCAATATTTGCACCAACGTGAATATAGACTAGAGTGTGCTTATATGGAGTTTATTATTCATGAAATTTTACCATTCAAGAACAAGTCACAATATTATCATAACCAGTCATTATTATGAACTAAGAAATCTCACAAAGCACTAAATAACTATGAATACAATTTATCCCCAAGCTATAGAAACTACTCCCTAGACATGGAATTCAAATGGAGATTTGAATTCCACATCTTATGATTAAAGAAAAATAAAAAGAAGGAAAGGAAAGAAGAGAGAATGTTTCTTTCTGTAGAATCTCTCCTAATTACAAGAGTAAAATGAAAATAATCACACTCTAGAAAAGAAAAGAAAAGAGAAGAGAAGGAAAAGAGCAGAAGAACTCTAGAGAGAGAGAACTCTCATCTTCCTTCTATCTAACTAGAGAAAAAAAATCTACACTATACCTACTTAGATTTAATAGAAGACTAAAGACTCCTACATATAATAGTAGGAGATTGGGCCTAAATATAGGCCCAAAATAGGCCAAAATTAGGTTAAAACCCTAGTCACCTTTCTCTCTTGTTGTTGAATCTTTATCGAATAAATTGCTCATATACTTAAAGTTTCTGGAGCATATATTTATTGGGTTGGATATATCTTGGAAAGATGAAGATTTATATATATGATAGAGAGAAATCGAATGAAAAACGAGAGAGTTATGACCAAAATAGTGAGAGAAGGGGTGTCTGTGAATAGTGTGACGCGGATCGTGAATAGTGTCCTGAAGTTGAATCCACTAGCATGGACCGTGGGATTTGGTGCGGCTTGTGCCTCCTCCTTGGAATAGGCCATGGCATCTGGCACGGTCCGTGCCTCATCCTTGGCATGGGCTGTGGCGTATGGGGCAGTCCGTCATCAGAAACCTCATTTTTCTAAGTATTTTGGCGTGGGCTGCTATATTCTTCACATTTCGACGGATTTTCTTGACATTTTGCACATGGAATGGAGTGGGTCATAAAAAGGGGATGGTCTGAACCCATACTTAGCCTTTTTGGAGTGGAACTGGGTAAAACGGAACGCTGGAATAGGTACGGTCCTCGCCAAGGGCACTAGCAATGACCCCCTTGTGCCAAGCCCTGACAAGGCTCATATGGGGTGGAACGGTGTGTGCCAAAGACCATTGGCATGAACCCCCTTATGCCAAGCTCTGGCACGACTCATATGGGGTAGAGCGGTCTGTGCCAAAGACCATCGGCACGACCCCCTCGTGCCAACGGTTCATGCCAAATCTTTGGCGCGAGGTGTTGGCCTTGGCTTGTTCAGTTAGCTGACTTGTTTCCTTTGCTACGGATGAACCATTGGTCCGTTTTGAGAGCTCTTGTAGTTTATTTTATGGTATTCAAGGAGAAAAATACAATGGAACCAACCTTGAAGGTATAATCTTCTTGGATCATTCCCAGAAGTTGGCACAACTCTCGGAACATGATTCACCATTTCTTCATTGGCTGCTTTGAACTCCATTGCCGCCTATCTTTGGCTCCAATCTCCTTCTACCATGATTTGATGTTCATGGCCTTTGTCTACTACCATTCTAATGTGAATGACCTTTGACCTCTTCTACCGTCCTTGTGAACGGCCTTCAATATCTTCTATCATCCTTGCGAATGACCTTCACATATGATATAACAAAATGTATCCACGAGCGACCTATTAAAAATGATCACAAAGAAATATCTAGGAGCCCGTGGATACAAGATGTCCATTAGTACTAACTAAGTCTACATAACGCAGGATTTAGACAAGAAAACCAAACATGGTCATCTAAACCCCTTGTAACGTAAACTCAACTTATACTAGCAACCAACCATGAAAACCAATCTAATTATTATGGTGAATGCATTGGTTAACGCATGCATAATGGTGCACATTATACGGATCCATCTTTAACTCATGACAAGCCACATCCTTGGAGACTACGGTCATATGCTCCGGTTTTCAGACGAATGCTTTCCTATTTTCCCTTAGCACTTTTACTAGTTTTTTTTTCACCTCATGAGGGGGTAATGTCCCCACCTGCACTGATTGGTCCTTGCTTATTTTTACTTCTTTCACTTCTGCACCCAGCTTTGATGGGTCGCCTCCACCTAAGATTATCCTGACAGACCAAGCCTTGCTGACTTGTCAGCCTTGGCTTCCGCTCCCATCCTCTTGCTTGCATTTACTGAGGGTGACTCTATGACATTCCCTAGGTTTATGTTGATCACCCTTGAATATTTCCATTACTCTCCTTGTTGGGAATTTCAAGAGAAGGTGTAGGGTTGACACAATCCCTTTCAGCAGTGCTAAAGTTGGTCTGCCCAGTATCAAGTTATACAAGTTGTTCGCCTTTACCACCATGAATTCCATATCCACAGTTTTGCTCTTATCTCCTCCCCCACCATCACAGTGACGAGTATGGTTCCTTTAGGCCAAATTATCTTGTCTGAAAAATCCACCAACGAAATCTCCGTTGGCTCTAAATTCCTCTTTGTATTCTCATCCAGCTTCTCGAAACAGTGCAACATTATTTCTGTTGAACTTCTGCTATCCACATAATCCCGGTGGATCCTCTTGTCTATCACTCTTACCGTTATCACCACTGAATCTCCTCTTGACAACCTGTCTGGCATGGGGTCATTGGCGTAAAACATTATTGCTTCGTTTAGCCCAAACTTCATGTCTGCCGATGTCGATTGCGGTATCTGCCTGCTGCAGCGTGCTTTCCATTGAGACTTTATCCTTCCTCCAGCACTTCCTCCTATAATAGCATATATGTATAGCACTGTTTCTGCCCTATTCTCTTTCATTGGGGAGTCCTCTCTCTGTCTTTTTGCCCGTCCCTCCCGAGCCTCGGCTCTAGAAACTTCATTTCCCTTGTCTTGCCTACGTTCCCTATCGGGGCTTCTCTTTTTATTGTGTCCCTTTTGCTGCCTCCGTAACCCTCCATGCTTGTTCTTGCCTTCATAAGTGGCCTTGTTATGGGACCTCGTACTCTTTGCTAAGTGTGCAAGCTCACCACTTTGGATGCAATCTTCAATGCTATCCTTCAAATGGATGCAATAATTTGTGTCGTGGGTATGAACATTGTTGTAATCACAAAATTGGGATTCATTTTTCTTGTTGGGGTCTTTCTTCATCCTTTGTGGTATATCCAATATACCTTTCCCTTCGCACAGGGAAAATATTTCCTTGAGCATGTTGATAAGCTGTGTGAAGACCTCTTTGACTCGTTGAATCTGCTGGGCATCTACAGGGCACCTGTCTTGATGCGCTCATCCCTCTTTATCTTTTGGACTCCGTCTGCCTCAGCCCTCCATTGGCCCTGGCCACCATGTGTCTCCTTTCTTCTCCTGTCAGCCAGGTTTTCCCTGTTTAAGTTCTCCACTCTTTTCATCAGCTTGCCGATTATCAGAAGTGGGTTCATGGTGCAGTCCCTCAGCCACAACTCATGCCTTAAGCCATTTATTAACATGTCGATAAGGAACTGACTGGTCATTTCCTCTACCTGATTTTCTTCATCATTAAATCGCTCCCAGTACATCGAAAATATTTCTACTGGCCTTTACCTGATTGCTAGCAACTTAGAATGTTTCTATTGAAATTTCTTCCTCTACATGAAACATGCCAACTTCTGCTCCAACTGACTGATGATGTCAATCGTCTCCTCCTCCAGGTTCTTGAACCACACCCTGGCTACTGCCATTAGGGTGGTTGCAACTTGCACCAGATGGCCTGTGGTATTGCAAAAAGTAGCCATATTGGTTCAAAACGTATGCAAGTGGTCTTTTAGATCTGCCTCACCATTGCACTGCCCCAAGTTTACGGGTGTTTTCAACTTTTGGTCCGCCGTGAACATCTGGATCCTCCTAGTTAAGGGCAAGCATCTGCTCTCTTTCCTCGCTTCAAGCTCTAGTCCCCTGACAGTGGCCTTGCCCATGGCATGTTTTTTTCACCCTCGGTGGTGGCACATAGCCTTCCCCCTACTCGCGGTCTGCTGTAATCCCCCCCTCTCAGCTTGTACCTTTCTTCCGAAGGTGGTTCTGCTTCGAGTTGTCTCTGAGCCCTTTCCCCTTGGGTTGGGTGTCTCGCTATCACCTTCTGGTTCTGGGAACAATTTGGATGGCTTCAAGTCCAACCTTCTTCGCCTTGTATCTTTATTTTAGGGGTCCTCCATCTCTTTCAGCTTTCTCATCACCTTGTTCTGTGATGCCATGAGTGCCTAAAGTATCTTTGTGTTTTTACTAGCTCCGTTGAGGTACGGAGCTAGTGTTTCTCTTCCGTTGGTAATAGCATTGGGGTAGAGTCCTCCTCCAGATGTTTCATGTCCTCCATAACCACCTGGTTTAATAGGTTTCCCACCAGCTGTGCCTCAATGTCGTACAAGTTGTGTGGATGCTAAGAAGATTATGCGATCCCCAAAGATGGCGTCAATGTTATTGCCACAATTTGCTACCAACTGTTGATGATCTCCTTGAGCCCAGTGTGCTTTTGAACCTACAAGACAGGCATACTAAGGTTAGGTAGGCAGGCACAGGGTCGTGCCTGCTTTGACGCTCTGGTTAGCCATGTATGTCATGTGGGAGAATATCTTAGATAAATAGTATTGTGATCGTGAAATTACCTTGTCTAAACAATTTCCCCCTTGATATATGTGTTTGATGGCTGATGGCTATTTTGCGTACGTTATATCACATCAGCTACTTCTTATTCCTGTTGGGGCTATCCCTGGGTTTCTTTGCTTAGTTAGGCCGAGACTACTCCAGACTGGACTTTAGGCCCATACGTTTTCACCGCTAAAATTCAAAAAGGCATGCCAAAAGGAAAATTGTTGGGCCACCACCAAAGAAAGTTGTGGTTGAGGAGCAAGAACATGCGTTAGAACTGGAATCGAAAATTCAAACGCGGATGGTTACTCTCAAAATCCAATTCGAGGAAGAATGTACTCCTTCCCCACTCCCGAACGTACTTCCCCAGTAGATTCGGACCATGAGAGCGAGGGAGAAAAAGGGAAAGCAAGGAATGATGATAAGGATCTTGCACGTGAGAGGGAGACGTTTGACAAGTTTGAAATTGCCGCTTGGTGCAGGACACGTGGCACGACCATATGCCCCTCACTCATGCTTGCTAAGGAAAAAGATCCTAACAGGGTGGCATTTGAGTGTCATAGCAGACAAATGGTGTGAATGAAAATTGGAAGGCTTTGGTGGCATCTTACAATAACGCATTCCAGAGGCACATCAAATTTGGGACGTGAAAAAACTGGCAAAAAGTCCCAAACGGTTAAAACATGTAAACGGTTAGAAAGAGGCATAGAAAGACATTACAGTAAACTCCAACAATTTATCATTGTTTAATAGTTAATAATTTTGTGTTCCACAGATTTTAAATTCACGCCCTATAGTCTAATTTACAAAAATATTGATTGTGGCATTGCACGCAAGTTTCAAATTGGAAAGCAAGCTGACCCAAGATCAATGGAAGACGGTCATGAAGGATGTGTTCAACAAGGTGTGTGATGCCCATCTAAATTGGAAAAAAAGATGGCAAAAAAAAATACATACATGACATGGAGAGCGGAAAAAACAAATCAATGGTTAAAACATGGGAGCACTACAAGTGGATGGATGAAGTTGAATAGGATTTTTTTTAATTGAAACCACCAGTAGGTGGGGGGATTCTATTATGGCTCCCCTTACCATCAGATTGGGATTTAATTCCCGTGAAACCAGTCCAGTAGATGTATACAAGAGAGAATTGGACACTAGTTGTCGCAATTCTTGCGGCATAGTCTATGCCAATATCAAAAGAGGCCTGTACATGGAAAATAAGGTGACTAGCCCAACATATAAGCTAATCGTTTAACCGGAAATGCCCTCTGTTTGTGTACACCTCCACCCCTAGTGTCGATGTACACTCCAGCCTAGCATTTCCGGTTCTACGCCCTGATCCTTCTCCAAGAGTAGTGTGTGTCCTTCATAAGTATTTCCTTTAGCTGTGGGATGCATGTAGGATCCGCGAAATGTTGTGGATCCCTTCTTTGTTGTCCATACTTTGCCAAGAAATCTGCTGCACCATTGATTTCTCTATAGATGTGACTAGCTCGGATGCCATGTTTCTTCATTAGATCTGCCACCTGCCTAGCCAGTTGAAGGCAGTTCCATGGAGGCTTCAGTTTGCCATTGATGATGCTCACTGCATTCTGACTGTCCATCTCAAGTGAAAATTGATGAAAACCGGTTTCCACTGCCAGTTGAATGCCATGAAGGGCAGACTGAAGCTCCACCTGCAAAGGAGAAATACCCGTAGTAAGTTTATGGAAACCGAGTCTAAATCTACCCCCATTATCCCTAATGAGTCCCCCAACAGATGAGGAGTTTTGGTTGCAAGATGCATCAACATTCAGTTTAAAGCCTGTATCTGGGGGCTCCCATTTAATTGGGATCAGTTTTATTGGTGGGGGTGGATTCAAAAGTGAGATTAATCCTCGTTGGATCCATGTGCTATCTGAGGGGTTACTTGAAATCAGTGGCCTAACTATAGAGATGAGTCTACAGTTTGCCTTAACCTGCTTCCAAGTATGTAAAGGTGTTTGCTTAACATTCTGATATAGAACCTGTCCCCTTGCTTTCCACAATTCCCATAGAATTAAACAAGGCAGTGAGTAACAGAGGAAGTTATGCAATTTTTACAGGTTTGTAATGTTTCAATAAGTTGTTAATCTATCCCATAAATTTGCAAACTGATCCTGTGGTAATTCTAGGATTGCATGCATTTGTTTCCATATGAAAGAGGCATAGGGGCATGAATTAAAAAAGTGTTGCAGAGTATCCTCATGCTCACAAAAAGGACATTTAGATACAGTGACAATCCCAAATTCAGTGAGCATATCATCCATAGGCATCAAGTTGTTTAGTATTCTCCAAGTCAGAAAAGTGATCTTCACAGGTAGGTTTAGAGATTGTACCTTCTTCAATGATGATGATTCTCTATGTCTGTGTCTCAAACTTTTATAAGCACATTTAATCGAGAACTTACCTTGTGGACTAGGAGTCCAAACCATGATATCACTGTCCTCAGTGAGAGTGAGTTCCCTTTGCAATTCCTGTAAGAAGTCAGCAGAAATATGTGGTGCCAAAAAAGATAGTAATGGAGCCCTATTTGTGAAAAATTCTCTAACAGTTAGTTCTGGATTCAGTGGGGCATTTCCACCTATCTTATCTATCAATAGTCCATGGCCTGTCCAGTTTGAACACCAAAAACTACAAGTTCCCCTTCCCACAATAATTCTTGTGTGGTTTTCTGCAAATTCTGAAACTGATTGGACTCTTTTCCATACATCTGAAGTCCTCCTATGTTTTGGGAGAGACCAGATAAATTTTGTCCAGGGGGCTATTCCCTGCTGCATTTTCCACCAGAGTTTAAGGGAGTAAGCATCAATTATTGAATCTAAGTTTTTTAAGCCTATCCCATTTTCATCTTCTGGGAAAGACATTCTCTCCCAAGATCTCCAGTGTTTGTGCTTTTTACCTTCAGTTTCCCCCCATAGAAAATCAGAACACAACATTTCAATTCTTCTTAGGATAAAACAAGTTGGCTGTAGCACTGCAAACACATGTTGAGGAATAGAGGAGAGAACATACTTAATGAGTATGATCCTGCCTCCTCTGGAGATCCATTTTGAATTCCAGGTATGAATTTTTGCACTAATTGCTTCCAGAATACTATGAAAATGTGCATTTAGTTTTCTACCCTTGTATATAGGACAGCCTAAATACCTAAAGGGGAAACTGCCCTCTTGCATGCTCAGAATGTTAATGATTTTTCTTTTTTGTGCTCTGCTGCATTTATTTCCAGAGCAAGATTTCTACATATTTACTTTCTGACCTGTTGCCTTTTCAAATGAGGTGATAAAAGCAGCAAAGTTTCTGAGGGATTTATCAGTTGCTTTTAAAAAAATGCAAGTGTCATCAGCATAAATCAGATGTGTTAGTGGGGTAGTGTGCTGTGGAAGATGAAACCTAGCTAATGCCCTAGATTCAAATAATGTGTGGAGCTTCCTAGACATAAGCTCAGTGAGGATATTAAACAGAAATGGAGACAAGGGGTCCCCCTGTTTGAGACCTCTTGATGGCTTGAAGAAACCATATGCTACTCCATTTATTAAAACTGAAAACCATGCAGATGCTATGTTAGACATTAAGATTTTGACCAGGGATCCATGAAATCCTAATTTGAGCAGTAAAGAATTCAGAGCTGTCCAAGAAACCCTGCCAAAAGCTTTTGTCATGTCCAGTTTCAGGATTAGGTTAAGACATTTATTGTCTTTCTGCAAGAATCTAGTGGATTCTTGCATCAGGATCACATTATCAGCAATTTCCCTCCCTTGAAGAAAAGCTGATTGTTCAGTTGATATAAGTGTGGGCATCAACTGTTTTATCCTCTCCATCAAAATCTTTGAACAAACTTTATTGCTAAAGTTTGAAAGACTTATAGGTCTAAACTCATTAAAAGTTGAGGGATGCTGATTTTTAGGTATGAGGGCAATATGGGTGGATGCCATAGCCCTGGGGATTGGTGTACGTACTTGAAAGTCTCTTACTGCCTCAGTAAGATCTTGGCCAATAGTATCCCAACTGTTTCTATAGAACAGTCCATGAAATCCATCAGGACCACTGGCACTGTTTTCACTAAGACTAAACACAGCAGTTTTAACTTCATCAGAAGTAGCAGGTTTCAGAAGCTCTGTGTTTATCTGGGGGGAGATCAGGGGTGGAATGTCTTGGAGAAAAAAGGCAAGGTTTGCACCATTGATGTCAGTATTCTCATCATGTAGAAGATTAGAAAAAAACCTAACCCCTGCACTCCCAATATCATCCTGGTCAGTTAACCAGTGGTGGTTATCATCCTTAATTTTTTGTATGGATAGTCTGGAGTGTTTCTGCTTAACAGAGTTATGGAAGAATTGGCTATTACAGTCCCCATCTTTCATCTATCTCACCCTACTCTTTTGTTTCCAGAATGTATCTCTTTCCTTAATTTTGATTAGGAGGTTTGTTCTTGCAGTGTTGAGGGCTCCTAGGGTTAAAGCATTATCATTTTCATCATTTTCAGCCTCCAATCTATCTACCTCCTTCTCTGCTTCTTTAATGTTCTGAAACACATCTTTGAAGACATCCTTATTCCACTGTTTAAGAAAAATTTTTAGCCTTTTAAGTTTGTTACTAAATCTTAACATTCCATAACTCTCTATAGGCTGCTCCCAATTGTTCCTTAGGACCTGCTGGAAACCCTCTCTCAGATACCACATATTTTGGAACCTAAAAGGCTTTGGGTAGGTTTTATTCAGATTATGTAAACTTGTTAGAAGTGGACAATGATCTGATGTGGTTCTATTCAGTACCTGTATAGATATGCTTGGGAAGATGAGTCTAAGTTTTTGATTAGCTAAGCCCCTGTCTAGTTTCTTAGCTACTCTTTCTTTTACCTTGATTTCTTTCCCTTTCAGCCTATACCCTGCCCAGGTGTAGATGTTTCCTACTGTGTGGGGTTCTTCCAGTTCCATGGCATTAATAAATATATCAAAATCCATTATGCTATCTATTCCAGGATTAGAGGTCCCTTTGTACTTAGAGAGTGTTCTGATAACATTAAAATCACCAATGAGGAAATATGGCCTTGAGGGTAAATTTAAAATTTTACCAAACATTTCCTGTCTTTCTAGTCTTGAGTGTGCAGCATAAACTACAATTAAATACCAGTCTTTCCCTATAACCTGATTGTCAATTTTAATAATTGTGAAAGTAGGGTCATTATGGATGAGATGTATTTGTATATTATTGTTCCACATTATCCATATCTTTCCTGATTCCGAAGCTAGACCAGAATGAAAGTGTAAAGTCTTGGTGAAATCTTCAAGAGAATTTTGTTTCTGCTTAGGTTCAATAATGGCTAGAATATCAGGCTTATGGACCAGACCTAATTCTTTGATTCTTTCCACAGAGGTGGATAAACCATTTACATTCCATGCTAAGATTTTACAATTCATGGAAAACATTCTGTTTTGCTGCTAGCCTTGAGCTGATTCTGTTTGGTTGAGTGAAGAAAGTAGATTTCTTCCTCTCAACCCTTCCAGACTGAGTTTGTTGGTCTGCACCTAGCAAGTTGGGGGCATCGGTTACCTGAGGTGCTGAGTGGGAGCTAATGGTGCTAGAGTGGAATAGTTTTGAGTTTTCCCCTAGGTGCAGAGGTTCCATATGATCTTTATTTCGTTTCTTTACCTCCTGTGAGATGTTAGCATTATGGTCCTCACTTAATTTTTCAATCCTACTATCATCAGATATTTCATTAGAAGGAACATTTAGCACTTTTTCCATCACAGACACTTTCTCTATGTTAGGCATAACTTTGTCTACATGCACCTCATCAAGCAGATTCACAATCTCATTCTCAGAATCGATCACAGTCGTAGCATGTGGTGATGTGGCAGTAAGTTTTTATTAGTTTTATGTGTTGTGGAGAAGGGGAGAACCTGGATAGAAGGAAGCACTTCAGTGGCCTCCATGAAGTCCATTTCCAAGTCCTCAGCTAGGTCCTCTGCGTTTTGTTCTTGCTCCTGTAGCTCATCCAACAGCTGAAAATGGTTAGTAGATTGAGAAATTTGTTTATCCAGATTACCTGTTCTCAGGGGTGATGAGGGATCATCACAAGGTCTTTTTTGTTTGGATGGCCCCGAGTTAGCAGGTGGTGGGGAGTCATTGCTCATCAGGCCTTTTCCTTTGTCTGAGGGAAGTTCATCCGTGTTTATAGCATCCAGGAATTCTTCTTCTTCCTCCTCAGGGGTTATGTGAAGGCCAGCACCCACTTTCTTTTTCCAGACCTCTATATGCTTCTTCCCAGCTTCAGGAACAGATTGAGGTTTCTTATATGTTCCGGGGATAGGACCTTGTCCTTTTGGTAGTTGACCTTTTGCAGTGATCTTTTTGGTGCCATTACCAACCTGCTGATCGGCTTGTTCTGCTGAGTTTCCTATTCTTATTCTGCAGGTTGATACATTGTGTCCCAGTTTCTTACACTCCTTACAGTACTGTGGAGGGTCCTCATATACTATATTGTAATACTTGTATTTTTTCAGGGTCCCTAGCCTAACCTTGCTTGGGAGGGGGTTTCTTAGATCAAATTCTACGCTCATTCTAACAGTGGAAGGTCGTGATAAAGTCTCAGTTGGGATATCAGCATATAGAAATTTACCTAGAGACTGACCAATTCCTTCGAGAGCATCCGGATGGAAAAAATGAGTCGGAGGCAGCTCGACGTTTATCCAGATTGGCGCAAATGGGGGTTCCTCATCAATATCAAAATCCTTCGTCCATTTAAGAACTCTCATAACAGCTCCCCCAAGATTCCAAGTGTACCTGCTCCAGCATCGATGCAGATCCTCCTCGAGGTCGAAGGTGATTCTCACATGCCGCGCATCCAAAGCTGTAATTTTGTAATCCCCTTTGAAGCCAATTGTCTGAAAATGGTGCCGGAGAAATGGCAAGGTTGGCCGGCCTCTGGTGAATTTGCCGATTCGGGCTTCATTGAATGGCTCTGCGATTAGGTCGATTTCCTCCTCCGTGAAGAAGCAACATGGTTCCCCTTTGAATGACAATTGAGGTTTGAGGTTAAGTTTCTTGAGTTTAGGGTTCACTTTGCTTGCTGGGTTGCTCTTAGTTTTGAGACAATCGGCATAAGCTGATAGCGGGCTTCCTCCAGGTGGAGGAGCCGCCATGGGAGCGAGAGGAGTAGATCAAGAGATCGATTGTGATGGATTGAAAGAGATCGGAGATGGATTGAAGGAGATCGGAGATGGATTCGGTAGTCGCACTGTCAGTGTGTGTAAATCGCACGTATATTATTGATGTAACAAGGAGTGTTAAACAGAAGCCTAGGATTTGTTGATGTAACAAGGAGTGTTATTGATGTAACAAGGAGTGTTAAACAGTTGAATAGGATTTGTTCAAGTAAACCCGGAGATATAAAGAAGTCATGGTAAGTATAACTTAAACTACTTTACAAAATCCTCTTAAAGCAATAAATTATATATTGATTGCTTTAGTTGCCAACTTAACATATTATTGTATAAGAAAATATGAGAGACAACAAGTGCCCAGTCAAAGAAAACAAAATACACCCACCACACTGGGAGAAAAGGCAACCATGCAATGAAAGATAAGCTAATCGAGTAGCTGAAAGAAGCGAGGAGAAAAAAAGCTCACCGATCTGAGCTACACGAAGGAGGATATCGAGTAGGAGCTCAATGCGAGAAAAAAATCAAACTCGACAAATCTCTGGTCTACCTAGAGTCCAACAAGGGGGATTACGGAGGGTACAAAACCCTAAAGTTAGAGCCATTGTTGTAGACATTGTAAGTAAAAATTTTCATCATATAGCATTTTTTACTATCACCTTTTTCCCTTTATTAACACATCCATATACAAACAGTTTAGAATGAATGACCAGGCCGAGAAGGGCACCCTCGTGTTGCAACCCAGTGAAGATATTTTGATCAGGGAAATGAAGAAGAAGGATCACCCTAGTCGCTATAGGGTTACACATACTAGACTTCGCACGTTCATGGAACACCAAATTTGTAACAATATGAAGAGTAGATTGACTATCACAAAACAAATGCATAGAAGTAGTATGCATTACCCCCAAGTCATTAAGCAAAGACCTAAGCCATAAAAACTCATATCAGGTAACAACCATAGCACAATACTTCACTTCTACAGAAGACCGAGAAACTGTAGGTTGCTTCTTAGTCTTCCAGGAAACCGAAGAATCGCCAATCATCAAAAAGTATCCAGAAAGAGAATGCTGGGTAATATGGTAAGCAGCCCAATTTAGAATTACAGTAAGAAGTCAACTGTAACGCACTACGTAAAGAGAGAAATAAACCCTGACTAAGATGGCTCTTCAAGTAGTGCAACACGCAAACTACAGCTTACTAGTGAGGAACACACAGAGACTTCATGAACAGAGCAGGTGTATGAAAAGAATAATTAAGCTTATAATGTGTGATAGTAAGGTTTATCAGGTGCCCAACAAGACACCAATACTTCTCAGGATCATGGTAAAGCAGACCCTCAACGCGCGCCAGATCATGTTGTTGCTCCATCAGAAAATCAATTGATTTACATGTAGATAAACCTGTATTAGATCAAATGTCAAGGGTATATTTCCGTTGTGAAAGAAACATCCCCTTCGGTCTTTTAGCGATTTCTATACCCAAGAAATACTTAAGTAAACCAAGATTTCATGAGAAAACAAGAGCTCAAGTATTTCTTGAATTTAGAGATAAGTGACGAAGAACTACTAGAAATAAACAAATCATCCACATAAACTAGTACATGCAAAGATATCGAACCACGGGAAAAAGAAAATAGAGAGTAGTTTGCTTTATTCTAAACAAAACCAAATGCATGTAAAACCTTAGCTAGTATCACAAACAAATTACGAGGAGCGTAACGAAGACCATAAAGAGATTTCTGAAGGTAACATACCTGTCCAGGTGGTACAGGATAACCTGGTGGGGGGTCGCATGAAAACCTCTTCATGCAGATCACCATGCAAGAAAGCATTATACACATCCATTTGATGCAGTTCCCAACCATGAATAACTGCAATAGACAAGAATAGATAAACTGAACTCATCATCACAATCGGAGAAAATGTCTCGGTATAGTTACTCCCTTCAACCTGACGATTCCTAAGAACCAATAGGTGTGCCTTATGGCCCTCAGTGGAACCATCAGATTTGAACTTTGTACAGTAAACCCATTTACAGCCAATTGCAGTCTTGTCCAGAGGTAGAGAAGACATTGTCCAGGTCTGATTGCGCTCAAGTGCAGTAAGCTCTTCAGTTAAAACATCTTGCCAATGAGCATGCTTTTAAGCCTAAGAATAAGTAGTGGGATCTATAATAGAAGTTACAGCACCAAAAACCTACAATGCGTACTAGAAAATTTATCACAATTTACATAATCAGTAAGAGGATAGAGAACACCTGAGGATATGATGGTGCATGAGTGATCCTAGAAGTAGGGGAGTCTTCAGTAGTAAGAGCACAGACATAATCATCACATTTATAATCTTCCAGGTTAGGAGGAAGTTGGTGATTGCGGGCACTCTGTCGGAGAGGCGGCATCTCGGAGGTGAAGCTAAATTAACTAGAGAAGCAAGTGGCAGAGCGGGTAGCAGGAGGTGGCAGGTGCAATTATCCGTAGTCGTAAATGCCACGTCAGGTGGCTGAGCAGAAGATGAGGTCAGCACTGGTAAAGGGTAAGGCGCATGATCGTTGGGCATCAGAAACACGTGAAGTGGGCCAGGGATCAGGGACGATCTATGGATCCGGTAGAAAAGTTAGAGCGGTGGCTGGCGGTAAAGGTTTGATAACGATCGGAGGGAACGGCTCCGACGGCAGAGGAAGTGGTTTCGACGGTGAGGTGGTGGTGCCGTTGGGATCCACTGATGAGGACGTTGTTGGAGCTTCCATATACAGGAACTAGTCTTCAAAAAAAATTGGCATCCCGACTATTAAAGAAAGTACGGGATTCCATTTCATAAAGGCGATAGCTTTTCTTTCAGGTAGGATAACCAATAAACAAACATCACCGACTTCTTGGTGCAAACTTGTCACGTTATCTGGAAAATGTAAGAATCAATACACAAGCATCCAAAATACCTTCAATGGTGTGTAATTTGGAGCTTGTCCATAGAGCATCTTAAAGGAGTACGACCATTAAGGTTTTTTTCGGTGTCTGGTTAATCAGGTAAACAGCAGTGAGAACACATTCTCCCCAAAAATCAACTGGCGGATTAGCTTGAAAACCCAAGGCACACGCCACATTTAGCAAATAACGATGCTTAAGTTCAACACGGCCATTCTGTTGTGGAGTATGAACCATAGATGTCTGATGAGACGTCAAATGCATGTATTTTCCAAAGCATTTAACATCACTTTTGTCATATTTTTGTTGTAAGATTGCTAGATTTACGTAGGTTTACATGATAAGGGGTTTAGATGACCATTTTTGGTTTTTATATCTAAATCCTTCATTTTGTAACCTATGTTTAGTCTAATGGATTTTTGGTCCTTACGAACAACTAAATTCCATTTTGTGAGCTTCATTTTTAAATTTTTTGTGAGCCCTTTGAAGTGGTTTAGTGAAGGCCACGTGTCAAAATGTGGTAGAAGATAGAAGGGTCGAAGAAGGAAAGCAAAGAAGCAGGTGAATTATCACCCAGAAGTTTGGAAAATGTTCTTAAAATTATCCGAGAAGAATCAGCCTACAAGGGTGGCATTATTAGATTTGTCTTCTTGAGCACTATAAAATAGACTACAAGAACTTCCAAAATGGATCAATGGTTCACCCATGGGAAGCAAAACAAGATGCCGCGAACATCTGAATTTTTGGGTTGTAACCACCGCAGCCCGGGCGAGGCCATTTCCGTCCGAGCGACGCCTGCTGCATTTTGACCTTCTTTTTGACCAACATGGGCTATAAATAGCCCTTTTTCTTCCCCATTTTCCCAAGCCCGACTTGGGGGCTCCAAAACCCTAGTTTTTCACCATTTTCTTCCATTTCTTCTTCTTTCTTTGTAGATCTTTTTTGGTATGTTATGGGTTTTGATTATCTAGCTTAGTTTTGTAATTGGGAGAAATTTATTGAAGCTTCCACACCTATGTAGTAAGAACCTCTATTTCACTCTTTTTTGAAGCATTTTTTATTTAGCATTCATGTGTTTAAAGTGGTGTTTTTCTTCATTTATACTATGGGTTGTTTTAGTATATGAAGTGTTTGTATGATTGAAGTGTTAGGGTGTTGGGAAATTTGCAAATTTCTTAGCTCTTTGACATGAGAATCCAAGAACATGGAATTCTAATTTCTTGTGCATAATGTGTTGTGATTCTTTCCTGATAAATATGTTAATGTGGATTGTTCTCATTTTTATCCTATAGATGCAATGCAAGGTTGAATCTTGAATGTGGTTTGTTCTAGGTTTATCCTAATGAATGCTATGTTTGGTTAAATGGCTATGTCTTTGGTAGAAGGCTTGTTGTTATCAAATCTATGGTCTTTCGTGTATAATGTCGTTGATGAAATACCTTTATGGTGTGGTTTGCCTAGAGTGATTATCAATGAGGTTTGCAAATGGTCGTTGTTTTTCTTTGCAAATTACTATTAAGAAGGAAAGAATGTTGATCTTCAAATGGGAAGTTTTAGCATTCCACATAGGTAACGAATGTGATAGAATGAGTAAATGGTTCAATGATCTACATTAGGTTTGGAAGTGGATATTAATTGCCCCCTAGGCTTTGTCTTTTGTAGTTTCTACCCCTTTTTCTTAGTTTGTTTGATGATTAGCATAGTTACTTAAATTTGCTAGTTATCTTGTCTTTTTAATTTCATAACTTAGGACCACAACCAACCAAAATCCCCCTTTTTACTTGCTTTTATATATCTATATATATCTACCTCTAGCCTAATATAAACCGTGTATGTTTAAACTCTTAAAGAAATCCTTGTTCTTCGTGGGCGACCCCAATTTGCCACTATCTACTTAATTGTATTTAGTAAGCATAAAGGGCTTATAAGTTATAACTTTGAGAGGTACGGCGATGACCTCCCAATGTCTCAAAAATGATCCCAGATTCAGCAAAGTAGGATTGCAAAGGAAAAAATGCAGTGTCGTTGTCAGCCCGGACGCACAGAACAAAATGACCGAACTGGTTCTTGACTAAAGCACAAAACTCCATAAATCTAGAAGATACACCTGACTTAGCTACTAACAAATAAACCCAAATAGCTCTGGAATAATCATTACTATTGTTAAAAAATAAAGTACACCACTAGAAGATGGTGATCTATAAGGACCCCAAACATCAAAATGTATTAATTCAAATAATGAAGTAGCATTTGAAGAACTTAAGGGGAAACTATGTCTAGTCTGTTTTGTCCTATAACACACATAGCAAGGAACAGAAGTCTTATTTGTACTAAAATCAATAGAAGAAACAAAAGACAACACCATAGAGGAAGGATGTCAAAGATGCTGATGCCACAAATCAGAAGAAGACACGGAAACAACTGTCAAAAAAGACTGCATGATAGGAGGACGAACAAGAGTATCCAACAGATAAAGCCAATAAACTCCCCTTGCTATTCACCCATGCCAATCACAGTCCTCCAACTGATTTTCTATAAGATGCAATATTTTTTAGTAAACAAAGCTAGACAGTTTAATGCAGATAAGAATGTAGTGCAAGATAATAAGTTGCAACACAAAGTAGGTATGTAGAGCACATGATAAAGGGTGACATCATCAAAGCAGATAGAACCATATTGTGTAGTGGATGACACAGATCCATTAGGAAGTATAAAATTCACAGTATCGGTAGCAGTAGTAATATCAGTAAGAGAACCCATGTCACCAGTGATGTCATATGAGGCTCCCGAATCAAGAATCCAAGGCATAGTAAACTTATCTAACCCATGGTTAGAAAGAGAGTTAAACTGATAAAATAAATTCATGGTCGTGCTCCATTGGTCACCAGACATATCAGGGCCAAAATCAAAATAGGTAGGGGCACTACCGTTGGAAGCCGCCGCTGCAAACCCTAGGGCGATACGGCAGCGTCGATGAACGGTGGGGGAAGAAATAGGGATGCGAAAGTGGGAACCTCGAAGCCGCCAATGGCAATTGGCCCAGCTGGTACCATCTTCTTAGCAGTGTTGGATTTCTCCCTTAACTCCCTGAACCATTCTAGAATGCTTGTGATTCGAAAACATAATGTTTTTCCGTGACCCTTGCAATGACAATGCGTACAAACGAGATTCTTGCAATAAGCTAAACTGAGGAAAGTTGTTGAAGAATCCGTAGGTGGTGGGCATCGCGGCATATGCCATGGAGTCAGAAGAAGGCTCGCGAGACCGGATGTCAGCTTGGTAATTCTCCTCCTGGACAACAAGCGCATACACATGATTGAATGGTGGTAGTGGATTAATGCTCATGATATGGGATCACAAGGTGTGACGGCCTTCATCGAGACCAGAGATGAATTGATATATCAAGTCCTTCTCTCTTTAGATAGGTACGTGCAACAAAATTACAAGTTCAGCTTCACATTTGCAAACTAAAAGAGGTCGTACAGAATTGTAGTCTCCAAATAGCTTCTTCAGGGTTCCAAAGTAGGTGGCGATGTTCTGACCATTATGTCTACAGTTCTGAATATCTTCGTGCATCCGCAGAATTTTCATTCCATCACTAAGAGTAAAATGGGCCTTCAGGTCATCCCACAATTCCTTAACTTTGGAAAAAGACCTTGTAGAAGATTGCAATGCTGGATCGAGGGTTATCAAGATCCAGTAAACAAGTGTAGCATTAACCCCAGGCCAATCAACAGTATCAGGATGATCATCCTGGGGTTTGGTAATAAATCTATCAATGAATCCAATCTTATGCTTAGAAATCATAGTACAAAATATTCCATCCGACCATTCAAGGTAATTCTCTTGACTCTTCAGGATGGTGGGTATAATAACCAAACCAAGTCCATCAGAAAGGCCAATAAAGTAGGGATCATTCAGTAGGTGACCAACAGGTACATGTGAATGGGGGCTAGATTATAACTGCAACAGTTTCAGTAAAATCGCAATTACCTCATAGCCATTCATGTCGTGAAGCTTAGTATCCTCAGTTTCAGCAGCAATACAAGCATGTTCTTTGGGATTACTCCCTGAGGCAAACATAGTGTAGGATCAGAATAGATTTTCGGAAGAAAATCATATTGGAAAATCAAAATTGGAATGCAGCGGTGTGGTGAGCTAGCAGCGGCACGTGCGGTTGGAGCAGCGGCACATGTGGTTGTAGCAGCGGCATGTGCAAATCGGCAGGGCAATAGACAGATCGTTAAAGGCAGCAGCTAGTGAGCGGCGGCGGCGGTGTGCAATTTGGAAATGGAAATTGAGCTTTGGACAACGGTAATGGTGGTGTATAGAAGGATGTAAGGACATCAGATCGGCAATAAGAGCTCGAAAAATTTTACCGCAAAATTTTCTTACGGTTTCGGGATTTTAAACTCTGATACCATGTAGAAAATAAGGGTAATAATGTGTTTTTGTATTCATGATTTAAGGGTACATTATATACTGGTACAAAATACTTGTACAAGCTAGGAAAAGGAAATTCAATCTAATTACAATTACAAGTAATATCTATATTCCTTAATAAAAAAACAAACACCGTAGATTATTGTCCTCCTCACGACTTATTTTCTTTTTCATGCATTCTAGTTAGAAACACTAACCAGTGGGTCTCCAGAATTTCCATTAGCGACTCCACCCATGATGACATCATCGTGGAGAGGTCTCCACAACGAGCCATCCTTACCTTTGGACCTTTTATCCGCCAATAGGAATGAATCTCCATGTCTTGCCATCATTAAGTCTGTGAATGTCATTTTGGGGATTAAGGGAGGTCGATGAATTTTTAAACTCTTGGTCATCTTCCTTTCCCGCTGCAACTTAGTTAGCTTAGAAAACAATCTAGCATATACATATTATTTATTGCATCATGCAATTCATCGGAATCATCATCATTATCATCAACATGGGACTCACTCAAACATTCATGCTCGTTTATCACACAAAAAGACTCATTATGCTCATTACATAAGGTTACACCTTTGCAAATCAAAGACGACTTTGTTGAATCATGCTTAGACTTATAGATATCGAATTCCTCTTTATCCATGTCATCTTCTAGAGTTAATATTCCCAACTGGACATCGATTTTAGTCTTAGAATTTTTAAGAAAAGGTCTCCCTAGAAGTATTGGGGGTGCACTTCCGTCGTGCGCCACGTCTAAAACATAAAAGTTTGCCGGAAAAACAAACTTGCCAACTTGCACCATCACATCCTTTACTAGTGCATGGGGACTAGCTTGGGATCAGCAAGTGGGACAATTACTCTAGTATCCCTAAGCTCACATATTTTTAGGCATTCATATAGACTAAACGGGATAAAATTAATGGATGCACTTAGATCTATCATGGAATCTTCCACAAGTTTACCACCTAAAGAGATAGGGATAAAAAACATTCCGGGATCATCGCATTTCTTAGCCATTTATTTATGATTCAAAATGGTGACTCCTCCCATTTTCAAGTGTCCTAATCTCTTAGTTGACCTACGCCTTTTCTTTGTGCATGTAACTCTAAGAAATTTAGCATAAGATGGCACATGTTCAATTAATTCCAAGATAGGAATAGTTACCTCGACTTTTTCGAAGAATTTTCAAATATTTGCATCATCGGTCAAAACCTTTGGCCATCCTCTCAAATCATTTAGAAATGGAGGTGGGATAGTGACTTGTGCCTCGGGCAGTGGAAGTTCCTTGGAGGGTGCTTCCTTGACCACAATCTCCTCCTTCTTGAAGTGTCATTTAGTAGCATCCACCATCTTGTCATCTTCTTGTATTGTCTTTTTCTCGGTCTCGCGGACTTCCTTCAAACTTCTTAATTTAAGAGTGCTCAAATTCCTCGGATTCACCACCGGTTGGGAAGGTAGTTTTCCAGACTCCTTGGCTTCAAGTCAGCTTACCGAGGTGGCAATTTTCCTGACTTGAACTTCAATAATTTTAATACTTAAGAAAGCTCTATTGCCAAGTTCCTCAATTTCTCGCCATGTCCACTCTGCGAAGATGTCATGATTCTTCCCTAATTGGCCAATGGCTTCCGAGATCTCATCCCATTCTGACTTGTAAAGTGAAGCATGATTGTTGAAAGGTCTTTTACCTCTACGATATGGTTGAGGTGGAGCTTGTCCTCCCCGGTATCCTTGTGGTTGGTTGTCCACCCTCTATCAGAAATTAGGATGATCTCTATACCTCAGATTGAATGAATTTGAATAGGGATCCTTCCTTGCCTCTTCTTGGTTCCCTCAGAACCCTTGTGGTTGAACCCTAGCTAATTTAGGTCTTTCCCGGTTGTTGTATTCTCTTGTAGATCATCTACGACTTTGGGGCACACTTTGGAATTGTGGTTGAGGTTGTAAACTCCATACACTTAGCATTAAGTACTTTTCCTTGCAAAAGCTCCTTCATCATGGAAGCAAGAGTTTGGACTTACTCCTCCAACTTAGGTGAGTGTGTGGGTTCATCCAAGGCCTTCACCCTCGATCTAGTGCCAAATTGCCGTATACCATTTACCATTTCTTCAAAGAGGGCCATTGTGTCCTTGGGGTTCTTGTCCGTTATTGAACCATTGCATTACCATCTACATGTCTTCATCTCACAATCCCTCAAAGAAGTAGTACACCAAATCTCCTTCTTTAAATGGGTGGTAAGGAAAACTTACCAAAAATTGCTTGAAGTGCTCCCAATAGTCGTTCATACTCTCCGTGGCACCTTGTGTGATGTTCAACAACTGGTTCTTCGATCCGGCCGACTTGGACGTCGGAAAGTATTTTTCTAGGAATCTCCTCTTCATATCCATCTACAATCCAATGCACCCCTGTGGTAGATAATATATCCAATCCTTAGAAATACCTTGAAGGGAGAATGAGAAGTCTCTTAGGTTGTAGTCATCTTTGGAAACTCCCGGGGGCTCCATATTTGTGCACACCAAATGGAACTCTGAAAGATGTTTGGTCAGGTCCTCTCCCGCCAATCCATGGAAAGTAGTAAGGCAGTGGATCATGCCACTCTTTAGCTCACATCTCATATTGGCGGGTAATGCAGGGAAGGGGATGCAAAGAGGTAGATTCTCCAAGTTGGGTGAAATGAGCTCCGTAGGGTGATGTTGTCTTCTGCCATTTCTGTTGGACCTTCTAATACTACTTCTAGCCTCGGTTGAACTTGTGGCCTAGTTCTTCGCCTCATTCTCCCCCGACCACATGTGTTCTCAGTCGGGTAGTGTAAGATGCCTACATTAGTGGCACAGGTGTGTACCATAAAATAAGGCCAATAATACCCTTCTGAATTCAACACTAGCAAATGGATCAAAAGGTAACAAAACAACTATAACAGCAGCTCCAACCAAGAATCAACAACATAAACAAACAAAAAAAATAAAAGCCAAACTAACTACTGTACTAACGAGCTATACCTAAGTTGATACCTAGACTAATAGCATCCCTGGAAACGATGCTAAAATTCTGACTTGCCTCCCCTCAGGTTCATTAAAAATGTAGCTTAGAAGTAGCCCGGTTGGAGGTGGTACACTCAGAAGATAGAAATTTATAGTTCTCCACCCTGTTCCTACTACTACGCTACCAATAGGGTAGTTAGCAGTAAGCCTTGGGTTTGTCCATAGAGATGTTAGGTCTAATGTATCAACTCAAAACACAACCTCGTATGGGTTATCAATCTGTACCAGTGAAAGGAATAGCTAGTAAAGCAAACATGCAGGTAAGGGGGGGGGGGGTTGTTTTCAAACTAACAACTAATAAACATGAAAGTAGTAACACACAACTAAAATATTAAGCTAGCACTTGGGGAAATCATTGAGTAAATTGTTCAATCTAATGCTTCTATCCTTGATTCTTTCACATAGAGATCAAAACAAACCTAATAGAGTGTCCATAACACGTGGTGTGGCCAATGTCATACATTTCCCTGTCCCTTTTAGGGCGGGTGCTCTCGCAACCCTCCATCGACACTGCCATCATAATTAGGGAAGTACGACAAGGTCTGACCATTGTTGTAGGTCTGATTCTCCCCCATACGATTACGTCCCGGGCTTCCACCACAAATGTAACTACTCCCCCGGGTTCTATCAATCAGGCCTATGGATCTTAGGCATCTTATCTATGATACTAGGGTTTCTTGTAACCCTAGCTTGCTACTATTTAGCTATCTCTACCTGAAACCTCTCGAACAATGGGATGAAAAAAATGGGATGCCCCGCGCCCATACTTAACCATATGGAGGGGTTCTTTTGCTTTGTGCTTGCGGCCGTCGTGTCTAGCATGAGTCGGGCCTCTGCCTTGTTCTGGTCTCCTTGGCATGGGGCATCTCCTCTAGCATGGGCCGTTGGTGCCAAACTATGCATGGCCCACACCGACCCGTTGGTGTTTTGACCAGCTGAACTAGTTTCCTTCACTACAGGAGAACTGTTAGTCTGATTTGAAATTTTTAATAGTAAATTTTATAGTACTCGAGAAGAGAAATCCAATGGAACCATCCTTGAAGGCTAATTATTCTTGGATCGTTCTCAGACTGAAGCACTACTAATCGGACCATGATTCCCCATTTCTCCGTTGGTCGCTATAAACTCTGTAGCCATTTATCTTTGGCTTCAATCTCCTTCTACCACACATTGATGATTGTGTCCTTCGTTTACTACCATTCTAATGAGACTTGGCTTCGTCTCTACTACCATCCTTGCGAATGACCTTCAATATCTTCTACTGCTTTTACATACGATCTTCATATAGAATGTAAACAAAAAGTACCCATGGGTGACCTATTAAAGATGATAAGATCAAGGAGCCTATTGATACAAGATGTCTATAAGTACCAATTAAGTCTGCAAAATGCAGGATTTAGATAAGAAAACCAAACATGGCCGTTTAAACCCTTTGTCACGTAAACTCTACTAATACTAGCAATCCACCAAGTAAAAGTAACTAAAAATTATGTCAGACGCATCAGTTAATGCATGCAAAATGAAGCAGATCAGATGTAGAATGAAATGTATAACATGGACATGACTCAATGATTATGGAATTTGAGTTTGTGTAGAAGAGAGAGTGAAAAAGTCCCTAAATGTAACTTTTGCATTGCACATGCTCAAAATATGTACTAAAGCACTTATGAATATTAATACGCAATTAATGTTATTAACACAAAAACTTTTCTCTCTCTACCCGACACGTTATAGGGTTTTGAGTGCATTTTTCATGCATTTCACGGAGCAAGCTCCAAGCATCACAGCAACCGGCGATCAACAAAGCTTATGAACAATGTTGAATTTTGAAGCTCTTGAGTAACTGTACGTGGACCTCTCTCGCATGGAGGAAAACCCACACCAGTTCATAGCCCTTAATTGTGATCCGTCGCAATTTTAATTGTCCCTTGTTGGGAAGGTTTTGATGCCTCGCAAGATCTCATTTGAAGACATTATCGACCGGTTCCAGTGGGTTTGGGGGATGAGGAATACTATGATGGGAAAGCTCTTATGTGAGAATGTAGTATTATTCTAGTTTGCAAAACCTCCAAAAAATGCTTGGATTTTGGAGAAAGGACCCTGACTGTTTGGAAATTTTTTGTTTGTGCTACGAGAACCTTACAAGGGGATGATAGCCTCACAGATCCAATTTATGGCATGCTTCATTTGGATTTGCATTCATCAAGTTCACACACTTGCCATGAATGACAGATCGGCACAACTAATAGGAGATGCTACCTGGAAGTATGTAATGGTTGAAAAGGATGTGGATGGCTCACTGATTGGCCCGTATGTGACGATAAAGTGTGAAATCAACATAACAAAGACCCTAAAAAGGGTTCAGATGGTAGGCCATACTAGAGATCGGATGCAGCTACTTTTACAATATGAAAAACTTCCATGGTTTTGCTCATACTGTGGAAAATTGAACCATGGCGTAAGAGAGTGTGAATCCAGGGCTCATGCACCAATGACAAATCGAGATGTTGTTTATTACTTTCCAGTACTGGGAGTTAATCCAAACTCATCGCCGTTCCAGAACTCGTGGAGGAGAAAATAGATTGCTCCAAATCAGGTTAGAGATATTAGTAAACATGAAGGCAGAATCCCATCCAATCATGGGGAAACCTTAATGCGGTGAATATTGTGGTCAGGGGCGGAATATAGGGGGGACCAGGGGATGCCTGGTCCCGACCAACTTTTTTTTACCATTGCTATTTTTGTGTTTTTCATGTGTTTTATTCATTTTAATATGGTAAAAAAAAAGCTCATGGTCTCCCCAAAAATAATTCATACCGCTTATATACACAAAAGACCAAGAAAGTAGTTTAAAATGTTAGGATTCTTTGTTTTTAATTTTAGAAACCAACCAGAGAACCAGAAATTAAATTCCTTTTATTTACATAGAATACCAAAGAAAGTAGTTTAAAATGTTAGACTTCTTTGTTTTAAATTTTTGAGACCAACCAAAAATAGAATTCCTTCTATTTAATTTACCACATTTATACATAGAATACCAAAGAAAGTATTTTAAAATGTTAGAATTATTTAAAAAAAAATAATTTAGAGGCCAACCAAAAATAGAATTCCTTTTTATTTATTTTTACCTTTAATATTTATTAAGTTATACTTAGAAATGGTTTTAACAAAAATTAATTTTTATCTTTAAATATGTATCTGTATCACAAGCTTTAACAAAAAATATTTATCCTACGTAGGTTTTTACAAAATAACAGGAATATTTTATATTTATCTGTCATACGTAGGCTTTATAAATGAAACAATTTGATTACAATTAATATTTGAATTTTTTTCTTAATACCAAGATAGTATAAATCGATGAAACACCTTTCAAGAATAAAAAATATGATTTAGAAAAAAATAAATATTCAAATAAGATATCAAGAAGCAAGGCAAAAAAAACATTCAATGAAAGGTATTTAATTTTCATATTTTTTATCAATTATTTATTTTATATTTAATTCAATGAAAGGTATTTAATTTAGAGTGTTTAAATTCTCTAAATTTAAATTTGACTTCATAATTGTACCTTGTTTAAGTCTATTCTCAAAATGTGTCAAAGGAAAAATAAATAACTTCTTACTTCATAATTGTTACTTGTTTATGTCTATTCTCAAGTTATAATTTTGTATTTCTCTAGAACTAGTTTGTTTTTAGTATTTATTTTTCATCCTTTAAAAGAAATAATCTACTACAACTTATTATTTTAATGGTTGATTTGGGGAAAAAATAGAGTTTTGGTCCCCCCTATACCAAATTTCTGATTCTGCCCCTGGTTGTGGTGAACGATGAAATTGAAGTTATCCCTTGGCGTAGTAGAACTGGTGCAAATGAGAAAATTTGATCAGGAGGTGAGCCCCATCACGATCTACGTCGGGGATAGTCAATATTTTGGTGGACACGAACAATGTGGCCCAGACTATATTGTCATTTCTCAACTCTATGACGATACCAATGCAGAATGAAATAAGTTTTAAATGGTGGATCATCCAAGACAAGCGCTTAGGAAATGAGAACTTGATTCTTTAATGCATGGTAATTAAATACCGGATGCAATTGTGCATGGTATTATATATGGAAATAATTGTGGAGAACGCATTCACATAATGCGTTCTTGGCCTTTTAGATTTTTTTTCCTACATTCTGTTTAGAGGACGCATTCCATGAATGCGTCCTCGGATTTTTTTAAAAAACTTTTGTTTAGAGGATGCATTCAGGGAATGCGTCCTCAATTTTTTAAAAAAATTTTAAAACCAAATTGTTTAGAGGACGCATTGCATGAATGTGTCCCCATGAATTTATTTTTAAAAATAAACAAATGTGTTTATTTAATATTGTTATATTTTTTTAAATACTGTTTGAATTATACTTTTTTTAAATCAGTGTTATTAAAAACGGGTATTGAATTTGACATGTATATGTACATAATTTTTTTAATCCCACATTTTATTAGTAAAATATATAATTTGTAATTTTAATCAGTAAAATATATAATTTGTAAATTATTCTTTATATATTTTTTTGGGTGAATATAGTGCATTCGTAGACTTGTGTTTGTTTTATGTTATTCTAAAAATAACAGTAATATATAGTAGGAATGAATATAATTAAACATAAATGTACAATATGTGGAGAAGACGTGTCAAATGTAAATAAATGAATGCTAAATGTCATCATGTAATCTACTAATGACGGCCTCTGCAAAGCTTTCCACCTAATCCACATGGTGGAGGACGTATGGTGCGGGATGTGCATCGTGGGATGACCATCTCACGAGAAAAATGGATGGCGTCATCTGGCGCTCCCTCTGTAAAATTCTCCTCCATGTCATCTTCCATGTTCTGGCATGAACCATGCTGGACATGTGCAACACCACCAGTATCTAATGGAGCAGTATGCGATATGTATTGATGACTCGCGGTGGGAGTAACATATGTCGTGAAATCTATTGTAGCCATGTCAAACTGTGAGGATCCACTATGTGACGGTCCGACATGACTAGGAAGGGGTGTAAGATATGCATTGAAATCAGCCGTAGTAGTGTCATACTGTGATGGTCCACCGTGTGATGCTCCAGCATCTGTCGAACATGCGTTTGAGGTTCCAACTTGTGATGAACCAATGCGGTCTGTATGGGCACGAGCACGCGGTTGCCGACCACCCTGTCGACCAGGTGGAGCTGGACGGTGGCTTCTAATGCTAGTGTATCTCACACCCGGTGGAGGTTCATCACAGTGCACAATTGGCTGGTGAAACTGCAGTCTGGGGGGATCATGTGCATACTTTAGAGTACGAGTGGCAACATCGCGTACCTCCCTGATCATGTTCGTGATACGTGGGGGACAGTCATCCAAATTCGTATCCAACATGATTCTCATCTGAGACATTGCTTTCAACTACAACAATGAGGTGAATATGTTAGTTAAATAATATTGAGAAAACGTATAGTATTAATTGTGAAAACTAGTAGACATTAAGAAAATACCGTATACTCCAGAGTAGCCCCATCTCCATGAAAACCCTCCGTAATTTTTTCAGCCCGGCCTAGCTGATCAATTAGGGTCACTGTTCTGCAAAAATACCACTCCATGTATTCTCAACTGGGTGTGTACGGATCCGCTAACCCTTGCACATAAACTTATCGCTCTCCTCGATGTTCCCAAGCATCGAGATATCTTCTCAGTTCCACACGCCAATCCAATCCTGACCTCTCTCGATGGTCTCTAGTATGAAGTAGTTTTTGTTCATCCTTAGTGACCAGTTGGATAGGTATTGGCTGGATGAGGCCAAACTTCCTGAGAACATGATGTACGTAATGGTACTCCACGACATGCCAGCTAATGAGGTCAACACACAATGGCCAGTTGTTGCTACCAGCCGTACAATAATGTGGGAGTTGTTGCACGACATCTTCTATGTACGGCTGCCAAAAAACCTGCAATGACAAGTAGGTCTTGTGGTTAGCTCTGAGAAACCTTTATAACCATTAGTTGAGTTCAGGAAATCTGAATTTCAATATACCTGTCTGTCATGGAGAGATGTTAGCTGACTGCGGTACACTTTAAGCACATGCATATGTGATTGGGATAAATCGAGCCACTCTCTCCACCTGTTAGGAACAGAGTGAATACTATTAGTCATTCCTAGTAATTGCCTTGCAGTTAAAAAATTGCCTCCTGAAGAATTCAATACGTACCTGGATCCAACAGCACTCATCGTGACGATCACTGGTAGTCGTCCGGCCGGACGGATGGATGGGATTCGCTCCCATGCCCACAGCTGACAAAAAATTTAATAAAATTGAATATAATATACGAGGTCACTATCGATAGTATGTACAACTGACAAGATTAACCAACAATGTTACCTGTAGCAAGACTAGTGGTCCAGATATGGATTTCACTTGCGGGATGGAAGCGTCACATAAACACCTGTACAAGTGTGCCAAAATGAAACTACACCAACTGTACTGATGTGCTGCACCGAGGTCCATCAGTAAAGACAAATAAAGCAAAGGGATAAGGTGTCTGGATATGTCTGACAATAGCATTCCACCAACCAGCAGTAGAATGAAAACCCTAGCCCGTTGTTGACAATCTACCCCAGTAGCATCAACAGGGAATGAACTTGGTAACAAGTCTCCCAACCAGCTGGCCCTTATGCGACCTCCTCTGATAACACTAGTGTTCGGTGTAGCCCCTAGGCAGTCTTCACATATTGTCTGCCAGTCCTCTATGCGTCAGCTAGTGTCCACTCCAGTAATTGGCATGCCATCAATCGGTAGACCCCATAGCACGCCCACATCCTGCAAAGTTATCGTAGCCTCCCCAATTGGCAGGTGAAACGTGTGAGTCTCAGGTCTCCAATGCTCCACTAAGGCTGTGACTAGAGAATGGTCAATGTGCATCGGGGTGGAATCCAAAAGTCCTTGGAATCCAGCTTCACTGACGTAGAGCATGATTGGATCAGGGATTTGACCAGTCCAACAAGCCCCATTGCACCACCTCACTTGTAGTGTCTCATCCTCTAACTGACCATTGTATAGAGCGCGTGCACGGTGCTCCTGGTGCAGGTACAGTAATTCATCGTCAATGGGACTCGGATGATACATGGTGTATCCCTGCTGATAATCAGAATCACCTGGAAAAAAAGCACAATCAAGCTTTCCAAATAAGTAACAAAATTACAAATGCACTGATATTCAAACCAAATCGTACAGTAGCTTTAATTTAGACAAGTACACATAATCGTAAATATTCAAAATAGCCGAATACACAAATACCAAATACAAAGTAACAAATATCAAATACAAACAACTGACACTAATCACGCCCTCACCTACGGAGGCCTCTGCAATCACCTAGCACCCTCTCATCCTTTTGATTCTTTCTCCTTCTCTCTGCATACTGTCCACGCCTCCTGTTGCAGAACTTTTCAATATTGGGAATCAGCCTCCAACTAGCACATTGCCATAGTGATGGATCTCGTAGAGGCATGAAACCCTGACTATATTGCTGCAAGTAGGTGGTCGTGTGATATACCTTGTCACATAGAGTAGCTGGGTCGTCACACCTATGCCTATAGATGGCTAATGCATGTGAACATGGGAATCGATAAATTTTCCATTCACGACAAGTACATAACTTTCTCCAGTATTTGACTGTGTATTGGCTCTCACTAATGCTGCCATCAATGGTCCTTGTCACAACCCTATAAGTCTGTGACGCAATCCCAAAAACAGTGACAATATGTCCCTGTGCCAACGTGTCTTGCTTCTGAAATTTTTTCCAAATCCTAGAAAGGAATGCAGACCTAAACATTTGAACATCATTTTAGATTCAAGAAACTAGGACATGAATCCATAAAGAACTGTAATGAATCTAGAAAGTACCTCCAGTTCGTGGCATCTATTACCCTTTTAGCAAACATTTCAACTGTTCGCTCGAAGGTCGCTTTGACACACGCAATTATAGGGAGATGTCATGCACCCCTTAAACAGTTGTTGAAGCTCTCTGAAAAATTGGTTGTTATAATTCCCCAACATCGATCACCCTCATCAAATGCAAGGCACCACTTACTGGTATTATGTTTTACCAACCATTCCCAATAAGAGGGTTCGATGCTCTCCAAGTCCTCCTTGTACTCCCTCCATCTGTTCTCTCATCTGGCACCACCAAGCTTCCAAACTAGAGTCTTCAAAAGCACATTCTTAAACTTCCCACTATTAGCACTAAGGAAGCTTGATTGAAAATGACGTAAGCAAAATCGGTGGTATCCAGTTGGCCCCCTCCATTCGTCCGTCCATCTCATTGTATTTAAAATTCCATCATGGCGATCAGATATAATACAGATTGGCCTATTATCACCACCTACCATGTGGATACATAGTCTCCGCATGAACTAGTCCCAACTCTCATTTGTTTCACCTTCAACAATGGCATAAGCAATGGGGAGTATGTAGTTGTTCGAGTTATGCATCACGGCAACTAACATTGTGGCCTTGTATGCACCTCTCAAATGAGTGCCATCCACGCTAATCACCGGCCTGCAGTGGTGAAATGCATCGATAGCATGACCAAATGCCAAAAAACGAACTTGAATTTTTGACACCCGTGCCCATGTATTCTATCAGGTACATCTGCCCACTCAACAATGGTGCTCGGATTTGCCCTGACTAGCTCATCCATATATGTCGGTAACTGTTCAAAGGATTCCTCCCAAGTTCCGAACACCAAGTCAATAGCCTTCTGTCGAGCATACCACGCCTTCTTATAGGAAAGGGTCACAATAAAATCCGTCTTCACATGCGCTTGTACATCTTTCACCGTGTAAGAAGATTTAATGTCAATATGGTGGCGAATTGCACGGGTGATCATCAACGATGTCAGGTTAGTGTAACCCATCGATCGACCAGCCCCAACACAAGCATGACTACTTGCCCATTTGGTGATCACCCACATGCCATGCGAATCCTTTTTGCTGGCTCTAGCAACCCACTGACAATTTCCGGTTCCTTAAACAACATCCTTACATTTTGCATACCATGTGCGTGACCAGCTCTCCACGACTCTGTGTTCCCTATTCATCATAAAACTCCACCTCGAAATAGCTTCTACTAATTCTAGCTTTGTCCGGAATCGCATACCCTATTCCACTTCGCCAGTCACTTGAACATAACGAGTGAATTCATCACCACAATTTGTTGGGGCATAGCCATCCTCATCAGGGCCCCCATAATCCCTAAAGTAGCCCTCCGTATCAGGATTTGCCAAATTACGAAACGATGGGGCTACAATGTTCGTGCACACCACTTCTTCATCTTCGTCCCTGGATTCGAATCAGTTGATAACGAACGATCATCTTCACTGCCTTGACCAAGTTCCCCTTCCTCACCATCCTCATCGCTCCCAACATGACCGACAAAATACTCGCCAATTTCACCCACATAATTATCATCGAACTCATTCAGGTCCCCATTATAGCCACTATATATACCACCACTTGTGGACGGTGGCACAATCGACATGAACATACGCATTGGGTTGGCTGGACTCACCAACGACAAAACCTTGGCAATCAACAGGGGATGGTAAGGTTGGCAAAGGTGTACTGTTTTGCATGTTCCTCAACGACATGAAAGTGCCCGAACTAAGAACACCTGCACGGTCAGTAGTGCTTGTCACATTCTCCAGAACGATGTACAACTCTGCTGAGGACAAGGACATTCGCTCAACAATGTTGAAGAATGTCGCGGTAGACTCGTCATTTTCCACATTGTAACACCGATAGTATATGGCCGAACCAATCAGCTCAGGACAACGGTAATATAATTTCAACTGAAACCCCCACTAGCAATACCAGACCTTGTAAAAATTAAATGCACTAGCTCGGAGTGGCTTGACCATCTTTCGAGAGTCACGTTTCACTCCGGTATGGCAGGGTCATAATACACACCCACAGTTAAATCAAACTTAATTTGACCCCCTCTATACAGGTACACAATCAAAAACATCAAACTACTGCATTATACAAATAAATAACATTTAATTCGATATTCATAACGACAGTACACTATTATGTTTTTTTCATTTTCCAAATAATAGTACCACACTAATTAAACTATTACTACAACTTTAATGCAAACAATAGTAAACAAATCACACATAATCAATTCACATATATTCACGCATCCTCTCTTTCAACAATTTCGTAGAATCAAGATACATAATCACTCAAACGTACAATCTTTAAAAATATTTTCATCAACAAGAACTTTACAAGTACTTCAAAAATAATAATTTTACGCCTAATTTGATCGAAAACAAATAAGAGACCAAATCGCACATAATCAATCAACACATTCATATGATAATGAATTCTTTAAATACCTTTAGAAGATTACAAAAATTTGCAGAGGGATCAACGACGGTTAATGGCGGTCAACGACGGTCAATGGTGGTCAACGACGGTTAATGGCGGTCAACGGCAATCAACGGCGATTTGAGAATGCTCGGGCTGCGAGGTTCGGAAACATTTCACGATAAATAAAAAAAACATACAACCAAAACAATAATAGGAAAGCTAGAAAAATTACCCAACAACCTTGGAAACGAAGGCCGGCGATGAAACTCGGCCAATGATGGAGCAAGATGAAGAAATGGGTTTGGATTACAGATGAAGAAACGAGAATGAATTCGTTTGGATGGTAGAATGAAGATACGGATGGGCAGAATGAAGAAACAAAAGGGGTTTGCTGCATTATATAGAAACTGAGGACGCATTACAAGAATGCGTCCTCAAGGTCACAGGATTTTCTGCAAAATCAGGCATTGTGCCATGCATGCAGATGCAGGGAATCTCTGCAAATTTGTTTGACATCTCAGGGAGGACGCATTCTTGCAATGTGTTCTCATGCAACGTGGAATTTAAAAAAAATTAACCGAGGACGCATTCCAGCAATGCGTCCTCCTCTTCCCCTGACGAAAAAAAAGATTAATGCACCTAGGACACATTTGGAAAATGCGTCCTCAGGAATTCAGAACCAAAAAAAATTGGAAAACCTAGAGGACACATTAGAACAATGCGTCCTACACATTTGTATCCAAGGCTGGACAATGTAGCCATAGATATCGCTTAGGAAACCCCTACCGCCAAAGTTTTTTAAGCTCTGAAGAGGATCCCTAGCTTGAAATATATCCCGGACACCTTTAGCGGAAACTTTCTCGTCTCCTTCCCGAATACAAGTGGTAATTGTGAACTGACAACTAACAAAGGGCTTACTTCGGAAACCCTAAATAATGAAGAAAATCAGAATTTGGATTTCATTGTGAAGGACGCTAATTTACCCATAGTTATGGCCATGAAAATCATTTGGAATGGATCTGTGGAAAATAATATACATGATACAGTATTTCCTAGTGTGACCGAAGACGCAGGACTAGAGGTGAAGTCTACGGTCAAACAAGTTAATGGTATTGAGGCTGATCCTCTAAGCCCGACAATGGTGCAAGTCCCGGTTGAGTTCACTTCTCCAGTAGGGTGAATTATGAAGTAGATTGAGAAGACTTTAAAGAAGAAAAAGATGCCAAAGAAGAGAGCAAGAAATAGAAAAAACAAAAGAGTTTCGAGGAGGCATCTCTGACCGTGGAAAGAACGAGCATTACTCAAGCACCGACTGGAAGTGATGACCAGTCTTGCCCAGGCCAATGAATATCCTAAGCTGGAACTATCGTGGGCTTGGAAGAGCATGGGTAGTTCATGAACTGTGTACCATGGTACGCTTGAAATCTCCAGTTATTATTTTCCTTTGTGAAACTAAGTTCTTAGTAGGTGTTATTGATAATTTGAAGTCACAATTGAATTATTTTGGTGTTTTTCTTGAGTCGCAGGGCTATTCCGGTGTTCTTGGAATGTTATGAAGTAAGCAGGTAGTAGTAGATTTGAAGTTTATGCTGAGTCATTTTATAGATGTTTTTCTTACAATTTATGGGAGTCGAGTTTGTCCCTAGTTATTATGGGGATTTTCAGCATCTTGTCTCAGACTCTACTATTCCATAGTTGTTTCTTGGCAACTTTAATTAAGTCTTGTCGCACGATGAGTTCCAGGGAAATCGACCAATAGCAAATTGGTAGGTTGATGCCTTTCGATAGGCACTCAATTTGTGATCTCTTTGACCTCGGCTACACGGGGCCAGAATTCACATAGAGTCGGCTTGCAGCTCGGTCGAACACAAAGAGATCCAGATTATAGGGCGACGCACAACCAAAATTTCTATTATCTTTTCACGTGGTCTTTAGTACATGTCTTACCTATGGTTTGGTTTAGTCCGACCATATGTGTTTGAATGTCAGATTGCATACGAGAGATCCTGCAGCACATTGCCATAGTAGGAGGAAGAGACTTTGTTTTTAGGCACACTGGATTAAGTCTAGTGACTGTGAGAAAATGGTGGAGAAGTCGTGGAATGGGATGGATGCTTCCTTACCCCAGAGAATGGATAACTGCTCTCTCGGGTTGATGAAATGGGGAAAGACGGCATTACTAGACATACTGAAGCAAATAGTGGAGATAAAGAAGGCAATTATAAGCTGGAAAAAGGGTACTATAATGCTAGAGGTGAAGAAGGAAATACTCTTGCTGCGACAAGAGTATGAATTATTGCAAGACGCTGAAATTTTAAGAGGCAATGGGCGAAACAACACTGTTAAAAAGAAGAAGATAGAAATACGAGTTTCTTTCACAAGTTCGCATCAAAGTGGAGAGCAGTGAATAATATAGAAGGCCTAAGAGATTCAAATCTTGAGCTAAAGATGGATGATGCAATAATTGAAAGAATTATTGTGGATTATTTTTGGAGGGCTTTTCTCATCATTGGCACCCTCGATGGAGGCTATCCAACAAGTAGTAAGTTGACTACAGGCGAGAATCGCGAGGGAGATAGCCAAGAGACTTTTGTGGCCATATACTGAGTATGATGTTACTCTGGTAGTGAAGAAGATGCACCCATATAAATCTGTGGGACCTGAATGTATAAGTCGTGTCTTTTTTCAAACATTTTTGGCATATTGTTAGGTCTGATGTCACGACTTTTGTTCTTTCTTTTCTAAACCATGGAGTTTTTAAGCCTTTAGTCAAGTACAACCATATTGTCTTGATCCCGAAAACCCAGAATTTTGAGTTGATTACACAGTTTAGACCCATCATTTTGTGCAATGTGGTTTACCGCCTTGCATCAAAGGTGATGGCGAATAGGCTCAGACCGATGATCCCAAAAATCATCTTTGTGTCACAGTCGGCTTTCATCCCGGGAAGACTGATCACTGATAATATTCTCATTGCTCATGAATTCCACCATACCATAAAGAGTCAGAGAACCGGTGGATTGGGTCATATGAGTATAAAGTTTGATATGAGCAAGGCATTTGATAAAACTGAATGGGAGTTTGTATGTAGTACTCTGAATGTTTGGGTTTCCCGGAATCTTTTATTATCTTGATACACCTATGCTTATCGATGGTTTCATTTTCGTTCATCCTGAATGGTGAAGAGATTGAGCTTCTTCATTGGAAGAGGAGACTTAGACTAGGTGATCCTCTATCACCATACCACTTCATCATTTATTCTGAATTTTCCCTGGCCTTTTGAAAGACCTTATGTGCGCTGGAGAGATTAAGAGGGTAAGACCTTCCATGTTTGGTCCCAGAATTTCTCATTTGTTCTTTGCAGATGACACACTATTGTTTGGAGAAGCGATGGAAAATGAGGTGAAGCACCTCCACTGAGTTGTTACCTTGTTTGAGAATGTGTTGGGGTAGAGGATAAATGTAGAAAAATCTAGTATTCCCTTTATCTCTAACACGGAAGTGGAGGTGAGGACCAAAGTATGTGATATTCTCAAAATCCTGAAGTTACGTCGTATAACACCTATCTGGGGATTCCTTAAGAGATTGGTCCTTGCAAGACGGATATTTTCCAGAACCCGAAGGATAGAATCAGACACAAGATTGATGGTTGGAGCGAGAGGAATATGTCAAAAATAGGGAAAGAGATTCTTATAAAATTGGTTATGCCGGCCTTTCTGACCTACACCATGAGCTTTTTTACCATCCCAGATACGATTCTTGATAATATTCTTGGAACATGATCGATAATTTCTGGTGGGGAGATGCTATGACGGGAAAATGAAAGATTCCTTGGGTATCATGGGAAAGGATGACAAAGGCAAAGACAAATGGAGGGTTGGGGTTTCGCGACTTAAGAGCAACTAACTTGTCTTTATTGGGGAAGCAGGCTTGGAGGCTTCTGTTGAACCCAGGAACCCTTGTCTCAAAAGTGTTTAAGGACAAATACTACCCCAACTCTACAATTTTTTAAGCGATGGGAGGAGCTCGACCTTCATGGGCTTGGAGGAATATACTCAAAGGGGTGAATGTTGGCAAAGAACTAAAATCTGGATTGCAAACAAGCATTTGTCATGATCCGTGGCTACGAAGACCTGAAAATTTGTTTGTGCAGGAGCCAAATTGTATCCCAGAGTTGTTGTCGAAGGTATGAGACCTTGTTGATCCCGACACAAGCCGGTGGTGGGAGGATCTCTTGAACGACTTTTTTCACCCGGAGGATGCCTGGATCATACTCGAATCTCAACCACCATCTTCATGTAGGTTAGATCACTGGTCTGGCACTATGCTCCCGTCAGAAAGTACTCTGTTAAATCAGTGTATCATGTCTTGGTTGAATCGCCACTCTCAGGTCTGTATAACCATTAACTAGTGGACGAAAATGGTAAAATATTATGGCGTAAAGTTCTGCATTCCGCATAGAGAAAAACATGTGGCTTGGAGACTCTGTACATATTCACTGCCGACGACCGAAAATTTGTGCAAAAGAACAATGGAAGTGGCCAATAGGTGTGCTTTGAACGATGAAGAGGATGGAACAACCTATCAACTCTTTTTCGAATGTCGTTATGCGGCTTGATAGAATGATTTTGCCGTAATAAATTGTATTATTGATATCTGAATATATAGAGAGTACAATAGAGGTATAATAAGGAAAGAACTGTAATTAGAATAAATTATAATCTAATCAGGAGACTGATTTAGTCTAACACCCCCCTCAAGCGAAGCGTCGGATGCTCGCCAATGCACAGCTTGGACCTGAAGAACTCAAACAGCGGACGAGAGAGCCCCTTGGTGAAAATGTCTGTAATCTGAAGAGAATTCGGAACATGAGCAACATGCAGCTTTCCAGATGTCACCAACTCACGAACAAAATGGTAGTCGATGTGCTTCGCCCGCTTATTCGCCACTGGATTCTGAGCCAAGAAGATAGCACTACTATTGTCACATAACAACAGTGGAGAACCAGAAAGCGGAACCCGAAGATCACGAAGCAAATAAGTGAGCCAAACCACTTCTGAGGCAGTGTTGGCGAGAGCACAGTATTCAGACTCAGTGCTAGAGCGAGAAGCAGTGGGTTGTTTCTTGGCACTCCAAAAAACCAGATTCCCACCAAGAAAAACTGCATAACCATAAGTGGACTGACGAGTCTCCAGACAGCAAGCCCAATCAGCATCAGAGTATCCTAACACATCAGGAGTACTAGCAGAACAAAACCGGAGACCAAAATGAAGAGTGCCACGAACATACCGCAAAATCCGAGTCACAGCAGCAACAAGATAACGATAAAGTGTAGGATCCCAAAATGGAGGACTGATAGAGCTGTGAAGCTGAGAACCAGTAACAAATGGGGTAGAAACAGGTGTCGTGTCAGACATACCGGCCCGATTCAAAATATCCCGAGCATACTTTCCTTGGCCAAGCAGTAATCCTGAGGAGGTAGGCGAAACCTTAAGACCAAGAAAGTAATGAAGAGCACCGAGATCCTTGATCGCAAACTCTCTGTGTGTCCGATCAATGAACTGGCGAAGAAGAGTCGAGTCATTGCCTGTAAGAATGATATCGTTCACATACACAAGTAGGTACAGTAACGACGACCCTCTCAAAAGGACAAACAAAGAAGTATCAGCTTAGCTGCACTGAAAACCAAGCTGTGTCAGATAACTGCTGAAACGCTGGAACCAAGCTCGGGGAGCCTGCTTAAGACCATAAATGGCCTTTCGCAAACGACAAACATAGTCTGGATGGACAGAATCCTGATAACCAACGGGCTGCTTCATGTAGACTGGAACATCAAGAACACCATTAAGGAAAGCGTTCTTGACATCCAACTGATGAAGTGGCTAGGAACGCATGGTGACTATGGCGAGAACCGTCCTAACAGTGGAGGCTTTGACCACAGGACTGAAAGTGTGATCAAAATCAAAACCCGGAATCTGCGAGAAACCCTGCGCCACAAGTCTAGCTTTGTGACGCTCTATAGTGCCATCTGGTCGATACTTGAGCCTATAGACCCATTTGGAGCCAACAATGTTGACATTCGAAGGTCGAGGCACCAAACCCCAAGTGTGCTGACCACAAAGAGCATCAACCTCATCATCCATGGCTGAAACCCAGGTTGGATCCTGAAGGGCAGTGCGATAATCAGTGGGCTCTGTCTGAGAGAGGAGTGCGGCAGTGAGACAATGAGCAATAATATTCGAATAATCCTGGCACTGAATTGCACCAGTAGAAGGCCGAGTGGCCATCCGATGAGTACGAAGCTGGGGCGGTGAAGCTGGAGAAGTCGAACCAGCTGATGACACGGAGGAAGATCGAGCTGTTCTGACCGGAGAGTGGCCGTCGGAAGTCACCGGAGAAAGAATAGCCAATACTGGCTGAGACGTGGTGGCCAGTGGCTGGGACGGTGGCAGAGGAGTGATGGCCAGTGGCTGAGATATAGTGGGCATTTAGTAAGGAGCCGGGTCCAGGTCGTCCGTCCAGATGGAAGATGGTGGTGAAGGAGGGGTAGCTGGAATAGACACAGACACAGGCGTGGTGGCCCCAATCGATGAAGTAACAGTTCCATTAAAAAATGATGAAATCTCCAGATCTGAAATTGAACGACTGTCCGTGGAAGATGAGACATAAGGGAAGAAAGTTTCATCAAAATGAATGTTGCGAGAGATATAGATGCACCCAGAAGTCGGGTCGAGACACTGGAAGCCCTTGTGACGAGGGCTATAGCCAATAAAAACACAGGGAATGGATCGGGGTGCAAACTTATCAGTAGTAGTGGCACGCAGACATGGAAATGCATGGCAACCAAACGGGTGAAAGAGGGTATAGTCAGGCACATGACCAAAAACAACCTCAAAAGGTGATTTGCCACTCAGAACTGAACTAGGCAGACGGTTAATAATGTAAACCGCAGAGGAGAAAGCTTCCACCCAATAACAGTGCGACACGGAAGAGTGAAAAAGTATGGCAAGACCAGTCTCTGTGATGTGACGATGCTTCCGCTCAGCCCGGCTGTTCTGAGCAGGTGTATAGGGCGAGGACATCTGATGATGAATGCCACATGATATGAGATGAGCCTGAAGTCGGTGATTAGTAAACCCGGTGCCACCATCGGTCTGGAAATTTTTAACCCTAGCAGAAAACTGATTCTCAACGAATTTCTGAAACTGGATAAAAGTGTCATAGAAATCCGACTTATGCCACATCGGAAAAAACCATGTGAATCACGAAAAATCATCAATGAAAATGGCATAATAAGAGAAACCACCGACAGATAAAACAGGAGCTGGTCCCCACAAATCACAATGTACTTTATCCAATAAACCAGCGGCGCGTTTGTCACTAGTGGAAAAGGGCAAACGACTACTCTTGGCCATCTGACAAGGAGAGCAACTGACAGGTGCAGGCATAGCAGAAGTGACAGAAATAAGGCCCCGTCGATTCAATAACTGAACAGTATCATGAGACACATGACCGAGGCGAGAGTGCCACTGCTCAAAAGAAACATGAAGCTTTGTAGAGCGTAGTTCACCTAAAAAGCTGGAATCACCTGTCTCAAAAAAATAAAGACCAGACCTATGATGGCCTTTACCAATTATCTCCCATGTAAGCTTGTGCTCAATGGAAAATGCATCGGCATCAAATATAACACGGACAGGTAGATCACGAGTAAGCTTACTAATGGACAATAAACTTCTAGTAATCTTAGGGACCACAAGGACATCATTAACAGAGAAACCAGATAAATGACATTGGCCGATGTGAGAAATAAATAATGATTCACCATTTCCAACAAGAATAGAATCAGAACCACGATAACGTTGTACCTTATCAAGATGACTGGTATGAGCAGTGATATGGGATGTAGCACCAGAATCAATGATCCACTGATTCAACGAAGGATGATGGTTTGAACCATTTATATTGGCCTGAAACAAAGCTTTGTCTGTAATCCAATTAGAGGAACAATCTTCCCGAGATAAGGGCACCAAATAACCCATAGGAGGAGCTGAAATTTTTGCTCTAATAGTCACAAAAGAAATAAGAAATTAGCAAGAGAACAAAAATGTCAACAGCTCTCGCCAAGCGCGTGTCCCTACGCGCAGGTGGTGGCTAAGCGCGTGCCTTCACGCGCCAAAACTGGGACTGCGCAAATTTGGCCAGACGTGCGTGGCTCCCACGCGCTAGAGCTTCTTCTTCGCGAACGGATCGCGTGAATCTCATGCGTTGAAGAATCCGACGAGTTCTGAAACCGGGATCGGCTTCCTTTGTAGCAGAAGCCGGATCTTGAGCTTCCTCTGTATCCTCTGCGGTGAACTGGAGAAACGGCGGGAGACGAAACTGGAGACGCAGCGGGAGGAGGTCGCCGGCGAGAGGAGGTCGACGGCGAGAGAAGGTCGACGGTGTGACTGGACACGCGACTGCAACGGCGGCGTTGGAGAGGCGGAAGAAACTTTAAGACGACGAGGATCTGACGAATCTGCTGCCAGAGATAACTTGAATGCTAGTGAAATTTGTCGCCGTGAGAGTCGCCAGAAATTGGATGAAAAATTTGCTGGAATCAGGATCAGGAAATAATAATAAATTTATGATTAATGATTCAGGATCAGAACATGCTCTGATACCATGATAGAATAATTTGCCGTAATAAATTGTATTATTGATATCTGAATATATAGAGAGTACAATAGAGGTATAAGAAGGAAAGAACTGTAATCAGAATAAATCATAATCTAATCAGGAGACTGATTTAGTCTAACACAGCTGATGCATGGAGCTTTCTTGACATGCAAGCGACACTCGACGACGTGAATTTGAACCATGGGAAGAGAGGGAGACAGAGTTAATAATTATGATCTGTGTTAGTATTTGGTTTCATAGAAATCAAAAGTACTTTGCAAAAAATCATTGTCTGCAGATATGATGGTTACGGGTGTTGGGGCAAACTTGAGGAGCTTCAAGGAGGCCAATCAGTGGCCGGAGCAAGCGTCGGAGGAGCTGCATACACACGCACTACTTCGACCGCCGGAGTGAGAGCGCAAAATATTTTTTGATGCTGGAATAGAGACCATTTTTGCCACCATCAGGCTGCTGGAACTGGACGAAGAAGGTCGATTTGAACGTGCTAAGGCTGCTAAATTTATTGGAGATAGCGATGCAACTCAGGCGGAGGCTTTGGCACTTCTGGAAGCAATAAAATGGGTAGCAGAGACAGATGCAAATGATGTTTGGATCTTGGGCTACTCTTTGGCTGTGATTCATATGGCCCATGGTGAAGTTGAGGCAACACTCTGTTGTGTTGATATTATCAATCATATTTGGCACCTACTTGATGACACAAGTGTGAAATTGCTATATTGGATACATAGGGATAGAAATAGTTTAGCTTACTCGCTTGTTAGTTTTGCGAATTCAAGCAAGCCTTATATACATGTTTGGGCTATTCCTCCGAGATTTCTACTCTCAGATGATTACTAGACGTAATCATTAGCTTAAAATTAAATCTTTATAATTAAAAAAACACGAATGTTTGTTTATCCTCGGTCAATTTGTTAATTAATTAATCACCCTACAATTATTTCTAATCTCTCCATTAGAACCTGTATCAGGGCTAATGTCACTCATCTTGATCATTGCAGCAACAAAGTCTTTTCTATAAGCGGGTTCATTGTAACTATAAATTGTCGTCGAAGCATCTTGAGAAACGCTAGTGTGACCGCCGGAAAGTGCGGCCATGTCTTGAGCATTTAGGGCATCCACGGTGATTACTTCTTAATTAAGATCATCTACAATGGTAACTCATTAACCCTACTTTTTTCAATAAGCATCACTTTTTTTATGGATAATCATTGTGGAGTTTTAAAAATTACTTCTTAATAAAAATTTGAATGAAATTGATAAATCTTTATTTGTGAAAGATCAACAAATCAATGATGGACTCTTGGCATGGCTTGTTTTGTATTTTTATTTTGATTGGATTACAAAGTTTAATTTTGATTATGTCTATTTTTTCATAAATGAGATTATTTGTTTTTAAAATTTGAATATTTTCTATTTTCATTTATGTATTTAATATTATTTTATATCACGTAATCTATTGTATTGGAATGTAGAAGATCAAAGTCCAACTATGCAAGTCACAAAAGATTTACTTCAAAAACTTCAAACTTCAATCCATCGACGCTCGGGGATTTGGGATTGGGACATCATCATCAACTCAGAGTGTATATCGTTGAATATATTTCTAAATGTTTTGGAAATAATGATCAAATGTAGTTTTGAAGAAAATATTATGATATTGATTAATATTAATAATTTTAAATCATTTAAATTTTATATAAAATGTTATTATGGATGAAGAATAAACATGTTTGTGTTATATTTAATTTAGTCAATAAAATATAATTTTTAATTTGCATGATATTAGTATTTTATAAAAATATAAATAAAAGTTCAAATACTTTTTATTAGAGATGGTGATGTGGTGCTAAAGAAATGATTCTCAAATATGACTCTATTGTTGGTAGTTGATTATTACATAATTTTTATCAAAATTGATGATGTTGCATTTAAGAAGTGCACCTTAAGTCCACTACCATTGGCAGTTTATTCTTAGAGCATTCACAATGGTAGTAGAGTTTAGGAGCACTTCTTAAGTTCCACATCATGATTTTTTATCAAAACAAAGTAAAAATAAACTATCAAAAATGGATATCCTTAAATAAGCATTCTCAAGCAATTCTTTTTCATTTTAAATTTTAAATTAAAATTTTTTTAAAAAAAATGTCAAACATTGATTGGTTGGTCTTTCACAAATAAAGATGTACCAACTCCTTATTAAAGAGTGGTCCTTAAAACTCCACAATGGTGCTCTTTAAATAAGAAGTGCTCCTTATTAAGAAAAGTTTGGTTGAAGAGCTACCATTGTAGATTCTCTTAGGCTCTTTGCTTGAAACATGGAGATGAGAGTTGAAAGAGACATGGTTGGCCATGGGATTTGGGTGTTAGCATTGAGAGCATGTACAATGTAAAAGTTCCATTTTGGAACTTTTGAACACTCTCTCGTCTCAACAATCTCAAATTTCACAATTATTCAGTCATGCCCCATCATACAGTCTCTTCCACATCATCTTTGACTGGTTTGACCATTTTCACTTATTTCCAACACACTATTTATATTTGAATATTAGTTATTAAAATAGAAATAAATTTAATTTAATTACCTATAATAATTTTTCCTTTTGTATTAATATAAAAGTATTATGTCTAGTAATTTAACATTGTGAAAACTATTTATACATAAAAGGTAAATTAATTATATGTAGATAATTGTTTACCAAATTAATTATATGTATATATTTCATAGGTATCGTGACCGTCAGCCTAAACCCAATCTCAATCTAGTCCAGCGAAGCCTCCAATTTGCAAAATGAAAACAGTCCCCGGGGAATCCGAGGGAAGATTCTCAGACGATCTAGTCAGTAAATGGTAGGGAGGAAAAGTAGGCAAATAGTGTATTACCAAAAATAGATGGCATACCTTCCTATTTATAATATTCTAAAACTCTAATATCATTAGTCTATGACCTAACTTCTTTGTCTTCTAGTGAACGACCTAATAACAAGCTCACTTAGATATGACTTGGGTTTTGGGCCTCTTTCCAGGAGATGGGGATATTAGCCCAAATAGGTCTTAATTCTACTAGTCATCAAAAGCCCCCCCCCCCCAGAAAAACTAAGCGATCATTTGATTGTCGAAGGTATGCGTCATTGAAGGCAAACCACATTCATAAATGGTTTGAAGGCTATATCTACCATTTGACCTCTAACGTGGTTTACTATGATGCAAATTGTCTTCGAGGGTTCTTTACTTTTTGGGTTACCGTGGAGCACTTACATTTTTCTCAAATATTTTGACCCTTTGAATTACGAAAAAAGCATGTGGGCATGCTTAAAATGGGAAAACAGTGCGTGTGGGACATCTTTTAATAGGATTTTTTTAGCTTTTTACGCCTTTTCAGGCTTTCCACCTTTTTAGGTAATGATTACCCCGCGTCTCTCTCTCTCTCCTCCACCTTTATATATCCCCACAACATGCCCTTCTCTCTTTTCATTTCCATTACTCCCTTTGGAAGATTTTTTTTGAGAATCTTTGATCCGTACTCTTCATCAGCCCCCAAGCCCCAGCATTTCTTCATCTTCATTTCTACAAGTAAGTTTCCATGGACCCTAGTGCTATCCCTATTTTTCTTCATCTTCTTCCCCTGTAGATCTCGAGAGAAATAGTGAGGGGGGAATTCATCGCAGAATAGGTCCTCGGGTAGTGTTAATTTCTCCTTTTCCAGTGAAACCTCTCCTCGATGGGTTGAAGTTTTTATCGATTATGAAAGTATGGAGTCAGTAAACACTATTCATAGCTCCAACAAAGTTCCAAGTCTTGAAGAGGGGACTGATTCCACTAGGGTTAGGTCTTATAAGACGGGTGAGCTTTCTTGTAAGAGTTTAGCTTGGCATTCAAAGGGTAGTTCCAAACACATAGGCGGCTCCAGGGTTGAGAGAACCACGAATGAAATCCTATATAAGCCTTCAAAAAGGAAGTTCTTAATTGAGAGGCGTTCAGGTGCTGAACCTTTGTCCAAGAGCGATAGTTCGATGAAATGTGCTTTTCACGACGAGGTGAAAAATATTATCAATGAGATCCCCCCATACTAACACATCCCCCTTAATGCCCAGCTAGAAGCTCTCGAAGTAAAGGAGCATGCTTCCTTACCCCATAGAGAGGGTTGTGACATATAGAATGCATAGTATATTAGGCCTCTATTTTCCTTTTCTCTCCTTGCTATCGAGTCTAATAAAGGAATCCAATGTCATTTTGTCCCAGCTTCACCCTAAGGTGATAATAATAATAATAGCTTTAGGAAAGTGAATGTAGATCCTTGTTATGAGATTTTTTAGTCATGTATCTTTTAATCAGCAATCGATATGTGAAGGGTACCTTCACCTTAAGTAATAGGCTTTCTGGTCGAAGTTTTATCATTCCTCCTTATAATAACTCGGGGTGGAAGAATAAAGCTTTATCTTTTGACTGTATGGGAGTCTATCGAATCCCTCGATGGAATCCCGATGTTCTTGCTGAGACAAGAAGGGGAAAGTATTTTGTTCTAGAGAGACTTTGCGAGGACATTAAGCGTCTTCGAGGACCTGAACCTTATAATACTAAAAATTATCACCATGCGACCGCCAAGGGTGCAAAACCTTTCGTTTATCTGGAGTGGGTCTACGAGAGCATTTATGTCTCGACCGATAGTCAAGCATTCAATGAGATTGTTTCAGAGGGCCCTGCCGGTGCAAATAAGAGAAGGAGGGGGAATGATCGACCACCATGTCCAAGGCCTTTTCGATCTATGGATCCCTCGCGAGGGGTAATTATTGAAGAGATGACTTCTTCGGACACCTCTGAAGGTCTACAGGATACTATTTTTAGAAATTTGTTTCTCTCCCTTGTTGTAGTTTGTAACTTATTTTTTCTTTGTGCAGTGAGCAGTGCACAGGACTTTGTCGACTCTTTTGAGCAAGAGAAAAACTTTGTGGCGAGGGTGCTAGTTAGGTAGCCTACTCCAGTTCATGCCAAAACAGGATCTGAGGAGAGGCCTCATATTCAGGAGAAGCCCAGGAAGAAGCCAAGGTTCAAGGAGGTTAGACCTTCTCATGAGGCTTGTGCTGTAACCTCTACTATGAGGTTGAGAATGATGACCTACCCCTAGACTATATCAGGGATTTGAGCAATGAACCCTCGGTATGTTACCTTTTTTTTCGTTCCCTGTCTTATATTTTTTTAATTTACTCTTTCTTATGTCTTCATTTTCTCTTTTGGTTTAGGTGGTGACGGTTGTTTAATTGACCTTGCAATCAACCGGAATCTTTGCCAGCCAGGTCTTTCCCCTCCTATAAGGGCCCATCGAAGCAGTCGTTGAGGCTGCTCGACAAGATGAACATGTTAAGATGTAGAATGAGATAGATGATCTAAAGGAGGAATTAGAGAAGTCGAGGGAGAAAGAAGATTTCCTGGCAAAGAAGTGTTCTCCTTAAGCACAGCACGCTCTGCTAACGACTTTTGCTGACAAGGTGATGTGGTCGAAGGACTTGAAGGACGCCTTTCTTTATCTCCTAGGGATTGGGAAGGCATGGGGTTGAACTGATGCTTACCCTGGGTTGCCGACTGTTTTACCCCTAAATAGGCTAAGGTACTTGAGACGTGTACTAACCCAGACGCCAAAGAGAAGATGAAAGTTGGGTGGGGTAAGCACTCTAGCCCAGGTGGTTTCAAGCTTCAACTACTTGACGCCATCAAGAGGGGGAAGAAGTTCCTGACAATGTGGACCTTCGCGATCTCACCGTTTCTGAGCGTAACATGAAGTATGGTGATCATGCATCAAAGGGCAACAGGGAGGGTACAGAGTCTGATCGGGGTAAAGCTGGGACGAACGAGATTAACCATAGCATATGACATGAGGCTAGAGATGTAAGAACACTAATCCTCTTGTTTCTTGGGTTATGTTTTGTAAAATATTTATCGATCAAAGCTTATTACATATTTTGGGATAATTTTGTATCTAATTGGATGTTTTTAATGAAATGTATTAGTCTAAATGTTTGACTATCAATCCTTATACTTTATAGAAGGCTATTATACGAGATGAGCTGGAAAAGTATGCTTGGGAGCTTGCTATACTTAAGGTAGAGTTCTCGAAGGCTCTGACTAAGTTGGCTCAATTGAGCGAGGATTTATCCAAAGCTAATACAGAATTTTCATCAGAGAAATATGGCAGCCACCCTTCGATGGTAGAGCTTCTAAGTCGAGCGATAAATGACTCTACATGTGTAGTGTTAACGAACTCCATCATCAAGATAATTTGAAGGAAATGATGAACGAATACCTTAGTTTACACAAGTGTCTTACTGATGCTAGGTTATATTGTACTTTGAGTTAGTGGGGAACAACAGGCGTTATCAAAATAAGGTTAAGAATCTCGAATCCTAACTTGGTGAGATGGTCAAATGAGACAACTACCTTACCGAACAATTTTTTAGGCTACAAGGGGTTATCAATGATAACCAACAGTTTTGCAGTGTCTGCCCATGCCGCTTTCAAGCCTGAATTCTAAGCTTTCAAGCCAGGTGTCTGCCCATGCTGCTACTATCCAACTTTACTCCGATAGCCTATTGGTGATATTTTTAAGTTCTTATATAATACCGAGATGGCTATCCTATGAAAGGGCTTGGATAGAGACCCAGATTACTCTGTGGCATTCGATGTCATTTATGAGTGGAAAGAGCATCTTTGGTCTGAAAACAACACCCACTCCCAGAAAGCAGGTCCTTAGAACAAGGGTTATTTGCCTAGGATCCCTCCCAAGGGTAAACGTTCAAAAAGGGTTTCAAAAAATAATACCCAGCCGAAGAAGAATACTAAGGCTAAACAGAAGACTCAGTTTCTGAGTAATTCTATCCTCAAATTAGGACTCTGCTTGTTGGCTCTTCTGATTGAGTTTTGTCAGTTAAGGTTGTAGAGAAAGCTCCTACAACTGTTCCCAATGTTGATAGACAAGTGCTACCCGTCACTGAGGATAGGGAATCATTGCTCTCTAGAAATTTAATACCTCGCCAAAATTGACGTGTCAATCCTATCCCTGAAGCTTCAGAGGGCAAAGTTAATCGTTTATTTACGATTTCTACTTCTACTGGGGTAAAATTGGAAAACATTCAATGGTCTGACTGAACGTAGGGCCCTAGCAGTTAGTAATATAGTTTTGAGTTTGTAATATAACCAGGTGAACGAGTCCTATTAAGCAGTTTGATGTACTTCATTTTGCGTGTGTTAACTGTTGCATCTGGCATAGTTTTTATCATGTTTTGTTTGCTGGATTGCTAGTATTAGTTGAATTTACGTGACAAGGGGTTTAGACGGTCATGTTTGGTTTTCTTATCTAAATCCCGTATTTTGTAGAATTAATTAGTACTTATGGACATCTTGTATCCACGGGCTCCTAGATCTTCTATTTGATCATCTTTAGGGGTCGACCGTGGGTACTTTTTTGTTACATTCTATGTTTGCAAGAAGATATTGAAGGCCATTTGCAAGAACAGTAGAAGAGATCGAAGGTCATTCACCTCTATAATGGTAGTAGACGAAGGCCACGAACATCAATGAGTGGTAAAGAGATATTAGAGTCAAAGATAGGCAGCAACGGAGATCAAAATGGCCAATGAAGAAATGGGGAATCGATGTCCGATGAGTTGTGCCAAAGTCTGAGAATGATCCAAGAATAATTATCCTTCAAATATCATTCCATTGGATTTGTCTTATCGAGCACTACAAAATTGACTACTAGAACTCACAAATTGGACTAACGGTTCACCCATAGCAAAGGAAACAAGTTAAGTCAGCCAAAGTACCACGGGTCGGCAAGAGCCGTTCATGGTTAGGCACCAACGGCCTGCGTCAACAGTTCCAGCATGAGGAAATTACGTGACCCATTCCAGATCTCATTACCCGTAAGCATGAGTTCAAGACTTCGCTAAAAATTTGGCTAAGTATGGGCACGAACCGTCACATTCACAATGGTCAAATCTGTTCCAAATTCAAGATGCCAAGACCAGCCTACGGCTCATGCCAAAGCCTGTAACAAAGCTTGCGCCCCGTGCCAAGTCCCTGAGCAGACCGTTCCTTCAGACTACACCCTGTGCCAAGACTCGTGCCTCGTGATTCAGAAGTTCTAAATCCAGCCTACAGACTGCAGCCCGCATCAACGGCCACGGTCTGCATAGAACCCTGCCCTGCGGCTCATCGTGCAACCAATGAATGAGTCGAGGATCAAAACATGTGAATGAACACTCTATTAGGTTTTCTAGTAAATCTTACATGTGAATGAGTCGAGGATCGAAACATTAGATCAACCATGTAGCGCAATGACTCCCCAAGTGCTTACTTAATTAGATTACTTGCTTTTTACTTTTATGCATTATAGTAGATAATTTGAAAATCTAAAATCCCCCCTCCCCTTTTTGTTTGCATTTACTAGCTATTCCTTTCACCGCTATGGATTGACAACCCATACGAGGTTGTGTTTTTAGCTGATACTTGAGCCCTAGCATCTCTGAGGACATACCCAGAGCTTACTGCTAACTACCATTTAGGTAGCGTATTAGTGAGAATTGGTGAAGAACTATAATTTTTTATCTTTTACATTTCATTCTCCGCTTGGGTTAATTAGCTACAATTAACGACCTCGGGTGGAGGCGGATCAAATTTTGGCGCCGTTTTCGGGGATGCTATCCAGCTTGGGTATTAGTTAGCACAATGTGTTAGTAGAGTAGCTAGTATTGCTTTTGTGTGGTTCTTATTTTGTTTGCATTATGATTGAAAAAGAAAATTTTAAAAATCCCAAAAGGAGATATTTTCGGATACAGAGACTTTGTATGCCTTATCTTGTGTGAATGATCTATCTTGTGATGCTATTCTTGTTGAGCATGTTTCTTATAATTTAAACGAGGATATTTCACCTCGGTGTTCATGTCTAAAGTGCAGCGAGGAAAGAAGCTGGCTAAGGAATTAAAAATTCCTAAGCCCCTTCCAATCCCCAAACTCAACAAGAATATGTCCACACTTGAGAAGAATGAGTTTTCTTGGTTCATCGCTCCAAAGGTAAAAGGTATACCTAGAATGATGTGGAAACCCACCCATCGTGATGTGGTCACTGGTGGTGTTAAGGATGGTGATTTCGGTGACCCACTAAGTCACTCTCTTTAGTTTATATAATTGAGGGAAAAATAAGTCATGAAGAAAAAATAAAGAAACGTTGCTTTCATTTCAAATAGGACTTTTCTTTTGAATATTTTTAAAATTTTGGGGGTGATTTTTATCTTTGGTGGAAATCTTTTAGGAAATCGTAGGCATCAATTGTTTGTATGGAACAGTACTACTCTAGTTTTCATTGTTTTTGTATACAGGTGCGAGAGAAAATACATAGGAGAAAGAAAGGTTGGTCATCCGTACCAAAGTTTTGGTGCATAAGGATGGCTCGTGCCATGGGATTTGACAGGAAGGGAAGGTTCGTGCCCAAAGATTTTGAGCAAACCGATGTTTTGTGCCCAGAAGTTTGGCACAAGCCTAAGCTTCGTGCCAGAGCTAGTCAGCATGGAGCTGATTTGGCTGCCATGTGCTCTCATGATTGCGGACCGTACAGACGTGGCACGGGATGGCACAGACCTAACATGTGTGCGGCGTGAACCAACAAACGCCCAACACGAACGCCAAGTGTTGGCGTGTTGGTGCAAGAACCATTCAAGGATCTGTAATATAGCCTACCTTAGCAAATCCTAGCCTAACCTACTTCCTATATATACCCCTCGGTTCATAACCATTTCCACACAACAACCTTCATCCATTTACTCTTCCTCGCGAATACAACCCTTCCCTCCCTCTCGCATAAAAATTCCAGCCAACCCTCTCTTACTAAATTTGTCATAACTTCCTCATTTTTCATCCAATATTTCCCTACCATACATCAAAATTTTCCTCTTTCCAAGTTCTATCTAACCTACTAAGCCTAAACCTTAGAAAGTATGTGAATTTTAGCCGATTATTGAAGAAAGCTTCGGCCGCAGATTGGTAATTTCTCCGGGAAGCTGAAATTGTGATTGCTTTTGGAGTGTTGTAGCTGCTTTGGTTTACCCTAGGAGAGGTTTTGTGAAATCATTAAGCAGAGATTCCACCACACTCACCGTTTGAGGTAATCTCGGCCAAACTTGTTCTTGATTGGAGGCCTCGGATTAGTGTATTAACTGTGGACTGTGCTTTCATGCTTGAAAACTTTGGTGATTAGTGTTGTCAGTAGATTTACTCGGGAATTATTGTTCTGTGTTGGGAGAAGTTGGAGGGGAGTTTTTTCCATAGTCTGTCTGCTTTACTTGTTATATCTTTGGACATTATGCCTCGTGTGCCGAGAGAGAGAGAGAGGTGAGTCTAGTATGCACTTCTATATGGGCTTGACTACTCTTACTAGGGCCCATAAGGAGAGGTGGGGTGGCTCATGGGATGCCAAATTTTAGAGACAAAGTTTGTAGACGAAGAGACCCTCAAGGGTCTCAAACTCTACAAGCATGTCTGGTTACTACCAGGTAAGGTAGGTATGAAAAAATGTACACCGTATCCACCCCCACCTACACTAGATATACATTGGAGTTTTTAGCCATCGTCGAGAAGTTTTGGGATGAATAGGGAAGGCAATGTATTAGATTCCATTTAGGTGACAAGCCCCGCGCATTAGAGGAAGGTGTCGGGGTTTAGAGAACCAAACACCTGTAATGTGTTATTATTCTGGAGTGCTATCACTAGGAGGTTGAGGAGTAAGAATAGCAAGAACAGTGACATAGTGCACCCAGAACTCGGATATGAAGCCAAGCTTTTTGTTGTGATTGTTAGTTACCATGGGGAGGCCAAGGTCTCCATTTATGAGGACTGCACGATACTTCTCTGGTCTGTATGCATGGGGAAGGCTTGCCCAAACTTTTTTGAAGAATTTTTCACCGGGAGCATGGATCTCACCTTCTCGGGAGCGCACGCTGGAAAGATCTCAATGGGAGGAATGGTTACATTTCTGGTGTGGCACTTCCACCTTCCGGAGAGTGAATACATGAGGGCCGACCCCAGCTCAATCTTTACACTCACTCTCCCAATCATGACAAGGGCAAGGATGATAAGGACAGAGAATGGTACCATTTTCTGGCTGTACAGGGGGGAGAGATTCATGAGGCTTCCCCAGAGTGAGAAAACCAAGTTGAGCAAGTCCTTCAGTTTGGCTGATCTCATCATTAAGCCTGATGTAGGTTTATAGGAAGTATTGGGGGAGCACAACCCGGGAAGCAAGGATTATGAGAAGTCTAAGGAGGAGACGGAGCAGCTTGAGCAGTAGATTCCCGTTGGTGTGATCATAAAACATCCCCCTTAACTTCAAGCTATGACACCACCTATGGAGCACCCTCTAATGCCACGGCCACCTTTCCAGTAGGTATCAAGAGGACCACTCCCTTTTCAGGGACCAATCGATAGGAATGAGAAGTTTTTTCATTCCACAGGGCATGGTGCTGGTAGTGCACATAGACATAGTATTTCATCTCACTATCAGGATTTCTTGGAGTTAAGCAGGCATAACAACCACAGTTTTTCTCAACCCTTTGAGCCTTACAGACATAATATTTCCAGCCATTCTCATCATGGAGCTCACTCATAGCAACATCTGCAATACATCCCTTTTCGAGATCAAGAGTCACCCGGATTTCATTCTACTTCTTCTTATCCCATGTGGACCGAGCCACCTCAGAAACCCTAGCCGGAATGGGCATAATCTTTAGAGTACTCCGTCATTGCAAAAGTTTAGCTAGATGACCATCATTGGGATACTATTACCAAACTTGACAGAGTTGATGGTCAGTTGCAATATCTAAGAGATGGTATGAGAGCTCTTCATGAAGGACTTATGGATATCAGTGATAGGTTGAGAAGAGCAGGCGTAGGAGAGCGCTATATGGATCCCCCGCACGGGCGGGGGCCCGGAGCCAGACGTCATATGAGGGATATAGTTTTCACATGATTCCAATCTTTCTTTCACCTTAGTTCCTTTCTTTGGAAACAATGCAAGAAAATAAGCGTGGGGAGTGATTGGAACATCTACTATTATAGTATTCCTTTAGCTAGTATTTCATTTAACCTATGTTCTACTGCTTTGGATTTTTGGATGACTATATTTTCCGTGTTTTTGTTTTCTTTCCCTCATTGAAATCTTTGTTGCTTTTGGTGTGAGGGCATCTTTGTAGTTGTTTTGGGATGTTTTGGGAAGCTATTTGTGGTGAATTTTTGTTTTGATCTTATCTTTTGTAGTATAAATCCCACTTTTGGGGCAATTTGTGCTACAACAAAAAAATTGAAAAATGAAATGGTACAAAAACCTAGACAAGTTGAAAACCCAAAAGGGAGACTTGGGTAACATTGGGAAAAGCCCAAATAGGTCGAAAGGCCTAGGTAAAAATGAGAGGCTAAGCCTGGCTAGGCTTACGAGCCTAGGAAAAAATGAGAGGCTGTGTGGAAAAAGGTGAGAAATGAGTACCCTTTGTGTGTTAAAGCTAGGATGAAAACCTGAAAGGGATCCTAGGCAAAATGAGAGAAATTGAGAGACAAAAAACTAGGTTGACGATACATTTGACTCCTTGGTTGTAACCAGGTGAAGAATCACGAATTATCCCTATGTTACAACCACGTCAATGGCTCTTGGATTTCCTTGGTGGATTGCTTTTGGGAGACAACTCTTGGATTGCTTTAGGGATCATTTTGGGAAAACTAAGCTAGTTTCACACGTATCTTCTTGGCTTACCTTTTTCCACATTTTACTTTTGGGTGGTTAGATTGCTTATTTTCTTCGGGGAGTGTGAGAGTTGTGAGATTCTTACTCTTTTTGGGGGAAACAGGGTACTTTAGGAATAAGTGGGATGCCTCGGTTAACTATGCTTGCACGCTACCTTTTGCTTAATTCTTTGTCTTGTCTTTTTTCACTCGAGCACGAGTAAAGGGTTAATTGTGGGGAGTCTGATGTTCTTCATTTTGCATGTGTTAACCATTGCATCGGGTATAGTTTTTATTATGTTTTTTTTGGTGGATTGCTAGTATTAGTTGAGTTTCGTGACAAGGGGATTTAGACAGCCATGTTTGGTTTTCTTGTACAAATGGACATCTTGTATCCATGAGCTCCTAGATATTCCATTTCATCATCTTTAGTGGGTCGCCCGTGGGTACTTTTTGGTTACATTCTATGTGAAGGTCATTTGTAAGGGCGGTAGAAGATATATAAGGCTATTCGCAAGAATGGTAGAAGAGATCGAAGGTCATTCACCTCTAGAATGGTAGTAGACGAAAGCCATGAATATCAATGCATGGTAGAAGGAGATTGGAGTCAAAGTAGGGGAAACCAAGATAAAAGCGGCAATAAAGAAATGGGGAATCGTGGTCCGATGAGTTGTGCCAAAGTCTGAGAACGATCCAAGAAAAGTTAGCCTTCAAGGCTGATTTCATTGGATCCTTATTCTTGAGCACTACAAAATTGACTACTAGAAATAAAAAAATCAGGCTAACAGTTCACCCCTGGCGAAAGAAACAAGTTCAGACAGCCAAGATACCACGGGTCAGCGTGGGCCATCATGGTTAGGAACCAATGGCTCATGCCAGAGGAGGCATCCCATGGAAATAGTTCTAGCACGAGGCAATGGTGTGACCCACGACAAATCTCATGGCCCGTGAGAACGAGTTCAAGACTTCGCTAAAAAATTGGCTAAGTATAGGCGTAGACCGTCACATTCATGACAGCCCGCATTGTTCCTAGTTCAAGATGTCAAGACTAGCCTACGGCCCGCGACAAATATTTCACCTCGTGCCAAGTCTCTAAGAAGGTCGTGCCTTCAGACGGTGCCCCGTGCCAAGACTCATGCCCCATGGTTCTAAAGTTCCAAATCTAGCCTACATACGGCAGCCCGCGTCAATGGCCACGATCGGTGCCAGACCCTGTGCCGTGGCCTATGCCAGATCCAACAACCCACACCGGATGAAGGAGAATGGTCTGCGGCCCATTCTGCAACCCGTGTCAAGTACATGGTGCAGACCGCGCAATCCATATTGGGCAGCAGCTGAACTAGGGTTTAGTCACTATTGGCCTATTTTTAGGCCCAATCTCCTTCTCCTATAAATATGACCTTAGTCTACTAGGTTAAACATGTACAAAGTAGAATAGGCATGTAGGAGAGCAACTTTTAGAGAGAGAAACACTCTTTCCTTTCCTTTTCTTCCCTTTTATTTTCGTGTTCATCCTATATGTGGAATTCAAATCCATATTTGAATTCCATATCTATGGAGTAGTTTCCATAGCTTGGGGATAAATTGTAAACACATGGTTTAACTTTTGCTTTGTGAGATTCTATTGTTCATCCTAATTTTGTGTTCATGATATTATTGTGATTGTTCTTGATTGTTTGAATTGCATGAATATTACACCACATTAAGCATATACTTTGGACTCTATTTATGTATGGTGCAAATATTGATGCCCCCCTAGGAAGAGAAACCTAGGAGACCCGAGAAATGCTCAGACTTATTTTCCATCGCACCAATCTTAGCTGATTACTTCAAGTTTTACAATAGATTGCAGGTAGACATAATGTATAGTAGCAAGCTAGGGTTGTAACATGCCCTAGTATTATAGATAAGGTATCAGCGACCCTTGTCCTAATTGATAGGACCAGGGAGAAGTAGTGCATTTTTGGTGGAAGCCCGAGACGTAATTGCACACAGGACAAACAGACCTACAACAATGGTTAGACCTTGTTGTACTCTATTAATTATGATGGTGACGTTGATGGAGGGTTGCGAGCGCACCCGATGTGACAGGTTCCGGGAAGTGTATGTCATTGGCCACACCGCCCTAGCATTTCTAAGAACAAAACTAGGGCTTACTGCTAACTACCCTTTAGGTAGCGTAGAAGTGAGAATGGGTTCAAAACTATAAATTTTTATCTTTGACCTCTCAGCCTCCGCTCAGATTAATTAGGTACAACAAACGACCTCGGGTTAATCCGCAGTGGACTGTAATAGATGAATAAGTTTTTTGTTCGTGAAGGTGTATGTATTTGTAAGAGGGCTTAATTAATTGCCCATGATATACTAAATATCAAATTGCGTAGACCTTTGATTCTTTGGAAAGGCAAACTACTCGAGATCATTTCTTATCACTTATAAGTGAGCTTGGTTTGCTTAAAAGCAAGATAACGTTTTAAATTCTAAAGCTAGCTTTCAATCGCTTAAAAGCAAGATAATTTTTAAATGCTTAAAAGTGAGCTTTGGATCGCGTAAAAATGAGATAATTTATTTTTTATCGTGTAGAAGCGAGCTTCGATCACTTAAAGGCGAGATCATTTTTTAACGCTTAAAATGAGAGTATTTTTTTATCGCTTAGAAGCAAGATAATTTTTAAATGCTTTAAAGCGAGCTTCGATCCCTTAAAAGTGAGATAATTTTTAAATGCTTAAAAGAAAGCTTTCATTCGCTTAAAAGCGGGAGTATTTTTTTTATCGCTTAGAAGCGAGCTTTGATCGCTCTAAAGCGAGATAACTTTTAAACGCTTAAAAGCGAGCTTTCGATCGCTTAAAAGAGAGAGTATTATTTTATCGCTTAAAAGTGAGATAATTTTTAAACGCTTAAAAGCAAGCTTTCGATCGTTTAAAAGAGAGTAGGTTGCACTGTAATTTGGGAAAGGGTCAAAACTTTCATTGAATCAACCAGTTGTTGCGCAGAGCATACAAATCTGGGAATAATTACATGGTAAAGTCAGCTAATCCTCAGCCTCATGAGACCTAAGGCTACCCCTACTAACAGCTGATGATACTGTCAAAGATTAACTATATTCCACCTCTCAGAATGCAATCTCACAACAACAAATAGGACCTTTTACCTCAGTTCTGCAAGACTTTTTACCGTGGTTTTTTGGCTTGAAAGAACCGAGGTAAATACTGGCAGAGTAAAAAGTGAATTTTTTACCACGGTTCAGAACTGAGGTAAAAAAGTACCTTTTACCTCGGTTTCAAATCGATGTTGGTAGTTTTAACATGTGACATCGATTTACAGAATAAGCTCCCCCTGAATAGATCATATCTGCGACGTCGTTTGAGACGAAGTCTACAACATCATTAATGCGATGTCGGTTGCTGCTGAATAGCAGGCAATTGGAGATCAAATGTTGCGAGGTTGATGTAGGCAACCTGGCTCTACTAGTCGACGACTTCGCTGATCATTCAATGTGACATCACTCGCTCTAGGGAACTCACATCATTTTCTAGCTAACGTGGAACGTGGATGAGTACGATGTCATTTTATGTAACAGACGTCGGTAACCACGAACAAAGTTGGTCGGTGCAACCTTGCTTACGTTCATTTTTGGCCCCGCTTCATGCGATGTCGCGTTTGCATCGGTTAGACATTACATATTATTAAAATATTTATTATTCAATGACACAACTTAGCATTTTTCGGTAGCCATTACATGTTAATAAAAAAGTGATAGATCAGGAAATGGCTAAATGTCATAAAACAATATAATTGTTTTCATTTAATGTGTGATAGGAATGGCGTATTTAAAGCAGCAAAACTATATAAACTAATACAATAACATGTTACAAAATTATTGAAATGTTAATATCAATAATGACAAATGAATTGTATTGAACCACCATTTTCCACATTGTACAACATTGTGAATGTGAAGGTGACTAGCTAATTGACAAGTCCGTCGAACTAGATGTTGGTAGTCCATCGATGACTCTCTTTGTCCCTATTACATCAAATACATAGTAATCTAAATATATGTAAGAATTGGCCAGTTCCCAAAAAGAATTTCACAGAATGGAGTGAAACATAGACAACATTAATCCTATATTCAAATTATTTAATTGGTCCCCTATCGATGTCACATATTGTTAAAAAAACATTACAATCAATGACTCATCAGCGACCTCAGTTTTATCCAAATAGAAATGTTTGAAAGTCCTTGACATGTGCGACCTCAGCATTTGTTCGGTAACATTTTGCATGGAACGACGCAATGCGACCGAGGTCGCACATTCATAGTCAAACAAATCTTAGCATCATGTCTTAGCATAATATTTTCTATAGTCGGGAAGCATGAGCGACCCTTCTGTCGAATGATTAATGTGAAAAGAGGAACAGAAATGTCGTCAATATAAAATAAACAACTGCCAACCATCAATTTCTCCCAATTTGTCAGAGGGACCTATGTGCAAAATTATTTTAAAAATACAATGTATGTCCAAAATCTGACTACGATCAGTCCAAAAAGAAAGTTTCATATCCGAACTTGAACCTATTTCTATACTGTTCGAGTGTAATAAAGAAACTGGGACTAATCAACACATACTTCCACAAGTTCTTCAAAATGACACCTTGTGTACTTGTAAGTAATGTGCTACAATTTACTCTAGGTCATGTGCTATCGCTTTAAAAATCTTCATGGATAAAATTATATTATAGTTTTATTTCCTTGAAAACCACGAATATGAAATTTCATGCAATTCTATGTGGTGGAAAATATCGTTCTCATAACTCTTATCATAGGGGCATAAATGGAATACTAAGAAAAATGACGGGCAATTACCCCGTTGCATTCGTCCATGGCCATAACGGAACATTGTGGTTGTTAATTGATGATTCGGTTTAGTGTATCTCTAGTTTACATTTAAAGTTCTCCAAATTTGTCAGAAGGACCTACGTGCAATTTTTTAAAAAAAATACACTGTATGTCCAAAACCCGATTGCGATCAGTTCAAAAACAAAGTTTCAGATCTGAAGTTGAACTTATACTATTCGAGTGGAATAAAGAAACTGGGACTAATCAACAAATGCTACCACAAGTTCTTCCGAATGACACCTTGTGTATTTATAAATAATGTGCTACAATTTACTATAAGTCATGTGTTATCGCTTTATAAATCTTCATGGACAGAATTCTGTTACAGTTTTATTTCCTCAAAAACCATGAATATGAACTTTGATGTGATTCTATGTGGTGGTTCCCATCAAACTAGCTAGACATCAATAAAGTTCACCAGTTGTGTTAAAATTGATTCCCATAGAACTATACATCTATAGAGTTTATGAAATTTATAGACGCCAGTTCATAGTATATAATATACCAGTAACTGATAGAAGGTCAGTCATGCTCATTTTGGTTAAACACGAGCCTAGTTGTTCTTCTAGTGGGCCGAAATGTTGAGGCTCGCGTTAATAGGGGTTGACGTTGGTCTTATTTTGATCATGAATCTATATTCCTGATGGACTTGCGATATTGCATATGTAGTTGGACTGTCATAGGCCTTAGCCTATGCTCATGGGCTGAAATGTTCAGGCCCATAAGTAGAGTACACGACATCGCGCATGATTCACTACCATGTCGATCAAATTGATTTACGTACAACCTCGCATGTTAGGGGGTGGAATACATAACGAATATATATAGATCCCACCGCTAGAAATCACTTCAAACATTCAACTTCTTGGCGAATTTCTGCACTCTATGATCTTTTTTTCTCAGAGGCATGCTCTCTAGATTCCCTAAATTACTTTTTTTTAATTGTCATTTAATTTGATATGTAGATATGGTGGAAATTCCATAGTGTAATTTTTTTGTATTCAAATTTCCATGGATGTTTGCTCTAGGTAGTAGGAATTAGGGGTTGAAGTTCTCGTTTGTTAACCGACCATAATTTGTTGCTTTTACTTATTCTGTGCTCTGGTTTTTGTCTGGTGAGAATGGGTCTGTAACTCCTAAATTTGACCTCACTAGTACGTCGGTCATACTTCTTCTAAGATGAACCATTAGCAATATTGGTTACACTTTTTGCTTTGAACCCTAGTTCTATGCGATGTCGACTTCTATTCGTTAACATATCGGTTTTAATGACTGGTAGCCAACGTGTCAGCGACGTTAATTATTAATGTAGGCTATGTAATTTTCTGGGCCCCATAATAAATTAAATTCAACAATTCTTATCGATTTTTAGGAATCATGTTTAACAGTGCTGGTTCGAGTAGACGTGCCCCCAATGAGGTAAGTCATTTGCTGTCCCGATTTAAATTCCATTTCATTTCTATTTTTTCTAAGAATAATATTAAAAGTTTCAATGAGAAAAATGCAGATCCCTAGCAATTCTGATGAGGATCGTTATCCCAGGACATCCAGGGAAGTCATTACACACTTTGTCCACACGCTTACTAGGATGAACTTCGGTGCCATTCTGATTTTGGTAAGTCCGAACTTGTTACACATGATGTATTATTTTCTCAATGTACTTTCTCTACAAGTTACTTTCAAATTTACTAAATGTTGTTCTTCATTTATAAATCAGTACATCCCAAGCCACATTTCAGAGCTCTCACCACCGTACAAGACTCCCACTGTGCTGCGGCATGGAAGGGTTTATGAGACGTGTTACTCGAGGGATAGGAAGTACAAGACCCTCCCCCCTAAGGGATTTGGAAAATTTCTTGATGAGGAGGAATTCGTGATTGGGGACACACTACTTTTTGAGGTGGTAAATGGTGTTGGGCCAGTAGTTTTTAATGTAGCTGTTCTTCCCCGCAGATTTGAGTGATTATTAACTTTAAAACATTGGTTTAAAACAAATGTCATCAAATTCATATTGAAATTTCTTGAATTTTATTGTAATTCTTGAATTTTATATCAAGTATTTATTAATTGAGTTTTATTTCAATGTTATTTAACAACATATTTATGTAACTCTGGTCCTCTCCCTATTTCAACATATGTAATGACGGGCGGGCGGTCGTCGCGCCCGCCGTGCAAAAGATAATTTATAAGCCCTAAATGCTTACTTTCTACAACTAGGTAGATAGTGGCAAATCGGGGTCGTCCAAAGATAAGAGGGATCTTCCTAAGCGTTTAAGCACACAAATGGTTGGTACTAGGCTAGGAGTAAATATATTTACACATACTTAAAAGCAAGTAAAAGGGGGGGGGGGGGGTTGGTTGGTTGGTTTCCTAAGTTAACAAAGATAAAAAGACAAGATAACTAGCAAGGTCAAGTGACTATGCTAATCATCAAACGAAACTAAAGAAAAGGGGTTTTAAACTACAAAGATAAAATGCCTTGGGGGCAACGGATATCCACTTCCACATCTAATGTAGTTCATCGAATCATTCACACATTCCATCATATAGCATTCAGGACCCAACACTCACGCACCCATCTAGCAAGTACCACAACACACACATCACAAGGAGTTCTAAGTTCATGCTCATAGATCTTCATGCAAAGGCGCTACGGAATTCGTCACGTTCCTACACCTAAACAATTCAACCACACAAGCACTCCCTATGCTCAAACAACTCATGGCACACATGCAGTGAAACACACCGTCAGGAATACATAAACGCCAAATAACAAATGCTTCAAGAATGAATTTAAATCATCTATTCAATACTTCAACTACTTGTCGTGGAGACTAAACTCCTATCCTTCTTAGTTCGTAGTTTGCGAGAGTGAGTTCGACATCTCTCGTCAAACCTCACCAATAACTCCCGAGTCGCGACCACGACTCAAGGTGTCATTGGTGGCATTTAGCACGAAGGACCAACAAGCTTGGCAATGCCTATGACCACTACACCATGACTAAGCATTAAACCAATTCATGCAATTACACGAGATTGGATGAACGTGCAACGCACATTCATCCACGAGCATATGACTCTCTCGTTTGCTACACAAACGAACATGACGAAGAGTTCAACATCAATCACATTCGTCTAACACATTGTCAACACACTAACACAATCAAAAGCTCTAATTCACACTCACACATTCCTAACAAGAACAGGGGGGAAATTAACCCAAATCCCCCAAACCCTAGCTAGCAATTCATACAAGCATTTCATATCATCAAGCTCACAACAACATCAATGAAATCAACAATTAACATTCAAAGCACAATAAATGCACAATAGCAAAAACACTAATTAGATAGATAAAATGATTCTCAATACATAGAAGTGGAAGCTTCAATCCATAGCTCCCAAGTACAAGAACTACTCTAGAACAACAAAAGACATAATTAAACTAAGATAAAGCTAAGAAAAGAAAGAGAAGAAAAAACCTAGGTTTCTCGCCCAAAAACCAGAGAGAAACGGGCTGAGCAAAACTGGATAAGAGGAGGAAAGAGAGTATTATTTATAGTGCAAAGAAGATAAAGTTGGTTTCTGGCCGCCCGTTGGTCGCGACTCGCGACGGTGTAGGTCGCGACTCGTTATGGTGTCGCGACGGGGTCGCGACGGGAGCCAGAGTTTTGCATTGTTTCTTTGTCTTCTTCATATCCATCCCTCTCAATCTTCAAGTCTTCAACGGCTCCAAAAATGGTCTTCAACGGCCTCCGGTCTTCATGTCTTCGAAGTGAGTATCCAAAAGTCTTCGAAAGTATAGTCTTCAATGTCTTCCGGTCTTCGTTGCTTCCGTGTTCTTCCCTTGTCACACAAAATCCACTTAGAAGAGGTAAAAGAGTACAAAGTTGCTTTTGCCTCTCCTAAGTTAATTTCAAGGTAAAACACAAGCTCTCGATAATAAAAGAGCACAAAAGTGATCCTAAATACTACTAAATAATGCATCTAAAATGGACACATCAAACATCCCCACACTTAAACCTTACTCGCCCTCGAGTAAGAAAAGGTTCAAGCATACGAAGGAAATGGCATATCCACATCCTAAAACCCCTAAAATAACCACACAAAATGGACACATCAAATATCCCCACACTTAGACCTTACTCGCCCTCGAGTAAGAAAAGAACCAAGCACACGGAGTAAATGATATATCCAAAACCTAAACTAATCCCCCAATCAAAGCCTCACAAAAACTCTCAATATCAAAAATCCCAAAATAAAAGCTCACATGAGAATTTTTTCACACACACATCCCCAATCCTAGATCTAACCAAACCTACCACTTATCAATTCACTACCCATAAAGATATTTCACAGCCCAGAATTGATATTCCCAGAATCCAATGACACAAAATGAAGCTAAGACCATAGAGGAAGTTTTAAACACATGCTTCACCTAATGCCAATATATCAACCAAAAACGAAGTAGAAAGAGATAAGGAATTTCATAACCACACTTCGTTTCCTAACCCACTAAGCTACCCAATCCCAAGAGGTCTATAGATATTGAGCTACCCGATCCATCCATGTGACAACCGCAACCTTATGACTCCAATGCCGGCAAGTGAGTGAAATCATAGCATTTTTCAATTTCTCTCAATTTCTCTCATTTTGCCTAGGAGCTCTTTCGAGTTTTCATCCTAGCCACACATCATGTTTCTTTAGCTCACATCTCACCTTTTTCGGCACATTTTAGCCTCTCATTTTTGCCTAGGCCGCCCTTTAAGGGTTTTCGACCTATCCGGGCCCCCAATGTTGCCTAAGTTGCCCTCTCGGGTTTTCAACTTAGCGGGTTTTCTTTTTCTTTTTTTTTTCTTTTTCCATTTTTTTTCTTTTTGTTTTTCTATTTTTTTTTTTTTGGAATCCTTAGGGGAAACAACCTACGCATTGGGGAAACCTTGTTCTTTGAGATGATAGAAGCTAGGGTACCAATCATCTTCAAGGTCATCATTGTCCAAGCCAATTAAGTTTATTGTAATTTCTGTTATGTGTGAACTAAGAAAATTTTTATTCAAATTTATGTACTTGTAAGAATATTTTCATGCCTACGGTTTTTCTAATTAATTAATTATCTTATTTGAACATTATGTAATTGACTGTACGTGTTTATATGTTTTATAAATCATTTATTGGTCCAGTGATTTAAAAATAATAAACAAAGGGGTTACTGGTCGTGTACGAATTAGGAATGGTTTCTTTTCTATCATCGTAAATTTCATGTTTGCGACTTCGCAGCGTCATTCGCAAATGTATTGCTACAAACGATGTATTATGTGAAATTGGCCCAGCTTCTAACACAACAAAGAGCATCGTCGCATGCTTCTCGGTAACATTATTTACCTCATTTTTTATCTTTTATTTTGGTTATTTTATTAACCAAGGTAAAAAAACCAATTATTTACCTCGGCTTTTTTATAACTGAGGTAAAATATTTTTTACCTCGGTTTTGTGGGGTTAAGGAAAAAACTGATATAAAAGGGGCGAAGTAAAAGATTATTTTTCTTGTAGTGTCACCATTCATCGAACCCAAGGTGTAACTCTCCCTGGATGAGCTTCGAGCACTCGATAAGGTCTTTCCCGGTTGGGGCCAAGCTTCCCCTCTGGCTCTTGTTAGCTTTTCTCATTTTTTTCTTATGATCAAGTCTCCCACTACGAATTGTGCTCCTTTCACCCTTCGATTATGGTATCGTTTGACTTTCTCCTTAACTTTGGCTTCTCGGATGGATGCCAAGGCTCGCCTTTCTTCCAACAGATCCAAGTCTAGGCAACGGTTATCTTCATTGCTAACATCGCTGATTATCATCATTCTCGGACTTGGCATGCCAATCTCCATGGGAATCATAGCCTCTAAGCTATACACCAACCCAGAAGGCGTGTCTTTCGTGGTAGAAAATTCCACCGTTCGATAAGCCCACAACAAACTTGATAGTTTATTGACCCAGTTTCCCTTTGCTCCCTCTAGCCTTTTACGAATTCTATTAACAAGGGTTTGGTTGGTAACTTCGACCTGCCCGTTTTCCTGGGGATTATAAACCGATGTTACTTTTAGCTGGATCTTGAACTCCTTTCTCCAGCTCTTAAAAGGGTCATTCGCAAACTAGGTTCCATTGTCTGTAATGAACGCTTTTGGTATACCAAAGAAACAAACGATGTTCTTCCAACAAAATGAGATAACGGATTTCCCCTTGATATTTGGCAATGGCTCTGCTTCCACCCATTTGGTAAAGTAATCAACTTCCACTATCAGATACTTAAATCTTCTGGATGCTTCTTTGAAAGTTCCCACCAGATATGTTCACTATTTATCGAATGGCCAAGAACTCTTTATGTTGACCATCTATGTCTGGGGGGGCGTGGGTTATAGGCGCATGTTTTTGGCATTGGTTACAAGCCTGGATATACCAGTTGGCATCTTTGAACATAGTTAGCTGGTAGTACCCAGCATGAATCATTACTCTTGCTACCGAGCATGCTCCATGGTGATTACCACAGATTCCGTCATGGACTTCGTGCATCATGTATTGTGCATCTGTAGGGGTGACACATCAAAGCAAGGGTTACAGATACCCCATTTGATACACGGTCCCATCCAATATTATGAACATGGGTGCCTTGAGTCAAAATTTGCGTGCTTAGATAGGGTCTTCTGGGAGTTTGGAGGTAGCGAACAATTGGAGTGATCCATGTTTCTCCTTCAAAAACTGCCATCGCAATTATTTCCTTGAAAATTTGATTATAATCAATTTCAAACATTACTTTTTTCTGTGCCAATTCTATCAAATCTGAGGAAGCCAATTTTCTCAATGTGTCCGCCTTATGATTTTTCTCCCTTGGTATATGAGAAAGAGTGTACGATCGAAAGCACTTCAATAAAGGTTTCACCACTGCTAAGTAGCACTGTAAATTGGTCTCTTGAGATTTGTATTCCCCATTAACCTAATTGACCCTGATCTGGAGTTATTGAATATTTCCACATCTTCCACTTTCATCTCCTTCACCAATCGAAACACTGATCAAAGCCTCATATTTCTCTTCGCAGTTCGTGGCCCTGAATTTGAAATGCAGGGCATAGGGATAGTCAGTACCATTGAAGCTAGTGAGCAATGCCCCTGCCCCACTTCCCCCGAATGAGATGATCCATCCACGAACAACTCTCATACTCCCTCCTCAGTTTTACAGGCATCTTTGATGATATCAGTAGTTTCCACAGTGAAATTCGCCAAGGCCTGTCCTTTGATTGCAACCCTAGGGTGGTAGTGTATATCATGTTTTCCCAGTTCTCTAACTCATGCCATCATTCTCCCCGGAGACTCGATTTTTAGGAGTATCTGCCTAATTGGATAATTGGTGAGCAAGGCTATGGTATGACCCTGGAAATAGGGTCTCAACCTTTAAGTTGCATGAACTAATTCCAAGATTAACCATTTGATAGTTGTTTACCGTATTTATAGGGCTTGCAAGGCTCTGCTAACAACGTATATGGGATGTTACTGTCTGTCTTTCTCCTTCATCAGCACAACACTTATAGCCAGGGAAAACGCTGAGATATAAAGGTACAAGACTTCCCATTTCTCTGGTTTCATCAACGTAGGTAGGGTTTTGAGGTGTTCTTTCAAAGCTGTGAATACCTTATCACATTTCTCCATCCATTAAAACTTTTTGGCATATGCTCTTCGATTGGCCCGTGCAATTTTTAACCCAAACAACATTTTCTTATAGCAGAAGGTACCCACATCCGTGATGAAAAAAAAAATTTCCTTGTCCTCCCCTTCCATTAATATCTAGTGATAACCTTTATGCGCATCAAAGAAGGATAGGATTTGATAACCTATTATCGCCTCTACTAGCTTATCCATCGAAGGCAATGGATAAATATCCTTCGGGAAACACTTGTTCAGATTTGTGATGCACTTGCACCACGTCCCATCTGGTTTTGGGACCAAGACTAGGTTGGCTAACCATTGAGGGTATAGTACCTCTTCGATAACCCACGTTGTAAGAAGTTTATCAACCTCCAACTTTATCACCTCAGCCCTCTTAGAGGAAAACATTTTATGTTTTTGTTTAACAGGTTTTATCTAAGGGTCAATGTTCAATCGCTAGACAGCCAATTTTGTAGGCACCCCCGTTAAATACAAAGTATCCCAGGAAAACACATCGTAGTAATGATCCAACAGAGCTTTTCAATTCCTTCCTCACCATTTCTGGCATCATACATCCTATTGGTACCGTCCCCATATCTCGAACGGGGAGTGGTTGGGTACTAGCTGATCCAGTCATTCCATGTACGGAGGATACACTTCTTGCTTTCCCTGTACCTTTCACCGCCTAATAGTTACCACTCCGAGCTACTGCCTGATCCCCACGAACGAATGCCACCCCATTTTCCATTGAGAACTTCATCATTAAATGGTACGGAGACCATACTGCTAGAGCCTGACACATCCAAGGTCTCCCTAATATCACATTGTAAGAAGAGAAGGCATCAATGACTGTAAAATTGCAATGTACTATGACTCCCTTATTTCCATCAGCTACTGACGGGCGGGCGGCCGTCGCGCCCGCCGTGCAAAAGATAATTTATAAGCCCTAAATGCTTACTTTCTACAACTAGGTAGATAGTGGCAAATCGGGGTCGTCCAAAGAGAAGAGGGATCTTCCTAAGCGTCTAAGCACACAATGGTTGATATTAGGCTAGGAGTAAATATATTTACACACACATAAAAGCAAGTAAAAGGGGGGGGTTGGTTGGTTGGTTTCCTAAGTTAACAAAGATAAAAAGACAAGATAACTAGCAAGGTCAAGTGACTATGCTAATCATCAAACGAAACTAAAGAAAAGGGGTTTTAAACTACAAAGATAAAATGCCTTGGGGGCAACGGATATCCACTTCCACATCTAATGTAGTTCATCGAATCATTCACACATTCCATCATATAGCATTCAGGACCCAACACTCACGCACCCATCTAGCAAGTACCACAACACACACATCACAAGGAGTTATAAGTTCATGCTCATAGATCTTCATGCAAAGGCGCTACGGAATTCGTCACGTTCCTACACCTAAACAATTCAACCACACAAGCACTCCCTATGCTCAAACAACTCATGGCACACATGCAGTGAAACACACCGTCAAGAATACATAAATGCCAAATAACAAATGCTTCAAGAATGAATTTAAATCATCTATTCAATATTTCAACTACTTGTCGTGGAGACTAAACTCCTATCCTTCTTAGTTCGTAGTTTGCGAGAGTGAGTTCCACATCTCTCGTCAAACCTCACCAATGACTCCCGAGTCGCGACCACGACTCAAGGTGTCATTGGTGGCATTTAGCACGAAGGACCAACAAGCTTGGCAATGCCTATGACCACTACACCGTGACTAAGCATATAACCAATTCATGCAATTACACGAGATTAGTCAAGAGCGACCACTCATAGACCACGAGCATATAACTCTTCTCGTTTGCTACACAAACGAACATGACGAAGAGTTCAACATCAATCACATTCGTCTAGCACATTGTCAACACACTAACACAATCAAAAGCTCTAATTCACACTCATACATTCCTAACAAGAACAGGGGGGAAATTAACCCAAATCCCCCAAACGCTAGCTAGCAATTCATACAAGCATTCATATCATCAAGCTCTCAACAACATCAATGGAATCAACAATTAACATTCAAAGCACAATAAAAGCACAATAGCAAAAACACCAAATAGATAGATAGAAATGGTTCTCAATACATAGAAGTGGAAGCTTCAATCCGTAGCTCCCAAGTACAAGAACTACTCTAGAACAACAAAAGACATAATTAAACTAAGAAAACTAAGAAAAGAAAGAGAAGAAAACAAAGGGTTTTGGAGCCCTAAAACCCAGAGAAAACGGGCTGAGCAAAACTTGAGAAGAGGAGGAAAGAGAGTAGTATTTATAGTGCAAAGAAGATAAAGTTGGTTTCTGGCCGCCCGTTGGTCGCGACTCGCGACGAGTTCATCGCGAGTCGCGACGGTGTTCGTCGCGACTCGCGACGGTGTTGGTCGCGACTCGCGACGGTGTTGGTCGCGACTCGCGATGGTGTCGCGACGGGGTCGCGACGGGAGCTAGAGTTTTGCGTTGTTTCTTTGTCTTCTTCATAGCCATCCCTCTCAATCTTCAAGTCTTCAACGGCTCCAAAAATGGTCTTCAACGGCCTCCGGTCTTCATGTCTTCGAAGTGAGTATCCAAAAGTCTTCGAAAGTATAGTCTTCAATGTCTTCCGGTCTTCGTTGCTTCCGTGTTCTTCCCTTGTCACACAAAATCCACTTAAAAGAGGTAAAAGAGTACAAAGTTGCTTTTGCCTCTCCTAAGTGAATTTCAAGGTAAAACACAAGCTCTCGATAATAAAAGAGCACAAAAGTGATCCTAAATACTACTAAATAAAGCATATAAAATGGACACATCAAACCTCCCCACACTTAAACCTTACTCGTCCTCGAGTAAGAAAATATTCAAGCATACGGAGGAAATGGCATATCCACATCCTAAAACCCCTAAAATAACCACACAAAATGGACACATCAAATATCCCCACACTTAGACCTTACTCGCCCTCGAGTAAGAAAAGAACCAAGCACACGGAGTAAATGATATATCCAAAACCTAAACTAATCCCCCAATCAAAGCCTCACAAAAACTCTCAATATCAAAAATCCCAAAATAAAAGCTCACATGAGAATTTTTTTTTTTTTACACACACATCCCCAATCCTAAATCTAACCAAACCTACCACTTATCAATTCACTACCCATAAAAATATTTCAAAGCCCAGAATTGATATTCCCAGAATCCAATGACACAAAATGAAGCTAAAACCATAGAGGAAGTTTTAAACCCATGCTTCACCTCATGCCAATATATCAACCAAAAATGAAGTAGAAAGAGATAAGGAATTTCATAACCACACTTTGTTTCCTAACCCACTAAGCTACCCAATCCCAAGAGGTCTATAGAAGGTGAGCTACCCGATCCATCCGTGTGACAACCGCAACCTTATGACTCCAACGCCGGCAAATGAGTGAAATCATAGCATTTTTCAATTTCTCTCACTTTCTCTCATTTTGCCTAGGAGCTCTTTCGAGTTTTCATCCTAGCCACACATCATGTTTCTTTAGCTCACATCTCACCTTTTTCCGCACATTTTAGCCTCTCATTTTTGCCTAGGCCGCCCTTTAAGGGTTTTCGACCTATCCAGGCCCCCAATGTTGCCTAAGTTGCCCTCTCGGGTTTTCAACTTAGCGGGTTTTCTTTTTCTTTTCTTTTTTATTCTTTTTCTATTTTCTTTTTCTTTTTGTTTTTCTATTTTTTTTCTCATGTTTTTCCAATGAAAAGTAGCAAAAAGCATTCCAAAACAATCTAGCATGCATATGAGTCCTCTAACCCCTCCCCACACTTAAAACATTACATTGCCCTCAATGTAAACACGTAAGGCAAGAACAATAAAAATCAAGGTAAGGGAGTTAGAGTGACACCCATTTCTCCGCAAATTCACCGGTGATATGGCGATATCCAAGTACTTGGATGGTCCCGAGATAGGTTTCGGAACCGGAAGGGTGAGTAAAGATGCCGTAGAAGAACTCACCCCTCGAGAAAAGCATTGTCTCCATGGCGCCATTTGATCAAGACTACACCACGAAGAACACATTAAACTCACCAGTACATAAGGATATATAATACTAGGTTTAGCATCAAGAGTTAATAACCATAGTATTTTCAAAGAACAACCAAATCACACTCAACCAACACTATAAGAATAATCATGAAAAATATCCAACATATATTGACATGTATACAAGCATCATTATAGGATATGCACTTACAATCACAATGATGTAGTCGGCATACTACAATCAACAAATGTACTATAAAGATGCAAGAATGTTCATATGTCAACATATGTAGGATGGTGGAGGAATGAGTGGGTATGTGGTGGTTCTTGGGAGTGTTGGGTGGAGAAGAAGGTAGGATCATGAAATGTTTAAAATCATTTGGAAACTTGGAAGCTTGGAAATTTGAAATCCGGGCTCAACAAATTTTCAACAGTTACTGAGCACGTCGCGACTCGCGACGAGGTTCGTCGCGACTCGCGACGAGCCTCGCAAAGTCATCGCGACTCGCGGAAAGGTGAGTCCGGGAGCTCAAAATTTTCTGAGCTCGTCACGACTCGCGACGAGCCTCGCGAAGTCATCGCGACTCGCGGAAAGGTGAGTCCGAGAGCTCAAAATTTTCTGAGCTCGTCGTGACTCGCGACGAAGTGTGTTGCGACTCGCGACGAGCCTCGCGATGTCATCGCGACTCGCGGAAAGTTGGCGCTGGGAGTGATTTTTCTCCCCTGTTCGTCGCGACTCGCGACGAAGCCCATCGCGACTCGCGACGGCAGGGTATCCCAGGCTTAAAATTTTTTCGTTTTCTTACCAACTGTCCAAGCTTTCTTCCCTCGTTCATTGATCTCGTTCCTTCATCTCCTTCATTGCAATGCGCTTCACTTTGCTACAAAATCACAGAAAAACAAGCCATAAAAAGAACAAAACAAAACAACAACAAAAACAAACTAAGAAACACAAACTAAGAAACAAAAACTAAAAGAAATGCCGAATTTATTTAACGTCGTCGGCACGACGAAGCTCCGTATTTTTAAGGTCGTCGGCACGACCCTAATGTTATCCGTATGGTGAAGGCTTGAAGCTCTTCACCATGAGCATCCAAAATAAGAGAGGTGGGGGCACAAAACTTTCAAGAGGAAAGTCTTGTGGAGGTGGAGATGGTTCAAAGGGAATTAAGTGGTTAGGGAGCTTGGGATAGTCTTTTGGCTCCTCTCTCGTTTCCCTCAAAACTTCCGAAAATATTAGAGTTGGTTCACTAGGTGGGAGAAGGGGTGACGATGCTAATGGATGTAGCACTATCACCTCTTTCTCCATTTTTCTATCCTCTACAACCAACTCCTCATCCCTTTCAAACTAAAAATCATTTTTATTGGTGACCTCACTCACCGAATCATCGAGGTCAAGTTGGGATGGTGTATTTTCGAAATCACGAGCTTCCATTCGGGCCAATACCTCTAATATGTTCCTCACATGCCCCTCAATGGCCTCAACACTAGAGGAGAGCTGGGTGTCCGGCTCCTCATTAGTGAAGGAGTTCAAGTTTGCTATGGTATTTAAGACATCCTCACGTGTCAAACTTGAACTTCCTTGTTGAGCTTGGTTTTGGGGTATGGTATAGGGTGGTGATGGCCAACTAGGTTGCTCGTAATATTGGTTTTCCGGCTCATTCTCATACCACAAATCTGGACTACCACTCCATTCCGGATTGTAAGAGTTGTGGTATGGATAGCATTCATGAGCTTCTTGCCCTTGAAAACCAACATCTCCTACCTCTTGGTAGCACTCTTCATAGTACCCATGGTTTTGGAAACCATGGGTTCTTTCTCGGTCATAGTGCTCTTCCCACAACAAATGGCAAGATTCGGTAGGATGATCGGAATGACACATCCTACAAAACCTTTCTTGTTGAGCCTCTCTTCTCATCATGAATTCCCTCAAGGTGAGATGCTCCATTAAAATTTTTTTTTTTTCAAAAGTTCGGAATCATAGTGCAAGGATTCTGGATAAAATAAATCACCAAGAACTCAAGCAATACCTACTCCGAACAAAAACAACCACCAAGTAGTGGAAAATAAAAACAACTAGCTAATACACAACCAAATACACCTAAATACTTAAGAATAAACGCCTCTTCCCCGGCAGCGGCGCCATTTTGACGGGTGGGCGGTCGTCGCGCCCGCCGTGCAAAAGATAATTTATAAGCCCTAAATGCTTACTTTCTACAACTAGGTAGATAGTGGCAAATCGGGGTCGTCCAAAGAGAAGAGGGATCTTCCTAAGCGTCTAAGCACACAATGGTTGATATTAGGCTAGGAGTAAATATATTTACACACACATAAAAGCAAGTAAAAGGGGGGGTTGGTTGGTTGGTTTCCTAAGTTAACAAAGATAAAAAGACAAGATAACTAGCAAGGTCAAGTGACTATGCTAATCATCAAACGAAACTAAAGAAAAGGGGTTTTAAACTACAAAGATAAAATGCCTTGGGGGCAACGGATATCCACTTCCACATCTAATGTAGTTCATCGAATCATTCACACATTCCATCATATAGCATTCAGGACCCAACACTCACGCACCCATCTAGCAAGTACCACAACACACACATCACAAGGAGTTATAAGTTCATGCTCATAGATCTTCATGCAAAGGCGCTACGGAATTCGTCACGTTCCTACACCTAAACAATTCAACCACACAAGCACTCCCTATGCTCAAACAACTCATGGCACACATGCAGTGAAACACACCGTCAAGAATACATAAATGCCAAATAACAAATGCTTCAAGAATGAATTTAAATCATCTATTCAATATTTCAACTACTTTTCGTGGAGACTAAACTCCTATCCTTCTTAGTTCGTAGTTTGTGAGAGTGAGTTCCACATCTCTCGTCAAACCTCACCAATGACTCCCGAGTCGCGACCACGACTCAAGGTGTCATTGGTGGCATTTAGCACGAAGGACCAACAAGCTTGGCAATGCCTATGACCACTACACCGTGACTAAGCATATAACCAATTCATGCAATTACACGAGATTAGTCAAGAGCGACCACTCATAGACCACGAGCATATAACTCTTCTCGTTTGCTACACAAACGAACATGACGAAGAGTTCAACATCAATCACATTCGTCTAGCACATTGTCAACACACTAACACAATCAAAAGCTCTAATTCACACTCATACATTCCTAACAAGAACAGGGGGGAAATTAACCCAAATCCCCCAAACCCTAGCTAGCAATTCATACAAGCATTCATATCATCAAGCTCTCAACAACATTAATGGAATCAACAATTAACATTCAAAGCACAATAAAAGCACAATAGCAAAAACACCAAATAGATAGATAGAAATGGTTCTCAATACATAGAAGTGGAAGCTTCAATCCATAGCTCCCAAGTACAAGAACTACTCTAGAACAACAAAAGACATAATTAAACTAAGAAAACTAAGAAAAGAAAGAGAAGAAAACAAAGGGTTTTGGAGCCCTAAAACCCAGAGAAAACGGGCTGAGCAAAACTTGAGAAGAGGAGGAAAGAGAGTAGTATTTATAGTGCAAAGAAGATAAAGTTGGTTTCTGGCCGCCCGCGACTCGCGACGAGTTCGCCGCGACTCGCGACGAGTTCGCCGCGACTCGCGACGAGTTCGCCGCGACTCGCGACGAGTTCGCCGCGACTCGCGACGAGTTCGCCGCGACTCGCGACGAGTTCGCCGCGACTCGCGACGAGTTCGCCGCGACTCGCGACGAGTTCGCCGCGACTCGCGACGAGTTCGCCGCGACTCGCGACGAGTTCGCCGCGACTCGCGACGAGTTCGCCGCGACTCGCGACGAGTTCGCCGCGACTCGCGACGAGTTCGCCGCGACTCGCGATGGGTTCGCCACGGGGTCGCGACAGGAGCCAGAGTTTTGCATTGTTTCTTTGTCTTCTTCATGGCCATCCCTCTCAATCTTCAAGTCTTCAACGGCTCCAAAAATGGTCTTCAACGGCCTCCGGTCTTCATGTCTTCGAAGTGAGTATCCAAAAGTCTTCGAAAGTATAGTCTTCAATGTCTTCCGGTCTTCGTTGCTTCCGTGTTCTTCCCTTGTCACACAAAATCCACTTAGAAGAGGTAAAAGAGTACAAAGTTGCTTTTGCCTCTCCTAAGTGAATTTCAAGGTAAAACACAAGCTCTCGATAATAAAAGAGCACAAAAGTGATCCTAAATACTACTAAATAAAGCATATAAAATGGACACATCAGCTACCCTCACAGGTAAGGTTATCGCCCCTATTAAATATACTGTCCTTCCAGTGAAACCTGACAGAGGTGAGGTTGATTTTTTCAGGTTCTTTCTCCCAATCCCCAGTTGATCGAAGAAACTTACAAATATGATCTTGACTCCACTTTTTTTGTCAACAAACACCCTTTTCACTAGTGTGGTTCCAATTATCGCCGAAATAACCATAGGGTCAGTATCTGCCTCAGAATTTGGTTTGGAACTGCATCCACCTCAGAGAACATGATTGTTTCATCCAGTCGAAGCCTCTTCCCCACTGTTTCTCCATCTAAGATATGTCACGACTGTGCTTTCATAACTGTGTTCAATGATCTTTCCCCAAAAACTCCACTGATGACATTAACCACCACGTGTACAGCAGTATTCCCTTCATTCCTATTTTGGTTTTCTGCTGGAGGGTTTTGCTGTAGCTTCTCGCGACGCTTATGCCATTGCCCCTGGGGGTCACGATCCCCCTTATTTCTAGCATCATAGCTCTTCTTAGGGGGCCATATGTTTCCTCAGTCATTTCGGTGCTTCGAGTTGTCATCTCGAAATGGTTGCGAAAAGATTCTTTTAAGAGGCCTTCTCTTTCACAACGATCAATTTCCATCTGAAGGTGGGTGCACTCATTTGTGTTGTGGCCATAGTCTTTGTGATGGTCGTAGAATTTGTTTGTGGATCTCCTAGCTGCAAAGGCTCGATTGGTATCATTCATGGGAGGTGGTGGTTTGAAAATTCCTCTGTGGATACTCCATATATCCGCTGGAGAATGGTGCATGGGTGTGTACTTTTCGAATGTTGGTATCTCCATGGGCCTCTTTCCCCGAGAGTCACCAGGCTTAGACTGTTTGGACATTAATCCTTCTTTCTTCTTTTGAATAGCTTCATCAATCTTCAAATGCATATACAACCTCCTGGAGCTGTTGAAGTGTCTTCAAGGTATTCGCTATCAATTTTGTATACAACTACATGTCCTTCATCCCTAACAGATACCCCTGGATAATCTCATTTTTTGTGCCTTTGACCACCCCCGTGTTGTCATCGACATACCTGTGATAGAAGGCAATGGTGGATTCCCCATGCCTCTACTTTGTCTGGAATAGCTCCGTCAATGTTTTGGTGAATTTATTTTTCTGGAAATACTGACTCAATGGAGCCCCATTGAAATCTCGATATGATTGCAACAAACTCCTCGATAGCTTATTTAAACACTCATAGGCTCTTCCCCAAAGGTAGCTACCTACCAACTTGCATGTCAACCTCTCATCGAAGTCTCAAGAATTCATTAATCCAAGAAAAGTTTGAATAAACTCTCGTGGATCTGAGTCCCTGAGTAAGAAGGAAGTCCTTCTGGTTGCTTCGTATCCCGGGGACAACGAACTGTCATTACAACAGAACCAAACGAAGATCTTTCCATTTGTCCTGTTGGTCGTATCAACATGTCCAACTCCCTACCCCGTGTTATCTCAGCTCTATCCTACTAGTGTCCCGTGTTCTAAATCTCAAAAGTTACCCAAGTGAACGAGGAGTACGACCCCCTGGCTACGATAATCCATCATTTCCACCTGAGCTCCCATGGTAGGGTTTGAATGGTTTGGGGCTTTTATCCATGGCATAATTTCTCGACCTTGTTCAATGTTTTGGGGCACATACATCGGCATCGAATAGGATACAGAGCAATTCATGTGTATATGATAAGGGAAGGAAGACTGAGGTCTCGGTTAAGCGGCTTCTCTCATATGCTCTATATATGGAACTCTATACATTTGACTCACCAGAGGGAATGCCCAAATATGTTTAGTGCAAATGACGAATTATGAAACATCGAAGGCATCATAGTCGTCAATGGTTTGGGGGTATGACTTGATAAAATGCTGCTACCAGCATTTACTTTATCTGATCGAAGCTTTGTAGAGGTCTCATGACCCCATCCACCATACAATTTTCCCGGGCTATTCGTTCATAAGATTCCACTTGCAAATAACCTGATGGTTGGGAGGTCATTGTTGTACCTCTCAAAGTTAATATTTTTAAGCCCTAATATTTTCTATCTACAATTAAGTAGAAATGCCAAGTCGGGGTTGTCCACAAGAAGATGGATCTTTCCAAGTGTTACAACATATAAAGCGGAAAACATACAAGGCATAGATACATGCATACATATAAATGCACGTGCAAGGGGAGGTGGGGTTCCTAAATTGTGAAATTGAAAGAAAAGTAACTAGCAAAGCAAGAGAACAATGATAATCATGCAACAACTAAAAAGATGATTAAATCAACTATTAACGGAGTCTTTGGGGCAATTGATACTCACTTCCAAACCTCTTATAGATCCTAGATTCATTCACCCATTCATTGACATGTATTGCCTATGGGGAATGCTATCACTCCCCAATTGAAGATCAAAATTAATTCTTTCTTAATAATAATTTGCAAAAGTAAACAATGACATTTTGCAAACCTCGTTGACAATCACTTTAGACAAACAATGACTAAAGGTATTTCATCAACAACATTTTACACGAAGGACCATAGATTTGATAACAAGAAGCCTTCTACCAAAGACATATTCAATTAACCAAACAAAGCATCTGTTAGACTAATCCTATAGCAAACTACATTCAAGGTTCAACCTTTGTTTGCATCTATAGGACAAGTATGAGAACAATCTACATTAACATATTTATCTAGCAAGAATCACAGCACATTATACATAAGAAATTCTAATTCCATGTTCTTGAATTTTCATGCCAAATGAGCTAAGAAATTTGCAACTTTCCTAACACCTTAACACTTCAATCGTACAAACACTTCCTATTCTCAAATAACCCATGGTATAAATGAAGTGAAACATAGCATTAATTGCAAAATAAATGCTTCCCAATAAATGTTTATAAATGAGCAAAATCAAGAATCACACTACATGGGTTTGGAAGATTCAATTAATTGCTCCCAAGAGATTACTTAGCTACTATAATCCATACTAATTAACAACAACAATCCAAACATCAATCAAGCTAAAACAAAGATGAAAATAGTACAAACTAGGGTTTGAAAAGAGGAGAAAATGGGCTGGAGAAGAAGTGACGAGAGAGAGAGAGAGAAAGAGAAGATAAAGTGATATTTATAGTAAAAGAAAAGGAAGGTAGAATTTTGTCCACCCATTCATCGCGACTCTCAACAGGTTCATCGCGACTCGCGACTGGCACCCATAAACAAAACATGGTTTCTTTCTTCTTCTTGTCTTCTAGCCTTCACTTTACAACAGGTTTCCTCAATTCTTCAAGTCTTTAAATCTTCAAAGCTAGTTTTCAAAGTTTTCAAAAGATGGTCTTTAATGGCCTCCGATCTTCAAGTCTTGATATTATTTCCTCGTCCCACAAAATCCACTTAGAAAAGGTAAAAGAGCGTAAAAGTTGATCTTACCTCTCCTAAGAGAATTTCAAGGTAAAACACAAGCTCTAGATGACAAAAGAGCGCAAAAGTGATCCCAAAAAGTCCTAAAATATGCACATAAAATGAACACATCAATGGCCATCTATGCCTCGCGACCCAATCAGCGGCATTGCAGTGCCAATTCCCACAGAAGGTTTTATAGCGACCTCTGCTTCTCCTGGGACTCCTGGAAAGCATCTAGTCTGAGACCTATCGATCACAAGGGCTGGCAGGCTAAGACCCGCCGAAGCCTTGACAGGTGGCGTTTCAGTGTCCTGTACAGCGGCAGGAGGGTTCATTTTCTCCCCTTATCCTGGCCTAGACAAAGACCCAACCTCAACATATGTACCAGTCGCCTTCTTCCTCAACCTCTTACTCTACCGAGCTGAGGTCGTTGATAGGGACATACGTTGTGAGATCTAGATCTGACTGGACTTTGGGTCCCACTAGGCGTGCCAACTTGATGCGTATCATGACCGTCAACCTAAGCTCAATCTCAATTTGGTCCAGCGAAGCCTCCAATTTGCAAAAGAAAACCGTCCATGGGGAATCGGGGGGAAGATTCTCCGACGATCTAGTCAGTAAATGGTAGAGAGGAAAAGTACCCAAATGAAGTGTTACCAAAAATAGAAAACATATCTTCCTATTTATACTATTCCAAAAACCCTAATATCATTAGTCTATGACCTAACTTCCTTTGTCTTCTAGTGAGCAGCCCAATAACAAGCCCACGTAGGTATGACTTGGGTTTTGGGCATCTTTCCAGGAGATGGGAATATTATCCCTAATAGGTCTTAATTCTACTATGTCATCAATATTTAAAATATGCTAATCACTATTATTAATATGTCATTGCAATGCACCATATAATAAGGATTGTTTGCTATTGGTATCAACCGTTGATATTTCCGTAATTATTTTTGACTTCCCTACTATGAGAAAACGACACTATTTTCCTGGCTTATCTGTTCCTCTTCTTCATCACTGATCTTGGTATGGTATCCTTGCCGCACGGTCATTCATATCTCTTGACCGCTCGTCCTCTTTTGTTGCGGATCTCGGTTCTCCAACTGGAACTTCTTCACAAACCAAATTCTCCGATCGTGAGCTTCATTTGCTGCTAACATGGAAAGTTTGTAGTTCTCGAGTTTCTAACTTGATTCTTGTTATCTGCATGTCATACGTTGGATTGGATAGGTTTAGTTTAGCACAATTGGTTGTTTGGGGCTATGTGATTGAGTTCAATCATACACTATGATTAATGGGAAAAAAATCATGATGTTCCGCTTGATAAGGTCTTTGATTCCGTGCCTTTTGTTCAAATGCGTGAAGCCATTAAATTGGCTGATTAAAACGCACTTTATACTAGCTAAACAATCCTATTGTTGTATATAGATAGATATGTCAAAATGAGGAGGATTATATCATATGCTAATTAGATGTACTAAATCTCTGTAAGAACTTGAATTGGTTCCTTTGGAATGTGTCTATAGTTCAGTCGTAAAAATACCACGTTTGATGATTTTTGTTTTGTTTTGCGAGCCTGGACTGCCTAGCCTTTCTTCTTCTGTTTTATGATTTCGAATTGATTTTTGTGTTCTCCACGTAATTAACTCTTGTGTTCCTTGAATTTTGGTGTTGAGGCCACCCATTTTTATGCTTATGGTGAAAGTCATGGTCCATCATATAAAGTTGCTACTTTGTGTTCACTCTCAAAGAATGAAAACATATAAAAACTAAATGAATTCTTTGATTTCTATAATAACTTAAGGCAGAAAAGTTTGCGTGTGTATAAATACATACCGAAGGCTTTGCGTTTGTATAAGTTACGGTTCAGTGTTTTGGCCAGCTGACTGTGGACCTCTCCTCCGATGATGACTCTTGCTGATTCTGAGCCACTACTGCATTGCTGATGCTACACTGCTGCACCGTTTACTCAGCTACACTGCTGCAGTTATCCACTACACTGCTTGGCAATGTCTCATACTGATAGTGCACTGATATCCATGTTAGTTGCCTGGCCAAAATGCGAATTAACACGGGGTGTGGAGATTCGTAGCTTTGGAAACGCAACTAACATAACTGGATCTTCACCAGTTCATGTACAGTCTCTAGATTAGGATTACTTTTGCGGGCAATGACGTTGCCTTCTTGTAAAATCAACCTTCTATACTCTGTTTCCTATTGGCTTGGGGCGCCAAATATATATATACCCCCACCCTCGGGTGTTCGTATTTAAAAAAAAAAGTTACGGTTCAGTGTGTACTTTCAGTTAAGCCTGACCTCGCGAGTGCCCAGATGGTAAAGTTTGCCACTTCTTTGAGTGCGGAATATGTCATCGAACCTCGTGAGTGCCCACAGATGGTGAAGTTTGCCACTTTTTTAGTGTGGAAACAGTCGTGTTTGATAAGGCGTCAAATGCAAGATTTTTTAAAATTATTTAACATCTCTTTTGTCATCTTTTGGTTGAAGAATTGCTAAGTTTATTTAGGTTTACGTCATAAGGGTTTAGATGATCACTATCGGCTTTTCATTTCTAAATCCTTCTTTTTGTAACATATTTATAGTCTAATAGATTTTTTGTCCTTACAAGCGTCTAGATTTCTTTTGTAAGCTTACTTTGTAGATTGCTCGTAAGTACTTCGGATTGGTTTAGTGAAGGCTATTCACCAGGATGGTAGAAGATTGAAGACCACGAGTCAAAACGTGGTAGAAGATAAAAGGGTCAAAGAAGGAAGACAAAGAAGCGGATGAATTGTGACCCTGAAGTTTGAACCAAGTTCTTATAAAGATCCGAGAAGAACCAGCCTTCAAGGATGGTACCATTGGATTCTTCTTCTCGAGCACTATAACATCGACTATAAGAACCCCCAAAACGGGTTAGCAATTCACCCGTGGCGATGAAAATAAGAAGAGGACAGCAGCATCATTGATGGGCCGCAACCCCACATTGCAGCCCGCAACCAAAATCCTTGCGGCCCCCAGCGAACACTTTTTTACCCTTCATTAAAAGCTGAAATCAGCTTTTAATTTCCCTTTTCATTCACTCCTTCCCCAAATACGAAAATACTCTCCCAAAAAACCCTAGTTTGCATTCATTGTTCATCTTTTCTTTTATGTTTACCATGGATTCTTGTTGTTTTGTTATGGGTTTTCACAATCTGGGCTAAATATACTTTTTGGAGCAATTGGTAAACATTTCTAGTACGAGTTTGTGAGATTTGATTTATCTTATATTGTGTTTTGATTATCAAGTATGTTTGGTGCTTTCTTGTGTGATTAATGCATGATTTATGCTAGGATGATCAACTAGTTAATGAGTATGGGTTGATTTTTTGCTAACTTTTTGGTCAAACCCGGAAGACTTTGACTTTTAGTCAACATGATTGTTGTTGGTCAATGCTACGTTATAATTAGGAGTGACAACTAATTATGATTGTTGATTGATGGAATTGCTTAGACTTAGGATGAATTTAGATGGGTTTTGCCTAGTTATCAATGTGGTCCACTAATAACGATTAGCATGAAGGCCGATCAGCGTAGTCGTTATTAGTAAATATACTTGTGTTATCTATGTGTTTCTCGCCTGTAGAACATTGTGGTAGTTGTGTTGGGTCTCCGTGTGTATTGCTACCATCGGGGAAGTATATGACACCAATCGTCTAGGTTGACCCGAGGGTAAGGGTTGTTGTGTGGCCTCGATCGCCCACTCTAACTATAACTGAGGAGAGGTGAGAAATATCAACACTCGAAAGGTGTTGATAAGTTGTCCAAAATATGTGATTAATACATAAAAATAAGATAATAAATTGATGATCAATGGATGACTAGAAATGTAAACCAATTGCGTCCAAGACTCATTACAATCTTAGTTAAGTTATTTGTGCTATTTGTGATCGTGTTTGTATCGATCTTTTTAATAGTTTGGTAATTTAGTATTTTAAAGTATTCGTAGTGTTTCCAAACCCCCCCCCCCAAACTTGGTACCACACGCGAAGAGTGACTCATTCGTGTGTGTTTCAACTACCCTTTAATACTCGATAAAACCACATTTTCCCCGTGGATGACCCCGTCTTACCACTAGCTACTATTTAGTAGTTAGCCAGAATTTGGGCATAGAGATACTCTCTTTGAAAGGCATGGCGATGGCCTCCCAAATTTTGGCACCGCTGCCAGGAAAAAGGCGTATTTTATTAAAGTGTTCGTGTAGTTTTTGTGTGTTTTTGTGTTTAGTCTTTTGTTGTTAGCATTTTGCTTTCTTTTTTATTGTTACTTACGATAAGGTTGTATTGCTTTCGTTCTTGATTTATGGTCTTTCGTTCTTGATTTATGGTCAATATTCGTACCAAAAGACCAAGAACCATTGCACTACAACCCCTATCTTTTAGGAACTCTCCGAAGAGCAAGGAGAGTGACCCATTTTGGTAACCAAGCCACCCAACCATCGCCCGAAGTAGTTACACCAACTATGGAGGATGATACTAGAACCTTAAGGGAGCTCATAGCTCCCAACCTAGAAAGCCAACCATTTTGCATCACATTCCCTCCTTTTCCAGAAAATGCCACTTTTGAGTTTAGGCTCGGGATGCTCCATTATCTACCAACTTTCCATGGGATGAGCAGTGAGGACACAAACAAGCATTTGTCTGAGTTCCACTATGTGAGCATGAACATGAGCCATCCTTAATTTTGGAGGAAAATTTCAATCTAAGGGCACTCCCTTTCTCTTTAAAGGATATGGCCAAAGATTGGTTATACTATCTTCCCCCGGGAAGCATAACATCATGGAAAGATATGAAGGGAAAATTCTTGGATAAGTTCTTTCTGGCAACCAAGTCGGCGGTGCTAAAGAAGGAGTTAAGAACATCTCTCAATATTCGGGTGAATCTTTATACGAATATTAGGAGTGGTTCAAGATGTTGCTAGCGAGTTTCCTATACCACCCATACAAGGAAGGAGATCTTGTGTACTATTTCTTCGATGGCTTGTGCGTTAAAGATATGAGAATGATCAATGCTGCTTGTAATGGGTCGATTGCCAACAAGAGCCCAAAAGTTTCCATGGCATTGTTTGACGAGATGGATAATGGAACAAGACAATTTGGGGTGAGTGAAATAGAAAGGGTACAAGAAGCTCCACATCCGAAAAGTTCAAGCTTTATCCTCCATGATGAAAAGGGGAGGATGCATCAAGCCAAAGTTTGTGGGGTTTTCTCTTTGGATCACCACACCAATGTATGTCCTCAAATCCAAGATAAAAGGTTTGAAGAATTAAAGGCAATGGGCTACCAAGGAGGTCAAGGCCAAGATTTCTAAGGAAATTGGGGATACCAAGGTGGACAAGGGCAAGGTGGAAAAATTCTCCAAAGGGGACAATCTCATGAGAAGAAGTATGATCCATACTCTTAAACTTACAACCCCGGGGGGGGAGACCATCCAAACTTTCGGTAAAGAGATGAGCAAGCCGGTCAATAAAATTCTCAAGCTGATTTTCAAGGTAATCAAGGTGGATTTCAACCAAATCATCAAGGGGCACAAGCCCATTACCAAGGAAACCAAGGGTATAACCGGGCACCACAACAAGGCTACCCAAAGGATGAGGGCTCATCTAACCCCCGAGAGGGAAGATCAAGGTCGGAGCATGAGGAGCTTATTCATCCCATTGCCACCATGGTCACAAATTTGGAGGACCGCACCTTGGCTATATTCAAGAACTTGGAAACTCAAGTTCGCCAAATTGCATCCTTCATGGTATCCCTCACAATTGGAATTGAACCCAAGGCAAAATGTGAGCTCAATCACCTTGAGAGGTGGGAAAGAAACCAAGGAGCCCGACCGAGTTGTTAAGGATTAAGAGGAAGACAAATAGGAGCTTGTGGTAAAAGGCCAAGAGGTCGAGGAGGTGAGCACTCAACCACCAAAGAAGAGGGAAATTGAAAAATCCTTCCACCACCACCTTTTTCGACGGCTTTACAGGACAAGAATCGCAAGGATGAGAACCAAGCCCTTTTTGAAGTCTTCCGCAAATGTGAGGGTAACATTCCCCTTTTTGATGCTATCAATCAAGTGCCTAGGTTTGCTAAATTCCTTAAAGAGTTATGCACCCCTAAGAGAACTAAAGCATTGAGGAATGTTGAAAAAATTAAAATCGGTGGACAAGTGTCAGATATCTTTCAGAACAAATTACCTCCTAAATGCAATGATCTCGGCATGTTCAATACGTCTTGTGTCATAGGTGAAATTTTTTTTTAAAAGGCAATGATAGACGTAGGAGCCTCTATTAATGTAATTCCCTACTCTCTATACAAGACTCTTACCTTAGGGACTTTGTATGAAACTAGGGTGATTATACAACTAGCCGACCATTCCCAAGCTATTCTAAAAGCAGTAGTGTGAGATGTGTTGGTTAAAGTGGATGGACTAGTTTTCCCAGCCGATTTTTATGTTCTTGATATGTCGTACGATGAGAGTACACCCCTATCTTGTTAGGGAGATCATTTTTGAAAACAGCAAGAACTAAGATTGATGTGCATAGTGGTTCATTGACCTTAGAGTTTGATGGAGAAAAAGTAGGTTATGAGATCTACAAGGATAAAGAACTTCCAAAGGATAAAATGTCTTGCCATGGTGTCACTATACTTAAAAGTTTGCATGAGCCTCACAATGAACTTAAAAATTTCTACATGATTGACTTAGCTAAAGTTGATAATGGAATGAGTAAGGTGTCTAAGAAAGTTTCTAGTATTTTGAGCAAGGTCAATGTTGCATATGTGAATATCCTAGTACTAACTTCCAGCGAGTAAAGAAGGGGTTAAAGAAACATCATATAAACCCCCTTCACTCCAAAGAGTCCCCAAAACTAACCGAAAAGGAATGAGGCGCACAAGTCCATTTGGTTCCAAAGGTGAGGTTTAAGGCTAGACAATGTTGGAGATCAATACATGTGGAGACAAGAATGGGTGGAATCACAGATGGTGATTTTGGAGACCCGAGGAATGTTTTGAGAAGAGCTTGAAGAAAAGGGAGTATGTCGTGCTGACGACGTTAAATAAACTTAGTTTTGATCATCCAAATAGTCATTTGTGACATTCCGTCGATGTAATTGTGATATCCTTTTTGTTAACAATTGTGGAGATTTGTTGTTTTAATTGGAATTCATGATTGATTTTTCTTCTTTTTATTTTGATTTTTTTGGAACATTATTATGCTTGGCTTGCATGATTGTTTTGCAGGGAGCATTTGGTTTTGGAGAAAAAAAGAGCGAGAAAAATGGGCGAGCAATCGAGGCTAGGAGAAGTTTAACTTAAGAACCGTATATAAGTGCAAGGTCTGCGATCCTTACACACTCCCCCATCTCCAAAGTACCAAATTCCCTCCCTACCACCACTAAATACACCCTAAACCTATTTACCCGCGACACACTTGAAACACACAATTCGAAAAGAGGTATCTCTCTCTTCCATTGCGATTTCAATGCTCTACTCGATTTAGTGTGCATTACAGTGGTTTTTTTGAACCTTTATGATGGAGGTTGTAGGGAGAGTATATTGTGGTTGTGGTAGTTTGTCCATTAGATCTTATAGTTGTGCTACTAAGCATGTTTTGGTATTTGTTACTCATCATGAATATTTCTCTCATTTTTCATCCATGGCATATGCTCTAGAGTGTTTATTTGCATTGAGAACAATGCAACATTTAAATGCGGGGAGGGGAATAAGATGATACTTGTGATTAGTAGTTAGTTTTGTTGTAGCAAGTAGCTCTTTTGAGAGCATTTGTAATGAAAAAAAAATTGGAAAAAAAAGAATAGAAAACACCCCGCTAAGTTGAAGATCTGAGAGGGAAACTTAGGAAAAATTGGGTGGGCCTTGATGGGTTGAAAACCCAAAAGGCCAGCCTATAATGAGAGGTCAAATGGTGCGGAAAAAGGTGAGGGTGAGCCTTGAAAAATAAAATATGTATGAAGTTAGGATGAAAACTTGAGAGGGCTCCTAGGAAAAATGAGAGAAAATGAGAGAAATTGAAAAAATTTATACTTCTATGATTTGTCTATTTGACGGCTTCTTGGGTAGAGTAAGTAATTTTACCCTTGCATTGTATAACTCACATTTGATTGGTATAATGGTTGTTTAGATTATCTTAGACTTTGGGATGTGAGAGTGTGAGAGATTTTTATGTCTTGGGGGTTAGGGTAATCTAGGAATATGATGTTGGATGTTTTGGGGAAACTTTTCCATGCTAGCTTACGCTTAGATCTTTGCTTGTTCTTGTTCACTTGAGGACGAGTAAAAGTTTAAGTGTGGGGCGGTTTGATAAGACATAAAGCATTTAACATATCTTTTGTCATATTTTGGTTGGAAAACTGCTAGATTTATGTAGGTTTACACTATAAGGGGTTTAGATTACCATTTTGGTTTTCATATCTAAATCATTCATTTTGTAACATATTTATAGTCTAATGAATTTTTTGTCCTTATGAGCGTCTAAATTCCTTTTTGTAAGCTTACTTTGTAGATTACTCATAAGCACTTCAGATTGGTTTAGTGAAGGTCATTCATAAGGATGGTAGAAGATTGAAGGCCACGAGTCAAAATGTGGTAGAAGATAGAAGGTCAAAGAAAGAAGACAAAGAAGCGGATGAATTGTGAGGTTTGGATCAAGTTCTTATAATGATCCGAGAAGAACCAGCCTCCAAGGGTGATACCATTGGATTCTTTTTCTCGAGCACTATAAAATCGACTACAAAAACTCCCAAAACGGATCAGTGATTCACTTGTAGTAATGCAAATAGGAAGAGGGTAGCAGCACCATTGCGGGCCGCAGCCCCACATTGCAGCCCGCAACCAAAATGCTCATTTTTCACATACGGGGCAGCGCCTTAATTGTGGGCCACAGCCCCTTCCTTCCGGCCCGCAGCGAACACTTTTTGGCCCAGGTTTAAAAGCTGAAATCAACGTTTAATTTTCCTCTTCTTCCCCAAACTCAAAAATACTCTCCCAAAAACCCTAGTTTACATTTATTGTTCATCTTTTATCCCATGTTTACCATGGATTCTTGTTGTTTTGTTATGGGTTTTCATAATCTAGGCTAAATATACCCTTGGGAGCAATTGGTAAGCATTTTTAATATGAATTTGTGAGATTTGATTTATCCTATTTTGTGCTTTGATTACCAAGTATATTTGGTGCTTTCTTGTGTGATTAATGAATGATTTATGCTAGGATGATCAACTAGTTAATGATTATAGGTTGATTCTTTCCTAGGTTTTTGGTCAAACCCAGAAGACTTTGACTTTTAGTCAACGTGATTGTTGTTGGTCAATGTTAGGTTATAATTAGGAGTGACAACTAATTATTATTTTTGATTGATGGAGTTTCTTAGACTTAGGATGAATTTAGATGGGTTTGCCTAATTATTAATGTGGTTCGCTGATGATGATTAGCATGAAAGCCGATCCTCATAGTCGTTATTAGTAAATATACTTGTGTTATCTATGTGTTTCTCGCTTGTAGGACATTATGGTAGTCGCGTTGGGTCTCCGTGTGTATTGCTATCCTTGGGAAAGTCTATGACGCCGATCGTTTAGGTTGACCCTAGGATAAGGGCTACTGTGTGGCGTTGATCGCCCACTCTAACTATAACTGAGGAGAGATGAGAAATATCAACACTCGAAAGGTGTTGATAAGTTCTCCGCACTATGTGGTTAATGCAAAAAAATAGGATAATAAATCGATGATTAAATGATGACTAGAAATGTAAACCAATTGCGCCCAGACTCGTTACAATCTTAGTTAAGTTATTTGTGCTATTTGTGATCGTGTTTGCATCGCTCCTTTTAATAGTTTTTAAAATTTAGTAGTTTAAAGTAGTCGTAGTGTTTCCAAAACCAACCACACACCTCCCCCCCCCCCCCCCCCCCCAACTTGTTACCACACACGAAGAGTGACTCTTTCGTGTGCTTTTCAACTACGCTTTAACACTCGATAAAACCCACTTTTTATCTTGGACGATCCGGTCTTACCACTAGCTACTATTTAGTAGTTAGTCATAATTTAGTCTTATAAATACTATTTTTGAGAGGCACGGCAACGGCCTCCCAATGTTCGAGGCCTGGTTTCTATTCCTGATGTTGCAATTGAAAGTGCCACTTAAACTGCAAATTGCTTGTTGCTGTCAGTATCTGGTTTAATGATAGTAATAATGTATAAACTTGGATTTCTGCTGGAATTTAAGTATAAACATGTATCAAGGACATCAAATATGTGTTTGCAATTTATGTTGTTGGGGGTTACTGTTTACTCTATGCACTAATAGATGTATATGAAGGTTAATGGCTCTTAAATTTTCATTTGTTAACTAGAGAAATATTCATCACATATCTATCGATCCAACTGAACCTTGGTGACATAGCTGTCCTAATACTCATCACCCTACCACCTGTGCAAGTGCTTCACAGTCCTAGATTGCTGAAGTAATTGGTTTGGTAATTTTGGCATAGAACTCATATACTGCTTTTGGCAGGAGTAAGCCCAGTTTATGAAGTGATTCAAGGTTGATGATGCTGTCCTAGGATTGATGATGGTGTCAAAGGATACATGGGACTGTAATGACTCTGTTGTCCAGGTGAGAGAAAAGGAAGAGATCTGGATTCTTGCTTTTCTGAGTTTAATGGCATTGTTTCTGATCCCAGGATGATCCTAATAGCAATGAGGCTTCTGATCAGAAAGATGTGCAGTTGGTAGATTGCGAAGGGGATTTAAATTCCCCCAATGCATCAAAATACAACGAGGATGATGGAAATGACAGCATTATTCTGGATTGCTGAAGCGCGAGTACAAGTGCGAGAGCTGCGATAAGATGTTTTGCGCGCATCAAGCGCTGGGAGGTCACAGAACCAGGTCAAGAATGTCGGGTTCTTGTTGTCCAAAAAAAGTGAGTGCAATGACACTTCACCTGATAATGCAATGGTGGCTTTCGAGCTGAGTAAGATCAGTAAGGAGCATAAGTGTGAGATATGCTTCAAGGTTTTTGTGACAAGGCAAGCTTTAGGAGGCCACGAGAGGGCTCATTACAATGCAAATCAAGAGCTTCAATTTGCAAAACAGCAGTATCTTTGGTCTGATGATGCAGCTATGGCTTATCAAGATGGTGTTGGATTCAAGCCATGGTGGATTGGAAATGGAAATGCCCCTTTGACAAAGAAAATATGGTATATATTCTGAACTGTTTTCTTCCATTTTGTGCAAAGATTTTGGATAAGTGTAAATGCAAAACTGGTAGAACAAAAACTTGTACGATGATTCTGTGTTTTCTTGTAAAATTCTTGACATAATTACTGGTGTATGGTTGTTTGTGACTGTACCCAACTTCGTTATCCAGGTATTGTTTCTTATAATTTAGAGATATGACAAACAATCTCCATACATTTCCAACCTTTCGTAGTTAATGAAGTTTGTGCAGTATTATGTTTCGCTTATATGATGGAACATTGTTGACCGTAATGTAACTGGGCTTACGAAGTGGTTGCTCTTATCAGGGCCATGAAACAGAAAAATCTGAACTATCGAAGTGGTTTGCAAGGTAACAATTGGACATTGATCAAGGGAAAGTAGTGGTGAGGTGAAAACCTTTTGTTTATGTATAAGACTTTGATCGATAGCAGTAGTTACATGCTGAATCACATTCTTTGCGTTTCAGGTAAAACAAACTCGAGCCGGATCCAGCATTGGAGTTACTGTGGCTTATGGAGTTTCTGATACTATTGAAAAGGCTAATGCCCTTATTTCAGAAGTAAAACTCTCAACTTCCGGAGAAAATTCTACTATTGTATCTACAGTGGCGTGTGCTGGATGCATGAGTGTGTTCTAATGAATTTCACCTTTTTTTGCATGGTTGAACAAGGACGCATTTACCAAATGCGTCCTCATAAATTTACCCTTTTTTTGTAGAAATGTTGAGGACGCATTTGGTTAATGCATCCTCACGAATATTCCAATTTTTTTAACGTAATTTGTTGATGACGCATTTGGCAAATTGGTCCTCCAAATATTCTGCACTTTTTAATCTAATTTTTAAGAGGACGCATTCGGTGAATGCGTCCTCATCATCTTGCTTTGTTTAAATGCATTTCGTCCTTGTTTTGTCTGTCATTTTCTTCATTAAAACCAAGTACACACGCACGGCTTCCTCCTTGGTTCCTCCGCCATTTTCTTCAGGCCACCACCGTCCACCGTTGCTCAGGCCGCCACCGTAGCTCAGCTCACCGCCGTCTTCATCCCTCGGTTGGTTCCCCGTGAAGCTTTAGTTGTTTTTTATTTTTGGTTTTGTTCAGATCGGCTCCGTTTCTATTTGTTTTGGTGTTAAATGTTGCCCGATTTGTAGTTGAAACCTCTGGCTGCCTGTCACCAACTCTCCAGAAGTCGTCTGAACGATGCACGTACCACACGCGCCGCTTGGACGACCGCATGTGGACCTCACGTGCCACCACCTACTCCGCGAGTTAGAGACACGCGCCGCCGAAATTTTTGAATATCCAAGAGGTACCTGAACAGTTCATGAATGTATTGAATGATTATGTGTGATTTGTTCTCTAATATTTTTTATTGAATTTGTAGTAATAGTGTAATTTGTGAAGTACTTGAAAAAATCTTGTTAATATGAATGTGTTGAATGATTATGTGTAGTTTGAATGATTATATTTGGGTCTGATTCTATGAAAGTGTTGAATGAGGATGTGTGACTATGTGTGAATTGATTATGTGAGATTTGTTCACTAATTTTTGTATTGAACTTTTAGTAACGGTTTAGTTAGTGTGGCATAAGTGAGCATACATTTTAGGATAGTGTAATAGTTTGAAAATCGATAATAGTGTATGATGTGGTTGACCGGCGATAATGGAACCATGCATGGTTAGGGTTTGAGGAGTTGAATATAAGTTGCTGAATAATACCGTCTTTCCGAATATCGAATTATAAGTTCTATATTTATATAATGCAGTTCTATGATGTTTTTGACGGTGTACCTGTACGAAAGGGGTCAGATTAAGTTTGATTTGACTGTGGTGTGTATTATGATCCTACCATACCGGAGAGGAACGTGACTCTCAAACGGTGGTCAAGCCACTCCGAGTTAGTTGATTTAATTTTCAGAAGGCTTGACATTGCAAGTGAGGGGTTTCTATTGAAAATGTATTATTGTTGTCCTGAGCTGATTGGTTCAGCTGTATACTATCGGTGTTATAATGTGGAAGATGACAAGTCTATCGCAACCTTCTTCAACATTGTTCATCGAATGTCCTTGTCATCAGCAGATATGTACATTATTATCAAGAAAATGTCAAGCACCATTGACAATTTAGGGGAGCAAACTTATGATTGAGCTATTTATTTTCATTTCTATTAGTTTGTTAGTTAATTGTGGGATTATACTTTTCATAATAGTGGACATGTTATTTTAGTATTTTACATTATCTACTTGTATTATCAAGGACAAGTTTTATTTCTCCACAACTTCAATGTTTCTTTTATATTTTACTTATATGTTAATTCCGAAAATATAATAATAATAATAATAATTTCATTTTTTTAATAATTCAAATAAAATTGATTACATTTAGTTTATACTACTTATAGTTACTATTACATGAAGGCAAAGTTTTGGGGAAAACGATCTTTCCATGGGATTATGGAAAGATGGTCTTTAATTATAATAATGAAAGGTAAAAGGTATCAGTTGCAATATTAAAAATTTATTGTGAAACGTGTAGTAATTATAAAGTTTAGAACCCGATTCATACAACCCGAAAGTTTTATCTTAATTTATTCTTATTTGCACTTTAAATCTTGGTATTTCCATGACTTATAGAAAGATCGTTTTTCAAGAGTCAGACTCTTACATAAACTATAATTATAACTATATTTTTATTTTTTTATTTTAAATATTAGCGTAAATACTATTTTAAATAAATAAATATTTTTAATTAAAATAACTGTGCAACGCAGTTGGAGTCCACTATAAATAAGAATTCATAAGGAGTACCCACTTCTTATATTCTTTATAGAGTTCGTCTCCTGCAACACTGTCTCATAGTGAAACCAAGGGTTAAATAGATAATATGGAAACATAAAATAATAATTAGCAAAATTAAGGGGTTAAAATACAATAGCTTTATTTTTGGGGTCAATTATTAAAAATTCAGCAAAATGCAGGGACCCTGAACTGCAAGATATAGGAAATTCTTTCATCTCCAGGGAAACTGTAGTCGGAGATGATGTTGTTGTCGCCTCGTATCACCTTCTCCGTCGTTGCATAGCTTACAACTCCGTCCATTTCTTGCATTTCGGATCGATCCGTCGGGTTTAGGCATCGAATTCGTCAGTTTTTAGCAAGGTTTCCCGGCATCGAATTCATCTGGTTTTGGCAAGATTTTCCAGCATCGAATTCGTCGGGTTTTGACAAGGTTTCTGGCATCGAATTTGTCGGGTTTTGGCAAGGTTTTCCGGCATCAATTTCGTCAGGTCGTGGCAAAGTTTTCCGGCATCGTTCGTCCGGTTTTTGCAAGGTTTTCCGGCAACAACCCTTGGTGTGCTCTCCCGTTAACTTACGAGAAAATGACATGTTTGTGGCTACAGTAGCCACAAACGGAAATTGCATGTGCAGGACGCATTTCCGTAATGCGTCCTGCCATTTTTTAATTTTTTTGTTTAATTTCGGTCAAAGTTTTCAAACGAGCAACCAGAGTGTGACACGTGGCAAGGACGCATTACCGTAATGCGTCCTGCCATTTTTTTTTGTTTAATTTTAGTCAAAGTTTTCAGAAGAGGAATCAGAGTCTGACACGTGGCAAGGACGCAACACCGTAATGCGTCCTTGGCCAAAATTTTTTTTTTGAATAATTGTACTGGAAAAAATGCGGTAATACCACGTGGCAGAATTGGGCGATGCCACGTGGCAACGTAATTAATTCAGCGCAAAAAGCTGGTGGGAATGAGTTAACGGAGTCTTTGACACGTGGCGCAGAGGGGTGGTGCCACGTATTTTTCGTTTTTAATACCCGGTCAAAGTCAAGAAAATGCGGCCGAATGGCGCTGCGCCACGTGGCGAGGACGCATCTCCATAATGCGTCCTCTGCCAGAATTTTTTTAAAAAAAAATTCTGGTCAAAAATGAAATCGGGCGGTCGAATGGCTGAGCGACACGTGGCATTGAATATTTTTAAAAAACAATCCGGTCAAAATCTAAAAATTGAGCGGTCGAATTGTTGGGCGCCACGTGGCGCAGGTTGCATTATGGAAATGCTTCCTCCAACAGCATAAATGTACGCTTTTTTCCTCCTCTTCCAGCATTTTCCATCTTCCTCCTCAACCATTTCTCGATTTTGTCATTCTGCTAGCCTCCATTCCGCCGGTGTGTTGCCATCCCGCCAATTCCCCTCCACTCATCTCCGGCATTGCGCTAACGGCGTCCCAACACTTTCGACCGCAGTTCGTATTTTTTAAAACATCCGGTATGGTTTCCTGGTTTTTTGCGCAATTTTTGTTTGGGTTTTCGTTTACTAGTACTGATTTTCTAATGGGATTTTGGTTGTAGTTGAAAGAGCTGGACATTGACTGCGTTGACCCAACGTTGACCAGGACATTGACCGCCGTTGACTGCGTTGACCCGGGCATTGACCGCCGCGAATACACACTGAACGCCTCGAATCGACGTTGACCGCGCTGACCCGACGTTGACCCGACGTTGACCCGACGTCGACCCGACGTTGACCGCTTAGCCCGGCGCTGTGTTTCACCATTGACCGGATTCTCAGTAAGTCGCACACTCTCACCCACTACGTTATCCGTATGAATGTAGTTAATTGCGCCATGAATAATTATACGAACGTGTTCCAAGAGATTATGTGTGTATTACCCGCGGACTGTCAGTTGTTGGCTGTTGGGATGGTTTATAATCCCTACAGATCCCGGAGGAATGTGGTTAATGTAATTTTATGTGTGCAATTGTGTGTGTACTTTGAATGATTAAGTTTGGTCTGTTGCGTTTAGTAATCTTGTGCGACTGGATGGAGTAATGATGTGAATTGTATAGTGACTGGTCCGTTGAGCTTGTAGAAAAAGTAATGACATTTGAGGATCTTGTGAACTAGAATGTGGACTGAGAAGGAAATGAAAGTGATGCCTATGTATAGCCGTTGAACTGATTAATGTGTTATGTCTGTGTCTGTAGTGTTGTTATAGTGGCCGGGTGTAGGAAATGTACGTACTTGACGATACAATGAATAGGAATGTCCGACGAGTGTGAATTTGAAGTTATGTGTTTTTGTGTTGCAGTTGGGCGATGTTTTTGGCGGTGTATATGTATAGAGGGGGTCAGATCAAGTTTGCTTTGAGTGTGGGTGTGTATTATGATCCTCCAATACCGGAGCGAGTTGTGACTCTCGAGAGGCGGTTGAACCACTTAGAATTGGTTGATGTAATTGTAACGAGACTGGTCATTGTGAGGGAGAGTTGTTCACTGAAAATGTATTTCCGATGTCCCGATCTGGTTGGTTCCGCGGTATACTATCGATGTTATCCTGTGGAAGATGATGAGTCGACCACATTCTTCTTCAACATTGTTGATCGAATGTCATTGTCTTCTGCGGATTTTTACATTGTTGTGGAACAGTTACCAATCGCTAATGTTGGGGCGCGGGGGACCACGTTCTTGTCATTGCTGAGCAACGTGCAGAACTCCCTATCGGTACCCAGTATACCACCACCTGTTCGTAGCCGGGGTTTTGAATTTGGTGAGCCCAGCCAATCAGGTAGGTATGCCCACGTGGATTGTGCCCAGCCATCCACAAGTGGTGTCTTGTATGTGGTAGACCCTGGCGAGCAGAATGTCTTCCGTAATGATTACGTGGGTGACGGTAGCGACCGCGACGCTCGGCATGACGGTAGTGAAGATGACGGCGATGAAGCTGAACTTGACGGTGGAACTGAGGATGATCATACCTTATCAACCTATTCCAATCCCGGTGAAGAGGAAAAGCAATTGGCGAGGACGAATAGCGTACCCACGTCGTTCCATATTCTGGCAAACCCGGACACGCAGGCCTACTATAGAGATTATGGGGGCCCCGATGAGGATAGCTATGACCCTACCCATTTTGGGTCCGGCATTTCTACCTATGTTCAAGAGACTGGTGGAGTGGACGTGGGTATGCGATTTCAGACAAAGCCGCAGTTGGTCGAAGCTATTTCTCGGTGGAATTCTATGATGAACAGGGAACACAGGGTTGTGGAGAGCAGGTCACGCACATGGTATGCAAAATGCAAGGACATCGTCGAAGGAACTGGGAATTGTGTTTGGGTTTGCAAAGCTTCGAAAAAGGCTTCGCATGGTATGTGGGAGATCACCAAATGGGGTAGTAGCCATGGGTGTGTCGGGGCTGGTCGATCTACGGGTAACATGAATCTGACGTCGGTGATGATCGCCCGTTCAATCCACCACCACATTGATGTAAACCCTTCGTACACCGTGAAAGATGTGCGAGCTCAGGTGAGCGATGAGTTCAATGTCACGATTTCCTACAAGAAGGCCTGGTGTGCTCGGCAGAAGGCAATTGACATGGTATTTGGAACGTGGGAGGATTCGTTTGAACAGCTCCCAACTTTTATGGATGAGCTTGTAAGGGCTAATCCGAGCACTGTTGTTGATTGGGCTGACGTGCCTAACAGAATTCATGGTCCCGGGTGTAGGAAATTTAAATTTGTGTTTTGGGCATTCGGTCAGGCAATTACAGCCTTCCGCCACTGCAGGCCAGTGATCAGCGTAGACGGGACTCATTTGAGAGGTGCATATAAGTCCACAATGCTGGTCGCCGTGACCCACGATTCAAATGATTACATCCTCCCCATCGCTTATGCAATTGTCAACGAGGAGTCTAACGAAAGCTGGAACTGGTTCATGGGGAGACTGCGTTTTCACGTTGTTGGTGGTGATAGCAGACCTATCTGTGTCATATCAGATAGGCATGCAGGACTTGTAAATGCGATGACGACTATGGAGGAGTGGATGGAGCCAGCCGGAAACCACCGGATTTGCTTGCGGCATTTTCAGTCCAACTTCTTGTCACATGATCGTGGGAAGTTAAAGAATGCGCTTATGAAGACTCTGGTGTGGCAGCTTGGTAGTGCCAGGCGAGAGAGCAGGTGGAAGGAGTACAAGGAGGAGCTGGAGAGTATGGATCCATCTGCTTGGGCTTGGCTGGAACGGCAAGATAGGAGTACGTGGTGTCTTGCCTTCGATGACGGTGATCGGCGTTGGGGAATTCTGACGACGAATCTGTCAGAGAGCTTCAACAACTGTTTACGGTGCGCACGCCATCTCCCAATAACAGCGTGTGTCAAAGCAACGTTCGAGCGGACTGTTGAAATGTTTGCACAAAGGCTTACCGACGCTACGAACTGGAGGTATTTTCTCCATTAATTGCATTTTCAGATTTACCTGCATGCCGGTTTGCTGAATATGAGATATTTCCCGTTCATCCAGGTCCGTGTTCCCTGAGAGGATCTGGAAAAAGTTCCGGAAAGAGGATACATTGGCACAGGGACATATCGTCACCCTGTTTGGGCATGCGTCGCAGACTTACAGGGTTGTGGCGAGGAACATCGACGGGAGCATAAGTGAACGACATTACACGGTCAAATACCGAAGAAGAGAGTGCACCTGTCGCGAATGGGAAATTTTTCGTTTCCCTTGTTCCCATGCCTTGGCCGTTTGTCGGCACAGACGTGACGATCCTGCAAGTCTATGTGACAGGGTGTATCACACGATCACATATGTCCAACAATACAGTCAGGGTTTCATGCCCATGTGAGATCCATCACTCTGGGAGCGTGCCCGTTGGAGGTTGATTCCGGATGCAAAAAAGTTTCGCAACAGGAGGCGTGGACAGTTTGCGGAGAGGAGGATAAGGAATCAGATAGATGAAAGGGTGGCGGGGGAAACCAGGGGTGTGCGTAGGCGTGGGCGTGGGCGTGCTTAGTATCGTGGTGTCATATGGTGTCTGTAGTACTACCTCTAACTGTCATTGTGTTTGCATTGTACATCGATAGGACAGGGCATGCTTAGTTTGTCGTTCGTAATGTGATCTAGTAGTTTTTGTACTAAATGATATGTGTAGCAGATTGAGTAGTATTACTTATATTTGCGAATTATGTCTCACATCACGCAGTGTTACTTTTATCTGTGCTATTCTTCTAGAAAAAACATCTAACTAGGGTTGATACTTGATCGCAGGAAAACACCATGTACCATCCAGGACCCATTGAGGAGGACTTGCTGTACCTCCATCAGGAGCACCGTGCTCGTGCCCTATACAATGGATGTTTAGAGGACGAGGCACTGCAAGTGCGTCGGTGCGACGGGGCATGCTGGACCGACCGACTGCCAGAACAGGTTATGGGGTATGTACGGGACACGGGATTTCAGGGACTCCTGGACTCTGCCGCAATACAAATTGACCACTCCCTCATCAGCGCCCTAGTGGAGCGTTGGCGCCCGGAGACGCACACGTTTCACCTACCGATGGGGGAGGCTACGGTCACCTTGCAGGATATAGGGGTCCTGTGGGGTCTACTGCTCGATGACATCCCAGTCACAGGTGTTAACACCGTTAGGCGTACGGAGGAATGGAAGCTCATCTACACAGACTACCTGGGAGCTACACCAGACCCCACTTGTATCAGGGGGGGTCGCATTAAGGCCAGGTGGTTAGGAACAGTATTGCACAGTCCGTTCCCCGCTGCTCCCACTGATGTACAATGCCAACAGCGGGCTAGGGTTTTCCTTCTGCTGCTTCTTGGGGGAATGCTGATGTCCGACACGTCCGGCCACCTCATCCCATTGCTCTACTTATCCGCACTTACGGATCTGGGTGCAGTCCATCGGTACAGTTGGGGTAGTTCCATTCTTGCATGCTTGTACAGGTCGTTATGTGACGCGGCAATCCCACAATCTAAATCCATATTTGGGTCACTAGTCTTGCTACAGGTAAAATTATTGGTCAACATAGTCGTTTGTACCTACCGTGCTTAATATTAACGGGCATTTCTATTGCATTTATTGGCAGTTGTGGGCATGGGAACGCATACCATCCATCCGACCTGCCGGGGCACTACAGGTGACAGTGACGATGAGTGCTCTTGGATCCCGGTACATGTCTTATTCCTTAATCCACGGTATTCATAAGTCCACATGCAATTCTATGGTATGGCTAATGTATTTCACTCTGTTCCTTATAGGTGGAGGGCCCGTTACGATTGTTCACAGTCACCAATGCACGTTCTCAAAGTGTACCGTGACCAACTGACGTCTCTCAATCACAATCAGGTATAGGAATTTGATTTCTGGACTTCGCACGAACAATGGTTTCATTTACCTAACTGCAACACATGCATGTTGTCTCAGTTCATCTGGCAGCCATATACGGAGGACGTCCTGGAGCAACTCCCGCGGTATTGTACAGATGGTAGAAACAATTGGCTGCTATGCATCGACCTCATCTGCTGGCATGTCGTGGAGTTCCATCATGCACATCGTGTTCTCCGGCAGTTCGGCCTCATCCAGCCAATACCCACCCAGTTGGTCAGTAGGGATGAGTACAACTTACTCCACACCGGAGACCGTCGAGGAATATTTGGCATCGATTGGCGTGTCGAGCTCAGAAGATATCTTGACACTTGGGAACATCGGTCCAATCGACAAGCACCTACACTGGGGAGTGCGGATCCATACCTACCTACCCGTGATTATTTGGAGTGGTACTTCCGCAAAACGGTGTCCCTCATTGATCAACCAGGGCGGCCTGTAACAGCTACTGAGGGTTTCCACGGAGACGGTGCAACCGCAGAGTACTTGGTATGTCCTAAATTTCAAATATTGTCAAGAAAGAATACAACAGAGCTCCTCAACATTGCATATCTGACACGTTTCATCTTGATTCTGTAGTTGAAGGCAATGACACAGTTGCATGGCATGTCAGACATTAATTTGGATGGATGGCCCCCACATTGTGCGGACGTCATAAGGGGGATGCATCGTGTTGTCACACGTAGTCTACAACATGCGCATCAGGCCTTCAGGCTGCAACACTATCAACCGTTTGTGCACTGTGAGGAACCGCCCCCTAGTGTGAGGTACACTGACCTCAGAATCCACCGTCAGGTCCCACCTGGTCGACAGGGAGGTTGGAGGCCTCATGCTAGGGGGCAGGCAGAACACATTGGTCCATCACAAGCGGGGCCCTCACATGTGAGTCCACCGATTTGCGAACCATCAGCCGGGGAACCCTCACAGTACAACATGGATGCATTAGATTACAATGCATATGTCACTCCGCAATCCAGTCATCCGTACATGTCGCATATCGATCCATCACATACAGGTACTATTCCATATGCCTTCTGTGATTCGAATGAGGAAGCGGGGTACGAAATGGAGGACGACATGCCGGGGGAAGCTCCACATGAGGAAGAACATGTACCCGCACAGACGGTTGTACCACGGCGGACATCCAGGACCATACGCCCTCCCCCGTGTGGAACGGGTGGAAAGCTATGCAGAGACCATCGTTAGGGCAGTACATGTTGTTCGACACTAATTGGCATTACATTTCCAACGTACTGTTCCACACTGTATATTTATGCTAACTTGTATCCATTCTTACAAAATATAATAAACATTATTTCATTCACATATTACATTAGCACGGTAGTTAATTGAAAATCTCAGTTTCAAACATTTTCAAAAAAATAGCATGAAGCAATACCCATTCCAGGACTCGTTCAAGGAGCTCCCGAGAAATAAATTTATGCAAATTCGTACTAATTTCCAACATTCCGCTGATTAATTTCTTGACATATAATATTAGGCGGCTTCCAAGGACTCGTTCCATAAACGAGTCCTCCGCATAATATCCCGAAGAGCTAGACAATCCCCCATTCGGACACTGTTTTAAAACATGCGTCCTCCAAATCCTTCCATAGAAAATCAAATTAACGCCAGGTCTGAGGGCTCGAATAAAAAACGATTCCTCCAAATACTTTCAAAAAAACAATTCGCCGGATCTGAGGAGTCGTTCCCAAAACGAGTGCTATGAGAATCATTTCGAGAAAAATAAAATGTTGCCAAACCAGCCATTATTAGATTTTAGAAATGAGTCCTCTAATTAATGCTAAAAATAAAATCGTTTCCAAAACGGGTCCTCTAATTCATTTCAGAAACAAAAAAATTAATCGTGACTACATCCAAAACAAAAAAATGAAAGGACAAATTAAATTAAAATAAAAAAAAGGGGGGAAACATTTTCGGAAACAAAACAGGAGCACTATATTTAAATTCCGAAAAAAAAACCCTTCCCGGAGGACGCATTATCATAATGCGTCCTCGTTAAAAGCCAAATAAAAAAATGGGGCCCTGGAGGACGCATTATGGAAATGCGTCCCCCCCCCCTAAACGTCCAAAAATATTGCATGCCCCATTTACGCCCATCTTGGCTTTTTTCACCATACAAAAATCAAGCTCTCATTAACTTACAGCAACATTTCAGAAAGTTTGGTTGATTATTTGGGTTTGGGCTGAATATGGGTTAGGGCTTGGGCCCAGCCTAAAAATTAAACCTAAAGAATACATATCAAATAAAAAAATGCTAAACATCAAATTAAAATAACGAAACATCAAGTGAAAATATTAAATTATCAAATGCAAAAGTTAAAATGTTAAATAGAAATTAAAGAAAAATTTTAGATTGGGAATGAGGGGCTGTGCGGGTGATACACACACACTATAGGTGCGATTTCGTAGCAACTATGAAGCGTGGGAGGGGTCGGCCACGGAAGAAGGTGGCTCTGACGATGGCGGAGTGGAGTAGATCAATACAGGAGGAGCGTGTTGAGGCTACCAGTCCGATGGAGGAAGAGGAAGAGGATCTATCAGAGGAAAACGTTGAGACGGTGGAAGCTAGTGAAGAGATAAACCCTACTATCTCAACTGATAAGGCCAATTTGATTGAAAATCGGGGAAAAAAAGAGGGGATGTTATGGGTTGACATTATCAGTGGAAATAGGGTTCAGAAAAATGGGATGAAGATTGATTTTGTAGCTCCTACGGTTATAGATGGTGAAATTGAGGTAGAGATTGAGATTGAGAATGTGAAGGATGAACTGGAATATTGGAAAAACGCTTTGATTTTGTATGTGTTCGGTAGGAATTTAACAATGAATGTTTTGAAAAGGTTTGTCATGAAGTTCTGGCCGTTTGTCAGTGCGCCGGAGTTACTGTACAATGACGAGGGATATTTTATCCTTCGTTTCAAATCTGAGAGGGATAGGGATGAAGTTCTGAGGAGGGGACCGTACACGATCTCTGGCATGTCAATGTTCCTGCAATTATGGCAGCCCAACTTTTCCTTGAAAAGTGATATGGTGTGAATTTTTCCTATCTGGGTGAAATTACCGAACCTACCAGTATATCTATGGGGGCCTAAGAGTTTAGGGAAGATAGGAAATGCGGTGGGTAAGCCCCTTTTTACAGATGAATGCATTGCAAGTAAGCTGCAGGTATCATACACAAGGGTTTTTGTGGAAGTTGATATTTCACAGCAGATTAGGGAGGTTGTAACAATCAAAGATATTGAAGGAAACAAAATCCAACAACTAATTTAAATAGAAGGGAGACCACTGTTCTGTGACAAATGTCACATGGGAGGGCATATATGTAGCAGTGAGGGAGAAAAGAAGAAAAAGGTACAAGTGTGGCAGGAAAAGAAAAAAGTAGAACCAGTTGAAGGGAAGGACAGTAAGGATAATGGCATACAGCAGGTAGTGATCAGTGAGAAGGTGATGACACAACAGGCAGTGGAAGGAAATGCCTGGAAGGTGGTGGCACCAAGGAACAGAGGGAAACAAAAGGAGGGTATGGCTATAACACATGGAGAATGTAGCATACAAGGTTCGATGGGACTGGAGGTAGCTTTTGGAATTTTGATAGATTCTCTGGAGAGCTTTGACCACATTCCGTGATCATCTCATGGAACGTGAGAGGGTTAAATAATATATAGAAACAAAGAAAGATTTACTCTCGTCTTTCTGGTATGAATTTTATGGTTGTTGTTATAGTAGAAACTAGAGTTAAAAAAACATGAATGAAGTAAAGAAGTGTTTCCAAAACAGGTGGCAAGTAATGGATAATTACGAGGCTCACCCTAATGGTAGAATATGGCTATTATGGGATGATAAAAGAGTTAGAGTAATGAAGAGGGAAGTGACTGATCAAATGCTACTATGTGAAGTTACTGATAGAAGTGGTGAATTACTGTGTTGGTTGACTGTTGTCTATCCTGGGAATCAGATAAAGGTGAGGAAGAGACTCTAGAAGGATATTGAAAAATCTATGAAACTGATTACTAGGCATTGGTTCCTAATAGGGGATTTTAACAACATCCTAGGCACAAACGACAGAGTGGGAGGCCATGATGTACAGCCTAGTGAGTACTGGGAACTTGAACAAATGATGATAACCGTTGGATTGAGCGAATGCGAATCAATGGGAGACTTCTACACGTGGTCGAATAGACGGGCTGGAGGAATAATGTATTCCAGAATTGATCGAGGAATGGGAAATGCACAATGGTCCTTGAGGTTTCTTAAGTCTGTAGTAGAAAAAATGGATCCGGGGATCTCAGACCATGCGTAACTCAGGGTGAAGCTGTTTGAAGACAAGGAGAGAAGACCTGGACAGTTTAAGTTCTTAAACTGCCTAATAGAAATGGAGTAAGTTCTGATAACCATTAAGGAGAGTTGGGAGAAACAAGTGAATGGTAGACCTATGTATGTTGTATGGATGAAATTACAGAGGCTACAGAAAAACTTAAAACTGGTTACGAAGTAGGTTGGTGGGGTGAAAAGAAAATTGGAGCAATCCAGAGAAGAGTTAAGTAAAGCTCAAAGAGATTTGATGATGGAAATGATGGATAAAGAAAAAGTACTGAGGGTTATAACCTGTATAGAGGAAGTGTATAAGTGGAGTGGAATAGATGAGAAGATAGGTAAACAGAAATCAAAGATAGATTGGCTACGCTTGGGTGATGGGAACAACTTGTATTTCCATGCATTGGTGAAATAAAAAAACAAGGCAGTAGGCATGCTGAAAATAGAAAGAGAGGATGGAAGTGTGACCACTGAGCACGAGAAATAGAAGCAGAGGTACTAATTTTTTATGAGAATTTGATTGGCAGGACAATTAATAGATCAGAAAGCATTGATGTGGAGATCATGAGGAATGGCAGAACGTTGAATAATGAAAGCAGAAGGATACTAATTGCAGATGTTAATGAGAAGGAGATATATAAAGCCTTGAAGGGTATAGGTGACATGAAAGCCCCGGGTTGTGATGGGTTTAATGCGAGATTTTTTAAAGTAAATTGGGGAGTGGTGAAGGATGATATCATTAAGGCAGTGATGAATTTTTATTGAAATAGGAAGGATACACAGAGCTGCAAATAGCACATTAGTGGCCCTCATTCCAAATAGTCCCACATCAAGCAAGGTGAAGGAATACAGGCCCATATCATGTTGTTCAACAATGTACAAGGTGATATTAAAAGTAATGACTAATCGGATGAGCAAGGTAATTGGAGAGATAGTTCAAATTAACCAGACTGCCTTTGTTCCCAAAAGATGTATTCACAACCATATCATGGTGGTCTATGAATTGCTAAGAGGATACAACAGAAAGGGAGGAACCCCGAGATGTGCTATACAAATGGATATACAGAAAGCTTTCGACACAGTTGAATGGGAAGCGCTTGAGGAAATTGTGAAGGAGATAGGAATACCAGAGAAATTTGTGAAATGGGCTATTATTGGTGTGAATAAGTGTCATATTGGTACAATGTCAACGGAAACACTACCAGGTTCATCCAGGCAAAAAGGGGATTAAGGCAGGGAGACCCCCTCTCGCCATTGTTACTTATACTCGTTATGGAATATATGACAAGGTGCTTACATAATAGTAGTAAGAAGGCAGGGTTTAAATTCCATCAGAGTTGTGAACTATTGCAGTTAAATAGTATCAGCTTTGCGGATGATATACTGCCACTATCAAAGGGGGATGCTGTTTCTTTCGATATTTTGATGAGGGCATACCAGAAATTTGAGAACTCTACTGGGCTGAGGGTTAGCAGGAACAAATGCAATGTTTACTTTGGAAATGTGGCACAGGACCAGGAAAGGAGGATACTGAAGCTGACAGGTTTCACGAAAGGAGAACTTCCATTTAGGTACCTTGGCATTCCTTTAGCTAGTAGAAAGTTAACAATCCATATGTGCCAACCGTTGATTGAGGAAAATAGGTGAACGGATTAAACAACGGAGTTCTAAACGGTTAAGCTACTTTGGTAGACTACAGTTGATTAAAAGCGTGATCTTCTCTGTTGTTAACTACTGGCTGTAAGTTTTCCCTCTACCAAAAGCGATACTTAAACACATGGATGATCTATGTCGTACTTATCTTTGGTGTGGAGGAGAGATGATTTCCAGAAAGTAAGTAGTGGCATGGGAACGAATATGCGGAAGGAGGAAAACTAGGGGACTAGGTGTAATCTCGTTGCAGGAATGGAGTATGGCAAGTGAAGCTCATGGTAGATTTTGACTGATATAGAGTCTTTATAAAGAAGAGTTGTGTATATTTTTTTGAAAAGAACTAGAAGTTTTGTCGAGTTCCAAAACAAATACAAATTAAATTAAAGTAATAAAACATCAGATAAAATGTTTAAATGTCAAATAAAGATAAGAAATATATAAGTTAAAATAATGAATCATTAAATAAATACAATAAGTTAAAATAGAAGATATCAAACAAAATGCTTTACACATAAAATAAAAAGTGAAATGCCAAATTAAAAAACATTGAAAACAAAACATCAAATTAGAATATTTAAAGATCAAAATAAGAGAGTTAAGCATTTAGGATATCAATAAGGTTTTGAAATATTTTTTATTTATTCAGTCCAATCTTCGAGGGTAATCCCAAATAAGTGACATGCAAGTCTACCTCCAGTAACTTCAGGATATCACAAACTCTAGCATGACTCTCCACTTTCGTGTTAGGACAGGAGAGAATAACTGACTTATCAGCATTTATTAGTTAGCCTGAATTTCCTTCGAATAACGTGATAGTCGATTGGATATGTCTCACCTCCTGATCTATTGCTTCACCAAATAATAAGGTATCATCTACAAAGAATATATGTGAAATCCTTAGCCTATACCTGGATGTACCAATGTCTTTAATCTTTCCAAAGCACATCAGGTCCATAAAAAGACCGGATAATACCTCTGAGTAAATGATGTAAAGATAGGGTGAGAAAGGGTCGCCCTGCAGAAGACCCTTTTTTGGTTGCAACATGCCCATCTTACCACCATTCAAAGTAAATGATAAAGGGATTGTTGACAAGCATTGGCGTATAAGCTGAACAAACCTTTTTAGGAATCTCATTGCATGCAGAGTACCACAAATGAATTCCTACTCAATATGATCAACCACCTTGCTCATATCCAGCTTTATACTCATATGACCCAGGGAACCGCACCTCATGTTCTTCATCATGTGGTGAAACTCATGAGCAATGAGGACTTTGTATGTAATCAGTCTACCTAGTATGAAGGCTGATTGTGACTCTAAGATGATCTTTGGGATGATCGGCCTTAATATATTTGTGACTACTTTTGAAGAAAGTTGATATACAACATTGCATAGGCTAATAGGTTGGGAGGTCATCGTCATGCCTCTCAAAAATATAATTTTTAAGTCATTTATGCTCACTAAATATAATTAAGTAGGTAGCGGTAAATTGGTTTCGTCCACGAAGAAGAGGGATATTCTTAAGTGTTTAAACATATAAGGTGGATCCTAGAGTAGATATAGATATATAAATATAAAAAGCAAGAAAATGGGGGGGGGGGTTGTTGGTTGGTTTTCCTAAGTCGTGAATTTAAAGACACGATAACTAGAAAAGTTAAGTAACTATGATAATCATGCAACAACTAAGAAAAAGATATAAAAACTATAAAAGACAAAGCCTTGGGGGCAGTTAATATCAATTTACAAACCTAATGTAGGTCATTGAACCATTCACTCATTCTATCACATTTGTTGCCTATGGGGAAAGCTATCACTTCCTAAATGAAGATCAACATTAATTTCTTCTTAAGAGTAATTCACAAAGGTGATTAGACGACCATTTCCAAACCTCATTGATAATCACTTTAGGAGATCAACGACCATAAAGATATTTCATCAATGACATTATACCCAAAGAAACATAGATTTGATAACAACAAGCATTCGACCAAATGCATAGCCATTTAACCAAACATAGCATTCATTAGGCTAAACCTAGAACAAACCACATTCAAGATTAAACCTTCCATTGCATCTATAGGATAAATATGAGAATAATCCACATTAACATACTTATCTAGCAAGAATCACAACACATTATGCACAAGAAGTTCTAATTCCATGTTCTTGGATTTTCAAGCCAAAGAGCTAAGAAATTGGCCACTTTCCTAGTACCCTAACTCTTCAATCGTACAAACACTTCATATACTCAAACAACCCATAGCATAAATGAAGTAAAACATCACATTAAAACACATGAATGCTAAATAACAAATGCTTCAATAAATAGTGAAATAGAGGTTCTTACTACATAGATATGGAATCTTCAATCAATTGCTCTCAAGTACTCACTAACCTACATAATTAAAATGCAGGATTAATCCTACAAAAACTAAGAAAAGAAAGAATAAAAACTAGGGTTTTATGTCCCAAAGTTGGGAAGAATAAGAAGAGAGGAAGAGAGAAAGGATAAGGTTTGATATTTATTGTACAAAAAGTAGGAAAGAGTTATGGCCACTGTCTATCGTGACTCGCGACCAATTCTTCACGAGTCGCGATCGAGCCAAGTTTCAACATCTTGATTTCTTTCTTCTTTTTGTTTCAAGTCCTCCTCTTCACTTCAATTATCTTCAATTCTTCATGTCTTCAAAAGATAAAATGAAAGTCTTCAAATATTCAAAGGTAATCTTCAAACAAATTGCCTTGTCACACAAAATCTTCTAGAAAAGAGATAAAAGCGTAAAAGTAGCTTTTAACTCCCCTTAGAGAATCTCAAGGCAAAAATGCCACATGTAGAGCACAAAAGTGTACAAAAGTGGACCCAAAAAGTCCTAAAATAACTATCCCCAAAAAGTTCTTACTCGCCCTCGAGTAAGAAAAGATTCAAACACACTATCCCCTAAATCGATACCTCACAAAACTCTCAATATCACACATCCCAAAGTTATGATAAAATGAGAATTTTTTCACACACACAACCCCGGTTCCTAAATCTACCCAAACCTACTACCTATCAATTCACTACTACCCATAGAATCATATCCAAATCCTGAATTGATAATCTCAAGGTCCAATGGCACAAAATGAAGTTAAAACCATATGAGATGTTCAAGCATATACTTCACTTTATACCAATATATCAACCAAAATATAATGGCACAAAATGAAGTCAAAACCATATAGGAGGTTCAAACATTTATGATCCTACTTCATTCCCCCCCCCCTTGCCCGCTAAGTTATCCAATCCCAAGAAGTCCTATGATGTTAGACTACCCGATACATCCATATGTCACTAGCAACCTTATAACTCCAACGCCGGAAAATGAGTAGAAAAGTAACAAAAGGTTCTTTTTCTTTTATTTTCTCTCTTTTTCTCATTTTACATAGGAGTCCCTTCGGGTTTTCATCCTAGCCACACATCAAATTTCTTTTGGCTCACATCTCGCCCACATTTAGCCTCTCATTTTTTCTTAGGTCACCATTTCATATTTTTGACCTATTCGGACCCCTGATATTGCCTAAGTTTCCCTCTCGGGTTTTCAACTTAGCAAGTTTATTTTTATTTTTATTTTTTTCATTTTCTACTTTTTTTTCAAAATTTTCAATTTTTTCTTCCTTCTTCTCATGTTTTTCCAATCAAAAGTAGCAAAAAGTATTCCAAATCAAGATTGCATGCATGTGAGTCCTCTAACCCCTCCTCGCACATAAAACATTTCATTGCCCTCAATGTAAGCATATAAGGCAAGAACAACAAAAAATCAAGGTAAGAGGTAGAGTGACTCCCGTTTCTTCGCATAGTCGCCAATGATACGGCGCAATCCCATGTATTTGTATAGAATTGGTTTGGAAATTGGTTTCAGAGCTTGGGGAAGAGAAAAAGTGTCGTAGAAGAACTCATCCCTCAAGAAAAATGTTGTCTCTTTGGCTCCGTTTGATCAAGACTACACCAAAAAAAACAACATCAAACTCACAAGTACATAGGGATTTATAATACTGTGTTTAGCATCAAAAGTTAATAGCCATAGTATTCTCAAAGAACAACCAATCCATCATGCAATCACCACTATGAGATTATCCAATTAAAATATCCAACATATATAGACACATATTCAAGCATCATTATAGAATATAACAATCATAACCACAATGATGTAGCTGGCATACTACAATCAACAAAGGTACTATAAAGATGCAAGAATATTCATGTCTATATATGTAAGATGGTGGAGGAATGAGTGGAGGTTTGGTGGTTCTAGGGAGTATTTGGTGAAGAAGAGGGAAGGTTTATGCAGTATTTAAGCTCGATTGAAAAGCTGGTTTCTCCATCGTGACTCGCAACAGTCCCGTTAGCGACTCGCGATGCCTTATCGTGACTTGCTACAAGGCCTTCGCGACTAATGAAAAAGTGGACCTGTGAGCTCAAATTCTTTTAGTTCTTTCCTGATTTGGTCGCGACTCATGACCAAACCTTCGCGACTCGCGATGAACCTACGCGACTTGCAAAATCTGGGATTTGTGAGCTCACTTCTTTCAGAAATTTTTCTAACCATTGCAACTTGCGATATCCATATCACGACTTACGATAAGATGGTACAGGGAGTTCATTTTTTCCCCTGTTCATCGCGACATGTCTATCTCGACTTGCGACATACGGGGTTTCCCACCACTTAGAAACAAATTTCTTACCAACTTTCCAAGCTTTCTTCCATTTCTCATTGATCGCATCCCTTCATCTCCTCCAAATCAATGAACTTCACTTTTCTACAAAATCATAGAAAAACACACCATGAAAAGAATAAGATAAAATAATGTAAACTAAACAACAAAAACCAAAATAAAAGCTTAATTTATTTACGTTGCCAGCACGACCTAGATCCATATGTTTAAGGTCGTCGGCATGACCCTAATGTTATCCATATAGTGAAGGCTTGAACCCCTTCACCATGAGCATCCAAAAGTAGAGAGACGGGGATCCAAAACTTTCAAGAGGAAAGTTTTGTGGAGGTGGAGTTAGCCTTAAAGAAGTAGGGTGTTAGGAGGCTTAGCATAGTCTTTTGGCTCCTCTCTTATCAACTTCAAAACTTCCAAAAATGGTGGAGTTGGTTTATTTGGTGGAGATGGGGTGATGATGGTAAGAATAAGGAATGAAGTACAATCACCTGTTCCTCCACTTCGTTGTCTTCCACAACCAACTCTTCATCCCTTTCAAACTCAAACTCATTTATCAAGGTGACCTCACTCACTTCAACTTCGACTTGGGATGGTGTATTTTTGGAATCACGAGCTTCCATTCGGGCTAACCCTTACAATATATTCCTCACATGCCCCTCAATAGCCTCAACACTAGAGGAGTTCCGAGTGTCCGGTTCTTCACTAGTCTTGGCCAAGTTGTTCAAGTTTTCTATCACATTCATGAATTCCTCACGTGTCAACCTTGAACTTTCTTGGTGGACTTGGTTTTGGGGTATGGTATAAGGCGGTGAAGGCCAGCTATTTTGCTCGCATTGTTGGTTTTCTTGCTCATTCTCATACCACCAATCCGGATTACCATTCCACAATGGATTGTAAGAATTGTGGTATGGATACCATTCTTGGGCTTCTTGCCCTTGAAAACTAACATCTCCAACCTCTTGGTAGCACCAAGTCTTTCCCCCTCAAAGTGCTCCTCTATCAACATATAGCAAGACTTGGTAGGATGGTCAGAATGATACATCCTACAAAACCTTGTTTGTTGAGCCTCTCTTCTCATCATGAGTTTCCTCAAGGTGAGACGCTCCATTTTTTTCATTTTTTTCATTTTTTTCAAAAGTTCGGAATCATATTGCAAGGATTCTAGATAAAAATTCACCAAGAACTTAAGCAATACCTTCTCCGAACAAAAAAAACCACCAAGAAAGGGAAAATAAAAATAACTAGCTAATATGCAACCAAATATGCCCAAACACTTGAAAATAAATGCCTTTTCCACTGCAGCAGTGCCAAAATTTTTGAGGTCGTCGTCGTACCTCTAAAAAATACAATTTATAATCCCTTTATGCTTAATAAATACAATTAAGTAGATAGCGGCAAATCGGGGTCGTCTACAAAGAAGAGGGATTTTCCTAAGTGTATATACATATAAGGTGGATACTAGAGTAGATATAGATATATAAATATAAAAAGCAAGTAAATGGGGGGTTTTGGTTGGTTGGTTTTCCTAAGTTATGAATTTAAAGACAAGATAACTAGCAAAGTTAAGTAACTATGCTAATCATGCTACAACAAAGAAAAAGAGATAAAAACTACAAAAGACAAAGCTTTGGGGGAAGTTAATATCCACTTCAAAACCTAATATAGGTTATTGAACCATTCACTCATTCTATCACATTTGTTACCTATGGGGAATGCTATCACTTCCCAAATGAAGATCAACATTCATTTCTTCTTAAAAGTAAATTCACAAAAGCAATTCGACAATCATTTGCAAACCTCATTGACAATCACTTCAGGCGATCAATGACCATAAAGATATTTCATCAATGGAATTATACCCGAAGAACCATAGATTTGATAACAACAATCATTCGACCAAATGCATATCCATGTAACCAAACATATCATTCATTAGGCTAAACCTAGAACAAACCACATTCAAGATTCAACCTTCCATTGCATCTATAGGATAAATATGAGAACAATCCACATTAACATACTTATCTATCAAGAATCACAGCACATTATGCACAAGAAGTTCTAATTCCATGTTCTTGGATTTTCAAGCCAAAGACCTAAGAATTGGCCACTTTCCTAACACCCTAACACTTCAATCATACAAACACTTAATATACTCAAACAACCTATAGCATAAATGAAGTAAAACATCACATTAAAACACATGAGAGCTAAATAACAAATGCTTCAAAAAAGAGTGAAATAGAGGTTCTTACCACATAGATATGGAAGCTTCAATCAATTTCTCCCAAGTACAAACTAACCTAGATAATGAAAATGCATGATTAATCCTACAAAAACTAAGAAAAGAAAGAAGAACAACTAGGGTTTTATGTCCCAAATTTGGGAAGAAGAAGAAGAGAGGAAGAGAGAAAGGATAAGGTTTGATATTTATAGCACCGTCCGTCATGGCTCATGACCAATCCTTCGCGAGTCACGACCGAGCCAAGTTTCAACATCTTGATTTCTTTCTTCTTTTTGTTTCAAGTCCTTCTCTTTACTTCACTTATTTTCAATTCTTCAAGTCTTCAAAAGCTCAATGCAAGTCTTTAAATATTCAAAGGTAATCTTCAAAAAAATTGCCTTGTCACACAAAATCCTCTAGAAAAGTGATAAAAGCGCAAAAGTCGCTCTTAACTCTCCTTAGAGAATTTAAAAGTAAAATGTCACATCTAGAGCATAAAAGTGTACAAAAGTAAACCCAAAAGGGCCTGAAATAACTACATAAAATTGGCACATCATTGGCCTGAACTGAGTGAACACTTCTTGCTCCGGCATCTTAGGGATCAACAAAATATGAGTGTATTTCATTGATTACTCAAATTCTCCGTTGATCATAAAATTCAAAACAAATGCAGCAACATTATCACTAACAATATGCCAAAATTTATGGAAAATGACAGGGTTCATACCATGGTGTGCTTCATTATGCATGCAATGGTTGCATTCGAAAAAATAATTAGCTTTTTTTATATGTTGGATTGCTAGTATTAGTTAAGTTTATGTGACAAGGGGTTTAGACGTCCATGTTTGATTTTCTTGTCGACATCCTACATTTTGTAGACTCAATTAGTAATAATAGACATCTTGTATCCACGGTCTTCTAGATATTCCTTTGTGATCAGCTTTAGTAGTTCGCTTGTGGATACTTTTGTTACATTCTATGTGAAAGACGTTCACAACAGTAGGAGATATTGAAGGACGTTCGCAAGAACGGTAGAAGAGATTGAAGACCATTCACATTGGAATGGTAGTAAGGACATGGGCACCAATTCGTGGTAGTGGAAGGATGGAGCCAAAGATAGGCGGCATTAAAGTTCAAAATGGCCAAGGAAGAAATAGAGATTGGTTGTCTGAGAGTTGTACTAGCTTCTGGGAATGATCCAAGAAGAATCATCCTTCAAGGTTGGTTCTATTGGATTTGTCGCCTCGAGAACCTTAAAATTGACTACAACAACTCTCAAAACGGACTAACGGTTCATCTGTAGCAAAGGAAAAAAGTTCACTCAGCCGACGTACAAATGGGTCGGAGCAGACCGCTCATGGATGGCACCAACGGCCCGCACCATATGACCTTCTCCACGCCAAATGTCTTTGGCATAGACCGCGCCAAGGCCCAGTACAGACCACACAACGCGCGCAAGTTCCAAGTTTCACTGAAAAATGGCTATATATGGACGCGGACCATCCCATGTTTTATGACCCACACTGCTCCAAGTGTAAAATTTCAAGATCAGCCAGTGGGATGTGAAGAATTGAGTGGCTTGTGCCAAATTATTGACCAAAATCAAGGTTTCGAATGATGGTATGCGCCAAACGTCACATCCCGCAGATCAGAAAAGCCAAAAATGACCATTCTGACATTGGGCTAGGCCATATGCCACAAACTGCACCAGCATGACCCATGTTAAGTGCCACGGTCTGTGCCAAAGGAGACGATGCAGACTGGCCCATATCACATGGTCCGCGCCAAAGGAGAAGCACATATCGCACCACATCAAGCGGGTCGCGCTAGTGCGGATTAAGCGGGCCACACCAGTACCGATCAAACGGGCTGCGCAAACTTGAATAAAGCGAGCTTCACCAGATTTGGTGCTGCACGACACAGACTGCGCAATCTGCAACGGTCTGCGCCAAACGACGACTGAACTAGGGTTTCACACCTTTTGGCCTTTTTGGGCCTATTTTTAGGCCTAATCCCCTACTACTATAAATATATTCTTAGTCTATTAGGTTTAGAGAGTTGGATCATTTTTAGTTAGTTCATTTATAAATTGGAGAACATTCTAGAGAGATAAACATTCTCTCCTCTTTCTCTCTTTCCTTTTTATTTTGCTTTCATCCTATGATATGGAATTCAAAAAAAAATTGAATTCCATGTCTCAGGAGTAGTTTCCATAGCTTGGGATAATTGTATTCATGTGTTGATTTATGCTTTTGTGAGATTCCTAGTTCATCCAACTTATTGTGCTTATAATATTATTGTGACTTTGTTCTTGAATTTTAGAATTGCATGAATAGTACACTCCATTAAGCACACACTCTAGTCTATATTCATGGTTGTGCAAATATTGATGCCCCCCGAGGAAGAGGAACCTCGGATGTGCAATGGGTAACAGAATACGGGTCTGCACTAGTGTGTGCACTGGGGTCTTTTCCGAGTATTGCTCTGTTATGTTTCCACCACACCAGTCTTAGCTAATTACGTAAAGTAGTCTGATGGGTTACAGGTAGAGATAGTGAAAAGTAGTAAGATAGGGTTGTAAGAGGTCCTAGTGTCATAGATGAGGTGCATACTTCTCTTTGCCATATTTATAGGCCTAAGGAGTAGAGCATCTACGGTGGAACGCCCGGGACATAATTGCAGAGAGAGAAATAGACCTACAACAATGGTATAACCTTGTTGTACTCCCCTAATCACGAAGGTGGAGTTGATGAAGGGTTGCGAGTGTACCCGACGTGACAACTACGGGGAGTGTATGTAATCGACCACACCACGTGTTATGAGCACTATATTAGGTTTCTCTAAATCTCACATGTGAATGAATCGAGGATCGAAGCATTGAATCAAACATGTTACGCAATCATTCCCCAAGTGTTTAGTTAAATAGTTGACGTGTTTTTCACTTTCATGTTTTGTAGTTGTTAATCGAAAAATCAAAGCCCCCCTGATTTACTATACTATCTATTCCTAGTAGTGCGTACAGATTGACAACCTAGAAGAGGTTGTGTTTAAGTTACTTTTAGGCCCTAGCATCTCTATGGACATACCCAGAGATTACCGCTAACTATCCTATTGGTATCATAATAGTGAGCTGGGTGCAGAATATAAATTTTATCTTTGACCATTGATCTCCTTTGATCTAAGCCTGTTCACGGGTTAATTAGCTACAATTAATGACCACGAGTGGAGGTGGGTCATACCATCAGGACTTGGGGACTTTAATGGATGCATTTGCTTCACCTCCTTCGTTATGTATGCACTAGTATAAAGCCGTAAAAGGGATTTGACCATGCCTGGAGTAACCCGAGATTGAATGTGCCCCATGACTTATTGCATAATATCCATTGAGGGTTCTGATGATGTAAAGATATCACCAAAGTAATCTGTAACTATACGTTCAATGCTCGCCTCATCCTTTTTCGTCTCCTTGTTAGCATCCTTCAATCCTCCAATGTGATTGGCCTTCCTTCTCTGTGTAACGAATCTATGAAAGAAGGTGTGTTCTTGTCTTCTTCTTTATACAAGTGTTTTTTTCTCTCTACTTTCACTTGATTCCTTCCGCATCTTGCAAGGTGTCATACTCCTGCCTCAGAGCAGCGATTTCGATCTTCACCTCGTCCGTGATGTTGCCACTTTCTAGGTTTAGAATCACCTTCTTTACTTCCTCTAGTCTTTTAGGATGTCTGGGAATGTCTCCTTTTCCCACCGCATTAGCCTGAGTGAACAATTCATGAGATTTTGCGCTAGAGAAGAGGATGATGAGGCACCACTCCGTGTTTTATCAATCATTTTCTCACAATCACTAGCCCGGGTCCATTACGCCTCAAAGCGAAATCTCCTCCTTCTTCTGTGTTGTCTAGCAGAAGGATCACGAGCTTGAAGGTATAGTAAGATGCACATATGGTCAGAGTAGACCACAGGGATAACATTGACCCAGGACCACGGGAAAAGTTCATGAAGAGACTGATTACATGTTGCTCGAACAAGCCTCGCCTTCTTGGCGTTTGGCTGGGCCGAGAGCCTATTCCACGTGAACATGGTCCTGTATATCCCATATAAAAACAATCCACAAAAATCCGGAGCTTATCTAAATGAATTAATCTGTCATTCTGCTCTTGGCTGACTCCCTTGAAATTTTTCTTGCAAAAGAACCTCGTTGAAGTTGCTTAGACAAATCCATAGAACTGAAGGGTCTGAGGCTAACTGCTGAAAGTTATTGACATTATGCCCTTCGATTGGATATGACTAGTTCGCCATAGTAACCAGTGATGCGAACATGACTTCCAGACACAATAACAAAAGAATATATGTAATGATTCAACATAAATTTTAAATCTACTACTACATGCTTACTCCATAACAATGCAAGACCTCCTAAGCGAGCTTACCACTCAATAGCAACACCAAAATAATTTAACTGCAACTTCAATCTATCAATAACTTCTACGGAATATTTAGTTTCACAAAGAAAAATAACCAAAGGCAATTTCAAATGTACCATGGCATGCAACTCCTAAATTGCCTAATCCCTTCCAAGCCCACGGTAGTTCCAATTGTTGATAGTCATTGGCCTAGGCAGGACTAGTCTTCATCGCCAGTCACTGCCTTAGTAATACTCGAGCCTGACACAGCTAAAGATACCTCCTCAAGGCCTGTAGGTTTTTCTGCTTCTTGGTACCTGAGCTACCATCATTCTTCTGGGTTGAACCTCCCAGTTCCACTTTCCTCATGGTTTTCCATCTTTTGTTTTTAATCTACATTGTTTCCGCCACAATCTTTTGCGGTGCCCTTTTCTTTGGTGTCTTCTTTTTCTTACGGATTTTCTCAACTTGCTTCGTAATTTGCACCGCTGGAGAAGCAAAATGGATAGGACCTCGAACCATTTCAGGGCTGAGAGGTTAGCCATAGGAGTGGTTTGCCGAGGTGGTGAGATCAGTGGTGCCACATCTATAATGGCTAAGTTACAAGCGATTGTTACTCCTACAGAGGCTGGCTCATCTCTAATTTTCTAACATCTTGGTTCTCATCGGGGATGGGCTATATCACTGGTGATATTGGTACAACATTCTTCTCTTTATCTGATGTTGCATATGAGATAACCATGTTTTCGCTAAACCTGTTTGGAATTCCTTCCAAACTTGGTCACCATTTTGGAATCTTGAAAAACCTTAGAGGTGGTGATTTCTTGAGTGTAACCTGTTTGGAATGCTCCATGCCATTAGGTCTTGGTTGCGATACATCTTGAGTTAGGGTTACTAAGTGTAGTTATCATACGCACCATTGTATTACCGTCAACAGTGAAATTCACCTCCCGCAAAACTACTTGTGGCACACTCTAAAGTTCTTTTCGCTGAATCCTAACTCCTGCAGGCACATCCAATTTATTATTTTCCACATACTGCATCACCCCTCTCTTGTTTCCTCCGCCATAAGCCTCAAAATCCACTGCGCCATGATTAGTCCCTATTTCTTGCACATTCTGTCATTCAAATTACCAGTTTGATCCGAATTTGAGGGCCTCCTTCTCCCGGATGTAGTGAATGGTAATAAATTTGAATCCACTCTGAGAAGTAATGAGTGATGCACTGTATCTCAATCAACTATATGCACTAGGGCTCTACTTTTGCATTCTCTCACCAATTGACCAATTCTACTACAATACGAGCAAAGCCTAGGAAGTTTCTCGTATTGGAGCAGGAGTTGCATCTGATTATCTAGTGGTCCAACGACTTACACACGCTTCAGGGCTTTGTAATATCGATCACACACCTTAGGCACATGTAAGGGCCAACCATCAAGCCATCTAAATCCTTCTCCACTGTGACATACTTCCCAATAGCATCCCCTATTAATCTTTCCAAGTCTTCGCTCATAACGAGCATGGGAACCCTATGAACATGGATCCAAAATGTTGTTGTAGTAAACTGCACCTGCAAATCAATCATGCCTTCATACGGCTCTCTCAAAGCCAGTAAGAATTTTCTGAACAACTATTACGGAATTAGTATTATAGTTGTTATGGCATTAAGTGTTAATTAGTATTGGTATTGGAATTGGATTTGTATTCCTACCATAATTGTAGATATAATTGTATTTTGTTACCTTCTCCTAGCTGGGATAGGTTTCCTGTACTACTATATAATGTATCCTGAATTCATGAATAGAACATAGATGATTACCCTTATTTCCTATATGGTATCAGAGCCCAGGTTGAGTTATTGGGCCGATGTGTGGATCCCCTTTAATTTGGCCCAATATGGGGCGTGGAGTGTTCCACGTTGGCACGTGAGGGGGCGTGTTGAAAGATATATCCCACATCGGCTACTCAAAGACTAAATGACTTACATATAAGGTCTTGGGTCACCTCCACTTAGTACCAATTGGTTTTAAGATGGAAGCCCAAGATGCCTTGAAATTTAATAACAACCATGGTTCACGCTCCAAAACCTATGCCATATCCATAAGTTTTGCGAATTTGAACAAAACTACATTATCTCTTATGAATTTTCCCATCATGGTGTTGTGCATACCCCATACTCACTGAAATAAGTCAACGATCTTGTTGAACAGGATCTTCCCGGACACCGTAACTCTACCCAGCAGCATCAGGCGGAATTGCAATGCCTCTGATTTGAGTGGCACTGCTCGGGTAAGCCTTTCCTCCTCTATAAGTGACAAATTTGCATACAAGTTCTCAAGAGCCTAGAGATCCAAAATTTTCCTAAAGAATTCTCTGGTTGAAATTGGGATGTTGATGGAAAAATTACGCTGGAAAACACAAGAAGAAGAACACCCTAAACCATAGAAATATCACCTAAGGTAGAGAGACAAAGTTTGAGATGTATTGTTCGTATTATCTTTTTATTACTCTGATGTCCTCGATTGGCTTCTGACATTGAATCTATAAACTTTCCAACCGACTTCCAAATTATGCCCCGTGGATTCTTGCATGACTTTATATCCCTGAACCCTATTAGTGTTTGCACTTAGCTGATTCTTTAAGTCAGCATTTTTTTAAACAGGTGTCTCTCTTCTGGTCCATTCCGATTGCTCCATCATTTTTAGTTTCCAACCATGAATGAATTAGAGCACGATCTTAATTCAAATCCCAATATACTTTTGGCATGGCCTTTGTCTCTCCAGAAGGTGTTTCATTTCCCCTTAGTATATTACCCGACCACATTCAGCTCCCCCTCATTAACCACCAATGGATTGTTGTAATTGCCATAACCGGAAACACCCCTTTTGTTGACACTTCCTCCATGTTAAAAAATCACCGCTATCGAGCATGAAATAACTACCTCCACATGGTGTCATAAACTGTGGATTCATACAAATCTGCTGTGAAGGGTGTGGATAGCTTTGGAATGACATGGGGTTGATCGAACACCATCGGCATGTTCAAATGCATCAGAATTGAAGATTTCGATGGATATTTAAAATGAGAAAAAGAACCATCGAGATGATAGGTTTGTGCGTTTCCAAATTCAAATTTTTCATTATGAGATGAATTCACGTCGGAATTTCGACTAGAAATTGGAACTTTGGATTTGGTTGTTTTGTTTGATTTTTGAGAAATTGTACTTTTTCCGAATCGTGGATCGCTTTCATCCATGATGAAGGAAAAATTCAACTGTTAAAATGAAATAAAATTTGGAGAGGGATAATTTTAGACTTGTAATGGGTAGTATATCAATTTTAGTGTTTGTAGGACCCTATTTATACACGAAATAGGGGAGAGGAAACTTATTGAATGAATTATTGCATAAGCATTATTGTAATGTCATAATTGATGGGTGTCAAAAACTTATCAAATCATCTGTAAAAGTGTGAATGATTGATGGGCGTCGAAAACTTGTCAAATCATTGTGAGTAGTCCATTCACTATAGAGATTGGCAAGTAAGAATGATCACCAAATCATGCACTCATCCAAGCTTGAATTATTGCTACGGACTAATCTCACTCTTATAACTCATAATACTTTTTCTTTTAATGAAAATCCATATTAATGGGGGGTGTAAATTAGTTTCCCCAACCTTGTTAAAGGTTTAATAAGTTTTACAAATGACTTGTTCAAGTTGAAATTGAATTGTACACTCAAAAGCTAAAAACATTAACAAACATGTTGCTTTTTCAAACAAAAAGATTTACGAAGAGATTTTTTGGAAGTGTTTCCGCTCACCACACCTCCACCCCGTGTGTTAGTGTAGAGTAATCAGTTGGACTTCTAACAAATCCCTAAGTAAATATTGCAAAAGTAATGTCGTTCATGAGTTTGCCAAGTTCCCGGTGTTGTAGTCTTTTTATTTGTCCTTAAGCTCTCTTGGCTGCTTAAGTTCGTGACTATCATCTTCTGGGTTAAGCAAAGTCTAGCCAAAATATAAATAGTGTGTGGTCTTTCTTCTTCCTCTTTGACGAAACTAGTCTAGGGTTGCATTATCTTTCTTTGAGGATTGGATCTGATAATCTGAAACAAGAAATCATAATCAATAGCATCCATTCTAAACATCAATTCTAAGGGCAGGTGTTTGGTTCTTATCTAGTAGAATGAGTCTCTTATTCCTGTGATCCAAGTCATGGAAGTTTAAAACTTTTGGTTCTGATGTAAGAGCCATTTTGCTCATCTGCCACCATATTTCCTTATCTAAAGGTGTGTGTGTGATCAGTATGTTTTGCATTTTATGGCTTAACTCCACAACCAAACAAAAAGAATGCCATGAGGCTTTGTTTGGATCAGAGATAACATCAACAGCCAACATACAACATGTTTTCATAGTGAAGGAATTAATATTCTCACTAATAAAAAATAACATACCCTCTTTTAAAGCAATGAATTCTCCATGAAAGCTACTATGAGCCATGACTGATTTAATTAAAGCTCTTATAAATCTACCTTCTTTATCCCCTATAACTATACCAATACCACACCATCTAGTAGAGTTATGCCAAGAAGCATCTACATTAATTTTAAACTCTGAAACAAGTTTAGACTAGTGGATGCTCTAATCCTAGGTTTGTGTGGTTTTTTTAAAAATGGGATCAAGCCCCACTGCACCTAAATCATGTTAGTTTGGCATTTTCTGAAGGCTGGTTTTGTGTAGAAGGTATTGAAAATATCTTTTTAAATTTTTTGAGTTATGGCCGGGATCTCAGTTTTTATGTTTCTACGGATGAGTTTATTTCTTGCTTTCCAGATGTTCCACCATATAAAAAGAGGGCAGAATAATGATGATTTTAGCATGCAATTTAGTTTCTCCCCTCAGTGACCAATAATATAAGAGTCTATCAAAGATTGTATCAAAATGTGGAGTTCTCAAACCAATTATCACATCACATGTTTCCCACAAGGTGGTAGTTACTGGACAATCATTAATACAATGACTCGTGGTATCCAGGTTAGGACACAGTGGACATTTAGAAGCAAGTGATACATTAGAGAAAATGAGAATGTCATCAAAAGGTAAAATGGCATTTGATAATTTACACATGAAAATGAAACATAAAAATTGGTAGTAGAGGGTTCCAAACCTTGTTTTTATATTTTGATGGTTGGCTTGGATTCATTTAGCATCTCATATGCCGATTTGAAGGTAAAATCTCCATGTTGGATGGCATCCATATCAATTTGTCATCTCTGTAAGGGTGTATTTTCAGCTCCTGCAAAATAGAGAAAATGTGAGCCTAGATATATTGAAAAGCATGTAAGAGGTCAATTTTTTTTTACAAACTGAGCAATGGTGGTTTGTGGAGGCACTGATATATAGGTATCAGGTAAAACTATGTCCTGTAAAGAACCAAAATATATCCAGTTAGAGGTAAACATATTTTCTAATCCATTTCCATGAATCACTCTTGTGTGATATTCAATTGTGTTAACAGCAAGAATCCTTTTCGAGGTCTGGGATTTTCTATGGTTATGGGGTATTAACCACAAAAATTGTGCCCGGATAGTCTCTCCCTTCTGAAATTTCCACCATAATTTAATGGAGAAAGTCCTGATTGTGTCATTTATATTCCTAAGGCATATTCCATTTTGTTTTACCGCAAAACTCATGTTTTTTAGACTTTTCCAGATCTTCTTGCAACCTTCTTCAGTTTCCCCCAAAAAGAATATTGTTAATTATTTTTTTAGCTGAGTGATTACTAATTTAGGTGGTTTCAATACCGCCCAAAGATGTTGTGGAATTGAGTACATAACTGATTTCATGAGGGTTAACTTACCAGCTTGACTTAGCCACTTATTTTTCCAAGATTTCAGTTTTTAATCAAACATTTCCAAAATAGGTTGAAAATGTATTGCTCTAGTCTGACCTGTATAGAGAGGACAACTTAGGTATTTGAATGGAAATTTCCCTTTAGTCATGCCCAGTAAATTTTTTACCAAGTTTTGTTGTGCTAAAGAAGCATGTTTACTGATGAAAAATTTGTTATTTTCATAATTTATTTTCTGGCCACTAGTTTTCTCAAAGATCTGTAGGAAAGCTTTGAGTCTCTTAACTGTTAGCTTAGTGGCTTGGAGAAAGAGTATTGTGTCATCAGCATAACATAAATGAGTGACAGCTTCACCACTTGCACGCAACTTTAAAAATGTCATTTTGTTATTTGAAAAGCAAAAATTTAAACTTCTAGAGAAAGCTTCGGAGAACAAATTAAAGTGTAAAGGAGAAATAGGGTCTCTTTGTTTGATCCTTCCATTTGCTTGAAAGAAACCTGTAGGTTTAGAGTTAATTAAGACTGAAAACCACGCACTTGATAGATTGGAAATAATAAGCTTTGTAAAGTTATTAGCAAATCCAAATTTTCTGAGTACTGCACTGAGGAAAGACCATTTGACCCTGTCAAATGCCTTAGCTAGGTCTAGTTTCATAATACAATTTAGAGAACCATAATTTTTATTTAAGAATCTTGCCATTTCTTTGAGATGGATAACATTATCTGCAATCTCCTTGTCTTTAAGAAAGGCGGACTGATTTTGTGAAATTAGTTTTGGCATAAAGGTTGTAATTCTCTGAACTAGTTGTTTGGAGAATATTTTGTTAGTAAAATTAGAAATAAATATGGGCATGTAGTCCGAGAAGAGAATTGGAATTTCCTTTTTTGAAATTAGACATATCCAAGTACTGGAGATGCCTTGGGGAATTTTTTAACCAGATATGAAATCCTAGGTGGCATTGAGTAGGTCAAGTCCTATAATATCCCAGAAAGATTTAAAGAAACCTGTAGTATAGCCATCCGATCCTGGTGACCCACTTAGGTTTAAGGAAAACATAATTTCTTTCAGTTCAGGGAGAGATGAGGCTTTAAGCATATTCAAGTTGTCTTCATTGTTTATGACCTCTGGGATCTGACTTAGAAAGTGGGATTGAAAGTAGCTGTCCTCGGGTTGGGAGTCATTAGTCAAAATATTTTTGTAGAAATACATAGCTTCATGTTCAATTTCCTCTGGATTTTCTGTCTGTTTTCCTTGTATGGTTTTAATCTGTGAAATGTTTTGTTTTTTTCCCTTTTTTGCTTCAAAGATGCATGAAAATACTTGGTATTTTCATCACCTTCCTTTAACCATTTTATGTTGGCTTTTTGTTTCCAAAAAAGATTTTCCTCTTTTAAGGCTCTCAGTAGCAAAGCATTTTTTTTATTAAGCTCAATGTAATCATCTTCTGAATTACTACTTTCATATGCCATTTCATGTACTCTGAGATCCTCTTCAGCCTTTTTTAAGCTACCATTTACATCTCTGAATTTCTCTTTGTTCCATCTTTTAAGGTTCATTTTAAGTCTTTTGATTTTAATAAGAAACCTAGCATGCTTGTTTCTGCTAATGGCTGAGACCAGTTTCTGAAATTAATTCTCTTAAATCTGGTATTGTTATCCAAACATCCAAAAACCGGAAAGCCTTTGGTGTTGATGGAATTTTACTTCCAATTGTTAGAAGTAATGGGTAATGGTCTGATGTGTGCTTATTTAATGTATGCCTGGAACTGTTAGGATTATTAACTAATGCCCTATCCAATCTTTCTAGAGTGGGGTTTCTTCTCATGTTTGGTCAGGTGAAGGAATTTCCCACAATGAATAGATGTAACAACTAGTTTTGTGATATGAAATCTGAGAACTCCCTAGTACTTTTCATATTAGGTTTCCTAGGTCCTTTATATTCCATAAATGTATTCATGGCAATGAAATAACCAATTGGCAGTTTATGAACATCCTGGTGTATGGTGATTTCATCCCATAGAATTTTCCTATTTTTTCTGCCATTGGACGCATGTATAAAATAAGTGCACGTAACTGAATTAAAAATAGATGAGCTAATTGTAGTCTTGGTGTACTGATCAGTTACAGAACTGATGTTGATAGTATTATTTGAATCCACGTGAGCCAAATATTGTTAGTGGTTGAGCTATGGTGGAATTCAAAATTTTGTTTGATCCTATAGCTTTCACATTGTTCATGGCAATGCTTTGGTTCCAGTTTACACAATACTTGGATTTTGTGGATTCTAACTAACCTTTTTAGTCTATCCATAAAAGTATCTAACCCTCTTAAGTTCCAAACTGGAAATTTAGTATTAAGTTTTCTGTCTATCATGGTTACAGATTAGACTTGGTTTTTGAGGAAGATCTTAGGTTCATTTTTTTTAATTTAGTAAACAAAGTTCTCTTCTGGGTGGTTAGAACATGTATTTTTATTGGTTGTAGGTTAGGATTGCTTACCTGTTTCAGCTGAAGCACTTTAGAACTTGATTCATAGTTATTTCCTATATCTGAGTCATCCTCTGTCCTTAGTATCATGTACCTGTTCGAGCTTTGAGAACTTGACTTGCAAGAAGAAGAATGGTATGGATTTGTATTATGTTCTGATACTGGAGAGCTAGGGATGATACCTGTAAGATCATCATTTGCAAATTGTTCTGGTCTGTTGTATTTTTGTGCAGGTGGAATGATCAGTTCCTGAGTAATCTGAATTTCCTGATCCTCAACATTTGTTCTGTCCAAGGCAGAAGATTTTTGTGTGCTCTTTTGTATCTGAGGCTGCCATGAGTGATTGATCTTTTCGCCAAAGAACTCTGTTTTGTTGTGTACCCTCGTAAATCTGTGAAGTTATCTGAGGTTGGAACTCATATTCCTTGTTCCCAGGTTCATTGCAACCAGTGTCAAAGTTTTCCATATCTGAGTTTTGGGATCCTTAGTTTGTAACCATTTCCTGGTTTGGGTTGCGATCTGTATTCAGAACTTGTGTGTCAAAATCTAGTTGTTTCTGTGACACTGAAATACCATATGTGTTTTGTGGTTTGTTATGGTTAACCATATGCCAAGTGCCAATTTTTTCAGCTCTTTAGATGTGCTCTTAGACTTGTCAATAGGCTTATCAAGTGGCTTTGTAATAGGTCTTATGCCAGGATCTACATTTGGACTTGTCATGACCAATTTTTTTTGCAATGAGAGCAGTTTGACGGATTTTCATACTCAATGCTATATTTGTCATTGTTTAGAGTAGTGCCTAACTTGATATGTCTTAGTAGTTGAGTGTGAAGATCCACCTCAACACAAATTTTTAGAGCCGATGGTCCTGTGAGTCTTTCAGTTGCTTGATCCATTTTGATGAACTTCGCTATCTGATTTCTAATTGCTTTTATCACAGGGATATTGTAGTAATATAGAAGAATGATGCACATAGTTATCCATGCCGGAACAATTGATGATTCATAGGTTGCCTTGAAATTGGCGGTCCACCCTAACACCCTCATAGTGATTCCGTTGAGTGACCATACCCCCTTGATCCAACATCGTTGGAAGTCCTCCTTATCTTGGGATCTGATAAGTATGTTCTTGAAATCTATAGCACCCAGTTGGTATCTGCCGTTGAAGCCCACGATTTTGAAATTGGCTTTGATTTTCTCCATTACCGGTTGACCTTTAGGAAAATTTCCGATGAGGGCATTTGCATAGTGACTTGAGAGTTCCACAACTTGTTCCGACGAAAAGAGAACGGATGTTTCTCCCTTATATTGCTGAGTAGGAGTTAGGTTGGGGTGGATGGTAGCGAGGTGGTAATTGGGGAATGTTTAGCTTGTAGGGCTTGAGTAAAGATTTTGATGGCAGGTGCCGCCATAACGGCGTTAGGTTGTGAGTTCAGGCTGGCTAGGTTGTATTGTTCAATAGTTTTTTCGATATGGATGTCTGAGTATTAGCCGTTATCAGTGAAATAATTCGGGAAGATAAACAATGTTAGCGAGAGAAGTGAGAGAACATTGACTAAGAAAACAATTATAACTCATAATACATTACACACCAAAATAAATTAATATTCATTATCAGATGCAACAAGTTAAATCAAGTACACGAAAACAGATTCATACCAATTTACAATGAAGTTGAAAATTTTGAGAATGGTAATTTTAGACTTGAGGGTGAGTTATGTATCAATTCACTGTTTGTAAGACCCTATTTATACATAAAATATAAATAAAGTCGTTGTACTTTTAAAAATAAACAAATTACTCACTATATTTTAGTTAATAATAGCGTTATTAATATTGTATTCTAATAAATTTAATTTGATTTCTAATTTTTAGGGCATTGAATTTTCATTGGATCTTATTTTCGGACATTAAATTTTATTTAGATATCTGTCTTTCAACATTTAAATAATAATAATTTGATATTAAAAATTATTAAAATGAGATTACTTCATGATTAATCTAATTGCTAATCAATCTATATAATACTTTCTCAAAAATAAATGATAATTCATAAAGATAGCTAGTTGCACACACTTGTTTCCCTCTCTGTATAGGACGCTCTCTGACTAGGTGCGAAAACACACTCTGAAGGTGCGATTGTGCCCTAACGGCTCTACGCCGCCTGTCTGCTCAGTCTCCGGCGCCGCCGCCATGGCGGAGCCACCGCCTGCGATCTCCTACGCTCAGGCCGTAACCCAGGAGCTACGTGAGGCTCTGAACATCGCTCCAATGTCCAATCTCGCAGACCATGGTTTCACCCCAAAAGCCAAAATCGATCATTTGGGTGAACCGGGGCCCACTTCTCCGACGAGGAGTGCCTTCGACTGGAAGCTCCTCTCAGGTGGACGCTGATTGGTAAGTTCTCCCATAGCCGCCCCCAGCTCGAAAAACTCCGGAAAGATTTCCATACGGCTGGCTTCAAAGGGAGCTGTAATATCACTTTACTCGATAATCGTCAGGTTCTGATCTCTTTCTCCCTATCTGATGACTATTATCGATGTTGGTTACATAAGGTTTGGAATTTCGGAGCTTATTCCATCAGAATGTCTAAATGGGTGCCTACTTTTAATCCCAATGCTGAATCCCCCATTGTACCAATCTGGATATCCTTATATGGCTTACCCCAGCAGTTTTTCGATTATAGTGTTCTCATGTCGATTGGCAATTTAATTGGAACCCCAATTACGGTAGACAGAGCATCCATTAACAGAACTAGGCCACATGTTGCTAGGGTTTATGTTGAGCTTGATGTTACTAAGCCTAGACTGGATAGAGTTTGGCTCAGTTTCAGGGAATGTGGGTTCTGGCAGTATATCGAATATGAAGGAATCCCTTCTTATTGCTCAAATTGCCTTAAGTTAGGGCATACTGACTCTGTCTGCAGGTTTGACAAAAATACTGCCAAGTTTATACCCTGGAAACCACAGAGCAAATCCACAAGGGAAGGTAATAAAGCCATTCCCAGAGACGAACAGGGAAGAACTCAAGGTAAAGGAAATGGAATTGCTTTCACTGGTCTATCTGTCCCCAAAACTAACCATGTTTACAGGCCAAAAGATGACCATTCTGGAAAACAATACTTTCAAGCCCCTAACGCTGCCAGGAACCCAAAGATGAACACAGTAGGTATCACTAACTCCTACTCCAACTTTTGTTAATGCTGCAGCTTTACCAAAACAGCATGTTTCCACTGGTTCACCCATACAAAATGCTGAAATGAATTAAACAAACCCCCTCTCCCAAAATGATATAACCAAAATCTCTACAGCCTCCCCCCTTGCAGTCACACTCAGGAACACAACAAGCCCCACTAACAAAACAGCACACTCCCCTTCCAATTATACACAAGCTGATTGCTGCCCAGAAAAGCAAAACCTGATGCAACAACAAGCCAACCATTCTGTTTCTGTCAGCTTAGATGTTTCTGCTGATGTAGAGGCAGAGTATCAGCAGAACATCAAAAATCAGAAAATCCCTCATTTTTTTTCTGAAACTTTCGAGCACAATCTGACTGACTCAAGCCTCATCAGAAACCCTTACAAGCCACTCGACTGGATAAACACTGAAACACCTACTAGAAAACCGGAAAACACCTTAGAAATTGACCAATTTAATTTTGAGGAAATTAAAAATATATTACTTAAAGATCAGATAAGAATTAACAAAATTCTCCAAGCTAACCCTAACCAAACCACTATTAATCAGAGGAAACATACGAAGAAATATTATTCCTCAATACCAAAAACGGTTCACACCCGTTCCTCACTGAAACTTTCCAAAACCTTTCCATGAATAGTATCCACATTTGTGCATGGAATGTTAGAGGAATAGGAAATAACCCAACCAAACTTCGTCTTAAACACATCAAAAGACACAACAGGATAAAAATCTGTGCCCTAATGGAACCTCTTCTTAGCCCTAATCAAATACATACAGTCTCCAGAGAGCTTGGTTTTATTAACTGCTTTGCCACTCCCATCAACAAAATATGGATAATGTGGGATACTGATATCTCCATAGACTTAGTAAAAGTAGAGGAACAGATGACTGTTGTCAAAATCAAATCTGCTTTGCTATCTTCAGACTGTCAGGTTGGATTCATTTATGCTAAACACACTATTCGGGAAAGGAATGAACTGTGGCAAGCCTTAGCACCTTTTAAGAATGAATCCCTCAGTCTGATAGGAGATTTCAATGTCATCAGGACAAATGAGGAATATCTGGGGAACTCCATACCCAACCAAAACAGCCTAAAAAACTTTAACTCCTTTCTAAATGATCAGAACTATACAGAAATCCCAACCTTTGGCAGTTTATTCACATGGACTGGCATGAGAACCAAAGGGAGGGTCTGGAAACGCCTCGACAGAGGAATTTCCAACCATGAATGGTGGCACAGATTTCCCACCTCAAAAATTAACACACTCCCCCGTGAAGGCTCTGATCACACACCACTAATCTTAACTGTCTCAGACACACCTCCCTTGAACTCCCCAAAGCCTTTCAAATTTCAGGAGTGCTGGGTAAACCATCCAACATTCATAAACCTGGTAGAAAAATCGTGGAATACACCAACTCATCTTAATGGAATGAGTAAATTGGTCTTCAAACTTAAGACCTTAAAAGCATCGTTGAAAATCTGGAACAAGGAGGTTTTCGGAAACATCTTCGATGCTGTCCATGAATGTGAGGAACGCTTGATGCAAGCTGAAAGAGATGTCCAGCGAGGGGAATCCATTATAACCATCCAAGCTTTAAGCCAAGCACGGGCTAACTTAAGAATAGCCCTCAAAAACCAGGAAACTTTTCTCAAGCAAAAATCAAGACTTAAATGGATGAAGGAGGGTGACGCCAACTCAAAGTTCTTTCATCAATCTATCTCAAACAAGCATAAAAGGCAAACAATATCCATGATAAGGAATAAAGATGGTAACTGGTTGCATAAAACGGAAGATATTGAAAGGGAAGCAATCATTTTCTTTACAAATCTCCTCACTGAAGAGACACTTGATCCCTCAGGTATCAACTCAGCATGGATTCTGGATAATATACCAAAAAGTGTAACACAAGAAATGAACAACCACCTCCTCAGACCAGTTAACATGGAAGAGTTAACTAACATGGTCGCTTCCATGGATAGCCACTCTGCCCCGGGGCCAGACGGTTTCTCTGGCTTTTTCTTCCAACAATGCTGGGAATTTATTAAACAGGATGTCTTGGAAGCAGTGAAAGATTTTTTCACTGGAACAGCAATCCCAAAAGCAATCTCATCGACACTCATCATACTAATTCCTAAAAAGGAGATATGCTCATCTTTCGGAGATTACAGGCCCATAAGCCTAAGCAACTTCACGAATAAAATCCTTTCCAAAATAATCTCATCCAGACTTAAAGCCTACCTTGATATCATAATCACCCCAGAACAGTCAGCCTTTGTATCGGGTAGAGAGATAGCTGACAATGTCCTCCTCATGCAGGAATTCACAAATCATCTCCATTCCAAAGCTAGGGGACACAACATGATCCTCAAGCTTGACATGATGAAAGCATTTGACAGAGTATCGTGGACATTTCTAAAAAACACCCTATCTAAATTGGGTTTCTCCTCCATCTTGGTCAATCTCATCATGGGAAACATACAAGCCGCACACTTTTCAATCCTGATCAACGGCAAATCTGCTGGATTCTTCCCGGCCTCCAGAGGCTTAAAACAAGGGGACCCCCTCTCCCCCATGTTATTCATTTTAATGGCCGAAGCATTCTCCCATAACTTGAATTTCCTATACCAGTACGGGAACATCCATCCGTATAAGCTTCCCAGAGGCATGAAACCTTGCTCACACCTCTCATATGCTGATGACACAGCAATATTTATGAAATATACGAAGCAAGGACTTCAAACAGTTATGAAATTTCTGAAATCATATGAATTAGCCTCTGGACAGAAAGTCAACTTTGAAAAATTGACCTTCTTCATCTCAAAACACACACCTCACAGAATCACTCATCTCATTAAAAGTGAAACAAAAATGATGGAAGGATCCACACCCTTCAAATACCTTGGAAGCCCCATTTTTGTTGGCAGAACCAAAAATGCCTATTTCCATAACATGTTACTCTCAATCCAGAACAAAATCAACCACTGGAACAATAAACTCTTATCTCCGGCCGGAAAAGCAACACTTATTAGGAATGTGTTGGCATCAATGCCAATACATCTCCTAACTGTTTTAAAGCCAACCTCACACATCATAACACTCACTCACAAGGCTTTGGCAAAGTTTTTTTGGAACAACAACCTTGATAAAACCAAAAAACATAGGACCTGGAGATCCTACTCTAAACTTTGCTTTCCTCTGATGGAAAATGGCCTTAATTTTAAAAACCTTTACACACTAACTGAATCTTTCTCAATCAAACTTTGGTGGAAACTCCAGAGTAGGAAATCCTTATGGGCTTCAGTATTGTGGTCGATGAGTGACAACCAGAAAACCTCTAGAACCTGGAAAAGAATCAAGGAGGTAAACCAGATTGCAGTAGACAACACAAAAGTCATACTTGGGAATGGATCTGTCTCCTTCTGGCATTCCAACTGGACATCTATGGGTCCACTGTCTGACTCTCTGATCAACCCCCAAGTTTTTCCCCACCAAGCACTCACAGTAGCTGAATACTTCAACAATAAAGCCACAATCTCTGACCAGATCAAACGAGCAATACCTGAACATCTTTTCCAATGCCTGGATTTTGAATATCACATTACTCCCGGCTTTGATGATACTCTCGTCTGGAAACCAACCCAATCAGGTAACTTCACAGTTAAGTCGGCCTATGAACTAATCAGGGAAAAGAAAAACAAAATCCCATCCTACAGCCACCTCTGGTCACAACTGTTACAAAAAAAAATCTCTTTATTTAACTGGAAACTCTTGAACAGGTTAGTTGCTTTCCCTGATGTCTTGGTGGATTTCAATTTCCATCTCCCCTCCAGGTGTAGTCTATGCTTGCGTAAATCAGAATCTATACACCACTGCTTTAATTCTTGTGCGAAAGTACGGCAACTCTGGAAAATGGTGAACTCTACTTTCAATATGCCTGACAACACTTTTCAACTCTTATGGGATAGGTTTTACTTCTACTGGAATTTCCAGTCTCTTGACAGACCCATCACCAAGCTAATTCGCATTTTACCATGCATCGTGAATTGGCACCTGTGGTGTGCTAGGTGTTCATATACATTTGAGGGCACAAAACCGGATGTTATGATCATATATAGGCGTATTCTGTATCATTACAATGACATCCTTTTGGCCTTCAAATTGGATTTTACATGGGTTATGTCAAACATCCCTAAGTTGTTGTCCCCGAATTCAGCCAAACAAAAGCCACCTAAAATTCTGAAATGGTTACTGCCTTCGGCATTTAAACTGAATACGGATGGATCTTATCTTAGCAAAGATTGTGTGGGAGTTTGGTGTATCATTAGAGACCATATAGGCCATGTAGTAGCAGCTCTCTCTAGAACTGTTGTGGCAGACAATATCTTGCAGGTTGAAGCTCTGGCTTTGCAGCACGGACTCCAGCTTACTAGGGACAAGGGCATATCAAGCGTTGACATAGAAGTGGATTCAAAAGTACTGATAAGCATGATTAGACGCCAGTTCAAGATTCCATGGACACTCCTGCACACGATCAGGCGGATCTGGGAACTTCTTCAAGGACTCAAATTCACTCTCAACCACATCTTCCGGGAAGCAAATGGAGCAGCAGACATTTTAGCTAAAATGGCCAGCCGGAGTCAGGTTAGTAACTTATATAATTGTGCAGGTTTACCTCCACTGCTGGCAGCCAAAGTGAAGCTCGATGCGCAAGGCATTCCGTATGTTAGAGCAGGTTAATCTCAGCCAAAATGTATCATTATGTATCAAACTGATCTATGAGAGCCCATAGACTAGATATAGCATTTTTGTATTAGGTTTAAGGGCTCATCAGATGAATCAGTCGAGGTCAGGTATTAAGCCCCCCTCTTTCTTTGTACTTTTCTTTTAAATTTAATAAACGGGTAGGGGTCTGCCAAACCCCCCACCAACACAGGTGGTTTTATTTAAAAAAAAAACTTTCTCAAAAATAAATCTGTTGAAAAAATAAAATTTTAGTTAATAGACTTTGATGGAGAAAGAAAATGTCAACGTAATGAAAAGAAGGAGATAAGAAGGAAATGAACATTTTTCAAAAAAAAAATAGTATGGAAATGGCATTTGGCCAGGAAATGGAATTTGCGTATGACATCTGGGTAAAAAATGGCATTTGCACAAGAAATTATATTTGCACAGCAAATGGAATTGGCACCATTTATCTTTGGGACCCACATGCCAAATGGCGTGCGTTCTAGGTCTTTTATTGGTCTTTACATGAAAAGACAATTTCTCTGCCACGTGTTCTTTTTTGTTTCAAAAGGCAGCATAAAAGACTCCAATTGTGGTCAATTTTTCAATGATGGAACGGGCAGCATAAAAGACTCCCATACACATGCTCTTAGGTTTGTCGTTCTTGCGTCCCTCCTGCCTAGGGGTACTGTCCATGCACTGGCGGAACATGGGGGGACAAGAGTGAGGAGGTAAATAATGATGTCCAAAGATCAACTACTTGGCGGTCACTTCTTGGTGGTATTATTTCGATACGTGGCAACATAAATGCGTATTTTTTACATCACAAGTGGAAAACGCTCGATGGTCGACTCCTTTACACAAGAGTTTTTTGGGAAGAAAAAATGCAAAACTACCTTCTTGAGGCATTTCAACATCAAAATCCCTTATCACAGAAGTTTTATGGCATGAGATGGAAGTTTTTGAAGAAATGTCGTCAACGAACACAATACAAGGTAGTTTTTTATAAACCGTCGTGCAATGAGTCAAATACTTTATGGTTGGTTGGTAATAGACGGTGGTTCTTGACGTGTATTTAAAATTTTCAGCTTTCTATTTGAGTTCCGACTTCAGAATCTAAAGGATCCCCTTCCCACGTACCTAGGAGCTCATTTGTGAGGTTTCTGTTTCTGGCAGGAGGTTGATGGTATAAAATGGCCGGTGATGGGGTTGTTCGGTCCCATTTCATCTAAGGGAAAGTCTCAGGAAAGGCAGTCTGTCCATAAGCTTATGGACAGTCCTTAGGGGCATTTGACTTAAATGTTGTAATTTTTTATAAAATTTAAATATTGCATTTTATAAGTTAAAACAAGTAATAATATGTATTTGAAGGTGAAAATATAAAAATATATGATATAAAAAATATTTTCAAAAATTTTAAATTTTGTATGTAATTTAAAAAGTGCAGTGTATAAGGTAAGAAATAAATGGTCTGTCCATAAGCTTATGGACAGGCCGCCTGTCAGGAGACCCACTCTTCATCTAATGTCTAAAGTTGGCATGAATGTAAAACCAACCATGTGTGGGATGAGTTTTCATCTGATGTTATTGCTGCTGCTGCTATAAAAGACTTGTGATGGTAGTGAAAATCTCTGTGTTTGCTCCCCCAAAGATCAAAAACTCATGATCATGATGTCAAACCTAGCTAGGCTATCCCATTTCAGTCCTAAATGTCCAGGGAGTTTAACATGATCATGATGCCAAACTTGCAACTAGAGTACCGAATTCATTGCCTTACCATACACACATGAACAAGACTTTAGATACACTTAAGTTCGCCAAAGAAATACCATACTAAGAAGCCTTGGGAGATGGTGTTCCATGAAAGCCGGAGTAGCTCCCTCCCCTTGAAACCGACCTTTGATGCTTCACCAATGGAACCAGTGACTGCACTACATCAGCCATCAGCGGCCTGTAATCGGCCTCTGATTGCACGCACATTGCAGCAATCGCTGCAATTTGAACGACTTCCTTCATTGTGTATTGACCATCCAAGGACGGGTCCATTATCTCTAAAACCTTCTCTCTATCCGTGAGGCGTGGCCGCACCTACAAAGCCAACAACAGAAATGGCAACTTCTTAGGAAAGATGGAAGAAAATGAGAGTGCAAAAAGCCTACCTTGGTAACCAATACTACTGTTATTAGAAACGAAAAAGTTGAGAAACCTACCCAGGATACAAGTACACCTTCCCCAGAAGGCCTCTTCATGTCAACTGGTACTCGGCCGGTCAACAATTCCAGAAGTACAATGCCATAGCTATAAACATCTGACTTTGTAGTCAGGTGCCCGGTTAGTGCATATCTACAAAGAATCACGCGGAAATCAGTAATGAGTGCCAGTCAATCGGGTAAAAACACGACTCGATAAGTCTACATAAAAACCAATTCCTTACTCTGGGGCAACATATCCTTGTGTGCCCAACACTCGGGTAGAAACATGTCCTCCAACTCTGTCAGATCCAAGCTTGGCTAATCCAAAGTCGGAAATTTTAGCATGAAACCCTTTATCCAAAAGAATGTTACTGCTTTTAAAGTCCCTGTGAATAATTGGGGGATTAACATGCTCATGTAGATACTCTAAACCTTTTGCAGCCTCCAAAGCTATTCTCAGGCGAGAGTCCCAGTCCAAGTTTGAAGAAACACTGTTAGAACCTAAACGGATCCAGAATGAGAACTTCATTAGAATTCGAGGATTTCTCATGGGAAATCCAGATTACAAGTCAATCATGATGCAGGCATATATTAATTTCACCTTAAGATTACATCATTACATGTGACTGCAGGATTGTATAATTCATCTAAATTAACTTTCGTAAAGCTCTTCGGCAATGCAGGTTCTTTCCATCACATACAAACCACGCTTGCAAACGCTCCTAGAAAGGAGTCCAATGCATGTAAACAGACATGTTTTCATTACTGAGAATAGACCATGGTAACTATAGCTACACAAGACTAATTATTTTACTACGCTCCTAGCATTGGACAATTGGCAAACCTAAGCCAATGCAAACGCAAAGCACGAACTCCTTACCATCAATTGGATGCAAATGCTCCTGCAAACCACCATTAACCATGAACTCGTACACGAGAACTCTGTGATTGCTTTCCGAGCAATAACCAACTAGCAGCAGCAGATGTGGTGAGCGAAGTCGACTCAATAGTTCCACCTGGTTTCAGTAATCAATATTAAATCGACACCACGGAAAAAATGCAATACAAGAGAAGAATGCATATCATCCCACATCAAATAACTCCCACCTCTACTTTAAATTCATCTTCTCCTTGCTTCCCAGCCTGGTCCATCAACTTAACTGCAACCTTCCTCCCATTAGGCAGCACTCCTCGGTATACCGACCCGAAAGCACCATGCCCAATAATATTTGACTTTGTGAAACCACCAGTGGCCGATTGCAGCTGCTTGAATGTGAAAAGCTGAAGCCCTTTCTCAATAGTAACCTGAACACTTGGAGTTGGATTACTGCCAGCTTTTTCTTCATGTTCAACCCCTTTATTTCAACACGACACAACAATCAAACCAACCCCAGAGATTTACTAGTTACTAGAAAAGTACACAGTATAGAAATCAAACACGAGCCCAAATAGGGAAAATGGACGTGCAGAAACCAATTGATAATGCCCAAATAGGGAAAAGGGATGTGCAGAAACCAATTGATAATAGAAGTAACCCACCAATCTCATATGTGAGACATCTAGTCTCTCCACTTTCAATGTGGGATACTTTAACACACTCCCGCAAGTGCAACCGGTGGGCCCTGACGAACCAAACAAACTAAACAAAACAATCAATCAAACTAAACCAAACAAGAGGGCAGACACGAGGCCAAATAGGGAAAGGGAAAGGTCCAACACATAACCCCAGTGAGGTTCCATCATAAAACAAATTGGTTATAGGAGGAGTACCCCACCAAGCTTATATGTGAGACGTCTAGCCTCTCCACTTTCAATGTGGGATACTTTAACAAGAGTCCAACCCACCAAGCTTATATGTGAAACGTCTAGCCTCTCCACTTTCAATATGGGATACCTTAACACGAGCCCAAATAGGAAAAAGGAACGTACAGAAGGCCCAACACATAAGTCCAATGAGGTTCCATCCTAAAACAATTTGTTTTAGGAGAGTAACCCACCAAGCTTATATGTGAGACATCTAGCCTCTCCACTTTTAATGTAGGATACTTTAACACGCCCCCACAACCAAGCCTTTTGCACTTGAACGAACCAAACAAACTAAACTAAACAATTAATCAAACTAAACCAAACCAAACCAAACAAGAGGGTTCCTTCAATCACCTAGAAGAACCAGCTCTGATACCTTATAGTAATCAAAGCTAAGCCCAAATAGGGAAAAATGGACGTGCAGAAGGCCAACACATAAGTCAAGTGAAGTTCCATCCTAAAGTAAATTGGTAATAGGAAGAGCAACTCACCAAACGTATACATGAGACATCTAATCTCTCCACTCTCAACGTGGATACTTTAACACACAGTACACCTCCATTCCCAACATTGCAATAATGAATTCAGAAAATCCACACAAAAGTACAAAGATTTGTGGTACATAACAATGAAACCCCAGAAAACAGACATCGCTTCAATGTATCCTCATTTAATCTTAATGGTAATAAACAAGAATATGACCATAAATGAAGAATCCACAAGCGACATTCTTGAACAGCAACTCTCCTTTCACAAGCCAAAAAACAGAGAAAAAGATACTTACTTTTGTTGGTGTTTAAGCGCTGGGAGACTTTGTTGCGGATGTAGCAGTAGTAGCTAAAGGCAACAAACACAGAAGCAATAGCAAGGGAAGCAAAGACAACAATGGTCATCAACACTATCCGCTCTCTTTTGGTGTATTCTTCATCTTTAGCTTCCATTGCTTACTGGATAATGGCTCACACAAAGAGCGAGAATTTGCAGTAGGAAAAACTGAGTGAGGCGAGATGGTCTACCTTCATTACATAAGTGACGTTTGAATTATAATTGAAGTGACAAAAAGGAAACAATCAACCATTTAAAACAGTCACTTTCCTCTGGTTCCATTATTTTGTCTTCCTCTAGTCGTCCAGTATTGTTGTCGAATACGACTGGTACAATACTTAGTACGAGACAGTTTGCCTTAGACATGGTAAACAGGTAAATATTGAACTGGGAATCAAAAGAAATTTGGTTTTATCCAATTAATTCAATTATAACTCCTGTGTTTCAATTATAACTCCTATGTTTCAAAATAATATATTTAATCAAATATGTAATAAAGTAAAATATAAAAACACTAGACTTGATTACGCAGTTCGGTGAAATTCACCTACATCTGCGGGATCTGGCCCACTTCAGAATGAATCTATTAATCAGAAAGATACAGTACAAAGTACACCATACAATTATACTTATCTTATCTAACTATAACGTGAATCCTGCAAGCTCCCCCTTTGTTACCGATCCGCCTTGATCAGACTCTCTCTGACCTCAAAACTCGTCGACGCTGGATCTCCTCCTCTCGAGAAATTAAGGTATACGATTCTGAACTTTGAACAATAGGTCACGTATGTTGGGACATAAAATTCTAGCAATTTGCAATTCTCTCGAAAGAATGAAAATCTTTGTGCAAATTTTCTCTATTAAATCTGTGAGATTAATGCAGCTATGATGTCCTATATATATAGTCCATGAGCAGAACTCTCCATAATTATCTCCATAATATTCCTATTCCTTATTTGCTTTTGAGGCATATCCAAATCTCATAAATAAAAGGATTTTCCCCATCTCAAATATCTCATAAATCTCTTTTTTCATATTATAGGAATTTTCCATAAACCTAGTACTCTTCTACCACACGCCTAAAATACCATATTGCGAAATCTCCTTTCTTCCAGAAATAAATATCCACGCAATATTCAGTCAACGGTTAAAACATTTTAGTCTTCAGCTTTCCATATGTTCCAACATGGAAAGTCATTGCACACATAAAGTTTATTTCATCTCCAATTCTGACGCATGAAATAAACTTCATGTATGCAATGACTTTCCATGTTGGAACATGTGGAAAGTTGAAGCCTAAAAGGTTTTAACTGTTGACTGAATATTGCCTAGATATTTATTTCTGGAAGAAAGGAGATTTCGCAATAGGATATTTTATGCGTGGTAGAAGAATACTTAGTTTATGGAAAATCCCTATAATTAAATAAAAGGATTTTTCCTATCTCAAATATCCCATAAATATTTTTTCATAATTATATGGATTTTTCATAAACCCAGTATTTTTCTACCACATGCCTAAATTACCATATTGCGAAATCTCCTTTCTTCTAGATATAAATATCCACACAATATTCAGTCAATGGTTAGAACCTTTTAGGCTTCAGCTTTCCATATGTTCCAACATGGAAAGTCATTGAACACATGAAGTTTATTCCATCTCTGATTCTGACGCATGAAGTCATGTGCAAATATAATTCCTTCTCCACATAAATATTCTGATTACAATCAAATCACTTGGAGATAGAAATTACCAAATATAATCTCTTAAAGAAATGAATTAATATATTCCATCCAAATCCTTCCACAAAGGATATTTATTAAATCAATTCCAATTTTCATAAATCTAATATAATCCCATGAGAATTGATATATTCTGAATTTAAACTCCGTGGATGAAATATTTCCATCTCAGATTTCTTCGCAAACTTCCATAAATCCCAATCATTCCTTCTTTGATGTTTCAACACAACAATTCCATATTTGCATAATTTTAACAAATTGCCAACTAGATAAATCTAGACTTTACAATCTCCCATTTTGGCATTTCATCACAAGAGCTTATGCAAATAAAAACATCAACCTTGAAAACCACTCTGGATGTTGGAACATAGAAACATAAAGTCTCCCCCTGAATTCCAGATTACCTCAACATCCAGGAATAATAAGCATGTTGGAACATCAACCCAATGGAGCCAATAAAGTCATCCAAGAAATCTAAAACATTACCCCCTTGGGACCAAAAACATGTCAAACGCAATAGAAACAAAAAACCTAAATATCCAATAAATGCAGCCCCTGAAGCAAATATCTGGCCTATGTTGGATCATAGCCATAACAGAACCTTTAAACCTCTCCAGGAGCAGTTATCTGTGCCTCATCTAATCTAGCATTTTCTGCCTCCAAAGCTACCATCTAAATGGCTAGAGCTCTCAACTTCACATTAACGGCCACAAACTTGACCTTCTTCTCATCAACATCAGAAGTTGTAGCCTCAGAATTCCAGGGCAGATCATGCTCCTATCTTAGATCAAATGTACTCTTGTTTGGCTGTTTCTCGAGTAAGAGTTGTAGTACTTCAAGAGAGAATCCAACATTTTACAACCTGGAATACACAGAAATACCTGGCAGTCAAGCTAGATGCAGTAGTGTTCCCTTGAGTGGCCACTGAGACTGAAATCCTTCAGTAATTTCTTGCTTCTCTTGTAAACTCTATTGTACCACTCAAAATCTGGATCAATGTTGCCTCCTATAGAATTCTTCTACAATCTCTCGGTTGTACTCCTTGTAGATTGAGGCAGCAGTCTTGAGACCCAAATAGTCCAGGTAGGCTGTAAATCCACACTCCTCATATACACCCAGATCAGTTGTCCTTTCGGCTAAGATCCTTCTCTGACACACAATAAGATATCTCTCATGGATGTCTGCATCAAAGAATAAAGAGTTTAGTGCATCCTTAATTGAGGGAGCTGCTCTTGAACGATGTCCTCCTTCTGATTTAATGTTCTTCTTGGTGACTGTGCTTCTTCTTTCACTGATTTTACAGTCTGATCAGTAGTGCCTTCAATAATCTGCTCACCCTGCGTTGGAACATTAGTCACAGATGTTGGAACATAGCAGCTCTTAGCTTCACCCGCTCCATCAATACTTTTGCCCCTTATCTCCATGTCTGGTGTTGGAACATAGACTTGATCACCGCCCAGACCATGATCTTCTCCAGCCACATTTATCGATGCTTGAGCATCTGAATCTCTAATCACACTAGACTCATTTACTTCCATGTCCACATCTTCTCTACCTGTCTCCATACTCTGTGTTGGAATATGACCAGTATCACTTCCTTCCAAACTCCTCATCAGAATACCAGAAGTAGCCATTTATCTAATCTACGCATCTCATCAATCACCATAATTCCTTCAACATGCCTCAATTTTTTTTCTCCATTTCAAATTTTTTGTATTTTTTCTAAAGTATGTAAAAATAAATCACACAAAGCTTGAGAAAAATAATAAATACATCAAAATCAACAAACACCTAAGTGCTATCTGAGGAGCTCAAAAGTTACAGAGTCCAACCAGTTTAATGAAGGCTTAAAAGTTTTTGATGTTGGAACATAATAGTCAAATACCGCTTCTTTCCTCTCAACCAGTTCTCGAATACAATGAAGGCTTATACTAATGAGCTTTGCCTAAGAATGTTGTACTGGATTCTTTGAGATGTCAATAGCACTTTTGTTGTCACATAACAATGTTAGAAGCCCTTCTTTAATTCCATGATCACTCAAAATTAGCTTCATCAATAATACTTGTGCACAACAACTTCCACCACTAAAGAAACATCCACATGTGGTGCTTTTATGATCATCTGCATTATCAATCCAATCGGAATCACTATAACCAACCAGATGAGAGTCTCGATTCTTAGAATAATAGATTGCATACTCAAAAGTCCCACTAACATATAAAAATATTCTTTTAACTGCAATCATGTGAGATTTCTTAGGATTAGCCTGAAATCTTGCAAATAATCCCATCATACTCATCTCAAATTTTGCATGCATTAAAGTCACACTATCTTGTACAAAGGATGGTGAAGTAGACCCAAAGATCATATCATCAATATAGATTTGAGCAATCAGTGTATTTGATGATTCTCAAAAAACAAGCAAGGTGCAATCTTCTCCCCCTCGACGATAACCTTTCTGAATAGGAAAGGTAGTGAGTCGCTTATACCATGCCCTTGGTGCTTGTTTTGATCCATACAAAACCCTCTTGAGTCGATGATATACTTCCTCATTAACCACACCATGTAGGGGAATACTCTTGACATCTTTTTGGTACATTGTAAAATTCATAGTTCAAGCCATAACAAGAAGAATGCGAATAGATTCTAACCTGGAAACTGATGCGAATGTCTCATCAAAATTAACTCCTTCATCCTGAGTGTAGTCGTAAGCAACTAACCTTGCTTTATTGTCATTGCTTCTGACTTTCCCAAGTTCTTCTTGCATTGCCGCAATCCAATATTTATCAAGTAGAACCTCTTTGTAAATATTGGGCTCAATGAGGGAGAGAACACATTGTAGACCAGTAAGTTCCCTATAATTAATCCGAGGGATCAATCAAGTCCTTCTTCTGCTGAATTCAGCTTACACTGATGTTAGAACATGGGAGAGTTCTAGGGAGAATGGTGTTCCAACATCGTTGAAGTTATAAGAGTTATCAACTTCATCTGTAAGATCTACCTCATTCAATGTTCCAACATCATAACTTCCATGATCTGAGAAATCATCTAATGTTGGAACATGATCATCCGTAAGATCACCCTTATCATATTCGACAGTCAAGCAGTTCATCTCTTGTTCCAACAAGTAACATTTGTCTAATGACCGAATACTAGTAAGTACTTTGTTGTTGTCATCTTTCACTATACACTTCTCCTTATGGAATTCCACGGTCATATTATCATCACACAGCTGGCTGATACTTAGAAGATTACCCTTTAGATCTTCCACCAATAGAACCCTAGTAAAGGTTGGAAATCCCTTTATCGACAGCTCACCTATTCCAACTACCCTGCTTTTCTTTCCATCGCCAAATGTAACGAATCCACCATCATAGGGTTTGATATTCTTTAGGTACTCTTGTGATCCAGTTATATGTTGAGAACATCCACTATCAAGGTACCAAGAATCCCTAGGGTGTGCAATAAGGGAAGTGTGAGCAACAAAGCACAATTTTGAGGTTTTAGGGATCCATACCTTTCTGGCCATTCTTGACTGTTGCACTTGATTCATGTTGGAACATGTTGTGCGCCGACGTCCATTCATAATATCTCTGAGAAGCTTAAAACACTGATCCTCTGCATGACCTTGATAGGTACAATAACCTCACATTAAGGCTTTTTGTGAGCGTGTTTCTACAACTTTTCTCTTCATAACTTGAACCTCCGATTTGAATACTTCAGTGCTGGTAGATGGTTTTTCATAGCCTATCCCTTGTCGATTTCCAGAACTCTGACCCATGTTGAAAATTTCATCCAATTTTATTTTTCCAGAATTCAATCTTTTAATAGCCGTCTCAGCAACTTAAGCCTTTTTTGTCATCAAACTCAGATTTAATTCCAACACTTTAATTTCCTTTCAGATTCCTTCCACTAGGGATGTCATCTCTCTTCCTTCTTCGGGTAAAAGGTTTTTCTCCATTTTAAGAGTATGTTAGCATCAGCAACTTTTAGCCACATTTAATACATATCTTCATAAGAAGCATAGACACCATCATCACTCACAATCTTGTCTTCGTTATCACTCGAGGAATATTCTTCACATACCTTGTCTATGTTGGAACATCAGACTTCAGCAACCTGAACCATGTTGGAACATCGATCCACTTCTTCTTGTCCGATGTTGGAACATTCAGTACCAAGTTTTGAGACGCCTTGAAGTTTTGCTCCAAAAGCCATATAACTGCTGGTCAATTCCTCTTCATGGTTCTTCTCTTCTTCATATTCACTCCATGAGGGTGCATATGATTTTCCATTTTTCTTCCGAGTGTTGGCATATTCAGCCTGGATATGTCCATACCCTTCACATTCCCTGCATTGTATCCTTTCTAACTGCCTCAATTTGCCATTTTTATTTCTTGAGGATTGCTGAGTGGTTTGCTCCATCCTTGATCCATGATTGTTTCCAAAGTCTTGAAATTGTGATATGTTCCCATTAAATCTTTCCCGAGAATTATTGTTTACCATTTTCTTCGGCATTCTTGAGAAACTCTTTGTGTAAAGGCAAGTTCTTCATTTTCATCATCGCTATCCTCCTTCGTTGGATGTTCCAACGTCATTTCATAGGTTTGTAGTGATCTCATCAACTCATCTAAAGTCATTGTGGTCACGTCCCTTGCTTCTTCTATTGTTGTTACTTTCATGGAAAATCTTTGGGGAAGTGATCTCAGCGTCTTCTTCACCAACTTTGACTTTTTGTAAGTTTTTCCCAATTGATGCGCTATATTTGTGATGTCTCTGAGTCTTCCATTGAATACTGCAATAGTCTCATCTTCTTCCATTTTCAGCTCTTCGAATTTTGTGGCCAACACTTGTAGCTTTGATTCACGTACACGACTTGTCCCCTCATGTACAGTGTGTAGGATATCACATGCTTTCTTTGCTTGTTGGCACGTAGAGATGAGTTTGAACTGATTTTCATCTACTGCAGTAAAGATGGCATTTAATGCTCTGGAGTTCGCCAAGCCGCCCATTTTTTCAACCAGTGTCCACCACTCTTTAGGCTTAACTACTAGCTCTTTAGAACTAGATTCTCCTCTTTTAGAACTTCCAACAACAGGGGATTTCCATTTTGTTTCAACATAGTACCAAGCCAACTCATCCAGTGAATTTATGAACATCCGCATGCGAGCCTTCCAATAGTTGTAATTCGTTCCTTCCAGCAGTGGTGGTCGAGACACAGAAGCTCCTTCTCTGGTCGCCATTGGTAAAATCAGATCACACTTTCCTTGTCAAAACCAAGGTAAAATAAGTGACTTGGCTCTGATACCATGATAATTAGACCGTAATAGGGAGGTCTAATTATTATACTCCCTTCATATACTCCTTCCGTTCCAGTTCAAAGCAGGTACACAGCAGGTACATAAAAACTGAAAGATTCAACAATAGGGAAATTTTGTGTTAAAACGTAGAACTTATTCGAACAGTATGACTATGCAAAATTGACCATTATAGACATGCATATACAAAGAAGCTAACAACATTATCATGGCATCTCAGAGTTTGCTAAGAATATCTTCGGGACATCATAAGCATTATTCTATAATATTCTCTCTATGAAGAAAAAACTTTATCTGCGGTATAAAAACCACTATTACAATAAAATAAGTACTATACCTGATGTGTGTTATATTATGTTCATATTTTGTGGGATTATTTTAATTTTGTTGAGATATAATTTGCACTTTAAGGTGTTTTTGGTGCAGGAATTCATGAGTTATTAAAAATTGAGAGGGAGCTATACATTGTACTCTTTTTCCCGTAACCAACGATTTTTTTCCCACTGAATTTTTTAGGTTAAGGTTTTTAATGAGGCGATGTGCTCCAATGGAAAATGTTCTTATTTTATAAGAAATGTTTCCAAGGATGAAGGAAGAGAGACAAAAGTAGAATTGCTGAAGTTATGGGGTGAAAGGTAAATTATTGAAGAGATGTGAATGTGAAAAAAATAAAAATATTCACTTCTCATATTTATAAGGATTGTATTATCTCCTTCCATTTGAAATTCCTTAATTTTATGAATTAGTTAATTAAAGATAGAATATATTTTGATTTATTTTCGGACGAAAGAGTCTGAACTGATTTTGGATTGAGTTTTGTAACTCGCGTATATATACGCGAAAGTCTTTGCGGCAAAGGATATAGCCGAGAGCAGACATTGCAATTGTTACGCAACAGTTTAGTTAGTTAAAATATCAATCTTGGTTCCTGAATACTCCAGAGGCAGTACATGCATATTGTTCCATTAGAATCAATGCGCAGCTATTGCATTTGTGTTTACATTGTTCACAGTTTGGTTTAGTTTTCGTATTCATTATATTAGATTAATTATGTTCGTATATTATTGTATTTATTTATTTTTTTAAATTTAATTATTATGAGTAGATAACTTATATATCGGCATGGAATAATATTTTTTTTTTTTTTTTTAGTTTAAAACCATCCTAAGATGGAGGAGAGTTATATTAGGCTTCCCAGACCCTTAAAGTAATAAAGAAGCCGAAGCTTAGTTTGTTTACAAAATGAGAGCATATTGCTCCTAAAGCAACACCATGTTGCCTCCAAAATAGTTGAGAAAAAACCATAAGTAAACTAGAGGATTACAAACACTAATGGTTTGGTAAATGACGCTCGAACTTGTTAGTGAATCCGAAGAGACACAAGTCAGTCAGAGACGACCTTAACCAAAACCAGAAGCCTATCCTCTAAGTCTTCGTGCAAACTTTGCCAAAGCTATACAATAGCTACGTTAAATCTCTGGTGGTATGCTGCCCGTAATGTTCCTGAGTGAAGTCCATTTGCCATACTCTGAGTGAAGTCCTGCCATTTGCCCGTAATCTTCATGAGTGAAGTCTTGCCATTTGCCATTCTTCCTATGATCATATGCTGTATATCCTCCTCGAACTTTTAATCTGCAATGAAACAAAACAGAAGGAAGCAGTATCTGGTCCTGTATAAAACATGTGCCCGAGATAGCATATTATGAATAGATTATGTTTCCACATGCTGTTCCTATTCTGACCCCATGAACTCCATTTTTATCTAGCCAAATCAATCCTTTAAGAAAAGGTGGAGTGTTGCTTGAGTCTAAATCACCAGTTAAAAAATTCTCCCTAGCATATTTTGCCAAAAAATCAGCCACTGTGTTTGCTTCCCTAGAGACATATTGGATTTGGTTTTCTGTGTGCATCTCATGCAAATGATAGTGAAGAGAGAAAAGTCTCCATGAGGCAGAGTAAGGATCATGTATAGCTCTTATTGCTTGCTGACAATCTGACTCTAGTACACTACCTCTAATTTCCTTTTCTAAGCAGATTTGATATGCAAATAAAATTCCTTCCAGTTCTGCATGTAGAGGGGAGTCTGATTTAAAGGTTTTAACTCTCATTAGTTTCACATCTCCCCTCCAGTCTCTAATTATTACAGCACAAGAAGAGTCACCCCCCTTTATCCATGAAGCATCCATGTTCAACTTAAGACCATTTTTTGGTTTTTCCCATTTAACTGCTGAGATAGAGATTTCTTTGTTCCTTTTTAGAGTTATGCTAGGAATGATTCCTGCCTGAATTAGCTTCTTATGTTTATCAGGATTCCATTTCAACGGATTAGCAGTAAAAATTATGAGCAGCAGGTCCTTAATATTCTGAAAGCATGCTTCAACTGAAAAAACCAGGTTTTCAAATAGTAGTTTATTCCTGTGTGTCCAAAGAGACCATGTTGTTATAATAAGTGCAGCTATGTATACATTATGCAGACTGTTAGTCCCTACCTGAATGGAGAGGTAATGATCAACTAAATGACAGAAGCTCCTAAAAGCAGGTGGATGTAAATTCAGAATGCTATTAACTTTTTTCCACACTGCAGTTGTCTGGTGGCATGAGTTAAAAAAGTGGTTGATTGAATCCGAGTGGTTAGAGCAAAAGGGGCATTTAGAAGCTAGTGAAAAACCAAGCTTACATAGAACATTATCAAAAGGCAAAATTCCATTCAAAGCTCTCCACATTAAAATAGACATTTTAACTGGTATGAAATTTGACCATACCTTGTGTAAACTTCTGATGCTTGTACCTCTCTGCCTCAGTATCTTGTAAGCTGAGCTGACTGAAAAATTCCCATCCTTAGAAGGCTCCCAGATCAGTCTATCCTCATGAGAATTCTTGATGGCTACCTCCTGCAATATTGAAACTATATTGGTAGCCAAATGTGGCTCCAGAGAAATTATATTAGAGTCTTTGTTCAGGATGAAGGTGCTTAAGGTGATATCAGGGAAGGGAAGTTCCACATCCTCAGGCCATTTATAAAATAAGGCACCTTCTCCTGACCAATTTGCATTCCAAAAGGAACAACCCCCTTTTCCATGAATTACTCTTGTCAAACTGTTTGTTTTTTCAGTAATGGAGCAAATTCTCTTCCATACCTGAGATGTCTTGTAGGATTCAGGAATGGACCACAGAAGGTGAGACCATTGAGTGGTGTTCATTTGGAGCTTCCACCATAACTTACAGGAAAATGAATCAACTGTGGCTTGGAGGTCTCTTAACCCTATCCCATTCTCTTGTATAGGCAAACTCATTTTACTCCAAGCTCTCCATTTTTTTCTAGGCTCTGAACTTTCAGTTGCACCCCAGAACAGTCCAGATGCCATCCTTTCCATCTTCCTCAAAATTACCTTGGGAGGTTTTAGTACAGCAAACAAGTGGGTTGGGATTGAAAGAAAGCAGTGGTTTATTAATATGATCTTCCCTCCAGTGCTAAGCCACCTATTTTTCCAGTTTTTAATGCTTTTTTCTAATCTCTCCAGTATAGGATAGTAATATCTCTGAGTGTTCCTTCCTGTGAATATGGGAATACCTAGGTATTTAAAAGGAAACTCTCCCATAGTCATTCCTAAAGACCTTCTTATGATCTGAGTTCTGTCAGCTGGGGTGGCATGATCAACATAGAAGTTGGATTTAGAGAAATTAACTTTCTGACCTGTTGTTTGCTCATATGCAATTAGAAATCTTTTAAATCTTTTCAGATTTTCCTTTTTTCCCCTGAGAAATACAGCTGTATCATCTGCATACATTAGGTGAGTTATCTGTGGACATGTCTTTGGTAAATCAAAATTTTTCAGATAGCCAATTTTGAACAGTTTTTTAATTCCTCTGGAAAAAGCCTCAGATAGAATGTTATACAGAAATGGGGAGAGGGGATCTCCCTGTTTTATTCCTCTATTAGATGCAAAGTATCCTGAGGCTACTCCATTAATAATCACTGAAAAATGGGCTGAGGCTATATTCTGCAATATCCGGTTCACAAAAACTCCATGGAAACCAAATTTAAGGAGAATTGAATTAAGAAAAGACCAAGATACCCTATCAAAAGCTTTCTGCATGTCTAATTTGATGATTAGGTTCTGATTCCTTGATTTCCTTTTTAACATTCTGGTCATTTCTTGCATCAATATTATATTATCTGTGATATCCCTCCCTTTCATGAAAGCACTTTGCTCAAGAGATATTAGTTGAGACATGAAAGGCCTAATCCTTTCCATCATCATCTTGGAAAAAACCTTGTTCACAAAATTTGAAAGGCTTATTGGTCTGAAATCTGAGAATGTGACAGGAACTGTTCTTTTAGGAATTAAAGCTAGCCATGTACTAGAAATAGCATTAGGAATTTTACCATTCATCAGAAAGTCATTTGCAGCCTCAAGTAAATCTGTTTTAACATAATCCCAAAAGGTAGTATAGAAAAAACCAGGGTATCCATCAGGACCAGGTGAGCTGTGTTTATTAAGATCAAAGACTGCAAACTTAAGCTCATGGATCAGAAAGGGAGATAACAATTGATCATTTTCTTGTTCATTTATTATTCCAGGTATTTCAGCAAGAAAATGATTCAAATAAGTTCCTTGTTTCTGTGGTTCTTCTTCATTAAATAGAGCTCTATAAAATCCCACCGCTTCCTCTTTAATCTTTGTTGGATCAGATATCCAAATTCCATTTTCATCTCTAATTTTACTGATTCTGACTTTAGTTCTTCTTTCCCTAATTGAGTGATGAAAATAACTAGTATTGGCATCACCATATTTAAACCAATTCAGTCTAGCCTTTTGCCTAAGGTAGATTACTTTCTCCTTTTGAGCCCTCATCAGCAACTGTTTTGTGTTATTCAAGTCTGTCAGTATGGATTCAGTTGGTGTTTGTTGAAAAGAGATTTCCAAATCATTAACCTTATTCTCATATTGCATCAGATTCTGATCAACATTGCCAAAGTGTGTAATATTCCACTGCTTTATTTCCTTTTTAAGCCTTTTTAATTTATAAACCATCCTAAACATTCCTCTATAAGGGGTGTCCAGGCTCCAATTCGATTTCACTAAATTAATAAAGTCCTGTCTACTTATCCACATCTCCTGAAATCTAAATGGTCTAGGGGCTTGTTCCTCAGATGATTGTATGGATAATAAAAGAGGAGCATGATCCGATGAAAGTCTATTTAAAACCTGGATAGAGCTGTTAGGAAAGTTATCGAACCAGTCTAATGAGCAGAGTCCCCTATCTAGCCTTTGGAATATTAACTCTTTACCTCGTTCCTTAAACCTGTTATTGCACCATGTAAAGGAGTTACCTACAGTGGGAATATCATGCAAATCCAGATCACTTAGAAAATTATTAAATTGTTTCATGCTTTTTTTAGGGGTTGACTTCCTCCCTCTATACTCAGATACTGAAGCTACTGTGTTAAAGTCACCAATAAAAATAGAATGAGGAATATTGGTTGCTTTTAGGTCCTGCCATAAGGATTCCCTGAGTGATCTATGTACACTTGCATAAATAAATACACAATTCCAGCTCAAAGAAGATGATAAATCAATTATATTAACTTGTACATACTGATCTGTCTCACTTAACACTGAGATACTGTAAGACTGGTTCCAAAATAACCAGATTTTAGCTCTCTGAGCAGAGTAAGCATTCTGATATCCTAGGTCATATTTAAACTTTATGATCTTCTGGTTTTCTTGCCATGGTTCAATTAGGCACATTATGTCTAACTTATGTTTTTGTTTCAGAATCTTAAGTCTCTCTACTGAAGTACCAACTCCCCTAACATTCCAAACTAACACATTCCCAATTATGGTGTGTGTTATCATTTAAAAATTTTGGGGTTGGCTTTTTGTGAGGATCTGAGATTTCTACTAGTCTTAGCAGAGTTTTTACCTTTTTCTCCTGACTTACCATTGTTATTAGTGATCACAGATGAAAGGTTCTGCTCTGAGGGTCTTACCTGGGCCTGTGGCTGCTCACTTTCATTCTCCAAACTTACCATTTCAGAGCTATCTGATGTTTTCTCTTTCAGTTCATACTCTATGCTGGAGCTTTCCTTTGCTGAATGTTTATGAACTTGCTCTTCTGACTCCATTTGTACTTGTTCATTAAGTAACACAGAGGAAATATTTTGGTTAGTATTAATATCAAGTGGTAGAGAAACATCCTGTGACTCAACCGTTTCATGGAAGATCTCTGCAATCTCCCCTTCCTTCTCTACCTGTTCATCCTCACTGTCTTCCAAGGATTGAAAAGCATTAGAAATTGAAACTATGCTGATATTTGTTTCCTTTTCCTTTGTGGGGGAATGGGTAGGGGAATGGTTCTTTTTTCTCCAAATGGAAGTGGTGATTGGCTTAGATATGTCATCTAGTGAGTAAAATGGACCATTACGTTTTCTATGACTTACCTTAAAGAAGTTTATATTGCTATCAGTTATGATTCCTGTGTTTATTTTTTGATTTTGCACATCCTTTTCCTTTTGAGAAACTGTTAGAGCTGATGTCCCTCCCAAGTTAGCTTCCTCTGTTGGGTGAGGGCCAGTTCTTTGCTTAATAGTAACCGCATTTTCTAACTTCTTATTAACAGTTTTCCTCAGATTAGGATGCAGAAAATTACAGCTTGAGTTACTGTGGCCAATTATTTTGCAGTGAGTGCAATATGTTGGCAAATCCTCATATTCTATAGGATATTCAGCTATCTTGTTTCCTATCCCTACCATAATTGATTTAGGGAGCTGAGCTAACAAGTCAATTTCGACACAAACTTTAATTGCTGAAGGTCTTGTTAGTGCCATTGTTGCTGCATCCATCTTAAGAAACCGTCCTACCTGACTACTTATTCCAATTATAGCAGAGCTATTATAGAAATGGAGTGGTAGTTTGTGAAATGTTACCCAAACTGGTACTATCGAGGATTCCACTAATGGGGAGAAATCTGGTGTCCATTTTTGCATCTTCATTGTGTAACCTTGAATTGACCACTGTCCCTTCATCCAACACCTTTGGTAGTCTTCATTTTCCTGAAATCGAATCAAAACATGACGATAATCAATAGAACCAATTTGAAATTTAGATTTGAAACCTATTGATTTGAAGGACTGGAGTAGCAATTCCATCTGCGGTTTCCCTCTGCTAAACTTTCCGACGAGGGCATTCTGGTAGTGTGAGGCTAGGATTTCTCCTTCTTCAGGAGGGAGTATGAATGCAATCTTGCCCTTATATTCTGTTGTCGGGTGTAAGTTTGGGGTATCCGGAAGGGACGAGAGAAGGGGGGATTGTTTTGTATTGAGAGCTTGGGCAAAGCTTCGAGCGACCAGTGGCTTAGGGATAGGATCCGGAGGCGGAGGAGGCGTCGGCGACGCCATGGTCGTCCGCCGGTGTGACTATCTCGCAGGTAGTGGATTGGTATCAGGCGAATCAGTTAGAAATGGAGAGATTAGTTGCAGAAAGAAATGGAGGTGAAGAAGAAGAGTGGTGACTGTGTGAAATCGCACCAATTCGCACACAGGCACAGTAAAGAGACCGTTAGAGGAATAATAAAGCATTAGTTTAAAAATTGTGAGACCTAATTATTTTATAATTGATTCTTATATGTTCTTGATTGTTCTTGGTTTAATTTATTTCTGATGTTTTTAAATTTGACCAACTTGACTATTATTGGGATAATGCTATCCAATTCCACCAGTACGTAATCGTTGGAAATGGTTAGTAAGTAGCGAGTTCTTGTGAAAAATAGTTAACTAACTAAGACTGTAATAGCAAGATGAGGTCTCTTTCCGGAAAATCCGAGAGCATCATCTTTCAAGAACCTCCCACTGATAACGGTCTCTTAACGGCTAATCCTAGCCGGAATTTTTCTTCCCATGGCGGAACCTCCACCGCCGGGGGGTTCTAAAACCTTCCTATCTGCTCTCACCTCGCGTTCTGCTCCCCTCTGCTCACTTCCTAATAACCCCAATCTTAATCCGAAAAGGGAATACCTGGGTGATATGGCTTGTCTATACACTGAAGAACAGGTCCAGTTGCTGTCCTCTCACTACTCAAACGCACTGATTGGAAAATTTACTAAAGGTCGCCCAACGATGGAGCAACTGGAATTGGCTTTCAGGACTGTGGGTTTTCAAGGGTGATATCAATTAGGTTCGATTGATTACAAGCATGTGCTGATTCATTTCGAGAAGATGGATGATTTTCAGCGATGCTGGATAAAAGTGATGTGGCTTCTCAATGGTCGTCCAATGAAGGTTCTCCGGTGGACTCCAGACTTTTCTCCGAACACTGAATCCTCCATTGTTCCACTCTGGGTAACTGTTCGTGACATTCCTATTTTTTTTATAACATAGGTACAATTGAGGATGTTGGTAACACAATTGGATCATATATTAAAATGGATGAAGCCACTGAAGGAATTACCCGACCTTCTGCCATCAAAATTTGTGTTGAATTTGATCTCCTAAAACCTTTGAAACCTATTATCAGACTTGGTACTGAAAGGAACCATGTTAAATGTAGGGTGGAATATGAAAATGTTCCATCCTACTGTAGCTATTGTTCTAGGATTGGCCACTCTGATAGTTTTTGTAATTTTAACCCTAGTGTGCAGCTATCCAGAAATCCTCCTGCTAGACACCAAGACCCCCCTGTCAGCTCTCCTAAATGGAAACCTACTGGTAATAAGCTACCTCATCCCCCATCCATTCTTGGAGAAATGGAGACTGAGAAAACTTCACTACAGGCTGCTGATCTGCCATCAATTAATGTGACCACCAACCCCCTATCCAACCCTACACTTTATAGACCTGTTACACCTCCTGTAAAGGTCTCTGTCTCTGCTACAACTCTGAATGCAGGCCTTTCTGATGATGCGCCTATGGTAGCCAATGTTGCTGAGGAGGTTGTTATTGTTTCTGATGACAATGTTTCTGATATGATGTCTGGGGAGGTCTTAGAGGAGACTCTGATTATTTCTGACAATGCAGTTTCTACTGTGGTTTCTGTACCTAGACTCCCAGTGACCTCAACCCCTGCCACTCCCTCTAAAAATACTGATGAAGGCCATGTTGTGGATGCTCAAACTATACAGAAAGAGTGTACTCCCTCTCAAGTAACAGATGTTTCACTTATGGGTTTTTCTGAGCCTGTGAGAAGAAGGGAACCAAGATATGTTGTTGATGATATTCAGGTTCCTAGCATTGAGAGTTACCCCCCCCCCCCCCCACAGTCCTTTTGTTGCTGCTCAGAAACTCTTCTACTCTCAGCAGAGGTCCTCATACAATAGATTCCTGCTACTTAATGACACAACTGAGAACATGGAGACTCAAGATGACCCACAGGAAACTCCTATCATTTCTGAGATACCAGCAGGTATTACAGTACCCCCTTTACAAAAGAATGACCGGGTCACTCAGGTCACACAGGTAAGTCTTCCTGAACCTCCTCAAAATCCTGCTAAAAAACCTGCTCAGAAGAAAAAAACAAAACCTCAGCCTGATACCTTTTTAACTCAGTTAAATAGGATTATGACTAGGTCAAAAAGCTGCTCCAATGTTTTCTGATGATTAATACAACTATGAAACTTAAATTCTTGGTGTGGAATATTAGAGGCATGGACTCTTCTATGAAGAGGCTATCCACTTTAATAAATACACACATATTTGATCTTCTCTGTTTAATTGAGCCTATGCATGATAATTTGCAATGTGATTTGTATAGGTCTTTATTACACTTTGATAAATGTATGCATGTGAACACTGGTCAGATTTGGTTATTCTGGAATAATGAGTTAACTTTATCTTCTATCACTGATAATCAGCAGTTTCTTTCAGTCCTTATTAACAGCCAAAAAATGAATATTCCAATGGAAGCAATTTTCATTTATGGGTTGAGAACTAGGAAAGGTAGACAGAATTTGTGGTCTGATCTTAAATCTAGAACTAGTAATGCTACAGTCTACATAGGTGATTTCAATGCTATAACCTCTGTAAATGAGTATAAAGGTCCTTGTACTCCTAAATTAGGTAGTGTTAAGGAGTTTATTGAAGTTATGGAACTGGAAGAAATTAACACAGTTGGTAATTCTTTTACATGGAGCAATAACAGATTAAAAAGGCCAACCATCCAAAGCCTAGATAGAGTGTGCTCTGTTGAGTAGAGCTCTAGGTTCCCTTCCTCCTCCATTCAAGTGCTTAATAGAAGCACTTCTGATCATAACCCTCTATTTCTAACAGTAGGTAGCTCTATACAATCCATCCCTAGGCCTTTCAGATTTCTCAATGCATGGTATAAAAGGCTTGATTTTAATGAATTTGTTAGACAAAATTGGAGTCCTCCTATCTCAGAGTCAGGGATGCTAGGGTTTTTCCTTAAAATGATCAGGCTTAAAAAAGCTCTAAAAATCTGGAATAAAGATCATTTTGGAAATGTACATGACAATGTACAAAAGGCTGAGGAAGAACTATGTGTTCAAGAGGTACAATATGATTTCAACAGCTCCCCTACTGAGCTTCTTAAGCTTTAAAAAGCCAAAGCAAGCCTTCTTAGAGCCATTAAAGAGCAAAATAGTTTTTGGAAATAGAAGTCAAAAATAAAATGGTTAAAAGAAGGGGATGATAACACTCTTTTCTTCCATAATTCTGTCAAGAAAAGGAGAGGCGGATTGAACATTACTAAAATCAAAAGTAGTGATGGTAGATGGCTAGATGAACCTGCTGATATTGAAAATGAGGCCATTCACTATTATGAAAATTTGTTAACTGATGAAAATCATGGGCCTGTTCTTTTCCAATCTCATTTTCTTAGCCAGATTCCCAGTCTTATTGATGAAAGTGATAGTGCCAGTCTCATTAGATTAGCATCTTTACAAGAACTGAGGAGTGTAGTTTTTAATCTTAATAAGAATAGTAGTCCTGGTCCAGATGGATTCACTTCAAAAATTTTCATAAAATCCTGGGAAATCATAGCTAATGACCTTCTTTCTGCTGTAAATAATTTTCTTTCTGGTCATGATATTCCCAGAGGTGTTGCAAGTACCTGGATCACTATTTTGATGATTTTAGACCTATAAGTATTTCCAATGTTTTGAATAAGATTTTCTCTAAATTATTAATGGAAAGACTTAAACCCCTGATGTCTAAAATAATCTCTCCCCATCATACTGCTTTTTATGAAAGATAGGGACATCTCTGACAATGTCATCTATCTACAAGAAATGGTGAGATTTTTAGATAGGAAGACTAGGGATCATAACTGTATAGTTAAATTAGATCTTAGTAAGGCTTTTGATAGGGTGAAATGGTCCTTTCTATCTAGTATTCTTTTCAAATTTGGCTTCCATGGACAGTTTGTGTACAACATAATGAAAAATCTGTCCCAAGCATGGTTTTCAGTGTTATTAAGTGGAAAAGTGGTAGGTTTTTTTCAGCCATCAAGAGGTATTAAACAAGGTGACCCCCTCTCTCCTTTTCTCTTTAATATCTTCACTGAAGCTTTTACAAAAAGTCTTGCCTTTATCTTTGAAACTGGTAAGCTTCAGTACTATGATCTCCCTTCTAATGCTCTCAAAATTTCCCATCTTAGCTATGCTGATGACACCGTGGTATTCCTCAAATCTAGCACCAATACTCTTGTTAGATTTAAAGCCTTTTTGGTTACATTTGAGGAAACCACTGGACAGAAAATCAATTTTGAAAAAAGTGATGTTTTCATTAGCAAGCATGCTTCTGTTTCACGCATTTCTCACATAAAAAGGATTTTAGGCATGAAATCGGGCTGTTTTCCTTTCAAATATCTTGGTGTTCCTATTTTTAAATGTGCTGTGAAAAACATTTATTTTCAACCACTAATTGAGCAACTTGATAAAAGACTCAATAATTGGAAAAATAAATGGCTTTCTACGGGAGGTAAGATCACTCTTATTCAATCTTGCATCTATTCATTGCCTCAGCACATTTGGTCTGTCCTCAAACCTCCAAAATAGATCATTAAACAAATTTAAAGGAGGTTGAGTATTTTTTTCTGGGGTCAGACTGAGTTCAGGCCAAAAAAATCTTGGAAAAAGTGGGATGCTTTATGTTTCCCTCTTGACCAGAATGGATTAGGTTTTAGGTCTATTCATACCATCATTAATGCATGTTCTGTAAAACTATGATGGAAGTTTCAAACTGCAAAGGCCCTATGGACTCATTTTATAGCATCCCTGCCTAGATCTTTTCAATGCTCCCAAACCTGGAAGAGAATTTGTTTTGTTAACTCCTGGTCTGAATCTCATACCAGAGTTATTCATGGTGTTGGTAGCTGTAATTTTTGGACTTCAAATTGGTTGGATAAAGGCCTTATCATGGATCATTGTAACCCTGGTTTTACTTTCATTCCTGAGGATTGTACAGTAGCCTATTTCTTTCACAACAGGGGCAATTGTTTACCCCAACTTATACCTTTCCTTAATCCTGACATTATTATTCTTTTGCAGGATTTCAGTTTGTCTCCTCATAGAGAAGATAGACTTATTTGGAAGCCTGACATCCACGGATCTTTCTCTTTTAAATCTGCCTACGGATTGCTCAGGGAACAAAGAGGTAGTATTTCCTCAATTAATCATATTTGGAATCCAAGACATGAGAAGAAGGTTTCAGTGTTTATGTGGAAAATGATTAACTCCCTCCTGCCTTTTGATAATATTCTGAAATCTATGAAATTCAATCTTCCTTCCAAATGCTGTATGTGTGAGAATGAGGATTCCCTGAATCATTTTTTAACTCTTGCATCTTTGCTATGAAAGTGTGGAAGGTCATACATAATTTTATGGGAATTTTTGATAGACTTTTTCCCCACTTTGGGAAAGATTATCTTTCTACTTTACTGTTCCTGGCCTGTCTAGCTTCCATAACTTGCTCTTGCATTTGACTCCATCAATCACATGTTGGTTTCTCTGGAAAGTGAGGAATAGATGGTATATGATAATGTTAAACCTCACACATCATCAGTTCTTAAAAAGATTAAGGAGTATCTTTTTTATCTCTTCTCTGCAAAGCCTTTTTTCATTTCAAATCAGATTGACGCTGAAATTGCAGACCACGGTTTTCTCCCCACTGCAAAAAAACCACCCAAACCCAGGTTTGTCAAAGGTGTTTGGTCTAAACCCTGTTCTGGTCTAAAACTAAATGTTGATGCCTCTTGGTGTAAATTATCTCAGAGGGTAGGGATTAGTGTGGTAGTGAGAAATAACATGGGTGCTTTCATTTCAGCTCAAGGTTCTTATATTCATGCCAATTCTCCTTTAGAAGCTGAGATGAAAGCTATCAAAATAGGACTCCAAGTTGCTTGTTCTTACTCTGATCCTATCATTATAGAATCTGACTGTCTTAATGCTATCTCTCATGTCTTGAATCCTATAACAGCACACTGGAAACTTTTTCAACTAGCTGATGAGATACATCACATGCTCAAAACATGCTCTTTAGTTCATATCTACAGAGAAGCAAATAAGACAGCGGATGCACTTGCTAAGTCTATTTTGTCATCAAAATCCTCAAGAATCTTTTCTTTTAAGTCACTTCCTATGCCTGTCCAGGGTATAATTAGACTAGATCAAATTATTACTCCCTCACTGAGAATAATTTAGAACGGATGCTACTGATTATACTGGTTTTAACAGGTGCTCATTCTATACTGAAGTTTCCATCAGTGCCAGATTACTACCTCCTTTCTCAATGGTGAACTCTAAGGAACGGTTTCTGCTCACGAAGGGTTTCCTGCTCAGCCTTTATAAATTTCTGAGACCTCCTCTCCATAGACACTGCCCCATGGCTAACTCAGAAGAGGAAGTGGAGTTTCCAGCTGCCATACCACTTCTCCCTTTGGTATACAAATCTCAACCTTTTGACTAAATTGTGCTTCGTTTTTACAATCACTAAATTGTCCGAAGGTACAGAGCTATAATTTGTGATCATGGCAAGCTCTTGTATATGCTTAACTCTTCTTAGAAAGACTACTTCTGTTCATCTCACTAACATAGGTTAGCCCCATTTCTTTTGGAACCAAACTACGGTTGGTTCGGGAGACTTTTTAGCTCTCATATGTACTTATATGATCCAAACTTAGCCGATGCCTACTTGTATTTTCTGTTATGTTTTTATTTTGAAGGCCTGGGGTAGCCAAATATAAAATCCCTCCATCTCCGGATGGTTTAATTAAAAAAAATAGCAAGATGAGAAACAATTAAGTGTGTGTACTATTTGCTTTTACTTTGATAATTATTGCATCGGGTTCTTTTCATTCTTAATGCTATTGATATGTGTGTCTGGTTTATTGAATATTTTTCGGGGGCAACTTGGTAAGAGAAACGATTGGTTAATTATAATTGGTCAATTGCGGACAAGGTAAGGAAGAATTGGGAGGGTTTAGCAAATACTTGTCAACCAATTACTGATAGATTCATATGAATTGATTTATCTTTGCGCCGATGGTCGATGTTTAACTAATGTGAGCCGATTACCTTATTCATATATTTTATAGATTTTTGTATTTGTTAGTTGCATTATTATTTTTTATATTTTATTTTAGTTAGTTGCATTATTAGTTGTTAGATAAATCTGAAAATGAAGGTGTGGTGGCTACACCAAAAGTGTTATATATTAGTAGGTATTTTATTATAGTTTTTGCTCAGTTCCTCGTGGGATTGACTATGCTTGCTACTGTACTAATTTCATCATTAGAGTTTACAGATTATTTTGGTGAGTGAAATGGCGTTCACCAAATTGGCGTTGTTACCGGGTAACGGTAAGTCAATTTCTATAATTTTTCATACTAATCTATGTGTTACTGTGCTTGGTTTATGAGCATATCATCAAGGACGAATTTAATAGTTGACCCGGAAGTTGAGAAGACAGCCAAGCAGTACAGGAAGAGAACAAAGGCGCAGCAAGCAGTTTCTGCCGAGACCTTTCGGTTTAGCCAAACTGGACCCGTTACGGTTTCAGCAACCACCTCTGATTTGGGAACTAATATCAAGATGGACGGAGCTGGATGAAATCTGAATCCTGGGCAGAATCTAAACAATCCATACATGTGGGAACTTACTGGTAATAGTGAAGATGATCCTCCACCCTTATTCAGATGCCAGAGACCGAGAATCCGATTGAGATCAAGCTGGCGTTCATGAACGTACTTCCAAAATTCCATGGGAGAAGCACTGAGGACCCCTACAACTTTCTGAGAAAATTTTTGAAGATTTTTAATGTTCAGAATAGGCCATCTACAGTGACTGAATATCAATTTAAGTTGGTGGTGTTTCCCTTCAGTCTGACGAGAGCATCAAATCAATGGTTCTCAAGCTTTCCACCCAACTCCATTTCGATGTGGTCTAATTGAAAATTTATTTTTGGAATACCATTTTCCAGCCACATGGACGGATACTTTGAAGAAGGGGATTACAAGTATCATGAAGGTGTATGATGAACCATTGAGTGCTTATTGGCTAAGGAACAGAAAGCTGGTGGATAGCTGCCCCAATCACTGAATGACGGAAGGTCAATGGCTCCAGTTTTTTTATCAAGGGATGACAACCATCAACAAGTATTTGGTGAATTCTTCCAACAGTGGTGTATTTTCTCACTTTCGAGTGAATGAAACTAGAGAGATTATCAATAGGTTGGTGGATTCCAAGAAGGAGTATGATCAACAGGAGGTCCGGATCTTGAAGAAGGTAGCACAAACCTCCACTCCTGAAAAAGATGAAATCAAGGAGATGAAGGAAAGAATTGAGAAGATGCTATCCAAGTTCGTTGACAAGCTTGCGGTTGTACAAGAAGGGCCTTACGATACGTGTGGAGCAGTTAACCATACAACGTCGGAATGCATTCTTACCATGGGGGAGATACATGCCCAAGCTAATGCTATGGGGAACTATGATGAGAGGCAGAAAAAAGGCAATCCATATCCCCACACCTTCAATCCAAGGTATATGGATCACCCAAACTTCCATTGGAGAGAACAAGGTGCCCCACCGCAGCAGCTTCAGCACCACCATCAGTTTTATGTTCCACTAATGAAACGAGATGCCCCAGTTCTTCCTCAACCCCGCAAGGTGGTCAAGGGAAATCTATGAATGATAAGCTGGACATACTGATGGACATGATGCAAAAGCAACACTAAAGGTTCGATAAGATAGAAGCAACTTTAGAGGAGCATAAGCGACAAATTGCCCATTTATCAAATTCCATGAACGGACTCATAATGAAATAACAAGTGTTACCCTCTCAAGTTCATTTAAATCCACATGAGACAGTAAATTGGGTCACACTAAGATGTGGGGAAGAATTTGGTGCATTGCCTTTTAAATCCGTGGTCAAAAAGATGAAAGAACTCACTAATGGAGACCCTGCAACAGAAAAAACAGATTCAGGAGTCAGAGGAAAAAGGCGATGCCACCATCATACAACACCCAAATCCTGAACTTCCAAAGTTCATGCATGACAGTAAGTTTAGGGTGTCAGTGGAGGTAAGTAAAAAAGCAAACCTTACATGATCCCTCGATTAAAATTCTTCCACCATTCCCTCACAGATTGGAAAAGAAAAAAGAAGATGATATGGATTTTGTCTCGATTTTTGGAAAATGGATATTAGTCTTCCTTTCTTGCAGGACATAAAGTTACCACCAATAAGCAAGTTCTTGAAAGATTTTACTGCAGGAAAGTGAAGAGTTCAAGCAAGATCATGATGGGTAAATTTGTGTCAGCTATAATTCAAAAGAAATTTCCTCAAAAGTGCAAGGACCCAGGTATTTTTTCCTTACCTTGTTATATAGGAGATAAGAATATCGATGTTGTCAGTGTGATTTAGGAGCTTCAATTAATGTTATGACATTATCTGTGTATCAAACTTTAAATGGAGTTGAAATGGTAGACACTAAAGTAGTAATTCAATTGGCAAATAGATCTTACGTGTTTCCTGAAGGGTTGTTGGAAAATGTGCTTGTGAGAGTTAATGACTTTATTTATCCAGCAGATTTTTATATGGTAAAAATTAATCATACTAGTGATAAGAGAACATAAGGGGTATTGTTGGGTCGCCTATTCTTGAAAATGGCAAACACCATTATTAATGTTGGGAATGGAACTATTTCTCTTGATTATTTTGGTGATAAGTACACACTCAACATTTATAAACCCATGCAGAAATCTATAGATGTTGAGAATGTGAATGCAATTAATCATACTGACCATTTTGTTCAACATTCTCTTGAGACTAAAGTTTTGTAGGATAAGATGGGAATTCAAATTCCCACAAGTCTAGAAGATGTAAATGTTCACGTCTCAAGCAATAAGGAAATCCTCAAATTGTTGTGTTTAGTGTACTCTCATAAAGTGGGGCCCAGAACTGAAATAAATCAAGGAATGCCCAACTCGACCCAGTTCGAAGCAGATGTTCGAAAAAATTCCAAAGTGCGTACCGGGTCCGGTTTGCCCAAACGGGACACGTCCGCCAGACTAGCCATATCATATGTGAAAACCTCAAATTTGGAGTTGAAGGCATTACCATCCGATCTGAAGCATGTTTATCAAGGAGATGATAATACTCTTCCATTGAGTATGAAGTCGCTCAAGTGTGAGGAAGAAAGAAAGTTCCAACTCCAAGAATTGGGAGATCTGCGATTCGAAGGGTTTGATCAAGCTATATGCAGTACAAGGAGCGCAGTAAGATGTGGCATGACAGAGATTTGAAGACTAAGAAATTTGTGGTTGGGTAAAAAGTTCTTATTCTTGAGTCCAACTTTCAATATATGTCATGGAAATTCAGGTCTAAATGGACTAAACCATTCGAAGTGGCTTGTGTTTAGCATGATGGGATTGTAGAGATTATAAGCATGGATGCAAAAAGGGCATTCCTCGTCGATAGTCATCGCCTTACGCTGTACTATGACGCTTCTCAAGTGTCATTAATGGAAGAATTTCCACTGTGCCCAACAAATAATCATTAATGACATCTAGAAGTCTAGCCAAAGACTATAAACAAATGCGCTTATTGGGAGGCAACCCAATTTTCTTAGTTTTTTTTTCTTTTAAGTTTTTTTAAAAAAATTTCATTTTTAGGAATTTCAATTTCTCATCTGATCTTAGTTTTTGATCTACAGAGTTGAAGTACTTGAATTTTCACCATAGAAAATTCGCACCTTTGGAGAGCTGGGACTCGTAGGGTTCTGTTTGGCCAAACAGGAGGTCTGTGACAGACGCTGATCCTGATTCAACAATCTCTTCTTGTTGGGAATTTCTCCACACCCACCACTATTAGTTTCCTCTTTCCCTTTTATTTTATTTATCATGATGTTTGACTATGTGTGAGACTTTTTTCCATTAGAGCTTTGCATTATTTGCCCGATGGAAAACAAAGTTTAAGTGTGAGAAGGTTTCTTTTGTGTTTTGTTTTGTATTTTTGGAAAAAAAATTAATTTCAGTTTTTTGAGTCAAACATGTGTTTTTGTGTTGTTTTGAGTCAATAACTTGGCATGAGAAAATTATAGTGGCTCTTGATAAAAGTACTCTGCCGATTGTAAACTTCATTGTAACAAACTTGGTAAATCTGATATGCCTTGAGGCTTTTGAATGCGATATTCTATGATTTGTGAATTTGATTGATATGATTTTTGGGATGACGAAAAAGGATGAGTTTAATTAAACATTTTAGCCTGCTAAAGTGAGGTTTGAGCTAGAGTAGAACACTCTCTATATCAATCTTTGTTCTGAGAGATCACATTGTTATAATTGGAGTTGTTATGTGTGAAAGTGATGGAAGGCACTAGGATGAACCACGCGGCTTAAATTGCCTACCAATTACATTAACCCCTAGTGAAACACTTTGAAGATTTGACTATGTTCTTGATATGAGTTACTATATATTTAGCCAGAGCCTTGTATTATCCTTTCTCTTAGCCCTATTATACATGTTCTTGGAGTTGAAATTGATGAACTCGTCCATTGAGTTCTCATGAGTTGATGACATTATAGAGTATGTGTTCTGTTTTCCCAGACAGAACGGTTTCGTAAATTGAAGCCTGAATTTTATTATGAACAGTGACATTGTGGTTCTGTTTGGCCAAACTGGAGGGGCGACCGTATTAAAAAAAGAAAAAAGGAAAAAATTCTTATTGTTTGTTGTGTTGCAATTTTCCTTCACAAGTACTGATTTTGGACTATATTGGAGAAGAATGGTGCTGGAAAATTTTGAAAAAGAAAAAGGAAAGAAAAAAATTAAAAAAATAGCACCTACATTGATGTGATATTACTTGGCTTTCTTATAATAGCCATGAGATGAAGTTTGTTGGTGAATGTCTACTATACATGGATGATGGTTGAAGAAAAAGACATGCATAATATTTTGATCGATATTGCTTGAGCTTAGAACCCTTAGGATCTCACCAATCTGAATGGTCCCTAGCCTCATTACAACCTTTGAGAAAGATCTTCCTGATTTGCATATTGACTTCTGTTTATTATAACTTGTGAATTATTTTGAGCGATTGTCCTTAATATATAGTGAGTGATTGAGTGAACCGTGAGAAAATATTCATTACTTGTCCGATTTTGATTAAATTGATGATTGAATTTCATGATCTTGAACATTTTCATTTCAATTACTTTAAGGATTGATGCTTTCCAGGTGCATTAACGTGATCATTTACTCATTGGCAGGGGAAGATTTATCATTATAAGAGCAGAATCTAGAGTTTGTAAATGTTGAATTTTCGCTTGTCTCATTGTGTGATTTGAGTTTCTATCTTACTTTTTCTTTTTATAGGGTCAATTTAGATAGAGTCATACGAGGGAATGAGAACTTATGAACATTGTGGATTGTTGATTGATCTTATATTCTTTACTTCATACTTGAGGGCAAGTAGTAAACTGGTCACTCTGTGTACGATTTTCACATACAAACGGTGCGATCGGAGTCAAAGCTCTGTGCCCTCGTCTCTTTCATCCAACCGGCACTGCCAACATGGCGGAGCCACCGCCATCCAACCCTCCGTTATCTTATGTCCAAGCAGTCAATCAGGAACTCCGGGAAGCTCTTAATCTCTCGCCATCAAACCTACAAGATGCTCACAGCGCTCCCTTCACTCCAAAACAACGAATCGATCACCTGGGAGAACCTGGCCTCCATTTCACGGAGGAGGAATGCTTACGATTGGAAGCCCCCCTCAAATGGACTTTGATCGGGAAATTCTCGCGCAGCCGGCCACAGCTAGAGAAGCTCCGGAAAGATTTTCATACTGCTGGGTTCAAGGGTCAAAACAACATCACTTTGCTGGATAACAGACAGGTTTTGATATCATTTTCTCTTCCTGATGATTATTATCGTTGCTGGCTCCATAAAATTTGGAACTTCGGTTCTTATTCTCTCATAATCACAAAATGGATGCCTAATTTTAATCCCAACGCTGACTCCCCAATTGCCCCAATTTGGATTTCCCTCTATGGCCTGCCACATCAATTTTTCGATCATAATGAGCTTATGTCAATTGGTAACATCATTGGAACACCAATTAGGGTAGACAGAGCCTCTATTAATAGGACTAGACCTCATGTGGCAAGGATCTGTGTCGAATTAGATGTTACTAAACCTAGGGTGGAAAGAATCTGGCTAAGCTTTAGGGATATAGGCTTCTGGCAATACATTGAATATGAAAGTATGCCTTTTTATTGCTCTCATTGCCTCAAACTAGGACATCTAGATACAGCGTGCAGGTTTGACAAGAACTCATCCAAATTCACTCCATGGAAACCTCAAAGCACTTCAATTAAAGAAGGTAATAAGACCATTTCCATTGATGAACAGGGCAGACATAAAGGTAAAGGAAATGGTCTGCCTTTAACTGGCACTATGGGTCCAAAGTCACATTTTGTTTATAAGAGTAAAGTTGATAACAATATTAAGCAGACATTTCAGGACAATATTCCTTCTCATGGGGACTCACAGCAGGGCAAAAGTGCAAGTTCCGAAGACTCGGTCCTTAGACAAGGATCACAGGTTCCATCTAATACTCATGGCACTGCTAATAATCTTTTATGTCCTGAACAGAGTATTGTTGTTTCTGATATGGCCTTTAGGCAGGAGGATAATAATGAGGCAAATATGTTAAAACAGATTGAAATCACTAATACCTCATCTATATCTCCAAACTCAGTTATCACCAACCCAACTACTTGTCACAATATCCTCACTCTTGCTCCAAAGTTGTTGGCAAAAACTGCTATTAATGCACAGGAAATAGAGAAAGGTGATTCTACTTCTGATACTAAAGACTCTACCCATGATGATACCTAATTCATTAAAAACTCTGCTCATAACCTTGGCTATATTGAAATAAATGGAGGCCACTCCCCTCTTTTATCATCTAGTAAGAAATTTCCCAAACCTCTGGACTGGATTAATACTGAAACCTCCTTTAAGCAACAGGAAGGTATACTGAAACAAAGAAGGTTTAACTTAGATGAAATAAAAGCATCTCTTATTAAGGATCAGTTAAGATTAAATAGCATCCTCAAACCTAATCAACCTGAGGTAAAAAATAAACAGAGGAAGTACACGAAAAAAGACTATTCCTCAACACCTAAAACGGTTTTCACCCGTTCATCTTTGAATCTGTCCAAAACATACCCATGAATAGTGTAAATCTATGTGTATGGAATGTTCGAGGAATAGGAAACAAACCTACTCAAATCCGTTTAAGAGATATTAAAAGACGTAATTCAATCAAACTTTGTGTTCTAATAGAACCTTTACTGAATCCTGATCAAATCCAAAACATCTCTTCCTTGTTAGGTTTTAGTAACTCGTATGCAAATTCAATAAACAAAATCTGGTTAATGTGGGATGAGGACATCTCAGTAGACATATATAAAGTTGAAGAACAGATGGTTATTGTGAAAGTTACATCTCCAAACCTGTCCACTGTGTGTCAGCTTGGTTTTATATATGCTAAACACACAATTCATGAACGGAACAAATTGTGGCATGACTTAGCATCACTCAAAACAGAACCTCTGTGTTTAATTGGAGACTTTAATGTCATTAAAAAAAACGAGGAATATTTAGGGAACTCAACCCCAAATCAGAGCAGTATAAAGAATTTTAACACTTTTCTAAATGATCAAAATTTCTCTGAAATCCCTACGTCTGGCTCCTTGTTCACTTGGACTGGAATGAGAACCAAAGGTAGGGTTTGGAAAAGGCTTGATCGAGGGATATCAAACAATTTATGGTGGTCCAATTTCCCTAGCTCCAAAATTAAAACAATCTCTAGAGAAGGCTCTGATCATACCCCTTTAATCCTTTTTGTATCTAATACTTCCCCAAAGACTACTTCAAAACCATTCAAGTTTCAAGAATGTTGGGTGACACATCACACATTCATGAAGCTAGTGGAAGATGCTTGGAGTGTTCATACCAATCTTCGAGGGATGAAAAGACTAATTTTCAAACTTAAAAACCTAAAACAAATCCTTAAAATTTGGAACAAAGAGGTTTTTGGTAATGTTTTTGATGTTGTTCAAATCAGTGAGGACTTAGTTACTAATGCTGAAAAGGATTTACAACAGATGGAATCAAGTGTCACAATACAAGCCTTAAACCTGGCCAGAGCAAAACTGAAATTAGCTCTAAATAATCAGGAAATTTTTCTCAAACAGAAATCAAGACTAAAATGGTTGAAGGAATGGGATGTTAATTCAAAATTCTTTCATCAATCAATCTTAAGTAAACATAAAAGGCAATCAATTTCCCTAATCAGATCTAATGATGGAAATTGGTTAAATAATATAGAAGCAATTGAAGAAGAAGAAGCTGTTAGATTCTTCTCAAATCTTCTTACTGATGAACCATTGGACCCATCAGGAATTAATACAGCCTGGATTTTGGATAATATAACACATGTAGTAAACAATGAAATGAACTCAAATCTACTTAAAAAAATTAGTATGGATGAACTAACTAACATTGTTCATTCCATGGATAAACATTCAGCACCGGGACCTGATGGTTTCTCTGGATGCTTTTACCATACCTGTTGGGATATTATAAAATTTGATGTACTGTTGGCAGTGGAAGAATTCTTTGATGGTAAAGATATTCCCAAAGCCATTTCAGCAACTCAAATAATTCTAATACCCAAAAAAGATGTCTGTTCCTCCTTCAAAGATTACAGGCCTATAAGTTTATGTAATTTCTCAAACAAAATTTTCTCAAAAATACTCTCCACAAGACTTAAAACCTATCTGGATATTATAATAAGCCCAGAGCAGTCTGCATTTGTCTCTGGTAGAGAAATTACTGATAATGTTCTTCTCATGCAAGAATTCACTAACCATATACACTCAAAAACAAAAGGTTTTAATATGATTATAAAATTGGACATGATGAAGGCATTTAACAGAGTTTCTTGGGTTTTTTTTGGAAAAACTCCTTCTTAAGCAAGGTTTTTCCAACACCCTAGTTGAGCTTATTATGAGGAACATCAAATCTGCCTATTTCTCATTACTGATAAATGGAAAAACAGTTGGATTTTTCCCTGCTTCCAGGGGCTTAAAACTGGGTGACCCTTTATCCCCCCTACTTTTCATACTAATGGCTGAAGCATTTTCACAAAACCTAAATTTTCTATACCAATTCGGAAATATTCAGCCCTACAAACTTCCATGTGGGATGAAATCATCATCACATCTCTCCTATGCTGATGACACAGCAATTTTTTTAAAATACACCAAACAGGGTTTAAAAACGATTCTGAGCTTTCTGAAATCTTCTGAATTGGCTTCTGGTCAAAAAGTGAACTTTGAAAAATCCACTTCCTCATATCAAAACATACACCTAACATAATCATAACTTTGATTAAAAGAGAAACAAACATGCTGTTAGGAACCATCCCATTTAAATATCTGGGATATCCGATTTTCACTGGAAGGGTTAAAAATTCACTCTTCCAAAGCATGCTGCTTTCAATTCAAAATAAAATCAATCATTGGCATAATAAACTTCTATCTCCAACTGGTAGGGCAATACTAATTAGACATGTTCTTACCTCAATGCCAATTCATCTTATAACTAGGCCTACTCAACACATTATAAGCCTAATCCATAAAACTCTTGCTCGATTCTTCTGGAAGAATACTTCAGACAATCAACAGAAAAACAGAGTTTGGAAATCTTATCCCAAACTATGTTTTCCAACAGAGGAAAATGGACTAAATTTCAAAAATTTAAACACTGTAACAAAATCTTTCTCACTCAAAATGTGGTGGAAACTTCAAACTGGAAAATCTCTTTGGGCTAAAATCATGTGGTCTATGAGAGATACTCATAAAACATCCAGAAGTTGGAAAAGAATTAAGGAGGTTCAAGACATAGCTTTAAATAACACAACAGTCCTTCTTGGATCGGGTTCAGTTTCTTTTTGGAATTCAAACTGGACCTCTATGGGACCACTAACGGACTACTTAATTCATCCAACTGAATTTCCTTATCAAAACTTAACTGTGGCTGAATACATTCAAAATAAACCATATTTTTCTGGCCTGATCAAGAACTCACTACCTGATCACATTTATATGGAATATAAACTTTTTCCTGATTACGATGATATCCTCATATGGAAACCTTCTTGGACAGGAACCTTTACTGTTAAATCAGCTTATGACTTGATAAGAGAGAAGAAAATGAAGATACCATCCTATACTCATCTGTGGTCTAAACTCTTACCTAAAAAAATTAGTTTATTTAATTGGAAACTTTTAAATAGACTAATTGCCCTTCCAGATGTGCTAGAGGATTTCCAATTCCATCTACCTTCCAGATGTTGTTTCTGTTTTCAAGAATCTGAAACTATTCATCACTGTTTTAACTCCTGTGTCAAAGTCGACAAACTTTGGAAATTTGTGAACTCCACATTCAGCCTTATCAATAACCATTTCCAACTTTTGTGGGATAGAATCTACTTTTACTGGAATGTCTCTTCCTCTGCTGGCTCCTTGTTAAAGATCATTAGAATAGTTCCTTGTGTTGTACTCGGGTACCTGTGGTGTGCCAGATGTACCTACATCTTTGAAGGAACAATACCAGATATAATGCTCATTTTCAAACGGATTCTATATCATTTCAATGATACCTTTTTGGCATTCAATCTGGATTTCAAATGGGCTTTATCCCATATACCCATATTACAGAGGCAGAACTCTATAAAACACAGGCCAGTTAGAATCATAAAGTGGTTACTACCTTCCATATTCAAACTTAATACTGATGGCTTCTTTCTTAGCACTGGTGATGCTGGTATCGGATGCATAATCAGAGATCATGTTGGTCAGGTAACCATAGCTCTTTCAAAATCCATCTTGGCTGACTCTGTCTTGCAGGCCGAAACCTATGCTCTTTTGCATGGTATTCATCTTGTTATTGAACAAGGCATCAGGAATATTGACATTGAACTAGATTCCAAAGTCCTTTATGGAATGATACACAAACAACTCAAGATTCCATGGAAATTGCTACCACTGATGAGGGAGATATGGAACCTGCTACAAGAATTGGATTACTCGGTGCATCATATTTTCAGAGAAGCCAACGGAGCTGCCGACCTACTTGCAAAGATGGCGAGCCGCGACCAGGTAAATAACACTTATGATTCTGCAGGTTTGCCTAGCTTAGTGGCTGGACACGTAAAGCTTGATGCGAATGGAACTCCCCATGTTAGAGTAGAATAATTAGCTACATATGTACTTTTTCCACGGTTGACGCTGGTTGATCATTAGGTTATAATAGGATTCTTATATAGTTTTTCACAGATCATCAGCTGAATTCTCAGAGGTAAGGTATTAAGCCCCCCTCTTTTTCTGTATCTTTCATTTTAAATTAATAAACGGGTAGGGGTCTGCCAAACCCCCCACCATCACAGGTGGATTTATTAAAAAAAACTTGAGGGAAAGTATGATTCAAGTGTGAGGATATATGATGTGTGTTATATTGTGTTCATATTTTGTGGGATTATTTTGATTTTATTGAGATATAATTTGCACTTTAAGGTGCTTTTGGTGCAGAAATTCATGGATTGTGAAGAATTGAGAGGGAGCTATACATTGTACTCTTATTCCCTTAACCAACGGTTTTTTCCCCATTGGGTTTTCCAGGTTAAGGTTTTTAATGAGACGATAAGTTTCAATGGAAAATGTTCTTATTTTATAAGACATTTTTCCATGGATGAAGGAAGAGAAGCAAAAGTAAAATCGCTGAAGTTATGAGGTGAGAAATAATTACTGAAGAGATGTGAATGTAAAGAAAATAAAAATATTCACTTCCCATATTTATATGAATTGTATATTTTTTTTCATTTGAAATTCATTAATTTTAGGAATTAGTGAGTGCGTCTCTTGAAAGACGGTCTTTTCATAAGTTATGGAAAGACTAAGGTTTAAAGTATAAATTAGAAGAAATTAAGATAAAATTTTCGTGTTGCATGAACCGGGTTATAAATTTTATAACTACTACATGTTTCATACTAAAACTTTAATATTGCAACTAAGACCTTTTACCTTTTATTATTCTAATCAAACCCCGTCTTTCCATAAGTCTATGAAAAGACCGTCTTTCCCAAGAGTTTGTCGTTAGTTAATTAGATTTAGAATAGATTTTGATTTATTTTCGAAAGAAAGAGTCCGAATTGAGTTTGGATTAAGTTTTGTAACTCACGTATATATACGCGAAAGTCTTGCGGCAAAGGATATAGCAGACATTGCAATTGCAAATGATATATACCGAGTGCAGACATTGCAATTGTTACGCAAGGGTTTAGTTAGTTAAGGTATCAATCTTGGTTCCTGAATACTCCAGAGGCAATACATGCATATTGTTCCTTCATAATCAATGCGCAGCTATTGCTTTGGTGTTAACATTGTTCACGGTTTGGTTTAGTTTTCGTATTCATTATATTAGATTAATTATGTTTGTATTTTATTATATTATTTATTTGTTTAGTTCAATTATTATGAGTAGCTAATTTATATATTGGTATGGAATAATAAGGATTAGTTTATGAATCGTGAGCCTAATTGTTTTATAATTGATTCTTATGTGTTTTTTATTGTTCTTGGTTTAATTTAATCCTGATATTTTTTAATCTGGCCAACTTGAATATTATTGGGATAATGCTATCTAATTTCAACACTACGTAATCGTTGGAAAGGATTAGTAAGTAGCGAGTTCTTGTGAAAAACAGTTAACTAGCTAAGATTGTAATAGCAAGATTGGGAACAATTAAGTGCGCATTACTATGTGCATTTACTTTGGTAATTGTTGTATCAAGCTCTTTTCGTTCTTAATGTTATTTAGATGTGTATCTGGTTTATCGAATACTTTCCGGAGGCATCTTGGTAAGAGAAACGATTGGTTAACTATAATTGGTCAATTGTCGACGAGGTAAGAAAGAATTGAGAGGGTTTAGCAAATACTTGTCGTCCTATAACTGATAGATACATATGAATTGATTTATCTTTGTGCCGATGATCGATACTTAACTAATGTGAGTTATTCCGAACCGATTACCTTATTCATATATTTTATAGATTTTTATATCTGTTAGTTGCATTATTATTTCATATTTTATTTTAGTTGGTTGCATTATTAGTTAGATAAATCTAAAAATTAAGGCGTGATGGCTACACCAAAAGTGTTCTATATTAGTAGGTATTTTATTGTAGTTTTTGCTCCATTTCTCGTGGGATCGACTCTGCTTGCTATTGTAATAATTTCATCATTAGAGTTTGCAGATTATTTTAGTGAATGAAACGACGTTCACCAATACCTTCTCAAAGGGCCTTTCGATCTATTATTCCCATGTGATGTGAGGACAAATGGAATTCAAATAATCGTCCCTTCAAATAGGAAAGAAAAAATAAAATGAAGACAACCATCCCTCTTTATCTTATTTTGGGTCAAGTGAGGCTGTGCGGGAATATTAACAAAGGTGTTGATACATTGAAAATTCAACCTCCTCATTGAAAAGTTTAGAGGAGACCCATTTTGTATAACCATCTTCCTCGTGTATGTATCTGAAACATCCCTCTTTGAACCATGATAAATGAGCGGCACCCGGTTCTACAAAAGGGGAAGAGAAGTACAATAGCTAGCCATTCTGAACATGATGCAAATTAGAAAAGATATTCCACGTAAACAAGTTCATTTCAAGATTCCTGAAAACCATACAATAATTGATAAAACCAAAAACATTGATTAACGTCATTAAGACCATTTGCACCTCTCCAACATCCTCATTCATGGATCTTGGAGACTTGCTCTGCATAAGATTTGATCAAAGGATGGATAATCAGAAAAACTTCAAGCCATCAACTTTGCATGGCTAGTTCTAGCGAATAATTGACCAAAGAAAATACCCTTACTTATTATTGTAGCACCTGCACAATGTATTCTTAGAACAACTTACCTTTATACCCTCTATGTGGGTCAAATGTATGGACATATTTTTTCCATCATCTAGTCATTTAATTTCCGAAACAAGAAAGTAATTTATAAGCAAAAACACTCCAGTACTAGTAGTAGCATAAATCTAGAATATTAGTTGAGTAACCAATGCAGTTGCACATCTTTAAGAAATATTCGCCTCGCATGATAACTGCATCTCATTAATCATTAGCAAAAAAAAGGAAACAACAACCGAAAGCCAAACTTGCTTCTTGATTAGCCCAGTGGGTTTTTCACTCTTTAGTCCCACCCATTTTGAGTCATCTTCATTAACATTGTTAGTTGAACTACATCTTGATTTTAAATTCTCTGACTTATGATGTTGCATCTGTTAATTTATCTAACGATTGTAGTAACACAATCAAAAATCAGTGGCAACAACAATGAATCAATCCAAACATAAGATAAGTCTATAGAGATAAATGAATGTAACAGACCTTGGGCTGCAGATTGAGGTAGTTGTCTACAAGGTTTTCCAACACTCATAAGATAAGGCTCAATATCAACCAAATCTCATCAACCCAATTGTCCAAATCTCAATCATCAGATCCTTTCTATTTCTTCATTGCCGGAAAACTCAAATTGAAGGTCAAAACAAGCACAACAACAAGATCCCGAGATTCCTCACCATCCTGTTCTAGGTGCTCGGGAAGGCCAAGGATTTGTACGTCAAGAGCATGACAAGCTACACCACCAAGGTTGGCTACGATGTCGATTACGCCAGAACCACCTCTACCGGCTACTAGGACAGTGCCGCCATCCTGCCCAAGAGCTTTAGCATTAACATGTCACGCTCCGACGATAATGATCTCCGGGAGCTCATCAGGGCGGCATCCGTGTGGAGCATGGCAGAGAAGATGGACGTTAATCTCTTGATCTTGGACCTCTATCTGGGGATGCTTTTTTGGTTCTACGAAGAATCAGGCAAATTTTGTTATATTTGCATTAATTGCAAATTAGTCTCTTGCATGTCCATAAGCTTATTGACAAGCCGCCTGTCAGGAGACCTACTCTTTATTATTTATTTATTAATTTATATTCAAGGTCAAAGTTTATAAAGCTTGACTCTCAAAAAGTAAATAAATAATTTAGAGTTGGACGGAGGGAGTATTTTTTTACGGCTAAGAGAATGTGTTGGTAATTATTGTTACTATATTGGAGTATAATAATAAGAGTAGGTCTCCTGACAGGCGGCATGTCCATAAGCTTATGGACAGGCCACTTATTTCTTATCTTATATGCTGCATTTGTTAAATTACATACTCCTTCAGTCCCAGTGGAATCTGCACACTTTCTTTAAAGGGGTGTCCCAGCCAAATCTGCACTCCTTTTGTTTCTTTCCATATTTGGCAAAAAAATGGCATGTATTCCCCAAACTACCCCCAGCATATTTTAAGTTTTACCAAAAGACCAAAATTAGTTGTGCTAATTTGGGCTCAAATCCATTCATCTAAACCCAAGTGAAACTAAACTAATCCACCTAATTCACCAAGACCATTTTCAACTCTTTAATACTCCCAACCGTTTCCAATTCAAGAATAAGATCTGGTTTGATCTTATCTCTTCTCCACCGAAAGTAGTATCCAATTAATGCTTCTTATGATTGTAAAAAGCTTAACTCTCCTTTATTTCTTCCGCACTTTTCCACGCCTCATTCACTTCCTCTGTCTTCCTCTCACATGCTTCTCTCTATCTTCCTCTTCCTCCTGAAACCCTAGTTCATATTTTTGAGCATTTTTCCCCAGTTCCCGGTGCTATTTTCACCAGTTTTTGTTAGATCTGTTAACTATCATCCATCTTCCCCCTAGTGTCACTGAGATTTGGTGGGTTTTCAATGTCGTTTCAGATAAATTCCACTGGTCAATCATGTCGGAGGTGTTCGTTGTGCTACGTTTCCAATTCATACATTAAATCAGAGTTTATCCCCGAGACGGAGGCGGATGATGCCACCTCTGCCTGGAGGTTTGACGCAGCCCTCGAGGAAACGGTGGTCAACGACCACAGTGAAACCCTCTCCACTCTAGATCCAGGGGAATCTGGTTTTGTTGAGCCTCGGGTTTATGTTAAATCTCCCAATGGTGACTTGCATGGTGAAATAAATGTTGAAATGCATCACGGCAAGCACAGTTTGGTGTCTCCCAGCTGGGATATTGCCGCTGGTGAAGGTACGGGGCACGTGGCCGAGGCAACACGCTTCCCCTGGGACACAATTGTTCCAGAGGACCCAGAGGACACCATTTATGGTAGCAACGAGGTGCTTTATATGTTATATCCTTGGTTGAGGGAGGAGAGCGATGCCAGACGGCGCAAACCCTAGATCTGGTGGTGTTTCTTTAAATACTAGCCCGAAAAAAATAAGTCCCCAAGTTCATATTATTAGGGATAGTTTGTTTTTAGTCTCATTGGTGTGGAACGTTTAGTTTCCTCCATGAATGTAACTTTTGTGTTCCCTACTTGGGTATTCCGATAAATATACAGAAAACGGTTGGGAGTATTAAAAATTGAAAATGGAACATTAAGTCTTCAACTGAGGTGAAATCGTTCCTCTCATGCATTTAACTTTTAATGTGTAATGTGAGAGAACCACTGCTTGATGCAGTTTCTCGATGATATATTTGTGATATTACTGTCCACATTTTTTTACTGAATATAGTGTATAATGCATGCATATTTATGTGCGAGAATCCCTGATTGCTTCAGGTGTTTGAGGATATATGTGAAACTGTTCTCAGAACCTTTGTATTTGTGCATCTTGCCTGAATTTTGCTGATGTGTTGAAGCCTGAGTTTGTTGTAGCATCTTGTGCCTCTTCTGTGTATTTGAACATAACAGTAACTTTGAGAAGCGTCCCTGATTGTTGCCTGGCTATAACATTGAGCATCTTCCCTGAATTTTTCCTTGCTATATTAAGGTCATTTGCGGTAATAACTTAATATGGAAAAGAATAGAGAGTATGTGTTAAAAAAAGGTTAAATTTCATTAACAAAATGAACATTTAACCGGGGTTGGTCTCAGAACATCTCATTCACACCAAAAGTGGGATGTTCTTGGCTTGCAAAATATGTCATCACACCAACCCCCAAAATGTTTACAATTTTGCATCTAAGGTCTATAACCTAAGGCATGCATAAGTGGCAGCACGGTTTCATCTACTGCTCCCTTGCTGATTAGATACTCAATGTTGCCCCTTGCAACCTCCTCACTTACTTGTAGTGATCTTGGCAGAGTTCCTTCCCTGATGTGTTTGTCCTTGTTCATGTGAGGCATCTTGTAGTTGTTTGACCCACGTGCTTTCAATATTTCTATCATTGGCAGTTGATGTGTAAGAAAAACCTTGCTCAAAGTGACTGCATCTTCTCTTTCGTATACTGATTGCACTGCTGCCATTAACTCCTCGACACTAGATGATGTCTGTTCTTGTTACAAGCTTTGAATGGAGTTGAAAAATCCTAAGTCTAGGATGTTACAGTCGGGTGAGTTTGCTGGTTGGATGACTAAGTGTATGGTAAAACCATCTGATTCAGCAACTTCCCTGAAATCTGGATCATGATTGAATATGTGTGGCTTTGCATTGTCTTGTCGAATATGTATGAATTTTCCCAATATGTGAGATGGCCAACTTGCCTTGCTTGCGGGGATGACTTTTGTGATTAGCTTCTCTCTTGTGATTTTTGGTACTGGAGCCTTTTCCATTGTCCCTGCTGGCCCGTTCTTGCTATTTTTTATTGCTACTTGATCTTGAACGAATGGAAATATGCCTAGTTTACCATTAAATAACAGCTCACCTTCTTCCCCCCATATTGGTCTGCTTACCGCACATATAAACATTAACTTTAGGATATGTGACTTGTGTTTAGTTGTGCGATACGGCTCCGGTTCATCCGGGGCCAGCAGGTACATAACTGTTTCTTAGCTTAAATAAAACCATTTCTCATCTAAGTGTATGACATGGTCCATTGATCTGAATCTTAGTTCGGGATCTAGCTTTTCTAAAACGAACCACATACGTGATACCTTATTGTATTCTATAAGAGCTGGTTTGATGCTGTTTGTGTGGCTTTTTATCACCTTGGATGCCACTGCCCGTTGACACTACTCTTCCCTATTCTTAGTGCTTTTTTTGTTCATCTAATAGTGCACCTCTTCAATGCAGGCAATGATTTCAATTCATCAAGGTTGATTTCCTTCTTGTTCTTCGGAGGGTGGCCTGTCATCCGATGACGCAAGTTTAGAGGTCTTCCTTGTGACTTTTGAGCTCGAGTAAGATCCCAGATGGTGCTCATTGTTCGTATAGAATAGTCGAACATTGCTTCCCATCCTTGTCATGCTCCAGCAAAAACTCGCCCAAATGATGCATCTCCTCGTTTGTAAGATTCTTCCGCATTGACCCTAAAAAAAACCCAATGAGGAATGGGAAGATGCAAAACACTGAGAGCAACCAGCACCCTCGGGTGACTAGGGACGACTCGATGAAGTGTAAAATCATACCTGAGGGTTTCCCAAAAACCCAAACTTTTTTTGGGTTTGGGGTTTGAAGCCGTGACTGGAGCCTTTTTTGGTGCCTTCCAGATTTTTTCCTTCCAGTTTTTTAACCCTTTTTGGTGCCTTTAATGTGTATGTATTTATAGAGTGGGGGTTCTTCTATTGGCTGTAAAATTTTTGTTCTGTAACAGTAAGTGTATAGTGCCCAGAATAATTTTTGGCGCCATTCCCAGCTTGCCAAAATAGCAGGAAATGGAGAATAAATAAAATGAGGGAAAATTTATCCCTCCTAATTTCCTTATATTTTTTCTATTGTATCAATTAAGCAGTAGTACATGGTGGGTGTGGTGGGTTGGGTGGGTTGGGTGGGTTGGGGGGGGGGGGGGGGGGTGTTAGGCTAGAGTGGGGCACAGGGGAAAAAATCCTCAGAGATTTCTCTCTATAGATTCTCTTGGGACGGAGGAGTGAGTACAAAATTTAAAATTTCAAAAAATATTTTTTTATATCATGTATTTTTATATTTTCACGTTCAAATATATATTATTACTTGTTTTAACTTATAAAATACAATTTTAAATTTTATAAAAAATTACAACATTTAAGGTAAATGCCCATGTGAACTGTCCATAAGTTTATGAAAATGCCGTCTTTCCTAAGACTTTCCCTAATAATAAATAATGTACTTAAATAGATTGAATGAAAATAAACTAAACTCAGTACAATTTAGCAAACATAGTATAAATTAAAGGCAAAGTCTTGGGAAAGACGGTCTTTCCATAGACTTATGGAAAGACGGTCTTTCCATAGACTTATGGAAAGACGGTCTTTCCATAGACTTATGGAAAGACAGGGTTTGATTAGAATATTAAAAGGTAAAAGGTGTTAGTTGCAATATTAAAATTTTAGTATGCAACATGTAGTAGTTATAAAATTTATAACCCGGTTCATGCAACCCAAAAATTTTATCTTAATTTTTTCTAATTTACACTTTAAACCTTGGTCTTTCCATAACTTATGGAAAAACCGTCTTTCAAGAGACGGACTCTAAATTAAATTTAACTGACAGCATTTAAGTTGGAAAAAAAAATGTGTCGCACAGTCGTGCACTATGTAATTTACACAAATGTACATCACATTCATAAGAATTCCTTCTTCGTTACTACTTTCTTCATTCCTCTATTATAGTGTTTATTTTATATTGACACTTTTTATTTATATCAAATTTAAAGTTATTACATCCACTCATTTTACTTTTTTTTCTTTTAATTCAATTTCATCCACTCATTTATCATCTCTTTAATTCTAGGGTATTACTATATCACGCCCTGTATTCTACTAGTTTACGCCCTAATACGTATATACACCTATAATACTAATATTAAATTTTCAAAATAAAACAAAAATAAAAAACAATAAAAATAACCACTGCCGCCGCCCTGCACTAGCGCCACCACCTTCTTCTCTTCTTCTTCGTCTTCTCTGGCAGTCTCGCCACCGCCACCACCATGCCTCCTTCTTCCTCAACTCCACCCACCGTCCTCATCTTCCCCAGCTCCTCCCGCCACCGTTCCTCGTCCCCAACAAAACCCTAGCCCCGCCGCCGTTCCTCTTTCTCCTTTGCCCAGTCAAGCAAAACCCTAGCCCCATCGTCCTCCTTCTCCCCCTTCCCCGTCGAGCGAAACCCTAGCCCCGCCGAGCTCCTTCTCCTTCGTCCCCGTTTAGCGAAACTCTAGCCCAGAGGAGAACGGCAGAGAAGCGGCGGTAGAGAAGCGGGAAGTGGCGGAGCACGGACCTGGTCAGACGGAGAACCGGGTCAGTGAATTGGGGCAGAGAACCGAATGAGGAGAGCAGGAGGAGGAGGAGGAGAAGGAGAGCAGGAGGAGAACGGGAGGAGGAGGAGAAGAAGAAAGAGAGAACGGGAGGAGGTGGTGGCGGCAGAGCCGCACGAAGAAGAAGGTGGCGCACGGAGGAGTCGGCGGCATGGCAGCAGGAGGTTTTATTAAATTAATAATAAATTTTATTTAATATTAATTAATTAAAATTATTTAAATTAAATTTAAAATATATATTATATATTAAATAATATAAATACATGACGTAATTAAGTAAAATACAAAGCGTGATATAGCAATTCACTTAATTCCAACACCAAAAGTGACGTAAGACTAACCATTCTCTTCCACCAACCAAGTACACCCTAAACAGTTTTCTGATTTACTACCAGCAATAATTCCTCACTGACCCAGTTCTGGCAGTCACTTTTTTCTCGTGATATTATTGTCAGATAGTTGTAGGGAACTTGTTGGCAGCAGTTCAAATTCTACTGGCGCCAAATTAAATTCCAACAAATTATCCTACCACATTTATACAAGAAAATTAATGCAAAATTGAAACTCCTTAGCTTCTATTCTCACAGAAATACAAAGGCTCTGCAGTTGGTTATTAAAAAACAAGATCTTAGAAGAATGTTCTGCTGTTCACAAGAACAATGGTTGATTTAAAGAACTTCCCCCCAGCATAAATCATCAGCCTTCGGCCATTTAGAAGGAACGGAGAGAGCTAGTGTAAAATGTATGGAATTCTCCAACTGAGCCTGTATACAGATTACGCATGCAGTCGCAATTTGTTGTACCTATCGACGGCCATGGAAACTGATTGTATAGTTACAGGCAATGATGGCCCCATCTGCAATAACAACAGAGCAAGAACAGCACAAGAGATTAGAGTATGAATAAGACAACTAAGTATTGTCTTGTCCCTGTAATAAGCTGCATCGCATCAGACCATTATGCCTGGTAGAGACAATATGGTTGCTTAAGTACGAACATTGCGTATATTTCTTTTTAGTCTCGTCGTTCCAGGTCTTTTGAGTTTTTCTCAAACCCTTTAATTCATAAATTCTCTGTTTTTTATGCGCCTTGCTGGGGGCATCTTAGAAGTCTCTACATGAAATAGACTTTTACCCTAAACCCTTTAATTCATAAATTCTCTGTTCTGTAGATGCCTTGCTAGAGTGAACTAATACTAAATGAAATATCAGCATAAACGAGCTAACCAATAGTTTTCAGATTGCGAATTCACACCCTACATTCTAGCACTTGATAAAAAAATCACAACGCCCACAATGTATCACCTGCCAACAAATTCCTTGGCTTATAATATTTCCATAATCTTATACTAGCATGATCAGTGAGCTCACCGTGCTGCAGATATGGAAAGAACTGATATAGCCAGCATACTTCGAAGCTGCATCAAAACAAAAAGATGCCATCAAGAAAGCAGTACCAAAGGATTCATATTCAAACTTCTCCCACAGAAACATATGTTAACAGGATAATCGATTACAGCTCAAACCACAAGTTTCAACACTGGTGTTCAATAACAGCACACAAAAGCACAATTTTGCATTTTCTGTTGGCAATCCTGACTGGGGAAAAAGAACTTGTAACACATCTTTACAGGAAATAATTCATCCATAATGAAAAAAGTAGCCATTGTTTCACACTCAAATACAAAACAATGGAGAGCAAAAAATACCATCAACAATACTTACTCTTCTTCAACCCAGCCGGTTTAGCATGCAATAGAGCATTGGCAAATGCACCTATATTTTCACGCAACGCCTCCTCTGCAAATGTCACCTGCATATAAAGTTTTTGTGAAACTGTACACATCAGGCTTTCTCCTGACTGTTTAATTTCAAATTCCCAAATTGATAAATCACAGTTCAAATTGAAATAAAACAATGAAGCAAGGCATGAGGAGTAAGAGAAACCAAACCTTTCCAAGTGGAACATGCACAATTGCAGATTTGTCTTTTTGGAATATAATATGATTAGTTATTGCTTCTCTAACTGCCTTGGACATATCATCAGTCAATGTGCCATGCTACATGTATCCATTAAATCATGTTAAGAACCATGAGTATTTACATAAAGTTGTGACATCCCATAACATAACTCTTAAACTAACCTCCGGATTCGGCATCATTCCACGCTTAAGATATCTACCAATCTGTGATAAGAGAACATGTGTTATAACACTATGCTTTCAGCAACAGTAAAACCCACAAGATGCAGAAATTTCCAAAACCTTCTTCACATGAACCATCATCTCATGGGTTGCAAAACATTTATCATACTTAAATTTCACCTCACCTGCACATAAACAAATTAATAGAGTCAAGCAGTATTATTGTACTTTTTTTATCTCAATCCTCAATACTGAAATGGATGGAAGTGAAGAGAACATATTTGTCAAAGCTATACATATAAAATTCTCAATGCCCCTAAGCAGGAATATATACCCGTTCATGTAAACACAAAAAACCAAGAGCATCTTGGTTAAGGAGCATGGATATGAGTCTATGAGTTTAATATTATCTACATATGCTTGGTTTATAAATATGGGTTTAGTATTAGTTTATTGATTCCTAATTAAATGCCACTCATCATTCCATCTCAATTTGGTGAGTTTCATCAAATGGGAATCAAACTCTTTTTTTCTCCTTCCCTTATCTTTTTTTTTTTTTGGTCTTCACAACATCCTTTTTTTTTTCTCCTAACGATATTAACCTACCACACCAAATCATGTGACCTTCCTGTTTCCTATCTTCACTAACCAAGAAACCTCAAAAAGACTAAGTCGGTCAAATCATTTAGGATTGTTCATGGCCATCATCATGGTGTTCTAATTTGGACATTATTCTCATAGGAGTTTTTTTCTGCCAGCCAGAATTATTTCTTGCTTTAGCCCAGGACTGTTTGTTCCCATTTCTTTCTTGTTTGCTCTGGCAGCATAGCTACATTTTGGTTCAGAATTCTGTTCAGATTCCTATAAGAAATCCTTACTCAATGCTCTGCCCAGTATCCTAATAAGATTAACATCAAATTTCAGCATCCCAAATTTAACAGTTTCAAATATTGTTGGTGTGGATTTCTTGTTAGAAGCAGAGGTAAATTTTAAGAACTTTTAGAAACAGTAGAATTTTTTATACCCCTATATAATAAAGAGGACAGAAATTTTTAAGGGCAAAAATGGAATCTTGAATCCCATGCCCAAGACATATTGAACCAAGCATCTTAAATATCTCCATGCCCAAGACATATTCCAAGATCCTATCAACATTCTCATTACCGTTCAATAATTTGAACCAAGCAAGCCTAATTTATTAAACTATTTAGAGCTGAAAAAATAATTCACATTTTGTCCTTAGTGTTTGTTTGCCATCCATGTTGGACTCATTTTCTTGTAACCATGATTATCTAAAGTCTAGTCACCATGATAGAGCATCCAAAGGTCTTCTAGCCCAAACTCTAAACGATTACCAGCACGTTCATCCTATGCTATCATCTAATGAGGATAGTTCCTTCCTACTTTGTTTCTAATGCATTCATTGATTACAGTGTTTTACAAAGACTATACCCATGCATATAAATCTTAATATTTTCTGTTAACCACCCTTCTTTTTATCTTCATATTTAAATTAGCTGCTCAGCAGTGACCCATCAAATATCAATTATCTTACAGCTATTTTGTAAAAGCTTCTTTATAGCAATACTTTACAATCATAATAATGAACATAGATAATAAATGAATAAATACTTCATGTGAACAGAAGATGAAAGAAAAACTGATTCCTGATATACTGATGCTTTTATAACTAATGGGTTGAGTAAAATGTCCTTTAGAAAGAAGAAAGCTATGCTTAATTGTTAAAATTCTCAAAGAAGAAAACATTCATCATCCACTCTCATCAAGTGTTATTTTGAAGGTAGATAGCATGTTTTCTATGAGGTCATCCTGCTTGCTAGAGTAACATAATTCTCAAAAAAGAGAATTATGTTACTCTAGCAAGCAGGATGACCTCATAGAAAACATGCTATCTACCTTCAAAATAACACTTGATGAGAGTGGATGATGAATGCATTAATTTATCTTCCAGACAAGTAAATCGGTATTAGTGAAATTTGAAGCTGAAATTTCAGCAGTTCATTGGATAGATATGGTCTGACCTCATTTCCAAAAACAAGGCTCAACGCCTCAACACTTAAGCACAAATGGAACCCTCAATAACTCAAAAGTTCTAACCAAGTAACCATATCAAATTAGTGATCATGACTTAATGAGTTTGTTAGTGTCAATTGAAAACACAAAAGGCGTTGTGCAGGTCAGTACTCAACATATGAAAAATGCAGTACAAGTACCCAAACAAAAGAGTCCAAAATGACAGCAATAGTGCCTTACCACTCTTTATAATGTCCACGAGTTCCTTCCCACCAACACAAGCAGCCCCTGCTTCTCGAGCCTCCTCTGCAGCATCTCCTTCAGCAAAGACAGCAATTTGATATTTCTGCGATAGAGACCACTCATCAATATAAGATATATCTTTCAAACTGCATTATCAAGTTCACAAACATCAAGTACTAACATTACCTTTCCACAACCATGTGGAAGCAAGACGGAACCACTAAGATTCTGTACACCAACAAAAAAATTTTAAAATTATCAGTTACATGATCACAAATATAACATATTAAAGAGCCTCTATTTCAATATGTTGGTTCTGCTTTATAGATCATATCTTGCCATTTTGATTGCCATGGGACCAGGTAAATCCTTAACCCTTCCCCCTCTTACGAGATTTTGACAGCCAGAGTTTATTTCACTGCTACAGCCAGAAATGATTTACATGCCTCAAGATTGTAGGTAAATATGATACACTACAGTCCCTCATTCTGTTATGGTTGCTATGTGTTCTTAACTGTTGCCATCTGGGTTTTAAAAAGTGCAAAGTGCAGCGAAGCACTCTCGGTAAAATTTACCGCAGCGAGAAGCGCTGAGCGCAAGCGCTCGCTTTTTGGAAAAATGCGCTCGCAAATCATGTACTAGGATTATTTCAATAAAGACACAACATAGAACTTGAAATAATAACATAATATCATAAAAGACAAATAAAACATTTAACACAATACCAAATTCAAAGTTTTAAGGGTGGTAAGAAGTACTAAACGACTAAGATCGAAGATTTTTAAAGTTATTATGAAATCATTGACTCTAGTCTCTAGTCACCGGAAAAATCATCATCATCTACACCAAAAGTAACACTATGAACCTCATCTCCATCCCTAAACTCCATGTCATCTTCCATATCATTTCCCATGTCTCCCTCGATCTCATCCTCATCCTCATCACAATGTTAATTCTTCAAGGCATTGAACTAGAAGAGGGCTTAAGAAGACTCTTCCCTTTGTCCTTTCTCATGGTTCTAGCTCTTGTAAGTTGTAACATAGCTAGGCTCACCTGCCCCCCGAGGCTTTAGAAACAACATCCCATGTCAAATCATGATCATGATCGCGAACACAGCCGCTTTCGTGAAGATGAGCTATTCTGACCGATCATTTCTCTTTTTTTTGTTTAATTTCCTAAGTTAAACTAACCCTAATACTATTCTAATTCAGCCCAAACTCTTTTCAGCCCAAACCCCTTCCATTTAAAAAAGAGAAAACCAAAAAAAAGCCCTGTTCAGTAAAAAGACAGAAAGCGCGCTTTTTTCAGCGCTTCGCGCTTCAACAAAAGAGCTAAAAAGCGCTCGGAAGCGCGCGCTTCCAGTTTGTATCAGCGCTTCTCGATACAAAGCGCTTCAGACCTAGCGCTTTTTAGAGCTTTAAGCACGCTTTTTAAAACCCAGGTTGCCATGATGCAATAACTCAGCATATGGGTATTAGCTAAAAACAATTCTCCAATTCGCAAAGATTAACAATGGGCAAATGTTCTTTTATCTACAAAGTTGTGCAGAATTGGGAATTAAAACATGTCTCATTATGTCATTAGGTAGAGAGATGAATTAAAACCAAGCATAACTATAAGAGTATGTATAAGAATTGATGAGTAAGAACAAGTTAGTAAGAGAGATTGAAACCGCACAGCTAAAGTCTAATTGAGGGTCCTAATCAATTTCAATCACACCCAAATCAGCTGTGTAAACTGAAATTTACCTAGTATAACATATTGGCAGTTTGAATTTTAGAATATCCGTCATATGCAGGATGACGTTTACCACCTTAAAGCTTCCTCAAGGCTGGTGTACTATACACTATCCATCACAAGGTTCTAAAGAATTTGTCACTCTCACACAAATATATTAGCCATAACATATTAGTAGTTTGAATTTTTTTTAGAATCCGACATATACATGATGACATCAACCGCCTCCAAAATTTCCTCACGTCTGGTGTTTTACATATCAACCTTCACAAAGATCTAAACAATTTGTCACTCTGACTCAAATGCTGGCATAAGGCTAACATTAGTTGATAAGTGCTTAAATAGGATTGACAATTAACCCATTCAGATCTTAACGATCAGGATAGAAAGATAAAAGGAAATAATATCACGCACCAAATGACTCTTCCGAAGATCTGGCGTCAATTTCACATGAGCTTCAACAGTCTCCTCAAAATTACACTTCGCATTAGCCTGTAAAATGGCTAGAAAGACATGAAGCAAACTACAATAACTTATAATCAGAACACATAACTTGAAGCAGTGAAATGATACTTAAGCCTACAAATGAGTTGCAGGCACTGCTATTAACTATGATCACATTCACCATACTTAATAACCTTCATATCGACCCTATGAATAAAACACACACACATGCATTTCTACCCAGGAAAAGTTAAACAAAATCCGACCTTTACTAGCCGGAGAGCTTCCTTGAGATCATAGACAATCTTTTCTTTCCTGTTCGACTGATCCACCCTAATCAAAGATGGGAACGGAACTTTTTCTCCCTCATTGAAAGCTCTCCTCATCATATTCCGGTTCTCAGCTTCAATTCTCATTCTTTCCCTCTCCAAATCATCCACCACATTCATCCCATCATCACCCTTGCCTTCCTCAGCCGCCACGTGGTCTTCCGGCAATGGGGCAACACGCGGCGAGTAAGAAACCGGAGTGATAGTAGGACCATCTTTCACATACCGGAAATCCTCCCGGGTCCATGCCCGGGGATTTTCGGGTCGAACATCAGGCGGTGGTTGGAAAGTTGGACCTTGAGCTTGGGATTCGGAAGGTGATGGACGGCTCTTGGGTTTCTTCACTTCGTAGGAAACGGGTTTGATCTGAGTGGGATGGTTTGCATCCGGAGCCGGCGGCGTGGTCTCCGGTGGAGATGAACAAAAGGGTCGGAGGTAGAGGCCGAAGGAAAGGCCGGGTCTAGTCGTTATCGTGGAGCAGCAATGGGCTCGATTCAGGAGGCGTTTGAAAGTTGACATTGTTCGACCTCCAAATGAGAAGCAGAGAAGAGTGACTTGGGGGGTTTAAGGAGGAGATTCAAGATAGTTCGGTTCCAGGGCAAGGGTTTTGGTTTCAAGTACAGTTTTACCCCGTTCTCTTTACTTTTTCTTTTGTTTCAAAATCCACGCGTGACATTATATTTTGGTCAAAAGTGTTAGTATAATCAAGTAAAGTTTGAAAGTGCGATTATAATCATGTCTTTTACATCAGAAGTACCGATTTAACCTCTTGACACTATTCCAGCATTGACTTGGCATTTTCCGACATTAACCATGACTAAAAAGACTAAAATTACCATAGTCTTAAAACTAAAAATGTAAAGACATAACTACCCATAGGGTTCTTCTTCTTCATCTTCTAACCCCATCCAGCACCACCTCTTCCCTCCGGATCTTCGTCGCATCGCCGCACCGCCGCTGCATCGACGGTGCGCCCGCTCTATTGATCCTACCATGAGGGCCTTTAATCGTAATAGAAGATTCACCCATCTCTACAATACCACACAATGGAAATTAGAAGCAAATTCATGGGTAGCATTAACAATGAAGAAGAAATCATAACTACTTACGATCATCCGCGTCGTCAGCGATTCTCTTGACTTAAATGGCGGAGAAAGAACCCATGAATGACGCAGGAGAATAGAAGATTGCCATCTCTATTGTACTTGAGGAATCTCGTGCCCCTTCATCAGAATCGGTCTCATTCCTAGTGCTCTTCAATTCCTAACACCAAAACTTGGGAGCTCAGTTTCTTTTTTATCCCAAACACCAAAACTCATAGTTCAATTTCTGGAATCTCAAGAATGATGGTCGACAGTTAAACCCTAGCTCTGCTTTGGGGATTAAACAAAAGGCTCAGAAACCTAACCACCGGCCGCTGAAACCCTAGCCATCGGCCCGTCGCTAAAACCCTAGCCACGGTCATCGCTGCTGAAAGCAAGCCCACCCCACCAAACCTTAGCCACCGCCGCCTGAACCTAGGCCACTCAGTAAAATCCACGGTCACCCACAGACCAACGCCCGAAGAAGAGAAGCAAACAAAAAGAAGAAGAATAAGCAACGACGGCAAGGTGGGGGCGATGTGCGAGAAGAAGCTAGCGAAGAAGAAGAAGAAGACGCAATTGCAGCGAGAAGAAGAAGGAGCAATGACCCAAGAAGAAGACCCAAGAAAAAATGAGAAGAAAGAGAAAGAAAAAGGGTATAACTGTTTTTTCCATTTTCCTAAATTTTTTAAAGCTGGGGTATTGTAGTCAATTTGTAAAATTTCGGCCAAATTAAGGTTTTCACGGTTAGATTGGCACTTTTGAGCAATTAATAGGGTTATAATCGTACTTTTGAACTTTACAGGGTTATACTGGCACTTTTGACGAAAACATATGGTCATATGGGCACTTAACTTAAATTATTAAAATATGAAGAAAGTCTTCTATTAGACCGACTAATGGTTAGACCAATAATAAAAAAATTCGTTGTAATAAATTTTAGGGATAAATTATAACTATTTGTATACTGCAAAACACTTTTAAAAAATTTCAAAGTTGACAAAGTCTTGTATAAGACGGTCTCACAGCGAGACAAGAGATTAAATTGTAAAGAATTCAGCATAGGTTTTCAAGTTTCAAAACCTCAATGGATGGGTGTGTCATTTTGTTGGTTTACATTCAATTTCAGCTATAAATAATAAACTTTTCACCTTGCTCTCTCACTTTCCCCTCACAAAATTCTATCGCCTCTCTGCATCTTCTCTCGCCATTTTCTATGGGCTCCAAATCTCAATCGCACACATGCTCCTTTCCTTCCAATTAACAGCACATCCTCTCCATTTTTCTTCCTCCTTTCTTGCGCACAGTGGTTCGTAGAGGTCTTTGGAATTGTCCGGCAAATTTTCCATTTTTAGCTTCGGTTTCCTGCGATCTAACACAATACAACCTTTGTTTGTATTTATCTTCAAAGGTTATGTTTTCGCTCTGTTTTTTGTGCATATTTTGTTGTTTTTTCAATTTTGTTTAATTTTTTGGTACATGTTATTTTCTAGGTTTTGTGTAGGTTATACTGAGTATTATTGTGCTTATTCTGTGTTATTTGTTTATTATGTAGCTGAATCGTGCCTTATTGTAAGTTTTAGGGTTTATGTTGTTCACTATGTTAATATTTGGGGATTTCTCAGTTTTTTTTGTGTTTGGTGAATTGTATTTACGTATTTGTGCTAATTTTTGTGTTGTTTCTTAGATGTTTAAGAAGACCTGCCTCACTGTTGCAACAATAAAGAAGAATGGAGGATTGGTAAGTTTTATTATTTTCAGTAGTGATGTTTTAGATATTGTTATTGATGTTTCTCGTTTTCTGTTTCATGTTTAGATTTTAAGTATTGTTACCTGTGTTGGTGTGATGTTTTAATTTCAGTGTTTGATGTTTTTGGTGTTTTCATGCTTAAATGTGCAATTGATGTGCAGTTTTGATTGTGTGTGATATCTTAGGGCTTTGATTCGATTTGTGCTAATTTTTGTGTTGTTGCTGTTATTTCTTAGTTTTCTAAGAAGACTTTCCACTGCTGTTGCAATCAAGAAGGAGGGAGAATTTGTAAGTTCAGCTGTGATGTTTTACGTACTGTTGTTGATGCTTCTGGTTTTTTGTTTGATGTTTCATGTTTAGGTTTTAAGTTTTGCTATTTGTGTTTGTGTGATGTTTTAATTTCAGCGCTTGATACTTGTGGTGTTTTCATGCTTAAGTGTGCAACTTGATTGTGTGTGATATCTTAGGATTTTTTTATGATTTGTGCTAGTTTTTGTGTTGTTGTTGCGGTTTCTTAGATGTCTAAGAAGACTTGCCCACTTATACTGCAATCAAGAAGAAAGGAGGATTTGTAAGTTTTCTTCTTTTTCAGCTGTGATGTTTTAAATATTGTTGTTGATGTTTTAAATATTATATTTGATGTTTCACTATGTAGTTGTCAGTTATGTTATGTGTGCTATTGTGATGTTTTAAGTTCAGATATTGATGTTTTTATTACTGTATGTGATGTTTTATGTTTTTTTCACATGAACACTTTCCAAGGCAGAGCTCTACGATGCCATCGATGAGATAATAACAAAATATGCTATGAGAAATCATGCTCTTCCCTTAAACAGAGGATCGGAGCCGGCCTTTGATCTAGGCGTTGGTGGAGTAGAATAGCCATCCTCTTCAAAACTAGCAGGAGAGAAGAAAAGTTTGTGAATAAGCGAGCAGCAAAGGGAAATAAGTTGGGGGTGGGGGAATAGAATTTGATTGTTTGGGTTGTATTGTTTGAGAATGGTGTTTTTAAAATGAGACAAGTGCAAATATAACCCTATGTAATTGAAGAAAGTGCAGATATAACCCTGCGATGTTCGAAAGTGCAAATATAACCCTATCTATTCAGATTATGTGCAAATATAACATTTTTAGCCGGTTTGTGGCCGGAATGAAGTGAAATGATGGATTTGTCCCTGACGAATTCTTTAAAAAAATGGGAAATAACACCTTTTTTCTCTTTCCTTTTCTCTTTCTTCCGCTCCATTCTCTTTTCTCTTTTCTTCCTTTCTTTTCTCTTTCCTTTTCTCTTTTCTCTTTCCTTTTCTCTTTGGTGCAGATATAACTCCTCCATTCCGATCTGCAGATGGTGGTGGCGGAGAGCTCGCGGCTAGGGATTCACCAGTGGTGTTGTGGATTTGGGGCTTGGCGATGGTGGAGATGGGGATAGGGCAGAGGAGGATGCGGCGATGGCGAGGAGTTTGGGATTGGTGGGGAGAAGTTTGGGGCTGTGTTGAGGAGGTGGTGCTATAGTGGGGTGGCGCTATAGTGGGGTGGCGCTAGGGTTCGGGGCAGGTGGTGGGGCGAGGTGGCGCTAGGGTTCAGAGTGGGGGAGGTGGTGGGGCGAGGTGGCGCTAGGGTTCGGAGAAGGGCAGGTGGTGGCGCGAAGTGGCACTAGGGTTCGGAGCGGGGCAGGTGGTGGCGCGAGGTGGCGCTAGTGTTCAGAGCGGGTCAGGTGGTGGCGCGAGGTGGCGCTAGGGTTCGGAACGGGACAGGTGGTGGCGCGAAGTGGTGCTAGGCAGGGCTAGGGCAGAGGTAGGGCTAGGGCAGGTGGTGGCGCCACCACCATCTCATCCACATCCCGCTACGAGCTCCACTGTCCTCATCCCGCTGCTCCGCCGCTAGCTCCATCTTCATCCTGCCGCGAGCTCCACCATTCTCATCCCGCCGCGAGCTCCATCCTCATCCATTCTTGTGGTCAATTTGGTGGAGGCAGGGCTGGGGCAGAGGCAGGGCTGGGGCTGGGGCAGAGGCAGGGCTAGGGCAGAGGAGTTCGTGGTGGAGGCAGGGCTAGGGCAGAGGAGGAGGCGGGGCTAGGGTGGGGTCTCAATTTTCTGGAAGTGGTGGACGATAGTTGCGGAGGAAATCTGGAGCCGCTGCAAATTTCTCTGGTTTGGAACACAACATTTCTCTGGTTTGGACGATGAGCATTTCTCTGGTTTGGATGCAGCTGCTCAGGTTTGTTTAGATTATTTTCAAAATTGTTCTAGAAAATTTGTGGCAGAATTGTTCATCTGAAATAGTGGCAGAATTATTCTAGCTGTGGCACTATGGTGACTTGAAGTTGAGCTGCTTGTTTGGAGTAATGTGGTGATCAATTGGTGAACTACCGGTGGAAGGTGGTCTGGTGGTGGTGGTGGTGGTGGAGGAGGAGGAGTGGTGGGCAGGGGCATTTTTGTCTTTTAAGGGCAAGATGGAAATGGCCAGTTAATAGAAACTAAGGGCAATTTTGTCTTTTTAAGTTTGTATTAGGTTAGAAGGGCAATTTGGTCATTTTCGGTCGGTCAATGGCCGGAAATGACCAGTCAATGCCGGAATAATCACTTCAGGGTTATATTTGCACTTATGTGTAATAGATAGGGTTATATTTGAACTAAAAAATAACTCGGGGTTATATTTGCACTTTCCTCAACATATAGGGTTATATCTGCATATTACCCTTTTAAAATATTGACTTATTTGTTAGAGCTGAGGCATTTGGTTGTTGTTGATGTTTTAGGTTTATTTGGAGTTTTTTATGTTAGCGATATCAAAGGGCATCTGAACTCTTTTGTAATTAATGGTGCTTAATAGTTCGATAGTTATGACGATTGACATTTCACAGGCTGATGTAAAATTTAATTTAAAGGTTCCCACTTTTATATGCTAATTTTATATGTTTTTGTTGTGTCAATGATGATTCATTGAATTCAATCGATTTTGAGTCACCAGTGTTTGATTTTTTATGTCTTGTTCATCCGTAATATATATAAAGTGATACATATCATCTAACATTTTTAAATTATCATGTAAAAAAACAATAATATCAGTGGATAGAAGTAGAACGTCAAAGAAGTTATTTCAAATGCAACAATAATGGAATTCATATTTTCAACACTAGTTTGAGATATTTTATTTTTGATTGATGTGTTAGCTTTTGTGCATGTCATTTTACAAATTTATATTGATGTTTCTTATTATTAAATATTAGGTTTTTATTTGATGTATTGTTGGTGTTTTAATAGTGTGAACTGTTCTTTTAAATTTTAATATTGGTGTTTAACTATTTTAATTTGATGAATAATTATTTAAATATGAAGTTTTATGAATTAGTTTTATTTAATGTTTGACTATTTAAATTTTAACATGTATTTTTAGAATTTTTATGTGATGTTTAACTATTTTTTATTTGATGTTTAATAAATTAATTTTTATATGTTATAATCTGACTTTAAAGACTTTTTTTATCAGTGAAATCACCAATATACAAGTTAGGATGACAAAATTTCTAAACATCTATATTACAACAACATGATCATTCCCCATTATGAAAATATCAGGGGACGATTATGGAAAACCAAATAATCACACATCTACTAAACTATCGATCACAACCCCTACTCTAATCAACTATGAATACATATACAAAGTGACTTTCATCTATCAATCTTGATTGCTAATCCACCAGTGAAACACACTAAAATCGAATGCATCAGCAAACACTTAGCAAAGTGAAACACACTAAACACGTCTATGAGCTAATGTCAAAATCGAATGCATCAGAAAACTGATGTCAATTACACGAGGCTTCACTTTCTGATGCATCATAAGCTTAAGCAAACTACGTCAAAACCGAATGCATCAGAAAATGGTTTAAGAAACTACACCCAGTAAGATTTCTAAGCTTACAAATATGACACTTGGGATTTAAAGAATGTCACAGACGTTTCAATGGATTGAACAAGGCATGAACAAGAAAATAAATCACATAACAACATGAACTCCGGGGTTAGATTGGAAAAGTTTCTTGGATTTCTCTGCTACTTCTCCAATGCTACAACCCCAACACGGTAGTGAAACTTAAAATTGTCGTCAAATACCACATTTTCCACTTGACATACAAACCTCCACTATAACCCTAATGATGTTGAACATCGCAACAACTTCTCCCCATCATTTTCAATTTGCAGTCGTAGAGGCCAATTCAAGGAGTAGCAGAACTTTCCCTGCCAGAAACCAAAATTCGACGACAGCAAGAATGACGTTGGTTCACCGGAGCAAAATTGAAGCGAAATCGGAGCTGCCAGAGGAGGCGTGACCAAGAACACACTATCGCAGCTGGAGAAGGAGGGAAGGAGAGAGGTGGAGGAAGTTTGGTTGAAAGGGGGGAGGTAGAGGAGGGAGACATCTGGGGAGACGGAAGAGGGAGGCTGGGGAGAGGGTTTCTATTTTTGTATTTGCATTTTCAGTCCCTAGACTAGCGTGATTTTTAAATTAAACCCTGAGCCAGAAATATTTCTAAATTTCCCCCCAAATTTGATTTTCCATATCCCTATTTTTATTCTAACCCCTGGTCTTACGGTAAGACGGTCTCGCAGGAGACGAACTCTTCTAAGTTATAGGAACCTCGTTGCAATAAATAAAAACAAACATCAAATCACTTCATTAGTTTCATCAGTTATAAAATGACCTCATCTAATGGTTAGTTGGTAAAAAACAATACTCTGTGTAAAATCTATAAGATTTTATATTTATTTTTTTGAGATAAAATGTGTGACTTTTTTTATAGGCAAAATGTTATAGAATATGGGTGTTAACCCATCTAAAAGTTGGATCCTTAGAGTTCTTGGCAAGTTGAGCAAAATTGTGAGCAACAACATTTTCGTATCTCTTTTCCAAGATAGTTCAGGATATCGATGATCGACAGCTGGACTAGCTATTACATCTATGATTAAGATTAAAGTCGGATAGATTTTCATTATGATTTTGGGCAGTATTTATGACATTTTGTGCATCTCCATGTATATGGTTGATTTGTATGCCCTTATTGCGAGATGTCAGTAGACATATTCTTAGTGCAATGACTTTTGCACGTTTCACCATGTGAACGAAGGGTATATATTAAGATTTTTCATAATCCAGTCTCCATTTGATGAACGAATAAACATCCTAAAAAAGTGCACCCTGAAAATACTGCAGCATAAAAAAAGAGTGTATTCCTATTTACCAGGGCGACAGAGAAGTGCTTGAGTTGTGTCACTCTTTGTCTGATGTAGTATTAGTGCCCTTCTTTTCCAATTCTGATATTATTGTTGTAGCATATATGACACAGTGTTATGAATGGAGCTCATGTTTATTCCCATCAAGAAGAGACTTCATGTGATGCTAGATTTGTTATAGCATTATATCTGTCATTTGTCATATCATTTTTGCTCCATTTTCGAGATCAGATCTTGATAGGTTCGGCTTTGACGTGGTTTAGTAGGCTCTACAAAACTGAGCCCATATTGTTTGGGATCCTAATTTGTTAGAACTTTTAATTATAGAGAAAATAAAATAATTTTTAATCGTCCAACTCTCGAGTCCCTACATTCCCATCTCTTTTAGCTACTCTCCAACCCTTTTGGCCCACCCTGACCCGAGTTCGTTAATACAGTCGCAGCAAGCACAATTTAATTAACCCGTGCTAAGGCACTAGTCCCGTGGGATGGTCAAAGATAAGATTTATATTATGCACCCATTTCTCGCTGCTAGGCTACCAAAGGTAGTAAGCGAAAAATGCTAGGTTTGTCCACAGAGATGCTAGGGTTCAAGTAAAAGTCAAAATACAGCCTCTTGTAAGTCGTCAATCCGCGCGAGTGAAATGAATAGCTACTAATGTAAACATGCAAACTTGGGGGGTTGGTATTTTCAACTAACAACTACAAGAATGAAATAAACAAACAAGTAAACTATTTATAATTGGCCCTTGGGACTAATTTAGCAACATGGTAGCTGTAATGCTTAAATCCTTGATTCATTCACATATAGACATACAAAAGACCTATCAGTGTGTTCACAAAACATGGTGTGGCCGATGCCATACACTTCCCCATCCATGTCACGGTGGGTGCGCTCGCAACCTTCCATCGATACCACCATCGTAATTAGGGGAGCACAACAAGGCCCAACCATTATTGTGGTTATGTTTCTCCCCCGTGCTATTATGTCCCGGGCTTCCACCATGAATGCACTAATTCCCAGTGGTCCTCTATACGCAAGACCTTAGTTTCATAGGCACCTTATATGTGATACTAGGGTTTTAACACAACACCTAGCTTGCTACTATCAACTATCTCTACTTGTAACCTATCAGAAAATGGTTAAGTAATTAGATAAGATTGGTGTGATGGTATATAGATTAAGGTTACCTCGAATCTCCTATGCAAACACTCATGCAGAATTGTTCCCCTCCACCCATTCAAACATTCAGGTTTCTCTTCCCAATAGGGCATCAATAAGTGCACCATACATGAACATAGCCTAAATTGTGTGCTTGTATTTGGTGTAGTGTTCATGCATTTGTCACATTCAAGAACAATCACAATAATATTATAAACATGAAGATAGATGGAATTTAAGGAATCTCATAAAGTATCAAAAACTACACACGTGCCAAATATGTCCCAAGCTTAGCTAACTACTCTAAAAAGTATAGATCCATGGAAAATATGGAATTAGATTCCATGGATCTAAGAAAATAAGAAGAAAAGAAAAAGATAGAAAGAGAAGAAGAATGAAGGAGAATAAGAACGCTTCTCTTCCTTCTCTCTAAACTAGAAAGAAAAACTAATCTACATTATGACTAGATCCATTCTACTTAGGTTTTAGTAGAAGAATAAGGCTCCTATATATAGTAGTAGGAGATTAAGCCTAAATATAGGCCCAAAATAGGCCAAACATAGCAAAACTCTAGACACCATTTTCCTCTAGCTATTGAACCTTTCTAAAAAAAACTACTCAAATTCATGAATCATGTTGAGCTGAATTATAATGCTTTGGATAGAGCTCAAAAAGACCAAGATTTCGATATATGGTAGAGGGGAATCAGATGTAAATTGAGAGATTTATGGCCAAAACGGTGAGCCGCCAAGGTTTCACGGACTTGCACGGATGTCATGGTCCGTGAAGCATGCAAGCACGGGGCTTGGGATTTGGCGTGGTTCGTGAACATTCATAGATGTGGGCCATGGGATCTAGCGTGGTCCATGAAGCAGGTCTCGTGCCACGGTCCGTGAAGATTGTCATGGATCGTAAAACAGTACACGGTTTTTGCTCAGAGTTTTCCCACTGTCCGTGAAGGTTTTCACGGACCGTGAGCATCCTTCGATCTTTGCTCAGAACTTTTGTCACAGCACGTGAAGGGTTTCATGGACCGGCTCCATACTTATCCAAATCTTCAATTCTTCATCTCCAAACTTCACGGCCCGGTGCTTTTTTCACGGCTCGACGCCTTGCCTCGTAAAGGTCTCATGCTGGTCTTCACGGAACCCCTGAATTCTTATGTACTGTGGGCCGTGAAGATTGTCACTAGCTGCTGGTGCTTAACCATGAGCGGTTCGTGAACTATCGTCGGTGCTTCGTAGACTAACTTTCGTTTGCTTGTTACGGGTGAACCGTTAGTCCGAATTGAGAGTTCTAGTAGTCAATTTTGTAGTACTCAAGAAGACAAATCCAATGGAACCAACCTTGAAGGCTAATTTTTCCTGGATCATTCTCGGACTAAGGAAACAATTCTCGGACCATGATTCACCGTTTTCTCCTTTGGCCGTCTTGAACTCCGAAGCCGCCTATCTTTGGCTTCAATCTCCTTCTACCACACATTGATGTTCATGTCCTTCATCTTCTACCATTCTAATGTGAATGACCTTCACCTCTTATACCGTCCTTGCAAACAACCTTTAATCTTCTACCGCTGTTGCGAACGGCTTTCACATAGAGTGTAACAAAAAAGTCCCCACGGGCGACCTACTAAAGATGATCACAAGGAAGATCAAGGAGCCCGTGGAGACAAGATATCCATTAGTACCAATTAAGTCTACAAAATGCGGGATTTAGACAAGAAAAACAAACATGGCTGTCTAAACCCTTGTCATGTAAACTCAACTAGTACTAGCAATCCACTAACCAAAAGTAACTAAAAAATTTGTCAAATGCAACGGTTAATGCGCACAAAATGAAGCAGATCACCTTTCCTTTCCATTTACAATTTCTAAAATAAATTTAACTTTGTAAATAAACTCTCTTAAAATACATGAGTTTTTCTCAAATCTTGACTCTGAAAAAATTAGAATGACATATATATGTATATATAGATATGTATGTATATATGTATGTATATATATGTATGTATATATATGTGTGTATATATATGTATATATATGTATAGATATATATATATATATATATATATATGTATAGATATATATATATATATGTATATATATGTATAGATATATCTATATGTATATATATATGTATATATATATATGTATAGATATATATTATTTATGGCATGCACCAGTTTTTATTAATATACTTTTGGTTCCAAAGGCATAATAACTCATTTTAAAAAATAAACATGATAACTCAAAATATACTCCTGCTGTTTTATTGTATTTTTTACACTTTTCATTTTTATTATTATTTTTATATTGGAACACTTTCTCTTTTTAGCAATATTATTTCAATTTCATCTACTCATTCTATTTTTTGTTTTCTAAATTCAATTCAATTCCATTCACTCATTTCATTGACCAGACATCCATATGCCTAAAATTATGGTGCCAAATATAGAGAAGAGAGTTGTTAAGGAATGTAGATATTACTTGTAATTGTAGTTAGATTATATTTCCTTTTCCTAGCTTCTATAGGTATTCTGTACCACTATATAATGTACCCTGGAATCATGAATACAAACACACATTATTACCCTTATTTTCTACATGGTATTAGAACCAAAAATCCTGAAACCCTAAGAAATTTACAATGCTTTCCTAAGCTGCCGCCGCCGTCACGTCCAGACGCGCATTTGTCACATGCGCCGTCGGTCTCCACCGCCGCTACTCACCGATCTCCATCTGCTTATCGACGCACCGAGTCTCCAGGTTTCTGTGATCATTCGACTACTCATTGTTGTCCATCCGTCCGCGTATCATCCTCAATTTGTCGACATCAATCCACGTGCCACTGCCGTGAAGCCCGCGCACCGCCACGTCGTCCTGGTCACTGATCTCTGTCTGTCGACCACCGCACCAAGTCTCCAGGTTTGCCGCGATCTTCGACAGTCTACTACCGTCCGTGTGTTTCCCTCAATGTGTCGACTCTGAACTCCACGAACCACCGTCATCTCAGCCACATGCGCCGCCGTCGTCTAAGCCACACGCGCCGCCGTCGTCTAAGCCACACGCGCCACCGTGCCTTGCCGATCCAATTTACTGTCACCAATTTGATTTGATCTACCGCTGCTACTTTGTTCTGATCTGCTTGAATTCCTACCTCTGAATTTAAATCTGTTACCCACCGATACCTTCAACCACCATTCACTAGCGTCGTTACCTCGCTGTCAAGATATGCGGTTGCGACCTCCGGCTCCCCTACCCAATATGATTTTGGCCCTTCTCTATCTGATGACAAATGGAGTACGATCCTTTATTTATTTAATCAATTACATTACCTCTCTAACCATGGGTCAGGTAAGTTTACTTTACCCTGGATTCTTGATTCTGGAGCCTCGTATCACATTAACAGTGACAAGGGTTCTCTTACTGATATTACTACTGCTATCAAGTCTGTGAATGTTATACTGCCTAATGGATCTGTGTCATCTGCTACACAATATGGTTCTATTTACTTTAGTGATGCCACCCTTACTCATGTGTTATACATACCTACTTTGCGATGCCATTTATTATTATGCTTTAGACTGTTGTCTACCTTAAAATGCCTAGCTTTGTTTATTGAAAATTATTACATTTTACAGAAAATCAGTAATAGGACTGTGATTGGCGTGGGTGAACAACAGGGGGGGGGGGTTTACCAGCCAAGCTTCATCTACTGGATACTCATGTTCATCCTCATATCCTGCCATCTATTCTGACTGTTGTGTCGGTCTCTTCATCTTATTTATGGCATCGGCATCTTGGGTATCCATCATCTACATTGTTGTTTTCTATTCCTACTCTTGTTCTTAGCACAAATAATACTTCTATTCCTTGCTCTGTGTGTTATAGAGAAAAATAGACTAGGCATAGCTTTCCTTTGAGTTCTTCAAATGCTAGCTCTTTGTTTGAATTAGTACATTGTAATGTTTGGGAACCTTATAGTTCTCCATCTTCTAGTGGTGCATTTTATTTTTTATCTATAGTTGATGATTATTCTCGAGCTGTTTGGGTTTATTTATCAGTGGCTAAGTCAGAGGTAGCTTCTAGATTAATAAAACTTTGTGCTTTGATCAAGACACAATTTGGGCGCACCATTTTCCATGTCTGAGCTGATAATGGTACATAATTTTTACCTCAAAGATCCTACTTTGCTGAATCTGGTATTATTTTTGACACATCTATGATTGATATACCACAGCATAACGCCCGTGTAAAGCGCAAGCATCATCATTTGTTGAATGTGGTTCGTGCTTTGTGTTTTCAAGCTAATCTGCCTATCGATTTTTGGGGAGAATGTGTTCTCACTGCTTCTTATCTGATTAACCGGACATTGACAAAGCAACTCAATGGTCGTACACCATTTGAGATGCTCTATAGACAAGCTCCAAATTACACACCTTTGAAGGTATTTGGATGCTTGCGCTTTGCTGCTTACATTCCCAGATTCTGAGACAATGCAACGAGAAGTCGACGATGTTTGTTTCTTGGTTATCCTGCCAGAAAGAAAGGCAATCACCCTTGTGACTTGGAATCCCACACTTTCTTCAACAGTCGGGATGCCAATTTTTTTAATATCAATTCCCATATACAATCACTCCGACACCGCCCTCAGTGAATCCCAACGGTGCCACCACCTCACCACCGGCACCACTGCCGCCTCCACCGTAGCCTTACCCGCTGGTTGCTGTCTTGCCTATATTGTCGGCCGCCAATCCACCCGCCTAGTCAGACTAGTCATCCAGCCTCGACCACTGGCCCACTACTTTACAGGCATAGTCAGACACCGTGCCGCCAGAGTTAACGCATCCGCACACACCTCACACATCACCGGCTCCCATCGATAACACACCTCATGCGTTGCTGTCTCTTGACCCACCTACTGAATCGCCACTTGATGAGGTATCTCCGGCACCGAACAGTGTCGTCCACTACAACTTGCATTGCCAGTTAGTCTGGTGCCGCCTTCTGCAGCCGAGCCACCCCCTCTCTGAAAGAGTACCCAAAATTGCCGACCTCTTCCTTACTTGGAAGAATATTACTCTGATCATGATTATATATGTGCTATTACTACTGAAGATCCCCCTACTGCTACGTTTACTCATGCACCTTCACTATCCTCAGGTGTTCTCTATCCTCTTAATGATTATGTAAATTGTGATAAATTTTCTATTATGCATACTAGATTTTTTAGGGCAATAACTTATAATGCATATCCCACTACCTATTCTTAGGTGACTAAGCATGTTCATTAACGAGATGCTATGACTGAAGGGCTTACCCCGCTTACACACAATCAGACTTGGACTATCACTTCTCTACCTTTGGACAAGACTGCAGTTGGTTGCAAATGGGTTTACCGTATGAAGCTCAAATCTTATGGAACCATTGAGCATCAAAGAAGTGCCTAGTAGTTCTCAGGAATTTCCAGGTTGAAGGGATTGACTATGCTGAGACATTTGCTCCAGGTTGCGAAGATGAGTTTAGTCTGTCTATTCTTGTGCATCAGATGGATGTGCATAATGCTTTCCTGCATGGTGATCTGCATGAAGAGGTTTTCACACGACCTCCGCCATGCTATCCTGCGCCCCTTGTATAGGTATTTCACCTTCAAAATTCTCTTTATGGTCTTCGCCAGGCTCCTCGCAATTGGTTTGCGAAACTAGCTCGGTCTTTACATGCATTTGGCTTTGTCTAGAGTAAAGCATATTACTCTCTATTTTCTTTTTCTCATGGTTCGGTATCTTTGCATGTACTAGTTTATGTGGATGACTTGGTTATTTCTGGTAGTTTTTCCTCGCTTATCTCTGAATTCAAGAAATATTTGACCTTTTATTTTCACATGAAAGTTCTTGGTTTGCTTAAGTATTTCTTGTGTATAGAGATTTCTAGAAGACCGAATGGGATGTTTCTTTCATAATGGAAATATGCCATGGACATTTTATCTGACACAAGTTTATCTGCTTCTAAACCGGCTGACTTTCCGATGGAGCAACAACACGATCTGGCGCATGTTGAAGATCCACTTTACCATGATCCTAAGCAATACCGACGTCTAGTTGGGCGCCTGATCTACCTCTCCATCACTCATCCTGAGCTAAGTTATTCGGTTCATACCCTTGCACAGTTTATGAAGTCTCATTGTGTTCCTTATTGGCAAGCTGTTGTTCGCGTTTTACACTACCTGAAGAGTCATCCTATCAAGGTTTATTTCTCTCTTCCCGTAGTAATTTGTAATTGACTGCTTACTATGATTTTAATTGGGCTGTATGCCCTATTACCTGGCTTTCTCATTCTGGATACTTTGTGATGATTGATGATTCTCCGATTTCTTGGAAGACTAAGAAGCAACCTACAGTCTCTTTTTCTTCAGCTGAAGGGGAGTATCATGTTATGGCTGTTACTTGTTGTAAATTATTATGGATTAAATCTTTACTTAAAGATTTGGGGGTTGCGCATACTTCTCCTATGCGTTTATTTTGTGACAATCAATCCGCTCTTCATATTGCGGCAAATCCAGTATTCCATGAACGTACGAAACATATCGAAGTAGATTGTCATTTTGTCCGGGATCTCGTGTGTAAAGTCAAGTGGTGTTCATTGAACATTTTAATTGGAAATTTGTGAACATATTTGGAAACGAAACACTTTCAATGTTGGAAAATGCGAAGGAGTCGCAATAGCTCCGATCAAAGTTTACAATAAAGGACACAAACTATTATGGTATTTGTGATTTATGGAAATCAGAATATTCTGCTATAAGATAGGCGTTGGAAGAAACATAGTTAGTTTATGGAAAATTCCTACAAATATGATATTGATATTATCGAATATATGAGAGATATTGTGATAAGGAAAATTCCTTTATTTATGGGATTTGGATATACTTCAAAAGCATATATGGAATAGGAATATTGTGGAGATAATCATGGAGAGTTCTGATCTGCTCATGGCTTTAAAAAGGAACACCATGGCTGCATTAATCTCACGAATTTAATAGAGAAAATCTGCACACAGATTTTCATTCTTCCGAGAGTACAAAGAGCCAGATCTATATGTTCCAACATACGTGACCTGCCGTTCAAAGTTCAGAATCATATGCCTTAATTCCTCGGGAAGAAGAGATCTAGCATCGATGAGTTTTGAGGTCAGAGAGAGTCTGATCAACATGGATCGGTAGCTAGGGGAGCTAGCAGAATTCACAAGTTTGATTAGTAAAGATAAGTATTTTGTATGGTGTACTTTGTACTGTATCGTTCTGATTAGTGGATTCATTCTGAACTGGGTCAGGCCCCGCAGATGTAGGTGGATTTCACTGAACTGCATAACCAAGTCTCGTGTCTTTAATGCTTTTCTTTATTACGAACTTGGTGAGATAGGTTATGTTGGAACATACTAGTAATAATTAAGAAAATTCGGTAAAACCAAATTTCATTTGGTATCAGAGTTTGGTCACTTATTTTTCCCTTGGTTGTATCAAGGAAAGTGTGATCCGGTTTTACCATGGTGACCAAAGAAGGAGCTTTGGTATCTTAGCCACCTCTACTGGAAGGCAACAACTACAATTATTGGAAGGCACACATGAGAGTTTTCATCAACTCCCTGGATAGACTTTCTTTGCACTATGTTGAAAATGAGTTGAACCATCATAATGAGAATGACGATACAAGCTCTAAGGCAAAAGAAGGAGAATCAAGTAAAGGGGAGCAGAAAATCAAAGACAAATTTACTTGGACTCCTGATAAACTCAAGGCTTCACTGGAAAACTCAAAAGAATTATATGCTATCTTCACGGAAGGTGATGAAAATCAGTTTGAACTCATCTCTACATGTCATTAACCAAAGAAAGCATGGGTTATTCTGCAAACTGTTCATGAAGGAACTAGTCGAGTTCAAGAATTAAAATTACAGATGTTGGCTACAAAGTTAGAGGAACTCAAGATGGAGGAAGATGACACTATTGTTTTATTCAACGAAAAACTCAGGGATATCTCCAATATGACATATCAACTTGGAAAAGTCCACAAAGAGGCAAAATTGGTGAAAAAGATCTTGAGATCACTTCCTAAAAGGTTTGCAATGAAGGTTGCAGCAATAGAGGAAGTAAGAGATGTAGCCACCATGAGCTTAGATGAATTGATGGGATCATTGCAGACGTATGAGATGACATTCCAATAGGCTACAAAAAGGGTTCAATAGGAGTTGGCATTCAAAACATCGTCATCAAAGGATAATCACGAATCTGACAGTGATGATGAGTTTGACAAACTTGCACTTATCACGAAAAACTTTTCAAGAATGCTGAAGAAAGTAGTAAACAAGAAATCTTAAGAAGGGTATGGTGGAAATAGACCAAGGCCGCAAGAATTCGGAATTAATCGTGGGACGAGATTTGAACAAGGAAATTAGAAGCTATCTAGAAATCAAAATGGTGAAGCAAAACAGCCTGGACAAATTCAATGCAGAGATTGTGAATGATATGTTCATATTCAGGCTGAGTGTGCAAACACCCAAAAGAACACAGGGAAAATCCTATGTCACATGTTAGAGTGAAGATGAAGAGGCCAAGAAGACGAAGAGGAACTTACAAGTAACTATGTGGCGTTTGGAGCAAAAATTCATGATGCATCAGAAGATGAATGTTCTAACACATCAGATAGAGCTGAAGTTGTATGTTCCAACATAGATTCATATGAGGAGTCTAGAGACAATGATGGACTTGCTGTAAGTGATGAAGAAATCTACAACATATATGAAAAGATGTATGACATGTGGTTCTAAGTAGTTGATCCAAATAAAGTAATTAAGGAAGAAAAAACTCATCTGGCGGAGATAGAAAAGGATTTGCGTATAGAAGTTGCTGGACTCAGAAAGGAGAATGACAAGTTGAATGTGAAGCTAATTTCAGCAACCAAGAGAGCTGAGACGTCTGAAGCAGCTGTTACTAAACTAAACTCTGGAAAAGAAAAACTCGATGATATTCTGGTAATGGGAAAGACCTTTGGAGATCGGCACAGAATTGGGTATGACAACCCACCAAAGAACACAGTCACGCTCAAGTACGACACTTAAGAGATACCTAAGAGCACAATAACGCTCAAGTCAATGATCTGAGAGATAAAGAGAAAGTTCGATAAGCCTCATCAACGGAAACCTATTATATGCAGGTACTGCTCATACCAAGGGCACATAGAGGAACAATGCTAGAAACTACTCAAAGACATCATGGCAGGATGTCAACTTGCGGTATGTTCCAACATAGACGATGCCCAAAAATCAAAGATGGTCAGAATGGTATGGGTAGTCAAAAGCTCTAGTACGTGCTTTGTTGCACATACTTCTCTTATAGCACATTCCAAAGATTCGTGGTACTTTGATAGTTGATGTTCTTGCCACATGACTGGCACCCAGGAATTCCTCACAAATATCACATCTTACGACGGTGGTTTTGTCAGTTTCGGCGATGGAAAGAAAAGTAGAGTAGTTGGAAAAAGTGAATGAAAAATTGAGGGATTCCCAGTATTCACCAGTGTTTTATTTGTTGAAGACTTAAATGCCAATCTACTAAGCATAAGTTAACTATGTGACGATAATATAGCTGTGGAATTTCATAAAGACAAATGTATTCCAAAGTCCTTTGAGGCATTCGATCATCATATAATTGCTTATCTGCTGGAACATGAAGTGAAATGTATGATCTATAAACAAGATGAAGGATTTCTATGGCACAGGAAGCACGGTCACATCAATTACAAAACCTTGGTGAAAATTGCAAAGGCAACACGAGGTATGCCTATATTAACAAGCAAGGATGGAATTGTTTGTGGTCCATGTCAACAAGGTAAACAAATTCGATCTCCCCACTCTTCAGTTCAATATATAACCACCTTAAGAAATCTGGAATTATTGCATATGGATTTGATGAGTCCAGTCAATACACCTAGCATAGGTGGGAAGAAATATATCTTTATATGTGTTAACGATTTCTCTAGATTTACATGGGTAGCCTTTCTGAAAGAAAAATCAGATACTGTGAAAGTGTTTAGAAGTCTTGTGATAAAATTACAGACTAAGGAAGTCCAGTTAGGAAGATTGTTCGCATTCGAAGTGATCATGATAGAGAATTTGAAAATTCTCAATTCAGTGACTTCTATGATGAGCTCAAAATTCAAAATGAGTTTTCAGTACCAATCACCCCTCACCAGAATGGTGTTGTAGAATGGAAAAATAGAACTCTGCAAGAGATGGCTCGAGTTATGTTAGCTGAGAAAGAAATTCACAAAAATGGTGGTAGAAGCCATTAACACAGCTTGCTATACAATCAATCGAGTGTATCTACGTCCATTCACAAGCAAAACGTCTTACGAGATCTGGAAGGGTAGGAAACCAAATGTCCAATACTTTCATATATTTGGAATCAAGTGCTACATCCTCAGACACAGAGAGCAACTGGCAAAATTCGACAATCACAATGATATTGGAATCTTTCTTGGGTATTCCATGAACAATAGGGCATATCGAGTTTACAACATTTGGACAAACACTCTCATGGAATTCATAAATGTTATTGTGGATGATTCTAAAAAAGGACAAGGTTCAGATGCTGTAGAAGATGAACCTGATAAAACCCATGTTCCAACACAGCCGAGTCAACCTAACAAGCCAGACCCATCTCATGTTGGAACATATGAGTAGAATGATTACCCTGCTGAACCAGATGAAACTGAGCATGTTGGAACATCACCCCCCACTGCTTTACCCTATGTTCCAACACAGGATCAACCTGAATCAATAACACGAAGTACTCGATCAGTTCCTCGGGTTCATTATAGGAAGTTAGCATGATTACAATGATTCATCTCTCTCATTGAACCCAAGAACTACAAAGAACCCTTATTGGACGAATACTAGATTACTGCAATGCAAGAAGAACTAGGTCAGTTTGCACGTAATGACATATGACATCTCACTCCTCGCCCCAAAGGTGTAAATGTGATTGGCACGAAGTGGATCTTCAAGAATAAATCTGACAGTGATGGATAGATTACTCGAAACAAGGCCAGACTGGTAGCTCAAGGATATACACAAGTTGAAGGAGTCGACTTTGATGAGACATTCGCACCAGTTGCCAAGTTAGAGTCAATTCGAATTTTACTTGCTATTGCCTACTCTATGAACTTTACTCTGCATCAAATGGATGTCAAGTGTGCGTTTCTAAATGGTATGGTAAATGAAGAAGTATATGTGGAACAACCTAAAGGATTTGAGGATCCTCATTACCCTCATCATGTGTATCGCCTCAAGAAGGCTTTATATGGCTTAAAGCAAGCACCAAGGGCATTGTATGAACAACTTACTAACTTTATTCTTAATAAAGGTTATCGTTGAGGGGGAGTAGATCGCACTCTATTTGTGCTTGAAAAGTCATAAAAAATAATGATTGCTCAGATTTATGTTGATGATATAGTATTCGGCTCTACTTCGCCATCTATGGTACATGATTTTGTCACTATTATAAAGGCTGAATTTGAGATGAGCATGGTTGGATAAATCACATATTTTCTAGGACTGCAAGTTAAACAAATAAAAAATGGCCTATTCATAAATCAGAGTAAGTATGCACTGAATCTAGTAAAGAGAATCGGTTTAAGCAATGCTCGAGCAATTCGAACACCTATTGGGGTTTCTGACAAACTGGTAAAAGATGAGAAAGGAGTCTCAGTTGATCAGAATTTATATAGGGGAATGATTGAGAGTCTATTGTATTTAACAGCAAGTAGACCATATATATGTTTCAATGTAGGAATATGTACAAGATTATAGGCTGGTCCAAAGGAGTCTTATCTCATTGCAGTCAAAAGAGTTATTCGATAGGTAAGTGGGACTTTTGAATATGGTGTTTGGTATTCTAAGAATCAAGATTCTGATCCAGTTGGGTACCGCGATTCTGATTGGGCTGGTAATGCTAATGATTGAAAAAGCACTACAGGAGGATGCTTCTTTATTGGTACAAACCTAGTTTCTTGGTATAGTAAGAAATAAAATTCGATCTCTTAGTCTACTGTGGAAGCTGAATATCTTGCTACTGGAAGTTATTGTGCACAATTGTTATGGATGGAGCAAATGATGAACGGCTATGGAATTCATCAAGGGCCATTGAAGATTTTATGTGACAATACAAGTGCTATTGATATTTTGAAAAATCCAGTCCATCACTCTCAAACCAAGCACATTGACATAAGGCATCATTTTATCAGAGATCTTGTGGAAAGGAATGAAGTTATGGTAGTCTATGTTCCAACATCTGAGCAATTTACTGATATTTTTACAAAGCCATTGGACACTGCCACATTTGAAATTCTCAGACAACACTTAGGTGTTTGTCAGATTTGAGGTAATTCTTGCCATTATGTAGCTGTAAATATTTTTTCTTATTCTTGTTCAGAAAATAGAAAAATAAAAAAAATTGGAAAAAAGGAAATGTTACAAAAACAAAAGTAGAGTTATGGTATGTTGAAAGTTGGTATGTCTTGAGTTGACAACAGAGAAAAGAAGAATCATTGCACTTCTTGGAAAGGGAAAAAGTTTCTGTGGAAAAAGAGGCAAGGAAGTGAAGAGTTTGTGTTTGGTTCAAAAAGGTCTCCATCTCTCCATATCCCACTCTTTTCGGCCTACACTCCCACTATTCTTGGTGTTCTACTGATTCTTGTTGCCAAAATTTTCCAAAAGTTTTCTCCTCACAACAAAACTCTGCAGTAAAATATGTCTTCAAGCCCTAATTCTCCCACGGTGGAAAAATAAAATCAAGAAATTCCCCAGTCTCCAGAGGATGACAATGCTGAGCAGAAGAAAGAAAATATGGAGGATGACACGACCTGTAATGATGGACAAAGTGAAGAACCCAGAAGCAAAGGGAAGGGTCCCTATCAGAAGGTAATAGGCCATGATCCTCCTACTCTCAAAGTTCTTGGTATGGAATTTAAAACTGTTAAGGATATTTTTTAGTGGCTTGAAGCCAATAGAAGTACGGTGGATTTGACTAAACTTAAGAGTATAGAGGGAGAATTTTTGAATATTAATGTCAAGGAACTTGTGTCTGGTAATATTGGTAATCTATGGGACATTGAAATTTATGAAGTTAAATTTCTGAGGGGGAAATATGAAGTTTACAGATGGAAGGATAGATTTCATGTTTATTCGTCTATTCCTAGCCCTAGCTATATTAAGACTAAAGAGATAAGTGATGATAAGGTGGCAGGACTGGAAGTGGTTAAATCTACAGATAGGATGCCTGTAAGATTCTATAATGCTAAAGCTGCTCAGAGGATAGAGAGATCACAAACAGTGAAGAAGGAAACAATGTTGGGTATGTTCCAACACAGAGAGCAGATTCAGAAAATGTTGAAGAGATGGAAATTTATGATGAGGACATGAGAGGTCAAAACTAGTTTGATGTCACTAGTAATGCTGATGTTGATGTAGAGTATTCTGACGAAGATCAGACTGGAGGATCTGATTTGAGGCAAGGTGAATTAGTTAAGGATCAACATGTTGGAACACAGGGCAGGGCAGAGACTGCTGGAGAAGAAGATATTGGAGACACTGAGTGTGTTCCAACACAAGAGCCTGAGTTGAACTATTCTAGTGATGAGGTTCTAGATGAATTATTCCAAGCGGCAAGGGGCAAGAGAAAGATGGTTGTTACTGAGGACTCCCCACCAATCAAGAAAGCCAAGAAAACCCAAGCTGTTCCCAAGAAAAAAGTGCTACCACCTCCTCCTGTAAGGGAAGCACTGTCATTTTCTTACTATGATATAAACTGTGAAGAGATGGGAGAGGTGTTTGCTGAAAAGAAGATAATCTCCGAGAGACCAGTCGACTTAGATGCGTATAGAGCGGGCAATTTTTCTGATTTTTTGGAAGGAATTGGAATAAAAAGAACTGCTACAGTACAACTTCTATACAATAAACAGGTGGTCACTAAAGTGTATTCCAATCTAATGGCTGGGAACTTAGAGGTTGATTCCCCATGGTTTGAGAGGGTTTATGTAAGGAGGAAGATCATTGATTTCTCTGATGCCAAGATAAACAGGATTTTGGTGCTGAAAACTCCAAAAATTGAAGGAGTTTTTCCAGATAATTTAGAAGTGTCTGATGATCAGATTCTGGAGGTAATCTCAGGAGGGTACAAGACCAAATGACCTAAGACTGGATACTCACATGCTTCCTGCCTGTCCTCTAGATTTTTTGGTCTATACTAGGTAGCTGTGAACTGCTAGATGCCATCCTCCAATACTACTTCCTTGACTAGAGAAATGGCTAAGTTGTTGTACTGTGTTGGAACACAGAAATCAGTGAACCCGGGGTTGTTTATACAACAGAGTCTAGTTAGGCAAGTTACTGCCCCGAAGGCGAAACATGCTCTGGTGTACCCCTGTGTGATATCTGCATTGGCTGAGTGCCAAGGTGAAGGGAAAATCAAAGGATATGATTATTAATATAGTATTTTTTTGGCCTAACAAGAAGACTTTTGGCATAAGGCATGTTCATGATCTTCCATGGAACCCTGAAACTTCTACTTCTGCAGATGCTGAAAAGAAGGCCAAGATAGTGGTGCTTAATGCAAGGTTGGGGGCTATAGAAAACCAAATTGCGGCACTTGAAGCGGAGAAGGCCAGACTTGAGGGGGAGAAGGCTTAGCTGGAGACACAGGATGCTGCTCCTGAACAAGATTGGTGTTCCTGCAATATCTATATTTCAACATAGATCCCATGTTATGTTCAGGGGGAGTTGGTTTTCTATTTATTTCAAATTTTATTTCTATGGTTTATTGCATTTGGCATATTCACGGCCCCAGGGGGAGAATATTTGGTGATTTTGGACATTATTTTGGATGACTGAAATCTAAAAAAAAATTTTGGTATTCTGGTTTTCATATAGTATTCTTTTATGATCAGATTCAGTTGTTTGCATATGTTCCAACATAGGTGGTTTTCTGAAAGTCTTATGTGGTTAATTTGGAAGTTTTTTTTTTCCGTTGTGGTCTTAAGAACCAAAATGATTGGGTCCACAAAATGCCAAAGGGGGGGGATTGTTAAGTTAAGTGGTGTTCATTGAATATTTTAATTGGCAATTTGTGAACATATTTGGAAACGAAACACTTTCCATGTTGGAACATGCGAAGGAGTCGCAATAACGCCTATCTGAGTTTATGAAGAAATGACACAGAATATTATGGTATTTGTGATTTATGAAAATCAGAATATTCTGCTATAAGTTAGGTGTTGGAAGAAGCATATTTGGTTTATGGAAAATCCCTAAAAATATGGCGTTGATATTATCGAATATATGAGAGATATTGTGATCGGGAAAATCCATTTATTTATGGGATTTGGATATGCTTCAAAAACAGATAAGGAATAGGAATATTGTAATAATCGTAGAGAGTTCCGATCTGCTCATGGCTTTAAAAGGGGATACCACGGCTGCATTAATCTCGCAAATTTGATAGAAAAAATCAGCACACAGATTTTCATTCTTCCGAGAGTCTTGCAAAGAGCTAGATCTATATGTTCCAACATACATGACTTGCCGTTCAAAGTTCAGAATCATATGCCTTAATTCCTCGAGAGGAGGAGATCCAACGTCGACGAGTTTCAAGGTCAGAGAGAGTCTGATCAAGGTGGATCGGTATCTAGGGGAGCTAGCAGAATTCACACGTTTGATTAGTAAAGATACGTATTTTTTATGGTGTACTTTGTACTGTATCTTTCTGATTAGTAGATTTATTCTGAACTGGGCCAGGTCCCGCAGATGTAGGTGGATTTCACCGAACTGCGTAACCAAGTCTTGTGTCTTCAATGCTTTACTTTATTACAAACTTGGTTAGATAGGTTGTGTTGGAACATACTAGTAATAATTAAGAAAATTCAGTAAAACCAAATTTCATCGTGCAGTCTGGTACTATTGTTACTCATCATATCCAGACTTCTGATCAACCTGCGGACTTGTGTACCAAAGCATTTGGACGTAACCAGTTTTATTCATTACTTGGAAAGTTGGACATTTCTTATCCCAATGCTCTAACTTGAGGAAGGATGTTAAGGAATGTAGATATTACTTGTTGTTGTAATTAGATTCTATTTTCTATTCCTAGCTTGTATAAGTATTCCATACCACTATATAATGTACACTGAAATCATAAATATATACACATATTATTACCTTTATTTTTCTACCGGAGTACATGAAGTGAAGTATAATTGTCATCATAAACCGAAGAGAAGGGGATGAAAGACACGCAAATGATAATGGGGATCTTAATTCAGGGTTGTGGATTTGACTAATTGTGATTTAATAATTGACCTATGGAAACGCTTTACCGGTCCATTTTCCAAACATACTAATCTACCAGTTTTTTGTTGTACAAGCAAGTTTACCCACCCGCACCCGCTATTCAAAATCACCTGCCTTCATATATGGTTCAAAACTTATGCTGGCATGGCACATCTCTGTGTTAGAATAGAAAATGTGACTTAGTCATGTTGAACTTCCTCTCGCTACAATAACTTCATCTTCTTCCTCTTCTTTCCATGCTCGCCGGTAACGGTTAATTCCCACCGTTAACAGCTAACTCTACTGTTGAAATTTCACTTAAGATATGGCCACCGCTAAACTGCCCGCTGTGGCGGTTAGCAACGCCAACCCAACACCAATCCCAATTGATGCACCCAAATCCTTTGCGGCTGTTCTCCAAAACAAATCCCCTCCCCTCTCGAAATCACTGCCCAGCAACCCAGACCTAATCCCTAAATCAGAACATCTAGGGGATCCAGCTTGTCTCTATTCTGACGATCAAATTGCCAAACTCTCAGCACACTATGCAAATGCTCTGGTCGGAAAGTTCACAAAAGGGAGACTCGCGATGGAGCATCTGGAATTGGCCTTCAAAACGATTGGTTTTGCAGGTAAATACCAATTAGGTTCCTTAGATTACAAACATGTTCTGATTAGGTTTGAGCTTGTCAATGATTACCAAAGATGTTGGATGAAAGGAATCTGGAATTTTAATGGTATCCTCCTTAAGATGCTTAAATGGTCTCCAGATTTCTCAACACACAGAGAATCCCCAATTGTACCCATTTGGTGTACGATCAGGGAAGTACCCTTGTACTATTACAATTCAGCATTTATTGAAGCAATTGGGAATAACATAGGTAGCTTCATTAAGAATGACTTAGCCACTGATATGCTCACTAGGCCATCTGCAATAAAATTTTGTGTTGAAATTGATCTTCAGAAGCCTATGTGTAACTATATTAGATTGGGTTCAGTTTCAAACAATAGGAAATATCCTATAGAATTTGAAGATGTCCCCCTCTATTGTGATCACTGTGCTAAGTTAGGACATGCTATAAGTCAATGTAGAGCTATCCCTCAAAATCTTAATGGCAAATTAGTGGAAGATACTAATGACAAATCAGTGGAAAATCACATTGCCTAGAGCCGAACTTATTCCCAGTGGCAGGCTACTAGCAACAAATTTAGCAATCCTCCTCTGATCTCCTTAGGTAACCAGATGGACGCCTCCTCCCAGAAAAAGGACAGTGTTGTCAACCAGAGAGCTACAACAATCTCTCCCCTAAACCTTGACACCAACTCCTCTCCTGAGTTCAACAGAGTGCCTGGAAAAATCTGCTTACAGTCATCAGCTCAGTTTCCCAGAATCCAACCTCAGGAAGACACTGATAACTCCATCTCAATGCTTTTAAATGCTACGGCACTGTCCAAATCTACCCCCATTGCCTATGCAAAAGACGATGTCCAAATTGGCTCACTCAGGCTAAGCCTGAACCAATCCCCCACTAATAACCCCCCACTAATAACCCCCCACTTTCCCTACAGGATAAAATAGAAAACAGGTTCTCTATTTTGCAGGACCTAGATAATCTCCCACAGGGTATTGAAGAACTAGATGTGCTGAATTCTGAGGATGAGGCTACTGTCAGTCACCCTGATATCACAGCTTCTCATGCGATGAAGCTCAATGGTAAGAATCCCCAACAAGGTAAGTCCAAGATTAAAAAGAATAATTACTTTAGCCACCTGAATAAGATGCTGCTCAGATCAGCTACAAAGAGTCATAAATCTGGTGAACAATGACACTCACTCTAACTGTCAATTTTATAGTCTGGAATCTGAGGGGTATGGAATCTTCTATGCTAAGGCTAATTAATCTAATCAAGATTAAGAAAATTAAACTCCTTTGTATAATTGAACCAATGCATGATAACACTCAATGTCATACATATATGGATAAGCTCAAGTTCTCTTATAATTTGACTCTCCAAAATGGTAAAATATGGCTTATGTGGACTAATTCAGTTTCTGTCACGCTCATCTCTCACCACGAACAGTTTCTGCATGTTAAGATAGCACACCAATCTCTACATTTAGATATGGAGGCAGTTTTTGTTTATGCACTTAGAAACAGAGAGGGTAGGAAATGTTTATGGAAAGATCTGATTAGCATCACTAGAGGAGAAACCATATTTATAGGTGATTTCAATACCATCACCACACTCTCAGAATATAGAGGCCCTAGCTCCCCTTCTTTAGGAAGTATTAGAGATTTTAATAACTAGATTAGTTCCTCCAGAGTTCAGGAAATCAACACAATCGGAAATCTTTTCACATGATGCAATTCGAGACTTAGGAATCCTACCTCCAAAAGACTTGATAGAGGCCTTTGCACAATGTCATGGAGCTATAAATTCCCTTCATCCTCTATCCAAATCCTGAATAGGAAAACCTCAGATCACTCCCCTCTTCTACTTCAGGTATCTACATTGACTAATTCCCACCCTAAACCTTTTAGATTTATAAATACTTGGTTTAATAGGCCAGAATTCACAAATCTAATTAAGGAAAACTAGGAAAAACCACTTTCCGAGTCTGGAATGCTTAGATTCTATCTAAAATTAGTTAGACTTAAGAAGGTGATAAAATATGGAATAGAGATTGCTTTGGAAATATAGATGCTAATGTAATTTCAGCAGAGGAAGCTTTAAGACTTCGGGAACTTGTCTTTGATTCGACCCCCTCAGACTCTGAGCTTATCAAATTAAATGAGTAAAAAGCTTTACTGCTTAGAGCCCTTAAAGAGAAGGAGAATTTTTGGAAACAAAAAGCAAGATCTAAATGGCATAAACTAGGAGATAATAAAACCCAATTTTTCCACAAAACTGTTCAAGAGAGGAACTGTAAGCTTCAGATCACTAAGATTAAAACCAGGGAAGGGCAGTGACTAAACTCTAATTCAGACATTCAAAAGGAAGCTATTTCCTATTTTTCTGATCTGTTAACTAAGCCTAACCAAACAGCGAATGATACCTACTATCCTCACTTCCTCAGTCAAATCCCAAGCATTATCACTGACCAGGACAACCAGGCCTTATCCATACCAGTCTCAGAAACTGAACCGGAGTCTGTGATTAAGGGTTTGAATAAAAATAGTAGTCCAGGTCCAGATGGTTTTTCAAATAAATTCTATTGCAAGTGCTGGACTATTATAAAAAAAGGATCTAATCGAAGCTGTGAATGAATTTATTTTAGGTGTAGAGTTGCCAAGGGGTATAGCTAGTACCTGGATAACCCTAATTCCTAAGAAGGCTACACCTTGCTCTTTTGATGATTTCAGGCCAATTAGTTTATCTAATGTTATAAATAAAATCGGCTCAAAGATATTAATGGAAAGATTAAGGACTCACATGGATAAACTAATCTCCCCAAATCAATCTACCTTTATGAAAGATAGAGACATTGCAGATAACATTCTCTATTTGCAAGAAATGATAAGATATCTAGACAAAAAGAGTAGAGTCCCAAATTGTATACTCAAATTGGATCTAAGAAAGGCTTTTGATAGAGTAAACTGGGATTTCCTTAGGAATGTTTTGATTAGGTTTGGTTTCAGTGGTCATTTCTTAAATGCTGTAATGAACAATCTTTCACAAGCTCATTTCTCAGTCCTAATCAATGGCAATCCAATGGGCTTCTTCAGAGCCACTAGAAGCATCAAACAAGGTGATCCCCTCTCTCTATTCCTCTTCAATATTTTCTCAGAGGCCTTTTCTAGGAGCCTCTCATTTATTTTTTAGAATAAGAGCCTCTCATATTATCAACTGCCTGCTTCAGTTACAGCTGCCTCTCATTTAATGTATGTTGATGATACAATCATTTTCATGTAAGCCTCTAAGACTAACCTCATTAAGATTAAAGCTTTCCTAGAAATCTTTGAATATACCTCAGGTCAAAATTTTAATTTTGACAAATCTGATTTCTACTTAAGTAAAAGGGCCACAGTAGCTAAATGGAATCAGGTGAAGATGATCTTGAAAATGAAAAGAGGATCCTTTCCATTTAAATACTTAGGCTGCCCTATTTTCAAAGGCAAAACTTTAAATAGATATTTCCAACCTTTGATTGAGAGTTTTGATAAAAAGCTACAAAACTGGAAAAATAAATGGTTAAGTTCAGGGGGTAAATTGACTCTAATCAATTCTTGTTTATACTCCATGCCTCAACATTTATTGACTGTTACCAAACCCCCAAACCACATATTAAAGAACCTAGAGAGAAAAATGGCTAGATTTTTCTGGGGAGAGATGGATGGTAAAAAGAACAAAAGTTGGAAAAAATGGTCTGATTTAGCTGTACCAATATCTCAGAATGGCCTAGGTTTCAGCTCAATCAGAGCCATTATTGATTCATGCTCCCTCAAATTGTGGTGGAAGAGCCAGATAGGTGATACAATGTAGGCAATAATTATCATGGGGCTTACCACAATCACATAGGAAATCAATTACTTGGAGAAGAATCTGTTCTGTGAACCCTTTTGCTGAAAATAATACTCTCATCATTCATGGCAAAGGAAATTAAAATCTTTTAACTGCTAACTGGTGTCCCAATGGTTCTCTCTCTAACTATATCCCCAGCCACATCTCTTCTGCACTGATCTATTGTTCTGTGGTAGAATTCATTAGTAACAAAGCTTCCATTTTAGCCCAGTTTTCACCATACCTAGAACATGATACTCTTTCCTTTCTTCAGGAAGCTGAAATTACACAAGATTGAAAGGATAGGTTAATATGGAAATGATGTGTGATATTTAGTTGTTCATTTTTGAAGGAATTTAGTGCTCTTTTATGTGATTTTCTGGTACTTAATTGATTTATTTTGTTGATAGATCACTATTTTTGGAGCAAAGCGGTATTGGAGCGGAAGAGCTATTTTTGGAGCACTATGATGCTATTCCAGCTATCCTTAGTCGGAATCCTTCATGTGGCAGAATTGTGCTTCGTTTAACGATCACTAAGTTGCTCCGTGAAGTCGACCCGATTAAGGTGAAGCTGATGAAAGGGGGATTGTTATACTCTTTTTTTCCCGAAAGGGTTTTTAATGAGGTAATGATCCCGATCCCTCGTTAGGGAGTTTACGGAGTTGCAGTCCAGAAAATTCAGCACTGTGATTGGGCCGAAGAGAAGCCATGAAGCCCAAGACTTGGATTAATTATTTATTCCAAGTTAGAATTTAAGTATAATTAGGCTGAAATTAAGTGAAAAAATATTTCTTTTTGGATAAGAATTGCAAACTCTCCAAAATTAGTTAGGATTTGGGTTTTATTTTTGGCATATAAAAATCGTGTGTTGTACACGATTTGGGAGGAGAGAAAATATATGGATGCGGGACGGAACAATATTTAGAGAGCAGACATTAGACGGAACAAGATGGATGGGAGTAATATTCATGGGGAGTGCACAGACTTAAGAACATATGATATTTATTTACATTAGTTATTTAATTATTATTTTGATTATGTTTGATTATTATATTATATGTTTGTTTAGTTTAATTATTATGAGTAGCTAATTTATATATCGGCATGGAATAACAAGCATTAGTTTATGAATCGTGAGGCCTAATTGTTTTATAATTGATTCTTATGTGTTCTTGGTTAAATTTATTTCTGATGTGTTTAAGCCTGATCAACTTGAATATTATTGGGATAATGCTATCTAATTCTACCAATACGTAATAGTTGGAAAGGGTTAGTAAGTAGCGAGATCTTGTGAAAAACAGCTAACTAGCTAAGACTGTAATAGCAAGATGGGGAACAATTAAGTGTGCGTTACTACTTGCGAATACTTGGGTAATTGCTATATCAGGTTCTTTTCATTCTTAATGCTATCGAGGTGTGTATCTGGTTCAGCGAATACTTTCCGGAGGCATCTTGGTAAGAGTAACGATTGGTTAATTATAATTAGTCAGTTGTCGACAAGGTAAGAAAGAATTGAGAGGGTTTAGCAAATACTTGCCGTCTTATAACTGATAGATGCATATGAATTGATTTATCTTTGCGCCTATGATCGATGTTTAACTAATGTGAGTTATTCCGAGCCGATTACCTTATTCATATATTTTATAGACAATTATATATTTTAGTTTGCATTATTATTTTATATTTTATAGTTGCATTATTAGTTGTTAGATAAATCTAAAAATTAAGGCGTGGTATTTTATTATAGATTTTATTATAGCTATTTTATTATAGATTTTGCTCTGTTCCTCGTGGGATCGACTCTGCTTACTACTGTACTAATTTCATCATTAGAGTTTGCAGATTATTTTGGTGAGTGAAACGACATTCACCAGGAAACCAGATAAGTCAGGGGTCTTCACTTTCAAGTCAGCTTATAAGGAACTCACACTCACATCAGGTAATTTCCCTGCTTCCAAGTATATCTGGAACACTGCACTACAGAAAAAGGTCTCTATATTCACATGGAAAATGCTACACTCTTTCTACCTTTCGATGATGTGCTAATTAAGTGTGGTTTTAGCCTTGCTTCTAAATGTCCAGCATGTTATCATTCAGATTCCATCCAACATTTCTTCATATCCTGTCCTCTTGCTCAAGCTGTATGAAATAAATTGGCAGCTTTATTGGACTTTCATCTTAACCATCAACATTCCATTATTGATAGATTCTTCCTCTTCTGGAATAGTCATGATCTACCTAAATGGCAATAATTGATCTGTAATATTCTCCCTCCTCTGATTTGCTGGTGTCTTTGGAAGGCACGGAATAGATTCTTATTTGATCAGAAGCTTTTTTCTCTAGACCTTGTGTGTAAGGATGTTTATGATCAAATTAAACTGTCCCATAATGCTAAATCTTCTCACCTAGTCTCCCTTCCAGCTTCTCCAACCAGCCTTAGGCATCTGGCACCATACATTAGACCATCCCCAAAGCCAAATATTTCTACTATTTTCTGGGAAAGGCCTAAATTAGGTTCAATTAAAATCAACATAGATGCATCTTGGTACCCTAACAATGCTGCAGTTGGGCTAATTGCAAGGAATAGTTCTGGATCACCACTCCTGATTAAATCAACAACAGTTACCGCTTCCTCCCCACTCCAAGCTGAGATCTTAGCCATATTATTTGCCTGCCAAACCTTTCCACAACTTGATCAAACTTTCACAATCGAATCTGACTCCATGTTGGCAGTTAAAATGGTTAAGGATCCCTATACTGCAAATTGGCCCCTGTTTGATCTAACCTCGAAAATACATTCCCTCTTAAGGAATGCTGAGCTTAAGCATGTTTTTAGGGAATGCAATTCAGTGGCAAATGCAATTGCTAAACATCACTCTACTCATTATCAGAGTCTTAGCCTTTCTAATGTTCCAATACATATCAAAGGCCTAATTTGCTTAGATAAAGAGCATACTCCCTATATTAGAATGCATAAAAATGGCTCTTCATAGGATTGATACTGCTGACATAGTTTTCCTACTCTCTGCAGGTTTCATTGAAGGGCTTCCAAGCTACTATTTTGGCACCAAAACCTTTCTCAAACCTGGACACTGGAGGCCTCGAGCTCTCGACCACTGGAGGCCTCGAGCTCTCGACCACTCGAGGACTCGAACGCAGGAGGCCTCGAGCACTAGACCCACTCAAACACTCAAGCTCTCGAGCCCGGACGCCCTTCGAGACATCAGGCACCTAAACTATCAAGCACTCAAGCAATCGAGCCTTTGAACCGGCGAGTCTAGAGTTCTGGATACCTCGTGTACTGGAGACCTCGAGCTTTAGAGCTCTTTGTGGTTTCGAGCGTAGGAGGTCTCGGGCACTAGACCCACTCGAGCACTCAAACTCTCGAGCTCAATCACCCTGGAGCCATCAAACTCTCGAACCATCAAGAACTCATGCACTCAAGCCCTCGAACCGTCAAGTCTTGAATAGTATACCTAGAGCCCTCGAGTGCTTGTGTCATCGAGTGCTGTAGCCCTTGAGCAATGGAGCCCTCGAGCTCTGGAGCCCTCGAACTAGAACTCTCGAGCACTTCAGCCCTCGAGCACCGGAGACCTCGAACACTGGAGCCCTCGAGCACCGGAGCCCTTGCGTACTGGTGCCCTCGACTACTGGAGCTCTCAAACTGTGAGGACGCTGGATCTCTCAAGCAATAAAGACACTGGACCCTTTGAGCACTAGAGCCCTCGAGCTCTGGTGCCATCGAGCACTGAAGCCACTGAATCCCTTAAGCACTGGAGCCTCGAGCTTCTGGAGCCATAGAGCATTGGAGCCCTCGAGCACTGAAGCCATCGAGCACTGGAGGCCTCAAGCACTTGGAACAACCCTCGAACTCCTAGTGCACTTGTGCCCTCGAGCACCCATGCCCTCGAGCTTTGAAGACACTGGATCCTTCGAGCACTGAAGACACTGGATCCCTCGCGCACTGGAGCCCTTGAGCTCTGGAGCCATCGAGCACTGGAGCAGGCCTTGAGCTGGAGTCCTTGTGCACTCGAGCACTCGAGCACCCAACCCCTCGAGCCCTAGCTACATCGAGTTGTGGAGCCGCCATCTCACTGGATACCTCGAACATCTCCAGCCCCGACACCCTTGAGACATCTGACACTCGAACCAATCAACACTCAATCACTCGAACCTGGAACCATCGAACTTTTGAGCCCTCGAGACCTCGACATCCCAAATACTGCATCCTCTTCTTTTTGAATCACTAGTCCACTAGTTTTAGATCTTACTTTTGAAGGCAACAATATTGCCTTACCGATGTAAATTTTTCAAAAACATCATTGTACATCTTTTGGTTCTAAATAGGTTTGGGGAACCTAATAAATGTCCCTCACCTCAGGGTGCATTAAAAAAAAAACTTAGTCATGTTGAAGATAGTTGAGTTGTATCAGGACTCTACAAAGGTTTACTCTTGTACTCTTCTATTTATTCGACAGTAATCAACGTCCTCATTATTGAGATTCATTCCTTTTCATGGTATCAGAGCAATTACGCCCCTGAGACCGGCAGTCACATTCTTCCATCAATCTCTTCATATTTTTTCTTCAACAAAATATTCTGCTTATCACATCCAATCCCTTCCCTCAATATCACATCCATGTCCTATTTCCTTCCTCAATCACATGCACTTAATCCTTCCCGCTCTATCACAGAAACATACCTGCATCTTACTCCATGGCGGACGACAAACTTTCTTACGACAATCTCATACATCTTTTGATGATCAAGCTAGACCGAGTCCTTTATTTTACTATGCATGATCTCAAAATTTTGGATGCATTTGTGCTTCTTCTGGAATTCGGTCACCATTGTGGAGAATGCGTCCTTTTAGAGGACGCATTCGTTGAATGCGTTCTCATTGTCTGCTATTTTTTTTTTCTTGAAGAGGACGCATTCCTCATAGTCTGGTTTAAATTTTTTTATTTTCGTGAAGAGAATGCGTCCTCAATGTTGGCTTAAATTATTTTTTCTCTCTTGATTTTATTAAATAAATTTTAATTTGCATGTTATTAAAAATGAGTCCTGAATTTAACAATTAATTATTTTTAATCCAACATTTTATGAATGCGTACTCAATATAAAATCAATATTTTAATCAGTCTATTATATAATTTATCAATTAATATTTTTCATATTTTTGTTTTGGGTGAAAATAGCGCATAAGGAGACTTGTGTTTGTTTTATGATATTTTAAAATTTTCAGTAATGATAAATTTTGATAGTGGGATTTGCAATTTTTTAACTAGTCTTGAATATAGAGTAGGAATGAATTATTTGAATGGTAAATTGGGAGTTTCTTATTTTTTGTTCAAATTGTACACTTTTTCCACTGTTAACGAATATAAATAAATAGATATGCATAATATCCCAAGAAGACGTGTTGGTGCTCAATGTCATGTAATGTACTCATGACGGTCTCTACAAAGCTTTCCACCTGTTCCACATGGGGGAGGACGAATGGTGCGGGATGTGCGTCGTGGAACAACTATCTCAGTAGAAACATGTACATCGTCATGCAGAACTCCCTCTGTAAGATCCTCTACCATGTCGTCTCCTGTGTCCTGGCATGAACCATACTGGACATGTGGAACACTACCTGTATCTAATCGAGAAGTAGGCGACATGTATGCATGACTAGCAGTGGGAGTAACATATGCAGTGAAATCAGCCGTGGTAGTGTTATAATGTGAGGGTCCACCATGTGACGGTCCGACATGACTAGTAGTGGGAGTATGATATGCAGTGAAATCAGCTGTAGTAGCGTCATAGTGTGCGGGTCCACCATATGATGGTCCGGAGTTCATTGGACTCACATACGAGGGTCCGGTTTGTAATGAACCAATGTGGTCTGTATGGCCCTGAGCATGCGGTCGCCGACCACCCTGTCGATCAGGTGGAGCTGGACGGTAGCTTCTGATGTCATTATATTTCACACCAGGGGGAGGTTTCTTATAGTGCACATATGGCTGATAAAACTACAGTCTGTAGGGCTCATGCGCATATTGTAGAGTACTTGTGGCAACATCGTGTACCCCCTGATAACGTCTGCAAAACGTGAGGGACATTCGTCCAAATTAATATCTGACATGATGCGCATCTCGGACATTTCCTACAACTACATATATGAAGTAAATATGTTAGATATTTAATATTGAGGAAATCTAAAGTATAATTTGTTAACACTATTAGAGATTTAGGAAATACCATATACTCCATAGTAGCTCCGTCTCCATAAAAATCCTCCGTAATTGTTTTGGCACATCCTGTCTGATCAATTAGGGTCAGTGTCATACAAAAATACCACTCCATGTATTCTTGACTGGGTGTGTACGGATCCACTGACCCAAGCACATTAAGTTGTTGCTCTGTTCGATGTTCCTAAGCATCGAGATATCTCCTCAGTTCAACACGCCAATCCATTCCTGACCTCCCTCGACGGTCTCTAGTATGAAGCAGTTTATGTTCATCCCTAGTGACCAACTGGGTGGGTATTGGCTGGATAAGGCCAAACTGCCTGAGAACATGATGATCATGATGGTACTCCACGACATGCCAGCAAATGAGGTCAACACACAGTGGCCAGTTGTTGCTACCGGCTGTACAATACTGTAGGAGTTGTTGCACGACATCCTTGGTGTACGACTACCAAATAAACTGATATAACAGGTAGGTTTTGTGGTTAGGAGAGGAAAACCCTTTTCTCCATTAGTTCAATGAAGGAAAATCTGAATTGAAATATACCTGACTGTCATGGAGAAATGTCAGCTGATCGCGGTACACTTTCAATACATGCATGGGTGATTGTGATGAATCATACTGGACTTTCTACCTGTGATTGCCAAGTAGTTTAAAAATTCCTTGTAATTGCAAAGCAGTTAAAAAATGGTCTCCTGACTAATTCAATACGTACCTGGACCCATGAACACTCATCGTGACGGTCACTGGGAGTTGTTCAGCCGGACGAATGGATGGTATTCGCTCATATGCCCACAACTAACAATCAATAATTTTTTTAATATAATATAAGAGGTCATTATCGACAGTATCTACAACAGATAAGATTAACCACCAATATTACCTGTTGTAAGAGAAGTGACCCAGATATGGATTTAACTTGTGGGATTGCAGCGTCACATAAGCACCTGTACAAGTGTGCCAAAATGGCACTCCCCTAACTGTACTGATGTGCTGCATCTAGGTCCATCAGTACCGACAAATATAGCAAAGGGATAAGGTGCCCAGATGTGTATAACATGAGCATTCCACCAACCAACAGTAGAATGAAAACCCTAGCCCACTGTTAACAATCTACCTCAGTAGCATCAAGAGGGAATGGGCTGTGCAATAAGTTTCCCAACCAGCTGGCCCTTATGTGACCCCCTCTAATAGCACTTGTGTTCTGTGTAGCCCCTAGGTAGTCTGTGCATAATCTCTGCCAGTCCTTTGTGCGTCAACTAGTGTCCACACCATTGATTGGTAGACCTCATAGCATACCAACATCGTGCAAAGTAACGGTAGCCTCCCATGTTGGTAGGTGAAATGTGTGCGTCTCTGGTCTCCAACGCTCTACTAAGGTTGTGACGAGGAAATGATCAATGTGGATTGGTGAGGAATCCAACACTTCCTGGAATCCAGCTTCACGCACATAGCGCATAACTCGATCAGGGAACCAACCAATCCAACAAGCCTCATCGCACCGCCTCACTTGCAATGCCTCATACTGCAAATGACTATTGTACTCTAAATGACTATGGTACAAAGCACGTGCATGATGCTCCTAGTGCAGGTACAACAAATCCTCGTCAAAGGGTCCTGAATGATACATAGTGTATCCCTGCTGACAATCAGAATCACATGGCAAAATGAATCAGTCCAGATTTCCAAAAAATAAAAACACTATAACATGTGTTAAATATTTAAACCAAATTGTACATTAGCTTAAATTTAGACAAATACAAATAATACAAATCCACACAATCAATTGCACTAAAAAAAATAAAAGAATTTATCATAGCAAGCTTACTGGCTACATATAATCACCCGGCGCGCCCTTGCCCACAGACGCCTCTGGAATCACCCGGCACCCTTTCATCCATTTGATTCCTTATCATTATCTCTGCAAACTAACCACACCTCCTAATGCAAAACTTTTCAATGTCGAGAATCAACCTCCAACTAGCACATTGCCATAGTGATGGATCTTGTACATGCATGAAACACTGACTATATTATTGCACATAGGTGGTTGTGTGATATACCTTGTCACATAGAGTAGATGGATCGTCACACCTATACCTAAAGATGACCAATGCATGGGAACAAGGGAAACGGAAAATTTTTGATTCACGAAAAGTACACTCCTTTCTTCGGTATTTGACTGTGTACTGGCTCTCACCAATATTGCCATCAATGGTTCTTATCACAACCCTATAAGTCTGTGATGCATGACCAAACACGGTGATAATATGTCCCTGTGCCCAAGTGTCTTGCTTCTGAAATTTTTTCCAAATCCTACTAGGGAACTCAGACCTACACAATTCAACATCAATTTAGAATACATAAATTAGTCCACGAACACATGAAGAACTGTAATGAATCATGAAAGTGCCTCTAATTTGTGGCGTCTATTACCCTTCGTGCAAACATTTCAACTATTCACTCAAAAGTGGTTTTGACACACGCAGTTATCGGGAGATGTCGTGCGTGTCTTAAACAGTTATAGTAACTCTCGTACAAATTGGTTGTAAGAATTCCCCAATGATACATCAAAGGCAAGGCACCACTTACTGCTATCATGTCGTATCAACCAATCTCAAGCAGATGATTCAATACTCTCCAACTCCTCCTTGTACTCCCTCTACCTGATCTCTCGTCTGGCACCACCAAGCTGCCAACACCAAGCTGCCAAACCAGAGTCTTCAGATGCGCATTCTTGAACTTCCCACCCTCAGCACTAAGGAAGTTGGATTAAAAATGATGCAAGCAAAATCAGTGGTATCCAACTGGCTCCATCCATTCCTCCATAAGTCTCATTGCATTCAAAATTCCATTATGGCGATTTGATATAATACAGATTGGCCTACTATCACTACCTACCATGTGGAGGCACAGTTTTTGCGTGAACCAGTTCCAACTCTCATTAGTTTCAGCATCAACAATTGCATAAGCAATGGGGAGTATGTAGTCATTCGCATCGTGCGACACGGAAACTAGCATTGTGGCCTTGTATGCACCCCTCAAATGAGTCTAATCCATGCTAATCACCAGCCTGCAGTGGTGACATGCATCGATAGCCTGATCAAATGCCCAGAAAATAAACTTAAATTTCCTACACCCATGCCCGTGTATTCTATCAGGTACGTCTGCCCAATCAACAACGGTGCTTGGATTGGCCCTGACTAGCTCATCCATATATGTTGGCAACTGTTCAAAGAATTCCTCCTAAGTTTTGAATACCAAGTCAATAGCCTTCTGTCGAGCATACCACACCTTCTTGTAGGAAAGGGTCACATTTAACTCCATCTTCACATGTGCTTGTACATCTTTCACCGTGTAAGAAGGGTTTACGTCAATGTGGTGGCGAATAGAATGGGCGATCATCAACGAGGTCAGGTTAGTGTTACCAGTCGATTGACTAGCACCAAAACAAGCATGACTACTTTCCCATTTGGTGATCTCCCACATGCCATGCGAAGCCTTTTTGCTGGCTCTAGCAACCCAATGACAATTACCAGTTCCTTCAACAACGTCCTTACATTTTGCATACCATGTTCGTGACCTGCTCTCCACGACCCTATGTTCTATGTTCATCATGGAACTCACCTAGAAATAGCTTCTACCAATTCTGGCTTCCTCTGGAATCGCATACCCAATGCTACTTGGGAGGTCTTCGTTACCTCTCAAAGTTAATACTTGTAAGCCCTAATGCTTCCTATCTATAATTAAGTAGATAATGGCAAGTCGGGTTCATCCACGAGAAGAGAGATATTTTCAAGTGTTTAAACATATATAGGAAAAAACAAACTAGGCATATACATATATAGATACATATAAAAGCATGTAGAAAATGGGGGTTTGTTTGGTTTTTGATCCTAAGCTATCAAATTGAAATACAACAACTAGGAAAGCAAGAGAACTATGCTAATCATGCAAGACAACTAAAGACGAGATTAAAACAATGCTAATCATGCAAGACAACTAAAGACGAGATTAAAACAACAATTTACGGAACCTTGGGCGCAATCGACTTCCACTTCCAAGCCTCTTATCCATCATTGAACATGCAACCTATTTGCTACTTTCACTACTTGTTGTGAAGACTAAACTTCTATCCTTTTTAGATAGTAGTTTGCAAGAGTGAATTCGACATCTCTTGTCAAACCTCACCAATAACTCCCGTAGTCGAAACACGACTAAAAGTAACTTATTGATGGAATTTAGCACAAAGAATCAATAAGCTTGGTAACACTTATAAACACTACACCTTGTCTAAGCATTTAAGCAATTCATGCATTTACACAAGATTGGTAAAAAATGATCGACATTCATAGACTTCTCTCATTTGCCACAAGTAACATACATGACAAAGAGTTCAACATTATCATATTCATCTAGCAATTATCAACCCACCAACACAATCAAAAGCTCTAAATCATACTCTTGGATTCCTATCAAGAAAAGGGGAAATTAACCCATTTCCCCGAACCCTAACAAGCATATCATACAAGTACTTCATATACTCAAGCTTTCAAGAACATTAATGACATTAACAAACACATTCAATGCTCCATAAATGCATAATAGTAAGAGTATCAAATAGGCTACAAATTATTCTTAAGACATATGCTTAGAACCCTTGGTCAATTGCTCCCAAGAACTAGATTTAACTACAAGAGTTCATGCTAATTAATGCTAACAAACCAAACATAATACAAGAGAATTCAAAGATGAAAAATGGTAGAAACTAGGGTCAGAAAATAGTACCAAATGCAGAAAATAAGAAGATGTGAGTGAGAGGAAAGCGAGTGCTATTTATAGTACAAAAAGGACAAGGTTAGGTTCTGGCCACCCGTTCATCGTGACTCGCGACAGGTACCAGAACTTAACCTTGTCTTCTTTTTTTCTCCTTGCGTTAAACACTCATCTTCATAATGATTCCTCTCATTTTTCAATTCTTCAACTCTTTGAAGAAAGTCTTCAAAGTTTTCAAAAATATGGTCTTCGACGGCCTCCGGTCTTCAAGTCTTCAAATTTTTGAAGCAAGTCTTTAAAGTCTTCGAAAAGTGATTTTCAATGGCCTTCGGTCTTCAAGTTTCCATGTTCCTCCTTCGTTACACAAAATCCACTTAGAAGAGGTAAAAGAGTGTAAAGTTGCTCTTACCCCCTCCTAAGAGAATTTCAAGGTAAAATACAAGTTCTTGATAATAAAAGAGCACAAAAGTGGCCCCAAAAAGTACTAAATTATGCACATAAAATGGACACATCACCATTTCACCAGTCGCTTGAACATAACTAGGAAGTCCACCACCACAATTAGTTGGGTCATAGCCATCCTCATCAGGGCCCCCATATTCCCTAAAGTAGGCCTCCATATCAGGATTCGCCAAAAGATGGAATGACATGGCTACATTGTTTGTGCACACCACTTGTTCATCATCGTCCCATGGATTTGAATCAGTTAATAAGGAACGATCATCTTCACTTTCTTCATCAAGTTCCCCTTCCTCACCCCATCATTGCTACCAACATGACCAATAACATGCTTGCCAATTTCACCCACATAATCATCATCGAACACATTCAGCTCCTCATAATGCACACCATATATACCACCACTTGTGGACGGCTGAGTGCAATCGACGTGAACATATGCACTGGGTTGGATGGACTTACCAATGACAAAACCCTGGCAATGAACAAGGGGTGGTAAGGTGGGCAAAGGTGTACAGTTCTGGATGTTGCTCAACAACGACATGAACGTGCCTGAACTAAGATCACTCGCACGGTCAATAGTGCTTGAAAACTTCTCCATAATAATGTACAAATCTGTCGAGGACAACGGCATTCAATCAACAATGTCAAAGAAGGTCACGGTAGACTCGTTATCTTCCCCATTATAACAACGATAGTATACAGCCGAACCAATCAGCTCAAGATAACGATAATATATTTTCAACAGAAACCCCTTACTTGTAATACCAAGCCTTCTGAAAATTAAATCAACTAGATCGGAGTGGCTTAACCTCCGTTCGAAAGTCACGTTCCTCTCCGGTATAGGAGGATTATAATACCCACCCACAGTCAAATCAAACTTGATTTGACCCCCAGTGTACAGGTACAACATCGTACAACTGCATTATACAAATACATAACATATAATTCGAGATTCGAAAAGATGGTATTATTCATCAACTTATATTCAACTCCTCAAACCCTAAACCGTACATGGCTCCATTATCGTTGGTAAACTATTATCGATTTTCAAACTATTACACTATCCTAAAATGTGTGCTCAGTTATGCCACACTAATTAAACCATTACTACAACTTCAGTACAAAGATTACTGAGCAAATCACATATAATCAATTCTTACATAGTCATGCATCATCATTCAACACTTTCATAGAATCAGACCAAACATATTCATTCAAACTACATAAAATCATTCAACACATTCATATAAACAAGAATTTTTCAAGTACTACACAAATTACAGTAGTACACCAAATTAAATAAAAAATATTAGAGGACAAATCACACATAATCATTGAACACATTCGTATAATCATGAATTGTTCAGGTACCTCTAGGATATTAAAAAATTCCCTCAGTGCGTGTCTCAAAATCACGGAGGAGGTGGTGGCTCGTGCGGTCAATAGCGGTCAAACGACGACCTCTTCAGAGCACAAACAGGCAGCCGGATGTTACAACTACAAATAGGACAACAATCAAGACCAAAACAAGAACAAACAAAGCAGATCTGAACAAAACCTAAAAAATTTAACTAAAACTCATGGGGAACCAACCGAGGGAGGTGGACGGTGGTGAGCTGAGCTATGGTGGTGGCCTGAGCAACGGAGGAGACAGCTGAGGAAGCAAGGAAGCAAGGAAGGAAGAAACCGTGTGGAATGACGGACTCAGCAGCGTTAAAAGCAAGAAGATGAGAATGCATTCACCAAATGCATCCTCTTAAAATGAGGGATTAAAAAAAGGTCAATTCAGTGAGGACGCATTCACCAAATGCTTCCTCAAGATTTCTGCAAACAAAAAAAAGGAAAAATCATGAGGACGCATTTCGTAAATGTGTCCTCCATCAGCCATGCAAAAAAAAACAAACTCGAATGCGTTCTCCACTATTGCATCTACCTCAAGCTACTGTAGCCACAACAGTAGAATTTTCTCCGCTAGACTCCACAAACTACATGATGTGGAAGAATCGGGTTCAACACCTTCCTCATTCCCAGAAGCTTTTTGGGCATCTCGATGGCTCTCTTCCGGTGGTTCCGATCCCACCGACAATATCATATCTCTTGGGTGCATCTCCTTTGTCTGCTACTGCTACTCAGAAATCTGAATATGAGGCACAACAAGCTACTTATGTCCTTTGGAGGGCTGATGACGAAAAGTTTTGTAGCCTCATTCTCTCATCAATCACTGTTGAGGTAATGTCTGAGATATCCTCTTGTGATACCGCTGCCCATATTGGAATACTCTTGCCATGGTATTTCATAATCGTAGTAAATCCGCTGTGTTGAGTCTTTGTCGAAGTGGTTTCGTTCATGACTTGCATATCAAATTTAAAGATATTTTTGAAAAAACTTGTTGCTATGGATTCTTCTTCAAGTAACGATGACCAGGTTACATGGTTCTTGACCGCACTCGGGGCTGAATTAAAAGATTCCAGTGCTCCCTTGTTGAACCGATCTTCGACGTCGAACTATGTTGACATTGTGGCTGAGGCAGAGACTCATGAAGCATTTTTAAAGAATTTGCAGGCTTTCAGCTGTACTGGTCCAACAGCAGGTATTGGATCTGTGGCATTTCTATCAACTGATCAGACCCACAACGTGCAGCAGCATCTGGCGCGTGGGGCTCACATGCTGACCGAAATGTCCGTGGCGCCAGCCATGGACGATCTGCAGGTCATACTGTTGTAGGACACAGGTAATTGTACCGGTAATTTAGGGAAATAGTACCGGTAATTTGGTCCCCTAAAATACCCGTGCGTATGTATAAGGATGTAAAAAGGCCACAAATTTACACCGGTAAAATTAATCGGTGTAGAACATTATTTGCACCAGTATCTCAGGCCGGTGTATAAATTTTGAAATCATAATATATCTACACCGATATTATTTGGAACACCGGAGTAGAGATTTTGCACCGGTATTTAACATATGAATCAGTGTAAAATCGTGATTTGTACACCGGTATTAAATATAATACTGGTCTTTCTTTTGTAGTCGGAATATTGTTTTTTTGCACCGGAATAGATTGCACCAGTATTTTTTTTACACCAGTATTACCATACTTTATGCACCGGTATTATTTAAATAATTAAAAATAAATTATTTAAAATGTGATTTTTTTACACCGGTACATGCATTTTATGCCGGTGTATTATGTGGCTAAAATTTGCAATGCCTAATTTGTTTTCGATGGTCCATCCCGGATCATTTCCGGGGCAACGATAGCCAGAGATACTTGTGAACTATTATAAATTGGAAACTTTTGAATAGGTAAGAAATTTGAAACATTCTATTACAAAAATATGGCTCGCAAAACACGCGAACATTATTCTAACTATAAAATAGAAGTATCTTAAACATGGAATGAAAGTAAAACACAAGTTTAGTATAACCAAACACCATCTATAGAATTCTAATATAATCAGTCATTCAAAATAAACCATCAACCTATTATGTCGTTCTTATCATCCAAAAGTTGAAACGTAGTGTTCGCCTGCTGCTGGTAGTCTCCGAGCCAAGCCCCACACCATCTTTCTGCTACACTTTGAATTTTGTACGCATGGTACGACCCTTTTCCCTCTGGGAAAATCTATTAATTTCAAACTTACACTGTTAGTCAATAATGTTGCGTTTACTAGAGATTAATAATATCAAATTTTGAGATGCAAGATTTACCTCCAAGATATTGTTTGTCTCTGGGTGACTAACAAATTCTTCCACGAAAAGTATGATGGAGTACCCGCATTGCCACAAACCATTATGGGTTCGATACTGCACGGGAAAGGTAAATGTAATTACTAATTGTAAACAAAATATTTGATGGATGAAATGACAGAATGACTTACCATAATGTTGTTGATTGTGATGATGAAATGACAGAAATGACAAAATGACATAATTTGAAATGACAGAATGACTTACCCGTGTTGCCCGTCTGTCACAGGTGTTTCAATTGTGAAGCGCTCCTGGAATGAATCATATGAAAAAGCATGTTATTAATCACATCTTCACTAAAACTTTACAATGAATAAAAATTTTAAATTACAATTGTCGAGAGTCTTATCTGAACATCCTTCCATGCCTCTTCCTTAACATCTTCAGGGACATTGCTCCAGTGTCTGCATGCTCCAAATCTGATGCGGCACAGAAAAGCGTAAATTCCATAAGCGTTCCACGCTGACCAATTCTTAACGAATACCGCTTGATTCCCATGAAACTCAAACGCAACAGGAGTTGGAGTGTTGTGTTTTGCTAGTTCCCTGCCTCCTCAAATAACTTTGTACCTCAAACTTTTCCCATCCTTCTCCATTTTTCCTTCCAACTTTTGTCAAGTCGTCATCCGCTTCATTAATATTTGTCCTTCCTTTGATGGTGCTCTTTCCCTTTCCCTTGCGAATTGGTGTTTTGGCCAACTGTTTACCCGTGTCCACTCCTTCAACATCCCCTACAATAACATCACCATACTCCGCAGTTTCTTCCTTCTCTTCACTAAACGGGTCATTTGTTTGCGTTGCTTCCTCAAATTTTATCTTCAATAGGATCCTTTTTGGTGGTGGTTCTTGGTCTTCCACACCACCTCCTCATTAACCACATCTTTCACCTCCTTCTCCTTCTTCGTAACCGGCCGCTTCCTCTTCGTGTTGAATTTAACCTTCTTCGGTGGAATCTACAATAGTAGAATTGAAAATTCTCAATCCAATAACGATACACATAATAACGGTACTTAAAGATCAACATTGATAGAATGTGATGTAGAACTTGATCAACTAGTTCATAAACTTTTGAGCAAAACATGGCATAGAAATTGAACAATTCATACATGAAACTACATTATGTAAGGCATAGAAGTTTATATAATATGGCATAGAACTTGAACAGTTAAGGCATGTAACTTGATATAGAATGAAATGGAACCTTATAGAAGTTGATAGAATACCATACCAATGTCTTTGCATGCATAAATTAGGCATACAACCGAGCAATTCTCACTCCCCCTAACGTGACTATCAACATTATCACCAACCAAAAAACTATAGAACTACATCACCCATCCACAAAAAATGCAAAACATTTACTCCCCACAATTTTATAAACATACCATTCAAGTTACCCTTTCAACTTTTCATCAATTTACATGTTTTTGGTCATAGAGGCAATTGATCGAACATGTATTGTGCGTGTGGGATGGAGTGGGTTTTTGAAGAGAAATTGACATGGTGACCCATGGTAACATAAACCCCAACACTTACCTTCACCAATGGAGCATTTTTGCTGCTACTTCTTTTTGTCGAACTCGCTAAGAACAAATAACCAAGTAATTATTTCTCTCGCCAAGTTCCTCTCTCATTTTTGTTGCTTCTCTTGTGTTGCACCATTCTTTATAGGGATACATTGGGAGATCAGGTATTACAATAGTTGATGAGGAGTTATGGTGGTTCAATTAAGTGTGGATTGAATGGTTGGAGTGGTTGTTTGAAAGAGAATTTGAAGGTGTTTGATGAGAATAGGAGGAATTGTGGGTGTTATGGCCGTTTCAAATGGTTTTGGATTCATAAACTACGTTTTTTACGCCGGTAATATATATAGTACCAGTGTAAAATTAGTGAAAATAAGAACAAATTTTGGCTAACTATTCAACACCGATACCAATACCGGTGTAGAAATGATGAAAAGTAGTTGCGTGCAGCTGCTTTAAATGAATTTGTCCTTTGACCTGAGAGGAGCACATGAAAATTTTGGCTAACTGTTGTACACCGGTATCATGTACCGGTGTATAAAATGAAAATACCAGTGTAATAATGCACAAAAAGCAGCTCCCTGTGGCTGCTTTAAACATTTTTTTGGAAAAAAATGTTCAACCCGAGAGGAATTTATGAAATTTTAGACTAACTGTGCAGCACCGGTATATCTACCGATGCAAAATCATATGTTACCGGTGTAAAATATTTCGCACCTTATTAAAAATAAAAGAAATTGAAAATTTTAAAATGCGCGCCAAAAAATTGAACACATACACCGGAACTTCTTCAATATTACCGGTGTAAAAAAATTGTTAGTTGTTTAAATTCTCACTTATTGTATTTGCCTCCCCTGCATTTTTCAAACAACCCCAATTAATCAAATTGACATTCAATTATTGTGAATAAACATTATACTAGTTGTTTCATGCAAATATCGACCACACATAGGCCCCATACGGTGACGTTTCTAAGAATTTTTTCATTTCATAAAATTTGCATATTGACCCCAAACATTTCGTTCGACCCCTTCAAGCACTTTTCCACCGGCCCAAATGGAATTTTCCAATGCTCTAGATTGAATAAGTAACTTTTCTGTACCTCAATGGTTCCGAGAAACCCGCAAAGTTGATTGTATGCATTTATTGCAATTAGGTCCCCCAAATTGTGACATGCAATTATGAAGTTTTAGGAAACTACATAAATTATCAAATTTAACATTCCGGGCTTAAACCATATTTGAAACATATTTGTGCCCGGGTGGTGATTCGTCCTGAAGCACTTGTAGGTGTTGTAGAGTAAACAATAAGGGTTTACTCCAATGTTTCTATATGTAATCCGAACATCTTCGAAACTAAATACAGAGTTCGGACTCATTCGTTTCCCCACATGTTTTACTTGGAAATACAAAAGAATTGTTTTGTGGACCATCCAGTTCGATCGTATTGCAGTTTTGATTTACGAGTAAACTTTTTTACTTTTTTCAATTTAGTCCCTCCAAGAATCTTGGAAGGGTCGGAATATAAAATTGGTTCCACATATATGCAATTCAATACACAACATTCGTGTTAATGCCCTACTGGTGGACGGAAGACTCTGTAAAACCAACAATAAATGTTTGCACTATATTTTCCATAATTATACTATTGCCCACAAATTTACTTGGGGAACCTCCATAGCTCCCAATGCTACAATTTCTTTTGCAATTCCAACCATTCTAGGAATATAATGCACCGAATTTGGCAGTCCTAAAGTAAAAAAGATAGTCCAACTATGTTTGCCCTATCTTTTTGGTCTTCATGAGTGTATTTGACCGACATAATTTCAATAAATGTGGTGTAAAATTTTTTATTCGATTCATCATCGTGCATGTTTGTCAATGTCAAACTGTCTAAGTGCAACACAGTCAAAGTTGAGTACAAAATCTACTCTTCGTAACTGCTAATACAAGTTTTATATGAATAATAATGAGAATATGGTTCTACCCCTTTAGCTGGTCCTATTGCATCATCATTATGGGTACTTGTGCCAACATCCACATCCTCGACATCGCCTTCATGGAAGGTTGGAAAATTTATGACTGCTGCCACATCATTAGGAAATTAATACGTCATAACCTTGGCTATATGTTCCTGCCAGGATCATTGGTATTTGGATTCTTCAAGTAAGTTTGCTACACCGACCTCTAATGCAACTGGATTCAATAGTAGCGACAGATGTGTCAGTTGTCTGTCTATAGAAAGAGTCCATGCAAATATTATCCATTGGTTAGCCATAAACGTCATGTGCATGGGTACTAATTCCGCTCTTGAACAAAGCGTGGAGATGATACTGCAATAGGCATAAGAACCCATATGATTCTGTTCCCTCTGCAACATAGGATAAATTCGAGGACCAACATTCCATCGAAGCTCCCTCTTTATTGCTTACAAGAAGGTGAGGCAAAGTTTGTGAACTTTTGTGTTAACAGTTACTGGATGGATTCTAATGCCACAAAGTCGTACCACCCATTCATTTCTAGAGTTAGAGTTTTCTTAGGTATTTTGCTCCAACCTAGTATGACCAACTCCTCTATGTCCGTACCTGCCCTAGTTATTGTCCCAATGATCTCCTTCTCAATATGTTGCTGTAGAATATAGCCGTCATCACCTAGAAAATAGGGTGCGAGAAACTCATTTTCATCGTTTGGAACATTGGGAAACCCAAACAAGCCATTGATAGATTCTGGTGTGACATGGACAATTTTACCTCTACAATACACGTGATTATAGCTCAGCCCGCACTTCAAGTTTTCATAGAACTCACTTACAATGGTCAGATTGAATGGTTGCAGAGTCTCGCAGAATTTTTCCCACCCAAGCTTCCAGATAGTTTGTTCGAATGGGGGAGATGCTTCAATTCCTCTCTCTATGTGATGGCGGCGTCCTTTGTAAGATTCATGGACCAACCTAGCCTCCTCAGACACAAAAGTACCATCCGGGTAAGTGTGCGGTGATACTTTCAGCAATGATGGGGACAGTGAATGGCGTATCCTTTTTGAATTGGATTTGGGAGGAATTTCCTAAGAAACACATTGAAGCATTTCATCAAACACCTTACATGCAAGTCAAGATATTCACGATGTCACATTCTCAATGATTCTATTTCATATGAAATTTCTAATTAATCATACCATAGAGGCATTGCAGTGGTTTACCTGATTATATGCCAACCTACATAGGATTTCAACAAAGATGGGTAGTGATAGAGATGGTATGGTGTGAGTGATATAAATTCTAAGAACTGTGAAATGGGGTGCTAAGAGGGTTTTAAAAAAGGGAACATTTTTATACACCGGTATTATACATATACTGGTGTAAAATGAGGCCTAAAGTTGCTGCTTTAGGCTGCTCTTAATTAAAAAAAATCATCTTATCCGACCCGAGAGTAAATTTATAAATTATTTCTAAGTACCTAACACCGGTACAATTATCGCTGAAAATTTTACAAAAAGCAGCGCGTTAGGCTACTTTAAATGCCAAAAAATTAACATTGTCAGACCCGAGAGCAAAAATATAAAAAAATTCTAAGTACTGTGCACCGGCAGGAGTACCGGTGCATAAGTACAAAACAGAGTCCCTCCCCTGTTTTTCTACACTAGTAATTTTATCTTTACCGGTGTAATTTTTTTTACCGATTCAATTCATAAACACTAAATTGAAATCACAGATCATACCAAACAATTCATAAAAGAGTGTCAATTAAATACATTACACGCTAAACATCAACCCACATTGTCCCCACCTACAAGGTCACAAAAACAATGGCCGGGAACGACCGATCTATTGCTTCCACTTTAAGACATTGTCCCCACCTACTATTTCACCTCTCTTATCAACCCACAGCCCATCTCCATGAGAACGCCTTCCAACAACGGATCCCCTAACATCTTCCAAACCGAGAAATACTGATGGAAACTCAGGACTATCAGTTATGATATACTGATCAATCTCCTCAATAAGGTAAAACTTCTTCCCATGCAACACCACATGATAATTCTCATTTGAAGGGTCCTTGATGTAAAAAACCTGTCGTGCCTGGGTAGCTAAGAAGAACTTGTCATCTTCATATCCGACACGATTCAAGTCCACCAACGTGAACCCCATGAGCTTCTCAACAATAACACCGGAACCGTGTTCCACCCAACGACACTTGAAGACAACAACCTTGAAATATTCATAATCCAACTCCCAAATTTCCTTAATCGCCCCATAGAAAGGAATAACAGCAACAACCATATATTTATCTCTCTTGCTTTCCTGCCACATGGATTCAGATTCAATATATATACCACTATTTTCAGTGGTGCTCTTCTCGTTCTTCGACAATGTTGAGAATCTGAAGCCATTAATGTCATAACTAATGTATCGTCTAACGGTGCAGTTCAGCTTCCTTGCAAATGCCCGTAGGTTACTGGGAATCCCGTTGACATTACAACAATTGTAAAACCAGTTCACAAACCTTGAAGAATGCTCGACCTGAATTTTATTTGGGGGCCAGTCTGGATGAATCTCTTCCAACAGGGAAGCATGCGCTTCAACATATGTTACAGTCTCGCTACTATTATGCAATACATACATGTGAACAATCATAAACTGAGCGTGATAGGGTGTATAAAGCATACCCTTGGAACGTGGAATCCCATTCCGCCTTCCACAGTGGGGTCCACCAGGAACACCAACCGCTCTTCTTCCAACCAAGTTTTTTGTACAATACTTGATGATCTCCTCAGTTACGTACCTCTGAAAAATGGAAGCATCGTGCCGACTTAAACCTTGAAAACAGCTATGTGACGCTCAAAGGGGTACATCCAATGCATTCCGACGGGCTCGCACATACGTATCTCCCTAACCAAGTGTACCACTAGGTGCACCATGATGTCAAAGAATGACGGGGGAAAATACTTCTCCAAATGGCATAGAACAATAGCAGTTTCTCAATCCAGTTCATCTAGCTATTGCCTGCTAATTTTTTCCTGCATATCGAGTTGAAGAAGAAACACAAGCGCATAATAGAAAATCTAACTTCCTCTTCCAAACACCCACGTATTGCTACGGGAAAAAGTTGTTGCATTAGGACATGACAATCGTGTGATTTCAAAGCATTAAGACGCAACTCATCATTAACAAACCGACTAACATGAGAGGAGCAGCCAAAAGGTATCTTCATTCCTTGGATGCTCTCAAACACCGACCTCCTCTTAGCAACTGACAAATTGTAAGGAGCGGGGGGTAGGTACGTTCGCTTCCCTCTTACCTCTGGTGCCAGATCCAACCGTATACCAAGGTTCACTAAATATTTCCTCGCATTCAAGCTATCCTTAGTCTTCACGGGAATTTTCACAAGCGTCCCAATTAGACTCTCACAAACATTCTTTTCGATATGCATGACATCCAAACAATTGTGAACCTCCAAATTTTTCCAGTACGGCAAATTAAAGAAAATGGACTGTTTCTTCCACGGTCCGTCTATATCCCCACCACCCTTTGATAACTTCTTACCTAGAGCAATATTCAATTTCTTCACCTTGTTGTGAATAGTTACACCAGTAAAAGGTTTGTGTGCCTTTCTCTTCTCCTTCCCACCAATGAATGTAGCCGCATTCTCCTGCAACTTGTGACCTACAGGCAGGAATTTACGGTGACCCAAATAAACAGTCTTCCGCCCATTCCTCAACTGATGGTAATTTGTCGCATCCTCACAAATTGGGCAAGCCTTGTAACCCTTGACCACATACCCGGAAAGGTTACCATATGCCGGGATATCATTTATGGTACAAAAAAGCATCGCCCTCAATGTAAACTCTTCACCACTACAACCATCAAACATTAAGGCACCTTTTGACCAAAGCACCTTCAAATATTCTATCAAAGTGGCAAGATAAGTGTCTACGGAATTTCTAGGTTGTTTCGGGCCTGAAATCATGATAGGCATCAACACATATTTTCTCTTCATGTACAAGTACGAGGGAAGATTGTAAATGGCAAGCATAACCGGCCACGAACTGTGTTTCGAGGAAATATTCCAAATGGGTTCATACCATCAGTACACAAAGCAAATCACAAATTCCCAGGTTTAGATGCAAAGTTTGCATACATCCTGTCAAATTTCTGCCACTGGTCCGCGTCAGCCGAGTGTCGAATTATATCATCATCTTTACAACCTCCCCTACCAACACACCATGTCAAGTTCTTTGCATCCTTTTCATTCTTAAAAAACCTTCTCAGCCTCAGAACAATGGGAAGATACGGCAGGCACCCGCCTCCTCACGGGCACAACATGTTTTCCACCGACTGCCACATTTCTCTTCTTCTTATAACGCGACACATTACATACTGGATAAACAATATTATTCATGCTAGTATCAATCCATGACCCTACATCATTCAAATTAAACAATTCCATCAAACACGACATGATCAAGTTTTTCTTCTTGCAACCGGGATACAATGGTGTATCCTTCTCACCAAGGAAGTTAGCCAATACCTCGGGCCTCCCTCTAAACTCATTAACAACCTCCTCACACATGTCACCAGCATAGAATCCCCAAAACACTCTCCCTCACTACAAACTCTCACTTCCAGTGGTGATTTTTCCCCATGAAAGGTCCATACAACATAATCTTTCGCAAACCCCCGGCTATAAAAATGGAGTTTCATGATGTCCTTCTTATCATTACGAATTCGATTTCCACAATCACCACATGGACATAATATTCACTTCTCTCGACTAAAAGCATGCTCCAAGAACTCATCCACGAACATAATATATTCATCGCTCACCCTACTAACGTTGGCATACACATGCTTATGCCTCTCGATCACAAACTAATATCTACAATTCAACCTCAATCAACATCAAATGATCAAACACAAAATGTAAATATCTCTACTAACAAAAACCATACATGAAATCCTTAATATTCATAAATTTAATTAAAAAAATGCACCTTCAAGGGTTTTCATTGTGGAGAATTCAATGCTTTCATCAACCAAAAAACACCATTAATGAACCTCTTCTTCTAAAAATCCCATTTTTTACCTGCTAGAAAAAGGGGGTAGGTGAGCATTTAATGCAATTTTCTACACCAGTATTTAGACTTTACCAGTGCATTTGTAGCCTTTCAAACCGGTAAAAGTAGTTACCGGTGTAGAAATTCAGCCAAAACACACATATTTTCATGTCCTCCACCGGTACAATTACAGTACCAGTGCGAAAACTAATAGTTTTGGTGCCAAAAATCCAAAATAAGATTTTTTGGGCACCGATATTAGTAAAATACCAGTGCGTGTTCAATTCCTACACCGATTCTAATAGTAACTGGTGTAAAAATGCAAATTTTCCCGCTTTTTTTAATACCTGGACCAGTAATTTCCCACAACCGGTTTAAAAATTTTCCATCTTGGCCCCAAATTAATAAAAAGGTAAATAAGTACACACCGGTAATCCTGTACCGGTGCACATGTTAGCAATTGTATCGGTACAAATACCTATTTGAGTAATACCAGTGCAATATATTTGACATTGGTACACCGGTATAACTACACCATTACACCGGTTGACAGGATACTAGTGCATATGTACTTATTTGCACCGGTACTAATGTTAATAACCATGATACCGGTGTAATTGGTTACATACCCACAGGTATACCTGTATTCATAAATTTATACCGGTGCGTATGTACCTGTTTTCCAGTAGTGTCGTGGGTAACATTCTAGGCATGGGCGTGGCTCTAATTTGCTATGCCAATGGTGTGGAAAAAATAGTGACTCTGCTTCCACTTGTTTCCTTTTAGTGCCTCATTCTCGACAAATTGAATCGGCTCATGTTGCTGAAGATTTTTAGTCGTGACTGCATATGGAACCATCTACTGTGGCTTCTGATTGGTATATTTATTCTGGGGCTACCATTTATCTCACTTCATCAGCTGCTGGCCTTGAAAGTGTAACTCCTTATCTTGGTAATTCTTGAGTTTCTGATGGAAATGGCGCTTCTATTTCTATTAAGTCTATTGGTGATTGTCATATTAGTTCTTCGTTACGATTATCTGATGTTTACTTGTGCCCGAAATTACTAAGAACCTTTTGTCGATTAGTAAGCTTACCAAGGTTCTTGACGTACTTGTTGTCTTTGATGATCGCAACTTTATAATTCAACACAAGGTCACCAAGGCGGTTGTGGGCAGAGGCTATAGTAAGAATGGATTGTATGTGTTTAGACAATAGAGAGGAAGCATTGGTGTCCTTCATTCAGCAAAATAAGAGGCATGCATCTTTTTATTTATGGCATGCTTGTTTGGGTCATGTGGTTAATAATGTTAGTTCTTTTTAAAAAATAAAATAAAATTGGAGATTTAGCAGTTTCTTCTTTATTACCTAAACCTAACCTTTGCGCCCCTTGTGTTATGGCCAAAAGTCAAAGGCAGTCTTTTGATGAAAACCCTAAACAAGCTTTTTGTGTTTTAGACTTAATTTATTGTGATTTATGGGGTCCTTCCCTGATTTATCTGGAAATGGTTTCTCCTTTTATGCTTTATTTGTTGATGATTAATTCAGATTCACATGTCTATATCCTCTCCTTAAAAAATTGAATTTTGTAGACATCTATTTTCAATTCGAGTCACTCGTCGGTAATCAGTTTTTGACAACCATTAAATCCTTCCAAAGTGATGGTGGTACCGAATTTCTTAATCATCAGCTTCACTCTCATTTTTCATCAAAAATAATTCATCATCAGGTATCATGTCCGTACACTCTGGAATAGAATGGCAGAGCGGAGCGGAAACATCGCCATGTTGCTGATATGGGGTTAACGATGCTTTTCCGCTCCCATCTCCCATTTTCTCATTGAGTCAATACATTTGCTAATGCAGTTATACTATTAACCGCCTTCCCACGCATGTCCTAGATGGTGGTTTTCCATACTCCTTGCTATTTGGAAAAACTTCGGTGTACTCTAACTCTCGTCCTTTCTGTTGTAGAGTTTACCCTTCCGTCCACCCTTATGCTGCCCATAAATTGTCTATGCATAGCATTCCTTGTGTGTTTGTTGGCTACAGTTCTCAATATAAGGGATTTCAATGCCTTGACTGACTTCTGGACATATCTATATCACTCGGGATACTCAGTTCGATAAAGGTTGTTTTATATTTCCTCCCACAGATGTTTCTGAACAATCTTTCTCCTCCTTGGAAGTTTTGGCTTTTATTTTTCCTGTCTTGCCTCAAGTTTTGGATGGTGCTTTGCTAGTGGCCCTTGTTAGACCATTCCTTGCTTGATTTGGGTTTCTGATACACCATTATCTGCTGAGCCGATCCCACATGTCCCATTACCTCTAGTTTCTCCAGAGTCTCTAGCTCGACTCAGATTCTCCTACACATAGGACTCACCATATGGTCATTAGGGCTAAGGATGGATCGCGTCGCACGAAGAACTACTCTGATTTTGTGGTCTCTGGTTTTCTTCCTGCTCTTCTCACTCAAACTGAACCCCACTATTACCATACTGCCCTTCATGATCCAGAGTGGGTTACTGCTATAGATGAGGAGATGGTCGCTCTTCGTCACCAACATATATGGGATTTGGTGCCTTGCACGCTAAATGTCAATGTTGTGGGGTCTAAATGGGTGTTCTGGTAGAAGTATCGCCATGATGGTAGCTTTGATCGCTACAAAGCTTGTCTCGTTGCTTAGGATTACTCTCAGATATCAGGTTTTGGCTTTGATCACACTTTTAGTCCTGTGGTCAAAGCCTCTACTGTTTGTATGATCTTTGTCATAGCCACTCTATATCATTGGCCTCTTTACTAGCTTGACGCTAAGAATGCTTTTCTTAATGGCATTCTTGATACTCTAGTGTACATGGCTCAACCTGTTGGTTATAAGGATCCTACTCGGCCAGATCACATGTGTTGTCTCCGAAAAGCTATCTATGGACTCATGCAAGATCCTTAGGTCTGGTTCCACAAATTTAGCTCTTATCTTTGGGATATTGGTTTCCTTTGTAGCTCGGTTGATACTTCCCTGTTTGTTTTCTCCCAGGGTTCCACGTTGCTCTATCTTCTTGCCTATGTAGACCATATTATATTGACAGGAAATAATGCTGTGGCAATTTGACAGTTTATTGCTCAAACGGAGCAGGAGTTCTCGAACATGAATTTAGGGTTCCTGAGCTACTTTCTTGGTTTGGAGGTCACTACTACTCCCTCTGGTTTGTTTCTTCGCTATGCAGGTATGAGTTATGCTGCTCCTGTGTCCACTTCTTTTTTTCCACTGTCCCAGCTTCAAAGTAGTACTAATGAGCTGTTTAAGAACCTAACTCTCTATGGATCCTTGGTTGGTGCTCTTCAGTACTTAACCATCAGACGTCCGGACTTATCCTTTACGGTGAATTCAGTTAGCCAGTATCTTCAGGACCCTTATGAAGATCACTTTGCTGCTGTTACTTGAATTCTCGGTTATGTGTGTTGTACCCTGAATTATGGCCTTACCTTCCGTACTAATAGCTCCTCTGATATCTTAGCATATTCATATGTCGACTGGGCCCGTTGTTTGGAAACTCAACATTCGACTTACGGCTATGCTATTTTCTTAGGAGATAACTTAGTGTCCTGGAGTGCCAAGAAGTAGCCTACTATCTCTCGTTTGAGTTCAGAGTTGGAGTATCGTACCTTAGCCAACACTGCTGCTGAGGTGATTTGGCTTTTTCATCTGCCTCGTGATCTTCATTTTTTGTTGGCCAGCTCACTGATGTTACTCTGTGACAATAATAGTGTAATTTCTCGGCTCAGAATCTGGTTGCTCAAAAAAGGGTGAAACACATAGACATTGACTATCACTTTGTCAAAAAGTTGGTTGTTGCAGGCAAGCTCCAAGTCAGTCATGTTACTACTTTGCTTCAATGGCAGATATTTTCATGAAAGGGCTCTCTTGTCCTTTATTTGAGTTCTTCAGATTCAAGCTTTACGTCTCGGTCAATCCGAGGCTTCATTTGAGGGGGTGTTAAAAGAAGATTTAACTTAGTTTTGTTGACGGTAGTTGAGTTGTATTAAGTCACTACTAGGGTTTACTCTTGTACTCTTCTATTTATTCGACAGTAATTAACATCCTCATTATTGAGGTTTCTTCCCTTTCACTCTGGAAACCATCACCATCAAGAATTTTCTATATCTCCCTGGTCTATAACACACACAGAGACACAAAGGAAAAGGCAGTGGCACTCACAAAGATATGGAGCTTTATTTTGCCACCAAAATTTACTTATTTTATTATGAGGTTGTTAAATAATGCACCGCCTTTTAAGTATATAATTAAAAAAGGATGAACATATCCTTAATTTAAAATTGCACTCTATTAAGTCTATATTTGGATTAAGCTAGGATCACGATCACAACTCCCGGGGCTTGATAGAAAACCTACAAGACAGAGAGACAAGGGTTAGGAAGGCAGGCGCAAGGCCGTGCCTGCTCCAATGATCAAGTCAGTAGAGAGATCCATTTTAGGGTTTGTAAGATGCATGTATGGGATGTTGGATTAGTGATCATACCTTTTCCTGAGTCTTTTCTCTGGGTATATAAGTTGGCAGATTGATGGGGCAACGCCAGTCACATCGCCATTTGTCCGTTGGTTTGTTAGGTCAATCTCACGTGTATCCGTCAAAATGGGAACCGGGCTAGCTGGGCTTTGCCTCGGTCTTGGGCCTTTTGGCTCATACATTATTAAGTTCCCCCAGCCCAAGGCCCTGCGTCTGCTCGGCGCAGGCCACATGGCTGAGTGTCTTGCTGCGTTCTCTTGGGTTTTTGCGGGGAAAACTGCTATTAGTGTGTTTTTAAAAAGTCACACCTCTTCGAGGTCCTGACATTTTATGTTCCAACAGTCACAACTTGTGCCTTTGGTTTGCCACATGTCCACATTCACTACGATGCCGTGTTTCTTTGGGATGGAAATTCGTGCAACCCCAGAACCTTAATTATATTGTCGTCACGTCTCTTTGGTTTCCTGAGAGTGCCCCTTGGGTGCGGTACTTGGGTTTATTTACTTCTTCCCTTTTCATTTCTTCCACTCTTCATCATTGTCTTCCTCACTTTTCACATTCTCCTTTTTTCTTCTGCGCTTCTAGGTATTTCCTCTCTGTCTTACTGTTTTCTTTTCGCACTCCTTTTCTAGGAAGTCCTAGAGTGATTCGGCTAGGTAGAATGGTGTCCACCGCAGGTCCTCCTAAGTTCGATTCTTTCTGTGATACCACCAGGGTGGAGTATGCCATCTTATATTCTTGGATAAAAATAATGTTTGCCGCTCAGCATAAGAAAATTAGGGATCTAGAGTCTAGGGTTCTGTACCCTGCCAATGACCAGATGGTGCATGATGTTCATGAGAGAATGACTGCCATTTATCTTAAACCCTAGAGTCTAGTGGTCTCTGCTTCCCTGTGTCGTCCTTCTGCCAGCCAGTCTTAGGTTCATTCAAACTCATCCTCACTGACCTGCCTCCAAATTCCATCCGCATGATGTTAGGTTTTGAGGTCCTCTGCCGCTGCTTAAGTATTCCTCCCACTGTGTCTCTATTCTAGGTTTATTGTCACTCCGGCAAGGTGCCTCTAGATTGGAACTTTCTGAAATTTAGGTCGGGTGGGTCTAAATCGTTAGTAAGGTTTCCCTCGTGTGTGGAGTTGGAACGTAGGTTTGTTTTTATTGATTCTCCCTTTGTGTTAGAGAAAGCAGTTCGGCCTGGTAGAGCGTCCTGGTGCTCGGGAAATGGATCTCCTTCCCCATTTAACCTATGTTTTGTCAAAACTCTCTGTCCAAATTGACATGATTTTACGTGACTCTATTCTTAGTGCTATCAGCCTCTCTCATCTGCCTGTCGGTGTTATCCCCATGGGTGGCCCTGGTGATCTTCGGGGTACATGATTTAGACGGTCTTTATACTGCTTTCACACATGCATGTCCATTTTCCTCATAGTGTTTTATCAGCTTTTGGCTGCCTCTCCTTTTTCTTGCCCTAAAGACATATCGCTGGTTGATATGATCGGGGACCTGTGCCACCTATCTAGCTGGACCATCTCATCCCGCCCCGTTTACCTTGTCGACGAGGCAGAGGGTGAGGTCAACCGTACGACCATGCCATCAATGTCTCCGACACTTATGCCACCTTTATTGCTGATCTGGAAGAAATGCGCCCCACTGAAACGAAACGTAGATGCCCCGTGGCTGTTCAAATGGAGCTCTCACTAAAAAAACATTTTTGAAATCCTTTTGCTAATCTCATGTCTGTCGTGATCTCAGCTTCTTTAATCTCGCCACCTTCTGTCTTGGTTCCCGCTCCCCGCATAACTCCTGCTCCTCTTACAAGCTTCACTTCCCCTATGTTAACCGCTTCAAGTTCCCGAGCCACTGTGGAGGGGGAGCTGCTTCAAGCACCTCTCGCTCGCGCCAACCATTGTCATAGGCCTTGCCCTTGAGGCATTTTAATGCTAGGATCGAGGAGTGGCTCACAGAGCATGGGTTGAACGTGGCTGGCTCCATGAGTATCCCTGACTGTTGTGTCTCTTTTGTGATCGAGGTAATCCTCCTAATGCCTTGGCTTCTTATTTTTTTCCTTTGAACTTTCACTTTGTCTGATCTGATGTTTACTTCTTTTCTCCAGCATATGTGCTCTTTTTTCGCAATGCAGCTTGAGCAGTAGGAGCTTCGCTCTAACATTATTATCGCTCAGGGGAATCGGGAGCAGGCCCGTCAGTCAGTCTGGGACCTGACCGCTGATCTGCAGCGCAATCATGCTCGCTCTGGCTCCCTTGAAGGGGATTTTTAGTGCTTCCTCTCTTGGGCTACATCTCTCGAGGGTGACCTGGAGCTCGAGAAGGGCATTTCTGGCTAACTGCAGATGGTGGTGGGCAAGCTTGAGGCAAAGTTTTCGCGCTATGGTGGGCAAGCTTGAGGCAATGCTTGAGGCAAAGATGATGCTGGCAGCTCTCAAGTTAAAACTTAATTTAAATCCGGATTTTGTTGGATGACTATAAGTCCCTTTAAGGGGAAAAATACTTTGTTTTGTGTGGGGTATCTTCCTTCCCCGGCTTGTATAATTCCCCTGTAGGGGTAGATACTTTGTTTTGTTGGGGGTGCCTTTTTCCCTCTCTTTCTATTTTAATTCAAACTCTGAAAAGGGAATTGGCTATCCGTCTTTTTTAAATCATGCTTCTTTCCTTTTATTTGTTCTTTAACCTGTTAGAGGTTGGCTAACATCTCTCTAGCTGTGCAAGGCCAGGTGTGTTTTTCTTCAACCTGAAAAGGCTGGGTAGCATTCCTCTGGATGTGCAAGGCCTAGTATGCTTTGGTGCTGGTTAAGTTTGCATTTCCCCTATTTTTTGTTTTTTATAGTCGGGATTTTCTGTGTGTTTTCCTTTGTTGTTTACTTTGTCTTCCCTGATTTTGCTAACAGGGGGAGACTTTGTTTCTTGTAGCTTGCATCCCCTGGTTTTCTATAATTGGGGGTATTTTGCCTTTGTGATTTGCATCTTTCAGCCTTTTGGTACGCAAAGTAGATATTAATGGGAAAACATAGAAATACAGTACACGGATGAGCAAGTTATGTTTTAGAATCTCTCCTAGTCATGTCTTCTCCGGGCTCACATAGACTGGATGTTCCATTGCTTATCACAGCTTCCCAAAAAGATTAAAAAACATTTGTTTTACAATGGCAAAAGTACCTTATTATGCATAGTACTTCCTTAGATTTGCAATGTTCTATGATCAGGGTATCACCTACCCGCCCATTGTCTCCAGCTCTTATGCTCATTTTCCCATCACCTCGACCACTTTGTAATAGCCTTCCTAAGTTGGGTCAAGCTTTTTCTATCCATGCACTCGGCTAGCCTCATTTTTTATCATGGCAAGGTTGCCTTGCCTCAAGCTCCTGGGCCTCACCCTACTGTTGTAGTGTTGCTCCAGTGATGATTTGTACGCTGCCTCTTTCAAGGTTATTTTCTCCCTTAGCTCTTAAAGCTCTTATAGGCTCATTGTGATAGCTTCGTCATTTTCCTCCAATGGCAGCAGCACTGCAACCCTTCCGCTAGGTACCGCAATTGCAATCTCAGGGGGGGGGGGAATGATTGCTTTGCTTCTGAAACACAGTCTAAAGGAGGATTCCCCTGTTGCTATTCTGGGTGTGGTCTGGTATGCATAGTCTGAAACACAGTCTAAAGGAGGATTCCCACTTGGTCTTCAGCTGGCCAAGCCTTTTCTTTAGATCCTGGAGGATGGTTTGGTTCGTCATCTCCATCTGGCCATTTTTCTGAGGATGGGCGACTGAGGTGAACTACTGCCTGATTTTCAGCTCTTTATACCAGTCGCAAAAAGGGTTGTTTGCGAACTGCTTCTTGTTGTCACTGACCATGATCTGGGGGATTCCAAACCTGCACACAATGTTTCTCCTAACGAAGTTTGTAACTTTCTTCCCCAGCATGGTTGCTACAGATTCAGCTTCTACCCACTTGGTGAAGTAGTCGATCTTCACTATCATGAATTTCTTTCTTCATGCAACTTCTGAGAATGGGCCAACGATGTTGATCCCCATTTATCAAAGGGCTATGGCGACCTTATGCACTATCAAGGATTTCTTTCTTTCTGCAACTTCTGGGAATGGGTCGACGATCTTGATTACCCATTTAGCAAAGGGCCATGGTGACCTTATACTGCTCATTTCCTCCGTGAGCAGTCTCTGTACATTTGCGGGCTCTTGACACCTGTGAAACTCTCTCACAATCTTCTCCTTGTCTGCTTTCATTGTTGGCCAGTAGTATCCAGCATGTACTGTCCAAAATGCCACGGTCTTCGGTCCCTCGTGGCTGCCACTACTTCATTCATGTATCTCTTGCAGCAGCACCTCTGCCAGGTGTGAGGTCTGTACATCTGAGCCATGGCTCCACGTAGCCCCGTTTATACAACAAACCATCTTTAATGGAGTAGCTCAGGGTATTTCATTAGATTCTTCTTGCCGATGCTTTATCCTGTGGCAGCGTCCCACTCTGGAGGTAATTTCTTATAGCTGTCATTCAGCTGCTTCCAACTCCCTGTATTACATTAATCATGCTTGTGTCTGTGGACCTGCTCTCCAGTTCTTCCACCAGCACTACCTTAGTCAGGTGCGCCTGGACAGTTGATGCTAACTTGCTCAGCGCGTCTGCTCGTGCGTTCTGTGACCTTGGGACCCTTGTGACATTAAATTCATCAAACTCTGCAGCTAGGCTCCTGACCCCATCGTGGTACTTCCTCATGGCCAACTCTTTGGTGGCGTACTGCCCACTGTATTAGTTTGCCACCAACATCGAGTCTCCGTAGGCCTGCAACTTCCTTACTCCCAATTTTCTGGCTTTCTCAATTCCCGCTATCAGCATTTCGTACTCGGCCATATTGTTCCAGGCATGAAACTTAAAATATAGGCCGTATGCCACCTTTGCTCCATCCAAGTTGGATACTATCAGTCTGGCCCCTGCTCCTTCTACCCTTGAGGCTCTATCGACATACAACGTCCATACATCTGGGCCATTCAAGGCTTCTTGGCAGGCTGGCTTCTTCTTTTCTGGGTCATGTGTTTCCCGCATAGCTTCCATCTCGTCTTCTTGTTCTCTTGGTATCTCTGCCAGAAAATCCACAATGACTTTCCCTTTCATTGATTTTCTAGGCGTGTACTCAATGGTGTGTTCTCCCAACTCCATTGCCCATTCAACCAATCTCCCAAACACTTCTGGACGTGTGAGGATCAATTTCAATGGTCGGTTGGTTAGCACCACCACCAGGTGTGCCTGGAAATACGGCCCCAATATTTTTGCTGCATGAACCAGAGCCAGAGCCAACTTCTCATGCCTATTATATCCTCTCTCTGGTCCCTGCAAGGCTCTACCGACTTAATACATGGGGTGTTGGACCCTATTTTCCTCCTGGACGAGTGTTACGCTATTATCCTCACTGTTCGCTACTACATATAGGTACAACACTTCTCCCTACTTTGGGCTGACAAACGTGGGCAACTGCTTAAGGTGCACTTTCAACTCCGCGAATGCTGCCTCCTCATTTTCTCCCCACTGTACCATCCCTTTCTTGTCCATGCACCCCTTCAACATTTTGAATAAGGGGAGCGCTCTCTCTGCAACCTTGGAAATAAAATGGTTCATCGCCAACTTCCCATTCAGGCTTTGAATCTTCTTGATGGATCCAAGGGGATTTCATTTCCAAAATTTCTTTAACTTTTTTTAAGTTCACCTGCAGCCCCTCATTTGACACTATGTGCCCCAAGAACTTTCCCGCTCCTACTTCAAATTTGCACTTGGCTGGGTTAAGCTTCATGCCAGCTTCCTTAAACCGCTTCAGGGTCTGCACTACATCTCCTACAAAGATCTCGTACTGAGTGCTCTTGATTACCATGTCGTCAATATAAACCTCCAAGTTTTTCCTATCTGCTCCTAAAAGATCTTGTCCACTACCCTATGGTAGATTGCACCAGCGTTCCTTAGTCCGAACAACATCACGAAGTATACAAATGCCCTTTTCTCAGTGATGAATAATGTCTTATCCACATCGCCTTCTAGCATTGGGATTTGGTGGTATCCCTTGTATTCATCAAGAAAGCACTTTATCGGGAAATTAGTCAGAGTGTCTACCTTTTGATAGATGACCGGCATTTGGTAGCAATCTTTTGGGCAAGCTTTGTTCAGGTCGGTGTAATCTACACACATCCTCCATCTTCCATCTGCTTTCTTCACTAGCACGGTGTTCGCCAGCCAATCAGGGTACGAGACTTCTCTCAGTATCCCGACTGCGACAAGCTGTTCCCCCTCCCTATTGACTGCTCTGTTCTTCTCTCTGCATAACATTCTCCTTTTTTTTCACGGGTCTGGTTGTTGGCTCCACCTTGAGTTCGTGGCATCCAATTTCCTTTGATACTCCCATCATATCCTCCAGTTTCCAGGAAAATGCCTGGGCATTCTTCTTCAGAGCCCTAACCAGTTCCTTTTTTATGTCAGGAGGCAAGCACTCTCTGACCTGTATCGACTGGTTCTCTCATAACTGAACACTTTGGACTTCAGGGCCAAGCTTCATGAGGTCGCTCCCGCTTCCCACCATTCTTATAGCCCTTGCTCTTCTGACTTGGTCCTTCGTAATCTGCTCTGCTCCATCCCCTTTTTGCTTACTTAGCACTTTTTAGTGGCATTCCCTTACCTTCTGTTGGTCTCCCATTACGGTTACCATCACGCTTCAGGTTGGGAATTTTAGCAGCAAGTGTAGGGTTGTCACAATGCCCTTTATTAGTGCCAGAGCTGGCTTGGCCAAGATTAAGTTTTACGGGTTGTTCTCTTTTACAACTATGAACTCCATATCTACCGTCCTTCTTCTGTCACCTTCTCCCACTATTACAAACAACAATATGGTCCCTTTTGGCAAGACAATTTCATCTGCAAAATCCACCAGCGGGATATCAGTTGGCTCCAATTTTATCCTAGTATTCTTATCCATCTTTTCAAAGCAATGCCAGTACATTATTTCGCCAAACTTCCTCCATCTACCACTACAAGAGACAACACCTTTACCTCGGTTCTGTAGGAATTTTTACCTCTTTTTTTGTCCAGAAAAAACTGAGGTAAATACAGTCGAAAAGTAGGTTTTTTACATCGTTTGAAAGCTGAGGTAAAATATATCTTTTACCTCAGTTTTCAACCGACGTTGGTAGGAATAATCAATGATGTCGGTTATAGAAAGAAGGCCAACGATTGAAGAATATATGTGTGACCTCGTTTGGAATGACATCAGCTTCCACTTGTAAGCGAGGTCGTCAAATGCACAAAGGCAGACGAAGGTGGATGAAATGTTGTGAGGTCATCTTGATCGACGACTGTTCACACAACATGCAATATTGCATGACGTGGATCACCCACGTCATGTGCACGCTGACATGGAACGTTTACAAAAATGACATCGTTTTGATTGGCTGTGGTCGCAAAAAAAAACGTTGATAAATGCGACGTTGGTCACATATCGTCTGGGCACTAGTCTGCACGACATCGTATACAAAGTCAATCAGACTTTGTTTATCGTACAGTATTATAATATCTAATATTTGATGGTTAAATGATTAAACATCATACCACATTCAATTTTTTTCAATTAATTTAGGATAGAATGACATGTTCAAACCAACAACCATAACATATAATACAAATATTTAAATACATAAGGTTAATTTGAAATTGAATAATTATTTGTATTGAAACACCATTTTCTATGTTGCATGCCATTAAAACTGCCAGGATGACTAGTGAAATGACAAGTCATTCCATCTACAAGCTGAAGGTCCATCGATGGCTCTCCATGGGCCTATTAATATCATTACATACGAAACAATAGTATGTTAGAATTGGGCATTCCTCAAATTAAATACACATAATGTAGTAAAATGTAGACGACATTAAATCATAGATGGTAAAAGGAAATCGAACTGGTTACATGCGACGTTGCATATATGTAATATCCGACATTGCAAAGATAAAAAATAAGCGACGTCGGACATTCATTGACATGGTAACAATTTGAAGTGCTATGCGAGGTTGGTATTAGTTTGGTAACATTTTGCATGGGCCGATGACATGTGACCGAGGTCGCACATTCAAACTATGTTCATAGAAATTTCAGGATCTTTCTTCATAATCAAAACAAACATGGAACTATCTTGGAAAGAATAACAACAAAAAATATATTACATGTAACTCAAGAATCATACCTCATAAAATGTAAGAATCTTTGGTCAATTATTGATTAAAAAATATATAGTACGATCATCACATAATTGGTAACTGAACATGGAATAGATGGAAAAAACTACCTCAATTAATTAGGAATTAGAGATGCTCCATCCTTGGACACTTGTTGATGCACTACTGGAAAACAAGTACATACGCACCAGTATAAATTTATGAGTACATGTATACCGGTGTGTATGTAACCAATTGCACTGGTATTTATCATGTTAAGATTAGTTCCAGTGCAAATAATTACTTACGCATCGGTATCCTGTCAACCGGTGTAAAGTTCACCTAATTTTGCACCGGTGTTGGTTCTACTGGTATACAATTTCAAAATTTTTGCACTAGTATTATTAGTATAGGTGCTTATGACCGGTGCATTTACTTACATGTGCAATGGTAACGATTAATTGTGTGTACATATTTCCCTTTTTTATTAATTTGGCGCCAAGAGGACAACTTTTTAAACCGGTAAAGGGAACTTACTGGTGCAAAAAAAATTAAATGTGGGAAAAATTTTCATTTGTACACCGATTACTATTAGAACCGGTGTAGGAATTAAACACGCACTTGTATTTTCTTAATGCCGGTGCATATGAATTTTCTTTTTTTAGTAATTTGGCGCCAAAACTATTTGTTTTTGCATCGGTACTATGAACGTACCGGTGTAGAAGCAGAAAATTCATGGGATTGGGCTAAATATCTCCACCGGTGACTGTTTTTATCGGTGTAATGTGTTACAAATGCACCGGTAAATTCTTAATACCGGTGTAGAAAATTGCATTAAATGCTCACCTACCATATTTTTTTAGCGGGTTAAAACTAGAATTTTTGGAAGAAAAGGTTCATTAATGGTGTTTTTTGGTTGATGAAAGCATTGAATTCTCTACAATGAAGACCCTTGGAGGTACCATTTTTTGAACTACATTTATGAAAATTAAGGATTTCGTGTATGGTTTTGGTTATTAGAGATATTTACATTTTGTGTTTGATCATTTGATGGTGATTGAGGTAGAATTGTTGATATTAATTTGTGATTTTTTCTCAAGGTTGTTGTAGTTATAATGCTATGGCTTTTTATTCCTATAGTGTTGGACATGTTAAGAATGTTGTAATTGTAATGTGGAATATTGGTGTATATTGTGCATTTATGATGTTGCATGATTAGGAAGTCATCGTGTAAAATTCTATAATATTAAATATGTTAAAGTTTGATTGTTGGACATTTATTGATATGTAGCGTTGTATCGCGCCATCGAGAGGCGTAAGCATGTATATGCCAGCGTTAGTAGGGTGAGCGATGAATATAATGTTTGTGGATAAGTTCTTGAAGCATGGTTTTAGTCAAGAGAAGCGAATATTATGTCCCTGTCGTGATTGTGGAAATCAAATTTGTACTGATAGGAAGGACATCCTGAAACTCCATTTGTATAGCCGGGGATTTGCGAAAGATTATGTTGTGTGGACCTCTCATGGGGAAAAATCACCACCAGAAGTGATTTAGTAGTGAGGGAGAGTTTTGGGGATGCTAAGTTGGATGACATGTGTGAGGAGATTGTTAATGAGTTTAGAGGGAGGCCTGAGGTTTTGGCTAACTTCCTTGGTGAGAAGGATACACCATTGTATACCGGTTGCAAGAAGAAAGACACGGTCATGTCGTTTTTGATAGAGTTGTTTAATTTGAAAAGTGTGGGGTCATGGAGTGATACTAGCATGGATAAATTGCTTAAGTTTTTGAATGAAAAGCTTCCACCCGGTAATGGGGTTCCTGATAACCTTTATGAAGCTAAGAGAATTTTGTGTCAGATGGGATTGGAGTATGAAAAGATACATACTTGTCCGAACTATTGTGTCCTATATAGGGGTGACCTTAAGGATAAGATTGTTTGTCCAGTATGTAATGTGTTGCTTTATAAGAAGAAGATAAATGTGGCTGCCGTGGAGAGCACATTGTGCCGATGAGGAAGTGGGTGCCCGCCAAATGTATGTGGGATCTTCCAATTATTTCGAGGCTGAGAAGGTTTTTTAAGAATGAAAAGGATGCATAGAACTTGACATGGTGCGTTGATAAGGGTGGTTGTAAAGATGATGATATAATTCGACACCTGACTGACGCAGACCAGTGAAAGAAATTTGATAAGATGTATTCACACTTTGCATATGAGCCTAGGAATTTGATATTTTCTTTGTGTACTGATGTTATGAACCCATTTGGGAATATATCCTCGAAACACAGTTCGTTACCTGTTATGCTTTCCATTTACAATCTTCCCCCGTACTCGTGCATGAAGAGAAAATATGTGTTGATGGCCATCATGATTTCAGGCCCGAAAAATTCTTGAAATGACATAGACACTTACCTTGCCCCTTTGATAGAAGTTTGAAGTCGGTTGGCGCCTTAATGTTTGATGGTTTTAGTGGTGAAGAGTTTACATTGAGGGCGATGCTTTTTTGTACCATAAATGATTTCCTTGCATATGGTAACCTTTCCGGGTATGTGGTTAAGGGTCATAAGGCTTGCCCAATTTGTGAGGATGAGACAGATTACCATCAGGTTAGAAATGGGTGGAAGACTATTTATTTAGGTCACCGTAAATTCCTTCCGGTGAAGCACAAGTTGTGGGATAGCGCGATTGCATTTGTTGGTGGGAAGGAGAGGAGAAAGCCACCCAAACCTTTGACCGGTTTAGCTATTCACAACAAGGTGAAGAAATTGAATGTTGTTCTTAGTAAGAAGTTATCAAATGGTGGTGGGGCCGTAGATGGACCGTGGAAGAAACAGTCCATTTTCTTTGATTTGTCGTACTGGGAAAATTTGGAGGTTTGCCAATGTTTGGATGTCATGCATTATGAAACAAACGTTTGTGAGAGTCTAATTGGAACACTTCTGAATATTTCCTGGGAAGACTAAGGATAGCTTGAATACGAGGAAAGATTTAGTGGACCTTGGTATACGGTTGGATCTGGCACTGGAGGTAAGAGGGAAGCGAACGTACCTACCCCCCGCTCCCTACAATCTATCAGTTGCTGATAGGAGATCGGTGTGTGAGAGCATCCAAGGAATGAAGGTACCATCCAGTTACTCCTTTAATGTTAATCAGTTTGTGAATAATGAGTTGCGTCTTAATGCTTTGAAATCACATGATTGTCCTGTTCTTATGCAGTAAGTTTTACCCGTTGTAATCCGTGGGTGTTTGATTTTCAATTATATGTTTGTGTTTCTTCTTCAACTCGATATGCAGGAAAAATATTAACAGGCAATAGCTAGATAAACTGAATCGAGAGGCTGTTGTTGTTCTATTCCATTTGGAGAAGTATTTTCCCCCATCATTCTTTGGCATCATGGTGCACCTAGTGGGTTAGGGAGATACGTATGTGCGGGCCTGTTGGAATGCATTGGATGTACCCCTTTGAGTGTCTTAAGGTTGTGTTCAAGGGTTATGTTCCGAATCGTAGTCGGCCTGATGCCTCCTTTGTTCAGAGGTACATCACTGAGGAGATCATCGAGTATTGTACAACGAATTTGGTTGGAAGAAGAGCAGTTGGTGTTCCAGGTGGACCCACTTCGGAAGGTGGAATGAGATTCCATGTTCTAAGGGTACGCTTCATGTATTACGTAATAGTAGCGAGACTGTAACATATGTTAAAGAGCATGTTTCCCTGTTGGAAGAGATTTATCCAGACTGGCACTCGAATAAAATTCAGGTCGAGCATTCTTCAAGGTTTGTTAACTGGTTTTACAATCATTGTAATGTCGAAGAGATTCCCAGTAAGCTACGGGTATTTGCAAGGAAGCCGAACTGCACTGTTAGACGGTACCTTGGTCATGACATTAATGGCTTTAGTTTCTCAACATTGGCGAAGGATGATAAGAAAACCAATGAAAACAGTGGTGCTTATATTGAATCTGAATCCATGTGGCAAACAAGCAAGAGAGATAAACATCTGGTTGTTGCTATGATGCCTTTCCATGGAGCGATTGAGGAATTTGGGAGTTGGATGTTGTAGAGCAAGATTGTTGTCTTCAAGTGCTGTTGGGTGGAACACGGTTCCGGTGTTGTAGTTGAGAAGTCCATGGATTTCACGTTAGTCGACTTTAATCTTGTAGGATATGAAGATGACAAGTTCATCTTAGCTTCCTAGGCATGACAAGTTTATTACATCAAGGACCTTTCAAATGAGAAGTATCATGTGGTGTTGCATGGGAAGAAGTTTTACTTTGATGAGGAGATTGATCAGCCCGCCATAACTGATAGTCCTGAGTTTCCATCAGTATTTCCTGGTTTGGAAGATGTTGGGGGATCCATTGTTACAAGGCGTTCTCATGGTGATGCGTTGTGAGTTGATGAGAGAGGTGATATAGTAGGTGGGGATAATGTCTGAAGCGGAAGCGATAGATTGGTCGTTCCCGGCTGTTGTTTTTCTAACCATGTTTTTGTGAAAAATTGTATGATCATTAAGCAAATTAGCGTGTAATGTATTTAATTCACTCTTTTATGAATTGGTTGGTATGATTCGTGATTTCAATGGAGTTTTTATGAATTGAATTGGTGAAAATGTGTTTTAATTTTACTTAAAATTTTTACTACATGCAGTTTTTTTACACTGGTAAAGAATAAATTACCTGTGTAGAGAAACAGGGGTGGTACTCTGTTTTGTACTTACCCACTGGTACTCTTACCGGTGCTTGATATTTAGATTTATTTTTTTGTTTTCTCTCTCTGGTCTGATAATGTTAATTTTTTGGCATTTAAAGCAGCCTCAAGCAGCTGTTTTTTATAAAATTTGCACTGGTAGATGTACCGGTGCTGGATACATAGAAATTGTTTTGAGCATTCATTTCCGGTGTGTACATAGTTATTTAATTGGAATTTAAAGCAGCCTAAATCAGCCATTTTTTGTTGAAGTTGCATCGGTAAATGTACCGGTGCTGGGTACTTTAATTTTTTTTTGATCTTTACTCTCGGGTCGGATTAGGTAGAATTTTTTAATATATTTAAAGCAGCCTAAACCAGCCCCTTTAGGCTGCTTTTTACACTGGTATATGTAGAATACCCATGTTTAAAAATCTTCAATAAAGTAAAACCCCTTCAGATCCCCATTTTTACAGTATCAAATTTATATCTCTCACTCAATACCATCTCCACCACTACCCATCTTTGTTGAAATCCTACGTAGGTTGTCATATAATCAGGTAAACCACTTCAAAACCTTATCAGTATGATTAATTAACAATTGCATATGAAATAGAATCTTTGAGAATGTGACATCATGAATAGCTTGACTTGCATGTAAGGTGTTTGATGAAATGCTTCAATGTGTTTTTTAGGAAATGCCTCCCAAATCCAATTCGAAAAGGATACTCATTCACCGTCTCCATCATTGACGAAAGTGTCACCGTACACTTACTCGGATGGTGCCTTCATGGCTAGGTTGGTCCATGAATCATACAAAGGACGCCGTCATCACATAGAGAGAGGAATTGAAGCATCTCTCCCATTCGAACAACTATCTGGAAGGTTGGGTGGGAAAAATTCTGGGAGAATCTGCAACCATTCAACCTAACCATTGTAAGTGAGTTCTATGTAAACTTGCAGTGCGAGCTGAGCTACGATCATGTGTATTGTAGAGGTAAAACTGTCCCTATCACACAAGAATCTATCAATGGCTTGTTTGGGTTGCCTGATATTCCAAACGATGAGGACGAGTTTCTCGCACTCTATTTTCTAGGTGATGCTGGATATATTCTACAACAACCAATTGACAAGGATATCATTGGGACAGTAACTAGGGCAGGTATGAACATAGATGAGTTGGTCAAACCATCTAAGAAAACTCTAACTCTGGAAATGAATGGGTGGTACTTCTTTGTGGCGTCTAGAATCCATCCAGTAACTGTGAACATAGAAGTCCACAAACTTTGCCTCACCTTCTTGTATGCAATAAAGAAGGAGCTTACATGGAATGTTGGCCGTCGAATTTGTCCTATGTTGTAGAGGGAATGGGATCATGTGGGATCTTATGCCTATTGCAATATCATCTTCGCGCTTTGTTCAAGAGCGGGAGTTAGTGCCCGTGCACATGACGTTTATGGCCAACAAATGGGTAAGATTTGTGTGGACTCTTTATACAGACAGACATCTGACACACCTGTTGCTACTATTGAATCCTGAGTTGCTGCCTTGGAGGTCGGTGTAGCAAACTTACATGAAGAATCCAAATATCAAAGATCATAGCACGAGCATATGGTCAAGGTTATGACGTATCAATCTCCTAACGCTCTGGAAGCAATCAGAAATTTCCCTACCTCCCGCAAAGGCAATGTCAAGGACATGGATGTTGGCACAAGTACCTGTGATGGTGATGCAACAGGACCTGCTGGCGGGGTTGAACCATTTTCCCGTTATAATTCGTAGAAAACTTTTAGTAGCAGTTTGAAGGAGTAGATTCCATACTAAACATTGACAGTGTTGCACTTAGACCGTTTGGCATTTTTACTTTTGATAAACATTCATGATGATGGGTAGAATCAAAATTTTTTACACTACATGATTTGAAATTTTGTCGGGCAAATACATTCATGAAGACGAAAAAAATTAGGCCGAACGTAGTTAGCCTAAGTGGTTACATCAAGACCACCGAATTTGGTACATTATATTCCAAAATGGTTAGAATTAAAAAAAGTGTAGCATTATGAGCTATGGAGGTTCCCCACGTAAATTTTTAGGCAATAGTATAATTTTGGGAAATACAGTGCAAACATTCACATTCATTATTGGTTTTACACGGCCTTCCGTCCACCCGTAGGGTCTACAAACACATAAACACGATCGTAATGTATTGAATTGCATATATGTGGAGCCAATTTTATATTTTGACCCTTCCAAGATTCTTAGAGGGACTAAATTGAAAAAAGTAAAAAGTTTACTAGTAAATCAAAATTGAAATCCGATCAAACTGGATGGTCCACAAAACAACCCTTTTGTATTTCCAAGTTCTATATGCAGGGAAATGAATGGGTCCAGACCCTGTACTTAGTTTGAAAGATGTTCAGATTACACATAGAAACAATGAAGTAAACCCTTACCATTTACTCGACAACACCTAAAAGCACTTTAGGACGAATCACCACCCGAACACAAATATGTTACAATTAAGATTTAAGCCCAGAATATTAAATTTGGTAACTTATGTAGTGTCCTAATATGTCGTAATTACATGTCACAATTTGGGGACCTAATTGCAATAAACGCATATAATAATTTTTTTGGGTTCCTCCATACCATTGAGGTATGAAAACATTACTTATTCAATATGGAACCTCTTAAAATGCCATTTGGGCCAATTGAAATGTACTTGACGGGGTGAAACGAAATGTTTGGGGTCAAAAGGCAAATTTCATAAAATCAAACAATGCTTAGTAATGCCAACGTACGGGGGCCATACATGGTCGATATTTGCATGAAAAAACTAGTACAATGTATATTCACAATAATTAAGCGTTAATTTTAATAATTGGGGTTCTTGGAAAAATGCACGGGAAGTAAATGAAATAAGAGAGAATTTAAATTATTCACAATTTTTTTACACCGGTAATATTAAGCAATTATCGGTGTGTTCAATTTTTTTGGCAAGCATTTTAAAATTTTCAATTTTTTATGTTTTTCTAAGGCGCGAAATTTTTTACACCGGTGCATGTACTGGTGCTGGATACTTAGTCTAAAATTTCTAAAGTTCCTCTCGGGTTCATCCTATTTTTTCCAAAATATATTTAAAGCAGCCGCACGCGGCTACTTTTTGTGTCATTTTACACCGGTATCAACATTTTCTACACTGGAAATAGTACCGGTGTACAAGAGTTAGTCAAAATTTTCAATTGTTGCTCTCGGGTCAGTGAAAAAATCATTTAAAGTAGTTTTTTTGGTTTCTACACTGGTAACCCTACCAGTGCTGAACTGTTAGCCATTTTTCAAACTCATTTTTACACATATTACACCGGTACTCTACATAATACCAGTGTAAAAAAAATTGCTTCATTTATTTTGAAATCATTTCAAACTAACATAACTCCAACAACTCCTCCTCTCCTCATCAAACACCTTTAAATTCTCTGTGAAAACCGCCATCCACCACTTCAACCATTCAATTCACACTAAATTGAACCACCATAATTCCTCATCAATCATTGTAACTCCCATCATCTTTCCTATAAAGGTTTGAGCAATGAAAGAGAAGCAACACAAGAGAAGGAACCCTTCATCAACCCTTGAACAACACAAGAGAAGAAAGTACTTGCATAGGTTCATCCCATTCCGTTCTTGGCAAGTTTAAGCAAAGGGAGTAGCAACACAAACACTCGATTGGTAAAGGTAAGTGTTGGTGTTTATGTAAGCATGGGTTACCATATCAATTTCTCTTCAAAAACCATTCCAACCCTCACGCACAACACACATTCGACTAAATGCCTCTATGAACACAAACATGTAAATTGAATAAAAGTTGAATGGGTAACATGAATGGTATGGTTATACAATTATGGGGTTAAAAAGTTTTGCATTTTTTGTGGAAGGATGATGTATTACTATAGTTTTTTGGTTGGTGATAATGTTGATAGTCATATTAGGGGGGAGTGATAATTGCTCGGTTGTAGGCCTATTTTTGAATCCAAAGAGATTGGTATGGTTTTCTATCAAATTCTATAAGGTTCCATTTTATTTTATATCAATTTCTGTTCCTTGTTCGTTCAAGTTCTATGCTATGTTATATGAACTTTTATGCCATACATAATGTAGTTTTATGTAGGCATTGTTCAATTTCAATGCCATGTTTTGCTCAAAAGTTTTATGAACTTGTTTTTCAAGTTCTACGCTGCGTTCTATCAATGTTGATCTTTAAGTACCGTTATTGTTTGGATTGATAATGTTCTATTCTACTGTTTTAGATGCAGCTGAAAAGGGGGAAATTAAAAATTAAGAGGAAGCGACCAGTTAAAAAAGAAGGAGGATGAGGTGAAGAATGTGGTCGATGAGGAGGTTGATGTGGTGGATTAAGAACCTCCTCCAAAAAGGATCCCATTGAAGATACAATTTGAGGAAGAAGCAACGCAAACAAATGACCCGACTAGTGAAGAGAAGGAAGAAACCGTGAAACATGGTGATGTGATTATAGGGGTTGTTGAAGGAGAAGACACCGGTAAACAGTTGGCCAAAACACTAGTTAGCAAGGGAAAGGTAAAGAGCACCATCAAAGGAAAGCCAAGTGTTGATGAAGCGGGCGATGACTTGAAAAAGGATGGAGGCAAAAATGGGGAAGGATGGGACAAGTTTGAGCTAAAAAGTTATTTGAGGAGGCGAGGAACTAACACGTGCTAGTCTATGATGTTGGCAAAGCATAACACTCCAACTCCTATTGTGTTTGAGTTCCGTGGGAATCAAGCAGTATGCATTAAGAATTGGTCAGCGTGACACACTTATGGCAATTACGCTTTCCGGTGCTGCATCAGATTTGGCCCATGCAAACACCAGAGCGATGTCCCTGAAAATGTTAAGGAAAAGTTATGGAAGGATGTTCTGGTAAGAATCTCGACAATTGTCATTTAAATTTTTTAATTATGGTAAATTCTTAGTGAAAACATGATTAATGACATGCGTTTTCATATGATTCATTCTAACAGAGCTTCACAATTGAAACACCTGTGACAGACGAGAAATTAGAAATACTGAGGAAGGAGGTTACAGAGAGGGCAAAAAACCAACATAGGAATTGGAAGACAAAGGTGAAAAACAAGTTTATTCACGACGTGGACAAAGGTATCAATAAAACAGGAATACCATTATGGGAGAAGTACAAGTGGATGGATGAAAACAAATGACACTTGTTTGAAAAGAGGCATCGGCATTCGAATTTTCAGGTATGATGAAAAGTTTAATACTTGTTAAGAACTATGTTGCCCCCAAATTCTATTCAACTAATTTTTTATTTATAACAACGATATCAAAGGCTCAGGGAGACAAATATTGAATGCAACAAGGGCAGGGATTACATGCACTACACGGAAAGAAGGGGTAATCGACACATCTGTGATAAATTGACTATGGAGCTGAAGGAGAAGGAGAGAATTAGGTTGACCACTGAGGGATTCACTGACGAGGAGATTGAGCAACAACTCAGTTAAAAGGATTTCACACCAGATAGATCTCTTATCTGCCTTGAGGCAAATAAAGATAAGAAAGGGTTATACACATCGAAAGAGGTTGAGAAGATCACACCAGACATTGTAAGTTATGACAAAATCAACCATTTAAATTTATTTTTAAATGTATTTCACATTATTCATAAAAACAATTGCGTTCCTATGTGTTTCTCAGTTGAAATTGAATGAGCTTAAGGAAAAAAGAGCATTGGAACGGCAGTTGAGTGAAGACATCCTCGTAAAACTGACAAAGAAGAAGGATCACCCGGGCAGGTATAGGGGAACTTAGACGGGTCTACCCATAGTGGTGGTTGTTCCTCATCTTTCTTGTAGCAAGTGCGGTAGCAGTTTCTCAACCAAGCAGACATCCCAGAGGAGACCATCTAACGATCAACCGGTCATGAAAACCATGGTATCGTACCTTGAGCAATTAGTGAAGGGCTTAACATCTGCAAGTGGTGTTCAGATTCTGCTAGGCCTTGACGATCCCTAGAAGTTTATAGAGAAGGCGATTGATGACATTGTTGCAGCTGCTACAAAGTCCGGTGAAGATCCCAACGACGGAGAAAGAGATGAAGAGGCACACCTTCATTAATCTATGCATGTCCTAAATATTGAATTACACATCTGAAATATCTCCATAACCATTTTATCTATTCACTAAACTATTATACAAACAAGATGGAGAACGCGTGACTGTTTTCACTAAAGATATTATTGGGAAGAAGAAAATGGTCGCCCATGGGTTGCGACATATATCTTGTCGCCGGGATGCCAAACAAGGAAGTGTGGCTCGTGTGAGAGTATACGAGCCAGTCCTCTGTCCTAGGGCGGGATTGCTCTCGGCAGACCACCACTTCGATAATTTTGTAGAGGCTCTCAATAGTATCGTAGATTGACCAGTGTCTTTAATAGGCAAGGTAGATAAGCAACAAAGTGACATCGATGATGTCAATGCTGGAGGTGATACAGACGACGATGACGAGGGGGTTATGGTTCTCACCATCGACGATGAGGTACATTCTTGTAACACATTAATTTTCAATTCCTCAAAGTACTTTTTCTTATCCGAATTCATTAATCCTTGTAATAGGATATTGGCGAGCAAAAATCCTAGTCGACTGCTAATTTCTGGCCATCTACAATACCGAGATTAAATAGGCTGCCAAAATAGGTAATGCACTAAAACGAGTACCTTTATTATTCATTGAGAATGATAGTTCTATACTACATACTCAAGTGATCATTTTGTATCATTTTACATTTGTAGATTGTCAACAAACTAGACTTGACAGATTGGCCCATCATGGTGCAATTCATAAAGGAAGTAAATGTCGGTATCCTCGAAATGATAAAGAAGAAGGACTATATGTTCTTCCTAGTGTTTCGACCAATCGACATTCGCATGCCATCACACCTGCAGTGTTGGAATAGAAATTCTGGTCGAGTTTGGGAAGAAACTGGGGAACATGCTTTCGATGACCTAGATCGATAATGCGCAAGTCGGCGTGTGGATGGGGTGAGTTTCAAAACATACAACCTTAATGTTTTTTAAATTGATTAGGAGTTCATTTTTAGTATCATTAATGTTACAGGCACTTGTGGGAGAATATATGGGAAACTCATTCAGGCTACGTCCAATTCTGCCCATCCAACTGTGGCAACTTGAACAACTTTGAACAAGAGGTCAAACTCCATTTCAAACTAATTTGGGAAGCAATGAAGGCAATGGATGCTGAGTATTACATGTCCCCTACATAAAAATATTAGTATTTCTTCTTGGAAACTACATTCACATTTGAAATCACTTCCATTTCATTAATTTGTTAACGTAATTTTCTGACAGTGATTATTGGTACCTCATCATTATCCGTCCCAGAACGGAGGAGGTTTTCACTCTGGACACATTGTCAGGGGGTATCAAACCAACAAACTTGATCGAACTTAGGGTCATTTCTAGGTATTTCAATCAATCAAATCATAAATCCTAGTTTGGTAATATATGGGAATAAGTAACCATTTTAATTTACTTTTTTGACAGGTGTGCATGCGAATACTAAAGGGAGAAGAGAAAGACAGAGCCAGAACCCGACTACATTTGGAAAATAAATAACATCATGGTTAGTCATTTTGTCATTTCATCCCTCAATTTATTATGTTTAGGGTTAGTAATTACATTTACCTTTCTTGTGTAGTACCGAATCCAGAATGGTTTGTGACAATGCGAGTACTCCATCATGCTCTTCATGGAAGAATTTGTTAATCACCCAGAAACAAACAATATCTTGGAGGTAGACCTTGCATCTCAAAACTTGTTATTATTAATTTATAGTAAACGCAACATTATTGACTATTAGTGTAAGTTTGAAATTAATAGATCTTCCCAGAGGGCAAAGGGTCATACCATGTGTACAAAATTCAAGGTGTAGCAGAGAGATGGTGTGGGGCTTGGCTCGAAGACTACCAGTAGTAGACGAACACTATGTTACAACTTCTGGATGATAAGAATGACATAATAGGTTGATGGTTGATATTAAAATTCTATGGATGGTGTTTGGGTATAGTAAACTTGTATGATTTTTTACTTTGTTTCAATCCACGCTTTAGATAGTTCTTCTATTTCATAGTTTGAATAATGTTCGCGTGTTTTGCGAGCAATATTTTCTTAATAGGTTGTTTCAAATTTCTTACCGTTTCAAAGGTTTCCAATTTATAATAGTTCACAAGTATCTCTGGTTGTTGTTTCCCCGGAAATGAACCGGGAGGGACCGTCGGAAAACAAATTGGGCATTGCAAATTTTATCCAAATCATACACCGGTAGAAAATGAATGTACCGGTGTAAAAATAAATCACATTTTAATAATTTATTTTAAATTATTTAAATAATACCGGTGCAAAACTATTCCGGTGCAAAAAAACAACATTCCTATTACAACAAAAAAGACCGGTGTTATATTTAATACTGGTGCACAAATCACGATTTTACACCGGTTCATATGTTATATACCGGTGCAAAATGTCTACACCGGTGGTCCAAATCATACCGGTGCAGATACACTGTGCCCCAAACTTTTCAAAATTTATACACCGGTCTAAAATACCGGTGGAAACAATTTTCTACATAGGTTCATTTTACCAGTGTAAATGTGTTGCATTTTTACACCCCTGTACATACGCACCGGTATTTTGGGGGGCCACCAATGTTATTGCCCTAAATTACTGGTGCAAATACCCCTGTCCTGCAGTAGTGATGTTTGAGAGAAGCAACTTGATTCGATCTTTAAATGTTATAAGGTTGTGAATGAAATGGATGGTGGGAGTTTGGGTTGTAAGATTGGTATTGAAAATAGGAAATAGGTGTTAGTGCTAAGATTTATTGGATTGAAATTGGGTGGGGGAGATTTTAGGTCCAATTTTTGGCTAAAAATTTGAGTTCCCGGTTGAAATTTCAGAGTTACCGACTTCGGTTCATATTCGTTTAGGTGTCATGTCAATCGACACAAGTGCATTCTCACAATTAATTTAAATTCCGGGGGTAATATACACCGTTATATACACCATTTCAAGATTGCAGCCCATCCATCAACCCGTTAATGCCAAAAAGATGAACTTTATTGTTATCAAAATTTGAATAAAAAAATGTTATCTCCAATTTTTCATTTTGGGAAAGGCAATAATGGAATACTAACACAATTGACATTGGGATTTTTAAAATTTGATGGACAAACTTTTATTACCTTTTAATTTCATAAAAAACCTAGAATATATAGTTTTATACGATTCTATGTGGTGGATATTATCGTATTCATAACGCTTATTGTAAGGGTAATAATGAAATACTAACACAAATAACGGACGGTTACCCCGGATTACGAACAGGACACTTGCAATCTCAAGTCAAACTCTTTACCATCGTAACTGATAAAGAAACTCGCATTATCACATAGAGAGTTCCACAAGTTCTTTACGAATGACCGTTGTATAATTATAAGTAATCATCTACAATTTACTCTGGACAATGTACTTGCGCTTTTAAAATTTTGATGGACGGACTATTATTAGCTTTTAATTTCATCAAAAACCTAGAATATTTAAATTCATTCATTTCCATGTGATGGAAATAGGTATGGTGTTCATAAGGCTTATTGTATGGATAGTAATGGAATACTAACACAACTGACAGAGTGTTACCCCAGATCGCGGACGAGACACTTGCAATCCCAAGTCAAACTCTTTACCACCGTAACTGATAAAGAAACTCGCATAATCCCACAGAGAATTCCACAAGCTCTTTACGAATGACCCTTGTATACTTATAAGTAGTCATATACAATTTACTCTAGACAATGTACTTGCACAATTTCAAATTTTATGGACGGAATTTTATAAGCTTTTAATTTTAAAAAAGATCTAGAATATATAATTTCATGGGATTCTATGTGGTGGAAATTATCGTGTTCATTATGCTTATTGTAAGAATAATAATGAAATACTAACACAAATGACAGATGGTTACACCGGATCGCGGATGGTACACTTGCAATTCTAAGTCAAACTTTTTACCACCGTAACTGATAAAGAAACTCGCATAATCCTACATAAAGTTTCACAAATTCTTTACGAATGGCCGTTGTATACTTATAAGTAATCATCTACAATTTACTCTGGACAACGTACTTACGCGTTTAAAATTTTGATGGACGAACTTTTTTAGCTTTTAATTTCATAAAAAACCTAGAATATATAATTTCATGCGATTCTATGTGGTGGAAATTATCCTGTTCATAACGTTATTGTAAGGGTAGTAATGAAATACTAACACAAATGACGGATGGTTACCCCGGATCGCGGACGGAACACTTGCAATCTCAAGTCAAACTCTTTACCACTGTAACTGATAAAGAAACTCGCATAATCCCATAGAGAGTTCCACAAGCTCTTTACAAATGACCCTTGTATACTTATAAGTAATCATCTACAATTCACTCTGGACAATTTACTTGCGCTTTTTAAAATTTTATGGACGGACTTTTATCAGCTTTTAATTTTATAAAAAACCTAGAATATATAATTTCATGTGATTCTATGTGGTGGAAATTATCGTGTTCATAACGCTTATTGCAAGGATAATAATGAAATACTAACACAAATGAGAGATGGTTACCCTAGATGGCGGACGGTACACCTGCAATCCTAAGTCAAAACTCTTTACCGCCGTAACTGATAAAGAAACTCGCATAATCCCGCAGAGAGTTTCACAAATTCTTTACGAATGACTGTTGTATACGTATTAGTCATCTACAATTTACTCTGGGCAATGTACTTGTGCATTTTAAAATTTGATGGATGGACTTTTATTATATTTTAATTTCATAAAAAACCTAGAATATATAATTTCATGCAATTTTTATGTGGTGGAAACAGTATTAAAATTGATGGACGAACTTTTCTTAGCTTTTAATTTAAAATTGATTCCAATCATAGCAGACGCTAATAAAGTCCGGTAACAGTTATAAGTTTAAAATATCAGTGTCTAATATACAATCTCATTATTAAGCTCAATTGTTTCCATCTTGGTCAAATGCAGACCCAGTTGATATGCTATTGGGCTGAAATGCTGAGGCCCAATTCCAGAAAACTGACATTGGTCATCTGTCGGTAGTATGTCATTGTACCAGAACTAGTATGCGACATTGCACATACATAGGTACAACGTAGGCCCTTTCCATGCTAGTGGGCTAACACGGTAAAGCCCCAACTCCTACTAGCCAAAGTCACATACCTTTTGGTGCAACAATCTCTATAGACGACTATCATGCAACGTCACACATGCCATAGTTGGAAGCATAACGAATATATAAATGGAGCCAACCTCACATACATCAATTCAAAGTTTCACATTTCCCTCTAATTTTATTTGTGCACCGGCCAATCTTGTCAAAGGTATGGTTTCCACATGTGGGTACATTACTTTTGTTATTCTATTTCTCCTAGATTTTTTTTTCAATATGTATTAGGGTTTTAATGTATTAATTGGTATTATTTTTGAAGTTTCTATGAATTGGGGTGGTAAGATATGGGTTTAGGGTGTTAGTATTTGGTTTCTAAGTCTTCTACTATGGTGTGGTTCAATTGTTTGGTTTAGAACCAAGAATTATTTTCGATTTTCTGCTTTTGTTTCTATAATCGATCTGCTATCATGTGACTTGGTCAATTTACCAAATAATTTGTGATAATTATCCAATTTCTGTCTAATACAACATTTAACACCCGTGACAATATGAATTACGGCAATCATGTCTAACAATGCTGGTTCCAGCCGTGGCCCGAATGAGGTAACCGAGTTTTGGTTATTTTTAGAAAATATTCCTTCTATTATATTAATAATATTATAAATGAAATGTTAATAATTTCTTTGACCATTATAGATCCGTACTGATTCAGATGATGACAGTCTGCGACGCATACTCTCAGGATCCACATTTTTTCCATATTCTGTCCCACACAAACTTCAGGTCAATTCCAATTATGGTAAGTCCTCCATGTTTTAAACAAATTGAATTTCCAATTAATTTTTTCTATAGATTACTTTCATAAATACTAATAAAGATTTTTTAAATTTAGTACATCCCTGACAAAATTGTGGAGCTCCTACCGCCGTACAAGGTAATGTTGTGATCAGGTGCAAAGGGAAGGAGTATCACATGCACTACTCAAGGTGCTCAAGACCCTTTCCCCGAAGGGGTTTGGCCTGTTTCTTGCCGCAAAGCAACTCGTGGTTGGGGATACCCTATACTTTAAGCTCCTAAATGGTGCTGGGCCAATAATTTTCCGTGTTGCCATTCTTCCCCGCAAACATTGGATGATTTGCTTAGTCTTCACATGACAATATACTTTGAACAAATTGATTTGTATTTGGAAGAATATTAACATTGACGTATTTTTTGTATGAAATTTGTATTGTTTAATCAATGTTATTGGATGTTTAGCAGTAAATTCAATGTAATTGAATGTTCTCATATTAATTTAATGTTATTGAATGTTTATTATTTAATATAACGTAACTCATTGGTGGGCTGAATTTGTAAGGCCATGAACACATGCACATCGGTCACTATTTAAGCGTAGTTTTGGATTAGCCAACCTACGTGTAACATCGCACTCTATCGGGCGGACAACACAATGTGGTCAAAACGATGTCGTTTCATAATGGTTACATATATAAGAACCCCACCTGCGAGTTCAAGCTTCTCTTCACAAGTTTTCTATGAATTCCAATGGTCTCTCACCTCCTTTCACTTCTCCATTTGAAGAAAGGTAGGGTTTTTCTAACCTTTTAACATGTAATGTTAGTGATTCCTACTTTGCATTGCCCGATATGTGGTTTGTCAATGTTTTATGTTTCTCTGTGTTCTAGTTTATACTCACATTTTTGACATGGTGAACTTTGATTGAATGTAGACTTAGGCACTACATTTTGGTAGGTCTCCATAGGGGATTTTTTATAAATTTATATTGTTAAATCTTAGTTTTTTCTTGGGTTATGTGTTTTTACTCGTAGATTCCACTGATTATGCGACCTCGGTAAAACGTATGTTACTATTTAATTATTGCGATAATAAAGCATGTCACATACTGATATTTTTAATAGCATATAATTTAGTATGTGATGTCGCACGTATGTCGATCATCCCTTCAGTCTAACAGATGTGTTCCTAGCGTTATAGCAACCTCGCTAGTATATGTCGTCCATGCCACTGGTTTGGATCGACACATACATGAGACACACAGGCAATGTCGCACGTTACAATTCATAGGCTGCTTCCCTATTCACATTTTCATTTCTTATTTAGGACTAATAGCTGACGAAGGATATTCAAGTCAGCTTTTTTTCCAGGTCTTCAAACATTTCACATCATATAATTAGTAAAACACATCTTCACATTTTACCACAAAATTTTGTTTTTATGCAGTTCTCCACACAACAGAGCAATCCTGAGCCTATTGTGTTCGACATTGAGGATCATACAATGGCTCCCGAAAGCCCACACTTCCACTGTACTCTGAAGCATAAGAACCTCGGAAAGAATCCAAATTTGGTAAGGCATTTAAACTTAATATGCAATTTCAAATATCTCCACATATATATAAATATATTTCTAATCAATATTTTTTTTTCTTGAAATAGTACATCCCGTGGGAGATTGTACCTCTACTTCTGAGTGCAAAGACCTCCGTAGTGCTAAGGTGCTATGGGACAGAGTGCCGTCTGAACTACTCAGGGGGTGGGAAGATCAAGGCCCTTTCCTCAAAGGGTTTTTTCTGAAATAGTACATCCCGTGGGAGATTGTACCACTACTTTTGGTGCGAAGACCCCCGTAGTGCTGAGGTGCTATGGGACAGAGTACCGTATAAACTACTTGGGGGTGGGAAGATCAAGGCCCTTCCCGTAAAGGGTTTTGGCGAGTTCCTTAAGGGAAATAACCTACGCATCGGGGACACCTTGTTCTTCGAGGTGATCAAAGCTGGGGGGTCTATCGTCTTCAAAGTCATCATTATCAGAGCTTCTTGACTTTATTGTAATCTCTATAATGTTTGAATTAAGACAAACATTATTCAAATTTAAGTACTAATTGTGAGAATGTTTTCACAACTACTATTTTTCTAGATATTAAACTATCTAATTTGAACATTATAAGATTGACTTTACGTGTTCATATGTGTGTTTTCATATGATTTGAACATCATATGTGAGTTTCCATTTCCTTTTTTTATTCTTTTCTATCACCGTCAAATTCTTTACTTTAACTTATCTCTTCAAATATGTGTGACGCCGCTAAGTCATTTGCTAAACGTATCAGTAGAAACAACGTTAATGGAAAAATTGATCAGGCTTCCAATGCAACATATGCGACATTGCACTTACCTCGGTTATTTTATTAACCAAGGTAAAGATCCAATTATTTACCTCAGTTTTTTATAACTCAGGAAAAAAACCTTTTACAAACTGCGGTAAAAGAACTTTTTACCTCGGTTTTTTGGGGTTAAGAAAAAAATAGAGGTAAAAGGGGCAAAGTAAAAGATCATTTTTCTTGTAGTGTACGTACACTCGATGAATCCTTTTATCTATCACCCTTACCATTATCACCACTGCATCGCCCCCTGTGGGCCTGTTGGGTATGGGGTCTTCAACCATGAATACTATCACCTCATTGGCTCTCAGCCGCCTGTCAGCAGGCGTCACTTGGAGCGTCAAACTACAACATGCTTTTCTCTATGACACCTTCCTGCCTCTTTCACTTCCTCTAATGATTGTGTTTATGTCTGTGACAGTTAATGCCAAGTTATCATCTACAGGTGTGTGCTCTTTGTGTCTCTTTTGAGATTCTTCCCTTGGTTCTAACCTGGCTACCTCATTGCCTTTAATTCCCTCGTGGCCTCCCCTCGGGGACCTGTCACCGCCTCTACCTTCTGTCTGCCTGTAAGATCCACCTGGCTTGCTGCTTCTCTCATGCTTGGCTTGGTAGGTGGCCTTGTTGTATGTTGTGGCTTCCTTCGCAAAGTGTGCTAGAAATCCGCTCTTCACACAATTCTCAATGGTTTGCTTCAGGTGCAAGCAGTTATTTGTGTCATGACAACGACCTGTCTCTCTTGAGCAGACCTGTCTTCATCTTTCTCGCGGGCTCTAAAATATTTTAGGATGCCGCTAGATCAAAAATCTCCTTGCAGCGTCTTGATGAGTGGTGTGAACATCTGATTGGGGTTCAGCTATTGGGACAGAGAGGATGTTCCACCTTCTTCTTGGGTCTTTCCCCGCTGTGCTTGCTCCTGCGCAGTCCCTTCTTGCTTGAGCCCTGGGCCTCTTCTCTTCTTCTGTTAGCATTATCAGCTCGTTAATGGTCGTTGGCGGGTTGAGGGTATAATCTCTCAGCAACAGCTCGTCCCTTAACCCATTCACAAATGTGTCCAACAAGAACTGGTTGCTTCTTTCCTATACCTGGTTAGGTTCATTGTTGAATCTCTCCAAGTACTCAGACAGAGCATCCTCTAACTTCTACCTAATATCCAGCAGCTCCAACCTAAATTTTTGAAATTTCCTCCTCCGTATGAAGCACACCAAAAACTATTTCTCCAGCTGGCTGAAGCTGTCAATGGTCTCATTTTTCGGGGCCTTAAACCAAACCCCCATTGCTGCTTTGAGGGTGGTTGCGAACACTTTACACCATATGGCCTGTGGGATCGAATATGTTGTCATGTTGGTGGAGAACGTGTGCAAATGGTCCTCCGGGTCGGTCTCGCCATTGTACTGTCCTAGGCTGGGGGGGTATCTTCAGCTTGGGATCCGTTGTGTATAGATGGATCCTCTTTGTGAATTGGGTGTCTATCCCCCCCCCTCTCGAGGCAGCGACTTCTCCTTCTCTGGTCTCCTGCACTCTCCCTCCTCCCTTTTCTAGTTTAAGGAGTGATATGCATGGTCCTACTCATCTACAACCTCTATCTAGGAGCGCTCCGCTCTCTCCGATTTGGGATTTATTTGGTGGTGGAACGATGATGTTCTTACCCCTTGATACATTTTGGCTGCCATCAGCTTCCCATTCTCGTCACTGGGAACTGTCTTCCTGGTCCCTTGACTATTGAAAAAGCTTTACTGGCTTCATGTTTGCCCTTCGCTCAACCTGACTCTCCACTCCCCTGGATTTTTCTATATCCTCCATCTCCTTCAGCCTCATCATCATTTCCTTTTGGGAGGTCATGATGGTCTGCATGATCTCTGAGTTGTTAGCTAACTCGGGAGCGCTCTAGAGCTAGTGTCTTTCTCCCATCGGTGAGAGTGGGCTTTTCCTCTTAATGCGATCCGTCCTCTATGAGAACGTTGTTGAGGTGGTTCCTGACTGGTGTTTTTCCTTCCATAGTGTTTTTCAAGTAGCGTGGATGCTATGAATAAGATGATCCTCACAGACGGTGCCAATGCTAAGTTTATATTTGGATTAAGCTTGGATCGCGATCACAACTCCTGGGGCTTTATAGAAAACCTACAAGATAGAGAGACAAGGGTCAAGCAGACAGACGCAGGGTCGTGCCTGCTTCAAATATTAAGTCAGTCGAGAGAGCCATTCTAGGGTTTCAAAGAAGCCTGTTTGAGAAGTAGGATTAGTGATCATACCCTTTTCCCGAGTCGCATCTCTAGGTATATAAGTTGGTGGCTTGGTGGGACAATGCCAGTCACAACGCCATTTGACCATTGGTTTGTTGGATCAATCCCACGTGTGTCCCTCAAAATGGGAACCGGGCTAGCTGAGCTTTGCTCGATCATGAGCCTTTTGGCCCACACATTATTATACTCACTGTATGCATGTTGATTCTCTAAACCACATTTTAAAACAATTGTACAACAACTAAGCAGCTCTAGAACTATGTTTTCAATATGATGAATATTTAGGTTAGCCATTTTTCTCACAGGCTATCTTCATTTTGGACATATGTGATAGACTAAAAAACAAGATGCAATATATTGTACCTATTACAGTATCTCCAATGCCAAGAGCGTCATTTACAAATATAGGAGCTGCATGGTAAATTACTATAGAATTTATGTGTGATGTAGCTTAATAAAAATAAATCAAGATTGATGAAACTTCATCTCCAATGCAAACATCTTAAACCAAACTTCAATATGATGTGTCACAATATTTATCAATAAATATTACAAGAAATATATTATTTCTTTTTAATTAACTCTCTATCGAAACTCATATTCGAGTGATATATATATATATATATATGAAATTTAGATTTATCTTATTTTAAACTGTATAATTATATAAATATATATTTTTGAACTTAAATATCCACTATAATTATGATTATTGTTAGTTTCTTTAGAAAATTTTTAAAAACTATTACAAATAAATTATTTTAGAACTTTAGGAGTATTTAAATTATATAATTTTAGTTAGTATAACATAAAGTAAAATAAAGCAGAAATAACATATAAAATAAGGGAAAGTTTTAGGAAAGGCGGGCTATCCATAAGCTTATGGACAAGCCAGAGACTGATATACAAAATGGAATTCATATTGTAATTATTTAAAAAAATGGGTACCTAGTAATTAATTAAGGCTGATTGTCTATTTTTAATGTTCATCCATTTTAATTTTCCTTTTCTCACCAGTTTTGAGCAGTTAAAATTTTGGAAACGGCAATCCATTTATCACGCATGTCTTTGTCCTCATTATTCAACTACTGTAAATTTCATTTTCTGTGTTCGTTCTTCTATTTTCTCCTCTCTTCGTTCTTCAATTTCTCTCTTCTCCAATCTTCATTTTTTTAATTCCACTCTTCATTCTTCATGAAATTTTGCTGGAATTGCATTGTTCAAGTTTGCGCCGGAATCGCTTGAATTTGTTAAGCTTCATATTCTAGGTTTTGAAATTATGTTGTTGTTCTTTTTTATTTTTGCTTTATATTTGTTGGTGGTTCTGATGTAAAATTTTTTTTGTTTATTTCACCTAGTCTATGGGTAGGGCGAAGGGGAAAGCTATTCTTCCAAAAGTTGAGAAGTTGTCCCAGCCTTCTTCATCTCATAGTTCATATTCTTCCTATTTTCCAATTTAAATATTTGGAGTTTTGCACTTTTTTTGTTCTTGTTGTGTGTGTATGTGTGTTTTTCAGTCTTGTTGATATTGACTCTTTTTTGAAATTTTATTTGTAAGTTGGATTTGCATATGAGTTGTTGTTGACTTTTTTGTTAGTCAGATCTGTATATTTTGAGTCTTTGTTATAGCATGCATTTAATTGTTTAGAAGTTGCATTTTGTTATTGTAAGATATGTACTAGTTAGTTGCTCTATTTTTTTCCAATATGTTATCAGTTCAGTTGTAATGTGCATTTGTTTTCTTAGGGGTTGCATATGTTAGGCTAGCAGTTGTATTAGTTAGTCATCCTGTTTTTCTGATTTGTATTTCAGATTCGCATGTTTTGACTCTGTTTTATGATGTGAATTTGTTTTCTTATGATTTACATATGTTAGGCTAACATTTTTATAAGTTACTTACTCTATTTTCAGAGTTACTTAGTTTTTTGTTGACTGATTGTTAAATGCACACTTGTTTTCTTAAAATTTGCATATGTTAATATAACTTATGTATTAGTTACTTAGTCTGTATTTTGAGTTTCACTGATTGTTAGTTACTTATTGTTATTCTTTCTGATTTGCTTGTATGTATTTTGTTTCATTACAAGTTGCTTATGTTAGTTTACTATATGCATAAGTTAATTATAATGTGTATGTCAGATTATGTTGCTTATTGACTGTCAGACTACGTATGCATTTGTTTCATTACAAGTTGCATATATTAGTATAGCCTGTGCATTAGTTAGTTATACTGTGGTTTTTCCAGATTAGGTTTCTTATTAGCTGTCAGAGTATGCATGCAATTGTTTTATTACAACTTACATTTGTTTGTATGCTTTATGTATTAGTTTCTTACTGTATGGTATATGATTATTTTTAGTTGTGCCTAAAGGAGGTGAAGATACTATTCAACATAAAGAACCTGAGATAGAAGTGCATTTTATTTGTGTGATTATGTTTTTGTTTTTTTAATATGTGCTTATACAGTTTTTTCATTTTTTGTGTAGTAGCTATACTGGCACGTAGGTCTACCAAAATTGGCGGTCCTGCTACTACACAAATTCTAGTTCCTGCTATTTGCAACCTGGGAAATGAGAAACAGATTACTATGGGTGTTAAGAAGTTGAAAGATGGTGAATGTCTATCATCTTTGGGTGAAAGTGTGTCTTGTCAAGAATTTGACTATTACACACTGTTGAATGATGTTATTCGAATGAGTAAAGAAGTAACTGGTGTTGATGAATCCGGGGGTTCTAAGGTAGTGAAGAAACATATTAGGGACGTTTTGGATGTCATGATTGATAATGTTAATTCTGGTGTTGAAAGGTTTGATGCTAATGTTGGTGGTGTTGAGGGGGAATGATACTTCAACACAAATTGATGGTGAAGTTGTTAAGTTTGCTGAGAGGAAGGATGCTTCAGCAGATATTGATGCTGAAGTTGAGGCATATTTTAATGAGAATGATACTGATTTGAATAGGAAAGAGACTGAATCCGATAGGGAGGAAGCTGTACATGCTGGTGATAGTATGAACAGTATGATTAGAGATTATATTAATGAAAATCAATGGATTTTGGATGCAGTTGCAAAGGTGGAGGCGGCACAAGCTGCTGCGGCTACGACTGTGTGTGTGTGTGTGTGTGTGTGTGAAAGAGTGAGGATGGTGAAGCTGATGTGGGTGAGAGCATTGATGCTCGACCTACTATGGTGGTCTCCTTTAAAGGATAGAAGGAGAGATCATCACCATCATCCCTCATCCACGTTGAGAAGGTGATGAAAACAAAGACAAAAAATTGTTGTGAAGAAATCTGGTGGAGTTTTGAAGGAGTCTGCTAAGAAGGTGAAGAAAGGTGTTTAAGTGGCAAAAACACTGGTTAGAAGAGGAAAGAAGAGAATACTACTAGTGAAGCTTCAGGGTCAGGAAAAATGGTTACTGGTGAAGAAGGAGTTGCGAAACAGCAACGCAACCATCAGAAGAAGCAGGTGGTCAAATGTACTGATGATGAGGGTAACACGTAAGTGTTTTCCCCCATTTACAGTGTTATTTTAATATTTTATAAACTATACTTGTTTCATAAGATGCTGGATTTGATAAGATTCAGTGTTTATTTGTTATTCACAGTTTGTGTGTCTTCAGTTTTTCATTTTCCTACATGTTGATAAGAAGTTATTCACAGTTTGTTATTTTATTTCCATGTAAATGTAAATGTTTTGTTTTGTTTTTTATATTGTATATGTTGGTCTTAATGTTGTCTTAGTTAGCTATATCATGTGTGATTGATCTTTGTTTTATATTTAAACTTACACTTTTCAAGACATGTATGCTTACACTTTTCATATTTTATTTTATTAGGTTTACTAAGAAATTCTCAACCAGATGTTGTCCTTCTAAGCTGAAGTCGTTAATTGCCCGCTCAGTCCCACCCAAAAGATTGATGTGAAAGATATATGTTTTGGTAAACTTCTCGCGTTTGACATCTCATCAATTCCTTTTGGAATTGTGCCTTGGCTGGTTGACAGGTTTGATTATGTGGTCTAATTTCATATTGTTTTATGCTGATTTCAAATTGTTCTAGGCTGACTTCTTTTTTTTGTTATAGGTTTGATCTTGTTGGTTGTGTTCAAGAAATATCCAGCTCAAGGTACATCATTACCCCTGATAATGTGTTTGATATATTTTGTATTCCTAGGATTCTAGGCTGTCATGTTGGTTTGGTTAGGAACAATGGGAGGAATTTCTCACGGGATGTGGATATTAGGAATAGATGGAGAGACGAGTTAGGTGCTGATAAATATGGTAATATTTCTCATGTTAATCTTTTTGAGGAGCTGGGTAAACTAGGTGATGGCAGTGAGCGCTTTAAGAGATTTTTTTATTATGTATGTCATGTGTACTTTCTTGGTGCCAACTACCAGAAACTTGGTTAATTTTAAGCTAGTTAGTGCTTTAGAGAATGTTGGGACCATTAAGAGTCTTTATTGGTGTGGCTTAGTGCTTGATCGTCTATATGAGAGTGTTAGGAGCTCTAAATCTGATTTCGGTAAAAGAGATATGGCTTGTGTTGGCGGTTGTGTGTTTGTATTGCTACTGACTTATATTTATAGGTTTCCTTTTAGAGGTCAGGCTGACCCTACTAGACTGCCTTTGTGCATGCATTGGTCGAACAAATCTTTGCTTGACAGGGCTCATTATCTTGAAAAAAAAAGGGTTATGATAAGGGAGTTATTGTAGAGGATGGTTTTCCTTTGACAAAGGATAAGAGGGTGAAAGATAAAAGAAGCAGCCAACAGCAATCTGAGGGAACTTGCAAAGAGAATATTGGCCATGGGGGGCTTCATACACCTACTGCTGCATGTGATGCATTTCTCAGGAGCCAGGATTTATTTCGTATCGAATACCTAGTGTCGTGATGAGCAATGAAGACATTGACAAAGCTACCAACAATGTAAGTTTTTTTTGTCTTTTTTATAGTTTTCAAAAACTAGTGCATGTTGTTTCAAAACTAATGCAGATGTTAGTTAATCTAATGCAGTTTATAGTTCATATTTCCTTTTTAGATAGTTTCTAATTTTTTTTATTGGACGGATCTTTGTTCTTCTCTGTCAGCCTCCGAATAGGGCTTGTCTCATTTTCAAACGATAATGGAGGTCATTACATGAGTGTTGGTTCAAAACCATTAGAGGGAAAATGCTAGTCCGATTGTGCAACCACAATCGCAGCCGCAGTGCAGCCACAACCTCAATCAGAACCACAGGAAGAAGGTACAACCACAACATATGAGGATCCTGTTCATGTCAAGACGACACAGGAAATTAGGGAAGACTTAAGGACACATGAGTGGGTTGATAAGATAGTTGAAGAATACATGAGGAAAATTCGTTTTATGATTCCTTCATTCTCCCTTGGGATTGAATGACCTGAATATTTGTAGCTTTAGCGTATTTGAATTATTTTTGGATAATTTGTAATAAGATTATTTGTTGGTGGTATGTTAAGCGCAATTGAGACGCTGTTTTAGGAGTTGTTTTTAAGGCTGAATGTGTATTTGGATTATTTGTTACTGATTGTTTTGTGGGTGATATGTTGAGTGCATTTGAGATGCTGTTAGGATTTGTTTATAAGGTTGCAGGTTTCATGAAACAAATGCATGTTTAGTTTGAAGAAGTACTATTTGTAAGCTTTTAATTCCAAGTTGATTTTTGAATTATTTGATGTGGTTGATTGTGTTGATTTTCTGAGCTTATAGGAAAACAAATGCATTTGATAGGTTAATAAACTACATGTGTAAGCTAAGTAGTTATACATGTATTTAGTGGTTTTTATATCACTAAAATTATGGGAAATATAATACAAGTTCTTTTAGGGGAAAAAGTGCATGTTTAATGTTAACAAGTAATATTTGTATGCTTATTAATACCAAGTTACATTTTAGTTATGTTATGTGGTTTATTGTGTTGGGTTTATGAGCTTATAGGAAAATAAATGCAGTCCATAGGTTAATAAATTACAGTTATAATCTAAGTAATCACATATCAGTTAGTTTGTAGTCAGTGTTTCCATATCAATAACATTTTGTGAAAGAAAGGTTGGTACTTGGGCAAGCAAAAAAATGCAAGTTATAATTTGATAATTTATAGTTGTAAGCTAAACAAATACAATATGTTATTGAATGTATAAAAATCTTTGGTAAATAAAAATATTAGGCATACAGTATGCTCCTGGAAAAAAAACAATATATAGGTAAACAAATGCAACTTGTATCCTAAACAATGCTACTATTCACAGTGTCTTCACATCTGGTGTTTTTGTGTCGAATTCTGTAGTTTTCTTCCTTGGTTTTTTCTTTTCCATGCCTAATTTTAGCCTTTTTCCTCTTCCTTTTGTCTTCATTTGGGCTAGATCCAGTACCTTAGGTGCACTTGTTATGGTTGAGTTGCATTGGCTACTTGTGGTTGATTGTTCAATGGAATTTGTTTTTTATGCCAACAAGTCTTCTATTCTTGCTGAGCAGGTGTCAAACATCTCTTGAAAAGCGCTTCTAGCTTCTGATTTTCCTTCGCTCTTTAGAACCATATTGTAGAATTTGCTGGACATATGGTTCCTCCATGAAACTACCTCGTTGATGTTTTCTGATTGTTGTTTTCCTTGGCCAAGAATCCTGTCCCATACTTCTGTTTTGGCCTTTTTTTGTCCACCTTTTGAGGATGTACTTTGCAGGTATTTCTATGATGGAATGAAGGTGCAATATTCTGAGAGTGTGAAAGCACATCATACCTGACACCTCGAAACACTTGCATGTGCATTGTACTTCAACCATCCCATCTTCGTTTTTGTACTCGATTGTCTCATATTTGGATTCATCATGTTCTAGACTGACCTAATATTTTTTGTTGGTGGTTCTGAGAATAGTTCCTTGACTTAGTTGTCATTGCTAGGGAAAATTATTTTTTGAATCCTTTGTACACTGAAAGTGTGTAAACATGAGCAGCATATTTAACCAAACCTGCCCAAACCCAGCAGTGGGAAATAAATGCATACTGTAAGTTAACAAATTTAGGTTCTGGACTAAGTAATATATATTTTTAATGTAAACATACCTGTTTTGTTTTGATAATTTGTCTTTGCTTTTCTACATGTATTTTATTTTTCTGCTTCATCTCTCCTCCACTTTATGATTGTTTGGTTGAAGAGCTCATTGAAGTGCGTCAGTGTTGTTTTTTTGCTTGCACTGAAACATAGTGCGTGGTTGGTGCTTTCGCTTCACTTTGATGATAAGATGCCTGCTGAGAAAATATTCTTGCTGAATGTCGTGCTCTATTTTTCATGGATGTCGTACAGGCGTTGAAACCAAGTGCTACTTTCCCGCTTGTATGTGGCAATCATGGAGGTACATTTTTCTTCAAATTATGTTGGATTATGACATCTTTTCATACAGTAGTCTATATCGCTTTTGAAGGATTCATCTTTCTTTAATCTCCCATAATGTTGTATAGCATTTTGTTTTATGTGCCACAAGCACAACCCGTGTTTTGAGTTTTGGAAGACCTGAAAGTTGCAACAAGAAATGGAAGTTGATTAGTATACATACTGTAAGCTGACAGGTGCAGAAGCTGACATTCTCTACTCAGTTTTAGGTCTAAGAAATAGAATTTATGAAGCTGCGTCATTTTCAGAAAATCTTTTTTCTAAAGTAACAAGTGCAGCTTATAAGGTATGTTTTGCATATTGTAAGGTAAGAGGTGCAATTTCTAAGAGTGCATATTCAGTGCTCAGAACTATAAGCAACAAAATTTCACAACATACCTCATTTATTGCTTTGCCTATTGCAGGATCTTAATCTGTGAATATTGTGATAGGTTCCCTTCCTTCCATTTATTTCTTGAAAGTGTTAAGGAGCCACACAAAAGTATCAGCCAACTCATTTTCTATAAAAGAACAAGCAAACATTGTTATGTTCTAGTGATTGTTGATTCCAACTATTGGCGCACAAATCAAGTTGTACTTGTTTGTCCTGTATGTAGTGTCAAATATGGTGACATCTCGGTAGAGTTTGTAGTCCTCCAGCGTCATTGAATCACTCCAAAACACTGTTGATAGTTTTGTTTCCTCGTCAAACTTGACTTTGAATAAGAAATCTTTATCCTTTTCATTGTTTTCCATGAGTTTGTCAACAAGTTTCTAAGCATCTCCACTTTCTATTTCTTTCATCCGAAGTCGAATCACAAATTTGAGGTGGTCTTTCATTGTATGCCGTAGATTTTGTTCTCCGCCAGCTTCAAAAGACATGTATTTATATCCTACAGTAGGTCTTAAACCTGCCTGTTCCATTTTTGTGATGGCCTTTCCTTTATCTTCTGTAATCCTTCGTTCACTCCTACTGAGATACTGCCAGGCTGGTCTTGTTAACTCATAATTGTGTGCGGTGTTATTTTCTGCTACGATGTAATAATCCAGCTCCAGCTTCACTCTACTTTTAGCTAGGCATCCTATTTTTGTAATCAAGTCCTTTCTCTTCCTCTTCTTATTCTTTTCAAAATGATTTTCATTATCCATGTAAGGAACATGGATGGTAGTGCTGGTTTTTAATCTTTTTGGTTGGCCTCCAGCAGAGCACTTGTAGCACTTTTCACGAATCTGGCTTTTGTTGTTTCGACATTGGCAGTATTTCCTGTAGCTGAAACCAATAGCATTTGCATGCTTCTTGTATATAGCATGAAGTGCTTCCAATTTTTTTTGCTTTTACGCCGGTAAGATTTTCAATGGCGTCAATTTCATTTAAATTTGGAAAATATGTACCTGTAATAATAAAGAATACAATTTCTAATGTAAGCTCTGTTCTGATAAGCATAATAAATACTACTTGTAATGTAACATATGCAAAGTGTAGTGTATTTTGTACATGTTATAATATGAACAATGCACAAGTTTGTCAAAAGATGGAATTGACAAATGCATTTTCCGTGTTTTGTTCATTTTAGTCCAATGCATGTTTATTTGTAACCTATACATGATTTAAGTTAACAAATGCATAAATTATACGAAATTTCTATGAAGCATGTTGTTTATATTGGTAATGTTTCCACATGTTCATACATGTTCATAGCAGTCGAATACAGTGTCCAGAAGTTTCAAAAAACAGCTATATTCATATCGATTGCAATTGAACACTAGAATTTCAACCTGATATCAGAAAATCTTACCTTCATGAGAATTGAGTAGTATTTCAGCTTCTTGCAACTGAATTTCATCTGCTTGAAGTTGAATCCTACCGTTTACAATTGTGTTTTCTCCTGCACATTCCGATTCGACAATATTAGTTTTTACGATCAAAGCAGCTGAAATTTCATCTGCTTCAATAGGATCTTGCGATGGATCTGGTTGCTCAATTTCGTCAGAATCACAGCGGTTGTTGTTGTCGGAGGACATCGGAAAGGCACCATGAACAAATTGGACGAGAGGAATCGGAAACGTGCCAGCCCACTGGTGAGGAAGAATTTATCAGCGTTCAGAGGATTTTTAAGAACAGAAAGAGTCATAATCATGTCGATTTTTATCTTAGAGGACATCAGAAAGGCGTCGTGGATGAGAAGATCGGAAATGCACCGGCGAGAAGATAAAAAATGTGAGGAAGACTTAATCGCTATTGAGAGATTTTCGGAGAAGAAAAATAATGTAGTGTGTGTTTGTGTGGAAATTTACTGTGTGAGAAATTATGTTTCTGTTTCCTGTGTTTTTTTGTTTAACTTTCCATTATTTGCAAAAAAACCCCTCACTGCCCACAAGCTTATGGAAGACATACTCATAGAATAATTAAGAGTCCGTCTTCTGCGAGATCGTAAGAGGTATAACATAAATATTTCAGTAGTTTACTAAATTTGGGGCCAAAACACAATTATTTTTCATTCGGAGTTCATTTTATAACAAGCGCTTGAATTCAGGGACCATTATGAAAATATTAAAAATAAAACACATTCTTTGCAGTTTGCAATTGCGCCATCGTTGACCTTCGTCTTCATCATTCTCCTATAACCTGCAAGCTCATGGAATCACGGACGGCAACGGTTGTAGCAACTTTATCCGGTCACCGTCTTCATCATTCGATTAGGTTTTGCAACTTCCCACAAATTCACTGCAACTCGAATCGCAATCTGGTCATCGTCTTCGTCATTTCTGAAGCTATGTGAGTCTGAAGCCATGGAAGTCGACGAAGAACTCCGGCGAAGGAGGAGCAGATACAGGCGAGAAGGCAGTGAAGCGGCCATCGAAGGATGAACAACACATCAGTTAAGGAGGTTTATTTCAAGCTCCCTCCGCCGGAAGAACAAATCGATCGGAGAAGCCGAGATCTACACTGTGGCGGTTTGAATAAGTTGAGTTGTGAATTTTTGATTTTTGGTTTTCCTGCCAAAGAATTGTTACAGATGGGGACAATTAAGCATCATCTCCGATCGTCGTTGTTAGTTCAGATCCACGTCAGTCAAGGCGAAATACTTTGTATTGTTACTGGGTTGACATGTATTTAGTCTTGATTATTTAATTCACATCTAATTAATAACACATCAAATTAAAAATAAATAACATCAAATACAAAATATAAACCATCAAATTAAATAAGTATACTAAAATAAAATTTAAATTTAAATAGTTAAACATCAAATAAAAACATTAAAAAAATACACTAAAGTATAGTTGAACATCAAAATAAATTCAAATTTACAGATGTAGGGGGATTCGAATCACTTTATGTATATTACAGATTAACAAGTAATTTTAATAATTTTTTATGCAAGACATAAAACAGCAAACACTGATAGCTCAAAAATTGAATTAATTAAATGAATCATCACTATCACAACAAAAAGATATAAAATTAGCATATAAAATTGGAAGCCTTTAATTTAAGTTATATGCCAGCCTGTGAAAATGTCAAACGTCATAACTATTGAACCATTAAAATCATTCATGACAAAAGGGTTCAAATGCCTAAAAAATAGCTAACATAAAAACTAAAAAACCCAAATCAACCTAAAACATTAATAACAATCTAGTTCCTAAACTATAACAAATAAACACACACACACACACACACACACACACACACATATATATATATATATATATATATATATATATATATATAATCATATCAAACAATACATCCTAAACAATCAAATTCTATTATTTCCCCGACTTTTTTCCCTTCGTTGCTGGCTTTTTCACAGACTTGACTTCTCCTGCTAGTTTTGAAGATGATGGCTCTCATACTCCATCAATGCAAAGATCAAAGGTCGACTACGGTTCTCTGTTCAACAGAACACCTTCAGAGGCTCATACCGTTTTTCTATTAACTCATCAATGGCATCGTAGAGCTCTCTATCATGGAAAGTATTCCTGTGAAATCATATAAAACATATCATACAATAATAAAAACATCAATATATGAAATTAAAACATCACAATAACAACTACATTGAGAAACATCAAACACAGTATTTAAAACATCAATATCAAAATTTAAAAACATCAAACAGTACACACAAAATATCAAAAGAACAAAACTGAACATCAACTGCATACTTAAATATGAAAACACCACAAGCATCAAACAATGAAATTAAAAATATTACACCAACACACATAACAACACTTAGAGCTTAAACATGAAAGCTTAAAGATAAAACTAGAAATATCAACAACAGTATCTAAAACATCACAGCTAAAAAGAAAGAAAAAACTTACAGTTCCTACTTCATTCTCGAATGCAGCAATAGTGGACAAATGCTCTTAGACATCTAAGAGACCGTGACAACAACACAAAAATTAGCACAAATAGTAACAAAACCCTAAGATATCACACACACAATCAAAACAACAAAACATAACATCAATTGCTCACTTAAAACATCACAAGCATCAAATACTGAAATTAAATCATCACACCAACAGAGGTAACAATACTTAAAACCTAAACATGAAAGATCAAACATAAAACCTGAAACATCAACAACAACAACAATATTTAAAATATCACAACTATAAAATAACAAAATTTACAGATCCTCTTTCCTTCTCATTTGCAGCAGCAGTGGGCAATCATTCTTAAACAGCTAAGAAACACCAACAACAACACAAATATAAGCACAAATCATAACAAAACCCTAAGATATCACACACAATCAAAACTAAAAATCAATTGTGCACTTAAAACACTACAATCATCAAGTACTAAAATTAAAACACCTAAGAATAAGCATGAGACGTTGAACATCAAAACTGAACAAACAAAACAACAAAAAAGAACATCAACTACACACTTAAAGCACTATAAGCATCAAATACTGAAATTAAATCATCGCACCAACACAAATAACAATACTTAAAACCTAAACATGAATGATAAAACATAAAACTTGAAACATCAACAACAGTATTTAAAAAGTCGCATCTGCAAAATAACAAAATTTACAGATCCTTTTTCCTTCTCAATTATAGCAACAATGGGCAAGCATTATTACTCATCTAAGAAACAGCAACAACAACACAAAAATTAAAACAAATCATAACAAAACCCTAAGATATAACACATACAATCAAAGCAACAAAACTGAACACCAATTGTATACTTAAAACACTACAAGCATCAAATACTGATATTAAATCATCACACAAACACAGATAAACAGTACTTAAAACCTGAACATGAAAGATCAAACACAAAACCTGAAACATTAATAACAGTATTTTAAAAGTCACATCAACAAATAAACAAAATTTACAGATCTTTTTTCCTTCTCGATTGTAGCAAAAATGGGCAAGCATTCTTAGACATATAAGAAACAACAACACAAAAATTAGCACAAACTGTAACAAAACCCTAAGATATCACACACAATCAAAACTCAACATCAATTTCACACTCAAGCATGAAAACACTACAGGTATCAAATACTGAAATTAAAACATCACACCAACACAGATTACAGTGCTTAAGGCTTAAAACCTGAAATATCACACTGAAAATATGAAACATCAATACCTGTATCTAAAACATCACGACCGAAAATTAAAAGGACTTACAAATCCTCCTTCTTTCTCGATTGCAGCAGCAGTGATGCAAATCTCCTTAGACATATAACAAACAACAACAATAACACAAATATTAGCACAAATCCATAAGAACAACTCACAAAACACAAAAAAATAGAGAAATCCCCAAATATTAACACAATGAACAACATAAATCCTAGAAAATCATATGAACCAAAAAAGGAAAAAACAAAAAAAACAACAAAATATGCATAAAAACTCTAAGCAAAGACATTACCTTCGAAGATAAATGCAAAAGTAAGGTTGTATTGTAAACCGAAGCTATAACCAGAAAATTCAGCGAGAATGAAGCGAATCTTCCTTGAGTCACTACTTTCTTCCCTACGCAAGAAACATGGAAGGAATTGGAGAAAAGGAGCGGTTGAATTGAAGGAAAATAGAAGAGAAATGGAGAGGAGAGAGAACAAGGAGGAGGTTGCACCGAAAAAGGAAGGAGATGAGAGAGAATGCGTGAGAAAATAATGGGAGAAGAAGAGGAAATAGTGATATTTATACCAGTACTTAAATATAAACTAAATGTAAATTAATGAAATTACACATCCAACCCTTGAACTTTTAAAACTTCAATTTGAAACCCCATGCTACGTTCTTAACAATTTTAATCCCTGGTCTCGCTGCGAGACTGTCTCGCACAAGACTTTATCAAAATTTTAAATGTATAAACTAATTTATAATTTGAGTATTTATTTAACAAAATTAAAGTTATGTAAATTTTGGAAAATTAAATTTAGATAATTACATTGAATTTGATTTATTTATGACAAAGATGCTGGCTAGGCATACCGATGGGCGTCAATATGAGCCTCCAATATTTAGCCACGTCAGACTGAAGGTTGTAAGATACCCTTGCACTGAGATGGATTTTTATCCTCGAGATCTATTATAATGATGTGGCTAGCAAAAGAATGTGATATTTGCATTAGAGATGCTCTTATATGTGCTTGTTTAATGGATTCTAAGGAAGGCAGGGAGTCAATTTCTATTTCAGGAAAATATACAATATGTACCTTACATGATAAATGAACTACACACTTTAGCCTCGGGAATACTATCAATCGATAACTAACTAATGAGCTCAGACTGTCAAGACCTTAGGAATTATGGTTTGTTGTCTGTCTGTCAAGATATGGATATATCATTTCTAGTGAAAGTCTTGGGAAAGGCAGCTGTTAAGGAATATAAATATTACTTGTGATTGTAATTAGATTTTATTTCCTTTTCCTAACTTATATAGGTATTTTGTACTACTATATTATGTACCCTGAGTTCATGAATAAACACACACAATCATTACCCTCATTTTTACATGGTATCAGAGCCTGATGGTTCTATTATCTGACCATGGGTCAGCTAAGTCTACTTTACCCTGGATTCTTGATTCGGGATCCTCATATCACATGACTGGTAACAAGGGTTCTCTTACTGATATTATTACTGCTACCCATTCTTCGAACGTTCACTGCCTGATGGTTATGTGTCATCTGCTACACAATATGGTTCTATTTGCTTTGGTGATGTCACCCTTACTCATGTGTTCTACATACCTACTTTACAATGTCATTTATTATCATGCTCTAGATGTTATCTGCCTTAAAATTTCTAGCTTTGTTTACTAAAAATTATTGCATTTTACAGAAAATCCGTATGAATATTGTGATTGGCGTGGGTGAACAACAAGGGGGGGTTTATTTGCTTCGTCTGTTTGATACTTGCGTTCGTCCTCATATCCTGCAGTCTATTCCAAAAGTTGCTTTGGTTTCTTCATCCAATTTATGACATCAACGCTTTGGTCATTCATCATCTACAGTGTTGTCCTCTGTTCCTACTCTTGATTTTAGCACAAATAATACTACTATACCTTGCTCCGTGCGTTATAGAGCAAAACAGACTAGACATAGTTTTCCTTTAAGCTCTTAAAATGCTAGTTCTTTGTTTGAACTGATACATTGTGATATTTGGTGGCCTTATAGAACACCATCTTCTAGTGGTGCATTTTATTTTTTAACTCTAGTTGATGATTATTCCTGAGCTGTTTGGGTTTACTTATTAGTAGCTAAATCAGAGGTAGCCTCTAGATTTGTGGAGTTTCATGCTTTGATCAAGAACCCGTTTGGGCGCACCATTCGTCGTGTTTGTGCTAATAATGGTACAAAATTTCTACCCTTGCGATCTTATTTTTCTCAGCCCGGTATCATCTTTGAGAATTATATGGTTGATACACCACATCAGAATGGATGTGTGGAGCGCAATCATTGCCATTTGTTAGATGTGGCTCGTGCTTTACGCTTTCAAGCTAGTCTGCCTATTGAGTTTTGGGGGGAATGTGTTCTTACTGCTGCATTTTTTATTAACCGGACACCAACGAAGTAGCTCAACGGATGCACACCATTTGAGTTACTTTATGGACGCACTCCAAACTACAAGCTTTTGCGAGTCTTCGAATGTTTGTGCTATGCCTTTGACATTTCTAGATACTGTGACAAGTTTGCACAAAAAATTTGGCAATGTTTGTTTCTTGGTTATCCTATCAGGAAGAGAGGTTATCACCATTTTGACCTGGAATCCCGCATCCTCTTTAATAGTCGGGATGTCGACTTTTTTTATGACTAGTTCCTGTATGCTGAAACTCCAACATTGGCCTTATCAGTAGATCCCGGTGGTGCCACCACCTCACCATCGGCATCACTTCTGCCACCACCGAAGTTTCATGGCCAGATCGCGGCACCACCAATCCTACCGGCCGCCGCCAACTCTATGATGCCGGTTGCCACCAGGTATGTCCTGTCGGCCGCCGCCACACCCTTACCACCAGCTGCTGCCACGCCTGTGACCGACCCAGATCACCGGCAACCTTTGCAAATCCGGCCAAACGATGCACCACCCGGGACGTCGCCGCATCTTGAGCCTCCTGCGCTGCCAGGTCTGGTGATTCCTTCTGCTTCGCTTCCCGGCATGGTGCCCCCGACTCTGGATAATTCCACTTGTCATCTACTTCTATCAACTCCACTGCCTGTTTTGCCGGTTGTTTTGCGCTCGCCGACCTTCTCCTTTTTTAGAAGATTATGATTGTGATGATTATGCCTTTGCTCATACCACTGAAGACCCCCCCTACTGCTATGTTCACTCCTGCACCATCACTATCCTCGGGTGTTCTCTATCCTCTTACTGATTATGTAAATTGTGATAATTTTTCTAGTATGCATTCTAGATTTTTGGGTGCAGTAACATCTAGTGCTAATCCCACCACTTATTATGAGGCATCACAGAATGCTTATTAGCGAGATGCTATGACTGAAGAGCTTACTGCACTTCAGCGCAATCAGACTTGGACTTTAGCCCCTCTGCCTCTGGATAAGAAGGTGATTTGTTGCAAATGGGTTTATCGGATGAATTTTAAGTCAGATGGTACTATTGAATGCCATAAGTCACACCTAGTGGTTCTTGGGAATTTCCAGGTTGAAGGGATTGATTATACCGAGACATTTGCTCCGGTTGCAAAGATGAGTTATGTTCACCTATTCTTATCTATTGTGGTCATTCGTAGGTGGGAACTGCATTAGATGGATGTCCATATGGCTTTCTTGCATGGTGATTTGCATGAAGAGGCTTTTATGCGACCCTCCACCAGGTTATGCCGTGCCTCATGGTTAGGTATGTCGCCTTTAGAAATATCTTTACGGTCTTCGCCAGGTTCCTAGAAATTGGTTTGCCAAATTTGCTCAAGCTTTACGAGCATTCGATTTTGTTCAGAGTAAGGCGGATTACTCTTTTTTTGTCTTTTCTTGTGGATTGGTTTCTTTGCATGTTCTGGTTTATGTGGATGATTTGGTCATTGCTAGTAGCTCTTCTGCGCTCAACTCTGAGTTCAAGAAATAATTGAGTTCTTGTTTCCATATGAATGATCTTGGTTTACTTAAGTATTTCTTGGGCATAGAGATTGCTAGAAGGTCGTAGGGGATGTTTCTTTCACAAAGGATATGCCTTGGACATTTTATCTGATACAGGTTTATCTGCATCTAAACCGACTGACTTTCTGATGGAGCAGCAACACGACCTAGCGCGTGTTGATGACCCACTTTACCATGATCCTAAACAGTACAAGCGACTGGTTGGGCGCCTGATATACCTTAACATCACACGTCCCGAGCTTAGTTGCTCGGTTCATACATTTGCATTAAATGTTGTAATTTATTATAAAATTTAAATATTATATTTTATGAGTTAAAAAAAATAATAATAATATGTATTTGGAGATGAAAATATATGAAATAAAAAAATATTTTCAAAACTTCTAAATTTTGTATGTAATTTAACAAATGCGGTGTATAAGGTAAAATATATGCGGCATATCCATAAGCTTATGGACAAGCCGTCTGTCAGGAGACCCAATCTTATTTCTATCCATCTCTCTTTCACTTCACCTTAAGAGACCACTTAAAAGATCACCCTTTTTGTTCTCCACATTGACAAGAGACCACTCTCTACTAATCATGGATCCCACTTGATTTTCTCTATCATACTCATTAATTTAACCATTAATATTTAATTTAAATAATTTTTTTCACCCAAAATAAGTTGAATGTGAAATGTAATAATATATTTTAATAATTAAATTTTCATTTCATTTTTTCAAAATATGTTAAAAATTTATTTTTCTCGTTCTTGTATATATCATCCTTCAATGTAGAAAAATAAAATAAATTTCATTTTTGTTCAAGAAATTATTAAAACAAAATTTCAAATTATATTACTCCCTCCATTTCTTTAATAGTGACACACTTTCTAATTTTGGATGTTTCTTTTATATTGACACTTTCTATTTATTGCAAGTTTAAGGTTATTACATCCACTCATTTTACTTTTTCTTCTTTCAATTCAATTTCATCCACTCATTAATCATCTTCTAAATTCTAACACCAAAAGTGATGTGCCACTATTAAAGAAACAGAGGGAGTATATAATAAGAGATTTTCATTTTTTTAAATTTTTTTAAAAAATTACATTAGAAAAAATAATTACAAATACTAGAAAAATTACATTAAATACTGAAATAATTAAATATTGATCTAGTCCAGCCAATTATTACAATTTGAAAATTGCAATATTGATCTAATATGACTTGTTATTACAAATAGAAACGAGAAATATTTATCTAGTCTGACCAGTTATTACAAATAGAAAAGAGAAATATTGATCTAGTCTGACCAATTATTACTAATAGAAAATAAGTTAAAAATAAAAAAACATGGATGACGAAACCATATCGACATCCTAATTTCGACCACCCAAATATTGTTAAAGATGTTTCGTAAGGTCATTTTTCAATTGGTCACCATTAGCTCTGTTGTGTACTTCCCTCCAATTTTGCCTAAAAGTTGGTAGATCAGCATGCCGCTCTGCGTTATAATGCCAGGGAGAGTCGTCGGTTTGGTCGTAATCACTTGGTTGAACCTGCAACCCATAGGTATATCTTTCATCTTCGACTATCATGTTGTGTAGTATGATACAAGCTATCATAATATTGCCCAATGTTTCTATATTCCAGTATCGGGCTGGGTTGCGGATCACAGAGAACCAGGCTTGTCAAATACCGAAAGCACGTTCGACGTCTTTCTAGTAACTTTCTTGACGCTTTGTGAAGATTTATTTCTTGGGGTCGTCTGGAGCCGTATATGCTGGCATGAAGGTCGCCCACTTAGGATAGATTCCATCAGTAAGATACACTACTAGAAAATAGGTACATACGCACCGGTATAAATTCATGAGTACAGGTATACCAGTGCGTATGTAACCAATTGCACCGGTATTTATCATGTTAACATCAGTACCCGTGTAGATAAGTACATACGCACCGGTATCTTTTAAACCGGTGTAAAGTTCACCTCTTTTCGCATCGGTGTTGGTTCTACCGGTGTACCAATGTCAAATATATTGCATCGGTATTATTCGAATAGGTATTTGTACCAGTGCAATTGCTAACATGTGCACTGGTACAGGATTACCGGTGTGTACTTATTTACCCTTTTATTAATTTGGCGTGAAGAGGTAAAATTTTTAAACCGGTAATGGGAAATTATCGGTGCAAAAATTAAAAAAAGTGGGAAAATTTTGCATTTGTACACCGGTTACAATTAGCATAAGTGTAGGAATTGATCCCACACTGGTATTTTCTTAATACCGGTGCAAAAATAAATTCTAATTCTTGAATTTTGGTGCCAAAACTATTAGTTTTTGCACCGATATTGTGATTGTACCGGTGCAGGACAGGAAAATATGCTCTTTTTGGCTGAAAATCAACACCGGTAATGGATTTTATCGGTGTAAAATGCTTCAAATGAACTGGTAAAGTCTAAATATCGGTGTAGAAAATAGCATTAAATGCTCACCTACCCCCTTTTTAGCGGTTTAAAAATGGGATTTTTGGAAGAAGATGTTCATTAATGGTGTTTTTTTGGTTCATGAAGGCATTGAATTCTCCACAATGAAGACCCTTGAAGGTATCTTTTTTTGAATTATTCATGAATGGTTTTGGTTAGTAGAGATATTTACATTTTTTTATTTGATCATTTGATGGTGATTGAGGTAGAATTGTAGATATTAGTTTGTGATTTGTTCTCAAGGTTGTTGTAGTTATAAGGCTATGGCTTTTGATTCCTATAGTGTTGGACATGTTAAGAATGTTGTAATTGTAATGTTGGTGTATAATGTGCATTTATGATGTTGCATGATTAGGAAGTCATAATGAAAAATTCTATTGTATTAAATGTGTTGAAGTTTGATTATTGGACATTTATTGATATGTAGAGTTGTATTGCATCATCGAGATGCATAAGCATGTGTATGCCAACATTAGTAGGGTGAGCAATGAATATATTATGTTTGTGGATGAGTTCTTGGAGCATACTTTTAGTCGAGAGAAGCGAATATTATGTCCATTCCGTGATTGTGGAAATCGAATTCGTACTGATAAGAAGGACACCCTGAAACTCCATTTGTATAGCCGTGGTTTGCGAAAGATTATGTTGTGTGAACCTTTCATGGGGGAAAATCACCGCCGGAAGTGAGAGGTAGTAGTGAGGGAGAGTAATTTTGGGGATGCTAAGTTGGATGACATGTGTGAGGAGGTTATTAATGAGTGTAGAGGGAGGCCCGAGATTTTGGCTAACTTTCTTGGTGAGAAGGATACACCATTGTATCCCGGTTGCAAGAAGAAAAGCACGGTCATGTCATGTTTGATGGAGTTATTTAATTTGAAAGGTCTAGGGTCATGGAGTGATACTAGCATGAATAAATTGCTTAAGTTGTTGAATGAAAAGCTTCCACCCGGTAACGATGTTCCTGATAACCTTTATGAAGCTAAGAGAATTATGTGTCTAATGGGATTGGAGTATGAAAACATACAGGCTTGTCCGAACGATTGTGTCCTATATAGGGGTGACCTTAAGGATAAGATTGTTTGTCCAGTATGTAATGTATCGCGTTATAAGAGAAATGTGGTTGTAGGTGGAGAGCACATTGTGCCAGTGAGGAGGCGGGTGCCCGCCAAATGTATGTGGTATCTTCCCATTATTCTGAGGCTGAGAAGGTTGTTTAAGAATGAAAAAGATGCAAAGAACTTGATGTGGTGCATTGATAGGGGAGGTTGTAAAGATGACGATATAATTCTACACCCGGTAGACGCTAACTAGTGGATGAAATTTGACACGATGTATCCACACTTTTCATCCAAACCTAGGAATTTGAGATTTGCTTTGTGTACTGATGGTATGAACCCATTTGGGAATGTGTCCTCGACACACAGTTCGTGGCCGGTTATGCTAGCCATTTACAATCTTCCCCCGTACTTGTGCATGAAGAGAAAATATGTGTTGATGCCCATCATGATTTCAGGTCCGAAACAACCTGGAAATGACATAGACACTTATCTTACACCTTTGATATAAGATTTGAAGGTGCTTTGGTCAGAAGACACCTTAATGTTTGATGGTTGTAGTGGTGAAGAGTTTACATTGAGGGCGACGCTTTTTTGTACCATAAATGATTTCCCGATATATGGTAACCTTTTCGGGTATGTGGTCAAGGGTCACAAGGCTTGCCCAGTTTGCGAGGATGAGACAGATTACCATCAGTTGAGGAATGGACCGAAGACTGTTTATTTGGGTCACCATAAATTCCTGCCTGCATGTTACAAGTTGCAGGAGAACGCAGTTGCATTCGTTGGTGGGAAAGAGTGGATAAAGGCACCCAAACCTTTGACCGGTGTAGCTATTCACAACAAGGTGAGGAAATTGAGTTTTTTTTCTAGGTAAGAAGTTATCAAATGGTGGTGGGGCTGTAGATGGATCGTGGAAGAAATGGTCAATTTTCTTCGATTTACCATACTGGAAGATTTGGATGTTTTCCATTGTTTGGATGTCATGCATATCGAGAAGAATTTTTGTGAGAGTCAAATTGGGATGCTTCTGAACATTCCCGAGAAGACTAAGGATAGCTTAAATGCGAGGAAAGATTTAGTTGACCTTGGTATACGGTTGGATCTGGCACCAGAGGTAAGAGGGGAGCAAACTTACCTGCACTCCGCTCCTTACAATCTGTTAGTTACTGAGAGGAGATCGGTGTGTGAGAGCATCCAAGGAATGAAGGTGCCTTTCGGTTACTCCTCTAATGTTAGTCGGTTTGTGAATGATGAGTTGCGTCTTAATGCTTTGAAATCACACGATTTTCATGTCCTTATGCAATAACTTTTGCCCATAGAAATACGTGGGTGTTTGGAAGAGGAAGTTAGGTTTTCTATTATGCGCTTGTGTTTCTTCTTCAACTCGATATGCAGGAAAAATATTAGTAGGCAATAGCTTCATGAAGTGGATTGAGAGGCTGCTGTTATTCTATGCCATTTGGAGAAGTATTTTTCCCCGTCATTCTTTGACATCATGGTGCACCTAGTGGTACACTTGGTTAGGGAGATACGTAAGTGTGGGCCTGTTGGAATGCATTGCCTGTTGGATGTTTTCAAGAGTTATGTTCATAATCGTTGTCGGCCCAATGCCTCCACTGTTCAGAGGTACATCACTGAGGAGATCATCGAGTATTGTATAACGAACTTGGTTAGAAAAAGAGCGGTTGGTGTTCCTGGAGGACCACACTGTGGAAGGCGGAATGGGATTCCATGTTCCAAGGGTACACTTCATACACCCTACCACGTGGAGTTGATGACTGTTCACCTGTTTGTATTACGTAATAGTAGCGAGACCGTAACATATGTTGAAAATCATGTTTCCTTGTTGGAAGATATTCATCCGGGCTGGCCCCCAAATAAAATTCAGGTCGAGCATTCTTCAAGGTTTGTTAACTGGTTTTACAATCGTTATAATGTCGACAGGATGCCTAGTAAACTACGGGTATTTGCAAGGAAGCCGAACTGCACCGTTAGACGATACCTTAGTTATGACATTAATGGCTTCAGTTTCTCAACATTGCCGAAGGGCAAGAAGAGCACCACTCAAAATAGTGGTGTATAGATTGAATCTGAATCCATGTGGCAGGGAAGCAAGAGAGATAAACATCTGGTTGTTGCTGTGATGCCTTTCTATGGGGTGATTGAGGAAATTTGGGATTTGGATTATGTAGATTTCAAGGTTGTTGTCTTCAAGTGTCATTGGGTGGAACACAGTTCCGGTGTTGTTGTTGAGAAGCCCGTGGGGTTCACGTTGGTTGACTTGAATTATGTAGGATATGAAGATGACAAGTTCATCTTACCTACCCAGGCATGACAGTTTTTTTACATCAAGGACCCTTCGAATGAGAAGTATCATGTAGTGTTGCATGAGAAGCAGTTTTACTTTGATGAGGAGATTGATCAGCCCGCCATAAATGATAGTCCTGAGTTTCCATCGGTATTTTCAGGTTTGGAAAATGTTGGGGGACCCATTGTTGGAAGGCGTTCTCATGGCGATGGGCTATGGGTTGATGTGAGAGGTGAAAGAGTAGGTGCGGACAATGTCTTGAAGTGGAAGAGATAGATGGGTCGTTCCCGGCCGTTCTTTTGTGACCTTGTTTTGTGAAAAATCGTATGATCATTCAACAATTTAGCGTGTAATGTATTTAATTGATACTCTTTTATGAATTGGTTGGTATAATCCGTTATTTCAATTGAGTGTTTATGAATCAAACCGGTGAAAATGTGTTTAAATTGAGATTAAATTTTCTAGTAGGTGTTGAATTTTTACACCGGTAAAGATGAAATTACTGGTGTATAAAAACAGGGGAGGGACTCTGTTTTATACTTACGCACTGGTACTCCTACCGATGGACAATACTTAGAAAATGTTTTGGTATTTTTGCTCTCGGTTTTGACAATGTCAATTTTTTTAGCATTTAAAGCAGCGTAAAGCAGCTGTTTTTTGTAACATTTGCATTGGTAATTTTACCGGTGCTTGGTACTTGGAAAAAATTTGTAAAATTTACTCTCTGGTCGGATGAGATAATTTTTTTATTTAAAGCAGCCTAAGCAACTGCTTTAGGCCTCGTTTTACACCGGTATATGTATAATACAGGTGTATAAAAAGCATTCCTTTAAAAAAAACCCAATCAGCACCCCATTTTCACAGTACTTTGAATTTATATCTCTCACACCGTACCATCCCCATCCCTACCCATCTTTGGTGGAATCCTACGTAGGTTGGCATATAATCAGGTAAACCACTGCAATGCCTTTATTGTATGATTAATTAGCAATTGCATATGAAATAGAATCATTGAGAATGTGACATTAGGATTATCTTGACTTGCATGTAAGGTGTTTGATGAAATGCATCAATGTGTTTCTTAGGAAATGACTCCAAAATCCAATTCGAAAAGGATACGCCATTCAACTTCCCCATCATTGCTGAAAGTATTACCGTACACTTACCTGGATGGTACCTTCGTGTCCAAGGAGGCTAGGTTGGTCCATGAATCTTACAAAGGACAGCGTCATCACATAAAGAGAGGAATTGAAGCATCCCCTCCATTCGAACCTAGCTACGATCACCTGTATTGTAGAGGTAAAGCTGTCCATGTGACACCAAAATCTATCAATGGCTTGTTTAGGTTGCCCAATGTTCCAAACGATGACGACGAGTTTCCCGCACTACATTTTCTAGGTGATGACGGCTATATTCTACAACAACAAATTGAGAAAGAGATCGTTGGGATAGTAACTAGGGCAGGTACAGATATAGACGAGTTGGTCAAACCAGGTTGGAGCAAAGTACCCAAGAAAACTCTAACTCCAGAAATGAATGGGTGGTACCACTTTGTGGCGTCTAGAATCCATCCAGTAACTGTTAACACGGAATTTCACAAGCTTCGCCTCACCTTCTTGTATGCAATAAAGAGGGAGCTTCGATGGAATGTTGATCATCAATTTTTTCCTATGTTGCAGAGGGAATGAGATCAGATGGGATCTTATGCCTATTGTAGTATCATCTCTGCGCTTTGTTCAAGAGTGGGAGTTGTGGCCGTGCATATGACGTTTATGGCCAACCAATGAGTAAGATTTGTGTGGACTATTTCTACAGATAGACAACTGACACGTATGTTTCTACTATTGAATCTAGAGTTACTGCATTGGAGCTCGATGTAGTAAACTTACTTGAAGAATCCAAATACCAAAGATCTTGGCAAGAATATATGGCCAAGGTTATAGTGTATCAATTTCCTAATGTCGTGGCAGCAATCAAAAATTTTCCAACCTTCCGTGCAGACGATGTCAAGGACATGGATGCTGGTACAAGTACCCGTGATGCAACAGGACTAGCTGACAGGGTAGAACCATTTTCTCAATATTATTCGTAGAAAACTTGTATTAGCGGTTAGGAAGAGTAGATTCTATACTCAACTTTGACTGTGCTGCACTTAGACAGTTAGACATTCTTACTTTTGACAAACATGCATGATGATGAATCGAATAAAAAATTTGTGCGCCGCATTTAATAAAATTTTGTTCGTCAAATACACTCATTAAAACCAAAAAGATAGGCCAAACGTAGTTGGCCTATTTTTTTACTTCAGGACCACCGAATATGGTGCATTATATTCCTAAAATGCTTATAATTGCAAATATTTGTGGCATTGAGAGCTATGGAGGTTCCCCAAGTAAATTTGTGGGCAATAGTGTAATTATGGAAAATATAGTGAAAGCATTCATTGTTGTTTTGGGCCTTCCGTCGACCAGTAGGGTCTACAAATGCATTAACACAATCGTTGTGTATTGAATTGCATATATGTAGAGCCAATTTAATATTCCGACTCTTCCAAGATTCTTAGAGGGACTAAATTGCAAAAAGTAAAAAGTTTACTCGTAAATCAAAATTGCAACTGATTGAAATGGATGGTCCACAAAACAACCCTTTTGTATTTCCAAGTAAAACATGTTGGGAAAAAAATGGGTCCGGGCTCCGTATTTAGTTTCGAAGGTGTTCGGATTACATATGGAAACATTGGAGTAAACCCTTACCGTATACTCTACAACACCTACTAGCGGTTCAGGACGAACCACCACCCGAGCACAAATATGTTTCAATTATGATTTAATCTTGGAATACTCAATTTGATAATTTATGTAGTTTCCTAACACGTCGTAACCACATGTCACAATAAGGGGGGCCTAATTTCAATAAATGCATACAATCAACTTTGCGGGCTCCTCGGTACCGTTGAGGTACGAAAACGTTACTTATTCGATCTAGATCATTTGAAAATTCCATTTGGGCCGGTAGAAAAGTGCTTGAAGGGGTTGAACGAAATCTTTGGGGTCAATCTGCAAATTTTTTAAAATTAAACAATACTTAGAAACATCATCGTACGGGGCCCATGTGTGGTCGATATTTGCATGACACAACTAGTACAATGTCTATTCACAATAATTGAACGTCATTTGATTAATTCGGGTCGTTTGAAAAATGCACGGGAGGCAAATGCAATAAGTGATAATTTGAACAACTAATAAAAAAAATTTACATCGGTAATAATGAAGAAGTACCAGTGTATTTGTACAACTTTTTGGCGCGCATTTGAAAATTTTCAATTTTTTAGATTTTTAATAAGCGCGAAACATTTTACAGCGGTAATTTGAGATTTTACACTGGTAGATATACTAGTGTTGGACAATAAGAAAAAATTGCAGAAATTACTCTCGGGTTGAACGCTTTTTTCCAAAAATATATTTAAAGCAGCTGCAGGCAGCTTCTTTTTGTACATTTGTACACCGGTATTTTCCTTTTATACACCGGTACTATATACCGGTGTACAACACTTACCCAAAATTTGGTGTGTTCTTCTCGGGTCAGAGGAAAATTAATTTAAAGAACCTGCACGCAGCTGTTTTTCTTCATTTTTAGACTGGTATAGTTACTGGTGCTGAACAGTTAGCAAATATTCGAGCCCATTTTCACACCGGTACCGTATGTATTACCGGTGTAAGAAACGTAACTTCTGAAATCAAAACCATTTGAAATGACCATAACTCCCGCAATTCATCATATTCTCATATTCAAATCCTTCAATTTCTCTTTCAAAACCGCCATCAACCACTCCAACCATTCAATCCACAACTCCTCACCAACCATTGTAACTCCACATCTCCCATTCCATCCCTATAAAGTTTGGAGCAACACAAGAGAACCAACAAAAATGAGAGAGGAAGTTGGGGAGAGAATAAAGTACTTGGAAATCCGTTCATAGTGAGTTCGGCAAAAAGGAGTAGCAACAAAAACGCTCCATTGGTGAAGGTAAGTGTTGGGGTTTATGTTACCATAGGTTACCAAGTCAAATTCTCTTCAAAAAACCATTCTATCCCTCACACACAATACATGTTCGATCAATTGCCTCAATGACCAAAAATATGTAAATCTACAAAAAGTTGAATGACACTCGTAAATGGTATGTTTATACAATTGTGGGGGGTAAATGTTTTGTATTTTTTGTGGATGGCTGATTTAGTTCTATAGTATTTTTGTTAGTGTTCATAGTCACGTTAGCGGAGAGTGATAATTGCTCGGCTGTATGCCTAATTTATGAATCCAAAGACATTGGTATGATATTCAATCAACTTCTACAAGGTTCCATTTCAGTCTATATCAAGTTCCATGCCTTAATTGTTCAAGTTCTATGCCACGTTATAAACTTTTATGCCTCACATGATGCAGTTTCATCTATGAATTGTTCAATTTCTATGCCATGTTTTGCTCAAACGTTTTACGAACTAGTTAATCAAGTTCTATGCCACGTTCTATCAATGTTGATCTTTAAGTACCGTTATTATGTGAACCGTCATGGATTGAGAATTTCCAATTCTATTGTTGTAGATGCCACTGAAGAAGGGAAAATTCACCACGAAGAGGAAGCGGCCGGTTACGAAGAAGGAGAAGGAGGTGAAAGATGTGGTCGATGAGGAGGTGGATGTGGCAGACCAAGAACCACCGCCAAAAATGATCCCATTGAAGATAAAATTTGAGGAAGAATCAACTCAAACAAATGACCCGTCTGGTTAAGAGAAGGAAGAAACTGCGAAACCAGTTGATGTTATTGTAGAGGATGTTGAAGAAGTGGATGCCGGTAAACAGTTGGACTAAACACCAATTAGCAAGGGAAAGGGAAAGAGCACCATCAAAGGAAGACTAACTATTAATGAAGCGGATGACGACTTGACAAAAGCTAGAGGGAAAATGGAGAAGGATGGGAAAAGTTTGAGGTAAAAAGTTATTTGAGGAGGCGGCGAACTAGTACGTGTCAGTCTGTGATGTTGGTAAAGCATAACACTCCAACTCCTGTTGCATTTGAGTTCTGTGGGAATCAAGCGGTATGCCTTAAGAATTGGTCAGCGTGGCACGCTTATGGAAATTATGCTTTTCGATGCCGCGTCAGATTTGGCGCATGCAAACACTAGAGCGATGTCACTGAGAATGTTAAGGAAGAGGCATGGAAGGATGTTCTGGTAAGACTCTCGACAATTGTAATTTAATTTTTTTATGAAATGGCATGCTTTTTCATATGATTCATTCCAGGAGAGCTTCACGATTGAAACACCTATGACAGATGGGCAACTACAAATATTGAAGAAGGAGGTTACACAGAGGGCAAAAAACTACCATAGGAATTTGAAGACAAAGGTGGCTAATAGGTTCATCCACGACGTGGTAAAAGGTATCAATAAAATAGGAATACTGCCATGGGAGAAGTACAAGTGGATGGATGAAGACGAATGACACTTGTTTGAAAAGAGGTGCCGACATCCGGATTTTCAGGCATGATGAAAAAATAAATACTTGTTAAGAGACATGTTTCCCACAAATTTTATTCAACTAAATTTTCATTTATAACAACAGAGGCTCAGGGTGACAAATATTGAATGCAACAAGGGCAGGGATTACACGCACCACACGGGCAGAAGGGGTAATTGATACATCCGTGAAAAAATGAGTAAGGATCTGAAGGAGAAGGAGAGAATGAGGTTGACCGCCGAGGGATTCACTGGCGAGGAGATTGAGAAACAACTCAGTCAAAGGGACTACACACCTGGTAGATCTCTTGTCTACCTTGAGGCAAAAAAAGATAAGAAAGGGTTATACACATCGAAAGAGGTTGAGAAGATCGCACTGGACGTTGTAAGTTACTCTAAAATTGACCATTTAAATCTTTTTTTGTGTACTTCACATTATTCATATACAAAATTACATTCCTATGTGATTCTCAGTTGAAATTGAATGAGCTTAAGGAAAAGGAGTATTGGGACTGTAGCCGAGTGAAGACATCCTCATAAAAGTCACAAAGAAGAAGGATCAACTGGGCAGGTACAGAGGAACTCAGATGGCCTACCCACAATGGTGGTTGATCCTCATCTCTCCCCCAGTAAGTACGGTAGCAGTTCCTCAGCCAAGGAGACATCCTGGAGGAGACCATCTAACGATCAATCGGCCGTGAAAGCCATGGTATTGTACCTGGAGCAATTGGTGAAGAGCTTAGCATCTGCAAGCGGTGTTCAGATTCTGCTAGGCCTTGACAATCCCATGAAGTTTATAGAGAAGACGATGGATGACATTGTTGTAGCTGCTACAAAGTCCAATGAAGAGCTCATCGACGGAGAAGGAGATGAAGAGGTATACTGTCAATAATCAATGCATGTCTTATACATTGATTTACACATTTGAAATATCTCCATAACTATTTTATCGATTCACTTAAATATTATACGAATAGGATGGAGGATGCATGACTATTTTCATCAAAGACATAGTCGGGAAGAAGAAAATGGTCGCATATGGCCTGCCACAGTATCTTATCATTGGGATGTCCAACAAGGAAGTTTTGCTCGTGTCAGAGTATATGAGCCAGTCCTCCGTCCTAGGACAGGATTGCCCTCGACAGACCACCACTTTGATAATGTTGGAGAGCCACTCAATAGGGTCGTGGATTGGCCGGTGTCCTTAATAGGCAAGGCAAGTGAGAAACCAAGTGACATCGATGAAATCAATGCCGGAGGTGATACGGACGACGATGACGAGGAGGTTATGATTCTCACCAGCGACAATGAGGTACATTCTTGTACCACATTATTTTTCAATTCCTCAAAGTACTTTTGCGTATCCTTATTCATTAATCCTTGTAACTGGATACTGGTGAGCAAAAATCTCAGTCGACGGCTAATTTCCAGCCATCTGCAAGACCAAGATTAAATAGGCTGCTAAAATAGGTAATGCACTAAAAAGTCCTATTATTATTATTCATTAACAACGATAGTTCAATACTATATGCTCAAGTGATCATTTTTTATTATTTCACGTTCGCAGATTGTTAACAAATGAGACCTGATAGATTGGCCGATCATGGGAAAATTCATAAAGAAAGCAAATGCCGCTATCCTAGAAATGATAAAGAATAAGGGCTGCATGTTCTTCCCAGTGTTCCGACCATCAACATTCGCACACCATTACACATGCGGTGTTGGAATAGAAGTTCTGGTCGAGTTTGGGAAGAAACTGGGAAACATGCGTTCGATAACCTGGATCGATAATGCGCAGGTCGATGTGTGGATGGGGTGAGTTTTAAAATTACAGCCTTTATATTTTTTTAATTTATCAATAATTCATTTTCATGTTCGATTAACGTTATAGGCACCCGTGGGTGAAAATATATGAAACTAATTCAGGCTGCGTCCAATTCTGCCCATCCAGCTGTGGCAACCTAACCAACTTCGAGCAGAAGGTCGAACTCCGTTTCAAACAAATTTGGGAAACAATGAAGGCAACGGATGTTGAGTTCTACATCTTACCCTACATAAGAATGTAAGTATTTCTTCCTAATAATTACATTCACATTTCAAACCACTTCCGTTTCATTAATTTGTTAACATAATTTTTCGATAGCGATAATTGGTACCTCATCGTTATATGTCCCAAAATGGAGGAGATTTTCACTCTGGACACATTGTTAGGGGGTATCAAACCAACAAACTTGGTCAAATTCAGGGTCATTTCAAGGTATTTCAATCAATCAAATCAAAAATCCTAGTTTCATAATAAATGGGAAGAAGTAACTATTTAAATTTACTTTCTTGACTTACTTGCTTGTGCATACCAAAGGGAGAAGAGAAAGACGGATCCAGAACCCGACTACACTTGGGAAATCAACAACATTATGGTAAGTCATTATGTCATTTTATCTATCAAATTTTATGTTCAGGGTTAGTAATTACATTTACCTTTCCCGTGCAGTACCGAACCTAGAATGGTTCGTGGCAATGCGGGTACTCCATCATGCTATTCATGGAAGAATTTGTTAATCACCCAGAGATAAACAATATCTTGGAGGTAAACCTTGCATCTCACAATTTGATATTATTAATCTCTAGTAAATGCAACATTATTGACTAACAATGTAAGTTTGAAATTAACAGATTTTCCCAGAGGGCAAAGGGTCGTACCATGTGAACGGCATAATAGATTGATGGTTAATATTGAATGAATGGTGATATTTGAATTCTATAGATGGTGTTTGGTTATACTTAACTCGTGTTTTACTTTGTTTGATTGCATGTTTAAGATACTTCTTCTATTTCATATGTCGGAATAATGTTTGCTTGTTTTGCGAGTCATATTTTTGTAATAGAATGTATCAAATTTCTTACATATTCAAAAGTTTCCAATTTATAATAGTTCACAAGTATCTCTAGCTGTCATTGCCCTAGAAATGATCTGGGATGGACCATCGGAAAACAAATTAGGCATTGCAAATTTTAGCCACATAATACACCGGTATAAGGCAGGTACCGGTGTAAATAAATTTCACATTTTAAATAATTTATTTTTAATTATTTCAATAATACGGATGCATAAAGTATAGTAATACCGGTGTAAATAAATATCGGTGCAATCTATTTAGGTGAAAAAAACTATATTGCGATTATAAAACAAAGACCGGTGTACAGATCACTGTTTTACACCGGTTCTTGGGTTAAATACCGGTGCAAACTATATTCTGATATTACACCAGTTTTAAAAAATAATACCGGTGCACACATTTAGTGATCCCGCTATTTTGCAACGGCATAAGATACCAGTGCAAATACTGCTTTACGCGATCCATTTTACCGGTGAAAATTTGTTGCATTTCAACACCCCTATACATATGCACCAGTATTTTTGGAGGTCAAAATACCGGTGCTATTGCCTTAAATTACCGATGAAAATACCCATGTACTGCAGTAGTGATAGTACCCTTGATCGTAGCTGCGACCATTGATTTCATAAGGAAAACGTGGAGTCCTTCCTTCAGATACGTCATCAAACAGAGGTGACTTTTCTAGGATGTTGATATCATTGTCTGACCCCGTCGTACCAAAAAAATGCATGCTAAATCCATGTACCGTATAAGGCCACTGCTTCCAAAATAATTGAGGCGTGTCTACTCCTACCCTGAAATTGACCTTTCCAACCCACAAGACAGTTTTTCCATTCCCAATGCATACAACCAATACTTCCTAGCATACCTGGAAATCCACGTCCATGAGCTACATGCATCAGGCGTGCAATATCCTCAGGATTTTTTGTTCGGAGGTATGTTGGACGGTACACGACAATAATTACTTTCACAAAATGAGACACCATTTCTCTTACCGTTGTTTTTCCCATCTGTAGACATTCATCCAGTTGGTCATATCCACAACCATATGCCAAATGGCGCATTGCCACCGTGCACTTGTGGAGTGGAAAAAAATCCTTGATAACCGGTTGCATCAGCCCTTTGTCTGAAACAGGGATCGTGGTTGGTGACATTTTCTAGTATATGTTCGAATACATTTCGCCATATATGAAACCTTTGACGAAAATGTTCATCATTATACATTCTTTCAGGAGGTTGAGCAAAATATTGCATCTGGAGTACTTCCTGTGCTCAAACACAGTCTCTTTTGATATGATTTATGGTTTTCTTCTGTAAGGTTGGAGAAGTTTGAGCACTCTCATCCCAAATGGCTGCATACCATTGTCTAGCCATTTCTGGAAAATTCAAGACAAGGTTAATCATCTCAGGATTGGTATCAGGTAGAAAACCAGGAATATCATAGGTTGATGGATTTGAAGATTCTCCAAAGTGAAGCTCATCATCATGTTAGGGGGATTAGAGGAAGATATGGTTGTGTAGAAGAAGGAACATTGCGTTGATAGGAATTTGGGGTTGAAATGAAAGGTAAACAAATGACCCCTTTATATAGAGAACCATCAAATGTGAAAACCCCAATAATTTTATCTAGGGGAATCTTTGAAATGATGAATTGAACCCACGTGAATAGATGAGATGTGTCCATGACAACCCCATTAATTTTTTCTAGTATTGGAATCTTTGAATTGATGAATTAAACCGACGTGAATAGATGAGACGTGTCCATGACAACCCTAATAATTTTATCTAGGGGAATCTTTGAAATGATGAATTGAACCCACATGAATAGATGGGATGTTGATGTGTGTTATATTGTGTTCATATTTTATGGGATTATTATGATTTTATTGAGATATAATTTGCACTTTAAGGTGTTTTTGGTGCAGGAATTCATTGATTGCGGAGAATTGAGAGGGAGCTATACATTGTACTCTTTTTCCCTTAACCAACGGTTTTTTCCCACTGGGTTTTCCAGGTTAAGGTTTTTAATGAGGCGATGTGCTCCAATGGAAAATGTTCTTATTTTATAAGACATTTTTCCAGGGATGAAGGAAGAGAGGCACGAGCAGAATTGCTGAAGTTATGGGGTGAAAAGTCAATTATTGAAGACATGTGGATTTGAAGAAATAAATATATTCACTTCCCATATTGATAAGCATTGTATTATCTCCTTCCATTTAAAATTCCTTAATTGTAGGAATTAATTATTTAGAATTAGAATAGATATTATCTTATTTCCTTATTTCTTCCATAAGAAGAAAAGTAATTAGAAGTTGATTTGGATTTGGTTTTGGTTGTGTATATAAATATACATACGGCCAGATTTGTAAGGGGAGGAGACGGAACAGGAGAGGAGGAGCAGGGCTTGGTTTGATTAATTATTCAACGAAAACTTCACATTGGTGATTTACATGATTTCTTTGTTTTCGTTAGTTAATTAATTTATTATTTTGATTATGATTTATTATTATATTATATATTTGTTTAGTTTAATTATTATGAGTAGCTAATTTATATATCGGCATGGAATAACAAGCATTAGTTTATGAATCGTGAGGCCTAATTGTTTTATAGTTGATTCTTATGTGTTCTTGATTGTTCTTGGTTAAATTTATTTCTGATGTGTTTAAGCCTGATCAACTTGAATATTATTGGGATAATGCTATCTAATTCTACCAATACGTAATCGTTGGACAGGGTTAGTAAGTAGCGAGTTCTTGTGAAAAACAGCTAACTAGCTAAGACTGTAATAGCAAGATGGGGAACAATTAAGTGTGCGTTACTACTTGCGAATACTCGGATAATTGCTATATCAGGTTCTTTTCATTCTTAATGCTATCGAGGTGTGTATCTGGTTCAGCGAATACTTTCCGGGACCATCTTGGTAAGAGAAATAATTAATTAATTATAATTGGTTAATTGTCGATAAAGTACGAAAGAATTGGGGAGGTTAAGCGTACTTACTTTCGTATAACTGATAAATGCATATGAATTGATTTATCTTTGCGCCTATGATCGATGTTTAACTAATGTGAGTTATTCCGAGCCGATTACCTTATTCATATATTTTATAGACAAATATATATTTTAGTTTGCATTATTATTTCATATCTTATAGTTGCATCATTAGTTGTTAAATAAATCTAAAAACTAAGGCGTGGTGGCTACACCAAAAGTGCTCTATATTAGTAGGAATATTATTATAGATTTTGCTCCATTCCTCGTGGGATCGACTCTGCTTACTACTGTGCAAACTCATCTATAGAGTTTGCAGATTATTTTGGTGAGTGAAATGACGTTCACCAAATTGGCACCGCTGCCGGGGAGCGGTAGTTAATTTCTATTTATTTTGCTACTAATTTTTTGTTCTTTAGTTATTGGTATATGACCAGGTCCCAGGAGCAGGAATTGATATTTGATTGTGAAGTTGAAAAGACAGCTAGGAAGAATTACAAACTCGTCAGGGAGAGGAAGCTGAAAGCTGCCGCAGACCCTCTGTTTGGCCAAAAAGAGGTTGTTTCCGGAGCAGAATCCAAATCTGAGCCCGAATCTGTTTCCGACACTGAGATGGGTGACAGAGGAGAGGTGGATCCCAATGCTGACAATCCGTACATGTGGGAATTAACGGGGCATAGTGAAGAAGACCCTCCCACACCAATTTCTTTGCCAGATGCCGCAACCCCTGTGGAGATAAAGCTTGCACTGCTGAATGTTCTTCCGAAGTTCTATGGGAAGAGTAATGAAGACCCTTACAATTTATTGAACGAGTTCATCAAGATTTGTAAGGTTCAGAAAAGACCAGCTGGTGTCACAGAAGATCAGTTCATGTTGGTGGCTTTTCCATTCAGCATGTCAGGAGCAGCGAACCAGTGGTTTTCGAGCTTGGCTCCTAACTCCGTCACTTCCTGGAATGCACTCAAGAAGCTGTTTTTGGACTATTTCTTTCCAGCCACTAAGACGGATGCACTGAGGAAAGAAATTTCGAGCATCAAGCAGGAGTATGATGAGCCGCTGAGTACATTTTGGCTGAGGTTCAGACGATTGGTGGATCGTTGCCCTAACCATCGATACACCGAGGGGCAACTGCTACAGTATTTCTACCAAGGATCCACATCTGCGAACAAGGATTTGCTGAATACTGCAAGCAATGGTGGGTTTTCGGAAATCAGAGTAAATGAAGCAAAGGAGATAGTGAAGAAGTTGATCAATTCCAAGAAGGATTATGACACTGATGAGATCCGAATCCTGAAAAAGGTGGCACAAACAGAGCCCTCGAGCCAAGATGATTTTAGGGAGAGGATGGACAGGATGGAAAGGGTACTATCCAAGTTGGTGGATAAGGTCACCGTTGCTAGCACCTCAGTTGGTCCTCAAGAAAAACCTTGGGACATCTGCTGCAGTCCAAGCCACGTCACTTTACAATGCCCTTTTGCAATGGATGAACAAGCTAATTCCATGGGGAATTGGAATGATAGGCAGCCAAGGAGGGACCCGTACTCAGCTAACTATAATTCGGGATGGAGAGATCATCCCAACTTTCGTTGGCGAGATCCAGGAAATCCAGTACAACAACCATATGTTCCACCCCATCGAGCTCCTCCCCCACATTTTTTCTCAGAATCCACCACCTCCTCAAGGGAAGTCTATGGATGACAAGCTGGACATAATGATGGACATGATGCAAAAGCAACACCAAAGGTTTGAGAAGATTGAAACAACTTTAGAGGAGCATACGCGACAAATCACCCATTTATCGAATTCCATGAATGATCTCCGAATGAAGCAACCTGGATTACCATCTCAAGTGCAACTCAACCCCAGAGAGACGGCCAATCAGATCACGTTAAGAAGTGGTAAGGAACTTGAGCCACTACCTCCGAAGACCGCATCAAAAGGAGCTAAGGAGCAGTCTACAGGAGGCCCCCAGTTGGCCAAACAGGGGCTGACGACAGAAACAGAAAGTGAGGTACAAGGGCATTTTGATCAAACCAAGGAGTCAAATCCAAGGTTGGGTCAGAATGATCCTCCAATTAAAATTCTTCCTCCTTTTCCTCGTAGTTTAGCTAGAAAGAAAGATGATTCTGTTGATTACCTATCTATCTTTGGAAAAATGGAGATTAACCTACCTTTCTTGCAGGCTATAAGGCTTCCACCTGTGAGCAAGTTTTTGAAAGATTTTATTGCAGGGAAACCTAAAGACTCAAGCAAGGTCATAATGAGTGAATCTGTGTCAGCTGTGATCCAGAAGAAAATGCCTCAAAAGTGCAAGGACCCAGGTATGTTTTCCTTACCTTGTTATATAGGAGATAAGAAGATCAATGCTGCCATGTGTGATTTAGGAGCTTCAATTAATGTGATGCCACTATCTGTTTATAATTCTTTGAAAGGGGCAGAAATGGTAAATACTAGAGTAATAATCCAATTGGCAGATAGATCTTGTGTATGTCCTGAAGTGTTGTTCGAAAATGTGCTTGTGCGAGTCAATAACTTTGTGTACCCAGCAGATTTTTATGTGGTAAAAATGAATCATACCAATGATAAGGGAACACAAGGGGTATTGTTGGGTCGTCCATTCTTGAAAACTGCAAACACCATTATTAATGTTTGGAATGGAACTATTTCACTTGATTATTTTGGTGATAAGTACACACTCAACATCGATAAACCCATGCAGAAATCTATAGATGTTGAGAATGTAAATGCAATTTATCATACTGACCCATTTGTCCAAGATTCTCTTGAGACTAAAGTTTTGCAGGACAAGTTGGGAATTCAAATGCCTACAAGTCCAGAAGAGGAAAATGTTCAAGTTTCAAGTGATTATCAAGAAGATGTTGATACTCTTCCAGTGAGTATGGAGTCGCTCAAGTGTGAGGAAGAACCAAAGTTCCAACTCCAAGAATTAAGAGATCTAAGATTGAAAGGGTTTGATCAAGCTATGCGGTACAAGGAGCGCAATAAGTTGTGGCATGACAGAGATTTGAAGCCTAAGAAATTTGTGGTTGGGCAGATAGTTCTTATATCTGAGTCAAACTTTCGACATATGTCATGGAAATTCAAGTCTAAATGGACTAGACCATTCGAAGTGGCTTATGTTTGGCCTGATGGGATGGTAGAGATTATAAGCATGGACGCAAAAAGGGCATTCCTCGTCGATAGTCATTGCCTTATGCTGTACTATGATATTTCTCAGGTGGCATTAATGGAAGAAATTCCATTGTGCCCAACAAATATTCATTAAAGGCATCCAAAAGTCTAGCCAAAGACTATAAACAAAAGCGCTAGTTGGGAGGCAACCCAATTTTCTTAGTTTTTTCTTTCTTTCTTCTTTTAAGATTTTATTTATTTTTAGGAATTTCAATGTCTCATCTGATCTCAATTCTTGATCTACAGATTTGAATTACTTGAATTTGCACCATGGAGAATTCACACATTTGGAAAGCTGGACTCGTAGGGTTCCATTTGGCCAAACGGAGGGCCTGCGGCAGAACCTGATTATGATCAAACAGTTTCCTCTTGATTGGGATTTTCTCCGATACCCACCACTATAAGTTCCCTCTTTCCCTTTTATTTTTTACGATGTTATCTCTGTGTTAAACCTTTTCTCATAAGAGCTTTGCATTATTTGCTTGAGGGCAAGCAAAGTTTAAGTGTGAGGAGGTTTCTTGTGTGTTTTGTTTTGTATTTAAAATTTTTTTTTTATTTATTTTGGGTTTTTTATTTTTACAGTGAAACATGTGTTTTTTTTTGTGTTGTTTGAGTCGATAATTTGACATGATGAAATTCTAGTGGCTCTTGATAAAAGTACCCTGCCGGTTGTAAATTTCATTGTAACAAACTTGGTAAATCTAATATGCCTTGAAGTTATTGAATGAGATTTTCTATGATTTGTGAAATTTGATTGATATGATTTTTGGGATGACGAAAAAGGATGAGTTTAATTGAATATTTTAGCCTACTAAAGTGAGGTTTGAGCTAGAGTAGAGCACTCTCTACATCAATCTTTGTTCTGAGAGATCACATTGTTATAATTGGAGTTGTTGTGTGTGAAAGTGATGGAAGGTACTAGGATGAACCACACAGCTTAAATTGTCTACCAATTATGTTAACCCCTAGTGAAACACTTTGAAGCTTTGACTATGTTCTTTGATATGAGTTACTATATATTTAGCCAAAGCCTTGTTTTATCCTTTCTCTTGGCCCTATTATGCATGTTCTTGAAGTTAATGTTGATGAATTCATCCATTTGTGTTCTCTTGAGTTGATGACAATACTGAGTATGTGTCCAGTTAGCCCAGACTGAATGGTTTTGAAAAATGAATGCTGAATTTTATGATGAACAGTGACACTGGGGTTCCGTTTGGCCAAACTGGAGGGGCGTAACAGTGAAAAAAAGAGAGGGAAAAAATCTTATTGTTATGTTGCAATTTTTCTCTAAAAAAGGTACCAGTTTTGGACTGTATTGAAGAAGAATGGTGCTGAAAAAAAAAAGGAAAAAAAGAGAAAAAAAAGAAAAAAATAGCACCTACTTTGATGTGATATTACTTGGCTTTCTCATAATAGCATGAGATGAAGATTTTTGGTGAATGTCTACTATACATGGATGATGGTTGAAGGAAAAAAAAACATGCATAATATTTTGATCGATATTGTTTGAGCTTAGAACCCTTAGGATCTCACCAATCTGAATGGTCCCTAGCCCCGTTACAACCCTTGAGAAAGACCTTCCTGATTTGCATATTAACTTCTCTATGTTATAACTTGTGAATTATTTGAGTGATTGTCCTTCATATGTTGAGAGTGATTGAGTGAAACCGTGAGAAATATTCATTGCTTGTCCGATTTTGACTGAATTGATGATTAGATTTCCTGATCTTGAACATTTTCAATTAAATTACTTTAAGGGTTGATGATTTCCAGATGCGTTAACGTGATCCTTTACTCCTTGGCAGGGGAAAATTTATCGTTATAAGAGTAGAATCTAGAGTTTTTAAATGTTGAATTTTTATCTGTTTAGTTGTGTGATTTGTGTTTCTATCTTACCTTTTCTTTTTAGGGTCATTTTAGATAGAGTCATATGAGGGAATGATAATTTATGAACGTTGTGGATTGTTGATTACTCTTATATTCTTCACTTCATACTTGAGGGCAAGCATGATTCAAGTGTGAGGATATTTGATGTGTGTTATATTGTGTTCATATTTTGTGGGATTATTATAATTTTATTGAGATATAATTTGCACTTTAAGGTGTTTTTGGTGCAGGAATTCATTGATTGCGGAGAATTGAGAGAGAGCTATACATTGTACTCTTTTTCCCTTAACCAACGGTTTTTTCCCGCTGGGTTTTCCAGGTTAAGGTTTTTAATGAGGCGATGTGCTCCAATGGAAAATGTTCTTATTTTATAAGACATTTTTCCAGGGATGAAGGAAGAGAGGCAAGAGCAGAATTGCTGAAGTTATGGGGTGAAAAGTGAATTATTGAAGACATGTGGATTTGAAGAAATAAATATATTCACTTCCCATATTGATAAGCATTGTATTATCTCCTTCCATTTAAAATTCCTTAATTGTAGGAATTAGTTATTTAGAATTAGAATAGATATTATCTTATTTCCTTATTTCTTCCATAAGAAGAAAAGTAATTAGAATTTGATTTGGATTTGGTCTTGGTTTTGTGTATATAAATATACATACGGCCAGATTTATAAGGGGAGGAGACGGAACAGGAGAGGAGGAGCAGGGCTTGGTTTGATTAATTATTCAACGAAAACTTCACATTGGTGATTTACATGATTTCTTTGTTTTCGTTAGTTAATTAATTTATTATTTTGATTATGATTTATTATTATATTATATATTTGTTTAGTGTAATTATTATGAGTAGCTAATTTATATATCGGCATGGAATAACAAGCATTAGTTTATGAATCGTGAGGCCTAATTGTTTTATAGTTGATTCTTATGTGTTCTTGATTGTTCTTGGTTAAATTTATTTCTGATGTGTTTAAGCCTGATCAACTTGAATATTATTGGGATAATGCTATCTAATTCTACCAATACGTAATCGTTGGACAGGGTTAGTAAGTAGCGAGTTCTTGTGAAAAACAGCTAACTAGCTAAGACTGTAATAGCAAGATGGGGAACAATTAAGTGTGCGTTACTACTTGCGAATACTCGGGTAATTGCTATATCAGGTTCTTTTCATTCTTAATGCTATCGAGGTGTGTATCTGGTTCAGCGAATACTTTCCGGGACCATCTTGGTAAGAGAAATAATTAATTAATTATAATTGGTTAATTGTCGATAAAGTACGAAAGAATTGGGGAGGTTAAGCGTACTTACTTTCGTATAACTGATAGATGCATATGAATTGATTTATCTTTGCGCCTATGATCGATGTTTAACTAATGTGAGTTATTCCGAGCCGATTACCTTATTCATATATTTTATAGACAAATATATATTTTAGTTTGCATTATTATTTCATATCTTATAGTTGCATCATTAGTTGTTAAATAAATCTAAAAACTAAGGCGTTGTGGCTACACCAAAAGTGCTCTATATTAGTAGGAATATTATTATAGATTTTGCTCCGTTCCTCGTGGGATCGACTCTGCTTACTACTGTGCTAATCTCATGTATAGAGTTTACAGATTATTTTGGTGAGTGAAATGACGTTCACCAGATGTGTCCATGACAACCCCATTAATTTTATCAAGCGGAATCATTGAAATGATGAACTTATTCAACAAATTTTAACAACTAAAACAATAAAAATAAAACATAGACAACTTAAATATCGATCTAGTCTGACCAATTAAAATGAAAACCTAATGACAAATGTATGGTCTAGTCTAGCCAATTATTACAAAAAAACTATTATAATCAATTATGACCGTAGACAATCCCAATTAGTTTATCTCATAGTGCTTCCTCTGCTGCAGACAACTCTCCCTTTTGAATCAAAGTATCAAGGAGTATAGTGTTAGTTATCATCTGATCACGCTCTGATTGTATTCGGACGAACTCCCGTTGCGCTATGTTGTACTCCATTTTAGCTCTTTAATTTTCCACAACCTTTTTAGCCTTTTGAGTAGCTGCTTCGATTGCAACCGCACACTGCATTCTTTGTGATTCTTTTGATTGTTCATCATCTTTTGTTCTTCCCCTTGCCTTTCCTTTTCCCCTTGCTTTGTATTTAGCGGCTTTCACACGAATAGGCCTGGATGTATATTGCATAACTTGAGCATTATTGCTACTACGGGGCGTTAATGGCACCCGTGGTGAATATTCCTCCCTATCAGTTTCCTTTGGGCCATATTGTGCCATAAATTTAGGGTTCTTCCTACAATCGTCATATCAATGAACGAATAAAAATTATTGCCCATCATTTTCATCTGCGAACAAGTTCATGGCCTATGACTTCATATCTCCTTGGGTAGAGCCACTCCTGCTCCGACTGTAGTGGCGTACGGCTTTACTTTCACATCCCACATATTTGCCGATATCGTGAGCAATTTTTACCACCAACACTTGCACGACTCATTGACCGGTTGCATTTTGCATAATAATTCACATCGGCCATAATTTTAGACCAAAATACACTAGCATTCTGACACGTACCCACTACACAATCGATGGAATGCTTGAACCATGCACGACATAGAATGTTATCATCATCTACATTCCATTTGTACCGGATGCCTTTCTTCTTCGTATCCTTATTCCCGGACACTGTTGTAATTTAATTGATTTCATCACCTACATCATTTCCTAAACGAATAAATCATTTTTTCATTGTAAAACAAATGTCAAACATATACTAATTTTGAAAATATGTTAACGTATTTTTAAAATAAATGAACATATTAAATATACTAATTTTTGGCAACGTAAATGAATTAAATATATTGGATTCTTACAAATAATACTTTACATATACTAATTTAAATACTTTAATTCATTGAAATAATATAACAAAAATACTTTTTTTACATAAACTAATTAAAATAATTTTATCCATTTAAATGAATATGTCAAATGTACTAATTTTAAAATATAACGAAAGGAAATAACGTCAATGTAAATTAATTATAAACCAGATTCTTCATAATTAAAATATAACACATTAAAATAGGGCTTACTATCCGGAACATCGTGACTTCCAAATTGTCGCCCATGTTCACCGCCAAAATTTTGACCCGGTGAACCCCGACCTCCTTGGCTTAAAAAGGCTCCTGATTTGTTTATAGCTTCAAGATGTGGAGAATGAAGATTTTGACTAAAAAATTTTGGGTAAGAATTTTGCGATTGGGCATTTAAATTTTGCGATTGGGCATTTAGATTTTGGGAATAGTGGTTCGGGTAAGGAGAGTTCGTGTATGCATTTTGGAAAGAGTGGTATTGATTTTGAAAATTCATGTATGGTTGTTGAGAATTCATACAGAAATGGGGAGGGATGTTTGAAGACTTTTCATTGAATTCCGAATTTGAAAAAAATGGACGATAATTCGGATTTTGCAAAGAATTTTCTAAATTAAATGAATTTGGAATTACCTTATCTTTTCTCTTCAACATTCTTCGTGAATCCATCACAAATAATGGAAACAAAAGTGTAATTGGATTACAATTTAGGAGATGAATTAATGAGGTAGAAGTATTGGAATTGGAAGTGGTGTGATGAAATGAGTTGAAATCATATCTATTTATAGGTCAAAAAGTGGGGGAAGATTGAATAAAAAATTTTAATTGAAATTCTAGAAAAATAAAAAGATCTGTAAATCTTTCAAAAAATTACCGTTGGGACACGTGTCACCACCAGAAGGGGACATGTGTCCCATTAAAAAATGCCCATTAATAGTCATTGCAGGGGACACGTGTCACCCTGTGATTGGCCCATATGTCCCCATATTTTAAATTAAACCCCATCACAGAATCTATCTTTTACGAACACGTGACCCAATCACTGGGTGACATGTGTCCGTATAAGAAAAAAAGGGAGACATCAGAGGGACACGTGGCCCTCTCAGAGGGCGACACGTATCCCATGCAAATAGAAAAAAAGAGGCAGCATGTGAGCGGCCCCATGACTGACTTGTGCATCAGTTTTTTGCCCCCACAACCGGCCTCCATTGTCGTCTCTTGGTAAGAGCCCAATGGGTAGTCTCTTATTAATAGATCGCTTTAGAGACCACCACTGTGGTGGTTTTCGGTCTTTAGAGCGGCCTCTTAATTTAAGAGACCACCATTGCCTTAACTCTTAGTGAGGAAATCGCAAGGGAAAGTGTTACAGCATTGCAGCAAAAGACCTCTTTCATGTATTCGTGGGGTACATGTTTGTTTAAGACCTCTTTCATGTATCTGTGGCCCGTGGGGTACATGTTTGTTTCTCGAAGAAGTTTATTTCTCGTAAACGTTAAACTTGATTGTTTGATGCTTGCAGGCTATTGACATATTAAGACAAAAAAAGTAATGGTGGATTTCAATAACAAAGAAATCTAGTTGTAACCATCATCAGCGGCTCTATGTTGGCAGCTCTATGTTGGAGTCATTACCACTATTTTCTTCCTCCTATAGAAAATTTGTTTGGATGAAAACTACAAACTCGGAAGAATTTAAGTGGCAGGTTGTACACGTCAGACAATGGCCCGAGGAAAAATTTTTGATAGATATTTTTAGAAATACAATGTAATTAAGGACTGGTTGTATCTAACACAGTGACTAAAGGGATGAATTCATCGAATTGACTTAATGAGAATTTTAGTTGGTAGATGTGATACTCATTTTTTGAACTTTGGAGTTACGACCTCGCCATTTCTATTTTAGGAGGATGGAGATGGCTGCTAGCGTTTTATGAATTCTATAATTTCTCATAGGATGATTTATTTTGCTTCATCAATTTCTTAATTTTATTTTATTTTTTTTAATTTTAAAACCATCCTTAGATGGGGGGTATATATTGGCTCCCCAGGCCAGAATAAGCATAAAGTATATAGGGTTTACAAAAGGTCATACAAACAGATGAACCTAGAGCTAAGTATTGCCCCTGTCGGACAACTTAGAAAGCATGAGATCCTCTTGATTGTTGTGGCGGAGAAGTAAATCTATTCTGAAAAGATCATTTAACGGATCGCTTCGCGAACAGGGCGAAGAAACGTAAGTACGAGACTTCTATTTGTCAACGAAGCGACCGTTAAGATGAAATTGTCTATCAATGTAAAAGAGTATTAGCTAAATTCCTAGAAAAAGCTGCTGAAGAGACCAGCAGAGATATCATTCATTCGTTGAAGTGTGCCCCCCATCAGTATGAACTTGCATATGCTTCCTCCGTTTATTGATTTGCTCCTTTCCTGCAAACAAGAGAAAGCAGCAGCAGTATCCATAGTAGCTAATGAAAACTATGATAAAGCATCTGGTAACTTATATCTGTGTTCAAGAGGCAAGACGAATGCCTTGCATACCAATTTTATCAAGCTGAATGAGACCATTGAAAAAAGGTGGGATCATGTCCATGTTTAAATCTCCATGCAAATTATTTTCCTTAGCATATTTGGCTAAAAAATCTGCAGCTGTATTGGCCTCCCTTGGGATGAATGTGATTGGGTTCATTTTATGCAGCTTATGCAAAAATATACAGGTAGAGTAAACTGTCCAAGGACAGGCCAGAGGTGTCTGAATTCCTTTAACTGCAGATTGGCAATCTGACTCAATCAAACAGCCATGTAAGTTAAGCTCTGTGCATAAATCATATGCCATTTGAATTCCTATCAGTTCAGCATGAATTGGTGATTCAGAATGAAAGACATTAACTCTCAGTTTGAAAACCTGACCGTTGTTATCCCTCACAATTACTGCACATGAAGAAGTACCCCCGGGTATCCATGTAGCATCTGTGTTTAATTTAAATCCAGATTGTGGCTTTTCCCATCTTACAGCTACAAAATCTTTTTTCTTCTTATGTAATATATCAGGTTTGAGGCCTGCTTGAATTAGGTCTTTATGTTTCTCTTTTTTGCCTCTAAGTGGATGTGCAGTAAAGATTAGCTTGATCAAATTCATAGCATTATGAAAGCATGCATCCAGGGAAAAAGGCTGATTATCATATAGACACTTGTTCCTATGAGTCCAGAGGGACCAAGTTGTGACTATTAAGATTGCCTTAATCACTGTGGAAGTTAACTTCGAGTCTGCCCTTTTAGATAAGTAAAATTCAACCCGATTTCTGAATCTATTAAAAATTGGGGGATGAAGATGTATGATGGAGTTAAATCTGTTCCAAATTTCAAGTGAGGAGGGGCATGAGTTAAAGAAATGGTCAATAGTATCCGAATGATTCCTACACAAAGGACATGTAGATGCTATGGAAAAACCAAATTTGCATAAAATGTTATCAAATGGTAGGATTCCATTAAGCACTCTCCAAATTAGCACAGACATTTTGGAAGGAATGAAAGGTGACCAGATTTTATGAAGGTATAAGATTTGTGTACCTTTTTGTCTAAGATTCTTATAAGCTGAGTTAGTTGAAAAGTTGTCATCCATTGTAGGAGTCCAAATCAGTCTATCCTCATGCGTGTGTTGAAGTGTCACTTCCTACAAAATTAGATTAGTAGTGGTAGCCAAATGAGGCTCCAATATTGGTAGGTAGTGATTTTTGTTAGCTATAAAAGAGCTCAAGCTTATCTGAGGGAATGGAACTTCCATTCCATCCGGCTATTCATAAAATAAAGCACCACTACCTATCCAGTTTGCATTCCAGAATGAACAAGAACCTTTTCCATAGAGAATTCTAGTAAAACTGTTAGCTATTTCTGTTACCTTACAAATTCTCTGCCAAGTGTGAGAGTTCTTATAAGATTTTGGGAGAGACCACAGATGTTGAGTCCATTGAGACTTGTTGAGCTGTAGTTTCCACCAAAGTTTACAAGAGAAGGAATCAACTGTTGCATTAATGTCTCTAAATCCTATTCCATTTTCTTGAATTGGGAAACTCATTTTTTTCCATGATCTCCATTTCTTTCTATTACCAGTGGTCTCATTTTGCCCCCCAAAAAGTCCTGATGCTAGCTTTTCCATTTTTCTTAAGACTACTTTAGGTGGACTTAGTACTGCAAACAGATGTATAGGAATGGATAAGAAACAGTGATTAATGAGAACGATTTTTCCTGTAGAACTTAACCACTTATTTTTCCAGTTGTTTAAAGTTTTTTCCATTCTTTCCAAAACAGGTAGATAGTGAACTTGTTTATTTCTTCCTACAAAAATAGGAGCCCCTAAATATTTAAAGGGGAATGTGCCTCTTGTCATACCTAAGGTCCTGGAAATTAATTACAGTCTATCCACTGGTGTTTTAGGATCAGCAAAGAAGTTAGATTTGGTAAAATTTACCTTCTGGCCCGAGGTTTGTTCATATGCATACAAGAATTTTTTAAATCTTTTCAGATTCTTTTGATTACCATTCAGAAACACAGCTGTGTCATCTGCAAACATAAGATGAGTAATATGTGGACAACTCCTGGGTAATCTGAAGTTCTGAATATAGCCTAGATGAAACAATTTTTTAAGGCTTCTTGAAAAGGCCTCAGAGACTATGTTATACAGAAAAGGGGATAAAGGATCCCCTTGTTTAATGCCCCTATTTGCAGCAAAAAAACCTGAAGTTACACCATTTATTAGCACTGAAAAATGAGCTGAGGCTATGTTTTGCATTATTCTATGCACAAATAATCCATGAAATCCAAATTGCAGCAGGATAGAGTTAAGAAACGACCATGAGACCCTGTCAAAAGCTTTCTGCATGTCTAATTTAAGGATGAGGTTTGGGGCTTTTGATTTCCTAACTAAAATTTTAGTCATTTCCTGCATCATAATTATGTTATCTGATATGTCTCTCCCTGTTATGAAGGCACTTTGTTCAGGAGATATGAGAGAATTCATTAGTGGTTTTATCCTTTCCATGATCATCTTAGAGAAAACCTTGTTCACAAAATTAGATAAACTTATGGGCCTGAAATCCGAAAAGGTTACTGGAACAGGTTTTTTGGGAATCAATGTTATCCAGGTACTAGAGATAGCTTTAGGAATATTTCCAGTTTTTAAGAAGTCATTAGCAGCCTCCAAAAGATCTGTACTGATTACTTCCCAAAAAGTGGTAAAAAATGCTCCTGAGTATCCATCAGGTCCAGGTGAGCTAGATGGATTTAGGTCAAAAACTGCATTTTTTAATTCCTGAAGTTGGAAGGGAGATAAGAGATGATCATTTTGCTGATCAGTAACTATCCTAGGTATTTCTTTGAGAAAGTGATTGAGAAAAGTCCCCTCTATGTGATTATCTTCCTCATGAAAAAGTTCTTTATAAAATCTCACTGCTTCCTCTTTGATTAGAGAAGGATCAGAGATCCAAATGCCATTCCCATCTTTAATCTTGCTTATTCTGGTTTTGGTTCTCTTTTCTCTAACTGAGTGGTGGAAATAGCTAGTGTTGGCATCACCAAATTTAAACCAATTAATCCTAGCTTTTTGCTTAAGAAATATAAAGTTTTCTTTTTGAGCCCTCATAAGCAACTGTTTTGAGTTATTTAACTCACTAAGGATTAAATCATCATTTGTTTGCTGAAAGGTGATTTCCAGATCTCTGACCACTTTTTCATATTTTTCTAGATTCTGTGATACATTACCAAAATGCATTTTATTCCATTGTTTAATTTCCATCTTTAGCCTTTTCAATTTAAATACAAGCCTGAACATTCCTTGAAAAGGGGATGCTATCTGCCAGTTTTTAGCTACCAGCTCAAGAAATTCCTGTCTGTTTGACCACATATCTTGATATCTAAATGGTCTAGGAGCTTGTTCCTCATATGATTGGACAGATAGAAGTAAGGGGGAGTGATCCGAAGTCATCCTATTTAGTACTTGGATGGAGCTATTAGGGAAAAGCTCCAACCAGTCAATGGTAGCTAATCCCCTGTCTAGTCTTTGAAACATCAAATCTTTGCATTTATCCTTAAATCTGTTGTTACTCCAGGTGTAGGAATTCCCAACAGTAGGAATTTCATGCAAGTCCTTAAAATTTATGAAGTCTTTAAATTGTCTCATGCTCTTTTTAGGTGTGGACTTTCTTCCCTTGTAATCAGATACTGACAATACTGTGTTAAAATCACCTATGTATATAGAGGGGGCTTGAACTATGTCATTTAGATCCTTCCATAAGTCCTCTCTCAATTGTCTATGCACACTTGCATAAATAAAGAAACAATGCCAGGTAAAAGATGAAGCTGATTCAGTTATGTTAGCATGAACATATTGATCTGACTCATTTAAAATTGTAATGTGGAAGGAAGGTTCCCATAAAATCCAGATTTTGGCAGTTTGTGCAGCTAAAGCATTAAGATATCCTAGCTCATGTTTTAATACTGAGAGCCTTTGTTTATCTTGCCATGGTTCTATTAAACACAGAATATCTATTCTATGTTTAAGTTTTAAGGCCTTTAATCTTTCTACTGAAGTCCCAATACCCCTAACATTCCACACTAAAACATTTCCTATTTTGGTGTATCTAATCATTTAAAGATTTTGAGGTTAGCTTTCTGTGAGGATCTTAAATTTCTAACTTTCTTTGCTGTTGTCTCACCTGACTTATCATTACTTGTCTCTATATTATCCAGGGTGGAAACCAATTCAGGAGAGCTAACCTTATTCTGCATGATTTCCTCCTTTTCAGTTTCATTTCTGAGTGAATCCCCTTTGTTAGCTCCTGAGTTTGCTTCTGAAGTAATCTGCTCTGTGTTTCCTGCTGGGAGTTTCTCAACAAAAAGATGATTAGGAGCAGAGGTCTCAATATTATCAGAGATAATCTGAGGAATTACATCCTGTGATTCCACAGATTCATGAAGAGCTTCTACTACCTCATCTTCCAAGTCTTCCTGTAAGTCATCTAATGATTGGAAAGCATTAGAGATAGTAACTACATGTTCATGTGAGGCTTTTGTCTAGGGTTGAGGTGTTTCATTTGACTGATTCTTTTTCCTCCAAATAGAAGTAGTTATTGGCTTAGATATGTCATCAAGAGAGTAAAAAGTTGCATTTCTCTTTTTATGACTAAACTTAAGCATATTGTTGGTAATTTCTTGCTGCAATAAAAAGGATTTTTGATTTTGAGATTCCTTTTCCTTTTGAAGAACAGTTAGATCAGAGGATCCTTCCATGTTAGGTTCTTTTGATTGTACTTCTGATCTTTTGTTCTCCATATGAAAATTAGCCTGAGGAACTTCTGTCTTTTTCATAGTTATTTTCCTTAACTCAGGGTGCAACTGGTTACATTTTAAGTTGTTGTGACCTAACATTTTACAGTGAGAACAGTATTGAGGCAGCTCTTCATATTCTATTGGGTAATCTGCCACCTTGTTCCCTATTCCTACCACAATTGAGTTTGGGAGTTGTGATAACAAATCAATCTCTACACAAACTTTTATAGCAGATGGTCTAGTTAGGGATTTGGTAGCTGCATCCATCTTAAGAAATCTTCCAACCTGTGAGCTAATACCTATCATTGCAGAATTGTTGTACAAATGTAGAGGCAGATTATGAAACGTTACCCAGACCGGCACAATGGAGGATTCCACCGAAGGTGAGAAATCGGTCGACCACTTCTGTACTTTCATCGAGTATCCTTGGATTGTCCAAAGCCCCTTCATCCAACACCTTTGGTAGTCCTCGCTTTCCTGAAATCGAATTAGCACATGTCGGTAATCTATTGAACCAATCTGAAATTTGGATTTAAAACCTATAGATTTGAAGGCTTGTAGCAGAGAATCCATAGGAGGTCTCCCCCGGATGAATTTCCCAACTAGGGCGTTTTGGTAGTGCGAAGCAAGGAGTTCTCCTTCATCAGGTGGGAGAATATATGCAATTTTGCCTTTGAATTCAGTAATCGGATGTAGGTTTGGAGTGTCCGGGAGTGATGAGAGTAGGGGAGTTTGTTTGGTGTTAAGCGCTTGGATGAAGCTTTTGTGGCCCCGGGGGATAGGGGGATTGGGAACCGGTGGATGAGGCGTCGGCGACGCCATGGTTTCCCCAGGGAATCTGGAGAAACGTATCAGATATAACCGTTGGAATCGAGATGAAGAAGAAGAAGTACTGTTGAGGGAGAGAGAGAGTTCAGAGCGAGCAAGCTATACGTTGATATCAATTTCTTAATTTTATGAAGTGCTCATATTGCCTCAAAAGTCAAAGATTAGTATTTATATTTTTTTAGTGCTTCTGTGTAAAGGGACTCAGTCCCATCTCTATTGTAATAGGTACGATTGATTCTGTAAAAGCTATTGGTCTATCTGAACATTTAATATTAAAGATTGGGCACCAAAAATTGAGAAAATTATATATATTGCGCAACAGTAACTTATTGTGGATGCAAATAGGGAGAACACATTCAGCGAATATGTCCTCATCATTATTTTTATTTTTTTAAAAAAATTGGACAAATAGAGGACCCATTTACCAAATGCGTCTCCATCATTTTTAATTTTGTAGGAAATTTGCGCAAGAAATAAAATGAAAAAGATAATAACAACCTTGGCAATTAATAAAAAAAAGGAAAAAAGAGAATGCATTTTTGAATGCGTCCAGACTCCTTTTTCTCTCTTTCTCTCATTTTTCCTAAGAGCTCTTTCGGGTTTTCATCCTAACCACACATTATGTTTCTTTGGCTCACATCTCACATTTTTCCGTACATTTAGCCTCTCATTTTTGCCTAGGTTGCCTTTTCGGGTTTTCGACCTATTCGGGCTCCTAATCTTGCCTAAGTTTCCCTCTTGAATTTTCAACTTAGCAGGTTTTCTCCCTAAGCTAGTAGTACGCCACACAGATAACGACGTCGTCTTATGTCTTTTGGAAATTAAATTTTACTTATATTTTTTATGAAGGTTGGATATGTTGCAATATCATTTGATTTTATTTTTCCTCTCTTCATTTTATTTTAATATTTATATTTCTTCAATTTGATTGCCAGTAGAAAAATATTATTTTGGAAGAGTGTATATATAGATATTTTTAAAACTTTATAATTTCCTCTTACTAGATTTATGTGAGTTATTATTACTGATACACATTAATATTTTATATTATAAATAATTAGATATAAAATTATATATTTTATACAAAAACTCTTCTTTTAGACAGCCTAAACTATAGGTCGGGGATTATTGTGCAAATATAAGAAGTTTCATTTGGGATGGTTTTTTTTATAACATATTGATAAATCTAGGAACCTATTGTATAATCATCAAAATACTATACATATCACCAAAATATCTAGAACGTTTTTATCTTATCATTTTTGTCTTCATTCTGCAACTGATCGGAAACCGCCACAACCGTTGGTAACCGCCACTGGCACCCGAAATCTGGCCAGAAACTGCCAGATTTCCACCGTCTTTGCCTCTTCTCTGTTTGCCGCCGATGTTCTCTGTCCTTTGCCTCAATTCCACCGGCGAGATCTCTGTTTTCCCGCAAGCTATATCATAATCCCCTGGCTCGATGCTCGATTCGCTGGAATTGTCGTCGCGATAATCCCATCAACGTCGCTGGATCTGCATTTCCGATAATCATTGCTAAGACCTCTGTAATCCCTCTGTGATTTGCACCTCTCCTACGGCGGCGATGCTCTGTCATTTGCTTCACTATGACGGCAACATTCCACCGATGTTTCCATAGCGGCGACGACGCTCTCAGCTACAATGGCAACAACAATGACAGGAGCTCCTGCGAGCACATCGAATCTGTTCGAGAATTCAATGGAGGTGAGGCAACGATGATGCTCTGTTCTTCGATCCTCTGCACAGCGATGAAGGTGAGGCACATCGAATCCAACGGAGAATTCAACGGAGGTGAGGCGATGATAATGCATTGTTCTTCGGTTCTCTGCACAGCGATGTTCCCGGGGGTGCTGCAATGGAGACGACGCCGATGAGCTTGCGGCAGAGAAGCACTGCAATCAACTAGCGAAAGAAGAGAAAATTGGGATGAAGAAGAGGGGCGGGTGAGATACCCGTGCCCAAAGGAAGAAGATGCACGAGAATCCATGTGCGGCCTGTGGTGACGACGGTGATGCGGTGGCCGATGACAACGATGGAGGTGAGGTTTAATTTTGTGTTTTATTTTTTTCCGAAGACTTGCTGATGTTTAATATTTATTTGACTAAGGTTAATGTCATCAAAGATTGTTTTGTTTAGTGGTTAGTACTCATGCTATTGAGGTTAGAGGTCTAGGGTTCGAGTCTCACTGTGACTATTATTTTTGAAGAATTTATGTTCTTGATGTACATGTTGAGGTTTAATATTATTTGACTGAGTTTATGTCAAATAAGAGTCTTTGGTGTAGTGGTTATTTCTCTAGGCTTTGAATTAAGAGACCATGGTTCAAATCACATTAGGTTCTTTTTTTTTTGAAGAATTTTAATTATTGAGGTACTATAGTTTTTTGTTGATGTGTGTAGCTTTTTATCTCTTATGTTGATGTTTTTTATGATTCGGGTGAGGTTTAATTAATATGAGTTGATGTTTTATAGTTTTTTGTGGATGATATGGATTGATATTTGTAGTTTTTTTATTTTTTTATTTTCTCATGTTGATGTTTTTCATTTTTCGACTAAAGTTTTGGTAATAAAAGTTGATGTTTGTATTGTCTTTTTTTATGTTGATGTTTTTTCATTTTTCGGATAAGGTTTAGGTGTAAGGAGTTGATGTTTGTAGTTTTTTTTTTAAAAAAAAATCGGTTGTGTTTTATGATTTTCAGAGTGAATAATTTATATTCTTGCGGTGCCATAGCTTTTTTGTTGATATTTTTAGTTTGTTTCCTCTCATTATGATGTTTTTCATTTTCTAGATGAGTTTTAGGTGATGGGGGCTGATGTTAGTAGCTTTTTTGATGATATAGTTGACTTTTTGTAGTGTTTTTTCCTTATGTTGGCGTTTTTCATTTTCTGGATGAAATTTAGATGATAATAATTGATGTTTTTAGCTTTTTGGTGATATATGTTGATTTTTTTAGCTTTTGGGTGATATAGGTTGATGTTTGTAGTTTTTTTTTAAATGATAGTTTAACTTTGTTGATGTTTTTGTGATTTTCAGTTGATTTTTTGTTGGTCGTAGTCGAATTTTTTTAATTTTTTTGTTATTTTGATTTGAATCTTATATTTTTTGCTATTTTATTTGATTTTTTTAATAGTTTTTGCTGCAATTTTTTTAGTTGTGGTTTTATGATTTTTCATTGATGTTCTGCTATATTTTGCTGTTGTTTTTGTTGTAGTTCTTCTATTGATTTTTTGCATTTTTTAAAACATTTTAAAAATATTTTTGATTTTTTTGCAGATTGTAGGTGACGAGAAAATGATGGAAAAAATTGGACAAAAAACCCCTGGAAAGTTATTAGCGATAGGTCTCTGTAAAATTATTAGAGATAAGTCTCTCGAGCTAGAATATTTTTAGAATTGCCTAAAGGTCTCTGTCTAAAGTTTAGGCTGCCTCACATGAGACCCTCTTTATTTTTAATGTTATATAAATATTTATTTATTTTACCAGTGGAGTACCCTCGTGCGTTACGCGATATTAGTAATTAAAATATTGAAATTAAGTTTTATTTAAAACTTTAAAGTTTAGCCATTTGAAGAAAATATATGAGTTATGAAGTGAAATAATTAATTTAGTTGGAAAACGTTAACTATTGAATACAATAAAATTTGATTAATTTATAATATTTCATTCAAATTATTTAAAAATTAATTGTTTATATGTTGTTATTCATTTTAAAAGGTTATCATAATTATATGTATATAACTTATTGCAATGAATAAAAATAAATATTAAATGACCTTATTATTCTCACTAAATATAAAATGTTCTCCAGTTAGTCATTCTAAAATAAGACTTTGTCGTATATAAATAATAAATATGTGTACATATTTCTATCAAAAGTACTCTATCATTGTATTAAAAATCTAAACATTTTATTATTCAGATTATGTGTTTCTTTGGATTTTTTTCAAATAAATAAATATATATATATATATATATATATTGTATATTAATGAGATATTTATGGTTTTAAACATATCTTTTAAAGTCATATATTTTAACAAGTTATGATTGATTATATATAGTAAAGAATTAAAATCAGTAACATATTATTATATTTGCATGTTAATAAGTTATAATTGATTATACATAGTAGGGAATTAAAACCCAGTAACATATTATAATATTGGTATACATGTTATTTTTAGACAATTTTTTGAGTTTAGAGTAATCAAAATTACTCAAATACGCCCAATTGACAAACATAAAGCAAACAATATTTATTATATGGTGCTTGGGATACGGAATAAGGATGAATACCACCCTATAATAAAATTGCTCGACATCTATTTTAATATTTGAATCGACAAATTATCAATACTTAGTATTACAAAATCATTAGTAATATAAAATAAATAATATCATTGAATGTTATTAGCATTACAAAAACATTGGTAATATAAAATAAATAATATCAATGAATGTTATGCAGTGTGAATGTTATACAGTAGACAAAATTAATGCTACTCACTCTATCCCATCGACTTGAATAGTATAAAGCAAAGTCTTATGAAGAGTGTGTATTTGAATTTAAAAATATAAAAATATATAACATAAAAAAAATTACTTTGTTAAAAAAATAGAAACCCTTTCCTTGTAGGAAAGGTTATAGATGGTAGTTACCTTATCGAATTAGTTATAGATGGTGGTTACCTTATACAATTAGTTATAGATGATAGTTTCCTTATAGACTTAGAATTATATTCCTGTTATACTTTGGTTTGTTGTAAGCCTATATATTGTAATACTATCATTGATGAGATGTGTCATTGATTAATATCAATGCACCATAATAAAGTTCTCTATATTTTATCATACTTTCTAAAGTTCTAAATTTAGTATTTAATTTAACAAATGCAAGGTATAAACTAAAAAAAATAAGTGGTCAGTCCATAAGTTTATTGACATGACGTCTGTCAAGAGACCACTCATGAATGAGAAAGTAAAAAAAAGCGGTATTTCCTTATGCTTATGGACAACCCACGGTGTTATAATTTTTTATATATTTAAATATTATATTTTTAAAGTTAAAACAAATAAAAATATGTATTTAAATGTGAAAAAATAAAAATATATAATATAAAAAATATTTTCTAAATTTCTAAATTTAATATGCAATCTAACAAATGCAGTGCATAAATAAGTTTATGGACAAACTGCCTGCCAGGAGACCCACTCATTATGAGAAGACTTTTCATTACCAAAAACTCATTGAAGCACAAGCGATCTATCGATGCAGCTATCATTTTCCCCCGGTCTCCTACTGGATTCTATCATTAAATTAGCCCATTTTCCTCTCAACTTTATGTATAACCATGCCTTATATACAATGGTTTCTAAAATGCTATCTATAATGTATTTCTCCTGCTGGTGAGCTCTTACAAAAACATATATCATTCCTGCAATTCCAAATGATGTACATTGTTTCTGCGATCGTCATGTTCATAAGTCTGTGCTGCCAACCTTTTCCTTTGCAAACTGCCTTCAACCATTACAGTTCGTGATCTCAGTTGCTCAGCTGTCTATTCCATTTCAGCCACTATTTCTACTCCGTTATGAATATTTTTATATGTGAATAAATGCTTTGTCGATTAAAATATTTATATAACATTAAAAATATTTATAAATATAATATTGTATCTAATTATTTATAAATTATAATGTAAAATATGAATGTTCATTAGCTTTAAAAACTCACTGATAAGGTGAAATTATAAAATTTTAAAAAGTCTATATATAGTAATTGGAATTGAGGAAAGGATAAATATTGAAATAAAATGAAAGAAGTAAAATCAAATCAAACTGTTTACAATTTAACTGTGAAAAGATTAAAAAAAAATTTAAGTAGTATATAGGAAGTAGGAAAAAAAAGAAAAAAAAATTAGAGGATATATTCAGCAAAAGTGGTATCTTCATTTCTTTTTCGTTCAAAAAAAAAAAGAAAAATAAAGGAATGCAACATCTCCATATGTTAGCGGGTTTAATTTTCACACTATTGCATCTGGTGAAAATTTTCTCCCCTACAAAGAAAGAACTCCCCAAAAATTACCCCATCTCATGGACAATTTAATTTTGAAAAAAAAGAGGAAAGAGAAAAACGTAGAAGTAATACCAGCTGATTTCGCAACAACCGATAGTCTCGCATAGTAAAGTGACTGAACATGAATTAAAGCTAAAAAGAATTGCCTGAAATTATTTCACATTGGATTTGCATTTGGAACAACAAAAATGGTATTTGGCCCCTTTACCCTCAATTTTTTTAATTTTGAGAAACCTTTATCCTTAACTTAAGGTCCAAGTAAATAACTGAGTGAAATATTTGTAACCTGAGCCAGCTGAAAATCCAAGTGATACCTAGGGGCTAGGAAGGGTAAAACAACCTGTTTGATCTATAGCTCTTCAGAAGCAGGTGAAAAGTAAACGGCAAGGTATTGACTACATTCCTATACTGGGTAGCACTACTTCGAGTTTGACAGTAGAGTATCACATTGAGAGCTTAAATGTAACTGGCATCTCCAAAAAGTAGATTGAACATGTCATCAGGAGTGAGAAGAGTTGTTCCGCCAAGAACCAGCTCTATATCAGGCCTGCTACTTTGTGACAATGCCTCATGAGCTTCAAGTACCTGGGCCATAAAAAGTAAAAAGGTTGTCAATGAAAGACCAACATCTGTACCAGAGTCTAATAGATGATAGAAGGTCGAAGTTTTATAATTTTTTGTTCTCCTTTTGCATTATCACATACAGTCAGACTCATCAATAATATAAGTTGATGTCTAAATACTTTCCATAAACAAAGTTATGTCCAAAGTGTTTAGGATGATCCTAGGCAGAATGAAAGCCAAACCAGAACTCAGAAAGACAGTTCAGTATTGCACACCTCAACACCGTTGATGCCACCAACAACAAAAACAAGAATAACATTCTGGTCGCCAAGACTTGGTTTTGCCTGCATGATGATTGAAGATAAAAATTTTCCTTAGTGGACTTCTTGCAACATAATCAGAACAAGGAGGACAATTAAAAATGAAAAGACAGATTAAGAATTCAAACTCAGTACCTGTCCTAGACCGAACCTTCCAAATCCACTCTTGAAAAGGCGTCCAACAGCGGAGGAGTGATACTCCAAGCCAGGGACATCATACTTAGCTAACACCCTCGTTAGAATGTTATAAATCAACCCCCTCCTTGAATAAGAATCATCACTGAATTTTGTTTCTGCTGGGATATTGTTTTTCAAGCGGGATAATTTGTGAAGGAATTTGAAAAGGCTATCAACCTTATCTCGTAGTTCTAACTTAAACTGAATGTCTCCATATACTTGCTCTTTATTTGTGTCTGTATCCTCATCATCCCAGTTTTCCCACTGATCATCATCAAAACCAGCTGCTTCCAGTTGACTGGAAGAACCTTCCTTTGTTTCTTCTGAATTTTTATTGGAAGAGCTGCCTTTGAACTCTTCGGTTAACCCTTGGAGAAACTTTAGTTTTGCAATTGTTGGGTTCTCAATAACTGCATCTATAATAGCTTCTTGCATAAAATGTTCCTCTTGCCAAGAAAATGGACCCCCAGAGCCAGAAGTCGGGAAATTCTTACCAGCCAGAATGTAGCCAATTACAGCAAGAAGTAGAGCGTCTTGAAGACCAAGTAGACCCTGTGATGCTTCACTATTTTTGGGGTCTTGTGAACCCACTAAAGCACTTTTATTAATGAGATCACTGATTTGAGCAGCAAGGCTTTGGCTTGTGTCTCCTGCATTAACATTCAATATCATCTCAGCACTGCTAAATGCATCCCATTTGGAATGATGTAATTCATCCAAAGCATTCAATGCAGCAGCAGTTAACTGAATTATGCCCTTGTTTCTCAGCAGAGATGACTGACTTTTGGACAGTGCTTTAATCATTGAAAGCAGCTCAGACTTTGAAACCGAACCAGGGTTAGTTTTTGAATTCAGGGGTATCTTTTCCTGGCATAAACTCTCTTGAAGCCACTTTTTAGTTAGCACCACAGAATCTTTTGTTCTCCTCTCCAATATGGCTTCCAGGTAATTGGTTCCATGAAAGTTATCAGTGGAAACTAATGAACCCCTTATTTGCCCACTCTTGGATTGTTTCTGGGCCCGGTCACCATCAAGTTTCTTACTAAGGTTAGTCAAATCCACAATTTGAGAAGCGGAGTTGTCAGAATTCCATCCATTTAGAAATGCCTCAATGCTTTCTAGCAGCTGAAAATTGTTTATTGAACTTTCTTCCTGAAGAACCTCATCAAGTGGTACTTGAACATCAAGCGGAGTGCGTAATACACCACCTTTGGCTTGCCCTTCAAAGCCTGTCACTTGGCTTATCGGAGTTGTCAATTCCTTGCATGGAAAAGATGAAAGGATTCGATCCACAAGTGAATCCCCATGACAGCATGGAGTGAGGAGATCAAGTGTTCGGTCAATGAGAAGTAGACCCGCAGACCTTTTTCGTCGACCAACGTCATAAAGACTTGACATGTCCATTAAGAGCTTCCCAACAGTTTTTGAGAGATCACCAAGAGAAAATATTTCCAGCTTCAGATCCATCTGCATGCATGTGGAGAGATCTACAACATTAAAAGTAATTATGGGAGTGCCAATTGCTAAACCAATGATGATTATAAACTTAAATGGTGTGAATTGAAAGCACTATTACCTTCGTAGCTAGATGATAAATAAACTGAGCTGTTAGAGTTGCCCCAGGAGGAAAATCTTCACCGTCATCGGGAGCTCCAGTGCTAATTGAAGGCAGCCCTGGGCTTATTGAGTTCTCATGTTCAATTGATAAATGTGCTGCTGCAACAGATCCTTCTGAAGGTAAAACAAAAACTCTAGGTGACAAAGGACACAGTAACAGGGGGAAGTGATGGATGCCAACAACTAGTTTTTGACCTCCCTCTGCTGCAGGTCTAGGAAAACCTTCTATGTGTGAAGCTGTTGCACTTAAAATTGTTCTAGACTCGTTAATTTCATCTCCACTGGAACCCAGTTGGGACCATTCGTCACCTTCTGGACTAGGGGTTTCTTTCAACAACTTGTCACTAGGCTCACTTGACTTCATGAGACTTCTCTTCATTAGTTCTTCATAATCTTGGACTAATAAAGATTCATACTCATGGAAAGCATCCGGTCCCAGTGGTGAATCAGGGTATGCTGAGTGGCCTACCTGCATTTTAAAATGACGGATCCAACTCTCAGAGAGTAGGTTTGGTAAATAACTCAAAACAAACATAGTAACTTCTCTGGAAATATCATGCAACAGTATTTGAATTCTAGAGTTCAGGACTGTCAAACAATAACCAAGTTTCTGTGAATTAAACTGAAAGAGAAAGAAGCTTAAAAATATTTAATTTTGTTAAAATATTGTCTGTAAAACAAAGCAACATTTCAGAAACATAAGTAATTCTATCAAATTGTCTTACCGGTTACAAGATGCTGGAAGAAAAACACTGTGATACATGACTTTCTATGCCACCAGATAAGTGATGAGATGATGACAAATCAGTAATTTAAATGAAACCAAGGAAGTAAAATATTAGAACTCATAATAACCTCTGATATTGATGTAAAAATAGTACAGCGTCGGATTTTCTGAAGAGTGCTCAAACAACGCAAAATATATCGATGTGCATCACTAAGAAGACGAGAGGTGAGGACCACAACTTTCTCCACAGGTTCAGGATTTGATTGCCAATTAACAACCTGGAAAATTCGTCAGTGCAGAATATCAAGAAAAATGAAAGGAATAGAAACCATTGAAAGAGAAGCTAATTACTCCTGCAAAGTCAAGCATCTAGGTTAAGATCTAAATGAAGAACATAAGCACTGAAAGCCTTGGCTCTGTTGAAACTTGAAAGCACATAAAACTCTTACAATAACTTGACATCTTTTACATGCTTTAGACAATGGAACACAAAAATGAAGCAACTTGGATGCAAAGAAAAACTAATTCGGTGCGAGAAATAGAGCTGAGCAATTCCTGTCAAAATTTGCAGAGTAAATCCCATAGCAAAACAAGAGTTGATTTCCTTTAAAAGCCTCCTTAGAAAAATTATTTAGCTTAGAACTATCTTCCCAAATAGGACTTCCGATACAACAAAGTGGAACTATTCTCAACTGGAACTTCTACAGAGACAAGTCAAGTTTTACATGTGATCAAAGGGCAGCTGAACCACAACTATAACGAAAAGGTCAATACGCTCCAGTGCCAAAAATTGGAAGAAAGCTAACTAATCCTCCACGTCTATAGATCATGCATCAATGAGATTTGATCAATAGACAAAAATAAGGCTAAACTAATCTCTCTGAGCCACTAAGTACAACAATCTACACATTGTACACAACATGATCAATAGACTCAGACACTGTTCTTTTGGATGTATCTCCAGTTCGAGCAAGTTCAGATCAGTTGTTATTAGTAAAAAAATGTTCAGACATGTAACCTCATCGAGAGCAGATGCATTCTCCAGGCTGCAAACAGCCCGAGCCCCGAGCTCCAATAAAAGGGGATATGCACCAAGCAACTGAAAGCACTCCGTACATCCAGCATCCAGGTAAATAACAGCATCGTTTATGTCATCTGAAATCTAAAATAAACAATAGAATACTGTTGTTAACACTCTATTGGTAACCTAAACGATTCTGAAAATTAAAGAATTTAGCTGGGAATAACAATTACAGAATTAAATAGGAAATGGCATTGAGTTTACTTGTCGAATGGAATCCAAGCAGCATCTGATGACATCAACCATGGCTCAATCTGTTCAGAAACCCCTCCAATTTCTATGTGATCAACCTCAGTTAATCATCCAGCGTCGCAAGCGTGTAAAACTGAGGCAGCTGGGGGAAGCATGAGCTGCTGACAACGTCGTTTAAGCGTCCATTCTGATCTGCTCGTCTCAATCGTCTAGAATTGAATCAACGAGAGTACGTGAGAAGGCGTTGTAATCTTCGTTAATAAATTCACGCCTTATCTTTGTTTTTTCTTTTTTTTTGGAAAGACGATATTAACTATCATTAATGAGTAGGGATTAGGTTACATGTTCTATTGGCGCGTGTCAAGTTGTGTGCTACTTCAACTCTATCCACCTTAACGATAGACAGATTGCTGAATATCATACCTAAGATTAGGATCTCCTTAACTATTTGCCTCACATATGGCGGGATCTCCAGGTACTTGGTAATATAGCGTAGTGCATTTCACAATCAGTCTTGACCAGGAGGTGCATTTTTCCTCTGACACTTGCTTGCTTCAGGGCCTGTAGGATTGTCGTTAATTCCGCTTGGACAGCTGACAGTTCCTGTAATGGCATTGTACCTTCCCAGCTCTTTTCCGTATCTGTATTTTTTGTGCACCATACCGCAACTCCTTCACCCTTGTTATTACAGAATGCCGCATTGGTGGTTATTATGGTTCGGTCTTGAAATAGGTGGTCCGCACTCTTCTCATTCTTAAGCCACAATAGGGTAATGTCACCTGCCTTGATCGTTTCCTTGACTGGGTCATCCTCGTTGTCCGTTTGTTGATCTGTTGTTTGTGGGATAGCGTCTGGGTCTTGATTGGATGGTCCTCGATTGAGTTTCCTTTCCCTAGCCCTGTAAGTTAGTGATGCAATTTCTGCCCTAATGTGCTGAAAGGATGGGGTGGAGGTCAGATCAAAGGTGGATGTATTCCTAGCACACCATATTGACCATATTATGAAGCATGCTAGCTCTTTATCCTCCTTCTCAGGTGCAACTCTGAACCATTGTTGTAGCCAGTTCTTAAGTGAGATAGGATTACCTGAATTGAAGTCTAGTCCTAATATGCTTTGTTTCCATACTTTTTTTGCGATGTCGCATTCAAAGATCATATGTTGTATCGACCCGTCTGCTATAAAGCACATTTGGCATTTAGATGATAGATTCATGCCTCTTCTCCTTAGGTTAGGATTGGTTGGACATGCTCCTTGGATCATTCTCCATATGAGGAATTTTATGTGTTCCGGGATGTTACTGTTCCATAAGGACTTCCACATTCTTGATTCGTGAGAGTCTGTAGTTTATAGTGTAGAGGACGATGGTTTCGCTCTTTTCCTATCCTCCCATGCAGTATGATATCCTGAGTTGACTGTGTATTTCTCTAATAATTCCTTCTCACATACTAAGTAATCAGCTTCCCCAAAACTGTGTGCTGGGACATGGATTTTTACAATTTACATAACTGGTTGGCACAGATACAACACTCTAAGTAACGGCATCCTCCAACATTTTTTTCCATCAATCAAGTCAGATACCTTAAATCCGAGGGCTGGGAGTATTTTCGTATTGAAACGGATTGGGTTCAGCTGATTTGGAATCCACAGCCTTCCCTGTCACACTTTTCTACTTTAGGTGTGGTTTAATTAGCTCCAGCCCCTATAGTATACCCTTCCATCCCCACGAGTCGCCCTGCTTCTATTTTGTCTTCAATAGGTCTTGATTCCTGCAATACTTAGCAAGGAAGAATTTTGCGAAGAAAGAGTTTTCATTTTTTAAAAGAGACCATGTGCTTCCCCAACAATGCTTGATTCATTTCTGATGTTGATCTCATCCCAAGTCCACCTCGAAATTTCGAAGTACAATTTTTTTACCAAGATTTCTAGTGGATCCCTCTTCCCTCTGTATCTCCTGCCCAGATGAACCTTGCTATCTATCTGTCCACATCTTTTGCTACCATCTTTGGGATTCTAAAAGTGCCTATAGTGTATTGTGATAACGTGCAGAGAACATGTTTGCACAGTGTAATCCTCTCCATTATTGACATATCACTCCTCCTCCACATAGTTGTTTTGGCGGTAACCTTCCTTTGCAGACCTTTGAATAGTCTGACCTTCGACCCTTCGAAGTTGATATCATGACCTAGGTACTTGCCTTGCTGGAGATTAGGTTTAATGTTGAACCTTAACTTGATCAGGTTTGTGGTATATTCATTCGTATTTGGGCTTATAAGAAATGATGATTTCTCAAAATTGAGGCACTGACCTGAGTATGCTGCAAAAAGGTTTAGCCTGGACGCTAATTTTCTTGTGGCACATTCCGTTACTTCGAAGAATAGGAGACAGTCGTTTGCAAACATGAGGTTCGATGCTCTTGGGACCCCTATACCACATTGTATGCCTCTACATACTTGTTGGAATGGTGATGATACTATCATAGATGACAGAGCTTCTTGGCAAAGAATAAAGAGAAAATGTGATAAGGGACATCCTTGGCGTAATCCTTGTATGGGCTTGAATGGTGGTGTGATCTCCCCCCCCCCCCATTAAATTTGATGGAATAGGTGACGGTGGTAACACATTCCATTATCCAGTTAATCCATTTAATTGGAAACCCCATCCATCCCATGACATTCCTAAGGAAGTCCCAGGACACCCGTTCATAAGCTTTACTCATATCGATCTTCATTGCAGCAATTGTCGTCTTCCGTGTCTTTCGCTTCCTTACCTTTTCTATCAATTCGTGCGCGATGAGTGAGTTTTCTACAATTGACCCCCCTTGCATGAATACCACTTAGTTTCCCGAGATAAGATACCCCATAATATGTTTTAATCTATTTGCTAATACTTTGGCAATGACTTTATATGTAACATTGCACAAGCTAATTGGCCTTAAGTCGGCAGGTTTAGATGGTACCTTTGTCTTTGGGATGAGTATTATGTTGGCCGCATTCCAGTCACTGAGCATCCTCTCTGTTGTGAAGAATTCCTGTACTGATCTTGTAAGTTCATCCCCCACTTCATTCCAGTAGTGTTGATAAAATCCTGCTAGGATGCTGTCTGGGCCTGGTACTTTCCATTTCCCCATCTGGAATACTGCAATTTTATCTCTTCGGCTGTCACTCTTGCCAATAGTTTGTTACTTTGCTCATTATTGACCGAGGGTTCGATAGCTTGCAAAACATCGGTGATGGTTGATCCTCCAAAAACATCATGTGGCATGACTGATTCTTTAACGAACACCATACTGACATGCTCTACCACCATGTTTCTCAGTTGAATCGGGTCAGTGATCCAAATCCCCGAGTTTTTCCTCATTTGTATGATTTTGTTTCTTCCTTGTTTTTTCCTTGCCTAGTTGTGGAAGAAACTCGTGTTTTTGTTCCCTTCCGTGTACCAATTTGTCTTCGCTCTCTGTTTTCAGTAATCATGTTGTTGTGTTAGTAGGGCATCTAGCTCATCTGCACTTACACTCGCAGCTTTGAACTCATTCCCCGATTTAAGCTCGTCAATTTCCCCTACTTTCATTCGGATCATTCTTTCTAAACAACCTATAATTTCTCTGCTCCAGTTGCTCAGTATGTGCATCATGAACTTTAGTTTGTTGACCATTATGGACATGTGTCCATTTTGCATCGATGTATTATGCCATGTCTCCATGATTATCTTATTTACTTCCTCCCTTCTTGTCCAGAATGCTTCAAACTTCTGCATCGACTGAGCCCTACCACCGTTAGTCTGATGGTGAGTGTTTAGTACTATTAGACCATGGTCTAACCTCTTCATTGGTAGATTCCTCAGCATATACGATGGAAAGAGGTTTAACCATGATTTGTTAGCAAATCCTCTGTCCAGCCTTTCTATTATTAGTTAGTCTCCTTTTCGTCCATTCGACCAAGTAAACCATTGTTTGTGGTATAGTAGTTCAGATAAGCCATTCATTTGTAGTACATTGGCCAGAGCGGCTGTCTCCTGGTCTGTTACTAAGCTCCCTCCTTTCTTGTCTTCATTTTTGGTTACTTGATTATAGTCCCCTATGACCAATAGAGGCATCGAGCATCTCCGAATCTCCTCATTTAGATCATCCTATACTTGTTCCCTCTTTCTTCTGTCAGGGTGACCGTACAGCAACATGAGGGTTCATTCATCTCCATTTTGGGAGGTTATAATACAAGATACAAAATTTTTGCATCTTATTACTACCCGTAGTTGGATGCCCGATGTCCAGGCTACACACAACCTGCCACTAGCACCGACATCATCCACTACTTCCCAGCTAGTAAAGTAAGACTTCTCTAACCAGTTATTCAACTTACTACTACTACATTTAGTTTCCATGAGAAAGGTGATATTGGGTTTATACTGTGAAATGAAGATGTTTAGCGTGTTTACTGTCAAAGGGTGCGTCTGCCCTCTGTAGTTACAGCTGAGTAGATTCATGTACCTCTAGGTGGTTGTTTTGGACCAACCACCAAACTACCATCGTCAACTTTTGCACATGAATTCACTACTACTGTGACCACCTCCTCGTAGGTGCGAGCTCCCACAATTGCCATCTTCCCTTACTCAATGGCTACATTTTCCTCAATTTCAGGGAATTTCTCGGTTTCCTGAATAAGGAAAAACTCATCGTCTACATTGCGCCTGGATCTTTTATGAAACGCGATGTCTCCCAGTTCCATTTCAAGGTTCCTTTTCCTCTTGACTTCGAGCTTCCTTGTTACTAGCATCTATTCCTCCATTGCCCAAGATAATGCTTCCGATTCATATTTGGTGAAATTCTTTGCCCATTCTTCTCTGCTAGTTACTAAATTAGTTGACCCCTCATATGGCCCAATTTGTACCATTTTTGGGAACAGAAAAGCATGTCTTCTTCGGCGCATCATGTTTCTCTCAATCATAGCTCTAGTTGTTATGACCGATTTTAATGGTGATAATCTTGCTCTAGTTCCCCATCTTGACCCTCCTGGGTAACCCACTGTCTTGCTTGAGCTCGCCTGGTTATTGATTTCAGTAATTTTTTAACCCAAAACTGTGTTCTGAAACGATGAAATCTCCTTATGTTTAGTCACAGTATCAATATGGAGAATAAATGGAGTGGACCCCACTCTCATTCTTTTCCCTGATTAGGCCTTCATTTGCTCACTTTCCTTCTGTTTACTCCTCACTTCCCCTGCTTTTTCATTCAATTGTAAAACTGCCCCACCCTTATTTATTTGTTGGTTCTTCTGGCTCGAGACGCCATCTTAAGATCGCATTGTCTCCCCTTCTTATTGATAATTGTCAGCTCGGGAAAAATTGCCTGCAGAATTGACTCATTGTTTGCTTGGTATAACAGATTTGTTGATATTTAAATTCTGGCTCCATCTTGAGATCCAGGCGTGAGTTCATCATGTTGCCGTAAATGTGATGTGTCGGAGGAGGCCATGGGTTGGGGTTGTAGTGGTCCTGGATTATGATCGAGGTAAACTCCATCACTGATGTCAAATCTGGCACCGCCTTCTAAGCTACCTTCTCTGACTCGACTTTCATCCCCGATGGTGCCAACTATACTGTGTTTACCAGGGGATCAGACTGTGTCTCCTCCCGCCATGCTCTCCGCCTCCATTGATGTGCCTGGGAGGAGGATCTGCCAATTATCGTCATTTGCATGGCCTGCTCCGGTGGCTTCTTCATTTGCTGTCGGAGTGATGTTGAACCGGGCGGCACTGGGTTTTGTACGTCCGCCCGGCTCAACAGCTTGTGGCGGCAAGGCCGTTGTTGTGCTGGTCTCCGCTGGCTTAGCCTTATTTTCCTGATTGGGCCCTTCAATTGGCCCAGTCCCTTTTCCTGGCCCAATGCCCATTGTTTCATAGATTTCCCTGCCTCTATCGACCATTTGCTCACATGTTTGAGAGGTAACATTGTTCCCTTCTTCCCACTTCACGCCTGGATGCATGTTCTGATGGACTAAGATGACTGACTGTTTGTTCTGTAGTAGTGAATGACTGTTGGTGGGATGTGTGTTGATGTTAGAAATGTACACTGCTTGTGGTTGTAACATTACTCCACCATCACTATTTGTAATGTTCGAGTCAAACGACGTTCCATTGGACATAGATTGGAATGGTTCGGACATATGTTGGGTTTGGGTTATGTTATTTTGCAGGTTTATTTCAGTTTGGGCTTTTGTTTGGGATTGATTTTGGTCTTTTGAAGATGGGTTTGGTATGTGTATTTTTGTTTTTGTTTGGACAAAATTTTGTGGTTGGGTGTGTAATGTTGTGTGTATTAGGCTATTCATAATTGTAGGAATATGGTGGCCGGGTATACCCCCATGGGCTTCTCCTGTAGTAGAAGTGCTTTCTGATTGCCCGTTTTGCTGTTGGCTTACTTAAATGACAACATTTGTGTAATTTTGACAGGTCGGTTGGACTTCAATATGATCACGCAATGTGCATTTATAAATAGCAGGTTGATTAGGTAAGAAAACATTACCTCCCTCCTCTTGTGCCGTCTTTTCCACTAGTGTCAGAGTCCCCTATTTTCCAGATTTTGTGTTTTTACTCCTTTTTTTTTTTAAAACCATCCAGGGATGGGGGAAATTTTATTAGGCCTTCCCAAGCCATAAAATAGACAGAAAATAATAGTACAAAGTAGAGTATCCGTAGCTAAGTTAAGATGTACAATGGAGAGCTCTAAGCTCTTTGAGGCAACTCCAAAAGGAAGTAGAAAATTAATGAGCAAATCGTTAGAGGATTCCAAAAGCTCTTATGCTAGGATAGAGATGATCAAAACTTGTTAGTGAATCTGTTAAGAGACACAAAGCAGTCCCAATCCTCTCCACCTAGGTAAGAATCATATCTTCTACTACCCAGGAGTACTTACATAAACCATTACTATTTGTAAACCAGTAAACCATCCTAGATGATTATGTACAGCAAAGTGCAGCAAAATCCATCTGAACTCCGAGCTTGCAGATTCATTCTCAAATCAGCAAATCCTATCCAATTTGAATCCGTCCACCTGCAATATGAGCTAATCAGTAGCATCCATTCCGATAGCAATCTGAATAGAAGGTGTACCCAATTGATCCAATCTAATCAAACCCTGAACAGCATTAGTTAGGCTCTGAAACCGAAGGAAAGAGGAGGATGTTAGCTGACTTAAACAATCTTTAGCTAATTTATCTGCCACCAAGTTTCCTTGTCTATGAACATGACTGAGATGGATTCCTCCCAACAGATTATTAATTGCATCAGCCAATAGAAATAATTTCCATGGAGCATTATAAGGATCAGCCACATACCTTACATCATTCAAACAATCAGTTTCTATGCAATAAGAAGAACTTAACTCTGAACCTGTTTGTAAAGCAAACAAAATTGCATTCATTTCTGCCTCCAAAGGGAAAAAGGCAGGGGAGATCTTAGTATGAGCAACAATGAACCCACCCCTGCAATCTCTAACAATCAAACTAATTCCACTCATCTTTGTTAGACAGCACCAGGCAGCATCAACATTGATTTTATACCCCATGCCTGGTTTTGTCCAAGCAATTATATAAATCTTTGGTTTGGGAGGTCGTTTGATCAATGGCAGAAAGGAGTGGTCAACAATTATCTTATCAATCCTAGAGGCAACAGAGATCGGTTTAGCAGTGAACATGTAGAAGATATGTGTCCTTATGTGATGTAGTACTACACTTATCACAGGATTGTCAGAATCGTACAAACACTTATTTCTAACTTTCCACAAATTCCAACATGTTATGAAAGCAGCAGAATGTATCATTTCCAATTGTACCTTACTGAATCCATTATAAATAAGATAGAAGGATAGTCTATCCCAAATAGAAGGAAACCCTCTGTCCCTAATTCCCATGAAGGAGTGAATCTGTTTCCAAACATGCACAGCAAATGTACAAGAATTGAAAAAATGATCTAGTGAATCTTCATGATTATGACACATACAGCATTTCGAAGCAAGTGAAATTCTCAATGAATGCAAAACATTATCAAATGGAAGAAAGGAATTCATCAGTTTCCACATGAAGACTGAAACCTTTTTTTCAATTCTATGGTTCCACAGATGTTTAAAAGAAGCCACATTACCTCTTTGGTTTCTTAGCATAAGATATGTAGCTTTGAATGAGAACTCACCATTGATTCCTGGCTTCCATATTAGCCTGTCTTTTCTGTGAGTAAATAGCTTAGAATCCTGTAAAAGATTTATTACATGAGCAGGAAGAACTGAAAATATTTTAGCAATCATGTCTGGTTTATTAGCAATGAAATCAGAAACACTACAGGTAGATGGAATATTAACATTCATTTGTTCACAAAGGTCCTGAAGTGGCCCTATATCTAACTAGTTAGAAGTCCAAAAATTACACTCCCCTGTTCCAATTATGACTCTAGATTGGGATTCTGCCCACTCATTGATGGAGCAAATCCTTTTCCAGTTTGGTGAAGATCTGGAAGAAGGTGGGAGAGATGCCACAAATTGAGTCCAGAGTGCATCAGCCTTTTGGTATTTCCACCAAAGCTTAACAGAGCATGTTTCAATAATGGTGGTTATTGATCTAAATCCTAAACCATTTTGGATGGTGGGATAGCATAGAGCATCCCACTTCCTCCATACTCTTTTAGGATTTAGATCATCATACCCCCAAAAAAACTTGCTCAATTTCTTTTCTATGGCTAATATGACTTGCTTGCCCGGTTTAATAACTGACCATATATGATGTGGAACCGAGTATATACATGACTGAATAAGGGTAATTTTCCCCCCCATTGAGAGCCACCTATTTTTCCAACTACCTAATCTACTCTCAATTTGTTCCATTAAAGGTTGGAAATAAATCTTCTTAGTTCTCCCAGTAAAAATAGGAACCCCTAAGTATGTGAAGGGAAACCTTCCTAATTTCATGCCTAAAGTTCTCCTTATTCTACTCACTCTATTTACAGTTGCATGCTTTCCTATATACAACTCACTCTTGTTATAATTAACCTGTTGACCAGTAACTTCCTGAAATGTAGCAAGGAAAGCCTTAAATCTTATCAGAGAGTTGTTATTAGCTTTAAGAAAGACCACAGTATCATCAGCATAAGATAGATGAGAAATTTGACTTGCATTACCTGGCACACCATAATATGACAAACTACCATTCTGAAAAACAAAAGACAGGCTTCTAGTGAAAGCCTCAGAAAAGATATTGAAAAGAAATGGTGCTAATGGATCTCCCTGTTTGATTCCCCTGGTAGGTTGAAAGAAACCCACTGGCTTACCATTTATGAGGATCGAAAACCAAGCCTGAGACAAGTTCTTCATAACCAGAAAAATGAATCTAGCATGAAAACCAAATTTAGCGAGCACAGAATAGAGAAAAGACCACCTAACTCTATCAAAAGCCTTCTTAAGATTCAATTTAACAATACAATTTGGTTCTCTTTGTTTCCTATTTAAAAATCTCACCATTTCCTGAAGGTAGATAACATTGTCAGCAATATCTCTACCTTTTAGGAAAGCAGTTTGGTGATCAGAGATAATTTTAGGCATTAAAGGCTTTAATCTTTCCATTAGTATCTTAGAGAAGATCTTATTTATAACATTAGAAAGACTAATCGGTCTGTAATCATCAAAGGTAGTTGGTGTACATTTTTTGGGTATAATTATAATCCAGGTATTACCAATCCCCCTAGGGATATTGCTCACTGATAGAAAATCCTGTACAGCTGATAAAAGATCATTGCAAATTATTCCCCAAGACTTAATATAAAACTTTGTTGTAAATCCATCAGGTCCAAGACTACTCTTTTGATTAAGCCCTAAAAAAACATTTTTAAGTTCAGAAATTGAAACAGGTTGCAGTATTCTGTCATTATCTTCCTGAGTGATCAATTTGGGGATCTGACTTAGGAAGTGAGGTTTGAAAAAATCACTTTGAGGGGGGTACTGCTCAGTTAAAAGGTCTTGAAAGTAATGGATGCATTCATTCTCAATATCTTGTGCATTATCAATCCACTGTCCATTTCCACCCTTGATTTTTGTGATTTTTAACCTACATTTTCTTTCTCTAACCGTGTTATGAAAAAAACTAGTATTGTTATCCCCCTCCTTCAACCATTTTATTTTTGCTTTATGTTTCCAGAAGCTCTTCTGTTCAATCAAAGCCCTAACCAATTTCGCCTTAGCCTCTTTCATTTTTACCATGTTATCTATTGTAGCATTCAGGTCATATAGTCCTTCTGTTTCCTTCAAAGTTAATTCAGCCTTTAGAACATTATCATTTATATTTCCAAACACTTCTTTATTCCAAATTTTCAGAGTTTTTTTCAGCCTCAAAAGTTTTATGAAGAAACCCACCATTCCTGATTGCTGAACCGGAACATCCCAACTCTGCCTAACTACCTCATTAAATCCATCCCATTTATACCAAGTATTAAGGAATCTAAATGGCCGTGGAGAGGATGCAATATCACTACCTATGGTGAGTAGCATTGGATTATGGTCAGAGGAGATTCTATTCAAAATGTGCACAGAGGAGTTAGGAAAATTAGATGACCAAGAAGCTGTGCATAACCCCCTGTCTAACCTCTTGACCGTTGGATTTCTTAGTCTGTTATTACTCCATGTGAAAAGATTACCTACAGTAGTTATTTCTTCCAAGGCCATGTCATTTATAAAATCACTAAAATCTTTCATACTACCCAGTTTTGGAGTGGAAGGTCCTCTATATTCATTTATGGATGTTATAGCATTGAAATCCCCAATGAAGATAGAATCTGATTGAGTTAAGTTCTTAAGATCTACCCAGAGATCTTTCCTACCATTTCTAGTTCTAAGTCCATACACAAAAATAGCATCCATACATTTATTCAGAATAGTGCTATTCATTTGAACAGCTAGAAATTGCAGATTATCTGATTTACATACAATTGAAACACTATTTTTCCAGAAAAGCCAAATCTGGCCATTATTAGCATGCATGCAATTGTCAAAGTGAAGTAACTGTCTATAGTGATCACATTGTGTATTATCATGCTTAGGCTCAATTAGACATATTAGCTCAAAATTGTGCCTATTTATCAGATTATGAAGCCTAATCATAGAAGTGTCCATTCCCCTAAGATTCCAAACTAGTATCTTAATCTGAACATTTGTGCTATTCATAGGGAAACATTAATAGAGCTTTTTGATCTAGTCATAATTGTATTTAACTGGGTTAAATAGTTCTCATTACTATATGCCTTAACATTACTGTCATGATGTCCCTCTTTTGCTTTCCCTGAAATAGATCGAGGAGGTACAGGAGTTACCTGACTTACCTCAGGAGTGTCAGTATCCTTGTCCTCCAGTTGGGAAATTCTTTTTTCAGTAGAGCCAACTTGATCATCAGAAGGATCCTCATCCTCTAGTAACAGGAACCTATTCTGACTCTCTATTTGTTGGGAGAAAATAAAGCTTTTAGCAGCAAGAATAGGGTTAAAGGGTGAGAATAGCTTACTCCTTTTGCTAGGTATGTCATCTTTTGCAAAACCTGTCCTTGTTATAAGATTCGGAGGAGCAGACAAGGACATCTTATACTGATCAGTAGAAGATTGAGGACTGACAATGAGTACCTCCTAAACTTCCCCCTGAGACTCATTTGGATTTCCATCTATCAGATGAGCCTCAGAAGTCTGGTTTAGTGATAATGCTTGGACTTCTACAAGATTGTCATTAGTGTTAACTGTTCCAATGTTTAAACCAAGAGCCTGATCATTCTGGACATGTTTTTTACCATTCCTATCTCCCCCCTGAATAGAAGAATCAGGAACCTCCAATTGGTCATCCCCAACACCAGGAACAGCCTTTGGTTTGGGAATGTACTTTAGTTTCTGACAATACAAAGTCTTATTTTTTTCACTAGCAGTGAGACCCAAACCACCAGCTTTATTATGGTCCTCTGAGGGTAGAGTTATTCCATCATTAGTCATATTTTCTTGGCCAATCTGTTGATCTCTGTAGTTAATCACCTTTTTTTTGTTCATTAGTGTCCTTATGTGCAATTTTTGCTTTATCCATCCTATTATACCTTGGCTTCTTTAGTTCTGGATGTAGATAGATACAGAGACTATCATCATGCCCTATAGATTTACAATGATGACAATAAAGAGGCAGTTCCTCAAATTCAATGGGGAGCTTCACTACATTGTACTCAATTCCATCCTCTTCAATACCTACCCTAATGCAAGATGGTTGTTTCTTTTTTAGATCGATTTCAATACACATCTTAACTGCAGAGGGCCTAGAAAGTGCAGCAGTTGCTGCATCCATTTTAATGTAATTGCCTATTTGATTCCCCATTGATTCTATCATAGCAATATTATAAAAGAAAATCGGAACACAAGGGATTGTGACCCAAACTGGTACAATAGAAGATTCGATTGCAGGATTGAAATCAGTGTTCCATTTAAGAACTTTCATAGGAGCTTGGTTAAAGACCCACTGACCTTTAATCCATAGCCTCTGATAGTCCTCCTTATCCTGAAATCGGATAAGAATATGCCTGAAATCTATTGAACCCAATTGAAACTTACCTTTGAAACCAACAGAATTGAAAGCCTCATTCAGAGCAGCCATTGATGGTTTCCCCCTAGCAAACTTCCCAACTAGGGCATTACTGTAATGTGATGCTAGCGTTTCAGCCTCTTTCCAAGTCACTAGACAGGAGATTTCACCCTTGTACTGAGTTTTTGGTATTATTTCGGGATTTGAAGGAAGGGAAATATTGAGAGGAGATGGCCTATTGCCTAATGCTTGCAGAAAAGTTTTGGACGCGGTAGCACCACCGCGACCAGGCGGAGGAGCCGCCATCAGAGGTGAAGAAGAAACAATAATGGTATTCGTTACACAGCTGAGGAAGAAGAAGAGAAGGAAGATTGTTTCGATTTCAGCAGAAAATTTTGTTAGTGCGTGTTTCGCACCAAGATCGCACGTAGGAACAGTTATTTGACCGTTATACAACCTTGCTCACGAATTCATAATGTGTGTTTTTACTCCACGGCTCCCTTTCTTTTCGCATCGAACATTCTCTCATGCCATTACTGCCAACACTGTTTACAAGCCTTGAATTCAATGCTTTGTTCTTCTCTCCATCGTTGGTGTGCTCCTCTCCCTGCTTCTTTCCTTTGCCTTTATTGCCTCTTTGTAACACTTTTTCCAAAATTAGACCTAGTAATGAATACTCACCATCTACCTCACCCACTTGAAAAGACTCTTGTGTTGTTGATTCCTCCTCCGGATCTAAATCATCGCTTAGTATAGTAAGCATGTACTGTGTCCTAGCAGCCTTAGCCTTTCTATGCTTTTTGCAAGTCTCCTCAATTCTCTTAATAGCTTTTGTGTATCTCTCCTGTATAGTTTCCGGGACATCGTCAATGAATTTGGTTGGTACCCTGTCAGGGTGGTGGATAATTCTTCCTTCCTCATTTATTGTCTCCAGTGCTAAAGAATATTCATCCATATCCCTTGCCACATCATCATCCGGCGTCTAATTTTCCACAGTCACCATTTTCCCGTTTGACCCATTCCTTTCCACCATCCTTGGGACCTCTGGCCTTGTGTTTTCTGCTTCTCCTGGGACTACCTCTCACACCGCCATGTCATCATTTTCGAAGGTGGCATAGGGGTTGGTTAACAAATGTTGTGGATTTACCTTTGGTTCTTCAGTTGGACGGTCTGTGGTTACAGCCATTGGCGGCTCTTCCGGGATGGCGCCAATGAGCATTTCGAAGTTAGAGTAGTTCTGTGGTGATGAAGAATTATTCCCATCCTGTGTTTGTGCCTCCCATTGTTCAAGATTCTCATCCGTGTAAGCCGCCGGTGAGTTTTGTTGTGGCTGACAGTAATAAGACTGATGTCCATTATTTTGTTTCCGTGGGAATTCTGGATTATATCCCCCTTGTCGTGGCACCGTATACTCTGACTCGGGGATGACGTTCTCCTGGTATTGGAACCCTTCCGGGATATCATTTCCTTCTCCTTGGAACCTATGGCCATTATTCCTAAGGAAGTCTTCTGGGATTCTTGTAAACCGCCTGGCCGAGAGATTCCTATGTACCCGTATTGATACTGGGAAAAGCTCAGCTATGTTATCTTGGAATATTTCGGCTCCAAAATCCTGGATCCAGGCAGCAAATCTCTCCGCTAGGAAGTACTCTAGCATTGCATCGTCTTGGAACCGGCACGCAGGTATGGTATGACCTATGCCTCCACATCTTCTGCAAAGCTTATGGATTATCTCGTAACCAAAAGATATTCAAGCTCGCACTCCCCTTCTCAGCTGAAGATAAAAGCCCGATACCAAGGGCTGATGTATGTCTACCCATACCCTTACATTTGCGTAATCGGCATTTTCCATTGCCGACATACCCCCGAAGACCACTTCTTCTATATCTCCCACTACTCTGGCATATTTAGCCACTGATTTCGGTGTTAAGTACTCAATGGAAAGGCCATAAATCCTTATCCATAACAACACAATGGTCACTCGTATATGTGACAGTAGCATCTTCGGTACCCAACGTCGCAGTGCCAATAGGTCACCTGCCACAGACATAGGTCGTTGTGAAGGACAACATTCATGTGTGTCTGGCTGTCAAACCTGAGCACATAGAACCTTCCTGCTTTTGCCATGACTTCAACGCCACTGCCCCAGAAATCGTCTACGTACGCATGCATTCTCCCTGCACTGAATTGTATATAGTCTACGAAGAACCTGATTAGCGAGTTTCAAAGTCTCGTATACCATTGTTGTAATCCTCCTCATCTTCGACTAGCACTGGCCCTCTTCTGACAGGCCTGTTGATGCTACAGTTGAGGTTGGCCCCAAGTGGAACATCCATATGCTTCTTCGATAATTCGGAGCTATGTCGCGAGTCGTCCGACCAGTGGTCCTCCAAGATCATACGCGCCATTTTCCCATTTCCCCTTTTGACTTTTTTTTTCACTCCCTTTTTTTGGTAAAGTTTTGTGTGTTACCTTAATATTATATAGGCTGATGGATTGTGTTTCTATTTTTGTGATACTGGCAGGTAGCTTTTTGGATGGAATTTTTGTTTGGGCTGGTTGCTAGGACTTGGAATTTTTGGCTTAAGTCTATGGTTGGAGATTTGAATTCAATTGCCATGTTTATGATGAAGGTTGTGTGGTTGCAAAGAGAATCGATCATTTTTTTCCTGCTTGTGGCTAGAACAAAGAAGAGAATGTGGTTTTCCACGGTTGCTCTCAAAAGTTAGAGAAAAAAAGTTTTTGCTTCGCTGTTCTTAATTCACGCCTTATAATTGGGAAGTGATTTTGAAACGATTCTTTGTGACAAAACGTGACCATCAATGGATTTTGAGAAGTGTTGAAAATGTGTTTTGGTTGAAAGTGTCAATCTATCCTTTTTAACCAGAAATTGGTCGGAAATAAGTAGAACGATCATCATAACCCTCATAAAAAAATCGAAAAAGGGGAAATATAAGAATACCCTTCCTCACTTCTTCATCTAATTCTTCTTCCATCGTGCATCATAGTGCTTAGTTTATCCATTCCTAAGGAAAAGACAGAGTCACCGGAGGCCCAACTCTCTACCAGCAGCCGTGCGGACAGCAACAACTCGTCGTCAAATGTCCAGCTCTCCACCAGCCCCTCGATGGAGGTCCAGATCTCCACCATCAATGGAGGTAGGTTAATTTTGGGAGCTACTTAATTTTAGGGTTTACATCGGAGGTGGACTTACGTCGGAGGTGGGTACTAGTTTTCAGCTTTCGGTGGTGAATTTTGGGGCTATAGTGTGGGGGCGGGGGTTGTTGATGAGATAGGTGGTGAGGGATGGGTTGTGAGATGGTGGCAAGCGACGAGGCTAGCTGGGTGGGGCTCGTGCCACAGTCCATGAAGGTTTTCACAAATCGCGAGCTGCACCACGGTTTCCACTCAGTAGTTTTCATGGCCCGGCCTCTTATTCACGGACCGTGAGAAGCATGTGTGTTTGCTCAGAACTCTCATCACAGTCGGTGAAGGTTTTCACGGAACGGCTTCCATACTTAGCCAAATTTCTCATCCATGCTTCACGGCCCGACTTCATTGTCACATACCAGCACTGTTTCTTCTTGTATGGTGGACTGTGGCCATCTTCATGGGACGTTGATGCTTCGTGTAGCGCAGGCAGTCACGGGCCGCTGGTCCTTCATCGGTTAAACTTTGTTTGCTTGCCACGGGTGAACCTTCAGTCCAAATTGGGAGTTCTAGTAATCCATTTTGTAGTACTCAAGAAGACGAATCCAATGCAACCAACTTTGAAGGCTAATTCTTCCCGTATCATTCTCGGACTAAGGAAACACTTTTCGGACCATGATTCACTTTTTTCCTTTGGCTTTTTTGAACTCTGAAGCCACCTGCCTTTGCCTTCAATCTCCTTCTACCACGCATTGATGTTCATGGCATTCATTTTCTACCATTCTAATGTGAATGACCTTCGCCTCTTCTACCGTCCTTCAATCTTCTACCACCCTTGCGAACGGCCTTCACATAGAAAGTAACCAAAAAGTAGCCATGAGCGACCTACTAAAGATGATCAAAATGAAGACCAAGGAACCCATGGATAAAAGATGTCCACTGGTACTAATTAAGTCTACAAAATGTGGGATTTAGACAAGAAAACCAAACATGGCCGTCTAAACCCCTTTTCACGTAAACTCAGCTAATACTAGTATTCCACAAACTAAAAGTAACGAAAAAATATGTCAAATGCAACGGTTAATGCACACGAAATGAAGTAGATCAAGAAGTGATGTGTGATAATTATGTTGTTTATTTTATTGGGATTAACTGTGATTTTACGTGATTAATGTGCATTTTAAATATTTTATTTGTAACAGATCACAGTTTTTGGGCTCGAGAGGAATTTGGAGGAGAGTAGGGAGAATCGGGCAATTATCGCAAATTATCGTAATCAAATGAAGATCAGAATCGTAGCAATTAATTTGGAGCAGATTGGACTGATATTCTTGGAAATATTCTTGAAGATAATGTGAAGATTGGATCAGAATTTAATTTTGGGAAGAATTTTATTTAATTTGGAAGAGTCCAATATGGACATTATTTTGTAATGGCAGCCTATAAATTGGTGCGCATGAAGACAAAGGGGGGGGGGGGGCTTTTTCTGACGTTTTTGGGGAGAGTAGTTGAGTTGGAAAAGAAGTCAAACATATCTTTTTCTCCTTTTTGGTTTTTTGGACGGAAAAGAGTGAGAATTGGGAGCAAACTAAGTTTTGTTTTTTCTCTCTCTATTTTTGTTACTTCCCCAGACGTGATATAGTACTGGTGAAGCATGTGGTTTTATTTGTTTTAATTGCTTGTCTCCGATTCATTTAATCATGTTCATATATTATTATATATATTTGTTTAGTTTAGTTATCATGAGTAGCTAATTCATATATCGGCAGAGAATAACAAATGTTAGGTTATAAATCGTGAGGCCTAATTGCATTATAATTGATTCTTGCATGTTCTTGATTGTCCTTGGTTGAAATTATTTCTAATATGTTTAGGCCTGATCAACTTAAATGTTTTTAGAATACTGCTATCTAATTTCCGCCAATACGTAATTGTTGGATGAGATTAGTAAGTAGCACAGTCTTGTGAAAAACAGCTAACTAGCTAAGACTGTAATAGCAAGGTAGAGGATAATTGAGTGTGCATTACTATTTGCTTTTAATTTGGTAATCGCTATATCGGGTTCTTTTAATACGTAATGCTATCAAAATGTGTTCTGGTTTAGCAAATACTTTCTGGGAACATTTTGGTAAGGGAAACAGTTAATTAATCATAATTAGTTGACTGTCGATAATGTAAGAAAGAATTGGGGGGTTAAGCGTACCTACTTCCCTATAACCGGTAGATGTGTAGGAATTGATTCATTATTGTGCATATGATCGATATTAACTAGCATGAGTTATTCTTAGCCGATATCATTCATTCATATATTTATTTCTCACAAGTTTAAGTCTTCATTTGCATTTTAGAGTTAATAAAATCATTACATTTAAGGCGTGGTGGCATCACCAAAAAGGTTTTCAAAAATTAGTAGGAAAAATAATTAATGATTATTGCTTTTGCTCCCTGTGGGATCGACCCTGCTTATCATTGTACTAATTAATATTAATCTGAATTTGCAGGTTATTTGGCGAGTAAAACGACGCTCACCAAATTGGCGCCGTTGCCGGGGAACAGTAAGTCAATTATTTTTAATTTATTTTCTACTAATCTGTGTGTTAGTGTGCTTGGTTTATGAGCAGATCATCCAGGCCGAATTTAATATTCGACCCGGAAGTTGAAAAGACAGCCAAGCAGAACAGAAAGCGAACAAAAGAGCGAAAAACAATTTCTGCCAAGACCCTTCGGTTTGGCCAAACCGAACCCATCGCGATTTCAGTAACTACCTCTGATTCGGGAACCGACATCGAGATGGACGGAGGTGACCAAAATCTAAATCCTGGGCAGAACCCAAACAATCCATACATGTGGGAACTTACCGGTCATAGTGAAGATGACCCCCCCACTCCCATTCAGTTGCCAGAGACCGAAAATCAGATTGAAATCAAGCTAGCATTCCTGAATGTACTTCCCAAGTTTCACGGGAGAAGCACTGAAGACCCTTATAATTTTCTGAGCGAATTTATCAAGATTTGTAAGGTTCAGAAGAGGCCCACCACCGTGACGGAAGATCAATTCAAATTAGTGGCATTCCCATTCAGTTTGACAGGAGCAGCAAACCAGTGGTTCTCGAGCTTGCCCCCAAACTCCATTGCGTCATGGGCAGAATTGAAGATATTGTTCTTGGAGTACTACTTTCCAGCCACAAGAACAGATGCCTTGAAGAAGGAGATCACAAGTATCAAGCAAGAATATGATGAACCATTGAGTATGTATTGGCTGAGGTTCAGAAAGTTGGTAGACAGTTGCCCTAATCACCGAATGACGGAAGGCCAGTTGCTTCAATGCTTCTATCAAGGGATGACATCCAGCAACAAAGACTTGGTGAACTCTTCCAGTAGTGGTGGATTTTCTCACCTTCGAGTGAATGACGCTAGAGAGGTCATCAAAAGGTTGGTGGACTCTAAGAAGGAGTATGATCAGCAAGAGGTACGAATCTTGAAGAAGGTGGCACAAACATCCACATCTGAAAAAGATGAGATCAAGGAAATGATGGAAAGAATGGAGAAGATGCTTTCCAAGGTCGTTGACAAGGTGGCGTCTGTACAAGAAGGGCCTTGCGATACGTGTGGAGCAGTTAACCATACGACTTCGTAGTGCATTCTTACTATGGGAGAGATACCTGTTCAAGCAAATGCTATGGGAAATTTCAATGAGAGACAGCAAAAAGGACCATATCCCCAAAATTTCAATCCAAGGTATAGGGATCACCCTAACTTCCAGTGGAGAGAACAAGGTCCCCCTCCGCAGCAGCCTCAGCATTACCAACGACCCCATGTTCCACCGATGCAACGAGAAGCTCCAGTTTTTCCCCAGCCTCAACAAGGAGGTCACGATAAATCTCTGAATGAAAAGATGGACATGTTGATGGACATGATGATGAAGCAATCAAAGAAGACTGAATCAACATTGGAAGAGCATACTCGGCAAATCACCCAGCTATCAAACTCTCTGAATGAACTCAGGATGAAGCAACCCAGAGGATTGCCCTCCCAGGTCCAAGTGAACCCCCATGAAACGGCAAATCAGGTAACACTCAGAAGTGGAAAGATAGTTGGTGCGCCACCGTCGAAATCCGTGAATAAAGAAGCAAACCAGTTCACTGACGGAGGGTTCAGTTTGGCCAAACGGAACCCTGTGGCAGAAATTCAGAATTAGGTAACAGAGGAAAAGGGCGACAAAACCACCACAAGCTCTGAGAATCCTGAGCATGCTGAGGTCCAAGATAAAGGTAAATCCAAGGTAACACCTGAGGTAGGTAAGAGGTTAAGTTTACATGATCCTTCACTTAAAATTTTGCCTTCTTTCCCTCGTAGATTAGAAAAGAAAAAAGAAGAACCTTTGGATTTTATATCGATTTTTAGAAAAATGGATATTAATCTCCCTTTCTTGCAGGCCATAAAGTTACCACCAGTTAGCAAATTCTTGAAAAATTTCATTGCAGGAAAGCCAAAGGATTCGAGCAAAATAATAATGGGTGAATCGGTGTCTGCAGTAATTCAAAAGAAATTGCCACCCAAGTGCAAGGACCTAGGTATATTTTCCTTACCTTGTTATATTGGAGATAAGAAGATTGATGCTGCAATGTGTGATTTAGGAGCCTCTATAAACGTGATGCCATTATCTGTATATCAAACTTTAAATGGAGCGGAAATGGTTAACACTAGAGTAGTGATTCAGTTGGCCGATCGATCTTGTGTTTTTCCAGAAGGATTGTTGGAGAATGTACTCGTGAGAGTCAATAATTTTGTGTATCCCGCAGATTTTTATGTGGTAAAAATGAATCATTCTAGTGGTCAGGGAACAACAGGAGTTTTGTTGGGTCGTCCTTTCTTGAGAACTGCTAATACTATCATTAATGTGGGAAATGGTACAATTTGTCTGGATTATTATGGTGAAAAGTATACTTTTAGTATTGATGAGGCCATGAAAAAGCCAATTGATGCTGAGAATGTATTTTCCATTGATCTCATTGAACCTCTTGTCCAAGAACATCTTGAGACTGAAATTTTGCAGGAAAGAAATGGAATTCAATTTCCATCGGGATTGACAGAATTAAATATTCAAGGATTGAGCGACAAGGAGATCAGTGAGTGGCTGTACTCAATATACTCTCAGGAAGGGGTGTTTAGTACTGATATAGAACCCGAAAAAATCAACTCATCCGGGTCGAGTACGGAAGTTCAAAAAAATTCTGAAGTGCAGGGAGGGTCCCGTTTGGCCAAACTGGACCCGTCCGGCAGACCAGTACCATCAGACGTAAAAGCCCCAATTTTGGAGTTAAAGCCCTTGCCTCCAAATCTGAAATATATATATCTCGGTGACAATGATACTCTTCCAGTAATAGTTAGCATGGAGTTATCCACATCTCAAGAGGAGAGATTACTTGCCTTGCTAAAAAGATACAAGAAGGCCATAGGATGGACACTGGCAGACATTACGGGAATCAGCCCAGACATTTGTATGCACCACATCTTGTTGGAGGAAAATGCCAAACCGACTAGGGAAGTTCAGAGAAAGCTCAATCCCAACATGAGAGAGGCGGTCTTCAAGGAAATATTGAAATTACTCTCACTTGGGATCATATACCCCATTTCTGACAGCAAGTGGGTGAGTCCTGTTCATGTGGTACCTAAAAAGTCGGGGTTGCAAGTAGTGAAAAATGACAAGGGAGAGATGGTGACTACAAGGATGGTTACTGGATGGAGAATGTGCATCGAATACAGGAAGTTAAATGCCGCCACTCGCAAGGATCACTTTCTGCTTCCTTTCATCGATCAGATGTTGGAAAGACTTGCGGGAAATAGTTTATTCTATTTTTTGGATGGGTACAGCAACTATTTTCAGATTTGTGTGAACCCCGAGGACCAGGAGAAGACCACATTTACTTGTCCCTTCGGCACTTATGCTTACAGAAGAATGCCCTTTGGTTTATGCAACGCCCCAGGCACATTCCAGCGTTGTATGATGAGTATTTTCTCTGATTTGATTGAGACTAGCATCGAGGTGTTTATGGATGATTTCAGCGTCTATGGTGACTCATATGATGTGTGTTTGAGTCGTCTAGAACAAGTCTTAATTCGTTGTGTGAAGAGGAACCTTGTTCTTAACTTTGAAAAATGTCACTTCATGGTGAAGGATGGCATAGTCTTGGGACACGTGATCTCAGAGAAGGGAATTCAAGTGGACAAGGCCAAGGTGGAGACCATAGAACAGCTTCCATACCCTTCTAATGTTCGTGAGGTTCGTGGTTTCTTGGGTCATGCGGGATTTTATCGGAGATTCATCAAAGATTTTGCAAAGATTGCTCAACCTTTGACGAAACTTCTCCAAGATGATGTCCCTTTTGAGATGAATGAAGAGCGCAAGACTTCTTATGATATATTGAAGAACAAGTTAATCTCAGCACCAATCATGCAACCACCCAATTGGGATCTCCCATTTGAGTTGATGTGCGATGCAAGTGATTATGCGGTTGGTGCAGTCTTGGAACAGAAAGCAGGGAAGGAGAGCCATGTGATTCATTACGCACCAAAGACTTTGAATCTTGCACAAAGCAATTACACTACCACTGAAAAAGAGTTGCTGGCCATTGTCTTTGCTTTGGATAAATTCAGATCTTATTTACTTGGCTCTAAAATTATCATTTATACTGATCATTCTGCACTAAAATACTTGTTTACTAAGAAGGATTCTAAACCTCGATTAATCCATTGGGTTTTATTGTTGCAGGAATTTGACTTTGAGATCAGAGACAAGAAAGGTGCAGAAAATCATGTCGCTGATCATTTGAGCCGTTTAATCAGGCCTGAGGATGATATTCCCATTCCCGAGGCATTTCCCAAAGAACATTTGTACACTGCGACAGGGTTCCGTTTGGCCAAACGGAACCCCCTGCCAGAACTGAATTCAGGTAAGTCGGACACGGATCCTTGGTATGCGGATATCGTAAATTTTATGACCACTGGAGATATTCCACACACCCTGAGTCGTGCTCAAAAATTAAATTAAAAAGTGATTGCAAGCATTACATTTAGGATGAACCGTATCTTTGGAAGATTGGTTCTGACCAAATTATTTGACGCTGCATCCCTGATGACGAGCAAGGTAGTATTCTTTTACATTGTCACTCATATGCATGCGGTGGACATTTTGGGCCTAAACGTACTGCTCGTAAAGTACTTGATTGTGGTTTCTTTTGGCTAACCTTGCATAAAGATGCTTATTCATTTTGTAAGAATTGTGATAAATGCCAAATGACTGGAAATATTTCTCGACGTGATGAAATGCCACAAATGCCTGTGCTTGTTTGTGAAATATTTGATGTGTGGGGCATGGACTTTATGGGACCTTTTCCAAGTTCTTTCGACAATATTTACATCTTATTAGCAGTTGATTATGTGTCGAAATGGGTGGAAGCTAAAGCCACCCGTACTAATGATGCTCAAGTTGTTGCAGGATTCTTGAAATCAACTATATTCTGCAGGTTTGGAGTACCATGAGCAATCATTAGTGATCAGGGAACTCACTTCAAGAATCGGACCATCGAAGCTCTTATGAAGAAGTATGGAGTACACCATCGATTCGCCACTACCTACCACCCTCAATCTAATGGCCAGGCAGAGGTGTCAAAGAGAGAAATTAAGCAAATCCTAGAGAAGACAGTAAATCCTTCCAGGAAGGATTGGAGCAAGCGGTTGGAGGATGCACTTCGGGCATATCGTACTGCGTTCAAGACACCTATAGGAATGTCACCATATCGCCTTGTATTCGGAAAAATGTGCCACCTACCAGTCGAGCTTGAGCGCAGGGCATTTTGGGCTGTAAAGCAAGCGAATATGGAATCCCTTAAGTGTGAGGAGGAGAGAAGATTTCAACTTCAGGAACTAGAGGAACTCTGTTTAGAGGCATTTGATCATGCTATGTGGTACAAGGATCTAACAAAAATGTGGCATGACAAGAATCTGAGAACCAAGGAGTTCGTGGTTGGGCAAAGAGTCCTACTTTTTCAGTCCAAACTCCGGTTAATGCCCGGAAAACTTAAATCAAAATGGATATGCCCGTTCGTAGTGTCTTCGATTTGGCCAAACGGAACGGTTGAGATTAAAAGTTTGGAGACAGATTAAGTTTTTCTGGTCAACGGTTATCGCCTAAAGCCGTATCATGATTCCTCTCAGGTGGAAATGGTGGACGAAATTCCACTAAATACCACCCAGCAAAATTGAGGGGTTCTACAGTCTGACCCAAGACTATAAATGACGGCGCTACTAGGAGGCAGCCCAGTTGTTGTTGTTTTTTCTTCTTTCTTTATTTTATTTAAAAAAAGATTAAAAAATAAAATAAATATATATATATATATATGTTCTTTTGTGTGCATTTTTGGTTCTAATTTTTCTTTTTGTATTTTCTTGTAGTTGGAGGAAAAATATGAGCAAGTTCTTCTTGAAGGGAAGCAAATGGGTTGAATAAAAGGCTTTTGGGCTTAGGAAATGGCCCATTTTCGGCTAAGGGAAAGCTTGAGAAGTCATGGGGGCTCAAAGGAGATAATCAAAGGTTTTAGGGGTTTATATGATATATAATTTTGGCTGCATACCTTTTCTTCTTCCTTCCTACTTACTTTTTCACTTACCATTTTTTCTCATTCTCCTTCACATTAAACCCACCTTCTCTCGCCGCCTTACCACCTCCATCATCACCGGATCCGCCATGGGCTGCCAACGACGAAGACCTCAGCCACCAACATCCGAAGTCCAATCCTCGCTGCCAAACGCGCCACCACCGACGGACGTCGTGGCCGTGGCGGAACCTCCTTGTTCCGACACTTCACCGCCACCAGCCGAGTTTCTTTCCCCACTTTCCACCTCCTCGCCCACCGAGAAGCCTCGCCGGAGCAACCGCGGTCGTCCTCCAGTGCCTCCGGTCACATCCTCTGCAATGGAAACCGCTAGACCGACTTTGCCGATGCCGGAATTGAAGTCCACGGGGGTTGCAGTTGCAGATCCGTCGTCAGCAGAGGTCGACTCGCCACCACAAGCCGAGCCGCCACTTCCACGAACCTCCACGCACTTCCAACGCGCCGCCAGCACCATCCGCTGCTCCTGCAGATAGCCATTCAACCGAGCCCTCCCCAACTCCCATTCCAGCTCCGGCATCATCAACCTCCGGTCCTCCGATGCGCCGAAAATTAGTGGCCAAGAAGCGAGTCCATAAACCCTTGCCCTCTCCTACTCCGACTGATGGGGTTCCTTCTGAGGTTCCACGTAAAGTGACGAAGCGAGGCAACCAGAAAAACACTCATGCAAAAAGGAGTGCACCAGATTCGGACTGCCCACCTTCAACCACCAAGAGAGCTAAATCCGCAGCTGCCAGTTCTGGGGTAGATAATACTTCTACTCCACGGCCCAGAGTCCACACCTACGGTGATTTTCCCCTGCATGTGCGAGTCGATAATCCAGCTATTTTTGGGGAATTCGAGGAACCAAAACTCAGGGAGGCCTTGCAGAAATGCAAAGGTAAAAATTACGAAGCTGGTTGGGAGGTGAGTGTTCCTGCCTTACGAGTTGCAAATATTGCTGATAGAGTTTCTCATTATTTTACTGCGATTGGTTGGGCTACTTTGCTTAATTGTCATGTTCTGCCTATGTATGAAGAGCTTGCTGAAGAATATATTACGAGTTTTCATTTTGAGAAATCCAATGACATGACATCATCTGAGCCTAGCATATTTTTTCGTATTGGTCTGAATATGGTGCATTTATCGGTAGATGAGTGGAATTTATGCTTGGGTTTAGCCTGTAGGGAGCAATTATTTTCAGAAGAGTATGAGTCTGCTTTTTGTGGTCCTTACGTAACGTATCCGGGATTTAATCCCAATGCTGCCTGGAAATTACTTGCTCCTTCATGCCCTGATATTTATGACCCCACTATGTCTACTGTGCATTGGATTTCTGATCCTGCTTTGCGGCTTTGCCATCTTATACTTGTGAGGAATGTGTTTGGTCGTACCACTTCTTGGGCTAAGGTGAGTCAACCAACCCTTTTCGTTTTGTGGTGTATGCACACCAACAAAAAACTAAACTTAGGGTACTGGTTGGCTGAGGCCTTGCTTGACATAGCTACACACACTACTCGCCATGTCACGTTGTGCCATATTCTTGCTATGTTTCTTGAGAACAATGTGATTTTTGATGGTTTACCTCAGCTGGAATCAGTGAAAGCTCCTTCTCTTCTCACTTTGAATGCTATGGTTGAATCTAATTTGATCTATTTGGATGCTAACAAGTGCCCCCAGTTTCCTCCGCCGGGAAATCCTACCCCGAGCTCTTCTACTCCTGCAGGTCACATCTCTCTTGTCTCCATCAATGAGAACCTCAAAAGCCTCCAACAGAAGGTGGATCGACCCATGGAGCAGAATGAGCTGATCCTGCTAGCCCTCCGAAATGTGGCTGGCCCCTCCCAATGAGTTCCCCTATCCCTGATTTTATTTTTATTTCCATTTTTTTATTATCTTAGTTGAGTCTAGTTTTTAGGTGATTCTGTTCCTTCTTACATTTTTACTAAACTTGCTTGAGAGCAAGCAAGGTTTAAGTGTGAGGAGGAGTATATGTTATGTGTTATGTGTTAGTGTCATTTAATAAAAACAAAAATAAAAAAATATTTTTGATTTTTTTTGAGTCGAGTCAAATTCAGCATACTATTCTTGATATTATTGTTTCTTGATGGACTGAACTTTCCTGTAAGAAAGCTCTTGTGTGACATATTTGGTTACGTGATACACCTCTAAAATTACTTGGTAAATGAGTCTAATATAATTGGTGTAAATTGGCTTTGATGATACTTGGGATGACGAAAAAAGACAAGTAATCGAACATTTTAGCCCAGTAAATGTGAGGTTTGAGCTAGAGTAGAGCAGTCTCTACATCAATCTTTTTTTTCTGAGAGTCATGGCATTACTTGAATTATTTGGTGTGAAAATGATGAAAGGCATTAGGATTTAACCACACAGCTTATATTGCCTACCATACATCACCCTTAGTAAACCCTTTGAAGCCTTGACCTGTTTCTTTGTTTAAACCACAGAAAAATGAAGCCAAAGCCTATTTTTATCCCCTCTTTTGTGTCCCTTATACGTGCATGCTTGTGATTATGAGAGGTTTCTCAATTTATTTGCTGCTGATGTGCTTTAAATAATATTAGTGAGTACCTTGATCTTGATGTATGAAGTGACCATATGGTACTGAGTTTAAAGGTGCAGAAGAATGATAATAAAATGAGTGATTTGGTGCTGGAAATTCAGAAAAAAATAGGGCTAATGTGCCCAGAAAAAAAATCAGAAAAACCAGAAAGAAATGAAAAAAAAAAAGAAAAAAAATCCAGCACCAACACTTGGTAATTACAGCCAGTTCAGAGCAGTTTTTTTTTTACACTTTATGGAGGCTGAAAATTATCTATTTGATTGAGGAATTTTTGGGCTGAAAAGAGCATGCATGTATATTTGTATTCTTACGCTTAGAACCCTTAGGACCTTACCTCATTTTTTTATTCCCCCTAGCCCCGTTACAACCTTGAATAAAGACCTTTCTGATTTACATCGAATGATTTGAGTATTGCCATGTGAAATTTATATATTGAGTGACCGTCCCTTACATCTAGAGCGAATGTGTGAAACGTGAGAAATGTTAGATGCTTGTCTGATTTTGACTAAGTTGAGGGCTGGTTTGCATTAATTTGATGATAAATTTACCAATGTCATTTGAAAGGTGTAAGAGTGTCAAGTGTGTTATACATGAGCATTTCTTATTAGTAAGGTAAAGTTTGTCTATGAATCAAGAAATTAAGGATTGTTATGCTGAGTTTGACTGTTTGTTGGGTTGTAGTTAGTGTCGTGTTTTTTCTTTTGAGTCTTTCTTAGAGTCGGTAGGGGATACTTGGAACCTTGTAGTAAACAACATGATTGGATTCTCATTTCATACTTGAGGGCAAGCATGACTCAAGTGTGAGGATATTTGATGTGTGATAATTATGTTGTTTATTTTATTGGGATTAACTGTGATTTTATGTGATTAATGTGCATTTTAAATATTTTATTTGTAACAGATCACAGTTTTTGGGCTCAAGAGGAATTTGGAGGAGAGTAGGGAGAATCGGGCAATTATCGCAAATTATCGCAATCAAATGAAGATCAGAATCGTAGAAATTAATTTGGAGCAGATTGGACTGATATTCTTGGAAATATTCTTGAAGATAATGTGAAGATTGGATCAGAATTTAATTTTGGGAAGAATTTTATTTTATTTGGAAGAGTCCAATATGGACATTATTTTGTAATGGCAGCCTATAAATTGGTGCGCATGAAGACAAAGGGGGGGGGGGGCTTTTTCTGACGTTTTTGGGGAGAGTAGTTGAGTTGGAAAAGAAGTCAAACATATCTTTTTCTCCTTTTTGGTTTTGGACGAAAAGAGAGTTAGAATTTGGGAGCAACAATAACATTTGTTTTTCTTCTCTCTGTGTGTTACTTCCTAGACGTGATACAGTACTAGTGAAGCATGTGGTTTTGCTTTCTTTAATTACTCGTCTCCTATTCATTTAAATTCAAAAAGCATGTCCATATATTATGATATATATTTGTTTAGTTTAGTTATCATGAGTAGCTAATTCATATATCGGCAGGGAATAACAAATGTTAGTTTATAAATCGTGAGGCCTAATTGCATTATAATTGATTCTTGCATGTTCTTGATTATCCTTGGTTGAATTTATTTCTAATATGTTTAGGCCTGATCAACTTAAATGTTTTTAGAATACTGCTATCTAATTTCCGCCAATACGTAGTTGTTGGATGGGATTAGTAAGTAGCACGGTCTTGTGAAAAACAGCTAACTAGCTAAGACTGTAATAGCAAGATAGGGGATAATTGAGTGTGCGTTACTATTTGCTTTTACTTTGGTAATTGCTATATCGGGTTCTTTTAATGCTTAATGCTATCAAAATGTGTTCTGGTTTAGCGAATACTTTCTGGAAATATTTTGGTAAGGGAAACAGTTAATTAATCATAATTAGTTGACTGTCGATAAAGTAAGAAAGAATTGGGGGGGTTAAGCGTACCTACTTCCCTATAACCGGTAGATGTGTAGGAATTGATTCATCATTGCGCCTATGATCGATATTAACTAGCATGAGTTATTCTTAGCCGATATCATTCATTCATATATTTATTTCTCACAAGTTTAAGTCTTCATTTGCATTTTAGAGTTAATAAAATCATTACATTTAAGGCGTGGTGGCATCACCAAAAAGGTTTTCAAAAATTAGTAGGAAAAATAATTAATGATTATTGCTTTTGCTCCCTGTGGGATCGACCCTGCTTATCATTGTACTAATTAATATTAATCTGAATTTGCAGGTTATTTGGCGAGTAAAACAACACTCACCAAGAAGTAACTGAGAAATAATAAACACCTTCACCCTCACAATCAGCACGACAAAGAGAGATTGTATGTCAGACAAGTGTTAACACAACCTCAGATTTAGCATTAAGGTGAACCTCGGCCTTAGGAAGTGTAGATTTGGGAACGTTATAGTTCCAAACTCACAGACTCTGTTTACTCTCAGTATGAAGTCTTAAAAAGAAAAATATTTTACACCACACTCCGCAGTTGTTAGGAAACCCACTAACAAACTCAACATCAGGAATAACGGGAAAAAGGGTGAATTCATCAGGGGACTTTTTCACCTTGCTAAGCTAGTAAAGGTTGCAAAACAGGTCAATCGAAAAAGGGACTTCAGCGGCTTCAGAGACGTGGTAAAATACAACAAAAATAGAGATAACCCTAGGATGAAGCTGGGGTAAGGATACCTGAAAGTGGTTTAGTAAATACATGATATGTGAAGGAAGAGGGATGACAAGTCCAAATTTTAGATAATCTAAGTAGCAAGAAATGAGCCCAGAGGGAGGATTGCAAACACTATCAGAGCGTTCAGGGGCTTTAAGCTCGTAAGAGGACAAGAAAGGAAAACTAATTTTTAAGTTGTCCAAATAGTAGTCAGATATTACGCTACTGGCGATGGAGGAATTGGTAGGATGGTTGGAATCCTCCCTAGAATCCACGTGCACATCTAACACATCATTCATTGAGGATTCACCAACAATGGGGATAGATGTGGAAGCAGACATTATTCCTAAAATGCAGATAAGAAGCCTATCAATTAGAGTTGACAGGGCGCAACTGAGTACACTCCGATAAAAATATTTCACAAAGTTAGCACACAACCCAAGAAAGAACAGAGCATGAAAAAGAAACAACAGAGGGAAATGATAGATGAAAGTTTGCATTGGAATTAAGGTAACAAAAAGCTATAAGGGAAAACCACAATACAAAGCTTATGAGACCTAGACCCAATTTGTAGAAAAGAAACAAAGAAAATATGGAAGAAAACTTATTGAAATTAATAGAGACGAGTTGCTTGAACAAATAGGAAAATTAAGGGAAGAAGAAGACTCCAAAACGTATATGAGATTTAATATAAGATTTGAAAAGGTGAGAGAAGTCAAATCGAAGAAGGAATAATGATTATAGCCTGACAAAAAGTTACTTACCTTTTTGGGAATACGAGATGTCGATGCAAAAGGGGTTAAAAGTTGTCCATATAATAGTGACGTGTGTTGGATGCATTAAAATATTTATTATAAGGAGATATAATGGCATTGGAGGATAATTTGGAACGACAAAGAGAATATAAATGAGGGCAATCCGGTAAATATCCACCAAAGATTTCAAAACGATTGTGTTAGAGAAGTAGGAGATGTATTCAAATTCAAAAAACAAAAAGACACATCAATAGCCAAGAAGCAAGAATCACTTCGCAAAGACAGTCGTACCTACATCCATTAAGAACATGTTAAAATCTCACAAATTCGAAGTACAACCGTTTGTACACATTAAGAAAATGAAGTCATCATTTCGTGTCTACTTGTCTTCAGGGTTAGGGGGGATTATGGTGTATACCTAGCCTATAGATGGCATCATCGGGATGTAAGCCTAGCCCAAAGAACAAACGGAGATAAGGCCGACGAAGCGATAAAAGTGGATCCTGGTCTGAAGCACGCAATCACGAACCAATAAATGCGGAGACACGATTAAGCCACGATCGGGGAGTTTGGCCACAAACCGGAGTTTAGGGATTGTGGTACAACTCGCGTTCTTAGATAAGAGAATACGGAGCCACGATGGTGAACTCTTATAAATACATCAAAAGCAATGCTGAAGAAGGTAAGTGTTACTATACTGAGGAATTCCAATTCTCTAGAGAGAAGACTGACTTTATCGTCGGAACCGTTTCTTCGGAATCACTTCTGGGATCTGTTTTGCAGGAGGAAGAGTATACGAGGTGATCGGCGGTGTTCTACTTAACAGAGCAACTACATCACTGACGTTGGTTACCAACTATCGTTCCAACCAAGAACAAAATTATATGTTACTGACGTTGGTCACTCAGGACATTTTGTGTTAGGTTTTCCTCGACATTTCAGGTCATGACTCAGAGAAGTGAAAGATATTATGTAACAGATGGGATAGGGGTGGCAAATGGGCTGATGGGTCAAATATGAGTTGGGTTATATGGGTAATTTTAAAATATGGGTATGACCCATTTCGATCCATATTATAACGGGGTCAAAAAATGGTGGGTCAAAATGGGTTGGGTTAAACCCGCTCAACCCGTGGGTCAAAAATCAATTCACTCAAGGATTGAAAATGGGTAAACATGCAGATTTCAACCTATATATGAATTCACATGGGTAAAACTTGTGGGTTTGAACCAATATATTGACCTATAAGGGTTTATATACCAACCCATATGGGTAAACCCGCGGTCAACTTGTAAACCCAACACGTCCGACCCATATTATTTAATTACCTTTAACTCATTACACATTTTACCCATACACACCTTTGTTTAAAAATTGACAAACCGATGGTTACGGGTCCATTATGTCACCCCTAGGATGGGAACGTGTAGGAACAGATGGAAGGATGTAATATAATTGAGATTGGTACACCACAACCTTTCAAACAACATCAATGGATGACTTTCACTTTCACCGAGGACATGTTAGAAGTATTAGTCTTGTATAACTACATTTGTTGTATATTTCATTTGGGGATTAGCTGTTTCTAAAATAATATATGCTTTGTGTGAAATTGCAGTAATGGGGCGGAGACAATTATCAATGAACTTTAAACGTATTCATGGACGAATTAAGTTCATCATAATTAGACTACTTCAGTAAAGCAGTTGCACCAAGTGTTTGATCAAATACTATGCGAATAATATATTGTAGTGGATATCGATACCAAATATTACTCTTGTAATACCAATATGAACTTTTCTTGTTTATTATAGTGAACCATGTACATAGATTATGTAATGGAGATTTACTACCAATTATGGACGACAATCAATAGTATTTTAGTAGTTTTTGTAATTATTATACATTTTTGATATGTTAGTGTATTAATGGTTGTGTGTTGGACTTCCATTTTGCTTTAGTTGAATATCAATTAATATTTTTAATCAATTGTACGTTGATTCACCGTCGGTCAAAAAAAATTTGAGTGAGCGACATCGAGTGTGTCATCGCATGTAAACGGGAGAAAATGCCAATCCTACCGACGTAAGTCACCAATACAACCGCTTATCACGACAACAATCATAAGCTAACCGATGACGATTATGTTTGTTAAATTGACGAACAATCAGTATCAGTAATGAACTCGGTTAATACTGACACCGGTCCTTGACTTGGTAGCTACCGACATCAGTACAACGTTCGGTAGAGATCGACATTGGTCATTACCGTTCCAATCAACCTACGTCGATAAGTTGTCGGTACTAGTGTCAGGTCAAAGTAAAAGATTATTTTTCAAAAATTGAGGTAAGACATACTCCCTCCGTCCGACTCTAAATAGCTTATTTACTTTTCACGGTCTTCAATGAGCATGTTTGACTGTAAATATCTCTAGTTACATATAATAATGCCGCATAAAAAATTAATCTTTAGAAAGTAGATGTTAAGACAAATTCAACAATCTCTTATATGATACTCTCTCCAATTTTTTTTATATTGACACCCTTTCTTTTTGGGATGGTCTTTTTATATTGGCACCTTCCTCTTTTTGCAAATCCTAGATTATTTCCATCCACTAAATTTACTTTTTACTCTTCCAATATAATCTCCTCCACTCATTTTACTTTTTCAAAAAAAAAATGTCCATTGTAAGAATGCCAATATTTTGGGACCAGAGGGAGTATATTTATTGTTTATATAATAATTTATATTTAAAGTCAAAGTTTATAAAGTTTGACTACCAAAACGTAAATAAACAATTTAATGTGGGACGGAGGGAGTATTTTTTTTTCTCTCGATCACAACCAAAATAAAAGGTATATTTTTTACTACACTTTTTTTACCTTGATTATTTTCAGGAAGGAAAAGTCTCAAGAAAGACGGACTTTCCATAAGCTTACAGACAGTCCACAGGGGCATTTACATTAAATGTTGTAATTTTTTATAAAATTTAAATATTGCATTTTATAAGTTAAAACAAGTAATAATATGTATTTGAAGGTGAAAATATAAAAATATATGATATGAAAAACTATTTATAAACAATTTAAATTTTGTATGTAATTTAACAAATGCTATATATAAGGTAAGAAATAATTAGCCTGTGCATAAGCTTATAGATAAGCCGTATGTCAGGAGACATACTCTTTAGGAACATAACCAAAGTAAAAAACTCTTCAAAACCAGGGTAAAAATATCTGTTTCCTGCGGCACCTCCATTGAATACGGGAATTAAAAGATGAAAACGTCGTAAACCCATCCTCCAAACTCTTAAAGAGCACGTTGGCTTGAAGATGAGTTGGAGAATTATGTAGTGTAACAGGAATTTGAACCAACCAATCTCATACCATTTCACCCTATTAGAAATTCTAACCAAAGTTGGCTGCCGTAAAGGTCAGTATCTCTTGGAAAGACATAACCTGATTATCATTATGTACATCTAAACGTCGAAATAAAATTATTCAGTACAACAGTTTCGAGACATCTGCAATTTCTGACTAAATGGTGCAGGCAGCAACTCACAGTGCATGGAAATTAAGCCATCCCCCACCAATAATGAACTTCTAAGTTTTAATAACGCGCCCCTTGTACTGTCCTCTACGAATCACAAAATTTTCTGGAGGTTGGTGCTCTTCCAACCATGCCACTTCAGAGATCGTCACGCCATCCACCATGAGTTCACCTAAAATGGAAGAAAAAAGAAAGTCCATTAGCTAACAGATATTTTTGTTTTTCTTCTTTGAACAAACTAGGAAATGTGACTTAACAACATAAGTACAGCACAGAGTGTAACTATTCACCCGGTAAATTTGCATTGGTGGACTTCGCAAAGTAAGAGCAATGGCGTCCAGCATCAGTCGAGTAAGGTGGAGCAAGAATATCCAAGACGGCACAAGGAGTTATGGCTCTAAAACAATGTATATTGCCACCTTTGTTGGGGTAAAGAACTGTTGCCCCACATGGAGCAACCAAATCACAATCCTTAACAAGTTTTGCAGGTCTGGCTACGAAGAGATCATTTGAACAAGAACATCATTAAATTGTGAACTCAAGACTTTTATAATTCCACAAAAAGGTAGGCTATTCGCCAATGCACAAAAGGTGAAGTTGAATTCATTACACCAATTTTTTTAATGGAAACATGCTCATGAATCACACACTTGAATTTTACTATACCAAGCAAACACCTCTTTATATCTGAGTCCTAAGTGCCATCAAAATATGTGAAACTTACATGGATTGGACTAATTTAATAAATTATAAAACTACCTCATTACCATATTCATTCATTATTATTCACAATTAAAGAAACACTTTATCATACTTCAGAGTACATCAAATATTGCATGTAATTCAAGCAGGTTCAGTTTCGATAATCCAATAAGATTTAATATTTAAACTTCAGATTGCACATTCAACATTATAGCTTTATAAAATAAAGGAAAATTTTAAAGCAGTAAATCTCAGAATTAAACAGGCACTTTCCTGTCACCAATTATTGCAGCAGCACAACAGCCATTTAACTTGCAAGAGAATCCAATGAAGAAAAGCAAACCAGTGCACAAGTTCAAGAATGAATAAATACAGATATTCTGAGTGCAAATATAAAACATTATGAATACTTAAGAGTACAAATAGTAACAGTGGCAAACCTTCAGATGGATCCAAAGGTACAGGATGATCAATCCAGTCAAAGGATCTCACATGTAGGGTGCCGAACAAAACCTTGCTTAGAACAGTCATGCCTGGGTGATTATGAAGTGGAATGACTGAAGAAGGAGGCATGAGGAAAATTCCCATCTGTATAGAAGAAAAAAAGTAATAATCATCAACAATTTGTACCTTAAAACAAAATACACCAACTGTAAAATTCAACCCACAAAGTAAAGATTTTATGAACCGTTAGATACTTACTGCAAAGCTGTCACTTTCATGCATATGCAGGTACCTAATTATCGGCTGTTCTTCAGGGTCCCCACTAGGCTCATCCACTGAAGGTTTCCACCCTCGTACTAACTGGGCCTCTTGCTCAAGACCCACGTCCGACGGTTTGATTTTGTCTGCCCCAAGACAATATAGCGTGAATATACAAAGCTGTGAAGATTAGTGGGATTGCAAATAAAAAATCAGACACCAGTTCCTTGTAAAAATATGCCTCTATAACTGTCCCAGATGACTAAACAGATATTACTTAACAACACATTCAAGTAAAAAAGCACAAAACAATCAGTTTAATTAAGTACTTTCTGTCCATGACCACAAGGCACATGTTTCCACTTTATTAAGATGTTGAAATTAATTAATCCTAGAGCACATGTTTATAAAGTAGTTGAAAACAGTTCAAAATGTATAGAAATGATGCTATGCTACTGTACAAACATTTATCAAGTTAGAGAAACTGACAAAAATTTGAAACGGTATATACTTTAAATTATGATGAATTTCCCTTTTTAAAATAATATTTTTAGGGTAAAATGCCTTCATGCCCCCACCCAGTTCCTTAGTGCACATATACCCCTCAGTTTTTCAAAAGTGCACATGTACCCTTGGATTAGCTGTGACTTAAAAACTCATACCGCTCCTGCCTGAATCCGGCGTTGACTAATATTGAAATTACCAAAATAACATTCACTTCATTTTTAAAATTTTTAAAAAAAACTGACCATTTTACCCTCCATTGAAGTGGGGCCCACCCTTCATCAACATCAATTAAAAATGGTGTGCCAAAATTTTGATTCCAAAAACAGCGCGATCTAGATTGGGATTCAAAGCTCTTCATCCATGACTTGGCTGGGCGAGATTTAGTTCTTGTTTCCAACCAAAATTCTTGTGGATTTCCCTCGTCTGTGTCAGATTACTCAAACGGATTCAAGGTATGGGGCAAAATCTGAAATTGGTTTCTAATTTTTGGTTTTATTCTTTAGGGGCAACACAGTCATTTCCTTTCAGTCTGGCAATGACCAAAATTGGCCATTTTCTCAGATGACACCAGGGTACAAATGCACTTTTAAAAAACTGGAGGGTATATGTGCACAAAACAAAGAACTGAGGGGCATGTATGCATATTTTTCATTATTTTTACCCTAGAGTTCATTCTCATCTCTTAAGAGAGTGAAATTTCCCCTTTGCCTAATGGTCGATGAATGTAAACCAGTCAATACAACTAGCTACAGGGTTCAGAATCTTGTACCCATTTCAAAACACAATAAAACTATCAGTGTATGTTTAGCAAAACAAAGAAGTGGCCTCCATAGCATCTAATATCAGGTCTTAACTACAAGGTCCTGGGCATGAAAAATGTGACTACAAATCTTGTACACCATATAGAATGAGTAACATCTGATATGAGATAACAAATCTACAACCAATGACCAGCCGTGAAATGTAACTCAGAGACTTGACCCAAAGATCATTTTCCATCTTTTGCCTCCTGTAACTCAGGAGTGATAACAATGAGACTGACAGGAAGTTGAATGGTGAGTAAAAGATAGTTGAGATTACTACAGATCACTAGAGATCCACAGAATAAAAATGTGAAGTTCAGAATACTAGTAGGGATCTAAGACACCAAACAAGTAGCACGGATATTATGATCACACATCATCTAGAAATGAACAAGCAAGGGTATAATGCTTACAACATTATTGCTCAATATCGAGGCCAGGTAAACCAGTAGGCCAAAGAAGGAAAACATTTTCTTATCATTCGAGGATGGACAACATTACACATCCTTCAACACATACTTTAAGCTATAACAACATACCTGAAAAGGCTAATCTAATTTTATACACATAACTCAGACTTGACCCAGAGATCATTTCCCATCTTTTGCCTCCTGTAACTCAGGAGTGCTAACAATAAGACTGACAAGAATAAAAATGTGAAGAGTTCAGAATACTAGTAGGGCTCTAATACACCAAACAAGCAGCACAAAAACTGATTGCACACATTATCTGGAAATACACAAGCACTTGCACACAGTTACATGTACAAGGTACTTATAACAAGATTATTGCTCAATAAGGAAAACATTTTCTGCCCATTCAAGGATGGACAACATTACACACCCATACACACATTATTGAAGCTATAACAACTTACCAAAAAAGGCTAAGTCTAATCTTTTACACATAATTTAATTACATGAACAACAGACAGCCAAACTTACGCCTCCATTCATTACTTAACATATGTAAGAAAACAAGAGTCAGTAAATCATATAACAAATATTTCAAAAGAATTAATTACAACGTCGACACTGAAGATACGCATTCCTAAATAGTATGCATTCAAATGAATCTAAATTATCGCATCAGCTAACCTAATACGGCGCGCACTTTGTCCACCGCCTCATCTGAAACGGGCCCATTCGCCTTCAAGGCAACCTTACAAGCATTGTAGAGCTTCTGCACAGCTGGCATGGTTGACAAAGGCAAACCAACCTGACCACCGCCGAAACCAACAAACTCAGGAAAATTTAATCACTAATTCAAACACAAATGGGAGATAATTCAGCAATCAAATGGTCAATGCATATCAAAGTGATCATGAATTCATCTTCAAGTACTAAAATTCCCCTATATGAAGAGAAATACAAAATCAACTCAAACTTGCACCTCCCCAAATGGGATTCAGTAAAACAACCGCATCTTTCCACAATACCGGTACAGTCAAATTTCACGTGCAATCCCATGTGAAAATGGAAGTTTAGTTGTTTTTAAAAATTTAAAAAACTGAAAAATCAATCCCCAATTCCAGTATAACCATAATTTGATCAATCACGCAAAATATTTAGAAAAAACACACACAGCAATTTAATCCCAACATAATATATTTCAAAACCCATCAAAATCCGTTTTTTTCCCCGACAAGGAACTAAATTCGCATCTTTGCTCAACCAAAGTATACAAACCCGGAATTCTCGGTAAGAACCAAGTTGCAGACATAACTAGAGGAAGGGAAGTCTTACAGAAATTAAGGGAACTCGGGATTCGGGAGGTGTGAGCGTTGTGGAATGTAAGATCGAGCTCGAAGCTAACGAGGTTTCAATTTATAGCGCAGAGTTTAGGTGGTTTTCATTTTAGATTTTGGCAAGGAGTATTTAATGCGCCCACAGGGATTCAGTCGATGAAATATATGATAATGAGGTAGGCTGTGTGTTGACCCTTTTGACTTGTCTATTTCTCCCATTTCCCGGATTAATATCTTGATTTTCAGTAAAACACCACCGCTAAATTATTGTCGTGTAACAATTTCCAATTTCAAATTAATATCTTAAAAAATGTTAAATAATATCAGAGGTGTTTGCAAATTAAATATTTTTAGCTAGCTGCCGACTTATTATTTCAGTTAAACCAGTTTAAAAGGTGTTTTGAGCATTATTGGTAGTTGAAAAGTTAACTTATTTTGTTAAAATTCAAAAAAATATTAAGAGTAGTTTTTACTTTTAAATTTCTAGTATTATTATGTTTGTAAACAACTGATATAACTTGTTAGTCAAACTAACCAAATAAAACATTCAACCGCTAATAATTAATAGTCATTTGTCAAATATAATTTTCTAATTTTTCTCCCTCATAGTATCCTAACTTCCGTTAATAATTTCCTTCATCCATCTTCCTTCTATCATGGGAGATGGCGGAAAATCATTTTCAATGAGTAATTTTAGATTTAATTTTTTCCAGTAGCATGTTCCCATGTGGGGAGTATTTTTTTGATTAATAAATGTTCCGATTCTCTTTTAGTAAGTGTAGTATCTTTTTCGCTTTGTGTAGGTGTGAAGTTCATCCAGGCGTGGTATTTGTGATTTAGTTTGTTGCTCGTGATTTGGATACATATTTGCTAAAGTTCGTGCTCTAAACCTGAATTAGATCACGTGCTCGAGCTATTGATCAAGTGGTGTTACAGGTGTAGTGGATCCAGTGTGTTGATATTCATGCACTGAAATGCTCCTCTCTGTTAAGCCACATATTTTTTTTGTGAGAAACAAGTTTATATCCCCGAGAATGATATTACATATTTTTTTATTAGATCTCTAATTTTTAATTAAGTAAAGACAATTAGTCGGGTTCACACATAATTTTGTTGTCCTTGCAATAGACTGAGTAGTTTGAATGACAATTCCATCATTTATAATTGTTGTTGATCGTTTTTCCATACAATTTTATGGATGTTTTAATTTTAGAAAAATAGTCATTTATCAGAAAAGAACCTTAAATTTTCATAGTTAAAAGCGTAATTAATGACGTGTTGATATCAAGTTCAGATTAACTCAAATAATTAGAAGGAGGTCTCTTTCACTAAAGTGAGAGCTTTCTTTTTATTTCCCTCTCCACCGATCTTCTCTTATTTAAAAAAGTAAACGAATTTGGTGGCCCTCGAACTATCATCATTGTTCATCTTTGGCTTTAAATTTTTTTCCACACGTTTGATCTCTGAACTTACAAAACTGATAAATTGTGTCCCTTCCGTAGAGTCAAACCACTAAAATAGGTTTTCAACATTAATTTTAAGGGCAAAACATCAATTTTCTTTTATCTTTTTTCCTTATTCTTTTCCATTTTAATTTATTTACCCTTTTCCACATTCTTTTTCTTTTTCTTTCCTATTTTCCTTCTCTTCTCCCTTCTTCACATCGTTCACTCTCTTCCTCCACCTGACGCCGATGCGCACACCGCCACCCGCCACCCGCCACCGGCGCCGGCGTAAACACCACCACCGGCGCCGACAATAACCCCACCACCAGCACCCGCGATAACCCCACACCGGACCACCGAAACACTCCATCGCCACTCAAATGTGTCGAGGTCGAGGTCGGCGCTGGAGAGCTTACTCAAGATCCGGAAGCTCCGCCATCTCAAATGCCTCATCGTTCGGTGCAAAGATCGGTAAACCCTTGACGGTGGCGATCTGGAAGTCCTTCTGATTACCGGTCTTGGAAATTAAGCCGGCGAATGTCTTGCAACCGGCTTTCTCCGGCATCGTATTCTCCTCACAAATCGCCGGCGGGCTCTTCTGCTCCTCATCTTCAACTTTTGAGGTCTCTCGTCCCATTCCCGTTCCCGCTCTCTTGAATCGACCCATTCCCGTTCCCGCTCTCTTGAATCGACCCATTCCCGATCTCTCATCCCAGACCCACGTCCCCGACCCGGTCTCCATCTGGTTTTCCGCCTCCCCGCGCCGCTCGATAGTCGCGTCGCCGGCGTCTTCCCCGGTAGGGGAACAGAGGTCTAGCCCCAGCTTGCGCAGGAGCAGGAGAAACAGTGGTCTCCATTGAATCCCTAGCTTGCGCAGGTCTCCATTCAGTCCCATGGCTGATTACGACGATGGAGAAACTGGGATGGCGGCGGATTACGGTGTGGAGAAATGGGCTGCGACGAAAATAATTTGGAATGGCGGCGCTCAGCTTCTGGAGGAAGACGAAAAGATTGGGAAATAAAAAAGAAAAACACAAAGAGTTAATTGAAAATTACATTATCGCCCTAAAAAAGTCACTCAAGCTGCACGTGTTGTGCGGCTTGTGCCGTTAGCGGGATTTAACGATCTGGAGTGATGGAACTATCATAAATTGACGGTTTGGTAAATACAAGGGCCAAACGTGTTGAAAAAAAAAATTAGAGAGCCAAATGTGAACGATGGTGATAGTTAGAGAGCTACCGAAGTCGTTTACTCTATTTAAAAATCCATCTTCTCCTTCTTATTCAACTTTTTTTTATTATCTATCTTAGTCAAATTCTCTCTCTCTCTTATTAAACTTTATGCTTTTTTTCTTCCTTCCACTCTCATTTATATTTTTTTTTCCTATTGAGTACATTTTATAAATAATCTGATTAAATTTGACTATATTTTGTTATATCATTTTCCCTCTTAGACTTGGTATTAGATTATAACTCTTTCGATAATATGATTAGATTAGAATCATTTTCCTTCCGACCTTTGGTCTCTTGTACAGTGCCTCATATACAGGGGTCTTTCATGATTAATAAACTCACATGATTATATTTTACGTGTTATCAGAGCTAAAATCCTAAAATCTATTAAAATACTAAACACCTTATAATCACTTTTGCTTCCACTTCCGCCGACCAATGGTCGACACTGAAACAACCAGCATAACCGGCGCTAGCTCCGATCATGATATTGAAGACACAACCGCCTTCACCAGGGCGGGCAATCTCGTAGCCACTCAAGTCAGGGCCACGATTGCCACCACGTCCAAGCTCGCTACCTCTACCAACGCTTGCTCGTCGCTGCCTACCTTTCTGTTTTTCCTTCATACTTTAGATCATCATACACTCACAATTTCTCTGGCGATTCTGAAAGGTGAAAATTACTGCGAATGGACTTCAGCTATTTGCAACTCTTTTTCATAGAATGTGAAGGATTACATTTTTAGATGGATCATGTACTTGCCCATATGTTGATTCTTCAGAGTACAAAAATTGATTTGTTGTTAACTTAACTCTTGTTGGATGGATACTCCACACCATTAAGCAATCTCTTTGGTCATCCATCACTAACTATAATACTACTAAGGAGATTTTGGATGATCTTGTTCAACCTTTTTCGATTGGGAATGGTCTGAGACTTATGCAGATTCGTTCTGACCTTGCGAATTATCGTCAGAACGGACAGAAGATTGCTAGTTATTATGGGAGATGCCATAAATTATGAGATGAGTTAAGCACTCACTTTCCAACCCGTCATTGTGCTTACAGGACTTGTACCTGCCAATGTTGTTAATGGGCTACCAATGCTGTTACTGATCGTGAGGATGAGAATTAGATGACAGTAACAACTCTCTTCGTTCGAACATCATATATCAAGAACCATTGTCGCCTCTTAGGTTCGTCTACGCCCTTGCAGTTCTGGGAGAGCGTCACAAGACCGTTATACGATCTCGTCATTCTCATATTTACTTATTGGCATTTGTTGCTCCAGCACGATGAGTTCCCTCGGGTCTCAATACTCTCCAAAGTCAAGCCAGTCGTAAGAATATACTATGCACTCATTGTGGAAGCAAAGGACATGGCATTAATGGTTTTAAGATACATTATTTTCCAGATTGGTATTAGGAAGGATGTGGACCATGGAAACAATATCAACAATGTTGGAATCACACTGTTATCATCGGTCATCCCCAGCCAGGCACCGCCGCCGATGCAGCTCAAAAGGTCGCCATCGTTTCTACTCTTGCGTCCTCCTCATCAATCACACTGGATCAATCGGTTATGGGGCATGCAGTCCCTAATACCCCGTGGAATTCAGTTTTACATATGATTTCCAAATTACAAACCTCGGCTGATAATAAGTTTGGTAAGTCTTATTTACCATGGATTATTGATTCTAGAGTTTCTTGTCACAACACCGGTGACAACGATCTTCTACATGATATTATTACTTTTGAATCTGTTAATGTTGGGGAAAAATTGGAGGGCTAAAAGGGGATGATGGTGATAGTTAAGGGGCCACTAAAGTCATTTGCTCTCTTTTAAACACTTAGGTCTTTGTGGACGACACCTGATCTTGCCACCAGTTACTTTCTAGTAGTTAGAAGTGAGTAGAGAGCAACATACAAGTTTTATCCTTGACTTCTTATTCCCAAGTTTTGTAACGACGCATGGGTGCTTATCAAATTTTGGCATCACTGCCAAGGACCTAAGGTGCCTTTATTAGATAGCTAGCGTCATTAGTTGGTAGAGTAGTTTGTTTGTTATATAGTTTTTGTTGATTAGGCTATTGTGGTTATTTACTTTCTTGTTCTCACATTTGTGTGCCAGTTGCTTTTCTAAGGCATAGTAATGTCTTAGCCCTTGTTTATGGTACAAACCTGTACCACGAACATATAACCATTACACTTCTTGCCCAAAAGGTCGAAACCATAGGTAAATGTAGGAAACGTAGAAGGAGAAAGAGAGTAACCACGGAAGTCCCACAAGAACCCTTTTTTAGTGAAGAGGAGAATACGATGGCAGAGGAAAACTTGAAACTTAGGGAGTTGATGGCTTCAAACTTGGAAAATCAACCCCTTTGTATCGTATTTTCCTCGTTGCCCGCCAACGTTAGATGTTAGATGAATCCCTACATGATCCACTGTTTCCCCACTTTTCATGGGATAACCAGAGAGGATCCAAACAAGAACTTGTCGAACTTTCACCTCGTGTGAACAAACATGAAACCACCGAGAGTCTTGGAGGAAGACTACCACTTAGATCTTTTCCATCCTCGTTATGGGAATGCAACTAAGGATAGGCTCTATTACCTTCCTCTCGGTTTCATCACCAGTTGGATTGATATAAATAGAATATTTTCGAAGAAGTTATTCACTGCCTCAAATTATTCCGGTTCGATGAAGTAACTTTCAAATTTCTCCCGACATGCCAACGAGGCACTCTACGAGTATTGGGAGAGATTCAATAGGCTTTTGGCAAGTAGTCCCTACTACCCATTCAAAGATGGAGATTTAGTCTACTACTTCTTCGAGGGCTTATCAAAGGATGACATGTGGATGGTCAGTGTCGCATGTAATAGATTAATTGAAAATAAGAGACTGAAAGATGCTATGGCTCTTTTTTAAGAAATGGCAAATGAGACGATGCAATTTGGGACCCGGTCAAGAATGAAGGCAAATGATGAGATGAACACCACTTTCCCAAAATTAGAGAAACAAGTCTAAGATCTTGCTTCCATTGATGTGAGAGTTAATGAAAAGAAGGGTACAATAAGTGAATAAGTGTTGAGTGTGTTCACTTGATCACGCGGCCGACACGTGCCCACAACTCTAAGGGGATGATGTTGAGAAGTCAATATCTTCAACTATCAAGGAGGACAAGGATATGTAGGGAACAAGCCATATGGAGGAGGTCAAGGACAAGGGTTCCAATAGAGAAAAGGTGTGAAAAGGAACCAAGATCCCTACGCAAATAGCTTCACCCCGCATTACAAGGGTCATCCAAAATTCTAATGGCGAGAAATTAAGATGGTCATCCTAAATTTAGGAGTGGCCAAAACTACAACCGGGGACCTCTACAACCTTACCCGAGAAGACGAGGAACCTCAAATCCTCAAGGTGGCAACTTCAAGATGGAGAGAGATGAACTTATGGATGTCATTATTGAAGTCACGATGAGCAATGAGATATTTTCATATCAAACTAAGAGGGACATTGAGGAGTTGTGCACAAGGGTTTTTTCCAGCATAAAGAACTTGGAAATTCAAGTTGGGAAACTTGCCACCTCTATGAGCCAATTGGAAGCATGAAGAGATTCCAGAAAGCTTCAATAAAATTTAGAGGTAAATCCAAGGAGAAATGCGAGTGTCATCACGTTGCAAAGAGGGAAAAGGGTGAAGGGATCCAAGAAAAAAAGATATTTCCTTGTTGAAAAGCAATGTGAGAAAGAGGTCCAAGTTGAGGGTAGCCCCGAAGTTAAGGAGATCAACCACAAAGAGCTCGGATACACCTATTCTTCACGGGTGCCTGCCACTAAGAAGCTTGAGAAAGTCACCCCTCCATCGTCATTTTCGGCAGCCCCGAGGGTAAAAAAGAAGGTTGTAGTGGACAACGAGGGCCTTCTCGAGGTTTTGAAGAAGGGTGATGTTAGTATTCCTTTACTTGATGCAATTGAATAAATCCCTACTTATGCCAAGTTTCTAAAGAACGTATGCACTAAGAAGAGAACCAAATTTAAAAGGTAAAAGAAATTAAGATAGGGAGAGTATCCACTTTGCGCCATAAGATTTTACCTAAGAAATGTGGTGATCCCAAAATGTTCTCTATTCCTATTAACTTGGGTAGTAAATTGGTAAAAGAGGCTATGATTGACTTAAGGGCATCCATTAATGTTATACCAATTTTCCATTTATAAGAGTCTAAACCTAGGTTAACTCCAAGAAACTAGGGTCATAATACATCTAGCCAATTGCTTCAAACTAGTCCTAAGAGGGTAGCTAAAGATGTTTTGGTTAGGGCTGGAAAATTGGTGTTTACCATGGACTTCTATGTTCTTGATATAACACACGATGGAGGTGCACCCCCCAATCCTATTGAGGTGACCTTTTCTTAAGACGGCAAGAGCAAAAATATATGTTCACAATGGAACACTAACCTTAGAGGATGATGAGAACAAAGTAGGTTTTGTGATTTATAAGTCGAATCATTCCCCTATCTCTTCTTTGTCTTTCAATGGTATAAATGGGTGCTATAATAATGTTGATGACTTGTGAATGACTAGTGAAATTGTTGCACTTGGTGAGTATGTTGAATCATTAAATGCCCTTGATTTGATTGATGAGATTGTTGTTGATACTTTGGATATTAAGAATGATGTTAGTATTCTTATTTCTAGGAAGGGTTTTTGTACTACTATAGTGGGTACTAGCATGCAACAGGTTAAGGAGAAAGGAAAAGAATTAAAACCACCTTCACCACCTTCTAAATCCAAGACAATCCCGAAGGTTCCGACAATGGACGTAAGACATGGGCATGAGTGGTTGGTAGCTCAAAAGGTGAAAGTTAGGATTGATAATATGTGAAGACCTATCAACAAAGATGTTATCATGGTTTGAGTCGTAGATGATGGCTCCTGAGACTCAATGGTGAGTTTGATGTGATATTTCGATGAACTTAAAAATGAGTCGTGAGGACGACAATAAAGATATGATGCTCTTGATTTTCTTTTCCCCCCCTTTAATCTTGTGTTAGTAGTTTGTTTTGATTTAGATTTTAATTATTTTTGGATGGAATTTTATTGGATTTTGAGGATAGAACAGTGCTATGCGGGTTTTGTGTTTTTGGTGATTGCAGATCAAAGTGATCAAGGAGAGGAGTTAGTAGGCTGAAAAGCCCAGGAAGGATCAAAGGGCACAGTCTGTGTCACATCAATGTGGTCTGATACGGTACATGCCCCAAGAACCCAGGAGGTTGATATTTAAAGAACATGGACCATACCAGGTTACACACTCCATGGCCTAAGAAAAGACTTAGATGCATTCAAATCCAACAAGTCTGTGCCACATAGGATATTGTAGTTCTTTCTTCTCCAATTGGTCTGTGCCAACTAGCATGTACCATGTCTTATCAACCCCAAAAGGCTATGAATTGAAGAGCCTTCTCCTTCCCCATTCTCTCTTCTCTTCACCATAGCCAATCTCTACCTCCCTCTCAACCCAAACAAACCACCTCACTAAAAAGTTCCAAATCTTCCACCAAAACCAACATCATTCGTTTACAAAAAATCCATCAACCCACTTCCTTAATCACCAAGATTCAACCCCAAATCACATCTAATCCATAAACCTAGATTTTGGGCATTTTCGCGAAACAGAGGAAAAACTTACATCTCTCTTTGATCTTCAACTCTCCAAGGTCTACATCCAGGTAAAAGTGTTAAATTTTATATTTATTAGGTTTTGTTATATTTTTGAAGGGAATAGTTAAAACTTCCAAAAATATGAATGATATGTGGTTGAGTGTGGGTAATATTGTTCTTGCATCTTAGTTTAATTTTGGAGACAGTGTGGGGATAGTTTTTACACTTGTGGAAAAAAAAGTTGAGTTGGTAGTGCTAAACCCTTACTTGCTCTTTGCTTTAAGATATTGTGTTGCTTTCACCTCCCTTTGTGTTTGTTGTGAAAATGGGTCCAAAGAGAAGTTGTATTGAGAAAAGGTGATTCATCCCGAGTGGAAAAAGGTTGTTCATCCCGGGTTGATAATGGTTGCCCATCCCGAGCTATAGTGACCATTCCCTCAATTCTAAATAATTTCATAAGGCTAAGAAATATCACCAGAAATATGAAGATGGAGAAACTTAGTAAAACCAAGGAGGACAGTGATTGAGACCAAATTCACTTTTAAAAATACATTAGAGAAACTTGAGCTCCTATAACCGGTCTCATACCTGTTAGGTTGGAGAGGTTTTGAAGGCCTCCTAGACCTACACTCCCCTACCTACACACGTTAGGTGTTAGAATTCTTGGCCACTTTGGAAAAAAATATGGATAGAGATGGGAAACGGTACATCATGTTCCACTTGGATGAAGAATAGTTATCAATGACTTACCGAGAGGTGGCAATGGATTTTGGATGGAAGTATGAAAAGAAAGTCCCACGAACACATATGAAGGGAGCCCGATTCTCATTGAACACTTTTGGTGGAACATTTCAAGAAGATACTGAAACAGGGGGAGTAACACCTCAATCATTCACCCAGAAGTATGGTTTGTTCACTGTCTCTTGGTGATGACAGTCTTTTGACATGCGGAAATGCCCATTGTAGCAACAAGGACGTCGAGTTCTTTGGGTCCTGGCTCTGTAAGGTAACACCTACCCAAATCTTGTCGATATTTTTAAGGAAGGGTGTTTGTACGCATCTATGAAAAGGGCCGGAATAATCCCAATAGGTGGAATGATTAGTTTTTGTTGGCTTTAAACCTATGGCATGCTTTTTTGAGGGGTGTTGGTTTAGCGAGAAGTGGTCGTACGGGAATACGTCACATGATAGAAATGTTGGGGAAAGACATTATGCTCACCACCACCAAATCAAAAGACCATTTCACATGGCTCTATGGTGGTGCTAATGTTTGTAAGTTCATGGCCCTCCCACAACCATAACGAATGACCATCACCGACCACACCCCATTAGAGCCTACACCTCTCCCCCAATGCTAGTTACAAAATGTGATTTCTTTCCGCACTAAGTACCTCGGAAGTTGAATTGCAGGTTGAACAATCTGAGGAGGAAGAGCAAGTGGAATTCCCTAGTCACTCACAACCAACGCCACCCTTTAACTTTTATAAGAAGTTTCAAATTTTTGGCCAACGACTTCTAGGATATGGCCAATAAATCCAAGGAATAAGTCAAGCAGTCGGGGAGATATGCCATAAAATAGGAGGATATGGTGTGAGACTTGATGTATATGTTTGAGAGATGAGAAGTTGAGGGCAAAGACTTGCCTATCTAGAGCAAGAGGTCTAGATAGAGTTCTGTTTTGTGAACCAACATGTCAATATCCATGAGGAGAGCATAGAGCAATTATTGGAAAGGTTGCAAACATCCAATCTTCAAGGCTTTCAAGATGTTGATCCCAAGGAGATGCAGCAGTTGAGATAGAAAGAATGAGAGATGAGGCGAGAAATTTGGTGCGGAAGAGCCAACTCCTTGTGGCCCTGAGAGTAAGCATCTATTTCCCTTACTCCACTAGTAATCTACCTTTTTGTATGCATTGGAGACAATGCATTGTTTAGGTATGGGGGTGGGGAGATTTAGGACACTTAGAAATTTGACAAAAGTTTCTTTAAGTTTTTTTTCTTTTGATATAATGTGGGTTTCCCTTTTGATCATTTTATGTCTTGAAAAAATTTCAAAAAAAAAATAAAAGAGAACTCGCTAAGTCGAGAACCCGAAAGAGCGACTTAGGCTAAATTGGGGGGAGGGGGCAGATAGGTTCAAAACCCGAAAGGTTAATCTATGCAAAAATGAGAGTCCTTAAAGGTCTTGAAAAAGGTGAGCCGTGAACTTTGAAATAAAAGAGTGGCTAGGATGAAATCCCTAGAGGGCTCCTCGGCAGAATGAGATAAAATGAAAAGGTTTTTGCACTTCTCTTTTTTTTGCCTTATTGTTGTGCTTTAGGGTAGAGTCACTATACTTGTTTGGAAATTTGCACCTAATGAGACGCTAGAAGAATGTGTTTCCTAATGCATTTAGCATATATTTTAGTAGCTTTTGTACAGTAGATAGCTATGTTTAGATGAGTTTACATTACAAGGGGTTTAAATGTCCATTGTGGGTCTTCTTATCTAAATCCGTTGTTTTGTACCTTATTTAGATCTAATGGATAATATGTCCTTGAGAGCATTTGGATTCTATTTTGTGAGCTTATATGTAGATCGCTCGTAAGAACTTCAAAGTAGCTTAGTTAAGGAAGATAGATGAAAGCCATTTGAAAGATGGTAGTAGATTAAAGGCCACATGCTTAAATGTGGTAGTAGATGGGATGCACCAAAGAAAAAGAGTCAAAGTCAGGAAGGAATAAAAGACCGGCACAACCCGTGTACATTTACAAAGCTCGTGACAAACAAGTGGCTGATGAGACCAAGTCGCGGTGTGGGCCATGTGTTTTTGCATGGCCCATGCCTCAATATGGTGAAGAGATGGACCTCCACTCTGTAGCCCACGACCTATTACGCAGATATGCCATCAGAAGCTGAAGATGGCGACTCCAAACAGTGGCCCACATGCATTTACACAAGTCATGCTGCTCAGACTACCAAAAGTGCCCTCCAGTTGGTTGCCCACCAACCTTTGCACGGCCTGGACGCTTAGTTTAGTTAAGGAACGTCTCTAGTCCGTGGCCTATTTACTTATGCATGGGTCGTTTGGCACAGGCTGTGTGTTATTGCACCTTCCGTGTCGACGTGGCTACTAGGGTTTCCCTTTTTGTTTGGGCTTCTCTAAGGCCCATTTCTATCACTATATAAAGAGGCACTATTTTACTGGGGTTTAAGATCTGTCATTATTGAAATTCTAGTTTCAAGAGTAGGTAGAGAGAGAAAGAAACTAACTCTTCTCTTCTCATTTACTATTTCCTGGTTAATGCCTATGACATCGAATCCAATGATTGAATTAGGTTTAATGTCCATGGAGTAGTGCAATTACTTGGGGATTTATTTGTATTCATGATTAAATAATAATTTTGTGAGATTCTAGATCTCCCTATCTTTTATGTCTATGAATATTCGCATTTGATTTATACTTTATATTCTTGTAAGAAACATGTACTGTATGTTAAATGATGCACCGTAGTTTTATATGTGATATGCCATCATGCTAGGCTTGTTTCTATTGAGAAAATGTCATCACCCTAATGTTTGGATTGTTTTTGTTAATTAGTATGGATTGTAGTAGCTAAATCTAGTTCTTGGGAGCAATTGATTGAAGCTTCCAAACTCATGTGGTGAGATGATCTATTTACTCATTATGAACATTTATTGGAGAGCATTTATTCTGCCATTAATGTTGTGTTTTGCCTCATTTATACCATGGATTTTTTTATTGTATGAAATGTTTGTATGATTGGAGTATTAGGGTATTAGGAAATTTGCAAATTTCTTAGCTCATTTGAAATGAAATCCAAGAGCATTGATTTGGAACTTCTTGTGTATAATGTGTGGTGATTCTTGCTAGATAAGTATGTTAATATGGATTATTCTCATATTTATCCTATAGATGCCAAGAAAGGTTGAACCTTGAATGTGGTTTGTTCTAGGGTAAGCCTAGTAAATGCTTTATTCTGTTAAATAAATATGTCTTTGGTAGAAGGCTTGCTGTTATCAAACCTATGGTCTTTCGTGTGAAATGTCGTTGATGAAATACCTCTATGACATTGTTTACCTAGGGTGATCATCAACGAGGTTTCCAAATGGTTGTTGTTTGTCTTTGCAAATTACTATTAAGAAGGAATGAATGTTGATCTTCGAGTGGAGAGTGATAACATTCCCCATAGAAAATAAATGTAATCGAATGAGTGAATGAATCTAGGATCCATAAGAGGTTTAGAAGTGAGGGCCAATTGCCCCCAAGTCCCCGTTAAATGTTGATTTAATCATCTTTTTTAAATGTTGCTTGCTAGTTGTTGTCCTTCAATTCATAATTTATGACCAAAACCAACCAACCCCCCTATTTACATGCTTATATATATTTATATGCTTATATCTAGTATGTTTCTCGCTATATATGTGTAAACACTTGGAAAAATCCATCTTCTTCGTGGACTAACCCAACTTTCTGTTATCTACTTAGTTGTAGATAGGAAGCATTAGGGTTTATAAATTTAACTTAGTACGATGATGACCTCCTAAATTTTGGATCCGCTGCCGGGGAAGGTACGTTTATTTTTAAGTGTTTGGGCATATTATGTATGATTATGTGCTAGTTGTAAATATTTGTTAGTTTACTTTTATTTTATTTTCTTAGTTGACTAGCCCCTTTTGCTTGGCTTGGAGACGTATTGTTCGAGTTCTTAGTGTATGTTTGTATGCGATCCTCTTCACAAAAACCCGTACACTACAACCCTGAGTTAGAGTTGAATTTGAGACGAGTTAGGAGTCTTTCTTTTGAAAGTGTGAATAACACCACTCCTAGTGACCATTTTGTGGATACCTCTACTTCTATGGAGCATCAACATGAGCATGGAGATGAGCATCCGAGAGAAGGGCCTTAACATCTTCCTCTCCAAGGAAGAGCTCTTCCTCTCCAAGGAAGGGAGATTCCTTTAGGGCAAGCTTTATTGAGGGACATTATAGCCCCCAACCTTAACCAACAACCGATGTGCATTGCGTATCCTTTGATTGGACTGAATGGGCACTTCAAGCTCGAGACCGGGTTTATAAACATGCTACCTATCTTCCTTGGTTGGAAAGGGGAAAATGCCAACAAGCATCTCACCGAGTTACATTTTTTGTGTGGTGGTACAGTTCCCCATGTTGTAGATGAAGACTTCAACAAGTTGAAGGCATTTTCATTCTCATTAAGGGATGGTGCAAGGGATTGTATCCACTACCTACCACCCCAAGGGCATCAGAAGTTGGCTTGACATGAAGACAAAATTTTTAGCCAAGTATTTCCCGGCCTCAAAGTCCGCCGCTTTGAAGAAGGACATAAGCAACATCCTCCAATGTCATGAAGAGTCTCTTTTCAACTATTGGGAGAGGTTCAAGAAGCTTCTCGTGAGTTTTCCGTACCATGGCTATTCAGAGGGAGACTTGGTCTACTATTTCTACAATGGTCTTGATGAGGACTAAAGAATAGTGAGGAGTTCTTGTGGTGGTACCCTTGGGAACACAACTTCAACGGAGGCTATGCAGAGTTATATGAGGAGCTAGCTGAGGAGTCAAGGAACTTTAGCTCAAGGGCCAATTTGAGAAGAAGAAATCCAATGCCCACAAGTGACCTTTCCAATAGTGGAAAGCTTGAGGACAAAAGCTTGAGGACCAAGTCTTGGCCCTTAATTCTATGGTGAAATCCTTGATGACCAAGCCTGAAAATGTGCCACATGTTAAATCTTGTGAAATTTGTTTATCGGCCCATCCTACAGATGCTTGTCCTACTTTTCAAGATGATTACGTTAAGGAGGTAAGTGCAATGGGGTATCAAGGTGGGCAAGGCTATCAAGGTGGGCAAGGCTATTAAGGCAACCAAGGCAACCAAAGCTATCAAGGTTATCAAGTCTATCAAGGGAATCAAGGGTACCAAAATCGGAAGTACAATTCGGGTAATCGTGATAACCCAAATCTTCAGTATGTAAACCCTCACGGAAGTCAAAATACTTAACCATATCGCCCCCTCAACAACAATATCGACCACCTCAGCAACAATACCAAAGGATTCAAGATAAGCCCCGAGACCAAGATAAGAGCTCGGTCTTGACAAAATATGAAGTGATGCAAGCCATTTATAGGTTGAGTGTGTGTGCGGAAAAAAGGAGAAAAAAAATCCAAGATGAAGCCAAGGCGAGCATAAAAAACTTGGAAACTCAAGTGAGCCAAATAGCACAAGCCGTGAATCGGATGGAGGCGCAGTAAAAGGATAAACTCACTTCCCAACCAGAGTTGAATCCCTGCCAAAATGCTAGTGATATCACTTTGAGAAGTGGTAAAGAGGTTAGCTCTCCCCCAGGTGATGAATTTGTTGAAAGTGAACCTAGAAGGCTTGAATTGTTTGAGAAAGAGGTAGAAGAAGAGGCCAAGAAATTTTCCAAGGAGCAAGCAAGGACGGGAAAGGAGAAGGAAGATGAGATCATTGTTAAGAAATAAACCTCCACTACCAAACCTTCATCCCCTCCTTATAATAAGGCAAGGGTGATGGAAATTCTTCCATATGTGTCGGAACCACCATTCCTGGAAGCTTTGAAGGATAAACGAAGGAAGGTGTCCAACAAGGACATCTACAAAGTCTTTCGTAGATGTGAGATAAATATCCCTCTCTTGAATGCTATTGATCAAATTCCTAGCTATGCTAAATTTTTAAAGGAATTATGTGTTGTGTAAATAGGAAACAAAGAGCAAAGAATAAGCTTAAAAATGGGAAAAATGAACATGTCTCCGCTTTGTGCCAAAGGGATTTACCCCCTAAATGTAGTGATCCCGGCATATTCACAATCCCTTGCATGATAGGGAATACACATTTTAAAAAAATAAATGCTTGACCTAGGTGCATCAATAAATGTGATTCCTTACTCTTTGTAAGAAAACTTCAACCTTGGTACTTTGCACAAAACCATGGTGGTGATCCAACTAGCCGATCGTTCTAGTGCATACCCTAAGGTATCGTTGAGGATGTGTTGGTTAGGGTGAATTCCTTAATATTCCCTGCGGATTTTTATGTCCTTGACATGGAGCATGATAAACATGTCACCCCAATCTTATAGGAGGACCATTTTGAAAACTTCAAGGACCATTATTGATGTGCATAATGGTACCCTCACCATGGAATTTAATGGGATTAAAGTAGAGTTTAACATAAATGACTTTATGAAGTATCCTCTTGAAGAATATTCTTGCAATGCTATTGATATTATTGAGATGTTGTGCAAGATGTTTTTGTATCGAATGGTGATGATTCCTTGTTATTTTTTTTGGAAAATGATGTTGAAGATGCATGTCTTGTATATTCCATGAGTACTAACTTGAAGGAGAGCATTGAAGAGATGAGCATTCTTGAGGAAGTGGTACCAAGCCTTACTCCTCTAGTTTTAGAGGAACCCGAAGAACCAAAATTCCTCCCATCACTTGTGAAAGCTCTGGTAATAGAGCTTAAACATTTTCCAAGTGACCTCAAGTATGCATTTCTTGGGGAAGGGGAGACACTCCTGGTTATCATTTCAAGCAAGCTCACCCAAGAGCAAGAAGAAAAGTTGATGGTGGTGTTACGGGAGAATAAGGAAGCAATTGCATGGACTATTGCTGACATCAAAGACATAAGTCCATCCACTTGCATGCATAAAATTTTGTTGGAGGAAGATGCAAGAACCGTGCAACAACCCCAACACCGATTGGACCAACCTATGATAGAGGTGGTAAAAGTGGAAATCCTTAAATTGCTCAAAGCAAGTATTATTTATCCAATCTTGGATAGTAAGTGGGTGAGCCCAACTCAAGTGGTACCCAAGAAGAGTGGAGTGATGGTGGTCAAGAATGAGAAAATTGAAATTGTGCCCACCCGAGTCCAAAATGGGTGGTGTGTTTGCATTGACTACTAGATGCTAAATGCGGAAACCTATAAGGACCACTTCCCCATTTCCATTCATTGATCAAATGCTCAAGAGGTTAGCAAGCCGCCATTCTATTACTTTTTGGATGGATACTCGGGATAATTTCAAGTGGTCTTTGCCCTGGAAGATCAAGAAAAGACAACCTTCACGTGCCCATTTGGTACGTTTGCTTACCAGTGTATGCCTTTTGAGCTATGTAACGCAGCCGCTACTTTCCAAAGGTGTATGGTAAGCATTTTCTTAGAATTTTTTGAAAACTTTGTTGAGGTATTCATGGATGATTTAACCATTCATGGTAATTCTTTTGACAAATGTTTAGCAAATTTAGCACAAGTTCTTAAACATTGCATTGATACTAATCTTGTGTTAAATTCTGAGAAGTGTCATTTTATGGTAGAGCAAGGCATTGTCTTAGGACATGTTGTCTCCTCTAAACGTATTGAGGTTGACAAGGAAAAGGTAGACACAATTAAAATTTGTCTTATCCTACTAATTTGCGCGAAGTGCGCTTTTTTCTTGGCCATGTAGGATTTTACCGTGGGTTCATCAAGGACTTTTCAAAGATATCATCGCCTTTGTTAAAGTTATTGCAAAAGAAGGTAGAATTTGTGATGGATGAGGGTTTTAAAGGGGCCTTTGATACATTGAAAGAAAGGTTAGTCTTGGCCCCTATCATACAACCCCCAGATTGGTCTTTTCCTTTTAAGATTATGAGTTATACTAGCGATTACGCCGTTGGAGTGGTGCTTAGTCAAAGGGTGGGGAGAACGCCTCACACCATCTACTATGCATTCATATCTCTCAATGAGGCCCAAAAAAACTACTCCACCACAGAAAAGGAAATGCTAGCGGTGGTATTTTCTTTGATTTTTTTATTTTACTTGCTTGGTATAAAAGTTATTGTGTACACGGACCATGCAGTGCTCCGCCACTTGATGATGAAGAAAGAGGCCAAGCTAAGATTGATTAGGTGGGTCTAGCTTTTGAGCGAATTTGAGTTGGAGGTGTGAGACAAGAAAGGCACAGAGAACCTTGTAGCCAATCATCTGAGCCGGTTGCCTCCATGCCAAGACAGTGAGGTAAATTTATCAATGAAGGAGAAACTACGGGAGGAGTTCCTCGATGAATAACTGTTCGCAATCAGGGACCTCTAACCGTGGTACGCCAACATTGTGAACTTTCTTGTCTTCGGTAAATTTCCTCCCCATTTTTCTAAGGCTCAGAAAGATAATCTAAGAAGTGATGCTAAATATTATGTGTTGGATGATCCCTTTTTGTGGAAACATTGTGTAGATCAAGTTGTTAGGAGATTCATCCCCGATAATGAAGTGCATCCAATTCTTACCTTTTGTCATTCTTATACATGCGGTGGTCATTTTGGAGCCAAAAAGACTGCTAATAAAGTCTTAGAAAGTGGTTTTTATTGGCCTACTTTGAATAAGCATGCATACAAATTCTGTAAGGCTTGTGACAAGTGTCAGAGAGTAGGAAATATCTTGTCTAGAAATGAGATTCCCCAAAAAGCCATGCTATAATGTGAAATCTTTGATGTTTGGGGTATTGACTTTATAGGGCATTTCCCTAATTCTTGTGGCTTTACATAAATTATTCTTTCCGTTGATTATGTGTCAAAGTGGGCTGAAGCAAAACCCACTAGAACCGACGATTCTAAAGTGGTTGCAAAATTCCTGAAAGATAACATCTTTTCTAGGTTTGGGATTCCCTGATCCTTGATTAGTGACCATGGCACCCACTTTTGCATAGAGGCACTTCTGAAGAAATATGACGTTATTCACAAGACATCCACTACCTATCACCTTCAGACCAATGGGCAAGCCAAAGTTTCCAATAGGGAAATCAAGTCCTTCCTTGAGAAAATGGTTAACCCTAATCGAAAGGATTGGAGTTCTCAAGTGATTGATGCCTTGTGGGCATATAAGACAGCTTACAAGACACCGATCGGTATGTCACCATACCGGTTAGTGTTTGGTAAGCCATGTCAATTACTGGTGAAAAATCAACACAAGGCTTATTGGGAGGTCAAAGAATTCAACCTTGATATAGATGAGGCTGGTTTGCAAATGAGGCTACATTTACAAGAACTAGATGAGATCTGAAGGGAGTCCTATGAAAACACTGAAATCTATAAGGAGAAGACAAAGGTGTGGCACGACAAGATGATCATTAGGAAGAAATTTGACGTGGGTCAAGGGGTCCTCCTATTTCAATCCCACCTTCGCCTATTTCCAGATAAGTTGAGGTCTCAATGGATTGGTCCTTTTGAGGCGGTGAAGTTATTCCCGCATGGTGCAGTGGAAATCCTAGATCGAGCTAAGTCCAATAACTTTAAGGCCAATGGACAACGTCTGAAACCTTACCACGAGAATTTTGTACCGAAAAGGGAGAGGATGTTGATCTTCTTGATCCAGTTTGTGAGTAAGATCCAAGGAGGGGAGTAAGTCATGCCGAAGATGTTGAATAAACTTGGTATTGATCATCCAGATCGCCATTCATGACTTTTCGTTGATGTTGTTTGATTTTGAGTTTTGTCGTTAGTTTTGTTGTTTTGCATTGTTCTTTTTACAGTGTGTTTTTCCATTATTTTTTAGTAATTTGAAGTGTTTGGAGTTAGATATGAAGGTAGAAAATCTTGAAAAAAGTAAGGAAAAGCTTGGACATTTGGGGAATTCAAAATCTTTGTATGTGTTGGGCGGGGTATTAAGTTCGCGATGGGTGAACAAGTCTTCGCGCGCTGCGAATAACTATTTGCCCATCGCGAAGAAATATTCGCTCAGTGCAAAGAAATTAGAGAGATGGGTAGAAATGTGAGGTTTCAGATTCTCCAAAGCGCGCATCGCAATCAAATGTTCGCCCGTCGCAAAACTTGTTCTCGTGTCGCAAAGCTTTCTTCGCCCATCGCGATGAAATCAGGAACTTTGTGAAAGATTTTAGGTCTCAGGTCCAGCAATGCGTGCTTCATGAACAAATGTTCACCCTTCACAAAACTTGTTCCTATGTCGCGAAGCTTGTTTTGCCCGTCAAGAAGAAACCCGGCAGTTTGCCAAAAATTTGAACTCCCAGGTGCATCAATTTGCGAGGGGCGAACAATTCTTTGCCTGTCATGAAGCTTGTTTTCCAGTCGCAAACATTATCTTTGTGTATCGCAAAGATCGCCCGGAGGGTTTTAAGAACAGGTTGTACTCTCTCTTCTTCCTCATTTCTTCCTCTCTTTCTCCATAACCTCCACCCTTAAAGCTACCCTCTCTTGCTCGCCACCACAAATCTGACCTCCAAACTCCTCCCTTAGGCCACAATCCACTCGATATCCATATTCCATCAATCCCATTCCATCTCCTTCCACCAAATCCACCCCAATTTTGGAAAAAATCCAAAACCTTAGGTTTTAGAAATTTCTCGAGATCAAGCTAATTAGGCTAGGATTGCTTGTGGGCTTCATTGTTTCATCCTCCTACGCACACTATTGGTACAGTTCCTCACTTCTGAACGCTTGAATTGTGAATTGTGTGTAGTTTGATTTTAGTGAAAATTGCACAGTTTGTGAATGATGATATATTATGTATGTTATGATAGTTCTTCACAATTTGTGCTTGAATTGCAAATGTCTTGTGTAGATCATTATGTTGGAAATTTTTCAATGGTAAATGTGGGTGATACTTTGTGGTTTAGTATTAACTAGGCCTTGTGCATATTGTGCTTATGATTTGGATTGATTGACGTCTTAGCTATAGAGTGTTGTTAATACATGATGGATTGAATTAATTATATTGATATAGTTTGGCCAGCAACATAGTGGCATGATTGATGAAGATTTTGTCAAGGGATGTTATTTTTGGCTCTAACATGTGTTGAATAAATACTTAGGTTGATGTTCGTTGTTCCTGTATCCAAATGTTTGCTATTCATAACTTGGAATTGTCAGCATGTTAAAGTGACCTTTGTATGCAATAAGGAATACCACTTGGACTATTTTAGCTTGGACTTGAATGTTGCATTATGGAAGTTATGATGTTGGCTAGACTAGTTTAGTGTTGATTTATATTTTTTAAATATTAAATATGCTTATGTTCTCGTATAATTAACATGTTTGCTGTGGTTGTTAGACATGCCTCTGAAGAGGCCTAGGGTTACACGGTGTGCTACCAGTGCCACTCCACCTCAACCTCCACCACCGGATATGGAGTCTGCTCCACCACCACCCCCGGATCGTTTCATTCGACCCGGATCATCGGGCCATATGTGGAGTGGTGGGACCAGCTAGCCGCTAGGAGGATCCAGGAGACCAATTTCGTTGATGGTCCACTTTGAACGCTCTTAGGCTATGAGATCCAATTCATTGCCTCATTGCCAATGGAAGCTTGGCCGGGTTCATGGACAAGGCTGCCCCTACTTACCCACGACTCACTTTGGAGTTCCTTGCTAATTTGAGGGTGCACAGTCTTTGAGACAGGCAGCCCGTGAGAGATTTATCACTTTCCACCTCAATAATTGGTCCTATGAGATGTCTTTGGCCGATATTGAGGCAGCATTTGGTTGGTCCACTGAAGGATCCAAGCCCAGGTTGAGCCCGACACGCCCAACTGCAACATTATGGAGGATGTAGCATTTTGGAACACCGTCACGAGACGGACTAGAGATTCCAAGGACAAGAGTAGTATCATCATTCCTCTTTCCATTCGCTTAGAGCACCAATATCTAGAAGGGGCACTGTTATGTCAGGCCGAGGTGACAAATGTGAACAACTATGATTTGCACTATTTATGATACCTCACGAGCGAGGGCACATGTTTCAGGCTGTGGACTAATTTATGGGTCAAGAATGTTGAAGAGGTAGCTGGGAAGCCAAATGGTGGGATACCGATGGGAGGCATGGCTACCCTCAACGCTTGACACTTAGGGATCCACATATCGCCTGTCCTTTCGCTGTTGTGCAAAGGCTACTCACACCACATCACTCTACATTGGATGATCATGTACTTTCACCTCATCAAGGAGACAGACGTAGATGGAACTTTCATATGGCTTTATGTGACAAGGGGAGTTAAGTTCATGAAACTTCCTAAGCACCAGTAGACCAAACTGGATATTGACACACCTGTCGTAGATTTGCAAATAGAGACAAATACCACCTATACAGTGGGTTTTGATTGGGAGCGTCGAAACCTACCTCCATTAGCAGATGAGACTGACGAGGATGCTATCCCTTTCACCTAGCCATAGACGGAGACAGAGCCGATGCATGAGGATGTGCTACCCCATTTCCCTTAGCCCCCCAACCTTTATTAGCGTATGATGTAGACTATGCAGAATGGATTTTGTCACCATGACGACATGATATTGGTGCACAATGTTTTTGTCTCCTAGAGACTGATAATATGGATGAGGATATTGACCATCTATCAGCCCACATTTATGAGATGCAGTCCCAGTCTGGTGGTACCTCAGGGCCTGATCTCGGAGTGGAGAGGTGCAGAGCAAGGCATCATAGGAACACTCACTGGCTTGCCTGTTATCAGCAATGCTACTTTGGCGATGGTGGTTCATCCTCACAGCAGTGATTTGAGCTATATCTTCTTTCACTCCCCATACTTTTCTTTGTATGCTTTTGTCCTATTTTGTCTAAATTCAGGGCAATGTAGTGTTTTAAGTGTGGGGAGGGGTATTTACTGCTTTTATTGCTTATTTTTGGGATGTTGTTCTTTTTAGACTTGGATGTTGTGGGATGATTTTCTTGTTTTGGGATGTTTTCACATTTGATGTATTTGGATTATATTTTCTTTGACATGTGAAAGCTTTTGCTACTTTTGATTGGAAAAACACGTAAGAAAATAAAAAAAATTGATATTTTTTAAAGAATAATATAGAAAATGAAAAAGAACAAAAATAAAAAGAAATCCGTTGAGTTGAAAACCCGAGAGGGAAACTTAGGCAACATTTGGGGCCCGAGTAGGTCAAAAACCTGAAAGGGAAACCTAGGAAAAATGAGAGGCTAAACATGTGTAAAATGGTGAGATGTGAGCCAAAGAAACATGATGTGTGGCTAGGATGAAAACCCGAAAGTGGCTCCTAGGCAAAATGAGAGAAAGAGAGAGAAAAGGAAAATGCTATGATTTCACTTATTTTCTGGCATTGGAGTCATATGATTGCGGTTGTCACATGGATGGATTGGGTGGCTCAACATCTTGAAACCTCTTGGGATTAAGTAATTTAGCGGGGAAAACAAAGTAAGTTGTGAAATTCTTGATTGTTAATATACTTCGTTTTTTGGGATGATATAGTGGTATATAGTGAAGTATGTGTTGGAATTGATGCGTATTTTTTACTTCACTTTGTGCCATTGGATTTGAGATTGTCAATTCGGGACTTAGAAACATTTTTATGGATATCAATGAATTTGATAGGTTGGTATGATTTGGGTAGATTTAGGAACAGGGGTTGTGGGTGAATTCTCATTTGATCTTAACTTTGTGATGTGTGATATTGATATTTTTTGAGGTATTGATTTTGGGAATAGTAGCTTAGGGTGTGGATACATGAACCTCTTTGTGTGTGCTTGAATCTTTTCTTACTCGAGGACGAATAAGGTTTAAGTGTGGGGAGGTTTGATGTGCCTATTTTATGTGCATATTTTGGGAATTTTCGGGATCAATTTTGTGCTCTTTTGTCAACTAGAGCTTGTGTTTTACCTTGAAATTCTTTTAGGAGAGGTAATAGCGACTTTTGCGCTCTTTTACCTTTCTAAGTGGATTTTGTGTGACAAGGAAATAACATCAAGACTTGAAGACCGGAGGCCATTGAAGATCACATTTTGAAGACTTTCTTTGAAGATTTGAAGACTTGAAGAATGGAAGAAAATTGAAGTAAAGAGGAGAAATTGAACCAAGAAGGAAAAGAAACTATGGTTGCTGATTCTGCAGTTTTCGAGACGGGCAAAGATTTGTTCGCACATCGCAAACTTTGGGTGGCCAGAAATATTCTTTACCTTTTTTGTAATGTAAATACTAAATCCTATCCTCTCTCTCTTATCTTCTCTTCCAGCCTGTTTTTTCCTCTTCCAAACTCTAGTTTTCCACCATTTTCATCCTTGTTTTAGTTTCATTAATGTTTGGATTGTTGTTGTTAATTAGTATGGATTGTAGTAGCTAAATCTAGTTCTCGGGAGTAATTGATTGAAATGTCCAAACTTATGTGATGAGATTCTCTATTTCCTGATTTATGAACATTTATTGGAGAGTATTAATTATGCCATTAATGTTGTGTTTTGCTTCATTTATACCATGAGTTGTTTGATTATATGAAATGTTTGTGTGATTGAAGTGTTATGGTGTTAGGAAAGTTGCAAATTTCTTAGTTCATTTGACATGAAATCCAAAATCACTGATTTAGAACTTCTCGTGTATAATGTGTGGTGATTCTTGCTAGATAAGTATGTTAATGTGGATTGTTCTCATATTTATCCTATAGATGCAAAGAAAATTGAACCTTGAATGTGGTTTGTTCTAGGGTATCCTAGTAAATGCTTTGTTTGGTTAAATGACTATGTCTTTGGTAGAAGGCTTGTTGTTGTCAAACCCATTATCCTTCGTGTGAAGTGCCGTTGATGAAATACCTCTATGGTGTTGTTTACCTCATGTGATCATCAACGAGATTTGTAAATGGTCGTTGTTTGTCTTTGCAAATGACTATTTAGAAGGAATGAATGGTGATCTTCGAATGAGAAGTGGTAACATTCCCCATAGACAATAAATGTAATTGAATGAGTGAATGAATCTAAGATCAATAAGAGGTTTGTAAGTGAGGATTAATTTCCCCCAAGGCTCTGTTAATTGTTGATTTAATCATCTTTTTTCGTTGTTGCTTCATGATTAGAATTTTTCTCTTGCTTTGCTAGTTGTTGTCTTTCAATTCATAGTTTAGGACCAAAACAAACTAAAACCACCCCATTTACATGCTTTTATACACACACACACACACACATATGCTTGTTTTTCACTATATATGTGTAAACACTTGAAAAAATCCCTCTTCTTCATGAACAAAAAATTCCCTTTCTTCATGGATGATTGGGCATTTTGGGATTCCCTACGTTGGGATATAAGGGTTTTTTGGGGAACTCTTGTGTTTTGGGTTAGGGCGGTCCTAGGAATAAAGTGTTGTGTGTTCTTTTCAAAGCATTTGCTTCGGTATAACCTTAGAGCTTTTCTTGTTCTTGTTCACTCGAGTACAAGTAAAGGACTAAGTTGGGGTATCGATGAGACGATAATAGCATGTTTTTTAGGACATTCAACAGTACTATGTCGGGTTTTGTGTTTTTGGTTATTGCAGATCAAAGTGATCAAGGAGAGGAGTTAGTGGGCTGAAAAACCCAAGAAGGATCAAAGGGCACAGTCTGTGTCACATCAATGTGGCTTGATACGGTCCATGCCTCGAGAACCCAGGAGGTTGATATTTAAAGAACACGGACCATACCAGGTTACACACTACATGGCCCAAGAAAAGACTTCGATGCATTCAAGCCCAACCAGTCTGTGCCACATCGGATATTGTAATTCTTTCTTCTACGATTGGTCTATGCCAACTAGCATTTACCATGTCTTATCAACCCAGAAAATCTATGAATTGAAGAGCTTTCTCCTTCCCCATTCTCTCTTGTCTTCACCATAACCAATCTCTACCTTCCTCTCAACCCAAAACAAACCACCTCACTAAAAAGTTCCATATCTTCCACCAAAACCAACATCATTCGTCTACAAAAATTCCATCAACCCACTTCCTTAATCACCAAGATTCAACCCCAAATCACATCTAAGCCATAAACCTAGATTTTGGGCATTTTTACGAAACAGAGGAAAAACTTACATCTCTCTTTGATCTTCAACTCTCCAAGGTCTACATTCGGGTAAAAGTGTTATTTTTTATATTTATTAGGTTTTTGTTATATTTTGGAAGGGAATAGTTAAAACTTCCAAAAATATGAATGATATGTGGTTGAGTGTGGGTAATATTGTTCTTGCATCTTAGTTTAATTTTGGAGATAGTGTGGGGATAGTTTTTACACTTGTGGAAAAAAAGTTAAGTTGATAGTGCTAAACCCTTACTTGCTCTTTGCTTTAAGATATTGTGTTGCTTTCACCTCCCTTTGTGTTTGTTGTGAAAATGGGTCCAAAGAGAAGTTGTATTGAGAAAAGGTGATTCATCCCGAGTGGAAAAAGATTGTTCATCCCGGGTTGATAATGGTTGCCCATCCTGAGCTATAGTGACCATTCCCTCAATGCTAAATAATTTCATAGGGCTAAGAAACATTACCAAAAATATGAAGATTGAGGAACTTAGTAAAACCAAGGAGAACAGTGCTTGAGAACGAATTCTCTTGTAAAAGGAGATTTGTGAAACTTGGGCTCCTGCAACCAGTCTTATACCTGCTAGGTTGGATAGGTTTGGAATGCCTCCTAGACCTACACTCCCCTACCAACACACGTTAGGTGTTAGAATTCTTGGCCACTTTGGAACAAAATATGGATAGATATGGGAAGCGATACTTCACGTTCCACTTAGATTAAGAATAGTTATCGATGACTTACCGAGAGGTGGCAATGGATTTTGGATGGAAGTATGAAAAGAAGTCCCACGAACACATACGAAGGGAGCCCGATTCTCATAGAACACTTTTGGAGGAACATTTCAAGAAGATACCAAAACAGGGGGAGTAACACCTCAATCATTCACCCAGAAGTATGGTTTGTTCACTGTCTCTTGGTCATGACAGTTTTCTGACATGGGTAAATGCTCATTGTAGCAACAAGGACGTTGAGGTTCTTTAGATCATGACTCTTTAAGGTAACTCTTACCCAAATATTATTGATATTTTTGTAAAAGAGTGTTTGTACACATCAATTAAGAGGACCGAAATAATCCCAATAGGTGGAATGATTAGTTTTTTAGCTTTGTACCTAGGGCATACTTTTTTTAGAGGTGTTGGTTTAGCGAGAAGTGGTCGTACGGGAATACGTCACATGATGGAAATGTTGGGGAAAGCCATTATGCTCACCACCACCAAATCAAAAGACCATTTCATATGGCTCTATGGTGGTGCTAATGTTTGTAAGTTCATGGTCCTCCCATAACCAGATTGAATGGCCATCTCCAACCACACCCCAATAGATCCTACACCTTGCCCCCAATGCTAATTACAAAATGTGATTGCCTTCCGCACTAAGTACTTCAGAAATTGAATTGCAGGTTGAACAATCTTTTGAGGAACCCCCTACTCACTCACAACCAACGTCACCCTTTGACTTTTACAAGAAGTTTTAACTTTTTGGCCAACGACTTCTAGGATATGGCCAATAAATCCAAGGAATAAGTCAAGCAGTAGGGGGGGATATGCCATCAAATAGGAGGATATGGTGTGAGACTTGATGTATATGGTTGAGAGATGAGAAGTTGAAGGCAAAGAATTTCCTCTCTAGAGCAAGAGGTCCGGACAGAGTTCTATTTTGCAAACCAACATGCCAATATCCAAGAGGAGAGCATAGAGCAATTATGGGAAAGGATGCAAACATCCAATCTCCAAGGCTTTCAAGATGTTGATCCCAAGGAGATGCATCAGTTAAGACAAGAAGAGTGAGAGATGAGGCGACAAATTCAGTGTGGAAGAGCAAGCTCCTTATGGCTCTGAGAGTAAGCATGTATTTTCCTTTACTCCACTAGTAATATACCTTTTTGTATGCATTAGGGACAATGCATTGTTTAGGTGTGGGGGTAGGGAGATTTAGGACACTTAGAAATTTGACAAAAGTTTCTTTAAGTTTTTTTTCTTTTGGTATAATGTGGGTTTCTCTTTTGAACATTTTATGTCTTCAAAAAATTTCAAAAAAAAAACGAAGATTACTCGCTAGTCAAGAAGCAAAAGAGTGACTTAGGCAAAATTGGGGGGCTCAGATAGGTTCAAAACCCAAAAGGGTAATCTATGCAAGAATGAGAGTCCTTAAAGGTCTGGAAAAAGGTGAGGTGTGAACTTTGAAATAAAAGAGTGGCTAGGATAAAATCCCAAGAGGGCTCCTAGGCAGAATGAGATAAAATGAAAAAGGTTTGTGCACTTCTCTTGTTTTTTCCTTATTGTTGTGCTTTGGGGTAGAGTAGGCTTGTCACTATACTTGTTTGGAAATTTGCACCTAATGAGATGCTAGAAGAATGTGTTTCCAAATACATTTAGCATATCTTTTAGTAGCTTTTGTACGGTAGATTGCTAGGTGTAGATGAGTTTACATTACAAGGGATTTAAATGTCCATTGTTGGTATACTTATCTAAATCCCTTGTTTTGTACCTTATTTAGATATAATGGATAATATGTCCTTAAGAGCATTTAGAATCTATTTTGTGAGCTCATATGTAGATTGCTCGTAAGCACTTCAGAGTAGCTTAGGGAAGGCCATTCAGAAGAATGGTAGTACACCGAAGGTTACGCGCTTAAATGTGGTAGTAGATGGGATGCAACAAAGAAAAATAGTCAAATTCTGGAAGGAATAAAAGACCAGCACAACCCGTATACATTTACAAAGCCTGTGCCAAACAAGTGGCTGATGAGACCAAGTCCCGGTGTGGGCCATATGTTTTTGCATGGCCCGTGCCCCGATATGGTGTAGACTTTAACCTCCACTCTGCAGCCTGCAACCTATTGCGTGAATACACCATCAGAAGCTGAAGACGATGACTCCAAACAGCAGCCCACGAGTATTTACACAAGCCACACCATTGAGACAGCCAAAAGCGCCCTCTAGTTGGCTGCCCACTCACCTTTGCATGGGCTACACACTCAGTTTGGTTTGAGGAACGTCTCCAGTCCGCAGCCCATTTACTTATGCACGGGTCGTGTGACTCAGGCCGTGTGTTATTGCACCTTCTATGTCGACGTGGATACTAGGGTTTCCCTTTTTGTTTTGGCTTCTCTAAGGCCCATTTCCACCTACTATATAAAGAGGCACTAGTTTACTGGGGTTTAAAATCTATCATTATTGTAATTCTAGTTTCAAGAGTAGGTAGAGAGAGAAAGAAACTAACTCTTTTATTCTCATAAACTATTTCCTAGTTTATACCTATGGCATTGAATCTAATGATTGAATTGGGTTTAATGTCCATGGAGTAGTGTAATTACATGGGGATTTATTTGTATTCATGACTAGATGGTGATTTTGTGAGAATCTAGATCTTTCTATCTTTTATGTCTATGGATATTCACATTTTATTTATGCTTTATATTCTTGTAAGATGCATGTTATGTATATTCTATGATGCACCGTAGTTTTAATGTGATATGCCATCATGCAAAGCTTTTTTCTACCTTGGGAGTGATGTGCCCATTTTATGTGCATGTTTTGGGACTTTTTGGGATCACTTTTGCGCTCTTTTGTAACCTAGAGCTTTTGTTTTGCAATGAAAATCTCTTATGTTGTGCTCTTTTACCTTTTCTAAGGGGATTTTGTGTGATAAGGAAATAACATCAAGACTTGAAGACCGAAGGCCATTGAAGATCACCTTTTAAAGACTTTGAAGACCTGCTTTGAATATTTGAAGACTTGAAGAATGGGAGAAAATTGAAGTAAAGAGGAGAAATCATACCAAGAAGGAAAAGAAACTATGGTTGTTGATTCTGCAGCCTTCGCGACGGGCAAACATTTTTTGAACGTCGCAAACTTTGGGTGCCCATAAATCTTCTTTGCCTTTTTTGTACTATAAATAGTAAATCCTATCCTCTCTCTCTTATCTTCTCTTCCAGCCCATTTTTCCCTCTTTCAAACCCTAGTTTTTCACCATTTTCATCCTTGTTTTAGTTTGATTAATGTTTGGATTGTTTTTGTTAATTAGTATGGATTGTAGTAGCTAAATCTACTTCTTGGTAGCAATTGATTGAAACTTCCAAACTTATGTGGTGAGATTCTCTATTTACTCATTTATGAATATTTATTGGAGAGCATTTATTCTTCCATTAATGTTGTCTTTTGCCTCATTTATACCATGGATTGTTTGATTATATGAAATGTTTGTATGATTGAAGTATTAGCGTGTTAGGAAAGTTGCAAATTTCTTAGCTCATTTTACATGAAATCCAAGAGCATTGATTTGGAATTTCATGTCTATAATGTGTGGTGATTCTTGCTTGATGAGTATGTTAATGTGTATTGTTCTCATATTTATCCTATAGCTGCAAAGAAAGGTTGAACCTTGAATGTGGTTTGTTCTAGGGTTAGCCCAGTAAATGCTTTATTATGTTAAATGAATGTCTTTGGTAGAAGGCTTGTTGTTATCTATGGTCCTTCATGTGAAATGTCGTTGATGAAATACCTCTATGATGTTGTTTGCCTAGGGTGATCATCAACGAGGTTTGCAAATGGTCGTTGTTTGTCTTTGCAAATTACTATTAAGATGGAATGAATGTTGATCATCGAATGATAAGTGATATCATTCCCCATAGACAATAAATGTAATTGAATGAGTGAATAAATCTAGGATCCATAATATGTTTGGGAGTGAGGATCAATTGCCCCCAAGGCATCGTCAATTGTTCATTTAATCATCTTTTTAGTATTTTTCTCTTGCTTTGCTAGTTGTTGTCTTTCAATTCATAATTTAGGACCGAAACCAACCAAAACCTCTCCATTTACATGATTATATATATATATGTTTATATCTAGTATGTTTCTCGCCATATATGTGTAAATACTTGGAAAAATCCCTCTTGTTCGTGGATGAAAAAATCCATCTTCATGGATGATTGGGTGGTTTTGAATTCCCTACGTTGGGATATGAGGGTTTTTTGGGGAACTCTTGCGTTTTGGGTTAGGGTGGTCCTAGGAATAAAGTGTTGTGTGTTCTTTTGAAAGCATTTGCTTTGGTATAACCTTAGAGATTTTCTTGTTCTTGTTCACTCAAGTACAAGTAAAGGTCTAATTTGGGGTATTAAATGAGACGGTAATTGCATATATTCTCAGGACATTCATCAGTGTTGTGTCGGGTTTTCTATTTTTTGTGATTGCAGATTAAAGTGATCAAGGAGAGGAGTTTGTGGGCTGAAAAGCCCAGGAAGGATCAAGGGGCACAGTCCGTGTCACATCAATGTCGTCTGATATGATCTATGCTTCGAGAACCCAGGAGGTTGATCTTTAAAGAACACGAACCGTACCAGATTACACATTCTATGGCCCAAGAAATTACTTAGATGCATTCAAGTCCAACCAGTCTGTGCCACATTAGATATTGTAATTCTTTCTTCTACGATTGGTCTATGTCAACTAGCATGTACTATGTCTTATCAACCTCAAAAACCTACGAATTGAACAGCCTTCTCCTTCCCCATTCTCTCTTCTCTTCACCATAACCAATCTCTACCTTCCCTTCAACCCAAAACAAACCACCTCACTAAAAGGTTCGAAATCTTCCACCAAAACCAACATCATTCGTCTAAAAAAATTCCATAAACTGACTTCCTTAATCACCAAGATTCAACCCCAAATCACATCTAAGCCATAAACCTATATTTTGGGCATTTTCGCGAAACAGAGGAAAAACTTGTATCTCTCTTTGGTCTTCAACTCTCCAAGGTCCACATTCGTGTAAAAGCTTTAAATTTTATATTTATTTGGTTTTTGTTATATTTTGGAAGGGAATAGTTAAAACTTCTGAAAATAGGAATGATATGTGGTTGAGTGTGGGTAATATTGTTCTTGCATCTTAGTTTAATTTTGGAGATAGTGTGAGGATTGTTTTTACACTTGTGGAAGAAAAGTTGAGCTGGTAGTGGTAAACCCTTACTTGCTCTTTGCTTTAAGATATTGTGTTGCTTTCACCTCCCTTTGTGTTTGTTGTGAAAATGGGTCCAAAGATAAGTTGTATTGAGAAAAGTGATTCATCCCGAGTGGAAAAAGGTTGTTCATTCCGGGTTGATAAGGGTGGCCCATCCTAAGCTATAGAGACTATTCCCTCAACGCTAAATAATTTCATAGGGCTAAGAAACATCATCAGAAATATGAAGATGGAGGAACTTAGTAAAACGAAGGAGGATAGTACTTGTGACCAAATTCACTTGTAAAAAGACATTAGAGAAACTTGGGCTCCTACAACCGGTCTCATACCTGTTAGGTAGGATAGGTTTGGAAGGCCTCCTAGACCTACACTCCCCTACCTACACACGTTAGGTGTTAGAATTCTTGGCCACTTTGGAACAAAATATGGATAGATATGGGAGGCGATACTTCATGTTCCACTAGGATGAAGAATAGTTATCAATGACTTACCAAGAGGTGGCAATGGATTTTGGATTGAAGTATGAAAAGAAAGTCTCACGAACACATAGGAAAGGAGCCCAATTCTCATTGAACACTTTTGGAGGAACATTTCAAGAAGATACTGAAACAAGGGGAGTAATACCTCATTCATTCACCCAGGAGTATGGTTTGTTCACTGTCTCTTGGTGATGACAGTATTTTGAGATGGGGAAATGACCATTGTAGCAACAAGGACGTCGAGGTTCTTTGTGTCATGACTCTGTAAGGTAACACCTACCCAAATCTTGTCGATATGTTTGTGGAAGGGTGTTTGTAAGCATCAGTAAAAAGGGCCGAAATAATCCCAATAGGTGGAATGATTAGTTTGTTGGCTTTACACCTAGGGCATGCTTTTTTGAAAGGTGTTGGTTTAGCGAGAAGTGGTCGTACGGGAATATATCACATGAAGGAAATGTTGGGGAAAGCCATTATGCTCACCACCACTAAATCAAAAAACCTTTTCATATGGCTCTATTGTGGTGTTAATGTTCGTAAGTTCATGATCCTCCCACAACCATAACGAATGGCCATCACTGACTACACCCCATTAGAGCCTACACCTTGCCCCCAATGCCAATTATGAAATGTGATTTATTTTTGCACTATGTACTTCGGAAGTTGAATTGCAGGTTGAACAATCTGAGAAGGAACGCCCTACTCGCTCAAAACCAACGCCATCCTTTGAATTTTACGAGAATTTTCAACTTTTTGGCCAACTACTTCTAGGATATGGCCAATAAATATAAGGAATAAGTCAAGCAGTCAGGAGGATATGCCATCAAATAGGAGGATATGGTGTGAGACTTAGTGTATATGGTTGATAGATGAGAAGTTGAGGGCAAAGACTTGCCTCTCTAGAGCAAAAGGTCCAGACAGAGTTCCGTTTTACGAACCAACATGCCAATATCCAAGAGGAGAGCATAGAGCAATTATTGGAAAGGATGCAAACATCCAATCATCAAGGCTTTCAAGATGTTGATCCCAAGGAGATGCAGCAGTTGAGACAGGAAAAGTGAGAGGTGAGGCGAGAAATTCGGTGCGGAAGAGCAAACTCCTTATGGCTCCGAGAGTAAGCATCTTTTTTCCCTTACTTCACTAGTAATCTACCTTTTTGTATGCATTGGGGACAATGCATGTTTAAGTGTGGGGATGGTGAGATTTAGGACACTTAGAAATTTGACAAAAGTTTCTTTAAGTTTTTTTTCTTTTGATATAATATGGGTTTCTCTTTTGAGCATTTTATGTCTTGAAAAATTTCAAAAAAAAAAAGAATAAAAGAGAACTCGCTAAGTCAAGAACTCGAAAGAACGACTTTGGAAAAAGGTGAGGTGTGAACTTTGAAATAAAAGAGTGGCTAGGATGAAATCCCGAGAGTGCTCCTAGGCAGAATGAGATAAAATGAAAAGGTTTGTGCACTTCCCTTGTTTTTGCCTTATTGTTGTGCTTTGGGGTAGAGTAGGCTTGTCACTATACTTGTATGGAAATTTGCACCTAATGAGACGCTAGAAGAAGGTGTTTCCTAATGAATTTAGCATATGTATTAGTAGGTTTTCTATGGTAGATTGCTAGGTTTAGGTGAGTTTACATTACAAGGGGTTTAAATGTCCATTGTTGGTCTTCTTATCTAAATCCCTTATTTTGTACCTTATTTAGATCTAATGGATAATATGTCCTTAAGAGCATTTAGATTAGCTCATATGTAGATCGCTCGTAAGCACTTTGGAGTAGCTTAGGGAAGGCCATTCACAAGAATGGTAGAAGATAGTTGAAAGCCATATGAAAAAATGATAGTAGATCGAAGGCCACATGCTTAAATGTGGTAGTAGATGGTATGCACCAAAGAAAAAGAGTCGAAGTCTGGAAGGAATAAAAGACCGACACAACCCGTGTATATTTACAAAGCATGTGCCAAACAAGTGGCTGATGAGACCAAGTCCCGATATGGGCCATGTGTTTTGCACGGACCGTGCCTCGATATGGTGAATACTTGGACCGTGCCACTCTGTGGCCCACGACCTATTCCGTGGATACGCCATCAAAAGCTGAAGGCGACGACTCCATTCAGCGGCCCATGTGCATTTACACAAGCCGCACCACTCTATCAGCCAAAACCGCCCTCTAGTTAGCTGCCCACTCACCTTTGCATGGGTTGCACGCTCAGTTTGGTTGAGGAACATCTCCAGTCTATGGCCCGTTTAATTATGCATGGGTCGTGTGGCACAGGCCGTGTGTTATTGCACCTTCTGTGTCGACGTGGCTACTAGGGTTTCCCTTTTTGTTTGGGCTTCTCTAAGGCTCATTTCCACCTACTATATAAAGAGGCACTAGTTTACTAGGGTTTAAAATCTATCATTATTGTAATTCTAGTTTCAATAGTAGGTAGAGAGAGAAAGAAACTAACTCTTCTCTTCTCATAAACTATTTCCTAGTTTATGCCTATGACATTGAATCCAATGATTGAATTAAGTTTAATGTCAATGAAGTAGTGTAATTACTTAGGGATTTATTTGTATTCATGACTAGATGATGATTTTGTGAGATTCTAGATCTTCCTATCTTTTATGTCTATAAATATTCTCATTTGATTTATGATTTATATTCTTGTAAGATGCATGTTATGTATATTCTATGATGCACCGTAGTTTTATATGTGATATGCCATCATGCTAGGCTTGTTTCTACTTTGGGAGTGATGTGCCCATTTTATGTGCATATTTTGGGACTTTTTGGATCACTTTTGCGCTCTTTTGTCAACTAGATCTTGTGTTTTCCCTTGAAATTCTCTTAGGATAGGTAAGAGCGACTTTTACGCTCTTTTACCTTTTCTAAGTGGATTTTGTGTGACAAGGAAATAACATCAAGACTTGAACACTGGAGGCCATTGAATATCCCCTTTTGAAGACTTTGAAGACCTGCTTTGAATATATGAAGACTTGAAGAATGGAAAAAAATTGAAGTAAAGAGGAGAAATTGAACCAAGAAGGAAAAGAAACTACGATTGCTGATTCAACAGTCTTCGCGACGAGCAAACATTTGTTCACGCTTCGCAAACTTTAGGTGCCCAGAAATATTCTTTGCCTTTTATGTACCATAAATAGTAAATCCTATCCTCTCTCTTATCTTCTTTTCCAGCCCTTCCCACTTCCAAACCCTAGTTTTCCATCATTTTCATCCTTGTTTTAGTTTGATTAATGTTTGGATTGTTTTTGTTAATTAGTATGGATTGTAGTAGCTAAATCTACTTCTTGGTAGCAATTGATTGAAGCTTCCAAACTTATGTGGTGAGATTCTCTATTAACTCATTTATGAATATTTATTGTAGAGCATTTATTCTGCCATTAATGTTGTGTTTTGCCTCATTTATACCATGGATTGTTTGATTATATGAAATGTTTGTATGATTGAAGTATTAGGGTGTTAGGAAGTTGCAAATTTCTTAGCTCATTTTACATGAAATCCAAGAGCATTTATTTGGAACTTCTTGTCTATAATGTGTGGTGATTCTTGCTAGATGGGTATGTTAATGTGGATTGTTCTCATATTTATCCTATAGCTGCAAAGAAAGGTTAAACCTTGAATGTGGTTTGTTCTAGGGTTAGCCTAGTAATTGCTTTATTCTGTTAAATGAATGTCTTTGGTAGAAGGCTTGTTGTTATCAAACCTTTGGTCCTTCGTGTGAAATGCCATTGATGAAATACCTCTATGGTGTTGTTTTCCTAGGGTGATCATCAATGAGGTTTGCAAATGGTTGTTGTTTGGCTTTGCAAATTACTATTAAGAAGGAATGAATGTTGATCTTCCAATGAAAAGTGAAAACATTCCCCATCGACAATAAATGTAATTGAATGAGTGAATAAATCTAGGATCCATAAGAGGTTTGGAAGTGAGGATCAATTGCCCCCAAGGCTCCATCAATTGTTGATTTAATCATCTTTTTAGTTGTTGTTGCATGATTAGCATTGTTTTCTTGCTTTGCTAGTTGTTGTCTTTCAGTTCATAATCTAGGACCAAAACCAACCAAAACTCCCCCATTTACATGATTATATATATGTATATATGCTTATATCTAGTATGTTTCTCACTATATATGTGGAAAAAAATTGGAAAAATTCCTCTAATTCGTGGACAAAAAATCCCTCTTCGTGGATGATTGGGTGGTTTGGGATTCCCTACGTTGGGATAAGGGTTTTTTGGGAAACTCTTGTGTTTTGGGTTAGAGTGGTCCAAAGTGTTGGGTGTTCTTTTGAAAACATTTGCTTTGGTATAACCTTAGAGCTTTTCTTGTTCTTTTTTACTCGAGGACAAGTAAAGGTCTAAGTTGAGGTATTTGATGAGACGGTAATTGCATGTTTTCTTAGGGCATTTAAGACCACATTATATATGTTTTTTTGGTGGTTAGTTAGGTTTATGAATGTTTTACATGGTCGAGGGTTAAAACCACTTTGTTTGGTTATTTGCATTAACTCTTGTATTTTGTGAGACATTTATGACTTAATATGATTTTACCTCTATGAGTTAGTCTACTTGATTTTGTGAGCATAGATGAAGGACTTGGCAATAATGTAATATTATAGGCATTTTAAACTTGGCAATAATGTAATACTATAAGCATTTTGGAAAACAATTATGCTAATATAAGTGAGATTGTGATTATATTGCTTTTACATAATCTAATTTGGATACAAAAACAATGATATCATGGAGTTTCCAAAACTCTCGGGTAAGGAATTCAAAAAATAAACATTGAAAGTCATTTGGTCATTTGCGATACATTTTTCGATGTCTAGACAACGTAAGAATCAGTAATTTTAATGAAATATTAATTCCAACATGTACAGGTTCCAACCCCAAATTATGAAGCAAAGTTCGAAATTCAGGCACGCGTCTGATATTTTGTAATCCGATAGGTTTCATGCAAAAACTTTTTAGCAATTAGATTAATTAATTCACCTCTAATAATCAATCCCTCGCGTTTTCAAATCCGAATTATAGGTAGATTTCGGAAGCTCATGGAATTTGTTGCCTTGTTCTTAACCTATCAACCTCTCGATTTCAGAGGTGTTTTCAAAATTTGTAGTATGTGTTGAAATTAACAAAACTTTGGTAATGATTCATGTCAACGAACAAAGTGTTAATGAAAACCAATCTCATTCAACTAAAACGTATTAGCTAAGCTCAAAAGGCCATGTTTCATCATTGATCTATTCTAACGAAACATGGTGGTTTAAAATAAACATTTTGTTCGTGGAAACAAAAAGATGTACAATAATCTAGACATTTTTATCCAATGGGAAGCCTTGGAATATCCTTCTTGGCTGGCCATCTCTGCACGCCTAATTGCCCTCAAATTCTTCTTCGTTTCACATGTCTTCTTTCTCAATTTAATTATCTTCTTCACTTTTGCCTTCATTTTTTTGCACATGCTGAACATGAACACGTTATCGTCCTCCTCACCAACATTTTCTTGTCTCACAAAAGTATAGGAATATAATTTGCAAACATAAACAACTATTATAAGAAAATTCTACTTAACCTTCATCGGTGCGCCCTCTCTTGCTGCCTTCTTCAATGCCCCTATGCATCCATTTTCCACCTACAAGTTTCCACTTTTTTCAAAGAAATTTTGGTCATACATTTTAGGAGGAACATCTGTGCTGCAAAAGGCAAATTTCTTATCTCACTTTAGGAGTTTAGAGATGACCGAACCATACAGAAGCTTAAGAGCCTTCTTGTTTATATGAACGACCGATGAGAACATTGTTTCACAATGGTGTTTCTGGGATTGATCTTCACTTTATGTACTAAATTAGAAGAACAACATGATGCTAGTGGACGTTGGATCGCAGATGTGACCCCCTGCTTGAACAATCCCCCTTGCCACTATCTCGTACATAATCCAATTTTCTACTATCAAATGTTAAAGTTAATAGCTCCTATCTACGTCAAGCTCAATTTGAGACCAGTTGAAGTACAATTTTCCAATATCAATAGGATTTAACATTGGGGGATCAACATGTACCGGCCAGTTCAAATGATGACAAATATTTAGGGGACCATCCTCAAACACTGGATAAAAGTCCTCAAGACCTTGGTAGGGACAACAAGATATATCATTGATCTTCCATTAATCAACCTCAAACTATCTACCATTGACTATTGTAGAGAAATACCCTTGATCGTTCTCCACAACATTGCCATAAATTTAAAACACTTCGTCGAATTGTGTCGCATTGGCAATGGCTAAAACTCTGCATAATTTTGGAACTCTAATATTAAACCTACATTTTTCAACCCTAGCCTCGTGTTATCATCCCATACTGATGCATATGAATCTAACAGTCTTTGATTTTGTAACAAAGATTGATACCTCTCAAAAGCTTTGAGGGACACAAACCTTGTAGCGTGGAACGATGTAGCCTTCTTTTGCTTGGTCAGTTGCGTCTTCATCTTCGTCTTTACACTTGGTCCAAATGAGGTTTCAACCATTGTAATTTATGAGGAATGAAATTTCAAAATGATATGCCTGTTAAAAGTGGGTAATTTGTAGAATATTTGAATATGTAAACGTGCAGTGAATTTGTTACATTTTTCAAATTTGTTTCAATGATCACGAAACATAGTTACGATTTCAAAACTATGATCGGGTGTAACAATTTCAATTAAATGAAAATATTTAAATTTTCAGCTCTTGTCTCGAAACATGTGCTGCACTTGGAGTTTGGCAAAACTTTATGTCAAATTCAATCCGATATGATTTCAGTCGTTGAAAGAGTAAAGTATTGAAAAACTGGATGAAAATATTCCAAGCCCCAATTTCAAACAAGGCCCCACAAATCATTACACTTCGTCGATACACGTTCTGATATTTGATCGGCGTAGTCCTCTATTTTATTTGGTTTTTAAAGACAAATTAAACACCTGCTATTCTGAATCGATTACATATCTCGAAATAACTATGTTTCGATTTATGAAATGTTGACATTTTTCACATCCACGACCAATTTTACATATTCCAAACTCGGAAGTCATTTAGAAAAATTATACAAGCCAAGATTGGTTTCAACTGTAGCAAACAATAAAATTTTATAGGGTGAAAAATCAATCGGAAAATACTCCTAGTTTGAGAAGATCGAAAAACTCATAAATAACAACATTCATTCATAACATGAACCCTATATATTCTAATTCAAAGTAATTACATAATAGCACAAAATGGTAATGCCGACAGTGTACTATTCTTCATTCCAAATTTTGAGTGAACAAAGGTAAAATGTTAGATCATCCTCAGATGATTCCTCACACTCTTCATCATTTCTTGATGATTTCATGTGTCCATATGCAACCTCCTCTTCATCCTCACTTATCTCTATCTCAATCTATTTCCTCTGATGGTGTGCATCTTATTCGGCCTTAAAATCCTCGACCTTTGTCTCCAAGGATTCCATTGGGTTAACAAAGCATGGAAATACTTTCTTAACCTTTTGTATGAATCCTTTGTCGCCCCCTGGAAATTCATGACAGACAATACAATTAAAGATATGACATTTACACAACAAATAACATTTACCTTTTTTCAATATAACTTACTGATTTTAGTTGATGAAGAAGCATCATACTCTGCATCTATGGCCATATTCGCACTTTTAGCGGCTCTCCTTTACACAACCATTACCATCATTTTGTTGGTTTTTAAACCCACTTCTTATTACTTCAAGTTGAGCCACTTTTTGGCATAGAATGGTCAACATGCATGATTCTCTTCTCTCGGATCATCTTAGTGATCAAGCAACCGTATTGGAACTCCTTCTTCATTTGCTTGCGGCTTTATTCACGTGGGAGTAAACGGTAAACCCTAGGTTGAAAACTTTCTTTTCCATTATATATAGAAAGTCAATAAGCTTCCAATTGTAGGTTCACAAGAAGGCCCTCCACTAGCAATCTAAAATACTTACACCACATCTCTATCGACCAAAGGGGTCGAGAATCAATCTTACTAGGCCACGATTCTTGGTGATATACCTCATAAAGGCTATTGGTGATGTTGGGATGCAATAAAATAGGCTCGGTCGAGAGCACTCTAACACAATATTTATTGTGAATTCACTAACAGTGACCCTAATTCCATTAACCAAGGTTAAGTTAGAGTTCTCACTATGCTTCCCCAAATTAACATAGAATTGAACAACTTCATCGGGATGAGTTAGATAATCAATTCTTATCAGGTTGTGTAAATACGAAGGACATAATTGATCTAATATGTAATCAAAATGTAGATAAGAGACATAGTTAGGTTTTAACACCATTGTACCCGTGCATTTATGATATACCCAGTCCTTGTGCCGCTTACATGCCATGAAGAACTTAAGATTTACTTTTAGCCTCTTTTGGACACCGGTGTTCACACCATATTCTTATTTTTTTTGTAGACTTGGGACCTCTCATCTTGCTCCACCACCAGTTCCGTTGTTGGATTGAGTTGTACCCCAGAAAGAGCCTTTGAGGTTGGACTCCTCTTTGATTTTGATGCATCGGAGATTAACCCATCGAGGGTAGTTCCATTTTTTGAGGATTGACTTTGGTTTTTATGAGTGTTATTGGATGGGAAATTTCAAACTTCATTGGGAATGAACACTATTGTTTTGAGATCTTGTCATGAAATCACAACATGTATCGTTTATATATCAAGCACTAACCACTACAACAAACATCCCTTTTTACCTCGGTTCTGCAGGGGTTTTTACCTCAGTTTTTTTATCCTGAAAGAACCGAGGTAAATATTGGCGGAGTAAAAAATGGATTTTTTTATCACGATTCAGAATCGAGGTAAAAAATCACCATTTACCTCGGTTTTTAACCGACATCATTTGTTATAACGTGCGACGTTGATTAAGGAAATCAGCTCCCAGAGAATACATTGTATCTCCGTCGTCAATTGGGACAAAGTCTTGGTCAACATCCACACGACGTCAATTGCTGCAGGATAGTAGTCGACTGCTGATCAAATCGTGCGACATCGATGTAGTAGACCTTTGTCTGCTAATCAGCGACATCGATTATCATTCAGTGCAATGTCGCTCAGATTGGGGGACCAACGTTGTTTGTCTGTTGATGTGGAACGTGGACGAGTACGATACCATTTTATCTTATCGATGTTGATTTCCACATAGATGAGTACAAGTTCGATGTCGATTTTTGCAACCTTGGTCAGGTTACAATTGGCACTGGTTCATGCGACGTCTCATTTGCATCGGTTAAAAATTACATATTACTAAAATATGTGTTATTCAATGACACAACTTATGTTTGTCGGTAGCCATTACATGTTATCAAAAAAGTAATAAATCCTAAAATGGCTAAACATCATAAAACAATATAATTGTGTTCATTTGATGTGTGATGGGAATGACGTTTATAAAGCAACAAAACTATATCAACTAATACAATAACATGTTACAACATTATTGAAATGTTAATATGAATTTGAAAAATGAATTGTATTGAACCATCCTTTTCCATGTTGTACGAAATTGTGCATGTGAAGGTCACTGGCGAATTGAAAAGCCCGTCGAACTAGATGTTGGAAGTTTATCAATTACTCTCTTTGGCCCTATTACAACAAATACATAGTAAACAAAATATATGTAAGAATAGGGCAGTCCCCAAAAGAATTTCATAGAATGGAGTGAAACGTAGACACCAATAATCCAATTTGATTAACTATCTAATCTGGTCCCTACCGACATCGCAAACTAGATGAAATCGATGACGCAAACATCGATCAAATAGCGACATCGGTTTTGTGCTAATAGAAATTTCAAAAATTCATTGACATGTGCGACCTCGGCATATGATCGGTAGCATTTTGCATGAGATGAATGAATGCTACCAACGTCGTACATTTATACTCTATGATCATACAAATCTTAGCATCATGTCTCACTCCTTACAAACATGACATTATTTTGTAAAAATAAAAAAAAACATGCAATATATAACATGCAAAAAATCATCATATACTTATGGAATTTCATAATCATTAATCAATGAAAAAAATATGTTCAATAAGATTATCACCAAATTTGTAGATGAACATGGAATGGGTAGAAAAATACCTCAAAGGATTTGAACCTTTAGATACTCCACCCTTGGATCTTGTTAATGTAGAGATGCAATTTGAATGAGCTATCTTTAATTATTGTAAGGTGTGAATGAAATGGATGGTGTATTAGTTTGAGGTGAGTTTGTGTTATTGATGGGAAATGAGTGTAAGTGCTGATTATTACTTGAAATGGGGTTGGGGAATTTATGGTTCAAATTTTCGCCTCAAATTTTCATTTCCCGCTGAAAATTTTGGCATAATCGACGTTGACTTATTTTCTATTATAGTGTCGTTGAATGCGTCAAGCATGCGACGTCGCACATATTATCCATAGTCGGTTTTCATGTGCTATTGATTTAAAAATCTTCATGGATAGAACTCTATTACATTTTTATTTCCTAAAAAACTATGAATATGAAATGTCCTGCGATTCTATGCGGTGGAAAATATCGTTCTCATAACTCTTATCGTAGGGGTATAATTGGAATACTAAGAAAAATGACGAACGATTACCCTGGTGTATCCGTCTATGACCATAACAGAACACTGTAGTCTTGAATTGGTGTGGTCTTGAATTGATGATTTGGTTGAGTGTATCTCCAGTTTTACATTTCAAGTTCTCCCAATTTGGTGAAAGGACTTGTGTGCAAAATTTTTAAAAATACACTGTCAGTCCAAAACTCTGATTATGATCAGTTCGAAAAGAAAGTTTCAGTTACATAGCTAAAATTATACTATCCGAGTGTAATAAAGAAACAGAGACTAATCAGCATATACTTCAACAACTTCTACTGAACGACACCCTATGTACTTGTTAGTAATGTGTTACAATTTACTCTAGGTCATGTGCTATATCGCTTTAAAAATCTTCATGGACAGACCTCTATTACATTTTAATTTCCTAAAAAACCACGAATATGAAATTTCATGCAATTCTATGTGGTGTACGTTCCCATCAAACTAGTAAGACCTCAATAAATTTCACCGTTTGTGTTAATTAAATTCGATTCCTATCAAACTACACGTCTATAAAGGTAATGGAAATATATAGACGTCAAGTCGTAGTATATAATATACCATTCACCGTTATTAAGGTCATCCATGCTTGTTTTGGTCAAACGGGGGCCCTAGCTATTCTGATAGTGGGCCGAAATGATAAGGCCCATGTGAATAACAATCGACGTCGGTTATATATCGACTAGACATCTGTATTCATGACGTACTTGCGACGTTGGATATGCAGTTGGACTATCATAGGTCTTAACCTCTGGTAATGGGCTAAAATGTTGAGGCCCACAAGTAGCACAAAACATTTCTCATGGATCGCTTCACCTTAGTTTATATCAAATTATGTGCGACCTCGCATGACAGGGGGTGGAATACACAACGATGTATAACGAATATATATTGAGCCCACCGCTAGACTTCACTTCAAACATTCAACTTCTAGGCAATTTTCTGCACTTACTTACCCTTTCTTCAAAAATATATGCTCTATAGATTCCCCTGATTACCTTCTTCTTTCTATTAGTTATTAAACTTTATATGCATGTGTATCTCCAATTCCATAGTGTTGTTTGTTTTTTTAATTCAAATTTCCATGGATGTTTGCTCTAGTTAGTAGAAGGTTTTTGGTTTGAAATTCTCATTTGTTAACCGGCCATAATATGTTGTTTGTTCCCAATCTTTGCTCTGCTATTCGGCTCGTGAGAATGGGTCTGTAAATCCTATTTGCGACCTTGCTGGTACAGCAGTTATGATTCTTTTGGGTCGAACCTTAGCGAGGTCGGTTAATTTCTCTCTTAACCCTTGTAATTTGCAATGTCCCATTCAATTCGTTAACATATCGTTTTTAAGGACTAGTAGCCAATGTATCAGCGACGTTGGTATAAATGTATACTATGTAATATGTGTGGGCCCCACAATACATTAAATTCACCAATTCTTATCGAGTCTAACAGTGCTGGTTTGAGTAGACATGCCCCGATCGTGGTCATTTGTTGTTCCGATTTAAATTCCATTTCATTTTAAATTTTTTGTTCTAAGGATAAAATTAAAAGTTTGAATGATCAAAATGTAGATCCCTGGTGATTCGGATGATGATTGTCGTCAAAGGACCACATTCGGCGAAGTCATTACACACTTCGTCCACAGATTACCCAGGACGAACTTCGGTTCTATTCCAATTTTGGTAAGTTCTCCCTTGTTGACACATGATGTATTATTGGTTCACTGCATTTTCTCTACAAGTTAATTTCATATTTACTAAATTTTGTTATTTGTTTATAAAGCATTACATCCTAACACACATTTCAGAGCTCCTACCACCGTACAAGACCTCCGCCGTGCTGCATTGTAATGGAAGGGTGTACGAGATGCACTACTCGGAGGCCTAAAGGTACAAGACCCTCACCCTTAAGGGGTGGGGAAAATTTCTTGATGATGAGGAACTCATGATTGGGGACACACTACATTTTGAGGAGGTAATTGGTATTGGGCCTGTAGTTTTTAATGTAACAGTTCTTCCCTGTGGGTTTGACTGATTATTGACTTTAAAACATTTATTTAAAACAAATATATTAAAATTCAGAACAACATATCTTGAATTTTATTGTAATTCTTGAATTTTCTATCAAGAATTTATTTATTGAAATTTAATTCAAAGTTATTGAATTGTTCATATTCATGTAACTCCGGTCCTCTCCCTATTTCAACATATGTAACTCCTCCTCCCACTTAGCAAATAGTTGTTGCAAACAAATACGATTATGAAAGTTGATTCGTAGACTGCCTGCTTGATGAGCTGTTATTTTTAGGCCCATTCAATGAAGCTATGTTGCAAAGTGGACGAAGTCATGTCGCTTGGTCCGATTAGGGTGCAAAGTCGTACAAGTTGGGAGATGAAACAATGCCTTTAACCGATATCGATTAATGATCGACATCAAGTTGGCTTAACCAAAAATGTATGTGACGTTGCCTAATTCAAATCGGTTCAAAATGACGCTACTAATGGGTATAAATAGGGAAATCCCTAACAAAAACTTCAAGCATCTATCCACAAATTTCCCGCGAAATCTAATGGTCTTTAGTTTCCTCCCCTCCCTTCTCTGATCAACATTATACAACCTTGGTTATAGCTCTATCTTCTTTTTTATTCGACCGGTAGGTCTGTGAGGTTTCATCTATACGTCGACTAACCCACTGCTTTGGACCAACGTGAACGAGCGACGGATGGCCCGACATCGCACACTGCATTTCATAGACTAGTTTAGCACTTAAAATTTACACATATGATGCAGGACTAATAGCTGGCGAAGGATATTCTATTTGATCCTTTTTTCAAGTATTACACCAATTTAAATAGGTATTTATACAGTATTTCAATTACATATCTCGTAACAACTAAAAATTTTCTGTTATCATACAGTTCACTGGACGATGGAGGCATTTAGAGGCTTTTTTCTTCGACATTGAACATCATTCCATGGCTATTGATAGCCCATGTTTCGACTGCAATTTGAAGCAACTTAACATTGGGGAAATACCAACTTTGGTAAAGCACTTGAGTAAATTTTATTTCCAGACAAATGCATATGTATATATATACATTTATATTTCTAATCTATATTTTTTACTATGACTTAGTACAATTTGTGGGAGATTGTACGACTCCTACCAACTAAGAAGGCCCCCACAGTGGTGAGGTGCTACGGGACAATTTGGCATATGGACTACTTGGGGGTGGGAAGATGAAGGCCCTTTCCCCAAAGGGTTTTGGCGAGTTCCTTATGGGAAACAACCTATGCACCGGGGAAATCCTTTTCTTTGAGATGATAGAATCTAGGGCACCAATCGTCTTCAAGGTCATCATTGTCCAAACTAATTATGTTTTAGTAATCTCTGTTATGTGTAAACTAAGAAATTTTTTATTCTAATTTATGTAGTTGGAAGGATATTCTCATGCCTACATTTTTTATAATTAAGTATCTTATTTGAACATTATGTACTTGACTGCATGTTTATATGTGTGGCTTCATGTGAGCACTATTTTATAAATCATTTTTACTTCTTGTGATTCATAAAACATTGAACAAAGGGGGGAATTGGCCGTGTAAAAATTAGGGAAGGTTTCTTTTCTATCATCGTAAAGTTCATGTCCGCGACATCGCAACGCCATTTGCAACTGTGTCGCTAGAGATGACATATTGCGCAAAATCGACCCAGCTTCTAACACATCAAAAAATGACATTACAGGTTACTCGGTAACATTATTTACCTCATTTTTTGATGTTTTACTTAGATTATTTTATTAATTGTGGTAAAAAACTAATTATTCGACTCGATTATTTTTTAACCAAGGTAAAAAAACTTTTACTTCAAAAATAAAACCAATCGAGGTAAAAGAACTTTTTACCACGATTTTTTGGTGTTAAGAAAAAAACCGAGGTAAAGGGGGCGAAGTAAAAGGTCCAGTTTCTTGTAGTGAACGCTACACAACTTCTGATTTTGTACCACTTATAGAAATTTCTTACGATTAGTAATCAGCAGTAGACTTTTTTTTAACATTCAATGTACGGCGTATCACCACTATGCAAACCCCCACTCAAAATTCTAGATCAATTTAACCCCCAAATGGTGGCCCTAAAATCTAACCCTTCCACTCTATCTAAAAAATTGTTCTTCCACCATTATAATTCCCCTTCCCCACATCCAACAACCAATTTTGGTACAACGATTTATGGTGAAGGGAGGACACTCAAAATAACCAAGGAAATGAATATGGTTTTCTCTTTAGGTTCAGATATGAAATTATGGTTATTTTTGGGTATGTTTTGAATGCCCACTTTGTAATGTTTAGTGACTGGAATAACCTTTGTTAGAGACTCAAACGTCAATAATTTAGTTTTCCATAACATATCATTGTTACACCGTATATGAAAATTGAGGTTTTAAACCCCAATATCATTTTTGATGGGTCCATTGTCATATGTATGCTATGATTTTTTTTTGGGTTTTGTAGATGGGATTCATTTAGAGCAATATTCAATTAGAAAAAGAACCAAGGATGGACATAGCTCCAACACTAGTAGTGGATGGGCATAGCGGGATTATGAGAATGATGATTGGTATGCGAGGTAGGTTTTCGCACCTGTATTATTTTCACAAATCAATGCTTTGCGACCTATTTTCTTATGTTGATATAAAATTCTAACTTTAAGAATCCCCTTCCTTTTTTTGTATTTTAGGTTTGCTAGGAGGTGTATATTTCAAGATGATGGCGACATGAGTCGGTCGATCCAAGAAAGATACAATGTGTGGGGGGCATGATGAAATTCTACCCATAGGTTGGAGGATAATGATTTCCCCATTCACATTACAATATACTTCAATAGCATATGATTTTTGGGAGGCCGTCATTGTGCCTCTTGAAAATAGTATTTATATGCCCAGATTATGGTTAACTACTAAACAGTGGCTAGTGGTAAGACAGGGTCGTCCACGAGGAAAATGTGGTTTTCTTAAGTGTTAAATGTAGTTGAAAAGCACACGAAAAAGTCACTCTATGTGTGTGGTAACAAAGTTTGGGGGGGTTTTGTTTTGGAAAACACTAAGACTACTTTAAACAACTAAATTAACAAACGATTAAAAATAACGATGCAAACACGGTCACAAATAGCACAAATAACTTAACAAATATTATAACGAGTCTAAGGCGCAATTGGTATACATTTCTAGTTATCCCTTGATCATCGACTAATTATCTTATTTTTATGCATTAACCACATATTGTGGAGAACTTGTCAACACCTTTCCAGTGAAGACATTTCTCACCTCTCCTTGGTTATAGTTAGAGTGAGCAGTCAGCGACACACAATAACCCTTACCCTTGGGTCACTCTAGACGATCGGCGTCATAGACTTCCCCAAGAATAGCAATACACATAGAGACCCAACACAACTACCATTATGTCCTACAAGCGAGAAACATATAGATAGCACAAGTACATATACTAATAACGACTGCGAGGATTGACCTTCATGCTAATCGTTATTAGTGAGCCACGTTGACAGTCACTCAAAACCATTCAAATTCATCCCAAGTCTAAGCAATTTCATCAATCAACAATCATAATTAGTTGTCACTCCTAATTATAACGTAGCATTGACCAACAATAATCACATTGGCAAAAAGTCAAAGTCTTTCGGGTTTGACCAAAAACCTAGCAAAGAATCAACCAATAATGATCTACTAGCTGATCATCCAAGTCTAAATCATTCATTAATTACACAAGAGAGCACAAAACATACTTGATAGTCAAAGCACAAAATAGGATAAACTAAATCTCACAAATTCATATTAGAAATGCTTACCAATTGCTCCTAAGATGAAATCTAGTCTAGATAATGAAAACCTATAACAAATCTACAAGAATTAAAAAAAGAAATGAAAAAACTAAGAAAAGATGAAGAAAACTAGGGTTTGGAGGCCCCCAAGTCGGGCTCACACAAATGGGGAATAAATGACTATTTATAGTTCAAGGAAATAGTGAAAAAGGCCAAAAATGTCAAAATATGGGCTAATTCCGCAGCCCGCACTACATCGGTGCTGCCCGCACCGCGTCTTCTACCCTCTTCTTATTTCCTTTGCTACGAGTGAACCACTGATTCATTTTGGGAGTTCTTGTAGGAGTTCTTGTAGTTGTTTTTATAGTACTCGCGAAGAGAAATCCAATGATGTCATCTATGGACACCAATTCATCTCAGGTAGTTCTCAGAAATTGGCTACAAAAAACCCGGACCATTCTTCCTTCGCCATTTTGCCTTCCTTCTTCAATTTATCTTCTACCACTTTGTAAGTGGCCTTCAATTTTCTACCATCCTTGTGAATGACCTTCACTAAACTACTTCAAAGTGCTTATGAGCAATCTACAAATTAAGCTCACAAAAAGAAATCTAGATGCTCGTAAGGACCAAAAATCCATTAGAATCAAAATAGATTACAAAATGTAGGATTTAGATGTGAAAACCGAAAATGGTTATCTAAACCCCTTATAATGTAAACCTACCTAAATATAACAAACTTCCAACAAAAAGATGAAAAAAGAGATGTTACATGCTTTGGAAAATACATGCATTTGACGTCTAATCAAACCTCCATGCACTTAAACTTGTACTCGTCCTCGAGTAAACAAGAACAAACAAAGATCTAAGCGTAAACTAGCACGCAAAAGTTTTTTCCAAGCATTCAACATCGTATTCCTAGACTACCCTGACCCCCAAGATATAAGAATCTCTGACACTCTCACATCCCAAAGTCTAAGATAATCTAAACAACCATCATACCAATCAAAGACGAGGTATAAAATAAAAGTGTAAAAGTAGCTTACTATACCAAAGAAGCTAGAAAATAGACAAATCAAGAGAAGTATATTTTTTTTTCAATTTCTTTCATTTTTCCTAGGAGCCCTCTCGGGTTTTCCTCCTAGTTTCACACAATTATTTTCAAGGCTCACCCTCACCTTTTTTCTGTACCATTTGGCCTTTCATTTTTGCATAGGTTGCCCTTTTGGATTTTCAACCTATCTGGGCCTCCTACTTTTGCCTAAGTTGCCCTCTTGGATTTTCAACTTAGCAGGAATTCATTTTTTTAAAGAAAACAAATCAAAGTAGAGCATATTCACACTATAATACAATACAATGAGATATATTTCTCTTAACCTCCCCACACTTGAAACACACATTGTCCTCAATGCGAACCAAATGACAAGATAAAGAAATAAGGGAGAAAGAAAAAAAATACTCACAACTAGGACTTTGAATGTCCTTCCCGGTGATGACAATACTCATTTCTCAATGAATGTTCTTCCCTCCATGTTCTCGAACTCCACAAAATATTCAACTTCAACCCATCCACTACAAATCCACAACTATGAAAGTCTTGATCAACACCCACAAAAGGCAACAACTAGTAGCACTCCTAGATGGTGGTTTTTTTTGTAGTGGATTGTGGTGGTATCTTTGTGGTTTTGGGTAAGGGCTTGAAGACATGGTCGAGGATTTTTTTTTCAAGAAAATAAAAACATTAACTTAACTTAAAATCTTGGGTTGCCTCCCGAGAAGCTTCATATTTTTAAGGTCGTCGTCACAACCCTAATGTTATCCATATGGTGAAGGTTTGGACCCCTTCACCATGAGCATCCAAAAGTAGAGAGTGGGGGTAGAAATCTTCCAAGAGGAAGATTTTATGGAGGTGGAGTTAGTCTTAAAGGAGATGGGTGGTTTGGAAGCTTGGCATAATCATTTGGCTCCCCTATTGTCTCCTTCAAGAATTCCAAAAATGGTGGAGTTGGTTCATTTTGTGTGGGTAGGGGTGGTGATGACATTAATAATGAATGTATCCACAATCAACTCTTCCTAAACTTCTTTGTCTTCAACAACCAAATCCTCATCCCCTTGGAACTCAAATTCATTTCTCAAGGTGACCTCACTCACCGTATATTTGAGCTCAACTTAGGATGGTGTATCTTTGGATTACACAGCTTCCAAACGGCTCACGGATGATGCAATTTGGCTAATTTGGGTCTCCAAACTCTTAAATCTTGCGAAAGAGCGGTCCTCCACATTCGCAGTTCTAGTTACAGTTCGGTCTTTCAAGTTAGCGACCATGTTAGTTATAGCATGCATGAGCTTCTCATACAAGCTTGAACCTCCTCCTTGAGCATGGTTTTGGGACATGGCATAAGGTGACGGATGCTAGTCATATTGCTCATAGTGTTAATTTGTCCGGTACATTCCCATACCACGATTCCAGATTACCACTCCACTCTGGATTGTAAGAATCATAGTATGGATACCATTCTTGAGCTCCTTGACCTTAGAAACCAACAACTCCAACCTCTTCATAGTACTCCTTATGATACCCTTGGTTTTGAAAACAAAAGGTTCTATCCTCCTCGTAGTGCTCATCTCTTAACCAATAACAAGACTCGGTAGGATGATCAGAATGACAAATCTTACAAAAAATTGCTTGTTGAGCCTCTCTTCTCATCATGAGTTCCCTCAAGGTGGGATTTTTTTTCTTTCAAAAATTTGGAATCGTAGTGTAAGGATTCTCGGCAGAAGTACACCAAGAACTCAAGCAATACACATTCCAAGCAAAAACAGATAAAAACAAAGAAGCACAAAAATTTGGGGTCGTAATGCAAAGGTTCTCGGTTCTTAGAACAAGCATGTACCATAAACCAAGAACAAAAGCAATATGTCCTTCCAAAAAACAACAAAAACAAAACAAGCACGAACTATGAACAAACAAGATCACACAAAGAGAAGCAAAAAACACAAAGAACTACACTAACACTTGACAAAATACGCCTCTTCCCCAGCAACGGCACCAAAATTTGTGAGGCCATCGTCGTGCCTCTCAAAGTTAGTATTTATATGCCCAAATTACGGCTAACTACTAAATAGTAGCATGGTTAGATGGGGTCCACGAGGAAAAGGGGGTTTTATCAAGTGTTAAATGTAGTTGAAAAGCACATAAAGATGTCACTCTACGTGTTGGGGGGGGGGGTTGTTTTGGAAAACACTACGACTACTTTAAGCAACTAAATTAACAAACAATTAAAAAAAACAATGCAAACACAATCACAAATAGCACAAATAACTTTACTAAGATTATTACGAGTCTTGGGCGCAATTGGTTGGGAGGTCGTCACCGTGCCTCTCTAAGTTAATATTTATAAGCCATAAATGCTTACTATCTACAACTAAGTAGATAGCGGCAAGTCGGGGTCGTCCAAGAAGAAGGGGGATTTTCCTAAGCATTTAGGTACAAAAGGTTGCTATTAGGCTAGGAGTAGATATATATACACATATAAAAGCATGTAAATGGGAGGGGGGTTGGTTGTTTGGTGGTCCTAAGTTATGAAAGTTAAAAGACAAGACAACTAGCAAAGTCAAGCAACTATGCTAAATTATCAAACAAATCTAAGAAAAAGGGTTTTAAAACTACAAAAGATAAAGCCTTGGGGGCAATTGATATCCACTTTCAAACCTAATGTAGATCATTGAACCATTCACTCATCCTATCACATTTGTTACCCATGGGGAATGCCAATGGAAGAACAACATTCATTCCTTCTTAAGAGTAGTTTGCAAAGACAAACAATGACCATTTGCAAACCTCATTGATGATCACCCTGGACAAACAATGACCATAGGGGTATTTCATCAATGGCATTATACACGAAGGACCATAGATTTGACAACGACAAGCCTTCTACCAAAGACATAGCCATTTAACCAAACATAGCATTCATTAGGCTAAACCTAGAACAAACCACATTCAAGGTTCAACCTTTCATTGCATCTATAGGATAAATATGAGAACAATCCACATTAACATACTTATCTAGCAGGAATCACAACACATTATGCACAAGAAGTTCTAAGTTCATGTTCCTAGATTTTCATGCAAAGGAGCTAAGGAATTCGTCACTTTCCTAACACCCTAACACTTCAATCATACAAACACTTCCTATTCCCAAACAACACATGGCATAAATGAAGTGAAACATAGCATTAAGAACACATGAATGCTAAATAACAAAGGCTTCAAAAATGAATGGAAAAAATCTATTTACTACTTCCACTAATCATGCATTTACACAAGATTAGCCAAGAACAATTGACATTCATTGACTTCTCTCATTTGTTACCTAAAACAATCATGACAACAAATTCAACATCATCACATTCATCTAGCAATAATCAGCACATCAACATCATTTAAGAAGCTCTAACTCATGCTCTTGGCTTCCACATTAAAAGAGGGGAGAATTAGATACTTTCTCCCAACCCTAACAAGTAATCATAAAAGCAATTCATATAATCAAGCTTCCAACAACATCAATGCCATTGACAATTCACATTCAAAGTTCAATAAATGCACAATAGCAAAAGCACCAAATATATATATATATATATGGTTCTTATATATATATGGTTCTTACTACATAGAAATGGAAGCTTCAATCCATTGCTCCCAAGATAAAACTAAGCTAGATAATTAAAAGCCATGATTAACCTACAAAAAACTAAGAAAAGAAAGAAAGAAATACCAGGGTTTGAACCCACAAAAAATGCAGGAAGAAGAAGGTGTCCAAAACTTCTTGAAGAGGAGAGGATAAGGTGAGTATTTATAGTGCAAAAAGAAAGAAGGGTTTTTGACCCCTCGTCCGTAGCGAGTCGCGACGTGCTTGCGACGACCTCGCGATGGACTCCAAGTCCAGCACCATTTCTTCTTTCTCCTTTTTGTTTCATATCCTCCTCTTCTCTTCACTTCTTCAATTCTTCAAATCTTCAAAATCTAAATTACAAGTCTTCAAATCTTCAAAGGTATTCTTCAAAGTCTTCAAACAAATTGCCTTGTCACACAAAATCCTCTAGAAAAGTAATAAAAGTGTAAAAGTCGCTTTTAATCCTCCTTAGAGAACTTCAAGGCAAAATGTCTCATTTTGAGCACACAAGTATACAAAAATGAATCCTAAAAGTCCTAATATAACCGTATAAAATGGGCACATCATTGGTTTATATTTCTAGTTATCCTTTAATCATCGACTAATTATCCTATTTTTATGCATTAACCACATGTTGGGAGAAATTGTCAACACCTTTCGAGTGAAGACATTTCTCACATTTCCTCGATTATAGTTAGAGTGAGCGGTTGGTGCCACACAATAACCCTTACCATCAGGTCACTCTAGACGATCGGCGCCATAGACCTCCCCGAGAATAGCAATACACATGGAGACCCAACACAACTACCATTATGTCTAACAAGAGAGAAACATATAGATAGCACAAGTATATCTACTAATAACGACTACGAGGATAGGTCTTCATACTAATCGTTATAAGTGAGCCATATTGATAGTTAGTCAAACTCATTCAAATTCATCCCAAGTCTAAGCAATTTCATCAATTAACAATCATAATTAGTTGTGTCTCCTAATTATAATCTAGCATTGACCAACAATAATTACTTTGACAAAAAGTCAAAGTCTTATGGGTTTGACCAAAAAGCTAGAAAAGAATCAACCCATAATCATCAACTAGTTGATCATCCTAGTCTAAATCATGCATTAATCACACAAGAGAGCACAAAACATACTTGATAATCAAAGCACAAAATAGGATAAACCAAAGATTAAAAATTCATATTAGAAATGCTTACCAATTACTCCCAAGATGAATCTAGCCTAGACAATGAAAACCCATAACAAATCTATAAGAATTCATGGAAAAGATGCAAAAACAAAGAAAAGATGCAAAAACAAAGAAAAGATGAAGAAAACTAAGGTTTGGAGGCCCCCAAGTCGGGCTCACAAAAATGGGGAAGAATGGGGGCTATTTATAGTCCAAGGAAATAGTGAAAAAAGGCCAAAAATGTCAAAATCTGGGATGATTTCGCAGCCCGCACTACAACGGTGCGGCCCGCATCGTGTCTTCTGCCCTCTTCTTATTTCCTCCGCTACGGGTGAACCATTGATCTGTTTTGGAAGTTCTTGTAGTCGCCTTTATATTACTCATGAAGACGAATCCAATGACGTCATTCATGGACACCAATTCATCTCGGATCATTCTCAGAAATTGGCTACATAAAACCCAGATCATTCTTTATCCGCTATTTTGTCTTCCTTATTCAATCTATCTTCTACCACTTTGTAAGTGGCCTTCAATCTTCTACCATCATTGTGAATGACCATCACTACACTACTCCAAGGTGCTTATGAGAAATCTACAAATTAAGCTCACAAAAAGGAATCTAGATGCTCGTAAGGACCAAATATCCATTAGAATTAAAATAGATTACAAAATGAAAGATTTAGATACGAAAATAAAAAATGGTTATCGAAACCCCTTATAATGTATACCTACCTAAATCTAGAAATCGTCCAACAAAAGATGACAAAAGAGATGTTAAATGCTTTGAAAAATACATGCATTTGACGTCTTATCACATTTAGTCATTTTCAATACATTACTATTTGTTATGTAGTTAATTTCGAATAGTTTAGAGGTTTTACAATTTTCTTGTCACAAATGCTTCTAATAGATATTGGACATGATTTTATTTAGTTGTAATACACAAAGTGTAATTGAAATGATTGTTGTTCCATACTAACATGTTGTTATTACCAAGTCGACGTAGTCGAACTACGTTTCAAATTTGCAAAGTGTGAAAATTAATAAATTTTCTTATTTGTATTATGATTTTGTAACTAATATCGAATAAAAAAGTATAAGCGCTTTTTAAATGAAAATTAAAATATGTTTCGAATTCATAAATCCAAAACATTCTAATGAGCAGAGAATTAACTGATTAATGTTCCAATTTTGGATCTTATTATACAGTATATATTTCTTTAATCGGATCAAATGGCATAGCAATTCCGGTGACACAACACTTTTTGAAACAATCAGCGGAACTTCCGGAGCCTGAACGTTGGATGGTTTTAAACAAAGGATACCATGATGAGTTAAACTGTTGTGGTTTGCAGTAAGCACGATGGTCGATCACTTCGCATGTTTTGGTAACCAAAACAATATCGGTGCCAGGGACGATGGGTCATTATCACCGTGCTACGCCCACTATAACCACCATTGACAACTGTGTTTCTAACTAGTGTCCATTTTTCGTATTCTCTCCACCCCACTTATAAAAAAGAAAATTTTTACAATAATTTTCAAGATATGTTTTACCACAAATAAATTTATTTACATATAATAATGTTGTATAAAAATTGATATTTAAAAAATACACATTGCAATGAATCCAACAATATCACCCGCTAATAATTTTAGTTACGTATAATAATAATGTGCATATATTTAATATTTTGCAAATACACGATAATAATATTTTGCCCACCATTGCAGTTCTATTCAAAATATGACACGTGGAAGCTAAAAATATGGAAGACACTCATACTGAGTACAAGACGATAAGGCGGTTGCAACATGGTGGGGAAAATATTGATTGACTGCAGTTTTAAATTTTTGATCTCCAATGATGTTGTCCGAATTACAACTTTAATATTTTCCCCCTTCCCCTTGTATTGCCCACCATGCTGCAACCGCCTTACCGTCTTGTACTCTAGAAGTCACGTCTGTGTCAATGTGTATACAGCTAGTATAAGCAAGACTTAGATGCTCATCCTGTGTGTACCACATCAGCTTTATATCACCTACTTTTACCCGCCTTGGTTCCACTACTTGAGTTTGACGCATTAATTGCTCTAGATTCACCTTCTCTGAGTTGAGATTTCCTAAAGTCCTTGCTCTTATTGTTTCTTGGTTCGGTTCATCCGCTTGAGTAGCCCCGATAATGGCTAGAACGGTTTCCACAGATATTTGTTATTGTTCTATCGTGACTTTATTTCTAGCACAACAGATTGCCCATATGATGATGCATGTGAGGTTGATGTCCTCATCTTCTGGTGCCATCTTAAACCATTCTCTTAGCCAGCTTTTGAGTTGGATAGGGTTACCTTATCGAAAGTCAAACCTAATCTTGATGTTCTCTAGACTCTCCTTGCGATGTCACACTTTTGTATCATGTGTGTGGAAGTTTCTAATTGGAAGTGGCACATTTAGCAAATAGGCGAGACCTCCATATTCGTTTTCCTCAACGCCAGTCCTGTTGGGTGAGTCTCCACACTAAGAATTTTACTTTTTCTGGGATCTTGGGTGAGTCTCCACACTAAGAAGTTACTTCCATAACTTCTTCCATAGTTGTCTGTCGGGTTCTGAATTTCCTGCCGGGGCTGAGCCTAATGGTTTTTTTGCGATATGTTGTATTTCATGCCTTGTGGTAGCTACTTTTGAATGTGTACTTTCCAAGACAATCCTTATCCTAGAATTGGTAATCCTTCTACCCAATGAGAGCAAGGGGAATGTGGATTCCTACAATGTCTTTTGCTATTTTTGGGCTGAACAACAGTCTCCGTAAGGCCATTCGCCACTTCTTAGCACTATCAATCAGGTCACTCACCTTGAATTCGAGTTGGGTTAGAACTTGTCTTTCATACCTAATTCGGTTCCTGTGGTTTGGAACCCACCCATCCTGGATGTCTATTCCGTGACCATTGACCACTTGCCATTTGAGCACGTTCTTGATAAGATCTCTCCCCTCATAAGATTCCTATCCATCCCCACATTGAGCCTTGTTTCAGTTTGACTTTCTGGAAGGCCTCCTGATTTGTTGCAATACTCGTTGAGGAATTGTTTGGAGAAAAATGATTTTTTATATGTAATCATCTTCCACGCTAGTTTTTCTAGCAAGGCATGGTTCATCTATTTTGTGGAGCTCATCCCTAGTCCCCCCTGCCATTTGGAGTGGCTCATCGATTTGAAAGACTTTCAGTGATCCCTCCATCTGTGTCCCCTGCCCAAATAAATTTTGCTAGGTGGCTATCAATTTTCTTTTGCAACTATGGAGGTTCGGAAAGTACTCAGAGTGTATTGAGTTGTTGATGCTAGGACATGTTTGTTGAGGGTAACCTTTCCCATGACCGACAGGACTCCGATTTTCCATATCGACATTTTTTCCATTACTCTTTGGATCAATTTGTTGAATATTCCAACTTTAGGGTTGTCGAAATCCATGTCGTGACCTAGGAATTTTTCCTTGAGTTGGTCTCCAAAGATTCTGAAAGTCTGGCTGAGACGTTCCTTTGTCCTTGGCTCTGTGTTAAGGCTGACTAGAAGTGTGGACTTCTGAAAATTTATTCTTTGGCCCTAGTAAGACACAAAGAGATTGAGGGTCTGCGCCGGTTTGTTCATCCTCTTTCTGAGATGTTAAACAAGAGGATGCAATCGTCTTCAAACATCAGATATGAAATAGGTTGGATAAAGAGGCCTATTTTTACACCTGAGCAAACACTTTGGAACCCCTCAGATGCTATCATCGATGATAATGCTTCCTGACATATGATGAACATGAACGGTGAAAGTGGGCACCCTTGTCCAAGTCCATGTTTTGGTTGGAATTCTCTTGAGTTCGTCCTATTGAACTTTATGGAGTATGAAACGGTGGTAACACATCCCATGACCCACCTTATCCATTTTTACGGGAAGCCCATATGTTCCATCATCTTTTCCAGAAATTCCCATAATATCAATTTTCATTGAGGCCATCAACTTCTTTCCTGTCTTCTTCTTGCATATGAATTCAATGAGTTCATGTGCTATGAGTGAGTTTTCGACAATGGATCTTCCTTGCACAAAATTCGATTGATTTCTCGAGATCAGGAACCCCATGACTTTTTATATTCTGTTCGCAAGAATCTTCGCAATGATTTTGTATGTTACATTGCATAGGCTTATCTGGTGTAGATCTTCTTGTTCCTTTGGACATCTCTTCTTTGGGATTAGGACCAGAATTGTGTGTTTCCACTCTGTTGGCCTAGAGGAGGTCGAGAAGAATCTTTGGACCGCATTTGTTACCTTGTCCCCCATTTCCGACCAATAATGTTGGTTAAACCTAGTGGTAAGCCGTCTGGCCCAGGTGCTTTACATTTGTCCATTTGGAATATGACCGCTTTTATTTCCTGTGGAGTTACTGGACTCTCCAGTTCCATTTGGTGGATTTGATTGACCCTCTTAGTTATGAGGTTTAGGATAACTTGCAGAGTTGACTGCACAAAGGTATCTGCCAGCATAACAAATTCTGTGACAAAGACAGAGTTTACATGATTGTAGACTAGCTGTTGCAGATCCTCTTGCTTTGAAATCCATGCATCTGCTTCGCCCTTGAGCTGGGTTATGTATATTGATCTGATTCCACAAATCACTCATTTCTTCCTTAAAAATTTCCTACTTTACTAAATATAGAATTTGTAGAACATGTATCAGAATCTAATTTGACCATCATATTAACATACAATATTTACTAACATATTTGCCATGGTCAATACATGGTAGATCTCATACACCGGCAACCAACAGCAAAGTACACTACAAGGTTGAGGTACCAAAAGTGGAAAAGCAAAGCTGTAGCATCTTACAATCATAACGATACACGGAGGAAAAGAGAGAAGATTTACACTGATGACCTGTAAATCACTGTTGGCCATCCATTCCAAGGAACCCAATCTTCACTTTTCAGGCACCGGAAGGTCGTCATCATCAGGAGGCGCCAGAGCCCACTCTCCATTTTCATCAATCACCATTCCCTTGTTCTTCTCAACCCACCAAGACTCCGGAATCAAATACTCTTCTTTCAACATATTGCACGATTTGTTCACCAAAGCCAAGCTCCTCTTCACCGCCAGCTTGAACTCCCCGCGCTTCCCGTTCCAACCATTCACAGCATGCAGCATGGCCTGCAAGTTGTGCCAGTCACTCGGATTCTTGGAGTCCTTCAGGTGCGGAGATTTCCTGGTGTCGATCTCCAGAAGAGTCCCTGTATTCACATACCCGAGTAGACTACCGGGGTATAGAGGAATCATGTCGATCTTGTTCTTCACATGGAGAGCTTTAAGATTTGGGAACTCCAAAACCCGGTCGTTGAACTCCTTGTTCCCGACTTGCGGGCTGCCGAAAACAATAGCCGTGACTGGGATATCAGTGACGCCATTTTCAACCAGATCATAAGCAGAAAGGATCGAGAGAGTAGCACCAAGACTGTGGCCTGTGAAAACGATGCTCATCTTTTCGCCCTTGTACTGCTCAATCAGGGCGTTCATTTTTCCCAGAAGCTGTTTCCTCGCACTTTCTTTGGTAAATGAGGAATTGGGGTCTTCAGAAATGTACACCGTGAGCCAACCGTACATGACCCTCGGCGCTTTCTCGTCGTCATCGGAATCTGAACTTGAATCTCTACCTGGTTTAACACTGTTTGATATCTTGTTCCATGATTTGGGATTCAGGAGTGGCTGAGCAGACTCAGGCCTGGCGCTGAAAACATCCAGCCATTCGTAATCCCTCGACGTGCCCCGCCACACGACGTATATCTCGCGTCGGCCGAGGGCTCTGCTGGCCTCGTCGGTGGTAGTTGCAATGTATCCGATCCAGTTGGACTCCCGGTCCCAAGACTCGCGGGAGCGGGAGTGGAGGAGGATTGCTTCGGGGACGCTGACGCGGGCGGTGGCGTAGAGGAAGGAGTAGACCTTGTAGTCAGAAGCTGATTCGGGCATGGTTTTCGGGAAGAAGGATTTGTTGCCGTAGCGGCAGCTGCCGGCGTACTTGGAGTTGGGGTCGTTGTTGAAGGAGTCGTAAGTCGCCTGGCAGAAGTCGCCGCAGCGGAGAATGAGGCGGCGGAGAGGGAGGCTTAAGGGATCCAGCAGGCCCTGCCAGTTTTTGCTTCCAAGGAGTTCTGCCCATTCTCCTTCTGCTGCTGTTGCTGCTGCAGCTGCCATGGGTTCTGGGTGAGGTGTTTGAGGTGGTTATTGGAACAGGTGCAGGGGAGATTGAATGGTTTTTTCAGTGGAGGGGAATGGGAATGTGCTTATATAGAAATGGGAATCAATTACTTCCACCCAATAAAAAAAGTGCAATATTTTAGGCAAAGTAGTCTTTCCAAAACCTTATAGAAAAATAAGTTTAATTAAAATAATTAAAGGTAAAAGGTATCAGTTGCATTATTAAATTTTTGTTATGAAATATGTAGTAGTCATAAAGTTATAATCCGATTCATGAAATTCAAAAATTTCATCTTTATTTATCTTAATTTACACTTTAAAACTTGATCTTTCAATTATTTATGGAAAGACCGTATTTCAAAAGACGGACTCGATATTTTGTCGTTTCAGCTTTTTAATCTCACTCTTTTAATTATTAAAAATATTAATAGGACTAATGAAAACTGAAGTTGAAAGAAGATAATAAATCATGTATGGAAGGGGTGAAATAAAAAATCTATATCATTATTGTAAAATTCATGATTTTTTATCATAAAATCAGTTGGTATTATGTAGAACTGACCATAATCTTATATAAGAGCCTCTTCTATCATTGTATCAGAGCCTCTTCTGATCTAAAACCTAAAACCCTAAAAATTTTCTCCTAAATTCGGCCGCTACCCCCCTCTTGTCAAATATTTTCTCTGTGTCCAGCCTGCTCCTAGCGGCCTCCAGTGGCTCCCAGTGGCTCCCAGCGGCCTCCAACGACTTCCAATGGCCGTGTGTCTCCTCTCCCAGCGGTTACGCACATCCTCCTATTCCAGATCCAACGTCCTCCTCTCCCTCATGTTTCAAGAGAAACTCTCCTTCAACACTCTGCTCCAGATGATGCAGATTAAACTCAGTTCATGTAATTATCTTCTCTGGAAGCATCAAGCAGGTTATGTTCTTCGTCCTCAAGGTCTGTACGATTTCATTGATGGCACTAGATCTCGTCCCACTGTCCCAACACCGCTGCAGACCCTGTCTTTTGCTGCCACAGTCTCAATTCCTCCAGGTGGTAGCAAGGTTGATCCCAAGGAGGCTTATTTGAAAGCAAAAGAAGAGTATGGTCAATGGGTTGATGAAGATCAACGTGTCTGCAGTCTCATGTTTTCCTCTCTGACCACCGAAGTTCTCATAGAACTCCTAGATTGTACCACTTCCAAAACAATATGGGATAATCTTGCCTCATTTATTAGAATAGCAGTGCCTCCACCATTCTCCATCTTTATGTATATGTGCATGGTATTCGTGGTTGATATTACTAAGAATTTACCATCTATTAGTTGGTTAACCAGAGATATAGGTGTACTGATTACATTTGATGATCGAAACTTTGTCATTCAGAATAAAGTAACAAGGGCCATCATGGGCCGGGGGCACAATGAGGATGGATTGTATGTTTTGGACAGGGAAGATGGAGCATTTATTTCAATTTTACAGCAGAATAAGAGTCGAGCGTTATATGAGTTGTGGCATGCACGCCTAGGTCATATTCCTAGTGCAGTGATTACTAGTTTACATAAGTTTGGTTTACTTTCAGTTTCTTCTTTATTGCCTGAACCGCATACCCGCGCCCCTGTGTTATGGCAAAAGGACAACGGCTGGCTTTTGCTGAGAACCCTAAACGTGTTGAGCATATTCTTGAATTAATATATTGTGATTTGTGGGGTCCCTCCCTGGTTTTATATGGAAATGGCTTTGCATATTGTGTATTATTTGTTAATGATTTCTCGAGATTCACTTGGCTGTAACCTCTTCGTCGCAAATCAGATTTTGTTGACACTTATTTACAGTTTGAGGCACTTGTTGAAAATCATTTTTTAGCAAAAACTAAAGTTTTTCAGAGTGATGGTGGCACTGCATTTTTGAACACTAGACTTCGGTCCCATTTTGTGGTGAAAGGTATCCATCATCAGATTTCCTGTCCGTCTACTCCGGAACAAAATGGGCACGCAGAACACAAGCATCACCATGTTGTTGAGATGGGTCTTTAACTCACATCTTCCAATTTCTCATTGGGATGATGCTTTCACCACTGTTGTCTACATCAATTAAGTGGTTGCCTACTCCAGTGCTGCAGAGATCGACTCCTTATGGTATTCTCTATCGTCAGAATCCCATATATGGTAACTTTCATCCTTTTGGTTGCCGAGTTTTTCCTTTTGTTCATCAATTTGCTGATCATAAGTTGTCTCCCCGAAGTATTCTGTGTATATTCATTGGTTACAACTCACACTATAAGGGGTTTGGTTGCCTCGACCCGTCTACTGCAAGGTTCATGTTACTCGCCATGCACAGTTTGATGAGGCATATTTTCCTATTGCTCCTGCATCAGGCACTGGTTCTCCCTCTTCAGTTTTGGATGTCTCAGCCTCTATTGATCCTGATCATGTGACTGCGATGTTGCTAGCCTCGGCTCCATCACTGCCTCGGTTCCGATATCCTAAAGATGAGCTATCTCTGCCAGCTGCTTCGCCGGCTGCTTCTCGTATGGTTACTCGTTCTTCCACCAGAGTTATTCAGAGGCGAGATTACTCAGATATTCATACTCATGGTCTTCTTGCGGCTCTTCTTCTTAGAATGAGCCGACTGATTATTGTTCTGCACTTCAAGATCTTTCTTGGGTTTTCGCCATGGATGAGGAGATGGCAGCTCTTCGTAGTCAACATACTTGGGATCTTGTTCCACGCCCTCTGGACATTTACATTGTTGGGTCCAAATGGGTTTATCCGCTGAAGTATAAACCATATGGTTTGGTTGATCGCCACATAGTGAGGAACCGGACACTCGGCTTTCCTCTAGTGTTGAGGCTGTTGAGGGGCATGCGAGAAGTATATTAGAAGTGTTGGTCCGAATAGAAGCTCATGATTCCAAAAATACACCATCCCAAGTTGAGCTCGAGGATTCCGTGAGTGAGGTCACCATAGGAAATGAGCTTGAGTTTGAAGGGGATGAGGAGTTGGTTGTTGAGGATGGAAAAATGGAGGAAGAGATGCTTGTTCTACATTCATAAGCATTGTCACCCCTACCCCCACCTAGTGAACCAACTCCACCATTTTCAAAAGTTTTGAGGGAGACAAGAGAGGAGCTGAAAGACTAACCCAAGCCTCCTAACCACCCAACTCTCTTCAGACCATCTCCACCTCCACATGACTTTCCTCTTGAAAGTTTTGTACCCCCATCTCTCTACTTTTGGATGCTCTTGGTGAAGGGATTCAAGCCTTCACCATATGGAATAACATTAGGGTCGTGCTGATGACCTTAAATATATAGAGCTATGTTGTGCCTACAAAATAAATTTGGCATTTATTTTAGTTTTTGTTGTTTAGTTTTTGTTATTTTTCTTGTTCTTTTTACGGTGTATTTTTATGTGATTTTGTAGTAAAGTGAAACACATTGCATTGGAGGAGATGAAGGAATGAGATCCATGAGTAAGGGAAGAAAGCTTGGAAAGTTGGTAAGAAAATTTTGTTCTAAGTGCTGGGAAACCCCGTCTGTCGTGAGTCGCGAGGGATAAGTTGCGATTCATGACGAACAGGGTAGTAAACAAGAACTCCCAGCACCAGCTTTTCATGAGTTGCGATATGGGCATCACGAGTCGCGACAAATCAGAACAATTTCTGGAAGAATTGGGCTCTCAAACCCAAGATATTGCTCAAGTTTTTAAAAAATTTTGTCGACATTTTATTGTCGCATAAGTTTCACGAACTGAGGTACAAAGGCCTTTGGTTTACGTGGTCAAATAAGCATCAACATTAGGATGTAGTATGGAAAAGATTAGACTGTGCGTTTGTTAATAACACATGGCTGGAGCATTTTCACTATCACAACTGTGGAACAAACCGATAGTTTAGTATAACCGATAGTTGAGTGGAATTGGTATGATCTTAAGAGATAGCAGAGGTAGTTTTATTGCTGCTCATACTAATTTTACAAATGCTAATTCCCCGCAGGAAGCGGAAATGAAGGAAATAATGCTTGCCATACAGAAATATGCTGGTCTCTTTAATAATGTTTGCATTGAATCTGACTGTATGAATGCTGTTTCATCAGCTCTAGATCCATTACATGCTCCCTGGCAGTTGTTCCAACTAGCTGATGACATTAAGCAATCTCTGGGAAACTTTAATCTTATTCATATTCAGAGGCAAGCCAATCTTGTAGCAGATGCTCTAGCAAAGAAATGTCTCAAAGATGAGACAAGTGTATCCATGCTTTCTTTTAATATGTTACCTAATCATATTCAGGGGCTAATTAGGCTTGATCAGATAGGTACACTCTCCTTAAGATTAACACATTGAACGGATGCTACTGATAAAATGTTATATGCAGGGGCATTGAAGGGCTGCTCACATGGAGGCACACAAATGGAACGAGATGCTGCCTGCAGTTTCTATTAGTTCTAGTCTACTTATTTTGATTCTCTTACTTAGAGGAAAGGATTATTAGTGAATTTAGGAATATCTGACTGACTTGTGTTTCGAAAACTCGATTCACTAACAAGTTCGATATTCTTCCTAAATTTGCTAATAAGTCTTTGTAATACTCTAACAATTAGCTACTTATTACCTCATTTTGGAAGCAACAATGGTTGCTTCATCAGCTTAGGCACCACTGTGTAAATCTAACTAAGCCAAGGCTTCCTTTTCTTTTCATGTTTTTTTTCCAGTTTTTTGCTCATTTACATGGCTTGGGAAAGCCTAGTATAATTTCCCCCATCTTCGGATGGCTTTCATGGAAACAAAAAAAAAACAATAAACCAAATCCGGTAATTCATTTTAAAGATTTTTGGATCAATGATGGTAACACATAATCCATTATAAAGAATACATGGTTGGTGGGGAAGTGTAATGATGTGGGAAGTTGGCAATGGTAGTCCTCATTAAAAGAAAAAAAATCAAAATCACACTGCATCATTTAAAGAACTGGAGTGACAAAACGAATGAATGTCTAAGACAAACGGATTTCACAAAAACCTAAGGAATTAGAGAAGATCCAACAGGAAAACACTCTAGAAGAAGCAGATATAGCAGCAGCGGAGAGAGATATCAACTTCAAAAAGGAAATGGGAATTCGGCCAGAGGTTTTTTTTTTTTTTATGTTTAAACCATCCGTAGATGGGGGGAAATAATTGGCTCCCCTAACCCTAGAAATGGCTAAATCGCCTGAGAGTACATACATCAGTACAGAGGAGTCATCCTTATGATGATTCGAGGGTTATGAGAAGCTCATGAAGCAAAAATTGCTATGAAATGTCTACATTAGCCTAAAATGAAAATAATGTTGAGAGAGTAGCTTTCTATATATCATTCCATTGTTTTCCATGAAACGGTCGGCGAATCGAGAAATCGAAACCCCAGTATGTCCGTGGAAAACAAGGACAAAGAAATATAGGAAGAAGATTAGAGTCGGCCTAAAGTTTCTCTGTGGGTGAGGAGGGAAGGAGCTCGAGCAAATGGCCGTTGCATATTCCTTGTTCGTCCAGGACCAGTTAATCATCCCAGGCACTAGCAAACCTGGAAGAAGAGAAAAAGCAGAGTAGATTCCATTCCAAGAAAAGAAAGCAATATCAAGGACCTACTCGTATAGAGGGCAATTTTGTCTAGAGATATGAGTCATCTGAGCACAGGAGGAGCTAATTGAATGTCTAAAATACCATGTAAATCATTCTGTAGTGAGTATTTGGCCAAATAATCTGCAACACTATTTGCCTCTCTGTGAATATGTGTAATTGGGAATTTCGTATGCAAAAGATTAAGTGAACTACAAACAGAAAAGTTTATCCAAGGTGCAGTCATGGGGTTATGAATTCCTCTGATAGCAATTAAGCAATCTGATTCCAAAGAACAGTATGCTATTTCCAGTTCTGCACATAATTCATATCCAAACTGAATAGCTATTAATTCGGCGTGTAGTGGTGAGGGGGATTGGAAAATTTTTGTTCTCATTGTAATCACATTCCCTATAGAATTCCTTACTACTACAGCTGCAGAGGAGAATCCAAACATTTTCCATGAGGCATCTGTATTGATCTTATATCCCAAGAAAGGTTTCTTCCATGTTACAGCAGTTAAAGGTTTCCTTTTCTTGGAATAAATGTGTGGGATAATGTTAGACTCAATCCAATACATATGCTTTTCTATCTTGCCAAAAAGGTGATGAACTGTAAATATATCACGAATGATACATTTAAACTCATGTAAACAGGCTACAGTGGAGAAAGGTTCATTATCATAAATGATTTTGTTCCTCTTTATCCATAGGATCCAGATTGTAACTAGAAGTGAAGCAGTGATAATCTGAGAGTGGATCTTATTTTCAGCATTAAAGGATAGGAAATATTCAACTCTATGCTCCAACTTATGGAAATTAGGTTGCTGAAGATGGATCATATCTCCAACTGCCTCCCAAACAGCAATAGAGGATGGGCAAGAGTTGAAATAATGGTCTAGATTATCATTATGGTTCATGCACATAGGACATCTCGATGCTAATCGAAAGCCTAACCTAACTAAAATGTTATCAAAAGGCAGAATGCCATTCATTGCACGCCACAAAATGACTGACATTTTCTTAGGTATGAAACTGCTCCATACCTTGGAAAGGTGTCTGATTTTAACTTTTCTTCTCCTAAAAGTGTGGTATGCGGACCTGATTGTGAACGTACCATTGGTGTTTGGTGTCCAGATCAGCCTATCCTCGTGTTGATACTCCAGTTTTGCTACCTGCAAAATGGTAAGTATATTGGTAGCCAGGTATGGCTCCAGCTGTGGTAGGAGGTTAGCTTTATTTTGTATGAAGTACCTAAGGGTAATATCCTCAAATGGGACATTATGCCCATCAGGCCATTCATAGAAAAGGGCTCATTCACCCGTCCAATTTGAATTCCAGAAGGAGCATTCTCCCTGTCCATATATCACTTTAGTGTGTCTATTTGCCATGGCAGTGATATTACAAATTCTTGTCCAAGTGTGAGATTTTTTATAAGACTGTGGTAGTGACCATAGCAAAGAGGTCCACTGATTTTTATTAGCCTGTAATTTCCACCACAGTTTGCATGAGAATGCATCAACTATTGCTCTTAATCCTATGCCATTTTCATCTAGTGGTAGACTTAGGTTCTTCCAAGATTTCCATTTTTTCCTGTCAGCATTATCTACTTTCCCCCAGAAAAAAGTGGAAGCAATTTTTTCAATTTTCCTTAAAATTATCTTGGGAGGGCTCAGTACAGAAAATATATGAGTAGGAATAGAAATTAGGCAATGGTTGATAAGAACTAACTTACCTGCACTAGTTAGCCACTTATTCTTCCAGTTGTTAATTGTCTTCTCCAACCTTTCAAGCAAAGGCTTGTAATAAACCTGCAGATTACGACCATAGAATACAGGGACACCCAAATACTTGAAGGGAAAAGAGCCTTGTTTCATTCCCAGTAATCTCTTGATAGAGAGAATAGAATCGGGAGGGGTTCTGTGTGAAACATAGAATTCTGACTTCCCAAAATTAACTTTTTGTCCAGAAGTCAGTTCATAGGCTATTAAAAATTGTCTAAATCTCTTCAAGGTTTTAGGCCTAGCATTAAGAAAAATAGTTGTGTCATCAGCATACATTAGGTGAGAAACAGTTAAACAGGACTGAGGTAAACTGAACTGATTGAGAAAACCAGAATTAATCAATTTTTTTAAAGCTCTTGAGAAAGCCTCGGAAATCAGATTATAAAGAAAAGGGGATAGGGGGTCTCCCTGTTTTAAGCCTCTAGAAGATTTAAAGAAACCTGCTGTAACTCCATTAATTAAAACAGAGAAATGAGCAGAGGCTATGTTACTCAATATTAATTTAACCAGATTCCCATGGAAACCAAATTGGAGAAGTATAGAGTTAAGAAAAGACCATGAAACTCTATCAAAAGCCTTCTGCATGTCTAGTTTCACAATAATATTATGAGCCTTTGATTTTCTGTTTAAAAGTCTGGTCATTTCCTGCATTTGTAGCACATTATCAGTAATATCTCTACCATTGATAAAAGCACTTTGTTCAGGAGAGATTAATGAGTGCATTAAAGGTTTGATCCTTTCCATTATCATTTTGGAGAACACTTTATTAATAAAGTTAGATAGACTAATTGGTCTAAAATCAGAAAAAGAGGTTGGGATGGCTTTTTTTGGGAATCAGAGCTAACCAGGTACTAGATATGGCTTTTGGGATATTTCCTATAAGCAAGAAATCATTTGCAGCATCTAGCAAATCAATTTTGATTGTTTCCTAGAAGGTTGTAAAGAAACAACCTGAGAAACCATCAGGGCCAGGGGCTCCACTTTTGTTTAAATCAAAAACAGCATGTCTAAGTTCCTGCATAGTAAACTGTTGGAGGAGAAGTTGGTTTTGTTCTTCAGAAATTACCTTTGGTATTTCCTTTAAAAAATAGTTAAAGTAAGATCCTAATTTTGGGGGCGATTCCTCATTTAGTAGGTCTTTATAAAACCTGATGCCTTCCTCTTTAATCAGACTGGGATCAGAGATCCAGATACCTGCACCATTCTTAATTTTGCTAATTCGAGACCTAACTCTGTTTTCCTTAATGGCATGATGAAAGTAACTAGTATTAGCATCTCCAAATTTTAGCCAATTTAATCTAGCCTTTTGTTTTAAGAAGATGATTTTCTCTTTTTGGGCTCTAAGCAGAAAGGCTTTGGATTTGTTCAATTCATCTAAGTCCTGTCTGTTTTGTGATTGTTGGAATTTTATTTCCAAGTCACTAACTCTCTCCTCAGCTTGAATGAGCTTCAGGTTAACATTCCCAAAGCTGGTCCTGTTCCAATCTTTAATTTCAGTTTTGAGCCTTTTAAGTTTATGAACAAAGCCAGGCATTCCTTTTAAAGGGGAGATTAAGTTCCAATTCTTGATCACTAATTCCTGGAATTCTTGTCGGTTAGACCACATATCCTGATATCTAAATGGTCTAGGAATCATTTCAGAGGCAGATTGAATAGATAAAAGTAAAGGAGCGTGATCCGATGTAATCCTATTTAAAACTTGTATAGAGCTATTAGGGTATAAGTCCATCCAGTCAAGATTACTTAATCCCCTATCTAGTTTTTGAAACATGAGATCTTTACATCTATCCTTGACACGATTATTACTCCAAGTAAAAGAATTCCCAACAGTTGTAATTTCATGCAAGTCAGAGTTATTGATGAATTCATTGAATTGTCTCATGCTTTTATTAGGAGTTGTTTTCCTTCCTTTATATTCATTAACTGAAGCCACTGTGTTAAAATCACCTATATATATAGAAGGTTCAGCTGGTGGATTTGATAAGTCATTCCAGAGAGTTTCCCTCAAGTTTCTATGTACACTAGCATAGATAAAGAAGCAATTCCAACTAACTAAGGTATCTACTTCTGAGATTCTAGCATGAAGATATTGATCCGATTCATTAATACAGGTTAATTGAAAAGAATTATTCCAAAGGATCCATATTTTAGCAGTTTGAGCTGTAAGAGCATGAGTGAAACCTAGGGCATGCATTAGAGTGTTAATTTGTTGGTTATCATGCCAGGGTTCAATCAGACAGAGTATATCTATCTTATGGTTCATCTTTAGAGTTTTTAGTCTATCCATGGATGATCCATAACCTCTAACATTCCACACTAATAAATTTCCTATGATTGTGTATCTAATCATTTAAAATCCATAGGAATGGCTTTGTGTGAAGATCTTAGTTTTCTAGATTTGATAGTAGAGGCTTTACTGAGCTTATCAATAGTAGCCTCTCCTTTATCACTACTGACAGTAGATATTTCCAGATTTGGGGAACCTACCTTAGAGTGTACCTTAGTTTGTTCCTTCTTTGTGTGTTGATCTGCTCTACTTGGAATATCAATCTGTGTATCATTCTTTGCTTGATCCTTATCATTAGTTACTGGCGATTTTGTTGCTGATGTGGGGATTTGCTGCGGTCGATCATCTTGTTTCTTACCTGGAGTTTGTTGCTCCTTTGTTGTGTTCGCAGGTGAACCTGTTGTTACTGGTGGGACTACTTGCTCATGGGATTCCAGAGACATATGGAAGATCTCCACCACATCTTCTTCCTATTCTTCCTCAGTGAATACATCTAAGGCATGAAAAGCATTAGAAATTGAGACAGTATGTGCTAATTCTGAGTCTTCCACTAGGGGTTTTCTTGACTAGTTACTCTTCTTTCTCCAAAAGGTAGTTGTAATAGGTTTTGAAATGTCATCCAGAGAGTAGAAACCAGGTCTTTTCTTATGAGTATTGGTGAATAAATTGAAACTATTATCCTGGTGTTGGACTGATTGATTATTTTGTTTTTGGAATTTAGCTTCTTTTTTAGAAACAGTTAGAGCAGAAGAATCTGCTTCATTATCCTTAGCTATAACTTTAGGCTGTAATTGTTTCCTGGATTCTAATTGTTCCTTATTAATATTATCAGTTTTCCCAGGTTTTGATTTTGTCTCTGCAACCTTCCTTTTTAACTCAGGGTGGAGGAAATTGCATTTATCCTGATTATGTCCCACTATCTTACAATGAGTACAATAGTGTGGTAGTTCCTCATATTCTATGGGATAATCAGCAACTTTATTTCCTATTCCTACCACTATAGATGCTGGCAATTGTGACAAGAGATCTATTTCAACACAGACTTTTATAGCCGACGGTCTAGTAAGAGCTGAAGTTGCAGCATCCATTTTTAGAAACCTACCTATCTGGCTACTCATTCCAATGATAGCAGAGGTATTATAAAAGTGAAGAGGAACTTTGTGAATCGTTACCCATGCCGGGACTATCGAGGATTCAGCAGATGGTGAGAATTCTGGTGACCATTTCTGCACTTTCATCACAGCGCCATGAATCATCCATTGCCCCTTCATCCAGCATCGTTGATAATCTTCATGATCCTGAAACCTAATAAGCACATGACGATAGTCAATTGAACCAAACTGAAATTTAAATTTAAAACCAATTGACTTAAACGCAGAATGAAGAAGCTCCATCGAGGGCTTTCCCCGGTTGAATTTTCCAACTAATGCGTTCTGATAGTGGGATGCCAGACGTTCTCCTTCCTCTTGAGGAAGGATAAACGCGATCTTTCCTTTGTATTCTGTAACTGGGTAGAGGTTTGGTGTGTCGGGAAGAGATGTAAATAGCGGTGGTGGCTTAGCGGTAAGGGCTTGGATGAAGCTCTTATTGGTGGCGGAGCCCATATCCACGGTGCGATTGGGCGTCGGTAGCACCATTAACGACAAAGAAGACCATTATAGGCAGAGCACAGTGACTGAAATAGAGATGAAGACAGGAGTGTGTGTTTCGCACGTTTTTCGTCAAATAATCGCACCTAGGAACAGTTCAGAACAGTTCAGAATCGAGATGAACTCAATTCGGCCAGAGGTTGAGGAATTTTTGCAACAACAGTCGGATTACAGGTAGCAAAGATCCATATTACATTGGGGTCGATTTGGGGATCAAAACATGGATTTCTTTCATCAATAGGAGACCAAAAGGCAAGCTATACATCAGGTAACGCAACTGAAGGATGGACATGGGATGTGGGTACAAGATTAATCTAAAATTTAGCAAATGCTACAGTTGCATGTAGCAAGATTTTTTACAGATCCTGAGCAATTTATAAGCCCTTGCCAAGAATTTTAAATAAGGGAACGATTAACCAGGTGATGGAAACCAATTACAGAAAGCCATCGACGGAGAAAAAACACGAACTACAACTTCCTTTCACTAAACAGGAAATAAAAGATGCACTGCATATATACTATGAAGCCGTGGAAAGCTCCGGGTATGGTTGGAATGCTGATAGGATTTGATAGAAAAAAAATACTGGAGTATTGTAGGGGATCAATTAACGTCAGAATTAAGACAGATTCTTGAGATGAGAATGATGCCAAAAGAATGGAATCAGACGCAAATTGTTCTCATCCCAAAGAAAAAGAACCCAGAAATGGTGGATGATTTTAGGCCCACTTCGTTGTGTAACGTTAAGTATAAGATAATTGCAAAAGTACTTACCAATAAGATGAGGCCAGTCATGGGAGACTTAATAGACACAACTCAGTCGGGTTTCGTCAAGAACAGAAATATTGGTTAAAATGTCCTAATCGCTCAGGAAATGCTGGATGCACTCAAGAAAAAGAAAGGGAAGACAGGAGTAGCAACAATCAAGGTCGTATGAGCAAAGCATATGACCGTTTGTTGTGGCAATTCCTATCGGATGCACTGCTTATATTGGTATGCCACAAACTTGGGTACAATTGTTACATATGTGCATTAGTACTGTAAATGTCCGTCAAAGTCAATCAATGGAAATCCCCCATTCTTCATACCAGTAAGGGGACTAAGACAAGGATGCCCACTGTCTCCGTATTTATTCATTGTGTGTCAGCAATATCTATCTAGCCTATTGCAATTATCCATGAATCAAATTACACAAGCTAGTTACAGGCCCGGTAGAGGAGCACCAAAAATCTTGCATATTATGTACGCAAATGGAAGTCTTCTGTTCATCGAATGTACACACCAAGCGGTGAGATAGATGACCATAAGTGTAGATGAATTTGCACGGTATTCAAGTCAGAAGATCAATTTTGACAAATCTTCAATACTGGTCAGCTGAAACACTCTGCATCACTTGGAACAATACATACGATATATATTGAACATTGAACATTCATAACATTGGTATTGGGGGAAAATATATGGGTATGGAAATTCAATTGTTGCAATCCAAAAAAGCTACTTATAGAGGTCTAATAAATAGGATCAAGTCCAAGTTTGATAATTGGAAGACTAAATCACTTACATTGGTTGGTAGAGTCATTTTGGAAAAATATGCCATCTCTGCTATGCCATATTATCTGATGGGCATATTCAAAATACCAAAGGCTGTTCTAAAAGAAATTGATGTGGTTACTGCAAGGTTTATTTAGAGACATGAACCAAACATTAGAGCAATTCACTGGGTCTCATGGAAACAAATAAGCCAACCGACAAGTCAAGGTGGTCGATGATTGAGATTGACGGAAAAAATGAATAAAGCATTACTCGTAAAATATGCCCGAGACATACTAATGGAAAAGGACTCGCTATTTGTTGCAGTGTTCAAAGGCAAGTACTGGAGGCATTCGAATGTTCTACATTATAGTCAGAATTCATTATACACTTGGGCTTGGAAATCGATACTAAGGGGTGCTGATCTGCTGAAAACGAATGTTCGATGGAAGGTAAGAAAAGGAGATCCAGTAGGCATAGTGGATTATTGGATACTTGACTGCCCAACATCCACACTAGGACAAGCAGCTAGAGTGATCCAAAATTATACTAACATGAAAGTTCAACAACTCTTTGATGAGGAAAAACAATGGAGTCAACCCCTGCTAAAAGCCATTCTCCCTCAGAACATTGTCAACAAAATCCTTACCATACACACACCGCTAAGCACAGGAGAAGAACATATTAGTCTGGGCGGTCACTGACAATGGACAGTATACAACCAAATCGGGATATCAGGTACAAGATCGCTTACTACATCAGTCAACCATACATATAGGGAGACTGTGGAGAAAATTTTGGAAACTTAAAGTGCCAAGTAAATTGCTCTTATTCACCTAGTGGATGTTACACCATGCCATCCCCATTGGGAAGATGTTAAACAACCGCAAGATCATAGTTTTCCCATGGGAGGTCATTGCCGTGCCTCTCAGAGATAGTATTTATATGTCCAAATTACGTCTAACTACTAAATAGTAGCTAGTGGTAAGACGGGGTCGTCCACGAGGAAAATGAGATTTTATCGAGTGTTAAGCATTGTTAAAAGAACACAAAGAAGTCACTCTACGTGTAGAAACCAAGTGGGGGTTTTGGTTTTGGTAAACACTATGAATACTTTAAACTACTAAATTAACAACCAAGTAGAAAGAGCGATATAAATACAATCACAAATAGCACAAGCAACTTAACTAAGATTATAACGAGTCTTGGCCGCAATTGGTTTACATTTCTGGTCATCCTTTGATCATAGATTAATTATCCTATTTTTATACATTAATCACATATTGTGGAGAACTTATCAACACCTTTAGAGTGTTGATATTTCTCATCTCTCTTCAGTTATAGTTAGAGTGGGCGATCAGTGCCAAACAATAACCCTTATCCTCGGGTCACCTTATACGATCGGCGTCATAGACTTCCCCAAGGATAGAAATACACATAGAGACCCAACACAACTTCCACAATGTCCTACAAGCGAGAGACACATAGATAGCACAAATATATTTACAAATAACGACTACGAGGATCAACCTTCATGCTAATTGTTATTAGTGAACCACGTTGATAGTTAGTCAAAACCATTCAAATTTATCCCAAGTCTAAGAAATTTCATTAATCAACAAATATAATTATTTGTCAATCCTAATTACAACCTAGCATTGACTAGCAATAATCACCTTGACAAAAAAGTCAAAGTTTTCCTGGTTTGATAAAAAACCTAGCATATAATCAATCCACAATCACCAACTAGTTGATCATCCTAGTATAAATCACACATCAATCTCACAAGAAAGTACCAAACATACTTGATAATTAAAGCACAAAATAGGATAAACCAAATCTCACAAATTCATACTAGAAATGCGTACCAATTTCTCCAAAGAGTATATTTAGCCTAGATTATGAAAACCTTGTACAAAATAGCAAGAATCCATGGTAAACATAGAGTTTAATAAGAAACGTAAATGAAAACTGGGTTTTTGAGAGGATAGTTCAGGTAGGAATGAATGAGAAAGAAGAAGATAAGGTTTGGAGTATTTATAGTACAAAATGGTCAAAAGAGGGTCAAAACTGCAGCAGGCAAGCTGCCGCACGAGGTTGGCGCGAAGCTTCCTAGAGCTGGCGCAAGGCTGATGCACGGGATGGGAACACTGGCACGAAGCTGATGAATGGGATTGAAGCGCTGGCATGGGCGCGGGCTGGAGCGAGGCACAGATGCGCACAACGGTGGGTCTTGAGGTCGAGTGTGCTGCAACGCACAAGGAAGCGCAGGCGCGCGTCGCTGAGACATCAGTTCTGAGCGAGGGTGTGCGAGCGCACGGACACACGGCTAAGTGTTGAACTCCACCTCTTACCTCTCGCGCACGGACACATGGCTGAGGGTGCTGTCTGAGCGCCCCTTCTTCCTGATCAGGTGACTGAGTGCGGGCGCACACTACCTCATGTGGTAACGTGATCCGGTGCTAAGCACATGCGCCAAGGCCTATTCTCTCACGTATAAATGCGCAGGCCGTGTACCTAGTCTTCTTCACCCTGCCGGTCGCCACCCGGTCTTTGTGTTAGCCAGCTGGCCTTAGGTTTTCTTGCTCGGACTCTCTCCTACCACGTTTGGATCGTGCCCTTCAATCTTCTACCAGTCTTGCTAATGGCATTCACTAAACCAATCCGAAGTGCTTACGAGCAATCTACAAATTAAGCTTATAAAATGGAATCTATATGTTCGTAAGCACCAAAAATCCATTAGACTATAAATAGGTTACAAAATGAAGGATTTATATATGAAAACTGAAAAAAGATCATCTAAACCCCTTATGATGTAAACCTACCTAAATCTAGAAATGTTCCAACAAAAAGATGACAAAAGAGATGTTAAATGCTTAGGAAAAATACATGCATTTGACGTCTTATCAAACCTCCCAGCACTTAAACCTTTACTCGTCCTTGATTAAATAAGAACAAACAAAGATCTAAGCGTAAACTAGCATGCAAAATATTTCCCAACACATCCAACATCGTATTCCTAAACTACCCTAACCCCCAAGACATAAGAATCTCTCACACTCTCGAATCCCAAAGTCTATGATAATCTAAACAACCATCATATTAATCAAAGTTGAGGTATAAAATACAAGTGTAAAACTAGCTTACTCTACCAAAGAAGTCACCAAATAGAGAAATAAAGAGAAGCGTAAAAATTTTCAATATCTCTCATTTTGCCTAGGAGCCCTCTCGGGTTTTCATCCTAGCTTCACACATTTTTTCCAAGGCTCACCCTCACCTTTTTCCGCACCATTTGGCCTCTCATTTTTTTCATAGGTTGCCCTTTTGGGTTTTCAACCTATCAGGGCCCCCCAATTATGCCTAAGTACTCTCTCGGGTTTTCAACTTAGCGGGGTGTTTTCTATTCTCTTTTTTTTTCATTAAAAATGCTCTCAAAAGAGCTACTTGCTACAACAAAACTAACTACTAATCATAAGTATCATCTTATTCCCCCCTCCCTCCCCCCTCCCGCACTTAAATTTTGCATTGTCCTCAATACAAATAAATGTTCTAGAGTATATGCCAAGGATAGAAAATGGGAAAATATTCATGATGAGTAACAAACACGAAAAACACGCTTAGTAGCACAATTATAAGATCTAATGGAAAACTTACCACAACCACAATATACTATCCCCACAACCTCTATCATAAATGTCCAATAACAACCACTGTCATACACAACAAATCAAATAGAGCATTGAAATTGCAATGGAGGAGAGAGATACCTCTTTGGTTTTGAATTGTGTGTTTCAAGTGGGTCGCAGGTAAATAGGTTTGGGGTGTATTTAGTGGTGGTAGAGAAGGAATTTGGTACATTAGAGATGGGGGGTGTGTGAGCATCGCGGATCCTGCACTTCTATACGGTACGTGAGTTAAACTTCTCCTAGCCCCGGTTGCTTGCCCATTTTTCTCGCTCATTTTTCTCCAAAACCAAATGCTTCATGCGAAACAATCATGCAGTCCAATCGTAATAGTGTTCCAAAAAAAGTTAAAAGTAGAAAAATCAATCATGAATTCCAATTAAAACAACAATTCTCCACAATTCTTAATAGAAAGTAGATCACAATTACATTGACGAAATGTCATGAATGACTATCCGGGTGATCAAAACGAAGTTTATTTAACATCATCAGTATGACATAATCCCTTTTTTTCAAGCCTCATTCAAAACATTCCTCAGGTCTCTAGAATCACTATCTGTGATTCTACCCATTATTGACTCTGCATGTATTGGTCTCCAACATTGTCTCGCCTTAAACCTCATCTTCGGAGCCAAATGGACTTGTGAACCTCGTCCCTTTTTTAGTGATTTTGGGGACTCTTTGGAGTGAAGAGGGTTTAGATAATTTTTCTTTAACACCTTCTTCATTCATTTCAAGTTAGTACTAGAGACATTCGCATATGCAACATTGACCTTTTTCAAATACTAGAAACTTGCTTAGATTTCTTATTCATTCCATTATTAACTTCAACTAAGTTAATCATGTGGAAATGTTCAAATTCATTGTGGGGCTCATGCAAACTTTCAAGTATAGTGACACGATGGCAAGCCATTTTATCCTTTGGAAGCTCTTCATCCTTGTAGATCTCATAACCTACTTTTTCTCCCTCAAACTCCAATATCAATGTACCACAATGCATGTCGATCTTAGTGCTTGCCATTTTCAAAAATGGTCTCCCTAACAAGATAGGGGGTGCACTCTCATCACGCAACATATCAAGAACATAAAAATCGATGGGGAAAACTAATATATCCACTTTAACCAACACATCTCGTACTAATCCTTTTGGAATAGCTTGGAAATGATTGGCTAGTTGTATGATCACCCTAATTTCATGCAAAGTCCCTAAGTTAAGAGTCTTGTATAAAGAGTCATTAATAGAGGCTCCAATGTCTATCATTGCCTTTTGAAAAAAAATTGTCACCTATGACACAAGGGATAGTGAACATGCTGGGATCATTGCATTTAGGAGGTAGTTTATTTTGAAAAAGAGCCGACACTTGTCCACTAGTTTTAATTTTCCAAACATTCTTCAATTCTTTAGTTCTCTTAGGTGTGTATAACTCTTTAAGGAATTTAGAAAACCTAGGCACTTGATTGATAGCATAAAAAAGGGGAATGTTTACCTCACATTTGCGAAAAACCTCAAAAAGGTCTTTGTTCTCATCCTTGTGATTCTTGTCCCGCAAAGCTACCGGAAAAGGTTGTGGGGGAAGGATTTTTTCAATTTCTTTCTTCTTCGGCGGTTGAGTGATCACCTTCTCAACCTCTTGGTCTTTTCCCATAAGCTCCTCTTAGACTTCTTTCCCATCCTTAAAAACTTGCCTCGGCTCCTTGGTTTCTTTCCCACTCCTCAAGGTGATTGAGCTTACAATTTGGCTTGGGTTCAATTCTGGCTGTGAGGGAAGTTTTTTGGAATCCCTAGCCTCCAATCAGGCCACGGAAGATGCGATTTGGATAACTTGAGTTTCCAAGTTCTTAAATCTAGCAGAGGTACGATCTTCCAAATTCGTGACCATGGTGGTTATGGCATGCATAAGCCCCTCATTTTCTGACCTTGATCTCCCTTTTCAAGGGTTAGATGATCTCTCATCCCATGGGTAGGGTTGTTGTAGCGCCCGGTTGTACCCTTGATTTCCTTGGTATTAGGGTTGTCCTCCTTGATGATTTGGTTGAAACCCACCTTGGTTACCTTGAAAACCACCTTGATACACACCTCTTTAGAAACCTTGTCCTTGTCCACCTTGGTATCCTATTGCCTTTACTTCTTCAAGCCTTTTTTCTTGGAGTTGAGGGCATACATTGGTGTGGTGATACAATGAACAAATCCCACAAGCTTTGGCTTAATGCATTCTCCTCTTCATTAGCTCCTTCATCATGGAAGCTAAAGATTGAACTTGCACATCAAGCTTGGGGTTTTCTGGATGTGGAACCTCTTGCACCCTTACCTTTTCTCTCACCCAGAATTGTCTTGTTCCATTAGGCATTTCTTCAAAAAATGTTATGGCATCTTTTTGGCTCTTGTTGGCAATTTAACCATTACAAGTGGCATTAATTATCCTCATATCTTCAATGGACACACCATCGAAGGAATAATATACAAGATCTCCTAGATGGTAGGGGAAACTAGCTAGCAACCTCTTGAATGTCTCCCAATATTCGTATAAAGATTCACCCGAATATTGGGAGATGTTGCTTAACTCCTTCTTCAGCCCCTCCGGCTTGAATGCCGGAAAGATCTTATCCAAAAAATTTCTCTTCATCTCCTTCCATGATGTTATACTTCCCAGGGGAAGGTAGTATAACCAATCTTTGGCTGCATCCTTCAAAGAGAAAGGGAACACCCTTAGATTGAAATAGTCCTCCAAAATTCTTGATGGCTTCATGTTCATATTCACATAGTGGAACTCGGACAAATACTTGTTCGCATCCTCATACAATTCCAAATAACATTTCTTAACATTTTATGGTAAATATCAAACATTGAATAACCATAAAATAACATTAAAAAAAATTAGAATTATAAGATTTTGGACACAAAATACGTCGCGATTCAAATCCAACAAAATAAAAGAAAATAAGTTTGGAATACATAGTCATATGAAATCTTAGAGAGCCCTCTAATGTTTGTGGGGAAGAACAATCACATGGAAAACTACGGGCCCAGAACCATTAACGAGCTCGAAGTACATTGTATCCCCTTTCTCAAGTTCCCCTTCTTCAAGAAACTAGCCAAACCTTTTCAGGGTCAGGGTCTTGAGAATCCCGTTCCCCGAGTAATGTATTTTGTACTCTCTTCCCTAGCACCTAATCACAGCCAGCAACTTGTACATCGCTTTGTACTCGGCAATTTCGTCTAGGATATATTGAATTAAACACAAATAACATTTGTTAGTACTTATGAAAGTAATGTATAGAAAAAGTTACTATAATAGAAAACATGGAGGAATTACCATAATATGAATAGACCCAAAATTTGTCGGGGTCCGAGTATGTACAAAATGGGGAAATATGTCAGAGAATGTGTGGGGGGGTGTCATCATCCGAATCGCTCACAAAAATTAGTTGGCAGCTGGAACTAGCATTGTTTACCATGATTGCTGTGATTCATATTGTCGGGAAGGTGAAATTTTATGATAGTCAGACAATGGGAAATAAAGACATGAAATTCGGTTATATTACATATTCAAGGCGACATCGCAAAAGCACCAATATAACTGATAGGTCAACCAATGCACGTGCGAGTTTGCCTTTATCTGACCATCTATAGAGAGCATGATTGCAAGGTTACATATAGATCGGTATAACAGACGCCAGACCGATATGTCCGCGACGTCGCATTTCAGCAAATAACAACAACAACAAAAATGACAGCAACCTTATCGTATGTTGTACCACCCCAATTCATATTCAAACACACTACCACCACATTTCCACACTCTAAAACCATATTCTAGCATACTGAACCATAAAAACTTCAAAATGATAACAATTAACACATTGACACCCTAATACATACGAAAATTTAAAAGATAAAAACCAAAACAAAAGAAAAATGTGAAGTCATGTGGATGGCATACCTTTTAGAATATTGGTCAGTGAGGAGTGTTGAAAATCAAGAGAATGTAGAGAGTTTGAAATGATGTATCAGATGTGGCTCCATTTATACACTCGTTATGAAGTGTTGAGACTTCCACCTTGGGCAAGCCAACTTCGTACATCTGTCGTATGGACAAAATTCATACTTACACTAGGGTGACATCAACTATTCCAAATGTGGGCCTAAACCTAATATCCCACCAGCATTGAAATGGGCCTGTGTTTGACCAATCGTTATGCAATTTTGCAGTTATTTGTTTGTTCAACGACATATATCTGACATGGTACCGAGGTAGGAGTCTAATAAGTTGGGCCTCACCATTCCATCCCAATAAGATGGCAATTGGGCCCATGTGTGAACTAGACGAATGTAATTGACCTTCAAATCGATTAGTTTTAAATTAGAACCCGGGATAATCGTCCGTCATTTTTAGAATATTCCATCAATACCCTTACCATAAGCGGTATGAGAAAGATCATCTTTTACAACGTGGTATCACTTCAAATTTAATATTTGAGGATTTTTATGAAATTAAAAGCTAATACAATTGCACACATCTAATTTTGAAAAGCGCTACTACATTGTGTAGGGTAATTTGATGCTATTCCATATAAGTATCTAGGGTTCATCTAGGATGAACCTGTTAAAATCCTTTTTGGGATCACCCCAGTTTCTTTGTCATGAATAATGGTTGTCATGAGTTTGACTTGGGGATGGAAATGGTCCGCATCCTCGAACCCGGGTTAAGCGTCCATCAATTTTAGAATGTTCCATTAATACCCTTACTATAAGTGGTGTGAGAAAGATCATTTTCCACAACGTGGTATCACTATAAATTTAATATTCAGGGGTTTAAATGAAATTAAAAGCTAATACAACTGCGCCCATCAAATTTTGAAAATCGTTACTACATCGTGTAGAGTAACTTGATGCTATTCCATTTAAGTATCCATGGTTCATTCAGGATGAACCTATTGAAATCTTTTTTGTGATCACTCCAGTTTCTTTGTCATGAATAATGTTTTTCATGAGTTTGACTGGGGGATAGCAATGGTCTGCATCCTCGAACCCGGGTTAATCGTCTGTCATTTTTATAATGGTCCGCGTCCTCGAACTTGGGTTAATCGTCCATCATTTTTATAATATTCCATTAATACCCTTACTACAAGTGGTATAAGAAAGATCATTTTCCACATTGTGGTATCACTTCAAATTTAATATTCAAGGATTTTTATGAAATTAAAAGCTAGTACAATTGTGCCCATCAAATTTTGAAAAGTGATACTACATCGTGTAGGGTAACTTGATGTTATTCCATGTAAGTATCCAGGGTTCTCCAGGATGAACCTGTTGAAATTGTTTTTAGGATTACCCCAATTTCTTTGTCATGAATAACGGTTGTCATAAGTTTGACTGGGGGATGGCAATGTTCTGCGCCCTCAAACCCGGGTTAATCATCCATCATTTTTAGAATATTCCATTAATACCCTTACTATAAGCGGTATGAGAAAGATCATTTCCACCACGTGGTATCACTTCAAATTTAATATTTGAGGGTTTTTATGAAATTAAAAACTAATACAATTATGCCCATCAAATTTTGAAAAGCGCTACTACATTGTGTAGGGTAACATTATGCTATTCCATATAAGTATTCATTGTTCATCCAAGATGAACTTGGTAAAATCCTTTCGGGATCACCCCAGTTTCTTTGCCATGAATAACGGTTGTGATGAGTTTGACTGGGGGATGGTAATGGTCCGCGTCCTGACACCCGGGTTAATCGTCCGTCTTTTTTAGAATATTCCATTAATACCCTTACTATAAGTGGTATGAGAAAGATCATTTTCCACCACATGGTATCACTTTCAAATTTAATATTCGAGGGTTTTTATGAAATTAAAAGCTAATACAATTTCGCCCATCAAATTTTGAAAACCGATACTACATCGTGTGAAGTAAATTGTAGATGATCACTTCGATGACAATTACCATCAATTATAATTTGGTCCCATTTGTCCAATTTTGCAACGTCTATTTGAATAATACAAATCAGGGACCGGCCTATATGCAAAGTCGTTCAAAATGAAAATTCCAGCAGGAAATGAAATTTTGAGGGAAATTTTGAACCAAAATTTCCCCCAAACCCATCATTACATTAACATCCAACACAAACACAATAATTTCCCATCTCTAACACATTTTCTCTCAGCACAACTCCACCCATCCTATCCATTAACACCATTACAAACACTCAAGAGTCCAATCTAATTTCTTCAATCGAATATCAACAATATTTCCAGGATGGAGCGTCTCCGGGTTCAATTAATTTGAGGTGGATCATTTTGGCATCTCCTAAATTTTACATGTGTTATTTCACATTGACAAAAATTGAATATATTCATTGAGTATGATGATTTTGTTACGTGTTATATACGTTACAATGTATATTTTACATAAATAATGTCTTGTTTGTAAGGATTGTGGATAAAAGCATAGATTATTGCTGATGGTGGAAAATAATCAAATTTTCTTATGAACACAGTTTAAATGTGCAACATCACATTGTGTTCATCTACCCAAACGACATAAAGCCGACATGTATGTGAAGTCGCCTTTCCATATCTGGCATCCTTATCTTGAATGTCTGACTTCACACTTTCATCGGTTCAATCGACATGTCATCCTCAACTATACGACATCGTAGTAATGGTACTTTTCCCATTTTAAAATTATTGACACGTGCACTTGAAAATATTATGTGTACATCATTCTTGGACTACTGAATTTTTGACATAAATTTTGTTTCATGATGATTTGTTTTAATAGGACAAAGAGAGTTACAATGGACTTTGAGCTTTGGTGCCTTACGACGTAGGCAATGGATGTTGAGTACAATTAACCATTCATTTTCACATCACCCATATGTATTTGAATATATTTTGTCATTTATCGATAATTTATGTTCAATGGTTTTTTTAATTTCATCAAAATTAAATAACATAATATTGTACGATTCTCCATGATTTTTACCACGACATCACCCAAACCAGTACTGATATGACACGTATGCGACATTGCCCTCCAAGAACAACAAGTACCGACACTAAACCAACATAGCTTATGACTCACAGTTTTTTTTTGCGAGGTCGCATATTCAAAACGACGTCGTATTAGCTAGCCATCCACGTCAGTATGTAGACGATGAGAGTGCACTGGATCATACGATGTCGCATACAATCATGAGCAATGTCACTAAAACATAAGCGTCATCAATCACATCGATGTTGTGGTTGTTCCAGTTGCATTGCCTGCTTCCATTCATTATCAACTTCGCTTTTTAAGGACGCCAACATCACTTTGAATGATGTTTTAGATGCATGGTACTATAGTCGGCCTTCTTCCTTGGTTAGAGGTCGATCTCAGAAGATACCGACGTAGGTCCAAAACTAAGGTAAAAAAGTACCTTGTACCACGGCTTTGAGCCGAGGTGAAAGGTTTATTTTTTACTACACCCACATTTACTTCAGTTTTCTGGGGGCAAAAAACCGAGGTAAATAGGGCTTAAAAACCAAGGTAATAGGTGTTGTTTGTTTTAGTGCATCAAGGGTTTCACTTTTGCAAAAATATTAGTGGATGATAAGAGTGTCACTCAAAACAGTGGAGTTTCTCTTATCTCTGAAGCATTGCACGTTGGAAGTGAGGGTGATGACAATCCTATGTATGCCATGAAGTGCTACAATGGCACAATTTTAGAAATTTGGGAGCTTAACTATGCCAGTATGCATGTACCTGTGTTCAAATGCCAGTGGGTCGATATTAACCATGGACAGCGCTGCTAGGATTTGGGCTTTACCCTAGTAGATAGAAGTTGAGTTAGATGGAGGAAAGATCCTTTCATACTGGCGTCTCAAGCGCACTAATTTTCTATGTTTGGGATTTTGTTGATCCTAGGTGGGAGATTGTTGTTGAAGCGAAACGTGCTTTCGTCGCCGAAAATGAGTTGGAAGAGGTAATTTGATTTGAATTCCATACATCAATGTATGGATCTGATGAAGTTATATTGCTCAAGGAGGATGATCAAAGTCTTCAAAGCTTCATAGGCCGCAGTGACCATGATGAAAGATTGTGGATTGGCGGTAAAGGGAGGATCACACGTAGAAAACATAGATCGAAGAAGGTGATCAAGAAAAGGAAGCATAAGAAGTAAGTTGTATGCATTATAGTGTAATGTATTCATGTATTTTGTTAAATGACCGAATTTGAATAATTCACATGCATCTAGAAATCGTTCAAATACATAAACCTTTTAAATTCAAAATCCAAGATTTATTCACAATTCAAACCGAGAAATAAAGTCTAGAAATAAAATTTTAGGTCAAACATTATCAAATAACAGATTAGCGATATAGTCTAGAATTTTCAATCAATGTCACCTGTTGAAGTCGATCGGTCGAGCTTTTGTCTGGATCTTGATGCGAGGTGGCACTCATAAGCTCGTTGCCATTTTTCCATAAACCTAACCTTCGCCTTCATAGCGCTCATAATTGATTTCTTACCGGTTATAAAACATTTTACCTTGGTTTTTTTCATGTACGACGTTGCACGCGTTGTCGGTCATAAACTTTTTACTTCAATTTGTTTTTGGAAAAATCGAGTTAAAAAGTACTTTTATTACACCTTCATTTACCTCAGTTTTTTAGGGCTAAAAACCAAGGTAAAAACTCCAGTAGAACCGAGTTAAAAGGTGTCATTTCTTGTAGTGTAATAGAAGTAACACACATAGTTCTTGACCTATTATGCTTGTGATCTACAATCTTACACCGTGGCTGTCAATGAAATAGAAGTATGTGTTATAATCTATGATGATTTCCAGGCCGCAGTAGGCAGGTAAGGATCTAAATGTTTTACCTTGCTCCGCCGGTGGACGATTTATTGACCTTGTTCAATGAAGGTGTCTGCACTTACGATGGTTGTAATGAAGATTTTTCCACAATGAAAACCTTATTTTTTTTGTACCATTAATGATTTCCCTGTGTATGGTAATCTATTTGGGTACTCGGTGAAAGGGAACTTTTTGTGCCCTGTGTGTGAGAGGGAGACATCATTTTGTTGATTGAAACACGGTTGCAAGACTGTTTATCAGAGCCAATGGCAGTTTCTCTAAGTGTTAATGTCATTCCTGCCTGAGCTAAATGCAATGTAGTTCTACTTTGATAAGAATTTTGAACTTGATGTTCTAGTTCCCTTTAAAAAACCTTTTCCTCAACTAGTTTAATATTATCCTGCACAACTACTTGATGTTGACTTATTCCATTCTTTCAGCTTCAATTTTAGTCTTCTTAATTTAATATAGAATTTTTAACATGCTAAAAGCATTAACTTCTTCCATCCAGTTATCTTCACCTATTTTTTAAAAATATTGTGGATGTGTTATCCAAAAATTTCGAAACTTAAAGGATTTGGCCCCTGGATTAATTGTCTGATTATCAAGTTTAACCAAAAGAGGGGAATGATTAGATGGCCGTCTGGATTTCACCTGAATATTACAGTTAGGAAACATGTTTAAAAGCCCTTATGTGGCTAGACCCATATCTAATCTTTCTCATACATTACCTTTGTTCCTTACTCCAGTACATGTAAAGTTATTCACCAATGTTGGTATTTCAATTAAGGGATTTTCATCTATAAACTTATTAAAATCCAACATTGAATTAAGATTGAGTGTTGATTGTCCTATGTATTCAGTTGAATCCCTTATTGCATTGAAATATCCTATTAGCAAGGTTTGCTAAGTACATTTATTACCTAAATCAGTCCATATATGTGCTCTGACTGTTATCTTATATCTAGCATATACAAGTGTTGCATTTTAGGGAGTGGAAATAGATGATGAATTTCAATCTTTATAAATTGATCATGTATATCTGTGACTGAAACTCTGAAAGCATCATTCCAAAAGATCCAAATTTTACCTCTTGGTTCAGAAGAAAAATGATTATAACATAATTTAAAAGTTATTGATGAAATCTTACCACTATCGATAAAAAGGCTCAGTAATAACAAAAATAAAAACCAATGTTATGCTTCCTTTTAATAATTAAAACCCTATCATGTATTCTATTATTCTTATCCCTCTTACATTCCATATACAAATATCAAAATTTATCATGCATTAAACAAGGGATTTAGAGTCAATTTGAGTTCTAGTTACTACAGTTTTGATCATATACGTATAATCTTTCCTTTTGTTCTTTTTATTAGTCTGAGTTCCTTGGGTAGATTTTAGATCATCTTCATTATCTTCGACATCATTGACAAGTATGTTAACCTATTTTGATCTGAGAAATTTGTTTCCAATATAATATCACCTATCCTTATCCTTAGATGGTTTTTCTATGGACCACTGCATTTGTGGTTTATCAGACAAATCGTAAATCAGCTCTATATCTTTAGCAAATAAAAGAGGGAAATTTATACCTTAACTTACATGTGCTAGCTCCTTGTTTTTTCCTTGATTATGGTTGGTGAAATTTAGTTTTACCACTTTTTCTAGTTCTTACTAGTGTGTTCCAACATACCTAGTTTAACCAAGTGTAAAATAACGTAAATGTAAAAGACACACAACTTGGTTACGCAGTTCGGTGTAAACCACCTACATCTACGGGGCCTGGCCCAGTTCAGAATGAATCCACTAATTAGAAAGATACAGTACAGAGTACAGTTTACAAAATACTTATCTTTACTAACTATAATGTGTGGACTCTGCTAGCTCCCCTAGCTACCGATCCGCCTTGATCAGACTCCCATCGACGCAGGATCTCCTCCTCCCGAGGAATTAAGGTATCCGATTATGAACTTAGTGCAACAGGACGGGTGTGTTGGAACACTATGTATCAGCTCTATGCAAGTTTTGAAAAGTCTAAAAAATCTGTGTGCAGATTTTTGCTCTATAAATCCGTGAGTATGCAGCCGTGTTTGTCCCCAATTTATATCCACGAATCAGATCTGAATATCCATGATTATCTCCACAATATTCCTATTCCAAATCTGATTTTTGAAGCATATCCAAATCCCATAAATAAAGGGATTTACCTTATATCATTCTATCTCATATATTCGAATAAATCTTCTCCATATAAGTAGGGATTTTTCCATAAACTAATTATGCTTCACACGCCCAATATATAGCAAAATATACGATTACCATAAATTCTAAAACACTCCAATATTTCGGCTTTAAATTCCGTTAAAACCTTGGCGTAACTTCTGCTGCAGTACCATGTTCCAACATGGTCTGTTCAAAATTAATTCACATAAAATTGCCAATAAAATTCATCCCTTGACTTTACAGTTGGGCTGAGTTGTTGAATATCCTGTTGAGGTAGCTGGATTGCCTCTTTCAGATCCTATTTCTGTACTTTGCTCAGGAAACTTATCAGTAGCATTGTTCACACCAGGGGACTTAAACCCAGTGGTGTGATCATTCATTTTGTTTTTGTTCAATATTTCAATGAATATTTCTTCAGCATGTTCATCATCTAATATACTAATGCTGTAAATTATCTTTTAACACTCATGAACTCCAATTCACTACATTGCAAGCATGAATGTCATTTGAGTCATTAGCAACAAATAGAATAAGAGTATCTTTGTTAACCGGCATACCCTTTGAATCAGTAGTAACAGGTTCAATAGTTGCTATTTTTAACATGCCTATCATTGGATTCATTATAATCAAGATTAGTCATTGCAACTTTGTTAACTGGCCAATAAACTTGATAAACTTTCTCAGTATCAGGCTTCTAAGATACATTTTTACCTTTGTCCATTGCATTCACTTGTTTGAATTGTTAATTGGGTCTCCAAGCAAATACTCTTTATTGTTGCTTTTGATACTTACATGATGCTTAATGATGACCCAATTTGTGGCACTTTTGTAACACTTCCGTATTCCAAATATTGCCAAAATCCAAATCCTTAATAGTCAATCCAAACTGTTTCAGGTCTAACTTGAGTTACATCCAATTCGACGCACACCTTACCAACATGAGGATGGGTTCAATTGAGTGTACCTTTATCCACTTCGATCGGAGTCCCTACCAATTTTCCAATGTTTATCCTAGCATCCTAATCAAAGATTTGCGGAGGCAATCCGTAGCAAGTTACCCAAATAGGAATGATAAGGTAATCAACCTCTAAATTGAAGTTATACACCCATTTGGTAATTCTCAGTGGGTAAGAGCCAAAGTTCCAGATGTTGTGCATCCGACATTGCCCTGGTAGTGCGAAGTGGATCAGTACTTAACTCCAATTAAGTAGGTGAGTCTCAGCCGTTCCTTTGAACCCTGCTGTGTGGAAGTCTTTCCTCAAAATTTCCATCGTGGTTCTTCCTTTTGAAAATTTTCCAACCGAAATCGACTTCAGCAATGCCTCAATCTATCACATTCTAACTCTTCAAAAACAAGGCCTGGATCACCAAATTGTTCAATCGTTTGTTTTGGATTGAAGGGAGTTCTGGTACTCGAGGTTTCAGGATCACAAGAGAATGTGTATTTATGAGTGTTTTAAGTGAGTATTTTAGCATAAAAGAGCACTAGTGTCCCCACTATTGCAGCGGCGGCAATCAGAGCGATGATTGAAAACCTAGGTTGCTGTGGAGAGGACAAGCGTAAATATTTGAGTAAAAATAGATCATAAAAGCACATAAAATTAAATGTTTATGTGCTTTTTTAATGTTTTTATTATATGTTCAACGTTTTTAGGGTTTTATTTTATATAAATATTTTAATTTGATATACATATTTTAAATATTTAAATTTATGATTCATAATTTTAGTTTGATGTGCACTTTTTGGTCTTTTGTTTGATTTTTAACTATTTTTATTTTGATGTGTATTTTTAGTATTTTTATTTGATGGTTGTATTTTCGCTCTCTCCTACTGCGTGCGATTTGTGTGCGAATTAACCAAAACGCGTGATTCTTCGTCGTTTTCACCTTTCTTCCTCTCCCTCTCTCAGTCATTACTGATAACGGTCATATTTTGTTTCTCAACTCTGTTCCGTTTGCCGCCGCCATGGCGGCTCTCCCGCCGGCCGATCGAAGCCAAGGGGGGACCAAATCATTCCTTCAAGCGCTTGCTAATCGACCTCCGCCATTACAAGCTTCCCTTCCATCAAACCCGGAAATCATCCCCAAAACCCAGTACAAAGGAGAAATCTCATGTCTCGTCAGTCGCAAGGATGCAGACACTCTCTCTTCACATTATCGGAATGCTCTGATCGGTAAGTTTGCTAGAGGAAAGCCATCTATGGTCCAACTAAATGAATCTTTTAATTCTGTAGGATTCAAAGGCAAATTTCAATTAGGATCCATCGACTTCCGGCATGTCCTAGTTCGATTCCAGGAAAAAGAAGACTACCAGAGATTCTGGCTCAAAGGTCACTGGGTATTCAATAATGCGCAAATGAAGGTATTGAAATGGAATTCTGATTTCTCTCCGGAGGCTGAATCATCCATAGTCCCGGTATGGGTTACAATTCCTCATGTTCCAATCTACTTTTATAACTCAGCTATGCTTGAAACCATGGGTAACCAAATTGGGAACTTTATTAAAGTTGATGATGCGACTGAGGCTTTATCTAGACCTTCCTGTGTAAAAATGTGTGTTGAAATCGACCTAAAAAAGAAATTACCATCTTGCATTAGAGTTGGAATTGAGGAGGATGGTAATGAATTCAATGTTGTTAAACTCCCCCTAGATTTTGAGGATATTCCCCCCTACTGTTTACATTGTAAATGTATAGGGCATGAGGATAATCATTGTATCTATCTGCATCCGGAACTAAAGAGATCCTCGGCTAGGAAAAATGATTCTGTAATTTTAAATGACTCCCACTTGAAAGGTTTGATGGGACAGACAAAAGGGAACTCAAATAGTATTAAGACTGGTAATTTAGGAGAAGAGAGTTCAGGGATCTCAATAACAGAAAAACAAAGGGGTTATCAGTCTCAGAAATTTATCTATGTTCCTAAGAAACAGCAAAGTTTAGATGCAGTGCAGGAAACTAATGATCTAACTAACCCTGACCCCCTGGTTGATCCTATAATACCTGAGGTGCAGAAACTCACTCCCAGTATTGTTGACCTGCCAACCATTGTAGCTAGTAGCACAGAGGATGTGGTGACAGAGAAAGATTGTCCTCTATCCCCTCAACCTGAAAAATTAATTCCCTCCCCCTCCCCTCGAGCCTTTCCCATGGAACCTAAATCATTTGGGACACAAGATAGGCATCCTCAATCTGCCCCACCTAATTTTAGGTCAGTTTTTGCCAAAGATGATCTACCAAGTAAACGAGGTAAATCCTTCTCCCCTTTCAGCTCCATCATTGCAGCAAAAAATTTTATTTTCTCTCAGCAGAAAAATAGGTCCAACAGATTTCTACCCTTAGCTGGTGAGGAATCATCCGGAGATGAGGGCACCCAGATTGAACTCTCTGCTACTGAAGAAGAATCCACCTGTTTGAATATTGCTCCTGAAATTGGAGCTGACCAATCACAGGGACACAGTGTTCCTCCTTCAGATCCAAGTAAGTTGAAAAAAGGTAAGTCTGTTATGAAGAGTAAACCACATAATGACACCTTTTTCACACAGAAGAACACCATTATGACTAGATCAAAAAGCTCCTCTAATGTTTCATTATGAATAGTGCAACTGTCAGAATTAAAATGCTGGTTTGGAATATTAGAGGAATGGATACATCTATGCTTAGACTCTCTAATCTCATCAATAGACATAAATTTGAACTCATTTGTTTAATTGAACCTAAACATGATAACTCACAATGTGATCAATATAGACAAATGTTGAGGTTTGATAATTGCTTCTCTGCTACTAATGGTCAGATATGGATCTTTTGGTCTTCAAGCATTGCTTTGACAGTTAGGAATGATAATCTTCAATTTCTTGGAGTTCACCTAACTAGTTCTACTCTCATTAAGCCAATGGAGGCCTTTTTTATATATGGTCTTAGAACCAGATTAGGAAGAAAGGATCTCTGGTCTGAACTTAGTTCATTTAATCATTCTGAATCCTTGTTTATTGGAGATTTCAACTGCATTTCATCTATATCCGAATACAGAGGTCCAGCTATTCCAAAAATTGGTAGTATTAGAGATTTTAATGATTTTATTAATGGACTGGGGTTGGAAGAAATTAATACTGTTGGAAACTTGTTTACTTGGACTAATAATCGCTTAAGATCTCCTACAGTTAAAAGACTAGATAGAGGATTATGCACTTCATCATGGACTCATTCTTTTCCTTCCTCTACAATTCAGATCTTAAATAGAGTTAGCTCCGATCACAATCCCTTGTTGCTAACTGTAGGAAGTGACATCCCATCTAATCCGAGGCCCTTTAGGTTCTTAAATACATGGTACAAGAGGAAAGAATTTAATGAAGTAATTAAGAAGGATTGGGATACTCCTATGCATAAATCTGGACTGCTAGCTTTCTATTTAAAACTAGTCAGACTTAAGAAAGCCTTAAAATCCTCGAACAAAGAACATTTTGGTAACATTCATGACAATGTTCTTCAGGCTGAATTAGCCTTGCAGGCACAGGAAGCTTTAACTGATCAGGATGATTCTGTTAATAATCTGGTTAATCTTAGGAAGGCTAGGGCTAGTTTAGTTAAGGCCATGTCTGAACAAAAGAATTTTTGGAAACACAAGGCTAAGATAAAGTGGCTACAAGATGGAGACAATAATACATCTTTCTTTCATAGATCTGTACAGGACAAGAATAATAGATTGAGGATCACAAAAATCAAAGGTAGAAATGGTCAATGGTTGGAAAACACACTGGATGTGGAGTTGGAAGCAATTAATTATTATCAAGATTTACTGAGTGAAGACTGCCTCACTGATTGCTCTCCATTCACATCTCATTTTCTCAACCATATACCCAAGATGGTTACTCAGGAAGATAATGACAACCTATTAAAACCAGTCACTATGGAGGAGCTTAAGAAGATAGTGTTTAGCCTTAACAAGTCAGGCTCTCCAGGTCCGGATTGTTTTACGGCCAAATTCTATATGAAATCTTGGGACATAATATCACATGATCTTCTTCTAGCTGTCCAGGATTTCCAATCTTCTTCAAACCTGCCTAGGGGCATAAGTAGTACCTGGATTACCATTATCCCAAAAAAGAAAACCCCATCCTCATTTGATGACTATAGGCCTATAAGTCTCTCCAATGTGATTAATAAGATTTGTTCTAGAATGCTTATGGAAAGACTTAAACCTATTATGCCTCGGATTATTTCTCCTAACCAAACAGCTTTTTTACATGGTAGGGATATTTCTGATAATGTCATTTATCTACAGGAAATGGTTAGACTCATTAACAGAAAAAGAAGGGATCCGAATTGCATAATTAAACTTGATCTCAAAAAGGCTTTTGACAGGGTTAGATGGTCATTTTTATATAAAATTCTGGCAAAATTTGGTTTCCATGCAAAATTCATTTTCACTGTTATGAAAAACTTGTCACAGGCTTGGTTCTCTATTCTAATTAATGGTAAGCCTGTGGGATTTTTTCAGTCTTCTAGAGGCATTAAACAGGGTGATCCTCTATCTCCATTCTTGTTTAATATTTTTTCTGAGTCTTTTTCAAGGAGCCTGATCTACATTTTTGACAGAGGTAAGCTAGACTACTTTGATCTTCCAGGTAATCCTCCAAGAATTTCTCACTTATCTTATGCTGATGATACTGTCATTTTCTTTAAAGCTACAAAATTAACCTTGGTTAGATTAAAGGCTTTCTTGTCTATCTTTGAGGAGGTCACTGGTCAGTCTATTAATTACAATAAGAGTGACATCTACATAAGCAAACATGCTACAGAACATAAAGTGAACCACATTAAAAGGATACTTGGAATGAAATTGGGTTCCTTTCCTTTTACCTATTTAGGAGTTCCAATCTTTACTGGTGTGGCAAAAAAAATTTACTTTCAACCACTCTTTGAACTTATTGATAATAAGATTGGTAATTGGAAAAATAGATGGATCTCTATGGGAGGGAAAATTACATTGATTGAGTCTTGCATATATGTCATTCCACAACACATATGGCAAGTTATCAAACCAAAAAAATTGATCATTTCCATCATTGAGAAAAAAATGAGCAAGTTCTTCTGGGGGGATGATTTAAAACCTAAGAGATCATGGAAAAAGTGGTCTGATTTGTGTCTCCCAACTGATCAGAATGGCCTAGGCTTCAGATCGATCAGTACAATAATTAAGACATGCTCGGTTAAATTGTGGTGGAAGTATCAAATTGGTGATGCCCTCTGGACTCACCTAATGGCTGCCCTCCCTCAATCCTATAGGTCTTCTCCTAACTGGAGGAGAATCTGTTCAGTTAATAATTGGGCAGAGGCTAATGTTAGAGTCATCATAGGGAGAGGTGATTGTAATTTTTGGACCTCAAACTGGCTGGATGTAGGTGCACTAATTGATGTGTGTGACCACAATAGGGTGGATATTGATGTTGAATGTTCAGTATCTCAATTCATATCTAACAAAGTTTTTCTTATTACAAAAATTGAGCCATTTCTGCCATCTCACATTATCAATCTTTTGCAGGAGTCAAAACTCTTCCCCCACAGAGCTGATAGACTAATTTGGAAACCAGGTATCTCTGGAAACTTCTCCTTCAAAGACACATATAAGTTGCTAAGTAACCACTCAGGTTTGTTTTCCTCTGCAAAACTTCTTTGGAATCCCAGGTTTGAGAAAAAAATCTCTGTTTTCATGTGGAAAGTCTTCAATTCTCTGCTGCCTTTTGATAACATAATCAGGAAACTTAGATTTAGTCTGGCTTCTAAATGCTGTATGTGCAATAACCATGAGGACTCTTTGGAGCATTTTTTCAACTCATGCCATTTCTCTCTATCTGTTTGGAAAGTCATTCATCAGTTTATGGGTATTCATGATAGAGCATTCCCCTCGGTTTGGGAAAGAATTTCATACTACTTGACTTTGCCAGCTCTAACCCCCTTACATGCTACTATGATCCGTACTGCTGCCATCTTCACATTTTGGAATATTTGGAAGATGAGAAACAGATACTTATTTGAATCTACCAAGCCTTCCACCACCCTAGTGCTCCAGCTTATTAGAGATCAGATCTTTTTCTCCTTTAGTGCAAATCCAGTTCACATATCATCTCCTCTAGATGTGAGTATTGCTGATCATTCCTTTCTACCACTTCTTAAACGTTCACCAAAGCCAAAAATCTGGAAAATTGCTTGGACTAAACCTTCATCAGGTTTTAAGATTAATGTTGATGCCTCCTGGTCATGCAATACTGAGAAGTGTGGGATTGGAGTGATCATTAGAGACATTACAGGGGAGCTCGTGGGAGCTTACACTCTATTTACGGTAGCTCTTTCACCTCTAGAAGCTGAATTGAAGGCTATTAAGTTTGCCATCCAGATTGCACAGGATTTAACTGGCCCCCTTCATATGGAATCTGATTGTCTTTCTGCGGTTCTCTTTTCTACTGATCCACTCCGTTCTCACTAGAAATGTTTTTCATTAGCTGATGAGATCCATCAATCACTACATGACATCAATCTGGTACATATATATAGACAGGCTAACCTTGTGGCCCATACACTTGCTAAGCTTTGTTTACAATTAGAATGTGATTCATCTTTTAATGATTTATCTGAACTTCCGAACACGGTTAGGGGGCTAATCAGACTAGATCAAATTGGCATCCCTGAGCTACGAATCTTTTAGTTCGGATGCTACTCATTCTTACTCTTGGTTGCAGGTTTCAAGTCTTTGCTGCACAACTGACTCCTTTTCGATTCAACAGACTACTCATGGCCTTCAAGATTCTCAAGTTACAAGCTTTGGAATGACCTTGCAACGGACATTTTTGAACATCCATTTTGGAGTAGGGCAATAACAAAGCTCACCTCAGCTTTCTTCTTCCTCTATCAATCTGCTCAGCTTTCTTCTTCCTCTATCAATCTGCTAGTTTTTTTCTTTTGTTATGCAACATTATGAGGTTATGCTTATGGTTATTCTCTCTGACTGACCTGTGTCTCTATGTCGATTCACTAAGAAGTTCGAGAGTCCATCCTATAGCATCCTCATACTCTAGTTTATTCTTTTGGAAGCAATTAATGGTTGCTTCAAGAGCAATCCGCTCAGAATGTACAGTAACTTAGCCTTTTGGCTTCTTTATTTGTGTTTTATTACGGCTTGGGAAGGCCAATACAAATTCCCCCATCTATGATGGTTTATTTAAAAAAAAAATGGTTATATTTAGTCTTTTAATTTTATGTTTAACTATTTTAATTTTATATGTATAGTTTTTTATTTGATATTTAACTATTTCATTTTTTATGTGTATTTTAAACATATTTATAAGATGTTTAAACATTCTAATTTAATTTTTATATTTGATTTGAATTTATTTTCATTTGATGTTTATTTGTTTAGATTCGATTTGTAATTTTTTTTATATTTTTATTTGATATTTAAATACTACAATTTTGTTATTTATATTTTTGTGTTTTTGATATCTAAACATTTGCATTTTAATTTTTCAAAAATTTATTTGATATTTAAATATTTTTAAAATTAAAACCACTTGTTATGGTAGAAGGTTTGGCAGACCCCTATCCGTTTATTAATTTTAAAAAATATACAATAAAGAGGAGACATGATAACCTTACCTCGGAAAAATAAATATTCCTGAGGCTTGGTAATCTATACATTTCCCGAGAAATAACCTATCCAGCTTCAGGAACTTCATGAATGTGGAATAAAAATTACAAGATCATTATTCAGAATCCTTACAAAATGAAGAAATGAAAACGTGAAATATCCTGCTCAACATTCTTATTAATTTTTTGTTTAAGAACCTAGCAAACTGAAGCATTAAGCTAAGTATTCAATTCCAGCTTACATAGGGGAAGGATTGTGAGTCCGGTAGCGCCAAACTTTTGATTTCCTTTGGGAGATCTGTATATTCAAAAACACAATTTACCTTTTCAGAGTTTGCTAGTCTGGCCAATGAATCATCAATTTTGTTCACTTCTCTGTATATGTTTGTGATAGAATGGTCCAAGTCTTTGAGAATTTTCCATATTTGTCTGACTTCATTTAAGCACTGCCAAGACACCTTGCATTGCTTTATTACCATCCTTATAATCTGAATCGCATTCTATTTCGACTCTTGTAATCTTATATTAGATCAACATTAGAAGCCCCTATAATAAAGCTGTAACTTCTGCCTTTAGGCTTGACCTTCTGAGGAAGAACTTTGCAGCAACAAAAATAGGATGCCTTCTGCGATCTCTTAATATCCAGCTTGCACGTGTACTTTCATTTTGCAACACTGAACCATTTCTGTTCAATTTAAAGAAAATAGGTGGTTTCTGTGTAATTGTTTTCATATTACTCCGAATTTTGTCTTTTTTAACATACAAGACAGGCCAATCATTTATCAGGTTTATGAAGAAATCTAGTGTGTTAACCAGCAGTATATCATTAACTTGAAATAAAATATGCTTGTGATGTTATTTATGTTAGGCATAACTTCATCAAATATATGTTTGTTTCTCACACACCATATGAACCAAATTACTATGCAAGGAATAATTCTAGTTAAATGCTTGAAAACAGGTTGTGAATGCATCACATTCCAGTGAAAGAATATTCTGTCCCACAAAAAATCAAACCTTTGATAATTTAGGTTGAAAATCCTATCAACTGTAGCCCAGATAAGATCTTTTTTTTTTTTTGCAGTTGTTGAATGTATGATGGATAGAATCTGAATTACAACTACAAAAGCAGCGAATAGATGTCAAGTTAAAAAAAAGATCTTCAAACATTAGGAAAGGCTATAAAATTTATAGTATTTTATTTGATGTTTTATTATTTTAATTTGATGTGTACTTTAAATAATATTTTGATGTTTAACTATTTTAATTTGATGTTATAATGTTTTTACACCCTCTGTTGTTCTAAATTTGACACACTTTCCATTTTCGTATGTTCTTCTAAGATTGTCGCCTTTAAAGGCAAAAAATGAATCATTCTACACCACTCATTAAATTTTCTACTCTCTTCACTCAATTTTCTCCAAACAATCTAACTTGCAAAAAATAATTCTAAAGTTATGGTGCCAAACATAGAAAAACAGAGGAGGTTTTTTATTTTTATTTATAATTGAAATGTAAGAAAATAATCAATTAGGCTAGGTTGAGAGTCTGAATCCAAGCCTAAAGATTCTGGGTTGTCATCTTCACCCGATCGATTTGACCTTCTCTCGCCAGATTTCACCATTTCCTCCGTTGGCTGAATTTACTCAATCAAACACGTCATCGCTAATTTTACCCAGGTTAATCCACCGGTAACCAGGCTTCATTGGTTAATTTAACACTTGGGTTGATCCATCGGGACTGGAGTGATGTGTATCGAACCTGTCAAGAAGCTGCACCATTGGATTCTTAGCATATGACCTGCAAGACAAAGCCCTCAGAGATGCTCTGGGGGGAAAAACACTCTCATGATAAAGTTAGCCCCAAAAATGAGAAATAAGGAATAATAGTGAATCAATAAAAAAAGAATGACATATCTTCATATTTATAGCACTTAAGCTTTAATATGTAATAAATGACAATATTGAACCATATATGACTTAACCCTACTAGGCTAAGCCACCCCAAAGATATTATTTAATGAGTTGGGCTGCGGTCTAACTCTTACTTCATAAGAGTATCATCAAAAACCCCCATAAAAGTTAAGTGTGAATCTAAGGGCTCAAATGGCCATATCTGATCGACATACTTTAAAATTTTGATCCATCGAGGGATATAACTTATAACTGATGATCTCGAGAGACGAGAATATATGGTCTTCGAACCTGTCACTATAACATGAACACTTAAGTTTTCTGATATAGTTATTATTAATTTTCAAATTCAAGATGTTATAATGAACCCTTAGGGTTTTAATGGTTGTATCACAGCTATCAAGTATCTTTTTTTTTAAAGAGGGATTCTAATATGGAGTCTTCAACATCAAGGCTCAAGGATTAAAAAGTTCAAGATTCATAAGCAAAGCTTGGAGCCGGTGTATAATGCTAGTGCACGTATTCTTTCCTCAAAGCCTACACTAACAAGATGGCCAAGACCAAAGGGGTTTCGATACCTATCTCTGGACTTGGCTCAGACTATAAAGAAAGCTGGGTACAATGACATGGCTAAGGACTTTGATGCCTTTTGCCTACTGGTTGGACTCAGCCTCTGGTCAGTCATGTCGACCCCCCTACTAAGGATGAGTCGATAGGCAAGTGGGGAGGAAGCTTCTTTCCTTTGAGCTCATCAAGGGCTCGAGGACACCCTTTACTTCGGAGGAGTCTTCGAGCTGTCGATCACGACACAGTGCAAGATGGTGGAGCGAAACAAATTATCCGAGAAGGGGCTCAATGTCTTGCGAGGGACTATCGAAGCCCATGGTACGATGTTTGAAGATCTTGCATATAAATATTTACATCAGGGGTGGAATTCTCGATGAAACTTCATCATTAAGGCTCTCCTAGAGTCTTTGAAAGAGTTTATCATTGTAGAATATATATTAATCAATGTGTTCTTTTATTTATATTTATCAAGGTACGCCTGAAGTAATTTTGCTTAATCAAGTATGAGGATTTTTTGACTCAATGTAGATTGTGATAATGCCACTCTAGGCGTACTAATGCTGACCATATCATTGTTTAAAATGTAGCGCCAAGCATGTAGGTCATCATAAATCCCCTAGTTTGATGTAGCGTTGGGCGTGTAATTCCTTAGTAATGAATTTGGAATCAGGGTGTCCTTTGACTTTTGGTGGTGGTTTCCTTGGGTACACTACCCCCCTTAGTCGAAGGACACCCGTTATTACCGATAGCGTTTCATCCCTAGAAGACTTCACCATCATAGACTGCAATTTTTATCTTGAAATGTTGTAACTGGAGTTATTGTGGTAATATGGAGATCATGTGTTTTATGGTACCCATCACGGAGCTTGTAAAATATTGTAGTGCATTTGATTCTCTCAAATGAATTTGTGAAGTTAGCTTACTGTTGTCCAGCTATTATACTTTGTATAAGCAGAAATAAGGACCTCGATCTCTTCGACCACGCTTATAGAATCAACCCTGTTGTTCAACTATTGGACTCAACCTAGATGGGATGAATAGAGTGACCAAGGATTTTTTTATCCATTTGGAGGGAATGTCATCCTAGCGATATGATTTTGCTATGCCGCCCCTTTAGAAGAAATTTGTAGCTTAGATCCCTTTGAGAGTAGTAATAATTAAGCCTTCGATAATAAATCGTAAAGTAGATAACTGGTTGTGGCATATGGCCTATGAATCCATAGAGCAGATAACTCGATGTGGTGGTTGGCCTATGAGGAAGCGTTCAGCATGCAATCATAAATAGCTTTGTATTTCGTCATTTTCAAAGTGAGTAAGAAATAATACTCTTATGAAGTAAGAGTTGGACCGCAACACAACTCATTAAATAATATCTCTGGGTTGGCTTAGCCCAATAGGGTTAAGTCATATATGAGTCAATATGGTCATTTATTACATATTAGAGTTTAAGTGATATAAATATGAAGGTATGTCATTCCTTTTTATTGATTCACTATTATTCTTTCTTTCTCATATTGGGGGCTCACTTTATCATCAGAGGGTTTTCCCCTCGGAGCATCTCCGGGGGTTTTGTCATGCAGGTCATAGCTAAGGATCCAGTGGTTCAGTTTCTTGACGGGTTCGATATGCATCATGGACTCGAAAGATCGAGTTCACCCAACTTAACACCTTCTGGTTCCAATTTCATTCACGATCTCCAGAACACTCAAAGATGAAGGCGACCGTAGCAGTGAGCGAAGCTGACGATGAACAAAGGGTAGTGGTGGAAGAAGGCAACGATAACCGTTGGAGAAGGCGACATAAGGCGAATCGACGTGGGTTTGAGTTTTTATTGTCTATTTGCAAATTAACTCCTAAACTTCTATTATGTATTTATAAAAAAGACCTCGAATCCAAACTATTAGCCCTCTAACCCCTAAACTAAAAAAATCCTTATACCCCGAGTCTCACCAAGAGACGGTCACGAGAAACAAACCCATATAATGATCTAACATTATGAAGTACACCAAAGAATAATTTTGAAAAAGTAAATACAAACTTTGTAATCTTTCTTATCTGGTTACTATATAAAAGGAATACTTGGAAACGACACGCTTGTGTCAACCGTCGTCAGGGGCATAGTGGCCATTTACAGGGCAGGCCGAATGTGTGCCCCAGGCTGTGCTCTGAAGTGGCAGCCAAAAATGACATCGTTTTGGGCAACACATTTGTCATTTTGTGTATCCCATTTGTCAAAAGTTGCGGCGCCTCCATGTGCGGCTACATGTGCTGCTAGGTGGCCGAACAAAACGATGTCGTTTTGTGCACCCATTCGAGGGGTACCTACTCGAGAGGTACCCATTCGAGATATAAGCTTCCGGGCGGAGGGGTTTGATAGGATGGGTTCGAGAGGTACCCATTCAAGTTGTGAACTTTCAGGTGGAGTGGTACCCATTCGAGATGTGAATTTCTAGTTGGACGGGTTTGACTGGATGGGTTTGAGTGGTGGCCTTCGAGGGGTTGTGCTTGTGTCCTCGAAGGGATAGAGTCTTCTGGCCTCGGAGGGGTCGAATTCGAGGCCCTCGAGGGGATGAAGGCTTCTGTTCTCGAAGGGGTCGAGCTCTTGCCCCTCGAAAGGGTTGAATTCTTGGCCCTCGAAGGGATGGAGTATTCTGTCCTCAAAGGGGTTGAGTTCTCGGCCCTCGAAGGGATGGAGTCTTTCATTCTCGAGGGGTCGAGGTCTTGGCCCTCGAAGGAATGGAGTCTTCTCTCCTTGAAGAGAGGGGTTCAATTAGACATGTTCGAGAGGTGCCCATTCGAGAGGTGGTGTTTGAGGTGGAGGGGTTCCATTCGATCCATTCGAGAGGTACCTATTCGAGACGTACCGATTCGAGAGGAACCCATTCGAGAAGTTAAGTTTCAGATGGAGGGGTTCAATTGGATGGGTTCGAGAGGTACCCATTCGAGATGTGAACCTTCAAGTGGAGAGGTTCGAGACATTAGGGATTTGAGTAATAGATACTTAGCGTTCATGTGCCAATGGAATCTTCTATCCTCGAAGGGGTCGAGTTCTAGGCCCTTGAAAGGATGGAGGCTTCTATCCTCGAAGGGGAGGGGTCGAGCTCTCGCCCCTCAAAAGGGTTGAATTCTCGGCCCTTGAAGGGATGAAGTCTTAAGTTCTCGAAGGGGTTGAGTTCTCGCCTCTCGAAGGGATGGAGTCCTCTGTCCTCGAAGGGGTCGAGGTCTCGGCCCTCGAAGGGATAGAGTCTTCTGTCCTCGAAGGGAGAGGTTCCATTGGACATGTTCGAGAGGTACCCATTCGAGAGGTGATGTTTTTAGTGGAGAGTTGCCAATCGATCCATTTGAGAGGTACCTATTCGAGACATACCGATTAGAGAGGAACCCATTCGAGAAGTACCTATTCGAGACGTACCGATTCGAGAGGAACCTATTCGAGAAGTTAAGTTTCAGATAAAGGGGTTCGATTGGATTGGTTCGAGAGGTACCCATTCGAGATATGAACTTCCAGGTGGAGGGCTTCAAGACATTGGGGATTTGAGTGATTGATACTTAGCGTGCATGTGCCAATGGAATCTTTTGTCCTCAAAGGGGTCTAGTTCTAGACCCTTGAAGGGATAGAGGCTTCTGTCCTCGAAGGGGTCTAGCTCTCGCCCCTTGAAGGGGTTGATTTCTTGGCTCTCAAAGGGTTGGAGTCTTAAGTCCTCGAAGGGGTTGAGTTCTCGGCCCTCAAAAGGATGGAGGCTTTTGTCCTTGAAGGGGTCGAGCTCTCACCCCTCGAATGGTTGAATTCTCGGTTCTCAAAGGGATGGAGTCTTAAGTCCTCGAATGGGTTGAGTTCTCGGCCCTCGAAGGGATGTAGTCTTCTGTCCTCGAAGGGGTCGAGTTCTCGGCCCTCGAAGGGATGGAGTCTTCTATCCTCAAAGAGAGAGGTTCCGTTGGACATGTTTGAGAGGGACCCATTCGAGAGGTGATGTTTGTGGTGGAGGGTTTCCATTCGATCCATTCGAGACGTACCTATTCGAGACGTACCAATTCGAGAGAAACCCATTCAAGAAGTTAAGTTAAGTTTCAAATGGAGGGGCTCGATTGGATTGGTTCGAGCGGTACCCATTTGAGATGTAAACTTCCAGGCGGAGGGGTTCGAGACATTGGGGATTCAAGTGATGGATACTTAGCGTGCGTGTGCCAATGGAATCTAGTGTCCTCGAAGGGATCGAGTTCTTGGCCCTCGAAGGGATGGAGGCTTCTGTCCCTAAAGAGGGTGGAGCTCTCACACCTCGAAGGGGTTGAATTCTGTGCCCTTGAAGGGATGGAATCTTAATTCCTCGAAAGGGTTGTGTTCTCGGCCCTCGAAGGGATGAAGTCTTCTGTCCTCTAAGGGGTCGAGGTCTCGGCCCTCGAACGGATGAAGTTTTCTGTCCTCGAAGGGAAAGGCTCTATTGGATATGTTGGAGAGGTACCTATTCGAGAGGTGATGTTTATGGTGGAGAGTTTCCCTTCGATCCATTCGAGAGGTACCTATTCGAGACGTACCAATTCGAGAGGAACCCATTCTAGAAGTTAAGTTTCAGATGGAGGGGTTCGATTGAATGTGTTCGAGAGGTACCCATTCGAGATGTGAACTTCCAGGTGGAGGGGTTTGGGACATTGGGGATTCGAGTGATGGATACTTAGCGCGTGTGTGCCAATGGAATCTTCCATCCTCGAAAGGGTCGAGTTCTAGGCCCTCGAAGGGATGGAGGCTTCTTTCCTCGAAGGGGTCGAGCTCTCGCCCCTCGAAGGTGTTGAATTCTCGTCCCTCGAAGTGGATGGAGTCTTCAATCCTTGAAGAGGTTGAGTTCCCGGCCCTCGAAGGGATGGAGTCTTCTGTCCTCGAAGGGGTCGAGGTCTCTGCCCTCTAAGGGGTCGAGGTCTCGGCCCTCGATGGGATGGATTCTTCTTTCCTCGAAGAGAGAGGTTCCATTGGACATGTTCAAGAGGTACCCATTTGAGAGGTGATGTTTGTGGTGGAGGGTTTCCATTCGATCCATTCGAGAGTTACCTATTCAAGACGTACCGATTCAAGAGGAACCCATTCGAGAAGTTAAGTTTCAGATGGAGGGGTTCAATCCGATGGGTTCAAGAGGAACCCATTCGAGATGTGAACTTCGAGGTGGAGGGGTTCGAGACATTGGGGATTCGATGGATGGATACTTAGCGTGCATGTGCTAATGGAATATTCTATCCTCGGAGGGGTCGAGTTCTAGGCCCTAGAAGGGATGGAGGCTTCTATCCTCGAAGGGGTCGAGCTCTCGCCCCTCAAAGGGGTTGAATTATCGGCCCTCGAAGGAATGCTTGGCCCTTGAAGGGATGGAGGCTTTTGTCTTCGAAGGGGTCGAGATCTCGTCCCCTGAAGGGGTTGAATTCGCGGCCCTTGAAGGGATGGAGTCTTAAGTCCTCGAAGGGGTTGAGTTCTCGACCATCGAAGGGACGGAGTCTTCTGGCCTTGAAGGGGTCGAGGTCTCGACCCTCGAAGGGATGGAGTCTATTGTCCTCGAAGGGGTGTTCTCAGCCTTGAATAGATAGGATCCTCTGTCCTCGAAGGGGTCGAGTTCTAGGCCCTCCAAGGGATGCAGGCTTCTGTCCTCGGAGGGGTCGTGGTCTCGACCCTCGAAGGGATGGAGTCTTCTGTTCTCGAAGGGGTTGAGTTCTCGGCCCTCGAAGAGATGGTGTCTTCTGTTCTCGAGGAGGTCGAGTTCTCGGCCCTCGAAGGGATGAAGTTTTCTGTCCTCGAAGGGGTCGAGTTCTCGGCTCTCGAAGGCATGGAGTTTTCTGTCCTCGAAGGGGCCGAGTTCTCGGCCCTCGAAGGGATGAAGTCTTCTGTCCTCGAAGGGAGGGGTTCCACTGGACATGTTCGAGAGGTACCCATTCAAGAGGTGATGTTTGAGGTGGAGGGGTTCCATTCGATCCATTCGAGAGGTACCTATTCGAGACGTACCGATTCGAGAGGAAACCCATTCGAGAAGTTAAGTTTCAGATGGAGGGGTTCTATTTGATGGGTTCGAGAGGTACCCATTCGAGATGTGAACTTCCAGGTAGAGGGGTTCGAGACATTGAGGATTTGAGTGGTGGAT